>CM065805.1:131983831-136783831 GCA_033398695.1 Orobanche coerulescens | reverse complement strand
CAATCTATGAAGTTCTTGAGTTTCTAACATCGATTAATCATCCCATATCCTCCTCCGACCGACCGAATCAAGGTTAGATTTCCTACTAATCTAGTTTTGGGGAAATTGGGGATTTTATTTGATTTCGTCTGTTTAATCCGATTTAACCTAGATTAGTGATGGATTATTGATTATTAAGTTGTATTCTACAAATTTCCTTGTTGTTCCATGGTTTGATTGCCAAGGATTTGTTGTTTTGTTGAGTCTCTAATCGACACCTTGAAGGTGTCCGGTAGAATGGCATAGAGGGGATTTCGGGCATTATACGATTATTATTCCACTTATGATCATTGATTTATTGGTGATGTGATGTTCGGGTCGAGTTCCTTGCGAAGACCTCATGTTCAAACCTTCCATTCGTTATCGTATTCATTTTCTATAGCATCAAGGGTTTCGAAGTTTCCCGGTCGAGCCGTGTTCGACGGAGTATTTGCGTGCCGATTTCTAGGCATGTACATTGTTCATACATTTCTTGTTTTGTGGATATGATGATCGATGATTATCTCGGTGTGTTTGTTTGGTTGGTTGAAATGAACTTTCAAAATATTTGGTTTAGCCTCGTTAAAGGATCTCTTTCAAAGCCCGTGTGTATTTTGGTGATTGGTGTGTTTCGTAAATGATTACGTGAATCCTATGGATATGCATGGTGTTGATGTTGCGCTTGATAATGCGTGTGTACATATATTACCTCATTTCTGTGCGTTGTGGTTTGACGTTTGCATCGTGATAAGTGTTTATTGCCTCTTGGTGAATTGTTTGGATTTCCGTGGTGTACTATGTTACGTGTGTGTGTGTATACTCACTACGGGTTAGATCCGACAGGGTTTAGGTAGGGGTACACAGAGGCGTGGATCCACGAGCTTGGCTTTTAACCACTCCGGGTTAGATCCGACAGGGTCTCGGTGGGGGTCTAAAGAGGCGTGGATCCGCGGTTAATTGTGGTGCATTTTACAAATGTGTTTTGGGTGTGTGTGTATGCTGACTACGGGTTAGATCCGATGGGGTCTCGGTGGGGGTCAACAGAGGCGTGGATCCATAAGCTTGGCTTTTAACCACTACGGGTTAGATACGACTGGGTCTCGGTATGGGTCCACAGAGGCATGGATCCACGGTTAATTGTGGTGCATTTTATAAATGTGTTTTAGGTTATGGCATTTCCAGAGATGTATTTTGCCAGGTTGAGTACCTTGGATGTTTTATCGAGATTTCGTATCTTGGGTGGTTATGTTTTGTTGATTTTTATGTCCGTCGAGGACACGTGACGTGGGTTTTGAACCCTGTGAATTGTTGTTGGTTTTTATTTGAGAAAGCAAATCTTTGGGTTGTGACCCCTGTTAGTTTTGGAAAGAGAATGATTCGATAATCCTAAATTATTTTCCGTTAAAACTCCCTAGGGCATTTTAAACCATTTTACAAACTATTATCGTGATTTGTGATCTTTCAAATTTGGAAAGTTTTACTCAAACTCTTGCCTCAGAAAGTATTTTTCGTTATGTTGAATCTTTGAGGATTCCTGATTATTATTATTCTTGGAATATGATTTGTATGACTCGTATTTGCACTTTGTACTTGAACTAGCAAAATAGTAGAATTTTGCTAACCCCCGAGTAATTGGGGGGTGGATGTTTGTATTGCATTCAGGTACGTGCAGGGCCTCGAGGAGCATAACATATGGTTGGTACGAAGGATTATCAATGATGATCGATATTAATCACATGAGGATTCATACGATGTCGTATTGGCTTAGTTGTACTTTATTTCCGCTGCAGTATTTTCCCTGTTGTATGGGAGTGTGTTATATTTTGACCTCTGCGTGGGCATGTATTGAGATTGAGTTGTATGTATTAATTGAAAGACCAAATTGTTCTACTGAGTCATGTTAGCCTTAAAGGTGAAGTTGAGATGTTTGATTTTAGCTACCAGCCTGGTAGATCCTTGAGGAAAGGGTCTACGGCGTGTAATATCCCTGAGTGGATTGGGGGTGTTACACCATGCTTGTTTGATTCTCGTATTGTGCTGGAATAAAGAGTGATGCCGGTGTATATGTATATACGTATAAATATATATATATATATACACCTTTGTATAAATAATTTTTACAGGAGTAATGTTTTGGTGTGGTTACGCAATGAAAGTTTGTCAATGTGATATTTTAAAACTTTAAATGCTTTGGGAAGTCTCGTAAATTCTCATTTCAAAACATCCTTCAAGAAAGGAAAAAGGTTCGATTGTCGTATAATGACCTCGAGACCGAAAATTTTGAGAATTCAAACTACTTACATTTCATTTACATCTTTCATTGCAAATTTTCAAGATTTGATTTTAAAAACTCAAACAAGGTCTATCAAAAATTTACTCGAGACGTGACTTTCGCTTTCAACTTTTCGGTTTCATGAATTTCGATTAAAAGGTTTGTAGTGAGGATATTGTTATTTTGGCTATAATGCTCAGAGTTGAGATTAAAGTGGTAGTGTGAACAATGAGTCTTTCGGTATACACTCGTCAAGATAGTTCTATTGACCGAGAGGTGGAGACTCGGTTTGGAATGTTGTTTAACTTCTGATGGCTATTTGTGCAATGTTATAATGATGTGAACTGTCAGTGTTTGGATTAGTATGCTATTGTTTATTTGTAACCTTCGACTTCTGGTATTATTTGGTATATGTTCATGAACGTGTTGTTGGATTAGAACAGTTAGCGCACGCCAAGTGTGGAGCTAGCGCACGCTAACGTGGCATGACTAGCGCACGCTAAGTCTCTGCTGGAGCGCCCGCTAATCAGTCGGGACAGAAGCTTTGGAACTACATTTTGGCCGTTAGGTCTAACTTTTGCAATTGTTAAACCGATCATCTGTGACCGTATTCTATGTGTGTCGTCCTATGATAACAATTGTTGTGTGTGTTTATGAGTTATGATATTTCGTTGCGTTAGGTTGTTGCTTGTTAATATGCCGAGGGCCAAAGGTTGTGGTTGCAATGGTGGTACGGATAGCCATATGGATCAGATGTGGGATCGAGAGAATATTGCCGAGAATGATATTGGTATTAATGTTGCTACTATACTGCAACAAGTAGCAGCACATATAACTCAGTTGACCCAATCGGTTCGACGCAACACTGACGCGAATCAGAACGTCGGTGTAACTCAGTAGCTTTGGGAAGTAGTTCGTATGAATCCCCATCGATTCGCTGGTGCTGCGGATGTGTTGGGCTGGGATGGTTGGCTTTTCCAATTCGGAAAGATATTTGAGGCTGTCGATTGTCTTGAAGAGCGGAAGGTACCTATCGCTCAGTACCTTCTTGACAAAGATGCCGCTAATAGGTGGGAAGCTGTTAAACCTCGTGATCGTGATGTCACGTGGGCGGAGTTCCAGGCATTTATGGAAGCTGAGTTCTGTCCGAAACCGATTAGAGAGTAGAAGATTCATGAATTTTATTTGGCAGAACCACAAGATATATCGGTGTCACAGGCCATCATTGACTATAGCAAACAACTAAGTTATGTACGAGATCGGGTGAGGACCGAAGAATAGAGGATCCTTCACATTGACAGACGAATGAAGCCGGAGATTCTCCAGTATATGTCAGGATTCACTTGCACTTCATTGAGAGATTATCAGGATCGAGCCTTAGCCTATGAGCTAGCTTCGTTATCGTCGGAACGTGTGCCCGACTCGAAGAAACAGAGAGAGTCCGATGACCCTGTGGGTGGTACAGGAGTTGTTGTTTATGGGTTGCAACGTCGTAGTCCTTCCGCTGTGAAGCTCCATCGCTCGATGCGTGGGACTTAGAGTTCCAAGTCATCTGTTTTGACTCCTAGTAAAGCAAGAGGTGTTTTAACTGCAATGTATCGGGGCATGTTCGTGCACATTGCCCTTCTCCGCCATTAACATGTTACAAGTGCGGACTGGTGGGACACCGGGTTCAGTTTTGCGAGCTAGTCACCAAGCCTTCTGAGGCACGGACTTGAGCATCGCTATTACGATTAACTCTGAGTAGTCCCTAAGCACTAGTTATATGTTATGTTATCTCCTTGCCTTGTTGTTTTGAATTTCGGAGGCAAACTTCTTTTGTTAGAAGTGGACCGGGTGGTTGAGCTTCTCTATTTTCAACTATGTTGACTCGTTTGTGTTCGTTGGCATTTTTTGAACTTGTCTTATCTTTTGATTTTGTTGATCGAAGAAGTTGTCTTACTGTTTCGGATTAATCCGCTTGTTGTTTTCACTTTTTACGAATTCGGTTCCATTCCCGTAAATCTTATGTGAATGCATATCTTATTGTTTTTCCTGATCACCTAATGTCTCGAGTCGAGGTGTGAACTTCGGAATTGTTATTTGATTTATATTTTTCATCATGATTCGAATAATATTGTTCGACCGTCGTTGTCTCGATCGTTGTGGTTCGATCGTTTGTGGTTCGGTTTTTGTTGACCTCGTATCATGATTTTTGAGCATTTAGATCACTTCGTAAATTCCTTAAGTTCGTGAAATTAGCTTCGTTGTTGATCTTCAAACCATTGGGTTGTGGAGTTCCGTAATTGTTCGGCGATTAACTCGCGTTTTGATTGATGTACTGTTCGGGATGGTCAACCGCATTGATATTTGTTCGTTCGTTTTGTTATCATTATGGCGTACGATATGGATGGTAGCAGCCACGTGCTTCATGTGAGTTGTTGCAGGTTGTCAGCAATGGATAGCGTGTGTTATTTGAGATTGTTTTGCGTTGATCGTTCTATGTTTTAAGTTTCGGGGACGAAACTTCTTTTAAGGGGGATAGAATGTAATACCCGAGATCTTCATTCCAGTTTCGTTGAACTATTCTTCGGACGAGCGGTTTGTTGTCGTTCACATCTTTGTAATCTTGTGCTTGCACTGTGATACATTGGTTTTCGTATCCTGCTCATTATTGTTTTAGATCAAAGCCGGTGCGTTTGCGTGATCGAGACGTCATCGAGTATCGAGTCGGACGGTCGGGTATTGGCTGAGTCGAATAAAGGCCGTATGGCTTGGCCGCTTTCGGCCATAAGACTCCCGCACACCTTGGCCTGGGGACACTCGATTACGGCCGTAATGATCGCCATGTTACGGCCGTAATGCTTTGTTACACCCACAAGTCATGGGACGGTTACTGCCGTAATGCATCGGCAGATTTTGGGCAGTAGCCCTGGGAGATCGGTTACGGCCGTAAGTGGCTGCCGCGTACGGCCTTAAGGAGTGCCCGGTATGTACGTAAGGCAGCAGCTGGTACGTACGTAATCGAGGTTGACCGAGTTACATCCGTAAGGCAATGCCGATTACGGCCGTAATGTGATCGGCCTTATATAGGCATGGGCATCACCCAGACTTCATTTCTCTTCATTTTTCCATTCTTGTGGTGGCTGACGGACGGAGGCTCTGGAACTCGACTTTTTGGTCGGTTCTAATCAATTCCAAGTCATTTTGGACGACTCATGTTGATTATATCATCATCAAATCCTTGTTCTTCATCGAATCGAGGTATTTTCTTCCTTAGAACCCTAGTTGTAGAATTTTTGGGGGTTTCTTTGTATTTCTTAGATTTAATCCGTGATTGATGAATTGTTTATGGAATTATTGTTGTCTTATCCGTGATCTTCCGATTTTGTAATCCGTTTATCGATTTTTGTCACCCGGATCATGATTCTTGATTTCTTAGAAGAAACCCTCGGATCCTTGTTGTTTTTCGGGTTGATTCGGATTCCCATTAGTGTTATTTATTCGTGGTGATGTTATTTTCGTAGTGTCCGTGGGGTTGTTGTTGTTCCATGAAAATGATGAAGACTATCCTCATTGTACCAACACGAGTCTTTTCTAGCGCGCTTTGTCCTCACTCACGTGCATCATGAGAAACTTCCCAGGGGGTCACCCATCCCATAACTACTCCAGGCCAAGTATGCTTAACTTTGGACTTTCTATGAGATGGCTACCAGAAAAGAAGATGTATCTTGTTGGTATGAGTAGTCCAAATCAATTCATTTAACCACTTTCTAGTGGCAGCACAGAGCCCCGTACTAAGCGACAGGCAGACATGAGGGGCTGCAGCACTAGGGTGCCGCGGGTCGGGTGTTAAACCCGGCCAGTTTTGTTCTCCAGAGTCGAAGGTGAGGATGCTGCATTCAAATCATTCCCAACAGTTGTCGAGTTCTTGGTCGTTCTTGGAAGTTCGAGGGCTACCCGACCGTGTCTGTTCGCTGTTTTGTTGCTCGGGGTATTGAGGCAAGTATCTTGTCAGAAGTAGAGAAAGTAACACGTGTTTTCTCATTTACGGAGGAAAGCGTACCAAAAGGACATACCTTCGCTCTGTCGAAATTGAAACTTTTAACTGTCGACCCGGTGTGCTGGAGAAAGCCGGTTTGCTGTGCCGAGCCGGATGAATTGCTGACTTTCTGGGCATAGACGGTTTCGGCCGAGCTGGTTCGTCAAGGGGGTGGGTCGGATCCTGGGTTATGTTGCTCGGTTGGTCGGTTGATTTGATCGAAACCAGTGCTGCACATGCTGCTCGTGTTTAGTGGATTGGGTTGTCAGGTTTCGGTCTTATGGGCCGCTGTGAAATATGGGACAGATGATTTTTTATAAGGCTGGGCTGGGTTAAAATAGTTGCGGGTGGGCGAGAGGAGCTGGGCTGCAATATGGTAATTGAGCTGGGAGTGGGGACGGTTTGGGTGGGCTGGGAGGTATTAATAAGGGGTGGGTCGATAATATGGGCCAGGGTGGGAGATAAGGACGATTGGTGGGTGATTAATGTAGTAAGGCCGTAAGTAGCAGGGCCCGAGTTGTTTGGGTATAGGCTTGAAAAATGGGTTTTATTTTGTGGTTTAAAATAATTAAGGATAGTGTTGGGCTTAGTTGCATTTGGGTTAAGGATGGTTGTAGATTGGTGGGGTAAGTTTCAATGGGCCACTATAGATGGGCCGGGATTAAGATTAGGAATGTTGGGGATTTTATTCAGGCTTATATTAGAACTGGGCTCAGATTGAATTGGGTATAGATAGTAGCAGGTCCAGTATGATTGGGTATTGGTGAATTGGGCCGTACCTTATTATTTTGTTGGGTTTCTGGAGCTGGTCCGTTAGCCAAGCCCGTAATATCTGAATTGATCGCTGGAGCTGGCCCTAATATCGACGGTTTGTGTACGTCTGGAGGCAGCTTTATATTTTGAAAGATTTCCACCGCTAGGGTTGCATGCGGCGCGACAGACCCTGCAACAAGGGTTTTCATCGGAAGCGACGGAGCAGGAGCATGCAGGGCTGACGGATGCGGCGGAGCTTCTGCTGAGACGAGCTGACCATTATGACTAGAATTAGGTACACCTTTGCTGTCAGGAATGGCGAACGAGCGACGATGGTGAATTTTTCCCGGGGATGAAAGTGGCGATGACGAAGGCGACGGAGATGGTGCCGGGGACGAAGATGGTATCCTGCAGATGACGTCACATGTTGCAGGTGATATGGCATTTTCTTTTGCGGGCGACCGCGATTTTCTTTTTTTCTTCGGCATGAACGGAAAACTTCAGTCGGCGTGAACAAAGTCGGGCATGAAACTTTGCGACAGGTAGATGCGGGATGATAAGGCGACGACAGATCTGTTTTCTGATGTTGAATATGGCAGCGGGGCTGGCCTATAGTGTGTGAAAGACGTTGGTCTCTCGAAAGCTGCTGCCGATGTCGGTTCAGGCTGGAGGTTGCAGGCGAAGGTTCGGATGATGAATGCGGTTCGGGTGGTGGATGAGATGGTCGGAGACGGTGGCCGGACGGGGGTTCAGTTGAAGAGAGAAGTGGCGGCATGTGTGTGAAGGAGCAAATCGCCCTCGGGATCAGAGCAATTGGAGGCGCTATTTAGGGATCGGTGGGAGAAAGGTTAAATGGTGTTAAGTAATTAAGAACCCATTATTACATAATGAGCTAATAAGCATAAAATGAACCTAATTCGTGTAAATTCGCTGAAGAAGGAGTGACTTCCTATTCTTATATTATGACATGGTTTCATTAGCGGTTTAAGGTACGGATATTCTTGATACCCCCTTCTCTCTACCATTGTTATCAGTTGTTTCGTTTGTTTGATTATTCATATGGATATTCTTGATACACCCTTCTCTCTACCATTGTTATCGGTTGTTTCGTTTGTTTGATTATTCGTACGGATATTCTTGATACCCCCTTCTCTCTACCATTGTTATCGGTTGTTTCGTTTGTTTGATTATTCGTACGGATATTCTTGATACCCCCTTCTCTCTACCATTGTTATCGGTTGTTTCATTTGTTTAATTATTCGTACATATATTCTTGATACCCCCTTCTCTCTACCATTGTTATCGGTTGTTTCTTTTGTTTGATTATTCGTACGGATATTCTTGATACCCCCTTCTCTCTACCATTGTTATCGGTTGTTTCGTTTGTTTAATTATTCGTATGGATATTCTTGATACCCCCTTCTCTCTACCAATGTTATCGGTTGTTTCGTTTGTTTGATTATTCGTACGGATATTCTTGATATCGCCTTCTCTCTACCATTGTTATCGATTTTTTCGTTTGTTTGATTATTCAAACGCATATTCTTCATACCCCCGTCTCTCTAGCATTGTTATCGGTTGTTTCGTTTGTTTGATTATTCGTATGGATATTCTTGATACCCCCTTCTCTCTACCATTGTTATCGGTTGTTTCGTTTGTTTGATTATTCGTACGGATATTCTTGATACCCCATTCTCTCTACCATTGTTATCGTTTGTTTAATTATTCGTACGGATATTCTTGATACCCCCTTCTCTCTACCATTCTTATCGGTTGTTTTGTTTGTTTGATTATTCGTACGGATATTCTTGATGCCGCCTTGTCTCTACCATTGTTATTGGTTGTTTCGTTTGTTTGATTATTCATATGGATATTCTTGATACCGCCTTCTCTCTACCATTGTTATCGGTTGTTTCGTTTGTTTGATTATTCGTACGGATATTCTTGATACCCCCGTCTCTCTACCATTGTTATCGGTTGTTTCGTTTGTTTGATTATTCGTATGGATATTCTTGTTAGGCGTATTTTTATACGCTTATTTATCATTATTTTATATCCATATTGATCCTAATTCAGCATAAATGAGCTTTTAATGCACTATTCTTATATGTTTTGCAGGAAATCGGAGTCCGGAAGCCAAAACGATGGAAAACGGGCGAAAACGGCAATTTTTGGCCGGGGGCCGCGGCACGAACCAAGTGAGCCGCGGCACACGAAGATGTCCGTAAAGCGTTGAGCACACTGTACTGTGAGCCGCGGCACAGCCTAAGTGAGCCGCGGCCCACGAGGAAAAAAAGCGCCCAGGCATGGGGCACTGAACGTGTGAGCTGCGGCACAGATTAAGTGAGCCGCGGCCCACCGAGCGGTTTTGCTGAATATTCCGCGTTTCCGGGCCGTTTTGGAGCCTGTTCTCGACCTAATCACGTGGACGCGTTTTGGAGGCTTAGGATTGCTATAAATAAGCATTGAAGGACTGAAGAAAAAAAGGGGAGGAACTCGGAGGTGGATCGATAGCTAGGGCGAAGATCACAAGGAGGAGATTTGTGGGCGACGACAAGACCACGGATCCCTATGGTTTTTCTTAGTTTTTCCGCATCTTAGTTGCTAGATCTATTCGAGTAGGATTGTGATTGTAGCTGATTACATGACGGTTTGATTTATTTATTATTATTTCAATTCATTCATTATTCTATTGAATTGGATTCTTCTTACTGTTCTTAATGCTTTTTAATTGTCTGGCCAACAGTTGAATTGTTTTGAATGTCTTTATGGATTCGGGAGATGAAATTTAGGCATAGTTATTGTGAGAATAATCAAAATTTTCGTGAGATAGGGATATACTCATGGGAATTGTGAAGCCTTTTCATTGTGGGAATTCTTGAACTGTTTTAGCTATTAATTATCTAATTCGAATAGGGATATATCGAGTTAATAATTCGTAGTATTTTCTATCGACCTTGGGAAAGGCTTTAGAATAATTTAGGAATTCCTGGCTTACAATCAATTGAATAAAAGTGAATTGAATTGAATAAAAATCATTCCTGATTGTTTGAGGTGAAAATCATAATCCAACACCCTTACTATTATAATTTTTATTATTATTTTCTATTTATTTTTCTGCAATTAGTTTAGAATTAAATTCTACATAATTGTTCTTCAAATAAAATTGTGAGTTGACTATATTTTGGTACTTACTGAAATCAGTCCTCGAGGGAACGATATCTTACTTATCACTTTATTACTTGTTGACACCGTGCACTTGCGGTATAGTGTGAGGGATTTCCTCACAACAAGTTTTTGGCGCCGTTGCCGGGGACTGATTTTTCGCTAATATCAATACCAAGCGACTCTAATTTTAATTTGAAGTTTTTTTTCTTTAGTCTCTATATTTTTAATTTTTTTATTTTTTCATTATGTTTTCCTTTGATTATCGTGGCCCTTGGCATTTCATAAATTTCGATGTTCTTAATAATTTGCCAAATAGGGTCAGTCAGCCCCCTCCCCCGAAACAAAAGACCATGCTTGAACAATGTGTAGACGCTCTTAAAAATCCTGATAGTACCCTTTTTGAGCGAGAATGTGCAAGTCGTGGTCTTGAGATTCACTATGGTTATTTTCCAGCTCATATATTTATTAGTGAAGTTGAGGGGGAGGTTGAGAAGAAAGACATGCTAAGTTTTAGGGTCGATCCCCCAGCATCTGATAATTACATAAAGTGTGATGAACTAGTAGAAGAAGTTACCATTGATGATGTTTCCAAAGAAATTTCATTCAATTGTCATCAAACTTTGACTAATAAGGTGAACACTTTTGTGCCTAAAATTTTATTAATGGTGCCACGCATAATTTTTCCTAAATCCATTATGGGAGATTTTGTTTAGGCTGATTCTTTGAGTTCAAATGTGGTTGTTCATGATATGTATTTATTATCTATCCATTCGAACTCTGCTTATTTTTTCGTGCCTTATAATTATTATATTCTTCCATCATTTTTTGGTTGTCCGCATAATTATTCTTACTCATTATTTTCGGCAACCGGGCATGAACCAAAGCCTCCCTTGTGGAATAAGAGGCTTATAGATTGTAAGAAGGGGGTATTTGGCAATCTCCCTAGAAAGAAGCCACATTAAAATGCCACGTCGTGCTCAAGACGTAAAATAGAGCGCTTGATAGGAGGCAACCCATCATTTTTACTTGCTTTCTAGTTAGTTGTTTTTATTTGATTTTTCGATAATAATTTTCTTTTCTTTGTTTTGTTATTTCGATTGGATTCGTGTATTCTTGTGGCCCTGATTTCTCTAATATTTTGTTTTATCCCAATGAGTTATTATCTTTCATATTCTAGTCTTTCTTGACTTAATGTCTACAGTTATTTCATGACTAGAGACTAAGTTTGGGGGTCCCTCATGATGTTGGACATTATTTGAAGTATGGATTGACCGACGATTCCACTCAGATATGTGCTGGCGTTCAAGAAGACATTTGGAATAAGATTCTCTTTTCCTTATCTCTTTTATTTTCACATGAGTTCTATTGTTGATGATTTTATGTGTAGTGTAATAGATTGAAGTATGCGTTATTTTCTTAATTTTCTTTGTTATAAATTGCGATTTCATCAGTGCTTTACTTTTCGTGAATTTTTGGTGCTTCCATGTGTAAAACTGATGTTACGATACTGATTTCTCTTGGAAGAAACGGTTGAGTTTTAGTTGAGTTGTAGTCAGCGATATCTGTTTCTGTTAAGTAATCATTTAGGTGCGAAATTTTATCGTTTTTGTAGAAATCTTAGCAGATAAGAAAGGAGACATACGTATTTTCAAATCGCCGTCTATACGTTTGGTTATACTTTTTGGTTAGCTAGTCGTCCAGTAACATAAGTCTTGTGGGCACTTAGATTGAGTTTAGAGCCGGACATTTTTTCCCAAGAAAAAGTCGAGATATTAATTGTTCTATGATGGGAAGTTTAGTAACCGGGGGTATTCACGTGACCCGTTGTTTACTCTCGCGTAAAACGACAACCCTGATTAGACTAGTGATTTAGACATATCGCATTACCGATGATGGGAAGCCTAGTAACCGGGGGTATTCACGTGACCCGTTGTTTACTCTCGCGTAAAACAGCAACCTTGACATGCGGGAATAGCTATTCGAGTTTTTTCTCCGCTGTAGAGGGGGGCTTAGTAACTAGAAGCATCCATGTGCCCCATGAGTGTCTTTTACGTCAAACGGTTCCCCGATACTTGAGAATGGAAATCCACCCTAGGATCATCCCGATGAAATATCCCGAGAGCCGAAACTTAGTGGCTAACTCGAATCATATTATTGATCATACATAAGGGAATGCTGTCCTAGGAGTAATTTTGATAATGAAACTCTTAAATTTTTGCCACTAGACTGTGGGACTGGGCGAATTGGCTTGTTTAATCTAACCTTTCATATTGACAGTCGGTTAAATTCACGTTTGTTAATCTTTCAGCATGATTTTCTTCATTCACGATTGATTAGGACTGAAATTGGTTACTTTTGTGGAATCAGTGTCCTGGATGTGACTCACTATTACAATACTTGTATTATTCTTTGAGGATTTCAGGGTAGTATTGATTAAGTTGAGCACTATGGATTTGCACGATCATTCACGATATTCTTTTATTTGTAATCAATTCTTTTTGCTTGAGGACAAGCAAAGGCTCAAGTTTGGGGGTATTTGTTAGGCGTACTTTTATACGCTTATTTATCATTATTTTATATCCATCTTGAGCCTAATTCAGCATAAATGAGCTTTTAATGCACTATTCTTATATGTTTTGCAGGAAATCGGAGTCCGGAAGCCAAAACGATGGAAAACGGGCGAAAACGACAATTTTTTGCCGGGGGCCGTGGCACGAACCAAGTGAGCCGCGACACACAAAGATGTCCAGAAAGCGCTGATCACACTGTACTGTGAGCCGCGGCCCAGGAGGAAAAAAGGCGCCCAGGCATGGGGGCCCACCGGGCGGTTTTGCTAAATATTCTGCGTTTCCGGGCCGTTTTGGAGCCTGTTCTCAACCTAATCACGCGGACGCGTTTTGGAGGCTTATGATTGCTATAAATAAGCATTGAAGGGCTGAAGAAAAAAAGGGGAGGAACTCGGAGGTGGATCGATAGCTAGGGCGAAGATCACAACGAGGAGATTTGTGGGCGACGACAAGACCACGGATCCCTATGGTTTTTCTTAGTTTTTCCGCATCTTAGTTTCTAGATCTATTCGAGTAGGATTGTGATTGTAGCCGATTACATGACGGTTTGATTTATTTATTATTATTTCAATTCATTCGTTATTCTATTGAATTTGATTCTTCTTACTGTTCTTAATGTTTTTTAATTGTCTGGCCAATAGTTGAATTGTTTTGAATGTCTTTATGGATTCGGGTGATGAAATTTAGGCATAGTTCTTGTGAGAATAATCATAATTTTTATGAGATAGGGATATACTCATGGGAATTGTGAAGCCTTTTCATTGTGGGAATTCTTGAACTGTTTTAGCTATTAATTATCTAATTAGAATAGGGATATATCGAGTTAATAATTCGTAGTATTTTCTATCGACCTTGGGAAAGGCTTTAGAATAACATAGGAATTCCTGGCTTACAATCAATTGAATAAAAGTGAATTGAATTGAATAAAAATCATTCCTGATTGTTTGAGGTGAAAATCATAATCCTACACCCTTATTATTATTATTATTTTTATTATTATTTTCTACTTATTTTTGTGCAATTAGTTTAGAATTAAATTCTACATAATTGTTCTTCAAATAAAATTGTGAGTTCACTATATTTTGGTACTTAGTGAAATCAGTCCTCGAGGGAATGATATCTTACTTATCACTTTATTACTTGTTGACACCGTGCACTTGCGGCATAGTGTGAGGGATTTCCTCACAACAATTCTTGATACCCCCTTCTCTCTACCATTGTTATCGGTTGTTTCGTTTGTTTGATTATTCGTACGGATATTCTTGATACCCCCTTCTTCTACCATTGTTATCGGTTGTTTCGTTTCTTTGATTGTTCGTACGGAGATTCTACCCTTTCTTAGTAAGGGTTCTGATTCTATGTACTATTGTTATTGTTTGTTTCGTATTGGTACAGATATTCTGACCTTTCTCTTAAGGTTTCTCATGACTTCCTCTCACATCTTTTGATTGTTTAGCTTCTGATTTTGATACCTTTGCTATGCACCTTTTTATATGAACCTATGATTTTGATATTATGATGACTTTGGATTTTGTGTCATTACTATGACATACTTTGACCCTTCAGTTTGATACCTGAGCCATTATACTAGGCATAGGGGTTCCATGTCCGTGTCATTGATGTACCAATGGCATGACTCCAGTGTGGTCGAGTGATGTGACACACCATCCCTTATATGTTATATGTTATGGCCACTATGATTATGATTTGTCTGCAGGGGCGTATGGATGCATCCTAGATTTGTTTCGTATACTTATGATGCATTATGATATATTTGTCTGGTGATTGATGCTGGGTGCAATCCACGTCCTTCAAATTTCTGGGAGCTAGCTACTCCATTTGGTTACTGAGGACTCCCCTCATATTATTGGCTAATTGAGAGGTCTTCCCTCTATATGATATGAAGATATATGGTTTCCTCTGTTATGATATGATCTGATCTATTCTGGACTCGTGGTAGATTACTGTCTTACCTTTCATTATTCCTACACTCTTGTTTATACCTTATGTTATTGCCCCAATGCACTTTATCCTGTTATCCTTTGATTCTCCATATTCTTGTTTCTGTTGACTCACGAGATTTGTTCAGTTGATCGTTAATACCTTATTCATTTGACAGATGACATTCTTTTCAGCAGGAGCTTATTTATTCTTTTCTTATTCTTATATACATATCGTTTATTTGTTTGTTTATATATCTGTTCACTGAGCTTTTTAAGCTCAACCGTATTTCTTTTCTCCGAGGCAGGTTGTTTAGTTAGGAGCTGGGGCTATATTTGGGATTGAGAGTAGGAGCTGAACGTGGATTTACCCTAGACATCTTAGACTTTGATACCATTGTTATTTCACATTGTTTTAGACTCAGTATTATGTTTCCTTTCATTTGGTTATCTTGGATCTTATGTATTGATCAAGTGGTGTTGACTTGTTTTCCTTTGATATTATTTAAGACTTCCGCTTGCGTTTATTTATGTATGTTCTGATATGTGGACCATTTGAGATTCTTGATCGTATTGGGGAAGTTTCATATCGTCTGGATCTACCCACAGTTATCGCATGTTCATGATGTCTTCCATGTATCTCTTCTATGGGAATACAATTACCATCCGCTATATATTGTGTCTTATCCTTTAGATCAGATCCAAGCTGATATGTCTCTTTCTGAGGAACCCGAAGCTATTTTGGATAGATAAGATAGGGTCATGAGAAACAAAGTTATTCCGTTTGTGAAAATTCTTTGGAAGAATCACCCAGAGCGTGAAGCTACTTAGGAGATCGAGGAATCGATGCGAACTAGTTATACCCTCATTTCTTTTCGTAGTCTGGTACGTCTCTATTTCACCTTCAATTCAATTTCGGGGATGAAATTTTCTTTTAGAGGGGAAGAGTTGTAAAACCCTAAATTTTGACTTTCCATTTTTGACAAAATTTGAAACTTTGACTTGCGTTAAACTTCTACTTCTGGAAACTTGGAAACTTATGTCCTTACTAAGCTGAGACCTAAATTACAGACCACATTTGAATCTTTGTTGAGCGTTTGAAACACCCGACTCATCTTTTGTGAAACCCCTTCCTAATACTCGACAACCATGAGCTTATATTGGACCCTTTACATAAACTTGGACCTTTGGAAACTAACTAAACTACCAAAGCCCTAAACAGCCCATAAACTCGAGCCCATTCCCTCCCTATTTCACCTATGTTACGGTTTACCTCGCTAAACACACGCGCCTCTATCTTTTTCTCATTCACAAGAAGATACCGCATCTATTTTTCCTCCTCCACCAAAACCCTAAGCAGCCGTCATCTCATTTGTTCAACCCTCGAGACCAAGAAAGAATAAGGTGTTTCGGTGGTGATTGGTGTTTGGTCTCATGTGTTCTTCCTCCTTCGTAATCGGTTCTTGTGGTATTTCTCAAACCCTTGTTTCTTTGATCTTGAATTCGACATATATGTATACATCTATATGAAAACCAAATATATAATATGTGTAACGTAATGATATGGGTATAAGGGTTATTTATAATCTGTAATAACCTAACTAAAACATGTTTGAATTCAGATCAAAGGTGGAAAACAAGATATGGTTCGATTAGGGTTTCAAAAGAGTTGGTGTTTGTTATGATTTCATGTGTACATGCTGTCCAGAATTTAAGTCATATTGCAAGAGGTAAATCTTTATGATACCAACATGTTTTTGCATGATTTTTGAGTCTAAAACTAAGTTTAAAGAGGTTACTAAGTGTTTCAATTGGTTTGGATGGATTTGAGTTTTTTTTGGTCCTATTTTTGAATTTTATGAGACAATGTGTCAAAACTGTGTTTGCAGAATTTGATTTCAGTCGTGGTTTGTGATTTTTCATTTTCAAACCATAAGGAGTTAGAATCTCTCCTTTTTCAATAGTAATGTTTAAGTTATGTGTGACTCCCTGGAATTTTTGTGGACTTTTCTAAAGTGTTTAAATGGTTAGTTTAAGACAAACTTTCTGTGTGTATCTGCAGATATGAATCTGAACATGTTAGCATAAATAATTTTTGACAGGGAGTTCCCCTTAAAAATAAGATCTGGGAATATTCATGTAGAATCGTAAGACGTTATATCTTCTGTGAGAGTTTTGGTGAATTTTTATCTTGACATATTTTGTGGTATTAAAATTCATAAACTTATGGCTAAAACACGTAAAACCAGAATTTTGTTAGAAGTTGAGATTTTTGTGATTTTAATACCATCTAATATGTTTGGACCCTAAAATGCACTTGAACATTAATTATGATATAATTGGTCATATATTAACATAATTCCAATAACGAGACCCAAATCACATTAATAAACGGTGTTAAGTAATTAAAAACCCCTTCTGACATTAATGAGCTAATAAGCATAAAATGAACCTAATTCGTGTAGATTCGCTGAAGAAGGAGTGACTTCCTATTTTTATGTTATGACATGGTTTCGTTAGCGGTTTAAGGTATGGATATTCTTGATACCCCCTTCTCTCTACCATTGTTATCGGGTTTTTTGTTTGTTTGATTATTTGTACGGATATTCTTGATACCCCCTTCTCTCTACCATTGTTATCGGTTGTTTCGTTTGTTTGATTATTCGTACGGATATTATTGATACCCCCTTCTCTCTACAATTGTTATCGGTTGTTTCGTTTGTTTGATTATTCGTACGGATATTTTTGATACCCCGTTCTATCTACCATTGTTATCGGTTGTTTCGTTTGTTTGATTATTCGTATGGATATTCTTGATACCCCCTTCTCTCTACCATTGTTATCGGTTGTTTCGTTTGTTTGATTATTCGTACGGATATTCTTGATACCCCCTTCTCTCTACCATTGTTATCGGTTGTTTCGTTTGTTTGATTAGTTGTACGGATATTCTTGATACCCCCGTCTCTCTACCATTGTTATCAGTTGTTTCGTTTGTTTGATTATTCGTACGGATATTCTTGATACCCCCTTCTCTCTACCAGTGTTATTGGTTGTTTCGTTTGTTTGATTATTCGTACGGATATTCTTGATACCCCTTCTCTCTACCATTGTTATCGGTTTTTTTGTTTGTTTGATTATTTGTACGGATATTCTTGATACCCCCTTCTCTCTACCATTGTTATCGGTTGTTTCGTTTGTTTGATTATTCGTACGGATATTCTTGATACCCCCTTCTCTCTACAATTGTTATCGGTTGTTTCATTTGTTTGATTATTCGTACGGATATTTTTGATACCCCCTTCTCTCTACCATTGTTATCGGTTGTTTCGTTTGTTTTATTATTCGTATGGATATTCTTGATACCCCCTTCTCTCTACCATTGTTATCGGTTGTTTCGTTTGTTTGATTATTCGTACGGATATTCTTGATACCCCCTTCTCTCTACCATTGTTATCGGTTGTTTCCTTTGTTTGATTATTTGTACGGATATTCTTGATACCCCCGTCTCTCTACTATTGTTATCGGTTGTTTCGTTTGTTTGATTATTCGTACGGATATTCTTGATACCCCCTTCACTCTACCAGTGTTATCGGTTGTTTCATTTGTTTGATTATTCGTACGGATATTCTACCCTTTCATAGTAAGAGTTCTGATTCTATGTACTATTGTTATTGTTTGTTTTGTATTGGTATAGATATTCTGACCTTTCTCTTAAGGTTTCTCATGACTTCCTCTCACATCTTTTGATTGTTTAGCTTCTGATTTTGATACCTTTGCTATGCACCTTTTTATATGAACCTATGATTTTGATATTATGATGACTTTGGATTCTATGTCATTACTGTTGTGCGGCGATTGGTACGCCTCGATGGTGATCGGCTCAAAGAACGAGCGTCCGAGTCTTCGACCAATCAGGCTACGGCAAACTTGCCTAAACGGAGATAACAGTCCACCTTCAAGTATCTAGCGATCGACCCTCAAGGCGATCGCCTTTTGGCATCTAGCGATCGTCTCTGGTGTCTGACCTAAGACGACCATCCTACGCCGCGAACAAGACCTTCATTCGTCAAAGTATACGAAGACTGGATCTCAAAGCAGCGCCCACGTGCAGATCTACGAAAGGCACCGCATATCATGGATCATTGAGCACATCCTGTCACCACCTTATCACCTACCGACAAACCCGCCGAAAGGTACAAGGTGGGACCGCCCGTGACAGCGACTCAGACGCGTGCAGACTTCTCATTGGACTGCACAGCTGGCTGCCAGCAACTCCTACGGATGTTAAGGGGACCAGCCCATGTGCTAAAAGACGATCGCCCGCTTATTATAATGCAGCAAAGGCGATCGCCCGACTTCTCCCAGTCCTATAAATAGAGAGCCTCCAGCAAGTTGAAAAAGGTTCCGGTCAGTTGGCAATTCATTCCCTCTCAGTGGAAAAATATGTTCAGAACACATATATTCCTTCAGGCTCTCGGTTTCCTCTCTTGGATCTACCTCAGGATTTCTCTCTCAGCACCTCTCATCCAGAAGATGGTCGGCAGAGGCAAGAACTCCCTGCAGTACAGATTCAGCGAGACTCACAAGCCCAGGAACCCAAACATACAAGCTAATACACACCGTGAGAGACTGTCGATCTCTCACCGTCGTCACAGCTCGTCAACGTTGTTATAAGAACTCACAGAGCATCATATCTGGTTCTTCCGGCAATCTTCACGCTCTATAGCTAAGATAACTAGAATCTTTACACTCATTGTAATAGTATTCTAACACTAATACTTGTATCCCATAATATTTGTATTAATAACATCTCCCGAGAGCATTCAAGCCCGGGACTAACATCCCCGATAAATCATGGGTTATTTAGCTTCTCTACGGAAGTGCTCTCGCACCTTGTTTCATATCCAACCATTCCAGCAATATCTATCTCCGGATAATATTTTGGGTAGCAACAATTGGCACTAGAAGGAGGGCTGCCCCCTCTAAACCTTCATTTTTATTCCTACTGTCCCGAAGAACACTCACTGTTCTCGGGGCATATACTTGAAATGACACTCACTGCGCTTCAAAGAAATCCTTTAGAAGCATGACGTCCGCCACTACATCTAAGAGAGCCGCTCTCCGAACTGCCGGATACCATATCCCGGCTCAATCTGAGCCCCAGCCGACGGCAGAGGGAAGTCGCGGCAACGCGAGACTCTCGATCCCGCACCTGTGGGGTGGCACCAGCCTCTCACTCGATCAGTTCCAAACCGTGGAACATATCGAGGAGGCTATGTCCATCCTAAAGGAGCGACGGAGAGCATGCGCGGCGCCCGCTATTACTCCCTCGGCCATCCGCCGCATGGGCAAACGGAAGTTCAAAGGGCTACTGGGCGAACGATCTTCAGAAAGCCCCGAGTCGCGAGAAAAGGCTCTCGCAAGGTCGGACGGTTCCATATTCAGTCCCCTGGGAAGCGATCCGTCATGGCGACCGGGGCATTCTGGCCCCAACCACGAGACGAAGGAATCTGAGTCCGTCACTAGGAGTTCGGCCTACCCAACTCCCAGCCGAATACAGGTCAGTCGCCTGGCTCCCGCTCCGAACGCCAGGGGGTCAGTACTTGATCGCCTCGGCTCCCGCTCTGAGCGCCTAGCCGCGAGCAGCCAGGCCGCGGCGATGGACGCTATGCAACGCCAGCTCGACGAGATGAAAGCACTCTTGGACACTGGGGAAAGCACCGGCAGAAAGATCGTCGGACCGACCGATCCACTCGCAGTCCACATCGAGCTCGCCCCCATGCAACCAAGGATCGCTCCTCCCAAAACACCTTTATACGAAGGGAGATCAGACCCCGAAACCCACCTAAGCAAGTTCCGGATATACATGACCGGGTGTGGGGCTTCAGACGCGACCAAGTGCCGAATCTTCCCGTTAACATTGGGCGAGATGGCCCATAGGTGGTACGTCTCACTACCACCGCGATCGATCATCTCCTTTGAGAAACTGGCGAGTGACTTCACGTCATACTTCGCCGCCAAGATCAACAAACCCGAAGGCCCCCACCACATGATGAAAATCAGGCAGGGGGAAGACGAATCCGATGCATATTATATCAACCGGGTGCACGAAATCGTCCTCACCGGCGAGCCCATCAGCGACGAGCTCGCTCTCTATTCAGTCCTGGGGGATTCTATGGTCACTTACCCATTTTTAGACATCTGACGAAGGACATCCCCCCAACCTATACGATCTTCCGCACTAAGACTGCCGACTTTCTGGCCAGGCATAAGCTACTCACCCTCCGCCTAGGCGAGGGAATGCCACCTCCTGTCCGAAACACGACGATCGCCAAAACCAAGAAGGCGGTCGCCAAAACACCCGGACACCTCAGGACCTTCTAGGACGTGGAAGTCCATCTCCTCCACAAGTTCAACTGAACTCCGGCCCACATTTTCTACGCCATCAAGGGGCGCGAACCGCTGAACAAGGCAAAGGCGATAAGGGACCACGGTCATCTGGAACACAATCAATATTGTGCCTACCATAAGAGTCCCGGACACAACACCAACCAATGCCGCGAACTCCTCAGACAACTCTGGAGATTGTTCGAGGAGGGCAAGTTGGACAGCTTACTGGCTTAGCCGGAGCCCCTACCAATCTCCCAACATGATCATCCGAGTCGAACGCAAACAGGCTGGAAAGCTCATACGAGCCGACCCCTCGATCAACCTCGGCGACCGTATCTACATGCTTCAATCAAGAGAAGGGAACTTCGGAAGTCTCTCCCCAATTTCCAACCTCATTGAACAAAAGGCTACTGGCTCGCCCTCTACAGTTCGTCATCAACATGATGGACCTAGGCAGCGATTGCCTCCCCCAGCATAACATATACCATCAAGTATCGTCATCTGACATGATGGTCCGAGGTAGAAGAGTGCCTCCATGGTCGCGAAAATCGATGAAACCGACTATCCATCCATGCAAGGTTCCCTTGGGCTTCGATCGCTCGCCCTTCGTTTAAATACAAGGCGGGCGTAGCCGAAGGTCTCTCCAAATCAAATCAGAGGATTACTCGCTTGCCCTCTAAAGTTAGTCATCTACATGAAGAACCTAGGTAGGCGATCACCTCCCCTTACACAACGTATACCATCGAGGATCGTCATCTGACTTGATGGTCTGAGGTAGAAAAGTGTTGCCATGGTCATGGAGGATGATGGAACCATTCTTTGCGCCCATGCAAGGTCCCTTTGGGCCACGATCGCCCGCTCTTCGTTTAAATACAAGGCTGGCGTAGTTTGAGGGCCCTCCAAAACTAATCTGTGGATGTGTCCGCCCGCCCTCGGAGGCCCATCACTTAATGTGGTGGGTCCTTTCTGGGCAATGCGACGCGACCCTCCCCCCATCTCAACGTACACAGTCGAGGGTCGCCATCTTCATGGCGGGCCGAGGTGGAAGTAGAGATAACAAGCTGCGGAAGTGGAGTTTATTAATCCGACGATGCCCCGTGCAAGGAATCTTCCGGACCAAGACCGCACGCCCTTCGTTTAAATACGAGGCGAGGCGCAGCCTTCGGAGGACCCTACAAATTAAGTGAGTCACGAGAACTTATCCATCAGACGGAATGTCACTCGTGCATAAGACACTGTCGTGGAGGTCGGTCCATCGAACTCCGCGATCGTGCACGGCTCATAAAGATCGAGATGGACGGCCTTTCGAGGTTTCGACAAAATTGAAGACCGCTCACTTAACGATTTATTTTCGTCCCCTTACTTTCACTAAGTGAACAAAACCAAGAGGGAAGAGTGCGGAGCTACCTATACGACGATTGTCCCTATTCAATCACATACGTAGATCGGCATTTTTCAGATGTTTGTGCAGCGATCGAATTTGTTGTAAAAGTTATCTATTTGAGTTTATCAATTCACTTAGAGCTACACTCGCAACAATCTCTCCTCACACATTTGTACAAAGTCAAGCAAAAGACTCAGAAAAGCAATCATTCAAGTAAAAAATGAAAGAAGCAAACATTCATTACATTACTTGAAGTTTCAGAAGTACATACATGGTCGCCCGAAGGCCTAAGTATTACAAGAGAAAGCTACAAAACTACAGACAAAAAGCTAAAACAATAAAGAATGAAGAGCCTCAGGCCCCTGCTTGGCCTTCGCCTTCAACCTCCGGCTCGGCCCGCGACCCTTCGCCAGCTTTCGGGACAACCTTCCCATCCTCCGGAGCATCGGGATGAATAAGGTTCGCCGAAGTCGGATACTAGCTCAAATCCACACCGATTTCCGGGAGATCCAAGATCGGCACGGAGAAGTGAGGATGGAGGGGATGCTCCAACGCATATGCCTTGAAGTTTTCGACTAGAGGGCCGACCTCCAGTCCTCCTTTCTTAGCAGCTCGAAGCGAGTCAGCGAACGCCATATAATAGGCAAACTCACTAACGAACTCCACATTAAGAAAGGGATTGGCCTCGGTCGCCTCTAGCTTTCCTTTTAGCTACCCCATCGCCTGTTGCGCACCCTGAAGCTCGGCCTCCTTTGCAGCCGTCTCTCCCCTCGACGCCGCCAGCTCGCTAGTCAGCCGAGCGACAATCACCTTCAGTTGATCGGCCTCCTTCTTAGCGGACACCCGCGACTTCCGGGCATCTGTCATCCGATCCTGAAATCGGTCGACCATCACCCGGGCTTGCTCGGCATCCTTTCTCGCCAGATCAAGTTCATGGTTTGCCCGCTTAGCTGCATCCAGGGAGTCCTTCTCCATTGCCACAATCCTGTCGGTGAACTCGGCGTTCTCTTTCCGAGCCGCCTCGAGATCCGCCTGCAGGCGAGTAGTGGAAGGACGCCCCTCAAACTCCTGCACAGCCTGGGGAGCTATTGTCGTCGCCTGAAGAGAGAGAGTGAAAGCAGCCTGCATCGTACTCCCAGATCGCTGACGAGCGATCACATCTAAGTCCGTCGTCCAGGCCTTCGGTATAGCGGAAACGGACCGGTTGACGTAAGCGGGATATCACAGGCTTGGCGAGGAGATTGGCTCGCTAAGAAATCCAGCACCATCGGAGGGCAAGATGGGTTAGTGCTACGGATCCTGCATCAAAAAAATAAAAGTTAGCACATCTCCCAAGCAAATGACGAAATTCAACACACAAACAAACAAAGTCTATCTCTCGGCTCTCTCAGGATCGCGGCCGAAGTATGGTTTCCCGCGAGGGGTTTTAGTCTCGGCGATCGCCATCTCCCGTAAGAAAGTCGCAGAGGGCGTAGGCTCATTCGTCGAGGGAACAACGGTGATTGGAGGCACGGCGATCGGCACCTCACTGGCAGGGGCAGAAACTGGAGTTTCCCCCTGTTAGGAATATATGCCCTCGAATGCCACTCAGAGGATGAGAGAGTGAGAGAAATTATATTGTAATTATGAATATTATATTTAATAAGGCAATTATTATTTCTATATTATTGTATATCATTGGCATTTTGATTTGGTATATAGAATAATAGTCCTTGCATTTGAGAGTGAACATTCTACTTCATATGGAGATAAGGAGATAGGCACTAGAGGTGTTTAGAGCTTGAATGCTTAACTAGTTCGCAAGTCGATAAAACTTAACAGGACATTAAGTTTTAATAAGACTTGTATAACTGATGCTAGGACGGGTGCACGTCTTGATAGCATAGTTATAAGTATATTGGTGGGACCAGTATACTCGAACACGACTCATACTCGATTCAGTCACACGGTATTCACTCTCGGAGAGTCGATGACGAATCGAAAGGTTGTGATAGTATACGTGGACCTTTGACTTGAGGGTTCAGTAGAAGATGTGCCTGTGACGTTTAGTTTGTCATTAGAGTAGTTACACTCATTTGCTTAATTACTGAGTCGACCTCGAAGTGCGGACTATACGGGCAGGTAGCAGTCTTTACTGTATGCGAAGAAAGGATTCTATCTCCTGTTAGTGAGCAGGCGAATGTCCTATATGGTTAATGGCGAATAAGATCATAAGTCTTTAGCCAAAGCATTCTGATATAGTCGTATTAGATACACTATTAATCAGTCGGTCTTGATTTGTGTTAACACATGTATAGAGTCTAGTCAACAGTAGGGTTTGACTTTACCGTGACCTGAAGATTTGACCGGGACATCTGATGAAGGGTCTATACGTATATGGTATTCATGACATAATGGTTCTGGAATGATTCGTTCATTCGTTCTCAGTCGGGGTTTACAGTGCGGCCCGCTAGGCTGGCTAAGTGCTGCCCGCACTCATTGATTTCTCCCAATGCCGGTTGAGACGAATCTACGGAGTCACGCAACAGGATCATTGACGGATAAATATGAATTAATAATCTCTCTTATAATATTAGATATTAGTGATTTATCGGATAAATCAAATAGCGGTCTTATGAATTGTAAATAAGTTACTCGGTGATTACTTTAATTCATAAATTATATTTCTTAGAGAAATGTATATTTGTGTTTGATATAACTAATTAATTGGATTAATTAATTAGTATAAACACATTGGAAATAAAACGGATTCGTTTGATGGACATCCGATTCACGAGGGATTCGTTTGACGAACATCGATACACGAGCGAATTAACTCGACCCGTTTCTTGGAAGATTCCCTATAAGCGCCCCCTCTTCTCTACTTTGTCTCTCTATCATTATATAATATACTTGTGGGATCATGTGAGGTGTAGAGATGCTTTTAAAAGCATCTTCTACATGTGAGGCTTGGAATCATTTGTGAAAAGAAAGTCTTTTAATCATAAAAGTCTCCTTCTTCCTTCCCCAAGTGAAAATTTCGTTTTTGATAGAGCATCAAGAGTGAGAAAAATTTTCTACAGCATATACTTGATCTTAGTGACAAGTTATTAGTAGAAAAGATCGAGAGAAAAATTCCTACAAGCTTCCGTAGCCGCATTCTTAGAGAAAGGAAGTTTGCTGATTTTTCCGTCAAGTTCCGGCGTGTGAAGTAGAGGCACCGTGCTTTCGGTGTTTGGAACGAAGGGCTCTTCATCATCATCATCATCATACGAAGGTTTTTCAGAGACATCAAACGTATGGGACTTTGATTCCTTGATCTTCGTATTTTTTTTCGTATATACGTTACTTGATCGATCCTCTTAGGGATTCCGTTTATTCTTCCGCTGCGTTTATTTTCTGTGGAATCCCAACAGTGGTATCGGAGCGAGATCAAATATATCGTATATACGATCATCTTTGCATTTGGAATGTTATTTGATGATGTTTATGATTTAGAATCATAATAGATATAATCGAAGATATTTAATCGTTCATAGTAAGTCAAGTTTCGACTATTTTATGTGAATTATAAATCTGAAAATTTTGATTTATGTTGATTTATAAGTTCTTCATGAAGTTAAGAAACTTTTTTGTTTTGGAAGCGAGTCGAAAAAATGAGAAAAACGGGGGTTAAACACGAATACCGCACGAAGACGCAAATACGGGCAGGCCTCTTGACTGGCCGCTGGCCGCCGATAGTGACTCGGTAGGCTATCAGAGCGGCTCGCCACTGCCGGGCGGTGGCCGAGTGACTCGGTCGGGTGGTTCTCGGGTTTTTCGCCCGATTTTGAATCGGGCCGTGGGGCCTCGACATCTTGGATTTTCCGGGACTCCATTTTTGTGTTTATATTTCGTTGTAATAATTTCCGAAATTTAAATTGGATTTAATTGGATTTAATAAAATATTTGGAAATTTTTTTATTAAGGGAAATTATTGGACGAGAATATTGTTTTGTCCGGATTACTTTGAACGGATTAAAATGACGATTATAAATATTAATTTGATTAATATTGTAGAAATTAAATAGATTAATTTTTATATTAATTGGATTAATATATTAGTTAATTATTTAATTTCATTTACCGTTACATGTTGTATGGAATGCCTTATGTGATGGTGATATAGCTCGTGGACTTAGTTGTTGATTTGTTCGATTCGATATGGTTGTAAAGGCCGTTTTGAGCCTATTTATTTTTACTAGAAAATATGTATAATAGGACGTATTGTTCAATGATGTAATTATTCATATGGCTATGACGAAGACCGAAGACGACCGACTAGAAGACGAAGAATCAATACTGTATTTTTCCTTTCTTTATTTGGCTTGGCCCAATACTTAGGAAAAAGTCCATGAGCTATATGTTGGTAGTAACTAGGTTGCTATTTATTGTTTTTCATTTTGAATGATTGACAAATCACAAACCGCGTTTATAAACGGATTAATGTGCAAAGTGTAACATATAATCGCGTTAATACTCCCACTTACAAACACTAAGTTATAAAGGTTACGAGGTTTCCTACCCTCCGTCAAACTCATGGAAAATTGAAATCTAAACCGGAATATTATTCTTCCGAGTATGTCGGGGTAATATTTTTGGGGAAAGTTGATAAATTCCTAGAGTGCATTAGATGCCTTTGGTTGTGACAAATCAAACCCCTATAAACCGTATGGGTTGCCGGGTAAGATTCAATTGTCAGACTAATAGGAGTTGACGGTTTAAACTTAGATAGTTCAGCGAGCCATAGAAACCGAATGGGTTGAGGGCAAGTGAACTAGGGGTAAAAGAAGATCGAATCATCCATTAGATGGGTTGGTATTAGACACCACTTTATAAAGAATAATAAAATATAAACCGTATGGGTTGCCCTCTATTAAACTTTGTAAAGAAATCGATCACCACTATGAAGTCACCCAAGACTTCCGGATTTAACATGGGAGTGTGTAAATGCCGATAAGATAGTGGGAGCCGAGTTATGAATAAAGAAAGTCCTTAAATTATTTACTCGGATCATAATTAAACAAACACTAACGAATCTCAAATTATTCTCTGCAGTTAACAAAACTCTCAATATGACAATGAACCCACTCGCTATACTACTTGAAAAGAACGTCCTGACTGGTCCGAACTATGTGGACTGGCTTCAGAACTTGAGGATTGTCCTAACTATGGAAATGCTGGGACTTGTCTTGGAGGCGGACATCCCAGCGGCTCCTGCAAGAACCCGAGCCAATCAGGAAGATGTCGATGCCCATGATAAATGGGTAAAAGACGACATAAGAGTGTGAGGGTACATGTTAGGCTCAATGACCAATGATCTTCAACGTGCCCATGAAAAGATGACGTATTCACGAGCCATCTTAGCGCACCTGGCTGAGTTCTATGGAGAGCATAGCCGAACTGCTAGATATGAGATATCAAAGCAATTATTCGGCGCCAGGATGAAGGAACGAGAGAGGGTTGGGGACCATGTCCTCAAGATGATCTCGATGATTGAGAGATTGGAAGCTCTTGATTTTCAGATGCATGCATCTCTCCAAACTGACCTTATCCTGCAGTCACTTCCTGACTCCTTTTCACAATTTGTCATGAACTTCAACTGCAATGAGATTGCATGTAACTTAGCTGGGCTAATGAACAAACTGACGACTGCCCAGTCTCACATGAAGACAAAGGGAAAGGAAGCTGCACTTGTGATTTCTTCTGGGACTTGGAAGTCCAAGAATAAGAAGAAAAAGAACAAGAAGCAGTTAGGTCCAATAGCTAAGATCGACAAGGGAAAGGGCAAGGCCCCAATGGTTCAAAAGAGCAAGGGGCCAAGAAAACGGATGTATGCCTCAACTGCGGTGAGCTAGGCCACTGGAAGAGGTATTGTCCAAAGCTTGACCGTAATGCGCCTTCAGGTACAGAACTACTGGTTTTAGAAACAAATTGTTCTGTAACTGTATATTCTACTTCTTGGATACTAGATTCTGGTGCGAGTTCTCACATTTGTACAATGAATCAGGATGTGGAACGAAGTAGGAAGCTGGATTCAGAGGAGGTGATGGTCACCGTCGGTAGTGGGCATAGTTACGAGGCTTCTGATATCGGATCCCTTATGTTGGATTTAGAATCTGGTTTTATTCTTACTTTAGATGATGTACTTGTTTTGCCCAAGGGGCACAAGAATATTGTATCAATTCCGGTCATGGACCGAAAGGGATTTCACTTCTTTATTGGAGATGGGTCCTGTCGTATTTATTTCAGAAATAAATTGGTTGGTACTGCTACATTATTAAATGGTTTATACCATTTAAATTTAAAGAATAAAACAACTGTGAACACTATAACTAGGAAGCGTGGTAGGGATGAAACAAACCAAGCACTTAAGTGGCATCTTAGACTTGGTCATATCGGTCAGACCAAGGTTCATAAAATGGAGAAAGATGGGCTTACAGGTCCATTGGGATCAGATCCCTATCCAACTTGTGAATCTTGCCTTCAAGGCAAAATGACTAAGTTACCCTTCGCAGGACTTTTGAAAGAGCTGGAAAAACTTGGATTGATCCATACCGATGTCTGTGGCCCTTTTGAAGTGGCACGAGATGGTTCTCAATATTTCATTACATTCACCGATGACCATACTGTATGGATTCGTACTTAATGAAACATAAGTCAAGCTTTTGATAAATTCAAGGAATTTAAAGCCCTAGTTGAAAATCAAACATGTAACCGTGTTAAGACTCTTCGGTCAGACCGGGGTGGTGAGTACATGAGTACCGAATTTGATGAGTTCTTAAAAGAACAAGGAATAGTGTCACAATTCACTCCTCCAGCTACTCCACAATTAAATGGTGTATCAGAAAGAAGGAACCGAACCTTGTTGGACATGGTTCGCTCCATGCTTAACTATACTGAGCTACCGATTTATCTGTGGGGTTACGCACTCCTTACTGCTGTGCATATCTTGAACAGATGTCCTTCCAAATCCGTTCCTAAGACTCCCCATGAGATGTGGAGAGGTAGGAAACCAAGTCTTAATCACATTAGGATTTGGGGATGCCCTGCTTATGTCCAGAAGACTAAAGTAGAGAAATTGGAAACTAGGTCTGTGAAAGGTCGTTTCATAGGATATCCAGGGGATTCCATGGGATATCTATTCTACATGCATGAAGATCATAGGATCATTGTTGCTATACAAGCACACTTCGTGGAAGATCAGTTTATTCAGGAAGGAGGGGCAGGTAGAAATATTTCTTTGGAAGAAATAAAAGAAACACCAAATGAGACACCTATGCAAGATATTAGAACCCAACCTTCTGAAATACAAACATAACCTCGCAAGTCTAGTAGAATTTCTCAAATACCTGAGAGGTATGGCTATCTGCATCAAGAGGAACTGGGTGTCCATGAGATGACAGAAAGTAGTCAAGAGAATGATCCTTCTACATACGACCAAGCGATGGTAGATGTTGACTCCACCAAGTGGCAAGAAGCTATGGAAGCTGAGATAGACTCAATGCATGCTAATCGGGTCTAGACTTTAGTAGATCATCCTAAAGGCATAGTGCCTATTGGAAACAAATGGATCTATAAGAGAAAGACTGATGGAGATGGCAAGGTTGATACCTATAAGGCCAGGCTTGTGGCAAAGGGTTATTCCCAAAGATAAGGAATCGATTACTTCGAGACCTTCTCGCCTGTAGCTATGATTAAGTCTATTCGCATGATGCTTGCTATATCATCCCACTTAGATTATGAAATATGGCAAATGGATGTGAAAACAGCATTCCTAAATGGATTCCTCGAGGAGGAGATTTACATGGAACAGCCTAAGGCATTCATATCTCAAACCAATATTCATAAAGTATGCAAACTTCAGCATGCCATTTATGGACTAAAGCAAGCTTCACGGAGTTGGAATCTTCGTTTTAACGAGATAGTCAAAGAGTTTGATTTTGTTCAAAACGAAGAAGAGCCCTGTATTTACAAGAAGGTTAGTGGGAGCAAAATTGCGTTCTTAATACTATATGTAGATGACATTCTACTTATAGGAAACGACGTAGGAATGCTCAGTTCTGTGAAAGTTTGGCTTTCTAAAGAGTTCTCAATGAAAGACTTGGGAGAAGCAACCAATATTCTGGGTATTCGTCTCTACCGGGATAGAGCGAAAAGAATATTAGGTCTTTCCCAAGCCATCTACATAGAAAAGATCCTGAAGCGATTTAGGATGGAATATTCTAAAAGAGGGTTTCTACCTATGCAACATGGTGCAAAACTTTCCTTAAATATGTGTCCTCAAGGTGAGGAAGATAGAAAGGAAATGAGCAAGGTACCTTATGCTTCGGCAGTAGGTAGCCTTATGTATGCAATGATTTGCACTAGACCAGACATTGCCAATGCTGTGAGCGTAGTAAGTCGGTTTCAGTCAAATCCAGGGCAGGAACATTGGACTGCTGTAAAGAACATTCTTAAGTACCTAAGGAGGACTAAAGACTTGGTTCTTACATATGGCGGTGGAGAACTAAGAGTGATGGGTTATACAGACTCAGATTTTTCGGGGGACATGGATGATCAGATGTCCACATCAGGGTATATCTTTACGCTGAATGGTGGGGCAGTTTATTGGAGAAGTGCCAAGCAAAGTTCGACTGCTATCTCTACATGTCAAGCCGAATATCAGGCAGCCACGGAGGCTGCTAAAGAAGCTTTTTGGATAAAGAAGTTCACTGAGGAACTTCCAGTGGTTCCTAATGCAGAGAAGCCCGTGACACTGTTTTGTGACAACGATGGAGTTGTTGCACAGGCTAAGGAGCCTAGGGCTCACCACAACACCAAACATATTGCGAGAAGATATCATTTTGTTAGAGAAATGGTTCGGGATGGGAATGTTACACTGCAGAGAGTAGACACACCAAATAATGTTGCTGATCCGCTTACCAAGCCACTATCTCAGAAGGTCTTAGAGAGACATCTAGAGAGTATGGGTATTAGATACCATAGTTTGTGGCATTGAGTGCAAGTGGGAGATTGTTAGGAATATATGCCCTCGAATGCCACTCAGAGGATGAGAGAGTGAGAGCAATTGTATTGTAATTATGAATATTATATTTAATAAGGCAATTATTATTTCTATATTATTGTATATCACTGGCATTGTGATTTGGTATATAGAATAATAGTCCTTGCATTTGAGAGTGAACATTCTACTTCTTATGGAGATAAGGAGATAGGCACTAGAAGTGTTTAGAGCTCGAATTCTTAACTAGTTCGCAAGTCGATAAAACTTAACAGGACATTAAGTTTTAATAAGACTTGTATAACTGATGCTAGGACGGGTGCACGTCTTGATAGCATAGTTATAAGTATATTGGTGGGACCAGTATACTCGAACACGACTCATAGTCGATTCAGTCACACGGTATTCACTCTTGGAGAGTCGATGACGAATCGAAAGGTTGTGATAGTATACGTGGACCTTTGACTTGAGGGTTCAGTAGAAGATGTGCCTGTGACGTTTAGTTTGTCATTAGAGTAGTTAGACTCATTTGCTTAATTGCTGAGTCGACCTCGAAGTGCGGACTATACGGGCAGGTAACAGTCTTTACTGTACGCCAAGAAAGGATTCTATCTCCTGTTAGTGAGCAGGCGAATGTCGTATACGGTTAATGGCGAATAAGATCATAAGTCTTTGGCCAAAGCATTCTGATATAGTCGTATTAGATACACTATTAATCAGTTGGTCTTGATTTGTATTAACACATGTATAGAGTCTAGTCAACAGTAGGGTTTGAATTTACCGTGACCCGAAGATTTGACCGAGACATCTGATGAAGGGTCTATACGTATATGGTATTCATGACATAATGGTTCTGGAATGATTCGTTCATTCGTTCTCAGTCGGGGTTTACAGTGCGGCCCGCTAGGCTGGCTAAGTGCTGCCCGCACTCATTGATTCCTCCCAATGCCGGTTGAGACGAACCTACGGAGTCGCGCAACAGGATCATTGACGGATAAATATGAATTAATAATCTCTCCTATAATATTAGATATTAGTGATTTATCGGATAAATCAAATAGCGGTCTTATGAATTGGAAGTAAGTTAGTCGGTGATTACTTTAATTCATAAATTATATTTCTTAGAGAAAAGTATATTTGTGTTTGATATAACTAATTAATTGGATTAATTAATTAGTATAAACACATTGGAAATAAAACGGATTCGTTTGACGAACATCCGATTCACGAGGGATTCGTTTGACGAACATCCAATACACGAGCCGAATTAACTCGACCCGTTTTTTGGAAGATTCCCTATAAGGCCCCCCACCTCTCTACTTTGTCTCTCTCTCATTATATAATATACTTGTGGGATCATGTGAGGTGTAGAGATGCTTTTAAAAGCATCTTCTACATGTGAGGCTTGGAATCATTTGTGAAAAGAAAGTCTTTTAATCATAAAAGTCTCCTTCTTCCTTCCCCAAGTGAAAATTTCGTTTTTGAGAGAGCATCAAGAGTGAGAAAAATTTTATACAGCATATACTTGATCTTAGAGACAAGTTATTAGTAGAAAAGATCGAGAGAAAAATTCCTACAAGCTTCCCTAGCCGCATTCTTAGAGAAAGGAAGTTTGTTGATTTTTCCGTCAAGTTCCGGCGTGTGAAGTAGAGGCACCGTGCTTTCGGTGTTTGGAACGAAGGGCTCTTTATCATCATCATCATCATACGAAGGTTTTTCAGAGACATCAAAGGTATGGGACTTTGATTCCTTGATCTTCGTATTTCTTTTCGTATATACGTTACTTGATCGATCCTCTTAGTGATTTCGTTTATTCTTCCGCTGCGTTTATTTTCTGTGGAATCCCAACACCCCCAACCTCTGCCGTTTGCGATTCGTCCGGAGCCCACGATCGGCTCTATGCGAGGCTCCATCTCCGGAATGAGAGGTAACGCCACTGGAGGATCTCTAGATGACTTCTTCTGGCGAAGGCGGACCAAAACTCCAGGGTTCGACATAGCTATATTCGGCGGGGGCTCCAAGAAACGAGGAAAGCGGACTTCTGCAATAAGGACAATCAAACCATGGTCAGACACACTCTCCAAGCAGGACGAAGCAATTGGAGATCGCAGAAACTCATACCTGAGATCGATAGATGTCGTGGAAAGCTGAATAGTCGAGCTGACAGCCAACAGATCTCCTTTTTAATCCGGCAAGCGTCTAAGTCGTCGTCCGGCAAACTCCGTATCCACTCCTAGACATCCAAAAATTCAAAAGGAAGCTCGTCGATAGTCAGAATATGGAAACCTGCAAAAGGAAAACCAAATTAGATCAGTCCAGAACATATCAGAACAAAGGGATAGTCAAAACCCTTACCCGGATTCCTCTCCCGAAAGCCAGTCGGAATATTCAACTCGTCCATGGGATTGTTGCTCGTTAAGGCCTTCTATGAACCGCCGACTCAGAACCACTTTGCCGGGTCGCACCGCACCTTGTCCGAGACTCCGAGTATCACCCGACCGGATTGGCCTTGAATATAATAGCCTCCGACCGACCCTTTTTGAGCCATCAGCTTGAACAGGTGGTTCATCTCCAACGGCGAAGGAAGGCGGAACAGTCGGTGACCGCCGAACAAGGTGAGAGTGCAAATGATCTGGAGCCAGACATTCGGCGTCAACTGGAGCGGCGCCACGTTCCAAGCAGCCAGCAGATGGGAGACGGAGGACGACAAAGGGAACCGCAGCCCAGCCTCCATGATTGCTTCGTTCACGGCGACCATGCCCTCCGGAGGCTGATCGGCTCGCTCATTCTCGGCCGGCACAAAGAGATCTACATCTGAAGGGACATGAAACCTCGTCCTCTAGACGGCCTTCCTGGTCGCCGAACTCCTGATTTGGCCAAGAGACCATAGAGATCGCTGCGCAGCCCGAAAAAGCAATCGCCTAGGAGGTTGATAAGGATGAGAGATCGAGTACTCCCGGTAATTGAATTTAGGAGACGGACCGGCCAACCTCTCCATGATTTCAGCGAAGGCCAGATAGGCCTGGCCAAAAGCACTATGCTGCTCCCATTAGGCCAATTATCGCATGTTCATGATGTCTTCCAAGTATCTCTTCTGAGGGAATACAATTACCATCCGCTATATGTTGTGTCTTATCCTTTGGATCAGATCCAAGCTGATATGTCTCTTTCTGAGGAACCCGAAGCTATTTTGGATCGACAAGATAGGGTCATGAGAAACAAAGTTATTCCGTTTGTGAAAATTCTTTGGAAGAATCACCCAGAGCGTGAAGCTACCTGGGAGACCGAGGTTACCCTCATTTCTTTTTGTAGTCTGGTACGTCTCTATTTCACTTTAAATTCAATTTCGGGGACGAAATTTTCTTTTAGAGGGGAAGAGTTGTAAAACCCTAAATTTTGACTTTCCATTTTTGACAATAATTTGAAACTTTGACTTGCGTTAAACTTCTACTTCTGGAAACATGGAAACTTATGTCCTTACTAAGCTGAGACCTAAATTACAGACCACATTTGAATCTTTGCTGAGCGTTTGAAACACCAGACTCATCTTTTGTGAAACCCCTTTCTAATACTCTACAACCATGGGCTTATATTAGACCCTTTTACATAAACTTGGACCTTTGGAAACTAACTAAACTACTAAAGCCCTAAACAGCCCATGAACGCAAGCCCATTCCCTCCCACTTTCACCTATGTTACGGTTTACCAGCTAAACACACGCTCCTCTATCTTTTTCTCATTCACAAGAAGATACCGCATCTATTTTCCCTCCTCCACCAAAACCCTAAGCAGCCATCATCTCATTTATTCAACCCTCGAGACCAAGAAATAAGAAGGTGTTTCGGTGGTGATTAGTGTTTGGTCTCATGTGTTCTTCCTCCTTTGTAATCGGTTCTTGTGGTATTTCTCAAACCCTTGTTTCTTTGATCTTGAATTCGACATATATGTATACATCTATATGAAAACCAAATATATAATATGTGTAACGTAATGATATGGGTATAAGGGTTGTTTAGAATCTGTAATAACCTAATTAAAACATGTTTGAATTCAGATTAAAGGTGGAAAACAAGATATGGTTCGATTAGGGTTTTAAAAGAGTTGGGGTTTGTTATGATTTCATGTGAACATGCTGTCCAGAATTTAAGTCATATTGCAAGAGGTGAATCTTTATGATCCCAACATGTTTTTGCATGATTTTTGAGTCTAAAACTAAGTTTAGAGAGGTTACTAAGTGTTCGAATTGGTTTGGATGGATTTGAGTTTGTTTTGGTCCTATTTTTGAATTTTATGAGACGATGTGTCAAAACTGTGTTTGCAGAATTTGATTTCAGTCTTGGTTTCTGATTTTTCATGTTCAAACCATAAGGAGTTAGGCTATGTTCTTTTGGACTGAATGAATTCGAATCGAATCGAATCAATCGAATCAATCGAACTAAACTGAATGGATTCGAATCGAATCGAATCGAATGGACTCGAATCGAATCAATTGAATCGAATCAATCGAATCGAATCAAATATATATTAAGGGTAAATAATAAAAATAATAATGATAAATAATAATAATAATAATAGTAATTAACAACAACAACAATAATATTAATATTATTAGTAATAATAACAATAATAATAATTAAGATTAATAATAATAATAATAAAAAGAAGAAGAACTGAGAAGAATCGAATCGAATCAATGTAACTAAATGGACTGAACTTAATCGAATCTTGAATGGACTCGAATCAATCGAATCGAATCGAAAAGCTGAAAAATAAGTCCAAAAGAACAGGGCCTTAGAAGCTCTCCTTTTTCAGGAGTAATATTTAGTTATGTGTGACTCCCTGGAATTTTTGTGGACTTTTCTAAAGTGTTGAAATGGGTTTGTTTAAGACAAACTTTATGTGTGTATCTGCAGATCTGAATCTAAATATGTTAGCATAAACGATTTTTGACAGGGAGTTCCACTTAAAAATAAAATCTGGGAAAATTCATGTAGACTCGTAAGACATTATAGCTTCTGTGATAATTTTGGTAAATTTATATCTTGACATCTTTTGTGGTATTAAAATTCATAAACTGAAGGCTAAAACAAAGTAAAACCAGAATTTTGTTAGAAGTTGAGATTTTTGTGATTTTAATACCATCTAATATGTTTGAACCCTAAAATGCACTTGAACAATAATTATGATATAATTGGTCATATATTAACATAATTCCAATAACTAGACCCTAATCACATTAATAAATGGTGTTAAGTAATTAAGAACCCGTTATGACATAATGAGCTAATAAGCATAAAATGAACCTAATTCATGTAGATTCGCTGAAGAAGGAGTGACTTCCTATTCTTATGTTATGACATGGTTTCATTAGCGGTTTAAGGTACGGATATTCTTCATACCCCCTTCTCTCTACCATTGTTATCGGTTATTTCGTTTGTTTGATTATTCGTACGGATATTCTTGATACCCCCTTCTCTCTACCATTGTTATCGCTTGTTTCATTTGTTTGATTATTCGTATGGATATTCTTGATACCCCCTTCTCTCTACAATTGTTATCGGTAGTTTTGTTTGTTTGATTATTCGTACGGATATTCTTGATACCCCCTTCTCTCTACCACTCTTATCGGTTGTTTCGTTTGTTTAATTATTCGTACGGATATTCTTGATACCCCCTTCTCTCTACCATTGTTATCGGTTGTTGCATTTGCTTGATTATTCGTGGGGATATTCTTGATACCCTCTTCTCTCTACCATTGTTATCGGTTGTTTCATTTGTTTGATTATTCGTACGGATATTCTTGATACCCCCTTCTCTCTACCATTTTTATTGGTTGTTTCGTTTGTTTGATTATTCGTATGGATATTCTTGATGCCCCTTCTCTCTACCATTGTTATCGGTTGTTTCGTTTGTTTGATTATTCGTACGGATATTCTTGATACCCCCTTCTCTCTACCATTGCTATTGTTTGTTTAATTATTCGTACAGATATTCTTGATAGCCCCTTCTCTCTATCATTGTTATCAGTTGTTTCGTTTGTTTGATTATTCGTACGGATATTCTACCCTTTCTTAGTAAGGGTTTTGATTCTACGTACTATTGTTATTGTTTGTTTCGTATCGGTACAGATATTCTGACCTTTCTTTTAAGGTTTTTCATGACTTCCTCTCACATCTTTTGATTGTTTAGCTTCTGATTTTGATACCTTTGCTATGCACCTTTTTATATGAACCTATGATTTTGATATTAAGATTAATTTGGATTCTGTGTCATTACTATGACATTCTTTGACCCTTCAGTTTGATACCCGAGCCATTATACTAGGCATGGGGGTTCCATGTCCGTGTCATTGATGTACCAATGGCATGACTCCAGTGTGGTCGACTGGCGTGCCACACCGTCCCTTATTTGTTATATGTTATGGCCACTATGATTATGATTTGTCTGCAGGGGCATATGGATGCATCCTAGATTTGTTTATGTATCTGTTATGATCTGTTATGATATATTTGTCTGGTGATTGATGGTGGGTGCAATCCACGTCCGTCACATTTCTGGGAGCTAGCTACTCCATTTGGTTACTGAGGACTCCCCTCATATTATTGGCAAATTGAGAGGTCTCCCCTCTATATGATATGAAGATATATGGTTACATCTGTTATGATATGATCTGATCTGTTCTGGGCTCGTGGTGGATTACTGTCTTACCTTTCATTATTCCTACACTCTTGTTTGTACCTTATGATATTGCCCCAATGCACTATATCTTGTTATCCTTTGATTCTCTATATTCTTGTTTCAGTTGACTCACGAGATTTGTTCAGTTGACCGTTAATCCCTTATTCATTTTACAGATGACATTCTTTTCCGCAGGAGCTTATTTATTCTATTCTTATTCTTATATACGTATCGGTTATTCGTTTGTTTATATATCTGTTCACTGAGCTTTTTAAGCTCAGCCGCATTTCTTTTATCCGAGGTAGGTTGTTTAGCTAGGAGCTGGGGCTATCTTTGGGATTGAGAGTAGGAGCTGAACGTGGATTTACCCTAGACATCTTAGACTTTGATACCATTGTTATTTCACATTATTTTAGACTCAGTATTATGTTTCCTTTCATTTGGTTATCTTGGATCTTATGTATTGATCAAGTCGTGTTGACTTGTTTTCCTTTGATATTATTTAAGACTTCCACTTGCGTTTATTTATGTATGTTCTGATATGCCACCACAATGTGACACTTCTACCCTTGTCGGGTTGGGGTGTTATAATTATGGTATCGGAGATTTAGGTTCGACCTGTAAAGCTTAGGCTATGACCTGTGAGGATTGGGTAGACATTAGGTTTCCTTCTTCATTTTTTCCTTTCGTACTTCATCTTTATTTTGACCTTGCTAATCGTTTCTGATAATCGATTCATTGGACCATTTGAGATTCTTGATCGTATTGGGGAGGTTTCGTATCGTCTGGATCTACCTCCACAGTTATCGCATGTTCATGATGTATTCCATGTATCTCTTCTGAGGGAATACAATTACCATCCGCTATATGTTGTGTCTTATCCTTTGGATCAGATCCAAGCCGAGATGTCTCTTTCTGAGGAACCCGAAGCTATTTTGGATCGACAAGATAGGGTCATGAGAAACAAAGTTATTCTGTTTGTGAAAATTCTATGGAAGAATCACCCAGAGCGTGAAGCTACCTGGGAGACCGAGGAATCAATACAAACTAGTAACCCTCATTTCTTTTCGTAGTCTGGTACGTCTCTATTTCACCTTCAATTCGATTTCGGGGACGAAATTTTATTTTAGAGGGGAAGAGTTGTAAAACCCTAAATTTTGACTTTCCATTTTTTGACAATAATTTGAAACTTTGACTTGCGTTAAACTTCTACTTCTGGAAACTTGGAAACTTATGTCCTTACTAAGCTGAAACCTAAATTATAGACCACATTTTAATCTTTGTTGAGCGTTTGAAACACCCGACTCATCTTTTGTGAAACCCCTTCCTAATACTCGACAACTATGGGCTTATATTGGACCCTTTACATAAACTTGGACCTTTGGAAACTAACTAAACTACTAAAGCCCTAAAAAGACTATAAACGCGAGCCCATTAGCTCCCTCTTTCACCTATGTTACGGTTTACCAGCTAAACACACGCTCCTCTATCTTTTTCTCATTCACAAGAAGATACCGCATCTATTTTCCCTCATCCACCAAAACCCTAAGCAGCCGTCATCTCATTTGTTCAACCCTCGAGACCAAGAAAGGAGAAGGTGTTTCGGTAGTGATTGGTGTTTGGTCTCATGTGTTCTTCCTCCTTTGTAATCGGTTCTTGTGGTATTTCTCAAACCCTTATTTCTTTGATCTTGAATTCGACATATATGTATACATCTATATGAAAACCAAATATATAATATGTATAACATAATAATATGGGTATAAAGGTTGTTTAGAAACTGTAATAACCTAATTAAAACATGTTTGAATTCATATTAAAGGTGGAAAACAAGATATGGTTCGATTAGGGTTTTAAAAGAGTTGGGGTTTGTTATGATTTCATGTGTACATGCTGTCCAGAATTTAAGTCATATTGCAAGAGGTGAATATTTATGATACCAACATATTTTTGCATGATTTTTTAGTCTAAAACTAATTTTAAAGAGGTTACTAAGTGTTCCAATTGGTTTGGATCGATTTGAGTTTGTTTTGGTCCTATTATTGAATTTTATGAGACGATGTGTCAAAACTGTGTTTGCATAATTTGATTTTAGTCGTGGTTTCTGATTTTTCATGTTCAAACCATAAGGAGTTAGAAGCTCTCCTTTTTCAGGAGTAATATTTAAGTTATGTGTGACTCCCGGGAATTTTTGTGTACTTTTCTAAAGTGTTAAAATGGGTTAGTTTAAGACAAACTTTCTGCGTGTATCTGCAGATCCAAATCTGAATATGTTAACATAAACGATTTTTGACAGGGAGTTCCACTTAAAAATAAAATCTGGAAAAATTCATGTAGACTCGTAAGACATTGTAGCTTCTGTGAAAATTTTGGTGAATTTTTATCTTGATATCTTTTGTGGTATTAAAATTCATAAACTGAAGGCTAAAACATAGTAAAACCAGAATTTTGTTAGAAGTTGAGATTTTTGTGATTTTAATACCATCTAATATGTTTGAATCCTAAAATGCACTGGAACATTAATTATGATATAATTGGTCATATATTAACATAATTACAATAACTAGACCCTAATCATATTAATAAATGGTGTTATGTAATTAAGAATCCGTTATGACATAATGAGCTAATAAGCATAAAATGAACCTAATTCGTGTAGATTCGCTGAAGAAGGAGTGACTTCCTATTCTTATGTTATGACATGGTTTCATTAGCGGTTTAAGGTACGGATATTCTTGATACCCCCTTCTCTCTACCATTGTTATCGGTTGTTTCGTTTGTTTGATTATTCGTACGGATATTCTTGATACCCCCTTCTCTCTACCATTGTTATCGGTTGTTTCGTTTGTTTGATTATTCGTATGGATATTCCTGATACCCCCTTGTCTCTACAATTGTTATCGGTTGTTTCGTTTGTTTGATTATTCGTACGGATATTCTTGATACCCCCTTCTCTCTACCATTCTTATCGGTTGTTTCGTTTGTTTAATTATTCGTACGGATATTCTTGATACCACCTTCTCTCTACCATTGTTATCGGTTATTTCGTTTGTTTGATTATTCGTACAGATATTCTTGATACCCTCTTCTCTCTACCATTGTTATCGGTTGTTTCATTTGTTTGATTATTTGTACGGATATTCTTGATACCCCCTTCTCTCTACCATTTTTATCGGTTGTTTTGTTTGTTTGATTATTCGTACGGATATTCTTGATACCCCCTTATCTCTACCATTGTTATCGGTTGTTTCGTTTGTTTGATTATTCGTACAGATATTCTTGATACCCCCTTCTCTCTACCATTGTTATCGGTTATTTCGTTTGTTTGATTATTTGTATGGATATTCTTGATACCCCCTTCTCTCTACCATTGTTATCGGTTGTTTCATTTGTTTGATTATTCAAACGGATATTCTTGATACCCCCTTGTCTCTACAATTGTTATCGGTTGTTTCATTTGTTTGATTAATCGTACGGATATTCTTGATACCCCTTTCTCTCTACCATTGTTATCGGTTGTTTCATTTGTTTGATTATTCGTACGGATATTCTTTATACCACCTTCTCTCTACCATTGTTATCGGTCGTTTTGTTTGTTTGATTATTCATATGGATATTCTTGATACCCTCTTCTCTCTACCATTGTTATCGGTTGTTTCGTTCGTTTGATTATTCGTATGGATATTCTTGATACTCCCTTCTCTCTACCATTTTTATCGGTTGTTTCGTTTGTTTGATTATTCGTACGAATATTCTTGATACCCCATTCTCTCTACAATTGTTATCGGTTGTTTCATTTGTTTGATTATTCGTACGGATATTCTTGATACCCCCTTGTCTCTACAATTGTTATCGGTTGTTTTGTTTGTTTGATTATTCGTACGGATATTCTTGATACCCCCTTCTCTCTACCATTCTTATCGGTCGTTTCGTTTGTTTAATTATTCGTACGGATATTCTTGATACCCCCTTCTCTCTACCATTGTTATCGGTTGTTTCATTTGTTTGATTATCCGTACGGATATTCTTGATACCCCCTTCTCTCTACCATTTTTATCTGTTGTTTCGTTTGTTTGATTATTCGTATGGATATTCTTGATGCCCCCTTCTCTCTACCATTGTTATCGGTTGTTTCATTTGTTTGATTATTCGTACGGATATTCTTGATACCCCGTTCTCTCTACCATTGCTATTGTTTGTTTAATTATTCGTACAGATATTCTTGATACCCCCTTCTCTCTACCATTGTTATCAGTTGTTTCGTTTGTTTGATTATTCGTACGGATATTCTACCCTTTCTTAGTAAGGGTTTTGATTCTATGTACTATTGTTATTGTTTGTTTCGTATCGGTACAGATATTCTGACCTTTATCTTAAGGTTTCTCATGACTTCCTCTCACATCTTTTGATTGTTTAGCTTCTGATTTTGATACCTTTGCTATGCACCTTTTTATATGAACCTATGATTTTGATATTAAGATTACTTTGGATTCTGTGTCATTACTATGACATTCTTTGACCCTTCAGTTTGATACCCGAGCCATTATACTAGGCATGGGGGTTTCATGTCCGTGTCATTGATGTACCAATGGCATGACTCCATTGTGGTCGACTGGTGTGCCACACCGTCCCTTATCTGTTATATGTTATGGCCACTATGATTATGATTTATCTGCAGGGGCGTATGGATGCATCTTAGATTTGTTTATGTATCTGTTATGATCTGTTATGATATATTTGTCTGGTGATTGATGCTGGGTGCAATCCACGACCTTCACATTTCTGGGAGCTAGCTAATCCATTTGGTTACTGAGGACTCCCCTCATATTATTGGCAAATTGAGAGGTCTCCCCTCTATATGATATGAAGATATATGGTTACATCTGTTATGATATGATCTGATCTGTTCTGGGCTCGTGGTGGATTACTGTCTTACCTTTCATTATTCCTACACTCTTGTTTATACCTTATGCTATTGCCCCAATGCACTATATCTTGTTATCCTTTGATTCTCTATATTCTTGTTTCAGTTGACTCACGAGATTTGTTCAGTTGAGCGTTAATCCCTTATTCATTTGACAAATGACATTCTTTTCCGCAGGAGCTTATTTATTCTTTTCTTATTCTTATATACGTATCGGTTATTCGTTTGTTTATATATATGTTCACTGAGCTTTTTAAGCTCAGCCGCATTTCTTTTCTCCGAGGTAGGTTGTTTAGCTAGGAGCTGGGGCTATCTTTGGGATTGAGAGTAGGAGCTGGAGGTGGATTTACCCTAGACATCTTAGACTTTGATACCATTGTTATTTCACATTGTTTTAGACTCAGTATTATGTTTCCATTCATTTGGTTGTCTTGGATCTTATGTATTGATCAAGTCGTGTTGACTTGTTTTCCTTTGATATTATTTAAGACATCCGCTTGCGTTTATTTATATATGTTCTGATATGCCACCACAATGTGACACTTCTACCCTTGTCGGGTTGGGGTGTTACAATTATGGTATCGGAGATTTAGGTTCGAACTGTAGAGCTTAGGCTATGACCTGTGAGGATTGGATAGACATTAGGTTTCCTTCTTCATCTTTTCCTTTAGTACTTCATCTTTATTTTGACCTTGCTAATCGTTTCTAATAATCGATTCATTGGACCATTTGAGATTCTTGATCGTATTGGGGAGGTTTCGTATCGCCTGGATCAACCTCCACAGTTATCGAATGTTCATTATGTCTTCCATGTATCTCTTCTGAGGGAATACAATTACCATCCGCTATATGTTGTGTCTTATCCTTTGGATCAGATCCAAGCTGAGATGTCTCTTTCTGAGGAACCCGAAGCTATTTTGGATCGACAAGATAGGGTCATGAGAAACAAAGTTATTCCGTTTGTGAAAATTCTTTGGAAGAATCACCCAGAGCGTGAAGCTACCTGGGAGACCGAGGAATCGATGCGAACTAGTAACCCTCATTTATTTTCGTAGTCTGGTACGTCTCTATTTCACCTTCAATTCAATTTCGGGGACGAAATTTTATTTTAGAGGGGAAGAGTTGTAAAACCCTAAATTTTGACTTTCCATTTTTTGACAATAATTTGAAACTTTGACTTGCGTTAAACTTCTACTTCTGGAAACTTGGAAACTTATGTCCTTACTAAGCTGAGACCTAAATTATAGACCACATTTTTATCTTTGTTGAGCGTTTGAAACACCCGACTCATCTTTTGTGAAACCCCTTCCTAATACTCGACAACCATGGGCTTATATTGCACCCTTTACATAAACTTGGACTTTTGGAAACTAACTAAACTACTAAAGCCCTAAAAAGACCATAAACGCGAGCCCATTAGCTCCCTCTTTCACCTATGTTACGGTTTACCACCTAAACACACGCTCCTCTATCTTTTTCTCATTCACAAGAAGATACCGCATCTATTTTCCCTCCTCCACCAAAACCCTAAGCAGCCGTCATCTCATTTGTTCAACCCTCGAGACCAAGAAAGAAGAAGGTGTTTCGGTGGTGATTGGTGTTTGGTCTTATGTGTTCTTCCTCCTTTGTAATCGGTTCTTGTGGTATTTCTCAAACCCTTATTTCTTTGATCTTGAATTCGACATATATGTATACATCTATATGAAAACCAAATATATAATATGTGTAACGTAATGATATGGGTATAAGGGTTGTTTAGAATCTGTAATAACCTAATTAAAACATGTTTGAATTCAGATTAAAGGTGGAAAACAAGATATGGTTCGATTAGGGTTTTAAAAGAGTTGGGGTTTGTTATGATTTCATGTGTACATACTGTCCAGAATTTAAGTCATATTGCAAGAGGTGAATCTTTATGATACCAACATATTTTTGCATGATTTTTGAGTCTAAAACTAAGTTTAAAGAGGTTACTAAGTGTTCCAATTGGTTTGGATGTATTTGAGTTTGTTTTGGTCCTATTATTGAATTTTATGAGACGATGTGTCAAAATTGTGTTTGCATAATTTAATTTCAATCGTGGTTTCTGATTTTTCATGTTCAAACCATAAGTAGTTAGAAGCTCTCCTTTTTCAGAAGTAATATTTAAGTTATGTGTGACTCCCGGGAATTTTTGTGCACTTTTATAAAGTGTTGAAATAGGTTAGTTTAAGACAAACTTTCTGTGTGTATCTGCAGATCCGAATCTGAATATGTTAGAATAAACGATTTTTGGAAGGGAGTTCCACTTAAAAATAAAATATGGAAAAATTCATGTAGACTCGTAAGACATTATAGCTTCAGTGAAAATTTTGGTGAATTTTTATCTTGATATATTTTGTGGTATTAAAATTCATAAACTGAAGGCTAAAACATAGTAAAACCAGAATTTTGTTAGAAGTTGAGATTTTTGTGATTTTAATACCATCTAATATGTTTGAACCCTAAAATGCACTGGAACATTAATTATGATATAATTGGCCATATATTAACATAATTACAATAACTAGACCCTAATCATATTAATAAATGGTGTTAAGTAATTAAGAATCCGTTATGAGATAATGAGCTAATAAGCATAAAATGAACCTAATTCGTGTAGATTCGCTGAAGAAGGAGTGACTTCCTATTCTTATGTTATGACATGGTTTCATTAGCGGTTTAAGGTACAGATATTCTTGATACCCCCTTCTCTCTACCATTGTTATCGGTTGTTTCATTTGTTTGATTATTCGTACGGATATTCTTGATACCCCCTTCTCTCTACTATTGTTATCAGTTGTTTCGTTTCTTTGATTATTCGTATGGATATTATTGATACCCCCTTGTCTCTACAATTGTTATCGGTTGTTTCGTTTGTTTGATTATTCGTACAGATATTCTTGATACCCCCTTCTCTCGACCATTCGTATCGGTTGTTTCGTTTGTTTAATTATTCGTATGGATATTCTTGATACCACCTTCTCTCTACCATTGTTATCGGTTTTTTCGTTTGTTTGATTATTCGTACGGATATTCTTGATACCCTCTTCTCTCTACCATTGTTATCGGTTGTTTCATTTGTTTGATTATTTGTACGGATATTCTTGATACCCCATTCTCTCTACCATTTTTATCGGTTGTTTCGTTTGTTTGATTATTCGTACGGATATTCTTGATACCCCCTTCTCTCTACCATTGTTATCGGTTGTTTCGTTTGTTTGATTATTCGTATAGATATTCTTGATACCCCCTTCTCTCTACCATTGTTATCGGTTATTTCGTTTGTTTGATTATTCGTACGTATATTCTTGATACCCCCTTCTCTCTACCATTGTTATCGGTTGTTTCGTTTGTTTGATTATTCAAACGGATATTCTTGATACCCCCTTGTCTCTACAATTGTTATCGGTTGTTTCATTTGTTTGATTATTCGTACGGATATTCTTGATACCCCCTTCTATCTACCATTGTTATCGCTTGTTTCATTTGTTTGTTTATTCATACGGATATTCTTGATACCACCTTCTCTCTACCATTGTTATCGGTCGTTTTGTTTGTTTGATTATTCGTATGGATATTCTTGATACCCTCTTCTCTCTGCCATTGTTATCGGTTGTTTCGTTTGTTTGATTATTCGTACGGATATTCTTGATACTCCCTTCTCTCTACCATTTTTATCGGTTGTTTCGTTTGTTTTATTATTCGTATAGATATTCTTGATACCCCCTTCTCTCTACCATTGTTATCGGTTGTTTCGTTTGTTTGATTATTCGTACGGATATTCTTGATACCCCCTTCTCTCTACCATTGTTATCGGTTGTTTCATTTGTTTGATTATTCGTACGGATATTCTTGATACCCCCTCTACAATTGTTATCGGTTGTTTTGTTTGTTTGATTATTCGTACGGATATTCTTGATACCCCCTTCTCTCTACCATTCTTATCGGTCATTTCGTTTGTTTAATTATTCGTACGGATATTCTTGATACCCCCTTCTCTCTACCATTGTTATCGGTTGTTGCATTTGTTTGATTATTCGTACGGATATTCTTGATACCCTCTTCTCTCTACCATTGTTATCGGTTGTTTCATTTGTTTGATTATTCGTACGGATATTATTGATACCCCCTTCTCTCTACTATTTTTATCGGTTGTTTCGTTTGTTTGATTATTCGTATAGATATTCTTGATGCCCCCTTCTATCTACCATTGTTATCGGTTGTTTCGTTTGTTTGATTATTCGTACTGATATTCTTGATACCCCCTTCTCTCTACCATTGCTATTGTTTGTTTAATTATTCGTACAGATATTCTTGATACCCCCTTCTCTCTACCATTGTTATCAGTTGTTTCGTTTGTTTGATTATTCGTAGGGATATTCTACCCTTTCTTAGTAAGGGTATTGATTCTATGTACTATTGTTATTGTTTGTTTCGTATCGGTACAGATATTCTGACCTTTCTCTTAAGGTTTCTCATGACTTCCTCTCACATCTTTTGATTGTTTTGCTTCTGATTTTGATACCTTTGCTATGCACCTTTTTATATGAAACTATGATTTTGATATTAAGATTACTTTGGATTTTGTGTCATTACTATGAATTTCTTTGACCCTTCAGTTTGATACCCGAGCCATTATAATAGGCATGGGTGTTCCATGTCCGTGTCATTGATGTACCAATGGCATGACTCCAGTGTGGTTGACTGGTGTGCCACACCGTCCCTTATCTGTTATATGTTATGGCCACTATGATTATGATTTGTCTGCAGGGGCGTATGGATGCATCCTAGATTTGTTTAAGTATCTGTTATGATCTGTTATGATATATTTGTCTGGAGCTTGATGCTGGGTGCAATCCACGTCCTTCACATTTCTGGGAGCTAGCTACTCCATTTGGTTACTGAGGACTCCCCTCATATTATTGGCAAATTGAGAGGTCTCCCCTCTATATGATATGAAGATATATGGTTACATCTGTTATGATATGATCTGATCTGTTCTGGGCTCGTGGTGGATTACTGTCTTACCTTTCATTATTCCTACACTCTTGTTTATACCTTATGCTATTGCCCTAATGCACTATATCTTCTTATCCTTTGATTCTCTATATTCTTGTTTCAGTTGACTCACGAGATTTGTTGAGTTGACTGTTAATCCCTTATTCATTTGACAGATGACATTCTTTTCCGCAGGAGCTTATTTATTCTTTTCTTATTCTTATATATGTATCGGTTATTCGTTTGCTTATATATATGTTCACTGAGCTTTTTAAGCTCAGCCGCATTTCTTTTCTCCGAGGTAGGTTGTGTAGCTAGGAGTTGGGGCTATCTTTGGGATTGAGAGTAGGAGCTGAACATGGATTTACCCTAGACATCTTAGACTTTGATACCATTGTTATTTCACATTGCTTTAGACTCAGTATTATGTTTCCATTCATTTGGTTATCTTGGATCTTATGTATTGATCAAGTCGTGTTGACTTGTTTTCCTTTGATATTATTTAAGACTTCCGTTTGCGTTTATTTATGTATGTTCTGATATGCCACCACAATGTGACACTTCTACTCTTGTCGGGTTGGGGTGTTACAATTATGGAATCGGAGATTTAGGTTCGACCTGTAGAGCTTAGGCTATGACCTGTGAGGATTGGGTAGACATTAGGTTTCCTTCTTCATCTTTTCCTTTCGTACTTCATCTTTATTTTGACCTTGCTAATCGTTTCTGATAATCGATTCATTGGACCATTTGAGATTCTTGATCTTATTGGGGAGGTTTCGTATCGTCTGGATCTGCCTCCACAGTTATCGAATGTTCATGATGTCTTCCATGTATCTCTTCTGAGGGAATACAATTACCATCCGCTATATGTTGTTTCTTATCCTTTGGATCAGATCCAATCTTAGATGTCTCTTTCTGAGGAACCCGAAGCTATTTTGCATCGACAAGCAAGGGTCATGAGAAACAAAGTTATTCTGTTTGTGAAAATTCTTTGGTAGAATCACCCAGAGCGTGAAGCTACCTGGAAGACCGAGGAATCGATGCGAACTAGTAACCCTCATTTATTTTCGTAGTCTGGTACGTCTCTATTTCACCTTCAATTCGATTTCGGGGACGAAATTTTCTTTTAGAGGGGAAGAGTTGTAAAACCCTAAATTTCGACTTTCCATTTTTTGACACTAATTTGAAACTTTGACTTGCGTTAAACTTCTACTTCTGGAAACTTGGAAACTTATGTCCTTACTAAGCTGAGACCTAAATTATAGACCACATTTTAATCTTTGTTGAGCGTTTGAAACACCCGACTCATCTTTTGTGAAACCCCTTCCTAATACTCGACAACCATGGGCTTATATTGGACCCTTTACATAAACTTGGATCTTTGGAAACTAACTAAACTACTAAATCCCTAAAAATACCATAAACGCGAGCCCATTACCTCCCTCTTTCACCTATGTTACGGTTTACCAGCTAAACACACGCTCCTCTATCTTTTTCTCATTTACAAGAAGATACCGCATCTATTTTCCCTCCTCCACCAAAACCCTAAGCAGTCGTCATCTCATTTGTTCAACCCTCGAGACCAAGAAAGAAGAAGGTGTTTCGGTGGTGATTGGTGTTTGGTCTCATGTGTTCTTCCTCCATTGTAATCGGTTCTTGTGGTATTTCTCAAACCCTTATTTCTTTGATCTTGAATTCGACATATATGTATACATCTATATGAAAACCAAATATATAATATGTGTAACGTAATGATATGGGTATAAGGGTTGTTTAGAATCTGTAATAACCTAATTAAAACATGTTTGAATTCAGATTAAAGGTGGAAAACAAGATAGGGTTTGATTAGGGTTTTACAAAAGTTGGGGTTTGTTATGATTTCATGTGTACATACTGTCCAGAATTTAAGTCATATTGCAAGACGTGAATCTTTATGATACCAAAACATTTTTGAATGATTTTTGAGTCTAAAACTAAATTTAAAGAGGTTACTAAGTGTTCCAATTGGTTTGGATGGATTTGAGTTTGTTTTGGTCCTATTATTGAATTTTATGAGACGATGTGTCAAAACTGTGTTTGCATAATTTGATTTCAGTCGTGGTTTCTGATTTTTCATGTTCAAACCATAAGGAGTTAGAAGCTCTCCTTTTTCAGGAGTAATATTTAAGTTATGTGTGACTCCATGGAATTTTTGTGGACTTTTATAAAGTGTTGAAATAAGTTAGTTTAAGACAAACTTTCTGTGTGTATCTACAGATCCGAATCTGAATATGTTAGAATAAATGATTTTTGGCAGGGAGTTCCAGTTAAAAATAAAAACTGGAAAAATTCATGTAGACTCGTAAGACATTATAGCTTCTGTGAAAATTTTGGTGAATTTTTATCTTGATATCTTTTGTGGTATTAAAATTCATAAACTGAAGGCTAAAACATAGTAAAACCAGAATTTTGTTAGAAGTTGAGATTTTTGTGATTTTAATACCATCTAATATGTTTGAACCCTAAAATGCACTGGAACATTAATTATGATATAATTGGTCATATATTAACATAATTACAATAACTAGACCCTAATCATATTAATAAATGGTGTTAAGTAATTAAGAATCCGTTATGACATAATGAGCTAATAAGCATAAAATGAACCTAATTCGTGCAGATTCGCTGAAGAGGGAGTGACTTCCTATTCTTATGTTATGACATGGTTTCATTAGTGGTTTAAGATACGGATATTCTTGATACACCCTTCTCTCTACCATTGTTATCGGTTGTTTCGTTTGTTTGATTATTCGTACGGATATTCTTGATACCCCCTTCTCTCTACCATTGTTGTCGGTTGTTTCGTTTGTTTGATTATTCGTATGGATATTCTTGATACCCCCTTGTCTCTACAATTGTTATCGGTTGTTTCGTTTGTTTGATTATTCGTACGGATATTCTTGATACCCCCTTCTCTCTACCATTCTTATCGGTTGTTTCGTTTGTTTAATTATTCGTACGGATATTATTGATACCACCTTCTCTCTACCATTGTTATCGGTTGTTTCGTTTGTTTGATTATTCGTACGGATATTCTTGATACCCTCTTCTCTCTACCATTGTTATCGGCCGTTTTATTTGTTTGATTATTTGTACGGATATTCTTGATACCCCCTTTCTCTCTACCATTTTTATCGGTTGTTTCGTTTGTTTGATTATTCGTACGGATATTCTTGATACCCCCTTCTATCTACCATTGTTATCGGTTGTTTCATTTGTTTGATTATTCGTACAGATATTCTTGATACCCCCTTCTCTCTACCATTGTTATCGGTTGTTTCGTTTGTTTGATTATTCAAATGGCTTTTCTTGATACCCCCTTGTCTCTACAATTGTTATCGGTTGTTTCGTTTGTTTGATTATTCGTACGGATATTCTTGATACCCCATTTTCTCTACCATTGTTATCGGTTGTTTCTTTTGTTTGATTATTCGTACGGATATTCTTGATACCACCTTCTCTCTACCATTGTTATCGGTCGTTTTGTTTGTTTGATTATTCGTACGGATATTCTTGATACCCTCTTCTCTCTACCATTGTTATCGGTTGTTTTGTTTGTTTGATTATTCGTACGGATATTCTTGATACTCCCTTCTCTCTACCATTTTTATCGGTTGTTTCGTTCGTTTGATTATTCGTACGGATTTTCTTGATACCCCCTTCTCTCTACCATTGTTATCGGTTGTTTCGTTCATTTGATTATTCGTACGGATATTCTTGATACCCCATTCTCTCTACCATTGTTATTATTTGTTTAATTATTCGTACAGATATTCTTGATACCCCCTTCTCTCTACCATTGTTATCGATTGTTTCGTTTGTTTGATTATTCGTACGGATATTCTTGATACCCCCTTTTCTCTACCATTGTTATCGGTTCTTTCGTTTGTTTGATTATTCGTACGGATATTCTTGATATCCCCTTCTCTCTACCATTATTATCGGTTGTTTCGTTTGTTTGATTATTCGTACGGATATTCTTGATACCCCCTTCTCTCTACCATTGCTATTGTTTGTTTAATTATTCGTACAGATATTCTTGATACCCCCTTCTCTCTACCATTGTTATCAGTTGTTTCGTTTGTTTGATTATTCGTACGGATATTCTACCCTTTCTTAGTAAGGGTTCTGATTCTATGTACTATTATTATTGTTTGTTTCGTATCGATACAGATATTCTGACCTTTCTCTTAAGGTTTCTCATGACTTCCTCTCACATCTTTTGATTGTTTAGCTTCTGATTTTGATACCTTTGCTATGCACCTTTTTATATGAACCTATGATTTTGATATTATGATGACTTTGGATTCTGTGTCATTACTATGACATTCTTTGACCCTTCAGTTTGATACCCGAGCCATTATACTAGGCATGGGGGTTCCATGTCCGTGTCATTGATGTACCAATGGCATGACTCCAGTGTGGTCGAGTGGTGTGCCACACCGTGCCTTAGCTGTTATATGTTATGGACACTATGATTATGATTTGTCTGCTGTGGCGTATGGATGCATCCTTGATTTGATTATGTATCTGTTATGATCTGTTATGATATATTTGTCTGGTGATTGATGTTGGGTGCAATCCACGTCCTTCACATTTCTGGGAGCTAGCTACTCCATTTGGTTACCGATGACTCCCCTCATATTATTGGCTAATTGAGAGGTCTCCCCTCTATATGATATGAAGATATATGGTTACATCTGTTATGATATGATCTGATCTGTTCTGGGCTCGTGGTGGATTACTGTCTTAGCTTTCATCATTGCTACACTCTTATTTATACCTTATGCTATTGCCCCAATGCACTATATCCTGTTATCCTTTGATTCTCCAGATTCTTGTTTCAGTTGACTCACGAGATTTGTTCAGTTGAACGTTAATCTGTTATTCATTTGACAGATGACATTCTTTTCAGCAGGAGCTTATTTATTCTTTTCTTATTCTTATATACGTATCGGTTATTCGTTTGTTTATATATCTATTCACTGAGCTTTTTAAGCTCAGCCGCATTTCTTTTCTCCGAGGCAGGTTGTTTAGATAGGAGCTGGGGCTATCTTTGGGATTGAGAGTAGGATCTGAACGTAGATTTACCCTAGACATCTTAGACTTTGATACCATCGTTATTTCACATTGTTTTAGATATGTTTCCTTTCATTTGGTTATCTTGGATCTTATGTATTGATCAAGTCATGTTGACTTGTTTTCCTTTGATATTATTTAAGACTTCCACTTGCGTTTATTTATGTATGTTCTTATATGCCACCACAATGTGACACTTCTACCCTTGTCGGGTTGGTGTGTTACACCGTTCGGCCGAAACCACACGGCCGAGAAACATAACTTCTTCCAACCAGAACTCACATTTCGAGAATTTTGCATAGAGGTGCTCGGTTCTCAAAATATCTAGTACCAAATGCAAGTGTGGGGCATGTTCCTCCTTATCTCGACAATAGATCAAAATGTCTTCAATAAAGACGACTACACACCACTCGAGGTACTCGATGAATATCTTTTTCACTAACTGCATGAATAATGTAGGTGCATTAGTCAATCCAAAAGGCGTAAATACAAATTCATAATGCCCATATCTCATCCGAAATGCAGTCTTCGGAACGTTGGACTCTCTCACCATGAGTTGATAGTACCCTGATCTCAAATCAATTTTCGAGAAAACTGCACTCCCCTATAACTAATCAAATAAATCATCTATAGGAGGCAAAGGATACTTGTTCTTGATGGTCACTTTGTTCAGCTCACGGTAGTCGATGCACAAACGTAGTGAACCATCCTTCTTTCTCACAAAAAGAACAGGCGCGCCCCAAGGCGAAGCGCTCGGTCTGATGTACCCTCTCTCCAGAAGTTCTCCCAACTGATTCTTTAATTCTTGCATCTCAGAAGCTACCATCCGATAAGGTGCCTTAGAAATCGGAGCCGCATCAGGCTCTAAATCTACAGAAAATTCTATGTCTCGATCTGGCGGTAATCCCGGGAGGTCATTCGGGAAACATCGGGGTACTCATTAATAACCGGAATCGAAGAGAAATCGAATTCATTCCCTTCCGTCTTCAAAGCATAACACCAATAGCCCGTGAAACCTTTATTCAAAAGTTTTACGGTCTTCATGGCGCTGATAAGCAACTTAGATTGGCCCGTCTTACATCCCAAAAATGAGTACTAGGATCCGTATTCAGTCATCATGGACCTTAGTACGGTAATTCATAATCGCTTGGTGACTATCCAGCCAATCCTCTTCGAGGATCACATCCTCGCCTTCCATATCAACTACAATCAAATTCGATAACCAATCTATACCGGCTATAATCACCGAAAAATCTCTAATCTCCCAGTTTCCCACAATTATATCCCCGCTAGGTAGTTTCACAATGAAGGGATCGCAAGGAGTCATACAAGTTATATTCAAACGGCGTACACACTCCAAGAAAATGAAAGAATGTGTAGCACCCATATCAAAAAGTAGACGAACTGGATGAGATAAAATATGAATGGTACCTGAGGCCGCCGCCGCATCGGGTTCGTCTGTTCGACGCATCTCATAGATTCATGGTTGTATCGAACCGACGCTAGAGTTTCCCCCTCCAGCGTTCTGACCCCATCCCCGACCCCTGCCGTAACTCTGCTGAGACTGACCAAAAGATTGCCGCTGATTCACGCCTTGATCTAGTGGCGTTGGGGTAGAAACCCGAGTGTCCAGAGTCTGATTTGGTTTGGAACAATAAGCCGCTCTATGTCCCATCTGTCTGCAAGTGTGACACTTCAAAGGTGGGAAATTTCATTCCAAATTAACGTGTCCTGGACGACCACAATTATAGCAAGTCACAGGGCGAGCTGAGGTGCCCGGAGTAGAACGGAAACTCCTCTTTCCTTTAGCAGAACGTGATAACTGTCCAGTGCAACGGTTAGTCGTCTGAGGCCTCTGGAAGTTGCCACTCTTAGAGCCAGAAAATTTTCCCGCGATCTTCTGCTCCCGCGATCGTTGTCGGGGCTTAACATGTCATGGTCCAAAGCCCTGTCCTAATATTTCTTCAACGTGGTCCAAGAAAATCCGGCCATGTACTGCCGTAAGTCCATATTCATCTGCATATCAATGTAATGGATCTTATCACGCTCGTTTCGCACTTGATCCTTCATGTGGATCAATAGTTGGTTGTACTCCACGATTGCCTGCGAAACGGGAATGTTCTGCGGCTTAACCTCAAAAAAGGCTCGAATTAGGCCTTCTTGCACTGGCCAAGGACAAAACTCGGCCTCCAAAAGCTCTTTAAACTCTTCCCACGTAGTAACACGATATTGTGGCTTAATGACTTTCCACCATATAGCAGCCTCCTTGGTGAGGAAATACTGAGCAATCGGTACTTTCCTCACTTCGGGACAATCAACCGCTTCGAAAATTTTCTCTAACTCCGCTAGCCAATCCTCCCAACCTAACGGGTTTGTGGCACCGCCAAACTGTGGAGGGTGCATATGGATTACATTTTGAAGTAAGGTATCCATTATTGGGTTCGGATTGTTCAACTGAACGTCTTGGGACAAAATGGTCATCTGGCTAGCCAATTGTTGAAGTACGTTCGCAACTCCAACATACGCGATGTTCCCTTGGCCAGTCGACTGGTCGTGCTAACTTTTGGTGTCTGGATGCACCGAGTTAGATAAGCTGGGGTTGGTCGATCCCGCAACGGAACTGAGGGAAATGGACGCGCCACGTCCTCGTCCATGTCCACGGCCTTGTCCCCTACCAGCTGACATACTAAGAACACACAAGGCATGTAAGTACAATTCAATCGCACGTCATCCAAGTAACCGATTCTCAAAAATACCAAAATAGAAGCAAAATGATTAAGGAAACACCAGAAGAGTAAGAGGTCTTACAAGTACTGGTTGCACTATAATGATGGCAAAGTAGTGATACTGTAGACAAACAATGACTCAATCGACCCAAAAGACCGACAGCCTAGGTATCCATAGACCTAATCTCCGATACCATATTATGTAACACCCCAAAGTTATTCAGGGTATATTACAGCATCGTGAGCCCGCCGTGGGACCCACAAGGCTAATCGTACGCGGAACTATAAAACTTGACCGAGAAGGTCTAAATACAATGAAATGAAGAACAATACAAATGGTATTCAATCCATAACCAATGTATCCAAATACATCACAACACAAATCAATACCTCGGCAACACAGGCCGGAACATCAAGAAGACTGAAAACCAGTACTCGAGTATTCAATAACCATTCCAGTACAACAACAATTAATGGAGGAACACAAAATATAACCGGAGATAATACACAGTATCATGTTTGTCCATCATCTTCATGCCGACCCGATACCTGCCTGTCCGCTCTCCTGGAACCTGAATTACATAAAAAGTATTTCCCCTATAAAGGGGTTAGCCGTCGAATAGCTAGTGCAAGTATATCGAATATGAAATACAATACTTCTCGACAATAAAGTAAAGGTAACCGTCAATTCATCATTTCAAGACTAGTATTCCGGAATAACTAAATCTCATAGCATCACATCAATACATACATGATCAACCGTGGAACCGGACTAGAGGCTACGGAACCCTCAGAGGACCCGTTGATCCGTCCCAGAGTGGTTAACTCATATTATCTGTGGAATCGCACCAGAGGCTACGAAACCCTCAGAGGACCCGTCGGCCCATTCCAGAATGGATATAAACAATCATACCATTCATATATCGTACTTTCAAAGTCAAGAATGTATAATCATAAATATATACTTGCCTTTGAGACATCGAGAAATCGAACGGAAAAGAGTATGAGTTCGGTAGGTCCAAGAACGCACTTCCGGTACCTAAATGATTCGCAAGGTATATGATAATAAATAATCCATACACATAATTCACAAAGAAACTCCTGAAACCTGTCTACGATTCACGAAACTACAAGGGTAAACAACTAGAGGTTGGAAAATCCCCCAAACCCTCACAAGTCCGAACACGGCACAAACCAATCCGTAAAATCGTAGGGAAAACATGAATACGGGGTAAATACATCATAAACTCAAGGTTCTCAAGCTCCAAAACGGATAAATCGGATGAATCTAAGAAAAACCCCAAAATTCCCAAAATTAGGGTTCTAAGGATTTTTACCTTGATTTGGAAGATAGAATGGATTAGATGATGTGAAATCTCTGTTCTCCAACCAAATATGTTGATATATGAAGAAAGATCGCCTCCAAACTCCCTGAATCGCCCAAATCCCGCTGCTCCCGATCAGAAATGTGAAAAGATGAAAATAATGACGACTGAAAGTCAACTGTCCAATATATACTGCGCCCAGTGTAGCGCACGCTACACCTCAATATTAGCGTGCACTAGCGGGGTCACCGGGTAGTCCAGTGGCTTCTGCCAGCCTCGTTAGCATGCGTTAGGTAAAACCGTTGCGTGTGCTAATCGCCTTCCTTTAGCATGCGCTAGCCGAAAGTTAGCGTGCGCTACCTGGGAGTTGGTGTCCAGAAATTAGAGTCCAGAACCTATTGTCCTATGCCCTCCTCGAGTCTTAGCGTGCGTTTCTATGTTAGCTTAGCATGCGCTACGCAACACTTATAGCGTGCGCTAGCCGACGCCTAGGGTACGCTACCTGATAGTCCAGACAGCGTGACAACCTCACTGTCTCTGCCAACATAGATCGTTAGCGTGCGCTACGGACGTGTTAGCGCACGCTACTGACCATGAATAGCATGCACTAACTGCTAGTCCAGAGAGCAGAATTAGCTATTGCCTCTGTCCTGTTTGGTCCCTTAGCGCGCGCTAAGGCTCAAAGCTAGCATGCGCTAATCAAGAAGAATTATCGTGTGATAGCCTAGGCCTAGCGTGCACTATCTCTCTGACCCAGAACACTTTCAAAAGGTCTGAACAACACGATCATGATCCAAACAAGGTACAAAGCTCTATAACAACATTGGCAACTTCAAAAAGAGTTTGCACAGCGACAAAATAAGAAAAACGGCAAGGTCAAACAGTCAATAAAAAGTACGGGTATTACATTCTCTCCCTCTAAAAAGAAGTTTCGTCTCGAAACTTAAGAAATAAAAAGTTCGGGATACTCCGACCGCATCTTATCTTCCGTCTCCCAAGTCGTCTCCTCGACTTCATGTCTCGACCATTGTACTTTAACCAACGGAATGGGTTTATGCCGAAGTTGTTTCTCACGACGTTCAAGGATCTTCACAAGTTTCTCCAGAAAGGTAATATCCTCGGCTAAGTCAATCTCACTATAGTTGATAACATGACCCGGATCCGGCACGTACTTTCTCAACTGAGACACATGAAAAACAATATGTACGTGACTCAAAGCTGGAGGCAACGCCAAGAGATAAGCTAAATCTCCAACCCTGTCTAAAATCTCAAAAGGTCTGATATACCTCGAACTATTTCCCCTTTTTCCCGAAGCAGAAAACCCCTCTAGTCGGCGACACCTTGAGTAGAACATGATCCCCCACTTCGAACTCCAAAGGTCGACGACGAGTATTAGCATAAGATTTCTGACGGCTCTGGGCAGTCAGCAACCGATCCCGGATAATAGAAATCTTTTCCTTAGTCTCCATCAACATATTCGGCTGCGTTCCGATTAGCTCTGAAGCCTCGTCCCAACATAATGGCGACCTACATCGCCTTCCATAAAGTGCCTCGAACGGTGCCATTTTGATCGACACATGTCAATTAGTATTGTAGGTAAACTCGATCAACGGTAAATGAAGCTCCCAATCATTACTCTAGTATAGGGCACAAGCCCTCAACATATCCTCCAACGTCTGAATCGTCCTCTCCGTCTGACCGTCTGACTGAGGATGAAAGGATGTGCTCAATCTCAACTCAGTACCCAAAGCCTGATGAACTGCCTGCCAAAAATGTGATATGAAATGATCATCTCGGTCAGAAACAATGGTCTTGGGGGCACCGTGCAATCTCACGATCTCAGTTATAAAAATTCGAGCCAATCTCTCTGGTCCCCAAGTATCCTTAATACCCAAGAAGTGTACAGATTTGGTCAACCGATCGAAGATTACCCAAATCATATTCATTCCGGCTCTAGTTCTCGGCATGCCAGTGATAAAATCCATAAAGGTATCTTCCCACTTCCACTCAGGAATGGAAAGCCACTTCAGCAACCCTGCCGGTCGTTGATGTTCGATCTTAAGTTGTTGACACGTCAAGCACCTTAGTACAAATTGTGTGACATCTTTCTTCATGTTATTCGACGAAAAATTTCGCTTCAAATCTTTGTACATCTTACTCGTTCTGGGGTAGATTGAGTAAGGCGTAGCATGAGCTACTCGGATAATTCTCTGCCTTAATTCTAGATCATTCGGGACACAAAGCCTGCCCTGGAATCTCATAATACTATCCTCGTGAAACCTGGTTCAAATACACGAACCATACTCATTACAATCAGAAAATACAACAGTAGAAAAGACACCACAACATGTCTTGACCAAAATACGCAGCACATGTCTTCCTGTGATTAGTATAGTCGTCTTCCATCATCCTTCGTAGCGATCGTGTGTTTAGCTCCCCAAGGCCCTTCATCTACCTGGACGCAATACAGACATCCACCCCCAAATTACACGGGGGTTAGCAAAACTCCACTGTTTTGCCAGTGCAAGTATAAAGTGAAAATACGAGCCATACACTACATATTTTGAGAATATAACAGTCAAGAATAGTCAACCAGTAAGACATAATGAAAGACTTCCCGAGATAATTCACTTGAATAAAACCCTTTGAACCATGAAAGGTAGGAATGAAACTCAATATACATATTCGAGAAAACATTTTATAATCTCGGGAGTTTTGAAAATATTTGAGTTTCCTCACTTATCGAAACCATTTAGGGACACAGCCCAGAGATCAATTTCCAAACTATAATTTCGATAACATAACACGGGGTCCACGATCCAATAATACCATTCCAATCACAAAACACGGGGTCCACGACCTAATCTTCCATATCAACATGTTCCCAAGGATTATTCGCATCCCGTGCTAACAAGCCACAAACCTCAGATGCTCCCCCAGAACATACCTGAGTGAATAACCTACCGGGATACCACACAATATCACATATCACAGTGACAACAGTCAGAAAACCACAACCATGACATACGTTCATAGTTATTCCGGCATCTGTCTAGCAAGCCACGAACCTCGGAGTCTCCACGAGACCTACCCGGTTTGGACAACCCATGACACGTACGCCACACAACAAACCACAACCATAAGTTATCCAGACATCGGGCTAGCAAGCCACGAACCTCGGAGCCTCCATGAGACATACCCGGTTTGGACAACCCTGTGGTCACTCCGAATCCATACTAGCAAGGACGGATATTGGAGATTCAACAAATCGTACCCGGTGGCACATCACTTTCCAACAGTCACACAACAACAAGGAAGTACCATTTTCAAACACACTGAACATCAAAATTTTCCTACAAGGGAGTCACAACTCATATCACAGAACATCACATAATCACTAAACGAATACACGTATTAATACATAATCCTTTACCTGTGGAAAAGGTTTACTATAATCATGTAATGCAATCACAACAACTTCCAACATATAACAGAAATACACACATACAGAAAACACATTTATTCATTAAACATGTGAGTTATCTTTGAAGGAAAACCTTTATCGGGAATATACTGATTCTTTTGAAAGTTCATTAGAAACATTCAAGTAGCACATATAATCACACACCAACTACTATATCTATGGAATACGAAATGTATGGGCAAGATACTTGCCTCAAAACCACGAGCAACAGAAATAATGAACGGACGTGGTCGAGCATCCTATGAACTTCCAAGAACAGCCGAGAATCCAACATCCCCACAATACTATGAAAATAAGATCACCACGAATCAACAGCACTAAACGAAACCCAAATCGACGCTAAGAACAATAATGGTTTAAGGGTTTGTTCCAAGAAAGCCAAAATCATCTTCCTAGAGAAATGAAATCGATAAACGAGTTTCTAATCCTTAGATCATAACCAAGATAACAGGATCACATAACCGATCGTATGAAATCGGGTATGAATCACGAAATAAAGGGAAAACCCCTAAATTGAAGAAACTAGGGTTCTAAGAAGAAAATATCTCGATTCGAACAAACAAGATGATTAGATGATGTTGATGTTAGGGATATGCCCTCGAATGCCACTCAGAGGATGAGAGAGTGAGAGCATTTGTATTGTAATTATGAATATTTAATAAGGCAATAAATTTTTCTATATTATTGTATATCACTGGCATTGTGATTTGGTATATAGAATAATAGTCCTTGCATTTGAGAGCAAACATTCTACTCCTTATGGAGGTAAGGAGATAGGCACTGGAAGTGTTTAGAGCTCGAATGCTTAACTCGTTCGCAAGTCGATAAAAATTAACTGGGCAATAAGTTTAGAAAAGACTTGTATAACATGTGCTTTGACATGTAGAGTGTCGGTATTCACTAAGGGCTAGTGAGAGCACACGTTATAGGTTTGCTAGTGAGACTAGTATACTCGAACATGACTCATCTCGATTCGGTCACATGGATATCACTCAGGGTTTGTCAATGACTGGATCGAAAGGTTGTGATAGGTATACATGGACCTTTTGTTGTGGGAAAATCCCATAATATGCCGCAAGGGCACGGTGTCAACAAGTAATAAAGTGATAAGAAAAGTATCGTTCCCTCGAGGACTGATTTCACTAAGTACCAAAATATAGTCAACTCACAATTTTATTTCAAGAACAATTATATGGGATTTATACCTAAACTAATTGCAGAAAAATAAATAATAATAGTATTAAGGGTGTAGGATTATGATTTTCACCTCAAACAATCAGGAATGACTTTTATTCAATTCAATTCACTTTTATTCAATTGATTGTAAGCCAGGAATTCCTAAATTATTCTAAAGCCTTTCCCAAGGTCGATAGAAAATACTACGTATTAACTCGATATATCCCTAATCGAATTAGATAATTAATAGCTAAAACAGTTCAAGAATTCCCACAAATAGGCTTCACAATTCCCATGAGTATATCCCTGTCTCACAAAAATCATGATTATTCTCACAAGAACTATGCCTAAATTTCATCTCCCGAATTCATAAAGACATTCAAAACAATTCAATTGTTGGCCAGACAATTAAAAAGCATTAAGAACAATGAGAAAAATCCAACTCAATACGAATAACAAGTAAATTGAAATAATAATAAATAAATCAAACCGTCATGAAATCGGCTACAATCACAATCCTACTCGAATAGATCTAAAAACTAAGATTCACAAAAACTAAGAAGAACCGTAAGAAATCCGTGGTCTTGTCGTCGCCCGCAAATCTCATCCTAGTGTTCTTCGCCCTAGCTATCGATCTTCCTCCTTAGATGATGATTTTCTCCTCCCTTTTCTTCAGCCTTTCAATGCTTATTTATAGTCGTCATCAGCCTCCAAAACGCATCCGTGTGATTAGGTCGAGAACAGGCTCCAAAACGGCCCAAAACCGCGCAGAACACACCAAAACCGCCCCGTGGGCCGCAGCTCACTTAATCTGTGCCGCGGCTCACGGTGCTCAGCGCCTATGCCTGGGCGCGACATTTTCCTTCTGGGCCGCGGCTCACTTAGGCTGTGCCGCGGCTCAGAGTACAGTTTGCTCGGGACTTCCAGGCCATCTTCGTGTGTCGCGGCTCACTTGGTTTGTGCCGCGGCTCATGACCAAAAACTGCTGTTTTCGCCCGTTTTTCATCGTTTTGGCTTCCGGACTCTGATTTCCTGCAAAACATATATGAATAGTGCATTAAAAGCTCATTTATGTTGAATTAGGCTCAAGATGGATATAAAATAATGATATAAAAGCGCATAAAAATACGCCTAACAAATACCCCCAAACTTGAGCCTTTGCTTGTCCTCAAGCAAAAATTATCAATTTTAAACAAAATTTATCGTGAATAATCATGCAAGTCCATAGTGCTCAACTTAATCAATACTACCCTGAAAATCTCAAAGAATAGCACAAGTATCGTAATAGTGAGTCACATCCAGGACACTGATTCCACTAAGTAACCAATTTCAGTCCTAATCAATCGTTCGTGAAGAAAATCAAGCTCAAAGATTAACAAGCGTGAATTTAACCGACTGTCAATATGAAGGGTTAGATTAAACAAGCCAATTCGCCCAGTCCCACAGTCTAGTGGCAAAATTCAAGAGTTTCATTATCAAAATTACTCCTAGGACAGCATTCCCTTATGTATGATCAATACTATGATTCGAGTTAACCACTAGGTTTCGGCTCTCGGGATATTTCATCGGAATGATCCTAGGGTGGATTTCCATTTGTTAGGAATATGCCCTCGAATGCCACTCAGGGGATGAGAGAGTAAGGGCATTATACTTGTAATTATGGAATACTTAATAAAAAGGCAATACGATTCATTCACTGTTTATTGTATTTCAATTGCATTCTTGACTTGGTAAACATTGAAGTGAAGTCCATGTAAATAAATCGAACATTCCATTCTCGTTATGGGATAAGAGAAAATGTACTGGAAGTGTTTAAAGTTTATTTACGTAAATTGTTCGCAAGTCAATAAACTTAAAATGGGCATTAAGTTTTAATATGACTTGTATAACTGATGCTAGGACGTGTGCACGTCTTGATAGCATAGTTATAAGTATATTGGTGGGGCAGATACTCGAACACGACTCATACTCGATTCGATCACACGGTATTCACTCTCGGAGAGTCGATGACGAATCGAAAGGTTGTGATAGTATACGTGGACCTTTGACTTGAGGGTTCGGTAGAAGATGTGCTGTGACGTTTAGTTTGTCATTAGAGTAGTTAGACTCATTTGCTTAATTCTTGAGTCGACCTCGAAGTGCGGACTATACGGGCGGTAGCGATCTTTCTTGTACACCAAGAAAGGATTCTATCTCCTGTTAGTGAGCGGCGAATGTCCTATACGGTTAATGGCAAATAAGATCATAAGTCTTTGGCAAAGCATTACGATATAGTCGTATTAGATACACTATTAATCGATCGGTTTTGATTTGCATTAACACATGTATAGAGTTTAGTCAACAATGAGGTTTGACTTTACCGTGACCGAAGACTTGACCGGACATCGATGAAGGGTCTATACGTATATAGTATTCACGACATAATGGTTACGGAATGATCCCTTCATTCGTTCTCGATCGGGGTTTACAATGCGGCCCGCTAGTGGCTAAGTCGCCGCACTCATTGCTTCCTCCCAATGCCGGCTGAGACGGACCTACGGAGTCGCGCATCAGGAGCGTTGACGGATAAATGTGAATTTATTATCTCTCTATTAATATTAGATATTGTATATCTAATTATGATTTATTATATAAATCAAAATAGCGGTCTTATGAATTAAAATTAAGTTAACGAGTAAATAATTTAATTCATAAATTATATTTCTTAGAGAAATATATTTGTATTTGATATTATTAATTAATTAGATTAATTAATTAATATAAATACATTGGTGATTAAACGGAGTGTATTTAACGGAGTCGTTTGACGAACGTCCGGTACACGAGCCGAGTGACTCGGCTCGTTTTCTAGGAAACTTCCACCATGGGCCACCTTCCCTCTCCCCACATCACATGGAATCATTTCCATGCATGTGTATGTGTTAGTTGTATTTTTGTTATTATGTGTTGACATTTTATCTCATTATTAGACATATTAATTATATGTTTGAGAGATATATATTAAACACACATGATAACAACTATAAAAACACACACACACACATACTTTCTTGCTGAACTCCAGCCGTGAAGTATTCTTGAGGGAGAGAGAAAAAAATTTTATTTTCAAGTTATTTTCATCTTAGAGGTGAAAGAAATTCAAGAAAAAATAGAGAGAAAATTCCTACGGTAACTTCCTAGCCGTGTTCTTGGAGAACGGTTACGTCGAATTTTCCGGCAACTTCCGACGCGTGTGAAGTAGAGGCTTCAATTTTCGGTGCTTGGAACGAAGGGATTTCGTGTTCGGGACGGGATCGTGATCATCGTCTACATTTACGAAGATTTATTTCAAAGGCTTCAAGGGTATGAATCTTTATCTTTGTATTTATTTTTCGTATATACGTTACTTGATCGATCCTGTTTGGGATTCGCTTTTATTTCCATTGCGTTTTTCGTTTTATTTTCTAATCCCAACGGTGGTATCGGAGCGAGGTCAATGTTTCCGTATATACGATTATTTGTGCATTTTGAATGCTTTTGAATGATGATTATGATTTAGAATCATGTTTGGAATAATTTTAGATTTTAAATTGTTCGTTGTAGCATCACGTTTTGAAACGGGCGAAAAGCGAAGAAACGGGCTGTCGGCAGGGTGCTGGCAGCACTGCCTGGGCTGCCTGCCCAGGCTGCCGAGCGTGCTCGGCCATGACTCGGCCAGGAGCTGAGAGTGCTCGGCCAGGGGCCGAGCATGATCGGCCAGTCTGCCCAGCAGTGGCTCGGCCAGGCAGCCCTCGGATTTTGGCCCGATTTTGAATCGGGCCGCTGGCTGGGCCTAAACCGGATTGTCCGGGACTCCGTTTAAGTTTATATTTCGTTGTAATTATTTCCCAAAATTTATATTGGATTTTAATTTGACTAAATTAATATTTGGTATATTTTGTGTTAAGGGAAATAAATTAAACGAGAATATTATTTTGGCGGATTACTTGAGCGAATTAAAATGACGATTATTAGTATTAATTGGATTAATACCATTAAAATTGAATAGATTAATTTTATATTGATTGGATTAATATATTAATTGATTATTTAATTTTAATGCCACTTTATATTAATTGGATTAATATAGTAGAAATTGAATAGATTAATTTATAGATTAATTAGATTAATTTATATTAAAGATTAATTGTTTAATTTCGTTGCCATTACATGTTGTATGGAATCCTTATGTGATGGTGATATAGCTCGTGGACTTAGTTTTTGATTTGTTCGATTCGATTGGGTTGTAAAGGCCGTTTTGAGCCTATTTATATTTACTAGAAAATTTGTATAGGATGCATTTTTCAATGATGTAAGTATTATTTTGGGTATGACGAAGACCGAAGACAACCGACCGAGAAGACGAAGAATCGAAGACTGAATTTTTTTTAATTATTGGGTCATTCGCTTGGCAAATTGCTTAGGAATTAGGTCCATGAGCTATATGTTGGTAGTAACTAGGTTACTATTTTCTCGCTTTTCATTTTGAATGATTGACAAACATACAAACGCGCGTATAAATGAATTAATGTGCAAAGTGTAACATTAATCGCGAAATTCTCCCGACAACAAACAGACTAAGTTTGAAAAAGGTTACGAGGTTTCCTACCCTCCATCAAACTCGTAGAAAATTGATACCCGAGCCGATGTGCTATGCTTCCGAGTTATCGGGGTAGTACATTTGGTAGAGGTTGAAAAATTCTTGAGTGCATTAGATGCCTTCGGTTGGTGATAAATTTCGACCCTAGAAACCCGATAGGTTGCCGGTGAGATTCAATAGTCAAACCGATAGACGTTGATGGTCAACAACTTAGATAGTCTGGATTGCCAAGAAACCTGATAGGTTGAGGGCATGAAGACTAGGGGTAAAAGAAGATCAAATCATCCGTTAGACGGGTTGGTGTTAGACACCACTTTACAGAAATTAATTGTCATGATACCTGATAGGTTGCGTCATTAAAATTTGTAAAGAACTTGATCACCACTAAGAAGTCGATCTAACCATGATTTCGGATTATAACATGGGAGTGTATAATTCGATAAAATTAGTGGGAGCCGAGACAAGAATTATACAAAGCCCTTAAGTTCTATACTCGGTCATAATTAAACAAGTCACTAATTTAATCTTGTCTAAATCTTTGCGAAAACGAAATTGAATCTCTCTAAAATGGCTAAAAACCCACTTGCAATACTACTTGAAAAGAATCTCCTAATCGGCCCTAACTTTGTTGGTGGTTGCGGAATCGATGATTGTACTCGGTATGGAGTCTCGGGATACGTCTTGGAGCGGACATTCCACCGACTCAATCCGGACTAGGGGTAATCGGGAAGACATTGACGTCCATGAAAAATGGGTCAAGGATGATGTGCTAGTCCGTGGTTTTATGATGGGCTCAATGACTAATGAGGCTGCAGAGAGCGCACGAGAAAATGACTTCGCTGGCGATTCTCGCACACTTGACCGAACTTTATGGAGAGCACAAGAGATCGCTAGATATGAGATATCAAAGCGGTTGTTCGGTGCTAGGATGAAAGAAGGGGAGAAAGTGGGAGACCACGTCCTCAAGATGATCTCTATGATTGAGAGGCTCGAGGTGCTCAACTTTAATATGGATTTATCCCTTCAAATTGATCTCATCCTTCAATCTCTACCTGACTCTTTCACGCAGTTTGTAATGAATTTCAACCGTAATGAAATTACATGCACATTAGTGGGCTAATGAATAAACCGTGACGGCGCAGCCTAACATGAAGACTAAACCGAGAGAGGCTGCTCTTGTGATTTCTTACGGGCCTAAGAGGTCCAAGAACAAGAAGAAAAAGACCTACGAGCGGACAAACCCAAGAAAGGGGTGCAAAAAGGAAAGGGCAAGGCCCGAAAGGTTCAAAAGGTAGGCGGTCCAAAACCTACGGACAAATGCCTTGAATGCGGTGAGTCACCTTGGCGAAGGACTTGTCCCAAGATTAATGGCGCATCAGTGCACGGAACTTTTGTTTTTGAAACTAATTGTTCCGCTCAGTATATTCTCGCTTCATGGATTCTCGATTCAGTCTCACATTTGTACTATGAATCAGATCTGGAACGGGCGTAGAAAACTTGAAGTCGGGAAATAATGATCACCGTTGGAAGCGGACAAAGTGTCGAGGCAACCGATATTGGATCAATCCTTCCGGTTTAGAATCGGGTTTTATTTTGACATTAGATGAAGTACTTGTTTTGCCCAAGGGGCATAAAAACATTGTATCCATTCCAGTCTTGACCGGAAAGGATTTTGTTTCTTCATTGGCAATGGCGCTTGTAAAATTTATTTTCAAATAAATTGGTTGGAACAATACATTGTTGAATGGATTATATCATCCGAACATGCAAAATAAAACAAAGAAAGTGAACACTATAACTAGGAAACGTGGTAGGCAAGATACTAATCAAGCTCTTAAATGGCACCTTAGACTTGGTCATGTTGGTCGACCAAGGTTCGTAAAATGGAGAAAGATGGACTTTTAAGTCCATTGGGTGTAGAACCCTATCCAACTTGTGAATCTTGCCTTAGAGGCAAAATGACTAAGTTCCCCTTCACAGGACTTTTGAAAGGGCCGATAAACTTGGATTGGTGCATACCGATGTTTGTGGTGCTTTAGAAGTAGCCCGAGACGGATATCAATATTTCATAACGTTCACAGATGATCATACTAGGTATGGGATTGTGTACTTAATGAAACATAAATCAAGCCTTTGCTAAATTCAAAGAATTTAAGGCCCTAGTTGAAAAACAAACTGGATGTCATATCAAAGCACTTCGGTCGGACCGAGGTGGAGAATATATGAGCACTGAGTTTGATGAGTTCCTTAAGGAACATGGAATAGTTTCACAATTCACGCCTCCAGAACCCCACGCTTAAATGGTGTTTCGTAAAGAAGAAATCGGACTTTGTTGGACATGGTTCGCTCCATGTTAAATTACACTGATTTACCTATTTACCTGTGGGGGTATGCCTTACTAACCGCTGCCTATATCCTAAATAGATGTCCTTCCAAATCTGTTCCTATCACTCCGCATGAGATGTGGAAGGGTAAGAAACCAAGCCTTAATCACATAAGGATCTGGGGATGTCCAGCCTATGTCAAAAAGGCTAAGGTGGACAAACTGGAAGCGAGGTCCATAAAAGGACGTTTCATAGGATACCCAGAGGACTCGATGGGTTATCTATTCTACATGCCAGAAGACCATAGGGTCGTTGTGGCATTACAAGCGCACTTCCTTGAGGATGAATTCATTCAGAAGGTGGCTCGGGTAGAAATATCTCTTTGGAAGAGCATAATGAAACTCCTAAGGAGACATCGATCGGGGATCAAGAACCGAACCTATTGTAACACAACCTCCACTCCGAAGGTCCGATAGGGTATCTCACTTACGAGAGGTATGGCTATACACATGTCGAGGAACCGGGTCTCCACGACACACCCGATAGCGATGAAAACGACCTGTCACCTATGACCAAGCGATAGTGGATGTAGACTCCGATAAATGGCAAGAAGCAATGAAAGCCGAGATAGACTCGATGCATACCAATCGTGTCCTGGACTCTAGTAGATCTTCCAACCGGCATGAGGACTATTGGAAATAAATGGATCTATAAGAGAAAGACTGATGGGGATGGCAAGGTTGATGCCTATAAGGCCATGCTTGTGGCAAAGGGTTATACCCAAAGGGAAGGAATCGATTATCATGATACCTTCTCGCCCGTAGCTATGATAAAGTCGATTCGCATGATGCTTGCCATTGCTGCCTATTATGATTATGAAATATGGCAAATGGATGTCAAAACGGCTTTTCTAAATGGATATCTCGAGGAGGAAATCTATATGGAACAGACTAAAGGTTTTGTGTCCAAAGCTAATATTCATAAAGTGTGTAAGCCGCAACGAGCCATTTATGGTCAAGCAAGCTTCTCGGAGTTGGAACCTTCGATTTGACGAAGCGATTAAGGACTTTGACTTGAACGAAATGAGGAGGAACCGTGTGTTTACAAAAAGATCGATGGGAGCAACATTGCGTTCTTAGTACTATATGTAGATGATATTCTACTTATAGGAAATAACATAGCAATGCTCAAGACCGTGAAAGCTTGGCTTTCTAAAACGTTCTCCATGAAAGACTTGGGAGAAGCTTCCTATATTCTAGGGATCCGTCTTTACAGAGATAGACCACGAAGAATGATAGGACTTTCCCAAGCCCTTTATATCGATAAAATCCTGAGAAGATTCAAGATGGATGAATCTAAAAGAGGGTTCCTTCCCATGCGACATGGAATTCATCTCACCACGAAAATGTGTCCTCAAAGTGAGGAAGACAAGAGAGAGATGAGTAAGGTACCCTATGCCTCGGCATGGGTAGCCTCATGTACGCTATGTTGTGTACGAGACCAGACTTAGCCTACGCTGTGAGTATGGTAAGTCGATTTCTAGCATACATTGGAAGGGTACATTGGACCGTCGTAAAGAACATTCTTTAGTACTTAAGAAGAACTTGAGATTTAGTTCTTTCTTATGGTGGTGGTGATCCGAAGGTGATTGGATTCACCGATTCTTTTTTTAATGTAGACAATGACGACTCTATGTCGACATCCGGTATTTATTTACTCTCAATGGAGGAGCAGATCTTGGAGAAGCTCCAAGCAAACCGCTCTGCAGATTCCACCTGCCAAGCAGAGTATCAAGGCGCCTCGCAGGCTAGCAAAGAAGCATTTTGGATGCAGAAGTTTATACAAGAACTTCAAGTGGTGCCTAACGCGGAGTTGCCTATATCACTATTCTGTGATAATGATGGAGCTGTCGCCCAAGCCAAGGAGCCGAGGGCTCACCACAACACCAAGCATATAGAGAGAAAGTACCACATCGTTCGAGAGATGGTGGAAAAAGGATATGTTTCATTGGAAAGAGTAGACTCGAAGACAATGTCTCGACTACCGACTAAGCCATTATCTCAGGCCGTCTTAGAAAGACATCTGAAGAGCATGGGTATTGGATACCATGATGTGTGGCATTGAGTGCAAGTGGGAGATTGTTAGGAATATGCCCTCGAATGCCACTCAGGGGATGAGAGAGTAAGGGCATTATACTTGTAATTATGGAATACTTAATAAAAAGGCAATACGATTCATTCACTGTTTATTGTATTTCAATTGCATTCTTGACTTGGTAAACATTGAAGTGAAGTCCATGTAAATAAATCGAACATTCCATTCTCGTTATGGGATAAGAGAAAATGTACTGGAAGTGTTTAAAGTTTATTTACGTAAATTGTTCGCAAGTCAATAAACTTAAAATGGGCATTAAGTTTTAATATGACTTGTATAACTGATGCTAGGACGTGTGCACGTCTTGATAGCATAGTTATAAGTATATTGGTGGGGCCAGTATACTCGAACACGACTCATACTCGATTCGGTCACACGGTATTCACTCTCGGAGAGTCGATGACGAATCGAAAGGTTGTGATAGTATACGTGGACCTTTGACTTGAGGGTTCGAGAAGATGTGCCTGTGACGTTTAGTTTGTCATTAGAGTAGTTAGACTCATTTGCTTAATTGCCGAGTCGACCTCAAGTGCGGACTATACGGCAGTAGCGATCTTACCGTACACCAAGAAAGGATTCTATCTCCTGTTAGTGAGCAGGCGAATGTCCTATACGGTTAATGGCAAATAAGATCATAAGTCTTTGGCAAAGCATTACGATATAGTCGTATTAGATACACTATTAATCGATCGGTTTTGATTTGCATTAACACATGTATAGAGTTTAGTCAACAGTAGGGTTTGACTTTACCGTGACCCGAAGACTTGACCAGGACATCTGATGAAGGGTCTATACGTATATAGTATTCACGACATAATGGTTCTGGAATGATCCCTTCATTCGTTCTCAGTCGGGGTTTACTGTGCGGCCCGCTAGGCGGGCTAAGTGCCGCCCGCACTCATTAGTTCCTCCCAATGCCGGCCGAGACGGACCTACTGAGTCGCGCATCAGGAGCGTTGACGGATAAATGTGAATTTATTATCTCTCTATTAATATTAGATATTGGATATCTAATTATGATTTATTAGATAAATCAAAATAGCGGTCTTATGAATTAAAATTAAGTTACCGGGTAATTAATTTAATTCATAAATTATATTTCTTAGAGAAATATATTTGTATTTGATATTATTAATTAATTAGATTAATTAATTAATATAAATACATTGGTGATTAAACGGAGTGTATTTAACGGAGTCGTTTGACGAACGTCCAGTACACGAACCGCGTGACTCGGCTCGTTTTCTAGAAACTTCCACCATGGGCCACCTTCCCTCTCCCCACATCACATGGAATCATTTCCATGCATGTGTATGTGTTAGTTGTATTTTTGTTATTATGTGTTGACATTTTATCTCATTATTAGACATATTAATTATATGTTTGAGAGATATATATTAAACACACATGATAACAACTATAAAAACACACACACACACATACTTTCTTGCTGAACTCCAGTAGTGAAGTATTCTTGAGGGAGAGAGAAAAAAATTTTATTTTCAAGTTATTTTCATCTTAGAGGTGAAAGAAATTCAAGAAAAAATAGAGAGAAAATTCCTACGGTAACTTCCTAGCCGTGTTCTTGGAGAACGAAGTTACGTCGAATTTTCCGGGCAACTTCCGACGCGTGTGAAGTAGAGGCTTCGAATTTTCGGTGCTTGGAACGAAGGGATTTCGTGTTCGGGACGGGATCGTGATCATCGTCTACATTTTACGAAGATTTATTTCAAAGGCTTCAAGGGTATGAATCTTTATCTTTGTATTTATTTTTTCGTATATACGTTACTTGATCGATCCTGTTTGGGATTCGTTTTTATTTCCGCTGCGTTTTTCGTTTTATTTTCGGAATCCCAACACCATTCTCATGTATCGGGGAACCGTTTGACGTAAAAGACACTCATGGGGCACATGGATGCTTGTAGTTACTAAGCCCCCCTCCACAGCGGAGAAAAAACTCGAATAGCAATTTCCGCATGTCAAGGTTGCTGTTTTACGCGAGAGTAAACTACGGGTCACGTGAATACCCCCGGTTACTAGGCTTCCCATCATCGGTAATGCGATATTTTTAAATTATTAATCTATTCAGGGTCGTCATTTTACGCGAGAGTAAACAACGGGTCACGCGAATGCCCCCGGTTACTAGACTTCCCATCATAGAGCAACTAATATCTTGACTTTAAGGAAAAACTGTCTGACTCTAAACTCAATCCAAGTGCCAACAAGACTCATATTACTGGACGACTAGCTACGCGAAAAGTTTAATCAAACGTATAAACGGTGATTTGAAAACACGTATGTCTCTTTTCTTATCTGCTAAAATTTCTACAAAAACGATAAAATTTCGGACCTAACTGAATACTCAACAGAAATATATATCGCTGACTACAACTCGACTAAACTCAACCGTTTCTTCCAAGAGAAATCAGTATCGTAACATCAGTTTTAACACATGGAAGCATGAAAAATTCACTTTTTTTTTTAGCAAAAGCCATCAACAGCATGCGAGGACAATAAGGCAATGATGAAATCACAATTTATAACCAAGAAAAATCAAGACAATTATCGCATGCTTCAATTTATTCCACTACACATAGCATCATCAACAATAAAACTCATGTGAAAATAAAAGAGATAAGGAAAAGGGAATTTTATTCCAAATGTCTTCTTGAAAGCCAGCGCATGTCTGAGTGGAACCGACTGTCCATAGGTCCGATAACGCTCAACATCACGAGGGCCCCCCAAACTGAGTCTTTAGTCATGAAATAACAATAGACATTAAATCAAGCAAGACTAGAATATGAAGAATAATAACTCATTGGGGTTATAAAATATTAGAGAAATAAGGGCCAACAAGAATACGAATCCAAAAGAAATAACAAAACAAAGAAAAAATTAATAACTAGAACTCAAATAACAATAACTAACTAGAAAGCAATTAAAAATGGTGGGTTGCCTCCCATCAAGCGCTCTATTTTACGTCTTGAGCACGACGTGGCAAAAAGAGTTTAACGTGGCTTTTTTCTAGGGAGATTTCCAAATGCCCCCTTCTTGCAATCTATAAGCCTCTTATTCCATAGGGGAGGCTTTGGTTCATGCCTGGTTGCCAAAAATAATGAGTAAGAATAATTATGCGGACAACCAAAAAATGATGGAAGAATATAATAATTGTAAGGCACGAAAAAATAAGCAGAGTTCAAATGGATAAATAATAAAGACTTATCATGAACAACCTCATTAGAACTCAAGGAATCAGCCTCAACAAAATCAGAAGTAATGGGGTCAATCTCTCCCATTATGGATTTAGGAAAGATTATGCGCGGCACCGTTAATAAAATTTTTGGCACAAAAGTGTTCACCTTATTAGTCGAAGTTTGATGACAATTTAATGAAATTTCTTTGGAAACGTCATCAATGGTAACTTCTTCTACAGGCTCATCACACTTTATGTAATTATGAGGTGCTGGGGGATCAACCCTAAAACTCAACATGTCGTTCTTCTCAACCTCCCCCTCAACTTCACTACTAAATATATGAGCTGGAAAATAACCGTAGTGAACTTCAAGACCACGACGTGCACATTCTAGCTCAAAAAGGGTACTATCAGGATTTCTGAGAACGTCTACACATTGTTCAAGCATGGTCTTTTGTTTTGGGGGAGGCGGCTGACTGACCCTATTTGGCAAATTATTAAGAACATCGAAATTTATGAAATGCCAAGGGCCACGATACTCAAAGGAAAACATAATGAAGAAAATAAAAATATAGAGACCAAAGAAAGAAAAACTTCAAATTAAAATCAGAGTCGCTTGGTATTGATATTAGCGAAAAATCAGTCCCCGACAACGGCGCCAAAAACTTGTTGTGGGAAAATCCCTCACAATATGCCGCAAGTGCACGGTGTCAACAAGTAATAAAGTGATAAGTAAAGTATCGTTCCCTCGAGGACTGATTTCACTAAGTACCAAAATATAGTCAACTCACAATTTTATTTGAAGAACAATTATATGCGATTTATACCTAAACTAATTGCAGAAAAATAAATAATAATAGTATTAAGGGTGTAGGATTATGATTTTCACCTCAAACAATCAGGAATGACTTTTATTCAATTCAATTCACTTTTATTCAATTGATTGTAAGCCAAGAATTCCTAAATTATTCTAAAGCCTTTCCCAAGGTCGATAGAAAATATTACGAATTATTAACTCGATATATCCCTATTCGAATTAGATAATTAATAGCTAAAACAGTTCAAGAATTCCCACAAATAGGCTTCACAATTCCCATGAGTATATCCCTATCTCACAAAAATCATGATTATTCTCACAAGAACTATGCCTAAATTTCATCTCCCGAATTCATAAAGACATTCAAAACAATTCAATTGTTGGCCAGACAATTAAAAAGCATTAAGAACAATGAGAAAAATCCAACTCAATACGAATAACGAGTAAATTGAAATAATAATAAATAAATCAAACCGTCATGAAATCGTCTACAATCACAATCCTACTCGAATAGATCTAAAAACTAAGATTCAGAAAAACTAAGAAGAACCGTAGGGAATCCGTGGTCTTGTCGTCGCCCGCAAATCTCCTCCTGGTGTTCTTCGCCCTAGCTATCGATCTTCCTCCTTAGATGATGATTTTCTCCTCCCTTTTCTTCAGCCCTTCAATGCTTATTTATAGTCGTCATCAGCCTCCAAAACGCATCCGTGTGATTAGGACGAGAACAGGCTCCAAAACGGCCCAAAACCGCGCAGAACACACCAAAACCGCCCCGTGGGCCGCGGCTCACTTAATCTGTGCCGCGGCTCACGGTGCTCAGCGCCTATGCCTGGGCGCGACATTTTCCTTCTCGGCCGCGGCTCACTTAGGCTGTGCCGCGGCTCAGAGTACAGTTTGCTCGGGACTTCCAGGCCATCTTCGTGTGCCGCGGCTCACTTGGTTTGTGCCACGGCTCATGACCAAAAACTGCTGTTTTTGCCGGTTTTTCATCGTTTTGGCTTCCGGACTCTGATTTCCTGCAAAACATATATGAATAGTGCATTAAAAGCTCATTTATGCTTAATTAGGCTCAAGATGGATATAAAATAATGATATAAAGCGCATAAAAATACGCCTAACACCTTTGACTTGAGGTTTCAGTAGGAGATGTGCTTGTGACATTAAGTTAGTCATTAGAATAGTTCGATCCAATCGCCGGTGGGTGGGGTCAACCTCGAAATGCAACTTAGTGGGCAAGCAGCAGTCTCTACTGAATATCAAGATATAATTCTTTCTCCTGTAAGTGAGCAGGTAAATGTCCTATGCGGTTAATGGCAAATGAGATTATAAGTCTTTGGCCAAAGCATTTAGAGCTAGTTGTATTTGATACACGAGAGCTTGATGATCTCGGTTTGCATTAATAGGAAGAATAGAGTCAAGTTACAGTAGGGTTTGACTTTACCGTGACCCTAATACTTGACCGGGACATATGATTGAAGGGTTTATATATATATACGGTATTCAGGACATAATGGTTTTGAATGATACCATCATTCGTTCTTAGTTGGGTTACGGTACGGAGCACTAGACTGGCTAAGTGTTACCCGTACTATTTGGTTCCTCCCATTGCCGACTAAGACGGACCTATAGAGTCGCGCACAAGGATATTTGTTGGATAAAATATGTATTTATTATCTCTTCATTAATATTGGATATTGGATATCTAATTTGATTTATTTGATAAATCAAGCGGTCTCGTGAATTGAAATTAATTACCGGGTGATTAATTTAATTCATAAATTATTATTTCTTGGAAATATATTATTATAATTTTGTATTTGATAAAATTAATTAATTAGATTAATTAATTAAGTATAAATACATTTGAGATAAAACAAAGTGTATTAGACACGCGAACGTCCGGTACACGACCCGAGTGGCTCGGCTCGTTTTCTCACCTAATACCAAGTGGGCCACCCCCTCACCTTCTCCTCACCTTCCATGTTGCTTCCTAACATGTGAGTTGTGTTTTATATATAGCAAATGATGAAGACTTGTGTTTTTTAAATTGAATATCTCATGATGTCATCTCATTTGTTATATAATAATAAAGGTGTTGGTCTTTGTTTGAACAAGCCTTGTAAAACTTACACACACCTTGCAAAACTTCAGCCGTGAGCAATAGAAAGGGAGGGAGAAAATTTTTCTTTCAATTTCTAGTTCATCCTTGAGAGAAAGAAAATGAAGAAGAGAAGAGAAGAAAAACACCGTATCAATTCCTATCCGTGTTCTTTGAGAACGAATTGATATTTTATTTTTCCGATTAATATCCGACGTGTAATAACGTAAAGACATTCGGCATTTTCGGTATTGGGTCATTTAAACAAGCTACAACGAATTGGATTCGTGTTCGTGTCGGTAATTGGGAAAAGGCTTGCTCGGGTTTTTCCATCGAAGATTATATTATCAAAGGACTACGAGGGTAAGTATTCTTTGTTTTTCATCCTCGTTATTTATATTCATTTATACGGATTTTTCATTGCGTAATATAAAATTATTTTTCATGATTTTATGTTACAATATAAATCTATTTTTATTTTAAAAAACAGATTTCATTGCGTAATATAAAAATTAGAAAAATATTATTTTTGGATTCGGGACGAAAAAATGAGCAGGAAAATTGGCCGGATCCGGCCGATTGGCCAGCTGGGTCAATGGACTGGCGGGCCGGGCTGGCTAGGGTCAATGTCAAGCCACGGGCTTGGCCTGGGCCTTGTGTTTTCCGACTCTATTTTTATATTTCGTTCGGTAAATTAATTTCCCGCAAATTAAATTGGATTTAATTTGACTAAAATAGAATTATGGTAATTTTATTTTAAGGGAATTAATTTAATGAAATATTTATTTTGTCCGGAGCAAATTAAAATTAACAGTTAAGTGAATTAATTGGATTAATTCTAATTGTTGGATTTATTTTTGTTGATAGAATTAATTTTAGATTAATCATTATTGCCATTTATTTTAATGTAATTGTTGCATTAATTTTGAATGGGGATGTAGTTCATGGACCTACTTTTGAATCGTTTGTTTTGTTTGATTGGGTTGTAAAGGCCGTTTTGAGCCTATTTATTTTAATAGAAAATTTGTGTGGGATGCAATTTTTCAAATGTAAAATTTATATGTAATGACGAAGACCGGATGAAGATCCGCCCGAGAAGATGAATATTCAAGACCGGAGACATGTAATTAGATTACGATGTTTTTGTTCTAGGAACGGTCCATGAACTGCATGTTGTTAGTTTTAGGTTGTGTATGTTTTCATATTGTATGACAAACAAACAAACCGACAAACCGCGCTTATAAATGGATTAATGTGCAAAGTGTAACATATAATTGCGTTAATACTCCCACTTACAAACACTAAGTTATAAAGGTTCGGAGGTTTCCTACCCTCCATCAAATTCATGAAAATTGAAATCTAAACCGGAACATTATTCTTCCGAGTATGTCGGGGTAATAATTTTGGGGAAAGTTGATAAATTCCTAGAGTGCATTAGATGCCTTTGGTTGTGACAAATCAAACCCCTATAAACCGTATGGGTTGCCGGGTAAGATTCAATTGTCAGACTAATAGGAGTTGACGGTTTAAACTTAGATAGTTCAGCGAGCCATATAAACCGAATGGGTTGAGGGCAAGTGAACTAGGGGTAAAAGAAGATCGAATAATCCATTAGATGGGTTGGTGTTAGACACCACTTTATAAAGAATAATATAATAGAAACCGTATGGGTTGCCCCCTATTAAACTTTGTAAAGAAATCGATCACCACTATGAAGTCACCCAAGACTTCCGAATTTCACATGGGAGTGTGTAAATGCCGATAAAATAGTGGGAGACGAGTTATGAATAAAGAAAGTCCTTAAATTCTTTACTCGGATCATAATTAAACAATCACTAACGAATCTTAAATTATTCTCTGCAGTTAACAAAACTCTCAATATGAAAATGAACCCACTCGCTATACTACTTGAAAAGAACGTCTGATCTGTCCGAACTATGTGGATCAAGCCGAACTGGAGGATTGTCCTAACTATGGAAATGCTGGGATACGTCTTGGAGGCGGACATCCCAGCGGCTCCTGCAAGAACCCAAGCCAATCACGAAGATGCCGATGCCCATGAGAAATGGGTAAAAGACGACATAAGAGTGTGAGGGTACATGTTAGGCTCAATGACGAATGAGCTTCAACGTGCCCATGAGAAGATGACGTCTTCGAGAGCCATCTTAGCGCACCTGGCTGAGCTCTATGGAGAGCATAGCCGAACTGCTAGATATGAGATATCAAAGCAATTATGCGGCGCCAGGATGAAGGAAGGAGAGAGGGTTGGGGACCATGTCCTCAAGATGATCTCGATGATTGAGAGATTGGAAGCTCTTGATTTTCAGATGCATGCATCTCTCCAAACTGACCTTATCCTGCAGTCACTTCGTGACTCCTTTTCACAATTTGTCATGAACTTCAACTGCAACGAGATTGCATGTAACTTTGCTGGGCTAATGAACAAACTGACGACTGCCCAGTCTCAGATGAAGACAAAGGGAAAGGAAGATGCACTTGTGATTTCTTCTGGGACTTGGAAGTGCAAGAATAAGAAGAAAAAGAACAAGAAGTAGTTAGGTCCAATAGCCAAGATCGACAAGGGAAAGGGCAAGGCCCCAATGGTTCAAAAGAGCAAGGGGGCCAAGAAAACGAATGTATGCCTCAACTGCGGTGAGCTAGGCCACTAGAAGAGGTACTGTCCAAAGCTTGACCGTAATGCGCCTTCAGGTACGGAACTACTGGTTATGGAAACAAATTGTTCTGTAACGGTATATTCTACTTCATGGATACTTGATTCCAGTGCGAGTTCTCACATTTGTACAATGAATCAGGATCTGGAACGAAACATGGTTCGTTCCATGCTTAACTATACTGATCTACTGATTTATCTGTGGGGTTACGCGCTCCTTACTGATGCGCATATCTTGAACAAATGTCCTTCTAAATCCATTCCTAAGACTCCACATGAGATGTGGAGAGGTAGGAAACCAAGTCTTAATCACATTAGGATTTGGGGATGCCATGCTTATGTCAAGAAGACTAAAGTAGAAAAATTGGAAGCTAGGTTTGTGAAAGGTCATTTCATAGGATATCCAGGGGATTTCATGGGATATCTATTCTACATGCATGAAGATCATAGGATCATCGTTGCTATACAAGCACACTTCCTAGAAGATCAGTTTATTCAGGAAGGAGTGGCAGGTAGAAATATTTCTTTGGAAGAAATAAAAGAAACACCAAATGAGACACCTATGCAAGATATTAGAACCCAACCTTCTGAAATACAAACACAACCTCGCAAGTCTAGTAGAATTTACCTGAGAGGTATGGCTATCTGCATCAAGAAGAACTGGGTGTCCTTGAGATGACAGAAAGTAGTCAAGAGAATGATCCTTCTACATACGACCAAGCGATGGTAGATGTTGACTCCGCCAAGTGGCAAGAAGCTATGGAAGCTGAGATAGACTCAATGCATGCAAATCAGGTCTGGACTTTAGTAGATCATCCTAAATGCACATTGCCTATTGGAAACAAATGGATCTATAAAAGAAAGACTGATGGAGATGGCAAGGTTGATACCTATAAGGCCAAGCTTGTGGCAAAGGGTTATTCCCAAATGAGAAGGGATCGATTACTTCGTGACCTTCTCACCTGCAGCTATGATTAAGTCTATTCGCATGATGCTTGCTATAGCAGCCCAATTAAATTATGAAATATGGCAAATGGATGTGAAAACGGCATTCCTAAATGGATTCCTCGAGGAGGAGATTTACATGGAACAGCCTAATGGATTCATATCTCAAACTAATATTCATAAAGTATGCAAACTTCAGCGTGCCATTTATGGACTGAAGCAAGCTTCGCGGAGTTGGAATCTTCATTCTAATGAGACAGTCAAAGAGTTTGATTTTGTCCAAAATGAAGAGGAGCCCTGTATTTACAAGAAGGTTAGTGGGAGCAAAATTTCGTTCTTAATACTATATGTAGATGACATTCTACTTATAGGAAACGACGTAGGAATGCTAAATTCTGTGAAAGCTTGGCTTTCTAAAGAGTTCTCAATGAAAGACTTGGGAGAAGCTACCTATATTCTGGGTATTCGTCTCTACCGGGATAGAGCGAAAAGAATGTTAGGTCTTTCCCAAGCCCTGTATATAGTAAAGATCCTAAAGTGATTTAGGATGGAATATTCTAAAAGAGGGTTCCTTCCTATGCAACATGGTTCAAAAGTTTCCATAGAGATGTGTCCTCAAAGTGAGGAAGACAGAAAGTAAATGAGTAAGGTTCCCTATGTTTCAGCAGTAGGCAGCCTCATGTATGCTATGATTTTCACTAAACCGGACATTGCCTATGCTGTGAGCGTAGTAAGTCGGTTTCAGTCAAATCCAGGGCAGGAACATTGGACTGCTTTAGAGAACATTCTTAAGTACCTAAGGAGGACTAAAGACTTGGTTCTTACATACGGCGGTGGAGAACTTAGAGTGATGGGTTATACAGACTCATATTTTTCGGGGGACATGGATGCTCAGATGTCCACATCAGGGTATATCTTCCCTCTGAATGGTGGGTAAGTTTATTGGAAAAGTGCCAAGTAAAGTTCGACTGCTATCTCTACATGTCAAGCCGAATATCAGGCAGCCACGGAGGCTGCTAAAGAAGCTTTTTGGATTAAGAAGTTCACTGAGGAACTTCAAGTGGTTCCTAATGCGTAGAAGCCCGTGACGCTGTTTTATGACAACGACGGAGCTGTTGCACAGGCTAAGGAGCCTAGGGCTCACCACAATACCAAACATATTGCGAGAAAATATCATTTTGTTAGAGAAATGGTTCAAGAAGGAAATGTTATACTGCAGAGAGTAGACACAGTAAATAACGTTGCTGATCCGCTTACCAAGCCACTATCTTAGAAGGTCGTAGAGAGACATCTAGAGAGTATGGTTATTAGATACCATAGTTTGTGGCATTGAGTGCAAGTGGGAGATTGTTAGGGATATGCCCTTGAATGCCACTCAGAGGATGAGAGAGTGAGTGCATTTGTATTGTAATTATGTTTCTATATTATTGTATATAACTGGCATTGTGATTTGGTATATAGAATAATATTCCTTGCATTTGAGAGCAAACATTCTACTCCTTATGGAGGTAAGGAGATAGGCACTGGAAGTGTTTAGAGCTCGAATGCTTAACTCGTTTGCAAGTCGATAAAACTTAATTGGGAAATAAGTTTAGAAAAGACTTGTATAACGTGTACTTTGACATGTAGAGTGCCGGTATTCACTAAGGACTAGTGGTAACACACGTTATAGGTTTGCTAGTGAGATTAGTATACTCGAACACGACTCATCTCGATTCGGTCACATGGATATCACTCAGGGATTGTCAATGACTGGATCGAAAGGTTGTGATAGGTATACATGGACCTTTGACTTCAGGTTTCAGTAGGACATGTGCTTGTGACATTAGTTTAGTCATTAGAGTAGTTCGATCTAATCGCCGGTGGGGTGGGGTCAACCTCGAAATGCAACTTAGTGGGCAAGCACAGTCTCTACTAAATACCAAGATATAATTCTTTCTCCTGTAAGTGAGCAAGTAAATGTCCTATGCGGTTAATGGCAAATGAGATTATTATAAGTCTTTGGCCAAAGCATTTAGAGCTAGTTGTATTTGATACACGAGAGCTCGGTGATCTCGGTTTGCATTAACAGAAAGCATAGAGTCAAGTTACAGTAAGGTTTGACTTTACCGTGACCCTAATACTTGACCGGGACATATGATTGAAGGGTTTATATGTATATGGTATTCACGACATAATGGTTTTGTATATGGTATTACAAAAGGGATTTTCCTGACTCCTTGGTCTCGTTTAAAGTTTCATTAATGTTATGTTCCGTAAAGAGAATATGACTATGTGTTTATCTTTCACCTTGTGTATGCGAGTGTTATTCTGTGCTGACTGTGGGAATATATGGTTTGGGTTAAGGCTTCACGGCGGTTGAATTTTGTGTTGTTACTGTTCATATATCTTGTATATTATGTACTTGCACTAGCAAAATTCTAGTTTGCTAACCCCCGAGTTTTCGGGGGGTGGGTGCCTGTTATGCGCTCAGGTTTTGGCAGCTCGGGAGCAGTCACGGGGTTGGCTTGGAAGGAGATGGAAGACGACGATGCTAATCACACCAGAGTCAGAGTCTTTTTTTTTGTTTCATTTTGGTCGGTATTTCTCTGTCGTTCGAGTATTCACCTTGCATGGGTGTAGTTATCATTTATTAAATTGAGTTGTCATTCCTTTCTGTGTTCAAGTTTATTGTTGTCATTGTAATATAAATGTCGTTAGTTTCTGAATTGGTTTATGACCTTGTCGGTCTGCTTTGTATTTAATTTTGGCCCCGGTCGGTAAATCATTGAGTAGTCTTTTGGAGTTTAGCCTGGTAGATCCTTGTGATAAGGGTCTACGGCGTGTGACATTCCCGGTCATATTCTGGGGGTGTTACATTTATGGTATCAGAGCTTAGATTTGCGAAAAACCTAGGCCATTGGGTCAAGTCCATGTCTTGTGTAAGTCGCGCGCGTCAGAGTTGTGATTAGTATCGTGGTTTCGACATCATCTCCCGGCAATCCGTGATGGTAAGCCTCCCGATCGTACGTCCCCTTATATACGTATTTGATTATATTGTGCTAATATGCTTAATGTGAACTAGGAATTGGAACTTGTTGGTGATATTATCGTTTTAGGATATAACATGCATATGCGGTCCGAGTAAAAATGGTTATGTAGTATGCTTCGGAAGTCGAGCATATTTATCTGTTTCGACACTTTATTAGAATAAATTTATGAACGATAATTTTATCCACCGCATGAGTATTTTAAGATGGCTTTTGATATCTTGCAAACCGAGTTTTGATATTTTGTTCTTGCACGTTTTGATAATATTCTTATGACGGTATTTGATATTTTATAAATGACTTTTGTGAGTATTTGAGAATATTACCGACATTGGCCCTTTTGGCATTTTGAACATTTTTTTTAAATGATTTTTAGCCTGGTAGATTCCGGCACGGGGCTGTCTTGGGGTTTCTAAAATAGTTTGCAAACGTTATTATTGACTCGGGCCGCCTTGGGGTTTTTAAAATCGAATGGGAATACTTTTGGAAATAATCTCAAAAGCTCTCGGGTCCTTGACCCAACATATGGAAAAGAATTACACAAAAACCAAGTCAACTTATTCGGGGTCCTCGACCCAATTTATAGAACACTGTCACAAATAAAATCATTACAACAACTCACAGGGTTCTCAACCCAATCTAAATAACATCATGACGAAATCAATCATCTCAACATTCCACAGGGTCCTCGACCCAAAACACAGAATAGCACCACAATTCAATCAAAGGCACAAACTCGCATTCGACATATCCTGCTCAAGACCCCCGATTAATTAACCCTCGGAGATTTCGTCAAATCTCCTTGGTTAATTAACCCTGATACCAACGCTTTAAAAACAAGTTGAAACAAGCTTTCAAAAACACGGATCGCGGTCTATATCAAGACAAACATTTAAAAGTAAGTTGAAAGAATTTGAGATACGTACATCGTTTGGTAACGGGGTCTTAGCTATCACTCAAATACCCATAACCAATAAGCCTGCCAGGCGCCTCCCTTGCGCACCTGTGCACCGGCGTTCACTCCACTATGTCGGCCGCTCATTGAACATGTCACTGCGCCGGCGATAACTCCCGCAAGAGCCGCCCCTTGACACACGCATTATGTAACACCGGCGTTCACCACCCATATGGAGCCGCACATTGCAGCGTACACCAGGCCGGAGTGCACGCCCCGCCCTCAGATAATCCTGGATATGACGTATCTCACAATAAGTATCCACACTGTTTCAAACAGCAAGCACACAGACAAACGTTACAATAATTATTCACTCAGTGCACTAATTCACACAATTTATCCATCGGTCCACAACCACACAATAAACAATAACACACATGTTATAAATCAAAACCTAATCACCATAAGTCTTCAGGCATAGCTAACCGACGCCGCACCTATGTCTCTATATTGCAACTCAACCGAAAATATATATATATTTATATATATATTTATATATATATATAGATATATATATAACCTTACTATATTATATGAATAACTATAGTTCGTCCATCAATCCAGGTTGAGTACGTCAACTAGCGTTAGCATTCATCACTCGTCGATCACCGACATAAGCATATAAATGAATATATGTATATACATACATATATTTAACATATAATTATATATAAATACATATAAATATATATATATATACACATACATATATATATATACATCCGTATAAACTCAAACACTTCGACAACAATGATTTCACGCAGTTACAATTCGTATATCGAGGTACTTGCCTTGGTAATACGATGCGAAGGAGACGACGAAGGAATAGGTTTCGGTCCGTACAATCCTCTCAAATCAGACCCTAACACAATAATGATATACAATCAATCTCAAGATCATGAATACGAAGAAATTCCTCCTAGTTCTACCCGTTGGGACAATTCATCGAACATTAAGAGTGCATAGGGAATTGAAATCGGTCAACAGTGAATTAATGGGATTTCATCCCATCCAATAACAAGAGAACCAAGGGTCACAAGTATACTATCGAAATCTAACAACAATATCGGTTAAATCGGATTAAAAGACAAGATCACCACCAAACCCTCCCCAAATTCATACTAGGGTTATAGGAGATCTTACCTTGATTCAAAGCCGAACAATAGATGATTTGGTATTGTGGTGATGATATGATTCTAAGTTATACTTCCCAAACGGTGTGTGGATGAAAATCTGATGAACTCTCGCCTTGGAAAATCGCCCCGACGTGAAGAAGAGAAGAGGAATGAGAAAATGAGTGAATTTCGCTGGAAAAAACGCAGTTATAGGTTGACTGCTATGTGTGCCGCGGCCCAACCGAAGTGTGCCGCGTCACAGGGCCAAAAATCGCGCCCAGTGATCGGCAGACCACTCTGTGTGCCGCAGCCCAGCCGCAGTGTGCCGCGGCACAGGGCTAAAATTGCGCCCAGTGACTCGGCAGTGTGCCGCGGCCCTGCCGGCATGTGCCGCGGCTCACAGTACAGACGGGTCAGCCAGGACAATTGCAACACAAGTGTGCCGCGTCCCGGACGAGTGTGCCGCGGCCCGGACGGGTGTGCCGCGGCAGTGACTCGGCAGTGTGCCGCGGCCCTATCGGCCTGTGCCGCGGCTCACAGTACAGGCTACTCGGCCAAAACTGGAAAATGAGTGTCTGAGCTACTTCGACCATAACTCTCTCTTCCGGACTCCGATTGACTCTCCGTTTAAACCATTGGAAAGCTAACTCGATGCTTTATAATATTGCAAAGATTCAGAATTTTTGGAGTTTCCAAAAATTAACGGTGATTTAACAAAGTCGAACTCATACGTGGAAAAGTAGCTAAAGAACACAGAATTCGACAGAACGACACCGAAACGAACTCGGATGACAAAAAGTGCAGAATAAAATATTCCCAAAATGACGAAACGGTCCTAAGCGAGTCGTCAAAACGGACCTATGCCGGAAAATGAAAATTACCGGAAATCGAAATTGCGGATATTTCAGGTTACTCCCAATGCTAGCTGAGACGGACCTACAGAGTCGCGCATCAGGAGCGTTGATGCATAAATATGAATTTATCATCTCTCTATTAATATTAGATATTAGATATCTAATTATGATTTATTGGATAAATCAAATAGCGGTCTTATGAATTGAAATTAAGTTAGTGGATAATTAATTTAATTCATAAATAATATTTCTTAGAGAAATATATTTGTATTTGATAGAATTATTAATTAATTGGATTAATTAATTTGTATAAATACATTGTAGATAATATGGAGTGTATTTAACGGAGTCGTTTGACGAACGTTCGGTACACGAGCCGAGTAACTTAGTGTGTTTCCTTCCATTTTCTCCCTCACTCTTGTCTTGGTGTGGCTTTGTTTAATAAAGATTCCTCACCTTGATTTATTCCGCACATGATGCCATAGTGATATTATATGGTGGGACCGTATCTTTCACAATATATCATGTGATGCCACTCCATCTTCCTTTGGTGTGATACGGCCAGAACCTAGAAGAGGGAGAGAGAGAGAGAGAGAGAGAGAGAGAGAGATAATTTTTTCTTGACTTCACTTTCTTCATCTTAGAGGTGTGAGAATAGTGAGAAAAATTGAGAGAAAATTCCTACGAGTTTTCCTAGCCGTGTTCTGGGAGAATGGAGTCTCGTTGATTTTTCTGGGAAGCTTCCGATGCGTGTGAAGTAGAGACATCGAGCTTTGGGTATTTGGGACGAAGGGATTTCGTGCTCGTGCTCGGGGTCGTGATCATCGTCGAGTTATGAAGATATTATCAGAGGCTTCAAAGGTATGGGACTTTCATCCTTTTGTCTTCGTCTTTTTATTTTTCGTAAATACGTGACTTGATCGATCCTGCCTGGGATTCATTTTTTTTCCACTGCGTACTCATTTTATATCCGGAATCCCAACAGTGGTATCGGAGCGAGGTCTTGTGGCCGTATATATGATTTTTAACATTAATGCATGTTTCTGATTTAGAATCATTTGATAATCGTATTAATTTTATTGTTCGTCGTAACAACATTTTTCCGTGATTTTATGTTATGATATTAATCAGGTTTTTCTTGGAAATATGATTTATATTGATAATATATAGATCAGGAATAACATGATTTTAGAAATCTTCCCAAAAACAAGTTGTATGCCATCGTTGGATGATTTACCATACAACATCCTGTAGGATGCCGAGCATGTCCTGCAGGCTGTCGAGCACGTCCTGTAGGCTGCCGAGCAGGTCCTATAGGTTGCCGAGCAGGTGCTGTAGGCTGCCGATCGGGTCCTGTAGGATGCTGAGAGGGTCCTATAGGATGCCGAGCGGGTTCCTATAGGATGCCGAGCGGGTTCCTGTAGGATGCCGAGAGGGTACTGTATGCTGCCGGGCGGTGCTGCATACAGTGTCCGGGCTGTAGCATACATCGTCCGAGCACCGGTCGAGTTGTATCATACAACATCCGAGCACTGGGTGTATACAGGGTGCCTGGTGCTGCTTGGCAGCTTCCAGGCTGTCGGGCACTGGGTCTCGTTTTTCAGTATATTTTCTATAATTGATTTCCCCAGTATTAAATCATTAAATTTGGAATTTCTGATGAAGGGAAAATTCATAGAAAATATTTTAAGGGTTAACTACGGACAAAAATTAAATTGTCAGTTATTGTTGAATTAATTGGATTAATTCACACAATTGTCGTTACTTGTTGTATGTTCGACATATTTATGTGATGGGGATATAGTTCATGGACTTAGTTTTTTTTATCGGTTTTCGATTGGGTTGTAAAGGACATTTTGAGCCTATTTATTTTACTAGAAATATTTGTATCTAGGATGCAATTTTCAATGTAAAATTTACATGTAATGACGAAGACCGGAGGAAGATCCATTCGAGGGGACGAAGATTCAAGACTCGAGACATGTAATTAGATTACGATGTTTTCGGTTCTAGGAACGGTCTATGAACTACATGTTGGTAGTAACTAGGTTGCTATTTCCTGTTTTTCATTTTGAATGATTGACAAACAAACGCGCTTATAAATGAATTAATGTTCAAAATGTGACATTAATCACCAAATTCTCCCGACATACAAACAGACTAAGTTTGAAAAATGTCACGAGGTTTCCTACCCTCCATCAAACTCGTAGAAAATTGATACCCGAGTCGGTGTGCTATGCTTCCGAGTTATCGGGGTAGTACATTTGGTATAGGTTGAAAAATTCTTGAGTGCATTAGATGCCTTCCATTGGTGATAAATTTCGCCCCTAAAAACCTGATAAGTTGCCGAGCGAGATTCAATAGTCAAACTGATAGACATTTATGGTCAACAACTTAGATAGTCCAGATTGCCAAGAAACCTGATAGGTTGAGGGCATGAAGACTAGGGGTAAAAGAAGATCGAATCATCCGTTGATGTGTTGGAGTTGGACATCACTTTACAGAAATTAATAGGCAACAAACCTGACAGGTTGCGTCTGTTAAAATTTGTAAAGAACTCGATCACCACTAAGAAGTCGATCTGAACCATGACTTCCGGGTTATAACATGGGAGTATGTAATTCTGAAAAAATTAGTGGGAGCCGAGACAAGAATTATACAAGTCCCTAAATTCTATACTCGGTCATAATAAAACAAGTCACTAACTCAATCTTATCTAAATCAATGCAGAGAAACGAAACAATCTATCTATAAAAATTGCAAAGATCCCACTTGCAATACCACTTGAAAAAAATATCCTAACTGGCCCTAATTTTGTTGACTAGTTACAGAATCTGATGATTGTACTCAGCATGGAGTCTCTGGGATATGTTAGAGGCGGACATTCCACCGACTCCAGTCTGGACTAGGGGTAATCAGGAAGATATTGATGCCTATTAAAAATGGGTCAATGATGATGTGATGGTCCGTGGCTTTATGATGGGCTCAGTGACTAATGAGCTGCAGAGAGCGCACGAGAAAATGACTTCTGCTAGGCAGATTCTCGCACACTTGACCGAACTTTATGGGGAGCACAGTAGGACTGCTAGATATGAGATATCGAAGTAGTTATTCAGTGCTAGGATGAAGGAAGGGGAGAAATTGGGAGACCACGTCCTTAAGATGATCTCTATGATTGATAGGCTCGAGGTGCTCCACTTTTATATGGATATATCCCTTCAGATCGATCTCATCCTTCAATCTCTACCTTACTCCTTCATACAGTTTGTAATGAATTTCAACTGTAATGAGATTTCATGCATATTAGCTGGGCTAATGAATAAACTAGTGACAGCAGAGTCTAACATGAAGACTAAGCCAAGGGAGGCTGCTCTAGTGAATTCTTATGGGAATCAGAGGTCCAATAATAAGAAGAAAAAGACCTACGAGCAGTATAAACCAAAGAAAGGGGTGCAGAAAGGAAAGGGCAAGGCCTTAAAGGTTCAGAAGGTAGGCGGTCCTAAATTTACGGACAAATATCATGAATGCGGTGAGCTGGGTCACTGGCGTAGGACTTGTCCCAAGATCAATGGCGCATCAGGTACGGAACTTTTTATTTTTGAAACCAATTGTTCCTCTACTGTATATTCTGCTTCATGGATTCTGGATTCAGGTGCAACTTCTCATATTTGTACTATAAATCAGGATCTGGAACGAAGTAGGCAGCTTGAAGCTAGGGAAGTGATGGTCACTGTCGGAAGCGGACAAAGTGTTGAGGCAACCGATATTGGATCACTCCTACTGGGTTTGGAATCCGGTTTTATTTTGACATTAGATGAAGTACTTGTTTTTCCCAAGGGGCATAAAAACATTGTATCCATTCTAGTCTTGTACCGGAAATGATTTCATTCTTCTTTAGCAATGGTAGTTATAAAATTTATTTTAGGAATAAATTGGTTGGCACAGCTACATTTTTGAATGGTTTATATCATATAAACTTACAAAATAAATCAGCAGTGAATACTATAACTAGAAAACGTGGCAGGTATGATACTAATCAAGCTCTTAAGTGGCACCTTAGACTTGGTCACGTTGGTCAGACCAAGGTTCATAAAATGGAGAAAGATGGACATTTAAGTACATTGGGTGGAGAACCCTATCCAACTTGTGAAGCCTGCCTTAGAGGCAAGATGACTAAGTCCCCCTTCACGGGGATATTTGAAAGGGCTGCTAAGAAACTTGGGTTAATACATACCGATGTTTGTGGTGCTTTGGAAGTAGCCTGAGACGGATATCAATATTTCATAATGTTCACGGATGATCATACTAGGTATGGGATTGTGTACTTGATGAAATATAAATCCGAAGCCTTTACTAGATTCAAGGAATTTAAGGCTCTAGTTGAAAAACAGACTGGATGTCATATCAAAGCACTTCGGTCGGATCGGGGTGGCGAGTATATGAGCAACGAGTTTGATGAGTTTTTTATGGAACATGGAATAGTTTCACAATTCACGCCGTCAGGAACTCCGCAGTTAAATGGTGTTTCAGAAAGGAGAAATCTGACTTTGTTTGACATGGTCCACTCCATGTTGAATTACATTGATTTACCAATTTACCTGTGGAGGTAAGCCTTACTTACCGCTGCCTATATCCTTAATAGATGTCCTTCCAAATCCATTCCTATCACTCCGCATGAAATGTGGAAGGGTAAGAAACCAAGTCTTAATCATATAAGGATTTGGGGATGTCCGCCTATGTCAAGAAGGCTAAGGTGGACAAACTGGAAGCGAGGTCCATCAAGGTATGTTTCATTGGATACCCAGAAGACTCGATGGCTTATCTATTCTACATGCCTGAAGACCATAGGGTCGTTGTGGCTATACAAGCGCACTTCCTTGAGGATGAATTCATTCAGGAAGGTGGCTCGAGTAGAAATGTCTCTTTGAAAGAGCACAAAGAAAGTCCTGAGGAGACATCTTATCAAGAATCATGAATCGAGCCTATTGTAACACAACCTCCACTTCAGAGGTCTGATAGGGTGTCTCACTTACCTGATAGGTATGGCTATACACATGTTGAGGAACTGGGTCTCCACGAAATACCTGATAGCCGTGAGGATGACCCTGTCACCTATGACCAAACGATATTGGATGTGGACTCCGATAAATGGCAAGAAGCTATGGAAGCTGAGATAGACTCGATGCATGCCAATCAGGTCTGGACTATAGTAGATTTACCAACTGGCAAGAGGCCTATTGGTAGTAAATGGATCTATAAGAGGAATACTGATGGGGATATCAAGGTTGATGCCTATAATTCCAGGCTTGTGGCAAAGGGTTATACCCAAAAAGAAGGGATTGATTATCATGATACCTTCTTGCCCGTATCTATGATCAAGTCTATTCGCATAATGCTTGCCATTGCTGCCTATTACGATTATGAGATATGGAAGATGGACGTCAAAACAGCTTTCCTGAATAGATACCTCGGGGAGGAAATCTACATGGAACAGCCTAAGGGTTTTGTGTCTAAAGCTGATATTCATAAGGTGTGTAAGCTGCAACGAGCCATTTATGGGCTGAAGCAGGCTTCTCGGAGTTGGAACCTTCGATATAATGAAGCAGTCAGGGACTTTGATTTCATGAAAAACGAGAAGGATCCATGTGTTTACAAAAAGGTTAGTGGGAGCAACATTACGTTCTTAGTACTATATGTAGATGATATTCTACTATATGGGAAATAACGTAGCAATGTTCAGCACTGTGAAAGATTGGCTTTCTAAAACGTTCTCCATGAAAGACTTGGGAGAAGTTTCCTATATTCTAGGGATCCGTCGTTAGATAGACCGTGAAGAATGATAGGACTTTCCCAAGACATCTATATAGAAAAGATCTTGAGAAGATTCAAGATGGATAATTCTAAAAGAGGGTTCCTTCCCATGTGACATGGAATTCATCTCACTAACAAAATATGTCCTCAAAATGAGGAATACAAAATAGAGATGAGTAAGGTACCCTATGCCTCGGCAGTGGGTAGCCTCATATACGGTATGTTGTGTATGAGACCGGACTTAGCTTATGTTGTGATAGTGGTAAGCTGATTTCAAGAAAACTCGGGAAGGGAACACTAGACTGCCATTAAGAACATTTTTAAGTACTTGAGAAGGACAAAAGATATGGTTCTTACTTACGGGGGTGGATAACTAAAGGTGGTTCGATTCACAGATTCTGATTTTCAAGGAGACAATGACGACTCTAAGTTGATATCTGGGTATTTGTTTACTCTGAATGGAGGAGCAGTATCTTGGAGAAGCTCCAAGAAAAGTGCTACTGCTGATTCCACCTGCCAAGCAGAGTACCAAGCTCCCTCAGAGGCGAGCAAGGAAGCATTTTGGATGCAGAAGTTTGTGCAAGAATTTCTAGTGGTGCCTAATGCAGAGCTGCCTATATCACTATACTGTCATAATGATGGATCGGTCGCCCAAGACAAGGATCCTAGGGCTCACCACAACACCAAGCATATAGTGATAAAGTATTACATCGTTCGTGAGATGGTTGAGAAAGGATATGTTTCGTTGCAAAGAGTAGACACATAAGACAATGTCTCTGACCCGATGACTAAGCTATTATCTCAGGCTGTCTTGGAAAGACATCTGGAGAACATGGGTATTAGATACCATGATGTATGGCATTGAGTGCAAGTGGGAGATTGTTAGGAATATGCCCTCGAATGCCACTCAGGGGATGAGAAAGAAGGGGCATTATACTTGTAATTATGGAATAATTAATAAAAGGCAATATGATTCATTCATTGTTTATTGTATTTCAATTGCATTATTGATTTGGTAAACATTGAAGTGAAGTCCATGTGAATAAGAGCGAACATTCCACTCTCGTTATTAGATAAGAGAAACTGCACTCGAAGTGTTTAAAGCTTATTTATGTAAATCGTTCGCAACTCGATTAACTTAATTGGGCATTAAGTTTTCAGTAAGACTTGTATAACTGATGCTAAGACATGTGCATGTCTTGATAGAATAGTTAAAAGTATATTGCTGGGACCAGTGTACTCGAACACGACTCATACTTGATTCAGTCACACGGTATTCACTCTTGGTGAGTCGATGAGGAATCAAAAGGTTGTGATAGTATACGTGGACCTTTTACTTGAGAGTTCAGTAAGAGATGTGTCTGTGACGTTTAGTTTGTCATTAGAGTAGATAGACCCATTTACTTAATCACCGGGTCAACCTCGAAGTGCAGACTATATGGGAAGGTAGCAGTCTTTACTGTACGCCAAGAAAGGATTCTATCTCCTGTTAGTGAGCAGGCGAATGTCCTATATGGTTAATGGCAAATAAGATCATAAGTCTTTGGCCAAAGCATTCTGATCTAGTCGTATTGGATACACTAGTAATCACTCGGTCTTGATTTACATTAACACATGTATATTGTCTAGTCAACAGTAGGGTTTGACTTTACCGTGGCCCAAAGACTTGACTGGGACATCTAATAAAGGGTATATACGTATATGGTATTCACGACATAATGGTTCTGGAATGATCCCTTCATTGGTTCTCAGTCGAGTTTACAGTGTGGCCTGCTAGGCTGGCTAAGTGCTGCCCGCACTCATTGGTTCCTCCCAATGCCGGCTGAGACGGACCTACAGAGTCGCGCATCAGAATCGTTGACAGATAAATATGAATTTATAATCTCTATATTAATATTAGATATTGGATATCTAATTATGATTTATTGGATAAATCAAATAGCGGTCTTATGAATTTAAATTAAGTTACTGGATAATTAATTTAAGTCATAAGTAATATTTCTTAGAGAAATATATTTGTATATGATATAATTAATTAATTGTATTAATTAATTAGTATAAATACATTGTAGATAAAATGGAGTGTAATTAGTGAAATCGTTTGACGAATATCCGGTACACGAGCTGAGTGACTCGGTCCGTTTCCTTCCATTTTTTTCATGGGGACGCCCCACCTCCCTCTCTCTTGTCTTGGTGTGGCGTTGTTTAATAAAGATTCCTCACCTTGATTTATTCATCACATGATGCCATAGTGATATTATATGGTGGGACCATATCTTTCACAATATATCATGTGATGTCACTCCACCTTCTTTTGGTGTGATATGGCCAGAAGCTAGAAGAGAGAGAGAGAGAGAGAGAGAGAGAGAAATTTTTCTTGACTTCACTTTCTTCATCTTAGAGGTGTGAGAATAGTGAGAAAAATTGATAGAAACTTCCTACGAGCTTCCCTAGCCGTGTTCTTGGAGAACGGAGGCTTGTTGATTTTTTCGGGCAACTTCCAACGCGTGTGAAGTAGAGACATCGAGCTTTCGGTGTTTGGGATGAAAGGATTTTGTGCTCGTGCTCGGGGTCGTGATCATCGTCAAGTTACGAAGATATTAGCAAAGGCTTCAAAGGTATGGGACTTTGATCCTTTTGTCTTCGCCTTTTTATTTTTCGTATATACGGGACTTGATCGATCCTGCTTGGGAATCTTTTTTTCCGCTGCGTACTCGTTTTGTATCCGGAATCCCAACATAGGATTCATGGGAATGGAACCAAATTTGGAAAACCTCCTATGATGATTAGATCAATCGAAACAATATGAAAACTCGCTCGAATGACAAAGGCGAAGAACAAAACTAGTTTAGAAAATATTGACGAACACAAACGAGCCGATAGAATTGAGAACACAGAAGTTTAAAAATCCGATCCACTTCTAATAAAAGAACTTTGTCCCCCGAAATTCGAAACAACGAAACAAGGAAATAACATAACATACAATTTGTAGACTACAACTCTCAGAGACTTCTCAGAGTCGATCCTGATATCGGTGCTCAAGTCCGTGCCTCGAAAGGCTCGGTGACCAACTCGCAAAACTAAATCTAGTGTCCCTCGAGTCCGCACTTATAACACATCACTAGCGGGGAAGGACAATGTGCACGTACATACCCCGACATATTATAGTTAAAACACATCTTGGCTTTACCAGGAGTCAAGGCTAACGACTTGGAACTCTTAGTCCGACTCATCGAATGATGGAGCTTCATAGCAGAAAGGCTATGGTGTTGCAGTTTAGAAACACTAACTCCTGAACTGACCATAGGATCACCAGACTTCCTCTGTTTCTTCGACTCGGGCACACGTTCCGATGAGAATCTAGCTCATAGGCTAAGGCTCGATTCTGATAATCTCTCAACGTAGTGCAAGTGAGTCCCGCCATATACTTGCGAATCTCCGGCTTCATCCGTATGTCAAAATGACGGGTCTTCTCTTCTTCAGTCCTAACCTGATCTCGCACATAACTAAGTTGTTTGCTATAGTCGATAATGTCTTACGACACCGATACATCTTGCGGTTCTGCTGTAACACCCCCAAAATATCCCGAGGTATTACAGTGCCGTGAATCCCACGTGGGACCCACAAGGCTGGTTAGAAAAATAGGCATTTTAAGAAAATCGTGATTAAATCTTAAATTCAAGGGTTACATGACGTGAAACGGAAGATTTAAGGAAAAATGTAGTTCGGAGAATTATTACACAACAAATGTTTTTCCAAAGAAAATAATTTATTCCAATTTAAGCAACGGCTAGAGATAATTCCAACACCGCTCAAGTCTGACCGGACCCCTCGGGAATGTCCTGCACATGATGAACAATTTTACCTGGTATGACGAGTCATACCAAGTTGCCAGGGTCAGAGAATGCATATCAAATAACAACTACTAACAACAATATACGACATTTTTGCTATCACCGTACCTAGTAATCACAAGGAATATTTCATCATTCAACCGACGTGTCTCCCTCTTTATCGCATAAACCCCCAAGGTCGCAACCAAGGGTCACGGAAGTATCCACACGGGAATACCCCGGAACATAGGTGCCCAATTCGGGTCTTACCCCCTAACACATTTCCACACGGGTACCATACAGGTTTTATCCCCAACACATCGGCCCATTTACAACATCTTTAGAGAAAGACAACGTCGGCGTTTATCAAAATGGCACGTACACACATACGGTATAACATTGATATTAGAAATTCACGAGCAAGATTTCACTTGCCTGTGATCCGATAGTAGGTGCTAAATGATAACGAAGTCCCCACGCCCGCTCGAGCTTAACCTAGCCACGAAACATCCGATTAACACTTCGTACGGATCATAATGAATAAAACTAGTCTCCCTTTCCTAACCGGATTCCTAGTGTAGTTTTGATTGTCGGTATGAGTATCGTTTCCACGTTTTCAAGTGTCGTGAACCATTATCTCGTTCAATCTTATAGTTAACATTAGGTATATTGATTTACTCAAGAAGATAATCCTACCATTCTTCGGTTGTCAACGAATTATTATGGCGAAATCGAATCTTATGCTTTCTAATACAATTCTATATTCCGAATACTACAATCGACGGATTTTATTGCACAATAACTCCGGTGGTTTAACAACCAATATTGATTATACTATCGAATTACTTCCTTGGTTTGCTAAGTGTCAAAAATCACAAGGTGAGGGTGACTACGAACAATGGAACATACGGTGACGGATTACTATGAATTTTCCCACAATTAATTCGTCAATTTTTACATTCCTAGTGATGATTTGAAGTGAAATTTCGTTTGCATGAAACGAAGCATATAAGAAACGGAATTTCCGGTTACTACAATTTCATCCGACAAGATTGTCTACGAAGTTTAGCAAAATCTAACCCATACCCGCAATATAACAAGTATTAACTAAGAAAACATCGAAGATATAACTCCAGGGATTGGTGGCTTACCTTATTGGAAGAAGAATAGTGAAGATAGTTGACGGATTCACAAGAACTACGAGGAGAACAAGAAGTGACTTGAACGACTTGGATAATCTTCACCGGAGCTCAAGAATCCACCTCCTCACTGTTAATTCAAGTGCTTAAGGCTTAAGAACCGGGTATAGGGCTAGGAATTTCTCCAAGGGTGGTAGTTTTGTGGTGTTGGGTCGTGCAAATGAAGAAGGGAGTTATCATTTTATAAAACTGGATTTTGATAATGTACGTTAACGATAAGAGTGTTACGTACGTAAGGTGTATTACGTACGTAACAGTGCGATGACAACGTACGTAAAGAACTCACTGTCTGAAATGTGCCCAAGTGTTACGTACGTTAATTTTGGGACATTACGTACGTAACAAACAGTTGACTCGTTTGTCATCTAGCCCGCCGAAAGTAGCCCTGTCCGTGTCAAAAGAAAGATTCTGGTCGGGAGACCGACCCACCAGTTACGTACGTAATGTGGCTGCCTTAACGTACGTAACCATTGAAATTTAACGTACGTTAAGCATGGGTTATAGCGCGCGTTAGACAGAAATTTTAGCCTCAACCACATTCTATCCATCTCGGGTGACCATCCCTTCTGCTCGTTAACAATTATCGGGGAACAAGACGTTGGCCACCGTCATATTCGCACCGACGATCGTCCCACGGCATCAAGGTGTGTCACCCCCGTTTCATTCACATCGTACAATTATATAGCACTCAATGGAATACATAAATATAAATGACGTCACATTACCAAACATTCACACAGTACAAAGTAATCAAGCATGGAATACCGGAGGTATTACATATCACCCCTCTTAAAATAGTTTCGTCCCAAAACTTAAGAAAATAACTCGGGATGATTCTCCTTCATGCTCGACTCGGTTTCCCAAGTCGCCTCTTCCGTGCCGTGGTGCGACCACTGAATCTTCACGAGGGGTATGGCTTTATTTCTTAACATCTTCACACGCCGATCCAGAATGGCGATCGGTATCTCCCTAAAGGTAGCGTCATCGGAAATTTCCACTTCTTCGAAATTGAGCTTGTGGCTCGGGTCATAGACATACTTCCTTAACTGGGAGACGTGAAAAACATTATGCACTCCATCCAGATGCGGCGGTAGAGCTAATTGATACGCGAGTTTCCCTACTCGGTCCAATATCTCAAACGGGCCTATAAATCTCGGGCTTAACTTGCCCTTCTGGCCGAAACGCCGAATACCTCGCATAGGTGATACTTTGACCCAAACATGATCCCCGACCGTAAATTCTAACGGTCGTTGTCGGTTTTCGGCATAAGATTTCTGCTGGCTCTGTGCGGCCAGCATGTGTTTCCGAACTATAGAGATCTTCTTAATGGACTCCTGGATAAGATCCAACTCGGTAACTGCGGTGTCGGAGGCATCATCCCAGCATAACGGTGACTTGCATCTTCGCCCATACAGGGCCTCAAACGGTGCCATGCCTATGCTTGCATGCCAGCTGTTGTTGTACGAGAACTCCACTAGCCCCAAATGTCTAGCCCAATCCTTTCCCCAATCGAGCACGCATGCACTCAACATATCTTCCAAGGTTTGAATCGTCCGCTCGGTCTGTCCATCTGTCTGAGGATGATAAGCCGTGCTAAAGTGTATCTGTGTCCCCATAGCTTTATGGACGGCTTTCCAAAAACGAGACACATATCTGGTATCCCTATCCGAAATGATGGACGAGGGAACACCATGTAGCCTTACGATTTCTCTGATGAAAATGACAGCCAGCTGCTCTGTCCCGGTTGTCTCTTGAATAGGAATGAAATGTGCTGACTTTGTCAATCGATCAACAACGACCCAAATCGTATCCTTTCCTCCCACCGCCGTAGGTAGCTTAGTGACAAAGTCCATTGATATGCTCTCCCATTTCCACTCCGGGATGGGTAGGGGTTGCATAATTCCCGCTGGTCTGCGGTGTTCGATCTTCACTTGTTGGCATGTCATACATCGGGCGACGAACCTAGCAACCTCCCACTTCATGTTCTTCCACCAAAAACTCTGTCTTAGATCCTTATACATCTTGCTTGCTCCGAGGTGAATAGAATAAGGGGTGGAGTGCGCCTCCTTCAATATAGTTTGCTTCAGTCCGTCATTCGGTGGAATACATATCCTGTTCCTGAACCTCACCAGATCACCCTGAATCTTATAGTCGGAAACATCCCCTTTCTCGATTCTTTCACCAATCGCACGTAATTCAGGATCTTCCATCTGTGCTAGGCGTATCTCGTCTAGTAAGGACGAAAGTATATTGATTGAGCACAATCGTCCTTGCCTACGTTGTACCCATACTTCGGTGTTGCTTCTCCTGATCTCTTGCTGTAGTTTGGGCTGAACTGTTATGCTGGATACCATCACCTCTTGTGTAGTTTTCCGACTAAGAGCATCAGCTACCACGTTGGCTTTTCCGGGATGATAGGAAATTTCCACATCGTAGTCCTTGATTAGCTCCAACCAACGCCTCTGTCTCATGTTTAGTTCTCTCTGCGTGAAGATATATTTCAAACTCTTATGATCCGTGAAAACTTTGCAAGTAACTCCATAAAGATAGTGCCTCCAAATCTTGAGGGCATGCACCACCGCGGCTAGCTCCAAGTCATGTGTCGGGTAATTTACTTCGTACGGCTTCAGTTGTCGGGATGCGTACGCAATGACTCTGCCATTCTGCATGAAGACACATCCTAGTCCATGCTTGGATGCATCCGTATATAATGAATCCTTCGTACCTTGTGGTAACACTAGTACCGCGTGAGTTAACCTACTCTTGAGCTCGTCGAAGCTCTTCCGCGCTGCACCCATACAAATTTGGTGCTCTTTCTCGAGGTTCGTAATCGGCCGCGATACAGAAAAGCCTCGACGAATCTTCGATAGTACCCGCCAATCCTAGGAAGCTCCTAACCTCTTTGACATTCTTCGGTGGTTCCCAACTCGTTATTGTCTCGATCTTTTGTGGGTCGACCTTGACACCTTCCGCCGAAACAACATGTCCGAGAAAATTTACCTCCAGATCCGCACCCGCACTTGGACAGCTTCGCATAAAGTTGGTGTTGTCTTAACACGCCCAAAGACTTGCCTCAAATGTTCCTCGTGTTCTGGGCTTCGAGAATATATCAGATGTCGTCGATAAAAACCACCACGCATTTATCGAGGAAATCAATCAAAACTCTATTCATTAGTTCCATGAAAACGGCCGGGCATTAGTCAACCCGAATGATACCACGATGTATTCGTAATGCCCATACCTCGACCGAAATGCGCCTTGGGTATATCTTCCTCCCGAATTCTCAATTGGTGATATCCGGACCGTAAATCGATCTTTGAAAACACGATCGCCCTTGTAATCGATCCAAGAGGTCGTCAATCCTTGGTAGCGGATAACGATTCTTGATAGTAACCTTATTCAGCTCCTCGTAGTCGATGCACAAGCGTAGAGAGTTATCTTTCTTCTTAACAAAAAGTACCGCGCGCCCCACGGCGAGGTGCTTGGGCGGATCAGCCCTTTCTCCAACAGATTTTCGAGTCAGATCTTTAATTCCTTCATCTCGGCGGTGCCATTCTCGTAAGGAGCTTTGGAAATAGGTCTCGTTCTGCCCGAGTTCAATGGCAAGGTCAACTTCTCGGTGCGGTGGAAGCCCTGGTAGTTCATCAGGAAAAACGTCTGGAAACTCATTCACCACCGGGATGTTTGTGATTGCAAGTTGTGAAGTGTCCTCTCGAAGAACATAACACCAGTAGTATTCATTTCGAGAGCTGAAGGAGGCTTCTGATGCGATAATGCTGAGAGAGCCTTTTGTACTAAAATGTTCACGTCCGCTGATGACATGTGTGGTACCATCATGAGCCGAAATGGAGATAGTCAGGTGGTAGGTATCCAAGATCGTTCTGTGCAATGGCATCCAGTCCATACCTAATATGATATCTTCATTCTGGAGCGGGAAGACCATAAGATTAGCGGTCCAGCTGTGATCGTTGATGCAGATCCGACAGTCTCGAACCTTTTGATCGCCGCTTAATCTACTACCCTCGGGTAGTTTTACGGTAAAGGGATCACAAGGTACACAAACAAGATTTAAGCGTTCAACACATTCCACAGATATAAACGAATGGGTGGCTCCGGTATCAAATAGTACATGCACTGGCTGAGAGTTAACAAGAAGAGTACCTGAAATAGCTGGCGCAGGCTGACCATCCGTAGCCCTCAGCTCAAATACACGAGACGGCACTGACTCCGAGAAGGACGAGGTACCTCCGCCGCGCCCACGGCCTCGTCCGGCACCGTGCAGTGGTGGTTGGTTCTGGTGGGATGGAGCTCGGTAGTTGGAAACAGCAGGCGTCCTAGGGGATTGCACAGAGCCTTGTTGACTTGGTTGCGAAGCTGGGCTCTGAGTGGAATTGGCCCGCCCAGTAATAACGAGACATGTGTCCACTCTTTCCGCAAGTGAAACATTTGGTAGCCGTATTCGACACCGATCCTTAGTATGCCCGGTCATGCCACAATTGAAACAGTCCCTACGGTAAGGCCGATCGATACACCCTTCGTTGGTACGAAACCGCCGACTTGAAAGAAGATGCGGGCCCCGAATTCGTTTTGTTGTTGCTCCCAGGCTGAACTGATGTCTTCTGCTTCTTCGAGTTATGCCCGATGTCGGTATTAACAACTGTACCGGCATATGCTGTGACTACGTCCTCGTATGCTCTCAGGGTAGTGCAGTGAAATCCGGCGGCGTAGCGTTGTACATCCTCCGGTAACCTCTGTGCGAGATGGCATATTCGTTGATCTTCTGATGGAACCATCTGGGAGATGTAACTTAGCCCGGTTCGGTAGGCCCGAATGATCTCTGGTACTGGCATGTTCTGCGGGTCGGCACTGAAAAAGTCTCGTGCGCGAGCGGTTCGGGCTGATCTGGGACAGTACTCGCTCCGTAGTAGTCGGGCAAATTCGGTCCACTCGACCACTTGGTCCTCTGGCCTGTAAGTCCTCCACCATCGTGCAGCAGTGTCACGAAGTTGATTAATTCCGAGCGGCACCTTTCTGTTTTCTGGGCATCCGATTACTTCGAAGGCGGTCTCCATTTCAGAAATCCAGTCGTCCACGTGTTTCTCTCCTGTCCCGTCAAATAATGGAGGCCTAGCCTTCAGCATCTCTCCCAACCATCGATCCCTTCCTGCGTTTTCTTCCACATTGATGACCGGTATCCGTTCCGCCTGATTGACCTGAGCAATTCCCATGGTGATAGCCTGAGCAAGGGCCTGAACAAAAGTTGGATCCATGCCTCCCGGGTTGTTGTTCTGGCGTTCCGCCTCCTGATCATTTTGATTAACTGGTGGCGGCTGGCCCCCAGCAGGATGGGTCTCGGCAGTGTTCCCGTCCTCATTGTGGTTCGCGGCGAAACCCTGAGCGTCATTCACAACCCTTCTAGCTCCTCGGCGTGCCATCACTAACGGTATTAATCTAAAGCCAGTTCCACGCATGGTTTACAATTAAATGTTGCACAAAATAGAAACACACACATATCACTTACTTGCATTCCCATGAGGAGCTTCGATCGCTTGGGGTGTTGGACTTTGAAAAAGAAATAGGAGAAAGTTTATTCAAACCAGGAGTTTCGCTCCGATACCATTTTCTGTAACACCCCCAAAATATCCCGAGGTATTACAGTGCCGTGAATCCCACGTGGGACCCACAAGGCTAGTTAGAAAAATAGGCATTTTAAGAAAATCGTGATTAAATCTTAAATTCAAGGGTTACATGACGTGAAACGGAAGATTTAAGGAAAAATGTAGTTCGGAGAATTATTACACAACAAATGTTTTTCCAAAGAAAATAATTTATTCCAATTTAAGCAACGGCTAGAGATAATTCCAACACCGCTCAAGTCTGACCGGACCCCTCGGGAATGTCCTGCACATGATGAACAATTTTACCTGGTATGACGAGTCATACCAAGTTGCCAGGGTCAGAGAATGCATATCAAATAACAACTACTAACAACAATATACGACATTTTTGCTATCACCGTACCTAGTAATCACAAGGAATATTTCATCATTCAACCGACGTGTCTCCCTCTTTATCGCATAAACCCCCAAGGTCGCAACCAAGGGTCACGGAAGTATCCACACGGGAATACCCCGGAACATAGGTGCCCAATTCGGGTCTTACCCCCTAACACATTTCCACACGGGTACCATACAGGTTTTATCCCCAACACATCGGCCCATTTACAACATCTTTAGAGAAAGACAACGTCGGCGTTTATCAAAATGGCACGTACACACATACGGTATAACATTGATATTAGAAATTCACGAGCAAGATTTCACTTGCCTGTGATCCGATAGTAGGTGCTAGATGATAACGAAGTCCCCACGCCCGCTCGAGCTTAACCTAGCCACGAAACATCCGATTAACACTTCGTACGGATCATAATGAATAAAACTAGTCTCCCTTTCCTAACCGGATTCCTAGTGTAGTTTTGATTGTCGGTATGAGTATCGTTTCCAAGTTTTCAAGTGTCGTGAACCATTATCTCGTTCAATCTTATAGTTAACATTAGGTATATTGATTTACTCAAGAAGATAATCCTACCATTCTTCGGTTGTCAACGAATTATTATGGCGAAATCGAATCTTATGCTTTCTAATACAATTCTATATTCCGAATACTACAATCGACGGATTTTATTGCACAATAACTCCGGTGGTTTAACAACCAATATTGATTATACTATCGAATTACTTCCTTAGTTTGCTAAGTGTCAAAAATCACAAGGTGAGGGTGACTACGAACAATGGAACATACGGTGACGGATTACTACGAATTTCCCCACAATTAATTCGTCAATTTTTACATTCCTAGTGATGATTTGAAGTGAAATTTCGTTTGCATGAAACGAAGCATATAAGAAACGGAATTTCCGGTTACTACAATTTCATCCGACAAGATTGTCTACGAAGTTTAGCAAAATCTAACCCATACCCGCAATATAACAAGTATTAACTAAGAAAACATCGAAGATATAACTCCAGGGATTGGTGGCTTACCTTATTGGAAGAAGAATAGTGAAGATAGTTGACGGATTCACAAGAACTACGATGAGAACAATAAGTGACTTGAACGACTTGGATAATCTTCACCGGAGCTCAAGAATCCACCTCCTCACTGTTAATTCAAGTGCTTAAGGCTTAAGAACCGGGTATAAGGCTAGGAATTTCTCCAAGGGTGGTAGTTTTGTGGTGTTGGGTCGTGCAAATGAAGAAGGGAGTTATCATTTTATAAAACTGGATTTTGATAACGTACGTTAACGATAAGAGTGTTACGTACGTAAGGTGTATTACGTACGTAACAGTGCGATGACAACGTACGTAAAGAACTCACTGTCCGAAATGTGCCCAAGTGTTACGTACGTTAATTTTGGGACATTACGTACGTAACAAACAGTTGACTCGTTTGTCATCTAGCCCGCCGAAAGTAGCCCTGTCCGTGTCAAAAGAAAGATTCTGGTCGGGAGACCGACCCACCAGTTACGTACGTAATGTGGCTGCCTTAACGTACATAACCATTGAAATTTAACGTACGTTAGGCATGGGTTATAGCGCGCGTTAGACAGAAATTTTAGCCTCAACCACATTCTATCCATCTCGGGTGACCATCCCTTCTGCTCGTTAACAATTATCGGGGAACAAGACGTTGGCCACCGTCATATTCGCACCGACGATCGTCCCACGGCATCAAGGTGTGTCACCCCCGTTTCATTCACATCGTACAATTATATAGCACTCAATGGAATACATAAATAGAAATGACGTCACATTACCAAACATTCACACAGTACAAAGTAATCAAGCATGGAATACCGGAGGTATTACATCTGCCAAATAAAAATGACGAATCCTCTTATCTCTAATCGATTTCGGACAAAACTCAGCTTCCATAAGTTCCTGGAACTCCGACCATGTGACATCACGATCACGAGGTTTAACAACTTCCCACCAATTACCAGCATCTTTGTCAAGAAAGTACTGAGCGATAGGAACCTTGCGATGTTCGGGACAACTAACTGCCTCGAATATTTTTCCCAACTAGAAAAGCCAACCATCCCATCCCAATGCATCCGCAGCACCAGCGAATCGAGTGGGATTCATACGAACTACCTCTCGAAGCTATTGATTTACGCCAACATTCTGAGTCGCGTCAATGCTATGTTGAACCGTCTGGATCATTCCCGTAAACATTCTTTCGATCCCGAGTTTGATCCCCGCGGGCATCTGTACCACGGTTATGACCACGACCTCTGCCCCTCGGCATACTAATAAGTAACCACCTAGCGCAACGAGAAATCATGACACATGATCACACACAACAATTATCATCACTAAACAACACACATATAATACGGTCACAGATGATCGGTAATGATCGCAAATAAGCAACAACATACGAATCCAACTAACATCGATTCACATGATTGTCACGTCCCACGAGCGACCATCAAAAGACTATTAACATTTAAAACCAATATTCCACCTCTCAGTAAAGATGGCTACTTCATCAAGTGCATACCACACTACTCAACGTTCATACCACTAATTTAATCACAATCCGGAGCACTATTGCCCAGAAAACAATATCATCATCACCACATACATCCTGACGGACAATCATGAGACCAAAAAGTTAAAAACGAGAGTCACGTCTTGAGTAATTTTGGTAGACCTCATTTGAGTTTAAAAATTATGTTTTGAAAATTTATAATACAAGATGAAAATGTAATTTTAATAGTTTGAATTCTCAAAAATCTCGGCCTTGAGGTCATCATACGAAATCAAAACTTTTCCTCCCTGGAGGGATGTTTTAAATAAAATTGACGTGACTCCCCAAAATATTCAAAACTTTAAAATGCCACAATAATGAACTTTCCTTGCGTAACCACACCAAAGCCACTAATGCTGTAAAAAAGTTTTATACAAAGATATACACATATTTATATATACATATACACCAGCACCAGTTTTTATTCCAGCACACTACAAGAATCAAACAAGCATAGGTCACACAATTCACATTTAAGCACCACTGCACAACATAAACATTACATCATATTACAAGCCAACATGGCTAAATAACTAACCATTAGATCGAGTTGGTCTTTCATCACGATATACAAATAAAGCATACCTAAATCTGCAACCATTCAAACCCAAACCTGGTTCAAATACACGAACCATACTCATTACAATCAGTAAATACAAGAGTAGAAAAGACGCAACAACATGTCTTGACCAAAATACGCAGTGCTGGTCTTCGTGTGATTAGTATCGTCGTCTTCCATTATCCTTAGTATCGATCCTGTGTTTATCTCCTCAAGGCCCTGCATATACCTGGACGCAATACAGACATCCACCCCCCGATTACTCAGGGGTTAGCAAAACTCCACTGCTTTTCTAGCGCAAGTATAAAGTGCAAATACGAGCCATACACTACATATTCCGAGAATATAACAGTCAAGAACAGTCAACCAGTAAGACATAACGAAAGACTTCCCGAGATAATTCACTTGAATAAAACTGTTTGAACCATGAAAGGTAGGAATGAGACTCAATATACATTTTCGAGAAAACATTTTAAAATCTCGGGAGTTTTGAAAATATTTGAGTTTCCTCACTTATCGAAACCATTGAGTGACACAGCCCAGAGATCATTTTCCAAAATACAATTTCGATAACAAAACACGAGGTCCACGATCCAATCATACCATTGTGATCACAAAACACGGGGTCCACGACCCAATCTTCCATATCAACATGTTCCCAAGGATTATTCGTGTCCTCTCCTAACAAGCCACGAACCTTAGATGCTCCCCCAAAACATACCCGAATGAATAACCCAACGGGAAACCACACAATATCACATATCACAGTGACAACAGTCACAAAACCACAACCATGACATACATTCATAGTTATCCCGACATCGAGCTAGCAAGCCACAAACCTCGGAGTCTCCACGATACCTACCCGGTTTGGATAACCCATGATACGTACGCCACACAACAAACCACAACCATAAGTTATCCCGGCATCGGGCTATCAAGCCACAAACCTCGGATACTCCACGAGACATACCCGGTTTGGACAACCCTATGGTCACGCCCAATCCGTACTAGCAAGGACGGATCCTGGAGATTCAACAAATATTACCCGGTGGCACATCACTTTACAACAGTCAAACAACAACAAGGAAGTCCCATTTCCAAACACACTGAACATCACAATTTCCCTACAAGGGAGTCATAACTCATATCACAGAACATCACATAATCACTAAACGAATACACGTATCAATACATAATCCTTTACCTGTGTAAAAGGTTTACTATAATCACATAATACAAACACAACGCCTTGCAACATATAACAGAAATACACACATACAAAAACATATTTATTCACTAAACATGTGAGTTATTTTTGAAGGAAAACCTTTATCGAGAATATACCGATTCTTTTGAAAGTTCATTAGAAACATTCAAGTAGCACATATAATCACACACCAACTACTATGTCTACGGAATACGAAACGTATGGGCAAGATGCTTGCCTCAAAACCACGAGCAACGAAAATAATGAACGGACGCAGTCAAGCATCCCCTGAACTTCCAAGAATAGCCGAGAATCCGACAACCCCACAATACTACATAAATAACATCACCACGAATCAACAACACTAAACAAAATCTAAATTGACGCTAAGAACAATAATGGTTTAAGGGTTTGTTCCAATAAAGCCAAAATCATCTTCCGGGAGAAATGAAATCGATAAACGAGTTTCTAATCCATAGAACGTAACCAATATAACAAGAACACATAACTGATCGGATGAAATCGGGTAAGAATCACGAAACAAAGGAAAAACCCCCAACTTCAAGAAACTAGGGTTCTAAGAAGAAAATACCTCAATTCGAACAAAGAAGATGATTAGAAGATGTTGAACATACACAAATCCACCCCGGGATGAAACTTGATGATGAAGATCGCCCAAAATCACTTCTGGAACTCGACCGGATGGAAAAAGACGAAGAAAGAATGAGAAATGAAGAAATAAAGCTGCTGTCCAGTATTTATACTGGAGAGTTATCAGCATGCGCTAAACATACCTTGTTAGCACGCGCTAACGGGGTCAACGCTTCCAGCACCTTCTCCTCGAACGTTGTTAGCATGCGCTAGCCAATATGTGTAGCGTGCGCTAACGAGTCACGAATCCAGTCCAGTGGCTTCTAGACAGTTCTACACCTATCAGGTAGCGTGCGCTAGAACGGACAAATAGCATGCGCTAAGACAGATGATAGCGTGCGCTAACTACCAACCTTAGCGCGCGCTATCGAGACTCCAGTCCCAGTCCAGTAGCTCCTGGACTGCCTCCAAACTGCCGATTAGCGTGCGCTACCCACCCACTAGCGTGTGCTAACTATGACAATGTAGCGCGCGCAACACCACAAGCGATAGCATGCGCTACACCACCAGCGAACCAAAACCCCACACAACGATCTGAATCGCAACCAAACACGTGTCCCACCATGGCACGCCTAAACATGGCACAAAATTCCAAAGACATGGACAACAACAATTAAACCGCACAAAAACTCAACAAAACCGGAGCGAAGATCTAGAGTATTACATGTAACACCCCCAAACCATATGTGAATATTACACACCATAGACCCTCTCTATGAGGACCAACCAGGCTAAACAACACATAACTACCGAAAACTTGACCGACCGAATTCAATCATTACAATAATACTGACCATTAATGTCAATTGCAATACAACCACACGAACCGATGAGGTCACACGACTAACCCAAACGAGATGAAATACAACTCTTTACAATAAATACCCACACAGCGGTAAAGATCCACAACAGCGGAAGTGTGACTATAACTTGGTCGACACAACATAAACAGACCAAACTCTCAACTCTTGATTAGTATCATAGCTCGTCACTTCTTGTGCCGATCTTGTTACTACTCCCCTGAACCAGCATGTACCTGGACGCAAAACAGACATCCACCCCCCAATTACTCGGGGGTTAGAAAAACTCCATTGTTTTACTAGTGCAAATATAATAGTATACGAAGTGTATCAACAGAAAGCAATCACACGTCAAGTAACACAATCAAATGTCAAAACATTTTGGAGAGGTTTTATTAATCAGAAAACAAGTGATGAAGTTTATAAAATTAAATTCGGTATCTCTGGAGTATTTAAAACATAATCTCTCTTGGACCTCGAGTCCTAAAAAAATGCTTTCTAAAATCGTCAAGGCCTCGTCCCGGTTCTTGTTTCAAAACACATTAGTGAAAATATCATCACGTGTCTGAGATTTAATATCAAGACATTATTCACACAATCACTGTTCCTACTCGTAAAGTAATGAACCACGGAGGTCATGACGGGCCGTACCCGGTTCCACAGATTCACTATTCGTACACATCATGTACGAACTCCAGAGGCCACACGGACCGTACTTGGACCACATACATTGTTCGTACACATCATGTACCGAACTCCAGAGTCCACATGGACCGTATGTGGACCAGATACACTGTTCTTACACATCATGTACCAAATTCCAGAGGCCACACGGACCGTTCCTTGACCACATACACTGTTCGTACACATCATGTACCGAACTCCAGAGCCCACACGGACCGTACCTGGACAACAAACACTATTCGTACACATCATGTACTGAATTCCAGAGGTCACAACGGACCGTACCTGGACCGCACACACACACACACACACTTCCCAACACATATCAAACAACGCAACACATCACCACGAAAAGCACACCTTAATACAAATACGTCCGAACATCCAATCATACACCAAAATACATGTCCAAGTGTATAATCAATCCAACACAATAATCATAATCAACACAAGACATCAAACCCGAGCAATCAAGTCCAACACGAATCACGCAACGAACATGACCAACAAAACTTCACAACATTAAACCAGCAAGAATATCATTAATACCCACAACCGTTCGAATATTCAATTCGCACAAATCATATCCATGAAGGTAAACCAAATCATCATAAATCCAACACGTAAGCTCTATTCACAGGACACAAATCATATAAGTAGAATACTTGCCTCAATAACTGATACCGAACACTCCGAAGAACATGGTTCAACCGGGAAACCTAGGACCCCGAAGAAGACAACGAACGGAATGGTTCCGACTCTAGTTCTTCACAAAGATTTCATTCTTAAGACATATCATCAATATAGCAGCGATCGTACGAGGAATAATAATCGTAGAACGCCCAAATCCCCCTATAAGGCCTTTTATCGGATACCTTCAAGACGTCGATTAGGAACTCAACAAAACGACGAATCCTTAACAATCCAACCATGGAACAACAAGTAAAATGATAGAATACAGCCTAATAATCATCAATCCTCCACGGATCTAAGTTTTATGGTTAAATCAGACAAAACTAAGCAAAAAACCCAATTTCCCAAAACTAAGATTTTAGGAAATCTAACCTTGATTCGGTCGATTAGAGGAGGTTGTGGAATGATTAATCGATGATATAAACTCCAGGACTTCGTGGATTAATCTCTTGACAACATGCCTCCTCGCTCAACAAGACTCCAGCCACGGAAGGGAAAGGAGAGAAATGAAAAACGAGTGAAAATATGATTGCTCAGTCATATTTATACGGACACCAGGTAGCGTGCGCTGGGGTTCCAGGTTAGCGCATGCTAACGGGCCAGTCTCGGACTAGAACCTTCGGTCGGGGCCCGCCCTCGTGCGCTACACCCTGGCACTAGCGTGTGCTAGTGATCGGCACCGACAGTCCAGAGACTTCTGCCCGGTCACGATAGCACGCGTTGGACGGGCGTTAGCGTGCGCTAGCCAACCCATCCAGAACCTCCTGGACTAAACTGCTCGGCCAGGTAGCATGCGCTAGCAGCCGAATAGCGCGTGCTATGCCTGCCGAGTAGCGCGCGCAGCCTTCCGACAGTAGCGTGCGCTATGTCGGTTCCTGCCACACCTGCCCGGTCAGTGCCCATCCTTCCGACAGTAGTTGCCGCACCTGTCTGGCTAGTGCCCAGCCCTTCCGATTGTAGCTGCCGCACCTGTCCGGCCAGTGCCCAGCCGCCATAACCGAATAACTCGATTTTCGAAAATCGCACAGAGCGAACTTGACAAAATGCTCGCGGACAACATCAACGATCCGAAATGAAAACATCATGTAACAAATAATCACACGCGACCATATAAACACAAATCAATCATCGAGAAAATAATACCGACACTCGACAACCGAGAAATATCCGGGGAAAAATCCAAAATAACCGGAATGAAAATTTCGGGTATTACATTACATTCTACCCCCCTAAAAATAAGTTTCGTCCCGAAACTTAAAACATGACACAATCGAGGCAGGGTGATCTCAGACAACACATGTTATTTGTTGCTGACAACTCGCAACGAACCACATGCAGTACATAACTGCTACCATCCATATCGCTATACCAAAATGATAACAAAATGGAATGAACAAGAGTCAATATGGTTGACCAATCCAAACAGCACAACAATCACAACACGAGTCCAAGGCTAAACAAATTTGAAATTCTAACAACTCAAAGGTTTGGAAGATCAAATATGAAGAAAAGTTCCCGAACTTAAAGAAATTACGAAGTGATCCGAACGCTCAAAAATCATGATACAAACTCAAATGATAACAATCGGATAATGACGATCGAGCAACAACAGTCGAACAACAATGATCGAACAACAAAGATCAAATCGACACAAATCAAACAACTATGATCGAACAACAACAATCGAACAAAAGTTCTGAAGTTTATGCCTCAACTCAAAACATTAAATGATCTTGTAAGAACTACATTAAATGGAACCTAATTTGGAAAAAACCATATGATGATTAGATGAATCGAAACAATATGAAAACTCGCTCAAATGACAAAAGCGAAGAACAAAACAAGGTTAGAAAATATCCACGAACACAAATGTGTTGATAGAATTGAGAACACAGAAGTTTAAAAATCCGATCCACTTCTAATAAAAGAAGTTTGTCCCCCGAAATTCGAAACAAGGAAATAACATAACAAACAACTGGTAGACTACAACTCTCAGAGACTTCTCAGAGTCGATCCTGATATCGGTGCTCAAGTACGTGCCTCGGAAGGCTCGGTGACCAACTCGAAAACTGAATCCGGTATACAATCACACATGAAATTTAGTATACAATCCATCTTCCAAATTTAAAATGCCTAAGTACTCGCGAGTACCATCTATCAGTTTACAAGTTTGAAAAACAAACGTTTTAAAATGGACATTTGAAATAAAGGGACTGAATTGCACACGTCAACAACCCTGGCCAGCATCCTCGTCCTACTCCAGTGCCCGCTCAACCGGCTGAATTCATAACATGAATTTCCCCAAACGGGTCCCTAAAGGGGTTAGCGATTACGCTAGTATAAGTAATCAAGGCAAACCATTTGCTTACACATTTCATATTACATGCATCAAATCGTTTCAAAAATCAAAACAATACATGTCTTTTCCCAGAAAACAAACAGTCAGTAATCATAATTGAAAACTTGCCTAGCACCGGGGCTAAACCATTGGTCCCATCTGAGGCCTCTATGGACCCTCCCGGACTGGCCAAAGTAAACTAAAATCACGCACATGACTCGCCTAGGACCGTGGCTAAACCACTGGTCCCATCCGAGGCCTCTACGGACCCTCCCGGACTAACTATCCAAACAAGCTCGTGAATCAGGAGCGAAATCATAGATTCCTCCGAGGCCTCGTCAGACCCTCCCGGAGTGAGCAAAGCACACACATATATATTACCATTTCATGTTAAGCATAAGGGTTTCACAAGAATACTTGCCTTGAGGATATTGACGATGAAATGAACGGGAAAATCAACTACGCTTGCTAGGAATAGACGACCACGAACCTAACGATTCGAAGAATACAATCACAACCAATTCTATATGAGTATGAAAACAGAATACACCCGAAAACCCACCTACGATTCTTGTAAATTCGTACAAAAACAACGAACTTTACCATAAACTCGTAGGGAAAACAAGGGATACACAAGGATTAATCATATACAATATGAATTAATCAACAACACGAATCAAATCGGACAAATACTCGAAAACCTTCAATTTACCAAAAGATAGGATTCTAAGAGTTTACCTTAGATCGTAGACGAAGAACAAGGATTGATGTTGTTAATATACACCAATAACTCAAGAAATATGATATCTTGGAGTTACAAGACTTCAAATCTCCCGGAAATCGCCTAGATCGCTCCAGCCGCAGAGGAGGAAGAAAAATGAGGAAAAATAAACGCGTCTGGGTCAACTCTCTGGTATATATAACCAGACGGTTTAGCGTGCGCTAACGGCTTATGGTTAGCGCACGCTAACTAGCCAAAACTGGTCCAGAACCTACAGTTCTGACCCGTTAGCGTGCGCTACCCGATAATTAGCATGCGCTATAAGCCTCCTGTTAGCGTGCGCTATCGGCCCATAGCGTGCGCTACTTGTTCGTCATCCATAGTCCAGAAACATTCTTCCTCAACTGGAATAACGAATTAACGTGCGCTGCCACACACCTAGCGAGTGCTAAGTCTCAACCATAGCGTGCGCTAATCCACATACTTATCGTGCGCTAAACTGCTCATCCAGAGAGCAGAAACAACCTATTGCCACTTTTGTACTTGAACCATTAGCGCGCGCTACTGGCGAAGTTAGCGCATGATACTCAACAAAAATAGAGTGCGCTACACAACCAATTTATCATGCGCTAACGAATGCAGACAGTAGTACAAACAGCACTCAAAGTTGGAAAACGACGAATTCTGCCCCGAATGAACACAACGCACTCCCGACACTAAATAACATACTGAAAAAAAAACACGTACGATGAGTTCGAGTCGAAGCCAAAGCACTAAAATAAAACACAATTCCGACTACCTAAATGTTCGAAAAACGACGACGATAGTAATTACCCCATAACTTTGGGAAATTACAAAACGGCCCAAAACATCTGAAATACACGATACATAATCGAAACACCAAACAAAAGCTCACAACATCCATAATGACATAGGATGGATTTACGGCAACCCCGAAATGGTGGTCTCGAACAACGATTATAAGAATCGAACCAAATAGCGTTGGAACCGACAATAAATGCGGAATTAGGTAAAACAAGTCCGAAAAAAGCTCGGATGACGAAAAGTTCAGTATTAAATATTCTCGAAATATCCATATGGTTACAAAAGAATCACTAAAAATAAAAAATACACTAAAATGAAAAATATTAGAAAAAAGAAAAATGCGGATATTACATTCTCCCCCTCTAAAAACAAGTTTCGTTCCGAAACTTAAGAAACAAACAACTCGGGGAACCTATCACGCATGCTATCCTCGGTTTCCCATGTTGCCTCCTCGACACCATGTCTCGACCACTGCACCTTGACCAAAGGAATGGTCTTATGCCTTAGCCACTTCTCAGGGTGCTCCAAGATCTTCAAGGGATGCTCCTCGAAGGTAATATCCTCAGCGATATCGATCTCACCATAGTCGATGACATGACTAGGATCCGAAATATATTTCCTTAGCTGGGAAACATGAAAAACACTATGGATGTGACTCAAAGTCGGAGGCAACACCAGACGATATGCCAACTCGCCGACCCTCTCAAGAATCTCAAAGGGCCCAATAAATCCCGGACTCAACTTTCCCTTCTTCCCGAAGCAGAAAACTCCACTCGTCGGTGACACCTTAGCAAAATGTGGTCTTCCACTTCGAATTCCAAAGGTCGACGATGAACATCAGCATATGATTTCTGTCGACTCTGAGCAGTCAACATCCTCTCTCGAATCAATTCCACCTTCCTCCTTGTCTCCAAAGCGATATTCGGTTCGGTCATGACCAAATCGGATGCCTCGTTCCAACAAATTAGCGATCGACACCGCCACCCATAAAGCACCTCATACAGTGCCATCTTGATCGACATGTGCCAACTATTGTTGTAAGTGAACTCGATCAACGGAAAATGCTCCTCCCAACCACTGCTCCAATCGAGAGCACAAGCACGCAACATATCTTCAAATGTCTGGATAGTGCGCTTCGACTGCCCATCCGTCTGAGGATGAAAAGAAGTACTCAGATGTAAACGAGTACCTAATGCCTTATGTACCGCCTGCCAAAAATGCGATACAAAATGGCTATCACAATCTGAAACAATAGACTTCAGAGTACCGTGAACCCTCACAATCTGCGCAATAAATATACGAGCCAGATTTTCCAGACCCCAAGTATGCTTGATGCCCAAAAAGTGTGCCGACTTGGTCAGAAGACCACAATAACCCAAACCATATTCATACCAGACTTCGATCTCGGCAATCTCATGACTGTAATACTCGATTGTAAATTCATTCATTATCATTTAGTAAATTGCCACTCAGTAATTTTTCACTCATTAATAATCATTCATCATTCATAGTCATTCATTATATTCACCGTTCAGCGTATTTTAAAAAGTATATCAGTTATCATTGGCCTTTCAACCCGGTTGGAGATTCGAGTCGAGTTTCTCATCATTGCCATCCTTGTAGTGGGCTGTGTGTGAGGAGTAGCGCAAGCTACATACTCTTTTTTGCGTAAGCTAATTGAGTACTGGTAGCGCATGCTACCTCTCAGCATTAGCGCACGCTAGTGTGGTGGAGGCAGACAGTCCAGTAGGTACTGGACTGAAATGGAGAAATTCGTAGCGCACGCTAAGAGTGGATATAGCGTACGCTAGTAGTATGGATAGCGCACGCTAAGTAATCAGTGTAGCGTGCGCTAAGGCTCGATCAGACAGTCCAGTAGGTACTGGACTGAAATGGAATAATTCATAGCGCACGCTATGAGTGGAATATAATGTATGCTAATGGTATTAGTAGCGCATGCTAAGTTATAGGTTTAGTACACGCTAACGCGAGCAGGGCAGAGGACAGTAGGTTCTGGAATCCAATATTCTGGGCACCAACTATCAGGTAGCGCACGCTAACACAAGGTTAATGTACGCTCATAAGAGGCGTTAGCACACGCTACCAAGGTACATAGCGTATGCTAACGATTCAGGCAGTGGGTACTGGACTACCCGGTGAACCCGCTAGCGCACGCTAAGCACAGGAGCTAGCGCCCGCTAAGCTGGGTTTAGTATATATAGGACAGTTTAGTCCAGATTCATCATTTTCACATCTCACCTCCTACCTTGGGCGTTTTGGGCGATTTTGGGCGAATTATGAAGATCTTTTCGAGCTGCAATCACCTATCATCATCTTCAAGCTTCTAGTTCAGATTAATCACCATTTAATCCTCTCCAACACACCAAATCGAGGTAAACATATCGTGAATCTAGAATTTTGGGATTTGAGTGTTTTCCTTCCGATCTCTTCAAGTTAGCTTGCTATTATGTTGGAATATGATGAATATGGATTATCTACCTTGGATACTTGTGTTTCTATGGATTTATTTGTGTATTGGTCGTATTTGTTGAGTAGTTGGGGAATTATTCAAGAACCCTTGATGTTTGACTTTGGTTATTTTGGGGTTTCCGATTAGATGTTGTCGTAATCTATAATGGAGTATTCCTATTGGATTATTGATCATATTGATGATGTTTTGTTGGATTGAATTACTCATTTGGAGGTTGGTTTCGATATAATTAGGGTTGGTTGTAATCAATGGAAGAATGTTTGCAATGTATTCGTTAGAATGCCCCAATGAGTTTAGTTATTGTTGTGTCGACTTTTGAGTTGGTTATAATCGTGCTTGATTCGTATATTAAGCGGATTATTAGTACTTATGTTACTCAAGGTTGTTCGAGCGACCGATATTTTTACTTAGGACGTTCGTTCAAGGAAGGGCCTTTCTTTACCGGTATTTGAATAAGTTAATTCTTACTCGGTTAAAAGGATACTCATTCCTTTCGGTGTTTTTCATTCATATTCATAATTTATTCATGGTATATTAATCATGTTGAGACTTGTAATTATCAAACTAATCATTCAATTCACGAGGAACGACGGTTCCAATCATATCAGTGAGCTATCATTCATTTCATTATTATTTCATCTCGGTGAGTCATTCTTGACCCTTGTCATATTGTTATTCATTAATATTAATCGTGGTCACTTTTGTTCTTGTGACCTTCTGGGATCATATTGTGTGGCCGGGTGGTTATATGTGGAATTTTTAGTCAGGCACACGATAGTCATGTGATACGGGTTCACCGACACCCTGGACTATGCACACAGTAACGTGCCTCTGTGAGACTAATTAGGTACAAGTGCGGGTGTGTCCGGACTCTCGTCTTGTGCACTTACACGTCCCACTATGGGCGTATTATGATGCTCCTCTTTAGCTTGATTTCATAACTAAGATATATAATTAATGTGCTTGTTCAACTCTTAAGGATTGTTGTAATCATTATGTTAGAGCGTGTATGCTCCTTATTATCATTTCATAACGTAATCATAATGCGATATTCATGCGAGAGCCATAATTATAATGTGACTTTCTTACTTCAGTATGGATAGAGCTATTAGAGGACGCAGGCGAAGAGGCCGCGGTGCAGGCCGAAACCCGGGATCTCGAATGAATACCCGTGCGAATGCGAAAAATAATTTTTATTCAACTTGCAGCGACGCTGCCACTCATTCACCTGGAAATAATCATTCACCATCGGGAAGCCGTACCCGAGATACAGCTCAATAAGAAGGTGTTCGGGTTGATCCACTCACCATTATGCAGGGCATGATGGCCCAAATGACTCAGGTGGCACGTCTGATGGAGACGATGCAGAACTCAACCACTCAGAATCAACAGGCTCCTCCACCGCCACCTCAGAGGCAAGAGAGAGGTGTGAGCAGTATAATTGGCGACATCTCTCGCCAGAGACCACCTACTTTTGAGGGCTCGTCTGAGCCGGCGGATATTGTTCACTGGCTTGAACACTTTGAGAAACTATTTGCTATGGTGGAGTGTCCCGAAGGGCACAAAGTTTCAGTCGCAGCTTACTATATGAGTAAGAGCGCTCACTTATGGTGGCTATCTTTGAAGCCCACCGACGGATCTTGCATTTGGGACCAGTTCAAGACCCTCATGATGGAAAGGTATTATCCGGCCCCACTCAGGGAGGCCAAGTTATCAGAATTACTCATTCCCGACCCCTCAGTGGAAGATGATGTTCTCGCCATCGCCGAGAAGTTTCAGGAGTTACTTCCTTCTGCCTCATCCATTATCCACTCCGAGGCGGATAAGATCATGTATTTCAGTAAGAGGTTGAAACCTCGTATGCGGATGCAGTTGTTTAATCATCATTGCACCACTCTGGCCGAATTCATCGAGAAAACTCTTACTTATGAGCTTATTGCTAAGGAAATTGCTAAGCAGCAACCTTCATCTGCTAGCAAGAAATCAAAGAATCGTAATCAGTCCGAAGGCGGCCAGGCAACCTTCAAGAAACCCCGTGCGGGCCCTACTTTTTCTGAGCGACCTCCTATGGCGCCTAAACCTGCGGAATCTCAGTCCCGAGTGGCCCGTTCGGCCATCACCTATTTCAACTGTGGAGAACAGGGTCATTTCAGCACTAAGTGTCCGAGGCAGACTATCACGTGTAATAACTGTGGAATTGTCGGACATAAGGCCCGTTTCTACCGAAGAGACTCCAAACCTACTCCGACGGCATCTTAGGCTCCGAAGTAGTCAGCTGTTCATAATCAGGCTACTCAATCCGTGTCGTTTAAGAATACGGGAGCAATAAAAGGCGGATCTCATAATTATCAGACGGGAGCATCCGGTTCGGGTCCGGCAAGCCCCGAATTTATGAGATGAAGAGGACCGACGATCCGGAGGCCCGAATGATCTCAGGTACACTTGAAATTCTATCTCAACCTGTGTGTACCCTTTTTGATACTGGTGCATCGCATTCATTCATTTTAGAGTCATGCTTGAGTAGACTTCATCTGGATAGTACTACTAGTTGCGAGCCTTATGTCATTGGTCTACCTGAAGGTCGAAGAATTATTGGGAATCGTGAGATTAAGAATTGTCCGATTCAGCTTAATTGCCGTGAATGGCTAGCGGACCTAATTGTGGTAGACTTACCTAGAGACGACGTCATCTTGGGTATTGATTGGATGGATCGTCACGATGCCATCCTTAGTGTCCGTAAGCGTATGGTCACTATCATTTCAGACGATTGAGTCGAGTGTGTATTTCAGGGGGGTAACCCCAGCCGTTCCGGAATAGTTATTAATATGATGAAGTCAGTGAGATTACTCAATCAGGGGTGTGTAGGTTATTGGTGATATATTTCCAAGACCGAGAAATCATCAGTGATGTTGGCGAATATTCCTGTTGTGAGAGAATATGCTGATGTATTTCCAGACGAGTTACCTGGTTTACTTCCACAGAGAGGTGTGGAATTCACGATAGAGTTGGAGCCTGGTATGTCCCCATTATCGAAGGCACCGTATCGGATAGCCCCCACCGAAATGCAGGAACTGAAGAATCAATTGGAGGATTTGACCGATACGGGTTATATCTGACCGAGTACATCCCCGTGGGGAGCACCAGTATTATTCGTCAAGAAGAAGGACGGTTCATTTCACTTGTGTATTGATTATCGAGAGTTGAGCAGGGTGACGAATAAGAATAACTATCCCCTACCCCGTATTGATGATCTCTTAGATCAACTTCAGGGAGCTTAAGTATTTTCCAAGATCGATTTAAGATTTGGGTATCATCAGTTGTGAATTCGAGAGTCGTATATCGCAAGAACGGCGTTTCGAACATGCTATGGGAACTACGAGTTTGTAGTGATTCCGTTTGGGTTAATTAATGCACCTGCTGTATTCATGGAGTTGATGAACCGAGTTTTCATCGACTATTTAGATCAGTTCGTGGTTATTTTCATAGACGACTTTTGATTTATTCTCGTGACCAAGAGGAACACGAAGTTCACCTTCATCAGATTCTCGACGTGTTGAGACGAGAGCAAATCTATGGAAAGTTTTCCAAATGTAAGTTTTGGATGTCCGAGGTGACATTTCTCGGAAATGTGATTTCATCAGATGGAGTACATGTCGACCCTTAGAAGACGGAGGCTATCCGAGATTGGCAACCTCCAAAGAATGTTAAGGAAATCCGAAGCTTTCTCGGATTAGCAGGCTATTACAGGCAATTTATGGAAGGATTTTCTAAAATTTCTCAACCTATGATGAACCTTTTGCGGAAGGATAAGAAATACACGTGTCAACAGAGTTTTGAAGAGCTCAAGGGCCGTTTAATTTTAGAACCTGTCCTTTCCTTCCCACAAGGGACGAAAGGATTCGTGGTTCATAGTGACGCGTCCTGTAACACCTCCAATACCATCCGAGAATATTTCAATGTCGTGGGCCCTACATTGGAACCCACAAGGCTAAAATTATTTTTGCAAACGTTTAAAAATGCCAAAAGGCCGATGACGGTAATGTTTTAAATACTCAAATATTTTTAAAAACGTTGTTCCCAATTACCGTTAAAAATACCATTTGAAAGCACAAGGAAAATACGCCAAAAGGGCATTTAGAAAGTAAACACGAGTTGGAAAAATACTGAAAACCATTATAAAAATTCACACGCAGCGGATAGAGACATAATTAAATACATTTGCTACGGAATCATAAAAACCAAAAAAGAATACACAAATCCCAACAATCATGCCATAGCCAGTATCACTGGAAAGCTCATCCCTTCACGACCGCTATTACCTCGAACTCTGAGTACCTAAAAGATAAAGCCCACAGCGGGGTGAGCCATAATACTCAACAATGGTAACGATCACATCACATAAACAATTACATATCAATGTAATTTACAGAGCAAGAACATTCCCCTACGAAATCTTACCGAAGTAACCTTACCAACCTATCACAATCCATATCAAATCAATTCTTACCACAATCCACACCTCGCGTCCTCAAGTGACGAATGAATTCAAAAGTAACCATTTGTACCGTATCCGAAACAATACCAAGATTCTCAAACATATCATATCTCCAATATGGAATAATCTGGCCATGTCCGATTCTGTCCGCTGTATCGCACAATCGGATCCCAATTCTGATAAAATCGATATCACACAATACATATGTAAACCAACTGTCCCGAGACAGTGGCAAGTCTCGGATATCAATACAAAGCATGGATGCTCACACAATTAATAATGATAAACAACTAATGCAGCAAAACGGGAATATCAATGACATGATAACTCCACACAAGATCGACAAAAGATCAACCACGAACGAGTATACCATGATGTGGTAACTCCAACAAGATAAATGAAGGATCAACAACTGGGAATACCAACAATACGGTAAACCCAACAAGATCAATAAAGGATCAACAACCGGGAATACCAATGACACGGTAAACTCCAACAAGATCGATAAAGGATCGACAACCAAGAATACCAACGGCATGATAAACTCCAATAAGATCAATCAAGGACCAACAACCGAGAATACCAACAATATGGTAACTCCAACAAGAGCAATAAGGGGTCAACAACCGAGAATACCGACGATACGGTAAACTCCAATAAGATCGATAAAGGATCGAAAACCAAGAATACCAACGGTAAGACAAACTCCCAAATGGAATCAATAAGGATCAATAACGAACGAGATTACCAGTGATAGGTAAAACTCCAAACGAGATTAATAAAGTGTTGGGATAACAATCCCTGTATCGAAAAGTTTTGATAGATTGTTTTGACAATGTGTCAATCCATCATACAGCAAGTTGCTGTATCGAACGTCTAATCGAAGTTGCTGAGCCTGTATCAGAGACTTATAATTATGCCATTCTACAGCAACAAGAAAGCGCCAAGTATGGAAGCTGCCCCTTAATACAGCAACATTCCATACAGCCATCTCTCCTTTATCGCCTACAACACAAATGGATATAGCATTCAAGCTGTGAAGTATTGAGACCTTCAATACCTACCGAAACAGGACTAAAGACCGTTTGAAAATGAGTCTTTGGTATTCGCTAAAGTCAAGTCCCATTTGATAAAGAAGTATTTAAATACTGAAAGGATAAAGTATTTAAATATTAAAGCCAACAGAGATCTTCAAACCATGCTAAATCCGGATCTTGGTCTATACAAGTCAACCATACAGTTGTTACGGACTTTTTCTCAACGGATCTTTCTCAACGGATCTATCCAAAAGGCTATATATATCCCCAAGAGTTTGAAGATCAGTGACAGAAACTTACAACGATCAGTTACCAGAAGTAACAAGATAACAGGTGCTTACATGAATATTCCGAGCAAACATATTTCTTCAAGTATACTGCATATTTTGAGAGAAGAAATATCCAAGTGCTCAACATGGAACAATACATCATCAGCTCAAGCTCCAGAAAGTCAAGATGTTGTTCAAACCATCGTTCTATTATTGAACAAACCCATCAGCCTTTGTGGACTGAGAAACAGTGCTTTTCCCGAACTGTGTGTGACGGACTTGCATTAAAGAGGCAGAGCTTCGGAACTGTGTGTGAAGAAGTTTGTCAAGTGAAAGCCTAAACCAATGTGTGTGAACGGTTGAAAGTTTCGATCATTGTATCAATCCGTGTGAACGATACATTGATTGGTTTGATTATAAATATGTAGTTATGTACGTAGTATTTATAATAAACATTTTAACTCCTGTGTGGAGGACCACTGGACGTAGAGGGGTTTACCTCGAACCACTTTAATTACTATGTCATTTACCTTCTACATTTACTGTTTTAATATGTGTTATTATTTTAAGTATACACTTCATATCTAGTTGCTATATTTTACAGCAACTTACTTTAACAAGACTTCCGCTATGCACTCAGATTTGAAAATCGTACAGCTTCTTGTTTAATACACTTTCCAAGCTGTATTATGTATACTTAGTGGCCAATAAGTGGTATCGAATCAGTTGATTCTAAAAAGAATCGGTCGTATTTTTGATCGAATCACATCATTAAATCACTTATTTTTGTAAAACAGTCTTTTTCTTTCCTGTATTCTCACATGGATACATCAATGATCAATAAAGTCCCCATGTTCTCTATTAACGAGTTTGACGATTGGAGAATCAGGATGGAGGCTCATCTTGCAGCAATGCATGAAGAGATGATTTTTTTTATACATGATGGCCCCATAAAGATCATGAAGGTAAATCTAGCCGCAAGGATTGAAGGCCAAGCTCATGCAGAGATGCTCGAGAAAGAGCGCGAACAATGGACAACAGATGATCTAAAACGTGCCAACCTTGACAATGTTGCGAAGAATGTGCTATTTGTCACTCTTGACAAAGGCACATTCTCTAAGGTAAAGAGCTGTAAAACATGCAAGGATATCTGGGATAAACTCAAGTTAATTTGTGAGGGAACTGAGCTCAAAAGAAAACAAAATTTCAAAATTGACTCAGCAATTTGAATCTTTTGAAATGAAACCAACTGAAACACTTGAGGAACTTGACCTCAGATTCACTGGCATTGTTGGTGAACTTGAAGCGTTGGGCAAGATTTATACCCAAAAGGAGAAGAACCTAAAAATTTTCAGATTTCTCCCTGCCCGATGGGATATTAAGACCACATCTATGCGTGTGTCGTGCAATCTTAATGAAATATCTACTTTTGATCTCTTTTCTGACCTCAAAGCATTTGAGTATGATATAGACAGGAGAGAAAAAGCTGAAGAATCTCCTGCAAGGACAACAGCCTTAGCCGTTGTATCCAACCGAAGACACAGCATGCCGAGTTCATTAAAGCCCATTTACAAGAATGCTGACAGCAACGACGACATCCTGTCACAAGATGAAATGGCGCTCCTCATGCATAAGTTCAAAAGGTTCATCAAGCAATCGGGAAAGACTCTATAGAGGCCCAAGCCTATTCACAAGGTAAGTACCGAAACTTCCTCTGGTGATGCTAACCTGTGTTATAATTGCAGGAAACCAGGACATTATGCAAATAAATGTCCTCATCCTAAAGTTCAAAGGTTGCCGGAAGTCGAGCAACAAGAAAAAGATGAAAGAAGACGTGCTTGGAAAAACAAGCTCAAGGCCCTGATTGGTGAATCAGAAGCCTCCCCCGCACCATCAAAGTCCGAAGAATGTCTTCAAGTAGTCATGGACAGTGATTCATCTGATGATGATTTCGAAGATAAAGCATATATGTGCTTTATGGCCAAAGACATTCCAGAAGATGAAGATAGCGATGATGAGGTAAGCTCAACCTCAGTTATTCCTACCAATGCATCTCATACTTTTGAAAACATGATGAATGAATTTAATAACATTCAAAAGGCCCATGAGACTTTGAAAAATGAAAACATCCAGCTCCAAATTTCTAACCTAGAGCTGAAAGAAGAAAACGACTTGCTAAAAGTAAATTACGAAAATGTCTGTTGATTGTGAAAACAGCAAAGTCGAGTATGAAAAACTCATGGAGAGCAATCATCACTTGCTCATGAACTAAGTGAGACTAAAACTCATAGTGAAAGCAATACAAATGATTTTATTCTGCTTCAAGCCAAAGTAAAAACTCTCGAAAAACGAGAAGGAGAACTTGAGACCATTCTGAAATCTTTCGAGAAATCATCTAAAAGAATGGAAGAAATTCTAAGCACTGGGCAACATGCTCATGATAAAAGTGGCTTAGGATACAACTCATTTTCCAACAAAGGGAAAACTAGTACTGTGTTCGTCAGGGGTGTGGAAGTCATTCCTGTATCGGAAGAAGTTCCGAGTCCTGTGAAGGAACCCGTTGCACCGCAAACAACAAAAGTTGCCATTACGCCACCTCAGTCATATTCCAGACAGTGGAATCCCCAACCATTCAGACCTGTAAGGCGTATCCAACAGCATGCTCCCAGAGCATATCAACAGCACCAACAGCCTTTCAGAAAGAAGGTTGTATCCAAATATCAAAGGCCCGTACGGCAGTACTTTCAGTACAGCATGCCTGGGTATTGGAATAAGGAGCCTCGTTATCCCTCACGAAAGAAAATTTCCGCATAGTGTCAGCAACAGCTTTGGGAATCCAACTGGAGACCCAGAAGGCAAGTTGTAAGGCCGAAGAAAATGGCTCCACCTCCAAGATGGCATTCATACTAGATTAATATTAATAACCCTGAATTTTACATGCATAATAATTATCATGGTTATAGCGACTACATACATGCCCCACGTAGACATCACAACTACGGACCTAAATCATCCTACAGTAAACCTATTGCTGTCAGGAAAATCTGGGTACCTAAGGGAACTAACATCTATGGACCCAACAATCAAAGGGGACCTAAAGCTACTTAATTTATGTGCATACATGACATTTTATAGAAGGACATCTGGTACTTCGACAGCGGATGTTCTCAACACATGACAGGAGATAAAATCAAGTTGTCAGATTACGTAGAAGGTCGCAGTCCAAAAGTGCACTTCGGTGATAAATCTAAAGGAAGAACAAGAGGGAAGGGAACCCTGCTTGTCGGGAAATTCAAAGTCACCGATGTAGCTTATGTTGAAGGCTTACAGTACAATCTACTTAGTATTAGCCAGTTCTGTGACAAACAGTTCTTGGTGATATTCTATATAGATCACTGTAGAGTCAAGAACATCCTGACCAAAGAAGTTGTGCTCACAGGAAGCAGATCAGGTAATATGTATATTGCTGACTGGATGCCTACGAGCTCCACAATTCCTTATTTTGTTGCCAAAGGCACTGCAGATATAAGCTAGCTATGGCACAAGAGGATGTCTCACGTCAACTTCAAGACTATCAAGCTTTCCAGACAGGGAATGGTTAGAGGATTGCCCATTGTATCATTAAAAAAGAACAGTGTTTGTGGACCCTGTCATAAAGGCAAGCAAATCAAGACCACCTTGAAGATCAAATCCTACCTTTCCACTCACAGAATTTTGGAAATGCTACATATGGATCTATACGGTCCTGTAGACCCGGTAAATTTGGGAGGTAATAAATACTATCTCGTTATTGTTGATGATTATTCCAGGTATGCTTGGACAATCTTCCTAAGCAAGAAGAAGGAAACCACATCAAAGTTGCCCGAGTACCTGAGAAAGCTTCAAAATGAAAAAGGGTTGAGTATCGTGTTCATTCGTTCCGACAGAGGTATAGAATACACTAACCGCTTTATAGAGCAATACTGTTCGGAAAATGGGATACAGCTTTTCTGGAGTGAAGCCACCAATACAGCGTGCTATACACAAAACCGCTGTATCGTCAACAAGCACCACAACAAAACAGCTTACGAGGTATGGAACAACAAAACTCCACTAGTTTCATACTTTCACATATTTGGATGTAGGTGTTGCATTTTGAACAACAGTAAGGATCAACTTAGAACCTTTGATGAGAAATCGGATGAAGGGATATTTGTAGGATATTCCTCTGTTAGCAAAGCTTACAAGATCTTCAATAAAAGGAAGCTAACAATTGAGGAATCAGTTCATGTAGTGTTCGACGAACCTCACCATGATTCTACAGGAGTAGAAGAACTTACTTAGAACATCCAACAACTTTCCATCATTGATCCACAAACTTCTATAGAACCTGTCGTTGACCTATAAATCAACCCCATAGCTGTAAGAATAAAAGTAGGTGAAGCCGATGCTATACAAGCTGAAGCCGAAACTGCAGCAACTCAAGATACAGTACGGGACCCCGAATTAGAACTCGACAGAAGATGGTTGAGAGATCACCCACATGAGTTGATCATAGGAAACATTGATATTGGAGTATCTACTCGAAGGAGGATACGTAGTACACAAGGAAATGTACTATGTGCGCAAGAAGAACCCAAGTCTGAGACATATCTATTTCCTGAATGGAAATCTCAATAAGAACTTAGACGACTTAATATGTGCACTATTGCTGTATTATTAGCTCAATCCGAACCTGTTTCCACCAAAGAAGCTCTAGACAATTCTCATTGGATTACATCTATGGAAGAAGAGCTTAACGGAGTACCCAGACCTACGCATCAAACCGTAATTGGAACCAAATGGGTATTTAGAAACAAGAAGGATAGAAATGGACTTATTATCAGGAATAAATCTAGACTAGTCGCCCAAGGCTATAGACAGAAAGAAGGCATAGACTACGATGAAACATTTGCTCCTGTAGCCAGACTAGAAGCCATTAGGATATTTTTAGCCTTTGCTGCCCATAAGAGCTTCATTGTATACCAAATGGACATCAAGAGTTCATTCTTGAATGGAGACCTAGCCGAAGAAGTATATGTTGAACAACCACTAGGGTTTGTCAATACAGAAGGCGGAGACCTCATATACAGGCTAAGGAAAGCGATGTATGGTCTTAAGCAAGCCCCTAGAGCATGGTATGAGACCCTGTCCCATTATCTAACCGAAAATGGATTCGAAAAAGGCACTTTGGACAAGACCCTAATTAAAATACAGGAAGGTAATGACCTCTTGATGGTTCGAATATATGTAGATGATATTATTTTTGGTTCAACTAACCTTTGCTTTGTGTCAAAGGTTCTCACATCTCATGCAAAGTAAATTTGAAATGAGTATGATGGGAGAACTTAGTTACTTCCTAGGATTGCAGGTAAAGCAGTTGTCTACAGGGATATTCATCAACCAGGAAAAATACAGCAAGGAGCTTCTCAACAACTTTGGAATGAACACTTCCAAATCATCGTCAACCCCCATGATCACTTCCCTGTAAATTAGTGCTGATGAAGCTGGAAAGTCGGTTGATCAATCACTCTATAGGAAGATTATTGGCTCACTCCTATACCTAACGGCTAGCAGGCCCGATATCCAGTTTCCTGTAGGAGTGTGTGCGCGATATCAAGTAGCACCTAAAGAAACACACTTCACAACAGCGAAACGAATCCTGAAATACGTTAAAGGAACAATCGATGTAGGACTGTGGTATCCTAAAGAAGGCGGATTTGATTTAGTTGGCTACAGCGACTTGGATCTCGGAGGTTGCAAGCTAGATAGGAGAAGTACATGCTGGAACTTGTCACTTTCTTGGACCTAGACTCATGTATTGGTTTAGCAAGAAAAAAGTGGCAAACTCGCTTTCAACAGCTGAATCAGAATACTATGCTGCTGGTAGTTGTTGTATGCAGATCCTTTGGATGCAACAACAGCTGTCAGACTATGGAATTAAAGCCAAAGAAATGCCGATAATGTGCGATAGCACGAGTGCAATTGAAATATTGCACAACCCTGTATTGCACTCACGCACTAAGCATATCAACATGAAGCATCACTTCATCAGGAATCATGTTGAGAACAAGGATGTTCGGCTGGAAAAAGTTCATACAGATATCCAGTTAGCCGACATCTTTACCGAACCTCTCGAGACAGCAAGATTCTGCATGCTTCGACAAGAATTGGGATTGCTACAGCCTGACTCCCTGTAAGTTTTTAATGCTTTTACTCAACAATTGAGGGGGACTGCTGTAAGACCCAAGAATACACTATCCACCATTAGTTATCTGTACACTCAGACTCTCAAAACAGCACTGTAGGAACAAAGCAATATGAATTATCCTACAGCTGATGTGTGTAATAATTAGGGGGAATACAGTATGACCCATGAATACAGCATAAATCCGAAAGTTGATGTATGGAATTGAAACCCGTATGCACCTTTTAAGGGGGAACAGTGTGTTTTCGCGGATACAGCACATACTATGGGAAATCAATTAATATGTTATTTATTAAAACGATTTTTGTGTCCACGTGTCCTGTTATAATTAAAAATTCTTTCGCATTGAATGCTTTACACGACATCTGGACATTGGTATATCCAAAGCCAAGATGTTTCAAATTATTTTATTAATTTCAGACCGCCATATCGGGCAATAAGGGAAATTTGATACGTCAGAAGTGGGACCCGTTCTCATTTTAAATTAGATGGATAAGTTGTACCGGTTACACTTAGTCCATCGTGGTCGTTCATTTTAAACAAATGATTCCCATCCCTTAAATCTGACAGTTCATTATCTGTAAACCCTTCATCGCCACCCACTATAAAAAGGACTGTAAATGCCTCTTCAGACTCTTTACGCTTTCTGCATATTGAACGAGTCCTTGAGCATACAGCCTACAAGTCTTATTACTTTTAACTGCATTTTCTCTTTGAATCTCCTTCACTTTTCTTCGAGAATCATCAATGGCATCTTCTCAAACTTCCTCTATCTCTCTCAAGAAGACCTCCAACATCATCGACGGACGGATCTTTGCTAGATTTGTCATGCTTGAACGTGTTCGTTCTGAGGGGTGATGACGTCGAATTGATGGAGTATGTCATTACGAGGATTCGTCAACAAGGCCTTTATCGCCTTGGAAGTCACACTGCCGAGCGTTTCGATGCTCGTCTGGTTGAGGAATTATACCTCAACACTATTGTCCGTTTCTTCTCGCTCGCTCAGGGAGGAAACGTTGTTGACATCACTGTTGTCATTCACGGAGTAGAGATCCGTGTTGACCAAGAGATGCTTCAGAATCTCTACAGGTTACCTGCTGATGGCCTAACCATGGAAGATCTTGAGACCTTTGGGTCCCAAGAAGTTCTAACTAGATACTATGGATTGTTCACCGGTTCAGCATCGGTTGAAACGGTTCACACCTCTTGCCTCAAGAAACTCTTTTGTCTAACTTTTGTTTATTTACATGATTTTTATTGCCGTGTAATTGAGAATAGAAAAGGTGCGTTCGAAATGTGCACCAATTTAAGGTTTCGGGTGATGGTCGCCATCATGACCTGTGAAAAGGTCAACTGGTATCGAATAATTCTCAAGAGGCTGCTGGAAGAAGTTTCCAAGCCTACCTCGCAAAAGATATCCTTTGGTTTGTTTTTGAATTACATTCTGACGAAATGCAGTAACAGGGAAATTAGGTAATATAAGCATAAAGTATGCTTTGCAATATATAATCCTAACAATAGTTACATACGCTATGTACGTAGCCTTACGTACGGAACACTCATATGTTAACGTACGTAATGTGGTGTGTCAATCAGCAACTCGCCTTACGGTGGGTGGAACCAGACGTGAGCAGTGGTCGGTGATTCGATTGTGACAGCCTAGCCAACAGCCATTACGTATGTAATGGCTATGCATTAGCGTACATACTGTACGAGAGCCTTACGCACGTTAATTTTACAACGTACGTAATAGCACATATGTTTTGAGTCAGTAGAATCTGGGGATTTGTTACATACGTAATGCCCGTAGAATTACGTACGTAATGTTCTTAACATATGTTAAGCGTTAGCTATAGCGTACGTAATGCTTTATACGGGTTATAAAGGTATGACCTGCCTTTCATTTTTCTGCACAATCCAACTCAACCCTCCCTCTGAGAAACCGATTCCCCCACCTTGCTAAATTGATTTCTACCCCTTCCATCTTGTGTTGGAGCTTCGTCACTTGGATTGTGGCCTGGAGATTAGGAGTTCGAAGTGTGTTCTTGGAAATCTTGGAGTTGTTCTTCATTTTGAGGTTGGTTTTTTCTTTAACTTGCATTGAACCCCTGCTTGTGATGATATTAGTATTAAACACTTCGTACAATGTTAGATTAATCTAGTATAAACATGATAGTTATTAGAATCATGATCAAACTAAGTGAAGAACAATATAAGGAATATTAGTATCACTTTTTAATGGTTGATAGCTTCATAACATAGTTGTTTTGATTATGTTGGATAAAACCTGATTAATAACATGGCAATAGGAAGCTGATTTCGATCTTGACACTTAGGGCTTGTAAGTAAGGAATCCTTGATGACTAGAGGTGTTAAATTCTATTCTTGTCTTGAATGTTTAGTTAATCCTTGAGAAATAACATGGGACTATGTTTTAGCCTTATGAAATTGATACATTCGTGATGAATTTGATAAGTCGATATAATTGTCTAAATGTTATGTTAACATCCTGAAAATAATTATTACAAGATTGAATGATGTTATGTTTAGAGTTTCAAACATCCTAAATGATATAACTAGGTTTTGAGCAACTTTTTCAAGGGAAAGTAATGGATTTTGGTAGAACGCAAACATAACCTTCATATATTCAAGTTAATCGAATGTGTTGATAAATTAAGAAGATGTTGATCACTACATTGATAGTGTTCTTAGGACGATTATAACGATTATGGGTGATAATGATGCTATAGAATTAATCTCCTAATTCAATTACATTGGTCCTTGTGTATTAGGAGACGTAAATTTATGAACCTAAATAACTTGGTGAAAATCGGCTTTAATAGATGAGCTGGTTTATCATAAATCGTTAATGAAAATATGGGATATTCATTGGAATTGGAAGAATCACTCGAGTGATATTTCGGATGTTGTTTCTTAGGAATTGATATCATTATGGCATGAATGTGTGTTGAATGAGTTGCGTTTCGTTCAAGGTTGTTCGTTCGAGTGAATATTAGTAGTCGAGGATTCCGACTGTTCGTTTGTCTGAAGAAGGGCTATTCGTCTACGGAATTGAGGCAAGTGATCTAGCTTGGTTATAATGATGGTTGAATTCTTGTGAATATTATGTGTTTCGTGTATATGTAATGCTATCTGAAGCTATGATTCATGATATGGTGATGTCTTGATCGTGTTACCGTTTTGTGGTGGGAATATATTCCCAAGTTTATCGCCCTTGCTATCGTTGGTCTCGTTAAGCCTTGTTGTCACTTTGGTGAGTTGTTCGATTCTTGGATAAATGTGTAAATTGTTGAGTTTCGTTGTCATGTTGCATCATGACATCTCTGGAGCTATATCTGCGTGCCGATTGGTTATGTGTAGGATTTTTACCGGTCACTTGATGGTCATGCGTGGATGTTTCTGCATTGGACTGTGCACATGAGACATAGTTCGTGAGGCTAATTAGCTACATCGTCCCACGTATATTCTGGATTCCGTATACGCAGTAGAAATGTGCACGGACACATTTCCGGATCGGGCATACTATGACGTCCATCTTGAGCCATGTTGTTTGGTCGTTCATATTCCGTGTATGATTGGATATGTTCGATAGTTTGGGACTGACTGTTTATACGCCCGAGGGGTATACTCAGTAGTCATTATTTCCTTGAGATCCGTATGCATATGAATTGTATAATGCCATGAGAATTATCATCACGTATACCTGACCCTATGGTTTGGGCCAAATACTTGTATTTCAGGGCGAGGAAAGGGAAAGGCGCAGAAAGAGCACGACTGCGGCGAAGGGTATTGAAGGGTGATAGTTTGGGGGCCGCCGAGTCTTTTGTTGGTCTGTTATGTCTTAAGTGTGGAATTTCGTTTTTCTATTCTAATTTTGGACGAATGTATTATTATTGTTTTGGGTATATTCCATCTCCATATGATTTATACCGGATTTGGATCCTGTGTATGGTTGTATGAGTTGATGTATACGGTTTACGCTCCTAATCGGAGTTATGATTAAGTTGTTGTGGTTCGGTACCACATCTATGTGATGTATAAATTATGTTTTGATATCGTTAGGTGGGTCCCGGTGTGGAGTCCACGACACTGTAATAGCCGCTATTTTTCGGGGTGTTACAAAATATGGTATCAGAGAGTCTTTTTTTTTTCTTTTGAGACATTATGGATTGAACTAGTATCAAGAAACCTTTGTGCCACGTTTGACCTGTGTAAGCGCCTGGCCCGCCAAATACGGTATGTTTCTCATGGGCCATGATTTAATTACTGGCATAATATTGGTGACGAATCGATCTCTTTGTTGATCTTGGCACTTCGAGAATGCGTGGTAAGATTCATCTTATTTTCTGAGGAAAATTTTAAATTGATTATGTGATCGAACTGTTTCGGCTGGATGTCGATATGATATTGGGTGTGGCACTTGCAGTGCCGATAATTCATTATGAACTGTTTTCTTGAATATGTTAGTTCTATTACTGCTATTAGCTGGTGATCTGGCCGTACAGATGTATATTGAGTTATGCTTACGATTATTGTTTGATCCTTTCAGTATGGAACTTAACTTGAGAGGCCGTGGTAGAGGGGGGCGAGGCCGCGAGAGAGGCCGAATCCCGAGAACACGCGCTACCACGCGTTCGGGTGGGGGACAAAGCTCGGTAGGGAGTGATTCACCCACTAGGAGTCAGTCCCACCATGTAATGTCCCCAAAACCATCCGGGATATTATAGCACCGTGGGTCCCGCGCCAGAACCCACCAGGCTAAAAACCATTTCAAAAACGTTCAAAAACGCCAAAAGGACGATGACGGTAATATTTTAAATAATTTTCAAAAATCCGTTTATAAAATACCGTCACAAAATAAAATCATTTAAAAATTCAAGGCCAAACGCTTAAACTCAATAGTTTCAAAATGTACGCTAAGCCACCACTTAAACGTACCGATAAAATAGTTTAGGGAAAAAGGGCTAACGAAATAATTCAAATTTGCAAAATACCAAAAAGCCATTTTGAAAGTTATACACGAGTTGGTAAAAATACCGAAAAGTGATTTTGAAATATACACACGCAGCGGATAAAACATAGTTCAAAATACACATTTGCAGCGGAATAAACAACCAGAAGGAATACTCGATACTCAAATACATGCCACAACCAGTATCACCCGGGAAGCTCATCCCTTCACGACCGCTACTTGCTCGATCTCCGAGTACCTAAAAATAAAGCCCACGATAGGGTCAGCCACAATACTCAACATGGATATCAATCACATCATCATAAATAATTACATACCAATGTAATGACAAAGTAAGAACATTAGCAATGTAATCTTACCGTCATAACCTTACCAATACATAGCAATTCATAACAAATCAATCCTTACCATAATCCACATTTCGCATTCTCAAATGACAGAATGAACTCAACTACAACCATCTGTACTGTATTCAAACAATACCAAGTATCCTCAAAACATCATCATAACTCACAAGTAGGAAATAATCCATCTATGCCAAATCCTGTCCGTCTAATTTCACAGTCAAATCTCAATCTGGATAGAATCCAATAGCACAATATAACTATAGATCAACTACCACAAAACAATGATAACAAGTCCCGAAACATCGACGTACAGTCCGAATGCTCATATGATCAAAAACCATGATCAACCAAAACATCGATCGAGAATATCATCGACATGATAACTCCAATACGACCAACAAAGGATCAACGATAACCGAGAATACAATCAACATTGTAAACTCTGACACGATCACCAAAGGACCAACAACTGAAAATATCATCAACAAGGTAAACTCCAAACGATCAACAATAATGGATCTCAAGGAAATAACCCCGACTGTCGAACATACCCCTCGAGCGTATAAACAACCAGTCGCAAACCGTCGAACATATCCAATCATACATGGACTATGAATGACCAAACAATATGGCTCAAGATGGACATCACAGTACGCCCGATCCGGAAACATATCTACCCCGTATACGGAATGCAGAATATACGTGGGATAATGTACCTAATTAGCCTCACGAACTACGTCTCGTGTGCACAGTCCAATACGGAAACATCCACGCATGACTATATATGTGCCTGGCTAAAAAACCTACATAATAACCAATTGGAACACATATATGATTCCAGATATATCATGATGCAACATGACAACAAAACTCAAAGAATCACATAAAAAATAAGGATAAAAAAGACTCACCGAAGTGAACAATGACACACGGATAATGAAAGATCGACACGACCGACAATATCCAAAACAAACATCCTGGGGTCACAATTCCCAAAGAATGATCATGCGATCAACAATCTCAACACTACTGTCCTGGGATCAACATCCCTCAATGAACAACCAAATACGAACCTCATTGTACGAAACATCAACATACAACAATTCATCAGAATAATTATCCTCATAACTGAATAATACTTAAATTACCTCAAAGCCAAAGACAATATCCTTTCCACGAACAAACCATCATCCCGAAAATTTACATTTATAATATCATTGCTATATGAATTATAAATGAAATGAAAGCAAAACCATTCATTAAGTATTATAAACTGAACAAGTATAAACTTACCTCGATACCGATACCATGAAGTCGTTACCAATCCCATTGCCTTCGTCTACGAGCTCCTCAGCCCCGACCAAAAGCAATCTACGAATTCTTTAGCCTCAACTGCAACACAACGGTCACAATCAACGATCAATTATCACAACCTATTGCAATAATCGATTAACAACAAGTTTGATAACAATCAACAACCGATATACCCAACCAACAAACTCAACGGCTCAACAATACCTCAATCATATACAAAACCGAACAATACAACTCAAACAGTTACAACTCATCTCCACAATACAAGCCGCAACTCGGTAATCAATATAACCGATCACTAAACCCAACAGTTCCACAATATCTCGATTAAACACAAATCTAACAACCCAAATAAATCAACCGTAATACGATTTCACAATCCGATAATCATATCAACAATCAATTTAAACCAATAACAAGGGTCTAAACATTACTGATTCCACTACTGTTGTTTAATATTATTTTATCCGATTTATATTGTACCGCGTGGAATGTGTACAGTATGGATAAAATAAATGAAGCTTGTTGCATCCTGACCACATGATCACAAGCCATGTGTCACCGTAGATTGTCTTAGAATCTCACGGTTGGATGAATCACTTGTTGCATCCTGAACATATGATCACATGCAATGTGTCACCGTAGACCTTCGACCATATCCACACATTCACACAAATACCATATCACACCAAGGGTATCCAAACCATTCACTCAATGGCAACAAACACAAAGCATGACACAATTATCAAATCACAACGCACCAAAATGAGATAATATATGCATATATATTATCAAAGCACAACAAAAACACCAAGCGTATTCATAGTGTTCACTTAACGATTCACGAGACACAACATTCACAAATCACACGCGTTTTGAAAGTGAGCCTTTGACGAAACTAAACCAAATCTTTTGAAAGTTCATCTCAAACAATCAAACAAACATACCAAGACAATCACCAATCATCATATCCACAAAACAAGAGATGTATGGACAAGGTACTTGCCTCGAATAACCACAAACGCGAAGAATCGTCCGAAGTAGGTTGGCACGAACCGACTACGAACCCGCAGACTCCGCCAAATGCCAACTTGCGGCGATAAACTACGAATGACAATAACAACAATGAAAATGAATTCCATAGCACGACTCAAAGCCACTGAATTGAAGGAACAAATGACAAAAGTTCAGGGGTTTCCCCCAAAATGGCCAAGAACACGAATCGACCGACCAAAACATGAAAACGAAATTCCAAACTAGAATATAGATATTCAATCCATAGGATATGTTTAACAACATCATTAAACAACAATTGGTTCATCACAATCGGATAGAAAACAAAATCAAGAACAAAACTCCCAAAAAGTCAACTCTAGGGATTCGAGAAAAATACCTTGATTCGGCGAAGAACAATGGATTAGATGATGTTATGATCACTTAGGATGCTCCAAAACACCTTTAGATTGAGCAAAATCGGCCAAGATCGCGATCCCTAGTCGCCCTTGGCTCAACCCGCGGAAAGAAGAAGAAAGGAAATGAGAAATGAGAAAAAAGACGGTTGTCCAGTTTTATAAGCTGGATAGCCTTAGCGTGCGCTAATCATCAGTATTAACGTGTGCTATCAGGGCACACTGTTAGCGTGCGCTAACGGGACCTTCAGACCACACTGGTGCAATCAGTGGCTTCGAGAAGTGGTTCATATGAATCCCCCTCGTTTCGCTGGTGCTGCAGATGCATTAGGCTGGGATGGTTGGCTTTTCCAGTTGGAAAATATGTTCGAGGTAGTCGATTGTCCAGAAGAGCGTAAGTTGCCAGTCGCTCATTATCTTATTGACAAGGATGCCGCGAGTTGGTGGGAGGCTGTTAAGCCTCGAGATCGTGTTGTCATGTGGGCAGTGTAACACCCCGAGATATTCGGAATAATTATAGCGCCGTAAACCCTTTGAGTAAAAATTTACAAGGCTAATTTAAAAGAAATGTAAATATAATCCAATCGTACAACTGAAGTTCAAAATACAGATTTGATTCAACCGATCAAATGAGTTAACTTATACAACCATATCGAAATGACATTATTAAAACAGACGTACTCGAGTACTAAATGAACCAAGAAGACAAATCACAATAACAATAAACATCAACCACATCACTGAGCCATTTCATCGTCCTGTCGGTACTGTGGTTGCTTCCCCGCTCCTCGGCTACCTGAACATCAAAACAATGTCCACCCCCGAAGGGGTTAGCAAAACAATGCTAGTACAAGTATCATAATACATAAATCATCAGTGCATCATAAAACATGAAAAACGGACTTCCGTCACCGGAATCCAACGATGTGAATCCTCACGATTCCATCAACACAGTACAGGGTAATCCAGCGATCCAGCGCCCTTGGTATAGATCCCCATGATGATCCCGTCGGACCAACGCATGGTGGAAAACCCGTCCAGTGATCCAGCGCCCTCAGCATAGATCCCCATGATGATCCCGTCGGACCAACGCATGGTGGACATTCGATCCAGCGCCCTCAGCATAGATCCTCATGATCCCCTCGGATCATTTATACCATAAATCAATCAATTATGCATACATATATGCATTTCAATATGTTCATCAATACGAATAATTAACAACGAATACCACGATAAATTACAGAAATACATCTCATATTCGACAACATGAACAAAACCATAAGCATGATCAAAGTTTTAATATAAATCGAACTCGACATATGATACTTGCCTCGAAAATGGCAAGAATGGAAATACTCCAACAAATGACACGCGTCTGTATGCCACCTCCCCTCGATCGTCCCTTATGCAAGGCTCGGACCTAACAAATAATAAAGAATTCCTCTCAAGTCGTACGAACGTCTAATAATCCGGTTTACGACCGCAAGCTCTAAAAATGAATTCTGTCTGAACTACTTAGCGCGCGCTACGTACTCTACGTAACGTGCGCTAAGCTTGCCCGTTAACGTATGCAAATGACCAGGTTTAGCATGCGCTAGCTGTGTACTGTCAGTCTTCTCTGAACAGCCGACTGCCCTGCCGTACGTTACGTATCCAACGTAGCACACGTTACTCGTTCCCGTTAGCGCACATTAATATATACATCTTAGCGTGCGCAAATCATGCATGGCAGTCACTACTGGGTAAAACTTGAGCTTAAGGTGATGAAAACTCATGAAATCCTCAGTGTTAATACATGCCAACTCCGTGCATATCATGCTCATACGGTTTATGAAAGATCTTAATGGATTAAATGACTACGAGACACAAGGATACGTATCATCATTACTACACCATAATTCATCTTGCTCTTCAAAAAAATATTCTAAGTTCCGTTCATTCCAAGTCCCAAAACATATGATCCCTTACGTAAAACATACGAACTAGATAATCTTCATATACTGGTCATGATCGGTTTTGAAGATACATAATATGCTTAGGAGTCCACATACTAAAAAGGTTCAATGGATCGTACGATGAATAAGTGCCGAAACGTCGAAAATATCCTTCTAACACATGATGTTTGACTATTAACGAATCTAACTGACTAGATAAACATGATCAAACGTCCTTTAGAACACTACTAATATTGGTGAAGAATCACCTACCTCAAAGTAGTGAAGAACAAGGAGGAAATCGAAGAAATCCAACGTCGAAGGCTTGAACACCAATCCTCAATGATCTACAATCTTCAACACGAGCTAGGATGCTGATATGAAGTGTTTAGGATGTAGAGAGTAACACTCTAAGTATAAGGATTCGGATGTGGGAAGAGAAAAGACTGAAAATACGAAAAGGATGCTGTCCTATTTATAGAAAATGGTTATTAGCGCGCGCTAGTCCATACTCGTAGCGTGCGCTAACGGCTTACTGACTTCACTGTACTCAGCACTTAGCGTGCGCTATTCTCATATCAGTAGTGTGCGCTAAGGCGTTGACTTGGCTTTTCCCGAAAGCTGTAATACCCGTAATTTTTGTTCCCTGGAAATTTTCTATTTTTGGCGGAAGTCTATTTTGAGGACTTGCTTGGGACCGTTTCATCATCCTGAGAATGATTAATTCTACACTTTTTGTCATCCGAGTTCGTTTCGATGCTGCTTTGTTGAGTTCCGTGCTTTTTAGCGACTTTTCCGCGCTTGAGTTCGGTTCTTGCGAATCTCGTTCGAAACTGTCGTTTGGGGTTTTTCGTAAGTTCATTAAACGTTGTTATACGTGTTGTGAGCTTCGGTTTGATTATTCGTTGTCGTATGGTGATTTTCGGGCATTTGGGGCATTCTCGTAATTTCCCAAAGTTTGGGGTAATTACCTTCCGTTGTCGAATTTCGAGCCTTCGGGTGGTCGGAATCGTGTGTTCTACTAGCTCTTAGATTCGTCTTTGTGAGTACTTCGTAACCGTATCTTCGGTTCATATTCAGGTTCGGGTTTCAGTGTCGCTTTGTTGAGTTCAGGATTACTAAACGACTTTTCTAAGTATGAGTTCGACTTTGTTAGATCACCATTAATTTTTGGTAACTCCAAAAATTCTAAAACTTTACAATATTATAAAGCATCTAGTTAGCTTTCCAATGGTTCAAACGGTGAGTCAATCGGAGTCCGGACGAGAGAGTTATGGTCGTTTTAGCTCACCCGCTCGTTATTGGCCGATCACTGCCGGCCGAACTCGGCCGTGTCGTCCGACACGGCCCGTGCCGTACTCGTCCGGAAATGCCGGAGTCTCTGCCTCAGGACCCGACCGTGTCGCCTGGCACGGCCGAGTCGAACTCTTCCGGATAGGCAGGCGATCGCCAGACGCCGGCCGTGTTCCGGGACACGGTCGAGTCGTCTTAAGTCGCTGTCGGACGGGTCACTGTCGGAAGGCCCCTCCGCGCCGCGACCGTGTCTAGCAGGACACGGTCGAGTCCCTGCCGGTCAACTGCGCGCCACGACCGTGTCAGGCGGACACGGTCGAGTCTGTCAGCCTATAAAAGGCCCTGCAGACGTTTTTCTCGCCATTCTTCACCTTCTTCTTCTCCTCTTCCGCAGCTGGGCGTGTTCTAAGCTTGAAGCCATGTTGTTTAACAACATATACATGAAGTTTGGAGGTTCATATCATCAATCATCCGTCCTATAACATCCTCCGATCTACCGAATCAGGTCAGATTTCCTAGAAATCTAGTTTTGGGGAATTTGGGTGTTTTGGTTATTTTCATCCGTTTTAATCCGATTTAACTTAGGATTGTGATGGATTGATGATTATTTAGATGTATTGTATCATTTCCCTTGTTATCCCATGGTTGGATCGTATCGATTCGTTGTTTTGGTCGAGTTCTTGACCGACGCCTTGAAGGTGTCCGGTAAAATGTCATAGAGGGGTTTTCGGGCGTTCTACGATTATTCTTCCTCGTATGATCGATGATTTATTGAATTTATGTTGTTAGGGTCGAATTCTTGTGAAGAACTCGAGTCGAAACCCTTCCGTTCGTTGTCTTCTTCGTGGTTCAAGCTTCCCGGTCGAACCGTGTTCTTCGGGATCTTCGGTAACGTTTATTAAGGCAAGTATATATTTATGAATGTGCGTTCTCGACTTTGAAAGTATGAAATATTGATGGCATGCTTATTTATATCCACTCACGGAATGACGGAGTCCTCCGAGGTTTCGTAGCCTGCAGTGCGATTCCATGGATAATATGAATTAACCACTCGGGATGGGCCGACGGGTCCTGCGAGGTTCCGTAGCCTGCAGTGCGGTTCCACGGTATTCATATATGTATTGATGACGGATGATATGAACGAACCACTTTGGGGCGGGCCGACAGGTCCCCTAAGGGTTCCGTAGCCTCTGGTGCGGTTCCACGGTATTCATATACGTCTTGATGTGATGCTATGAGATTTAGTTATTCCGGAATACTAGTCTTGAATTGATGAATTGACGGAAATTGATGAATTGACGGATATTGATGAATTGATGGATTACATTTACTTTATTGTCGAGAAGTATTATGTTTTATATTGTTATACTTGCACTAGCTATTCGACGGCTAACCCCTTTATGGGGGAAATACGTTTCATGTATTTCAGGTTCCAGGAGAGCGGACAGACGGGTACCGGGTCGGCGTGAAGATGACAGGCAAGTGTGATACTGTGTCTTGTCTCCGGTTATTTTCTTGGATTCCTCCATTCAGTGTTGTTGTACTGGAATGGATTTTTAAATACTCGAGTATTGTATTTCAGTTTCCTTGATGTTCCGGCCTGTGTTGCCGAGGTATTGATTTGTGAAGTGATGTATATGTTTTCGTTGGTTATGGTTTTGAATACCATTTGTATCGTCTTCCTTTCTTTTGTATGTAGACCTTATCGGTCAAGTTTATAGTTCCGCGTATGTTTAGCCTTGTGGGTCCCACGGCGGGGCTCACGGCGCTGTAATATACCCTGAATAACTTGGGGGTGTTACAGAATATGGTATCAGAGCTTAGGTTTATGGATACCTAGGCTGTCGGTCTTTTGGGTCGATTGAGTCGGCATTTGCCCACAGTATCACTACTCTTCCATCATCACAGTGCGACCGGTACTTGTAAGTCCTCTCACTCTTCTCGTATTTTTTCTTAATCGTTTCGTTTAAAGCTTGGTATTCTTGGGAATTGGTCATTTCGAGAATGTGCGATTCGGATTATACTTACGCACGTGTGTGCCTTTCAGAATGTTGGCTGAAAGTAGGAAGAATCGTGGCCGTGGTCACGGACGTGAACTCTTCCTTGAGATTTTGTTAAGTTGCTAATGGCGATAATGGTGTGTATCGATATTATGTTGAGACTTTGTTTAGGAGTCGCATGCTAGTATCACGGGAAATCTTCGACTTCGCAGACTTGTAAGTATGTTGTTCGAATTATTCGATAATTCTTGGTGAAATTGAATTCTCGTTGAAATGTTGTTTGTACGAGTGATTGTAAGTTTCGAGGACGAAACTTATTTTTAAGGGGGGTAGAGTGTAATACCCCGATTTTTCGGATATATTTTTTTCGTTTATATATTGGATATCGTGGATGGTTAATTGTGCTCGAGGACGTTGTGAACGTTTGATAATGTTATTGAATTGAGTATATGTATTGATTTTGTTGTATGCTCCTATTTGGTATGTCATGACTTTGGACAGGAATTGTTGAAATTGGCTAAGTATGGAATTATTACGTACGTTAATAAGGTGAGATTACGTACGTAAGATTGGCATGGTTACGTACGTTAAGGCTAAGGTATTACGTACGTCACGAAGGCATCGGACAGAACCGAGTCCTGTGAGGCAGGTGGGACCCTGTTTCGGCAACTTTCGGTGGAGAATGTTGACAGGTGAGTCAACGTACGTGTTATGTACGTTATACAGGACGTGTTACGTACGCAACACAACCATTGTACTGTAGCAAGTCAACTGGTATATTACGTACGTTGTATGGTATGGGTTACGTACGTAATGGACTGCACGGAATGAGTCAGTGAGTTGGTTACGTACGTTATGGATTTTGGATTACGTACGTTAAAGTTGTTACGTACGTTAAGAAAGGACACTTACGTACGTAATGAGAGTGCAATTTATATATTGAAGTGTTGCCTTTCATTTCTCTCACGATCCTTTGAGATATTTCTCTCCAAAACTCGTCCCTCTTAACTTTTAAGAGTGTTCTAAACACTTTTACCATGATTGTGAGCTTGGAATCATGGATTTAGAGCTTGGTTATGGAACTATTGTTGATTCTTGAAGTGATTTCTTGTGTTATCCATATTCTATGAGGTTTATGTTGAAGGAAGATAATGATATGCTTTGAATATATTGATTATGATTATGGAATCATAGAGTTCTTGATGTTCTTGAGGCCATATGATGACTATGATGATTTGATGATTCTTGGAGTGGAGTTCAATTATTCTTTCTTCGTGGTTCGTCCATACAAGGTAATCCTCGTATCCCTTTGATAGTGGTTCGTTTTTTTTTAAGGATTACTACTTGGGAGGGAGTATGTTGGGAATCGTGTATTTCGATGTTCGTCTTATTTCAATGTAATTGCACAAATTGGACTGTATTTTTATCCGCTGCGTGAGTATTTTAAAATGGCTTTTGGTATTTTGCCAACTGAATTTTATTTTGTAAAACCGATTCCCTAAACTGAATTTTTGGCATTTTAGCCTTGATCGTTTTGACGGTATTTGGAAAATGATTTTTTTTAGTATTTGAAAAATATTACCGTCATCGGTCTTTTTGGCATTTTTGGAAATGACGTGGAAAATTGTGCTTAACCTGGTAAATCCTTGTGAGAAGGGTTTATGGCGTGTAATATTCCCAGGAGGATCTGGGGTATTACAATCTTGGTATCATGTGATAATGCTACACGAGATTTATTGGAATTGTAATAAGAGATTTCGGATGTTGATATGATTATTGAGATCTTCTTCATATGACGATAAGGGTTTTGTTGTGATTCTTGAGGTTGTATGAATGACATGATGAAGGAAATGATAACATGGAGATATATACCTCGGATATGTTATTCTGAACGTGATTTCGGATATTTCATGTTCTTGAAGAACTCTTGAATTATACGAGATGATGAAAATTTTTAAGAAGTGTTGATGTTTTAAAAATGAATATGGAATATTCATATCTAGAGCTAAACTATGTGTTGGAAATAATATTCGTATAGGAATACGAATGTGATGATGAGCTTGATGAGACTATTATTCATCTCTGAATTTGGAAGCCCATACGTATGGAGCAAATATTCTAATCGAATGATTGGATTGTTTGATAACCTTTTTAATATGATTATCTATTGCTTTGAACCAGTCGGATGATTCGAATTGATGACGGTCATAAGTAAATTTTAACGATGGATTTACGAGAAGGGAACCTTGTCAATTCGTATTTAAGAATTGAGTTTGGAACATTTAGACCCTTATTATTGGTCCGAATTGGTTGCTGATATGATCATCATATTTCAACTCGTATTGTGGACAGGATTTGTAAGTGTGTAAGTTGGATTGTTCAGACTGTGATTAGTCGAGATATGGTAAAACGATTGAGTTCGTGGTTTGGTGGTGTTGATATTGGTCGTCATCGAACCTGTTGATTATTAATCCTTCGTTTTACAATAAGATATGATGTTTGATCATAGATTATGACTGTTGTGTTACCGTTAAGGTTGAAGGATTCGTAGATTAACTTGGTCGGGACTGAGGAACTCGTAAGACGAAATCAACTGAATTGGTAACAGTTCGTTGTATTGATATCGAGGCAAGTTTTATACTCGTACTAATCATGAGACTAATGTTATCGTGTATGTGTACGAATGTGTGTATCATTTCAAGACTTGGCCTCCTTATGATTCTATTGATAACAGGGGATTGTTTGATATGACACCCGTCGACAAATTATGCCAAATGTTACTGTTGTTTGTAAAAGGCCGGTTCGAGGCATTACGATACTTGTTGGTTAAGTTGCTATCGATAGCCGGTTCGCAGTATCGATGTATCGATTATTATTGTTCGCGATTAATGTCGTTCTGAGACATCGTTGAATCTTTGTCGTCGAATTGGAACTGTTGCTATGATGATTGCGTTAACCGATTGTGGACGTTTGATATATCCTTTTGTCATCTCCGTTTCGGTGGTCGGTTTAAGACACCGGGACATCTATTCTATCGTATCATTGATTATCGATTGACCGTTCTAAGGTAATAGAGGTATTGAATTGGGATTATCGAAGATAATTCCCATCCGTTATCAAAGATAATTTCCATCCGTTGTATAATTGTTATCGATTGGCCATCCTACGGTAATCGAAGTATTGAATTGGGATTATCAACGATAGTTCCCATCCGCTAAATTATTATTGTCGTGTTGACCGATTCAAGGCAGCACACTATTTTCTTGTGAACTCGGTAATTTTGTGATCTTTGAAGGTTGAGGATTTTCCCGAACTGTTGTGTTGTGATCGTTGTTCGTGTTAATCGGTCCTTAGGGAATTCTGATCCCAGGATGGTTGTTTTGAATATCGTTGGTCGTGTCGGTCTTTCATTATTCGTGTGTCATCGTTCACTTGGTGAGTCGTATGATCCGTATTGGATGTTTTATCCCTTGAGTTTCGTTGTCATGTTGTATCGTGGCATATCTGGAATCATGTCTGCGTGCCGATTGGTTATGTGTAAGATTTTTAGCCAGGCACCCGATGGTCATGCGTGGATATTTCCGCATTGGACCGTGCACACGAGACGTAGTTCTTGAGGCTAATTAGGTACATTGTCACACGTATATTCTGGATTCCGTATACGGGGTGGACATGTGCACGGACACATTTCCTGATCGGGCGTACTGTGATGTCCCTCTTGAGCTTTATTGATTGATCGTTCGTAGTCCATGTTGTATTGGATATGTCCGACGATTTGCGACTGGTTGTTCATACGCCGAGGGGTATGTCCGACAGTCAGGTTTGCTTCTTTGAGATCTGTATTGTGATGATTTACAGCTTTGGGCTGTTCGGCTTTCAGGCCATTGTGATGTATCGGTATTTCCGTTGGAGCCTTCGGGCATTGTGAGTTCGTATCTTTTTCGGCATTGGTTTGGTTTACCTTCGGGTAATGTATTGTTGTGTTCTATATTGATGATTCGCCGTTTGGGCGTATGTTTCGGTTCTTGTGCATCTCGTTGAGTTTTCCTGGCTAAATATTTCTTCCCCCTACCTGTTTTAAGTTTCGGGACGAAACTTCTTTTAAGGATGGTAGAATGTAATACCCGTAATTTTTGTTCCCCGGAAATTTTCTATTTTTGGCGGAAGTCTATTTTGACGACTTGCTTGGGACCGTTTCGTCAACCTGAGAATGATTAATTCTACACTTTTTGTCATCCGAGTTCGTTTCGATGCTGCTTTGTTGAGTTCCGTGCTTTTTAGCGACTTTTCCGCGCTTGAGTTCGGTTCTTGCGAATCTCGTTCGAAACTGTCGTTTGGGGTTTTTCGTAAGTTCATTTAACGTTGTTATACGTGTTGTGAGCTTCGGTTTGATTATTCGTTGTCGTATGGTGATTTTCGGGCATTTGGGGCATTCTCGTAATTTCCCAAAGTTTGGGGTAATTACCTTCCGTTGTCGAATTTCGAGCCTTCGGGTGGTCGGAATCATGTGTTCTACTAGCTCTTAGATTCGTCTTTGTGAGTACTTCGTAACCGTATCTTCGGTTCGTATTCAGGTTCGGGTTTCAGTGTCGTTTTGTTGAGTTCAGGATTACTAAACGACTTTTCTAAGTATGAGTTCGACTTTGTTAGATCACCATTAATTTTTGGTAACTCCAAAAATTCTAAAACTTACCAATATTATAAAGCATCTAGTTAGCTTTCCAATGGTTCAAACGGTGAGTCAATCGGAGTCCGGACGAGAGAGTTATGGTCGTTTTAGCTCACCCGCTCGTTATTGGCCGATCACTGCCGGCCGAACTCGGCCGTGTCGTCCGACACGGCCCGCGGCTGCACTCGTCCCGGAAATGCCGAGTCTATGCCTCAAGACCCGGCCGTGTCGTCAGCACGGCCGAGTCGAACTCTTCCGGATAGGCAGGCGGCGCCCGACGCCCGACCGTGTTCGGGACACGGTCGAGTCGTGCCGAAGTCAGTCGGACGGGTCATCGGAAGGCCCCTCGCGCCGCGACCGTGTCTAGCAGACACGGTCGAGTCCTGCTGTCAATCAGCTGCGCCACGACCGTGTCGGGCGGACACGGCCGAGTCATCGGCTATAAAAGGCCCTGCACACGTTTTTCTCGCCATTCTTCACCTTCTTCTTCTCCTCTTCCGCAGTTGGGCGTGTTCTAAGCTTGAAGCCATGTTGTTTAACAACATATACATGAAGTTTGGAGGTTCATATCATCAATAATCCGTCCTATAACATCCTCCGATCTACTGACCAGTCGATTTCCTAGAAATCTAGTTTTGGGAATTTGGGTGTTTTGGTTATTTTCATCCGTTTTAATCCGATTTAACTTAGGATTGTGATGGATTGATGATTATTTAGATGTATTGTATCATTTCCCTTGTTATCCCATGGTTGGATCGTATCGATTCGTTGTTTTGGTCGAGTTCTTGACCGACGCCTTGAAGGTGTCCGGTAAAATGTCATAGAGGGGTTTTCGGGCGTTCTACGATTATTCTTCCTCGTATGATCGATGATTTATTGAATTTATGTTGTTAGGGTCGAATTCTTGTGAAGAACTCGAGTCGAAACCCTTCCGTTCGTTGTCTTCTTCGTGGTTCAAGCTTCCCGGTCGAACCGTGTTCTTCGGGATCTTCGGTAACGTTTATTAAGGCAAGTATATATTTATGAATGTGCGTTCTCGACTTTGAAAGTATGAAATATTGATGGCATGCTTATTTATATCCACTCCGGGACGGACCGACGGGTCCTCTGAGGGTTTCGTAGCCTCTGGTGCGATTCCATGGATAATATGAATTAACCACTCCGGGACGGGCCGACGGGTCCTCTGAGGGTTCCGTAGCCTCTGGTGCGGTTCCACGGTATTCATATATGTATTGATGACGGATGATATGAACGAACCACTTTGGGGCGGGCCGACAGGTCCCCTAAGGGTTCCGTAGCCTCTGGTGCGGTTCCACGGTATTCATATACGTCTTGATGTGATGCTATGAGATTTAGTTATTCCGGAATACTAGTCTTGAATTGATGAATTGACGGAAATTGATGAATTGACGGATATTGATGAATTGACGGATTACATTTACTTTATTGTCGAGAAGTATTATGTTTCATATTGTTATACTTGCACTAGCTATTCGACGGCTAACCCCTTTATGGGGGAAATACGTTTCATGTATTTCGAGTTCCAGGAGAGACGGAGTGCAGGTCGGCGTGAAGATGATGGGCAAGTGTGATACTGTGTCTTGTCTCCGGTTATTTTCTTGGATTCCTCCATTCAGTGTTGTTGTACTGGAATGGATTTTTAAATACTCGAGTATTGTATTTCAGTTTCCTTGAAGTTCCGGCCTGTGTTGCCGAGGTATTGATTTGTGAAGTGATGTATATGTTTTCGTTGGTTATGGTTTTGAATACCATTTGTATCGTCTTCCTTTCTTTTGTATGTAGACCTTATCGGTCAAGTTTATAGTTCCGCGTATGTTTAGCCTTGTGGGTCCCACGGCGGGGCTCACGACGCTGTAATATACCCTGAATAACTTGGGGGTGTTACAGGCCATCCAGGTTCATCCCGACACAATCCGACCAAGATCCCCGGCCTGATCTCACCTACCACACGTCTCAATCATATTGACCACGTATAGCGTGCGCTAAGGTTCCTTTGTAGCGTGCGCTATGGTTCCATGTTAGCGTACGCAACACATAGACGATAGCGTGCGCTACATGCGCAGAATCACAATTTTTAAATCACATTCATGAAATCATACGCTCAACAACACCGGACTATGAGATACGGAGAATAATACTCAGATTAAAGTGAAACAATTACAATATCACAAGTTCCAAATACATATCAGAAATCTCGGGTATTACATCCTTCCTCCCTAAAAAGAAGTTTCGTCCCGAAACTTCAGATGAAAACAACTCTGGATATCTAGCCTTCATACTGTCCTCCGTTTCCCAAGTGGCCTCTTCAACTCTAGTCGTGACCATTGTACTTTAACCAAGTGTATTGGTTTATTCCTCAATTGCTTGATCCGACTCTCAAGTATCTTGATTGGTCTCTCTTCGTGCCATCATTAGCTATCTCGATCTCGTCGAAATCAATGACGTGACTGGGGTCTGGGACATACTTCTGCAATTAGGATACGTGAAACACATTGTGAACGTGACTCAGCGATGGGGGTAAGGCCAACCTGTATGCTAAATGTAATACCCGAGATTTCTGACTTGTATTTGGAACTTGTGATATTGTAATCGTTGTACTTGATCTGAGTATTACTCTCCGTATTTCATAATCCGATGTTGTCAAGCGTATGATTTCATGTATGCGATTTACAAATTGTAATTCTGCGCATGTAGCGCACGCTATCGGCTATGTGTAGCGTACGCTAACATAGACTCAATAGCGCATGCTACAAAGGATTATTAGCGCACGCTATGTGTGGTCAATTTGATTGAGACATGCGGTAGGTGAGATCTGGCCGGGGGACCCCTGTCGGATCGTGTCGGGATGAACCTGGACGGCTTTCAGGAAAAGCCAAGTCAACGCCTTAGCGCACGCTACAGGTATATGCGTAGCGCACGCTAAGTGCTGAATACAGTTAAGTCAGTGAGCCGTTAGCGCACGCTACGAGCAGGGTCTAGCGCGCGCTAATAGCCATTTCTTATAAATAGGACAGCATCTTATTCGTGATTTCAGTTCTTTTTTCTCCCATTACCCGAATTCTTACACTTAGAACATAACTACCTTCATCCTAAACACTCCATATCAACATCCTAGCTCGTGATTGAAGATCGTACATCGTTGGAGATTGGTGTTCAAGCCTTTGGTGTTGGATTGCTTCGATTTCCTCCGTGTTCTTCACTACCATGAGGTAGGTGATTCTTCACCGATGTTAGTATTGACGTTGATCATGTTTTGATAGCCAGTATTTCGTTTATAATCGGTCATCACATGTTAGAAGGATACTTTTAACGTATCGACACTATATATCGTTTGAACCTTTGAACCATCTTAGTATTTGGACTCCTTAGAATTTTCAAATCGATTTATGATCAGTAAACGGATATTACCCAGTTGTTACGTTTTATACTTTGGAATCATGCGTTTTGGAACGTAGGACGAATGGAACTTAGAATATTTCTTGAAGATCGTAGATGAATTATGATGTTGAGATGATTATCCGTATATTTGTATCTCATAATCATAGAACTTCCACAAACCTTATTGGCATGATATGCTCGAGGATGACTCGTATTATCATCGTAGAATTTATGAGTTCATCACCATTTCAACCCAGTTTTCTGTTAGCAGTATTCTGCCATGCAAGGTTAGCGCACGCTAACATACATTAGTTAACGTGCGCTATCGGGGTTGAGTTAACGCACAATACGTACGTAACGTACGTTATGTATCAGCCGATTCAAACTGTCAGTCCGTGGCTAGCACACGCTAGTCTTATACGATAGCGTATGCTAACAGGCCGGCTTAGCGCACGTTACGTAGAGTACGTAGCGCACGCTAAGCAGTCCAGGGAGATTGTTTATTTTGAGCTTTTCGGCCGTAGACCGAATTGTTAGGCCATCGTTCGACTTGAGATGATTTGTATATCATTCCTTTTGTTAAGGTTCGAGCTTGTTACGTTGATCGAAGGAGGCGGCCTTCGAGTTTGTTGAGATCATTGAAGTGTTTCGTTCTTGCCATTTTCGAGGCAAGTATCATATGTCGAGTTCGATTTATATTGAAACTTTGATCATGCTTGTGGTTTTGTTCATGTTGTTGAATATGAGCTATATTCTGAAATTTCTCGTGGTACTCGTTGTTATTTATTCGTATTGATGAACATATTGAAATGCATATATGTATGCATAGTTGATTGATTTATGATATAAATGATCCGAGGGGATCATGAGGATCTATGCTGAGGGCGCTGGATCGAATGTCCACCATGCGTTGGTCCGACGGGATCATCATGGGGATATATGCTGAGGGCGCTGGATCGCTGGACGGGTTTTCCCCCATGCGTTGGTCCGACGGGGTCATCATGGGGATCTATACCAAGGGCGCTGGATCGCTGGATTACCCTGTACTGTGTTGATGGAATCATGAGGATTCGCATCGTTGGATTCCGGTGGCGGAAGTCCATTTTGCATGTTTTATGATGCATTGATGATTTATGTATTACGATACTTGTACTAGCATTGTTTTGCTAACCCCTTCGGGGGTGGACATTGTTTTGATGTTCAGGTATCCGAGGAGCAGGGAAGCAACCACAGTACCGATAGGACGATGAAATGGCTCAGTGATGTGGTTGATGTTTATTGTTATTGTGATTTGTCTCCTTGGTCTATTTAGTACTCGAGTACGTCTGTTTTAATAATGTCATTTCGATATGGTTGTATAAGTTAACTCATTTGATCGGTTGAATCAAATCTGTATTTGAACTTCAGTTGTACGATTGGTTTATATTTACACTCTTTTTAAAATTAGCCTTGTAAATCCTTACCTAAAGGGTTTACGGCGCTGTAATTATTCCGAATATCTCGGGGTGTTACAGAATATGGTATCGGAGCTAATATTCATGGATATCTTGGCAGTCGGGTTAGTTGGGTCAGTTTACGTTATTTGATTATTGGTCGTTCGTAACATCACTACTGAGCCAGCATCGTCGTGTGGACCGTGGTTGTAAGTTCCTAAATCTCAAATACTACCGTTTTATTTTATTCATGTTTTGTGAACATTGATGGATGTACTTTTAGAAAGTTTACCCTGGATATTGAGTATTTATGTTTACAGTATGTTGATAGGAGGTCGTGGACGCGGACGCGGTCGTGGATGCGGACGTGGAAATGCGAGACAAGAAGAGTCGGTATCTACCCCAGAGATAACCGCTAGTCGAACGGATTCCCATTCCGGGGGACAGCAGGGATCGGCAAATAACAATACAGATCCTAACGTGCCGGGAGTGCTTCAGCAGGTGGTTGCCCAGATAAACCAGTTTTCTCAAGTTGTGGATCGCATGCAGACGGCGATGGGACAACAGCATAACGTGGATAATCGAGGAGATAGATGGCTTACGGAGGTGATCAAATTGCATCCTCCGAAATTTGACGGTTCTGCTGAGACGCTTTCGTGGGATCATTGGCTGAAGGAATTAGAAAAGATTTTTGCAGGGATTAACTGTCCCAACGATAGGAAGGTTCCGGTCGCCCAGTATCTTCTGACAGGGGAGGCTTTCGACTGGTGGGAGGCCATTCGACCGGAGGAGCACAATGTTGACTGGACGGAATTCAAATTGATGATGGAGGCGCAGTATTGTCCTCGCCCGGTTAGAGAAGCCCGAGTTCGGGAGTTTTTCTCACCACAAAATTCAGAAGCATCTGTGACGGACGTGATTAAGACCTTTAATCACCCGCTGACTTATGTGCGCCACTTGGTCAGGACCGAGGCGGAAAGGATTTTCCATTTTGACATGTGAATGAAGCCGGAAATTCAGCAATATATGTCCGGATTTGATTGTACCACCTTGCGACAGTATCAGGACAAGGCGTTGGCCTATGATATGAAGGAGGCAGCAGTAGAGAAATCGACGGAAGCAAAGAAACAGAAGGTGTCTGGCAACTTCACGGAGAATAAGAGTAGCGGGCCTCGCAGGGTCATCCTCTTTTCATTCATCCAGAGACCTCCGCATCCTTCTCGAGGTGGAAAGAAGTTCCGGCAGCACCAATCTGCTTGGACGCAGGGAAGAAGTGTTATAACTGTGGCAAAGCGGGACATGTTCGACGTGATTGTTTTGCGCCTGCTGTGACCTGTTTCGAGTGTGGACAGGAAGGACATCGCGCAACATTTTGTGGGAATGCGACCTGATCTTTTGGTACTCGCACTCCAGCTCCAGTTCCGAAGGAGACGAGTGTGAACCAGATGCAGCAGAGTAGATTTCAGCAGCAGAACGTTGGGAAGAGAGAGACATCCAGTGTTGGGTCCGTTCCTCCGCGCTTGTACGAAATGAGGAAATCTGATGATCAGAACACTGCTGTTGCATCAGGTACAATTCAGATCCTTTTGCAACCAGTTAGTGTTTTATTCGATTCCGGAGCTACACATTCTTTTGTATCATTGAACTGTGTAAATCGTTTGAAAATCTCGTGCTTATTTGATTGTGAACCATATGTTGTGGGTTTGCCGAGTGGAGAGAGAATCGTGGGAACCCTAGAGGCTAGAGATTTTCCAGTAACTATAGGAGGGAGAGATTGGCTATCGAACCTTATTGTGGTTGACATCTACGGTGACGATTTAATTATTGTAGACGATTGGCTCAACCGTTATGGAGCTATTCTCAATTACCGAGAGAGTCATTTCTATCATTGCGATGACGGATCTGAACACTCATTCCGAGGATGGAGACCAGGAAGCTCGGGAAAATTGATCAAAGCAATGAAAGCCGTGAAATTACTGAAGCAGGGATGTCACGGACTTTGGTGCTATGCCATGAGGAAAGAGGAAGGAGTAGAGCTCTCGTCTATTTCAGTTGTGAATGAGTTCTCAGATGTATTTCCTGACGAACTACCTGGGTTACCTCCGCAGAGAGAAGTGGAATTCACTATCGAATTAGAGCCTGGAGCAGCTCCTATTTCCAGGGCACCATACCGCATGGCGCCAACCGAGATGTATGAACTCAAGAAGCAACTGGAGGAATTGTTACAGAGGGGCTATATCCAACCTAGTGTTTCTCCTTGGGGAGCGCCCGTTCTCTTTCTCCGGAAGAAAGACGGATCCCTCTGACTGTGTATTGATTACAGGGAGCTCAATAAGATGACGATCAAGAATAAGTACCCTATACCTCGGATCGACGACTTGTTTGATCAACTGCAAGGGGCAAGAGTATTCTCGAAGATTGACTTGCGATCAGGATACCACCAGTTGAGGATTAAGGAATCGGATATACCGAAATCTGCTTTCAGATCCCGGTACGGGCATTATGAATTCGTAGTAATGCCGTTTGGACTTACCAATGCTCCTGCGGTGTTCATGCAATTGATGAATCGGGTATTCTTGGAATACTTGGATAAATTTGTGGTCGTCTTCATTGATGACATCTTGATATATTCGAAGAACGCAGAGGAGCATGCCGAACATTTGCATGTGGTTTTGAGCACTTTGAGGAAGGAACAGCTGTATGCAAAGTTTTCGAAATGCGAATTCTGGCTTAAGGAAGTAACTTTCCTTGGGCATGTGATATCATCTGACGGAGTTCAGGTGGACCCGAAGAAAATCGAAGCAATCTTGGAATGGGAAGCTCCTAATAATGTGAAAGAAGTCCGGAGTTTCTTAGGACTTGCGGGATATTACCGCCGCTTTGTAGAGGGATTTTCCAAGATCTCTCATCCGCTCACTCAGCTGTTACAGAAAACTCAAATGTTTAAGTGGGATGAGAAATGCCAGGCTGGTTTTGATGAGCTTAAGAAGAGACTGACGACAGCACCTATATTAGCGTTACCAGATGGAACTGATGGATTCATGGTTTACAGCGACGCTTCAAATCAGGGTCTGGGATGTGTGTTGATGCAAAAGGATAAGGTGATTGCCTATGCCTCTCGGCAATTGAAATCGTATGAGGTTAATTACCCGACTCATGATCTGGAGCTAGCAGTTGTGGTCTTTGCCTTGAAAATTTGGCGACATTATTTGTACGGCACTCATTGTCAGATCTTTACAGACCATAAGATCCTCAAGTACATTATCAGTCAGAAAGAATTAAACATGAGGCAGAGAAGGTGGCTGGAATTGATCAAGGATTACGACTTGGAGATTCTCTATCATCCGGGGAAAGCAAACATAGTAGCCGACGCATTGAGCCGTAAACCTGTTTCTCTTCGAGTGTTGGAAGCACTTACATCCCAAACCAGTATTCGACGAGAACTGATCCGCGAGGGGATTGAAGTATGGGCACCAAGAATCCAAGGGCAACTTTATGTGATGGAACTGACTTCATCACTAGTCGAGGGGATCAAGTCTAAGCAGCTGGACGATTCTCTGATCCTTCGATTATGTGACGAAGTAAAGAAAGGAAAAGCCCAAGGATTCGTGTTACAAGACGATGGAGTTCTGAGATTTCAGAGTCGACTTTGCGTTCCCGATGATGATGATCTGAGACGGACCATTCTGAAGGAAGCTCATAGCGCGCCCTATTCTATTCACCCAGGCAGTAGTAAGATGTATAAGGATTTAAAACAAAACTTCGGTGGGGAATATGAAGAAGGACGTGTGAGTATGATTCGAGGTGTTTGACTTGTCGGCGGGTTAAGATTGAACATCACTGCGACTTAGGAATGTTAAAGCCGCTTCCGATCCCTGAATGGAAGTGGGAGGACATCTCGATGGATTTCATCACCAGTATGCCAAGGACTAGAACGGGAATGAACATGATTTGGGTTGTAGTTGATCGACTAACCAAGTCGGCTCATTTCCTAAGGATTAAAGATACATGGGGACCCGAGAGATTGGCGCGAGTATTTATTGCGGAGATAGTCAGATTGCATGGGACGCCGAAGACCATTATTTCGGATCGAGATGGTCGTTTCGTGTCACACGTCTGGAAAGCAGTTCACAGGGCTTTGGGGACTGAGCTCAATTTTAGCACGGCTTATCATCCCCAAACGGACAGGCAGTCCGAAAGGACTATTCAAACAGTAGAAGACATGCTTAGAGCTTGTGCGTTGGATTGGTCAACTGATTGGGAAGTTCACTTGCCTTTGATAGAGTTCACTTATAATAATAGTTGGCATGCTTCTATTAAGATGGCACCATTTGAAGCTTTGTACGGAAGAAGATGTCGATCACCCCTGTGCTGGGATGATTCTTCGGACTTGATCGGGACAGAACCGGAATTGATAGTTTAGACTCAAGAGAAGATAGCTTTGATTCGGGAAAGACTGTTGACTGCCCAGAGTCGACAGAAGTCTTATGCAGACGTACGTCGTCGCCCTCTAGAGTTCGACGTTGGGAATCATGTACTATTGAATGTGTCTCCCACATGAGGGATTTTCCGTTTTGGGAGGAGAGGCAAGCTTAGTCCGAGATATATCGGACCATTTGAGATCCTCGAGAGAGTTGGAGATTTAGCATACAGGTTGGCCTTACCGCCATCGCTGAGTCACGTTCACAATATGTTTCACGTATCCCAATTGCGGAAGTATGTACCGGACCCCAGTCACGTCATTGATTTCGACGAGATCGAGATAGCTAATGATGGCACCTTCGAAGAGAGACCAATCAAGATACTTGAGAGCCAGATCAAACAATTGAGGAATAAACCAATACACTTGGTTAAAGTACAATGGTCACGACATGGAGTCGAAGAGGCCACTTGGGAAACGGAAGACAGTATGAAGGCTAGATATCCAGAGTTGTTTTCATCTTAAGTTTCGGGACGAAACTTCTTTTTAGGGAGGAAGGATGTAATACCCGAGATTTCTGACTTGTATTTGGAACTTGTGATATTGTAATCGTTGTACTTGATCTGAGTATTACTCTCCGTATTTCATAATCCGATGTTGTCAAGCGTATGATTTCATGTATGTGATTTACAAATTGTAATTCTGCGCATGTAGCGCACGCTATCGGCTATGTGTAGCGTACGCTAACATAGACTCAATAGCGCACGCTACAAAGGATTATTAGCGCACGCTATGTGTGGTCAATTTGATTGAGACGTGCGGTAGGTGAGATCTGGCCGGGGGACCCCTGTCGGATCGTGTCGGGATGAACCTGGACGGCTTTCGGGAAAAGCCAAGTCAACGCCTTAGCGCACGCTACAGGTATATGCGTAGCGCACGCTAAGTGCTGAATACAGTTAAGTCAGTGAGCCGTTAGCGCACGCTACGAGCAGGGTCTAGCGCGCGCTAATAGCCATTTCTTATAAATAGGACAGCATCCTATTCGTGATTTCAGTTCTTTTTTCTCCCATTACCCGAATTCTTACACTTCGAACATAACTTCCTTCATCCTAAACACTCCATATCAACATCCTAGCTCGTGATTGAAGATCGTACATCGTTGGGGATTGGTGTTCAAGCCTTCGGTGTTGGATTGCTTCGATTTCCTCCGTGTTCTTCACTATCTTGAGGTAGGTGATTCTTCACCGATGTTAGTATTGACGTTGATCATGTTTTGATAGCCAGTATTTCGTTTATAATCGGTCATCACATGTTAGAAGGATACTTTTGACGTATCGACACTATATATCGTTTGAACCTTTGAACCATCTTAGTATTTGGACTCCTTAGCATTTTCAAATCGATTTATGATCAGTAAACGGATATTACCCAGTTGTTACGTTTTATACTTTGGAATCATGCGTTTTGGAACGTAGGATGAATTGAACTTAGAATATTTCTTGAAGATCGTAGATGAATTATGATGTTGAGATGATTATCCGTATATTTGTATCTCATAATCATAGAACTTCCAAAAACCTTATTGGCATGATATGCTCGAGGATGACTCGTATTATCACCGTAGAATTTATGAGTTCATCACCATTTCAACCCAGTTTTCTATTAGCAGTATTCTTCCATGCAAGGTTAGCGCACGCTAACATACGTTAGTTAACGTGCGCTATCGGGGTTGAGTTAACGCACAATACGTACGTAACGTACGTTATGTATCAGCCGATTCAAACTGTCAGTCCGTGGCTAGTGCACGCTAGTCTTATACGATAGCGTACGCTAACAGGCCGGCTTAGCGCACGTTACGTAGAGTACGTAGCGCACGCTAAGCAGTCCAGGCAGATTGTTTATTTTGAGCTTTTCGGCCGTAGACCGAATTGTTAGGCCATCGTTCGACTTGAGATGATTTGTATATCATTCCTTTTGTTAAGGTTCGAGCTTGTTACGTTGATCGAAGGAGGCGGCCTTCGAGTTTGTTGAGATCATTGAAGTGTTTCGTTCTTGCCATTTTCGAGGCAAGTATCATATGTCGAGTTCGATTTATATTGAAACTTTGATCATGCTTGTGGTTTTGTTCATGTTGTTGAATATGAGCTATATTCTGAAATTTCTCGTGATATTCGTTGTTATTTGTTCGTATTGATGAACATATTGAAATGCATATATGTATGCATAGTTGATTGATTTATGATATAAATGATCCGAGGGGATCATGAGGATCTATGCTGAGGGCGCTGGATCGAATGTCCACCATGCGTTGGTCCGACGGGATCATCATGGGGATCTATGCTGAGGGCGCTGGATCGCTAGACGGGTTTTCCACCATGCGTTGGTCCGACGGGATCATCATGGGGATCTATACCAAGGGCGCTGGATCGCTGGATTACCCTGTACTGTGTTGATGGAATCATGAGGATTCGCATCGTTGGATTCCGGTAGCGGAAGTCCATTTTGCATGTTTTATGATGCATTGATGATTTATGTATTACGATACTTGTACTTGCATTGTTTTGCTAACCCCTTCGGGGGTGGACATTGTTTTGATGTTCAGGTAGCCGAGGAGCAGGGAAGCAACCACAGTACCGACAGGACGATGAAATGGCTCAGTGATGTGGTTGATGTTTATTGTTATTGTGATTTGTCTCCTTGGTCTATTTAGTACTCGAGTACGTCTGTTTTAATAATGTCATTTCGATATGGTTGTATAAGTTAACTCATTTGATCGGTTGAATCAAATCTGTATTTGAACTTCAGTTGTACGATTGGTTTATATTTACACTCTTTTTAAAATTAGCCTTGTAAATCCTTACCTAAAGGGTTTACGGCGCTGTAATTATTCCGAATATCTCGGGATGTTACACTAAATCCCCAACTCTCTCTAGGACCTCAAATGGCCCGATATATCTCGGACTTAGCTTACCTCTCCTCCCAAAACGGAAAATCCCTCGTGTAGGAGACACCTTCAATAGTACATTGTCCCCAACGTCGAACTCTAGAGGGCGACGATGTACGTCTGCATAAGACTTCTGTCGACTCTGGGCAGTCAACAGTCTTTCCCGAATCAAAGCTATCTTCTCTTGAGTCTGAACTATCAATTCCGGTTCTGTCCCGATCAAGTCCGAAGAATCATCCCAGCACAGGGGTGATCGACATCTTCTCCCGTACAAAGCTTCAAATGGTGCCATCTTAATAGAAGCATGCCAACTATTATTGTAGGTGAATTCAATCAATGGCAAATGAACTTCCCAATCAGTTGACCAATCCAAAGCACAGGCTCTAAGCATGTCTTCTACTGTTTGTATAGTCCTTTCGGACTGACCGTCCGTTTGGGGATGATAAGCCGTGCTAAAGTTGAGCTCAATCCCCAAAGCCTTGTGAACTGCCTTCCATAAGTGTGACACAAAGCGACCATCTCGATCCGAAATAATGGTCTTCGGCGTCCCATGCAATCTGACTATCTCCGCAACAAATACTCGCGCCAACCTCTTGGGTCCCCATATATCTTTAATTCCTAGGAAATGAGCCGACTTGGTTAGTCGATCAACTATAACCCAAATCATGTTCATTCCCATTCTTTTCCTTGGCATACTGGTGATGAAATCCATCGAGATATCCTCCCACTTCCACTCAGGGATCGGAAGCGGCTTTAACATTCCGGCAGGTCGCTGATGTTCAATCTTAACCTGCTGACAAGTCAAACACTTCGAAACGTACTCTGCTACGTCCTTCTTCATATTCCCCCACCAGAAGTTTTGTTTAAGATCTTTATACATTTTACTGCTGCCCGGGTGAATAGAATAGGGCGCGCTGTGAGCTTCCTTCAGAATTGTCCGTCTCAAATCATCATCATCGGGAACGCAAAATCGACTCTGAAATCTCAGAACTCCATCATCTTGTATCACGAATCCTGGGGCCTTTCCTTTCTTTACTTCGTCACATAACCGAAGGATCAGAGAATCGTTCAACTGCTTAGATTTGATCTCCTCGACTAGTGATGAAGTCAGTTCCATCACATATAGTTGCCCTTGGATTCCTGGTGCCCATACTTCAATCCCTTCGCGGATCAGTTCCCGCTGAATGCTGGTTTGGGATGTAAGTGCTTCCAACACTCGAAGAGAAACAGGTTTACGGCTCAAAGCATCGGCTACTACGTTTGCTTTCCCCGGATGATAGAGAATCTCCAAGTCGTAATCCTTGATCAATTCCAGCCACCTTCTCTGCCTCATGTTTAATTCTTTCTGACTGAAAATGTACTTGAGGCTCTTATGATCTGTAAAGATCTGGCAACGAGTGCCGTACAAATAATGTCGCCAAATTTTCAAGGCAAAGACCACAGCTGCTAGCTCCAGATCATGAGTCGGGTAATTAACCTCATACGGTTTCAATTGCCGAGAAGCATAGGCAATCACCTTATCCTTTTGCATCAACACACATCCTGCACTGATTTGAAGCGTCAGTATACCATGAATCCATCGGCCCATCCGTAACGCTAATATAGGTCTTGTCATGTCTCTTCTTAAGTTCATCAAAACCAGTCTGGCATTTCTCATCCCACGTAAACTTTTGAGTTTTCTGCAACAGCTGAGTGAGCGGACGAGCAATTTTGGAAAATCCCTCTACAAAGCGGCGATAATATCCAGCAAGTCCTAGGAAACTCCGGACTTCTTTCACGTTACTAGGAACTTCCCATTCCAAGATTGCTTCGACTTTCTTCGGGTCCACCTGAACTCCGTCAGCTGATATCACATGCCCAAGGAAAGTTACTTCCCTAAGCCAGAACTAGCATTTGGAAAGCTTTGCATACAGTTGTTCCTTCCTCAAGGTGCTCAAAACCACATGCAAATGTTCGGCATGCTTCTCTGCGTCCTTCGAATATATCAAGATGTCATCAATGAAGACGACCACAAATTTATCCAAGTATTCTAAGAATACCCGATTCATCAATTGCATGAATACCGCAGGAGCATTGGTAAGTCCAAATGGCATCACTACAAATTCATAATGCCCGTACCGGGACCTGAAAGCAGACTTCGGTATATCCGATTCCTTAATTCTCAACTGATGGTATCCTGATCGCAAGTCAATCTTCGAGAATACCCTTGCCCCTTGCAGTTGATCAAACAAGCCGTCGATCCGAGGTATAGGATACTTATTCTTGATCGTCATCTTGTTGAGCTCCTGTAATCAATACACAGTCGGAGGGATCCGTCTTTCTTCCGGACAAAGAGAACGGGCGCTCCCCAAGGAGAAACGCTGGGTTGAATATAACCCTTTTGTAACAATTCCTCCAGTTGCTTCTTGAGTTCATACATCTCGGTTGGCGCCATGCGGTATGGTGCTCTGGAAATAGGAGCGGCTCCAGGCGCTAATTCGATAGTGAATTCCACCTCTCTCTGCGGAGGTAACCCAGGTAGTTCGTCAGGAAATACATCGGAGAATTCATTCACAACTGGAATCGATGAGAGCTCTACTCCTTCCTCTTTCCTCATGGCATAGCACCAAAGTCCATGACATCCCTGCTTCAGTAATTTCACGGCTTTCATTGCTTTGATCAATTTTCCCGAGCTTCCCGGTCTCCATCCTCGGAATAAGTGTTCAGATCCGTCATCAGCAATGATAGAAATAACTCTCTTTCGGTAATTCAGAATAGCTCTATAAAGGTTGAGCCAATCGTCTCCGAGAATTAAATCGTCACCGTAGATGTCAACTACAATAAGATTCGATAGCCAATCTCTCCCTCCTATAGACACTGGAAAATCCCTAGCTTCTAGGGTTCCCACAATTTTCTCTCCGCTCGGTAAACCCACAACATAAGGTTCACAATTATACAAGCACGATATTTTCAAACGATTAACACAGTTCAAAGATATAAAAGAATGCGTAGCTCCCGAATCGAACAAGACACTAACTGGTTGCAAAAGGATCTGAATCGTACCTGATGCAACAGCTGTGTTTTGATCATCCTTCTTCATCTCGTAAATACGCGGAGGAATGGACCTAGCGCTGGATGCCTCTCTTTTCCCAACATTCTCACAAGGGAAACCGCTCACAAGGCTCTGGTTTACACTAGTGTCCTTCGGAACCGGTACAGGAGTGCAAGTGCCAAAAGATCTAGTCGCATTCCCACAAAATGTTGCGCGATGTCCTTCCTGTCCACACTCGAAACAGGTCATAGCAGGCGCGAAACAGTCACGTCGAATATGCCCCGCTTTGCCACAGTTATAACATTTCTTCCCTGCGTCTGAAACGGTTGGTGCTGCCCGAAAATTCTTTCCTCCTCGAGAAGGATGCGGAGGCCTCCTGGATGAATGAAAAGAGGACTGGCCCCTGCGAGGCCCACTACTCTTATTCTCCGTGGATTTGCCAGCCACTTTCTGCTTCTTTGCTTCCATCGATTTCTCAACTGCTGTCTCCTTCATATCATAGGCCAGCGCCTTGTCCTGATACTGTCGCAAAGTGGTACATTCAAATCCGGACATATATTGTTGAATTTCCGGCTTCATTCGCATGTCAAAATGGAAAATCCTCTCCGCCTCGGTCCTGACCAAGTGGCGCACATAAGTCAGCTGGTGATTAAAAGTCTTAATCACGTCCGTCACAGATGCTTCTGAATTTTGTGGTGAGAAAAACTCCCGAACTTGGGCCTCTCTAACTGGGCGAGGACAATACTGTGCTTCCATCATTAATTTGAATTCTGTCCAATCAACATTATGCTCCTCCGGTCGAATGGCCTCCCACCAGTCAAAAGCCTCCCCTGTCAGAAGGTACTGGACGACCGGAACCTTTCTGTCGTTGGGACAGTTAATCCCCGCAAAAATCTTCTCTAATTCCTTCAACCAGTGATCCCAAGAAAGCGTCTCAGCCGAACCGTCAAATTTTGGAGGATGCAATTTGATCACCTCGGTAAGCCATTTATCTCCCCGATTATCCACGTTATGCTGCTGTCCCATCGCCGTCTGCATGCGATCCACAACTTGAGCAAACTGGTTTATCTGGGCAACCACCTGCTGAAGCACTCCCGGCACATTAGGATCTGCATTATTATTTGCTGATCCCTGTTGTACCCCGGAATGGGAATCCGTTCGGCTAGCGGTTATTTCTGGGGTAGACACCGAATATTCTTGTCTCGCATTTCCACGTCCGCGTCCACGACCTCCTCTCAACATACTGTAAACACAAATACTCAATATCCAGGGCAAACTTTCTAAAAGTATATCCATCAATGTTCACAAAACATGAATTAAATAAAACGGTAGTATTTGAGATTTAGGAAACTTACAACCACGGTCCACACGACGATGCTGGCTCAGCAGTGATGTTACGAACGACCAATAATCAAATAACGTAAACAGACCCAACTAACTCGACTGCCAAGATATCCATGAATCTTAGCTCCGATATCATATTCTGTAACACCCCGAGATATTCGGAATAATTACAGCGCCGTAAACCCTTTAAGTAAGGATTTACAAGGCTAATTTAAAAGAAATGTAAATATAATCCAATCGTACAACTAAAGTTCAAAATACAGATTTGATTCAACCGATCAAATGAGTTAACTTATACAACCATATCGAAATGACATTATTAAAACAGACGTACTCGAGTACTAAATGAACCAAGAAGACAAATCACAATAACAATAAACATCAACCACATCACTGAGCCATTTCATCGTCCTGTCGGTACTGTGGTTGCTTCCCCGCTCCTCGGCTACCTGAACATCAAAACAATGTCCACCCCCGAAGGGGTTAGCAAAACAATACTAGTACAAGTATCATAATACATAAATCATCAGTGCATCATAAAACATGCAAACCGGACTTCCGTCACCGGAATCCAATGATGCGAATCCTCACGATTCCATCAACACAATACAGGGTAATCCAGTGATCTAGCGCCCTTGGTATAGATCCCCATGATGATCCCGTCGGACCAACGCATGGTGGAAAACCCGTCCAGTGATCCAGCGCCCTCAACATAGATCCCCATGATGATCCCGTCAGACCAACGCATGGTGGACATTCGATCCAGCGCCCTCAACATAGATCCTCATGATCCCCTCGGATCATTTATACCATAAATCAATCAATTATGCATACATATATGCATTTCAATATGTTCATCAATACGAACAATTAACAACGAATACCATGATAAATTACAGAAATACATCTCATATTCGACAACATGAACAAAACCATAAGCATGATCAAAGTTTTAATATAAATCGAACTCGACATATGATACTTGCCTCGAAAATGGCAAGAATGGAAATACTCCAACAAATGACACGCGTCCGTATGCCACCGCCCCTCGATCGTCCCTTATGCAAGGCTCGGACCTAAGCAATAATAAAGAATTCCTCTCAAGTCGTACGAACGTCTAATAATCCGGTTTACGACCGCAAGCTCTAAAAATGAATTCTGTCTGAACTACTTAGCGCGCGCTACGTACTCTACGTAACGTGTGCTAAGCCTGCCCGTTAACGTACACAAATGACCAGGTTTAGCATGCGCTAGCTGTGTACTGTCAGTCTTGTCTGAACAGCCGACTACCCTGTCGTACGTTACGTATCCAACGTAGCGCACGTTACTCGTTCCCGTTAGCGCACGTTAATATATACATCTTAGCGTGCGCTAATCATGCATGGCAGTCACTACTGGGTAAAACTTGAGCTTAAGGTGATGAAAACTCATAAAATCCTCAGTGTTAATACATGCCAACTCCGTGCATATCATGCTCATACGGTTTATGAAAGATCTTAATAGATTAAATGACTACGAGACACAAGGATACGTATCATCATTACTACACCATAATTCATCTTGCTCTTCAAGAAAATATTCTAAGTTCCGTTCATTCCAAGTCCCAAAACATATGATTCCTTACGTAAAACATACGAACTTGATAATCTTCATATACTGGTCATGATCGGTTTTGAAGATACATAATATGCTTAGGAGTCCACATACTAAAAAGGTTCAATGGATCATACGATGAATAAGTGCCGAAACGTCGAAAATATCCTTCTAACACATGATGTTTGACTATTAACGAATCTAACTGACTAGATAAACATGATCAAACGTCCTTTAGAACACTACTAATATTGGTGAAGAATCACCTACCTCAAAGTAGTGAAGAACAAGGAGGAAATCGAAGCAATCCAACGTCGAAGGCTTGAACACCAATCCTCAATGATCTACAATCTTCAACACGAGCTAGGATGCTGATATGAAGTGTTTAGGATGTAGAGAGTAACACTCTAAGTATAAGGATTCAGATGTGGGAAGACAAAAGACTGAAAATACGAAAAGGATGCTGTCCTATTTATAGAAAATGGTTATTAGCGCGCGCTAGTCCATACTCGTAGCGTGCGCTAACGGCTTACTAACTTCACTGTACTCAGCACTTAGCGTGCGCTATTCTCATATCAGTAGCGTGCGCTAAGGCGTTGACTTGGCTTTTCCCGAAAGCCGTCCAGGTTCATCCCGACACAATCCGACCAAGATCCCCGGCCTGATCTCACCTACCACACGTCTCAATCATATTGACCACGTATAGCGTGCGCTAAGGTTCCTTTGTAGCGTGCGCTATGGTTCCATGTTAGCGTACGCTACACATAGACGATAGCGTGCGCTACATGCGCAGAATCACAATTTTTAAATCACATTCATGAAATCATACGCTCAACAACACCGGACTATGAGATACGGAGAATAATACTCAGATTAAAGTGAAACAATTACAATATCACAAGTTCCAAATACATATCAGAAATCTCGGGTATTATAGGCAGAGTTCCAGAGATTCATGAGAGATGAGTTTTGTCCAGAACCAATCAGGAATCAGAGGATCAATGAATTCTTTTCGGCGAAACCGCAAGATGTACCACTGTTGAGAGATCTGTATTGGTATAATTGTCGTACTTAGTCGACAATTGTATTTGAGGATATAGTGCGTCGTGTATATGTATCTAGTATGTTGAGACGTTGGACAAGAATAAGCTGAAAATGGCTAAGTACAGCGAGATTAGGGCACGCTACCATGTATACTTAGCATACGCTAAGGCACAAGGATTACGTATGTTAAGGAGTATAGTTAACGTATGTTAAGATGCTAAGTGTTACGTACGCTATGTATAGGGCATTACGTATATAACGAGAGGAATCGGACAGCTCAGGCTATGGCCGACAGGTGGGACCCGTGGTCGGCAGCTTTCGGCGAAGAACGTGCATGGGCGAGTCAAATCTTGGTTAACGTACGCTACAAGTAGTGCATTATATACGTTAAGTGGAGATTTACTGTATCAAGTCAACATACGTATTACGTACGCTATGAAGGAGGTATTACGTACGTAAGCGAGTGAACGAAACAAGTCAGTGAGTTCTGGGATGATATTACATATGCTATGTTGGACGTGTAGCGTACGATATGGAGCATTACGTACGTTAATGCTGAGTGATAACATACGTAATGAACGATGCAGTTTATAAAATGAAGTTCATTCTTTCATTTCTTCACGAGAGAAAAACCATCTTCCTCCAACCTGTCTCTCTGAGCATGTTAGTGAGATTTAACCTCTTCTATCTTGATTATAAGCTTGGAAACATGGATTGGAGGCTTGAATATGGAGATATGGTTGATCCTTAAGGTGTTTGATGGTGTTGTTCATGTTCTTGAGGTATGTTGTTAAACTCTACACCTTGATTTCGGATTATTGGTATTGTTATCCACATTTGTTTCATATAATGATGATTAGGGTGTTGTTATGATTCTTGAGGTTTTGTGAAGTGTATATTGAAGGATATGTTGATATATGACTTGGATTTCGAATTGGATGATTATCTACATGTTAAAGGATATCAAATTAGGTTGTTTTGATGGCTATGAACATAATTTCGAATCACTTAGTGTTCTTGAGGAACTTCTTGATGAATTTAACATAGCAAGACGATCGTATGTTGAATTATCGGTATCTTTAGATATGAAGATCGAATGTTCATTGATTGTAGTGCTAGAATTCGTATGTTCTTGATGAAATATGAATCATGATATCAATTTGGAATCCGAAAAGATTGTGATTGATCACCGAATATGATTTCCTTTACATTCATATCCGTAATCGTATTTTGGTTATGAATTCGCAATTGTTTGAGTTGGATTGTTCGGACTTGTGTTTAATCGAGATATTATGAAATCGTTGGGTTTGTTGATCGGCTATATTGATCATTAATATCGACTATCGGATTTTGATTTGTATTGTAGATATGATTTCGTATTTGTTGAAGTTGGATTATTTGGTTTTGTGTTTGATCGAGATATAGTTGAACCGTTGAGTTGATTGGTTGGTCATGTCGGTTGTTGATTGTTATCGGATATATGTTAATTGATTACTTCCATATGTTGAGATTATTGATCAGTGATTAGAACCATGCTTTGCGGTCGTGTTTGAGAATGCTCGTGGATTGTATTGATCGGGGCCGAGGGACTTGTAGACAATGGAAAGGAATTGGTAACGGCTTCATCGGTATCGAGGCAAGTTATTAGTTGCTCAGTTTATAATATTTAATGAATGGTTTCTGTTTCATTCGTTTATAATTCGTATAGCAATGTTTATAATCATAATCACAGGAGATTTAGGATTATAAGTTGTATTCGATTTTTGGAAATTAAATCATAATGTATATGATTTACATTTGTTGTTGATATATTTGGTATCGAGGATACATTGTGATAAAGATAAAGATATGAATTATCTGCAATCCGTGATATTTTGGACCGTCGAGTATTGAGGATAATGGTCCGTCATGGTTTAGACATCGAGATTGCTCTTGGAGGACTCGGGACAAGTACTCTAATCATTTTTATCATTTTTGTGTCGATCATGTTGTGATACATTCGTGTATTGTTATTGTCATGCATTTGTGTATTGTTGTTAATATGCATTTGTGCATTTTTGTCATACGTCCACCTCGTGTTGGTCCGACGGGATCATCGGAGGATCTACGCTAGCGTGCGCTGGATCATCGGACAGGTTTTTCCACCTCGAGTTGGTCTGACGGGATCATCAGGGGATCTAGACAGTGAATGCTGGATCATCGGATTACCATGTGTTGTTGTTGTGCATATGTATATTATGGGTTTGCCATAAGTATACATTGTCATTATTGATGTGATCATATTGACGTTGTCATATGAGTATGCATTTGTAGGTCTTGTGTTAGGACCATGTCCGTATGTTGTCTTGATCTGATCTTGGATTAGACTGACGTGATTTCGTCGTGGCATTTCATATCTTGAGGTATGTTCCGTATTTCTTTTGGTATTTGTCTTTTGATGGACAATCGATTATCGTGTTGGGATTTGATGATGTTATCCGATGGATCGAATTGGTCAGAGCTGCTATTTTTCCGTATCATGAGTTAGTGATGATATTCTGATAATCTCGAGTATTGTTTAAGGAATAATACAAATGTTATGTTTGAGTTTATTGGTTAATAGAGATTAAGAGATGTACAATATGATAATGGTTATTTTGATCAGGATTATTCGATTTTGGTAAAGTTATGGTGATAAGATTTCATCGATAGTATTCTTACTTAGTATCTCATTGGTATGTAATTATTGACGTGATGTGATGGTTATCATTGTTGGATATTATGGATGACCCCGTCGTGGGCTTTCTTTTTAGGTTCTTGGAATATCAAGCTTGTAGCGGTCGTGGAGAGATGAGCTTCCCGGAGGATACTGGCTAGGGCATGTATTTGTGTATTGAGTTTCCTGATCAGTTCTTGAATTCCGCTGCTAGAGTATTTTAATTGTTTGTCTTTTTCCGCTGCGTGTGTAATATCCGGGGGTAATTTTTTTTCGTGTTACTGTTGAGTTGTACGTATTCATTTGGAATTGTACAGGTGTTGTTGTTTGGACCGATACAATTTATATTGTATTAAAATATTTCGGGATCGAAATATTTTTATTGGTCGTCGGTTTGGTTTCGTCGTTTGGTTGTTGCTTGGCGAGTTTGGAATTTTGGCTAAGTTTATAGCCATAGCGTACGCTACCTGTGTAGCATTACGTACGCTAATTTGTTGCGATTGCGTACGTTACGCCCTGAGGTTACGTACGTAATGCGTGGTAGATGGTGGGAACCTTCCTCGTGGTCAACTTTCGGGGCGAGGGTATCATTGAGGTATCTTTTATATATATATATATATATATAAACTGTCACCTTTTGTCTCCCTCACTCACGTTCCTATCCCCCTCATCTCCATATTATATACATATAATATATATATATATATATATATATATAATATATCATCATCATAATCATCTCTCACGTCTCACCTTCCCTCCCTTATTTTCTTTTTTTTTTCTTCTTCTTGCTGCCATCCCCTCCCTCTCGCCAGCTCTCCTCCCTCTCTCTTTTCTTTTTCTTCTTCTTCCCTCATCATCCCTCACCTCGCCAGCTCCCTCTCTTCTCTCCATCCTTCTCTCCGTCATTTTCTTTTCGGCGAGATGGAAGCTTGAGGACGGACGGGCCGGTTTCTCCATTTTTTCCGGCGAGCTTGAGTTCGGCGGGCAGGCAGCTCACGACCGGAGCTCGGCGGCGGCCTGGTCGGAATTTCCGAACCGGAAGGCTGCAAAACCCGGTCGACGTGTTCCGGCATTTTTCCTTCTTCCGGCGAGACGGCAGGCACCGGCTTCTCCATTGATTCCGGCGACCGGAAGTGGTTTTGTCCGGAACGGACGGCGGAACGGAGGTTTGACATTCTTCCGGCGAAGAGTTACAAACGGAGTCGGGTGAAAACCGGCCATAGACGGAAACGGGCCGGAGTTGGTCGAGGTCCGGCGGGTCAATTTTTCCGGCGGTCGATTTCCGGCATGGGAGTTTTTCGGACCGGGTCGATCGACTCTTCCGGTTAGTTTTTTTTGTGTATGTTATATATATATACTGTTATATATATATATACTTGTGTGTATGGTGTAAATAGATATATATATATATATAGCCTGCTGTGTGTGTTGTGTGTTTTATGTAATATATATATAGCCTGCTGTGTGTGTTGTGTGTTTTATGTAATATATATATATAGCCTGCTGTGTGTGTTGTGTGTTTTATGTAATATATATATATGAGCAGTGTGTGTGTGTTGTGTGTTTTATGTATTGATATATATATGAGTTGTATATATATATATATATATACACGTATGTATACGGATTAATACGAATATAGTATGTGTTCGTGTTGGAATCGGAATTATCTATTGTGTTGTTTTCGGTCGATATCGTGTTATCGAATGAATCAGTATTTCATTCAAGGTTGTTCGAGTCTTGTGATTGTCGGAGGACGCGTTGATCGATTCGTGGTAGGACGCGTTGATCGTGGAAGGACTTTCTCGCCTTCGGTTTGAGGCAAGTTTTATACTTGTCTTGGTCAATGAGATTAATGTTATCATGTATGTGTATGAATGTGTGTATCATTTCGAGACTTGGTCTCTTTGTGATTTTGTTGATATCGAGGATTGTTTGATACGATACCCTTCGCAAATTATGCCAAATATTATTGTTGTTCGTAAATGGCCGATCCAAGGCATTGCGGTACTTGTTGATAATATTGTTGTCGATAGCCGGTTCATGTATCGACATATCGATTGTTATTGTTGATTGATATTTCTTTGAGATATTGTTGTCGATAGCCGATTCATGATCGACGTATCGATTGCTATTATTTATTGATGTTCCATCAAGATATTTTTTTTGTGAATCGTCGTTATTGATATCAGTGTTTTTCTATTGATGTCGTTTTGGCCGATTGAAGGCATTGACGTATTCGATTATCATCTTCGTTATCGGTAACCGATTAAAGGTGCCGAGACATCCGTTGTACAATTGTTATCGGTTAACCGTTCTGAAGGTAATCGATATATTGAATTGGGATTATCAAAGATAATTCCCATCTGTTGTATAATTATTATCGATTGTCCGCTCTAACGGTAATCGATATATTGAATTGGGATTATCAAATATAATTTCCACCCGTTGTCAAAAAGATAATTCCCATCTGTTGTATAATTATTATCGATTGTCCGCTCTAACGGTAATCGATATATTGAATTGGGATTATCAAATATAATTTCCACCCGTTGTCAAAAAGATAATTCCCATCCGTTGTATAATTGTTATCGATTGGCCATTCTACGGTAATCGAAGTATCAATTGGGATTATCAGCGATAATTCCCATCCGTTGAATTATTATTGTCGTGTTGACCGATTCAAGGTAGCACACTATTATTCTTGTGAACTCGGTAAATTTTGTGATCGTTGAAGGTTGAGGATTTCCCGAACTGTTGTGTTGTGATCGTTGCTCGTGTTAATCGGTCCTTAGGGATTTTGATCCCGTGATGGTTGTTTCGAATATTGTCGGCCGTGTCGATCTTTCATTATTCGTGTCATCGCTCACTTGGTGAGTCGTATGATTTGTTTTGGATGTCTTATCCTGTGAGTTGCGTTGTCATGTTGTATCGTGACATATCCGGAATCATATCTGCGTTCCGATTGGTTATTGTGTAGGATTTTTAGCCAGGCACATATAGTCCTCGGCGGATATTATTCCGCGTTGGCTGTGCACACGGGACGTAGTTTCGTGAGGCTAATTAGGTACATTGTCCTACGTATATTCTGGATTCCATATACGGGGCGGACATGTGCACGGACACATTTCCGGATCGGGCGTACTGTGATGTCCATCTTGTGAGCCATAAACTTTGATCGTCCATAGTATTGGATGAATTTGATGTTTTGTGATTGAGCGTTCATACGCCTGAGGGGTATGTTCGACAATCATGTTTGTTTCTTTGAGATCTGTATTGTGATGATTTACAGCTTCGGGCTGTTCGGCTTTCAGGCCATCGTGATATTTTGGCAGCTTCGGCTGAGGGCTTTCAGGCCATTGTGATATATCGGTATTTCCGTTTGAGCCTTCGGGCATTGTGATCCTTATTTATTTCAGCGTTGGATTGATTTACCTTCGGGTAATGTATTGTTGTGTTCTATATTGATGATTCGCCGTTGGGCACTTATGTTCTAATCTATTGAGCAGGTATTGATCGTATGCCATGGGCATAATATTCCACGAATGCTCGATTCTTACTTTGGTTTGTGAGCATCTCGTACTACCATTGTTGTACTATTTATTCTGCCTTTGGATGCATATCATGTTGTGCATGTACTTGATATTCATTATCTTGGATGGTCGACTTTGGGGGCGGAACATGTTTTCATGTTTTAGGTACTTGCGAGGAGAGAGTTGAGACACAGGGGCATGACGATGGCGACGAGGCATTCGAGCGATACTAGTCCGAGATATTTTGGTGTTCATGTTGGTCAGACAGTTGGAGTACTCCATTTTTGTTCAGTCGTTGTCGTTTTGTATTATCCGAGCAAGGCTCGTGGATGTTGTTGTATTTTTTATTTTGGCCATGTAGGCCCATTCTTGTCGTTGAAATTCCATATCGGGATAGTATGTCGGACGTCATGGTAGGGTCTGTGATTTCCTATTTCGGTCAGTTTGTTGTATTTTAGTCATGTTCGCCTGGTGGATCACCTGAGGTGGGGTCCACGGCACTGTAATAACCCAATGGGATTTGGGGGTGTTACAGAAGATGGTATCAGAGACAGGTTGTGAGATACCCTGGCTTGTGTGTTATGTGGCTCTACCAAGGCGGTAGTAGGGGCCGCGATTATGACAACTGACAATGGGTTTTGTGAGTCGTGATAGTTGGACGACTGTATGAGTCATTCTTTCATCGAGTCGTCGTCAGTGAAGACTAGTATCGCAAGACCTCGAAGCTTCGTATGACCTGTGTAAGGACTCTATTCTCTTTTATGTGCATACATTCATTATGTTATTGATTATACCTGTTTTGTTGACACTTGTATGTGACGATCGGGTGCGATTGATTTATGATTATTTGCTTTAGAGCGTGTGGGCTCTGTATCGGCTATGATTAGCGTGATCGATGTGATCGTTTATTTGTTGAGTATGTATACTCGTGTTTTGCGTTGACCTAGCATTCTGGCCGTCGAGGCGTAATTGTGTTGTGGTCATGATCGAACGTTGTTCTTTCAGTCTGGAAAGAGGACGTGACAGAGGGGGTAGAGGCCGCAGAGTGGGCCGACACCCGAAACCTCGTACCAATAATTTGGTGGCTGACGAATCATTTTCGGAGTCGTGCTCGAGAACCCACCGATCGTGATTGTGTTTGGATCGAGTTCAAGACTCTCATGTTAGAGAGGTATTATCTGGCTCCACTTCGTGAAGCCAAGTTGTCGGAGGTTTTGAACCCCGAATCCGTCGAGAACGAGGGTGTTATTGTTATCACTGAAAAGTTTCAAAGACTTCTTCAGTTTACTTCATCTGTTATCCGTACTGAGGCGGATAAGATCAAGTATTTTAGCAAGATGTTGAACCCGCGGTTGAGAATACAGTTGTTCAATCACAATTGTAACTCACTTGGTGAATTCATCGAGAAGGCTCTTGGAGCAGAACTCTCGATCGAGGAGCTTACTCAGGAGGATCTTTCAGTTTCTTCTGGTGAGAGGACTAGGATGCCGATTCGTTCAGAGGGACATCGAGCTCCGACGTCCAGGAGGTCATTTCCTAGTCGGCTTCGTGCTGGGAAAGCATTTTCTTCTCAGGCGACGAGTTCGACTGTTATTTGTTTTAATTGTGAATCAGCGGGGCATGTGAGTACTCGATGTACGGTGCCAGCTATTATTTATTTTCTGTGTGGGAGGCAGGAACACCTTCAGAATACTGCAGGAGTTCTAGTGCCAGTAGGTCTCGAGAGAGCTCATGGACCTCGAGAGATTTTATTACTTCAGTCCGTACTTCATCCAAGGGGTCATATCGGGCTTCGGAAGCCAGAGGTATGGACACCCGAGGGGGAGTAGCGAGTTCAGATTTGTGTTTTCCTCGAGTCGATGGGATCGAGGAACTCGACGATCTGGAGGATGTGGATTCCGGGTACATTTGAGATGTAGCCTTGATCTGTATTTTTCTTGTCTCTCGGATTGATGTTTGACTCGGTCTTTATTTTAATATTGCGGTTGTGAGCTATTTATTATTGATCTATCTTGTTATCCTTGTATCTGAGAATCTTGATACTTGAGTCATTTGAGGTGATTTTCTTTCTTTTTGGTCATCTGAGATTTGTGTGATAATCTGGGTAATCGTTCATTGTGATTCGAGACGTCAAGTCGTGAGGACTTGGGTGCGCGATTGATATGGTCCCGAGGACTATTCGTGCGTTATTATTTTCTTTTGTGGTGCGACTTCCTGGCTGGTCTCTAGCAGGAGAGTCATGATTCGGCTAATCTCGCATTTGATTGAGTGTCTTTATCACTTGATTAATCGCCTTGTTCGCGCAGGAGACGTGGGGACCGTGGGGTCGGCCATTGCTCGGCAGACTGCTCGTATTGAGGAGTATTCTCGAGATGTTGTTTTCTTATCCCGATGGATAGTCCGTGCCCCAACTTGTGCTCCCGAGTTTCGGACGAAACTCTTTTTAAGGGGAGTATGTAATATCCGGGTAATTTTTTTCGTATTCTTTGTTGAGTTGTACGTATTCATTTGGAATTATACGGTGTTGTTGTTTGGACCGATACAATTTATATTGTATTAAAATATTTCGGGATCGAAATATTTTTATTGGTCGTCGCTTGGTTTCGCTGTTTGGTTGTTGCTTGGCGAGTTTGGAATTTTGGCTAAGTTTATAGCCATAGCGACGCTACCCGTGTAGCATTACGTACGCTAATTTGTTGCGATTGCGTGCGTTACGCCCGAGGTTACGTGCGTAATGCGTGGTAGATGCGAACCTTCCTCGGCCAACTTTCGGGCGAGGTATCATTGAGGTATCTTTTATATATATATATATATATATAAACTGTCACCTTTTGTCTCCCTCACTCACGTTCCTATCCCCCTCATCTCCATATTATATACATATAATATATATATATATATATATATATATATAATATATCATCATCATAATCATCTCTCACGTCTCACCTTCCCTCCCTTATTTTCTTTTTTTTTTCTTCTTCTTGCTGCCATCCCCTCCCTCTCGCCAGCTCACCTCCCTCTCTCTTTCTTTTTCTTCTTCTTCCTCATCATCCCTCACCTCGCCAGCTCCCTCTCTTCTCTCCATCCTTCTCTCCGTCATTTTCTTTTCGGCGAGATGGAAGCTTGAGGACGGACGGGCCGGTTTCTCCATTTTTTCCGGCGAGCTTGAGTTCGGCGGGCAGGCAGCTCACGACCGGAGCTCGGCGGCGGCCTGGTCGGAATTTCCGAACCGGAAGGCTGCAAAACCCGGTCGACGTGTTCCGCATTTTTCCTTCTTCCGGCGAGACGGCAGGCACCGCTTCTCCATTGATTCCGGCGACCGGAAGTGGTTTTGTCCGAACGGACGGCGGAACGGAGGTTTGACATTCTTCCGGCGAAGAGTTACAAACGGAGTCGGGTGAAAACCGGCCATAGACGGAAACGGGCCGGAGTTGGTCGAGGTCCGGCGGGTCAATTTTTCCGGCGGTCGATTTCCGGCATGGGAGTTTTTCGGACCGGGTCGATCGACTCTTCCGGTTAGTTTTTTTTGTGTATGTTATATATATATACTGTTATATATATATATACTTGTGTGTATGGTGTAAATAGATATATATATATATAGCCTGCTGTGTGTGTTGTGTGTTTTATGTAATATATATATAGCCTGCTGTGTGTGTTGTGTGTTTTATGTAATATATATATATAGCCTGCTGTGTGTGTTGTGTGTTTTATGTAATATATATATATGAGCAGTGTGTGTGTGTTGTGTGTTTTATGTATTGATATATATATGAGTTGTATATATATATATATATATACACGTATGTATACGGATTAATACGAATATAGTATGTGTTCGTGTTGGAATCGGAATTATCTATTGTGTTGTTTTCGGTCGATATCGTGTTATCGAATGAATTGTATTTCATTCAAGGTTGTTCGAGTCTTGTGATTGTCGGAGGACGCGTTGATCGATTCGTGGAGGACGTTGATCGTGGAAGGACTTTCTCGCCTTCGGTTTGAGGCAAGTTTTATACTCAGACTTCAATGAGATTAATGTTATCATGTATGTGTATGAATGTGTGTATCATTTCGAGACTTGGTCTCTTTGTGATTTTGTTGATATCGGGATTGTTTGATACGATACCCTTCGCAAATTATGCCAAATATTATTGTTGTTCGTAAATGGCCGATCCAAGGCATTGCGGTACTTGTTGATAATATTGTTGTCGATAGCCGGTTCGCGGTATCGACATATCGATTGTTATTGTTGATTGATATTTCTTTGAGATATTGTTGTCGATAGCCGATTCGCGGCATCGACGTATCGATTGCTATTATTTATTGATGTTCCATCAAGATATTTTTTTGTGAATCGTCGTTATTGATATCAGTGTTTTTCTATTGATGTCGTTTTGGCCGATTGAAGGCATTGACGTATTCGATTATCATCTTCGTTATCGGTAACCGATTAAAGGTGCCGAGACATCCGTTGTACAATTGTTATCGGTTAACCGTTCTGAAGGTAATCGATATATTGAATTGGGATTATCAAAGATAATTCCCATCATTGTATAATTATTATCGATTGTCCGCTCTAACGTAATCGATATATTGAATTGGGATTATCAAATATAATTTCCACCGTTGTCAAAAAGATAATTCCCATCTTGTATAATTATTATCGATTGTCCGCTCTAACGAATCGATATATTGAATTGGGATTATCAAATATAATTTCCCGTTGTCAAAAAGATAATTCCCATCCGTTGTATAATTGTTATCGATCGCCATTCTACGGTAATCGAAGTATCAATTGGGATTATCGTGATAATTCCCATCCGTTGAATTATTATTGTCGTGTTGACCGATTCAAGGTAGCACACTATTATTCTTGTGAACTCGGTAAATTTTGTGATCGTTGAAGGTTGAGGATTTCCGAATCGTTGTGTTGTGATCGTTGCTCGTGTTAATCGGTCCTTAGGGATTTTGATCCCGGGATGGTTGTTTCAATATTGTCGGCCGTGTCGATCTTTCATTATTCGTGTCATCGCTCACTTGGTGAGTCGTATGATTTGTTTTGGATGTGTTATCCTTTGAGTTTCGTTGTCATGTTGTATCGTGACATATCCTAATCATATCTGCGTTAGATTGGTTATTGTGTAGGATTTTTAGCCGTGCACATATAGTCCTCGCGGATATTATTCCGTTGGTCGTGCACACGGACGTAGTTTCGTGAGGCTAATTAGGTACATTGTCCTACGTATATTCCGGATTCCATATACGGGCGGACATGTGCACGGACACATTTCCGGATCGGCGTCGTGATGTCCATCTTGTGAGCCATAAACTTTGATCGTCCATAGTATTGGATGAATTTGATGTTTTGTGATTGAGCGTTCATACGCCCGAGGGGTATGTTCGACAATCATGTTTGTTTCTTTGAGATCGTATTGTGATGATTTACGCGGGTTGTTCGGCTTTCGTGCCATCGTGATATTTTGGCGGCTTTCGAGGGCTTTCGTGCCATTGTGATATATCGGTATTTCCGCTTGAGCCTTCGGGCATTGTGATCCTTATTTATTTCAAATATTGGATTGATTTACCTTCGGGTAATGTATTGTTGTGTTCTATATTGATGATTCGCCGTTGGGCACTTATGTTCTAATCTATCGAGCGGTATTGATCGTATGCCATGGGCATAATATTCCACGAATGCTCGATTCTTACTTTGGTTTGTGAGCATCTCGTACTACCATTGTTGTACTATTTATTCTCGCCTTTGGATGCATATCATGTTGTGCATGTACTTGATATTCATTATATCGATGGTCGACCCTTGGGGGAACATGTTTTCATGTTTTAGGTACTTGCGAGGAGAGAGTTGAGACACAGGCATGACGATGGCGACGAGGCATTCGAGCGATACTAGTCCGAGATATTTTGGTGTTCATGTTGGTCGATACTGGAGTACTCCATTTTGTTCATCGTTGTCGCTTTGTATTATCTCGAGCAAGGCTCGTGGATGTTGTTGTATTTTTTATTTTGGCCATGTAGGCCCATTCTTGTCGTTGAAATTCCATATCGGGATAGTATGTCGGACGTCATGGTAGGGTCTGTGATTTCCTATTTCGGTCAGTTTGTTGTATTTTAGTCATGTTCGCCTGGTGGATCACCTGAGGTGGGGTCCACGGACCGTAATAACTTGGGATTTGGGGTGTTACGAGAAGATGGTATCGAGACAGTTGTGAGATACCCCGGCTTGTGTGTTATGTGGCTCTACCAAGGCGGTAGAAGGGGCCGCGATTATGACAACTGGATAAATGGGTTTTGTGAGTCGTGATAGTTGGACGACCGTATGAGTCATTCTTTCATCGAGTCGTCGCCGGTGAAGACTAGTATCGCAAGACCTCGAAGCTTCGTATGACCCGTAAGGACTCTATTCTCTTTTATGTGCATACATTCATTATGTTATTGATTATACCGCTTTGTTGACACTTGTATGTGACGATCGGGTGCGATTGATTTATGATTATTTGCTTTAGAGCGTGTGGGCTCAGACGGCTATGATTAGCGTGATCGATGTGATCGTTTATTTGTTGAGTATGTATACTCGTGTTTTGCGTTGACCTAGCATTCTGGCCGTCGAGGCGTAATTGTGTTGTGGTCATGATCGAACGTTGTTCTTTCAGTCTGGAAAGAGGACGTGACAGAGGGGGTAGAGGCCGCAGAGTGGGCCGACACCCGAAACCTCGTACCAATAATTTGGTGGCTGACGAATCATTTTCGGAGTCGTGCTCGAGAACCCACCGATCGTGATTGTGTTTGGATCGAGTTCAAGACTCTCATGTTAGAGAGGTATTATCTGGCTCCACTTCGTGAAGCCAAGTTGTCGGAGGTTTTGAACCCCGAATCCGTCGAGAACGAGGGTGTTATTGTTATCACTGAAAAGTTTCAAAGACTTCTTCAGTTTACTTCATCTGTTATCCGTACTGAGGCGGATAAGATCAAGTATTTTAGCAAGATGTTGAACCCGCGGTTGAGAATACAGTTGTTCAATCACAATTGTAACTCACTTGGTGAATTCATCGAGAAGGCTCTTGGAGCAGAACTCTCGATCGAGGAGCTTACTCAGGAGGATCTTTCAGTTTCTTCTGGTGAGAGGACTAGGATGCCGATTCGTTCAGAGGGACATCGAGCTCCGACGTCCAGGAGGTCATTTCCTAGTCGGCTTCGTGCTGGGAAAGCATTTTCTTCTCAGGCGACGAGTTCGACTGTTATTTGTTTTAATTGTGAATCAGCGGGGCATGTGAGTACTGATGTACTGCGCCTATTATTTATTTTCTGTGGTGGAGGCAGAACACCTTCGTAATCTGCAGAGTTCTAGTGCCGGTAGGTCTCGAGAGAGCTCATGGACCTCGAGAGATTTTATTACTTCAAAGTACTTCATCCAAGGGGTCATATCGGCTTAAGCCGTGAGGTATGGACACCCGAGGGGAGTAGCGAGTTCAGATTTGTGTTTTCCTCGAGTCGATGGGATCGAGGAACTCGACGATCCGGAGGATGTGGATTCCTGTACATTTGAGATGTAGCCTTGATCCGTATTTTTCTTGTCTCTGATTGATGTTTGACTCGGTCTTTATTTTAATATTGCGGTTGTGAGCTATTTATTATTGATCTATCTTGTTATCCTCAGATTCGAGAATCTTGATACTTGAGTCATTTGAGGTGATTTTCTTTCTTTTTGGTCCCGTGCTAGATTTTTGTGATAATCTGGGTAATCGTTCATTGTGATTCGAGACGTCAAGTCGTGAGGACTTGGGTGCGCGATTGATATGGTCCCGAGGACTATTCGTGCGTTATTATTTTCTTTTGTGGTGCGACTTCCTGGCTGGTCTCTAGCAGGAGAGTCATGATTCGGCTAATCTCGCATTTGATTGAGTGTCTTTATCACTTGATTTTTCGCCTTGTTCAGGCAGAGGAGACGTGGGGACCCGTGGGGTCGGCCCAGTTGCTCAGGCAGAATTGCTCGTATTGAGGAGTATTCCTGGAGATGTTGTTTTCTTATCCTGATGGATAGTCCGTGCCCCAACTTGTGCTCCCTGAGTTTCGGGGACGAAACTCTTTTTAAGGGGGGGAGTATGTAATATCCGGGGGTAATTTTTTTTCGTGTTACTGTTGAGTTGTACGTATTCATTTGGAATTGTACAGGTGTTGTTGTTTGGACCGATACAATTTATATTGTATTAAAATATTTCGGGATCGAAATATTTTTATTGGTCGTCGGTTTGGTTTCGTCGTTTGGTTGTTGCTTGGCGAGTTTGGAATTTTGGCTAAGTTTATAGCCATAGCGTACGCTACCTGTGTAGCATTACGTACGCTAATTTGTTGCGATTGCGTACGTTACGCCCTGAGGTTACGTACGTAATGCGTGGTAGATGGTGGGAACCTTCCTCGCCAACTTTCGGGGCGAGGGTATCATTGAGGTATCTTTTATATATATATATATATATATAAACTGTCACCTTTTGTCTCCCTCACTCACGTTCCTATCCCCCTCATCTCCATATTATATACATATAATATATATATATATATATATATATATATATATATATATATAATATATCATCATCATAATCATCTCTCACGTCTCACCTTCCCTCCCTTATTTTCTTTTTTTTTTCTTCTTCTTGCTGCCATCCCCTCCCTCTCGCCAGCTCTCCTCCCTCTCTTTTCTTTTTCTTCTTCTTCCCTCATCATCCCTCACCTCGCCAGCTCCCTCTCTTCTCTCCATCCTTCTCTCCGTCATTTTCTTTTCGGCGAGATGGAAGCTTGAGGACGGACGGGCCGGTTTCTCCATTTTTTCCGGCGAGCTTGAGTTCGGCGGGCAGGCAGCTCACGACCGGAGCTCGGCGGCGGCCTGGTCGGAATTTCCGAACCGGAAGGCTGCAAAACCCGGTCGACGTGTTCCGGCATTTTTCCTTCTTCCGGCGAGACGGCAGGCACCGGCTTCTCCATTGATTCCGGCGACCGGAAGTGGTTTTGTCCGGAACGGACGGCGGAACGGAGGTTTGACATTCTTCCGGCGAAGAGTTACAAACGGAGTCGGGTGAAAACCGGCCATAGACGGAAACGGGCCGGAGTTGGTCGAGGTCCGGCGGGTCAATTTTTCCGGCGGTCGATTTCCGGCATGGGAGTTTTTCGGACCAGGTCGATCGACTCTTCCGGTTAGTTTTTTTTGTGTATGTTATATATATATATACTGTTATATATATATATACTTGTGTGTATGGTGTAAATAGATATATATATATATAGCCTGCTGTGTGTGTTGTGTGTTTTATGTAATATATATATAGCCTGCTGTGTGTGTTGTGTGTTTTATGTAATATATATATATAGCCTGCTGTGTGTGTTGTGTGTTTTATGTAATATATATATATGAGCAGTGTGTGTGTGTTGTGTGTTTTATGTATTGATATATATATGAGTTGTATATATATATATATATATATATATATATACACGTATGTATACGGATTAATACGAATATAGTATGTGTTCGTGTTGGAATCGGAATTATCTATTGTGTTGTTTTCGGTCGATATCGTGTTATCGAATGAATTGTATTTCATTCAAGGTTGTTCGAGTGCTTGTGATTGTCGGAGGACGCGTTGATCGATTCGTGGTAGGACGTTGATCGTGGAAGGACTTTCTCGCCTTCGGTTTGAGGCAAGTTTTATACTTGTACTGGTCAATGAGATTAATGTTATCATGTATGTGTATGAATGTGTGTATCATTTCGAGACTTGGTCTCTTTGTGATTTTGTTGATATCAGGGGATTGTTTGATACGATACCCTTCGGCAAATTATGCCAAATATTATTGTTGTTCGTAAATGGCCGATCCAAGGCATTGCGGTACTTGTTGATAATATTGTTGTCGATAGCCGGTTCGCGGTATCGACATATCGATTGTTATTGTTGATTGATATTTCTTTGAGATATTGTTGTCGATAGCCGATTCGCGGCATCGACGTATCGATTGCTATTATTTATTGATGTTCCATCAAGATATTTTTTTTGTGAATCGTCGTTATTGATATCAGTGTTTTTCTATTGATGTCGTTTTGGCCGATTGAAGGCATTGACGTATTCGATTATCATCTTCGTTATCGGTAACCGATTAAAGGTGCCGAGACATCCGTTGTACAATTGTTATCGGTTAACCGTTCTGAAGGTAATCGATATATTGAATTGGGATTATCAAAGATAATTCCCATCTGTTGTATAATTATTATCGATTGTCCGCTCTAACGGTAATCGATATATTGAATTGGGATTATCAAATATAATTTCCACCCGTTGTCAAAAAGATAATTCCCATCTGTTGTATAATTATTATCGATTGTCCGCTCTAACGGTAATCGATATATTGAATTGGGATTATCAAATATAATTTCCACCCGTTGTCAAAAAGATAATTCCCATCCGTTGTATAATTGTTATCGATTGGCCATTCTACGGTAATCGAAGTATTGAATTGGGATTATCAGCGATAATTCCCATCCGTTGAATTATTATTGTCGTGTTGACCGATTCAAGGTAGCACACTATTATTCTTGTGAACTCGGTAAATTTTGTGATCGTTGAAGGTTGAGGATTTCCCGAACTGTTGTGTTGTGATCGTTGCTCGTGTTAATCGGTCCTTAGGGATTTTGATCCCAGGATGGTTGTTTCGAATATTGTCGGTCGTGTCGATCTTTCATTATTCGTGTCATCGTTCACTTGGTGAGTCGTATGATTTGTTTTGGATGTGTTATCCTTTGAGTTTCGTTGTCATGTTGTATCGTGACATATCCTAATCATATCTGCGTTCGATTGGTTATTGTGTAGGATTTTTAGCCGTGCACATATAGTCCTCGGCGGATATTATTCCGCGTTGGCTGTGCACACGGGACGTAGTTTCGTGAGGCTAATTAGGTACATTGTCCTACGTATATTCTGGATTCCATATACGGGGCGGACATGTGCACGGACACATTTCCGGATCGGGCGTACTGTGATGTCCATCTTGTGAGCCATAAACTTTGATCGTCCATAGTATTGGATGAATTTGATGTTTTGTGATTGAGCGTTCATACGCCTGAGGGGTATGTTCGACAATCATGTTTGTTTCTTTGAGATCTGTATTGTGATGATTTACAGCTTCGGGTTGTTCGGCTTTCAGGCCATCGTGATATTTTGGCAGCTTCGGCTGAGGGCTTTCAGGCCATTGTGATATATCGGTATTTCCGTTTGAGCCTTCGGGCATTGTGATCCTTATTTATTTCAGCGTTGGATTGATTTACCTTCGGGTAATGTATTGTTGTGTTCTATATTGATGATTCGCCGTTGGGCACTTATGTTCTAATCTATTGAGCAGGTATTGATCGTATGCCATGGGCATAATATTCCACGAATGCTCGATTCTTACTTTGGTTTGTGAGCATCTCGTACTACCATTGTTGTACTATTTATTCTGCCTTTGGATGCATATCATGTTGTGCATGTACTTGATATTCATTATACTGGATGGCTGACCCCGTGGGGGCGGAACATGTTTTCATGTTTTAGGTACTTGCGAGGAGAGAGTTGAGACACAGGGGCATGACGATGGCGACGAGGCATTCGAGCGATACTAGTCCGAGATATTTTGGTGTTCATGTTGGTCAGACAGTTGGAGTACTCCATTTTTGTTCAGTCGTTGTCGTTTTGTATTATCCGAGCAAGGCTCGTGGATGTTGTTGTATTTTTTATTTTGGCCATGTAGGCCCATTCTTGTCGTTGAAATTCCATATCGGGATAGTATGTCGGACGTCATGGTAGGGTCTGTGATTTCCTATTTCGGTCAGTTTGTTGTATTTTAGTCATGTTCGCCTGGTGGATCACCTGAGGTGGGGTCCACGGCACTGTAATAACCCAATGGGATTTGGGGGTGTTACAGCGTGAGTATTTTTAAATGGTATTTTGGTATCTGGAAACTTAGGTTACTTTGGAAATTGTTTTCTAAACTATTTTATCGGTACGTGTAAGCGATAGCTTAACGTATATTTTTAAACTTTTGAACTTTGGCATTTCGGGCCTTGTGGTTTCAAATGATATTTTTACGGCGGTTTTGATAAATGGATTTTATTAAGTCTTCGAATGATTTTAAAGATAGTACCTTCGTTCGCCTCTTAGGCGTTTGTAAATGTTTATAAATCTTTCTCTTAGCCTTGTGGGTTCCATCTCGGGGCCCACGATGCTGTAATATTCTCGGTCAGATCTGGGGGTGTTACAGAATATGGTATCAGAGCTTAGGTTGAGAAAACCTAGGCAGTCGGGTCGAGTTGGGTCGTGTTTTTTCGTGTCATTCGAGTTGTCGATTGACTAATACTAGAGCCCTAGATTTTTGTTGTTCACTTGGGCTTGTGCATTATGTGATTTACCAGTGTCGTACTGGGATTGTTGTGAACTTTTTCAAGTGGTGTTAACATGTTTCTTCAGATAGAGGTGTGTTGTGTTCTCGAGTTGAATTGAGGTTGCAAAATGTGTGTTTTGAAAATATCTGTGTCGAGTATTTTCTAGAGTTGAGACATGTGCCAGTATCACGGGGAATCATCGGCTTCACGATCTGTAAGTATTTGGATTTTTGGATTGCATTGAGATTTATTGACATTCTAAGTTGATATGCTTTGAGATTCAGCAGAATATTAATCGTTACAGTATAAGGTGACAGAATTGGGACAGGTTTGATTATTTGAGAAACTATGATTTTGGAAATCAATATGTCGGTTAAATTTTGGAAACAGAGTTGTGTATTCGGGAGGAGGACTGTAGATTGTTGAGAATAACATGTAGTTATGTTAATTCATTTCGAGATATATGAATTGTTTTTGAGCATTTGAAAATGATATTTTTCAAAATGAATATTTTACGGATGTTTTACCGTAAATGATTCTTTTGGGCCGAAACCCAATTGATTTTGGAATAGTTTTATAACTCCAGACTTGGGGTCCAAAAGAGTTTTCTACTTTAGAAACTTCTTGTTATGTGGAAAGGGATATGGGCTGAGACCCTAATGTTTCAAAAGGCTTTTTCATGTTTTCTAAAACTCCCGAGATTTGTAAAACACTTTACCAATCGTTTATCTATTTTATTTCCGCCTTTCGAGGTTTTGGTTTACTTGTTCAAATGAAAATTATCGGGAAGTCTTTCGCCGTGTTCGATTTATTGATTATTCAATATTTTGTCATAGCATGGTTGAGGTGATCTAGGATGGGTTAATGGTTGCCGTTACGAGTCATATGTGAAAAAGGAGTTTTTGTCGGAGTCTATACGTTAAGATCTTGGAACTCTATCGTGTGGTTTTCCGATGGAATGTCAGTCAAATTGGTGACGAACTGAATTGGTATACAAGAGTATGGATGTAGTCGAGCATTTGCATAATTACATTTTGTTAGATCGTGTGGATTTGAAGGAAACTGTTATCGAATACTTGGCATTATCGAGCCAGTTTAATTTTTTGAAAATTGATTTTGTAGTCTTACCAAAATTTATGTTTTGAGATTTGAAATTCTTGAAAGAACTTTCGAAAATTTGTCTTCTTGACGAGACTATATAATTTCAAACTGGTTTTGAAAATGTGACTGATATACATACGCATTTAGTGCATAGTGCATATCATGGTGAAGTTATGAGTGTGACTCACGAACTGTATAATACATCAGTATGGTACGATGAAAAGATTTTAGAACTTTGGTATGGTAGTTTTATTATCCACGGATGATCGGTTGATTGATCAAGATAATAGAAATATGTTGCGTGTTGTAGATTCATGCACATAATATTATTTTGGAAACTTGGGATTTTGTGAAACCGGGACATATGTGCTATGTGATTCCATTGGTATGATAGTAGCGCGATTTTACCGTAATGATTTTTGAATGATTTCTTTGTAAGTGTAGATTTGGGGATGGTGACCCCATGCTGGTGGTTTTGGATATTGAGTGGTCGTTCCCACTCCATGTATGATTGGATATGTTCGTCGGTTTGTGATTGGTTGTTCCTATGCCGAGGAGTATGTTCGACAATCAGGTGTGTTTATTGAGATCCACTGTATGTGATTGGTGTGTCATTTTGATAACCTTATTCGTTCGTATATCGGTTTATGTGATTCTGTGTTGATCGTGCCGGAGCTTACCATGTGATGGTATTCTCGATTATGTTTTGACCTCTGGATGGTCATATTGGAGTTTATCATGTTGATGATATTCTCGGCTGTGTTTTGACCTTTAGATTGGTTGTATTAGAGTTTATCATGTCGATGGTATTCTCGGTTAATTTGTTGGTTGATCATTGTTAGTGATCGTATGAGTGTTCAGATTTTGTGTCGATGTTTCAGGATTTGTGTCGTTGTATTGGGCAGTTGTTTCTTAGATGTAGTATGCATTATTGATTGTATCGGAATTGGGACTTGATTGTGTAATCATACATACAGGATTTGATATGGGCAGATTATTTTATCTGAAGACGATATATTTTTTAGACTCATGAAATTGTGATTGTAAGCGCGTTGAGGCTTCACAGGGAAGTCACTTGCTAGTATCTCAGGAGATCGTCGACTTGGCTCATATGTAAGTGTACTATTTTGGCTACTCGTTAATGATGATGATTGATCGTTGTTGTGATGGTTTCAGAATATTTTGGTTGAACGGTTTGTTTGTTTTCTATGACGGATTGCAAGTTTCGAGGACGAAACTTATTTTAAGTGGCGTAGTATGTAATATTCGGAATTTCCACTACTATTGTTTAATATTATTTTATCCAAGTTATATTATACCGCGTGGAATCTGTACAGTATGGATAAAATAAATGAAGGACTGAGAGATTTGTATTGGTATAATTGTCGTACTTAGTCGGCAATTGTATTTGAGGATATAGTGCGTCGTGTATACGTATCTAGTATGTTGAGACGTTGGACAAGAATAAGCTGAAAATGGCTAAGTACAGCCACATTAGCACACGCTACGATGTATACTTAGCGTACGCTAAGGCACAGGGATTACGTACGTTAAGGAGTATAGTTAACATACGTTAAGATGTTAAGTGTTACGTACGCTATGTATAGGGCATTACGTATGTAACGAGAGGAATCGGACAGCTCAGGCTATGGCCGACAGGTGGGATCCGTGGTCGGCAGCTTTCGGCGAAGAACGTGCATGGGCGAGTCAACTCTTGGTTAACGTACGCTACGAGTAGTGCATTACGTACGTTAAGTGGAGATTTACTGTAGCAAATCAACATACACATTACGTACGCTATGAAGAAGGTATTACGTACGTAAGCGACTGCACGAAATAAGTCAATGAGTTCTGGGATGATATTACGTGTTGTATCGAGATTTATTCGACTAGACAGGCGATCGACTCCAAGGCCGAGTGTAGCGACCACTTTTCTAAAATATAATTCTTCTAATTTTAAGAAGAGTAAATAAAAATTTTGTAGCGGAAATACATTTTTAAGAAAAAAAATAAACTTAATAATCGCAAGTAATAATCCCAAGTCACCATTAAATAAAAACATAATTTGACTTTAAAAATAAAACAAATGGAACAATTGTTCATAAAGCGTAGCTTAGGAAAAATAATAGTAAATAAATAAATAACAACTCTTGAAGCTTGATCATCTCACACTCATACGCATGCCACATCGAGCTCCTCAACCTGAAAATGGGGTAAAAAGTGGGGTGAGCTTCCAACTCGCTCAGTGTGGAGAGTACGCAATATGTCTACGTTAATTACTAAATATATTAGCAAGTATAAACAACATGACTGATAAATTCTGAAGCCCGTCGGCTAGCCCGAAGGCTTTATGCACAATTAAGTGCTTCTGACTGATTTGCACATTCAAGTGCTTCTGACTGGTTGCACATTTAAGTGCTTCTGACTGATTGCACATTTAAGTGCTTCTGACTGATTTCACGTGCACATACGAGATAATATATAAAGCAATTAAAATAAACAAAAGCGTAATAAATCCCCACACCTGGATAAAATTGCAGTTCTGAACTTGAATGTGATGAAATGCTTGACTCGACAATTCTAGGCCCGTAAATTCTTGTTGTTATCTACAATTAATAATAATAGAAAATTATTATTATTATATGACCGAGAATTAAATTATGATTGAATAATAATATCAACTGGAAAGGTCAACATGTTAAAAGTTTGGCCGAAAGGGACTGATTTTTAAAATGTTGAAAACTAGCTGGGGTTCAAATTAAAAGAATTGAGAAAACGCAAGGACTGAAATTAGAAAGGCTAAAAAGAATCTGGGGTTAAATTGAAAGGTCTGGAAACAAGGGGGACTCAATTGAATAACCCTAGGAAATTAGGGTATATAACCCTGCTAACACCAGAACAGTCGGCCGAATTCATTATCGATGCTTCTTCTTCCTCGGTTCACACTCTCTCTCTCTTCTTCATTCTCTTTCTACCGTCAAAAAGAAACACACACACACACACACACACTTACACACACTCACACACGCATAATCGACCACGGCAGATGAAAGAAAAAAGGAAGTTCGTCGGCACCGCATGGTTGAGACGAGCGGCGGCGTTTTCCGGCGAAGAGGAGATGAGACTCGAGGTTTCTGGATTCGGGTTGGATTTTACCCGAGGAAGAAGGTTTGTTATGGGTGGTATGACTGTTCGGTCCGATTGAGCAGATGTGGTGGGTTTGGGTGCCCTGATCGGAGACGGCGGAGATGGGTTCTGAGTTTGGTTGCAGGTTACTGTGTTCGTTTCTTTTTTTTTCAAGAAGGGACGATGGGAGTTTGGTTCCAAGATGGATTCTGCAAGAGCGGATCGCTATTCAGGGCTGGTTCCTGATGGAAGGAATAAGCAGAAAATAACACGTATGGTGTTTGATTCTTAACACCATTTAATCGAACTAGCAGTTTCTATAAAAATAATGAACAGGGATGACATGAATGAAGAGAATAAATTGATTTACAGAATGATAAGAAGAGTGGGATCTGAGTTTTACCTGTTCCGAGAAGGTGAAAGATTAAAACGGCAGAAAAGGGACGATTGCAGTAAGGAGGAAAAAGATATATTTGTGTATTATATACTGTAAGAAGAAGAATTAGAAAAGACCCAAAATAAATGTGTCTTAATTTGGGTCAATAATTGAAGTTAAATGTATTGATTTGAGAAGTTTGGGGAGAATTTGGAAAGTTTGAGTATAGGAAGAAAAAAAAACGAAAAAAATGTTTTCCTCAAATGTTGAGCTGAATATTAAATAATAATAATATTATTAATATTATTTCTAATAATAATAAATAATAGGGATAATAATAACAATAATAGTAATAATAATAATAAATAATATTATTATTTATCTTGTAAAATCTTTTGGGTAATAATCAATATTGTTTAAAATTTGACTCGGGCCTAGAAATGACGACATGAAGCACGATGAATTAAAACGAGAAATGACATGAATCACATGACTGGACATGGCTTATAATAACAAATGAATTTGCATGATCATGAAAATAAAATAAATTAAATGACAAAATTATTCGGGCATTAATTTAATAAAATTAAACATGTTTTCTATAATTCACAATAAATTGTATATGCGAAATCGGGGTGTTACAACCTACCCCCCTTTAACAAATTTTCGTCCTCGAAAATTAAGTTACGTACCTTGAAAAATGAATGTTGGATACTTAGAACGGATCTCCTCTTCACGTTCCCAAGTTGCCTCATTTGGTCCGTGACGACTCCACTGAACTTTCACCAATTTAACCTCTTTATTCCGTAACTGATGTACCCTACGCTCCAAAATAGTTGTAGGTACCTCTTCATAAGTCAGGTTCTTGGCTACATGCAACTCTTTGAAATTGCATATGTGACCAGGATCATGTATGTATTTTCTCAGCATGGAGACGTGAAAGACATTATGCACTCCCGATAACTCTAACGGCAATGCCAAACTATAAGCAAGATCACCAACGCGACCCAAAATCTCAAAAGGTCCGATATAACGAGGCTGTAGCTTTCCCTTTTTACCGAATCGTACCACTCCTTTCATCAGTGCTACCTTCAGGAACACCTTCTCTCCAATCTCAAATTGTATATCTTTCCGTCATTTATCAGCGTAAGACTTATATCGATCCTGGGCGGTCTTAATCCTACTTCTGATCTCGGCTATCTTTTCTACAGTCTGCTCGATCAATTCTGGACCCAAAATCTTTCCTTCTCCAACCTCACTCCAATAAAGAGGCGATCGACATTTCCTTCCGTAGAGAGCCTCGTACGGGGCCATTTGTATAGTTGCTTGGTAACTATTGTTATAAGCAAACTCTACTAACGGCAAAATATTCTCCCAATTCTCACCAGTATCAAGAACACACGCCCTCAACAAATCTTCAAGTGTCTTGATAGTCCGCTCAGATTGACCATCGGTTTGCGGATGAAATGCAGTACTGAAATTCAACTTAGTGCCTAACGCACTCTGAAGACTCTTCCAAAATTTCGACGTAAATCGCGGATCTCTATCAGAAACGATCGACACTGGAACACCATGTAGCCTCAAAATCTCCCGAATATAAATCCGTGCATATTGTTCCATACTATAAGTCATCCTCACAGGTAGAAAGTGAGATGACTTCGTCAAGCGATCTACTATCACCCAGATAGCATCGTTCTTCCTCACTGTTTGTGGCAGACCAACCACGAAATCCATTGTGATATGCTCCCATTTCCATTCTGGAATTTCCAACGGTTGAAGTAAACCTCCTGGCCGTTGGTGTTCTGCCTTCACCTGCTGACATATCATACACCTCTCCACAAATACACCAATGTCTCGTTTCATTCCTCTCCACCAAAAGAACTTCTTCAAGTCGTGGTACATCTTTGTACCTCCCGGATGAGCAGAGTATGGTGCATTATGAGCTTCTTCAAGGATTTGCCTCCTAAGGGATGTGTCCTTAGGAACACACAACCTCCCATCGTAAGTCAAAACGTTGTCTGCGGCAATGACAAATTTCTCAATACTCCCATCTTGTGCCCGATCTTTCATCTTACACAAGAACTTATCACGTGGTTGAGCCTCCTTAATCTTATCTCTCAAGTTTGGTTGCAAGACCAAAGATGATAAGATTGCTTTCGAACGTTTTGAAGACTCAACTACCTCAATCCTCAACTGGGAGAACTCCTTTATCAAACTCTCCTTATCGTTCAAGCAAGCTAACTCGCCTCTAGTCTTCCGACTCAAGGCATCAGCTACTACATTCGCCTTACCCGGATGGTAATGGATGGTACAATCATAGTCCTTCACCAATTCTAACCATCTCCTTTGTCTCATGTTAAGATCCTTCTGTGTGAAAAGATACTTCAAACTTTTATGGTCCGTGTATATCTCACACTTCCATCCGTAGAGATAGTGACGCCAAATCTTCAGCGCATGTACTACAGCAGCCAACTCCAGATCATGTGTTGGATAGTTCAACTCATGTGGTTTAACCTGTCTCGATGCATAGGCTACTACTTTACCATGTTGCATCAGAACACAACACAACCCCTGCTTTGAGGCATCACTATAAATAACAAAGTCTTCCATCGGATCAGGAGTCGTTAATACTGGTGCCGAGGTTAGTCTCCTTTTCAACTCTTGAAAACTTTCCTCACACTTGTCACTCCATTCAAACCTCACGCCTTTCCTTGTTAACTGGGTCATAGGAGTGGCAATTTTCGAAAATCCTTTGATAAATCTTCTATAATAGCCAGCTAAGCCCAGAAAGCTGCGAACTTCGCTCGCATTCTTGGGTACTCCCCAACTACTCACTGCTACAACTTTATCGGGATCTACCTCAATCCCTTTTGAAGTCACCACATGTCCAAGGAATCCAACTCTGTTCAACCAAAACTCACATTTCTTGAACTTGGCATACAACTTCTCCTTGCGAAGTGTCTCCAATGTAAGTCTCAAATGCTCTTGGTGTTGTTTCTTGTCCTTAGAATACACCAAAATGTCATCTATGAAAACGATCACGAACTTATCCAAGTAAGGTTAGAACACTCTGTTCATTAAATCCATAAAGACTACCGGTGCATTACTCAGACCAAATGGCATCACTACAAATTCAAAATGTCCATAACGGGTCCTGAAGGCCGTCTTGGGAATGTCACACTCCCTAATCTTCAGTTGGTGGTATCCCGACTGCAAATCGATCTTCGAAAAGGTTCCGGATCCTCTCAATTGATCGAATAGATCCTCGATTCTCGGTAGTGGGTACTTGTTCTTCACCGTGAGTCGATTCAACTCTCGGTAATCTATACACATCCGAAGTGACCCATCCTTCTTTCTTACAAATAGTACTGGTGCACCCCATGGTGACACACTAGGACGAACAAATCTGAGCTCCAGCAACTCTTGAATTTGGACCTTCAATTCTTGAAGTTCCTTCGGAGCCATTCTATATGGCGCTTTGGATGTAGGGGCCGCCCCAGGGACTAAATCAATACTAAACTCCACTTTCCGATCGGGTGGGACTCCCGGAAAATCTTCTGGAAACACATCCAAAAACTCCCGTACTATAGGTAAATGCGTTGGGAAACCTCATTGAAATGCAGTGTCGACCAAACTCACCAAGTAACCCTGGCATCGCTCCTTCCTTAGGCTTCTTAGTGCTTTCATGGATGTGATTACTCTGGGTACCGTCCTACTCTTAGTACCATAAAAAGTGATCAACTCTCCTTCAGAACACCTCAATGTCACCTTATTCTCACGGCACCTTATATCGGCATCATGTCTATCGAGCCAGTCCATACCAAGGATCACGTCAAAATCCATCGAGCTAATCAAATACAGGCTAGCATCAAATTCTCTACCTCCTATCTCAATATTATCGTCAATCATTGTATTAATGAGGATCGTATTTCCTGACGGTAAGCTAATCTCGAGAGACTCAACAGTTCTAACACTTTTATGACCAATTGAATGATAAAACTTTGCAGACATAAAAGTATGTGTGGCACCAGTGTCAAATAAAGCGAAAGCAGGCACATTAGAGATCATAAGCATACCTGACACCGTGCCGGGATTCTCATCTGTGTCCCTTTGGGTCAAAGTATAAATGCGAGCTTTTCCTCCAGAACCTTGACCTTTGGCCCTTTGGAGATGACAGTTCAAAGATGAATGTCCTGGCTCCTTGCATCTATAGCAGACACCTTTTCCATACAAACACTCTCCGCCATGATTTTTACCACACTTTGGGCATGCAGGCCTAGTGATCGGTGCACCCGGTCCAGATTTCTCATCTACCTTCTTCTGTTTATTAGAAGCGACAACCTTAATTTGGTTCCCATTCCAATGCCTCTTACCGGTATTAGGCTTAGTTGACTGTTGTTGATCCAGATTATGGCTAGCCTCAACCTCTTGAGCTCGAAACACTGTCTCGGTATATGGTAGCACCCCATGACCAGCCACGATGTGACGAATACTCGGGCATAAACCACTCCGGAACTTAAGGGCCCTCTTCCGGTCTGTATCCACCATGTGCTCCACAAAGAAGCTGATTTGGTTGAATTTCCTCTCATATTCTTCAACCGTCATCCCTCCTTGTTCGAGATTCCAAAACTCTCTCTCCATCTTCTCTCGGTAATGTTGTGGGTAGTATTGTTCCATCACTATTTCCTTGAATCGATCCCAAGTCAATGCAGCACGCTCGGCTGCCGGCCTCAAACGCCAATAGCTTATCCACCAGCGTCCAGCATCCTCCACCATTTGATATTGGCGGCAAAGAATTCTTTGTGCATCAGTGCACCCAATGAGCTCAAAGGTGCGCTCGAGCGACATGAACCATTCATCAACAAAAGCTGGTCCTTCTCGAGCTTTGAATGTTGGTGGGGTGAAACGCCGGAACTGTTGCACAACTTGTGCCTGAGTAGGAGCCGGCACATGGTTATCCTGACCTCCGTCACCACCACCGCCAGCACCAAGGTTGGCATTCTGACCACCGAGATTATCTGCACCTCAGTTAGCTAGGCGTCCACGTCCACGAGTTGCCATTATCCTATGGCATACCACACGCAACGACCCTTCAGTACTTACCCAACGACAGGGAGAAAATAAAATGGAGAGTTATATTACATCTCTAGCAATGATGATTTACGCATGTCACACATATACTTATGAATTTATAAGAAAATAATTTTATGCCCAAATACTTTATCATAAAATTCTTATGTACAAAATATAATGAAGATGCATCTTTAATGCATAAATCACGGTTGATCTGATAAACTGCATTCATCACATAATGAATAATAATAACTTAATGTACCTTGGAGTCGACGTGGAGCGGCAGAGGTGGATGATCATAATTGCTAAAAATATTTCACTACTTGCGAAACAAAATTTCAGTTTTGAAAAAGAAAACATTTCAACGAGTCTACAGAACCGTAGACCCGCTCCGATACCACTTATGTAGCGACCACTTTTCTAAAATATAATTCTTCTAATTTTAAGAAGAGTAAATAAAAATTTTGCAGTGGAAATACATTTTTAAGAAAAAAATAAACTTAATAATCGCAAGTAATAATCCCAAGTCACCATTAAATAAAAACATAATTTGACTTTAAAAATAAAACAAATGGAACAATTGTTCATAAAGCGTAGCTTAGGAAAAATAATAGTAAATAAATATATAACAACTCTTGAAGCTTGATCATCTCACACTCATACGCATGCCACATCGAGCTCCTCAACCTGAAAAGGGGGTAAATAGTGGGGTGAGCTTCCAACTCGCTCAGTGTGGAGAGTACGCAATATGTCTACGTTAATTACTAAATATATTAGCAAGTATAAACAACATAGCTGATAAATTCTGAAGCCCGTCGGCTAGCCCGAAGGCTTTATGCACAATTAAGTGCTTCTGACTGATTTGCACATTCAAGTGTTTCTGACTGGTTGCACATTTAAGTGCTTCTGACTGATTGCACATTTAAGTGCTTCTAACTGATTTCACGTGCACATACGAGACAATATTTAAAGCAATTAAAATAAACAAAAGCGAAATAAATCCCCACACCTGTATAAAATTGCAGTTCTGAACTTGAATGTGATGAAATGCTTCACTCGATAATTCTAAGCCCGTAAATTCTTGTTGTTATCTACAATTAATAATAATAGAAAATCATTATTATTATATGACCGAGAATTAAATTATGATTCAATAATAATATCAATTGGAAAGGTGAACATGTTAAAAGTTTGGCCGAAAGGGACTGATTTTTAAAATATTGAAAACTAGCTGGAGTTCAAATTAAAAGAATTGAGAAAACGCAAGGACTGAAATTAGAAAGGCTAAAAAGAATCTGGGGTTAAATTGAAAGGTCTGCAAACAAGGGGGACTCAATTGAATAACCCTAGGAAATTTGGGTATATAACCCTTCTAACACCAGAACAGTCGGCCGAATTCATTATCGATGCTTCTTCTTTCTCGGTTCACTCTCTCTCTCTCTCTCTCTCTCTCTCTCTCTCTCTCTCTTCTTCTTTCTCTTTCTACCGTCAAAAAGAAACACACACACACACACACACTTACACACACTCACACACGCATAATCGACCACGGCAGATGAAAGAAAAAAGGAAGTTCGTCGGCACCGCGTGGTTGAGACGAGCGGCGGCGTTTTCCGGCGAAGAGGAGATGAGGCTCGAGGTTTCTGGATTCGGGTTGGATTTTACCCGAGGAAGAAGGTTTGTTATGGGTGGTATGACTGTTCGGTCCGATTGAGCAGATGTGGCGGGTTTGGGTGCCCTGATCGGAGACGGCGGAGATGGGTTCTGAGTTTGGTTGCAGGTTACTGTGTTCGTTTCTTTTTTTTTCAAGAAGGGATGATGGGAGTTTGGTTCCAAGATGGATTCTGCAAGAGCGGATCGCTATTCAGGACTGGTTCCTGATGGAAGGAATAAGCAGAAAATAACACGTATGGTGTTTGATTCTTAATACCGTTTAATCGAACTAGCAGTTTCTATAAAAATAATGAACAGGGATGACATGAATGAAGAGAATAAATTGATTTACAGAATGATAAGAAGAGTGGGATCTGAGTTTTACCTGTTCCGAGAAGGTGAAAGATTAAAATGGCAGAAAAGGGACGATTGCAGTAAGGAGGAAAAAGATATATTTGTGTATTATATACTGTAAGAAGAAGAATTAGAAAAGACCCAAAATAAATGTGTCTTAATTTGGGTCAATAATTGAAGTTAAATGTATTGATTTGAGAAGTTTTGGGAGAATTTGGAAAGTTTGAGTATAGGAAGAGAAAAAAAAAACGAAAAAAATGTTTTCCTCAAATGTTGAGCTGAATATTAAATAATAATAATAATAATAATAATATTAATTCTAATAATAATAAATAATAGGGATAATAATAACAATAATAGTAATAATAATAATAAATAATATTATTATTTATCTTGTAAAATCTTTTGAGTAATAATTAATATTGTTTAAAATTTGACTCGGGCCTACAAATGACGACATGAAACACGATGAATTAAAACGATAAATGACATGAATCACATGACTGGACATGGCTTATAATGACAAATGAATTTGCATGATCATGAAAATAAAATAAAATAAATGACAAAATTATTCGGGCATTAATTTAATAAATTAAACATGTTTTCTATAATTCACAATAAATTGTATATGCGAAATCGGGGTGTTACACCAAGCGACCAAGTCCACACCAATCAAACTATGGCTAACTCGCTTAATCGAAGATACCAGCCCACCATCGAATACCTAGCGATCGACTCCCAAGGCGATCGCCCTTTGGCATCTGGCGATCGACTCTAGTGCCCAGCTAAGGACGGCCGACCTACTCCCCGAATAGAGACGATCGCCCGGTAAAGTCATCGAAGGTCGGATCTCAGAACAGCACCCACGTGCAGATCCACAAAAGGCGCTGACAGACAAGACCTTTGACCCCAGCCTGTCACCTACCTCACCTACTGACAGGGCCGCCGAAAGTTACAAAGTGGGACCGCCCGTGACAGCGACTCAGGACGCGTGCAGGCTCCCCATTGGACCGTACAGTTGGCTGCCAACAGCAGCCGTGGACTTTAAGGGAACAAGCCCATGTGCTAAAAGACGATCGCCCGCTTATTATAATACAGCAAAGGCGATCGCCCGGCATATCCAAGTCCTATAAATAGAGAACCTCCTCCTACTGGAAAAAGGTTCCCAACTCATTTACTTACATTCCGAATTCATTCACAGAAATACAGAAGAACATACATACCATCAAGCTCCCAGCTTTCTCGCCGGAATCTACCTCAGGATTTCTCTCTCAGAATCTCTCATCCAGAAAACGATTGGCAGAGGCAAGATATCTCCACCAGGCAGATTCCAAGAGATCCGTAAGCCCAGGAGCTCAAACATACAGCCAATACACACCGTGAGAGACTGTCGATCTCTCACCGTCGTCACCGTTTATCTTCGTTGTTACAAGAACTCACAGAGCATCACATCTGGTTCTTCCGGCAATCTACACGCTCACTAGCTAAGATAACAAGAATCTTTACACTCATTGTAACTGTATTCTTACATTAGTACTTGTATCCCTGAATATTAGTATTAATAATATCTCGCGAAAGCATTCAAGCCCGGGACTAACAACCCCGGCAAATCTTGTGTTATTTTCCTTTTCTCACGGAAGTGTTATCGCATTTGTTTGCTATCCATCCATTCCAGCAATATCTATCTCCGGATAATATTTTGGGTAGCAACAATTGGCGCTAGAGGAAGGGCTTCTATACCTTCATTTTTCATTCCTACCGTCCCAAAGAACACTCACTGTTCTCGGGGCATATACTTGAAGTGACACTCACTGCGCTTCAAAGAAAACCTTCAGAATCATGACATCCGCCGGTACATCGAAGAGAGCCACTCTCCGAACCGCCGGACACCATATCCCAGCTCAATCCGAACCCCAGCCGACGATCGGGGGAAGCCGCGGCAACGCGAGACTCTCGATCCCGCACCTGAGAGATATCCCCAACCTCTCACTCGACCAGTTCCAAACCGAGGAACAGATCGAGGAGGCTATGGCCATCCTAGAGGAGCGACGGAGAGCATGCGCGTCGCCCGCAATAACTCCCTCGATCGTCCGCCGCATTGGAAAACGTAAATTCAATGGGCTACTGGGCGAGCGATCGTCAGAAAGCCCCAATTCGCGAGAAAAGGCTCTCGCACGACCGGACAGATCCGTATTCAATCGCTTGGGGCGCGACCCATCCTGGCGACTGGGGCATTCTGGTCCCGACCACGAAAAGACGGAATCCGAATCCGTACTGCAGTTCACTACCCAACTCGCGGCACTCGACGCAGTCGCCGTCGACTCCGCTCCAATCGCCAGGATCAATTATACCGGCAAGCGGGCCGGGCTCCCAAACGGGCCGCCAACGGGTGGGTCAAATTTTGGGCTGGGCCAAAAAGGCCCAGGATTTTTTGGGCCTAAATATTGAGACCCGTGGCCCATGCTGGGCGGGCCTAGCCCAGCCCATGGACTACAGATTTTTTCTTGCTTCCAACTTAATTAACCAAAATATATTAAAAGTATCAATAATATGATAGAAATATATTTTCAACTATTTTAAAAAGTTCAAACATCCATTTCAATACTATTAAAATCGTTAGATTCTTGCACTACAACTAGCGGTACGGATAGTAGCTCATCACTTGGTCCATTATCTGTATTCGATAGCAAAATATCAATACAAAAATCTAAACAAAATCAACTTTAAATTGAAATAAGTTACGGTGTAAGGTTATACCCATTAACCTTAGACTAATTAATTAATATTTATTAGTTATTAAATTTTTCATGGGCCTCTGGGCGCCCGTGGGCTGGGCCTTCCTGGGCTGGGCCAAAATCTGGGCGGGCCAAAAAGGCCCAAGTTTCTATGGGCTAAAAAAGTAAAGCCCAAAGCCCATTTATTCATGGGTGGACTGGGCCGGCCCGTGGGCCTGGGCCACTTTTGCCAGGTCTAGGATCAGTACTCGATCGCCTCGGCTCCCGCTCCGAGCGCCGAGCCGCGAGCAGCCAAGCCACGGCGATAGCCGCTATGCAACGCCATCTCGATGAGATGAAAGTACTCTTGGACACTGGGGCAAGCGCCAGCAGAAAGATCACCGGGCCGACCGAGCCACTCGCGGTCCACATCGAGCTCGCCCCCGTGCAACCAAGGATCGCTCCTCCCAAAACACCTCTGTATGAACTATGAAGGGAGATCGGACCCCGAAACCCACCTGAGTAAATTCCGAATCTACATGACTGGGTGTGGGGCATCAGATGCAACCAAGTGCCGTATCTTCCCGTTAACATTGGGCGAGCTGGCCCATAGGTGGTACGCCTCACTACCACCACGATCGATCATCTCCTTTGAGAAACTGGCGAATGACTTCACGTCATACTTCGCCACCAAGGTTGCCAGACCAGAAGGCCACCACCGCGTGATGAAAATCAGGCAGGGGAAAGACGAAACCGACGCAGGTTACATCGACTGAGTAAACGAAATCATCCTCACCGGCGAACCCGTCAGTGACGAGCTCGCTCTCTATTCGGTCCTGGGGGGATTCTACGGTCATTCACCCATGTTTAAGCATCTCACCAAGGAGATCCCCCCGACCTACGTGATCTTCCGCGCTAAGGCTGCCGACTTTCTGGCCAGGCAAAGGCTATTCACCTTCCACCGAGGCGAGGAAGCGCCACCTCCTGTCCAAAAGACGACGATCGCCAAATCCAAGAAGGCGATCGCCAAGACTCCCGGAGATCTCAAGGCCTTCGAGGACATGGAAGCCCATCTCCTCCATACGTTCAACCGAACTCCGGCCCACATTTTCTATGCCATCAAGGGGCACGAACCCCTAAACAAGCCAAAGGCGATAAAGGACCACGGTCACCTGGACAACAATCAATATTGTGCCTACCATAAGAGTCCCGGCCACAGCACCAACTAATACCGCGACCTCCTCAAACAGCTCTGGAGATTGTTCGAGGAGGGCAAGTTGGACAGCTTATTGGCTTAGCCGAAACCCCTACCAATCTCTATACACGATCGTCCGAGTCGAACACAAACATGTTGGGAAGCTCATACGAGCCGACCCCCAGATCAACCTCGGCGACCGTCTCCACATGCTTCATTCAAGAGAAGGGAACCTCGGAAGTCTCTCCCCGATCTCCCTCATTTAACAAACTGGAGGACTCGCTCGCCATCTACAGTTCACCATCTAACGTGATGGACTAAGGCGCGAGATCGCCTCCCCCGCACAACGTACACCGTCGAGGGTCAGTATCTACATGACGATCCGAGGTAGAAGAGTGCAGCCATGGTCCTGGTGGTCGATGGAACCGACTGCTTAGGACATGCAAGGTCCCTTTGGGCCAAGATCGCCTGCCCTTCGTTTAAATACGAGGTCGGCATAGTCTAAGGGCCCTCCAAAACTAATCAGTGGACACGATCGCCTGCCCTCAAAGGTTCATCATTTAACATGGTGAACCCGGACAATGCGACGCATCACTACCCCCGTCTCAACGTACACCGTCGAGGTTCGCCATCTTCATGGCGGGCCGAGGTAGAAGCAGAGCTATCAAGCCGTGGAAGTGGAGTTGATTAATCCGATGATGCTCCGCGCAAGGACTCCTCTAGACCAAGACCGCACGCCCTTCGTTTAAATACGAGGCGAGGCGCAGCCTAACAGAGGACCCTCACATAAAATGAGTCACGAGACAGACAATGTCGTTCGCGCACAAGACATGGTCAGGGAGTCGGTCCATCGAACTCCGCGATCGTACACGATTCCTCAAGACGGACGACCGTCCTCGAGGATTCGACAAAGTTGAAGACCGCTCACTCAACGAATTATTTTCATTCCCTTACTTTCACTAAGTGAATAAATACAAGGGGGAAGAGTGCGGACTACCTATACAACGATCGTCCCTATTCAACCACATACGGAGATCGCCATTTTTCAGATGTTGTGTAGTGATCGAATTTGTTGTAAAAGTTATCTTTATGAGTTTATCAATTCATTTGGAAATACACTCACAACGATCTCTCCTCACACATTTATACGAAGTCAAGCAAAAGACTCAAATATAGCAATCATTCAAGTGATAAGTCAGAGAATCAAACATTCATTTCATTGCTTGAAGGATCAAAATACATGGTCGCCCGAAGGCGAAAATGCTACAAAGAGAAAACTACAAAACTACGAGACAAAAAGCTAAAACAAGCAAGCAAGAGTGAAGAGCCTCAGGCCCCCGCCTGGCCTTCGCCTTCAGCCGCCGGCTCGACCTGCGACCCTTCCCCAGTTTCCGGAGCGTCCTCCCCGTCCTCCGGAGCGTCAGGATGAATGAGGTTCGCCGGAGTCGGATACCAGCTCAGATCCACGCCAAGCTCCGAGAGATCCAAAATCGGCAAGGAGAAAACAGGATGGAGAGGATGCTCCAGCGCATACGCCTTGAAATTCTCAGCAAGAGGTCCGACCTCCAGCCCTCCCTTCTTGGCAGCTCGGATCGAGTCAGCGAACGCCATATAATAGGCAAACTCGCTGACAACTCCAAGTTAAGGAAGGGATTGGCCTTGGTCGCCTCTACCTCCCCTTTCAGCTCCGCCATCGCCTGTTGCGACCCTTGGAGCTCGGCCTCCCTCGCAGCTATCTTCTCCCTCAACTCCGCCAGCTCGCTAGTCAACCGAGCGATCGTCACCTTCTGACGATCGGCCTCCATCTCAGCGGCCTTCTGCGCCCGCACGGCGTCGGTCATCCTGTCCTGGAATCGGTCAACCGCCAACCGAGACATCTCGGCATCCTTCCTCGCCAGCTCAAGCTCTTGGCTCGCCCGCTTGGCTGCCTCCAAAGAGTCCTTCTCCATTGCCGCGATCTTGTCGGTGAACTCGGCGTTCTCTTTCCGAGCCGCCTCGAGATCCGCCTGCAGGCGAATAGTGGAAGGTCGCCCCTCAAACTCCTGCGCAACCTGGACAGCCATGGTCGCCGTCTGGAGAGAAAGGGCGAGAACAGCCTGCATCGTACTCCCCGATCGCTGACGAGCGATCGCATCTAGATCGGTCGTCCAGGCCTCCGGTAGAGCAGAAGCGGCCTTGCTGACGTATTGCAGGATGTCATAGGACTGGCGAGGAGATCGGCTCGCTAAGAAGTCCACGACCATCGGCAAACAAGTTGGATCAGCTCTACGGGCCCTACACCAAAACGACAAGAGTCAGCACATCTCCTACGCAAATGCAAGTTTCAACTCAAAAAATGCAATCTACCTCTCAGCCCTCTCGGGGTCGCGACCGATATACTGTTTCCCTCGAGGAGTCTCAGCGTCAGCGATCGCCATCTCACGCATAAAAGCCGCAGAGGGCGGATCATTCTCCGGAGAGAGAACGGTGATCGGAGGCGCGGTGATCGGCACCTCATTGGCGGGGGCAGAAACTGGAGTTTCTTCCGGCCTCGGCCTTTTGTGATTCGTTCGAAGCCCCTCCTCCGGAACTCCCTCCTCAGCCACAATCGGCTCCACGCGAGGCTCCGCCTCCGGAATAATTGGCAGCGCAACAAGTGGGGCCCGAGACGACTTCTTGTGGCGGAGATGGCCCAGAACTCCAGGATTCGACATGGCGATATCCGGTGGGGGATCCAAAAAGCGAGGAAAGCGAACCTCTACAGTTAAGACGATCGATCAACAATTAGATATTTTTCCTCAAGTAAGGCAATCGCCTAGAAAGTGAAGGTAGCAGGAACTCATACCTGGTACCAAGAGATGTCTCAGGAAACGGAATAGCCGATCCGACAACCAACGAATCTCCTTATTGATCTGGCTAGCGTCAAGGTCGTCGTCCGACAAGCTCCGTATCCGCTCCCAGACAACCAGGAAATCAAAGGGCAGCTCCTCGATCGCCGGAATATGAAAACCTACAAAGCCGAAATCAAATTAGATCAGTTCAGAACACATCCGAATGAAGGGAGAGTCTAAACCCTTACCGGGATTCCTCTCCCGAAACTCAGTAGGGATCTACAGTTCGCCCGAAGGATTGTCGCTCGCAGAAGCCCTCCACGCGCCGGCGACCCAGAACCACTTCGTGGGATCGCCCCGCGCCTTATTCGGGACTCCGAGGATTACCCGACCAGATCGGCCCTGAATATGGTGACCTCCGACCGACCCTTTCTGAGCCGTCAGCTTGAACAAGTGGTTCATCTCCGACGGCGAAGGGAGGCGGTACAGGCGGTGACCGCCAAACAGAGTGAGAGTGCAGATTATCTGGAGCCAAGCGTTCGGCGTCAGCTGAAGTGGCGCCACGTTCCAAGCGGCCAGCAGGTGGGAGACAGCAAAAGATAGAGGGAAGCACAGCCCGGCCTCCATAATCGCCTCATTCATGGCAACCATACCTATCGGAGGTTGATCGGCTCGCTCATTCTCCGCCGGCACAAGTATATCCACATCTGAAGGAACGTGGAACCTCGTCCTCCAGACGGCCAGGTCTTTCCTGGTCGCCGAACTCCTTCTTTGGCCAAGCGACCACAGAGATCACTGCGCATCCCGGAACTGCGACCGTTTGGCAAACTGGTAAGGGTAGGCGATCGAGTAATCCCGGAAATCGAATCTTGGAGGCGGACCGGCCAACTTCTCCATAATCTCAGCAAAAGCCAGATAGGCCCGGCCGAAAGCACTATGCTGCTCCCAGTGGGCCCTAATCGCCAGATCTCTCTCCATCTACGATCGTCTGTCTTCAGCGGCCGCCTCCTTAGCGACGTCGACTTCATTAAATAAAGCCTCGATTTCAGCAGGGTCAATTCCAGCCTGAATAGCCTCAGCGGCCGTCTCCAGGTGGAAGTCAGAATAAGGTCCTCCCCGGACAGTCGATGTCCCGACGGCGGAACTGGTACCCACTCCATGGGATGATGACGTTCCAGCCATTCTAAAAGAAAGAAAGGAGAAAAGGATTTTTTCTTACCCAAAGATGAAATTGATCGACGATCGGCAGTCGAATCTCTCAGAAGCATTCTTCAGCAAAGTCCTTCTTTCTCCAGTGATGAAGCGCGTAAGAGTTTTGACGCTACATCCTCACGTCCTTTTATAGGAGGCGAAAAGGACTCCTGTCCAATTAAGAAGAATCTCAGGGGTCGGAAGTGCAGCCGTCGCATTTATTGACTCCCTCGAGACCCGCGTACGCATCTTTTCAAGGACGCATCAGTCGAGGAGTCATTAATGACCGTTGATATCCTCCAACAGAAGCCCGACACGTGCGCGGAGACTTATCCACGCCCATTGCCATTTCCCGCGCAGTTTAGCGGCCAACCAGGTCGTCCAAATTCAGTTTCTATCAGCTCAAAGACGATCGCCAGTTCAGTAAAACGCAGAGTCGTTCGTCGAAAGTTCAGCAATCGCCAGCAGAACCACATCACCCCACGTTTCCAACATCGGAGCGAGCTGGGGGGCAATTGTTGTATCGAGATTTATTCGACTCGACAGGCGATCGACTCCAAGGCCGAGCGACCAAGTCCACACCAATCAAACTATGGCTAACTCGCTTAATCGAAGATACCAGCCCACCATCGAATACCTAGCGATCGACTCCCAAGGCGATAGCCCTTTGGCATCTGGCGATCGACTCTAGTTCCCGGCTAAGGACGGCCGACCTACTCCCCGAACAGAGACGATCGCCCGGTAAAGTCATCGAAGGCCGGATCTCAGAACAGCACCCACGTGCAAATCCACAAAAGGCGCTGACAGACAAGACCTTTGACCCCAGCCTGTCACCTACCTCACCTACTGACAGGGCCGCCGAAAGTTACAAAGTGGGACCGCCCGTGACAGCGACTCAGGACGCGTGCAGGCTCCCCATTGGACCGTACAGCTGGCTGCCAACAGCAGCCGCGGACTTTAAGGGAACAAGCCCATGTGCTAAAAGACGATCACCCGCTTATTATAATACAGCAAAGGCGATCGCCCGGCATATCCAAGTCCTATAAATAGAGAACCTCCTCCTAATGGAAAAAGGTTCCCAACTCATTCACTTACATTCCGAATTCATTCACAGAAATACAGAAGAACATACATACCATCAAGCTTCCAGCTTTCTCGCCGGAATCTACCTCAGGATTTCTCTCTCAGAATCTCTCATCTAGAAGACGATCGGCAGAGGCAAGAAGTCTCTACCAGGCAGATTCCAAGAGATCTGTACGCCCACGAGCTCAAGCATACAACCAATACACGTCGTGAGAGACCTTCGATCTCTCACCATCGTCACTGTTCATCTCCGTTGTTACAAGAACTCACAGAGCATCACATCTGGTTCTTCCGGCAATCTACACGCTCAGTAGCTAAGATAACAAGAATCATTACACTCATTGTAACTGTATTCTTACATTAGTACTTGTATCCCCGAATATTAGTATTAATAATATCTCGCGAGAGCATTCAAGCCCGGGACTAACAACCCCGGCAAATCTTGTGTTATTTTCCTTTTCCCATGGAAGTGTTCTCGCATTTGTTTGCTATCCATCCATTCCAGCAATATCTATCTCCGGATAATATTTTGGGTAGCAACATTACGTACGCTATGTTGGACGTGTAGCGTACGCTATGGAGCATTACGTACGTTAATGATGAGTGATAACGTACGTAATGAACGATGCAGTTTATAAAATGAAGTTCGTTCTTTCATTTCTTCACGAGATAAAAACCATTTCTTCCTCCAACCTTCGTCTCTCTAAGCATCTTAGTGAGATTTAACCTCTTCTATCTTGATTACAAGCTTGGAAACATGGATTGGGGGCTTGAATATGGAGATATGGTTGATCCTTGAGTTGTTTGATGGTGTTGTTCATGTTCTTGAGGTATGTTGTTAAACTCTACACCTTGATTTCGGATTATTGGTATTGTTATCCGCATTTGCTTCGTATAATGATGATTACGGTATTGTTGTTATGATTCTTGAGGTTATGTGAAGTGTATATTGAAGGATATGATAATACATGACTTGGATTTCGAATTGGATGATTATCTGCATGTTAAAGGATATCGAATTAGGTTGTTTTGATGGCTATGAACATGATTTCGAATCACTTAGTGTTCTTGAGGAACTTCTTGATGAATTTAACATAGCAAGACGATCGTATGTTGAATTATCGGTATATTTAGATATGAAGATCGAATGTTCGTTGATTGTAGTGGTAGAATTCGTATGTTCTTGATGAAATACGAATCATGATATCAATTTGGAATCCGAAAAGATTGTGATTGATCACTGAATATGATTTCCTTTACATTCGTATCCGTAATCATATTTTGGTTATGAATTCACAATTGTTTGAGTTGGATTGTTCGAACTTGTATTTAATCGAGATATTATGAAATCGTTGGGTTTGTGATCGGCTATATTGATCATTAATATCGATTATCGGATTTTGATTTGTATTGTAGATATGAGTTCGTATTTGTTGAAGTTGGATTATTTGGTTTTGTGTTTAATCGAGATATAGTTGAACCGTTGAGTTGATTGGTTGGTCGTGTCGGTTGTCGATTGTTATCGGATATATATTAATTGATTACTTCCATAGGTTGAGATTATTGGTCGGTGATTAGAACCATGCTTTGCGGTCGTGTTCGAGAATGTTCGTGGATTGCATTGATCGGGGCCGAGGGACTTGTAGACAACGGCAAGGAATTGGTAATGGCTTCATCGGTATCGAGGCAAGTTATTACTTGCTCAGTTTATAATATGTAATTAATGGTTTTCGTTTCACTCGTTTATAATTCGTATAGCAATGTTTATAATCATAATCACAGGAGATTTAGGATTATAAGTTGTATTCGATTTTTGGAAACTAAATCATAATGTATATGATTTACATTTGTTGTTGATATATTTGGTATCGAGGATATATTGTGATAAAGACGAATATATGAATTATCTGCAATCCGTGATATTTTGGACCGTCGAGTATTGAGGATAATGGTCCGTGATGGTTTAGACATCGAGATTGCTCTCGGAGGACTCGGGATAAGTACTCTAATCATTTTTGTCATTTTCGTGTCGATCATGTTGTGATACGTTCGTGTATTGTTATCGTCATGAATTTGTGTATTATTGTTAATATGCATTTGTGCATTTTTTCCGTACGTCCACCTCGTGTTGGTCCGACAGGATCATCGGGGGATCTATGCTAGCGTGTGCTGGATCATCGGACAGGTTTTTCCACCTCGGGTTGGTCTGACGGGATCATCAGGGGATCTAGGCAGTGAATGCTGGATCATCGGATTACCATGTGTTGTTTTTGTGCATATGTATATTATGGGTTTGCCATAAGTATACATTGTCATTATTGATGTGAGCATATTGACGTTGTCATATGAGTATGCATTTGTAGGTCTTGTGTTAGGACCATGTCCGTATGTTGTATTGATCTGATCTTGGATTAGACTGACATGATTTCGTCGTGGCATTTCATATCTTGAGGTATGTTCCGTATTTCCTTTGGTATTTGTCTTTTGATGGACAATCGATTATCGTGTTGGGATTTGATGATGTTATCCGATGGATCCAATTGGTCAGAGCTGGTATTTTTCCGTATCATGAGTTAGTGATGATATTCTCATAATCTTGAGTATTGTTTAAGGAATGATACAGATGTTATGTTTGAGTTTATTGGTTAATCGAGATTAAGAGATGTACAATATGATAATGGTTATTTTGATGAGGATTATTCGAGTTTGGTAAAGTTATGGCGGTAAGATTTCATCGATAGTATTCTTACTTAGTATCTCATTGGTATGTAATTATTGACGTGATGTGATGGCTATCATTGTTGGATATTATGGCTGACCCCGTCGTGGGCTTTCTTTTTAGGTTCTTGGAATATCAATCTTGTAGCGGTCTTGGAGAGATGAGCTTCCCGGAGGATACTGGCTAGGGCATGTATTTGTATATTGAGTTTCCTGATCAGTTCTTGAATTCCGCTGCTAGAGTATTTTAATTATTTGTCTTTTTCCGCTGCGTGAGTATTTTTAAATGGCCGAATCACGAACATTTTAAAGTAGTGTTTTGAAATTTTCCTAACATTGTAAAACCCATGATTTAAGGTAGTCATGTCAAATGGTCAAGTATTTTGGTGAAAAATCCTTTCGATTAAACATTTTGGTAGAAGAGGAAAGATTTTCAATTTGTAGTGTTTGAAACTTAACACCTTTGAAATATTTCAAATTAGTTACAATTCGATTTTCAATTTTCTTGTACGCATTACTCAAAAATAGATTTTAGATTCATTGTATAAACATCCTCTTCCAAATTAACGGGCAGTATTTACAAGTTTTGAGCGCAACGTGACTCGGCCTCTGTTTCAAAAAAAATTATTCATTAAGTGCATACACATATGGATCGTCCTAGTCGAAGGACTGGAACTCGACTTCAGAAAATTTTGTGTTTTACGATATTACCGTTATTCTAAGGATGTTAACTAAACTCTGTGTTGATAATTGTGGTATACCGTACGACTGACTATTTGATAATGCTAAACGGTACTATCTGCATTAGCATGACGAGCCTTGGTGGACGTAGACGTGATAATGGAAGTGGAAGCGGTGAGGCGGTTCGTACAACAACGATTCATGTTATGGTGAAGGAGTATCAAGATCAGACGATATCCTACGAAACCTCCTCAGTGACCGAACCAACGAGCGGAGAGAAGAGACTGAGGACATCTGGAAAAATTTTGGGCGGTGAAGAGACTAAGATTCCCAAACCCCCACGTCGTTCGAACGCATCGTCTTCGTGGTCGGGAGTGAGCGCTGGGAATCCCAAGCCAGTATCGGTGACTCTCGGTAAGAAGAGAGTGTGCTTCAACTGCAACCGTCCGGGACATATTCATGAAAACTGTCCCTCCCCGCTGTTGACTTGCTACCGGTGCGGGTGTGAAGGCCATCGGGAGAAATATTGTGAGACAATTTCCGAATTGGCAAAGAATGCTACCCTGTTGGTGAGTAGAGCAAGTGGCCGGAGAATGTCCCGAAACCCTATGTCTCTTTCTGAAGAGCCTAACATAGGAGAATGAAGATTTTGTACTATGTCCTAGTCGTTGCTGTTTCCAACAATCGTGACTTTGATCGTTTTTCATATCATTGCCTTTCGTTTCCAACTTCTGTTGTTCTAAGTTTCGGGGCCAAAATGTCTTCGTAATATGGGGGGTGTTATATGGGGGAATGTATTGCCCTTACTCTTCTTAGTATTTTCGGTGTTGGGTGACTTTCATTGTTGGTGATTCCTCTGTGATCCTCTTGACAATTTTAAACTACAATGTTATACTTAGCCTACCGTCATTCGAACGAATTTCAGAGCCGTTTTGTTAAACTCCATTAATTATTGTGGTCTATCCACATCTGAACGTGATCCTTGCAAAATTTTGTTCAAAAACTATTTGTTCCCACTCGTGCATTTAACATTTCCAATGTGTTATGAACTTGAATGCGGTTGGTCGAGCTCGAAACATGATTTCAGGACGTCTGAGCCGTTTGTGATTTTCCTTAACTCTTGGAGCTTTTATCTCCAAACTCATACTTCTCCACCTCAACTTCTCATGTTCACATATAATTTATCGCCTCGATTCACGTACCAGATACTTTCTAGGTCCGATCATTGTATTTCTAGAACCTTGCATTCATGCATTGCTCGTGATGTTTTGGGGCTGAACAAGTAGTTATTTTTCCTTGGTTGTTCCACCACTCTACTTTAAGTTTCGGGACGAAACTTCTTTTTAGAGGGAGAGTATGTAATATCCAGATAAATTGTTGGGTACTTTTGTACCCTGTATTATTAATTTGTGATATCGATAATCGGAGTATGATCGTTTCTGTATTCGTATCCACATGCATGATAATATCAACTTGTAATCCTTCACATGCAACAACGTCGAAATGTAGGCTAACAAGAAAGCATAACATACGTTACGAGCTATATATAGTGTACGCTACAATCTAGGCATGGCGTACATAAGGAAGTCAATAATTGAGCAGGCTGGCAAGCACATGTGACGGCTGGTGGTGGGCTCGGAGAGATTCCCGCGGATGAACCTGGACAGTTTTGGGGTCAACGGGTGTTAACGTACGCTAGGTGATCTACGTAGCGTACGCTAAGTATGCTTATTACGTACGTAATCCAGCTGATGTAGCATACGTAAGAGAGTACAGAATGAAACAGTAAGCTACCATGGAACGGTAGCGTACGCTAAGGACAGCGTGTAGCGTGCGCTAAGCGAATAACGTACGTAAAGCGCTAAGGCTAATGTACGTAAAGCTCAAGACATTATATATATGGACATCACCCCATTCCATTTCACTTCGTTCCTTTCACTTGTAATTTCATTTTCCTTCATTTCTAGAGAGTCTCCAGCCATCTAAAACACCTATAGATTACATATACTTGATTATTGAAGTTAAGAAACACCTTGGATTGGCACTCAAGCAATCGGAGTTGGATGCTACCTATTGTCTCGGCATTTCCTTCATATTAAGGTATGTTAATGCTACCTCCAACCTTGAATTCATGTTCTTAAGGATGTTATGCACATACTACCGGGATTATTAAGCTCCATAGATAACTTTTAACCGAACATCATGTTTTTGGAAGTTGGAATGTTCATGCTTTATTTACCAGAGTTAAGAACATTATAGTTCGAATCTTGTTATGATGAACAAGTAAGGGAAGTTTTCTGAGATTAATAAACCCGTATTGAATGGTGTTTTCATAATGATCGCATATTTAATATTGATAACAACCTCAGATTTTCTGAACTACCTTTAAAGATTTATAATCGAGATTGGAGTAAGTTTTATGATGGCATGTTTAACTTGGAAATTCGAAGACATCAACACTATAGGATCATTCAGATTCACATGAGTATTATATGTGTGAGTATAATGTACGTTAAGCACTATGCATTACGTACATTATACCCTCAGGCAAGGCAGTCGTCTGAGCTGAGAAGAAACTGTCAAATGCATGCTTAGCGTGCGCTAGGCTTTGTAGCTTACGTACGCTAACGTGCAGACGTAACGTACGCTACATAGGTGTGTAACATCCGTTATGAAGAGTACAGTTAGGATCCGGTCGTCTTTCGATATTTTTCCTCGTGTGATTGATTGTTTACTTGATGATAGGATATTAAGGACGGATTGTTCCAATCAACCGTATTTTCGGAGTATTCGCGAGATATTACCAAGGCAAGTACCTTGATATACGAATTATAACTATGTGAAATCATTATTGCCGAAGTGTGTGAATTATCTCTATGAATTCAAATATATTTATATGTTTATATGTTAAATATATGTATGTGTTTATATATGTATATATATATATATATATATATATATATACATATGTCGGTGAATGTCGGGTGAATATTATCGATGTTAGTTGACGTACTCAACTTGGATTAAAGTACGAACTATATTTATAGAAGTAATATGGTACGGTTTATGTATTGGGTTAAATTACGATATAAGATTATATGCGTAGCATTGGTTGGTTTTGCCGAAGGCATATTGTGTTGAATCTTGATTGATAACGTATGTGTTATTTATTTGTGTGGTTGTAGACTGACGGATAAATTATGTGAATTGGTGTTCTGATTTGATAATTATTGTAACGATTGACTGTGTGCTTAATATTTGTAACAACGTGAGGCGTGTACTCCGGCCTGGTGTATGCTGCAATGAGCGGCTCCATATGATTGGTGAATACAGGTGTTACCTAATACGCGAGCAAGGGGCGGCTCCTGTGGGAGTGAACGCCGGCGTGGTGACATGTGCAATGGGCGGCCAATATAGTGGAGTGAACGCCAGTACACAGGTGTGCAAGGGAGGCGCCTGGCAGGCTTATTGGTAACAGATATTCGAGTGACAGCTAAGAACCGATACCAAATGATTTTCAAAATTCAAGTTTCTTTTAACTCACTTTAAAATGTTGGCCTTGATATAGACTGCGGTTCGTGTTTTCTAAAAGTTTGTTTCAACTTATTCTAAACGTTGGTATTAGTGTTAATTAACCAAGAATATTTGACAAGATTTTCGATGGTTAATTAATCAAGGGTCTTGAGCAGGATTTGTCGAATGAGAGATTGTGTCTTTGATTGATCTTGTGATGATATTCTGTTAAATGGGTCGAGAACCCCGTGAAATGTTGAGATGATTGATCTCATGATGATATTATTTAGATTGGGTCGAAAACCCCATGAGATATTGTAATGATTCGCTTGTGACAGTGTTCTATAGTTGAGAACCCCGAATAACGTTGAATTGGTTTTCTTGTAAGATTGTTTTCCATATGCTGGGTTGAGGACCCGAGGACTCTTGAAGTTATTTTCTAAAAGTATTCCCATTCGGTTTTCAAAACTCCAAGATAACTCGAGTCAACAATAACGTTTTCAAAACTATCTTATTAGAATATTTTTCTTTTAAAAAGGGGGTTTTCAAAGTAGATCTTCTGACTCATTGGGCTCGTTTGAAGTTTTATTGGTGCTATGTTCCGTAAATGAAATTGATGGTATGAATATCTTTCCCTTGTGTAAATGAATACTCTACTGTACTGGTTATGTGAATGTGTGGAGCATGTTAAGGCTTCGCAGCTGTTGAGCTTTCGTGTTGATATTTTTCGTATATCTTGTATGTTATGTACTTGCACTAGCAAAATTCCAGTTTGCTAACCCCCGAGTTTTCGGAGGGTGGGTGCCTGTTATTGCGCTCAGGTTTTGCAGCTCGGGAGTAGTCACAGGATTGGCTTGGAAGGAGATGGAGAATAATGATGCTAATCACACAGGACACAGAGTCTTTCTTTTTGTTTCATCTTAGTCGGTATTTTCTTTTTTGGTCGAGTATTCACCCTTGTACGGGTGTAGTTTTCATTCATTAAATCAAGTTGTTATTTCTTTCCATGTTCAAGTTCATTATTGTCATTGAGTTGTAAATTACGTTGGTTTTTGAATTGTTTTATGACCTTGTCGGTCTGTCTTGTAAATATTTGACCTCGGTCGGTTAATCATTGAGTAGTCTTTTGAAGTTTAGCCTCGTAGATCCTTGTGAGAAGGGTATACGGCATGTGATATTCCCGATCGAATTCTGGGAGTGTTACACCAACAAAGATTACCCTGGTTTGTTGGAAATAAAATACAGCAGGAGAACGATTTTGTAACAATTTACCCATGCCGTCATCGACTAAACCTTAGCCGACAGATATCGGTCGATGGGACTTTAGTCGCCGACCTAGTAGTATATCCGACGGCTTTCTGTCTTAATCAGCTAAAGGACTGAGATTGGTAGTAGTGAGAAAGTATGTAGAAATAGAGGGGTACAGAAAGATGAATGTTACTCGAGTAATAATTGTTAAAGGATATTTTGGTCTTATTTTGAAAAGAATGAGTTAGTGGTTAAAATTAAAGGTTACCCTAGTTTGTTGGAAATAAAATACAGCAGAAGAACGATCTTGTAACAATTTGACCATACCGTCATCGGCTAAACCTTAGCCGACGAATATCAGTCGACGGGACTTTAGTCGCCGACCTAGTAGTATATCTGACGGCTTTCTGTCTTAGCCGTTAATTTTTGGTCATCAGCTAAAGGACTGAGATTGGTGGTAGTGAGAAAATATGTAGAAATAGAGGGGTGCAGAAAGATGAATGTTACTCGAGTAATAATTGTTAAAGGATATTTTCTTATTATGGAAAGAATGAGTTAGTGGTTAAAATTAAAGGTTACCCTGGTTTGTTGGAAATAAAATACAGCAGAAGTGAAGTTTGATAAAGTTTAATAATCATGTTTTAGGCATCCACAAGTACAAAATTTATTCAGGCATGCTAATTAATTAATTACTAAGACTATTAAGCAATTTAAATAGTATAATAATTTTATATATTATAATTATTGGTAATACGATAAAGTTCAACGTATGTAAATACGATAATGTATGCTAATAGTCAAAACCAGATAATTTCAAGCATACACTATAATTTTCACATAATTTGTCTAATAATTATATAGGTCGTGAATTATTATATTATATTGTAAGGCGCCGATAATATTATCTTTCGTGTGACGCCAATACACCACATTATCTATAATATAAAATAAATAAACAATACATTGCATAACTATAACGTGAATTAATATGCAAAACATGTGATGGAAATATAATTAGTATTCTCATAGATAGTTACATGGAAATAAGGTAATACAAGCATAAAGTATGTCTTTCAGTATACAATCCTAATAGGGTCAATGGTCAAATTTTCAATATAAAGTTTAAGTTGGCCATTCTCCTTAAATATTGACATGTACGGATATTGTTTGATTCGTCTCGACGTGTATTTTCAGAATATTATTTTTTTTACTTTTTAATATATAAGTACAGATATTTATTGTGAAATTATATGTTGAATTTTTTTCTCTATGTTGCGTATCTCAGTGAAAAAGGGCAGTATTATTTATTAAAAAAATGTTTTTCTTTTTCAAATGATGGTTGCAACATTAATCCCACAATGAATAATTGCATATCATGCGTATAATATATAGAAATCTTGAGTTACTCTTCTTATTGTCAATTAATTTGAGATGAAACGATACGAGGCTTTCAGAACTCGTGCGATGCATAAAAGGTTGTTTGTACGTGTTTTGTGCGTAATGTTTGTGCAGATCGTTTAATATGTGCAGATGGTTGAATATATAACAATGTATAACCAAGATTGAAGCTTATAGTTTTTTTTTGTTATTGTCATTTTTTTATGTTTGTAGTGTAAGTTCTAGCTAATGAGTTATATGTAATGTATTGGATTTGTAGTAGTTGCTTTGGGCTTAATGTTTTATAATAGCCTATTGTGTTTTAATGGCCCATAGTGCATAGAAAGGAAATGGGTCTCTTGTGTCTATTAGTATTCATGTGTTGTTATATATATCGATCATCTAAGCTAATGCTCCTATATATATCTGTTATTTTTGTACAAAAAATATATCATAAATACTGTTATAAATAATTAAAAAGAAGTTTTATTTTTAGGTTTGCTTACAGAGAGCCGCTCCTTTTGCGCTTTTTCGTAGTATCCGCTCGGTCGACTGCTATTTCGAGGAATTGCTCACTTCGCTCGGTCGACTACTTCTCTCCAGATTCTCCAGTCTCCAGCACTCCCTAAGGCGCGAGACAGCGACAGCGATTATCTCCAGGTCTAAGTTAGTCGCCTCTCGCCTGATTCATCTTCTTCTTCGTTTTTTGTTTTCCCTTGTTTGCCCCTCTTTGTTTTGCAGTGAATTCTCCCCCTAATTTTGCAGTGAATTCTTCCCCTTTTTTTGGAGATAAAAAGTTTCGAACATGCAACTCTTGTTTGCTTAGCGTGCGCTCTACCATCTAGGATACAATGCCTTTATTTCTCCCCCGTTCTTTGCTCATTGCAGCCTTTTTGCTTTTTCTTTTCTTTTTCTTCATCATGTTGTTTTGGATTTCAGTTACTATGGTGGAAGATTAAGGAGTGGTGGAAGATTAAGGTATGCACATCTATTTTTTGTATTTTTATGACATCAACTTCTCAAAGCAACCATAATGATGTTTCCAAAAAATTTGGTGGTAATGACCCATAAATTTTAAATAAAATTATTTTTTTATATATCAGACACTGCCTAATTTAAAAGTTCATCAAAAATTTGATTAATTTTAGAGTTAAGCTATACAAACTTGATACTTCCTCCGTTCTCTTGTTATTGCAACGTGTTGACTATTACACTATTTACATACTCTCTTTTGACCATCTTTTGTGATTTATATATATAAAAAATATAGTCATGTAATATCTTGTTAGATTCATCTCGAAATATACTTTCAAAATATCAACTTTTTATAATTTTTAAAAATAAAGAATTGAAGATATTAATAATCAAAATTGTACATTGGCAAGCGTGAGAGTCCAGCTGTTGCAGTTATAAAAAAACTAGTATTCATTTTTATTTATACATAATTAAATATACTAATGGGTAAATGTGTCGTTTGAAGATGGTAATAACTAAAAATCAAAGTGTGTAGTAAACTTTTTTTAGACTTCCTCTACTCTAAAATAGAGTAGGAATTTTTAAACTTTTTTGGAGAAGGGGTGACAGATATGGAGATAGGGGACCACGTTGTTCCGATATTCAATGGAGAATGCCAAGAATGTAAGCACTGCAGATCAGACAAGACCAACTTGTGCGAGAAATTTCGGGTGAACCCTTTCAAGAGCACGATGACCAACGACGGGAAGTGCAGGTTTCGGCGCAAAGAAGGGGTGAACCTTATCTATCATTTTCTGAACACGTCCACTTTCAGCGAGTACACGGTTCTTGTTTCAGCATGCGCTGTCAAGATTGACCCGGAAGCTCCCCTGCACTAAATGACACTTCTCGGTTGTGGGGTTTCTACCGGTAATAATATAACCCCCCTACCTCTTTTAATTATATATCCTTACCAATCAATATGAATTTCCATCATTTAATATAGAGATATATTCGAAATTAAACCACTAAATATTATTTTCCCGAACAAAATTAGTTTTAAATTATTAAATTGTGTGAAAGTCAAAATGAAACTATCCTTAGGATAGATGAGTAATAGAAATAAGCATCACCTTTGTTCAATTATTTCCCACATGAGTTGTTTGTACAAAGGTGAAACAAAATTATTGAGAGGTTTTTACTTATTTTTATTAGAAAAAATTAATATCAAATTGAAAAGAAAATAGAATCAACTAAATTGTACTGATTTTTATTAATGATTTTGAATTATGTAAGTACTGATTTAAAATTCAGGTTTGATTCAGTTGGACCGAGTTTCAATGTCTCAGTACTCATGAAGTCTATGTTGGAGAGGAGATGATGGAATAAAGTTTTTTAGTGCCATAAGTTATTCATTTCCGATTTTAGTCCTAAAATTTAAGCTATCCAATTTCGGTTCCATAATTATTCCAATTGTCCAATTTTGGTTCGATTTATACCGGAGAAATAAAAACTAATTTTGGATCATACGTCAGTCATGTGCCAGCCGAATTTAGATACAAATTTCTAAAACGACGTTGTTTTCATTTCCCGGCGGAAATTAGATCATAATCGGACATATTAAATTGTTATGAGAGTACAATTACATTGTTAATTTTTTGGGACAAAAAATGGATGACAAATATATATATATATATATATATATGCAAATGAATAATCAATTATAATGATAAGCAATATATTACTGTACAATTACAATTTTAAGGGATACTTATATATTGTCTCTTGTAACACTAGCTCCTTGAGTTGTTTTTTGTTGATTATGTACAACTGAATTGTGTACTGCAATATTGATATGTAATCCGAAATTGTGTACCGTTGGCCGTTTTCATCATGCCATTAATCCGCTAGACAACTACTGGAATCCAATTCTATCAATTTATTCAATAATCTTATTTAAAAATTGAACACTTATGTGAATTATCTGTTATGTGCAATAACCAACATTAAACTACTGATTAATTGAGATGGTCGAGCTTGGCTTGTATTTACGAAAGCTATTTCCGTAGAAGACAAGCACTTCTCCAAATTATAGTTATACCATAATGTATTGCTTGTTGTTATCATTGAATTACTCATGTGAATATATATATATATATATGTATATATATATATATGTATATATATATATGCCATATGTTTTTTAAATTAATTATATAATTTTGGTCTCATAAATATCTATTATGTTCAATTTTAGTCAAGTTTTCACTGAAAAATAGAAACGACGTCGTTCTAAAAAATTGTACCCAATTTTGTCAGCACATGGCCGTTATATGATTCAAAACGACATAGTTTTTGTTTCTTCAATGGAACTTAGACTAATTGGACAATTGAAATAGTTATGAGCCTAAAGAATAGTTAATCTTTTGGGACTAAAATCAGAGGATGACCAAGATATGAGACAAAAAAACTATTATCTTCGAAGATGATGAGTCATTTTTTTCCCCATTAAGTCGATTGAATTCATATGGATTCATTGTCCAGGTCTTGGGACAGTATGGAATACAGCTAATGTGCAGGAGGGAGCAACTGTGGTTGTTTTTGGCTTGGGAGTTGTTGGACTTGTTGTAAGTTTCCTAAGTTTACATTCTCACTCTAATTACTAATCTTATAATTTATGTGCTTTTTCGTGATTAAATTCTTGATATAATTTAAAATCGCATAAAGATTCATCTCTATTTCATTTTTATATGAAATAGCACATTTATTACAATACGGAATCATATTGATATGTACACATGACATGTAAGAAGAAATATTAAAAATCAAGCCTTAGAAAGACCGTTGCTGTCGTCAAGGGTTTTCTTCTAGGATTTCTCTTCCTGCTGCACTTTTCCATCGCTTTATATGTCTTCCTTTCCTTTTGTTGTGGACTTTTTAATCTGGAAGTTTATTTCGCTTAGATTTTTTCTTTTATTTCTCATATTTTTGTGGAAGTTAATTTATTCTAATGGTGGTTGGGAGAGATGTGTCTAAACTGGAGGAAGCCTGGCCCCTTCCAGTGTTAAAAGAGGACATTTCATAGTCATTCTATCGGAGAATGATGGTGATATCAAGCCGATCCTTGTGGGGTGTTTTCCCATGGAAATAAATGTTAGCCGTCGGGATTCGGCTCCATTATTTAAATGAATTTAGCAGTTGGAGGGTGGTTTATGCTATTGGGAAATGTGTTTGTGTTCCAGTTTAGTAGAAGAACCGAGTGCAAAAGAGTCATCTATTGTCAACAATGTAATTTCAACGCTTCCCTTGTTGCACTTAAAGTGTTGAGGATAGTATGGCATCATCTTCAGTTGTTGTTAATAAGATTCCTATTTGGGCCCACATAAATGGATTACCATTGAAGCATACGATGGAACGGGTTGGACGTACAGTGGGAGGTTTTTTTGCATAAGTCGTTGATGTTGCTTGTTCGGAGGGCGACTTGCTTAGGAAGGTGTTTACATGTCTTTGTTTTGGATCTTGATAAACCATTAAGAAGGGGAACCTTTATTCAAGTTGGTTCGCGTAAATCAGCAATTCTCTTCCGATATGAGCGGTTATTAGATTTTTTCTATGTTGGTGATCGAATTAGATAACATGAAGAGGGTCATAATATGACATGTTCGTGGCATAATGCAGGGTGAGTCACTGAGAGAGGGTTTTTGCCATGACTAAGGGCTGATGGGCAGGAGGCTCTTTTGCTTGGGGGTAATGGGGCTTTGTCCGTGGTCAGGGGATAGGATGCTCGAAAAAAGGGTTTCTTTAACTGTGGCGGTGGGGTTTTCTTTGCGATAATGGGATAGATGTGATGGTAGTAGTGGAGCGGGTTCATTGTTGGAGTTCAGATTTGTGTAAATTAAAATGATATTCGGAATGTAGGTCATTCGGAGGAGGTACATGCTAGAGATCTAAGTCGAACGGAAGTGGAGGTCTATTCTGATGTTCTAAAAGGAAATCAAGTCCTTAAAGAGCGTAAGCAGGGAAAAGGTGTGTTATATCCCGGGATCGCTCCATCGTAGCATGATATTATCCACTTTGGGCACTCTCCTATGAGTTGGCCCTCACGGTTTCTGGGAGCCCGGAGATCACCCATCCTGGGATTGCTCCAGCACCAATCACCCTTAACTTTGGAGTTTCTATCCCTCGAAGCCAGTGAGACCTTCAAAAAGCCTCATGCTATACGGAGACGGGAATGTACATATCAGACATTTTGCCCTCTCTCCACTAGTACATGTGGGATATCACAGGGTGGGGGTGTTACTATGGGTGTAGCAGAGCGTTCTGAGGAAGATGCGATTGTTGTTAATCGAGTTTGTATGAATATGCAAAATGAATAAGCAATCACACATATAAATCCAACAATATCATAATCTCAAACTGCTGATCACACGCAATTAAACATATTGTATGAGCGAGGCTAAGAATAGAACGCAAAGTCTTAAGTAATCAACCAGATTATAATCTCAGACCAAGGCTCAGAGGAAGGACGTCATGTTACCCCCATATGGAAGTGTTCGTGCACAAGCCACCAACATATATCGATCAATTACACGTGTGGTCTTGCACTTAATTAGTCTCATGGAGTAACCTTCCCGTGTACAATATCCAATGTGAGACAAACTATCAACACATGACTATATATGCCCGACTAAAAATCCTACACATACCAACCGGCATGTAAGTGTGACTACAGAATATCACAATATCAACAAAATCTAAAGAATCAACATATTCAATAAGGATCAATAAAGACTCATCGAAGTAAAACAACAATATATCAATAACGATTAACGAATGCTAGAGACGATCAAAGATACCAAAACAACAGTCTTATGATTATCTCCCTCAACGAATGATCAACACGGTCAATGATATTAAAACAACAGTCCTGGGATCATCATCCCTAATCGAATGATCAACAATACGAAACAATAATCCTGGTATCACCATCCCTCAACTGTAATACCCGTAATTTCGATTTCCGGTAAATTCATTTTTTTTTGCGGAAGTCTATTTTGACGACTCGCTCATGACCATTTAGTTATTCTGAGAATGATTAATTCTGCACTTTTTGTCATCCGAGTTCGTTTCGGTGTCGTTTTGTTGAGTTCCGTGCTTTTTGGCGACTTTTCTGCACTTGAGTTCGACCTTGTATAATCACCATTAATTTTTGGAAACTCCAAAGATTTTGATTCTCTTCAATATTATAGAGCATCAAGTTAGCTTTCCAATGGTTCAAACGGAGAGTCAATCGGAGTCCGGACGAGAGAGTTATGGTCGAAATAGCTCAGACACTCATTTTCCAGTTTTGGCCGAGCAGCCTGTACCGTGAGCCGCGGCACACTGCCGAGTCACTGCCGCGGCACACCCGTCCGGGCTGCGGCACACTCATGTTTCAATTATCGGCCAACCCCTCTGTACCGTGAGCCGCGGCACATGCCGGCAGGGCCGCGGCACACTGCCGAGTCATCGCCATGCGATCGTCGGACTGCGGCCGCCGATCACCGGGGTAGATTCGGCCCTGTGCCGTGGCACACTTCGGCTGGGCCGCGGCACACAGTGCAGTCAGCGCTATAATTGCATTTTTTTTCAGCGAATTCAGCTCATTTTTCCTTTTCCTTCAACCATACGAGAGAGAGGCTTGTAGGGGAGATTTTCCTTCATCTATCACTTGATTGTGTGATTTTCTTCATCTCCTTTCAATCGTGAAGCTCGGATTGTGGATCTAACACGTGTTCTTCGGATCAAAGTGCTTGGATCTTCAAGAGGTAATCTCTTCTTAGAACCCTAAATTCTTGAATTTGGGGGTTTTTGCGTTTTTGTCCGATTCGTTCCGTATTGTTGATTAATTCATGATGGGTATGATTAATATTGTTAGTATTCTTGTGTTTAACATCATTTAATCCATTGTTCTTCGTCCAATCGAAGTATATTTCTTGACTTCCTTCGAATCGACTTTTTGGGGATTTGTTCTCGATCTCGTTTTCCATCCGTTTTTGATGGATCGATTGTGGTTAAATGATGTTGTTAAACATATTCTATGGATTGTATATCCATATTTCAACTTGGGATTCCGTTTTCGTGTTTTGACGGGACGAATCGTGTTCTTGGCCGTTTTGGGGGAAATCCTTGAACTTTTGTCAATTGTTTTTTGAATTCAGCGGCTTTGGGTCGTACTTTGGAATTTATTTTCGTCGTTATTGTTTTCGTTCGTAGTTCATTGTTGCGTAGTCGGTTCGTGCCAACCTACTTTGGCCGATTCTACGCGTTGTGGTTATTCGAGGCAAGTATCTTGCCCATACATTACGTGTTTTGTGGATATATTAGTTGGTAATTTACGATACGTGATTTATGAATGTCTATAATTAACTTTCAAAGGAATTGATATGCTTTTCAATACTTCCTTAAAAGATGACTCGTATGATTTCGTTGTTCAATGTGCTTGTCTAAGTATGTGTAGGGTATCGTTTTGTGTGATTATGAAGTTTTAGATTTATAGTTTAACCTTTCCTTGAGGTATGTGTGGAACATATGTCTATTGATGATCCTGTGACATTGTGTCGTTCGGCGTGGTTGGATAGGTATTTTCCCTCGTTGCTATGTTATTGGTACTAACTGCATCGTTGAAATTCTAGCATGAATCATATCGTTACTTGGTCGTGAGTATATGTTGGATGAACTTGTAATACCCGGTTGTAATTCATTCATTTTCATTCAGTAATTATCAGTCTGTAATTGTCACTCAGTAATTTTCACTCATTAATAATCACTCATCATTCATGAATCATTCATTTGCGTTCATTGTTGGCATGTTGTAATCGTATATCAGTTACCGATCGTCATTTCATCTCCGTTTATAGATCGAGACGGGAGTATTATCATTTTCATTGTGATTGATAGCCTTGTACTGGGAGTATCATCTTTGGCTTGTGTTAGACTTGTTCACTTTCACATTCGTATGATATGTCGGATCATTCATCAGTCGTAACAAGGGTTCGTTGATTTCAGGCCATTTTGGACGAACGGGACTTACGGCCGTAAGGTTTCGGAATACGGCCGTAAGTTGAGCAGGTACGGCCGTAAGGCTGGCGATTCTGACGTGCGTGGTCAGTGTGCCGAGCATTTTGGCCGAAGGCGAGTTACGGCCGTAAGGAGGGTTGGATACGGCCGTAGGTGATCTTCGTAAATTCAGGTGTTTTCGGGCAAGGGGGGACTTACGGACGTAAGGGTTGCGGCATACGGCCGTAAGTCGAGGAAGGTACGGCCGTAAGGCTTGGCCGGATACGGCCGTACGCTGCAGGCAAGGTGCTTGGTCATTTTCGACGAAGGGGGCTTACGCCCGTAAGTTTGGCCGGATACGGCCGTATCATCCGAGTTACGCCCGTAAGGTGTGCGGGTACAGCCGTATGGATGTCGGCAGATGTGTTTGACGAAGGCGAGTTAGGCCCGTAACTCAGGAGCGGTTACGGCTGTAAGTCTGTCGGCAGGCTTTTGGATGAAGCCGAGTTACGGCCGTATGAGTTGGCCGGTTACGGCCGTAAGGCCGTTGACCTGGAATGTTACGGCCGTAAGATGGCCGAGTTACGGCCGTAACTTCCGGCAGTATATAAGGATCCGGCCGGGACTTTTTCATCATTTTCATCCCTTTTCTTCTTTTATCCGATAGAGAGGGTTGAGGGAGAGATTTTGCCATCATCAATCATTTGAGTGTGTAATTTTCATCATCTTCATTCATTTGGGAAGCTTGGATACTCGTTTTAACTCGTGTTCATCGGATCGAAGTGGTTGGATCTTCAAGAGGTAATTTCTTCAACACCTTGGATTTCGATTTTATGTTGAGATATGATGTTTTGGACGTTATAATCATGTTATATGAAGGGATATATATATATGATTATGAGTTTGTATAAGGATTCATTGGATTATTGAGGGATTATTCAAGAACACTTTGAATATCGAGTTGAAATTGGGGGTTTTCGATTAATTGTCGTTATAATCACGTTTTCGGATATTCATTTTGGATTATTGATCATTTGGAAGATGTTTGTTGGTTTGAAACACTTCTTGGGGGATTTGATAATGGCTTATTGAGATTTGATTGTAAACAATCGGAGTTTGGCCACAACGTATTCGATATAATGCCCCAATGAACTTAGTTTAATCGTATCGACGTTTTGAGTTCGTTATATTCGTGTTTGATTCGTTTATTGAACGGGTTGTTGGATATTGTATAATTCGAGGTTGTTCGAGCGACCGATATCTCAATTAGGACGTTGTTCGTGGAAGGATAATTGTCACCGGTGTTGTGTAAGTTGATTCTTACTTAGTTAAAAGGATATTCATTTCCTTTTGTTGTTGTTCATTCATAATCGTAACTCATTCATCATTGTGTTAACCATATCAAAACTTGTCATTGTCAATTAATCACTTCAGTCACAAGGAACGACGGTTCCAATCATTTCATTGAGCTATCATTTATTTCACTATCATTTCATCTCGGTGAGTCATTATTCGTTTCCGATGTCACTTTTGTTATATCGTGGCATTCCGGGTCATACTGGCGTGCCGGTTGGTATGTGTAGGATTTTCATGTCGGGCACATTTATATCGTGTGTTGGTTGTTGGCCTCACATTGGACTGTGCACACGAGTCGATTGCTTCGTGAGACTGATTAGGTATAAGACCACGCGTGTATTCGATCGATACTCGTTGGTGGCTTGTGCACGGACACATTTCCATCCCGGGCGTAGTGTGGCGCCACCCTTTGAGTCGTACTGTTAGTTGATTCATACAGCATGTTTGATTGCGTATGTTTTCAACAAGATTGGGTTATAATCTAACCGATTCATTTTGATCGAACTTGTGGTTTATACTACACATATATATATATATATATGATTGTGTTTATTCAACTCTTGAGGATTGTTGTTCTGTATAGCTGACCCCGTTTGGGGATATTTTGTTCTTCAGGTCATGGCAAGGCAAAGGCACAGGGAGAGCACGTTGACGGCGAGGAGTCCCAATGATACTAGAAGGGCCCGTCTTTTGATCATTTATGTTTCCTTCATTTATTCCGCTGCAGACATTCCGTTTGAATACTCATTTCACTTAGTGTTGTATATTTTATCTCCATATAAAATATACATGTATTCTGAAATATCCTGGATGTGTTGTATGAAACTCCTCATCGGAGTAATTATTGTTGTAATGTGGTTTGGTACTACATTTACCCTGTGTAATTCATCAGTTTTCATTCGCCTAGTGGGTCCCAGTCGGGGGTCCATGGCACTGTAATATCCGCCTAGTTTGGGGTGTTACAGAGTTGGTATCCGAGCGTGGTTTTGAATACTACCTTCCGAGTAATGTCTCATTTGAAATCATCGTCATCGGACTAGTATCATTGGACTTTCGCGTCACGTGTGACCTGTGCAGATGCCGAGCCAATCAGACCAAGAACTGTAAGATTTCTATAGCCAGGGTATAATTTCTGGCAATAATCATTCATTTATAATTCAGTAGTTAACAATCCTCAAACATCATTTTCATTTTTGACCAGGATGGTCATTTTAACGCACTAATCACTCAATTCATTTCATTACTCAGTTGTTGATTTGGAAGATCATATAATTAATCTTGTTAACTTGTTCAAGATAATCATTTCAATAATTTCATCAGATAATCATGTCACCTCGGTTAATCATTCATGTAATCACTGTGTTAGAGCGTATGCTCATTTTCATCATCTCATGTCATAGTCATAATGTGATATTCATGCGAGAGATATAATCATCATGTGACTTTCCACTTCAGTATGGAAAGAGCTGGCAGAGGACGAGGAGGACGAGGCCGTGGTGCGGGCTGAATCCCGAGAGCTCGTGTGAATACACGTGCGAATGCGAGAAATAATGCTAATTCATCGAGCAGTGACGCTGCCACTCATTCACCTGGACGTGATCATTCACTATCGGGGAGTCGTACTCGGGACACAGCTCAGTCAGAAGGTGTTCGGGTTGACCCACTTGCTTTTATGCAGGGCATGATGGCCCAAATGACGCAGATGGCACAACTTATGGAGACGATGCACAATTCAGTCAATCAAAATCAACAGGCTCCTCCGCCGCCACCTTAGAGGCAAGAGAGGAATGTGAGCAGTATCATCGGCGACATCTCTCGCCAAAGGCCACCTACTTTTGAAGGCTCATCTGAGCCGGCGGATATTGTTCATTGGCTCGAACACTTCGAGAAGCTATTTGCGATGGTAGAGTGTCCCGAAGGACACAAAGTTTCAGTTGCGGCTTACTATCTGGGTAAGAGCGCTCATTCTTGGTGGTTGTCGTTGAAGCCCACCGAAGGATCGTGTACTTGGGACCAGTTCAAGACTCTCATGATGGAGAGGTATTATCCGGCCCCACTCAGAGAGGCCAAGCTGTCAGAGTTACTCACTCCCGACCCCTCATCAGACGCGGATGTTCTCGCCATTGCCGAGAAATTTCAGGAACTTCTTCCGTTCGCCTCATCTATCATTCACTCTGAGGCGGACAAGATCAAGTATTTCAGCAAGAGGCTGAAACCTCGTATGCGGGTACAGTTGCTTAATCATAATTGCACCACGTTGGCCGAATTCATTGAGAAAGCTCTTACTTACGAGCTTACTGCTAAGGAGATTTCTAAGCAACAACGTTCATCTGCTGGCAAGAAGTCTAAGAACCGTAATCAGTCTGACGGCAGTCAAGCCACTTTCAAGAAACCACGGGCGGGCTCTACCTTTTCTGAGCGACCTCCTATGGCGCCTAAACCCGCGGAATCTCAGTCTCGAGTGGCCAGTTCGGCCGTCACCTGTTTCAATTGTGAAGAACAGGGTCATTTCAGCACCAAATGTCCGGCGGTGTCACACCGCCATAATCGTGGAATTGCCGGGCATAGGGACCGTTTTGCGAAGGGACTCTAAACCCACTCCAGCGTCATCTCAGGCCCGTGGACTTTCAAAGGTGCGTAATCAAAGCCACTCGGTCGCGTCGTTTAAGGCAGCGAGGAGCTAGCAAAGGCGGAACCAAGAGCTATTAGACGGGAGCGTCTGGTTCGGGGGCCGGCAAGCCCCGAATTTATGAGATGAAGAAGACCGATGATCCAGAGGCCCGAATAATCTCAGGTACACTTGATATTATATCCCAGCCTGTGTGTACCCTTTTTGATACTGGTGCATCGCATTCATTCATTTCCGAGTCATGTTTGAGTAGACTACTTCTGGGTAGTGCTACTAGTTGTGAGCCTTACGTCATTGGCCTACCTGATGGTAGACGAATTATCGGTAATCGTGAGATTCAGAATTGTCCGATTCAGTTTCATGGTCGTGTATGGCCAGCGGACCTAATCGTAGTAGATTTGCCGAGGGATGACGTCATCTTGGGTATTGATTGGATGGATCGTCATGATGCCATCATTAGTGTCCGTAAGCATATGATCACTATCATTTCAGACGATGGGGTTGAATGTGTGTTTCAGGGAGGTAATCCCAGCTGTTCGGGAAGAGTTATTAATTTGATGAAAGCAGTGATATTACTCAGTCAGGGATGTGTTGGTTATTGGTGCTATATGACCAAAACCGAGGAATCATCAGTAATGTTGTCGGATATTCCGGTAGTAAGGGAATATGCCGACATTTTTCCAAACGAGTTACCTGGTTTGCCTCCATAGAGAGATGTGGAATTCACGATTGAGTTGGAGCCCGGTACGTCCCCGATATCGAAGGCACCATACCGGATGGCCCCGACCGAAATGCAGGAATTAAAGAACCAACTTGAGGAGTTGTTCGAGAAAGGTTATATCCGTCCGAGTGCGTCCCCGTGGGGAGCACCAGTGTTGTTTGTCAAGAAGAAGGATGGTTCGTTCCGCTTGTGTATTGACTACCGGGAATTGAACCGGGTGACGATCAAGAATAAGTATCCTTTACCCCGTATTGATGATCTCCTAGATCAACTTCAGGGAGCTTCAGTATTTTCCAAGATCGACTTAAGATCTGGCTATCATCAGTTACGGATTCGAGAGTCGGATGTCGCGAGGACGGCGTTTCGAACACGCTATGGTCATTATGAGTTTGTGGTTATGCCGTTCGGATTGACTAATGCACCTGCGGTATTCATGGAGTTAATGAATCGGGTTTTCATCGACTTTTTGGATCAGTTTGTTGTTGTCTTCATCGACGACATTTTGATTTACTCTCGTAACCGAGAGGAACACGAGGTTCACCTTCATCAGGTTCTCGACGTGTTGAGACGAGAACGACTTTATGGAAAGTTTTCCAAATGTGAGTTCTGGATGTCCGAAGTGACTTTTCTCGGACATGTAATTTCATCAGACGGAGTTCGTGTCGACCCTCAGAAGACGGAGGCTATCCGAGATTGGTTACCTCCGAAGAATGTTAAGGAAATCCGAAGTTTTCTCGGATTAGCGGGTTATTATCGGCGGTTTGTGGAAGAATTTTCTAAAATCGCTCAACCCTTGACGAACCTTTTGCGAAAGGATAAGAAATACACGTGGTCCGACGCGTGTCAACGGAGTTTTGAGGAACTCAAGAGCCGGTTAATGTCAGCACCTGTACTTTCCTTGCCGCAGGGGACGGAGGGATTTGTGGTTTATAGTGATGCGTCCGGACAGGGTCTCGGATGTGTACTCATGCATAATGGAAAGGTTATTGCCTATGACTCATGGCAATTGAGACCTTACGAAGTTAATTATCTGACCCACGACCTGGAGCTAGCAGCCGTGGTGTTCGCTTTGAAAATTTGGCGTCATTATCTTTATGGCGTTACCTGTCAGATATTCACCGATCATAAGAGTTTAAAGTATATATTTACTCAGAAGGAGTTAAATATGCGACAGAGACGGTGGTTGGAATTAATCAAAGATTATGATATCGAGATCCTTTACCACCCGGGCAAGGCGAACGTTGTCGCTGACGCCTTGAGTCGTAAGTCCGTGCAGGAGCAGATGCTTGCTCGTTTAACGATTCGAAGGAGCTTGGCGGGAATTCCTTAGACCGAGATCGAGGTGCAGCCGGCTGGAGTCGGCTTTGTATGTTAGAGATTTCATCGTCACTTGAGGAGAAAATCGGGAGAATCGGGATCGAGACCCGGCATTGTTGCGCATCCGTGAGGATGTGGCTCGGAAAGCCACAGATTCGTAGTCCACGAGGATGGACTTTTGAGATTTAAGAATCGGTTGTGCGTACCGGCGAATGACGAGTTGAAAAACTCGATTTTGAGAGAAGCTAATGCTACCCCTTATTCTGTTCATCCGGGGTCCAGCAAGATGTACAAGGACTTGAAACAAAATTACTGGTGGAGTAATATGAAGCGAGAAGTCGCAGAATTTGTTTCTAGATGCTTAACCTGTCAACAAGTTAAGATTGAACATCAGCGACCGGCGGGTATGCTGAAACCTCTCCCTATTCCAGAGTGGAAGTGGGAAGACATTTCTATGGATTTCATCACGAGTTTGCCGACGAGTCGTCGTGGCATGAATACGATCTGGGTGATTGTGGACCGCTTAACTAAATCAGCTCATTTTCTTGAGATTAAGGATACTTGGGGTCCCGAGAGACTTGCCCAGTTATTCATCAAAGAGATAGTGAGACTTCACGGTACTCCTAAGAGTATCGTTTCCGATCGTGACGGACGATTTGTGTCTCATTTTTGGAAATCAGTTCATCGTGCTATGGGAACTCAGCTCAATCTCAGTACCACCTTTCATCCTCAGTCCGACGGACAATCAGAGAGGACTATACAGACATTAGAGGACATGTTGAGGGCATGCGTCCTCGATTGGAAGGACGATTGGGAAGCCCAACTACCATTGATCGAGTTCACGTATAATAATAGTTGGCATGCTTCCATTAAGATGGCACCTTACGAGGCCTTGTACGGTCGTCATTGTCGATCTCCTTTGTGTTGGGATGACTTGTCAGAATCAATCGGCCCCGAGCCCGATATGCTTATAGCCACCCGGGAGAACGTAGCTTTGATCAAGAGTCGTATGTTGACAGCTCAGAGTCGACAGAAATCATATGCAGATAATCATCGTCGACCACTAGAGTTCGAGACGGGTGACCACGTTTTGGTCAAGATATCCCCGAGTCGAGGTACTTTCCGTTTCGGAAAACGGGGGAAGTTGAGTCCAAGATTCATTGGACCGTTTGAAATTTTGGATCGAGTAGGCGAGTTAGCTTATCGATTGGTTTTACCTCCGGCATTGAGCCGAACTCATAATGTGTTTCACGTCTCTCAGTTGCGGAAGTATGTTGCTGACCCGAGTCACATACTTCAGTTCGACGAAATCGAGATCGCGGATGATCATTCGTACGAGGAGCGTCCTGTACGAGTGTTGGAGCGGCGAATCAAACAGTTGAGGAACAATACGATCCCTTTGGTCAAGATTCAGTGGTCTAAACACGGAGTCGAAGAGGCCACTTGGGAAACCGAGGAGAGTATGCGGGAGAGTTATCCCGAGTTGTTTGGCCCTTAGTTTCGAGGACGAAACTCTTTTTAAAGGGGGAGTATGTAATACCCAGTTGTAATTCATTCATTTTCATTCAGTAATTATCAGTCTGTAATTGTCACTCAGTAATTTTCACTCATTAATAATCACTCATCATTCATGAATCATTCATTTGCGTTCAGTGTTGGCATGTTGTAATCGTATATCAGTTACCGATCGTCATTTCATCTCCGTTTATAGATCGAGACGGGAGTATTATCATTTTCATTGTGATTGATAGCCTTGTACTGGGAGTATCATCTTTGGCTTGTGTTAGACTTGTTCACTTTCACATTCGTATGATATGTCGGATCATTCATCAGTCGTAACAAGGGTTCGTTGATTTCAGGCCATTTTGGACGAACGGGACTTACAGCCGTAAGGTTTCGGAATACGGCCGTAAGTTGAGCAGGTACGGCCGTAAGGCTGGCGATTCTGACGTGACGTGGTCTGAAGTGCCAGGCATTTTGGCCGAAGGCGAGTTACGGCCGTAAGGAGGGTTGGATACGGTCGTAAGTGATCTTCGTAAATTCAGGTGTTGTCAGGCAAGGGGGGACTTACGGTCGTAAGGGTTGCGGCATACGGCCGTAAGTCGAGGAAGGTACGGCCGTAAGGCTTGGCCGGATACGGCCGTACACTGCAGGCAAGGTGCTTGGTCATTTTCGACGAAGGGGGCTTACGCCCGTAAGTTTGGCCGGATACGGCCGTATCATCCGAGTTACACCCGTAAGGTGTGCGGGTACGGCCGTATGGATGTCGGCAGATGTGTTTGACGAAGGCGAGTTACGCCCGTAACTCAGGAGCGGTTACGGCCGTAAGTCTGTCGGCAGGCTTTTGGACGAAGCCGAGTTACGGCCGTACGAGTTGGCCGGTTACATCCGTAAGGCCGTTGACCTGGAATGTTACGGCCGTAAGAGGGCCGAGTTACGGCCGTAACTTCCGGCAGTATATAAGGATCCGGCCGGGACTTTTTCATCATTTTCATCCCTTTTCTTCTTTTATCCCAGAGAGAGGGTTTAGGGAGAGATTTTGCCATCATCAATCATTTGAGTGTGTAATTTTCATCATCTTCATTCATTTGGGAAGCTTGGATACTCGTTTTAACTCGTGTTCATCGGATCGAAGTGGTTGGATCTTCAAGAGGTAATTTCTTCAACACCTTGGATTTCGATTTTATGTTGAGATATGATGTTTTGGACGTTATAATCATGTTATATGAAGGGATATGTATATGATTATGAGTTTGTATAAGGATTCATTAGATTATTGAGGGATTATTCAAGAACACTTTGAATATCGAGTTGAAATTGGGGGTTTTCGATTAATTGTCGTTATAATCACATTTTCGGATATTCATTTTGGATTATTGATCATTTGGAAGATGTTTGTTGGTTTGAAACACTTCTTGGGGGATTTGATAATGGCTTATTGAGATTTGATTGTAAACAATCGGAGTTTGGCCACAACGTATTCGATATATTGCCCCAATGAACTTAGTTTAATCGTATCGACGTTTTGAGTTCGTTATATTCGTGTTTGATTCATTTATTGAACGGGTTGTTGGATATTGTATAATTCAAGGTTGTTCGAGCGACCGATATCTCAATTAGGACGTTGTTCGTGGAAGGATAATTGTCACCGGTGTTGTGTAAGTTGATTCTTACTCAGTTAAAAGGATATTCATTTCCTTTTGTTGTTGTTCATTCATAATCGTAACTCATTCATCATTGTGTTAACCGTATCAAAACTTGTCATTGTCAATTAATCACTTCAGTCACAAGGAACGACGGTTCCAATCATTTCATTGAGCTATCATTCATTTCACTATCATTTCATCTCGGTGAGTCATTATTCGTTTCCGATGTCACTTTTATTATATCGTGGCATTCCGGGTCATACTGGCGTGCCGGTTGGTATGTCTAGGATTTTCATGTCGGGCACATTTATGTCGTGTGTTGGTTGTTGGCCTCACATTGGACTGTGCACACGAGTCGATTGCTTCGTGAGACTTATTAGGTACAAGACCACGCGTGTATTCGATCGATACTCGTTGGTGGCTTGTGCACAGACACATTTCCATCCCGGGCATAGTGTGGCGCCACCCTTTGAGCCGTACTGTTAGTTGATTCATACAGCATGTTTGATTGCGTATGTTTTCAACAAGATTGGGTTATAATCTAACCGATTCATTTTGATCGAACTTGTGGTTTATACTACATATATATATATATATATGATTGTGTTTATTCAACTCTTGAGGATTGTTGTTCTGTATAACTGACCCCGTTTGGGGATATTTTGTTCTTCAGGTCATGGCAAGGCAAAGGCACAGGGAGAGCACGTTGACGGCGAGGAGTCCCAATGATACTAGAAGGGGGCCCCAGTCTTTTCAGTCATTTATGTTTCCTTCATTTATTCCGCTACAGACATTCCGTTTGAATACTCATTTCACTTAGTGTTGTATATTTTATCTCCATATAAAATATACATGTATTCTGAAATATCCTGGATGTGTTGTATGAAACTCCTCATCGGAGTAATTATTGTTGTAATGTGGTTTGGTACTACATTTACCCTGTGTAATTCATCAGTTTTCATTCGCCTAGTGGGTCCCAGTCGGGGGTCCATGGCACTGTAATATCCGCCTAGTTTGGGGTGTTACAGAACTGGCCATTCTAGTAAGGTACCTCGACTATATATACTGTGATTGACCTTCGAGGCTTGTGGTTTGCAACTGTGATTTTGGAACGTGTGTGTGTTGTTCCTTCCACCCGGAGTGTTCAACGGGATGTCTGGGGGTCGATACTAAGGGGTACGGCCACGGAAGTGGACTTGGGTGCGTGTGTGGATGAACTTCCACCCAGAGTGTCCGACGGGTTGTCTGGGGGTTGATACTAAGGGGTACAGCCGCGGAAGTGGTTTCCCACCCAGAGCGTTCGACGGGGCGTCTGGGGGCCGATACTAAGGGGTACGGTCGCGGGTTACCAGGTGTAGTTTTCATCTTGAGGATGATGTTGATGTTTTCGTTAATTGTGATATCGTCCGGAGTATCACAATGCTTTGTGCTTGGGTTCAAGAGACATTATATATCGAGTCTTGGTGCTTGGCTAGAATGGCATAAGAATAATGTGTTATGTGTAATGTGTCCTTGTAAGTGAATTGCAGTGGATGATCGGGTCGTAGGCCCTGTGTTTTGTGACCGGAATGGTTGGGTCGTGGACCCCTTGTTTTGTTAACGGAATTACATTTTGGAAAATGAACTTTGGGGCTGTGACCCTAAATGACTTTCGAGGAATTAAGAACTTTTCAATTTCAAAGGTTTTCAAAACTCCTGAGATTTGGAAGTGTTTTCAAAGTGCTTACTTACTTCGTTTCTACTTTCAAGACTTGAACTATTTTTAACTAAATATACCTCGGGAAGTTTTTCGTTGTATTCTCGGAATGTGTTGTGTATGGCTCGTTTTTGCACTTTATACTTGCACTAGCGAAACAGTGGAGTTTTGCTAACCCTCGAGTAATCGGGGGGTGGATATCTGTATTGTATCCAGGTACATGCAGGTTTTCGGGAGCAAGACACAGGATCGGTACGAGGGATGATGAAAGACGAATGATACTAATCACACGAAGACCAGTTTTGGGTTCAGTTAGTCGGAGTCCATTGTATTGTCTTTCCGCTGTCTTATTGTTTGTTGTTGCAAGTATTTTACCCTTGCATGTATATGAGTCTGGAAGATTTTATGTATTTTGATTTTATAAGTCAGTGACGGAAGACCAAATCGGTCTATTGATTCGTTATTTTGATTCGTCAGTATGTAATGTAATGTGTTGTGTTGATGTCTAGCCTAGTGGATCCTCACGGAGAGGGTCTGCGGTGTGTAATATTCCCGATTTGATCTGGGGGTGTTACATTTATGGTATCAGAGCTTAGGTTGAGGAAACCTAGGCTGTCGGGTCGAGTTATGTGTTGTTGAGTCTTGTGTTGTCAGATTTGTCTGACTGAGTCGTATCGCGACGCGTCGTCTGAGTTTGTTGGTCGTGATTAGTATCGTGGGGCGATCATCATCTTCATGCGACATGTGGATGTAAGTCTCCCTTCTTTGTGTTGTGCCTCGTGTGACTCGAGCTATTTTTATGATTATTTGTTAAGTGAAGGAATCCTCTTATGGATTTTGATTTCTTGATACGTGATTATTTGACTCTCATATTTCGTTCATGTGAGGAGTAGTGTTGCTGGATTGTGCATGTTGGACTGTATTTCTTTTATCCGCTGCGTGAGTCCTTTTGTAATGGCTTTCGGTATTTTAACGACTGAGTTTTATTTCGAAAACCGATTCCCTTAACCGAGTTTTTGGCATTATGGCCTTGATCGTTTTGGCGAAATTCTTATGACGGTATTTAGTATTTTCTAAATGGCTTCTGTGAGTTTTTGAAATATTACCGTCATCGGCCTTTTTGGCATTTTTGTAAATGGTTTTTATCCTGGTGGGTTCCGGCGCGGGACCCACGGCGCTATATTGTTCCGTGTATTTACCTGAAATTTTTGGGCATTCTAGCCCATTGAATTATTTTCGAAAACCTTGAGTATCTTAGAAAATAAATTTCGAGACGTACGTTAAAATGAATTGTTTTCTCGTGGTACTTCTAAGATGCCACAATATGTTTCAAAATTCTTCCACCTCGAGGATCAAAATGTTTTGAGATATTTTCAATATTTTATTAACACTTTTACTTATACCCGAGGGTCGAATACTCTGAAAGTTTTTCACTAAAAGATAGTGTCCTCATTTTTAACAAATGCGAAATGGTTTTCCAAAGTCTCTATAACGATGTTTCACGTTTGTACTTTTTGAAAGGTGATAGTCAAGATCAACCGGTGCTTTTCTAAAAAAATGTTTCCAAAAGGTGGTTTTCGTTTTTAAAACCCATCATTTCCTGCTTGTGGTTGGAAAAGGTGTGTATGATGTTGGTATTGTTGTTAGGGTGTTAGCCCTCCGAATTGTGTTTGAATTGGTGGTGTGAACGTTGAGTCGTTCGCCACGCATATGTTTGTTAGCCCTTTGTGGGAGGTGTGATGACGATCTTTAATGTTGTCATTTCGTGGCGGCTTGCGTGTTATCGCACCTGTGTGAGCTGTTAAAGCTTGGGTTTGTACGTTTGTGTACATGTGTGATTGTTTCATGATGTTTGTAATTGTGTTCTGGTTATTGTTCGGGCTGTTAAGGTCGCCGAACGATACCATTATTGCTGTAGTGTTTGTTTGTGTATTACTTTACGATGGTAATCGTTGTATATGATATGTGTTATGATTCTTTGTTGTGCTGAGTTGGCATCTCCGCTATGTTGTTTTGCGACGTTATGCCCCATTGTATTTTCGGTATGCCGAGCCGAGGCGTTTCAACCGTGATGTGCCGGGGCATGCACGTGTAAATTGTCCTTCTAGTCGGTAACACATTTCAAGTGTGGACTCGAGGGACACAGTAATCTGGCTTTGCGGGTGGTTACCGAGACTTCCGGAGTTCGCGCTTAGCACAGTCATCAGAATCGGCTTTGAGAGGCCTTTGAAGGATGTTTCTGTCGGTTGCTTGTTGTGTTGTCACCTTGATTTCGTGTTGTGAGTTTCGGGAGCGACACTTCTTTTAGAAGAGGTCGAATATAATACCCGTATTATTTTTGGCTCCTGCATTTTCTCTTTCTCAATTCTATCGGCTCGCTCGTATTCGTTGATACTTTCTGAACTTGTTCTGTATTCCGGTTTCATCGTTCGAACGAGCTGTGATCTTGTTTTGGGTCGATCTGGTTATCGCTGTGACTTTCCGAGTTCGGTTCAATTCTTGTGAACCTTGTTCGGAAGTAACATTTTTTTTTTGGTTCTACTAGTTCTTTTATTCGAAGTGGATCGGATTTTGAACTTCTGTATTTTCGACTCTATCGACTCGTTTAGGTTCGTTAACCTTTTCTGAGCTTGCCCTGTCCCTTACTTTTGTTAATCGAATGAGGGTGGTATTGTTTCGGAATTACTCGTTTGTCGTTGTGACTTTTCGATTGCTATTCCCTTTCCCGTGGATCTTATGTGAGTGCGCATCTTGTTGTTTTCACCGGATCATTTTTTGCCTCGAGTCGAGATGTGAACCTCGGAGTTTTCGGTTGAACCTTATTGTTCTTCGTGATCCGAACATGATTATTCGATTTTTGTTGACTCGATCGTTATGGTTCGATCATTGATTGTTCGGTTTTTTTATCTCGTTTCGTGCTTGTTGAGCGTTCAGGCTCCTTCGTAATTCCCTTAAATTCGGGAAATTAATCTCGTTTTCGATCTTCCAACCCTTAGGCGGTGGAATTCCGTATTTGTTCAGCTTTGGCTCGCGTTTTGATTGATGAACCGTTGGGTTGGTCAATCGTATTGATTTTCATTCGTGTGTTTTGTGACTGTTCGGATAATCGACTTGATTGTACTATCTGTTTGATGACGCTTGTCACTTGTTGGTTTTATTATGTTTCTACCGGTGGCGTTGTGTCGGTCGTCGTGGAGCGTGTTTTCACGCCGTATGTCCTTTTGCGTTGTTGGTGACGTTTCGCCGATGGGCGTAAGTTACGCGCTTCTTGTGTATCTCGTTGAGTTTTTCCTGACGGGATATTTCTTCTCCCTACTTGTTTTAAGTTTCGGGACGAAACTTCTTTAAAGGAGGGTAGAATGTAATACCCGTAATTTTGATTTCCGGTAAATTCTTTTTTTTTCGGCGGAAGTCCATTTTGACGAATCGCTCATGACCGTTTTGTTATTCTGAGAATGATTAATTCTGCACTTTTTGCCATCCGAGTTCGTTTCGGTGTCGTTTTGTTGAGTTCCGTGCTTTTTGGCGACTTTTCCGCACTTGAGTTCGACTTTGTATAATCACCATTAATTTTTGGAAACTCCAAAGATTTTGAATCGTTTCAATATTATAGAGCATCAAGTTAGCTTTCCAATGGTTCAAACGGAGAGTCAATCGGAGTCCGTACGAGAGAGTTATGGTCGAAATAGCTTAGACACTCATTTTCTAGTTTTGGCCGAGCAGCCTATACCGTGAGCCGCGGCACATGCCGGCAGGGCCGCGGCACAATGCCGAGTCAATGCCGCGGCACACCCGTCCGGGCCGCGGCACACTCATGTTTCAATTATCGGCTAACCCCTATGTACCGTGAGCCGCGGCACATGCCGGCAGGGCCGCGGCACACTGCCGAGTCACGGCCGCGGCACACTCGTCCGAGCCGCGGCACGCTGCCGATCACTGGGGGCAGATTCGGCCCTGTGCCGCGGCACACTTCGGCTGGGCCACGGCACACAGTGCAGTCAGCGCTATAATTGCATTTTTTTCAGCGAGTTCAGCTCATTTTTCCTTTTCCTTCAACCATACGAGAGAGAGAGGCTTGTAGGGGAGATTTTCCTTCATCTATCACTTGATTGTGTGATTTTCTTCATCTCCTTTCGATCGTGAAGCTCGGATTGTGGATCTAACACATGTTCTTCGGATCAAACTGCTTGGATCTTCAAGAGGTAATCTCTTCTTAGAACCCTAAATTCTTGAATTTGGGGGTTTTTGCGTTTTTGTCCGATTCGTTCTGTATTGTTGATTAATTCATGATGGGTATGATTAATCTTGTTAGTATTCTTGTGTTTAACATCATTTAATCCATTGTTCTTCGTCGAATGGAAGTATATTTCTTGACTTCCTTCTAATCGACTTTTTGGGGATTTGTTCTCGATCTCGTTTTCCATCCGTTTTTGATGGATCAATTGTGGTTAAATGATGTTGTTAAACATATTCTATGGATTGTATATCCATATTTCAACATGGGATTCCGTTTTCGTGTTTTGACGGGACGAATCGTGTTCTTGGCCGTTTTGGGGGAAATCCTTGAACTTTCGTCAATTGTTCTTTGAATTCAGCGGCTTTGGGTCGTACTTTGGAATTCATTTTCTTTGTTATTGTTTTCGTTCGTAGTTCATTGTTGCGGATTGTCGTTCGGTGGAGTCGGAGAGTTCGTAGTCGATTCGTGCCAACCTACTTCGGCCGATTCTCCGCGTTGTGGTTATTCGAGGCAAGTATCTTGCCCATACATTACGTGTTTTGTGGATATATTAGTTGGTAATTTACGATACGTGATTTATGAATGTCTATAATTAACTTTCAAAGGAATTGATATGCTTTTCAATACTTCCTTAAAAGATGACTCGTATGATTTCGTTGTTAAATGTGCTTGTCTAAGTATGTGTAGGGTATCGTTTTGTGTGATTATGAAGTTGTAGATTTATAGTTTAACCTTTCCTTGAGGTATGTCCGACGGGATGTCTGGGGGTCGATACTAAGGGGTATGGCCGCGGAAGTGGTTTCCCACCCGGAGCGTTCGACGGGGCTTCTGGGGGCCGATACTAAGGGGTACGGTCGCGGGATACCAGGTGTAGTTTTCATTTTGAGGATGATGTTGATGTTTTCGTTAATTGTGATATTGTTCGGAGTATCACAATGCTTTGTGCTTGGGGTCGAGAGACATTATATATCGAGTCTTGGTGCGTGGCTAGAATGGCATAAGAATAATGTGTTATTTGTAATGTGTCCTTGTAAGTGAATTGCAGTGGATGATCGGGTCGTAGGCCCTGTGTTTTGTGACCGGAGTGGTTGGGTCGTGGACCCCGTGTTTTGTTAACGGAATTACATTTTGGAAAATGAACTTTGGGGCTGTGACCCTAAATGACTTTCGAGGAATTAAGAACTTTTCAATTTCAAATGTTTTCAAAACTCCCGAGATTTGGAAGTGTTTTCAAAGTGCTTACTTACTTCGTTTCTACTTTCAAGACTTGAACTATTTTTAACTAAATATACCTCGGGAAGTTTTTCGTTGTATTCTCGGAATGTGTTGTGTATAGCTTGTTTTTGCACTTTATACTTGTACTAGCGAAACAGTGGAGTTTTGCTAACCCCCGAGTAATCGGGGGGTGGATATCTGTATTGTGTCCAGGTACATGCAGGTTTTCGGGAGCAAGACACAGGATCGGTACGAGGGATGATGAAAGACGAATGATACTAATCACATGAAGACCAGTTTTGGGTTCAGTTAGTCGGAATCCATTGTATTGTCTTTTCCGCTGTCTTATTGTTTGTTGTTGCAAGTACTTTACCCTTGCATGTATATGAGTCTGGAAGAGTTTATGTATTTTGATTTTATAAGTCAGTGACGGAAGACCAAATCGGTCTATTGATTCGTTATTTTGATTCGTCAGTATGCAATGTAATGTGTTGTGTTGATGTCTAGCCTGGTGGATCCTCACGGAGAGGGTCTGCGGCGTGTAATATTCCCGGTTTGATCTGGGGGTGTTACATCAACGAATGATCAATACAATCAGCAGGAATCTCAATTCATAAAACATAAAATGACATACATCGATATGTGCAACATTCATTAGAATTATTATCCTCATAACGGAGCAATACTTAACATACCTCAATGCTCGTGATGAATTTCCTTTCCACGAACAAACATCCCTGAATGGATAAATTATTATTCGATGAACCTCGAATGTAATATATTTCATACAATTTCAATTAATCATTAACCCGTTATTAAAAATCATTGCGATAAACTATCCCGATATTTCACAACACCGATCGTAGATAACCATATCTCCATCTTCACCAAACTGTATACTTAATACTCAAGAATACTACATACGTAAATCATATGCATTATGTTTAATCCAAATCAAAGTACATACAAACCACTATCTTCTTAAGTCACATTTATAATATCATTGCTATATAAATTATAAATGAAATGAAATCAAAACGATTCATTAAACAATATGAAGTGCACAAGTATAAATTTGTCTCAATATCGATACGACGATAGTGAAGCTGTACCAATCTTCTTTCCTTTGTCTACGAGCTCCTAGATTCCGATTAAAGCAATTCACAAACTCTTCGAATCAATCGCAACGCAATAGTTCTAATCAATGATCAATTATCACAACCTATTGCAACAATTGATTAACAACATATTCCATAACAATCAATAATTGATACAACAATCAACAATCTCATACGGCTCGATAGTACTCCGACGATACACAAACTCGAACAACTCAACCCAATCGATATGAATTCACATCTTCAATATCAGTAATCATCTCAACGTGATATCAAGACTTATAACATCTTCAAACTCGAATTCAACCTTGAATATGAAACCCTGTTCAAGCTTATCTATTCATAATAAGAACAATACCAAGATTACCACAATCGAATGCGTTCAATTGCTTCAATACAACAAATAATATAATCTTACCAATCACATAATCATAATTCGTATTCTATAAAGAACATACGAAAATCACATCCTTAATCAATATAACTTGATTTCTAGGCATCGACGATCCATGTTCATACCCAAAAATACTAACACCTTAACACATATTCATCTCTGATATGATATATACACCAAAATTCTTTCAAGAACATGAATTAATCCAATAAATTATATCATAATTCATATTAAAGTGTTCTTCCATAAACTTCAATAATCCAAAGGGATAAATATATCTATCTCATAATCATATATATAAACTCATTTATATCACGATTATCAACCCAAGAACACCAATATCTAATCCAAAACAAAACCCAAGATGAAGAACAATTACCTTTTTGAAGAAATGGATGAAATCTTAAAGGTTGAATTTGTTTGTAATCACTTTTCAAGCTCAACAATCATTAAAGATGATCAATCACATGAACATTAAAGTGTTTGGGTCTCAAAACCACTCTAAGATCTCTCTCTCTCTCTCTCTCTCTCTCTCTCTCTCTCTCTCGAATAAAATGAAAGAATGAGCGAAGATGAACAATAATTTTTGATCTCCAGCTTTATATATTGCACATCATTAGCTTGTGCCAATGACTGCCTTAGCATGCGCTGACCAAGTCAAACAGAAACTTGAGTTTTCCAACACCTTTAGCGTACACTAATATCTAATTTAGGTGCGTTACATACACACTTAGTGTACACTACGTTGGCTTCATTATGTACAACTAACCTTGCATTGACTCCAGCCTGTCCAAATGTGTCAAAAGTCAGTTTACGGGGTTATTATCGGGTGCCTTATTGGATCATGTAGCGTGCGGCCATACAACCATTAGCATGTGCTAATGACGCATTTTTTATGTACGTTAAGCTCTCCCTTAGCATACATAAGCCTTATTGTGGGTCACAGTATACTATCTTACAACTTAAAAGGGGGTTGAATAAGTTGTATTCTTTTTCGTAGTTTGATTTGTGTTGCGGAAGTCCTTAGACTAAGTTGTGTAAGTACAACAAGTAGGCAATATCATGTAGCTTGATGCTTATAGGATTTTTCAAAGCAAGCATACTAAAATTACATGTAGTAAGAAAATATTAAGTATTGAAAGTAATAACACACAAGTTTAATATAGTTCGAGGTAAACTTCTCTACGTCCACATATTCTCCACACAGGAGTAAGACGTTTATTAAAAGGCGCACACAAATGTATAATTTTAACTAAACTATTTACTGTATCATTCACACAGATTGATACAGCCGACTGTAGCTGAAGCCGTTCACACAGATTGGCTGTAGGCCTCTTCGACTTGCTTCTTCTGATATAGATTAAAGCTTCGTCCTTGAACACTCTTATTTCCACACATGTCGGAATAGCTTGACTTAATTCATACAGGGTTAAGGGTCTCAACAATAAGGTTTTGAAGTATCACGAATACGAACAACAACTGTAGGCTTTGTAGGCTTCATTGTAGTTGTGGCGTTCTTTGTTGAGGACTTAGATATTTCTTCACTCAAGATATTCGTTGTATGCTTGAAGAAATATATTGCTCTTGAATAATAAGTTCTTGATCAATCAGTAGTTCGTCTGTATATCTTTATTAGCAATGTCCTATTGCTTGAGCTATTTATAACATTGGAAATAGATCTGTTATAAATATAGTCGTTGGCTGGTTGGTGAGATTTAGACAACTCTGATTGGCGGCTTCAGAATATTTGAATTAAAGATGTTTCGCATTGAATGCTTCAGACATTCTCTTTGATCCACATTAAATGCTCTTTTATCTATAGTCTCTTCGGATGCATTATATGTTGTCCTGTCAGCATTAAATGCTACTTTAAAACACCTATAGCATCTTTGTTGTAGCCAACGTTTCTTCATATTATAACCTGGAGTTTAGCTATAGAATTTGACTTTTTTGGGCACTGTATGAAGTTGCGCTATAGGGACAAACTGTAGGGTGCATTTATCAAAATACTTGGATCATTATTCTTTCCAATAATCTCCCCTTTTTGATAATGCCAAAACTCTTTTAAAACACAAGGTTGTCTTCAAGTCTTCTGTCGGATGATCTAATCTTCGTGACTTAGACTAAAATTTGAATTGCTCGGAGGCAAGTTTTAAAATTTTAAATCCTACAAGATTAAGTGTATTACGACTTAAGTTATGATTTGCCCGTAGGTGTAATTTTACAACAAGTGGTCTTATTTAAATACAACTTAATCTATGAATTATTTGCAGATAAGTTCTTACAACTTTAGACTTAACATATTTATGCTTGGAAATTATTTCAATATGAATTGTAATCAATGCAGTAACTGGAGATCACGAGCTATAATCTTTTGGGGTAGAATAAGATTTTATTGATAAACTAGATTACAGTGCTCTTCGAAATTGAAATATTACATCGAGAGCCTACAGAAGTGAAAAGATACAACTGTTAGGAGATATCCTCTATAATACTGTTGCTTCCAAGACTTCCGAGAAGGATCATGCTCGGTTCCTCTCCACCAATTAACTAAGGAATCCATGCCCCGATATCTATAGATGTTCCTTCCTTTCTGGGAGACATTCTAGGCGAGAATCCAGTCTTTTAGGTGAGTTACCTGATCACCGTTCAAATGTTTTGATTTCAGCTTCATTTGTAGTGGAAGTTTTCCTCATGATTTACAGTATTATCCAGTGTCTTAGACTGATTGAACATTGTAGATTTCATGATGAGAATATATAAGTATCTCAACAATTCAGTATTTATCCATGCCTACAGTTCTTCTGCTGATGGTTGTCTGTCTTGTAGGTGTTAGGAGTATGCCCTCGAATGTCACTCAGAGGTTGTTGAGTGAGGGCATTGTACTTGTAATTATGTAAACCATTTATATAAGGTAAAGGAATGTTTCTTTATTTACTGGTAGTTACTGGCATTCCTAACTCGTAAATAAACATATAGAAACTAGTCCGTGTATTTGAGAGCAAAACGTTCCACTCCTTATTGGATAAGGGGGTCGGCACTGAAAAGGTTTATAGCTCAAATACTTAATCATTCGCAAGTCGATGAAACTTGACTGGACGTTAAGTTTATGTGAAGACTTGTATGACGTGTTCTTTTACATGGAGGGTGCCTGTCGAACGCTAATGGTTAATGGGAGCACACGTTATAGGTATGCTAATTAGATTAGTATACTCGAACCGACTCACCCTCGATTCATCACACGGATTTCACTCCGGTACAGTCAATGATGGAATCGAAAGGTTGTGATAGGTATTCGTGAACCAACGACTTGAGGATTTAGTAGGGATATGCTTGTGACATCAAGATTTTCATTAGAGTAGTTCGACCCTATAAAACGGAAGGCGGGGGTCAACCTCGGCGTGCATCTTGATGGGCAAGTAGTAGGTCCTACTGAATACCAAGATAGAATTCTTTCTCCTGTTAGTGAACGGGTTATATGTCCTATGCGGTTATTGGCAGATGAGATCATAAGTCTTTGGCCAAAGCATTGGAGCTAGCTGTATTAGATACACGAGAGCTCGATGATCTCGATTTGCATTAACGCATGCATAGCGTTAAGTATAGATGGGGTTTGATTGACCGTGACCCCATAACTTGATCGGGACATTTGAAAGAAGGGTTTATACGTATACTGGTATTCACGACAGAATGGTTCTTGAATGATCCCATCATTCGTTCTCAGTTGGGGTACATTGTAGGCCGCCAGGCTGGCTAGGTGGTGCTACTACTCTTTTGTTCCTCCCATTGCTGACTGAGACGGACCTACCGAGTCGCGCAATAGGATTGACAATGGAATGTATCAAGCTTATTATCTCATTATGAATAATAGATATTGGATATCTAATTTGGGACATTAGATGTTTAAACCAATTTATTAGATAAATTGATTTACGGCCTAATGAATTAAATAAATTACTGGGTGATTAATTTAATTCATGTATATAATTATTTCTTGGAGAAATTAATTATATTATTTTGTATTTGATATGTTTAATTAATTGGATTAATTAATCGATATAAATACTGTTGGGATTCGGTGCCTAAATCGAAGGCCCAGCGGAAGCGGTAAAACGAAAATTAATTTGATCTGAATCCCTACGAGGATCGATCGAGCTACATATATACGAATATATAAACGAAAAGCAAGAGTCGTAAGAAACTAACCCTCGAAGTCCGTTGATTAAATGGAAACCTTCTCTTGAGCTATTCCCCAAGCTTTAGTTTGATCTCTACGAGTTCAATCCGCTCCAAGCCCTTGAACGATCCAACGCCAAAAACACCGCGTCTCTACTTGCCATGCGCCGAAAAAACGACCGGAACAACAACACTCCATTAACCTCTAAGGTTACGGCTAGAATCAAGTGGTGAAGCTTTTATTATTATTACACTCTAAGTGTATAATATGTCTCTCTCAATGTATCTTGAATTTTCTCCAAGAAAACTCAAGAACAAAAGTGAAGAAGAAGATGAAGATGAAGACTAAGAAAAATAATTTTCTCTCTCACTATCAAAACTCACTACTGACGCATATGGTAGCAAGTGAAGTGAGTCTTCATTATATTCTTATTCAACTCCCCAAGATCTCCCACTTTAGACAATATCACCAAGGTGTGATATTTGTCCCCTTGATTGGTCACTAGTCCACCATCCTTGAAAGTGTAGACCAAGACAAAGTAAGGGAGTAGGTGATGGGGTGGCCATCTAGAAGGAATCGGATGAGTTCGATTCGTTTCGGACTCCCGTGAGTCCAAACAGATAAACTCCTATTCCGTTCCGATATATTTGTGTCGATTAATTAATCCAATCAATTAATCACATTAAATACATAATAACATAATTAATTTCTCCAAGAAATAATTATATTCACGAATTAAATTAATTACCCAGTAATTTATTTAATCCATTAGGCCGTAAATCAATTTATCCAATAAATCGATTTAGACATCCAATGTCCCAAATTAGATATCCAATATCTAATATTTATAATGAGAGATTAAGCTCGATTCATTCCGTCGTCAATCCTAATGCGCGACTCGGTAGGTCCGTTTCAGTCAGCAATGGGAGGAACCAAAGAGTAGTAGCACCACCTAGCCAGCCTGGCGGCCTACACTGTACCCCAACTGAGAACGAATGATTGGGATCATTCAAGAACCATTCTATCGTGAATACCAGTAAACGTATAAACCCTTCTTTCAAATGTCCCGATCAAGTTATAGGGTCACGGTCAGTCAAACCCTATCTGTACTTGACGTTATGCATGCGTTAATGCAAATCGAGATCATCGAGCTCTCGTGTATCTAATACAGCTAGCTCCAATGCTTTGGCCAAAGACTTATGATCTCATCTGCCAATAACCGCATAGGACATATAACCCGTTCACTAACAGGAGAAAGAATTCTATCTTGGTATTCAGTAGGACCTGCTACTTGCCCATCAAGATGCACGTCGAGGTTTACCCCCACCTTCCGGTTTACAGGTTCGAACTACTTTAATGAAAATCTTGACGTCACAAGCACATCCCTACTAAATCCTCAAGTCGAAGGTTCACGAATACCTATCACAACCTTTCGATTCCGTCATTGACTGTCCCGGAGTGAAATCCGTGTGACGAATCGAGTGTGAGTCGGTTCGAGTATACTAATCCAATTAGCATACCTATAACGTGTGCTCCCACTAACCATTAGTGTTCGACAGGCACTCTCCTTGTCAAAGAACACGTCATACAAGTCTTCACATAAACTTAACGCCCAGTCAAGTTTCATCGACTTGCGAACGATTAAGTATTTGAGCTCTAAACCTTTCCAAAGGCCGACCCCTTATCCAATAAGGAGTGGAACGTTTTGCTCTCAAATACACGGACTAGTTTCTACATGTATATTTACGAGTTAGGAATGCCAGTAACTACCAGTAAATAAAGAAACATCCATTGCCTTATATTGATGATTTACATAATAACAAGTACAATGCCCTCACTCAACATCCTCTGAGTGGCATTCGAGGGCATACTCCTAACAATCTCCCACTTGCACTCAATGCCACACACTATGGTATCTAATACCCATATTCTCTAGATGACGCTCCAAGCTAGTCTAAGAAAGTGGCTTGGTCAGTGGATCGGCGACGTTGTCGGCCGAGTCTACTCTGTGCAGCACAATGTATCCCTTGGGAACAAATTCTCTTATGAGATGATACTTCCTCTCAATATGTTTGGTGCTGTTGTGAAACCTCGGCTCCTTGGCCTGCGCTACAGCTCCGTCGTTGTCGCAGTACATCGGAACAGGCAGCTTAGCACATGGTATCACTTGAAGTTCTCCCAGAAACTTCTTAATCCAGAACCCTTCCTTGGAAGCCTCCGAGGCTGCTTGATACTCAACCTGACAGGTGGAATCAGCAGTCGCGCTTTGCTTGGCACTACGCCAAGATACTGCTCCTCCATTAAGAGTAAATATGTAGCCAGAAGTGGACATCGAGTCGTCCTTCAATCCTTGGAAGTCCGAATCAGTGAATCCCACCACATCCAATTCTCCACCACCATACATCAGAACCATATCTCTAGTCCTTCTTATGTACTTGAGAACGTTCTTTATGGAAGTCCAATGTTCCCTACCTGGGTTTGCCTGAAACCTACTCACCACGCTTACAGCATGCGCGATGTCAGGTCTTGTACACAACATAGCATACATAAGGCTACCCACGGCCGAAGCATATGGTATATTACTCATTTCCTTTCGTTGTTCCTCATTTTGAGGACACATCTTCAAGGTGAGTTTTATTCCATGTCGCATCGGTAGGAACCCTCTTTTAGAATCATCCATCTTAAATCGCTTTAAGATTTTATCTATATAGAGGGCTTGGGAAAGACCTATTGTTCTCTTCGCTCTATCCCGGTAGAGTCGAATACCAAGAATATAGGTAGCTTCTCCCAAGTCTTTCATGGAGAAATTACTCGAAAGCCAAGCTTTCACAGAACTGAGCATTCCCACATCATTTCCTATTAGTAGAATGTCATCTAGATATAGTACTAAGAATGCGATCTTGCTCCCACTAACCCTCTTGTATACACAAGGTTCCTCCTCATTTTGCACGAAGTCAAACTCTTTGACTGCCTCGTCAAAATGAAGGTTCCAACTACGCGACGCTTGCTTCAGTCCATAAATGGAACGCTGAAGCTTGCACACTTTTTGAATATAGACTTCGGACACAAAGCCTTTAGGCTGCTCCATATAGATTTCCTCCTCGAGGAATCCATTAGGGAAAGCCGTCTTTACGTCCAATTGCCATATCTCATAATCGTGGTAGGCAGCTATAGCAAGCATCATGCGAATAGACTTGATCATGGCTACGGGCGAGAAGGTATCGTGGTAATCGATCCCTTCCTTCTGGGTATAACCCTTTGCCACAAGCCTGGACTTATAGGCGTCAACCTTGCTATCACCATCAATCTTTCTCTTGTAGATCCACTTATTCCCAATAGGCACTATGCCCTTGGGGCGGTCTACTAGAGTCCAGACCTGATTGACATGCATCGAGTCTATCTCAGCTTCCATAGCTTCACGCCATTTCGCGGAGTCTACATCCACCATCGCTTGGTCATAGGTTGTCGGGTCGGTTTCTTGGCTATCACTTGGAACCTCATGGAGACCCAGTTCCTCCAAGTGCACAAGACCATACCTCTCAGGTAAATGAGACACCCTACTAGACCTACGAGGTTGTTGCACTTGTGTTTCAGAAAGTTCGGTTCCAATTTCTTGCACAGATGTCTCCCGAGGAGTTTCATTATATTCTTCTAAAGAAATACTTCTACCTGGTCCGCCTTCCTGAATGAACTCATCTTCCAGGAAGTGTGCTTGTAAATCAACAACGATCCTTCGATCTTCGGGCATGTAGAATAGATATCCCATCGTCCCAGACGGGAATCCTATGAAACGTTCCTTCACAGACCTAGCTTCTAACTTTTCCACCTTAGTCTTCTTGACATAGGCGGGACATCCCCAAATCCTAATGTGATTCAGACTTGGTTTCCTTCCTTCCCACATCTCATGTGGAGTTTTAGGAACGGATTTGGAAGGACATCTGTTCAAGATATACTCGCGATCGAGTGCATACCCCCACAGTAAATCGGCAAGTCGGTATAGCCCGGCATGGAACGGACCATGTTCAACGGGGTCCGGTTCCTTCTTTCGACACACCACTTAATCGAGGAGTACCAGAGGTGTTAGTTGTGAAACTATTCCATGTTCCTTAAGGAACTCGTCAAACTCCGTACTCATATACTCGCCACCTCGGTCCGACCGAAGTGCTTTGATATGATTACCGGTTTGTTTCTCGACTAGGGCCTTGAATTCCTGGAATTTCTCAAAGGCCTCGGATTTATGTTTCATTAAGTATACATAACCATACCTAGTATGATCATCGGTAAACGTAATGAAATATTGATATCTGTCACGTCGCTTCTAAAGCACCACATACGTCGGTATGGATTAATCCCGGTTTATCACGGCTCTTTCAAAAGTCCTGTGAAGGGGACTTAGTCATTTTGCTGTAAGGCAAGATTCACAAGTACGAAAGGGATCCGATCCCAAAGGACCCATAATTCCATCTTTTTACATCTTGTAAACCATGTCCATACCAATATGACCAAGTCTAAGATGCCATATCAAAACTTGATAGGTTACATCCCAACCACGTATACTAGTCATAGTATTCACAACTACTTTGTTCTTTGAGATTTAGATGATACAACCCATTCAACAATGTAGCGGTACCCACTAGTTTATTTCTAAAATAAATTTTGCAGGAACCATCACCAATGAAAAATGAAAAGCCTTTTCGGTCCATGGCCGAATGGATACAATGTTTTTGTGCCCCTTGGGCAAAACAAGTACATCTTCTAAAGTCAAAACAAAGCCGGATTCTAAACCCAAAAGAAGTGATCCTATGTCGGTCGCCTCGACACTATGCCCGCTTCCGATTGTGATCATAACTTCTCCGGCTCCAAGCTTCCTACTTTGTTTGAGATCCCGATTCACGGACAAATATGAGAACTAGCACCGAGAATCCAAGTATCTAGGAAGTAGAAAATACAGATGCGAACAATTTGTTTCCAAAACTAAAAGTTACAGCACGAAGTGCCATGAAGAATCGGGACAGTCTCTAGCCCAGTGGCCCGGCTCACCGCACTTGAGACAAGTATCCTTCTTCTTCTTGTTCTTGGAACCATCGGGGCCTTGCCCTTTCCCTTAAGGTCCTTAACTTGTAGTCCGATTTGCTTCTTGGTCTTTTTCTTCTTGTTCTTAGACCTCAGAGGTCTGAAGTAATCACAAGAGCGAGACTCCTTCATCTCATGAGTCTTCATCGAGGCGAGCGGTCACAAGTTTGTTCATTAGCCCAGCTAAATTACATGCAATCTCATTGCAGTTGAAGTTCATAACAAACTGTGAGAAGGAATCAGGGAGAGATTGTAGGATAAGGTCGGTTTGGAGAGAAGTATCTATTTTAAAATCAAGAGCCTCCAATCTCTCGATCATGGATATCATTTTGAGGATGTGTTCCCCAACCTTCTCACCTTCCTTCATCCTTGCACCGAACAGTTGCTTGGATATCTCATATCTAGCAGTTCTGCTGTGCTCACCATAAAGCTCGGTTAAGTGAGATAGAATCTGCCTAGCAGAAGTCATTTTCTCATGAGCTCTCTGAAGCTCATTAGACATGGAAGCCATCATATAAGCACAGACTTTCACATCATCCTTAACCCACTTTTTGTGGTTTTAAATCTCTTCCTGATTGGATCGGGTCCGCACAGGAGGCGCCGGAATGTCCGTCTCCAAGACGTATCCTAGTGCCTCTATACTGAGGACTATCATCAGATTGTGGAGCCAATCCACAAATTTAGGTCCCATTAAGGTGTTGTTTTCAAGTAGAATTGCGAGTGGATTCATTGTCATATTGAGATTTGTCTGCATTAAGTATAACAGATTAATTAGTGACTTGTTATATTATGATCTGAGTATAGAATTAAGGTATTTTCTATTCTTGTTACCCAGCTCCCACTATTTTTATCGGAAAAACACACTCCCATGTGATATCCAGAAGTATCGTCGCACTACTTCATAGTGGTGATCGAGTTCTTTATAAATCTTAATAGAGGGCAACCGAACAGGTTTCTAGTCTATTAATTTTCATAAAGTGGTGTCCAACACCAACCCATCTAATGGATGATTCGATCTTCTTTTTCCCCTTGTTCACTCCCCTCAAGCTATACGGTTTTTATGGTTCGTGAACAAGTTAAGTTTATACCATCGACGCAAATCAGTTTCACAATTGAATCTTATCCGGCAACCTATCAGGTTTCTAGGGATAAAATTTGCTCCAACCGAAGGCATCCAATGCGCTCCCGGTAATTTATCCGTCCTCCCCGAACAACTACCCCGATAACTCGGAAGCATAGCACATCCGGTTTGGATTTCAATTTCCCGAAAACTCGATGGAGGGAAGGAAAACCTTGAAACCTTATAAACTTAATAATTTATCGTGGGAGAATTTTCACGATTAACGTTACACTTTGCACATTAATCATTTAAGCGCGTTTGTGGCTCTCATACAATGAAACAACCATTCACAACCTAGTTGCTACCAACATGTGGTTCATGGACCGTTCCTAGAAAACAAAAGCTTCGTAATCTAATTACAAGTCTTCGTCTTGAATCTTCGTCTTCTCGAAATGGATCTTCCTCCGGTCTTCGTCATTACATATAAATTTTACATCGAAAATTGCATCCTAGATACAAACATTTCTAGTAAAATAAATAGGCTCAAAATGGCCTTTACAACCCAATCGAATAAAACGAACGATTCAAATCTAAGTCCACGAACCACATCCCCATTCAAAAAGCATTCATCCAATAAATACTATATAAATGGAAAGCGTAGAGATATATTGATCCAATCAACAATACGAACCGATCCAATCGATTCACACAATCGGTAATATGATAACGTTCAAAATAATTCGGTCGACCATAAATATTCTAATTAATCAAATTTCCCTTATAAAATGAAATACTATAAATCATTTTGATCATATTAAATCCAATTTAACATGCGGGAGATTAATTTTTAAGAATACACGGAAAAATCGAGCCGGGGTGAAAACTGGCCTGCATGACGGAGTCACCCTCGGCACTTCTGCAGTGACGGGCTGGCACGGCCGAGTCACGCTCGGAAGATGCCGGCGAGACACGACCGAGTCACCCGGGACACGGTCGGGTGCACTGGCGATGACTTGGCGAGGCCCGACACGACCGGTCACCAGACACGGTCGAGTCTGCCTGGCGGTGACTTGGCCACATTGCCGGACACGACCGTGTCACCCAGACACGGTCGAGTCACTCTCGGCCAGATTACCCTTTTTGTCCAAAAATCGTCCAACGACGATTAAGGCTAGATTTTTAAATAGGATATCCAATATCAATATTTTCCGACTTTCATATCTTCAATATAAATCATATTTCCCAGAAATTTAAGATTTATATTTAGACATAAACTTACAAAAAATAAAATTATTACGAACGAAAAACATATACCACGATTATGACTAAAATGATTTTAAATCATTCACCATCTAATCGAGCATTCCAAATGCCAATATCGTATATACGATCGCAAGACCTACGCTCCGATACCACTGTTGGGATTCGGTGCCTAAATCGAAGGCCCAGCGGAAGTGGTAAAACGAAAATTAATTCGATCCGAATCCCTACGAGGATCGATCGATCTACGTATATACGAATATATAAACGAAAAGCAAGAGTCGTAAGAAACTAACCCTCGAAGTCCGTTGATTAAATGGAAACCTTCTCTTGAGCTATTCCCCAAGCTTTAGTTTGATCTCTACGAGTTCAATCCGCTCCAAGCCCTTGAACGATCCAACGCCGAAAACACCGCGTCTCTACTTGCCATGCGCCAGAAAAACAACCGGAACAACAACACTCGATTAACCTCTAAGGTTACGGCTAGAATCAAGTGGTGAAGCTTTTATTATTATTACACTCTAAGTGTATAATATGTCTCTCTCAATGTATCTTGAATTTTCTCCAAGAAAACTCAAGAACAAAAGTGAAGAAGAAGATGAAGATGAAGACGAAGAAAAATAATTTTCTCTCTCACTATCAAAACTCACGGCTGGAAGCATATGGTAGCAAGTGAAGTGAGTCTTCATTATATTCTTATTCAACTCCCCAAGATCTCCCACTTTAGACAATATCACCAAGGTGTGATATTTGTCCCCTTGATTGGTCACTAGTCCACCATCCTTGAAAGTGTAGACCAAGACAAAGTAAGGGAGTAGGTGATGGGGTGGCCATCTAGAAGGAATCGGATGAGTTCGATTCGTTTCGGATTCTCGTGAGTCCAAACAGATAAACTCCTATTCCGTTCCGATGTATTTGTGTCGATTAATTAATCCAATCAATTAATCACATTAAATACATAATAACATAATTAATTTCTCCAAGAAATAATTATATTCACGAATTAAATTAATCACCCAGTAATTTATTTAATCCATTAGGCCGTAAATCAATTTATCCAATAAATCGATTTAGACATCCAATGTCCCAAATTAGATATCCAATATCTAATATTTATAATGAGAGATTAAGCTCGATTCATTCCGTCGTCAATCCTAATGCGCGACTCGGTAGGTCCGTCTCAGTCAGCAATGGGAGGAACCAAAGAGTAGTAGCACCACCTAGCGGCTGGCGGCTACACTGCTGTACCCTGGCGAGAACGAATGATTGGGATCATTCAAGAACCATTCATCGTGAATACCGATGGCGTATAAACCCTTCTTTCAAATGTCCCGATCAAGTTATAGGGTCACGGTCAGTCAAACCCTATCTGTACTTGACGCTATGCATGCGTTAATGCAAATCGAGATCATCGAGCTCTCGTGTATCTAATACAACTAGTTAAATTGATTTACGGCCTAATGAATTAAATAAATTACTGGGTGATTAATTTAATTCATGTATATAATTATTTCTTGGAGAAATTAATTATATTATTCATCCTTTGATATGTTTAATTAATTGGATTAATTAATCGATATAAATACATCGAAACGGAATCGGAGTTTATCTGTTTGGACTTTCGGAAGTCCGAAACGAACCGAACTCATCCGTTTTTCCATCATGGCCGCCCTCCTCCTTTCCACCTAATTTCCCCTTGTCTTTTGTTTCCATTTTATATGGATGATATTGACATGGTGGGGATACCTCTCATGAGAATGAGTTGTATTGTTTGGTGGAAGGTGTATATAGAATTATATGTAAGTTTGTGATTGAGAAGACTTTATCATATCACATACATAATTCACACCTTTAAGGAGAGAGGAACGTGAGAGAGGTTGAGAAAGAGAGAGAAAAAAACTTAGAGTTCATTTCATGGTGTTCATACTCATCTTCATCTTCTTCACTAACTTCTTCTTCATTTTTCTTGGAGAAAATTGAGAGAAAAATATTGAGAGAATTTTGATAAACATACTTGGAGTATATTTATTAAAATCAATAGCTTCATCACCTAGCTCTAGCCATATTCTCGGAGGATAGCAAGGTGTTGTCATTCCGTTCGTTTTCCCGGCGCGTGGCAAGTAGAGACGCGGTGCTTTCAGCATTGGATCGTTCAAGGGCTTGAAGCGGAATAGATTCGTAGAGATCAAGCAAAGCTTGGGGAATAGCTCAAGAGAAGGTTATTCATCTAATCAACGGACTATAAGGGTGAGTTTCTATATCTCTTGTGAATTCGTTTTTGATATTCGTATATACGTAGCTCGATCGATCCTCGTAGGGATTCAGATCGAATTAATTTTCGTTTTACCGCTTCCGCTGGGCCTTCGTTTTTAGGCACCGAATCCCAACAGTAGTATCGGAGCGTAGGTCTTGCGATCGTATATACGATATTAGCATTTGGAATGCTTGATTAGATGGTGAATGATTTGGAATCATTTTAGTCATAATCGTGGTATATATTTTTACGTTCGTTGTAGTTATATTTTTCGTAAGTTTATGTCTAAATATAAATCTTAATTTCTTAGAAATATGATTTATATTGAAGAAATGAATGTTGGAGAATATAGATATTGGATATCCGGTCGAAAAACTAGCCCCGAAATGCCGTTGGACGGTCCGGGAGCAGGGGGCCGCGGCCCAGGGCTCGGGGGCCGCGGCCCGTGGTGCGGTAGCACAGGCGGGAGGCTATCTTGGGGGCCACGACCCAGGCTCAAGGGGCCGCGGCCCAGGGCCGCTGTCCGTGTCCTGGCCGGCATCTTCCGAGCGTCACTCGGCCATGCCAGGCCTGTCTGCCGGCAGGCTGCCGAGGGTGACTCGGTCAGGCAGGCCTGTTTTCACCCCAGCTCGATTTTTTCGTGTATTCTTGAAAATTAATCTCCCAAATGTTAAATTGGATTTAATATGATTAAAATGATTTATGGTATTTCATTTTATAAGGGAAATTTGATTAATTGAAATATTTATGGTCGACAGAATTATTTTGAACGTTATCATATTACCGATTGTGTGAATCGATTGGATCGGTTCGTATTGTTGATTGGATAAATGTATCTCTACGCTTTTCATTTATATAGTATTTATTGGATGAATGCTTTTGAATGGGGATGTGGTTCGTAGACTTAGTTTTGAATCGTTCGTTTTATTCGATTGGGTTGTAAAGGCCGTTTTGAGCCTATTTATTTTACTAGAAATGTTTGTATCTCGGATGCAATTTTTGATGTAAAATTTATATGTAATGACGAAGACCGGAGGAAGATCCATTTCGAGAAGACGAATATTCAAGACGAAGACTTGTAATTAGATTACGGATTTTTTGTTTTTTCTAGGAACGGTCCATGAACCACATGTTGGTAGCAACTAGGTTGTGAATGGTTGTTTCATATTGTATGAATGCCACAAACGCGCTTAAATGATTAATGTGCAAAGTGTAACGTTAATCGAGAAAATTCTCCCACGACAAATTATTAAGTTTATAAGCTTTCAAGGTTTTCCTTCCCTCCATCGAGTTTTCGAGAAATTAAAATCCAAATCAGATGTGCTATGCTTCCGAGTTATCGGGGTAGTCGTTCGGGGAGAACGGATAAATTACCGGGAGCGCATTGGATGCCTTCGGTTGGAGCAAATTTTATCTCTAGAAACCTGATAGGTTGCCGGATAAGATTCAATTGTGAAACTGATTTGCGTCGATGGTATAAACTTAACTTGTTCACGAACCATAAAAACCGTATAGCTTGAGGGGAGTGAACAAGGGGAAAAAGAAGATCGAATCATCCATTAGATGGGTTGGTGTTGGACACCACTTTATGAAAATTAATAGACTAGAAACCTGTTCGGTTGCCCTCTATTAAGATTTATAAAGAACTCGATCACCACTATGAAGTAGTGCGACGATACTTCTGGATATCACATGGGAGTGTGTTATTCCGATAAAAATAGTGGGAGCTGGGTAACAAGAATAGAAAATACCTTAATTCTATAATCAGATCATAATATAACAAGTCACTAATTAATCTGTTATACTTAATGCAGACAAATCTCAATATGACAATGAATCCACTCGCAATTCTACTCGAAAACAACACCTTAATGGGACCTAAATTTGTGGATTGGCTCCACAATCTGATGATAGTCCTCAGTATAGAGGCACTAGGATACGTCTTGGAGACGGACATTCCGGCGCCTCCTGTGCGGACCCGATCCAATCAGGAAGAGATTTAAAACCACAAAAAGTGGGTTAAGGATGATGTGAAAGTCTGTGCTTATATGATGGCTTCCATGTCTAATGAGCTTCAGAGAGCTCATGAGAAAATGACTTCTGCTAGGCAGATTCTATCTCACTTAACCGAGCTTTATGGTGAGCATAGAAGAACTGCTAGATATGAGATATCCAAGCAACTGTTCGGTGTAAGGATGAAGGAAGGTGAGAAGGTTGGGGAACACGTCCTCAAAATGATATCCATGATCGAGAGATTGGAAGCTCTTGATTTTAAAATGGATACTTCTCTCCAAACCAACCTTATCCTACAGTCTCTCCCTGATTCCTTCTCACAATTTGTTATGAACTTCAACTGCAATGAGATTGCATGTAATTTAGCTGGGCTAATGTACAAACTTGTGACCGCTCAGTCTCAGATGAAGACCCCACGGATGAAGGAGTCTGCTCTTGTGATTTCTTCTGGACCTCGGAGGTCTAAGAATAAGAAGAAAAAGACCAAGAAGCGGACTGGACCGCAAGCTAAGGACCTTAAGGGAAAGGGCAAGGCCCCAACGGTTCCAAAGAGCAAGAAGAAAGACGCCTGTCTCAAGTGCGGTGAGCTGGGCCACTGGGCAAGAGACTGTCCGATTCTTCATGGCACTTCGAGTACAGAACTTTTAGTTTTGGAAACAAATTGTTCTGCTACTGTATTTTCTACTTCTGAATCTTGGATTACGGTGCTAGTTCTCATATTTGTACCGTGAATCGTGATCTGGAACAAAGTAGGAAGCTTGGAGATGGAGAAGTTATGATCACGGTCGGAGCGGTATAGTGTCGAGGCGGCCACAAAGGATCACTTCTTTTGGGTTTAGAATCCGGCTTTGTTTTGACTTTAGAAGATGTACTTGTTTTGCCCAAGGGGCACAAAACATTGTATCCATTCCGGTCATGGACCGAAAAGGCTTTTCATTTTTCATTGGTGATGGTTCTGCCAAAATTTATTTTAGAAATAAACTACGATCGCTACATTGTTGAATGGATTGTATCATCTAAATCTCAGCAACAAAGTAGTTGTGAATACTATGACTAGAAAACGTGGTAGGGATGAAACCAATCAAGTTTTGAAATAGCATCTTAGACTTGGTCATATTGGTCAGACCAAGGTTTACAAGATGGAAAAAGATGGACTTATGGGTCCATTGGGATCAGATCCCTTTCCTACTTGTGAATCTTGCCTTAAAGGCAAAATGACTAAGTCCCTCTTTACAGGGACATTTGAAAGAGCCGCTAATAAACTGGGATTAATCCATACCGATGTATGTGGTGCTTTGGAAGCAGCACGTGACGGATATCAATATTTCATTACGTTTACAGATGATCATACTAGGTATGGTTATGTATACTTAATGAAACATAAATCCGAGGCCTTTGAGAAATTCCAGGAATTCAAGGCCCTAGTCGAGAAACAAACTGGTAATCATATCAAAACACTTCGGTCGGACCGAGGTGGCCAGTATATGAGTACGGAGTTTGACGAGTTCCTTAAGGAACATGGAATAGTTTCACAACTAACACCTCCAGGTACTCCTCAGTTAAATGATGTGTCAGAAAGAAGGAACCGGACCCTGTTGAACATGGTCCGTTCCATGCTGGGCTATACTGACTTGCCGATTTACCTGTGGGCGTATGCACTCCTGACTGCCGCATATATCTTGAACAGATGTCCTTCCAAATCCGTTCCTAAAACTCCACATGAGATGTGGGAGGGAAGGAAACCAAGTCTTAATCACATTAGGATTTGGGGATGTCCCGCCTATGTCAAGAAGACTAAGGTGGAGAAGATGGAAGCTAGGTCCGCGAAGGGACATTTCATTGGATTCCCATCTGGGACGATGGGATATCTATTCTACATGCCCGAAGATCGAAAGATCGTTGTTGCTTTACAAGCACACTTCCTGGAAGATGAATTCATTCAGGAAGGCGGAGTAGGTAGAAGTATTTCTTTAGAAGAATACAATGAAACTCCTCGGGAGACACCTGTGCAAGAAACTGGAACCGAACCTTCTGAAACACAAGTACAACCACCTCATAAGTCTAGTAGGGTGTCTCATTTACCTAAGAGGTATAGATTTATGCACTTGGAGGAACTGGGTTTCCACGAGGTTCCAGGTGATAAACAAGAGATCGACCCGCAACCAATGACCTAGCAATGGTGGATGTAGACTCCATGATATAGACTGTAACAGTCTTCATGTAGTTAGGACCTTTGTTTTGACGAGGCAGTCAAAGAGTTTGACTTCGTACAAAATGAAGAGGAATCTTGTGTATATAAGAGGGTTAGTGGGAGCAAGATCGCATTCTAAGTACTATATGTAGATGCCATTTTACTAGTAGGAAATGATGTGGGAATGCTCAGTTCTGTGAAAGCTTGGTTTTCGAGTAATTTCTCCATGAAATACTTGGGAGAAGAAACCTATATTCTTGGGATTCGACTCGATTGGGATAGATCGAAGAGAATGATAAGTTTTTCCCAAGCCCTCTATATAGATTAAATCTTAAAGAGAGTTCCTTCCGATGCGACATGGAATAAAACTCACCTTGAAGTTGTAATACCCGGTTGTGAATTCATTTATTATCATTCAGTAACTGTCACTCAGAATTTTTTTCATTCAGTAATAATCATTCATCATTCATATTCAGTCAACTATGTTCACCATTCGGCGTATTTTGGGATCATCACTGTTTGAGATCGAGCCGAGATTGTTGTCGTCATCATCATCATGTTTTTATTTGCAGTTTGAGAGGTAGCGCACGCTACACATTGTAGTTAGCGCGCGCTAATGATGTGCATGTAACGCACGCAATGATTCAGTATTAGCGCACGCTAGCGCAAGTGAGGCAGACAGTCCAGAAGGTACTGGGCTGATTTGGGAAATTCGTAGCGCACGCTACGAGTGGTAAGTAGCGTACGCTAATTGTGTTGGCAACGCACGCTAAGTCACATTAGTAGCGCACGCTAACGCGTGCAAGACAGAGGACAGTAGCTTCTGGATTTCAGTCTTTGAGTATCAGACATCAGTAACGCACGTTAACATTTTGGGATAACGCACGCTATCGGTAAGGTGTTAGCGCACGCTACCAAGTCGTAGTGCACGCTAACGAGGCATTTCAGACCTCACTGGACTGCCCAGTAAACCGCTAGCGCACGCTAAATATCAAGTAATAGCATGCGCTAAGTTGGGACAGTATAAATAGGACAGTTCGGTCCAACCTTCGTCATTTCTTCATTTCTCAATCATTTCGGACGAGCTCGGGCGATTCGGAAAAGTCTTTTCGAGCTGCAATCATCTAGCATCATCTTCAAGCTCCTAAGTTAGATTAATCATCATCTAAATCAGTTTCATCACTCCAAATCGAGGTAATGATTCTTGGATCTAGAATTTCGGATCTTGGGTGTTTTGCTTTCGATCTCTTCGTGTAAATCGATATTATGTTGGAATATGTTAGATATGGATTATCTATCTTGGATACATGTATTTCTACGGATTCATTGGTGTAATTTTCGGAATTTGTGAATAATTGAGGAATTGTTCAAGAACCCTTACGGGTTGACTTTGGAATTTTGGGGGTTTTCGACTAAATGTTGTTGAAATATCGTTCTAAGCATTCCTATTGGATTATTGATAGTATCCATGAGTTTTTGTGGGTTTGAATCATTCATTGGGAGTTGGTTTCGGATGTAAATGAGTTTTGGTTGTAAACAATTGGAGATTGTTTACAACGCGTTTTTAAATGCCCCAATGAGTTTGGGTATTGTTGTATCGACTTTTGAGTTGGTTGTGATCATGCTTGATTCGTGTATTAAGAGAATTGTTGGTTTTGTGTTGTTTAAGGTTGTTCGAGCGTAGGTAATTTCATTAAGGACGTTGATCGTGGAAGTACCTTCGCCTTCGGTTTGAGGCAAGTTTTATACTTGTACTAGTCAATGAGCTAATGTCATCATGTATGTGTATGAATGTGTTGTATCATTCCGAGACTTAGTCTCTTCATGAATTCATTGATATCAAGAGATCGTTCGATACGATACCTTCCGGCAATTTTGCCAAATGTTTATTATTGTTTGTTAACGGCCGATTCAAGGCATTGTAATACTCATTATTAATGTCATTGTCGATAGCCGGTTCGCGGTATCGATGTATCGATTGTTGTTAATATAGATGTCAATTTAAGACATCGTTGAGATCATTGTTATTCCTGTTTGGATCGTCATTAAAACTGTACAGGCCGATTAAAGGCATTGGCTTATTCATTTCTCACCTTCGTCATCGGTAACCGATTAAAGGTGCCGAGGCATCCTTCGTATCATTGTCATCGATTGGCCGTTCTCAGGCAAATCTAAATGTTCAATCATTCACTGCATCATTGTTATCGATTGACCTTTCTAAGGCAATCGAGGTATTCACTCATTCATCGTGTCATTGTTATCGATTGACCTTTCTAAGGCAATCGAGGTATTCACTCATTCATTGTGTCATTGTTATCGATTGGCCGTTCTCAGGCAAATCGAAGTGTTCAATCATCCGCTGCATCATTGTTGTCGGTTGGCCATTCTAAGGCAATTGAGGTGTTAATTTGGGACTGTCAAGGACGGTGTCTATCCGTGTGTTACTATCATCGTGTTGGCCGACTCAAGGCAGCACACTATCATTCATTGTGATACGGCTTCGTGTCGTGGCTTCGGCCCTAATTGTGATACGGCTGGATGCCGTGGCTTCGGCCCTCATTGTGATACGGCTTCGTGCCGTGGCTTCGGCCCTCATTGTGATACGGCTTCGTGCCGTGGCTTCGGCCCTCATTGTGATACGGCTTCGTGCCGTGGCTTCGGCCCTCATTGTGATACGGCTTCGTGCCGTGGCTTCGGCCCTCATTGTGATACGGCTTCGTGCGTGGCTCGGCCCTCATTATTACTGACTTGTTTGACTTCAGGTGTTTGTGATATTTGTTAATTTCCGCTGAATGACTTTCAGCCCTTTTGAAATGTCTTGGTATTTTCATTGGAGCCTTTGGGCATTATGATTCATATTAAATTCAGTTCTGGTTTGGTTCCTATTGTTTAATTCATTGTGGTATTCTGTGATTATGATTAGTCGTTGGGCATTTATGTTCTAACCTGTCGAACAGGTATTAATAGTATGCCGTGGGCATAGTATTTCACGAATGCTCGGTTCTTACCTTGGTTTGTGAGCATCTCGTATTATTATCATCATTGTACCGTTTCATTCTGCCTTTGGATGCATATCATGTTATACATGTTTTTGATGTTCATTATCTGGATGACTGACCCCGTGGGGGCGGAACATGTTTTTCATGTTTTTAGGTGCTTGCGAGGAGAGAGTTAAGACACAGGGGCATGATGATGGCAACGAGGCATTCTAGCGATACTAGTTTGAGTTGTTCATGTTGGTCAGTCGGTTGGAGTGTTCTCCAGTTTGTCAGTCATTGTCATTTTGTATTACCCGAGCAGATGCTCGTGGATGTTGTATTTTACTCTTGGCCATGTAGGCCCATCGTTGTCGTTGAAATTCCTTATCGGAATATTGTGTCGGATATCATGGTAGGGACTATGATTTTCCCTTGTTGTTTAATTTAATGTATTTTAATCATGTTCGCCTGGTGGATCTCCTGGCGTGGGGTCCACGGCACTGTAATAACCCAATAGGATTTGGGGGTGTTACAGAAGTTGTGTCCTCATAGTGAGGAACAGTGAAAGGAAATGAGTTATATACCATATGATTCGGCAGTGGGTAGCCTTACATATGTTTTATTGTGTACGAGACCTAAATTGTGCATGCTGGGAGCGTGGTAAGTAGGTTTCGGGCTAACCAAGTTCGGGAACATTAGACCGCCATAAAGAACGTTCTCAAGTACTTTAGAAGGACTAGAGATCTTGTTCTTATATATGGTGGTGGAGAACTGAATGTGATGGGATTCACTGTATAGGACTTCCAAGGACAGAAAAACGATTCTATGTCTACTTCTGGCTACATTTACTCTTAATGGAGGATCAGTATCATGGCATAGTGCCAAGTATAGCGCGACTGCTAATTCCTCCTGTTAGGCTGAGTATAAAGAGGCCTCGGAGGCTTCCAAAGGAAGAATTTAGAAGTTACTGGGTAAACTTCACGGGACACCTTGTGCTGCGCTGCCAGAGCGGTAGCACAGGACTAGGAGCGGAGGTTTCACAACAGTACCAAACATATTTAGAGAGAGTATCATCTCGTAAGAGAATTTGATTGCATAGAGATACATTATGCTGCATAGAGTAGAGTCAGCCGACTACGTCGCTGATCTACTGACCAAGCCACTTTCTCAGATTAGCTTGGAGCGTCATCTGGAGAACATGGGTATTAGATACCATAGTGTGTGGCATTGAGTGAAAGTGGGAGATTGTTAGGAGTATGCCCTCGAATGTCACTCAGAGGTTGTTGAGTGAGGGCATTGTACTTGTAATTATGTAAACCATTTATATAAGGCAGAGGAATGTTTCTTTATTTACTGGTAGTTACTGATATTCCTAACTCGTAAATAAACATATAGAAACTAGTCCGTGTATTTGAGAGCAAAACATTCCACTCCTTATTGGATAAGGGGGTCGGCACTAGAAAGGTTTATAGCTCAAATACTTAATCGTTCGCAAGTCGATGAAACTTGACTGGGCGTTAAGTTTATTTGAAGACTTGTATGATGTGTTCTTTGACATGGAGAGTGCCTGTCGAACGCTAATGGTTAGTGGGAGCACACGTTATAGGTATGCTAATTGGATTAGTATACTCGAACCGACTCACCCTCGACTCATCACACGGATTTCACTCTGGGACAGTCAATGATGGAATCGAAAGGTTGTGATAGGTATTCGTGAACCTTCGACTTGAGGATTTAGTAGGGATGTGCTTGTGACATCAAGATTTTCATTAGAGTAGTTCGACCCTATAAACCGGAAGGCGGGGGTCAACCTCGACGTGCATCTTGATGGGAAAGTAGCAGGTCCTACTGAATACCAAGATAGAATTCTTTCTCCTATTAGTGAACGGGTTATATGTCCTATGCGGTTATTAGCATATGAGATCATAAGTCTTTGGCCAAAGCATTGGAGCTAGCTGTATTAGATACACGAGAGCTCGATGATCTCGATTTGTATTAACGCATGCATAGCGTCAAGTACAGATGGGGTTTGACTGACCGTGACCCCATAACTTGATCGGGACATTTGAAAGAAGGGTTTATACGTATACTGGTATTCACAACAAAATGGTTCTTGAATGATCCCATCATTCGTTCTCAGTTGGGGTACAGTGTAGGCCGCCAGGCTGGCTAGGTGGTGCTACTACTCTTTGGTTCCTCCCATTGCTGACTGAGACGGACCTACCGAGTCGCGCAATAGGATTGACGATGGAATGTATCAAGCTTATTATCTCATTATGAATATTAGATATTGGATATCTAATTTGGGACATTAGATGTTTAAACCGATTTATTAGATAAATTGATTTACGGCCTAATGAATTGAATAAATTACTGGGTGATTAATTTAATTCATGTATATAATTATTTCTTGGAGAAATTAATTATATTATTTTGTATTTGATATGTTTAATTAATTGGATTAATTAATCGATATAAATACATCGAAACGGAATCGGAGTTTATCTGTTTAGACTTTCGGAAGTCCGAAACGAACCGAACTCGTCCGTTTTTCCATCATGGCCGCCCTCCTCCTTTCCACCTAATTTCCCCTTGTCTTTTGTTTCCATTTTATATGGATGATATTGACATGGTGGGGATACCTCTCATGAGAATGAGTTGTATTGTTTGGTGGAAGGTGTATATAGAATTATATGTAAGCTTGTGATTGAGAAGACTTTATCATATCACATACATAATTCACACCTTTAAGGAGAGAGGAACGTGAGAGAGGTTGAGAAAGAGAGAGAAAAAAACTTAGAGTTCATTTCATGGTGTTCATACTCATCTTCATCTTCTTCACTAACTTCTTCTTCATTTTTCTTGGAGAAAATTGAGAGAAAAATATTGAGAGAATTTTGATAAACATACTTGGAGTATATTCATTAAAATCAATAGCTTCATCACCTAGCTCTAGCCGTATCCTCGGAGGATAGCAAGGTGTTGTCATTCCGTTCGTTTTTCCGACGCGTGGCAAGTAGAGATGCGGTGCTTTCGGCATTGGATCGTTCAAGGGCTTGAAGCGGAATAGATTCGTAGAGATCAAGCAAAGATTGGGGAATAGCTCAAGAGAAGGTTATCCATCTAATCAACGGACTACAAGGGTGAGTTTCTATATCTTTTGTGAATTCGTTTTTGATATTCGTATATACGTAGCTCGATCGATCCTCGTAGGGATTCAGATCGAATTAATTTTCGTTTTACCGCTTCCGCTGGGCCTTTGTTTTAAGGCACTGAATCCCAATAGTAGAAAGTTGAATATCAGAGGGCTTACAAACTGATTCTTCCATGGAAAATTGGGATCTTGGAACCCGGGATGAGAACCAGTTAACCTGTAATTTTTTGCTCCGTGACCTGGCCCGGGTTCGGCCAGTCTTCCGATAGCTGTAGCAACACTATCATCATGTATTGCTTCCATCTCCCTTTCTTTCTCCAATCTCCATCTCTTTCTAGCCTCACGGGCCTCTTCCCCCCTTTTTGGTATTATCAAGATCTGTGACTTTATCATGAATATCCCGAAGAATATCCATCGATTCAGCCTTCTTGTCCTTAATGTCTTTCTCCGAGTTCTCCAGATAGGCAACCACTACAGTTAGGTCGTCAATTTTCTGATCATGGGTAGTTAGTCTGGACCCGGTGTACTCGAGGGAGGCGACCGTTTTGGCTTCAGGAACTCTAAACTTTTCTTGCTCCTGCTTGAAGATCCTCTCCTGGTGCTTTTTGAGCTGGTGCAAGGCTTGCCATAAGGCGTTCGTCATGAGTCGGAATGCTTCTTCAACATCCTGCACATTTGAGTTTAGGGAGTTCGTCTTGGGCAGTATCTCGCATCCAATCGAGTTCCTTGCCGACATCATATAATGCTTGGACAACACCCTGTAAGAAGACGATTGGAGGACCGATTTGCTGTAGTTGTTCTATTCTTGCTTCGGTGCGAGAAGAGTGGGGATGAGCAAATTTTGAATTAGAGGGCGCTCATAACTATTCGATGGAAATTTTATGCTTTGGATTTTTAGGGTTATCGTTAGGTAGGAAGTCCTCAGTAGGTTCATTTAATGAACATGTAGGGATAGGAGTTTGTACTTGCATTGGGGCTGGAACCTCTATCGATTCATCTGGTGCTTCTGTTGGGGAGACAGAGGGGACTGATTCCTCCTGCCTCCGTAGGGTGTCTGTAGCCTGTTGTACAGGAGGGACTGATTCCTCTTGTTGGATCTCAGCTTCCACATGTTCCTTATGAGAGATTGAATCATCCTGTAGGACGGCGCGAGATGCATCTTCCACTATTAGAGGGACTGATACCTCCTTGGTCGGAGATGCTGGTTTCTCCGGCTGATGGGCAGGTGCAGCAACTTCAATAGATTCATAAGGGATCGGTTCCTCTTGTTTTTTCCAGCCTGACCCGCTTCATCTTGAGAGGTGGGGGACTTTAGTTTGACAGATAATGTCCCCTGGCCCTGGGCAGCCTACAACTTAGCAAAATCCTTTTCACGGGCATATCGCGAAAACAAGATGCATCTTCTTTTCTGGTAGCCATCTCATAGAAACTCCAAAGTTAAGCGTGCTTGGCCTGGAGTAGTTATGGGATGGGTGACCCCCTGGTAAGTTTCTCAGGTGCGCGTGAGTGAGGACAAAGCGCGCTAGAAAAGACTCGTGTTGGTACAGTGAGGACAGTCTTCATCATTCTTGGGGACCAACATGCTGTATGAACAACTTCCAACTTTGAAGGCTTCTTGGTCTCCTGCTTTTTCTTCTTCTCGACAACTGTAGAAGAGCTACTATCGGGAATAGCCATCTTCTTACTAACGAGCATCTTCTTGCTGTCATTATCCTTGGCCTTGGAGGAGTGATCAGTGACATCTCTTGGACCACTCGACGTTGGCATTGAGAAGGTTACGGGCCTGTTGGCAAGCCGAGTTGATTTGTTGTACAAGATGGGATTGGAACCATCTCAGAATTTCCCAGCTAAAATATTCTTGGCCGCAGGAGATTGTCGTATGCCACAGCAAATTAAGACATAGTGCAGTGCCGGATCGAAGAACTTCCTTGCCAAATATGAGTTGGAAGCCACCTCATGTAGGTGCTTCATTATTATTTGACACCAGTTCACCTTGTCCCCGCTCATGATGGCCATAATCATGCGGAATCTCAAGTTCGTGCACATCTCGAATGCTCCGATTCGATTCTCCATGACCCGATAATAGAATTCGTGCAGATGAAAGTAGGGAGAGTGAAACTTTTCTTGTGGCAAGACGGATGGATGCCTGACGCCTTGGAGTCACCACTGAAGAGTTTCCAATAGGCTTCTAGCATATTGTCAGAACCAAAAGTTTCCAATTCCTATAGTATCAGTCCATTTTTCTCAAGAAGCTCCCTATTGATGGAGATCTCCTTCTCCTGTACAGTGCTAACAATTGCAGTTAATGCAGAGCGCTTCTTTTCGGATGCATAGTTGAAGTCAGCATCCATATAGAATTCCTCCACGATCTGCTCATCGTAATTTTCTGGGTGAAGGCTACCCAGTCTATACAGTCCTGTTTTCTTGACATGGGAAATCACAAGGTTCATCTTGATCATGTCTTCGTCCTCAGAAATGATATGCTCTTGAAGAAGAGAGCGAGTGAAGATACGTCTGTCAATGACTGTGTCCTTCTTTTTCAGAGATAGAGAGGAGGAAGTCTATGAAGAAGTCATTTTTGCAGAAGAGAGCTAAACACGAACTTAGCAGAAAAACTTCAAAGTATTGAAGGTGTATGCTTTAGGCTCGTTTAATTTTAGAAAGCGTAAAGAGTTTGTAGATCAGCATAATGGCCCTTTTATAGTGTGCAAGAAGGCTATGTTACAGTGAACGGTCTGATTTAAGGGATGAGAACCATTTTTTAATAAACGTACGAGACGAATTTAGATGTAACTGGTACATCTAATCCATTAGTTTTCGAAATTAATGATCGATCCCACCTCTGACACATTACAGCCTCCACTATTGCATGTTTAAGTGGTTTGAATTATAAAATAGCGAGATTATAAGGTTTAAAAGTACAGATGTCATTTCAGTATTGAAAGTTAACTCATTTTAAATTCAGGCGATGCACGTGGACTAATTTGTTTTGAAAAAGGTTAAGTGTATGAAATTTGATACACTGAAAGTATTGATTGAAATCCTACAGTATTTGTGCTGTATTTACGCAAGTACATCGTTCCCCCTTAAAAGGTACATACATGATTCAATTCTTACAGCAATTGATGATTAATACTGTATTCTTGGGTCCTATTGTGCTCCCCCTTAATTAATGCACACTGGATCTGTAGGAAGGTAGTTGTACCTTCTTCTTCTTACTACAGTAAGGATATGACTCATAGTTCTGAGTGTACGATTAAGTAAAATGGACACTATATTCATGAATCTTATAGAATTCCTCCTCAATTGATAAGTAAAATTAAAAACTTACAGGGAGATTAATCGAGCTGTAGCATTCCTAATTCCTGAGGAAGCATACAGAACCTTGTTGTGCTTAGAGGCTTTGTGAAAATGCCGGCTATTTGTATATGTATATGAATTTTTTCGATCTCCACATGTCGTACATGATTGGATTTTCTCTGGCCTCTATGCCATAATCTTGTAGCTTTTGATGCATCCATAGGATCTGCATGCAACAACCTCCAACAGCATAATATTCCAACTCAGCTGTAGAAAGCGAGTTGCCCAATTGTTTCTTGCTGAATCATGACACAAGTCTAGTTCCAAGGAAGTGACAAGTCCTGCTCGTACTCTTTCTATCCAACTTGCAGCCTTCAAGTTCCGAGTCTCTATAGCCTACCAAATCGAATTCCTTCCTTAATATACCACAATCCTACATTAATTATTCCTTTGACGTACTTAACGATTCGTTTGGCTGCGGTGAAGCATAACTCTTTAGGTGCTACCTGATATCTAGCACACACTCCTACAACCAACTGATTATCAGGTCTGCTGGCTGTTAGGTGCAGGAGTGAACCTATAAGCTTCTTGTAGAGTGATTGATCCACTGGCTTTACAGCTTCGTCAGCACTTATCTGTGTGGAAGTGCACATGGGGTGGATGGAGACTTTGAAGTGTTCATTTCGAATTTATTGAGCAACTCCTTGCTGTATTTTTCCTTGTTGATGAATATGCATATAGGAAGTTGTTTAACCTGTACCCCGAAGAAATAGCTAAGTTCTCCCATCATACTCATTTAAAATTTTCTTTGCATCAGATAAGAGAACTTTTTACATAGATCAATGTTGGTTGAACCAAAAATAATATTTGTTGACAACACATTTCTAAAATCCACTATTGATAAGATACAGTGGCAGAGTTTCATACCATGCTCTGGGTGCTTGCTTAAGACCATACAACACTTTCCATAGCATGTATACAAGATCTTTTTCCTCTATGTTGGCAAACCCTGGTGTTTATTCGATATACACTTCCTCATCTAAGTCTCCATTAAGAAAAAATAACGTTGAATTGGTTTTTTTGTAAGATTGTTTTCCATATGCTAGGTTGAGGACCCGAGGACTCTTGAAGTTATTTTCTAAAAGTATTCCCATAAGATTTTCAAAATCCCAAGATAACTCGAGTCAACAATAACATTTTCAAAACTATATTATTAAAATATTTTCCTTTTAAAAAGGGGGTATTCAAACTAGATCTTCTGACTCATTGGGCTCGTTTGAAGTTTCTTTGGTGCTATGTTCCATAAACGAAATTGATGGTATGAATATCTTTCCCTTGTGTAAATGAATTCTCTACTGTACTGGTTGTGTGAATGTGTGGAGCATATTAAGGCTTCGTTGAGCTTTCGTGTTGATATTTTTCGTATATCTTGTATGTTATGTACTTGCACTAGCAAAATTCCAGTTTGCTAACCCCCAAGTTTTCGGGGGGTGGGTGCCTGTTATTACGCAATTTGCAGCTCGGGAGTAGTCACAGTATTAGCTTGGAAGGATATGGAGAACAATGATACTAATCACACAGGAGTCGGAGTCTTTCCTTTTGTTTCATCTTAGTCCGTATTTACTCTTTTGGTCGAGTATTCACCCTTGTACGGGTGTAGTTTTCATTCATTAAATCAAGTTGTTATTTCTTTCCGTGTTCAAGTTCATTATTCTCATTGAGTTGTAAATTACATTGGTTTTTGAATTGTTTATGACCTTGTCGGTCTGTCTTGTAAATATTTGACTTCGGTCGGTCAATCATTGAGTAGTCTTTTGAAGTTTAGCCTGGTAGATCCTTGTGAGAAGGGTCTACGGCATGTGACATTCCCGGTCGGATTTTGGGGGTGTTACAGATATGGTATTAGAGCTTAGGTTTGCGAAAAACCTAGGCCGTTGGGTCAAGTCCATGTCTTGTGTAAGTCGCGCGCGTCAGAGTTGTGATTAGTATCGTGGTTCCAACATCATCTTCCAGCAATCCGTGATGGTAAGCCTTCCGAATCGTAAGTCCCCTTGTATACGTATTTGATTATATTGTGCTAATGTGTTTAATGTGAACTAAGGGTTAGAACTCGTTGGTGATTATATTGTTACCTGCGCATACGGTCCGAGTGAGAATGGTTACATAGTATTCTTCGGAAGTCGAACATATTTATCGGTTTCTGCATTTCAGTAGAATAAATCTTTGAGTGTTAATTTTATCCGCTGTGTTAGTATTTTGAAATGACTTTTGGTATCTTGCAAACTGTATTGTTATTTCATAAAATCGATTCCCTAAACCGATTTTTGGCATTTTGGTCTTGCACGTTTTGACGGTATTTTTATGGCGGTATTTGATATTTTACAAATGATTTTGTGAGGTTTTGAAAATACTACCATCACTACGCCATAAATGGCCTTCAGCAACCACATAACTGTGTTACATTAGACCCAATTTTCTGTTGCCACAGACCCAAAATGGGCAAAGGTAACATTTTAGCTAAGTTGCTCTGTGAGCAGTAGCCTTTGGACTCAAAGGCAACATGTAGATCATCCTAAGCTAACATAGGATTATTTGTTACCTAAGGACCCTACAGCAACATCCTAAGGACCCTAGAGCAACATCATCTTCGTGTTGCAATAGACTTTATGATTTTGTAAAATATATAGCCAATTTAGTGGGTTTCACATGTGGGGCCCATTTTGTAGGCCCCACAGGTCGGGCCCACCGGTGGGACCCACTTAGTGGGGTCAGCTGGTGGGGCACATATGTGGGACCCACTTTTCTTGGGCCTGTTAGTGGGGCCTACTTTGTGGGGCCCATGAGTGGGACCACAAAATGTGCAGGAATTTTTAGTCTATTGCAACACCTATATTACCAATTGCAACACACTAGGTGTTACCAATGAAAGACATTTGCAACATATATATATATATATATTACCTAAGGTAACACCTTCATTTTAACAAAATAAAAATGTAAATTTTATATTTAGCATTTCTCATTAAAAAAACCAACAAATCAATTCACAGAAACCAACTACATATTCTCATCCTAAAAAAAACTATATCCAATCACAAACCAACCAACTACATCACCAACTACATATATACAAGTACTAGAATAAAATAACTTGGTCATTTTTAACCAATTACATCAGTGGACGTCTAAGACTAATATACAAAAAGACTCTAAGAAACTATTTTGTGGAACACTTATTCAATTAGCCAAGGATTAGCCAATTTGCCTGAATTGGTGTCCATTCACAAACTTCACCTTCTTTGAACGAGAGAGCTGCAGAATGAAACAAAAAAGAAGGGTCAATAATTAGTGATGGTTACTAAGCTTCTAAATAGGCAGTTAAAAATAAGGTCTCCAAATTAGTTGTTCTAAACCAGAAATAATTTGCCAAGTTTATTTATCTTGACCAAATTTGAAGGATCATTTATCGAATTATGAAGGATCATTTATCATTTACCATATTCACCAAAGCTTCGACAAGTTTGGAATCCTCAAGTGCAGACCAAGGTCGATAATTTCTTCCTTGAGTCGACATACCTATGTGCATAAAAAATTAACATAAAAACATAAATGAAGTAAAAAAACAGAACTAAAACAACACTGATATGCTGCCAAAACAAAAAAACACACAGCAAAAAACAGCACTAGAACTGCAACAAAACAGCACCAAAACTGCACCAAACCATGAAGAACATATCTACTGCCAAAAACAGCAAAAAAACAGCACATAAACATCAATAAAACAGCACCTATACTGCACCTAAAGTGCTGCAAAAACACAACTTTTAACCCAAAAAAAAGTGCACCTATACTGCACCACAAACACATCAAAAAATAACAGAGAACAAAAGCATAATCAGATGTTTCCCAAGACATCCCATTTCTTCTTTATCCTGCACCCACCCTCCAAAAGAAAAAGGTAATCACACTTCACACATAATCAAATTAGGATGATAATTACATACTGATGAAACTTGATGTCATCCAGATCAATGGCTTTTCCCTTAGTAGATTGTCCTTGTGCCTCAAGCAAAACTCTATCATTCAGCCCAAGCTTACACTCAGGCGTACCACCGCAACCGGTGCAAAGATTATTACTCAACTTCATGGAAAGTCGACAACAAACTTATAAATGCACCAAACTGCGAAATCTTGCAATTTAAAAAGATCACCTCCTTCGTAGGTTTTAAGTTTGATTGGAATTAGATATACAAATGAAGTCAAAAGATAGATTAAATGAAAGCATAAACAGATGTACATGTAAGATGCATGAAAAAATCACGACTCTTGTGAATATTTGACATATTACATAAAAGATAGCATGTATACAACTCCTAAAAAGTAATTAGTTCTACTCTTACATATCAAAGCACAAACTCAAATTTTGATAAAATTTGTACACAAGTTTTCTTGATTACAAGGATATCCTTCTAACCAACAACCAATAAAAAGAAAATAAGTCATATTAATCAACAAAACCATGAGCTAGACCCTTAGAAACACCTGTAAAACCAACAATTGCCCATATAAAGCTAGTGGTTTAGAAACGCATTACTCGGCACACCAAGATAAACTTACTTCATTCTTTTTGTAACGTATCCCTTCACTTCGCCATGAAACTACATTTGTAACAGCCATTGGAGGCCTCTGTGTCACTTCCATTCTGTAAGCATCAGTCTTTATGAACTCACTAAGAATATTTGCTTCAGTATATTGTGGGTAGCCAAAGTCCATTATTTCGTCGAGTAATTCATACTAATGATACCAGGACATAAGATGTTAAATACTCTCATCAAAATTTTCACTCTAGCGAAGTCAAATGAAGAAAAAGGAGTAATGTAATTCCCATACCACTACAAAAAAATTATCTCTAAGTGATTCCTCTTCTAACTCTTCAAACTAATGTTTAAAGACCTGTCAGAAAAAATAACAAGCGAACTCTTAGAGAAACTCATAGAAGTGGTGCAGAGGATTATAGACCATTATCCATAAAGCTTCAGATTTTGATATATTGCATACACCAACTACTCTGTGTAGGAACAGGAGGAGGCTAGCAGCATTGCAATTCTGCCTGGATGCGGTCATGAGATAAACATTGCTGTGTTGTATAAACATGTATGTGATTCCACTGTCATATACAACAGGATCATGAGACTCTGGATCACCCTATATCATTTAAGAAACCAATCAGTTGTGTGGTTCAACTACGCACATTAATTTAAAGAAAAGACCACCCATTGATATTAGTAGGAATACACTCGATTTTCAGACAAATAATTAAATCAGTCAAATAGTTATACAGTGATGTCATTCAAAGTGGTAGTACAATTTACTAGAGAAAATGCAATTGCTAAAAATCAGAAGTTTCGGAAAAAACATGTGCCCATTTTATAGCTAGCAAGGACACTTCGAAGATTCAACCACATTTTGTCGAAACATTTCATGTATCAGGAGCAAACTTTCCATTAATTCTTCTCTTGTTCACATAATGTTTTTATTCGATCGACCAATTCGCTTCTTAAAAAATGAAATAAACAACATAAATCAACAGAAAGTTAAATCCGCTCAAGCTAAACTCCCAACATTTTTACAAGTAATGCCAAAGAAAACTAAACTTGTGAAATCTGCACCTAAATAAAACCACTCAAGTTTTCACTTTTCAATTACACAACAAACTGATCTCCAAAGGGGTAAAAAGAACAAGCTAATTAAATCAATCATACGGCAAAATATCAGATCAAACACAAAATTTTGCACAAAAATGTCCTGAACGGGAAAAGAAATCAAACAATCATTTGTCGAGATTTAAAGTGCACCTATAATTGAGCAATGCCAGTCACAAATATACCCCAAAAGGAGTAAAAACGACAACCAATCCTATTGCAAATCAGTATGTACAAAACTCGTAAAGAAAATTCACCTCTTTCTCGATGAGTTTGGTGAAGAAGCGCTCGGATTGGACAGCGGATACGTCTCCATGGTAGTCGCGCCACACAAGAACTCTACCGTTTATGTCCAGTAGGAACAGCGCCGATGCTGCTCCTGCCATTTCCCCTCTGAATGAAGTGATTCTCGATTTCCCTGATTCAATAACACATGGAAGTCCTAGATCATGAGTTGATCGAAATAATGACAATAAGATCTAGTGGGAAGTGAGAAGTGACAGCGGCCGGTGATAGGGTTTGTATATTTAGAGTTTTGTATCAAGATCAATTAAGTCTCTTAATTCTACATTTATTCAATTTTACTTATACATCTTTTAATTATTACAATTAACGCCCAATTAGGTTTATAACTCCTTCAATTTCACTATCACTTTAAGCAGCATCATTTTATTCAGGTGAGAATTTTCACTATCACTTTAATTGGTTTAATTGGACTGTTATATGATATTTTATTTACGTTTTAAATTGAGGATACATGTTGTAAATCAGGCTCACCTGTGTACGTGTAAAGCGTCTATCTTAAGATATATGTTGTGTGGGGACATCTGCACAACCTCAATATTCACATGCATGCTCGATTCATGTTATATGTGATATTGTGTGTATGTATTCATGTTGAGGAAAATATTATTGATAGAATAATCATTTAATGGCTTTCCATGAGATTGTACATTATTGTGATATGTGTGATTTCCATGAGCTGAAGGAAGCTCAACCCGCCTATATTGATCGTGCAGGTTAAACCGAGCTGGATGGACGAAGGAGCGAGCCAAGAGGGCATATGATGATATTTATTAAAACGATACTTTTCTTTATGTCTCATGTTTTTGAAATATTATTTGAGGAAAATCTTGATTAGAAATATTAATTTATAAATTATTTCGCCACCTCTTATCTATGTCATGTCGTTGCCTTAATTAATGGGTATTTATTTTAGTCAATGAGCGACTCGACATTATTTTTATTAAAATTTGTTATTATATGTAGACATTAAATTTGTTATTTTAATTATTTTGTAATTATTCATAGTTAATACAAGCTATTATATTATTAATATATTTATAAATTAAATAAATTAAAATTTATTAATTTTCAAATACTACTTTATTTTAAAACCATTTCAATTTAAATTTAATAAAATATTTTATTATTTATAAAAATATATATAATTCATTATTTTATAGAATAATTTTTTATAAAAATAGATTCAACGTTTTATTAAAATTAATTATATTTAAAGTTAAAAAATTTATTAAATCATTAATTTTATATAAAATTCAAAATTTAGTTTATTAATACTCTAAGGTAACACATCTCATGGTGTTACTGAGAGTTACACCTTTTATAGCTAGAGTAACATATATTTCAGGATTTGGTAACACTATAACACGAACATTGTGGTAGGTCCAAAATTTCGTAGCTATGGTAACATCCAAGAAGGTAACACCCCCCCTTAAGTGTTGTAGAAAGCCATCTATGGCGTAGTGCATCATCGGACTTTTGGCGTATTTTGAAATGGTTTTGTAAACGATTTTTAGCCTGGTGGGTTCCGGCGCGGAATCCACGGTGTGTAATATTCCCGGGCCGAATCACGAACATTTTAAAGTAGTGTTTTGAAAATTTCCTAACATTGTAAAACCCATGATTTAAGGTAGTCATGTCAAATGGTCAAGTATTTTGGTGAAAAATCCTCTCGATTAAACATTTTGGTAGAAGAGGAAAGATTTTCAATTTGTAGTGTTTGAAACTTAACACCTTTGAAATATTTCAAATTAGTTACAATTCGATTTTCAATTTTTTTCTAGAGAGTCTCCAGCCATCTAAAGCACCTATAGATTACATATACTTGATCATTGAAGTTAAGAAACACCTTGGATTGGCACTCGAGCAATCGGAGTTGGATGATACCTATTGTCTCGGCGTTTCCTTCATATTAAGGTATGTTAATACTACCTCCAACCTTGAATTCATGTTCTTAAGGATGTTATGCACATACTACCGGGATTATTAAGCTCCATAGATAACTTTTAACCGAACATCATGTTTTTGGAAGTTGGAATGTTCATGATTTAGTTACCAGAGTTAAGAACATTATAGTTCGAATCTTGTTATGATGAACAAGGGAAGTTTTCTGAGATTAATAAACCCGTATTGAATGGTGTTTTCATAATGATCGCAGATTTAATATTGATAACAACCTCAGATTTTCCGAACTACCTTTAAAGATTTATAATCGAGATTGGAGTAAGTTTTATGATGGCATGTTTAACTTGGAAATTCGAAGACATCAACACCATAGGATCATTCAGATTCGCATGAGTATTATATGTGTGAGTATAACGTACGTTAAGCACTATGCATTACGTACGTTATACCCTCAGGCAAGGCAGTCGTCTGAGCTGAGAAGAAACTGTCAAATGCATGCTTAGCGTACGCTAGGCTTTATAGCTTACGTACGCTAATGTGCAGACGTAACGTACGCTACATAGGTGTGTAACGTCCGTTATGAAGAGTACAGTTAGGATCCGGTCGTCTTTCGATATTTTTCCTCGTGTGATTGATTGTTTACTTGATGATAGGATATTAAGGACGGATTGTTCCAATCAACCGTATTTTCGGAGTATTCGCGAGATATTACCAAGGCAAGTACCTTGATATACGAATTATAACTATGTGAAATCATTGTTGCCGAAGTATGTGAATTATCTCTATGAATTCAAATATATTTATATGTTTATATGTTAAATATATGTATGTGTATATGTATGTGTATATATATACATATGTCGGTGAATGTCGGGTGAATATTATCGATGCTAGTTGACGTACTCAACTTGGATTAAAGTACGAACTATATTTATAGAAGTAATATGGTAAGGTTTATGTATTCGGTTAAATTACAATATAAGATTATATGCGTAGCGTTGGTTGGTTTTGCCGAAGGCATATTGTGTTGAATCTTGATTGATAACGTATGTGTTATTTATTTGTGTGGTCGTAGACAGACGGATAAATTATGTGAATTAGTGTACTGATTTGATAATTGTTGTAACGATTGACTGTGTGCTTAATATTTGTAACAACGTGAGGCGTGTACTCCGGCCTGGTGTATGTTGCAATGAGCGGCTCCATATGATTGGTGAACACCGGTGTTACCTAATACGCGAGCAAGGGGCGGCTCCTGTGGGAGTGAACGCCGGCGTGGTGACATGTGCAATGGGCGGCCAATATAGTGGAGTGAACGCCAGTACACAGGTGTGCAAGGGGGGCGCCTGGCAGGCTTATTGGTAACGGATATTCGAGTGACAGCTAAGAACCGATACCAAATGATTTTCAAAATTCAAGTTTCTTTTAAATCACTTTAAAATGTTGGTCTTGATATAGACTGCGGTTCGTGTTTTCTGAAAGTTTGTTTCAACTTGTTCTAAACGTTGGTATTAGTGTTAATTAACCAAGGATATTTGACAAGATTTTCGATGGTTAATTAATCAAGGGTCTTGAGCAGGATTTGTCGAATGAGAGATTGTGTCTTTGATTGATCTTGTGATGATATTCTGTTAAATGGGTCGAGAACCCCGTGAAATGTTGAGATGATTGATCTCGTGATGATATTATTTAGATTGGGTCGAAAACCCCATGAGATATTGTAATGATTCGCTTATGACAGTGTTCTATAGTCGAGGACCCCGAATAACATTGAATTGGTTTTCTTTAAGATTGTTTTCCATATGCTGGGTTGAGGACCCGAGGACTCTTGAAGTTATTTTCTAAAAGTATTCCCATTCGGTTTTCAAAACTCCAAGATAACTCGAGTCAACAATAACGTTTTCAAAACTATCTTATTAAAATATTTTTCTTTTAAAAAAGGGGTTTTCAAACTAGATCTTCTGACTCATTGGGCTCGTTTGAAGTTTTATTGGTGCTATGTTCCGTAAACGAAATTGATGGTATGAATATATTTCCCTTGTGTAAATGAATACTCTACTGTACTGGTTATGTGAATGTGTGGAGCATGTTAAGGCTTCGCGGCTGTTGAGCTTTCGTGTTGACATTTTTCGTATATCTTTTATATTATGTACTTGCACTAGCAAAATTCCAGTTTGCTAACCCCCGAGTTTTTAGGGGGTGGATGCCTGTTATTGCGCTCAGGTTTTGCAGCTCGGGAGTAGTCACAGGATTGGCTTGGAAGGTGATGGAGAATAATGATGCTAATCACACAGGACTCAGAGTCTTTCCTTTTGTTTCATCTTAGTCGGTATTTTTTTTTGGTCGAGTATTCACCTTTGTACGGGTGTAGTTTTCATTCATTAAATCAAGTTGTCATTTCTTTCCATGTTCAAGTTCATTATTGTCGTTGAGTTGTAAATTACGTTGGTTTTTGAATTGTTTTATGACCTTGTCGGTCTGTCTTGTAAATATTTGATCTCAGTCGGTCAATCATTGAGTAGTCTTTTGAAGTTTAGCCTGGTAGATCCTTGTGAGAAGGGTATACGGTATGTGACATTCCCGGTCGAATTCTGGGGGTGTTACACCAACAAAGATTACCCTGGTTTGTTGGAAATAAAATACAGCAGAAGAACGATTTTGTAACAATTTACCCATGCCGTCATCGACTAAACCTTAGCTGACGGATATCGGTCGACGGGACTTTAGTCGCCGACCTAGTAGTATATCCGACGGCTTTCTGTCTTAATCAGCTAAAGGACTGAGATTGGTAGCAGTGAGAAAGTATGTAGAAATAGAGGGGTACAGAAAGATGAATGTTACTCGAGTAATAATTGTTAAAGGATATTTTGGTCTTATTTTGAAAAGAATGAGTTAGTGGTTAAAATTAAAGGTTACCCTAGTTTGTTGGAAATAAAATACAGCAGAAGAATGATCTTATAACAATTTGCCCATGCCGTCATCGGCTAAACCTTAGCCGACGAATATCGGTCGATGGGACTTTAGTCGCCGACTTAGTAATATATATGACGGCTTTCTGTCTTAGCCGTTAATTTTTGGTCATCAGCTAAAGGACTGAGATTGGTAGTAGTGAGAAAGTATGTAGAAATAGAGGGGTACAGAAAGATGAATGTTACTCGAGTAATAATTGTTAAAGGATATTTTCTTATTATGAAAAGAATGAGTTAGTGGTTAAAATTAAAGGTTACCCTGGTTTGTTGGAAATAAAATACAGCAGAAGCGAAGTTTGATAAAGTTTAATAATCATGTTTTAGGCAGCCACAAGTACAAAATTTATTCAGGCATGCTAATTAATTAATTACTAAGACTATTAAGCAATTTAAATAGTATAATAATTTTATATATTATAATTATTGGTAATACGATAAAGCTCAACGTATGTAAATACGATAATGTATGCTAATAGTCAAAACCAGATAATTTCAAGCATACACTATAATTTTCACATAATTTGTCTAATAATTATATAGGTCGTGAATTATTATATTATATTATAAGGCACCGATAATATTATCTTTCGTGTGACGCCAATACACCACATTATCTATAATATAAAATAAATAAACAATACATTGCATAACTATAACGTGAATTAATATGCAAAATATGTGATGGAAATATAATTAGTATTCTCATAGATAGTTACATGGAAATCAGGTAATACAAGCATAAAGTATGTTTTTCAGTATACAATCCTAATAGGGTCAATGGTCAAATTTTCAATATAAAGTTTAAGTTGGCCATTCTCCTTAAATATTGACATGCACGGATATTGTTTGATTCATCTCGACGTATATTTCCAGAATATTATTTTTTGTACTTTCTAATATATAAGTACAGATATTCATTGTGAAATTATACGTTGAATTTTTTTCTCTATGTTGCGTATCTCAGTGAAAAAGGGCAGTATTATTTATTAAAAAGATGTTTTTCTTTTTCAAATGATGGTTGCAACATTAATCCCACAATGAATAATTGCATATCATGCTTAAAATATATAGAAATCTTGAGTTACTCTTCTTATTGTCAATTAATTTGAGATGAAATCATACGAGGCTTTCAGAACCCGTGCGATGCATAAAAGGTTGTTTGTACGTGTCTTGTGCGTAATGTTTGTGCAGATCGTTGAATATGTGCAGATGGTTGAATATATAACAATGTATAACCAAGATTGAAGCTTATAGTTTTTTGTTGTTATTGTCATTTTTTATGTTTGGAGTGTAAGTTCTAGCTAATGAGTTATATGTAATATATTGAATTTGTAGTAGTTGCTTTGGGCTTAATGTTTTATAATAGCCTATTGTGTTTTAATGGCCCATAGTGCATAAAAAGGAAATGGGTCTCTTGTGTTTATTAGTATTCTTGTGTTAGGTTATATATATTGATCATCTAAGCTAATGCTCCTATATATATCTGTTATTTTTGTACAAAAAATATATCGTAAATACTGTTATAAATAATTAAAAGGAAGTTTTATTTTTAGGTTTGCTTACAGAGAGCCGCTCCTTTTGCGCTTTTTCGTAGTATCCGCTTGGTCGACTGCTATTTCGAGGAATGGCTCACTCCGCTCGATCGACTACTTCTCTCCAGATTCTCCAGTCTCCAGCACTCCCTAAGGCGCGAGACAGCGGCAGCGATTATCTCCAGGTCTAAGTTAGTCGCCTCTCGCCTGATTCATCTTCTTCTTCGTTTTTTGTTTTCCCCTGTTTGCCCCTCTTTGTTTTGCAGTGAATTCTCCCCCTAATTTTGCAGTGAATTCTTCCCCATTTTTTTGGAGATAAAAAGTTTCGAACATGCAACTCTTGTTTGCTTAGCGTGCGCTCTACCATCTAGGATACAACGCCTTTATTTCTCTTCCGTTCTTTGCTCATTGCAGCCTTTTTGCTCTTTTTTTTTTCTTTTTCTTCGTCATGTTGTTTTGGATTTCAGTTATTATGGTGGAAGATTAAGGAGTGGTGGAAGATTAAGGAATGCAAATCTAATTTATAGAACCATATTCTTACATGTTGTAATAACTGCAGGATGATTGCTATTCTTCTATCATGTAACAACTACAATTAATTGTGAGTCTCAATAACTACATGAACAGTTCCATGGATGAATAAACACTTTTCATATAATCCTCTGTACTTGATGACTTCACATTCAATGTAGGGACTCAATCTTTCAATATATATGATATGATACTTTAAAGACAATTATATGCAAATCACTGTCATAATATTTTTTTTATTGAAATATTATAAATATTTTGAAAAATTAAAATTGTCTGACATCACCCGGGCGGTTGGGAAAAAATTATCCCCACGGAGAAAATACAATCCAAAAATATGATAGTAAGATAAAACATGGGACTGTTAGGAATTGGGGCCGGGATCCTCTGCAGTGTAGCACGGTGCTGTGCTGCACTCCGCCGTGCGATTCGACACGCACATACACACTCGTACGAGTGTATGTAATCTAACGGTTGAGATACAGCACAGCAGTGGTAGAGAGGATCCCGTCCTAGGAATTGTGAAGTCAATGGGTCGCTTTTGGGGGCAAGAGGTGTCACTCCTGACTTGTAGCTTCACTTATTGCCTATATATAAAATAAATTATAGTGTGGATTGGTTGAGCCTTTATAACTTATAGTACTGTACTGCAATTTAAACAAATAAATTATAGTGTGGATTGGTTGAGACTTTATAACTTATAGTACTGTACTGCAATTTAAACCCACAAGAACACACAACACACATACAAATATTACCAAAAAAAAATGGGTAGTCTGAGAGCTTGCAATGATGACGAATCAATTTCAAATGACACCATCGGAAAAGTTATTACATGCAAAGGTACATCAAGAAAACGAATCCGTTTCTATGTATATACACGGTTCTGATGAGTCGCATCGCAGCCAGTGATTGCATATAATTTTATGTATATCATTAATTAATTTGATAAATAATGCACAACTCTAATTACAGCGGCGGTTGCATATGGTCCGGGACAGCCTCTGGTGGTGGAAGATATTCTTGTCGATCCACCTCAGAAAATGGAGGTCCGGATCCGTGTGCTTTTCACTTCAATTTGCCATACCGATCTCAGTGCTTGGCAAGGCGAGGTACAACCCTCTCGATCTTATCTTTTTTTTTTTTTTCATGTTACATATTATTAGAATTGCTCTTTTGTTTGTTCTTCTTACTGGTGTTGAAGAATGAAGCTCAGAGGGTGTACCCTCGAGTTTTAGGCCATGAAGCTTCCGGGTACGTGTCATCTACCGAGTTCTGGTTATAAATTTATTGCCTCATCTTTTTACTACTCCCTCTTTCCTTGACAGATAGTGTGTATTTTTGGTAAGGTTTAGATAATGATCGGTGAAGTAATGATATAAATGTATGGTGGAGATGAAAAATAAAAAACTATGATAATGAATTTATGCTGAAAATTAAAAGGTAAACGATGATTTTTTGATTTAATTGTATAAATATGATAAATATAAAATTTTTAAACCAACAAAAAAAAGATAAGTATAAAATATTGAGTAGGACTGAGGGAGTACTCGTTTATGAAAATATTTTATGCGAATTTTAAGTGCTCAGTGGTAAGATACAAATCGGTTTATTTCCTGCATCAATACTCAACTTAAAAAACAAAAACAAAAATGGAAAATATTTTGAAGAAATAAGTTGAGTCATCGGGATTGGTGTAAGTTTTCTTACTAAAACCAAATCAAAATACAAAACTCAGAATTAGTCATATTTTTATTTATTTATTTGAGCGGGAATTAACCATCACTCCTTCGAAGAAGTCATTCTATGCAATTCTCGATGCAATTTTCATTTTGGATCATCCGGAAACAGTCTCTCTGTGTTAAGACAGGGGTAAGACTGCGTACATCCGATCCCCCCTTACCCTGCTTTTTGCGGGAGCTATTGAGGCATTGGGGTAATATTGTTGTTGTTGTTGTCCTTTCAAGAAAGAAAGGTTTGATCTGCTAGGACTTAAAAAAATACTCCCTTCATTTTTCTTTAGATATCGTTTGACTTTTTGATAAACATTTTTAAGTGCTTTGACCGGGTAGTTAAATTTATCATTTTTTAAATTTTATTTTTTTGAATAAAAATATACAATCTAAATTTTAATTCACAAATAAAAAATATTTAAAGATAATAATATTAGCTATACGGTCAAAGCACCTAAAAATGTGTGTCAAAAACTCAAACGACATCTAAAGAAAAATAGAGGGAGTAAAAAGCAGTTGTGATCAGAAAATAATTAATCGTGAATTTAATTAGATTTGTATTAAATATATATATTTTTAAGTGTTTTAAGATTTAAAATATTAATTTTTTGTATTTTTATGACAGCAACTTCTCAAAGCAACCATAATGATGTTTCCAAAAAATCTGGTTGTAATGACCCATAAATTTTAAATAAAACTATTTTTTATATATCAGACACGGCCTAATTTAAAAGTTTATCGAAAAATTGATTAATTTTAGAGTTAAGCTATACAAACTTGATACTTCCTCCGTTCTCTTGTTATTGCAACGTGTTACTATTACACTATTTACATATTCTCTTTGACCATTTTTTGTGATTTATATATATATAAAATATAGTCATGTAAGATCTTGTTAGATTCATCTCGAAATATACTTTCATAATATCAACTTTTTATAATTTTTAAAAATAAAGAATTGAAGATATTAATAATCAAAATTGTACATTGGCAAGCGTGAGAGTCCAACTGTTGCAGTTATAAAAAAACAGAGATAGTATTTCAAAATAGTATTCATTTTTATTTATAAATAATTAAATATACTAATCGGTAAATGTGTCGTTTGAAGATGGTAATAACTAAAAATCAAAGTGTGTAGTAAACTTTTTTTAGACTTCCTCTGCTCTAAAATAATGAGTAGGAATTTTTTCACCTGTCTGGTGATATACACACATAAAAAGCGTGGTGGAAAGCGTTGGAGAAGGGGTGACAGATATGGAGATAGGGGACCACGTTGTTCCGATATTCAATGGAGAATGCCAAGAATGTAAGCACTGCAGATCAGACAAGACCAACTTGTGCGAGAAATTTCGGGTGAACCCTTTCAAGAGCACGATGACCAACGACGGGAAGTGCAGGTTTCGGCGCAAAGACGGGGTGAACCTTATCTATCATTTTCTGAACACGTCCACTTTCAGCGAGTACACGGTTCTTGATTCAGCATGCGCTGTGAAGATTGACCCGGAAGCTCCCCTGCACAAAATGACACTTCTCGGTTGTGGGGTTTCTACCGGTAATAATATAACCCCCCTACCTCTTTTAATTATATATCCTTACCAATCAATATGAATTTCCATCATTTAATATAGAGATATATTCGAAATTATACCACTAAATATTATTTTCCCGAACAAAATTAGTTTTAAATTATTAAATTGTGTGAAAGTCAAAATGAAACTATCCTTAGGATAGATGAGTAATAGAAATAAGCATCACCTTTGTTCAATTATTTCCCACATGAGTTGTTTGTACAAAGCTGAAACAAAATTATTGAGAGGTTTTTACTTATTTTTATTAGAAAAAATTAATATCAAATTGAAAAGAAAATAGAATCAACTAAATTGTACTGATTTTTATTAATGATTTTGAATTATGTAAGTACCGATTTAAAATTCAGGTTTGATTCAGTTGGACCGAGTTTCAATGTCTCAGTACTCATGAAGTCTATGTTGGAGAGGAGATGATGGAATAAAGTTTTTTAGTGCCATAAGTTATTCATCTTCCGATTTTAGTCCTAAAATTTAAGCTATCCAATTTCGGTTCCATAATTATTCCAATTGTCCAATTTTGGTTCGATTTCTATCGGAGAAATAAAAATTAATTTTGGATCATACGTCAGTCATGTGCCGGCCGAATTTAGATACAAATTTCCAAAACGACGTTGTTTTCATTTCCCGGCGGAAATTAGATCATAATCGGACATATTAAATTGTTATGAGAGTACAATTAGATTGTTAATTTTTTGGGACAAAAAATGGATGACAAATATATATATATATATATATATATATATATATATATATATATATTCAAATGAATAATCAATTATAATGATAAGCAATATATTACTGTACAATTACAATTTTAAGGGATACTTATATATTGTCTCTTGTAACACTAGCTCCTTGAGTTGTTTTTTGTTGATTATGTACAATTGAATTGTGTACTGCAATATTGATATGTAATCCGAATTGTGTACCGTTGGCCGTTTTCATCATGCCATTAATCCGCTAGACAACTACTGGAATCCAATTCTATCAATTTATTCAATAATCTTATTTAAAAATTGAACACTTATGTGAATTATCTGTTATGTGCAATAACCAACATTAAACTACTGATTAATTGAGATGGTCGAGCTTGGCTTGTATTTACCAAAGCTATTTCCGTAGAAGACAAGCACTTCTCCAAATTATAGTTATACCATAATGTATTGCTTGTTGTTATCATTGAATTACTCATGTGAATTTATATATATATATATATATATGGTGGTGTTATTCTAAAAAGGGTCTTATAATAAAAAGTGTAGGAAGGATTGTGGGAGTGACATGTGTCATCCCCATTCCACATCATATGACACATCATATGACATGTGTCACCCCCCACCCCCACCCCACCCCCCACCCCGAAATTTTTTTTTTCCCGCCAAATTTTTTTTTTGGGGCCAAATTTTTTTCCCGCCAAAATTTTATAACTATGATGCACCATTTTATTTTGGTGCATCACAGTTATAAAAATTAGTTATAACTATGATGCACCAAATTTCATAACGGTGATGCACCTGGGTTTTAATGCATCATAGTTATAAGTTTAATGCATTATAGTTATAAGAAACTGCATCATCCTATGTTTTCTGCATCATATATATATATATATGTAACTGCAGTATAGTTATAAGTTATAAGTAACTGCATCATGTATGTAACTGCATTATAGTTATAAGAAACTGCATCATCTTAAGTTTTCTGCATCATATATGTATGTAACTGCATTATAGTTATAAGTTATAAGTAACTGCATCATGTATGTAACTGCATTATCCTAAATTTCTCTGCATCATATATGTATGTAACTGCATTATAGTTATAAGTAAGTGAATCATGTATGTAACTGCATTATAGTTATAGGAAACTGCATCATCCTAAATTTCTCTGCATCATATGATGTGTAATGGGGATGACACATGTCACTCCCACAATTCTTCCTACACTTTTTATTATAAAACCCTTTTTACAATAACCCAAACTTATATATATATATATATGCCATATGTTTTTTAAATTAATTATATAATTTTGGTCTCATAAATATCTATTATGTTCAATTTTGGTCAAGTTTTCACTGAAAAATAGATACGACGTCGTTCTAAAAAATTGTACCCAAATTTTGTCAGCACATGGCCGTTATATGATTCAAAACGACATAGTTTTTGTTTCTTCAATGGAACTTGGACTAATTGGACAATTGAAATAGTTATGAGCCTAAAGAATAGTTAATCTTTTGGGACTAAAATCGGAGGATGACCAAGTTATGAGACCAAAAAAACTATTATCTTCGAAGATGATGAGTTATTTTTTTCCTCATTAAGTCGATTGAATTCATATGGATTCATTGTCCAGGTCTTGGGGCAGTATGGAATACAGCTAATGTGCAGGAGGGAGCAACTGTGGTTGTTTTTGGCTTGGGAGTTGTTGGACTCGCTGTAAGTTTCCTAAGTTTACATTCTCACTCTACTTACTAATCTTATAATTTATGTGCTTTTTCGTGATTAAATTCCTGATATAATTGAAAATCGCATAAAGATTCATCTCTATTTCATTTTTATATGAAATAGCACATTTATTACAATACGGAATCATATTGATATGTACACATGACATGTAAGAAGAAATATTAAAAATCAAGCCTTGGAAAGACCGTTGCTGTCGTCAAGGGTTTCCTTCTAGGATTTCTCTTCCTGCTGCACTTTTCCTTCGCTTTATATGTCTTCCTTTCCTTTTGTTGTGGACTTTTTAATCTGGAAGTTTATTTCGCTTAGCTTTTTTCTTTTATTTCTCATATTTTTGTGGAAGTTAATTTATTCTAATGGTGGTTGGGAGAGATGTGTCTAAACTGGAGGAAGCCTGGCCCCTTCCGATGTTAACGGAGGACATTTCATAGTCATTCTATCGGAGAATGATGGCGATATCAAGCCGATCCTTGTGGGGTGTTTTCCCATGGAAATAAATGTTAGCCGTCGGGATTCGGCTCTAGTATTTAAATGAATTTAGCATTTGGAGGGTGGTTTATGCTATTGGGAAATGTGTTTGTGTTCCAGTTTAGTAGAAGAACCGAGTGCAAAAGAGTCATCTATTTTCAACAATGTAATTTCAACGCTTCCCTTGTTGCACTTAAAGTGTTGAGGATAGTATGGCATCATCTTCAGTTGTTGTTAATAAGATTCCTATTTGGGCCCACATAAATGGATTACCATTGAAACATACGATGGAACGGGTTGGACGTATAGTGGGAGGTTTTTTTGCAGAAGTTGTTGATGTTGCTTGTTCGGATGGCGACTTGCTTAGGAAGGTGTTTACATGTCTTTGTTTTGAATCTTGATAAACCATTAAGAAGGGGAACCTTTATTCAAGTTGGTTCGCGGAAATCAGCAATTCTCTTCCGATATGAGCGGTTATTAGATTTTTTCTATGTTGGTGATCGAATTAGATCACATGAAGAGGGTCGTAATATGACATGTTCGTGACATAATGCAGGGTGAGTCACTGAGAGAGGGTTTTTGCCATGACTAAGGGCTGATGGGCAGGAGGCTCTTTTGCTTGGCGGTAATGGGGCTTTGTTCGTGGTCAGGGGATAGGATGCTCGAAAAAGGGGTTTCTTTAACTTTGGCGGTGGGGTTTTCTTTGCGATAATGGGATAGATGTGATGGTAGTAGTGGAGTGGGTTCATTGTTGGAGTTCAGATTTGTGTAAATTAAAATGATATTCGGAATGTAGGTCATTCGTAGTAGGTACATGCTAGAGAGCTAAGTCGAACGGAAGTGGAGGTCTATTCTGATGTTCTAAAAGGAAATCAAGTCCTTAAAGAGCGTAAGCAGGGGAAAGGTGTGTCATATCCCGGGATCGCTCCATCGTAGCATGATATTATCCACTTTGGGCACTCTCCTATGAGTTGGCCCTCACGGTTTTTGGGAGCCCGGAGATCACCCATCCTGGGATTGCTCCAGCACCAATCACCCTTAACTTTGGAGTTTATATCCCTCGAAGCCAGTGAGACCTTCAAAAAGCCTCATGCTATACGGAGACGGGCATGCACATATAAGACACTTTGCCCTCTCTCCACTAGTACATGTGGGATATCACAGGGTGGGGGTGTCTGTTGCGATATTTCTTACACGCAAGTGCACGTCATCGTTTACAAGTAATAAAGTGATAAGTAGAGTATCGTTCCCACGAGGACTGAATCTCTAACTACCGATTTTTTCGTATTCCAATTTTATTTGAACAATCGAATTTGGGTTTGTGCGAATTAATAACTAAAAGAATTACTAAAAGACTAGTAGAAAACGATAGCTTGAATAAAAGAAATCAAATGATGAATAAGTCTAGGGTTCTGAATCCACCTTAGTTTATCCGAATTTACTCTCAATTATCCGTAATAAATAATTTTCCCAATTTATTGAAGGCGGAGATTGCTAATATATTCTACCGCCTCTCCCGAGGTCAATAGATTTATCTAAAGGCGAATAACGCACTCTATCCCTAGGTGAATTAATTCGTCAATAGGCGAAAAGCATAAAATCTCCCAAAGGCCACGTAGTTCCTATGAGTATATTCCTATCTCACAGAATAAAACGGTCCTCACCAATAGTTCCTCACCAAATCTCCTCTCCCGATTCGAAGTGAATGATTAAATCAATACAACTATTGGCCAGATAATTTCAAGCATTAAACATAATTGGGAAAACTCAATAAAAATGTAATTAATTGGATAATCTCAAGAAATTCGTCAAAACAAAGGTTTCATCAAAACCCTAGATTAGGGCTTTAGCCTGACATACTAATAATTGAAAATACAGAATAAATAAACGAAAGCATAAAATTCAAACGCAGATGAAGCTCGGATTCCTCCGTTCTTCAGCTTCCGCCCTCTGCCCTTGAAGTCTTCTGCTTCCATCTTCTTCTGCCGTCTCCAAGCTTAAGCTCCAAAAGATTCAAGATCAAAAGATAGTTTAATTAGGGTCTTAAACCCTATTTATAGCTCAGCACATCTCCAAATCGCGTCCAGATTCGGTCGGTCGGCTTCAAACGCCCAAAATCCACGCGACATACAAAACCGCCAAGTGTGCCGCGGCGCACTAAACCTGTGCCGCGGCACAGAGCCTTCACTGGAAGCCCGGGCGTCATCAATTTCTTCGTGCCGCGGCTCACTGGCCGTGCGCGCACGCAGTACAGTTACTCGCTTGCCTTGGTGTCTTCTCGTGCCGCACTCGCCTTTCACAGGCCGCGGCTCGAGTCCAGATTTGCCGCTACCGCTTTGCCTCGTTTTAGCTTCCGGACTTCAATTTCCTGTCAATCATATAAAATTAAGGCATTAAAAGCTCATTTAGACGATTTCACTCTCCAAAATACTACAAAATAATGATAAATAAGCGTATGAAAATACGCCTAACAAATACCCCAAAACTTAAGCCTTTGCTTGTCCTCAAGCAAAAAGAATTAAATTCAATAAAAGAATGTCGTGAATCATCGTGCAACTCATAGTGTTCAACCTAATCAATACTATCCTGTAAGTCTCTCTAAATAATCCGAGTGTCGTAAAAGCGAGCTGCACTCAGAATAATGATTCCGCAAAGTAATCAAGTTCAGTCCTAATCACTCGTTCATGAAGAAATTCCAGCTCAAAGATTAACAAAACGTGAGTCAAATCGACCGTCAATATGAAAGGCTAAAATAAACAAGCTAGTTCGTCCCGTTCCACAGTCTAAAGGCACAATTTTCACGAGTTTCATAACAATTAAACCTCGGACAGTATTCCCTTATATATATGCTCAAGAATTTGATTCGAGTTGGCCACTAGGTTAGGATCTCGGGATGTTTCATCGGGATAATCCTAGGGTGGAAACTCCATTCTCATGTATTGGAAAACCGTTTGACGTAAAAGACACTCATGGGGCACATGGATGCTTCTAGTTACTAAGTTCCCGTCTACAATGAGAAACAACTCGAATATATAATTTCCGCATGTCCGAATCAAGGTTGCCGCTTTACGCGAGAGTAAACAATGGTCACGCGAATACCCCTAAGCAGGCTCCCTTTCATTGGCACATGTGAAATATCTAAATCACTAGTCAAATCAGGGTCGTCGTTTTACGCGAGAGTAAACAATGGGTCACGTGAATACCCCCGGTTACTAGACTTCCCATCATAGAACACATTATCTCGACTTTTGGGAAAAACTGACCGACTCTAAATTCAATCTAAGTGCCAACACGACTAAAGAAACAGTACGACTCACTATCCGGAAAATGTAGCCAAACGTATTGACGGTGATTTTAAAACAAGTATGTATCGTCTCTTATCTGCCAAGACCTCTACAATCACGAAAAATTTTGGACCTAAATGAATACTAAGCAGAACAGAAATAACTGACTACAACTCGACTAAAACTCGACCGTTTCTTCAGAGAGAAAAACAGTGTCGTAACATCAGTATCACACAAATAGAAGCACGAAAAATTCACGAATAAAGAAAAACTAAGACAAAGCAAGGCTATCTAAAAAAAAAAAATTTACGCAAAGTAATGAAAAGTGCAACGAAATAAAGTACAGCAAGAAAATAAAGTACAGCAATGAATGTAGAAACTGAAAGTAAATCCCCCCCAAACTTAGGACGTACATTGACCTCAATGGACAAAAATGATATGCAATAAAAGTAAAAGGTCAAGTACTCCCCTCCAGTCTGCTCAGGAGCTAGTGCCGGCATCGTCCGGTGAGGAGGGTGGTGTGGCTGGCCGGGCGGGCGCAATAAATGGCCCGTCGGGATGCATGATATGGGCCGTCCATGCGGCGAGGTGCTCCTGATGATAAGCATCCCTCGCAGCAAGACGCCTCGCCTCTCGTCGGCTGGCCCGACGGGCCTGCTCTCGCATCTCGGCTCTGACGGCAGCAACAACGCTCTCCCGCTCCGTCCGCTGCTCTTCCCGCATGGCAGCCATCAAGCTCTCTCTCTCTCTCTCCTCATCTCATCTCTCTCTCTCCTCGTCTCCTCTCTCAGCTCCTCTCTCTCTCCTCAGATCCTCCCTCAGCCCATCAAACAACTCCTGCAACCTCGCTCTGTCGGGCTGCGGGCCGGCATCTCCATGCGTCAACAAAAGCGGCTCGGGGGACCCTTCGTGGGCCTCCTCTAGCAGAAATCCTCTCCCCCGAGCGTGCGCCGACGCTCCTCCCCACTGGTCAAAGTGCGAAATGATGCGGTGGTCGATCGGGGCCTGGGGGGCAAGCATCGGCTCGTCGTCTGACCACGTCAGCCCCGACTGCCGGCATAAAGCGCATATGAGAGAGGGGTGCTTCAACCCCGTCTTGGCCCCCCCATGGATACACTGGAAGATAGATCGGACTAGGATGGGGGCCACATCGAAACGCAGCCCGGAAGTGATAGCAAAAAGTGCCCGGGCGCGGGAGAGAAAGACTGTACGGATCTCGGAGGTGGGGTCAATGCGTGCGCAGATAAAATAAAGCCAGGCACGCCCGAGCCGGCTGAGGCGCGAGCTCCTGAAGTGGAAAGTGGAAGAACCCTGTGCTCGCTGCTCCCGGGCCAGATTGGCTGTGCAATGGTCTCGAGCAGGGCCTCCTTCGTGAGGCTAGTCATCACTCGGTCATAGGCCGACTCATCAACCACCGGAAGCCCAAAAAGCCTCCGAATAGCAGCCGTGGAGAAATCAACCGTAACCCCTCGGACGTCGACCTGAGTCCGAGACTCTAAAGACGGCAACGTATGCCCTGCCCGAATGTGCTTCAGCAGTGCGCTGGCGTAGAACTCCTGCACAATCGAGATAACCGCTGGCTCGGGGGGTGCAGCAAATCTGGCCCACCCCATCTCGTCAATCATAGTGAGCAATTCCCCGTCCTGAGGAGCTGGAGTAAAACCCCTCTCTGGAATAAGTGGTCGTGGCCGGATCTTTTCGTTGAATATCTTGTGAATTTCAGGGTCCGAAAATTGGTGCCCCTCCGCCTCGGCCCGACCACGAGAGGTCTCCCCTCGAGTGGGGGATGACTCGGTCCTAGCTCTCTTGCTCAGCTTCTTTGTTCGCGCCATAATCAGTCCTGAAAAGTACAACACGAGGGTTTATTCACGCAAACAATAACAATGATTTACGCTCGGCTAAGGATGTCCAGCCAGAAATCCCGAATTTAACAAAATAGCGCATACGTGAGAGAAGGATGAAATTGGACTTAAACGTTTAACCTGGATGTAAGGGTTGGGCTTGCTGTAAATTCAAAACGTATACGTTGCATGAAAATTCAAACGATTGCTTTTCCAAAGAAAATTTTTTATTTAGGCAATTTATCAAACACCTTGAGGGCACAAGTTTACTTGAAGAATAAACATAGTTATAGCTCGATTCAACCCCCAAGAACAGAAAAACAATTCAATCATTATCAACATAACACACTCAACTCATTGATATTCCGATTTAACCATGAAAATTCGATAAAACTACCATGTTATTTTCTAACAATCCTAAAACTTTTTGAAGGAAAATAATATGTTCAATTCATCCAAAGCATAAACAACTTCAAATCTAAACCATAAACAAGTGGAGAGTAAAGATTTGAACATACCTTTTGGTTGGTTTTGCGAAGAATGCAAGAAGGAATCGCAAAAAAAATTTGAAGATGACTTCGGTCGAGTCGCGCGCTGGGGAGGGAAAGAGAAAGGACGAAGGCGTACCTGGAAATGCTGGCCGAATGCGTGTTATATGCTACCTGGGCCTTTCAGATTCCGCATAGTGTGCCGCGGCACAGCTGAAGTGAGCCGCGGCACAGGGTACAGTCCCTTTTACCTGTGTTCCCGTTTTGTCGTGTGCCGCGGCACAGATTACGTGTGCCGCGGCTCATTGCTTCAAGTGTGCCGCGGCTCATTTATGCCGTGCCGCGGCACAGGGTATAGTTGGTTTAGCCTCCCCTTGCGATTGATGTGTGCCGCGGCTCACACTACCTGTGCCGCGGCTCATACTTCAGTTTCTTCCCTGGGACTTTTCTGCACAGAATTTTGAGAAAAACACGTTAAAAGCGAGAGGCAGAAGCAAATTGAAGCACAAAAATGATGAAAAATAAGAATCACGAATGCAAGAAAAATAAAGAAACGCAAGAATCTACAACTAGAACTCGGGTTGCCTCCCGAGAAGCGCTAAGTTTATAGTCTTCAGCCGGACCTATTGGAAAACGTTAGTTCGCTTTTCGCAAACTCCATTTAGTTTCCGCCCCGTTCATCGAATCGTTCATATTTTTGTTAAAATTATGACCATTGATCGTTAGCGATTCGACTTTCGGTTCGGTCATCAAATGTTGTTTGCGAAAAGGTTTCGACGTGAACAACTTTCCGAAACACCCGGTTTCTCCATGACTAATTGTCCGCTGGGCTTTCGGCTTACTCTCCTCCTTCACAAACGCACTCAAGACTGCAGCAGATTTTTCCTCATGCTCGAGGAACGCCACTCGTTCTACATCCTTCTTAAGACTTGGACCATTTAACACAAAATCTGAATTTTCCCACCGACGATGTTTTCGGTGCTTTCCTCTTTCAACGGCATTTACACTTTCACTTTGTGACCTTTTATTAATACTTCCGGGACATGGAAACGATTTGAAGACTTGAAAAGTAACTTGCTCGTCTTGGACCCTTAGAGTTAACTCCCCCTTTTCCACGTCTATAAGGGTTCGGCCAGTCGCTAAAAATGGTCGTTCCAAGATGATTGGAATATTTTCATCTTCCTCCATGTCGAGTACGATGAAATCGGCCGGAAAGATGAACTTATCAACCTTGACTAATACATCCTCGATCACTCCCCTCGGATACTTTATCGATCGATCCGCCAATTGTAAGGAGACTGTTGTTGGCTTGGCTTCCCCAATATCCAAATTTTTGAAAATCGACAGAGGCATGAGGTTGATACTAGCACCAAGATCGCATAGTGCCTTATTAAACGAAAGATTCCCCATGGTGCACGGTATGTTGAAGCTTCCCGGATCTTTCAATTTAGGTGGGAGCTTCTTTTGAAGAATTGCACTGCACTCCTCTGTCAAGGTGACCGTTTCAAACTCCTCAAGCTTTCTCTTCTTCGATAATATCTCTTTCATGAACTTGACGTAACTCGGCATCTGTTCCAATGCGTCGGCGAACGGAATGTTTATGTGGAGCTTTTTAAACACATCAAGGAACTTAGAAAAATGTTTGTCCGCCCTTCTTTGCTGTAATCTCTGCGGAAACGGGACGGGGGACACACATGTCTTCGAGTTGTCCGGCTTCAAATCCTTCGACTCCTCTGGCTTTAAATCCTTCTCTTCCTCAATTTCCTTCTTCTTTTCACACCACTCGGGCTGATCTAGCACCTCTTTCCCGCTTCTCAAGCTGATTGCGTTTAGACTCTCTCTAGGATTTGTCTCTGTTGTACTCGGCAATGCTCCCTCCGGGCGAGCTGTCAGCACATTAGCAATTTGGCCCAGCTGGACCTCCAAATTCCGAATGGAAGCGGAATGATTTTGCAATGTTGCTTCAGTACGAGTCATAAATTGACTCGTATTTGCCGCCAATTTTGCAAGTGCTTCCTCGAGAGACACTTTGGGAGCGGGAGGGGGCTGTTGTTGATTCTGGGCGAACGGGGGCTGGTGTGAGTTCTGTCCGTTTCTCCATGAAAAGTTAGGATGATTGCGCCACCCCAGATTATAAGTGTTGGAGTACGGGTTATTCTGCCGATTCCCACTTCCCACAAATTGAGCCTGCTCCATCTGATGTTGTTCAAAAGGGTTTCCAACTTGACATTCTGCGCTCGGGTGTGATCCGTTACACCAATTGCATGTCTCAATGGTAACGGGGGAAGGTGCGTGCGAGAATGCCTGGAGCTGTTGGGTCAAAGCGGCGACTTGAGCTGACAAGGTGGAAATCGGATCATTGCTTGAAACTTCCATGACTCTCTTCGGTGTCAATCTTTCCGATGGCCATTGGTATGCGTTTGCGGCCATATCTTCCAAAAGCACGTGTGCCTCGGCCATAGATTTTCCCATGAAGGCCCCACCAGAGGCCGCATCCACGAGAGTCTGTGTAGAAGCACTCAAACCATTATAGAACGTATGAAGCTGAAGCCAATCAGGAATGCCGTGATGAGGGCATCTTCGTAGCAAATCTTTATATCGCTCCCACGCCTCGTGGAGCGATTCCATATCGTACTGACCAAAGGTGGTTATTTCGTTTCTCAACCTCGCCGTCTTAGCAAGTGGGAAGAATTTGGCAAGGAATGCTTGCGCTAACCTCTCCCATGTTGTAATCGACCCCGGCGGTAAGGAATTTAACCAGAATTTTGCTTTATCCCTCAAAGAGAAAGGGAAAAGCCTCAATCGGATGGCATGGTCGGTGACACCATTAGTCTTGAACGTGTCGCATATCTTAAGGAAAGAAGCAATATGGGTATTCGGGTCGTCATTCGGCAGTCCACAGAATTGGCTCGCCTGCACCATCTGAATAATAGCAGGCTTGATCTCAAAATTATTAGCTTGGATAGTGGGACGCCGAATTCCCGAAAAATTAGCGTTGATCTGCGGCATGGCATAATCTCGAAGAGCTAGTTCTGGTTGAACTTGCCGCACTTGGTTATCTCCTCCTTGGACTTCGATATTCTCGGCCATGTTGACTGTCGTTTGCAACTCTCTTTTCTCCTTTTTGTTCCTTCTTAGAGTGCGCTCGAGCTCGGTATCCAAAGGTAGTAGGCCTTCGTTACCGAGTTTTCTCATGCACTACACGAAAGATCCTGAAAGGAAAAATAAATAAACGAAATTAAATACACAAAAATAAAAATAAAACGTTCAAATTAAGACTGGAAATACTTAAATCGATATTAGAAAATTTCAGTCCCCGGCAACGGCGCCAAAAACTTGTTGCGATATTTCTTACACGCAAGTGCACGTCATCGTTTACAAGTAATAAAGTGATAAGTAGAGTATCGTTCCCACGAGGACTGAATCTCTAACTACCGATTTTTTCGTATTCCAATTTTATTTGAACAATCGAATTTGGGTTTGTGCGAATTAATAACTAAAAGAATTACTAAAAGACTAGTAGAAAACGATAGCTTGAATAAAAGAAATCAAATGATGAATAAGTCTAGGGTTCTGAATCCACCTTAGTTTATCCGAATTTACTCTCAATTATCCGTAATAAATAATTTTCCCAATTTATTGAAGGCGGAGATTGCTAATATATTCTACCGCCTCTCCCGAGGTCAATAGATTTATCTAAAGGCGAATAACGCACTCTATCCCTAGGTGAATTAATTCGTCAATAGGCGAAAATCATAAAATCTCCCAAAGGCCACGTAGTTCCTATGAGTATATTCCTATCTCACAGAATAAAACGGTCCTCACCAATAGTTCCTCACCAAATCTCCTCTCCCGATTCGAAGTGAATGATTAAATCAATACAACTATTGTCCAGATAATTGCAAGCATTAAACATAATTGGGAAAACTCAATAAAAAGGTAATTAATTGGATAATCTCAAGAAATTCGTCAAAACAAAGGTTTCATCAAAACCCTAGATTAGGGCTTTAGCCTGACATACTAATAATTGAAAATACAGAATAAATAAACGAAAGCATAAAATTCAAACGCAGATGAAGCTCGGATTCCTCCGTTCTTCAGCTTCCGCCCTCTGCCCTTGAAGTCTTCTGCTTTCCTCTTCTTCTGCCGTCTCCAAGCTTAAGCTCCAAAAGATTCAAGATCAAAAGATAGTTTAATTAGGGTCTTAAACCCTATTTATAGCTCAGCACATCTCCAAATCGCGTCCGTATCATTCGGTCGAAAACTGGCTTCGAAACGGCCCAAAATCCACGCGGACATACAAAAACCGCCAAGTGTGCCGCGACGCACTAAACCTGTGCCGCGGCACAGAGCCTTCAGCTGGAAGCCTGGGCGTCATCAATTTCTTCTGTGCCGCGGCTCACCTGGGCTGTGCCGCGGCACAGAGTACAGGTTACTCTGCCTTCGGCTGGTGTCTTCCTGTGCCGCGGCTCGCCTTCTCAGGCCGCGGCTCAGAGTCCAGATTTTCCGTTTTCGCCCGTTTTGCCTCGTTTTAGCTTCCGGACTTCAATTTCCTGTCAATCATACAAAATTAAGGCATTAAAAGCTCATTTAGACGATTTCACTCTCCAAAATACTACAAAATAATGATAAATAAGCGTATGAAAATACGCCTAACAGTGTCACTATGGGTGTAGCGGAGCGTTCTGAGGAAGATGCGATTGTTGTTAATCGAGTTTGTATGAATATGCAAAATAAATAAGCAATCACACATAAATCCAACAATATCATAATCTCAAACTGCTGATCACACGCAATTAAACATATTGTATGAGCGGGGCTAAGAATAGAACGCAAAGTCTTAAGTAATCAACCAGATTATAATCTCAGACCAAGGCTCAGAGGAAGGACGTCATGTTACCCCCAGATGGAAGTGTTCGTGCACAAGCCACCAACATATATCGATCAATTACACGTGTGGTCTTGCACCTAATTAGTCTCATGGAGTAACCTTCCCGTGTACAATATCTAATGTGAGACAAACTATCAATACATGACTATATATGCCCGACTAAAAATCCTACACATACCAACCGGCATTCAAGTGTGACTACAGAATATCACGATATCAACAAAATCTAAAGAATCAACATATTCAATAAGGATAAATAAAGACTCATCGAAGTGAAACAACAATATATCAATAACGATTAACGAATGCTAGAGACGATCAAAGATACCAAAACAACAGTCTTATGATTATCTCCCTCAACGAATAATCAACACGGTCAATGATATTAAAACAATAGTCCTGGGATCATCATCCCTAATCGAACGATCAACAATACGAAACAATAATCCTGGTATCACCATCCCTCAACGAATGATCAATACAATCAGCACGAATCTCAATTCATAAAACATAAAATGACATACATCGATATGTACAACATTCATCAGAATTATTATCCTCATAACGGAGCAATACTTAACATACCTCAATGCTCGTGATGAATTTCCTTTCCACGAACAAACATCCCTGAATGGATAAATTATTATTCTATGAACCTCGAATGTAATATATTTCATACAATTCAATTAACCATTAACCCGTTATTAAAAATCATCGCGATAAACTATCCCTAATACCCGATATTCATAACACCGATCGTAGATAACCATATCTCCATCTTCACCAAACTGTATATTTAATACTCAAGAATACTACATACGTAAATCATATACATTATGTTTAATCCAAATCAAAGTACATACAAACCACTATCTTCTTAAGTCACATTTATAATATCATTGCTATATGAATTATAAATGAAATGAAATCAAAACCATTCATTAAACAATATGAACTGTGTTATGCGGCGATTAATACGCCTCGATGGCGATCGGCATGATGGTCAGGAGCCAGCCATAGAAGACAGATGCTGGGCAAGCGCCTAGCGATCGACATCCAAGGCGATCGTCTATTGTAATCTGGCGATCGCCAATGATATCTGATTGTAGACGATCGTCCCATACTGCATGTGAATCCGACACCCGTCAGAGTCTTCGAAGACCGAATCCCGTCAGAGTCAACAGTCTTTCTCGAATCAAAGCTGTCTTCTCTTGAGTTTGATCTATCAATTCCGGTTCCGTCCCGATCAAGTCCGAAGAATCATCCCAGCACAGGGGTGATCGGCATCTTCTCCCGTACAAAGCTTCAAATGGTGCCATCTTAATAGAAGCATGCCAACTATTGTTGTAGGTGAATTCAATCAACGGCAAGTGAACTTCCCAATCAGTTGACCAATCCAAGGCACAAGCTCTAAGCATGTCTTCTACGGTTTGTATAGTCCTTTCGGACTGACCGTCCGTTTGAGGATGATAAGCCGTGCTAAAGTTCAGCTCGGTCCCCAACGCCCTGTGAACTGCCTTCCAGAAGTGAGACACGATGCGACCATCTCGATCTGAAATAATGCTCTTCGGCGTCCCATGCAATCTGACTATCTCTGCAATAAATACTCGTGCCAATTTCTCGGGTCCCCACGTGTCTTTAATTCCTAGGAAATGAGCCGACTTGGTTAGTCGATCAACTATAACCCAAATCATGTTCATTCCCGTCTTGGTCCTTGGCATATTTGTGATGAAATCCATCGAGATATCCTCCCACTTCCACTCAGGGATCGGAAGCGGCTTTAACATTCCGGCAGGTCGCTGATGTTCAATCTTAACCTGCTGACAAGTCAAACACTTCGAAACGTACTCTGCTACGTCCTTCTTCATATTTCCCCACCAGAAGTTTTGTTTTAGATCCTTATACATCTTACTACTGCCCGGGTGAATAGAATAGGGAGCGCTGTGAGCTTCCTTCGATTGTCCGTCTCAAATCATCATCATCGGGAACGCAAAGTCGACTCAAATCTCGTAACTCCATCATCTTGTATCACGAATCCTGGGGCCTTTCCTTTCTTTACTTCGTCACATAACCGAAGGATCAGAGAATCGTTCAACTGCTTAGATTTGATTTCCTCGACTAGTGACGAAGTCAGTTCCATCACATATAGTTGCCCCTGGATTCCTGGTGACCATACTTCAATCCCTTCGCGGATCAGTTCTCGTTGAATGCTGGTTTGAGACGTAAGTGCTTCCAACACTCGAAGAGAAACAGGTTTACGGCTCAATGCATCAGCTACTACATTTGCTTTACCCGGATGATAGAGAATTTCTAAGTCGCAATCCTTGATCAATTCTAGCCACCTTCTCTGCCTCATGTTTAATTCTTTCTGACTGAAAATATACTTGAGGCTTTTATGATCTGTAAAGATCTAACAATGAATGACGTATAAATAATATCGCCAAATTTTCAAGGCAAAGACCACAGCTGCTAACTCCAGATCATGAGTCGGGTAATTAACTTCGTACGGTTTCAACTGCCGAGAAGCATGGGCAATCACCTTATCCTTTTGCATCAACACACATCCCAGACCCTGATTTGAAGTATCGTTGTATACCATGAATCCACCAGTTCCATCTGGTAATGCTAATATAGGTGCTGTCGTCAGTCTCCTCTTAAGTTCATCAAAACCAGCCTGGCATTTTTCATCCCACATGAACTTTTGAGTTTTCTGTAACAGCTGAGTGAGCGGACGAGCAATTTTGGAAAATCCCTCTACAAAACAGCGATAATATCCAGCAAGTCCTAAGAAGCTTCGGACTTCTTTCACGTTATTAGGAGCTTCCCATTCCAAGATTGCTTCGACTTTGTTCGGGTCCTCCTGAACTCCATCAGCTGATATCACATGCCCAAGGAAGGTTACTTCCCTAAGCCAAAACTCGCATTTGGAAAGCTTCGCATAAAGCTGTTCATTCCTCAAGGTGCTCAAAACCACACGCAAATGCTCGGCATGCTCCCTTGTGTCTTTCGAATAGATCAAGATGTCATCAATGAAAACGACGACAAACTTATCTAGGTATTATAAGAATACCCGATTCTTCAATTGCATAAATACCACTAGAGCATTGGTAAGTTCGAATGGCATCACCACGAATTCATAGTGCCCGTACCAGGATCTGAAAGCAGATTTCGGTATATCCAATTCCTTAATTCTCAACTGATGATATCCTGATCGCAAGTCAATTTTCGAGAATACCCTTGCCCCTTGCAGTTGATCAAACAAGTCGTCGATCCGAGGTATAGGATACTTGTTCTTGATCGTCACCTTGTTTAGCTCCCTGTAATCAATGCATAATCGGAGGGATCCATCTTTCTTCCGGACAAAGAGAACGGGTGCTCCCCAAGGAGAAACGCTAGGTTGAATGTAACCCTTCTGCAATAATTCCTCCAGTTGCTTCTTTAATTCATACATCTCGGTTGGCGCCATGCGGTATGGTGCTCTGGAAATAGGAGCGGCTCCAGGCTCTAATTCGATATTGAACTCCACTTCTCTTAGCGGAGGTAACCCAGGTAGTTCGTCAGCTGAGAATTCATTCACAACTGGAATAGATGAGAGCTCTACTCCTTCCTCTTTCCTCATGGCATAGCACCAAAGTCCATGACATCCCTGCTTCAGTAATTTTACTGCTTTCATCGCTTTGATCAATTTTCCCGAGCTTCCCGGTCTCCATCCTCTGAATAAGTGTTCAGATCCGTCATCAGCAATGATAGAAATGACTCTCTTTCAGTAATTCAAAATAGCTCCATAACGGTTGAGCCAATCGTCTCCGAGAATTAAATCGTCACCATGGATGTCAACTACAATAAGATTCGATGGCCAATCTCTCCCTCCTATAGACACTGGAAAATCTCTAGTTTCTAGGGTTCCCACAATTCTCTCTCTGCTCGGCAAACCCACAACATATGGTTCACAATCAAATAAACACGAGATTTTCAAACGATTAACACAGTTCAATGATATGAAAGAATGTGTAGCTCCTGAATCGAATAAGACACTAACTGGTTGCAAAAGGATCTGAATCGTACCTGATGCAACACCAGTGTTCTGATCATCTGATTTCCTCATCTCATACAGGCGTGGAGGAACGGACCCAGCACTGGATGTCTCTCTCTTCCCAACATTCTACTGCTGAAATCCACTCTGTTGCGTCTGGTTCACACTTATCTCTTTCGGAACTGGCGCTGGAGTGCGAGTACCGAATGATCTAGTCGTAACTCCACAGAAAGCCGCACGGTGCCCTTCTTGCCCACAATCGAAACAAGTCACAGAAGATGCGGGGCAATCACGTCGAATATGCCTTGCTCGACCATAATTATAGCATTTCTTTGATCCGTCCGAAACTGCTGATGTTGTCCGGAACTTCTTTCCACCTCTAGAAGGGTGTGGAGGTTTCCTAGATGAATAAAATGAAGAATGGCCCTTGCGGGGGCCACCACTCTTGTTTTCCGAGAAATTTCCGGACACTTTCTGCTTCTTTGCCTCCATCGATTTCTCCACCGCCGCCTCTTTCATGTCGTAGGCCAGCGCTTTATCTTGATACTGTCGCAATGTAGTACACTCGAATCCAGACATGTACTGTTGAATCTCCGGCTTCATCCGCATATCGAAATGAAAAATCTTTTCTGCCTCCGTTCTGACCAAGTGTCGCACACAAGTCAGCTGATGAATAAATGTTTTGATTAAGTCTGTCACAGATGCTTCCGAACTCTGCGGTGACAAAAACTCTCGGATTTTAGCCTCTCTAACTGGACGAGGACAATATTGTGCTTCCATCATTAGTTTGAATTCCGTCCAGTCAGCATTATGATTCTCAGGTCGAATAGCTTCCCACCAGTCAAAAGACTCCCCAGTCAGAAAATACTGGGCAATAGGAACTTTTCGGTCCTCGGGACAGTTAATACCCGCAAATATCTTCTCTAACTCCTTTAGCCAATGATCCCAAGTGCCTCAGCAGATCCGTCAAATTTTGGTGGTGCAATTTGACCACCTCAGCAAGCCATCTGTCTCCCCGGTTATCCTTGTGGTGCTGCTATCCCATCGCCGTCTGCATGCGGTCAACTACCTGAGCGAACTGGTTTATCTGAGCCACCACCTGTCGAAGCACTCCCAGCATGTTAGGATTTACGTCGTCATTCGCTGATCCCTGCTATCCTCCAGAATGGGAATCGGTTCGACTAGCCGATAATTCTGGGGTAGTTGCGGAATCCTCCTGTCTCATGTTATCACGTCCGCGTCCGCGTCCACGTCCTCCTCTCAACATACTGTAAACACAATTTCTCAATATCCAGGACAAAATTTTCAAAATAAAGCCCGTCAAATGCTCACAAAACAGAAATCAAGTAAAACGGTAGTATAAGATATTAGGAGACTTACAACCACGGTCCACATGACGACTTTGGCTGAACAGTGATGTTACGAACGACCCGTAAATCAAATAACGTAAATGCACTCCAATCGAAACCCGACTGCCAAGATATCCATGAATCTTAGCTCTGATACCATATTCTGTAACACCCCGAGATATTCGGAATAATTACAGCGCCGTAAACCCTTTAAGTAAGAATTTACAAGGCTAATTAAAAGAAATGTAAATATAATCCAACAATACCACAGAAATTCAAAATACAAAACCGGTTCCAACTGATCCATTGAATTAATTAATACAACCATATCGAAATGATATTAATAAGACACGCGTACTCGAGTACTGAAAACGAACCAAGAGGACAAATCACAATAACAACAAACATCACTGAGCCCCATCGTCGTCACGTCGGTACTGTGGCTGTTTCCCCGCTCCTCGGCTACCTGAACAACAAAACAAATATCCACCCCCGAAGGGGTTAGCAAAACGATGCTAGTACAAGTATCATATTAAACAAATCGGATATGCAACAACAATACATAACAAGATACACCACATGGACTTCCGCTACCGGAATCCGACAATGCGAATCCACAAGATTCCATTAACACAGTATGGGTATTCCAATGATCCAGCGCCCTCAGCATAGATCCCAAGATGATCCCGTCGGACCAACACGAGGTGGAAAAACCCGTCCAATGATCCAGCGCCCTCAGCCTAGATCCCAAGATGATCCCGTCGGACCAACACGAGGTGGACATCCGATCCAGCGCCCTCAGCATAGATCGTACAACATACACAAACACAACTCATGCATACATATATGCAAAATCGCTATGTCCATCAACATGAACATACAAACACTAGATAACGAATATCATGACAATTCAACGAAATAAATCCCATGTTCAACAACATGAATAAACCACATGTATGCTCAAAATACCAATATTAACAAATTACGATACTTGCCTCAAAGATGGCAAGAACTAATCACTCTAATGATCTCGACACCCTCGAAGGCCGTCTCCTTCGATCAACGTAGCAAGCTCGAACCTTAACAAAAGAGATAATATAGGATTCATCTCATGTCGTACGAATGTCTAACAATCCGATCTACGGCCGAAAACTCTAAAAATGTAATCGTCAACTACTTAGCGTCGCTACGTACTCTACGTAACGCGGCGCTTAAGTTCCGCTGTTAGCGTCGTAACGACGAAGTCTAGCGACGCTAACTATGTAATCGACAGCTTTCTCGATCACCGATCGATCGCTCGATGACATAACGTACGTTACGTACCAAACGTAGCGTACGTTACTCATTCCCGATAGAGCACGTTACTATACATATCTTAGCGTGCGCTAACCGTGCATGGCAGTTTACTACTGGGCAGAAAACTTGATCTAATGGTGATGAAACTCATGAAATCTTTAGTGTTAATACATGTCATCTCCGTGCATATCATGCTCATACGGTTTGTGAAAGATCTTTACGGATTAAACGACTATGAGATACAAGGATACTTATAATCATCACAACACCATAATTCATCTTGATCTTCAAGAAAATATCCTAAGTTCAATCCATTCCATGTCCCAAAACGTATGATTCCATTATGTAAAGACATAAGAACTTGATAATCTCCATAAATGGGTCATAATTGGTTTGAAGCTTCATGAATATGCTAGGAGTTCAAGCACTAAAAGGTTCAATAGTTTATACGATGAAGAAGTACCGAAACATCGAAAATATCCTCCTAACACATGATGTTCGACTACTTACGATTTTAACTGACTAGATAATCCCAAATCATGATCAAAACATTCTTGAAAATATTACTTAATATTGGTGAAGAATCACCTACATCAAAGTAGTGAAGAACAAGGAGGAACTTGAAGAAATCCAACGCTGAAGGCTTGAACACCAATCTCCAATGATCTACAATCTTCCAACTCGTGCTAGGATGATGACATGAGAGGTTGAGGATGGAGGAAGTAACTTTCTAAGTCTAAGAATTTAGATTTGGGAAGTGAAAAAGTCTGAAAAATGAAAAAGGATGCTGTTCTATATATAGGAAATGGTTATTAGCGCGCGCTAGTCCATATCCATAGCGTGCGCTAACGGCCATATGAAGCTTACTGACTTCACTGTACTCAACATTTAGCGTGTGCTATCCCTATACCAAGATGGCGCTATCAAGGCTGACTGGCTTTTCCCGAAAGCCGTCCAGGTTCATCCCGACATGATCCGACCAAGATCCGCGGCTGATCTCACCTACCACCCTGTCTTAATCATGTTGACTACGTACAGCGTGCGCTAAGGTTCATACATAGCGTGCGCTACGAACCCAATTTAGCGTACGCTACGCTAAGTCGATAGCGTGCGCTACATGTGCAAAATCACCACTTAGAACACATTCATGCAATCATGCGCTCAACAACACCGGATCATGAAATACGGAGAATAATACTCAGATCAAAATGCAACAAATACAATATCACAAGGTTCAAATACATATCAAAAATCTCGGGTATTACAGAATTTCCCCAAACTCGAAGTTAATGAGTTTTCGATATGTCTTTCATCACAAGACTATTCGAGTTTCATGTCTTATTATAGATGTCTCGTGGCGAAATTGAGTGCCTTGCTGATAGTTGAACAACCCACATTATTCTTCGAAATAGGCAATTATTTAAGGATATTGTGCCATATATATCCTCAGTGACAACAATGATTGGTTCCTCCCAAGTAATTCAAGGGAGGGGACCTGTTTATTTCGTGCTACCTAATGGTACGCATATTAATGTCACAAATGCTCTCTATGCCCCAAGAACAAACCGAACCTTGCTAAGTTTTAGGGACATCCATGCCAACGGTTATCACCTTGATACACACTGTGAGAATGGGACAGAATTTTTGTGTGTTACTCTGGCAGAATGTGGAAGACGCCGCGTTCTCGAGAAACTTATGAGTCTAAGTAGTGGTTTATACCACACTACAATAAGGGTTATTGAATCCTATGCAGTGAGTCACGAAATTTGTGATTCCGAAGCATACCAACTATGGCATGACCGACTCGGTCACCCTGGACGCGACATGATGATTCGCATTTTGAAAAACTCACATGGTCATCCATTTTTCAAGTCCAGAAAATGATTGGAAGCACCATTCGATATCGACATTGATGTGAGTGAGCTTAATACCATATCACCGGGATTAAAGATAGCACGCCCTGATAAGGTTGACGGTGCATCTTTCGTAAATCCCGAGGCTTCCGTGGCAATTTCCAATGCCCATAAATCATTTTGCAAAGCCTGTTCACTAGCAAAGTTGATACCCTCTCCGCCCTTTTCTAAAGACTTAACACAAAACATTCGCTTCTTACAAAGAATTCAAGGGGACATTTGTGGACCTATTCAACCAGAGTGCGGACCATTCAGATACTTTATGGTTCTGGTTGATGCATCGACGCGATGGTCACACGTCGCTCTGCTATCCACAAGAAATGCTGCATTTGCTAAACTCCTAGCACAAATCATCAAGTTACGGGCTAACCACCCCGACTTTCCAATCTCGTCATTAAGATTGGACAATGCTGGTGAGTTTACGTCAAAGTCTTTCGACGACTATTGAATGTCAATTGAGATTGAAGTTGAACATCCCGTCCCCCATATTCATTCGCAGAATGGCCTTGCTGAGGCTATGATTAAGCGGTTACAGCTTACCGCCCGAGCATTGGTATTGCGCACCAACTTGCCGATTTTTGCCTGGGGTTATGCAATTTTGCATGCGGCTATACTTATTCGCTTTCGACCTACTGCCAATCAACCGTTTAGTGCGTACCAGTTGGTAACTGGATATGAGCCTGATATTTCACATTTACGCATTTTTGGTCGTGCAGTCTATGTGCCAATTACGCCTCCACAGCGTACTAAAATGGGTCCGCAAAGATGATTAGGTATATATGTTGGCTATGAATCGCCTAAAATTATCCGCTATTTGGAACCTTTGACAGGAGATCTATTTACTGCAAGATTTGCAGACTGTCACTTTGATGAGACAAACTTCCCGTCGTTAGGGGGAGAGAGGAATCGAACGATTCCAGTTGAACGCCAGGAAATTGTCTGGTGTGCTCTCTCATTGCCTCATAAAGATCCCCGCACGGCTCAATCCGAGCTAGAAGTGCAACGTATTCTCAGTCTTCAGAAAGTTGCGGATTCGATGCCCGACAGCTTTACTGATACTGCGAAAGTGACAAGATCTATCATTCCCACTGCGAATGTTCCTGCAAATTAGAAGTCCCATTTATAGGGCAAGGTTCAGCCGCCCAAAGGAATGATGCCCCCGGCGTCAACCTTAGTGGTGGGACGACTGCTTCGGCTGCTCTTATCCCTGCTCGAAAGAGGGAGAGGCCAGTGGGTAGAAAGGATACCGAACCTCGAAATAGAAGAGGAACAGAGGCACAAAATAATCTCATTATCGACACAGTGACTCCGTCACATGAAATTATCTCTGACTACAGATATGTCCTCGAATCAACAATGGAACAATCGACGGACGCGTCAAAAACTTTGTTGATGTTAGAGGATAAAGAAATTTCGATGCAATGTACGAGTGAATACGTACTATTGGACAGGTCGTCCACGCTAGTCGATGATGCTTTTGCCTACTCCGTCGGTCAAAAAATTATTGAAGACGACGATGCTGAGCCGCGCTCGGTTGCTGAATGTCAACGACGGGCCGATTGGCCGAAATGGAAAGATGCAATGAAGGCTAAACTAGACTCAATGGCTAAACGTGAGGTATTTGGCCGTATCGAGCCAGTACCCGTGGGCGTTAAACCAGTTGGACATAAGTGAGTCTTTGTTCGTAAACGCAATGATAAGGATGAGGTCATGTATTACAAAGCGAGACTAGTTGCCTAAGGCTTCTCGCAGCGCCCTGGCATTGACTACGAGGAGACGTATTCTCCCGTTTTGGACATCATCACTTTCCACTACTTAGTCAGTTTCGTAGTGTCCGAAAAACTGAATATGCAGCTTATGGATGTGGTTACATCGTATCTTTATGGCATCTAGATACGGATATTTATATGAAAGTCCCCAAAGGGATTTCGTTGCCCAAGTCAAGTAGCTCTAAACCACGGAGCGCTGACACTGTGAAACTGCATCGTTCACTGTATGGGTTGAAACAATTCGGAAGGATGTGGTACAACCTCCTACGTGAATACTTGGTTGGGAAGAGATACGAGAACAGTGATATCTGTCCATGTATTTTCGTGAAAAGAACAGATACAGAATTCGTGATTGTAGCGTCTATGTAGATGACATGAATGTTATCGGTACCATAGATGAGGTCAATGAAACGGCCCGCTACCTTAAATCCAAATTCGAGATGAAAGACCTGGGGAGGACTCGATTCTGCTTGGGCTTAGAGCTAGAATATCGAGATGATGGTATACTCATTCATCAATCTGCCTATGTCCATAAAATACTCAAGCAATTTAGCATAGACAAGGCACATCCTCTTGCTACCCCCATGGTTGGTCGAAGTCTGGAAATGAACAAGGATCCGTTTTGTCCTAAAGAGGAGGATGAAGAGGTCCTTGGAGCAGAGTACCTTAGCGCAATCGGTGCGTTGTTGTATCTGGCTCAATGTACTCGTCCAGACATCGCATTCTCTGTGAATCTGTTAGCGAGATTTAGCTCCTCTCCCACGATAAGGCATTGGAATGGAGTAAAACACATCTTTCGATACTTGAAAGGCTCCAGTGATCTTGGATTGTTCTTTCCCTACGCAAGAGAGAGCGATATTCCGAAAGGAATTGTTGAGGTTAAGACGATGCATACCGACCGTCGATCTTCCTCTGATATTGCAGCTAAGCATGGTAGCTTGACTACCAGAAGTGCTAATGCGAGCAAACTTACCCCCTATGCAGAGAATCCTAACAATACGTTAGTTGGATTTGCTGATGCCGGTTATCTCTCTGACCCGCATAAAGGACGTTCCCGAACTGGTTATGTGTTCACCATTGGGAATACGGCGATATCTTGGCGATCTACCAAGCAGACTCTGGTTGCAACTTCCTCGAACCATGCAGAGATAATTGCATTGTACGAATCCGTAAGGGACTGCATTTGGTTTCGGTCAGTCATGGACCATATACGAGGAACTTGTGGATTAGATCCCACTACAGCAACCCTACTTGCATCTTTGAGGATAATGCGGCATGCATTGAGCATATGAAGTTAGGTTTCATTAAGGGTGACAATACAAAGCATATCGCGCCGAAGTTCTTTTATAATCATCAGCAGCAGAAATTGCTGAATATCGAAGTGAAACAAGTAAGTTCCGATGAGAATATCGCAGACTTGTTCACTAAGTCTCTGCCAAAATCTACATTTGAGAAACATGTGAGAAGCATCGGCATGTGTCGATTATCCGAGCTCAACTAATGATAGCTCGATGGGATGAGCTGTCATGTATACCTCAGGGGGAGTATACTTTACATGATTCCGACATTTGTAGTTGGTGCGTTGTGCTCTTTTTCCTCACCAAGTCTTTGTTTTTCCCACGGAATTTTGTTTGACTTGGAAAGGTTTTTTACCGAGGCAACATCTTATGCACCATGTTAGTATTAGTGCTCGACACAGGGGGATTGTTCCGGGATATCCTTCCCTTATTGGTGTTTTACCTAATACTGGTTGTAGGGGGATATAGATATGGAAGATTCTAGACCCTTCCAGAGGTAGTAAGATCCTGTTAGATGTCTTACCTTAACTAGGAATCCTAATGCTTATATAAAGACCCCTCTATTCATTGTTATCAATACAATTGATTTACTGTCTTTTACTTTCTCCCCAAAACACGTTAAGTATATTTCAGAATTTTCAATTGCATAAATATTATATAAATTAATTAATGAGGACTGCATATCGATTGAATATGAACTATGAAGGTGGTTGAAGGGGCAAGAACCAGAGGCGCATCACGAATCATTGGAGTTGACATCAACCAACATAAACGTATCAAAGGTAATATATAACAGAATGAAGCCTAACACATGTATCATCTACCATTAAACCTATTTAAATTAGTAATGTTGGGATTCTTAAAATATTGATTGAATACTGAATATATAAGTATTTCATTTTGCAAAGGTGACGCTATTGGGATCACAGACTTTATATATCCCATGGATTTGGACAAGCCAGTACATGAGGTCAGTAAAACTTTATCACATGCATATGTGCAATTATACAAGGTTAATATGAATTTATACTTTATCTATAATAATGTAAAAGAATTATTTAAAGTTCAGAAAATGATTTTTTAATCAAATCTAATTTTATAAAATAAATAGATTTATCTAAATTCAGAAAAATTAAAATTTTAAATCTTTCTAAAAAATTTAAAATTAATTTTTAAAAATATTTTTTTCGCCGTCATTAGTTAACGTATATTGCAAATTAATAAATCCGTGGAGTATCTGTTGCTATTTGATAAAAATATAAAACAGAAAATATCTGCATAATTCAGAATGCAAATTAATATTAACCCAATTGTAAGCTATGATATATATATATATATATAATTTAAATAATCGAGCTGCTAAGGAGCTGTTTTTTTTTTTCTTTTTGGTGAGATGCTAACTAAGGAGCTGTTTACGAGTAGCTCAATCAAAGTTTTACTTGAGTTTTGTTTTGACCGAGTTTGAGCCCACTCATTTACTAATCGAGATGAGTTTGAGCTTATTATATGGGCTCGATGGTTTGTAATACTTTTTTTACTTTTTTAATTTAAATTTGTGAAAAAATGGTTTGAGCTGAAAAGTTTTCTCTTGTCCAAACTCGAACCTAATATAAATTTGTCAAACTGAACTCGAGCCAAAGCTATTTTTTTTTTTTTTTGAAGTTGAGTTTGAGCCAAATTAGTTCGAGCTGGATTCGGCTTGTTTACCGTCCGAGAGATATGTACAAAAATGCCCGATCACATTTTAGTCTTGATTTTTTTTCTAATTTCTACTTATTTGTAAAATACCTTTCATGCAGAAAATAAGGGAAATGACAGGAGGAGGTGTGGATTATAGCTTTGAGTGTGTAGGAAATCTCGACGTTCTCCGAGAGGCCTTTTTGTCCACTCATGATGTATGTTCTTGTTTGTTGGTTTTATTATTATTATTATTATTATTATTATTATTATTATTATTATTATAATATATGTAGTATATTTTTTTTGAGTAATGCTACTTTCACAATTCACTTGACAACGGCGCCGAGGTTGATTTGTGTATGCGCACGATCCTGGAAGTGAGATAAATGTGATTGTGACATTTCACTTTTATCTCACTTCATGCGATCGCGCCACGATACGATTGTCACCCTCATTGCCGTCAATTGTGAAAGTAGCATTACTCATTTTTTTTTTCATTTCCACTGTTTGTAATGAAAATAGTACAGTAAAATCTCGATAAATAAATATGATTGGGACCGGAGAAAAATATTCATTTAGCGGAATTATTCATTTATCGAAAGAAAATTTGAACATGTTATAAAGAGTTGGGACAGGAGAAAATTATTCATTTGGCAAGGTTATTCATTTATCGAACATTCATTTATCGAGGTTTAACTGTATTGTTAAATTCAGAAACTTAATGCGGTTCCAATATTTGTGAAATTACTCTAATGACCTCACCATATATTGTTTTAAGTCCAGGGGTGGGGCTTTACTGTAATTTTAGGAATACATCCAACGCCCAGATTGCTCCCTCTCCATCCAATGGAGCTCTTTGATGGTAGAAGAATTGTGGGATCAGTTTTTGGTGATTTCAAAGGGAAATCCCAATTGCCTCATTTTGCCGATCAGTGCACCCAAGGGGTAAAAATATCTCTCTCTCTCTCTCTCTATATATATATATAATGAATAATTACCAAACGTACCACTTAAATGTAGCCTGATTAGAAAAAGGCTCCCAATTGTGTTTTATAATTACAAAATAATCCTTTGGGTTTGTATTTACCATAAATAACCCCTATAGAGTGTATAATTTTATAATATAAAACAAAATGTTAGTGGATATTTGTAGTATTAAAAGATAATTCATATTTTATTATAATTAAGCTAAACCTAAAGTTTTTTCAAAAAAAAAAATTAAATTCAGTAGTTGTATATATACACTGGCTTTGTCTGAGAATTTCATGATTTATTTATTTATTTATTTATTTCAGGTCGTGAAATTGGATGAATTTATCACTCATGAGATGCCGTTTTCTAGGATTAATGAAGCTCTACAGTTACTCATTGATGGGAGATCCTTGAGATGTCTTCTTTACCTTTGAATCTTTAAGTGTAATAGCATTCACTGATACGTCCTTCTTCTCTTATTATCTTTAAGTGTAACAGTATTCACTGATATCTAATTGTGATAGTATAATGAATAATATACTCCCTCCACTTTTAAATAGATGTCACTTTGTCTTTGTGCACACAAATTAAGAAAATTTTTTTATGTCAAAATTTATCCCTAATAAATGATATTTTGTAATTAATGAAGAGTGAAAAGATGAATTTGAGGTAAAATAATTAGGGGTAATAATGAAATAAAGAGAAGAATAAAGCTAAAGTGACATCTATTTTGAAAAGGTTACAAAAATCTAAAATAACATCTATTTAAAAGTGGAGGGAGTGATAATTAAGGATCGAAAAATATTGCTATATTTATTCAAAATTAATATTTCCAAAAAAAAAAAGAGTTGAGGCCCGTGGGCTGGGCCGGGCCTGCCCGGAGCGTGCCACAAGCTTAATATTTTTGGCCCAAAAAAAATCGGGTGTTTTTGGCCCGACCCAGATTTAACCCACCCGTTTTTTGTCCGGCCCGTTTAGGCCGAGCCTGCCCGTTTACCAAGTCTATATATAGTTGCATTACACAAATCCTGGATAAAACATCCCTTTTCTCTCCTTTTTTTTTTTTTCTCTCCATTGGTCTCCCTCTATAAACCCCCACCCCAACTTTTTTCTCTCCCCTCTCTCTACCTTCTCTAAATCTCACGTCCAAAAGCCACTGCTCACCCACAGCTCTCTAAATCTATCGATCTCCCTCCCTCCCCCCTCTCTCTCTCTCTAACCCACTAACACACTCACATACACCGACCACTGCACCAACAACGAATTGGAGAGGAGCAGCGCAGTGCAGACTAAACAGTGACGGATTTAGACTAGATTCTGGTATAGAGTTGTATTGGATCAGTTTGGAATTTAAAATTATGATTGTGATAGATTTCGGGCTGAGGCTATGGGTTCATTTCAGGTCGTGAGAGGCGATTCTGAAGGTGGTGTTTCCGATAAAAAAAAGTGGCGTTGGCTCGGAGCTAGAAATATGCCGTGGTGGTTTAGATTGAATTTCGGTGATACCAATTTTTTTTCCACAACTGATTTGTTCTCTCTTTCTTTTTAAATTTAGACTAGTTCAAGACCCGTCGAACTTCGACGGGATATAGATTTCTCGTTTATTTGAATGTAAACATAAAAATAAATTTACGTTTGACAAACTAAAAGTCAAATATATCAAAATTAATTGATTTTCGATGGAATATAGATCTCCTTTATATTAAGAGTCGAACACCAAAAAATTTACTCCAAAAAAAATTCATCATAGGTTGTCGAACACCTCTTTGTAAACTACATTAGTCGTCGAATTGGAAGTCTGGCCCTCTTCGTCACAAATTAGAACTTTCAGACCTTTCTTGCTAGTTACTCTCGAGACAGCCACATACAACCGTTACGATCAATACGAGTTAGGAAGGTAAAGTCCAACATGCGAAAGAGACTGCCCCTGACTCTTATTTATAGTCATTGCAAAGCACACGGATAAGGGGAACTGCCTACGTTGGACCTTGATAGGGAATTTGGTGAAATCTGAAGGGCTCAATATCATTCGAGGAATCAACACTTTCTTACCGGTATTTTTTCCAGACACCATTGCAGCCTCAATGACATGCTTATAAAGCTTTGTCACTATCATCCTCGTACCATTGCACAACTCAGTCGAATGGTCTATATTCCTAAGAAGCATCACTGGACATCCCACTTTCAACTTGGTCACGTGGTTTGGCAATCCTGAACACCTAACCGTATTAAGAAACTCAACAGAAAATATATCTTCGTGACCATCCATGTCTCCATCCTCTTTGCTGATGCTGTCCGAACTCATATACTCCACCGCATCGCCAGGCAATAGGGACAATACGTAGTCATTGATTTTTTCAACTATCTCATTAGTTGGAGCAAGTATAGCCCTATCTTGAAAAACAGTGGATCATGTATATTTTGGAATATGAATGGATAAGTGCCCTCAACGATGGTTGCAAGAGGATCAATCGTGTCACGTATTAGAATATCATTGTGTAATTCAACATTCTCCATCGTTGTTTACACCAACAGCCCCATCCCCAATATCTAATATCCACTTGGCGAATTCCATTGCCTCGATAGCATCATAAGTAGATGCGTCGACCTGCATTGACATAAATACTATAACATATCAAAGAATTTGAATCACATTTAAAAATAATCATAATAAAGTGCAGCAATAATAAAAATTCAGAAGTACAACCGAAGACCTTCAAACGCATGTTTTTCGTCAACTTAAGGACCTCACATGTATCCCAAAGTTTTGATGAACTGATGGCAGCATGCACAATATCCTGTCTGCTTCCTTTGGGGACGACGGGCAATATCTGTCTGAAATCACCACCTAACACGACTACCAACCCTCCGAATGGCTTATCAGAGGGCTCTCCGTCCGGCTGTCGCATAATGTCCTTTAAGCCTTTATCAAGTGCTTCAAAGCAGAATCTATGAGTCATTGGTGCTTCATCCCAAATTATTAGCTTTGTCCTCTTTAGGAGTTCTGTCAAGTCAGTTCCTTGTTTGACCTTGCTGCAAGTTGTTATCTCATCAACCAGCAATGGAATACCGAATCTCGAGTGTGCAGTTCGACCTTTAGGTAGGAGCAACGAAGCAATACCACTGGAAGCTACTGGAAGAACTATATCCCCCCTGCATCTCAGCGCCGAGCACAGTGTCCTCCAAATAAAAGTTTTCCCCGTGCCCCCTGAGCTGTATAAGAAGAACACTCCACCGGTGCCTCTATCAACCGCATCAATAATTTTTTTATAAGCTAAAGATTGATCCTCATTCAAACATGAATACAATCTCGAGTGCTCTGCAAGTAACTCATCCTTGTCGTAAGAAGTTTCGTCCAATATAAGTTTGTTCTGATTTTCCAAGATGATAGAGCCATTCGGTAAAGGCATAGGTGGAAAACAATGGAGAGTGCTATAATTAAGCGAGAGTAATTTTTCAATTTCAACCAATGCATAGTTCTGCACTTGTTCATCAGTGAGCACCAAATCTGTTTGTGATGAAATGAAGAAAACTAAGTGAGATAAATGCAATTGCACATATTATGAAAGAGCATAATATTATGAATGAAGTAAAAAATAACTGCAATCAAATAATAGTTTAATCATATATTGATAAAGTAACTGTTATGAAGTTTAGACATAAAACATTATTACCCCAATTATTTAAATTCTGGTGCCAGCGGTAAAGGACATCATCTGACAAAAGCCGCCAAGTCTTATCCCATACAACTTCAGGTCTCGAGATACTATTAGATAATAGCAACATTGAAAACAGGTGGCGCATGTAGGGTCCGGATCCCCACGAACTTGCTTCAGTGATACCATCGATATACTCCTTGTCATCATCTAACAAACCCAAAGCATAGCAAGCTGACTTGAAACTCTCATAAATGACTCCATCCACCGTTCGCAAATCAGCATAGCATGTTGGGGCCTTGATGTGATTCAGCATAATTCGAAGGTAATAGAGCTCACCAGCACCAACAGGGACATGGTAAAGTCGTCTTATAGCGAAGCGCTGTTTTCTCGGAGTCCATTTCCGTTGTGCATCATTCCACACAAACTTTTGGGGGAACTCCCAATATTTCAACTTTCTAGCTTCATCACTTACCTTGTTCATTTCCATCCATGCTAAAAACTTTGACTCGCTGGACGAAGGCTTATTAAAAGCATCCGAAATATTATCGTCATCCCTGAAAAAACAATTATGTTCACCCTCTAAATGGAATGGTAAACGCTCCATAGCGACACTTCGATAATGAATGTCAAACATAAATATTCGCCAAACCGCTTCACATGCAGAGATATATCGACAGTCAATGTATCGCTTGATCTCATCATCTCTTCCAGCCCCTTCATCATCGACTCCAGTGGTGGAGAACCTAGCAGTAATTCTGTCATTACCCTTACTGATGTACTTGAAGAGATACTTGATGGCTCTACTTTCATTGCAATATTCAACATTGATGTGAGCCTGATACTTCAAAAGCAGATAACGATTATAAGGTACAATGATCCGGTTGTCAAGAGAAACTCCATTCTTTTCTATAGTGGTACCTGTATCCCTTCTCTTATAAACAGGATATCCCTGATCGTCAATGATGGTTCGTTCATTAAAACTCTTTGGGAAGCGCTTGGAGCACTTTCCATCAACCATCCACGGGGAATAAAGATTAGCAGCACCGCAAGGACCATGCACCATATAATCAGAGACGACCTCGTATAACTTTGGAGTACTTTCCTTATCAGGTATCTCAGCGCATATGACATTATCCATATACTCGGCCACGTTAACTTGATTATCACGTTCGATAAAGAGGACAATGTGAGCATGAGGCAAACCTCGCTTTTGAAACTCGATCGTATAGATAACTACATCAATTCATGAAAGTTATCAGTTTAGATGCAAAATGTATAAAAGCTCACCCGAATGTATTTTTTCGAATCCCAAAATCGAGCAAGCTAATTATTATTTTTTCTTTTTTCAATTAACTATTTGTAAATTGAAAGTATAAAGTCATATTATATCTATATTTGTACATAAATAGACATTTACTAAATATCTTATTGTGGTTGAAAACTCGAGTCCGTACCAATTATAGTCGACCTACAGGCGTTGAATTTAAAATACCCAACATTTGAGTTAGAGAGTGACCTGAAGATTTTAATCTACATAATTTATTCTTGAAGCGTAAAAATTATGCATTGACACGTATTATTTTTAAAATACTTAACAAATCACATATACAGCGATAAAGTAATAACAAATATGAGATGTAAATTGTATAACTAACCTGCTTTGGGCTTTCCAAAAATATGATTATCCTTCAAATCATTCACCAGTTGATCAAGTTTTATTTTGAAAACCCTACATAGTATGTCAAGCCTATCTTCAGGTCTCAAACCTCTCTTATTAACAAATCTAGTGATTTCCGACCATTTCGGATTGAATGTAAATGTAATGAAAAATGAAGGATATCCAGCCCATTTGCAAATAGCCATGGCATCTTTAAAATTTTGAATCATGTATCTAGCACCTTCAGTGAATGAGGATGGCAGTACAATTCGTTTACCCGTGGATGATGGTGCAGTATCACCTCTAGCAACTGCATCTGATAGGCTTTTGTATTTTTCAACCCTCAACGCTGGTTGATTAAAACGAATATAATCAAGCCTCTGTGTTTCCATCATTGTGTATGAGTCCACCAAGTACTGAACGTATAAGGACCACGCCTAAGGTTGTAAAATAATATACGTTCAGACTCTTCAACATAATTATCTAAATTTATTTAGCTATTGTACTGAATAAACGCATTGACTTATTTAAATGTACTAACCCGACGGCCTTCAGCCTGTTATTGATTTCATCATCAGTGTCATGTATATAGAGTTGTGAAAATTTTGGAGATGATCCTTGTAGGGGCAACAAACTTCCAATACGATGATGATTTTGCCCTCCGAGTCTGAACGTATAAGGACCACGCCCGCTATTCACACTCTTATCAACTGTCCCACCCATAGAACTAAATGAGAACATCATATTTTATTTTCGGATATGCTCGATAAATTTTTTGCTCTTCGTATGCCTCTTCTCCAGGAGATCGAGCAACAATTTGGGAGGAAATTTCAAAAGAGGATGTTGGACATTCCCTTTTGAACAACATAATGTGAATTTAGGACTCATACTATTACTTGTTTTTGGAGATCTTTCCTCGAACCACATTAAGGCGCCACAATACTCGCAATCATAAGTAGGGTCACCAATATCAAAATAATCTGTAAGGGCAAATTACATATGACATTTGTAAACATAAAGTGATGATATTAACCAAAAAAGCTGATTCGGCACAAATATAAGATTAGGAGTAATTCTACTCGTAATTATATAAAAAAATTAAATCATAAACTAAAATAATTTGTAAAACCATTCTACTTATTTTTTTTAAAAAAAGAAAAACATCTTAAAGTATGCACTAATGAAAAATTAATTGTACCAGCATTTAATTATATGATGAGCATGTTGATGCCGTACCTGTATTATCGACCTTATTAACACGATCGAGTACGTTTGCTTGCTTCCTAGCTATCAATATATCGCTTCTCGTCTTTCGAGCAATCCTCGCCAAATTTTGCTTTTCTAATCCTGCAACGTTGCATTGTAAGTTTAAGAGACCTGGAAATATTTGTAAGGAGTAAATTAATTTTATTAAACATGGTAATAAATTGCATCATATAAAAATTATTAAAATAATTATACACGTGTTATATAAATAATTAGCTTATTCTCACTTCAAGTATGATTGACCGGTAAGCAATAACAGTCTGAACATGAAGCATTACTTATCTTACATTTTTGGCATTGATTACTTCTTTTTTGTAGTTCTATAGAAGAATAAACAATATAGAATACTACATTTGCACAATTTTTTTTTTGAAATTGTACCTGCATTGTTAACTGGAGTAATGTCCCCACTTATTGCTGATTTCCTCTTAGATGTCAATATCTCCATCCTACTCATTCTAGCCATCCTTGCATCATTTGGAGTTCCTGTTCGCGCAATATCTTATACACTATTAAAGTAGTTGTATATATTTTTAATTAGCAACCCAAGTAAAAACTTTATCATATATAAGTGTTTAGATTTATAAGAATCGAATAATGATTTTATTTTAAAGGAAAGTAATTACCAAGAGTAGTGAATATGTGAAGTCCATGTGTTAATGAAATGATATTATACATGTAATATCCGCATTTTTCTTTCCCTTGTATTTTCATTTCCGGTGTATTTTTTGATTGTAGTGACCCTCGTGTATCTTTCAGTGTATCTTTCCTGTCATCTACTGATCTGATTCTCGTTATTGTTGTGCGGAACCGCCGTTTCGGGGTTACCGTGGATCCATTTCGTGTTATTGTTTCCCAAATATTGATTCCTATTGCTTTTATTCTCTTCCCGATCATTTTTCATCATTTTAGGACCCAAATGGGGTGTGGGCCGCGGCACAAGGAGTGTGCGCCGCGGCACACACATTTTTCCAGTTTTGGCCAAGCGGACTGTACTGTGTGCCGCGGCACATGCCGACGGGGCCGCGGCACATTGCCGAGTCAGTGCCGCGGCACACCCGTCCGGGCCGCAGCACACTCGTGTGGCATTTTCGGCCAAAACCCGACTGTACCGAGTGCCGCGGCACATGTCGGCTGGGCCGCGGCACACTGCCGAGCCCTGGGAGCAATTTTTTGGCCTGTGCCGCGGCACACTTCAGCTGGGACGCGGCACACAATGTAGTCAACCCTATAATTACGTTGTTTTGAGCGAGAGCAGCTCATTTCTTCCTTCTTCTTCCAATTACGCGAGAGAGAGGGAGGGGGGGGGGGGGAGAACTTCTCATCATTCATCAATTAGGGGTTGATTTTCATCATTCTCCTTCGGTTGTGAAGCCCGGACAATCAATCTAACGCGTGTTCTACGGATCATAGTACTTGGATCTTCAAAGGTAATATCTCTTAGAACCCTATTTTCGGATAATTTGGGGGTTTTGGGATTTTTTTCCGATTCGTTCCGTTTTGTTGGTGGATTCATGATGAATACGATTAATATTGTTAGTATCTTTAGCTTTCCTACGGATTCATGGATATTTTGTGGGTTTTTACGGAATCGAGAGGGTTTGGTTGTGGTCCGCCCTTGTTGTTATTTTTGGTACGAATATACACGAATCGTAGGTGGGTTTTCGGGTGTATTCCATTTCCGTATTCGTCTAGAGTTGGTTGTGATTGTGTTATTCGAATCGTTAGGTTCATTTCCGCCGGTTCCTCGCGGTCGTGTTCGATTCTTCCTTTCCGTTCGTATCACCGTCTATTAACCGAGGCAAGTACCCTTATGAACTTACATTCTTGACATAATAGTATTGTGTGAGAAATGGTGTGTGCGTGTGTATGCTCACTACGGGTTAGATCCGATGGGGTCTCGGTAGGGGTCCACAGAGACGTGGATCGACGAGCTTGCTTTTAACCACTACGGGTTAGATCCGACGGGGTCTCGGTAGGGGTCCACAGAGACGTAGATCGATGGTTAATTGTGGTGCGTTTTACAAATGTGATTTGATTATGGCATTTCCGAAAATGAGTGTTTTGGAACTATGTTTTCTTGATTGCATGCATTTACTATATGTCTAAGATGTAAGCTGTTCATTTGGTTACTTGTACTATCGTAATTGCTAACCCCTCTGGGGACCCGTTTTGGGGAAATTCGTTTTATGAATTTCAGGTCAGGTTCATCGAGACGAGCGGGTGCTGGACCAGTATGCGGATGATGGCCATGCGTGATGATTGTGCACGAGTGGTGTCTTATTGCCTTCTATCTTTTTACCTTTTGTGGTCTTTAAACTAATAGTAGTACTCGAGTACTTAAGAGTTTTTGTTCGTCCGGATTGTATTGTTGTCTATTATGTTTGTGATGGATGATGGTGTTATGTTTGACCGGTTGAACCGGGTGAATTATTCTGTTTTGCATCTTTATGACGAGGTGTTATTTTGTAGTTTCTGTGAGTCGATAAGTATGATGTTGTTCAGCCGGGTGGGTCCCATATAGGGATTCACGGCGCTGTAATATACCTCGAATATCTTGGGGGTGTTACAGAAAATGGTATCAGAGCACTAGGTTTATGGATACCTAGGCTTGTCGGTTTATTGGTGTTGTTGCCCAAAATATTTATCCGAAGATTAATACTGCTGGAAGACGGACAACAAACAAATGCGGGAGCACTTCCGAGAGAAGATAAATAAAACAAGATTTGCCGGGTTTGTTAGGCCCGGGCTTGAATGCTCTCGCGAGATGTTATTAATACAAATATTCGTGGATACAAGTATTAATGAGAGAAATCTAAATACAATGAGTGTAAAAAGACTCTGTTGATCCGGCTCTTGAGCGAAGCTAGGTGTTCTTCGTCCGCCGTGTCTGCTCGAGGAGAAAAGGCCGGGAGAAGTAAGACCGAAAGAAAGCTGTTGCCAAGAGTTGGATGTTAGCCAAGTGCTTAATGTTTGCTTCTGTATGGTATGAAGTGTGAGAATGCAGTGAGTTTAGAGAGTCAGAATCTCGGTCCCTTTTACAAGTGAAGGCTGCCTTGTATATATAGAGGCTGAAAGGCCCTGTCCCTTAGTGGGCGATCGCCTTTCGGCATTTAATGTAACGGGGCGATCGTCCTAAAGGGCACGTGGGCTGCCTGCCAAAAGTCCACAGCTACAGCTGGTGGCCAGCCGTGCGGTCCAATGAGGATCCAGCACGCGTCCGGAAGCACTGTCACAGGAGGTCCCACCTAGCTGCTTTCGGCGGACTTTGTCAGGGTAGGTGACAGGCTGTAGTCACATGTCTTGTCCGCCAACTCCTTTCGCAGGTCTGGGCCATTCTGGTAGGTGAGGTAGGTGACAAGATTGTCAGCGCCTTTTGTGGATCTGCACGTGGGGTCAGCTTTGAGACTTGGTCTTTGCCGACTGGATGGTCATCGGTGGAGATCGTCATGATGCGGTCGATCGGCAGATGCCCAGGGAGGTCGGTCACCAAAGGTCGATCGGCAGATGCCCAGAGAGGATCGTCCGCTAGTCGATCGCCAGGAGTCGGTCGCCGAGTGCCGAGTGATGATCGTATCTGAGGTCGATCGCTCGGCACCGGGACTTGTCCTGGGACCTTCATTTGGCCGATTTAGTTGGTCCGCTGGGTTGAGGCTTGGTCGCCTGGTCGCTGCTCGGCAGATCTGCCTTGGCCGCTCGGCAGTAAGTCGGTCGCTCGGCCTCGAAGGCGATCGCCGGTCGGAAGGTGTTAAATCTTGACACAACAATTGCCCCCCAGCTTGCTCCTATGTTGAAGACATGGGGCGAGGTGGGTCTTGCTGGTGATCGCGTCTGGATGAGAAAGGGCGACCTTGCTGAGCTGACTTAGGACTCGGACTTGGGCTAACATAGTCGATTGGCTTAGCTATCTTTCGGTCTTGTACCTGCAAAAAACAACATTGGCCGATCCCCCATGGAAACTTGGTGGTTTCGCTTGCTTGAGGAATCGTGCACAGTCGCGGAGATCGATGGACCGACCCCATGACCGTGTCTTGGTGCGCGAAGACAATGAGTGTCTCGTGACTCACTTTATTATGAGGGTCCTCTGTTAGCCGCGCCTCGCCTTGTTTTTAAACGAAGGCGTGCGGTCTCGGCCTAGAGGAGTCCTTGCGCGAGCGGCGTCGGATGAATCAACTCCACGCTGCGGCTTGTTAGCTCTGCTTCCACCTCGGCCGGCCATGGAGATGGCCGACCTCGGCGGTGTGCGTTGAGACGGGTTTGTGGAATGAGTCCGATTAATTTTGGAGAGCCCTCGGACTACGCCGGCCTCGTATTTAAATGAAGGGCGGGCGATCTTGGCGAAAAGGACCTTGCATGACCAAGCGGCGGTTCCATCGATCGCCGGGGCCATGGCTTTATGATGTGCGGTGGAGGCGATCTTATGCCTTAGTCCGTCATGTTATATGCCGGATCAGATGGCGATCGTGTCCTCGAATCTGCGGATGATGTAGCGTGATGATCGGCGATCGGGCCGAAGACGGTGATCGTCGCTGGCCGCCGATCGCTTATTCGTAGGTCGATATTGGCGATCGGGCGGGAAATCGTCGTCCGGTGCCGATCGCGCTGCTCACAAAGCTAAGAAGAAACCTTTGCACGGCCGTAAAATCTGCGGCTCTTGCCGGGAAGGCTGCGTAGGTCGTAGGTTGGGTCTTCGTAAGATGCCCGAACATAGGCGAAAAACCACGAAAACCTCCTAGACCGCGTAGAGGCGGTCTCATCGCTTATGGGCTCGCCATTGAGGATGATCACGTCCACCCGGCCGATGTAGTCCGAGTCGGACTCTTCTTCTCCCCGCTTGATTTGCATCATGCGAAGGGGACCTTGGGCCGACGACCACGGTGGCGAAGTACTCGGTGAAGCCGTGCGCCCGGCTCGTTAAAGGAGCCAATGGACCGAGGTGGCAATGAAGTGTACCACCGGTGGGCGAGGTCGTCCGGCGTCGGAGGAACATTCGGCATCTGGTCGCGTCGGATGCCCCGCACCCACCATGTAGATGTTGAACTTCCTTAGGTGCACTTGGGGTCCGATCGCCCCACGTACACGGGTGTTTGCGGGGAGCGATCCTGTGCCGCACGGGGCGAGCTCGATGTCGATCACGAGCGGCTCGCTTGGCGGCGATCGTCTTCTTGGCGCCCGGATTCCGGGAGCGCCTTCATGTCGTTAAGTTGACGTTGCATTGCGGCCATCGTCGTGGCTTGGTCGCTTGCCGATCGGCTTTGGGAGCGAGGCCGAGGCGATCGTGTACCGATCTCCGGCTCACGCCGCCGACCTCGGCAATCCGGCGAGGGGGAGCCAGACGGCCAGGCCGCCTTCCGGGAGTCGGGTAGGCCGAGCTCCCGGTGACGGACTCAAACTCCGTCGTCTCGTAGCCGGGCTGACCGCCCGGCCGCCGTGTCGGGTCGCCGCCTGTGCGATCGAAGACGAGGTGCCCCGGGCGAGCGCCTCTTCTGCGGACGGAGCCTCTGGCGAACGCTCGGCCGATAGAGCCTTGAGCTTCGCTGATCTCCTGGCGAGAGAGGGGCGGTAGCCGGAGGCGCGTTGAGAGCACGCCGTCGCTCCTGAAGGACGGCCACGGCCCCTTCGATCTGTTCCTTGGTTCGAACCGATCGAGCGAGAGGCTCGGGCCGCCTTCCCGGGACGTGGTCGAGCGCCTCCGGCCGCGGCTACCTTCCACCATCGGCTGCGGCTCGGGGACAGGGCCAGGCAGTGGCCGGGCAGCCAGCGGCTTTCTTCGACGCGGAGGCGGAAGACATGTTTTCTGAAGGATTTCTTTTGAAGTGCAGTGAGTGTCACTTCAAATATCTGCCCCGAGAACAGTGAGTGTTCTTCGGGACGGTAGGTGTAAAAATTCGAGGGTTGGATCCCCTTCCTCTAGCGCCAATTTGTTGTTGCCCAAAATATTTATCCGAAGATTAATACTGCTGGAAGACGGACAACAAACAAATGCGGGAGCACTTCCGAGAGAAGATAAATAAAACAAGATTTGCCGGGTTTGTTAGGCCCGGGCTTGAATGCTCTCGCGAGATGTTATTAATACAAATATTCGTGGATACAAGTATTAATGAGAGAAATCTAAATACAATGAGTGTAAAAAGACTCTGTTGATCCGGCTCTTGAGCGAAGCTAGGTGTTCTTCGTCCGCCGTAATCCGCTCGAGGAGAAAAGTAGGAGAAGTAAGACCGAAAGAAAGCTGTTGCCAAGAGTTGGATGTTAGCCAAGTGCTTAATGTTTGCTTCGTATGGTATGAAGTGTGAGAATGCGGTGAGTTTAGAGAGTCGAATCTCGGTCCCTTTTACAAGTGAAGGCCGCCTTGTATATATAGAGGCCGAAAGGCCCTGTCCCTTAGTGGGCGATCGCCTTTCGGCATTTAATGTAACGGGCGATCGTCCTAAAGGGCACGTGGGCCGCCTGCCAAAAGTCCACGGCTACTGGTGGCCACCGTGCGGTCCAATGAGGATCCGGACGCGTCCTAAGCACTGTCACAGAGGTCCCACCTAGCCGCTTTCGGCGGACTTTGTCGGGGTAGGTGACAGTCCGTAGTCACATGTCTTGTCCGCCAACTCCTTTCGCAGTCTGGGCCATTCTGGTAGGTGAGGTAGGTGACAAGATTGTCGGCGCCTTTTGTGGATCTCGCACGTGGGGTCATCATTGAGACATGGACTTTGCCGACTGGATCGACATCGGTGGAGATCGTCAGGAAGCGGTCGATCGGCGGATGCCTGTGGAGTCGGTCACCAAAGGTCGATCGGCAGATGCCCAGAGAGGATCGTCCGCTAGTCGATCGCCAGGAGTCGGTCGCCGAGTGCCGAGGGATGATCGTATCTGAGGTCGATCGCTCGGCACCGGGACTTGTCCTGGGACCTTCATTTGGCCGATTTAGTTGGTCCGCTGGGTTGAGGCTTGGTCGCCTGGTCGCTGCTCGGCAGATCTGCCTTGGCCGCTCGGCAGTAAGTCGGTCGCTCGGCCTCGAAGGCGATCGCCGGTCGGAAGGTGTTAAATCTTGACACAACAATTGGGTCTTGTTGTATTTTGTTTTGCACATCATCATCACGCTGCCATGATTCCGGTACTACCAGTGCCCGTAAGTTTTCTTTCCTCTGTTCCTTATACTCTTGTATCGTACCTTTGATTCTCGATTTGTGATTGTTCTTTTCTTGTACTTACCATCGTATGGCTTTTGCTACTTATTTAACTCCAGTATGGATGCTGGAAGAGGTCGTGGTCGCGGTCGTGGTCGTGGACGCGGCCGAGGACGTGGGGCAGCCGGTGGGGCGGCCACGTCGTAGTCTTCGGGAGCCGGCAGTACCGGCGACCGTCACAGTCATGCTTCTTCTCAGGAGCGCGCCGACCTTGGTATTGCGGCTGTTATGCAACAAATGGTGAACCAAATGGCGGCAATAGCTCAGGCGGTTCAGAACCCGGATCCGGCCCATGCTAATCGGGGCGGAGCGGATCGTTGGCTTCAGGATGTCATCAAGATGCATCCTCCTCAGTTTTCGGGAGCTTCAGACCCGATCGGATGGGAAGGGTGGATCAAGGAGATATCTAAAGTCTTCACTGCTACCAATTGTCCCGAGGACCGTAAAGTCCCTATTGCTCAATACTTTCTTACAGGGGACGCTACGGATTGGTGGGAGGCCGTTGGGCCCAAAGACCATGTTGCTTCGTGAGCCGAATTTCAGGAATTGATGGAGACCGAATATTGCCCGTAGCCGGTCGGACAGGCTCGAGTGCATGCCTTCTATGATGCTCAACCACGGGATATCCCCGTATCTCAAGCTATTGCCGATTTTAATAAGGAGTTGGGTTATGTGAAGACTCAAGTTGTCGAGGAGAGCGACAAAATTTTCCATTTTTCCAGACGGATGAAATTGTCGATTCGGGACTATATGTTGGGGCTCGTCTGTACTACCTTGAAGGATTATCAGAGTAGGGCCCTTCCTTGCGATATGTCAGTGACAGCTAGCGAGGCGACCCGCGAGAGCAAGAAGCAGAAGTCCGCCGGGAATTTTTCGGGCCACAAGGGTGGGGGTCAGCAGAAATCCCAATCTGCTAACTTCCCCGCCGGCGGTGGTCCAGCTAGTTCCGCTGGGGGTCCTCGTGGAACTACCAGTGCTCCTTTCCGTGATGTGAAGTGTTTCAATTGTGGCCGTATAGGCCACGTCAGTCGTACTTGTTTGAGCCCTTTGCTGACGTGTAATCAGTGTGGCCAGCCGGGTCACAAGGCTACTTTCTGTGCTGAGAGGGAGAAAATCCTTGGTGCCTAGGGAACCAAGTGTGAATCAAGGATCGTTTGCTCCTCAATCTCCGCCGAGTGCTAGTCGGGGGATAGGTCGGGGTCTCTAAGGGGGGAGCTTCTAGCGTCGGCTCAGCCCACCCGCGTGTCTATGAGATGCGGAGAGCCGATGATCCAGCGGCTACCGTGGCGACAGGTACCGTTCATATTCTTTCTCATCCTGTCAGTGTGCTTTTCGATTCTGGTTCTACGCATTCGTTCATATCTCTGGATTGTATGCGACGTTTGAGTCTCGACTGTTTGACGCCTTGTGAGCCCTTCATCGTTAAGATTCCTAGCGGTGATCGGATCGTTGGTGATCAGGAGGTTCGAGACTGTCCTGTATTTATTTGTGAGAGGGCTTGGCCCTCTAATCTTATTGCTGTGGGTATTGAGGGTGAGGACTTAATTCTCGGGGATGATTGGCTCGAGCGGCATGGTGCAATCATGAACTACCGCACGAGAATCATCAATATGTTAGCCGAGGACGGCACCGAGCACTCTTTCGCCGGGCGAAAGAGGGGGAACCAGAAATTCGTTATTAACGCCTTGAAGGCGATGAGACTCCTGCGAAAGGGGTGTACTGGTTATTGGTGCTACGCCTTGAAGGCGGAGAGTGGTGGAGTCGAGCTTTCGTCGATTTCAATCGTTAGTGAGTTTCCTGATGTATTTCCTGACGAGTTACCGGGATTGCCACCGGATCGTGAGGTCGAGTTTGCTATGGAGTTAGATCCGGGCGCGGCTCCGATTTCTAAGGCGCCGTATCGCATGGCACCTTCAGAGATGTCAGAGTTGAAGAAGCAGTTGAGTGAGCTTTTTGAGTCGGGATGTGTTCGACCGAGTGCCTCACCTTGGGGCGCACCGGTCCTGTTTGTGCGGAAGAAGGATGGTTCACTACGTTTGTGTATCGACTATCGCGAATTAAACAAGGTAACCATCAAGAACAAGTATCCTTTGCCGAGAATTGATGACTTGTTCGACCAGTTATAGGGAGTTGCGGTATTCTCGAAGATTGATTTGAAATCGGGGTACTATCAGCTCCGAGTGAGGGAGTCCGATGTGCCGAAAATAGCTTTTCGGACGAGATACGGACATTATGAATTTGTAGTTATGCCGTTTGGGTTAACTAATGCGCCGGCGATGTTCATCCAGTTGATGAACAAAGTCTTTATCGAATATTTGGATAAGTGTGTCGTCGTCTTCATTGACGATATTCTTATTTATTCGAGGAACGAGGAAGAGCATGCCCATCATTTGCGGGTAGTGTTAGACATTTTGAGGACCGAGCAACTCTATGCGAAGTTCTCGAAATGTGAGTTCTGGCTGAAGGAAGTGATGTTTCTAGGTCACGTGATTTCAGTAGGGGTTCGTGTAGATCCGCAGAAGATCGAGGCGGTGTTGGATTGGGCACCGCCCAAGAATGTGAGAGAGCTCCGTAGTTTCTTGGGTTTGGATGGCTACTATCGTAGGTTCGTCGAGGGATTCTCAAAACTAGCTCGGCCACTCACGCAGTTGCTCCAGAAATCCGAGAAGTTAAATGCGGAATGACGAGAGCGATCGAGTTTTGAGGAACTGAAGAAGCGTTTGACTTCAGCCCCGGTTTTGACGTTGCCATGTGGCAACGAGGGTTTTGCCGTTTATAGCGATGCTTCGGGTCAGGGTCTTGGGTGCGTATTGATGCAGCACGGCAAGACCATTACCTATGCGTCGAGACAGTTGAGGCCGTATGAGCTGAACTACCCTACTCATGATTTGGAGTTAGCGGCAGTCGTTTTTGCGCTAAAGATTTGGCGTCACTATCTTTTCGGCTCTGCATGTCAGATTTTTACCGAACAAAAAAGTCTGAAATACATATTTACTCAGCGGGAGTTAAATATGAGGCAGAGGAGGTGGTTAGAGCTGATTAAGGATTATGACCTCGAAATCCTTTATCATCCGGGCAAGGCGAACGTCGTGGCCGACGCCTTGAGTCGGAAACCGGTGGCGTTGCGAATACTTGAGATCCTTACATCTCAGTCTGAGCTTCGGCGTGTAATATCCTGAATTTTAGGAATACATACCGACTAAATACGGGACTTGTAAATTTATTTGAATGTATTGGAGATACATTTCTGGTCTTGGAACATTTAAAATAAGAAAGGGATACCAGAAATGTTAGTAGAGACAAGATTGGAAATTTTCTCGGAGGTGTCGTGGACAAGTATCAACTTTGAAAAATCACCACGAATTTTTGGGATGTTGAAAAATTCTGAAAATTTAAAGTATTATGTATATTTGAGTTAGCTTTCCAACGGTTCAAACGACGAGCCAATCGGAGTTCGGACGAATAAGTTATGATCGAATTAGTGGAAGACTGTCAGCTGTCGGGCACCGTGCGTCACTGCGTGCGTCAGCGCCCGACAGGCGTCCGAGAATCCCGCGCGGCCGAGGCACGGGTCGTCACTCATAATGCCTAGTCATGATGCTGTCTTGACCAACTAGCAGACTTTGAACCCGAAAATAGTGGCCTTACCTTTAAGACTGTCCCATAACACTTATCCATACCTGTATAAAATTTACATGACTTAAAGGACATACTTTTTTATCCTATATTGGAGATGTTTATGTCCTCCAAAATGCTCAAAAACTCAGCGAATCAGAGCAGCCTTGTCCAGGAGACGCCAGGTAGATGTTTGATGAAATTCCCCAGAGAATCTGTGAATTCCAGTCTGGGTTGCCTTCTTTGAACTCGATTACCTCTCAATCCGTAAGCTATTTTACGAATACATCTCGAGCAGATTATAAATAAAATTCATATAAGTAAAAATCTTATTTGGACTGTAGGTATTGAGTCAGATTACCTGCTTAATATGAACTGTTTTATAGTGAGTCAGCCCTGATATTTTCAGTCACTTCCAGCAACGTTTTTTTTGAAGTTGATCGAGTTGTCTAGTTTGAACACGTATATCTTTGAACCTGCAAGTCTATTTTTGATAAAGTTTCATGAAATTTGTACTAGAGATACATCTTATCACAAATCAGTTTTTATTTTGATTTTTATGAAATGTTTAGATTCCTGTATTTATCAATACATTACCGAGTCAGCTCTATATTTTTCGTTTGTATCGAACGGGTTGAATACCTTATATTTGTGTTTAAGGATGGAAAATTTAATACTATGATTATTAATATTTTTCCATATGAAAATCATGAGTTTTCAAAATTGATGACTTTGGAATATTTTTCGTATTTAAATAGTACGAAGTTTTTATTCGATCAAATAATGGTTATATCATAAATACAACCGAAAAATATTGAATATTATTTTTTTATATTTAAAATAATATTCTGGAGTTTTAGTAATGAACTTGTTAAAGTTCGGATCGTCACTTTTGAGAAAGAGGAAAACAAAATTATAAAATTGGGATAGCCGTTGATCGTGGAAATCGAATGTCGTAGTATACTGTTATTGATATCGGGATATAAATATTTTGTCAAGGTGTGGGAATCGAACCTCGGATCGATTTGCTTTACCGACCCGGAAATATGAGGCAAGTGTATACTTGTTCGGTAGTAATATTTAGATGAGTAATTCCATTTACATATCATAAGAATTTTATGTTGTATTGCATATTGTGAATGTTCAGTGATGTTCTAAAAGGATTAGAATGCACAGTTGATGATTGTTGAGATACTTGGACAATCTTGGGAAGATTGTAGTATTCGGATATTGTTGATGTCATTTTTGATATTCTTGGTCTATGGTATGCATTTCGGAAGGACGTCCGGATAGAGGTATATTTTATGGTAATCGTACATAGAGGATTATGTATGAGAAAGTATTCGGTATTGAGGTATTATATGGTATTGTTGTGATACTGGGATTTTTATGGTATTATCGTGATATTGGGATTTTGACGAGAATCGTTGGATTACCGGAGGTGGTAAGGTTATCGTTGAGGTTATTATTCTCATGATGCATGGCATGTGAATATTTATGTTTATGTACTTGCGGTTATTTGTCGGACATTATTGCTGACCCCGTTGTGGGACTTGTTTTTCAGGTATTGAGGACTTTTATGGTTGCGGTCGTGAGGCGAGGATTCCGGACGATACTGGCTATGGCATATTGTTGGGGAATCGTGTATTTTGTTGTGTATATCATTATTGATGTATATGTATCTTAGACTGTATTTCTATCCGCTGCGTGAGTTCTTTCAAATGGCTTTCGGCTTTATGCCAACTGAATTTGATTTCAAAAACCGATTCCCTTAACCGAGTTTTTGGCCTTGATCGTCTTGACGGTAGTTGGGTGTTTTCAAATGATTTTGTGAGTTTTGGAAAATACTACCGTCATCGGCCTTTTTGGCGTTTTTGTAAATGATTTTTAGCCTGGTGGGTTCCGGCGCGGGGCCCACGGCGTGTAATACTCCCGTAAGGTATTTGGGGTGTTACACGGTGGGCCTTGATCAATTTAGATGTTGAGGTTTTGTTTCCTGGAGCTGTCGGGCAACTTTGTGCTTTAGAGATTTCGTCATCTTTAATCGATGAAATTAAGCTGAAGAAGTTAGAGGATCCGATGATTACTCAAATCCGAGAGAACGTTCTTAAGGGAAAGTCTCATGGGTTTGTGATTCATGAGGATGGTATTTTGAGATTCCAGAGTCGGCTTTGTGTGCCGAACGACTCAGAGTTGAGACAGAGTATTTTGCGGGAGACCCATGCTACACCTTTCTCCGTTCATCCTGGTTCGAGTAAGATGTACAAGGACTTGAGAAGGAACTTTTGGTGGAATGATATGAAGAAGGAGGTCGCACAGTTTGTAGCGAGATGTTTGACTTGTCAGCAGGTCAAAATCGAGCATCAGCAACCGGCTGGGTTGTTGTAGTCACTTCCCGTTCCGGAATGGAAATGGGAAGATATATCGATGGATCTCATTACGAGTTTGCCGAGATCGAGGTCGGGCATGAATATGGTATGGGTGATTGTTGATCGTCTGACCAAGTCGGCACATTTTCTGAGCATCAAGGACACTTGGGGCCCGGAGAAGTTAGCCCGTGTGTTTATCGCGCAGATTGTGAGGCTTCACGGTACTCCGAAGTCTATCGTTTCGGATCGTGATGGCCGTTTTGTATCGCACTTCTGGCAGGCGGTGCATAAGGCGTTGGGTACCCGTTTGCATTTGAGTACCTCTTTTCATCCCCAGTTAGATGGATAGTCAGAACGCACTATCCAGACGTTCGAGGATTTGTTGCGTGCTTGTGCTCTCGATTGGAGTAGTGACTGGGAGGAACATTTGCCATTGATCGAATTCACGTACAACAATAGTTGGCACGTGTCGATTCGGATGGCACCGTGTGAGGCACTTTATGGGCGGCGATGTCGATCACCAATTTGTTGGAATGAGACGTCCGATTTGGTCGGGACCGAGCCGGATGTCGTTTTGGAGACGAGGCGGAAGATAGAATTAATTCGAGAACGGATGTTGACCGCCCAAAGTCGACAGAAGTCGTATGCCGACGTCCGTCGTCGACCGTTGGAATTCGAGGTGGGAGACCACGTTTTGCTAAAGGTGTCACCGACGAAGGGAGTTTTTCGTTTCGAGAAGAAAGGGAAGTTGAGTCCGAGATTTATTGGACCCTTTGAGATCCTCGAGCGAGTCGGTGGGTTGGCATACCGTTTGGTGTTACCTCCGGCCTTGAGTCATGTACATAGCGTTTTTCATGTTTCCCAGCTGAGGAAATATGTCCCGGATCCTAGTCACGTCATCGATTATGGTGAGATTGAGGTCGCCGAGGATATTACTTTTGAGGAGCGTCCTTTGAAGATTTTGGAGTATCGTGAGAAACGACTGAGGCATAAGACCATCCATTTGGTCATAGTGCAGTGGTCGAGACACGGTGTCGAGGAGGCAACTTGGGAAACCGAAGCTAGCATGCGTGCTAGCTACCCTGAGTTGTTTGTTTCTTAAGTTTCGGGACGAAACTTATTTTTAGAGGGGTAGAATGTAATATCCGCATTTTTCTTTCCCTTGTATTTTCATTTCCGGTGTATTTTCGATTGTAGTGACCCTCGTGTATCTTTCAGTGTATCTTTCCTGTCATCTACTGATCTGATTCTCATTATTATTGTGCGGAACCGCCGTTTCGGGGTTGCCGTGGATCCATTTCGTGTTATTATTTCCCAAATATTGATTCCTATTGCTTTTATTCTCTTCCCGGATCATTTTTCATCATTTTAGGACCCAAAGGGGGTGTGGGCCGCGGCACACATATTTTTCCAGTTTTGGCCGAGCGGACTGTACTGTGTGCCGCGGCACATGACGACGGGGCCGCGGCACACTGCCGAGTCAGTGCCGTGGCACACCCGTCCGGGCCGCGGCACACTCGTGTGGCATTTTCGGCCAAAACCCGACTGTACCGAGTGCCGCGGCACATGTCGGCTGGGCGCGACACCTTAGAGCCACAGGAGCAATTTTTTGGCCTGTGCCGCGGCACACTTCAGCTGGGCCGCTGCACACAATGCGGTCAACCCTATAATTGCGTTGTTTTGAGCGAGAGCAGCTCATTTCTTCCTTCTTCTTCCATTTACGCGAGAGAGAGAGAGAGAGAGGGGGAGAACTTCTCATCATTCATCAGTTGGGGGTTGATTTTCATCATTCTCCTTCGGTTGTGAAGCCCGGACAATCAATCTAACGCGTGTTCTACGGATCATAGTACTTGGATCTTCAAAGGTAATATCTCTTAGAACCCTATTTTCGGATAATTTGGGGGTTTTGGGATTTTCTTCCGATTCGTTCCGTTTTGTTGGTGGATTCATGATGAATACGATTAATATTGATAGTATCTTTAGCTTTCCTACGGATTCATGGATATTTTGTGGGTTTTTACGGAATCGAGAGGGTTTGGTTGTGGTCCGCCCTCGTTGTTATTTTTGGTACGAATATACATGAATCGTGGGCGGGTTTTCGGGTGTATTCCATTTCCGTATTCGTCTAGAGTTGGTTGTGATTGTGTTATCCGAATCGTTAGGTTCATTTCCGCCGGTTCCTCGAGGTCGTGTTCGATTCTTTCTTTCCATTCGTATCACCGTCTATTAACCGAGGCAAGTACCTTTATGAACTTACATTCTTGACATAATAGTATTGTGTGAGAAATGGTGTGTGTGTGTATGCTCACTACGGGTTAGATCCGACGGGGTCTCGGTAGGGGTCCACAGAGACGTGGATCGACGAGCTTGTTTTTAACCACTACGGGTTAGATCCGACGGGGTCTCGGTAGGGGTCCACAGAGACGTGGATCGACGGTTAATTGTGGTGCGTTTTACAAATGTGATTTGATTATGGCATTTCCAGAAATGAGTGTTTTGGAACTATGTTTTCTTGATTGCATGCATTTACTATATGTGTAAGATGTAAGCTGTTCATTTGGTTACTTGTACTAGCGTAATTGTAACTCCTCTGGGGACCCGTTTTGGGGAAATTCGTTTTATGAATTTCAGGTCAGGTTCATCGAGACGAACGGGTGCTGGACCAGTATGCGGATGATGGCCGTGCGTGATGATTGTGCACGAGTGGTGTCTTATTGCCTTCTATCTTTTTACCTTTTGTGGTCTTTAAACTAATAGTAGTACTCGAGTACTTAAGAGTTTTTTTTCGTCCGTATTGTATTGTTGTCTATTATGTTTGTGATGGATGATGGTGTTATGTTTGACCGGTTGAACCGGGTGAATTATTCTGTTTTGCGTCTTTATGATGGGGTGTTATTTTGTAGTTTCTGTGAGTCGATGAGTATGATGTTGTTCAGTCGGGTGGGTCCCATATAGGGATTCACGGCACTGTAATATACCTCGAATATCTTGGGGGTGTTACAATACAAAAAAAAAATATTGAAAAAACAGATAAAATAAATATAGAATCCATACCATTTTCGTTTATGGGGGCGCTTTTAAAATGATCATCCATAATATTTCTTCTGACTGATTCTAAAGCCACCGCATCCTGAAAAACTTGCTTACCCCTCCTAAACTTGCTTATCAGATTCTCATCTCTTTGCTGAACCGTACTCACTTGGTATATATAAAATTAATAATTAATATCATATTATTAACTACAGTTTGCGTAGAAAAAAATCATGATTGAAAAAACAAAATATTCTAATTCTTACCATTTGTAAGGCAACTCAGGGGACTCGTAATCGTGATTTGTTGAAATGGCGGCGGCATAGTAGTATTACCTACTAAAATTCTTTCATCATATTATTATAGAAATATCTATTTGAAAAATAAAAATAGCTCAAAACAAAATATATAATTACACCATAAAAGCTAACAATTTGTTATGTCAGCGAGTGGTGTTATATAACTTGGACTGCTCTCTTGACTTCTCCGCCGCTTTGTGTAATATTTTTGATCCATTGAAGGCCTTGAAAAAATAACATTATTGCGGACTTTAAGAGCATGTCATAATATGAAATAACTTTTGTACATAATTTAATAGCATAATTTATTTATGTTGATAATTTCTTTTGGCAATTAATTAATTATGTTGATACAATAACTAAATCTGAAAAAAATATATGCCAGAACTTAAATATAAATTAATAGAAATAATAATTAGCAGTTTTTTTATTTGGCTTGACAATATTAAAATATAATAATAATAACAAATATAAACTCATCAAAAACAAACCACATAACCCAACTCATTTAATTAATTCGACCCATTCCAAATAATACGCAATTGACTACCTACTTTTAATATTAGACACAGAGATATATACATCTCTTTACTATACATATTACACACACTATTGATGTTTTCAGATAGAGATAAAGTCATGTGCAGGACATAAATTTTTCAAGATTTAAGTCGGTCCGAAAGGATTTTTTTTTTGTCGGTGAAAAAGATATAGATAAAGTCCACTTGCAAGAATATTTATATCTCAATATTCAGGAAATGCCCTATATCTCTACCCGAGAAAAAGGAAGTCACTGCTGATAAAGTCATGACTCACCCTCCTCCTCAAATCTCCACTCCGCACCTCAAAATCTCCGCCCGACTGTAGCTGCTAGCTTTCCCCATCTCATCTCAAATCTCTGTATGTCCATCTCAAATTTCTAAACCTCAAATCTACATCTCATATAAAAAACTTTTTATCTCAATCTCTACACCTCTGAAGAGCTTTCATTTTCGAGTCTCATAATCGAACTTTAGGAGTGTTGGCATGGGCTCTTTCCGCTCGATTTGGCCTAACAGGGCCCTCAAGTATTCGAGTCTCAAAATCTGGCACTCATGCCCGGAATTTTTCGTTGTATAATCACAAATCGGAAGGTTCTCACTTCATCCAGATCCAAGTCCGCAAATCGTGGATCCGGCCGAGGAGCAGTGTAAGTTTCCAGATCCATCAACAATAAGTGTATTTTGACACTTATATATATATATATATATAATAAAAGATAAATTTAAAAAATTATGTGTGTATATATATTATGAAATTTATTAGTAAAAGATAAATTATATATATATAACTTATAAAATTTATTAGTAAATAAATATAATCATAAATTTAAATAAGAAGCATTTGATAGTTGTTTAGTTGATAATTATTGTTTATATATATTCTGATCATATAACTATATTTTTCAATATTTGTTCAGATTCAATGGATTTTAAAAAATTCTGGAGAAACCGGATTCGATCAGAATGTTTGGAGTGTTTGGCATGAGCTCACAATCTGGCACTCATGCCCGGAATTTTTCGTTGTATAATCACAGATCGGAAGGTTCTCACTTCATCCAGATCCAAGTCCGCAAATCGTGGATCCGGCCGAGGACCAGTGTAAGTTCCCAGATCCATTAACAATAAGTGTATTTTGACACTATATATATATATATATATATATATATATATATAAATCTGCCCCTACTGCCTTATGCCCGAATTACGGTAGTAACACTACTCTTACTTATGAATCTTATATAATCTACATCAATATGACTGATTGCTAAAAAACTAAATCTATTTTCGCAGAGCAAAAGAAGAATACACTCGTATCAAAAATAGGTACCTGTTAGACAACACGGAGGTGATATTCATCGACAGTGAATCATTATGCAAGTTTGGCGATGCAATCCAGAGACAAAAACTGTGTTATTTGTAATGCCCGAATAAATGGTGTATTTACCTTGTACTCGACCTTTTATTATTTCGACTTCGTGATGTTATATAATCGTAGATTGGTTTCCCGTATTTGTGCCCTTATATTTTTATATATCTTCAAGCATTGCATGCATGATTCTGCACGTACTAACGTACGTTAACAGGCGTTCATAACGTACGCTAAGGATGCAGTGTTACGTACGTTATCTGATGTTCTTAACGTACGTAAGCTAAGTCAACTTGGGTTCGGATAAGGGTCGGCTTGTGGGGGCCGAAGAGAGGGCCGGGGAAGATTCGTGTGATTCCCGCATGAACCTGGACATAGGTGTTACGTACGCTATGGTGCATGTGTTACGTACGCTAAAGACATGAGTATTACGTACGTAAAACCCGTGTGATTACGTACGTAAGGAAATGGCGAAATCAGGCCAGTGAACTCTGGTCAGACGATTACGTACGCTAAGGCTAGGGTATAACATACGTTAAGCTTGTTACGTACGTAAGGGGTTATTGCATAACGTACGTAATACTTAGAAATCTATTTATAGAACCTGACCCTCACTTCATTTCCCACTTTTGCCTTGGCCGATTTTTGTGTTCTTGAGACTATCCTTCACCTCATATCTCTCATTGTAACACCCCCAATCCACTCAGGGATATTACACGCCGCAGACCCTCTCCTCGAGGATCTACCAGGCTGGTAACAACATTTAACATCTCGACAATGCCTTCAAGGCAAAAATGACTCAGTAGACCGATTTGGTCTTTCAATAAATACATACAACTCGAATACAACTCATGCCACGCGGTCAAAATACAACCACACCCGTCTGTGGGAAAAATATAGCAGCGGAAAATAAAGTACAACTATACCAATACGACATCAACGGGTCCTCGTGTGATTAGTATCGTTCATCTTTCATCATCCTTCATGCCGACCCTGTGCTCTGCTCCAAAACCTGAATGCAATACAGACATCCACCCCCCGAATACTCGGGGGTTAGCAAAACTCCACTGTTTTGCTAGTGCAAGTATAAATTACGAAAACGAGCCATACATATCATACTCCACGTAACATGTTAATCACAAACATACTTCCCGAGGTAAATCACTTAATCAAAACGGTTGAATCGAAAGATAGGGGTAAACCCGATATACATCTTGTGAAAACATTTTACGATCTCGGGAGTTTTGAAAACACATTGGGATTTAAGAATTCTCAAACCTTTCAAAAACGTTTAGGGACACAACCCAAAAGTCATTTTCCCAAAACATAAATCCGATAACAACAAATGGGGTCCACGACCCGATCATACCATAACAACCTGTTTCCACAGATTATTCGCGTCCCGTGCTAGCAAGCCACGGACCTCAGATGCTCCCGTTGAACAAACCCGAGTGAATATCCCTCAGGGAAACTTTATCAAATCACATGTCACCGTATCCGCAATCACGTGACTACAAGCACATATACGTACATAATCAAACCACAACCATAAGTTATCCCGTCGCGCTAACCATGCACGAACCACGGAGTCCACGCAAGACATACCCGATGATACCCACAAGTTATCTCGGCATCGGGCCTAACAAGCGCGAACCTCGGAGTCCCGCAAGACATACCCGTATTGGATAACCCTACGGTTTCGCCCGACCCATACTAGCAAGTATGGATCCTGAGATTCAACAATCCTACCCGGAGGCACATCACATACATCAAGCACACAACAATAATCACTTATCAAGCCAAACAACATTAAGTATCACAACCTCCTTTCAAGGAGTAACAACTAATATCACACACATTACGTTCTTACCGAACAAGTACACAATAACAATACGTAATCCCCGGCAAAGGATTACGGTCTATCAAACTCACTCGAATTGATCATATTATCTTTCAACATACAAAACCAACACACATATTCCGAGAATACATATTCACGAAGTATACGAATTATCGTTGAAAGACAACATTTATCGAGAACATACCAATCCCTTTTTACGTTCATTAAATATTGGATTTCGCATAAAATCAATTATCAATAATTATGCGATGAAATATGAAATGTATGGGCAAGATACTTGCCTCAAAATCGACGCAAGTATTCCACGAACACGGCTCAATAGGAAAGCTTCAAACGCCCAAAGCTATCGAAGCGGAAGACGGCGGCGAGCGAAAGGGTTCAACACGGTTTCTTCACAAGAAACTCGACCCTAACAACAATATAATCAATAAATCATCGATCATACGAGGAAGGATAATCGTAGAACGCCCGAAAACCCCTCTAAGACATTCTACCGGACACCTTCAAGGCGTCGGTCAAGAACTCGACACAAACAACGAATCGATACGATCCAACCATGGAATAATAAAGGAAATGATATAATACATCTAAATAATCATCAATCCATCAAAATCCTAAGTTAAATCGGATTAAACGTACGAAATCGAACAAAATACCCAAAATCCCCAAAATTAGATTTCTAGAAAATCTGACCTGATTCGCTCGATCAAAGGATGTTATAGGACGGATGATTGATGATATGAACCTCCAAACTTCATGTATATGTTGTTAAACAACATGGCTACAAGATTGGAACACTCCAGTGCGGAAGAAGATAAGAAGAAGGTGAAAAATGGCAAGAAAAGCGTCTGCGGGGCCTTTTATAGGGGTTGGTGCTGCCGGACACGGCCGTGCCGATCGGCACGGCCGGTCGTGTTACCTGGTGGCCGACAGGACTCGGCGTGTCACCTTGACACGGTCGCGGCGCGTAGGGCCATCCGATAGCGACCGTCAAGCGGTGACTTCGGCGCGACTCGGCCGTGTCTGGGACACGGTCGGCGTCTTGGCGATCGTTCGAGCTTATCCGGAAGAGTAATGCACGGGCCGTGTCGGGCGACACGGCCGAAATCAGTCGGCGAAACTTTGGCATTTTCCGGACGAGTGCAGGCCGTGTCGGACGACACGGCCGGTTCGGCCGCGTGATCGGCAATAACGAGCGGGTGAGCTAAAAGCGACCATAACTCTCGTACGGACTCCGATTGACTCACCGTTTGAACCATTGGAAAGCTAACTCGATGCTATATAATATTGCAAATATTTAGAATTTTTGGAGTTACCAAAAATTAATAGTGACTTTACAAAGTCGAACTCCCACGTGAAAAAGTCGATTAAGGACACGGAACTCAATAAAACGACACCGAAACGAACTCGGATGACAAAAAGTACAGAATTAATCATTCTCGAAATGACGAAAGGCCATGAGCGAGTCGTCAAAACGGACTTCCGCCGAAAAAAAAAGAAAATTACCGAAATTCGAAATTGCGGATATTACATTCTACCCTCCTTAAAAGAAGTTTCGTCCCGAAACTTAAAACAAGTAGGGAGAAGCAATATCCCGGCAGGAAAACTCAATGAGATACGCAAGAAACGCGTAACTAATGCCAAACGGCGAAACGTTACATACAACGCAACGGAATATACGGTGTGAAAACACGCTCCACGACGACCAACACAACGTCGCCGTTAGGGACATGATAAAATCAACAAGTGACAAACGTCATCAAATAGATAATACAATCAAGTCAATTATCCGAACAATCACAAAACACTAAGCACCGTGCATGGTTGAGAAAACGAAAAATAAACACAAAACGATCCACTTCGAATAAAAGAATTTTATCTCCGAGATTCGAAACAACCGGGTAAGGAAATAACATAACATACAACTGATAGACCACGCCCGCGGTGGACTCCTCGGAGTTGGTCCTGATTTCAGTGCTCAAATCCGTGCCTCGGAAGGCTCGGTGACCAACTCGCAAAACTGAACTCGGTGTCCCTCAAGCCCGCACTTGTAACACGTTACTAGCGGAGAAGGGCAATGTGCACGGTCATGCCCTGCCACATTGCAGTTAAAACACCTCCTGGCTTTACCAGGAGTCAAAACAGAAGACTTAGAACTCTCAGTCCCACGCAACGAGCGACAGAGCTTCACAGCCGAAAGACTACGACGTTGCGAACTAGAAACACCAACTCCTGCACTATCCACAAGGTCATTGGACTTCCTCTGCTTCTTCGACGGGCACACGCTCCGACGATAACGAAGCTAATTCACGGGCCAATGCTCGATCTTGGTAGTCCCTCAACGAAGTGCAAGTGAGTCCCGACATATACACGCGAATCTCTGGCTTCATTCGTCTGTCAAAATGAAAGATCCTCTCTTCCTCGGTTCTCACCCGATCTCGCACATAACTGAGTTGTTTGCTATAGTCGATGATAGCCTGTGACACTGAAACACATTGTGGTTCTGCCGAATAAAATTCGTGAATCCTCTGCTCTCTAATCGGTTTCGGACAGAACTCAGCTTCCATGAATGCCTGGAACTCTGCCCACGTGACATCACGATCATGAGGCTTAACAGCCTCCCACCAATTAGCGGCATCTTTGTCAAGAAGGTACTGCGCAATAGGTACCTTCCGTTCTTCAGGACAATTCGTCAGCCTCAAATATCTTTCCCATCTGGAATAGGCAACCATCCCACCCAACGCATCCGCAACACCGGCGAATCGAGGGGATTCATACGAATTACCTCCGGCCACCGGGTTTGCACCGTTGTTCGAGTCACATCTCGTAATGCGCCGAATCGCCTGAGTCAATCGAGTCATCTGTGTAGCTACTGCTGTAAAATTGTAGCGACACGGATAGGGGCATCATCACCGGCAGCATGATCTCGACTACGCGTCTGATTGCCACGACTACGACCTCGGCCCCTCGGCATACTGAATAAGTAATTACTCAGCACAATAGAAAAATCATAACATATACCACATACAACAATTTCCATCGTAAAGCAACATGCATACCAAAATCATAGCAACGACGGTATCGTTCAGCAATCTCAACGGCCCGAACGATAACCAGCACATAATCACAAAACATCATGGAACAATCACACATATACACGAACATACCAACCCAAGATTCAACAGCTCACACTCGCGTGTCAACACGCAAATCACCACGAGGCGATAAACAGTAAATACCAGTTCACACCTCTCACAGAGGGCTAGTACAACAAATGCGTGGCAACGCCTCGACGTTCATGCCACCAATTCGATCACAATTCGGGGTTAACACCGTAACGAAAGTTCAAAAACCATACACACATTTCCGGTCCGCAAACAGGAATGATAGGTTTTAAAAACAAAAACCACCTTTGAAGACAGTTTGAAAACACCAGTTGATCTTGAGTATCATTTTACAAAAAGTAGTACAAACACCATTATCGAGACTTTGAAAGTCATCTTGCGTTTGAACAAAAATGAGGACACCTTTCTTTTAGTGAAAAACTTTCAAAAATATTCGACCCTTGGATCTAAGCAACTGCATTTGAAAATATCTCAAAAATATTTTTGGTCCTCAACCGGAAAATTTTTGAAATGTATTGCGGCATTAGAAAACACCTTGAAAACACCGCAAGAAAATAATTCGTTTTAAAAGTACGTCTCGAATTTTAATTTTCTAAGATACTCAAGGTTTTCAAAAATAATTCAATGGGCTAGAATGCCCAAAAATTTCAGGTAATTACAAGGAACAATATAGCGCCGTGGGTCCCGCGCCGGAACCCACCAGGCTAAAAACCATTTACAAAAACGCCAAAAAGGCCGATGACGGTAATATTTCAAAAACTCACAGAAGCCATTTAGAAAATTAATAAATACCGTCATAAGAATTTCGCCAAAACGATCAAGGCCGTAATGCCAAAAACTCGGTTAAGGAATTGGTTCTCGAAATAAAACTCGGTCGGTAAAATACCGAAAGTCATTGCAAAAGAACTCACGCAGCGGATAAAAGAAATACGGTTCAACATACACAATCGAGCAACACTACTCCTCATATGAACGAAATATGAGAGTCAAATAACCACATATCACAAAATCAAAATCCATAAGATGATTCCGTCACTTAACAAATAATCATAAAAATAGCTCGTGTCACACGAGGCACAACACAAAGAAGGGAGACTTACATTTACAGGTCGCACGAAGATGATGATCACCCACGATACTAATCACGACCAACAAACTCAGACGACGCGTCGCGACACGACTTAGTCAGACAAAATCCGACGAGACAAAAACTCAATAGACACCACTGACCCGACAGCCTAGGTTTCCACAACCTAAGCTCCGATACCATTCTGTAACACCCCCAATCCACTCAGGGATATTACACGCCGCAGACCCTCTCCTCGAGGATCTACCAGGCTGGTAACAACATTTAACATCTCGACAATGCCTTCAAGGCAAAAATGACTCAAGATGACCGATTTGGTCTTTCAATAAATACATACAACTCGAATACAACTCATGCCCACGCAGGGTCAAAATACAACCACACCCGTCATAACGGAAAAATATAGCGCGGAAAATAAAGTACAACTATACCAATACGACATCAACGGGTCCTCGTGTGATTAGTATCGTTCATCTTTCATCATCCTTCATGCCGACCCCGTGCTCGCTCCAAAACCCGAATGCAATAGACATCCACCCCGAATACTCGGGGTTAGCAAACTCCTTTGTTTTGCTAGTGCAAGTATAAATTACAACGAGCCATACATATCATACTCCACTAACATGTTAATCACAAACATACTTCCCGAGGTAAATCACTTAATCAAAACGGTTGAATCGAAAGATAGGGTAAACCCGATATACATCTTGTGAAAACATTTTACGATCTCGGGAGTTTTGAAAACACATTGGGATTTAAGAATTCTCAAACCTTTCAAAAACGTTTAGGGACACAACCCAAAAGTCATTTTCCCAAAACATAAATCCGATAACAACAAATGGGGTCCACGACCCGATCATACCATAACAACTTTGTTTCCACAGATTATTCGCGTCCGTGCTAGCAAGCCACGGACCTCAGATGCTCCCGTTGAACAAACCCGAGTGAATAACCCACAGGGAAACTATATCAAATCACATGTCACCGTAACCGCAGTCACGTGACTACAAGCACATATACGTACATAATCAAACCACAACCATAAGTTATCCCGGCATCGCGCTAACAAGCCACGAACCTCGGAGTCCCCGCAAGACATACCCGATGATACCCCACAAGTTATCTCGGCATCGGGCTAACAAGCCGCGAACCTCGGAGTCCCCGCAAGACATACCCGTATTGGATAACCCTACGGTTTCGCCCGACCCATACTAGCAAGTATGGATCCCGGAGATTCAACAATCCTACCCGGAGGCACATCACATACATCAAGCACACAACAATAATCACTTATCAAGCCAAACAACATTAAGTATCACAACCTCCTTTCAAGGAGTAACAACTAATATCACACACATTACGTTCTTACCGAACAAGTACACAATAACAATACGTAATCCCCGGCAAAGGATTACGGTCTATCAAACTCACTCGAATTGATCATATTATCTTTCAACATACAAAACCAACACACATATTCCGAGAATACATATTCACGAAGTATACGAATTATCGTTGAAAGACAACATTTATCGAGAACATACCAATCCCTTTTTACGTTCATTAAATATTGGATTTCATAAAATCAATTATCAATAATTATGCTGATGAAATATGAAATGTATGGGCAAGATACTTGCCTCAAAATCGCACGCAAGTATTCCGACGAACACGGCTCAGCGGAAAGCTTCAAACGCCCAAAGCTATCGAAACGGAAGACGGCGGCGAGCGAAAGGGTTCAACACGGTTTCTTCACAAGAAACTCGACCCTAACAACAATATAATCAATAAATCATCGATCATACGAGGAAGGATAATCGTAGAACGCCCGAAAACCCTCTAAGACATTCTAGGACACCTTCAAGGCGTCGGTCAAGAACTCGACACAAACAACGAATCGATACGATCCAACCATGGAATAATAAAGGAAATGATATAATACATCTAAATAATCATCAATCCATCAAAATCCTAAGTTAAATCGGATTAAACGCATTTAAATCGAACAAAATACCCAAAATCCCCAAAATTAGATTTCTAGAAAATCAACGATTCGCTCGATCAAAGGATGTTATAGGACGGATGATTGATGATATGAACCTCCAAACTTCATGTATATGTTGTTAAACAACATGGCTACAAGATTGGAACACTCCAAGCCGGAAGAAGATAAGAAGAAGGTGAAAAATGGCAAGAAAAACGTCTGCGGGGGCCTTTTATAGGGTTGATCGCTGCCGGACACGGCCCGTGCCGATCGGGCACGGTCGTGTTACCTGGCCGACAGGACTCGGCCGTGTCCTCGCTTGACACGGTCGCGCGCGTAGGGCCATCCGATAGCGACCGTCAAGCGATGACTCAAGACGACTCGGCCGTGTCCACGGGACACGGCCGGGCGTCGGCGATGCTCGAGCTTATCCTAAGAGTACGGCACGGGCCGTGTCGGACGACACGGCCGAAGTCCAGTCGGCAGAAACTTTGGCATTTTCCGGACGAGTACGGCACGGGCCGTGTCGGACGACACGGCCGAGTTCGGCCGGCAGTGATCGGCCAATAACGAGCGGGTGAGCTAAAACGACCATAACTCTCTCGTACGGACTCCGATTGACTCACCGTTTGAACCATTGGAAAGCTAACTCGATGCTATATAATATTGCAAATATTTAGAATTTTTGGAGTTACCAAAAATTAATAGTGACTTTACAAAGTCGAACTCCCACGTGAAAAAGTCGATTAAGGACACGGAACTCAATAAAACGACACCGAAACGAACTCGGATGACAAAAAGTACAGAATTAATCATTCTCGAAATGACGAAAGGCCATGAGCGAGTCGTCAAAACGGACTTCCGCCGAAAAAAAAAGAAAATTACCGAAATTCGAAATTGCGGATATTACACTCATATCATCATTTACCTCCGAATTTGGGAAGCTTAGACCGGGTGAGTTGGTGATCAAGCTTCCGGTGAAGAGTTTATTGAAGATTTTCTTATTCTTACATCTCTTAAGGTATGTTATGATTCACCAAGCTAGAGTTTACATTCTTAACTATACTTTGAGCTTGTTTTGGAAATCATTGGACTAGATAATGATCTTTTGAGTCCAGCACCATGTTTTGAAGTTTAGAACCCGATTATACCTTGTCTTTCTTTCATTACGTAGAGTCTTGATTTAGCCTCGGTGGATGAAAACCTTTGCATGGAGTATCCTAAATTCGTGAAATAATAAGCATGATTTCCGCTAGATTTTCTGAACCTTTTTATGTTCCATTGGAGTAATTCATGTATGTTACAAGAATTTGTTGTGACCATGTTCTTCATGTTCTTGAGGGTAATATATCGACCAAGTCCTTGAACTCAAACCGAATCACCGTAGTGTCGTTTTCCTTGCGTAATATTCAAGCAGACCTGTCGTCTTGAGTAATATTGGGGGTAGAATCTTAATAGCCGATCATATGAGGAGTTGGCATTTAATCCCTTATTAAAACACGAAATCTTCAAATACCTTGGAAAACATCGAACTTTTAAACATCGGCATTTCACCTTCGAAATGATTATTCAACTCTCCTGGTTTCCGGTTCAGTTCTTATCTAGTGTTTTAACCATGAACCAACCTAGCATCACTACTTTACGATCATAATATAAGTATTCGGTGATCGTATGTTAGTATCGAGTGGTATGTTAAGTTCCTTGTATCTCTTTTTGAACAAGGTCCGAGCCTTGCATAGGGGTCGATCGTGGGGCGGTGACGTACGGACGCGTGACGTTTGTTGGAGTATTTCATTCTTGCCGTTTTCGAGGCAAGTATCATATGTCGAGTTCGATTTATATGGAAACTTAGATCATGCTTGTGGCTTTGTTCATGTTGTTGAATATGAGATGTATTTCTGAAGTTTCTTGTGGTATTCGTTGTTATTTGTTCGTATTGATGAACATATTGAAATGCATATATGTATGCATAGTTGATTAATTTATGGTATAAATGATCCGAGGGGATCATGAGGATCTATGCTGAGGGCGCTGGATCGAATGTCCACCATGCGTTGGTCCGAAGAGATCATCATGGGGATCTATCCGAGGCCCGGATCATTTGGACGGGTTTTCCACCATGCGTTGGTCCGGGATCATCATGGGGATCTATACCAAGGCGCTGGATCATTTGGATTACCTGTCTTGTTTTGATGGAATCATGAGGATTCGCATCGTTGGATTCCGGTGACGGAAGTCCGTTTGCATGTTTTATGATGCATCGATGATTTACGTATTATGATACTTGTACTAGCATTGTTTTGCTAACCCCTTCGGGGTGGACATTGTTTTGATGTTCGGGTAGCCGAGGAGCGGGAAGCAACCACGATGCGACGGAGACGATGAAATGGCTCAGTGATGTGGTTGATGTTTATTGTTATTGTGATGTGTTTCCTTGGTCTATTTAGTACTCGAGTACGTCTGTTTTAATAATTTCCATTCTATATGGTTGTATAAGTTAACTCATTTGATCGGTTGAATCAAATCTGTATTTGAACCTCAGTTGTACGATTGGTTTATATTTACACTCTTTTTAAAATTAGCCTTGTAAATCCTTACCTAAAGGGTTTACGGAGTTGTAATTATTTCGAATATCTCGGGGTGTTACAGAATATGGTATCGGAGCTAAGATTCATGGATATCTTGGCAGTCAGGTTGGTTGGGTCAGTTTACGTTATTTGATTATTGGTCGTTCGTAACATCACTACTGAGCCAGAATCGTCGTGTGGACCATGGTTGTAAGTTCCTAAATCTCAAATACTACCGTTTTATTTATTCATTTTTGTGAACATTGATGGATGTACTTTTAGAAAGTTTGCCCTGGATATTGAGTATTTATGTTTACAGTATGTTGAGAGGAGGTCGTGGACGCGGACGCGGACGTGGAAATGCGAGACAAGAAGAGTTGGTATCTACCCCAGAGATAACCGCTAGTCGAACGGATTCCCATTCCGGGGGACAGCAGGGATCGGCAAATAATAATGCAGATCCTAACGTGCCGGGAGTGCTTGGCGGTGGTTGCCCGAGATAAACCAGTTTGCTCAAGTTGTGGATTGCATGCGACGGCGATGGGACAAAGACATAACGTGGAAAATCGAGGAGATAGATGGCTTACCAAGTGATTAAATTGCACCCTCCGAAATTTGGCCAGTTCTGTAGAGACGCTTTCTTGGAATCACCGGTGAAGGAATTAGAAAAGATTTTTGCGAGGATTAAGCTGTCCCAACGATAGGAAGGTTCCGGTCGCCCAGTATCTTCTGACAGGGGAGGCTTTCGACTGGTGGGAGGCCATTCGACCGGAGGAGCACAATGTTGACTGGACGGAATTCAAATTGATGATGGAGGCGCAGTATTGTCCTCGCCCAGTTAGAGAAGCCCGATTTCGGGATTTTTTCTCACCACAAAATTCGGAAGCATATGTGACGGACGTGATTAAGACCTTTAATCACCAGCTGACTTATGTGCGCCACTTGGTCAGGACCGAGGCGGAAAGGATTTTCCATTTTGACATGCGAATGAAGCCGGAAATTCAGCAATATATGTCCGGATTTGATTGTACCACCTTGCGACAGTATCAGGACATGGCGTTGGCCTATGATATGAAGGAGGCAGCAGTAGAGAAATCGACAGAAGCAAAGAAACAGAAGGTGTCTGGAAACTTCACGGAGAATAAGAGTAGCGGGCCCCGCCGGGGTCAGTCCTCCTTTCACTCATCCAGGAGACCTCCGCATCCTTCTCGAGGTGGAAAGAAGTTCAGGGCAGCACCAACTGTTTCAGACGCAGGGAAGAAGTGTTATAACTGTGGCAAAGCAGGACATGTTCGACGTGATTGTTTCGCGCCTGCTGTGACCTGTTTCGAGTGTGGACAGGAAGGACATCGCGCAACATTTTGTGGGAATGCGACCCAATCTTTTGGTACTCGCACTCTAGCTCCAGTTCCGAAGGAAACGAGTGTGAACCAGACGCAGCAGAGTGGGTTTCAGCAGCAGAACGTTGGGAAGAGAGAGACATCCGATCTTTGGGTCCGTTCTGCGCTTCTGCGAAATAAGGAAATCGATGATCGAACACTGCTTTGTTGCATCAGTGCAATTCAGATCCTTTTGCAACCGATTAGTGTTTTATTCGATTAGGAGCTACACATTCTTTTGTATCATTAAAGCTGTGTAAATCGTTTGAAAATCTCGTGCTTATTTGATTGTGAACCATATGTTGCGGGTTTGCAGTGGAGAGAGAATAGTGGGAACCCTAGAGGCTAGAGATTTTCCTGTCAATATAGGATGGAGTGATTGGCTATCGAACCTTATTATGGTTGACATCTACGGTGACGATTTAATTCTCGGACGATTGGCTCAACCGTTATGGAGCTATTACAGATTACCGAGAGAGAGTCATTTCTATCATTGCGATGACGGATCGAACACTTATTCCGAGGATGGAGACCGGGAAGCTCGGGAAAATTGATCAAAGCAATGAAAGCCGTGAAATTATCAAGCGGGGATGTCACGAGACTTTGGTGCTATGCCATGAGGAAAGAGGAAGGAGTAGAGCTCTCGTCTATTTCGATTGTGAATGAGTTCTCGGATGTATTTCTGACGAACTACAGGTTACCTCCGCAGAGAAGTGGAATTCACTATCGAATTAGAGCACAGGCGGCTCCTATTTCCGGGGCACCATACCGCATGGCGCCAACCGAGATGTATGAACTCAAGAAGCAAGCTGGAGGAATTGTTCTGGAAGGGCTATATCCAACCTAGTGTTTCTCCTTGGGGAGCGCCCGTTCTCTTTGTCCGGAAGAAAGACGGATCCCTCCGACTGTGTATTGATTACAGGGAGCTCAATAAGATGACGATCAAGAATAAGTACCCTATACCTCGGATCGACGACTTGTTTGATTAACTACAAGGGGCGAGGGTATTCTCGAAGATTGACTTGCGATCAGAATACCACCAGTTGAGAATTAAGGAATCGGATATACCAAAATCTGCTTTGGATCGATGCAGGCATTATGAATTCGTAGTAATGCCGTTTGGACTTACCAATGCTCCTGCGGTGTTCATGCAATTGATGAATCGGGTATTCTTGGAATACTTGGATAAATTTGTGGTCGTCTTCATTGATGACATCTTGATATATTCGAAGAACGCAGAGGAGCATGCCGAACATTTGCATGTGGTTTTGAGCACTTTGAGGAAGGAACAGCTGTATGCAAAGTTTTCAAAATGCGAATTCTGGCTTAAGGAAGTAACTTTCCTTGGGCATGTGATATCAGCTGACGGAGTTCAGGTGGACCCGAAGAAAGTCGAAGCAATCTTGGAATGGGAAGCTCCTAATAATGTGAAAGAAGTCCGGAGTTTCTTAGGACTTGCGGGATATTATCGCCGCTTTGTAGAGGATTTTCCAAGATCTCTCGTACGCTCACTCATTTATTCTGAGAAAACTCAAAAGTTTAAGTGGGATGAGAAATGCCAGTGGTTTTGATGAGCTTAAGAAGAGACTCGACGACACCCATATTAGCGTTACGGATGGGCGATGGATTCATGGTTTACATCGACGCTTCAAATCGAGTGCAGGATGTGTGTTGATGCAAAAGGATAAGGTGATTGCCTATGCTTCTCGGCAATTGAAACCGTATGAGGTTAATTACCCGACTCATGATCCGGAGCTAGCAATTGTGGTCTTTGCCTTGAAAATTTGGCGACATTATTTGTATGGCACTCATTGTCGGATCTTCTGAGACCATAAGAGCCTCAAATACATTTTGATCGAAAAGAATTAAACATGAGGCGAGAGAAGGTGGTGGAATTGATCAAGGATTACGACTTGGAGATTCTCTATCATCAGGAAAACAAACGTAGTAGCCGATGCTTTGAGCCGTAAACTGTTTCTCTTCGAGTGTTGGAAGCACTTACGTCCCAAACTAGTATTCAACGAGGCGATCCGCGAGGATTGAAGTATGGGCACCGGGAATCCAAGGGCAACTTTATGTGATGGGCCGGCTTCATCACTAGTCGAGAGATCAAGTCTAAACAATTGAGCGATTCTCGATCCTTCGATTATGTGACGAAGTAAAGAAAGGAAAAGCCCGGGATTCGTGATACAAGATGATGGAGTTACGAGATTTGAGTCGACTTTGCATTCCCGATGATGATGATTTGAGAAGGACTATTACGAAGGAAGCTCACAAAGACGCCTATTCTATTCACCAGGCGTGATAAGATGTATAAGGATTTAAAACAAAACTTGGTGGGGAATATGAAGAAGGACGTAGCAGTATGTTTCGAGGTGTTTGACTTGTCGGCGAGTTAAGATCGAACATCGGCGACACCGGAATGTTAAAGCCGCTTAGATCCCTGAATGGAAGTGGGAGGACATCTCGATGGATTTCATCACCGGTATGCCAAGGACTAGAACGGGAATGAACATGATTTGGGTTGTAGTTGATCGACTAACCAAGTCGGCTCATTTCCTAGGGATTAAAGATACATGGGGACCCGAGAGATTGGCACGAGTATTTATTGCGGAGATAGTCAGATTGCATGGGACGCCGAAGACCATTATTTCGGATCGAGATGGTCGCCGTATCGCACGGAAGGCGATTCACGGGGCTTTGGGGACCGAGCTAAACTTTAGCACGGCTTATCATCCTCGGATGGACGGTCGGTCAGAAAGGACTATACTGGCTTGAGAAGACATGCTTAGAGCTTGTGCTTTGGATTGGTCAACTGATTGGGAAGTCCATTTGCCATTGATTGAATTCACCTACAATAACAGTTGGCATGCTTCTATTAAGATGGCATCGTTTGAAGCTTTGTACGGGAGGAGATGTCGATCACCCCTGTGCTGGGATGATTCTTCGGATTTGATCGGGACGGAACCGGAATTGATAGTTCAGACTCAAGAGAAGATAGCTTTGATTAGAGAAAGACTGTTGACTGCCCAGAGTCGACAGAAGTCTTATGCGGACGTACGTCGTCGCCATCTGGAGTTTGACATTGGGGACCACGTGCTATTGAAGGTGTCTCCTACACGGGGAATTTTCCATTTTGGGAGGAAAGGCAAGCTAAGTCCGAGATATATCGGACCATTTGAGATCCTCGAGAGAGTTGGGGATTTAGCATACAGGTTGGCCTTACCGCCATCGCTGAGTCACGTTCACAACGTGTTTCACGTATCCCAATTGCGGAAGTATGTACCAGATCCCAGTCATATTATTAATTTCGACGAGATCGAGATAGCTAATGACGGCACCTTCGAAGAGAGACCAATAAAGATACTCGAGAGTCGAGTCAAGCAGTTGAGGAATAAACCGATCTCCTTGGTAGAAGTTCAGTGGTCTCGACATGGAGTCGAAGAAGCAACTTGGGAGACGGAGGAGAGTATGAAGTCGAGATACCCGGAATTATTTTCGTTTTAAGTTTCGGGCCGAAACATCTTTTTAGAGGGGTAGTATGTAATGCCCGAATAAATGGTGTATTTACCTTGTACTCGACCTTTTATTATTTCGACTTCGTGATGTTATATAATCGTAGATTGGTTTCCCGTATTTGTGCCCTTATGTTTTTATATATCTTCAAGCATTGCATGCATGATTCTGCACGTACTAACGTACGTTAACAGGCGTTCATAACGTACGCTAAGGATGCAGTGTTACGTACGTTATCTGATGTTCTTAACGTACGTAAGCTAAGTCAACTTGGGTTCGGATAAGGGTCGGCTTGTGGGGGCCGAAGAGAGGGCCGGGGAAGATTCGTGTGATTCCCGCATGAACCTGGACATAGGTGTTACGTACGCTATGGTGCATGTGTTACGTACGCTAAATACATGAGTATTACGTACGTAAAACCCGTGTGATTACGTACATAAGGAAATGGCGAAATCAGGCCAATGAACTCTGGTCAGACGATTACGTACGCTAAGGCTAGGGTATAACGTACGTTATGCTTGTTACGTACGTAAGGGGTTATTGCATAACGTACGTAATACTTAGAAATCTATTTATAGAACCTGACCCTCACTTCATTTCCCACTTTTGCCTTGGCCGATTTTTGTGTTCTTGAGACTATCCTTCACCTCATATCTCTCATATCATCATTTACCTCCAAATTTGGGAAGCTTAGACCGGGTGAGTTGGTGATCAAGCTTCCGGTGAAGAGTTTATTGAAGATTTTCTTATTGTTACATCTCTTAAGGTATGTTATGATTCACCAAGCTAGAGTTTACATTCTTAACTATACTTTGAGCTTGTTTTGGAAATCATTGGACTAGATAATGGTCTTTTGAGTCCAGCACCATGTTTTGAAGTTTAGAACCCGATTATACCTTGTCTTTCTTTCATTACGTAGAGTCTTGATTTAGCCTCGGTGGATGAAAACCTTTGCATGAAGTATCCTAAATTCGTGAAATAATAAGCATGATTTCCGCTAGATTTTCTGAACCTTTTTATGTTCCATTGGAGTAATTCATGTATGTTACAAGAATTTGTTGTGACCATGTTCTTCATGTTCTTGAGGGTAATATATCGACCAAGTCCTTGAACTCAAACCGAATCACCGTAGTGTCATTTTCCTTGCGTAATATTCAAGCAGACCTGTCGTCTTGAGTAATATTGGGGGTAGAATCTTAATAGCCGATCATATGAGGAGTTGGCATTTAATCCCTTATTAAAACACGAAATCTTCAAATACCTTGGAAAACATCGAACTTTTAAACATCGGTATTTCACCTTCGAAATGATTATTCAACTCTCCTGGTTTTAGGTTCGGTTCTTATCTAGTGTTTTAACCATAAACCAACCTAGCGTCACTACTTTACGATCATAATATAAGTATTCGGTGATCGTATGTTAGTATCGAGTGGTATGTTAAGTTCCTTGTATCTCTTTTTGAACAAGGTCCGAGCCTTGCATAGGGGTCGATCGTGGGGCGGTGACGTACGGACGCGTGACGTTTGTTGGAGTATTTCATTCTTGCCTTTGAGGCAAGTATCATATGTCGAGTTCGATTTATATGGAAACTTAGATCATGCTTGTGGCTTTGTTCATGTTGTTGAATATGAGATGTATTTCTGAAGTTTCTTGTGGTATTCGTTGTTATTTGTTCGTATTGATGAACATATTGAAATGCATATATGTATGCATAGTTGATTAATTTATGGTATAAATGATCCGAGGGGATCATGAGGATCTATGCTGTGGGCGCTAGATCGAATGTCCACCATGCGTTGGTCCGACGGGATCATCATGGGGATCTATACTGAGGGCGCTGGATCGCTGGACGGGTTTTCCACCATGCGTTGGTCCGAAGGGATCATCATGGGGATCTATACCAAGGGCGCTGGATCGCTGGATTACCCTGTACTGTTTTGATGGAATCATGAGGATTCGCATCGTTGGATTCCGGTGACGGAAGTCCGTTTTGCATGTTTTATGATGCACTGATGATTTCTGTATTATGATACTTGTACTAGCATTGTTTTGCTAACCCCTTCGGGGGTGGACATTGTTTTGATGTTCAGGTAGCCGAGAGCGGGAAGCAACCACGGATGCAAACGGGACGATGAAATGGCTCAGTGATGTGGTTGATGTTTATTGTTATTGTGATGTGTTTCCTTGGTCTATTTAGTACTCGAGTACGTCTGTTTTAATAATGTCCCTTCGATATGGTTGTATAAGTTAACTCATTTGATCGGTTGAATCAAATCTGTATTTGAACTTCAGTTGTACGATTGGTTTATATTTACACTCTTTTTAAAATTAGCCTTGTAAATCCTTACCTAAAGGGTTTACGGCACTGTAATTATTCCGAATATCTCGGGGTGTTACATTATTTGTGCGTCTCAGTTTGTTTCTACTCGAACCTTTCTTGTGGTTTCTCTGCAAACTTCGGTGGGAAATATCAGGCCTGCTCCATAGTATAGACTTGTTTAAATAATAAGTAATTAGTTGGTAATCTCTAATTTTTGTATCTAAATCTGGAACTGGATATTTTAGGCTAATGAGATTCTTGAAATCTGAGTCCAAAAAAAAATCGGAGTTATCTGTAGGCATTGATTTTTTTATGATTCGATACTTAAAATAGTTCTCAATTAATAAATAAGTTATAGGATAATTACTAATTACTAATTTAACTAAAATAAATCATCAGCATAATATTGAAATGAAATCTGGAACTCGATATTTTAGGCTAATGACATTATTGAAATCTGAGTCCAAAAAGAAAATAAATCGGAGTTATCTGTAGGCATTGATTTTTTTATCTTCTCGATACTTAAAATAGTTCTCAATTAATAAATAAGTTATAGGATAATTACTAATTACTAATTTAACTAAAATAAATCATCTGCATCATATTTGGGCTGATGTTATTATGATAATATTGATACAATTAATTGGTATTATTTATGGATATGTTGACAGGATTTAATTGGTTTAGTGGCTATTTGCTAATATAGGCTAATTATTAATTTAACAAAATCCAACAATGTTCCTACTGATATTACTTCAGTTAATAAAAATTTAATTTATGAATTATTTCTACTATTTGGTAGTTGCTTTTTCAGGGAGTCATTTTCTTTTCAATGTCAGTTTTTTTTTATACTTTAGTCAATTAATTTTTTGAAATGTAAATCAAATATATTTTGCTTTTGTTGACGCCAGCTTGCAGCAAGACCAATAAACGGGGTTCCGAACAACATACTATAAGTTGTTGTTTCAATTCATATCATTTTTTTAATGTCACTTATTTTTTATAAGTCAATTGCAATATATTTTGATCGGCAGGACCACTAAACAGGAGTTCCAACCGTGCTGAATTACATAAAGCTAGATGGAGCTTGTTTGACTACATTTTACACTAATGCAGCTCCAGGTGCGTAATCTATATATGATGTCATATACTTATATTAAGCCTCTTTAATTTAATTAAGAAAAAATTAATGAGTATTCGTTTATTTACTGAATTGAGGAGAACTAAACAAAATCTATATTAGTAATAATAAACATTAAAGTACTTCATGACAAAAACCCAGAATTCCAACAAAATAGTAGTAATAAGAAACATCAAACAGTAGTAATATGAAAATAATAATTTTAAGGCAAACAAATCAAATCCAGCAATACGCGAATTACAATGTTCAAAATTATAGAAATATTCAAATTAAAAGAAATGAGCATGTTGAAATCAAAGCTACTTTTCCCTTTTTATGATTTTTGAGCAAGACATCTGCATATCACAATAATCATCATATATGGTCGTGCTGGAAGTTGAAGAACACTTCATTGGCGTAATTTTAGAACTGGTACTATCACATGAATCTTGTTCATCACATGTGACAACCTGAGGAAGTTTGAAAATCACAAAACATCCCAACAGATTAACTAAAACAATTATTCATACATAAATGAAAGTCGTAACAATTATATTATCACGTACAACATACTAACCTTTTCTTCCGCTCGTGTTTCCGAGTAAGTTTCATGTCCTAAAACAGCCCGAGAGATGACTTCCTATTAATTTCATATTGCATACGTATTAATATTTTACTATTGAAAACAAAAGATATGAGTCGGTTGAAGTTGACTTTCTTACGGAATTTGTAATCTGAGCAAACTTATCAATTATATCTTCATCAGCCGTGATCTTATCAACAGAATACTCATTTATCATCTGATTTATGTTGAATTCTTGATGCACCTTCACTTTGCACAGATATTCACGTTTGATGATGCCATCAAACTCATCAGGAAAGCATTCCTCATAGCCCTCCTTCATATATATCAATTAACAATTAAAACTATAATTTCAATGTAACATATATGAGGAATCAAATTAGCACAAAAAAAAGGCCGTATTACTCTCTTGAGTGAGTCCAACAAATCCTCAGCAGTCTTATTGATCAACTGCACGACTACATCTTGAAAGAGCAAGAATATTGAGGTGGCGGTGACATCTGAGACAACAACTTTCAACAGAAACCTGTATAGTAAAATTGTAACAAATTCAGAAAACATTTAATAAAAATATTCTAATATAAAAATCAACTCTTGCTCATACCGTGGTACTATCTTTGTAATGGCCATATTGTACTTTGAGTTTGAACAAATATCACCAAGGTTCGCGTCTAAAGTAACCTTTGTGTTGCAATTGCCGCATGCATTGTAGTACCATGTAGACCTGACATCGATGGTGCTAGCATACACCTTTACGGTGTAAAAACCAGGCTAAAAATATAAAAAAAGTTGGTTGATCAATATAGTAGGTAGACAGTGAATATTCATTTATGCAAATATATTTAGTATAATTATTTATGCAGAAATCATAAATACATGATTTTATGCAGATTTTTGTTTTTTATTTATAATTATATTCCAGAGTTAGTTTTGAACATTAATCATGTACACAATTAACTGACAACGGCGAGTTGTACGACAATTTTATTTCTCAAGATTGTGAAATAAATTTAAAAAGGAAACTATACAAACAGAGTTAGATAATGGAAAATTTACCTCTTCCACGCTGCGTAGTTCAGCAAGGTTTCGATGTCGATCACCATTGAACCAATCCCAATGAGAATTACTCTTGGTATCGTTAGAAAGATGTGTGATGGAACGGCTAAAAAAAACAGTCCCTTTATCACGTTTTCTGCGGTATATTAGACAACATACTTTGTGACTAATCTCATTTTATAAAAAATATATTTCTTTTAAAGGTTTAGAGCTGCACACACTTTTGATAGAAATCTTCGACTTCTGGGAAATCAGCATTCACGAATATTTTAGTTGCATATTTTACTGTTGCTACACGCGACTTAGCTGCAACAGTTTCGGTCATCCTTTTAGTATAAAAATAAAAGTATTCATATCACAACACACAATTATACAATATATATTATTTAAAGCAATTGCCCAAGTATGTAGTCTTTTTGCCAAATTGTATGATAAGGATCACACGATCAGTTGACTCGCCGTGATTTTCCATAAATTGATTAATTTCGTCACCATATGCTTCCCATAATACGCACTCAATTGGACAGTCGCTGTACATAAAATATATACGTTTCAATTTATATATTTTCTTGTTGAGAGAAATAACATTTACATTAAATTTTAAGTATAGAACAACAGCTTACTCAATATCATGCAAAATCACATCCATTTTGTGACCTAAAAAGTTGGTAGATATAATTGTCTCCATCTTTCCCCAACTCTTAATTTCGCCAATGACATCTATTGCAATGGAATTATTTAATTGTCAGGTGCATTCCGTGAATATAAATTTATATATGCTTGTTTAACTTACCAACATAGTACGCATCATCGATGGCTTGTGTTTGTAATTCATGAGCAGAAACAAAATGGAATCCGTTTTTGGAAATCTCGTTGTCTGTTGAATGTGGGTGAACTTGTGTGCAATACTCAAAACGCAGCTTGAACTTATGGTTATCCCTGGCTTGCTGCCACTTGGTTTTCTCATTTGCTTCCACTTGAAAATCTTCAATAATGAGAGTCGAGCCCTCAGTCAATAATCTTTTGAATCGCATCACCAAACTTACATGCACGCTAGCTTGAATTCTAGCTCTCCGAGAAAAAATGAATCCACGATGAGTATGTTATAGTGTTGTGAACTGAAAACAAAACACAGCAATTAGAAGTTACCTCACGATCGAGCAAAATCATTTCAATACATTGTGGCTTGCCTTTTGCATTCATGGGAATCCACATTCTTGACACACGAACCGTAAGAGATCTTTTGATTTTTTCATCCGTTTCCAGTACTATGTCTCGAATGTTCATAGTCGAAGACATTTTTTGGAGAAGCTAATTCTGTATTTTCAGAACAGTGAATTTGCATTATGGTGAGTTATGACATCCACTGTTTTTGTTTTATATGTAGACGCAAGTAAGATTCACATCTAATAAAAACAGTGAATTTGTAGGATTAAATATTTCTGATCTGGCACTTTGTCATATGAATGGCCAGAAAATTATTCTATATGCAGACATGATGTATTATGGTGAGTTATGCCATCCACTACTCTTTTTTGCAGAATATAAGTGGCGATTTATGTTAAGGAAAGTGAATATTCAATTATGTGAATATCCAATTATATTATGCGAGTAAGCTTTTTTATGTTATGTGAAACCTAATTAACAGGACAAAATTGCTTGATTTAGATCGAAAAAAGTTTATTTGCATATTGAAACTCCACATAGAAAAATTACTTATTTTTTACAATAATTTATAAAAACTACACTACAAAAAGTATAATTTTATTTGCATAAAGTAACTTTTATATTGATTTTCATAATAAGACTATTAAATTCAACAACAAATTTGTTTTTATTCAAAAAGATGTAGGCATACCAAAAATTAGTGAAAGATACTTATTTCTTTAATGTTGTTTTATGTTGGAAAGATTTTCTGCAATAGGTAATAGTACAAAATGGGCAGGTAATAGTACAATTGACCTGCCACTTTGTAGTATGAATGACAAAAAAATTCAAGACACAACCATCATATAACCACTCTTGTATTTTTTTCTTCCACCATATCTGATATAATTCTTTTTAATAGTATAAGTATAGTCATTCAATTTGCCGCAAGATATTCCCCATTTACAAATCTATATTTTATTAATACTCTTTTGTTAATCCTAGTGCATTTGAAAGAAATCAACTTTTCTACGACAATTTGTAAGAACCACACTATAGAAGTATAATTTTATTTGCATATAATTATTTTTATACAGATTTTCATAGTATAAGAATATTAAATTCAACTACAAATTCGTTTTTCGAAATAAAAGATGGCAGTCATAAACTTAGTGAAAGATACTAATTTCTTTAAAGTTGTTTTATGTTCTCGAAGTATATTATCCGCAACAGCTTATTGATATACCTATTTCTGCAGGCATGGTAGCAAAATCCTGGTAACCAAGATGCTACGCAAGTAGTAGGTGCATATATATTTTGATATCATATGAAGAAAAAATAAGTAATGTCTACACTCATATAATGCGTAAAAAGTAAACATTATAAGGCCTCATATTACTTGAATAGTATTATGTTTAATAGTGTTATGTTTCAAAACAGTTCAATAGATAATGGGTAAAAAACTACGCACCTGGAAAGAAACTCTCTACTGCACGTCGGTATGAGTTTGGCTGATGTAAAACTGCTCGATGCTCTGCAGCTGCCAACCCATTTAAATGACAAAGTTTTGATTATAGCAAATAATATTATAAAAAAGAGAAGATTATGTCATAAGAAAACACGAAATTTTAAGAATAGTATTAGAAATTTGCTAAAATTATATTTTAAAAGATTATGGCGAATATATGGAGAATATCAATTTATGCTTTGATTGGAATCGAAATATGGCAATACCTATAAATATGGGAATATTCTCTCAAATCAGAAATTAAATTTGGGGTATTAAATCTTGATAAATAATTTTCAAACTTGAAATAATAAATAGGGACCCGTCATAAATTGAAAACTAAATAAATGGCATAAAAAAAAACTACAAAATTGTTGCCAAAGAATTTAATATTTTTTTTGGTAACTGAAATTATTATTAGAAAATCAAAAAATCCACATAAAGAAAAAAAAGTTGTGATGTTCTATAAAAGCAAAAGGCAAGTGTGATGCCCAACAACTTATGACCCAAAAATTTTAACTCTCGGTGGGGATTTTTTTTTTTCAAAATTTGCTAAAATTATGTGTGGGAAAAAAAGAGGTAAGAAATTAAACTTGGTAATTTCCAAATCTGACAAAAGTAATAAATGAGAAGAATCAACCATAAATAAAAAATCTCTATTATTAATGATAATTTTCAATTCCTTTAAATGATGTGAAAACTGCCAAACCTGGAAATGAAAAGAAAAAGTTGATACTGATTAAAAAATTCCGAAAAACTAAAAAAAAATCCAAACTTGGAAAAAAAGTAATAAATGAGAAGATTCAGCCATAAATAAAAAATTTATGTCATTAACTGAAAACTGCCAATCTGAAAAAAAAAAAATTATATACTGAGTAAAAAATTCCAAAAAATTCAAAAAAACCCACAAAATGACACGTAGGCCAAAGCAATATGGAGCAAGAAAGAAACTCAAATTTTATATATTATATAGATAGATTAAATTTTGGGCTATTTCGTCAACTGTTATTTTGGGATTTTTGGGTTTGATTTTCTTGAAGCTTTGATATTCGACTTCAATTTCATAATATACGGATATGTTGTCACCATATGATATTTTAGAATACCTGTCGATAATCTAAATTACAAGATAATTTTATTACCAAATTAGCCGATGGTGAGTGGATGTGGTCAGCGCCGGTGAAAATATCAATCAATATGTTGTTAAAATATGATAATTTAGAATACATATCGACAATCTGAATTACTAGTGAATAATTTCGTTAACTATGGTGGCTCGTAATGTGCAGTGATGGTCAAAATATAATTTTTAATACAAAAAAAAATCAAGAACAGTTAGGGTGGTCGACCGGCCAGAAAAAAATCGGCGATGGCTATCAGTGGTCGGATGGCGGCGACTGATCGTCGGCCGCCGGTCAGCTGCCGACGGACGGTCCCGGGGTTGTCGGCCATAAGTCCGCTTGTTTAAAATACCTTCTTATATTTTTAAATATAAAGTAAGTGTATAAATGAAATATTCAAAATAGTATTATTTTATGTATGTGTCTTAAGTATAAGAAAAATTGATTTTTGAGCAGTAAAATTAAAGTTATTGGATTTTGGAGAAAAGAATTGTTAGCTTTATACCTTTGGGTCATTACCCTATATATACAAACCAACCAAACCAAACCAAACCAAACCAAACATACCCAGTATATCCCGCTCAGAGTAGGGTCTGGGGAGGGTAAGATGTACGCAGACCATGCCCCTACTTATTACGGTAGGAAAACATGTGATTCAAAAAAGCTCGAGACCATACCTGAGCCCATGGCTTGATCTACATGGGACTTACCTAAGCGGAATTTGGCTACTTCACTCCCGATGAACGCTGACAGCTCCCTGTCAAAAATACACCACACGCAAAGACAATAGGATAAAATATACAATAAAAGTAAAAATGCAATGCTCTAGGTCAAAACTAAACGAGAGAACCCAACCCTGAGGCTCTCAACTACAGCACCGCTCCCTACAAAAGAATCCACAACTCTGATCTGGCGCCTCCAAGCGCACCTATCAACAGTCATGGTCTCGGAAAGGTTTAAGGCCTTCAAATCTAATCTCAGTTGCTCCTCCCACGTCCTCCTCGGTCTGCCTCTCCTCCTCTCCCCGACAACCATTAAACTCTCGACCCTCCTCACCGGAGCAGATGCCTGCCTCCTGCGGACGTGGCCAAACAATCTCAATCTCCATTCCCTAACTTTCGCTGAAATGGGCGCCACTTCCAGCGCATTCCTGAAAACCCCGTTTGCAATTCTATCTAACATTGTGCGACCACACGACCAACGTAACATTCTCATTTCAGCCACTTCCAACTTGCTCTCAAGCGACTTCTTCATCGCCCAACATTCGGAGCCATACAACATTGCAGGTCGGATTGCCGCTCTATAGAATTTACCCTTCAACTTAAGAGGGACTTTCTTGTCGCACAGGACCCCTGTCGCTGCTCTCCACGTTAGCCACCCCGCCTTGATGCGATGTGTGACATCATCTTCACACTCACCTTCCTTCTGAATGATCGAACCCAAATACTTGAACTTATCCGTACGGGGTACGATCTGATCCGCAATCATTACCACAACATCTTCCTCATTGGCCTCACCACTAAAGTTACACCAGAGATACTCGGTCTTAGACCGGCTCACAAGCAAGCCCTGGGATTCTAACTTAGCCCTCTAAAGCTCCAACTTCGAGTTCACCTCCCTCCTCGACTCCGCCACTAACACAATGTCGTCAGCAAAAAGCATGCACCACGGGATGCCATCTTGAATCCCTCGCGAAATGACGTCAAGGATTAGAGCGAATAGAAGAGGGCTTAGCGTCGACCCCTGGTGTAGCCCTATCTCAACCGGAAAATACTGGGTGTCACCAACTGGGGTCCTAACACATGTCCTAGCTTGGGAGTACATGTCTTGGATCTCCCTAACGAACGACAACGACACCCTCCTCTCTACTAGGCTCCTCCAAATAACATCGCGTGGAATGCTATCATAAGCCTTCTCCAGATCTATGAACACCATATGGAGGTCCTTACGCCGCTCTCTGAACTTCTCCATAAGGCGTCTGTCGAGATGAATGGCCTCAGTCGTGGACCTCCCCGGCATGAAGCCAAATTAGTTCTCTGAGATCTCAACTTCTCTTCTAACCTTGCATTCCACCATTTTTTCCCAAAGTTTCATAGTATGACTGAGGAGTTTAATACCCCTATAGTTACTACAACTCTGAGCATCGCCTTTGTTCTTGAAAAAAGGCACGACAATACTATGCCTCCACTCTGTCGGCATCTTAGAGCGTCTGAGGAGGATGTTGAACAGCTCTGCTAGCCAATGAACTCCGACTTCCCCCAGACAAATCCACACCTCAATAGGGATCTGATCCGGGCCTACAACCTTAGCTCTACCCATTTTCATTAGGGCACCCTTAACTTCCTCCTTGCTGATGCTCTCACAGGAACTAAACGAACGAATAGAAGATAGACTAACTCCTTGCACCACCGAGGCACTATCTCTAGCCTCATTGAAAAGTTCGAAAAAATACCTATTCCACTACTCCTTAATAGCCACATCGTTCACTAACACTTGACCCAAATCATCCTTAATAAACTTAACGGGACCCAGGTCACACTGCCCTCTTTCCCTAGCTTTCGCTAGTTTAAAAATAGCATTCGCTCATTCTTTGGTGTCTAGGCGCCTGTACATCTCCTCGTAAGCCTCACATTTAGCCTTAGCCACTGCCTTCTTAGCCTCTCTTTTCGCCACCTTGTACGCTACAATCTTCAAGATTCTCTCCTCCCCAGCACTAACCGACAATAGCTCCTTAAATAGCGCTTGTTTTGCCTTAACCTTGTTTTGGACCTCCTCATTCCACCACCAAGCCTCCCTAGGTCTACTAGACCTGCCCGATGAAACCCCTACCACCTTCTCGCCCACTCTCCTAATAGCATTGGCCATGCTGGTCCACATAAGGTTAGCATCGCCCGCACGCAAAAAAACCTCCTTCGCGGGTCAGAGACTCCTTGAATACTGTCGCCTTCTCACCCTTCATATCTTTCTAGAGAATTCTAGGTCTAGCTTCTCTAACCCTGCTAACAACACGACCTCCCATGGATAAATCCATAGCCAGCAACCGGTGTTGAGAAGCACATGCCTCGCTCCAGAACACCTTGCAGTCCACGCACGCCCTAGCATCACGACTGCGCAAAAGAAGGTAGTCAATTTGCGTGTTGTTCCCCCCACTACTGAAGGTGATGAGGTGCTCAGCTCTCTTCTGAAAAACAGAGTCAGCAATTACCAACTCATGCGCAGTGGCAAACTCCAACAGAGCGGAACCTCCTGCATTCCTAACTCCGAAGCCGAAACCCCCATGCGCACTATGATAACCATCCACCCCCTCACCAATGTGCCCATTGAAATCGCCCCCCAAAATAATAAATTGATCGTCCGGAATACACCCGACCAACTCATCTAAACAGACCAAAAAGCTTCCTTATCAAGCACACCCAAACCAACTTGTGGGGCATACTCACATACCACATTAACCACCTTCTCCCCAACCACCACTCTAACGGACATAATCCTATCATTGCACCTCTTCACTTCCACGACGTTGTCCTTAATCTCATTAGACAAAAGAATGCCCACACCATTGCTCGAGTTAGCTGTAAAACCCGTAATTTCGATTTCCGGTAATTTCTTTTTTTCGGCGGAAGTCCGTTTTGACAACTCGCTCTTGACTGTTTCTTCATTCTGGGAATGATTAATTCTACACTTTTTGACATCCGAGTTCGTTTCGGTATCGTTTTGCTGAGTTCCATTCTTTTTAGCGACTTTTCCGCACTTGAGTTCGATTCTTGCGAATCTCATTCGAAACTGCTGTTTCGAGTTTCCCGTAAGTCCGTTTAAATTTGTTAGACGTGTTGCAAGTTTTAGTTTGGTGTTTCGATCACGTATCGTGATTTTCGGGCGTTTTGGGCCATTTTCGTAATTTCCCAAAGTTTGGGGTAATTACTTCCGTTGTCGAATTTCGAGCCTTCGGGTGGTCGGAATCGCGTGTTCTCTTAACTCTTAGATTCGTCTTTGCGAGTACGTCGTAACCGTACCTTCGATTTATACTCAGGTTCGGGTTTCGGGGTCGTCCGGGCCGTCGGAGTGGCCACGACCGAGTCATGGCGGAGCGAGGGCTGGCTTTGGCGAGTTACGGCCGTAAGGGCGAGATTCTACGGCCGTATGGCGCTGGCAGCTTCGGACGAATGCGATTCTGGCCGTAAGCGCGATCGAATCTGGTATGCGTGCGGCAGGCATCTTCTGACGAAGGCGATTACGGCCGTAATGTGTGCGATTACGGCCGTAGTAAGTGTCCGGCAGTCTTTGGCGATTTTTGACGAATCTTTGGTTACGGCCGTAAGGCTGCGAAATCTGCGGCCATATGGTCCGAGTTACGGCCGTAAGGCACTGCCGGTTACGGCCGTAAGTGTCCGGCAGTGACCGGCTATATAAGGCCTCACAGCCCATTTTTGTTCATTTCCTCATTTTTCTAGCGGCTATCGGACGGGTGCGACGGGGAATCGAGTTCTTGGCCGATTCTAATCAATTCCAAGATGTTTTGGAAGATTCTTGTTGATTATATCATCATCCAATCAGTGTATTTCGTCGAATCAAGGTATATTTTTTGATTTTCCTTCAAGTTGACTTTTCGGAGAAATTGTCTTTGATTTCGATTCTAGTCCGATTTTGATACATCGGTTGGTGTAGTATGATGTTATTAATCGTGTTCTATAGGTTGTATATCCATATTTCGAGTTGGTTCAACTCGATTAGTGATTCGAGTGTTCTTGGGAGTTATCGAACATTGAGTGTTCGATTAAATGTCCCAATGAGTTCCTTTCGATAGTTTGTTGGGATTTCCATCGTTTTCGCCTTGATTCTCGTCATAATCATATTTTATTGTTCCTTCCGGAGGATATTAGGTGCTCGAGGATTTTCGATGTTGAATCCCGTTTGGTGATTGATGATTCGTGTGGTGTTGTTCTCGTAGTACTCGTGGTGCTATCGCGTTCTTGATATTGTTCGGAGGTTCGGGGCTATTCGACCGCATTCCATCCGTCGTCTCGTTGCGATCGTGATTTTGAGGTAAGTACCTTGTTCATACGCTTCTCGTTTTGTGGATATGATGATCGGTGGTCGTCTTGGTGTGTTTGTTTGGTTATTTGAAATGAATTTCCAAAAGATTCGGTTTAGCCTCGTTAAAGGCTCACTTTCAAAATGTGTGTGTGTTTTGTGAACAGTGTGTTTTGGGAATTGATTATGATTTGATTATTTTGAATGTTGAAGGCTTTGATGATACTCATGTTGTTTAAAGTTATGGAATCGTGTATTCCGTGTTTAACCTTGTTATTGTGTTTTTGAAGAGTTTGATAATGGTGTCGGATTAGTGGACATCTCTAGTGAGTATTCTTAATGAACTTACATTCTTAGCATATTAGTATTGCATGAGTAACGTGTGTGTGTGTATGCTCAATACGGGTTAGATCCGACGGGGTCTCGGTAGGGGTCCACAGAGACGTGGATCGACGAGCTTGCTTTTAACCACTACGGGTTAGATCCGATGGGATCTCGGTAGGGGTCCACAGAGACGTGGATCGACGGTTAATTGTGGTGCATTTTTCAAATGTGATTTGGATGATTGGCATTTCCGGAAACGAGTATTTCGAACAGTTTTCATGATTGCATGCATTGACTAAGTGTGTAAGAGGTAAGTTGTTCGTTTGGCCTACTTGGCTAGGATGGCACTAGAGTATTTTGTTGTTTGTGTTAAATCCTTTATTTGTGGATTTTGATGTTGGGAGACGAACCTTATGGTCGTTATTGTGTACTGTGAGTTGATGAGATTTGGGGCTAAAATCCCAATGGTTTTATAAAGGTCATTTGACGGATTTGGGGCTAAAATCCCAATGGTTTGGTAAAGGTCATTTTTCGGAAAGTAAACTTTTGGGGCAGTGACTCCTTTCGTCTTTTGGGTTTTTGAAAAGTAGGATTTGATAATCCAAAATCGTTTTCTATTAAAACTCCCGATGGTATTTCAAATCATTTTATAAATTGTTTCCGTTGATATTTTGATCTTGAAATTTTGGGAACTCTTTACTCAAACTCTCGCCTCGGGAAGTGTTCATCTTGTTTTATTTGAATCTTTGAGGATTCCTGGTTATTGTTATTCGTGGAATGTGAATTGTATGGCTCGTATTTGCACTTTGTTCTTGCACTAGCAAAACAGTGGAGTTTTGCTAACCCCCGAGTATTCGGGGGGTGGATGTCTGTTTTTGCATTCAGGTTTTGGAGCATAACACAGGGTCGACACGAAGGATAATGAAAGATGATCGATACTAATCACATGAGGAACCGTATATTGTTTATTGGTTCAGTTGTACTTTAGTTCCCGCTGCTATATTTTTCCCGTTGTACGGGTGCGGTTGTATTTTGACCCCTGCGTGGGCATGCTTTGTATTTGAGTTGTATGTATTTATTGAAAGACCAAATCGGTCTACTGAGTCATTTTAGCCTTAAAGGCATGGTTGAGTTGTTATATGTTGTTACCAGCCTGGTAGATCCTTGAGGAAGGGTTCTACGGCGTGTAATATCCCTGAGCGGATTGGGGGTGTTACATAAATGGTATCAGAGCTTAGGTTGTGGAAACCTAGGCCGTCGGGTCAAGTCGTGTTGTTTGAGTCTTGTTTCGTCGGATTTTATCTGACTGAGTCGTGTCGCGACGCGTCGTTTGAGTTTGTTGGTCGTGATTAGTATCGTGGGGCGATCATCATCTTCGTGCGACCTCTGGAAGTAAGTCTCCCTTCTTTGTGTTGTGCCTCGTGTGGCACGAGCTATTTTTATGATCATTTGTTAAGTGATGGAATCCTTATGTGGATTTTGATTTCACGATATGTATTTAGTCGACTCTCGTATTTGATTTATACGAGGAGTGTCGTCGCTTGTGATGTCTTTTATTGTTGTTTTTGTCCGTTGCTGATGATTTTCGAATCGATTTGCACGTTTTACAAGTTCTCTTGTGGAAGCTTTGTGCTTATACGCGTTCGACTTGTTCACTAGCCAGTGCAGGAGGGTCCTTAGAGGCCTCGAATGGGGTCAGTGGTTTTGTTCTGAATGTGGGATTTTATCATTTATTTCCATTTAAAGCCATGTATTGTCTTGATTTTAAACGTTTTGATGCGTGTACTGGGAGTTGTTTTAGTGAACGTCGATATGTGTGAGTTTTGGGCATACTGGCCTATTGGGTTTTGAAAACCTTGAGTATCTTAGAAAAATAAATTTCGAGACATACTTTTCAAATGAGTTATTTTCTTGTGGTACATCCAAGGTGCCACAATATATTTCAAAAAAATTCTACCTCGAGGACCAAAATGCTTTGAGATATTTTCAATGTTTTTAGAAACACTTTTATTTAGACCCGAGGGTCGAATATTCTGAAAGTTTTCACTAAGAGAAAGTGTCCTCATTTTTATCAAATGCGAAATGGTTCTCCAAAGTCTCGATAACGATGTTTCACGTTTGTACTTTTTGAAAGGTGATACTCAAGATCAACCGGTATTCTTCTAAATTATTTTCAAAATGAGGTTTTCGTTTTTAAAACCTATCCATTTCCATTTGAGGGTTGGGTATGTATGTATGATGTTGGCATTGTCATTTTGATGTTTGCTCCCGAGTATGATCGAATTGGCGGTGTGAGCGTTGAGTCGATTTCCACACATTTGTTGTGTTAGCCCTCTGTGAGAGGTGGGATGTTGGTATTGAATATTGTCGTCTCGTAGTGATTTCTGCGTTGTCGCGCATGTGCGAGCTTTTAGAGCTTGGTTTGGTATGACCGTGTGCATCGGTGATGGTTCCGTTATGTGTCGGTTGTTTAATGACATGTTACCTTGCTCCCATTTTTGTGAATTTCGTGGACGAGGTCAAAGGTAATACCCGTACTATTTTGACTTCTGTATTTTCTCTTTCTCCAGTCTATCGATTCGCTAATGTTCGTTGATACTTTATGAACTTGTTCTGTATTTCGGTCTCGTCGTCCGAACGAACTACGATCTTGTTGTGGGTTGATCTGGTTATCGCTGTGACTTTTTCGAGTTCGGTTCGATTCTTGTGAACCTTGTTCGGAAGTGACATCATTTGGTTCTATTAGTTCTTTTATTCGAAGTGGATCGGATTTGGAACTCCTGTGTTTTTGACTCTGTCGACTCGTGTATGCTCGTTAACATTTTATGAACTTTCCCTATCCATTGCTTTTGTTGATCGAACGAGGGTGGTATTGTTTCGGAATAACTCGTTTGTCATTGTGACTTTTCAATTGCTATTCCCTTTCCTGTGGATCTTATATGAATGCACATCCTGTTGTTTTCACCGAATCATGTATTGTCTCGAGTCGAGATGTGAACCTTGGAGTTGTTGTTTGAATTTTATTGTTCTTCGTGATTCGAACATGATTGTTCGATTTTTGTTGTCTCGATCGTTGTGGTTCGATCGTTTGATTGTTCAGCTTTTGTTGATGTCATCTCGTGATTGTTGAACGTTCAGACTCCTTCGGGAAATTAGTCTCGTTTTCGATCTTCCAACCCTTGGGCGGTGGAATTCCGTAATTGTTCAGCGATTGGCTCGCGTTTTGATTGATGTTCCGTTGGGTCGGTCAATCTTATTGATTTTCGTTCGTTGTGTTTTGTGATTGTTCGGATAATTGAATTGACTATATTATCCGTTTGATGACGCTTGTCATTTGTTGGTTTTATTATATCCCTAACGGCGACGTTGTGTTGGTCGCCGTAGAGCGTGTTTTCACGCCGTATGTCTCTTTGCGTTTCTTGCCGCGTTTCGCCGTCGGGCGCGAGTTTTCGGTTTTTGCGTATCTTGTCGAGTTTTCCTGGCAGGGGATATTGCTTCTCCCTACTTATTTTAAGTTTCGGGACGAAACTTCTTTTAAGGAGGGTAGAATGTAAAACCCGTAATTTCGATTTCCGGTAATTTCTTTATTTCGGCGGAAGTCCGTTTTGACGACTCGATCTTGACCTTTTCGTCATTCTGGGAATGATTAATTCTACACTTTTTGACATCCGAGTTCGTTTCGGTGTCGTTTTGCTGAGTTCCGTGCTTTTTAGCGACTTTTCCGCACTTGAGTTCGATTCTTGCGAATCTCATTCGAAACTGCTGTTTCGAGTTTCCCGTAAGTCCGTTTAACTTTGTTAGACGTGTTGCGAGTTTTCGTTTGGTGTTTCGATCACGTATCGTGATTTTCGGGCGTTTTGGGCCATTTTCGTAATTTCCCAAAGTTTGGGGTAATTACTTCTGTTGTCGAATTTCGAGCCTTCGGGTGGTCGGAATCGCGTGTTCTCTTAACTCTTAGATTCGTCTTTGCGAGTACGTCGTAACCGTACCTTCGATTTATACTCAGGTTCGGGTTTCGGGGTCGTCCGGGCCGTCGGAGTGGCCACGGCCGAGTCATGGCCGGAGCAGGCACGGCTGGCAGATTCTGGCCGTAAGGGCCGAGAGTTCTGGCCGTATGGCACTGGCGGCTTCCGGACGAATGCGATTCTGGCCGTAAGGCGCGATCGGGTATGGCCGTCGTGCGGCTGGGCATCTTCTGGCGAAGGCGATTCTGGCCGTAATGTGCGATTCTGGCCGTAAGTGTCCGACAGTCTTTGGCGATTTTTTGACGAATGCGATTCTGCCGTAAGGCTGCCGAAATCTGGCCGTATGGGCGAGTTACGGCCGTAAACGCTGCCGATTCTGGCCGTAAGTGTCCGGCAGTGACCGGCTATATAAGGCCTGACAGCCCGTTTTTGTTCATTTCCTCATTTTTCTTGCGGCTATCGGACGGGTGCGACGGGGAATCGAGTTCTTGGCCGATTCTAATCAATTCCAAAATGTTTTGGAAGATTCTTGTTGATTATATCATCATCCAATCCGTGTATTTCGTCGAATCAAGATATATTTCTTGATTTTCCTTCAAGTTGACTTTTCGGAGAAATTGTCTTTGATTTCGATTCTAGTCCGATTTTGATACATCGGTTGGTGTAGTATGATGTTATTAATCGTGTTCTATGGGTTGTATATCCATATTTCGAGTTGGTTCAACTCGATTAGTGATTCGAGTGTTCTTGGGAGTTATCGAACATTGAGTGTTCGATTAAATGTCCCAATGAGTTCCTTTCGATAGTTTGTTGGGATTTCCATCGTTTTCGCCTTGATTCTCGTCATAATCATCTTTTATTGTTCCTTCCGGAGGATATTAGGTGCTCGAGGATTTTCGATGTTGAATCCCGTTTGGTGATTGATGATTCGTGTGGTGTTGTTCTCGTAGTACTCGTGGTGCTATCGCGTTCTTGATATTGTTCGGAGGTTCGGGGCTATTCGACCGCATTCCATCCGTCGTCTCGTTGCGATCGTGATTTTGAGGCAAGTACCTTGTTCATACGCTTCTCGTTTTGTGGATATGATGATCGGTGGTCGTCTTGGTGTGTTTGTTTGGTTATTTGAAATGAATTTCCAAAAGATTCGGTTTAGCCTCGTTAAAGGCTCACTTTCAAAACGTGTGTGTGTTTTGTGAACAGTGTGTTTTGGGAATTGATTATGATTTGATTATTTTGAATGTTGAAGGCTTTGATGACACTCATGTTGTTTAAAGTTATGGAATCGTGTATTCCGTGTTTAACCTTGTTATTGTGTTTTTGAAGAGTTTGATAATGGTGTCGGATTAGTGGCCATCTCTAGTGAGTATTCTTAATGAACTTACATTTTTAGCATATTAGTATTGCATGAGTAACGTGTGTGTGTGTATGCTCACTACAGGTTAGATCCGACGGGGTCTGGGTAGGGGTCCACAGAGACGTGGATCGACGAGCTTGCTTTTAACCACTATGGGTTAGATCCGACGGGGTCTCGGTAGGGGTCCACAGAGACGTGGATCGACGGTTAATTGTGGTGCATTTCGCAAATGTGATTTGGATGATTGGCATTTCCAGAAACGAGTATTTCGAACAGTTTTCATGATTGCATGCATTGACTAAGTGTGTAAGAGGTAAGTTGTTCGTTTGGCCTATTTGGCTAGGATGGCACTAGAGTATTTTGTTATTTGTGTTAAATCCTTTATTTGTGGATTTTGATGTTGGGAGACGAACCTTATGGTCGTTCTTGTGTACTGTGAGTTGATGAGATTTGGGGCTAAAATCCCAATGGTTTTATAAAGGTCATTTGACGGATTTGGGGCTAAAATCCCAACGGTTTGGTAAAGGTCATTTTTCGGAAAGTAAACTTTTGGGGCAGTGACTCCTTTAGTCTTTTGGGTTTTTGAAAAGTAGGATTTGATAATCCAAAATCGTTTTCTATTAAAACTCCCGATGGTATTTCAAATCATTTTATAAATTGTTTCCCTTGATATTTTGATCTTGAAATTTTGGGAAGTCTTTACTCAAACTCTCGCCTCGGGAAGTGTTCATCTTGTTTTATTTGAATCTTTGAGAATTCCTGGTTATTGTTATTCGTGGAATGTGAATTGTATGGCTCGTATTTGCACTTTGTTCTTGCACTAGCAAAACAGTGGAGTTTTGCTAACCCCCGAGTATTCGGGGGGTGGATGTCTGTTTTTGCATTCAGGTTTTGGAGCATAACACAGGGTCGACACGAAGGATGATGAAAGGTGATCGATACTAATCACATGAGGAACCGTATATTGTTTATTGGTTCAGTTGTACTTTAGTTCCCGCTGCTATATTTTTCCCGTTGTACGGGTGCGGTTGTATTTTGACCCCTGCGTGGGCATGATTTGTATTTGAGTTGTATGTATTTATTGAAAGACCAAATCGGTCTACTGAGTCATTTTAGCCTTAAAGGCATGGTTGAGTTGTTATATGTTGTTACCAGCCTGGTAGATCCTTGAGGAAGGGTTCTACGGCGTGTAATATCCCTGAGCGGATTGGGGGTGTTACATTAGCAAGGCATGAATACCACAATTTATAACCGTTCACCTCCCTGGACTGCGCCCCCTTCCACCTAGTCTCCTGAATACAAGCCACATCAACCCTTCTCTTACCCAAAACATCCACAAGCTCCAAAAGCTTACCCGACAAGGTACCCAAATTCCAACTACCAACCCGCAAACAGTGCGACATCGACCTATACAAAACCTTAACGCACTACGAGAAATAAAATGGGGTAGTGAAGCCAAAAATGAAAATAAGCTGAGAATGACAAAGATAATATAAAAGCAAGCAAACCGCATAAAAATCGCAGTAAATGGTAGATATATGACAGACAAAAATGAAATTTAACAGAAAAGTACAATGATACCGGACTTCGACACGCCTTGGAGACGAGGGAGGAGAAGCCGCGGAAGCTGGAAACCGATCGACTCCTGAACAGGGAAAAGGCGATCGATAGGCCGACGACACCTGGGAGTAGCACGGGAAACCTGCAAAACAGACAGCTAAAATGCAATACTACTGTTAGATTGATGGGGAGGGATGAATGCCGCGGTGTAAAGTTATTCTTCCGGCGATACGCCGGCCAGAGATGCCCAGCAGCCCGGGGCGGCGCAAGCGCAAGTTACGGCAAAGCTCAGGGGTTAGTTAAAAAATGCACACTCTATTTTCCTAGGAATCTCCGGAATCCAGATCTCATGTGATCCGTCGGGGGAACTAGGTGTGCAAGTTCAGATTTCAGATCGGAAATATCAAGCAGCTGAAAGGTTGAAGTAGTTTTATTTCTGAAGAATTATTTAGCGAAAATGCCGGGGCACGGGGATCTGGATAGGCAAATAGAAACAATTGATGGAGTGCCTAAAATTTAAGCAAAAATGGCGAAATTCGACTAATCGGTGTTCAAGTTATGAGCAGACACGAGAGAACAAAGTTTCATCTCTCGATGAAACTATTTAATTTTGGGGAAAAAACTCTAGTTCCGATCTGTGAAAATTGTCTCTTTTCGAATCTCTATCTCGCTCTATCCCGATCTCTCGATCTGTGCATGCTATGTGAGGGAAGAAACCCCAGGCTTTCGAACCGTGGAAAAAAAATTCTCTCTCTCAAGAAATTCAAACCACCCTATATATACACCACACCTTAATCGATTCATCAATTAAATTACCTCCATCAATTAAATTACCTCCATCAATTATTAGTCACTGTGTATTGCATTTTTGTGCTCATTTTCATGTAGCACCACAACTTCATCAGTTTAGCAATTGAGACTGAGAAACATCCAACCAGACGACATATATCAGGCCCATAAAGTTCGTGTCTTGCGAGTGGGAACTATAACTTTTGAATCTAACTTTAAACGGGGATTTCGGTTGCAAGCCTAGACCGATGTGTATGTAAAAGTTCTTCTGCTGGGCTGATGACTTATTGAGAAAATTTGTTTAGGAAATGACACTCAAAGGATGAGAGAGTGAGTATTGTATTGTAATTATGAACATTTAATTCATTTATGATAAGTCATTTATTATTTATATTATTATATGTCATTGACTTCATGATTTGATATGTAAAATAATAGTCATTGCATTTGCGAGCAAATATTCCACTCCTTATGTGATAAGAAGCTTGATATTGGAACTGTTTAAGGCTCAAAATTCGCAAGTCGGTAAAACTTAATCGGGTCTTAGGTTTAGACAAGACTTGTATCATGTGTATTTTTTCATTAGTGCGCTTGTCTTCACTAAAGGTTAGTGGGAGCACACGCTATAGGTATGCTAATGAGATTAGTATACTCGGACACGACCCACCTTGACTCGTTCACGTAGATTTCACTCTAGGATAGTCAATGACTGAATCAAAATATTGTGATAGGTATACATGAACGTTTGACTTGAGGATTCAGTAGAAGATGTGCTTGTAACATTAAGTTAGTCACTAAAGCAGTTCAATTCAATCACCAGTTGGTGGGGTCAATCTCGAATTGCAACTTGATGGGCAAGTAGAAGTCTCGACTGAATACTAAAATAAGATGGTTGCTCTTATAAGTGAACAGGTAAATATCATATGTTATTAGTGGCCGATGGAATCATAAGTCATTGGCCAAAAGCATATAGAGCTAGTGGTATTTGATACACGAGAGCTCAGTGGTCTCGACTAACACATGCATATTTTCAAGTTATAATAGGGTTTAACATTACCGTAACGGTAATACTTGATCAGGACATCTGATTGATGGGTTTATATGTGTATGGTATTCATAACGAAAAAGGTTTTGGAATGGTCTCTGTCATTCATTCTCAGTTGAGTTAAGGTGTGGGCCACAAGACTGGCTAGGCGTAATTCACTCTTTAGTTCCTATCAGTGCTGACTGAGAAGAAACTATGGAGTTTTGCAAACAATAATAGACGACAGCTTAATTGAGCATATTATCCCTTCACGGCAATTGGGCATTAGAGGTCTAATTTAATTTATTGGATAAATTAATACGATCAAGTAAATTAAATAATTTATTGATTAATCAATTTAATTATACTTTTAGAGAAATGGTATCTAATATAATTAATTGATTAAATTAAGTAATTGTATAAATATATTTGAAATATACCAAGATGCATGTGACAGATTAGACACATTAGGGTATGATTCACGGGCTAAGTGGTTCGACCACTAGCCATCACCACCTTTGGCTGCCCCTCCCATCTCTCGTTTCTCCCCATTTCCTCTCATCAGGGCCGGCCCTGGGGGTAGGCCATGAGTGTGCCGGCCCAGGGCCCAGAGTAAAAAGGGGCCTAATTTTTTTTATATTGTCATAGTCCAGCCCATGAGCAGCCCAACTCACACAGAATTTTTTTTTTCCTTAGCTCAACTAACAGCCCGCAAGGAAGTAGAGGAAACATTTGTAATTATAAACAACACTACAGCAAACAACCTTAAGCTCCATCTGCCGCTGCGAGCCTGCGAAGTGAGACCACTGTTCCCAACTCCAACAACAAACATCACTACATCACTACATCAGTGACAACAGCCGCGGGGCTCGCGACCTAAGCAAACAACAACAAACAAATTCTGGCGCCGCCGCAAGGAGCCAACCATTTTCCGCCGCCGCGAGGTCGAGGAGCCATCTGCAGCCTCCCGCCGCCGTGAGCCATCCCAGGGCAACAAACAGGTGTTTTGTTATGATTTTTAATTCCTAGCTTGTTTTGTTTGGTTTGCTAATTGCTATTTGTTGTTCTGATTTTTAATTCCAAACTCGTTTTGTTTGGTTTGCTAATTGTTATTTATTAAGTTGCTAGTGTTGTTGTCTTCGATCAAGATGTACCCAAAAAAATACAAATCTGGTGCTGAAAAACGAAAAAAAAAGAAAACTAGATATAGAGTTTACAAAATCACAATACAGAGCTCTTGATAAATTTGTTTTCAAAAAAAATTAGTGTAGCAATTGCTTATAGAGTTTTACTGACGGTGCCAGTGACTGTAGCATCAGCGGAAAGAAGTTTTTCAAAATTGAAGTTGATTAAAACCTACTTAAGGTCATCAATGTCACAAGAGATACTGAATGGTTTGGCAACTTTATCAATTGAGAATGATATGTTGGAGAAAATTGATGATAATGTGATTATATGTGATTTTGCATCTCAAAATGCTTGAAGAAACCGATTCTTGGGACGTTAGGAATCTTTGTTGTATTTTCACTTGGGTTTGGTTTTATATACCTTAAGTTTTTGTAGTCTTTGTTATTTCTTTCAATGAATTAAGGAGGATTTTGCGCCACAAGGTTTTAATGAGGCTCATTGCACATTATCCCATTTTGCTTCAAAATTTTTTTGACGTTTATTATGTTAGATAAAAGAGTCTATTTATCAGAGTTCGCCTAAGGCCAACGAAATATCAGGACCGACCCTGCCTCTCATTTGTCCTCTACCATGATGATTATCTTCACATGTGAGGGATTCCCACGTGAGAGATGAAGACAAATGGAAATAAGGTGTATCATACATTATCATGAATTTAAATTTTAAGTCTCCCACTTTTCATATACACCACACGAGGGAGAGCAAGAAGAGAGAGAAAGAGTCTTCATTTTGCCACGTAAAAATAAGAGAGAGAAAAGACATCTTCAAGTGTCTTAGAGTCTTAGAGATAGAAGGAACAAGAAGAGAAAAAATTTCCCTCCTTCACTCCTAGACGTCGGCCACCTTGCCTTTTGAAGGAGGATAATTTTCTGGTTATTTTTCTCGATGCGTGACACTTAGAAGTATCGTGTTTTCGATGTTGGATTTCCAAGTGAATCTGTGATCATCATCTTCAAACCAATATTAAAATGTGGAGTCCACGAGGGTATGATTATTTCTTATACTTTTATTATTATTCATTTATACGATATTTGGTCAATCATTGGTCAATGTTTGGATGAGCACGTTTCTTCTCCAAATCCTAATAATGGTATTGAAGCTAGGTCAATGCGATCGTATCAACGATATTATTGCATTTGGAATGCATGTTAAAATAAATGATATTTATGATTTTGAATCATATTGGTGAAATAATATACTAGATGTCTAATTGTCCGTCATAGTTATATTTTCATAATTTTATATCAAAATGTAAATGTGAATATTTTTGAAAAAATAATTTATATTGAAGACATGAAAGTCGAAAATATATGATTTTGAAAATCTGGTTGAAAAGTAAGCCGCGAGCCATCGTCGCACGGGTAGCACGCTGCTGCCTAGTAACTGTCGAGAAGTGTTTGTCACTGCCCATTTTATTATATAGTATATTAATTTTTGTATATTAAATTAGATTTTTAAGTTTATTAAAATAGAAATATGATATTTTATTTTAATGGACAAATAATTTAATGGTATATTTATTGTGGCCAAAATACTTCAAATCAATTAAGATTATCGATAATATGATTTAATTATATTGATTCAATTGTATTACATACATTAATTTTTATTTTTATTGGATCAATATATTAATTAATTGTGTAATATAATACCATTACTATGTAAAACTCTCGGAATATTTAAGATATATCACAGCAGCGTGAACCCTTATATTGGGACCCACTGGACTATTTACTCGACATAACACACATCAACCATTTTTGGTTGATGAAAAACAACATATTATTAACGATGAAAACATAATCAATCACCCGATTCAACCGGTAAATACTCCAAATACAAACATCACGACTCAAAAAGCGTAAAATTTCAAAATACCTGCTTTCAAAGATAAAACCCCTAATATAGTAAGTACTGCCCCGGTACTCGCTCGGCCGCATGCTCATAACCTGAAACTCATGAAATGAATTTTCTCAAATGGGGTTTGCTTCGAATCGCTAGTGCAAGTAAATACACACGAACCACTACAACTTACACGTTCAAGTACATGCACGAAAATTTTCAAAGCCAAGATAATGATTTCCAAAGACACAATTATCTAAAATATCATTACCAGAAAATCAAGAACATGATTAACCGTGGACCAGGTCAGAGGTCACTGATCCCCGAGGAACCATCAGACCCTCCCGGAGTGGTTAACCCAATAGTTCGTGCGCCAGGCCAGATGTTACTGACTCCTCCGAGGCATTGTTATCCAACTTTCCATTTGCATCTATAGGAGCTTCTTGTGGTATAAGGGAAGGAATTATTGGATATGCATTGAATTATTTTCCAACATACTTCTTGAGGATTTCCCACAGTTTGGCTAGTTTATCTCCATATAGTCAATGAAAATTTGTTATACGGTACAATTGGGATCTTGAAGTATTTCCCCTATGTAGTACTTCTCAATGAACTACATCTTGGCTGTACCCCACATTGGTACAGCTTCCTCAGGGATGAGAATTCTAAAAATTGAGCTCTTTCCGTTCCCAGCTGAGTGGTTGAACTGTGTCTTTTCTGGTTCTTTTTCTTGCAGGAAGGTCCTGATGCTCAACTAAGTTCTTTCTCTTTAGAGGTTTTGAACTTGCTCCAGCCTCTGGATAGTGAATAACGGGTGGAGTGGCACTTCTAGGGATTGTTGTCTCCATTTACTCCTCATCTCTTCCCCTTTTTGCCAGCATCAATAAGGTGTGACAGCTGCTCTTCCACATTTGACATGAAGTCTCGCATGCCAAGGGGCATTCTGACTGAGACAGGTGCTGGGAAGGTTCCTTCCTATTGAGCAAAGAATCCATTTTGTTGTTCAGCTCTTTCAGATACGGTTCAACTTTGGTGGCCATAAGTCCTTCAACTACCTCCTTAACCATTTTACTGACGAGTTCAGTGTAACACCCCCGATATATTCAGGAATATTACAGCGCCGTAAATCCTTTACATAAGGATTTACAAGGCTGAAGAATTGAAAAGACATTAACAAGTACCAACGGATGAAAATAACGGAATTAAGATACAACAGTTCTGACCAAATACTGAAAATACGAATGTTCAACAGAAATTTATTAATACATCACCAAATTCAAATTCATCATAAACGACTACGTACTCGAGTACTTATTGAAATAACTAACAAACAACAGACAAATAAACCCGGCCGGAACATCACTCTGCACCCTCGTCGTCATGCAGCTCCAGTGGTTGTTTCTCCGCTCTCCTGGATCCTGAACATAAACAAAATGTTCACCCCCGAAGGGGTTAGCACAACAATGCTAGTACAAGTACCACAACATATTATTCAACATCTCACGAAGAATAATAACGTAAATGACAAAAATACCAACGAGTCTTTTCCTACGAGAAACTCATAAATAACATACATAACTGATAATCACAACATGATATCATAACATACACATGGTATTTCCGACGATCCAGCGTTCACTGCCTAGAACCCACGATGATCCCGTCAGACCAACCCGTGGTGGAAAACCCCGTCCGATGATCCAGCGCACGCTAGCATAGATCCTCCGATGATCCCTTCGGACCAACACGAGGTGGACATACAACAACGACATACATGCACGACAATATGTATAACACCAATACATAAAACAAATAAGGTACTTGCCTCGATTTGAAGACAAGAACAATACTTCCATGAAAACGAAACACTCGAAGGTCGCCCCTTCAATCAATCACGTAACAAGATCGAACCTTAACAAAAGAAATAATATAGAATTTATCTCACGTCGTACGAATGTCTAACAATTCGATTTACGGCCGAAATCTCATAAAATATAATCTGTCTAAACTACTTAGCGTACGCTAAGTATTATACGTAGCATGCGTTAAGTCTGTTCGTTAGCGCACGCAAATAACGAAGCCTAGCGTACGCTAAATACGCACGGTCAGTACCTCACTGATCAGCCGACTGACTCTCCTGATGGCCTAACGTACGTTACGTACCAAACATAGCGTACGTTAACTCGTGCTCGATAGCGCACGTTAATCTACATAGCTTAGCGTGCGCTAACCGTGCATGGCAGTTCACTACTAGGCAGCAGATTGTTCTAACGGTGATGAAACTCATGAAATATTCAGTGTTAATACATGTCATCTCCATGCATAACATGTTCATACGGTTTATGAATGATCTTACGGATTACAACAACTTCAAAAATCAAGAATACGTATTATCATCACAACACCATAATCCATCTTGATTACAATTCTCATGCGAAGTTTGGTGTACTTAAGGTCGATGCATTATCATCAATACATCCCGATTTAACCAAGGAGATAAACTAACAATTCCAGTTTATAAGAAAGGGTGCAAATCTAAGATGATTCTTTCTTAAGTCCTTATAATCAAAGGTGATATCATTCTCCAAGTTTATGATCAATATATCAACATAATTCATACGGATAATCATCTTCAGAATGTTCCTCTCATCATTTAACGTACTAAGATTCCAACTACGAGGTTCCAACGACAATATCATAAGCCTAAACATTCCAATCCTCTAAATATGATGTTTGTTGAATAATTCACCAATGAAACTCAATATCTTGCTAGCATGATCATCATATTCTTTAGAACCCGAATCTAAGGCTGGAGATAGAATTAACATACCTTAATATGACGAAATCACTGAACCAAAAAGATGGAATCCGACTCCGGTTGGTTGTATGCCACTCCAAGGTGCTACTCTACTTCAATGACTCATCACAAGAATATCCAATATTCAATGATCAAGTAGATGTGCTAAAAGTGTGTCTAAGGAAGATGATATGCTCTTTGGTCTCTCAAGAACGAAGGATGCCCGAAAGAAATGAGAAGAAAATGGAGTGCTGGCCCATATATAAACCTTCTGTACATTAAAAGATTAGCGCACGCTATCATACATCCTTAGCGCGCGCTAATAAGAGTTGACTACAAAACTGTCAAGGTTCATCCGCGGGAATATTATCTGGTCCTACGTCTGGCTGGCGCATGTGCTAGCCGCCTAGCTCAATAATTGATTACCTAGCGCACGCAAATCCTACATTCGTAGCGTGTACTAGTAGTAGCCGATAGCGTGCGTTAAGTTACATTCTTAGCGTGCGCTATCACGAGTTTGCATGAGAAATTTTGCATGATGATATACTTATGTACAAAGATACCAATGCGAGAAATATCATACTCCAATTATCGAGATCAAAATTCCGAATAATACAGGGTTCGAATACAGATGAAATACACAATAATAAACCCGGATATTACATACTCTCCTACTAAAAAGGAGTTTCATCCCGAAACTCAAGACGAAAATAACTGTGGATATCTGAACTTCATGCTATCTTCTGTTTCCCAAGTGGATTCTTCCACTCCGTGGCGTGACCATTGAACTTTGACCAAAGCGATTAGTTTGTTTCTCAACTGCTTAACTCGACTCTCGAGTATCCTGACCGGTCTTTCTTCAAACATCCCATCCTGAGAAACTTCGATCTCGCCGAAATCAATGACATGACTAGGATCCGGTATATATCTCCGTAACTGGGATACGTGGAACACATTATGAACATGGCTCAACGACGGCGGCAATGCCAATCTGTATGCCAACTCTCCAACTCTCTCAAGGATCTCTAATGGTCCGATATATCTCGGACTCAGCTTTCCCTTCCTTCCAAAACGAAAGATTCCCCGAGTAGGAGAAACCTTTAAAAGTACGCGGTCTCTAGTACTGAACTCCAATGGGCGACGGCGTATGTCTGCACAAGATTTCTGTCGACTCTAGGCGGTCAACAGTCTTTCACGAATCAAGGCTATCTTCTCTCGTGTTTGCACGATCAACTCTAGTTCTGTCTCGATCAAGTCTGATGAATCGTCCCAACATAGGGGCGATCTGCATCTCCTTCCGTATAATGCCTCAAATGGTTCCATCTTAATGGAGGCATGCCAACTATTGTTGTAGGTAAATTCAATCAACGGTAGATGAACTTCCCAATCGTTTGACCAATCTAAGGCACAAGCCCTTAGCATGTCTTCCACCATTTGAATGGTCCTCTCGGATTGTCCGTCAGTTTGCGGATGATAAGTTGTGCTGAAGTTCAATTCGGTCCCCAAGGCCTTATGAACTTCTTTCCAAAAATGAGATACCAAACGGCCGTCTCGATCAGAAATAATGGTCTTCGGCGTACCATGCAATCGAACTATCTTTGAAATGAATACTTGTGCCAACCTCTCTGGTCCCCATGTATCCTTAATGCCTAGAAAATGAGCTGATTTGGTTAAACGATCAACTATTACCTAAATCATGTTCATTCCTGTCTTGGTTCTCGGCATACTAGTGATAAAGTCCATCGATATGTCCTCCCACTTCCATTCAGGAATCGGGAGCGGCTTCAACATTCCGGCAGGTCGTTGATGCTCAATCTTAACCTGCCGACAAGTCAAGCATTTCGAAACATAGTCCGCTACATCTTTCTTCATGTTGCCCCACCAGAAATTCTGCTTCAAGTCCTTATACATCTTACTGGTGCCTGGGTGGATAGAATAGGGCGAGCTGTGAGCTTCCTTCATAATCGTCTGTTTCAGAACATCGATATCAGGAACGCAGAGTCGGTTCTGAAATCTCAAAACTCCATCATCATGAATTACGAATCGGGGGGCCTTTCCCTTGATCACTTCATCACGTAACCGAATCATCAGAGGATCATCTGCGTGTCTAGATTTGATTTCTTCGGTTAATGATGAAGTTATTTCCATCACGTACAGTTGTCCTTGGACTCTTTGTAACCACACTTCAATTCCTTCTCTAATCATCTCTCGTTGAAGGCTAAGTTGGGAGGTCAGAGTCTCCAGCATCTGAATAGAAACAGGCTTGCGTCTGAGTGCATCGGCCACTACATTCGCTTTGCCTAGATGATACAAAATTTCCAAGTCGTAGTCCTTAATCAGCTCTAACCATCTTCTTTGCCGCATGTTCAACTCTTTCTGACTGAAGATGTATTTGAGACTCTTGTGATCCGTAAAATCTGATAGTGAGTCCCGTACAGATAATGTCTCCAGATCTTCAAAGCAAAAACTACTGCTGCTAGCTCCAAATCATGTGTTGGGTAATTCACTTCATAAGGTTTCAGTTGTCGTGACGCATAAGCGATCACCTTATCATTCTGCATCAATACGCATCCGAGTCCTTGGTTCGAAGCATCACTGTAAACTATGAATCCTCCAGTTCCCTGTGGAAGTGATAAAATCAGTGCCGTCGTCAATCTCTTCTTCAATTCATCAGAGCTAATCTGAAACGACTAGTTCCGCTCAAACTTTTGTGTTTTCTGCAGTAGTCGAGTAAGTGGGCGGGAAATTTTGGAAAACCCTTCCACGAACCGACGATAATATCTAACAAGTCCTAAGAAACTCCGGACTTCTTTCACGTTCTTTGGAGGTTTCCAATCCATAACTGCTTCGATCTTATGAGAATCTACTCAGACTCCTTCAGCTGATACCACATGGCCGAGGAACATTACTTCCTTTAGCCAGAATTCACATTTAGAAAGTTTGGCTTACAATTGCTCGCTTCTCAAAAGTTCTAATACAATCCGCAAATGCTGTGCATGCTCTTCCGGGCTCTTAGAATACACCAGAATGTCATCAATGAACACGGCCACAAATTTATCCAAATATTTGATGAACACTCGATTCATCAATTGCATGAATATAGCTGGTGCATTAGTGAGACCAAACGGCATCACTACAAACTTATAGTGTCCGTAGCGAGTTCTGAATGCTGACTTCGGAACATCAGATTACTTAATCCTCAGCTGATGGTATCCTGATCTCAGATCGATTTTAAAAAATACTGTTTCTCCTTGCAACTGGTCGAATAGATCATCAATCCGTGGCAACGGATACTTGTTCTTAATCGTCATCTTGTTCAGCTCTCGATAGTCAATACACAGTCGAAGCGATCCATCCTTCTTTCGGACAAAAAGAACTGGTGCTCCCCAGGGCGAAACGCTTGACTGAATATAGCTTTTGTCCAGTAACTCCTCCAACTGCTTTTTCAGTTCATACATCTCAGTAGGTGCCATACGATACGGCGCCTTAGAAATTGGTGTAGCTCTGGGTTCCAGTGTAATATCCTAGAATTTCACTATGAATTTTTCGCATTATTTTATCTGGGATGTACTGTACAGAGTGGGACCGACATGATATGAGCGGATAATTTTGGAAACCGTGACAGTCGTGCCATTATGTCATCGAGGTTATTTTGATTCTAGGATATTACATGCTTGATGTGTTTTTCGATGTTGGATATACCGTATGGGTATTTGTATGATTGCCGTACTTGGTCGACAGTTGTAATTGGGGGTATCGTGCATCAGACGTACCATACGAGAATATTTTCGGGATTTCGTATATGTGTTCAATATTGTCGTATGTTCACATCTGTTATGTCGAGATGTTGGACAGGAATTGCTGGAAATGGCTAAGTATGGAAGCCATTACGTACGTTATGTGTTGAAGCTTACGTACGTTAAATTGGTAGAGTTACGTACGTTATGGCCAAGACATTACGTACGTAACATGGGAATCAGACGATCGAGTCGTGGTCGGCAGGTGGTACCCTGTGTCGACAACTTTCGGCGGAGGATGTTGACAGGTGAGTCAACGTACGTGTTACGTACGTTATACAGGACGTGTTACGTACGTAACATGACCATTGTACTGTAGCAAGTCAACGTACGTATTACGTACGCAACGGAATAAGTGTTACGTACGTTACGGGGCGGCTGGCCGAGTCGTGGCCGAGTGGACCTGTAGTGACCGAGCATGGTCGGCAGTGACTCGTAGGGATGGCCGATCACGGTCGGCAGTGACTCGCAGGGATGGCTAGGACTGGCGGATTACGTACGTAAAGCAATGACCGTTTACGGCCGTAAGGGCCAGTTACGTACGTAAGCCAGCTGCCGGTTATGTACGTAAGGGTGCCGAACAAACTGGACAGTAAGGTAGGCCACGGCCGGTTACGTACGTAAGCCACGGCCGGTTACGTACGTAACTGGCCGCCAGGTCTCGGCCTATATAAGGCCTGGACCGAGTCATCTGCTCATTTCTTCATTTTTCTTCGTTCCTTAAGCGATTTCTTCAGCAAATATGATGGTTTTGAGTAGAATCAACTTATAACAACATGTTTTGGAAGTTGTAATCATGGATTAACATCATCCTCCACCCGGATCGAAGGTAAGAACACATGAACTTTTGGTTTTTGGATGTTCTTAAGGTTTCTTGGTGTTTTGGCTGATTTGCTTCGTTTTGATTCAGATTATTGATCGAACTTGATTGTATACTCGTATTCATTCAATACTCTTGAAGTTTTGTGGAAGAAATTCGAGTATTTCTTCGTTAAAATGATTAAATTGGATTATGCTTTCAAAGTGTTCGATGAAATGCCTTAATGAGTTGAACTTGGGAAATTCTATACGTTTTCGTATGAATGATGGTTGAATTGATATTGTTGTGATGATTCTTGGTATTTACGAGAATTTTGTTAAGGGAAGATAATGAATTGGTGATCAAATGATTCGATTATGTTGTTATGATTATGGGATCGTAATATTCCCGATGTTCTTGGTAGTTTGTTGCGATTCGTGATGTTATGAGAAGTATATATGTTGAAGACATCGTTAGGACCATTGAACACCGAACGGCTTATGTTCGTATTGTTAAGAGTTGATACGGTTTGGTTTCGTATGATCGAGATGTCGTTGAACCATCGAGTTTGATTAGTTGGTCATTTCGGTTGATTGTTATTGAACGTATCATTAACTAATTATTGCATTAGGTTGCGTTTAGTGATCGTTGAAGTTAACCGTTGTGCTGCGGACGAGCTGGGGCTACGGAGCTTGTAGACGAAGACGGCGGGATTGATAGCGGCTTCGTCGAATTGGTATCGAGGCAAGTTATGCTTGCTCAGTTCATAATGTTAATAAATGATTTCATTTTCATTTCATTTATGATTCATATAGCAATGGTATTATGGAATATATGAATTGTCGGAATGGTGGTATGTAAGATAAATCATAATGTTTATGATTTTAAGGATGTCTAATGGAAATGGGAACGTGAATTATAATTTGGTCTATTGCATGAGGAGTTGGATATCAAGGCTAGTTATCGTGTCGATGTTGAACTCGGGATGGTGGTTGGGTATTTGTTATGGACTGTACATAATTTTGGATTGTCGGATAAACCGTGTATTCGTTCAGGGCGGTTGGTCGTGGAAAGGTTCGCGTCTCCAGCTTGAGGTAAATTAATATAGTTAGATTATGATAATCATCGTGTTTCATTATTGCATGTGTGTGTTGATATTTCATGTGGTGAGTGTGTACCATCGTTTGTTGCGTTTTGTGAAGTGCTCTTTCTTGAGCCGTAATCTGTGGGGCCGATGTGTTGGGGATAAAACCTGTATGGTACCCGAATGGAAATGTGTTAGGGGATAAGACCTAAATGGCACCTATGTCCGGAGTATTCCTGAGTAGATGCTTCCGTGACCCTCGGCTGTTGTCTTGGGAGTTTATATGTTATTGTCCGGAGTATTCCTGAGTAGATGCTTCCGTGACCTTTGGATGCTGCCTTGGGAGTTTATATGCTATTATTATATGCATTGTTGAGCATGCTGTGGACTACTGTCTGACAGAATACGACATTGTGGTCGTGTCGGTCTTTCATAATAGAGTTATTGTTGCCCTCTTGGAAAATCTTCTGATCCTTGTTGGATATGTGTTCTTCGAGATCTGTTGTCATGTTGTATCGTGGCATATCTGGAGTCAGATACGTTATGATCGTTCATGTGTAGGATTTTCGGGACGGGCACGTGTAGCATGTGTTGGTTTCGACCTCATATTGAACTGTGCACACGAGACGTACTTCGTGAGGCTGATTAGGTACGAGCCCAGGCGTGTATTGATCAATACCCGTGGTTGGCTTGTACACGGACACATGTCCGGATCGAGCGTATCGTGACTTCCATCTTGAGTCTTATTGATTGGTCGTTCACAGTCCATGTATAATGGGGTCTGTTCGATATTCGAGTTGTCATTGAAACCCCGTATATATGATTTGTATATGGTTGACAATTTTATTCTCTCTTGTATCTGTCGCCATTGAACCTTTACTAATCTCGTTCGGGGTTACCATATCGATGGTCAACTTATTGATATCGATCCTTTGTAAATCTCGTTTGGAGTTCACCCTGTCATTGGTAATCTCGTTCGTTATTGATCCTTATTGATTCCGTTTGGGAGTTGTCTCACCGTTGGTATTCTTGGTTATTAGTCCTTGATTGATGTTATTGGAGTTTACCGTGTCGTAAGTATTCTCGATTGTCGATTCCTTATTGCTCTTGTTGGAGTTTACCGTATCGTTGGTATTCCCGGTTGTTGGTCCTTATTGATCTTGCTAGAGTTTACTGTGTCGTCAGTATTCTCGGTTATTGACCCTTTATTGTTCTCATTTGAGTTTATCGTACCGTTGGTAATTCTAGTTGTCGACTCTTATTGACCTTGTTAGAGTTTACCGTGTCGTCGGTATTCTCGGTTATTGACTCTTCATTGATCCTTACCGTGTCGCCGGTATTATCGATTATTGATTCTTCGTTGATCCTTACTGTGTCGTCGGTATTCTCGGTTGTCGACCTTTTATTGACCTTGTTGGGATTTGCCGTATTACCGGTATTCCCGGTTATTGATTCTTCATTGATCTCGTTGGAGTTACCACATCATGGTATTCTCGTCCGTGGTTGATCCCTTGTCGATCTTGTGTGGAAATATCATGTCGTTGATATTTCCGTTGTGATGCATCGATTGTTTATCATTATTGATTGTGTGAGCATTCATACTTTGTATTGATATCCGGGACTTGCCATTGTTTCGGGATAGCTGATTTGCAGATGTATCGTGTGATATCAGTTCCTATCAGTATTGGGTTCCGATTGTGCGACCCAGCCGGCAGAATCGAACTTGACCAGATTATTCTATACTCGAGATATGTTTCTGTTTGGAAATCTTGGTAGTGTTTCGGATACAGTACAGGTGATTACATTTGAATTCGTTCATTACTTAAGGACATGAGGCGTGGGATATGGTAAGATTTGATTGTTATGGTTGTGACAGGTTGGTAAGGTTACTTCGGTGAGATTATATTGGAATTATTCTTACCTTGTAATTACATTGATATGTATTATTTTTGTGATGTGATCGTTATCATTGTTGAGTATTATGGCTGACCCCGTCGTGGGCTTTACCTTTTAGGTACTCGGAGTTCGAGCTAGTAGCGGTCGTGAAGGGATGAGCTTTCCGGTGATACTGGCTATGGCGTGGTTGTTCGGATTGTGTGTTCTTTCTGGTTTTTGTAATTCCGCTGCAAATGTATTTAATTATGTTTTTATCCGCTGCGTGGTATATTTCAAAATGGCTTTCGGTATTCTTTGAACTGTGTTTTTATCCGCTGCGTGTGTGTGTTTACTTCCAAAGGGCCTTTTTGCATTTTTAAACATTTGCGAAAATGATTTTAGCCTTGTGGGTTCCAATATGGGGCCCACGACGCTGTAATATTCTCGGTCGGTTTTGGGGGTGTTATAGAAGATGGTATCGGAGCTTGGGTTTCGTAAAACCCGGGCGTGTGTGTTATGTGGCTCTACCGGTGCGGTAGTAGCGTGACCTTTGAAAGTGATTTCCTAACTTTTGAGTCAACCCGATTTTGGAGGTTTCAAAATTTTTGAAATATTTTCAAATTATTGTATTTGCGATGCCGGTGTGTTGAGACTTTGTATGGGAGTCGTATGCTGGTATCACGGAATATCATCGACTTCACGAACCTGTAAGTGTGTTCTTTCAGTTATTTCAGTTTTGATGATGATTATTTGAGTATGGTGTCGTGATTTTGAGATATTTCGGGATTGAGATACTGATTGTGACAGGATTTTGAGTTTCGAGGACGAAACTTATTTAAGTGGGTAGATATGTAATATCCTAGAATTTCACTATGAATTTTTCGCATTATTTTATCTGGGATGTACTGTACAGAGTGGGACCGACACAATATGAGCGGATAATTTTGGAAACCGTGACAGTCGTGCCAGTATGTCATCAAGGTTATTTTGATTCTAGGATATTACATGCTTGATGTGTTTTTCGATGTCGGATATACCGTATGGGTATTTGTATGATTGCCGTACTTGGTCGACAGTTGTAATTGGGGGTATCGTGCATCAGACGTACCGTACGAGAATATTTTCGGATTTCGTATATGTGTTCGGTATTGTCGTATGTTCACATTTGTTATGTCGAGATGTTGGACAGAATTGCCGGAAATGGCTAAGTATGGAAGCCATTACGTGCGTTATGTGTTGAAGCTTACGTCGTTAAATTGGTAGAGTTACGTGCGTTATGGTGAGACATTACGTGCGTAACATGGGAATCGATGATCGAGTCATGGTCGGCAGTGGGACCCTATGTCGACAACTTTCGGCGGAGGATGTTGACAGTGAGTCAACGTCGTGTTACGTACGTTATACGGGACGTGTTACGTACGTAATACCTACCATCAGATCAGTAGCAAGTCAACGTACGTATTACGTACGCAACGGAATAAGTGTTACGTACGTTACGGGGCGACTGGCCGAGTCGTGGCCGAGTGGACCTGTAGTGGCCGAGCATGGTCGGCAGTGACTCGTAGGGATGGCCGATCACGGTCGGCAGTGACTCACAGGGATGGCTAGGACTGGCCGATTACGTACGTAAGGCAGTGACCGGTTACGGCCGTAAGGGCCAGTTACGTACGTAAGCCAGCTGCCGGTTACATACGTAAGGGTGCCGAACAAACTGGACAGTAAGGTAGGCCACGGCCGGTTACGTACGTAAGCCACGGCCGGTTACGTACGTAACTGGCCGGCAGGTCTCGGCCTATATAAGGCATGGACCGAGTCATCTGCTCATTTCTTCGTTTTTCTTCGTCCCTTCCGTGATTTCTTCAGCAAATATGATGGTTTTGAGTAGAATCAACTTATAACAACATGTTTTGGAAGTTGTAATCATGGATTAACATCATCCTCCACCCGGATCGAAGGTAAGAACACATGAACTTTTGGTTTTTGGATGTTCTTGAGGTTTCTTGGTGTTTTGGCCGATTTGCTTCGTTTTGATTCAGATTATTGATCGAACTTGATTGTATACTCGTAATCATTCAACACTCTTGAAGTTTTATGGAAGAAATTCGAGTATTTCTTCATTAAAATGATTAAATTGGATTATGCCTTCAAAGTGTTCGATGAAATGCCTCAATGAGTTGAACTTGGGAAATTCTATACGTTTTCGTATGAATGATGGTTGAATCGATATTGTTGTGATGATTCTTGGTATTTACGAGAATTTTGTTAAGGGAAGATAATGAATTGGTGATCAAATGATTCGATTATGTTGTTATGATTATGGGATCGTAATATTCTCGATGTTCTTGGTAGTTTGTTGCGATTCGTGATGTTATGAGAAGTATATATGTTGAAGATGTCGTTAGGACCATTGAACACCGAATTTCGGCTTGTGTTCGTATTGTTAAGAGTTGATGCGGTTTGGTTTCGTATGATCGAGATGTCGTTGAACCATCGAGTTTGATTAGTTGGTCATTTCGGTTGATTGTTATTGAACGTATCATTAACTAATTATTGCATTAGGTTGCGTTTAGTGATCGTTGAAGTTAACCGTTGTGCTGCGGACGAGCTGGGGCTGCGGAGCTTGTAGACGAAGATGGCGGGATTGATAGCGGCTTTGTCGAATTGGTATCGAGGCAAGTTATGCTTGCTCAATTCATAATGTTAATAAATGATTTCGTTTTCATTTCATTTATGATTCATATAGCAATGGTATTATGGAATATATGAATTGTCGGAATGGTGGTATGTAAGATAAATCATAATGTTTATGATTTTAAGGATGTCTAATGGAAATGGGAACGTGAATTATAATTTGGTCTATTGCATGAGGAGTTGGATATCAAGGCTAGTTATCGTGTCGATGTTGAACTCGGGATGGTGGTTGGGTATTTGTTATGGACTGTACATAATTTTGGATTGTCGGATAAACCGTGTATTCGTTCAGGGCGGTTGGTCGTGGAAAGGTTAGCGTCTCCAGCTTGAGGTAAATTAATATAGTTAGATTATGATAATCATCGTGTTGCATTATTGCATGTGTGTGTTGATATTTCATGTGGTGAGTGTGTACCATCGTTTGTTGCGTTTTGTGAAGTGCTCTTTCTTGAGCCGTAATCTGTGGGGCCGATGTGTTGGGGATAAAACCTGTATGGTACCCAAATGGAAATGTGTTAGGGGATAAGACCTAAATGGCACCTATGTCCGGAGTATTCCTGAGTAGATGCTTCCGTGACCCTCGGCTGTTGCCTTGGGAGTTTATATGATATTGTCCGGAGTATTCCTGAGTAGATGCTTTCGTGACCCTTGGCTGCTGCCTTGGGAGTTTATATGCTATTATTATATGCATTGTTGAGCATGCTGTGGACTACTGTCTGACGGAATACGACATTGTGGTCGTGTCGGTCTTTCATGATCGAGTTATTATTGCCCTCTTGGAAAATCTTCTGATCCTTGTTGGATATGCGTTCTTCGAGATCTGTTGTCATGTTGTATCGTGGCATATCTGGAGTCACATACGTTATGATCGTTCATGTGTAGGATTTTCGGGACGGGCACGTGTAGCATGTGTTGGTTTCGACCACGGTGCTGTAATATTCCCGATCGGTTTTGGGGGTGTTACATCCAGCTCAATGGTGAATTCTACATCCCGTCGTGGAGGTAGTCCAGGTAACTCGTCAGGAAATACATCTGGAAACTCGTTCACAACAGGAATAGATGAAAGTTACACAATTTCGTCTTCTTTCTTCATTGCATAGCACCAGTATCCGGTACAGCCCTGTTTCAACAATTTGACAGCTTTCATCGCCTTGATCAACTTTCCTGAGCTTCCTGGTTTCCATCCCTCAAACAGTATTTCGGAACCATTGTCAGCGATCAGCGAGATATTCCTCCTTTGGTAGTTTACAATCGCTTCATATCGATTAAGCCAATCGTCTCCGAGTATCAGGTCGTCTCCTTGCATTTCTATTACATCAGATTTGAGAGCCACTCTCTACCTCCAAATGATACAGGGAAATTTCTAGTTTCTAAGTTCCCGACAATCCTCTCTCCACTCAGTAAACCAACAACATAAGGTTCACAAGTATGAAAACCAGAAATATTCAAACGATTTACACAAGATAAGGATATAAAAGAATGCGTAGCTCTTGTATCGAATAAAGCGCTAAGTGGCTGGGAAAGGATCTGGACCGTACCTGATGCAACAGCAGCATCCTGATCGTCTGTTCTCCTCATCTCGTACAGACGTGGGGGAACAGATCCGGCACTCGATGTACCCTTTCGGTCCCACTGTCTTTTGCCCCGCCCGCGGCCAAAATTCTGAGGCATCTGAACACTTTGCTGCGTCTGTTGGATACTGGCTTCCTTCTGGACTGACTGTGGTGTACGGGCTCTAAAAGTCTTTGCAGCCTCTTCACAAAACACTGCCCGATGTCCCTCTCGTCCACAATCAAAACAAGTCACGGTAGGTAGGGGCAATTCCGTCGATAGTGCCCCGTCTGGGCATAGTTAAAGCATTTCCTGGTAACATCAGTCATGGTTGATGCTGCTCCGAAGTTCTTTCTGCTCCTAACTGGGTGCGGAGGTTTCTTAAACGAATGAAAAGATGACTGGGCCTTGCAGGGCCCGCTGCTCTTGTGCTCTGTAAAAGTACCAGAGACTTTCTGCTTCTTGGACTCAGTAAACTTCTCCATTGCTGCCTCTTTGATCTCATATGCCAACACCTTATCCTGGTATTGACGGAGGGTGGTACATTCAAAACCGGACATGTACCTCTGGATTTCTGGTTTCATCCTCATATTAAAATGAATCATCATTTCTGCATATGTTCTGACCGGATGTCGAATGAATGCCAACTGCTGGTTAAACATCTTAATTGTTTGGGATACAGGTTCGTCTGATGGCTGTACGGAGAAAAACTCCCGAACTTTGGCTTCCCTAACAGGACGAGGGCAGTACTGAGCTTCCATCATTAATTTAAACTCTGTCCAATCAGCATCATGGTCTACAGGCCGGATGGCTTCCCATCATTCGGATGCTTCCCCTATCAGAAAGTATTGAGCGATAGAGGCTCTCCGGTCATCTGGGCAGTTAATTCCGGCAAAGATTTTCTCGAGTTCCTTCAACCAATGGTCCCATGTGGGAGTCTCAGAAAAGCTGTCGAATTTGGGTGGTTGCATCTTCGCCACCTCTTGTAGCCATCGGTCACCTCGATTTCCCATGTCTGGGATCCCTTGCTGTCTATCTCCCTGCTGAAATCCCACCGCTACCTGCATTCACGACCTGAGCGAACTGAGTCATTTGGTTCACCACCTGACGAAGGATCTCTGGTACAGTAAGTTCCGGTTCGTTATTGATAGATCGTTGTGGCTCGCCTGAGCTATGACTGGCTTGATTTGAAGGCGATGCTTCCCTTTCTGCATTCCTTCGCCCGCGTCCGCGACCGCGACCACGTCCACGTCTGCCTCTCAATATACTGTAAGCATAAATACTCAACATACAGGAAACAATACCATTCAAATGCTCAAGTACAAAGGAATATAACATGTAAAGGACGAGATGGAGTTTAGGAACTTACAACCACCACCCGCACGAAGACGTAGGCAGTACAGTGATGTTATTCGCGGGTGGTTACCCCAAAAGACATATATGACCCCTATTTTAACCCAATGGCCAAGATATCCATAATCTTAGCTCCGATACCATATTCTGTAACACCCCCGATATATTCAGGAATATTACAACGCCGTAAATCCTTTACATAAGGATTTACAAGGCTGAAGAATTGAAAAGACATTAACAAGTACCAACGGATGAAAATAACGGAATTAAGATACAACAGTTCTGACCAAATATTGAAAATACGAATGTTCAACAGAAAATTATTAATACATCACCAAATTCAAATTCATCATAAACGACTACGTACTCGAGTACTTATTGAAATAACTAACAAACAACAGAAAAATAAACCCGACCGGAACATCACTCTGCACTCTCGTCGTCATGAAGCTCCAGTGGTTGTTTCCCTGCTCTCCTGGATCCTGAACATAAACAAAATGTTCACCCCCGAAGGGGTTAGCATAACGATGCTAGTACAAGTACCACAACATATTATTCAACATCTCACGAAGAATAATAACGTAAATGACAAAAATACCAACGAGTCTTCTCCTACGAGAAACTCATAAATAACATACAAAACTGATAATCACAACATGATATCATAACATACACATGGTAATTCCGACGATCCAGCGTTCACTGCCTAGAACCCACGATGATCCCGTCAGACCAACCCGTGGTGGAAAAACCCGTCCGATGATCCAGCGCACGCTAGCATAGATCCCCCGATGATCCCGTCGGACCAACACGAGGTGGACATACAACAACGACATACATGCACGGCAATATGTATAACATCAATACATAAAACAAATAAGGTACTTGCCTCGATTTGAAGACAAGAACAATACTTCCACGAAAATGAAACACTCAAAGGTCGCCCCTTCAATCAATCACGTAACAAGCTCGAACCTTAACAAAAGAAATAATATAGAATTTATCTCACGTCGTACAAATGTCTAACTATTCGATTTATGGCCGAAATCTCATAAAATGTAATCTGTCTAAACTACTTAGCGTACGCTAAGTATTATACGTAGCGTGCGTTAAGTCTATTCGTTAGCGCACGCAAATAACGAAGCCTAGCATACGCTAACTATGCACGGTCATTACCTCACTGATCAGCCGACTGACTCGCCTGATGGCCTAACGTACGTTACGTACCAAACATAGCGTACATTAACTCGTGTTCGATAGCGCACGTTAATCTACATAGCTTAGCGTGCGCTAACCGTGCATGGCAGTTCACTACTGGGCAGCAGATTGTTCTAACGGTGATGAAACTCATGAAATATTCAGTGTTAATATATGTCATCTCCATGCATAACATGTTCATACGGTTTATGAATGATCTTACGGATTACAACCACTTCAAAAATCAAGAATACGTATTATCATCACAACACCATAATCCATCTTGATTACAATTCTCATGCGAAGTTTGGTGTACTTAAGGTCGATGCATTATCATCAATACATCCCGATTTAACCAAGGAGATAAACTAACAATTCCAGTTTATAAGAAAGGGTGCAAATCCAAGATGATTCTTTCTTAAGTCCTTATAATCAAAGGTGATATCATTATCCAAGTTTATGATCAATATATCAACATAATTCATACGGATAATCATCTTCAGAATGTTTCTCTCATCATTTGACGTACTAAGATTCCAACTACAAGGTCCTAACGACAATATCATAAGCTTAAACATTCCAATCCTCTAAATATGATGTTTGTTGAATAATTCACCAATGAAACTTAATATATTGCTAGCATGATCATCATATTCTTTAGAACCCGAATCTAAAGCTGGATATAGAATTAACATACCTTAATATGACAAAATCACTGAACCAAAAAGATGGAATCCGACTCCGGTTGGTTGTATGCCACTCCAAGGTGCTACTCCACTTCAATGATTCATCACAAGAATATCCAACATCCAATGATCAAGTAGATGTGTTAAAAGTGTGTCTAAGGAAGATGATATGCTCTCTGGTCTCTCAAGAACGACGGATGCCCGAAAGAAATGAGAAGAAAATGGAGTGCTGGCCCATATATAAACCTTCTGTACATTAACAGATTAGCGCACGCTATCGTACATCCTTAGCGCGCGCTAATAAGAGTTGACTCCAAAACTGTCCAGGTTCATCCGCGGGAATCTTATCCGGTCCTACGTCCGGCTGGCGCATGTGCTAGCCGCCTAGCTCAATAATTGATTGCCTAATGCACGCAAATCCTACATTCGTAGCGTGCGCTAGTAGTAGCCGATAGCGCGTGTTAAGTTACATTCCTAGCGTGCGCTATCACGAGTTTGCATGAGAAATTTTGCATGATGATATACTTATGTACAAAGATACCAATGCGAGAAATATCATACTCCAATTATTGAGATCACAATTCCAAATAATACAGGGTTCGAATACAGATGAAATACACAATAATAAATCTGGATATTACATTCAGCAAGGTTATGAGGTAGCTAATATGCATATGGTTGATTTGGCTGATCGCTCGGTTGTCAGAGGTAGCTGGTTTTTCAGCAAGGGAAGACTTGGTTGAAGAATGTTTCCCCTAATTTTCAGACTCTTTGTCATCCCTTGAATTATCAGCTATCTGTTGGGATTCGGTGCTTAAAATGAAGGCCCAACAGAAGCGGTAAAATGAAAATTAATTCGATCTAAATATTTACGAGGATCGATCGAGCTACGCATATACGAATATAAAATAAACAAAGGAAGATTCAAAATCATACCCTTGTCGTCCGTTGATTATATGGAGTTCCTTCTCTTGATCTATTCCCCAAACGATCCAAAGTGATCCAAGCCCTTGGATGATCCAATGCCGAAAAAACCGCGTCTCTATGTAACACCCCAAACTAGGCGGATATTACAGTGCCGTGGACCCCCGACTGGGACCCACCAGGCGAATGAAAACTAATGAATTAAATAATATATACGTAGTACCGAACCACATTATATTACCAAATACTCCGATGAGGATCTTAAGTACAATACACCAGGACAATAACCGAATACAAGTATATTTTACATGGAGATAAAATATATAACACTGAATGAACTCAATATCCAAACGGAAATCTGCAGCGGAAATAAAATAAAGAAAACACGGTGAATGAAAGGACTGGGGGCCCCTACTAGTATCACTGAGACTCCTCGCCGTCAACGTGCTCTCCCCGTGCTTTTGCCTTGCCATGACCTGAAAAACAATATCCCCCAACGGGGTCAGTTACACAGAACAACAATCCTCAAGAGTTGAATAATCACAATCCTATTGAAAACATACGCAATCAAACATGCTATATGAATCAACTGACAATACGGCTCATGGAATGGCGCCACACTATGCCCGGGATGGAAATGTGTCCGTGTACAAGCCACCAACGAGTATCGATCGAATACACGTGTGGTCTTGTACCTAATCAGTCTCACGAAGTGATCATCTCGTGTGCACAGTCCAATATGAGGCCAACAACCAACACACGACTTCATATGTGCCCGACATGAAAATCCTACACATACCAACCGGCACACCAGTATGACCAAGTACAAAAGTGACATCGAAATTCAATAATGACTCACCAAGATGAAATGATGGTGAAATGAATGACAGCGCAATGAAATGATTGGAACCGTCGTTCCTCGTGAGTGAAGTGATTAAGTGACAATTACAAGTCTCAATACGGTTAGTACTTTATGAATGAATTATGACTATGAATAAACAACAACGAAAGGAGTGAATATCCTTTAACTGAGTAAGAATTATCTTACACAACACCGGTGAACAATGTCCTTCCAAGAACAACGTCCTAAATGAAATGTCGGTCGCTCGAACAACCTTGAATGACAAATACCAACAAACGCTCAATATACGTATCAACCACGATTATAACCAACTCAAATGTTGATACAACAATATCCGAACTCAAAGATGCACTCTAACGAATCCGTAGTAAACATCCTACCCGTGGGTTACAACCAACCCCAAATTATCGAAACCAACTTCCAAAAGATTGATTCAAACCAGCAAAACAATATCAATGACATCAATAATCCAATAGGAATCCACAATTCAAGATTACGACAACATCAATCGGAAAATCCCCAAATTAACCGAAGTCAACCCCAAGGGTTCTTGAAATAATTCCCCAAATAGCCATTAAATCCGAGACATACACCGAATAACCTGTAGGAATACGCGTATACAAGGTAGATAAACCATATCTCACATATTCCAACAACAATCTAAGTTCAAACGAAAAAATCGGAAGGAAAACCCCAAATATCCGAAATTCTAGGTTCAAGAAATCATTACCTTTGATTTGATGTAATGGAGATGATGAAGTGATGATTAATCCAACTCAAAGACTTGAAGATGATGATTGATGATTACACCTCGAAGGACACTCTCCAAAATGCCCGAAAACGCTCAAAACCGACGAAGAACCGAAGAGAAATGACAAATGACGTAAAAGGACTGGACTGTCCTATATATAGAAAATCCCAGTTAGCGTGCGCTAGCTCCTGTGCGTAGCGTGCGCTAACGGGTGTACTGGGTAGTCTAGTACCCTCTGATCGCAACGGTAGCGTGGGCTACGCACCTCTTGTAGCGTGCGCTACCCCCTTTAATTAGCGTGCGTTAACACCAATGGTTAGCGTGCGTTAACGAATTATCTGATGCCCAGTACTAGAGCCTAGAACCTCCTGTTCTCTGATCTGATCTCGGTAGCGCGCGCTACACACAATATTTAGCGTGCGCTACTACACCGTTTGCGTACGATAAAACCACTCATAGCGTGCGCTAGGCATTAATCCAAAGCAGTCCAGTAGCCACTGGACTCTGCCTGATCCGTCCTTAGCGCACGCTATACCGGCTACATAGCGTGCGCTACTCCAGCCTACTAGCGCGCGCTACTTACCATTCGTAGCGTGCGCCACTTATAACCCAACTGCAGTCCAGTGCCTTCTAGACTGCCTGCTTGAAACATACTAGCGTGCGATAGTGTTGAGAGGTAGCGCGCGCTACCCATACTCAATTAGCGCACGCTAAAGAGAGTACGTAGCGTGTGCTACTCCTCGCACACAGCACACTATGAAAATGACAACGATGATAAACACCACACGATTCTTCAACTAGATTGATGATGAATGACGATTAATACATGATACAATTACTCTCAGCGATGAATACAATGATTGAATATAAGTGACAAATGATCTTTAATGAGTGAAAATTACTGAGTGACAATTACTGAATGATAAATACTGAATGATAATGACTGAATTACAACCGGGTATTACATACACCCCCCCTTAAAAGAATTTCGTCCCCGAAACTAAGGGTCAAACAACTCGGGATAACTCTCCCGCATACTATCCTCGGTTTCCCAAGTAGCCTCTTCGACTCCGTGTCTAGACCACTTAATTTTTACCAAAAGAATCGTCTTGTTCATCAACTGTTTGATTCACCGCTCTAATACTTGTATAGGACGCTCCTCATATGAATGATCATCGATGATCTCGATTTCCTCAAACTGAAGTATGTGACTCGGGTCGGCAACATACTTCCATAACTGAGAGAAGTGAAACACATTATGAATTCGGCTCAATGCCGGAGGTAGGGCCAATCGATAATCTAACTCTCCTACTCGATCCAAAATCTCAAACGGTCCAATGAATCTCGGATTCAACTTCCCCCACTTCCCAAAACGGAAGATACCACGATTCGGGGATACCTTGACCAAAACATGGTCACCTGTCTCGAACTCTAATGGTCGACGATGATTATCTGCATAAGATTTCTGTCGACTCTGAGCGGTCAACAAACAACTCCTGATCAAAGCTACCTTCTCACGGGCGTTTATAAGCATATCAGGCTCGATGCCGATTAATTATGATAAGTCATCCCAACACAAAGGAGATCGACAACGACGACCGTACGAGGCCTCGTAAGGTGCCATCTTAATCTAAGAATGCCAACTGTTATTGTACGTGAACTCGATCAATGGTAGTTGGGCTTCCCAATCATATTTCCAATCGAGGACACATGCCCTCAACATGTCCTCCAAAGTCTGAATTGTCCTCTCTGATTGTTCGTCGGACTGAGGATGAAAAGCTGTACTGAGATTAAGCTGAGTTCCCATAGCACGATGAACTGATTTCCAAAAATGAGACACGAATCGTCCGTCACGATTGGAAACGATACTTTTAGGAGTACCGTGCAATCTCACTATCTCTTTGATAAACAACTGGGCAAGTCTCTCGGGACCCCACGTATCCTTAATCTCAAGGAAATGAGCTGATTTAGTTAAGCGGTCCGCAATCACCCAGATTGTATTCATGCCACGATGACTTGTCGGTAAACTCATGATGAAGTCCATAGAAATATCTTCCCACTTCTATTCTGGAATAGGGAGCGGTTTCAGCATACCTGCCGGTCGCTGATGTTCAATCTTGACTTGTTGACAAGTTAAGCATCTCGAAACAAATTCCGCGACTTCTCGCTTCATATTACTCCACCAGTAATTTTGTTTCAAGTCTTTATACATCCTGCTAGACCCCGGATGAACGGAATAAGGGGTAGCATGAGCTTCTCTCAAAATCGAGTTTTTCAACTCGTCATTCGCCGGTACGCACAACCGATTCTTAAAACGCAAAAGTCTATCCTCGTGGACCACAAACCCGGGGGCTTTCCCCTGAGTCATATCCTCTCGAATGTGTAACAGAAATGGGTCCGAACCCTGATTCTTCCTGATCGCGTCCTCAAGTGGCGATGAAATCTCCAACGTACAAAGTTGCCCTTGTACTCGCTGTAACCAGACCTCGATCTCGGGTCTCAGAAATTCTTGAATGGACTTACGACTTAAGGCGTTGGCGACAACGTTCGCCTTGCCCGGGTGGTAAAGGATCTCGATATCATAATCTTTGATTAGTTCCAACCACCGTCTCTGTCGCATATTTAACTCATTCTGAGTAAATATATACTTTAAACTCTTATGATCGGTGAATATCTGACAGGTAACGCCATAAAGATAATGACGCCAAATCTTCAATGCAAACACCACGGCTGCTAACTCCAGGTAGTGGGTCGGATAATTAACCTCGTTAGGTCTCAATTTCCGTGAAGCATAAGCAATAACTTTCCCGTTCTGCATGAGTACACATCCGAGACCCTGTCCAGACGCATCACTATAAACCACAAATCCTTCTGTTCCTTGCGGTAAAGAAAAGACAGGTGCTGAAGTTAACCGGATCTTGAGTTACTAAAAACTCTGTTGACACGCGTCGGACCACGTGTATTTCTTATTTTCCGTAAAAGATTCTTCATGGATTGAGCGATTTTAGAAATTCCTTCAACAAACCGCCGATAATAACCGGCTAATCCGAGAAAGCTTCGGATCTCCTTAACATTCTTCGGAGGTAGCCAATCTCGGATAGCCTCCGTCTTCTGAGGGTCGACACGAACTCCGTCTGATGAGATTACATGTCCGAGAAACGTCACTTCGGACATCCAGAACTCACATTTGGAAAACTTTCCATAAAGTTGTTCTCATCTCAACACGTCGAGCACTTGATGAAGATGAAACTCGTGCTCCTCCCGGTCACGAGAAAAAATTAGAATGTCATCAATAAAGACAACCACGAATTGATCCAAATAGTCGATGAAAACCCGGTTCATTAACTCCATGAATACCGCAGGTGCATTAGTCAACCCAAAAGGCATAACCACAAACTCATAATGACCATAGTGTGTTCGGAACTGTAATATCCGCAATTTCGAATTTCGGTAATTTTCTTTTTTCGGAGGAAGTTCGTTTTGACAACTCTATCATGACCGTTTCGTCATTCCGAGAATGATTAATTCTGAACTTTTTGTCATCCGAGTTCGCTTTCTGTCGCTTTTGATGAGTTCCGTGTCCTTAATCGACTTTTTCACGTGGGAGTTCGACTTTGTAAAGTCACCATTAATTCTTGGAAACTCCAAAAATTCTGAATCTTTGCAATATTATAGAGCATCAAGTTAGATTTCCAATGGTTTAAACGGTGAGTCAATCGGAGTCCAGACGAGGGAGTTATGGTCGAAATAGCTAAGACTACACGATGTGCCTTTTTCGTGTTGGAGTGGGCTGTACCGTGTGCCGCGGCACACTTCAGCTGTGCCGCGGCACTAAGCTGATTCCTGGGCGTTTTTTTTTGGCCCTGGGCCGCGGCACACTCATCCTGTGCCGCGGCACACGGGCTTTTTCTGCGTTTTTTAGCAGATTTTCGAGGAGAAAACTTCATTTTTCTCCTCTCTTCTTCCTCCTTCCATCTAGGGCGATTTGTGGGCGATTTTTGGGCGATTTGAGTGCTCCCAAACTTGTAGAGATCATCCACCTCAAGTCTTGTTGTAGATTTTTGACCTCTACTTGAATCATTCATCCAAATCAAGGTATTTTGGCTTGAACCCTTGTTTTTGTAGATTTGGGGATTTTCCTTTTTGATTTCGATTTCAATCCATTTTTAATCAATTAATTATTTTATAAACGTTGTTTTGAACTTGTTCTACGGATTGGATACTCGTATCTTTGGTTCGTTCGACCCGAGGGGTGATTTCTTTGTTCTTGAAGGGTCTTGAACATTTAATGTTCGACTAAATGTTCGAATGAGTTCCCTTTGATAGTTTGTTGGGATTTCCGTTGTTTTTGGCCTTGATTCTCGTCGTAATCATGTTTTATTATTCCTTACGGAGGATTATAGGTGCTCGATGATTCTGATGTTGAATTCCGTTGGTGATTGATGATTCATGTGGTGTTTTCCCGTAGTAATTTCGGTGCTATCGCGTTCTAGATAGTGTTCGGGAATTTGAGGGCTACCCGGCCGTATCCGTTCATTTTTCCATTGCTCGTGATATCGAGGCAAGTATCTTGCCCATACATTTCATATTTCATCGGCATAATTATTGATAAATTATTTTATGCGAAATCCAATGTTTAATGAACGTTAAAAAGGATCGGTATGTCCTCGATAAATATTGTCTTTCAACGATAATTCGAATACTTCGTGAATGGATATGTTCTCGGAATATGTGTGTTAGTTTCGTACGTTGAGAGACGTTATAATCGCATTGAGTGAATATAATAGACCATAATTGTTTGCCGAGGATTGTGTATTGAATTGTATGTTTGTTCGGTGGGTATTCGACATGATGTGATGTTAGTCGTTACTCCTTTGAAAGGAGGTTGTGATGCTTAATGTTGCTTGTCTTGACAATCGACTATTGTTGTGTGCTTGTTGTATGTGATGTGCCTCCGGTAGGATTGTTGAATCTCCGGGATCCATACTTGCTAGTATGGGTCGGGCGAAACCATAGGGTTATCCAATACGGGTATGTCTCATGGGACTCCGAGGTTCGGGCTTGCTAGCCCGATGCCGGGATAACTTGTGGGGTTATCATCGGGTATGTCTTGCGGGGACTCCGAGGTTCGTGGCTTGTTAGCGCGATGCCGGGATAACTTATGGTTGTGGTTTGGTTGTGATATTCGTGTCGTGGAAACATGTGATTTGATATGTTTTTCCTATTGGGTTATTCACTCGGGTTTGTTCTTCGGGAGCATCTGAGGTTCGTGGCTTGTTAGCACGGGACACGAATAATCCTTAGGAACATGTGATTTGTGATTTGGGTCACGGACCCCGTGTTTTGTGAAATGGGTTGTGGACCCTGCGTATTGTTAACTTAACTTGTATTTTGGAAAATGACTTTTGGGCTGTGTCCCTAAATGTTTTCGAAAGGTTTTAGAATTCTTATATCCCAAATGTTTTCTAAACTCCCGAGATCGTCAAATGTTTTGTAATATGGACATTGGGTTATTTCCTACCTTTCACATTTTGAATGGTTTGATCAAGTGAATTTTCTCGGGAAGTATATTCGTGATTATTCTATTTTTTGTGGAGTATGATATGTATGGCTTGTTTTCGTATTTATACTTGCACTAGCAAAACAGTGGAGTTTTGCTAACCCCCGAGTATTCGGGGGGTGGATGTCTATTTTTGCATTCAGATTTTGGAGCATAGCACAGGGTCGGCACGAAGGATGATGAAAGATGAACGATACTAATCACACGAGGATCTGTTGATGTCGTTTTGGTCTAGTTGTATTTTCTTTTCATTGCAGATCTTTTCCCGTTGTACGGGAGTTTATTGTATTTTGACCCCTGCGTGGGTATGTGTTTGGAATTGAGTTGTATGTTATTATTGAAAGACCAAGTCGGTCTACTGAGTCATTTTAGCCTTAAAGGCGAGGTTTAGATGTTTGATTTTATGTTATCAGCCTGGTAGATCCTCGAGGAGAGGGTCTACGGCGTGTAATATTCCTGAGCGGATTGGGGGTGTTACATAAATGGTATCAGAGCTTAGGTTGTGGAAACCTAGGCTGTCGGGTCAGTGGTGTCTGTTGAGTTTTGTCTTGTCGGATTGTGTCTGACTAAGTCGTGTCGCGACGCTGCTGCCCGAGTTTGTTGGTCGTGATTAGTATCGTGGGCGATCATCATCTTCGTGCGACCTGTGAATGTAAGTCTCCCTTCTTTGTGTTGTGCCTCGTGTGACACGAGCTATTTTTATGATTATTTGTTAAGTGACGGAATCCTCTTATGGATTTTGATTTCGTGATATGTGGTTATTTGACTCTCATATTTCGTTCATATGAGGAGTAGTGTTGTTGGATTGTGCATGTTGAATCGTATTTCTTTTATCATTGCGTGAGTTCTTTTGTAATGACTTTCGGTATTTTACCGACCGAGTTTTATTTCAAAACCAATTCCCTTAACCGAGTTTTTGGCATTATGGCCTTGACCGCTTTGTGAAATTCTTATGACGGTATTTAGTATTTTGTAAATGACTTTCGTGAGTTTTGAAATATTACCGTCATCGGCCTTTTTGGTGTTTTTGTAAATGGTTTTTAGCTCCGGTGAGTTCCGGCGCGGGACCCACGGCGCTATAATGTTTTGTGTAATTACCTGAAATTTTTGGGCATTCTAGCCCATTGAATTATCTTTGAAAAACTTGAGTATCTTAGAAAATAAATTTCGAGACGTACTTTCAAAATGAATTATTTTCTCATGGTACATCCAAGATGCCACGATATGTTTCAAAATTCTTCTACCGCGAGGACCCAAAATGTTTTGAGATATTTTCAATATTTTATAAACACTTTTACTTAGACCTGAGGGTCGAATATTTTCGAAAGTAAGTGTTCTCATTTTTATCAAATGTGAGATGGTTCTCCAAAGTCTCGATAACGATGTTTCACGTTTGTACTTTTTCTTGAAAGGTGATACTCAAGATCAACCGGCATTTTTCTAAATTATTTTCAAAAGGATGTTTTCATTTTAAAAAAAAAACCTATCCATTCCTATTTGAGGGCTGGATATGTATGTATGATGTTTGCTTTGTCGTTATGATGTTACTCCCGAGTATGATCGAATTGGTGGCATGAATGTCGAGGCGTTGTCACGCATTTGTTGTACTAGCCCTCTGTGAGAGGTGTGAACTGGTGTTTACTGTTTATCACCTCGTGGTGATTTGCGTGTTGTCGCACGAGTGTGGTTTGTTAAAGCTTGGATTTTTGTGCGTTTATGCACATGTGTGATTGTTTCATGATGTTTGTAATTATGTGCTGGCTATCGTTCGGGCCGTTGGGGTCGCCGAACGATACCGTCGTTGTTGTAGTGTTTGTGTGTGTATTACTTTACGATGGTAATCGTTATATATGATATGTGTTATGATTCCTTGTTGTGCTGAGTTGGCATCTCCGGTATGTTGTTTTGCGGTGTTATGTTCCATTGTATCTAGCATTTGTATTTTCGGTATGCCGAGCCGAGGCATTTCAACCGTGATGTGCCGGGGGAATGTACGTGCAAATTGTCCTTCTCACAAGAACACATTTCGAGTGTGGACTCGAGGACACCGACCCGATTTTGCGAATTGGCTACCGAGACTTTTGGAGTTCGCGCTTCAAAGACAGATATCGAATCGGCTTTGAGAGGCCTTTGAAGGATGTTTCGCCGATTGCATTGTGTCGTCTCCTTGATTTCGTTATTGTGAGTAGCGGGACGACCTTCTTTTATAAGAGGTCGAATGTAATACCCGTATTGTTTTGGACTTCTTCATTTCCTCTTTCTCAAGTCTATCGATTCGCTCGTGTTCGTTGATACCGTCGAACTTGTTCTCGTATTTCGGTTTCATCGCTCGAACGAGTTGTGATCTTGTTTTGGGTCGCTCGGTTATCGCTGTGACTTTTCCGAGTTCGGTTCGATTCTTGTGAACCTTGTTCGGAAGTAACATTTTTAGTTCTACTAGTTCTTTTAATCGAAGTGGATCGGATTTAGAACTTCGTATTTTCGACTCATCGACTCGTTTATGTTCGTTGACATTTTCCGAGCTTGTCCTGCCCCTTGCTTTTGTTGATCGAACGAGCGTGGTATTGTTTCTAATAACTCGTTTGTCGTTGTGACTTTTCAATTTCTATTCCCTCTCGTGTGGATCTTATGTGAATGCATATGTTGTTGTTTTCACCGGATCATATATTGTCTCGAGTCGAGATGTGAACCTTGGAGTTGTTGTTTGAATTTTTATTGTTCTTCGTGATTCGAACATGATCGTTCGATTTTTGTTGTCTCGATCTTTGTGGTTCGATCGTTTGATTGTTTGGTTTTTGTTGATCTCGTTTCGCGATTGTTGAGCGTTCAGACTCCTTCGTAATTCCCTTAAGTTCGGGAAATTAGTCTCGTTTTCGATCTTCCAACCCTTGGGCGGTGGAATTCCGTATTAGTTCAGCGATTGGCTCGCGTTTCGATTGATGTACCGTTGGGTTGGTCAATCATACTGACTTTCGTTCGTTGTGTTTTGTGATTGTCGGATAATTGACTTGGCTATATCATCCGTTTGATGACGCTTGTCATTTGTTGGTTTTATTGTATCCCTAACGGCGATGTTGTGTTGGTCGTCGTGGAGCGTGTTTTCACGCCGTATGTCTTTTTGCGTTTCTTGCAGCGTTTCGCCGTTGGGCGCGAGTTTTCTATTTTTGTGTATTTCGTCGAGTTTTCCTGGCGGGTATATTGCTCCCCCCTACTTGTTTTAAGTTTCGGGACGAAACTTCTTTTAAGGAGGGTAGAATGTAATATCCGCAATTTCGAATTTCGGTAATTTTCTTTTTTCGGAGGAAGTTCGTTTTGACAACTCTATCATTACCGTTTCGTCATTCCGAGAATGATTAATTCTGCACTTTTGTCATCCGAGTTCGTTTGTGTCGCTTTTGTTGAGTTCCGTGTCCTTAATCGACTTTTTCACGTGGGAGTTCGACTTTGTAAAGTCACCATTAATTCTTGGAAACTCCAAAAATTCTGAATCTTTGCAATATTATAGAGCATCAAGTTAGATTTCCAATGGTTCAAACGGTGAGTCAATCGGAGTCCAGACGAGGGAGTTATGGTCGAAATAGCTAAGACTACACGATGTGCCTTTTTCGTGTTGGAGTGGGCTGTACCGTGTGCCGCGGCACACTTCAGCTGTGCCGCGGCACTAAGCTGATTCCTGGGCGTTTTTTTTGGCCCTGGGCCGCGGCACACTCATCCTGTGCCGCGGCACACGGGCTTTTTCTGCGTTTTTAGCAGATTTTCGAGGAGAAAACTTCATTTTTCTCCTCTCTTCTTCCTCCTTCCATCTAGGGCGATTTGTGGGCGATTTTTGGGCGATTTGAGTGCTCCCAAACTTGTAGAGATCATCCACCTCAAGTCTTGTTGTAGATTTTCGACCTCTACTTGAATCATTCATCCAAATCAAGGTATTTTGGCTTGAACCCTTGTTTTTGTAGATTTGGGGATTTTCCTTTTTGATTTCGATTCCAATCCGTTTTTAATCAATTAATTATTTTATAAACGTTGTTTTGAACTTGTTCTACGGATTGGATACTCGTATCTTTGGTTCGTTCGACCCGAGGGGTGATTTCTTTGTTCTTGAAGGGTCTTGAACATTTAATGTTCGACTAAATGTTCGAATGAGTTCCCTTTGATAGTTTGTTGGGATTTCCGTTGTTTTTGGCCTTGATTCTCGTCGTAATCATGTTTTATTATTCCTTACGGAGGATTATAGGTGCTCGATGATTTCGATGTTGAATTCCGTTGGTGATTGATGATTCATGTGGTGTTTTCCCGTAGTAATTTCGGTGCTATCGCGTTCTAGATAGTGTTCGGGAATTTGAGGGCTACCCGGCCGTATCCGTTCATTTTTCCATTGCTCGTGATATCGAGGCAAGTATCTTGCCCATACATTTCATATTTCATCGGCATAATTATTGATAAATTATTTTATGCGAAATCCAATGTTTAATGAACGTTAAAAAGGATCGGTATGTCCTCGATAAATATTGTCTTTCAACGATAATTCGAATACTTCGTGAATGGATATGTTCTCGGAATATGTGTGTTAGTTTCATACGTTGAGAGACGTTATAATCGCATTGAGTGAATATAATAGACCATAATTGTTTGCCGAGGATTGTGTATTGAATTGTATGTTTGTTCGGTGGGTATTCGACATGATGTGATGTTAGTCGTTACTCCTTTGAAAGGAGGTTGTGATGCTTAATGTTGCTTGTCTTGACAATCGACTATTGTTGTGTGCTTGTTGTATGTGATGTGCCTCCGGGTAGGATTGTTGAATCTCCTGGATCCATACTTGCTAGTATGGGTCGGGCGAAACCGTAGGGTTATCCAATACGGGTATGTCTTGCGGGGACTCCGAGGTTCGGGGCTTGCTAGCCCGATGCCGGGATAACTTGTGGGGTTATCATCGGGTATGTCTTGCGGGGACTCAGAGGTTCGAGGCTAGTTAGCGCGAAGCCGGGATAACTTATGGTTGTGGTTTGGTTGTGATATTCGTCGTGGAAACATGTGATTTGATATGTTTTTCCTATTGGGTTATTCACTCGGGTTTGTTCTTCGGGAGCATCTGAGGTTCGTGGCTTGTTAGCACGGGACACGAATAATCCTTAGGAACATGTGATTTGTGATTTGGGTCACGGACCCCGTGTTTTGTGAAATGGGTTGTGGACCCTGCGTATTGTTACCAGAACTTGAATTTTGGAAAATGACTTTTGGGCTGTGTCCCTAAATGTTTTCGAAAGGTTTTAGAATTCTTATATCCCAAATGTTTTCTAAACTCCCGAGATCGTCAAATGTTTTGTAATATGGACATTGGGTTATTTCCTACCTTTCACATTTTGAATGGTTTGATCAAGTGAATTTTCTCGGGAAGTATATTCGTGATTATTCTATTTTTTGTGGAGTATGATATGTATGGCTTGTTTTCGTATTTATACTTGCACTAGCAAAACAGTGGAGTTTTGCTAACCCCCGAGTATTCGGGGGGTGGATGTCTATTTTTGCATTCAGATTTTGGAGCATAGCACAGGGTCGGCACGAAGGATGATGAAAGATGAACGATACTAATCACACGAGGATCTGTTGATGTCGTTTTGGTCTAGTTGTATTTTCTTTTCCGCTGCAGTATCTTTTCCCCGTTGTACGGGAGTTTATTGTATTTTGACCCCTGCGTGGGTATGTGTTTGGAATTGAGTTGTATGTTATTATTGAAAGACCAAGTCGGTCTACTGAGTCATTTTAGCCTTAAAGGCGAGGTTTAGATGTTTGATTTTATGTTATCAGCCTGGTAGATCCTCGAGGAGAGGGTCTACGGCGTGTAATATTCCTGAGCGGATTGGGGGTGTTACATAAATGGTATCAGAGCTTAGGTTGTGGAAACCTAGGCTGTCGGGTCAGTGGTGTCTGTTGAGTTTTGTCTTGTCGGATTGTGTCTGACTAAGTCGTGTCGCGACGCGTCGTCTGAGTTTGTTGGTCGTGATTAGTATCGTGGGCGATCATCATCTTCGTGCGACCTGTGAATGTAAGTCTCCCTTCTTTGTGTTGTGCCTCGTGTGACACGAGCTATTTTTATGATTATTTGTTAAGTGACGGAATCCTCTTATGGATTTTGATTTCGTGATATGTGGTTATTTGACTCTCATATTTCGTTCATATGAGGAGTAGTGTTGTTGGATTGTGCATGTTGAACTGTATTTCTTTTATCCGCTGCGTGAGTTCTTTTGTAATGACTTTCGGTATTTTACCGACCGAGTTTTATTTCGAAAACCAATTCCCTTAACCGAGTTTTTGGCATTATGGCCTTGACCGCTTTGACGAAATTCTTATGACGGTATTTAGTATTTTGTAAATGACTTTCGTGAGTTTTTGAAATATTACCGTCATCGGCCTTTTTGGTGTTTTTGTAAATGGTTTTTAGCCTGGTGAGTTCCGGCGCGGGACCCACGGCGCTATAATGTTTTGTGTAATTACCTGAAATTTTTGGGCATTCTAGCCCATTGAATTATCTTTGAAAAACTTGAGTATCTTAGAAAATAAATTTCGAGACGTACTTTCAAAATGAATTATTTTCTCATGGTACATCCAAGATGCCACGATATGTTTCAAAATTCTTCTACCGCGAGGACCCAAAATGTTTTGAGATATTTTCAATATTTTATAAACACTTTTACTTAGACCTGAGGGTCGAATATTTTCGAAAGTAAGTGTTCTCATTTTTATCAAATGTGAGATGGTTCTCCAAAGTCTCGATAACGATGTTTCACGTTTGTACTTTTTCTTGAAAGGTGATACTCAAGATCAACCGGCATTTTTCTAAATTATTTTCAAAAGGATGTTTTCATTTTAAAAAAAAAACCTATCCATTCCTGTTTGAGGGCTGGATATGTATGTATGATGTTTGCTTTGTCGTTATGATGTTACTCCCGAGTATGATCGAATTGGTGGCATGAATGTCGAGGCGTTGTCACGCATTTGTTGTACTAGCCCTCTGTGAGAGGTGTGAACTGGTGTTTACTGTTTATCACCTCGTGGTGATTTGCGTGTTGTCGCACGAGTGTGGTTTGTTAAAGCTTGGATTTTTGTGCGTTTATGCACATGTGTGATTGTTTCATGATGTTTGTAATTATGTGCTGGCTATCGTTCGGGCCGTTGGGGTCGCCGAACGATACCGTCGTTGTTGTAGTGTTTGTGTGTGTATTACTTTACGATGGTAATCGTTATATATGATATGTGTTATGATTCCTTGTTGTGCTGAGTTGGCATCTCCGGTATGTTGTTTTGCGGTGTTATGTTCCATTGTATCTAGCATTTGTATTTTCGGTATGCCGAGCCGAGGCATTTCAACCGTGATGTGCCGGGGGAATGTACGTGCAAATTGTCCTTCTCATCAGTAACACATTTCGAGTGTGGACTCGAGGGACACCGAATTCAGTTTTGCGAATTGGCTACCGAGACTTTTGGAGTTCGCGCTTCAGCACAGATATCAGAATCGGCTTTGAGAGGCCTTTGAAGGATGTTTCTGTCGATTGCCTGTTGTGTCGTCTCCTTGATTTCGTTATTGTGAGTAGCGGGGACGACCTTCTTTTATAAGAGGTCGAATGTAATACCCGTATTGTTTTTGGACTTCTTCATTTCCTCTTTCTCAAGTCTATCGATTCGCTCGTGTTCGTTGATACTGTCTGAACTTGTTCTGTATTTCGGTTTCATCGTTCGAACGAGTTGTGATCTTGTTTTGGGTCGCTCTGGTTATCGCTGTGACTTTTCCGAGTTCGGTTCGATTCTTGTGAACCTTGTTCTTAAGTAACATCTTTTGGTTCTACTAGTTCTTTTAATCGAAGTGGATCGGATTTAGAACTTCTGTATTTTCGACTCTGTCGACTCGTTTATGTTCGTTGACATTTTCTGAGCTTGTCCTGCCCCTTGCTTTTGTTGATCGAACGAGCGTGGTATTGTTTCGGAATAACTCGTTTGTCGTTGTGACTTTTCAATTTCTATTCCCTCTCGTGTGGATCTTATGTGAATGCATATGTTGTTGTTTTCACCGGATCATATATTGTCTCGAGTCGAGATGTGAACCTTGGAGTTGTTGTTTGAATTTTTATTGTTCTTCGTGATTCGAACATGATCGTTCGATTTTTGTTGTCTCGATCTTTGTGGTTCGATCGTTTGATTGTTCGGTTTTTGTTGATCTCGTTTCGTGATTGTTGAGCGTTCAGACTCCTTCGTAATTCCCTTAAGTTCGGGAAATTAGTCTCGTTTTCGATCTTCCAACCCTTGGGCGGTGGAATTCCGTATTAGTTCAGCGATTGGCTCGCGTTTCGATTGATGTACCGTTGGGTTGGTCAATCATACTGACTTTCGTTCGTTGTGTTTTGTGATTGTCGGATAATTGACTTGGCTATATCATCCGTTTGATGACGCTTGTCATTTGTTGGTTTTATTGTATCCCTAACGGTGATGTTGTGTTGGTCGTCGTGGAGCGTGTTTTCACGCCGTATGTCTTTTTGCGTTTCTTGCAGCGTTTCGCCGTTGGGCGCGAGTTTTCTATTTTTGTGTATCTCGTCGAGTTTTCCTGGCGGGTATATTGCTCCCCCCTACTTGTTTTAAGTTTCGGGACGAAACTTCTTTTAAGGAGGGTAGAATGTAATATCCGCAATTTCGAATTTCGGTAATTTTCTTTTTTCGGAGGAAGTTCGTTTTGACAACTCTATCATGACCGTTTCGTCATTCCGAGAATGATTAATTCTGCACTTTTTGTCATCAGAGTTCGTTTCGGTGTCGTTTTGTTGAGTTCCGTGTCCTTAATCGACTTTTTCACGTGGGAGTTCGACTTTGTAAAGTCACCATTAATTCTTGGAAACTCCAAAAATTCTGAATCTTTGCAATATTATAGAGCATCAAGTTAGATTTCCAATGGTTCAAACGGTGAGTCAATCGGAGTCCAGACGAGGGAGTTATGGTCGAAATAGCTAAGACTACACGATGTGCCTTTTCGTGTTGGAGTGGGTCGCACTGCAGCCGCGGCACACTTCAGCTGTGCCGCGGCACTAAGCTGATTCTTGGGCGTTTTTTTTTTTTTGCCCTGGGCCGCGGCACACTCATCCTGTGCCGCGGCACACGGGCTTTTTCTGCGTTTTTTAGCAGATTTTCGAGGAGAAAACTTCATTTTTCTCCTCTCTTCTTCCTCCTTCCATCTAGGGCGATTTGTGGGCGATTTTTGGGCGATTTGAGTGCTCCCAAACTTGTATAGATCATCCACCTCAAGTCTTGTTGTAGATTTTCGACCTCTACTTGAATCATTCATCCAAATCAAGGTATTTTGGCTTGAACCCTTGTTTTTGTAGATTTGGGGATTTTCCTTTTTGATTTCGATTCCAATCCGTTTTTAATCAATTAATTATTTTATAAACGTTGTTTTGAACTTGTTCTACGGATTGGATACTCGTATCTTTGGTTCGTTCGACCCGAGGGGTGATTTCTTTGTTCTTGAAGGGTCTTGAACATTTAATGTTCGACTAAATGTTCGAATGAGTTCCCTTTGATAGTTTGTTGGGATTTCCGTTGTTTTTGGCCTTGATTCTCGTCGTAATCATGTTTTATTATTCCTTACGGAGGATTATAGGTGCTCGATGATTCCGATGTTGAATTCCGTTGGTGGTTGATGATTCATGTGGTGTTTTCCCGTAGTAATTTCGGTGCTATCGCGTTCTAGATAGTGTTCGGGAATTTGAGGGCTACCCGGCCGTATCCGTTCATTTTTCCATTGCTCGTGATATCGAGGCAAGTATCTTGCCCATACATTTCATATTTCATCGGCATAATTATTGATAAATTATTTTATGCGAAATCCAATGTTTAATGAACGTTAAAAAGGATCGGTATGTCCTCGATAAATATTGTCTTTCAACGATAATTCGAATACTTCGTGAATGGATATGTTCTCGGAATATGTGTGTTAGTTTCAATGCGTTGAGAGACGTTATAATCGCATTGAGTGAATATAATAGACCATAATTGTTTGCCGAGGATTGTGTATTGAATTGTATGTTTGTTCGGTGGGTATTCGACATGATGTGATGTTAGTCGTTACTCCTTTGAAAGGAGGTTGTGATGCTTAATGTTGCTTGTCTTGACAATCGACTATTGTTGTGTGCTTGTTGTATGTGATGTGCCTCCGGGTAGGATTGTTGAATCTCCGGGATCCATACTTGCTAGTATGGGTCGGGCGAAACCGTAGGGTTATCCAATACGGGTATGTCTTGCGGGGACTCCGAGGTTCGGGGCTTGCTAGCCCGATGCCGGGATAACTTGTGGGGTTATCATCGGGTATGTCTTGCGGGGACTCCGAGGTTCGTGGCTTGTTAGCGCGATGCTGGGATAACTTATGGTTGTGGTTTGGTTGTGATATTCGTGTCATGGAAACATGTGATTTGATATGTTTTTCCTATTGGGTTATTCACTCGGGTTTGTTCTTCGGGAGCATCTGAGGTTCGTGGCTTGTTAGCACGGGACACGAATAATCCTTAGGAACATGTGATTTGTGATTTGGGTCACGGACCCCGTGTTTTGTGAAATGGGTTGTGGACCCTGCGTATTGTTACCAGAACTTGAATTTTGGAAAATGACTTTTGGGCTGTGTCCCTAAATGTTTTCGAAAGGTTTTAGAATTCTTATATCCCAAATGTTTTCTAAACTCCCGAGATCGTCAAATGTTTTGTAATATGGACATTGGGTTATTTCCTACCTTTCACGTTTTGAATGGTTTGATCAAGTGAATTTTCTCGGGAAGTATATTCGTGATTATTCTATTTTTTGTGGAGTATGATATGTATGGCTTGTTTTCGTATTTATACTTGCACTAGCAAAACAGTGGAGTTTTGCTAACCCCCGAGTATTCGGGCGGTGGATGTCTATTTTTGCATTCAGATTTTGGAGCATAGCACAGGGTCGGCACGAAGGATGATGAAAGATGAACGATACTAATCACACGAGGATCTGTTGATGTCGTTTTGGTCTAGTTGTATTTTCTTTTCCACTGCAGTATCTTTTCCCCGTTGTACGGGAGTTTATTGTATTTTGACCCCTGCGTGGGTATGTGTTTGGAATTGAGTTGTATGTTATTATTGAAAGACCAAGTCGGTCTACTGAGTCATTTTAGCCTTAAAGGCGAGGTTTAGATGTTTGATTTTATGTTATCAACCTGGTAGATCCTCGAGGAGAGGGTCTACGGCGTGTAATATCCCTGAGCGGATTGGGGGTGTTACAGGAACGCCGTCCTTGCGATATCTGACTCTCGAATTCGCAACTGATGATACCCAGATCTTAAGTCGATCTTGGAAAATACTGAAGCTCCCTGAAGTTGATCCAAAAGATCATCGATACGGGGTATAGGATATTTATTCTTGATCGTCACTCGGTTTAATTCCCGATAATCAATACACAAGCGGAACAAACCATCTTTCTTCTTGACAAATAACACTGGTGCTCCCCACGGGGATGCACTCGGTCGAATATAACCCTTTTCGGTCAAATCCTCTAATTGATTCTTCAACTCCTGCATTTCGGTCGAGGCCATCCGGTACGGTGCCTTCGATATAGAGGACATACCGGGATCCAACTCAATCGTGAATTCCACATCTCTCTGTGGAGGCAAACCAGGTAACTCATCTGGAAATACATCGGCATATTCTCTCACCACAGGAATATCCGTCAACGTTACTGATGGTTCCTCGGTCTTGGTCATATAGCACCAATAACCGACACACCCCTGACTGAGTAATCACACTGCTTTCATCAAGTTAATGACTCTTCCAAAACAGCTGGGATTACCTCCCTGAAATACACATTCGACCCCATCGTCTGAAATAATAGTGACCATATGCTTACGGACACTAATGATGGCATCGTGACGATCCATCCAATTAATACCCAAGATGACGTCTTCTCTCGGTAAATACACCACGATAAAGTCTGCTAACCAATTACGGCTATGAAGCTGAATCGGACAATCCTTAATCTCATGATTACCGATAATTCTTCTACCATCAGGTAGACCAACGACATAAGGCTCACAACTAGTAGCACTACCCAGACGTAGTCTACTCAAGCATGACTCGGAAATGAATGAATGCGATGCAACAGTATAAAAAAGGGTACACACAGGTTGAGATAGAATATCGAGTGTACCTGAGATCATCCGGGCCTCTGGATCACCGGTCTTCTTCATCTCATAAATTCGGGGCTTGCCAACCGGACGCTCCCGTCTGATAGCTCTTGGCTCCGCCTTTATTAGTTCTTGTCGTCTTGAACGATGCTGATTGAGTGGCCTGATTCTGCACCGCTGAATGTCCTGGGTCCTGAGATGACGCCGGAGTAGGTTTTGAGTCCCTTCGGCAAAAACGGGCCCTATGCCCAGCAATCCCACAGTTGTGGCACGTGACAGTCTGCCTCGGACACTTGGTGCTGAAATGACCCTGTTCTTCACAGTTGAAATAGGTGATGGCCGAACTGGCCACTCGTGACTGAGATTCCGCGGGTTTAGGCGCCATAGGAGGTCGCTCAGAAAAAGTAGAGCTCGCACGAGGTTTCTTGAAGGTGGCGTGACTGCCATCAGACTGATTACGATTCTTAGACTTCTTGCCAGCAGATGAAGGTTGTTGCTTAGCAATATCCTTAGCAGTAATCTCGTAAGTAAGAGCTTTCTCAATGAATTCGTCTAGAGTGGTACAATTATGATTAAGCAACTGTAGTCGCATACGAGGTTTCAACCTCTTGCTGAAGTACTTGATCTTGTCCGCCTCAGAGTGAATGATAGATGAGGCGAACGGAAGATGTTCCTGAAATTTTTCAGCAATGGCGAGAACATCATCGTCCGCTGAGAGGTCGGGAGTGAGTAATTCTGACAACTTAGCCTCCCTGAGTGGGGCCGGATAATACCTCTCCATCATTAGAGTTTTGAATTGATCCCAAGTACATGATCCGTCGGTGGGCTTCAACGATAACCACCATGAATGAGCGCTCTTACCAAGATAGTAGGCCGCAACTGAAACTTTATGCCCTTCAGGGCAATCCACCATAGCAAATAACTTCTCGAAATGCTCAAGCCAATGAACAATATCCGCCGGCTCAGATGAGCCCTCGAAGGTAGGTGGTCGCTGGCGAGAGATATCGCCAATAATACTGCTTACACCCCTCTCTTGCCTCTGAGGTGGCGGCGGAGGAGCCTGTTGATTTTGAGTAGTTGAGTTATGCATTGTCTCCATTAGTTGTGCCATCTGAGTCATTTGGGCCATCATGCCCTGCATAAAAGCGAGTGGATCAACCCGAACACCCTTTGACTGAGTTGTGTCCCGGGTACGACTCCCCGATAGTGAATGATCACGTCCAGGTGAATGAGTGGCAGCTTCACTGCTCGATGAGTTAGCATTATTCCTAGCATTTGCGCGTGTATTCACACGAGCTCTCGGGTTTCGGCCTGCACCACGACCTCTTCCCCCGCGTCATCTGCCAGCTCTTTCCATACTGAAGTGGAAAGTCATATGATAATTATATATCTCGCATGAATATCACATTATGATTATATTATGAAATGATGAAAATGAGCATACACGCTCAAACACAATGATTACATGAATGATCAACTGATGTGACGTGATTATATGATGAAATTCTTGAAATGAATATCTTGAACAAGTTAACAAGATTAATGATATGATCCTCAAGATCAACAACTGAACAATGATATGAACTGAGTGATTAATGAATTCACATGATCACCTTGATTACAAATGAAAATGATAGATGAGGAAATATTACTGTTCTTTGGTCTGAAGGGCTCGGCTCTTGCACAGGTCACACGTGACGCGAAAGTCCAATGATACTAGTCTAATGAATGATGATTTCAAATGAGACATGACTCGGAAGGTAGTATTCAAAACCACGCTTCGATACTAACTATGTAACACCCCAAACTAGGCGGATATTACAGTGTCGTGGACCCCCGACTGGGACCCACCAGGCGAATGAAAACTAATGAATTAAATAATATAATCGTAGTACCGAACCACATTATATTACCAAATACTCCGATGAGGAGCTTAAGTACAATACACCAGGATAATAACCGAATACAAGTATATTTTATATGGAGATAAAATACACAACACTGAATGAACTAAATATCCAAACGGAAATTTGCAGTGGAAATAAAATAAAGAAAACACGGTGAATGAAAGGACTGGGGCCCCCTACTAGTATCACTGAGACTCCTCGTCGTCAACGTGCTCTCCCCGTGCTTTTGCCTTGCCATGACCTGAAAAACAATATCCCCCAACGGGGTCAGTTACACAGAACAACAATCCTCAAGAGTTGAATAATCACAATCCTGTTGAAAACATACGCAATCAAACATGCTATATGAATCAACTGACAATACGGCTCAAGGAATGGCGCCACACTACGCCCGGGATGGAAATGTGTCCGTGCACAAGCCACAAACGAGTATCGATCGAATACACGTGTGGTCTTGTACCTAATCAGTCTCACGAAGTGATCGTCTCGTGGGCACAGTCCAATGTGAGGCCAACAACCAACACACGACTTTATATGTGCCCGATATGAAAATCCTACACATACCAACCGGCACGCCAGTATGACCCAGAATGCCACGATATAACAAAAGTGACATCGAAATTCAATAATGACTCACCAAGATGAAATGATGGTGAAATGAATGACAGCTCAATGAAATGATTGGGACCGTCGTTCCTCGTGAGTGAAGTGATTAAGTGACAATTACAAGTCTCAATACGGTTAGTACTTTATGAATGAATTATGACTATGAATGAACAACAATGAAAGGAGTGAATATCCTTTTAACTGAGTAAGAATTAACTTACACAACACCGGTGAACAATGTCCTTCCACGAACAACGTCCTAAATGAAATGTCGGTCGCTCGAACAAGCTTGAATGACAATTACCAACAAACGCTCAATATACGTATCAACCACAATTATAACCAACTCAAACGTTGATACAACAATATCCAAACTCAAAGATGCACTCTAACGAATACGTAGTAAACATCCTACCCGTGGGTTACAACCAACCCTAAATTATCGAAACCAACTTCCAAAAGATTGATTCAAACCAGCAAAACAATATCAATGACATCAATAATCCAATAGGAATCCACAATTCAAGATTACGACAACATCAATCGAAAAATCCCCAAATTAACCGAAGTCAACCCCAAGGGTTCTTGAAATAATTCCCCAAATAGCCATTAAATCCGAGATATACACCGAATAATCCGTACGAATACGCATATACAAGGTAGATAAACCATATCTCACATATTCCAACAACAATCTAAGTTCAAACGAAGAAATCGGAAGGAAAACCCCAAATATCCTAAATTCTAGGTTCAAGAAATCATTACCTTTGATTTGATGTAATGGAGATGATGAAGTGATGATTAATCCAACTCAAAGACTTGAAGATGATGATTGATGATTACACCTCGAAGGAAACTCTCCAAAACGCCCGGAAACGCTCAAAACCAACGAAGAACCGAAGAGAAATGACAAATGACGTAAAAGGACTGGACCGTCCTATATATAGCAAATCCCAATTAGTGTGCGCTAGCTCCTGTGCGTAGCGTGCGCTAACGGGTGTACTGGGTAGTCCAGTACCCTCTGATCGCAACGTTAGCGTGCGCTACGTACCTCTTATAGCGTGCGCTACCCCCTTTAATTAGCGTGCGTTAACACCAATGGTTAGCATGCGCTAACGAATTATCTGATGCCCAGTACTGGAGTCCAGAACCTCCTGTTCTCTGATCTGATCTCGGTAGCGCGCACTACACACAATATTTAGTGTGCGCTACTACACCGTTTGCGTACGCTAAAACCACTCATAGCGTGCGCTAGGCATTAATCCAAAGCAGTCCAGTAGCCACTGGACTCTGCCTGATCCGTCCTTAGCGCGCACTATACCGGCTACATAGCGTGCGCTACTCCAGCCTACTAGCGCGCGCTACTTACCATTCGTAGCGTGCGCTACTTATAACCCAACTGCAGTCCAGTGCCTTTTGGACTGACTACTTGAAACATACTAGCGTGTGCTAGTGTTGAGAGGTAGCGTGCGCTACCCGTACTCAATTAGCGCATGCTAAAGAGAGCACGTAGCGTGCGCTACTCCTCGCACACAGCACACTATGAAAATGACAACGATGATAAACACCACACGATTCTTCAACTAGATTGATGATGAATGACGATTAATACATGATACAATTACTCTCAACGATGAATACAATGATTGAATATGAGTGACAAATGATCATTAATAAGTGAAAATTACTGAGTAACAATTACTGATTGATAAATACTGAATGATAATGACTGAATTACAACCGGGTATTACACTCTACCTATCACGCGCTAGAGTAACGAACGGAATGACAACACTCGATTAACCTCTAAGGTTACGGCTAGAATCAACTGATGGAGTTTTATTATTATAACACTCTAAGTGTATAATTTATATCTCTCAATTTTATTTCTTGATTTTTCTCCAAGAATAATCAAGAAGTAAACTGAAGAAGGATGATGACTGAAAAACAACTCTTTTCTCTCATCACAAGCTGAAATCACGTATGGAATGGTCCTCATTTGCTGGGAGAAGTCTTCCTTTTATTTCTTTTACAAAACCCACAAAATCACCTTTATCCTTATTTTAAGAGATATCTTATCTCTAAGGCCTTAAGTCCTCCACCAACCAAATCAAGACTAAGACCAAGGCAAGGAATCAAAGTGGGGCGGCCTCTAGAAGGAATCGGATGAGTTTGGTTCGTTTCGGACTCTCGTGAGTCCAAACAGATAAACTCCGATTCCGTTTCGATGTATTTATATCGTTTAATTAATCTAATTAATTAATCATATCAAATACATAATGACATAATTAATTTCTCCAAGAAATAATTATATTCACGAATTAAATTAATCACCCGGTAATTTATTTAATTCATTAGGCCGTAAATTAATTTAGACATCCAATGTCCCAAATTAGATATCCAATATATAATATTCATTATAAGAGAATAAGCTTGATTCACTCCGTCATCAATCCTATTGCGCGACTCGGTAGGTTCGTCTCAGTCAGCAATGGGAGGAACCAAAGAGTAGTAGCACCACCTAGCCATCCTGGCGGCCTACACTGTACCCCAACTGAGAACGAATGATTGGGATCATTCAAGAACCATTCTGTCGTGAATACCAGTATACGTATAAACCCTTCTTTCAAATGTCTCGATCAAGTTATAGGGTCACGGTCAGTCAAACCCTATCTGTACTTGACGCTATGCATGCGTTAATACAAATCGAGATCATCGAGCTCTCGTGTATCCAATACAACTAGCTCCAATGCTTTGGCCAAAGACTTATGATATAGTTGGGGCCAAGTTAACTGTAGCATTCCAGTGTAGTTCAAATACTAAGTGGTCGGGTTTGCATAATCGAACTATCTTAGAGTGCCAACTGAGTTGTGCATAGTGCTTAGATAGCCAATCCATCCCAAGTATGATCATACTCAAGTATAGGGTGAAGATTAGGTCAGCATGAAAATAGTGACCTTTAACTATTACTTCACAATCCGTAAATACTAAATTCGTTTCTCGGCTCACACCCATAGGTGTGGAAACTTCTAGGATTACGGGTAGTCATTCCATGCAGACATTCAATTTTTTTGCATAATGGGGTGCAACAAAAGAATGTGATAAACCTGGATATAACAACGCATGAGCAGAATGGTTTGACATGAGAAATGTACCTTCCACCACATCTGTTGCATTAGGGGCTTCTTGACTGGCTAAGGCAAAAACTCTTGCTGGTGCCTTCCCCTTGTTGCCCTTGCGATCATCTTGTTTAGCTGCATTTCTATGCCGATTGTTGCCCGATGTCTCCCGCTTTGGACATTCCCTGGTCGGATGTTGATTGTCTCCACAACGTAAGAATCCCTTATTTCTTCTAGTTGTCCTCAAATTTATGTCCCATTTTATTGCAGTAGGAACATGGTGGTAGGTTATTCATAGGTCTCTTTCCGGTGTTTTGTCCAGTAGTCTTGCGTTGAAATTTCTGGGTGGTCTGGATGATTGGTTTAATGCAGGTCTCTTGAATTTCCTAGTAGTGCGATCCTTCGCCTATCCCAACCAGGTCATTCCGTTCTTAATTCGGCTCTGCAGCCTCGACTGCTTATACCATGGTCATCACTCTCAGTGGCAGCAAGCTTTGTTGTAGAGTAAACCTCAAACCTCGCTTAAACTTGTACAGTATGCCCTCCTCTGTGCTTACTAGTCCTGGCACGTACTTAGAGCGTCGATTGAATTTAGAATCATATTGGGCTATAGTCATTGTTCCTTACTTAAGATGGTAGAACTCGTAATGCCTAGATTCACGAGTGGCCTGAGAGATGTATTTGATCACGGAAAGCCTTTACGAAGTTCTCCCATGTTCGGTCAGTAGCTTCCCTTGTCCACTTCTCATTGGTAACTCTCCACCAGTCGTGAGCCTCCGACTCCAATCTAAAGGTAGCTAGTTTATCTTCTATTCCACTAAGTACTGCAACGTAGCAAAGATGTTTTCTATTCATTCAAGCTAATGTTCGACTTTCTGGTCATCAGGTTCACTGAGGAAGGTATGGGGATTAAACTAGAAAAACCATTCTAGAACTCGATCATGTGGCATAGGTGCGTTGGGGTTTGGAGCAATATGTTGTTGCAAAAAGGTCATGAATTGGCCGATTGCCTGAGCAGTGTTGTTATCCCCTTGGAATAAAGATCCATCTCCTCTGTGTGGCTCTTCGTTGTCATCACAGTGGGTACGAGGTCTTCCACGTCCAAGACGTTCAGTAATCTATAGTTACTGATTATTGAAGGAAGTGTTATATTGAGAGATTTTAAATATATTTATTTTCGGGTAATTAAACTTCAAGAAATATTATCATAATGCAATATTATATTCACAATATTATGTCATGAAAATTGTAGTACTAGATAAGAAAAGGTAGGATTTTATTGCCAATTATTAATTATTGATGTTCAAGTTGAAAACCCAACAATTAGCTTCGTACAACACATATTGATCAAATTAAATCAAAATAGATCACTCAATCCTCCCCGGGCTTCATCGGGTCCTCCTCGGGTCCTTCTCTTTAGAACTGGAAGATGTATCAATCGTCTCTCCTAGTGGTGCAACCGCGGGTCCTGGGATCAGCTCCACTAGCTCTGACATACGTGCACACATGGCATCTAGAAACTCTCTCCTGAAAATGCTCTGTATCCAGAGTACACTCCAATGTCTCTACTCGAGATATCACCTGAGATCGAATATGCCAGAGGCTCCTAATGTGGCCTCTCGTCTCTCAGCGTATGCATCGCGCTGGTGCAGTGCCAGCTCTATACTCCTGCACTCCTCTCGTCAGGACTCGAATGCCTGGAACGCCTCCTGTCTCTGCCCTTGGTACGAGCTCGCCTCCTGCATGGCTCTATCCAGCTCTCCCATCAGGATCTGAATTTTCTGCTCGAGCGTCTCAATCTAGTCCTGCTCCTTTAGTTTCACTCGAAACTGATCCGCACAGCTCTCGCGCTAGTAAGTAGCCTGCTCTTCAAAGAGCTTGACTTCTTATGTTAAATGCATGAGCTCTACGACCATCTTTTGGGATTCGATGGCTAAATCGAAGGCACAGCGGAACCAAAAATGAATAATAACCGAACCCCTGAAGAGGACCGATCATGCAACGTATATATGAATATAAAAGGACAAGAACAAAGATATGAAACCATACACTTGAAGTCCTTTGATAGAATGTTGAGGTTGATCCCGATGACCACAAATATGATCGGTATTCATTTAGGGTTCACATCTCGATTCCGAACACAAACTCCGAGCTTAGGCTAACTCCATAGGTCCAAATACACTCAACCGCTCGTCGACTAAATTATCAAAACCTTGATCGACGTCTACGTCATCTTTCTCATCCAAAATTCCAATTCAAACATATCCGGACTACCATAGTTATACACACACACACATACATATATATATATATATATGTAATACCCGGATTTTCAGTATAAATTTTTCGCGTTATTTTTTCTGAGGTATATTGTATAGCTTGGTGTCTATATAGTATGGATAAAATAAATTGAGGACCGAGAATCTGGGTAATTGTTCATTGTGATTCGAGGCATCAAGTTATGAGGACTTGGGCGTGCGATTGATATGGTCCCGATGACTATATGTGCGTTGTCGCTTTTCTTTTGAGGCGTGTGTTCACTATATTTTTGAACAATCCGCAATGTAATTGACGTGTTTGATTGACAGTTATATTGAGGATTTTTTGTATCAGGTTGAACTGATTTGGATATCAGGTATACCGTATGAGAATATTTTTGGATTCAGTATGTGTATTCAGTATGCCGTATGTTCGTATCCATTATGTCGAGACGTCGGACAGGAACGGTTGGATTTTTGGCTAAGTATAAAATCCATTACGTACGTTAAGCCTTGGAGCTTACGTACGTAAAATGTGTTAGCTTACGTACATTATATAGTGTACATAACGTACGTAATAAGAGGAATCGGACAGTTGGGGCCCGTGGTCGGCAGCTTTCGGCGTGGATGTGGATAGGTGAGTCAACGGATGGAATTACGTACGTTATACAGGGTGTATTACGTACGTAATACGAGTATCATACTGTAGCAAGTCAACATACATATTACGTACACAACAGAATAAGTGTTACGTACGTTACAGGGCGGCTGGCCGAGTCGTGGCCAAGAGGACCTGTAGTGGCCGAGTATGGTCGGCAGTGACTCGCAGGGATGGCCGAGCATGGTCGGCAGTGACTCGCATGGATGGCCGACCGCGGTCGGCAGTGACACGCTGGGGGCAAGTACTGGCCGATAACGTACGTAAGGCTGTGGCCGATTACGGCCGTAAGGGCCAGTTACGTATGTAAGCCAGCTGCCGGTTACGTATGTAATGGTGTCGACCAAACTGGGCAGTAGGGTAGGCCACGGCCGGATATGTACGTAAGGACCCGCCGGTTATGTACGTAACGTGCCGGAAGGACTCGGCCTATATAAGGCCTGAACCGAGTCATCTTGGGCATTTTTCATTTTTCTTCATTCCTTCCATGATTTTTCACCATAGATTGATGGTTTTGAGTAGAATCAACTTATAACAACATGTTTTGGAAGTTGGAATCATGGATTAACATCATCTTACACCCGGATCGAAGGTAAGAACACCTAAACTTTTGGTTTTTGGATGTTCTTGAGGTTTCTTGGTGTTTTGGCCGATTTGCTTCGTTTTGATTCAGATTGTTGATTGAACTTGATTGTAAACTCGTAATCATTCAATACTCTTGAAGTTTTGTGGATCGAATTCGAGTATTTCTCCGTTAAATCGATTAAATTGGATTAAGCCTTCAAAGTGTTCGATGAAATGTCTCAATGAGTAGAACTTGGAAAATTCTACACGTTTTCGTATGAATGATGGTTGAACTGATATTGTTGTGATGATTCTTGGTATTTACAAGAATTATGTTAAGGGAAGATAATGAATTGATGATCAAATAATTCGATTATGTTGTTATGATTATGGAATCGTAGTATTCTCGATGTTCTTGGTAGTTTGTTGCGATTCATGATGTTATGAGAAGTATATATGTTGAAGGACATGATTATATACACCTTGAATTGTGAATAAGGATGGTTTAGATGTTAGAACACATCGGATTATGTCGTTTGAGGATTTTGAATGTGATATCGGAATAAATTGTGTTCTTAAGGAACTCTTGGATTATATGAATTGATGAATATGTTTAAGTGATGTTGGTGTTTTGGATATGAATATGGAATATTCATATCCAGAACTAAGTTATGTGTTTTGATACAATATTCATATAGGAATACGAATATGATTCCGGATTTGATAAGGTTATGACTCACTTTTGAGTTTGAGAATTTATACGTATTGAACAAGTGTTCAATTCGGATAATGGAATTATTTGAAATCTTTCGAATATGGTTATCTATAATGTTGAATTAATCGGATCGTCTGGATTGATGATGATAATCGGTAATTGGTTTATATTATGATTTTACAAGGAGGAAACTTGTAATCGTATTTAAAGATTGAATTTGGAATCGTTAATGCTTAGACACTTGGTTAAATTGATTATTGATATGATCTTCGGATTGTGGAATCGTATTGTGGTTTTGAATTCGTGTTTGATTGGTTCGGATTGTTTGGATTTGTATTTAATCGGGATATTTTAGAACCGTTGTATTTGTTGATCGGTTATTGATTGTTATTTGTGATCATCGAGTTACGGCTTGTATTGTGGATATGAGTTCGTATTTGTTGAGTTGGATTATTTGGTTTTATGTATATGATCGAGGTTTCGTTGAACCGTTGAGTTTGTTGATTGGGTATGTCGGTTATTAATTTTTATCGAATGTGTGTTAATCGGTTATTGCAATAGGTTGTGATGTTTTGATCGTGGATTATGATCGTTGTGTTGCGGTTGAGGTTGAAGAGTTCGTAGATTGCTCTTGGTCAGGGCTGAGGAGCTCGTGGACGAAGGCAACAACTTTTGGTAATGGTTTCGTCGTATCGGTATCGAGGCAAGTTTCTACTTGTTTAGTTTATAATATTTAATGAATGGTTTCATTTTCATTTCATTTATAATTCGTATAGCAATGTTGTTAGAAATGTAAGTTGTCGGGATAATGGTTTGTATATTGTACTCTGGTTGTAATAAATCATAAGGTATATGATTTAATTGTGTTCAGGGAACACGTGAGTTATCTTTGGTCTGTAATATCCGTAATTTCGAATTTCGGTAATTTTCTTTTTTCGGCGGAAGTCCGTTTTGACGACTCGCTCATGACCGTTTCGTCATTTCGAGAATGATTAATTCTGCACTTTCTGTCATCCGAGTTCGTTTCGGTATCGTTTTGTTGAGTTCCGAGCTTTTTAGCGACTTTTCCGCACTTGAGCTCGATTCTTGCGAATCTCGTCCGAAACTGTTGTTTCGAGTTTCTCGTAAGTTCATTTGATGTTATTATTCATGTTGCGAGCTTTGGTTTGGTGTTTCGATCGCGTATCGTGATTTTGGGCCATTTTCGTAATTTCCCAAAGTTTTGGGTAATTACTTCCGTTGTTGAATTCCGAGCCTTCGTGGTCGGAATTGTGTGTTCTCTTAGCTCTTAGATTCGTCTTTGCGAGTACGTCAGTAACCGTATCATCGATTCATATTCGAGTTCGGGTTTCGGGGTCGTCGGGCCGTCGGAGTTGGCCGCCGAGTCATGGCCGGCAACCTGGGCCTGTGCCGCATCGCCGAGTCACGGCCAGAGTGCTCGGCAGCCTTCTCGCCGAGTCACGGCCGGCAGCGTTTCAGCCACTGGCCGAGCAAGTGGCCGCGGCACATGCCGGGTGGCCGCGGCACACTCTGTGGCATTTTTCGCCAAACCGATCAGACCGGGTGCCGCGCACACTCCGCCGAGCCGCGCACACCGCCACCACCGGGAGCCATTTTTGGCCTCGTGCCGCGCACACTCACTGGGCCGCGGCACACTGTGCAGCCTATTTATGGCCCTGCAGACGGGTTTTTGGCCATTTTTCTCACTCGTTTTCTTCCCTTCCGCGGCTGGAGCTTGGTTAATCATGGAGAGATGTTGTTGGACAATCAATCCATGAAGTTTTTGAGTTCATATAATCAATAATCCATCCTATAACACCCTCCGATCTACCGACCGTGCCGATTTCCTAGAAATCTAGTTTTGGGGAATTTGGGTGTTTTGGTTGTTTTCGTCCGATTAATCCGATTTAACTTAGGATTATGATGGATTGATGATTATTTAGATGTATTATATCATTTCCCTTGTTATTCCATGGTTGGATCGTATCGATTCGTTGTTTTGGTCAAGTTCTTGATCGACGCCTTGAAGGTGTCCGGTAAAATGTCATAGAGGGGTTTTCGGGCGTTCTACGATTATTCTTCCTCGTATGATCGATGATTTATTGATTATATGTTGTTAGGGTCGAATTCTTGTGAAGAACTCAAGTCGGAACCGTTCCGTTTGTCGTTTTCTTCAAGCTTCTCGATCGTGGGTGTATTCTTTTCCTTCGCCGGGGAATCGTAGGTGTTCGAGGTGTCCCGACTGAGCCGTGATTGTAAGACTATCCGGTATCGATTATCGAGGCAAGTATCTTGCCCATACATTACGTGTTTTGTGGATATTATGGTTGTTAATCGTCGATATGTGCTAAATAAATATTAATAACCATTTTTCAAAAGAATCGGTATATTTACCATCATGGTTTTTGTAAAGGTGACCCGTGTGTGTCGGGAATTAATGTGCTTAGTTGAATATGTGTGCTAGTGTCGAGTATAGAATCACCTTACTTTCTTGTGATGTCATTGCGTATGATTATGTTGTTGGTAAATATAAAGTGTAATTCTTTTGTCAAATTATGTGCTTGGAGGCCCGTGGCTATGGACGAATATGTGAGTTTTTGGTGATATTGGTTGTGTCGTTCGGTACTGTTGAAATCCTGTGCTCCCTTGTGAATTGATATAGTTCTGGGTCGTGAGTACGTGTTGGATAATTTGGCCATTCTAGCAAGGTACCTCGACTATATATATTGTGTGTTTGACCTTTGAGAGTCGTGGTTTTGTAATCTGTGAGTTGTTACTATTCCACCTGGGGATGGCATGTGGCCTCTGGGGGCCGATACTAATGGGTACGGCCACGGAAGTGGACTTGGGTGCGTGTGTTGATGTTCTTCCACCTGGGGACGGTTCGATGGGACCTCTGGGGGCCGATACTAATGGGTATGGCCGCGGAAGGGGTTTCCCACCTGGGGACGGTCCGACGGGGCCTCTGGGGGCCGATACTAATGGGTACGGCCATGGGTTACCAAGTGTGGTTTCGGTGATATTGATGTTGATGTTTTGATGATTAATTGTGATATTGTCCGGAGTATCACAATGCTTTGCGCTCGGGGTCGAGAGACATTATATATCGAGTCTTGGTGCTTGGCTAGAATGGCATAAGAATAATGTGTTATGTGTTATGTGTCCTTGTAAGTGAATTGAAGTGGATGATCGGGTCGTGGACCCTGTGTTTTGTGACCGGAATGGTTGGGTCGTGGACCCCGTGTTTTGTTAAACGGATTTGTATTTTGGAAAATGAACTTTGAGGATGTGACCCTAAATGGCTTTCGAGGAATTAAGAACTTTTCAATTGCTGATGTTTTCAAAACTCCCGAGATTTGGAAATATTTTCAAAATGCTTACTTGATTCGTTTCTGCTTTCAAGACTTGAACTATTTTTTAACTAAATATATCTCGGGAAGTCTTTCGTTATATTCTCGGAATGTGTTGTGTATGGCTCGTATTTGCACTTTATACTTGCACTAGCGAAACAGTGGAGTTTTGCTAACCCCCGAGTAATCGGGGGGTGGAAATCTCAGATTGTGTCCAGGTACATGCAGGTTTTCGGGAGCAAGACACAGGATCGGTGCGAGGGATGATGAAAGACGAATGATACTAATCACACAAAGGCCAGTTTTGACTTCAGTTAGTCGGAGTCCATTGTATTGTCTTTTCCGCTGTCTTATTGTTCGTCGTTGCAAGTATTTTACTCTTGCATGTGTATGAGTCTGGATGAGTTTATGTATTTTGATTTGTAAGTCAGTGACGGAAGACCAAATCGGTCTATTGATTCGTTATTTTGATTCGTCAGTATGTAATGTAATGTGTTGTGTTGATGTCTAGCCTGGTGGATCCTCACGGAGAGGGTCTGCGGCGTGTAATATTCCCGGTTTGATCTGGGGGTGTTACATTTATGGTATCAGAGAGGGTTGCGGAAACCTAGGCTGTCGGGTCCAGTCGTGTATTGTTGGGTCTTGTCTTGTCAGATTGAGTCTGACTGATGTCCTGTCGCGACGCGTCGTTTGGAATGTCGGCCGTGATTAGTATTAGGGTGCAGCCATCATCTCCGTGCGATCTGTGGATGTAAGTGTAATATCCGGTATTTTTCTTTCCCTTGTATTTCACTTTTGGTATATTTCTCGGTCATAGTGACCCTCATGTATCTTTCAGTATGTCATTCCTGTCAATTGTTGAATTGTATTCTCGTTATTGTTCGTTGTTTCAATTTTCCTCACATGAGTTCGACTTTGTTAGATCACCATTAATTTTTGGTGACTCCAAAAATTATAAATCTTTGCAATATTATAGAACATCGAGTTAGCTTTCCAATGGTTCAAACGGTGAGTCAATCGGAGTCCGGACGAGAGAGTTATGGTCGTTTCGATTTTGGCCGAGCACTTCCAGAGCCTTTCGGCCGATAGGGGGTCGATAGACTCTCCGCCGGCATTCGTATGGGTATCGGTTGGGCCTATCGGCCGATAGGCTGGCCGATATGTAAATTTCTTCACCTTCGAACTTCCAGTAGCCTTTCGGCCGATAAGGGGGGTCGATAGACCCTACTGCCGGCATTCCGTATGGCTATCGGTTGGGCCTATCGGCCGATAGGCCGGCCGATAGGTTCTGCTGCGTTACCCTATAAATGTGTTGTTTTGAGCGAACTGCTCATTTCCTTCCCCATTTTACACGGCGTCGCGAGAGAGAGATATAGAGGGAGAGAGAGTTCTTCATCCGGGGGTCGATTTTCATCATTTCTTTTCGGTTGTGAGGCTCGGATAATCAATCTAACGCGTGTTCTACGGATCGTAATACTTGAATCACTCAAGGTAATATCTCTTGAAACCCTACCTTTTTGGATAATTGGGGATTTTGGGGTTTTGTTCGATTCTTTCCGTTTCGTTGATGGATTCATGATGAATATGATTATTCTTGTTGGTATTCTTAGTTTCCCTACGGATTCATGGTATATTTCGTGATTTTTACGGAATCGAGAGGGTTCGGTTGTGGTCCGCCCTCGTTGTTGTTTGTATACGAATATACATGAATCGTAGGCGGGTTTCCGGTAGTATTCCATTTCCATAATCGTTTAGAAATGGTTGTGCTTGTGCTATTCAAATCGTTAGGTTCATTTCACGGTCCCTTGCGGTCGTGTTCAACTCTTCCGTCCGTTCGTGTTATCATCTATTTAATCGAGGCAAGTATTTTTGGAAACCTTTATGCTTAACGTGAAATAGTAATGTATATTGTGTGTGATTGCTCACCTCGGGAGGGTCCGACGGATCACGAGGGAATCGATGGTATAGCCGGATTCACGAGTTTGTTTCGCTAGCCACTCGGGAGGGTCCTTAGGGATCACGGAGCGGGATCAATGGTATAGCCTGTTCCCAAGGCGATGCGTGTGCGTGGTTTGTTTTATAATATGGCCACTCGGGAGGGTCCTTAGGGATCACGAGCGGGATCAATGGTATAGCCCTGCTCCCACGGCAAATTGTTTGACTGTTTATTTCCTAAAGGACATGTCTAGTTTTGGTTTTAGAAAATGATATTGACGCATGTACTATGAAATGTGTAGCGATTGGTTTGCCTTGATTACTTGTACTAGCGTAATTGCTAACCCCTCTGGGACCCGTTTTGGGGAAATTCGTTTTATGAATTTCTGTGTCGGGTTCATCGGGACGAGCGGCTACTGACCAAGATACGGATGATGGCCATGCGTGATGATTGTGCATAAGAGAAGTCTTAATGTCTTTTTGTCTTTTCATCTTTTATGGCTTTTGAACTAATAGCCGTACTCGAGTACTTAAGAGTTCTGTTCGTCCAGTTGTATTGTTGTGTTTATGTTGTGTTGGATGATGATGTTATATTGAGGTTGAACCGGGTGGATTGTTACATTTTGCGTCTTTATGACGTGGTGTTATTTTATCGTTTACGTGAGTCGTTGTGTATGATGTTCGGCTGGTGGGTCCCATATAGGGATTCACGGCGCTGTAATATACCTCGGATATCCCGGGGTGTTACGGAAAATGGTATCAGAGCTCTAGGTTTATGGATACCTAGGCTTGTTGGTTTATTGGGTCTTGTGGTGTTTGGTCTTGCACATCATCGTCACGCTGCCATGATTCTGGTACTACCAGTGTCCGTAAGTTTTCCTTCCTCTATTCATTATTTCCTTGTATCGTACCTTTGATTCTCGACTTGTAATTGTTCTTCTCTCGTACTTACCCTCGTATGGCTTTTGATACTTGTTTAAGTCCAGCATTGATTCTGGAAGAGGTCGTGGTCGCGGTCGTGGTCGTGGACGCGGCCGGGACGGCCGGTGGGGCGGCCACGCCACGGTCTTCTTGAGCCGCGATCGGCGACCGTCATAGCCATGCTTCTTCTCGAGAGCGTGCCGATCTTGGTATCGCGGCCGTAATGCAAAGAAATGGTAAACCAGATGGCGCTATAGCTCGTGGTCAGAACCCCAACCGTGCCCATGCTAATCGGGCGGAGCGGATCGGCCGCTTCAGGATGTCATCAAGATGCATCCTCCCGGTTCGGGAGCTTCGGACCCGATCGGGCCGAAGGGTGGATCAAGGAGATATCCAAAGTATTCACCGCTACCAATCGTCCCGAGGACCGTAAAGTCCCTATTGCTCAATATTTTCTCACCGGGACGCTACGGATCGGTGGGAGGCCCTTGGGCCCAAAGACCATGCTGCTTCGTGGGCTGAGTTTCAAGAGTTGATGGAGACCGAATATTGTCCGTGGCCGGTCAGACAGGCTCGAGTGCATGCTTTCTACGATGCTCAACCTCGGGATATTCCCGTATCCCAAGCTATTGCTGATTTCAACAAAGAGTTGGGTTATGTGAAGACCCAAGTTGTCGCAGAGAGCGACAAAATTTTCCATTTTTCCAGTAGGATGAAGCTGCCCATTCGGGACTATATGTCTGGGCTCGTCTGTACTACCCTGAAGGATTATCAGAGTCGAGCCCTTGCTTATGATATGTCAGTGACGGCGAGTGATTTGGCTCGTGAGAGCAAGAAGCAGAAGTCGGTCGGAAACTTTTCTGGTCCCAAGAGTGGAGGCCAGCAGAAATCTCGAGCTGCGAATATTTCTACGGGCGGTTCGGCTCGTTTCTCTGGGAGCTTTCGGGGTGCCGCCGGAACCCCCGCTCGTGAGCTTACATGCTTTAACTGCGGCCTTTCGGGTCATAAGAATCGGGACTGTCCTCGTCCGCCTTTAACTTGTCATACTTGTGGTCAGTCGGGCCACAAGGCTTCTTTTTGTGATCAGCTCAGACAGCTTCGCGGTGCCCGTTCTTCTCACCCAGCACCTATGGAGCCGAGTGTGAACCAGGGCTCATTTGCTCCGCCGCCTCCACCGAGTGCCGGCCGAGGTAGGGGTCGGGGTCAGCCCGCTAGGGGTGGAGCTTCCAGTGTCGGCTCTGCTCAGCCACGTATCTATGAGATGAGGAGAGCTGATGATCCAAAGGCTCGTGGCGGCAGTACCGTTCTTATCCTTTCTCATCCTGTCAGTGTGCTTTTTGATTCGGGTGCTACGAATTATTTCATTTATATAGAGTGTGTACGCCGTTTGAGTCTCATTGCTTGTCACCTTATGAGCCTTTCATCGTTAAACTTCCTAGCGGTGATAGAATTGTCGGTGATCGAGAAGTCCGGGACTGCTCTGTGATTATTTGTGAGAGGGCTTGGCTCTCTAATCTTATTGTTGTGCGTATCGAGGGCGAGGATTTAATTCTCGGGAATGATTGGCTCGAGCGGCATGGTGCAATCATGAACTACCGCACGAGGATCATTACCATGTTAGCCGAGGACGGCCTTTGAACACTCTTTCGCGGGCGAAAGAGAAACCAGTTTGTTATTAACGCCTTGAAGGCGGTGAAACTCTGCGAAAGGGATGTATCGGTTATTGGTGCTACGCCTTGAAGGCGGAGAATGGTGGAGTCGAGTTTTCATCGATTCCAGTCGTTAGTGAGTTCCCCGATGTATTTCTGACGAGTTGCCGGATTGCCGCGGATCGTGAGGTTGAGTTTACTATAGAGTTAGAGCCGGCGCGGCTCCGATTTCAAGGCGCCGTATCGCATGGCACCTTGAGAGATGGCCGAGTTGAAGAAACAGATTGAGTGAACTTCTTGAGTCGGGGTATGTTCGACCGAGCGCCTCGCCTTGGGGCGCACCGGTCTTGTTTGTGCGTAAGAAGGATGGTTCACTACGTTTGTGTATCGACTATCGTGAATCGAACAAGGTGACCATCAAGAACAAGTATCCTTTGCCGAGAATTGGCGACTTGTTCGACCGATTGCGGAGGCTGCGGTATTCTCGAAGATTGATTTAAAATCGTGGTACTATCACTCCGAGTGAGAGAGTCAGACGTGCCGAAAACGGCTTTTCGGACGAGATACGGACATTATGAGTTTGTAGTTATGCCTTTCGGGTTAACTAACGCTACGGCGGTGTTCATGCGATTGATGAACAAAGTCTTTATCGAGTATTTGGATAAGTGTGTCGTCGTCTTCATTGACGATATTCTTATTTATTCGAGGAACGAGGAAGAGCATGCCCATCATTTGCGGATAGTGTTAGACATTTTGAGGGCCGAGCAACTCTATGCGAAGTTCTCGAAATGTGAGTTACAACTAAAGGAAGTGATGTTTTTGGGTCACGTGATTTCAGTAGGGGGTTCGTGTAGATCCGCAGAAAATTGAGGCAGTGTTGGATTGGGCATCGCCCACAAATGTGAAGGAGGTCCGTAGTTTCTTGGGTTTGGCTGGCTACTACCGTAGGTTCATCGAGGGTTTCTCAAAACTAGCTCGACCACTTACACAGTTGCTCCGAAATCGAGAAGTTAAATGCGGACCGATGAGAGGCGATCGAGTTTTGAGGAGTCAAGAAGCGTTTGACTTCAGCCCGGTTTTGGCATTGCCATGTGGCAACGAGGGTTTCGCCGTTTTAGCGATGCTTGGTCGTGGTCTTGGGTGCGTATTGATGCGGCACGGCAAGACCATTGCCTATGCGTCGAGGCAGTTTTGGCCGTTTGAGCTGAACTACCCTACTCATGTTTTGGAGTTTGCGGCTGTGGTGTTTGCACTCTAGATTTGGCGTCACTATCTTTTCGGCTCTGCATGTCAGATTTTTACCGATCATAAAAGTCAAGTACATATTTACTCAATGAGAGTTGAATATGAGGCAGAGGAGGTGGTTAGAGTTGATTAAGGATTATGACCTCGAAATCCTTTATCATCCGGTAAGGCGAATGTCGTGGCCGACGCCTTGAGTCGGAAACCGATTGCGTTGCGAATGCTTGAGGTCCTTACGCCTCGGTCGAGCTTCGGCGGGCCTTGATCGGGTTAGATGTTGAGGTTTTTTGCTGGATCTGTCGGGCAACTTTGTGCCTTAGAAATTTCGTCGTCTTTGATCGATGAAATTAAATCAAGCAATTAGAGGATCCGATGATTACTCAAATCCGAGAGAACGTTCTTAAAGGAAAGTCTCCTGGGTTTGTGATTCACGAGGATGGCGTTTTGAGATTCCAGTCGGCTTTGTGTGCCGAACGACTCGAGTTGAGGCGAGTATTTTACGGGAGGCCCATGCTACACCTTATTCCGTTCATCCCGATACGAGTAAGATGTACAAGGACACGAGGAGGAACTTCGGTGGAATGATATGAAGGAGGAAGTCGCACGATTTGTGGCGAGATGTTTGACTTGCCAGTCAAAATCGAGCATCGGCCATTTGAGTTATTGCGATCACTTCCGTTCCGAATGGAAATGGGAAGATATATCGATGGATTTCGTACGAGTTTGCCGAGATCGAGGTCGGGCATGAATATGGTATGGGTGATTGTTGATCGCCCGACCAAGTCGGCACATTTTCTCGGGCATCAAGGACACTTGGGGCCGGAGAAGTTAGCTCGTGTGTTTATTGCGCAGATCGTGAGACTTCACGGTACTCAAGTCTATTGTTTGGATCGTGACGGCCGTTTTGTATCGCACTTCGGCAAAGCGGTGCATAAGGCGTTAGGTACCCGGTTGCGTTTGAGTACCTCTTTTCATCCCGATCGGATGGGCGGTAACGCACTATCCGGACATTCGAGGACATGTTGCGTGCTTGTGCCTCGATTGGAGTAGTGACTGGGAGGAGCATTTGCCATTGATCGAATTCACGTACAACAATAGTTGGCACGCGTCGATTCGGATGGCACCGTATGAGGCACTTTATGGGCGGCGATGTCGATCGCCGATTTGTTGGAATGAGGCGTCCGATTTAGTCGGGACCGAGCCGGATGTCGTTTTAGAGACGAGGCGGAAGATAGAGTTAATTCGAGAACGGATGTTGATCGCCCAGTCGGCGAAGTCATATGCCGGCGTCCGTCGTCGACCTTTGGAATTCGAGGTGGGAGACCACGTTTTGCTAAAGGTGTCGCCGACGAAGGAGTTTTCGTTTTGGGAAGAAAGGAAAGTGAGCCCGAGATTTATTGGACCCTTTGAGATTCTCGGCGAGTCGGTGAATTAGCGTACCGTTTGGCGTTACCTCCAGCCTTGAGTCATGTTCATAGCATTTTTCATGTTTCCTAGTTGAGGAAATATGTTAGGATCCTAGTCACGTCATCGATTATGGCGAGGTTGATATTGCCAAGATATTACTTTTGAGGAGCGTCCTTTGAAGATTTTGGAGCATCGTGAGAAACGATCGAGGCATAAGACCATCCCTTTGGTCAAAGTTCGGTGGTCGAGACACGGTGTCGAGGAGGCAACTTGGGAAACCGAGGATAGCATGCGTGCTAGGTACCCGGAGTTGTTTGTTTCTTAAGTTTCGGGACGAAACTTATTTTTAGAGGGGTAGAATGTAATATCCGGTATTTTTCTTTCCCTTGTATTTCACTTTTGGTATATTTCTCGGTCATAGTGACCCTCATGTATCTTTCAAGATGTCCTTCCTGTCAATTGTTGAATTGTATTCTCGTTATTGTTCGTTGTTTCAATTTTCCTCACATGAGTTCGACTTTGTTAGATCACCATTAATTTTTGGTGACTCCAAAAATTATAAATCTTTGCAATATTATAGAACATCGAGTTAGCTTTCCAATGGTTCAAACGGTGAGTCAATCGGAGTCCTGAGAGAGTTATGGTCGTTTCGCTTTTGGCCGAGCACTTCCAGTAGCCTTTCGGCCGATAGGGGGGGTCGATAGACTCTACTGCCGGCATTCTGTATGGGTATCGGTTGGGCCTATCGGCCGATAGGCTGGCCGATATGTAAATTTCTTCACCTTCGAACTTCCAGTAGCCTTTCGGCCGATAAGGGGGGTCGATAGACCCTACTGCCGGCATTCCGTATGGCTATCGGTTGGGCCTATCGGCCGATAGGCCGGCCGATAGGTTCTGCTGCGTTACCCTATAAATGTGTTGTTTTGAGCGAACAGCTCATTTCCTTCCCCATTTTACACGGCGTCGCGAGAGAGAGATATAGAGGGAGAGAGAGTTCTTCATCCGGGGGTCGATTTTCATCATTTCTTTTCGGTTGTGAGGCTCGGATAATCAATCTAACGCGTGTTCTACGGATCGTAATACTTGAATCACTCAAGGTAATATCTCTTGAAACCCTACCTTTTTGGATAATTGGGGATTTTGGGGTTTTGTTCGATTCTTTCCGTTTCGTTGATGGATTCATGATGAATATGATTATTCTTGTTGGTATTCTTAGTTTCCCTACGGATTCATGGTATATTTCGTGATTTTTACGGAATCGAGAGGGTTCGGTTGTGGTCCGCCCTCGTTGTTGTTTGTATACGAATATACATGAATCGTAGGCGGGTTTCCGGGAGTATTCCATTTCCATAATCGTTTAGAAGTGGTTGTGATTGTGCTATTCAAATCGTTAGGTTCATCTCGCCGGTCCCTTGCGGTCGTGTTCAACTCTTCCGTTCCGTTCGTGTTATCATCTATTTAATCGAGGCAAGTATTTTTGGAAACCTTTATGCTTAACGTGAAATAGTAATGTATATTGTGTGTGATTGCTCACCTCGGGAGGGTCCGACGGGATCACGGAGGGAATCCAATGGTATAGCCACGATTCACGAGTTTGTTTCGCTAGCCGCCTGGGAGGGTCCTTAGGGATCACGGAGCGGGATCAATGGTATAGCCCTGTTCCCAAGGCGATGCGTGTGCGTGGTTTGTTTTATAATATGGCTCGGGAGGGTCCTTAGGGATCACGGAGCGGATCAATGGTATAGCCTGCTCCCACGGCAAATTGTTTGACTGTTTATTTAGGAAAGGACATGTCTAGTTTTGGTTTTAGAAAATGATATTGACGCATGTACTATGAAATGTGTAAGCGATTGGTTTGCCTTGATTACTTGTACTAGCGTAATTGCTAACCCTCCGGGACCGTTTTGGGGAAAATCGTTTTATGAATTTCAGGTCAGGTTCATCGGGACGAGCGGGCGCTGGACCAGTACACGGATGATGGCCATGCGTGATGATTGTGCATAAGAGAAGTCTTAATGTCTTTTTGTCTTTTCATCTTTTATGGCTTTTGAACTAATAGCTGTACTCGAGTACTTAAGAGTTCCTGTTCGTCCAGATTGTATTGTTGTGTTTATGTTGTGTTGGATGATGATGTTATATTGACCGGTTGAACCGGGTGGATTGTTCTGTTTTGCGTCTTTATGACGTGGTGTTATTTTATCGTTTCTGTGAGTCGTTGTGTATGATGCTGTTCAGCCTGGTGGGTCCCATATAGGGATTCACGGCGCTGTAATATACCTCGGATATCCTGGGGGTGTTACAGTAAGTCTCCCTACTACATGTTGTACCACGAGCTATACGATCCTGTGTGATTCTGTGTTATGTAGTAGTATTTGAAGGTGCATCGTGAGTAAGTGACATATATTTGTTAATTCCCGTTTTGTGCTAGAATGTAGAATGATATTGCTGAATGTATCTTTGTATAAATCATTTTTCTTGCAAGAGCAACAACCTTGGAATTTTTAGTTTCGAAGGCTTCCGGGGAGCCACGTAAATTTTTAAAATGTTCTCCAAGGGAGGAAAAATTTTGATTTGTGTATGATGACCTCAAGGTCGAAAATTTTTAGACTTCAAACTACCGATATTTCATTATCATCTCATACTATAAGTTTTCAAAACTCGAGTTTTTAACTCAAATAAGGTCTTCAAAATATACTCAAGACGTGACTCTCGTTAGTAATTCTTTGGTTTCATGAATGTTGGTCAGAAGATGCGTATTGATGATGCTCTCGTTGTTGAGCAGTGGTGCCAGTTTTATGATTAAAATAGTAACGTGAATGTTGAGTCCATCGGTAGGTATGTGTTGAGATAGTCCTCTTTATTGAGAAGTAAAATTTTCGTTTTTGTAGGATGATTTTCTTTTGATGGTTGCTTGTGAGATGTTATAATTATGTGAATCGATGACATTTAGACTCGTATGTTGTTGCTTATTTGTAACCTTCGAGTCTAGTATTACCTCATATATGTTTTCAATCGTGTTGGTGATTAGAGCAGTTAGCACAGGCTTAATACGAGCCTAACGCGCGCTAACGTGGCGTGTTTAGCGCATGTTAATCTTTGTTGTAACGCGCGCTAATCAACCTGGGCAGAGGCTATGGAACCGCATTATAGCCGTTAGGTCTAACTTTTGCGGCCAATCACCTGTAGTTGTATTCTCTACGTGGTGTGTAGTGATAACAACTGTTGTGCGTGAATGTGTGTTAAGACTTTTCGTATTGCTCGGTGATATTTGATTGTGTTTGATAAATTGATAAATTATGTCTGCTGTGTGTGTTCAAAAACACTTTCCTGGAAACTTCACAAAGTTTTGACGGTTCGATTAATCGGCGGCTCCGTGTATACTTTGAAAATTATTTGGAATTGGCAAGCCGGCCTTGGATTCTCAAATAAAACCTCGATGGTATTTGAAAGAGTTGTTTTAAAGTACATGTAGATATTTTGTAAAATATTACCGTCGTTGATGTTTGTGAAGTGTTGGGAGAATTTTTGAAAATGATTTTTAACGTATTGTTGTATTTTCAAATAATTCGAGTGAATGATTTTCAAAAATCTTTCACACCATACAAATATTTTATTTCAAAAACCATTGCGATTTTTATTTTCAAAAAAAATATAGTGAAAGATGAAAAATCTCACTCGATGTAAAGTTCAAACTCGGATTTGGAAATGTTAGAGTATGTAAGAATGATTTGATGATCTTGCATGGTTAACTTGTTAGTTGTTAACGGTGATGATGATACGTAGAGGCATGATGACTTCAAATGGTTTCAAATGAGACGGTTAAAGCATGTTGTTTATAAGTTTTGATGAAACAAACCGATGTGCCAAAAGTACTTTTAAAGTTTATTTTAAATAGCATACAAATCCAAGGATTTTCAAAAGATTTCCTTTAAAAGGATACCTCGTGGATTCTCTTTTCGAGTTGTTATTGTTTACCTTATGTGATATGTCGTGCTGAGTTGGTACTTTAGTATAATATTTTGCGAAGTTGTGCAATCGTATTGGGTGGGGATCCGCTTAGTATGTCATTGGGCAGAGGACACAGTCGTGACCACGATACTAATGGCCATGAAGATCGGGTGTGGACCAAGAGGATATGGTCGGGAAGGTTGCTATTCCAGCACTTCGTTCTCGTTGTTTAGGTTTCGGGACGAAACCTCTTTTAAAGGTGATATGATGTAATACCCACATTTTTCTTTCTTTCTCTTGTTTCGGCCCAACCGTATCGACTCGACTGTGTTCGTTGATGCTTCTGACCTGGTGTTGTTTCCCACCTTTGTCATTCGAACGAGTTCTAATATTGTCCCAAATTGATCTATATATCGTTGTGACCTTTCCAAGTTCGGAAAATTAGTCTCGTTTTCGATCTTCCAACCCTTGGGCGGTGGAATTCCGTATTTGTTCAGCGATTGGCTTGCGTTTTGATTGATGTACCGTTGGGTTGGTCAATCGTATTGATTTTCGTTCGTTGTGTTTTGTGATTGTTCGGATAATTGACTTGATTGTATTATCCATTTGATGACGCTTGTCACTTGTTGGTTTTATTATATCCCTAACGGCGGCGTTGTGTTGGTCGTCGTGGAGCGTGTTTTCACGTCGTATATTCCTTTGCGTTGCTTGTAACGTTTGGCCGATGGGCGTAAGTTACGCGTTTCCTTGCGTATCTCGTTGAGTTTTCCTAGCGGGATATTGCTTCTCCCTACTTGTTTTAAGTTTCGGGACGAAACTTCTTTTAAGGAGGGTAGAATGTAATATCCGTAATTTCGAATTTTGGTAATTTTATTTTTCGGTGGAAGTCCGTTTTGACGACTCGCTCATGACCGTTTCGTCATTTCGAGAATGATTAATTCTGCACTTTTTGTCATCCGAGTTCGTTTCGGTATCTTTTTGTTGAGTTCCGAGCTTTTTAGCGACTTTTCCGCACTTGAGCTCGATTCTTGCGAATCTCGTCCGAAACTGTTGTTTCGAGTTTCTCGTAAGTTCATTTGATGTTATTATTCATGTTGCGAGCTTTGGTTTGGTGTTTCGATCGCGTATCGTGATTTTCGGACGTTTTGGGCCATTTTCGTAATTTCCCAAAGTTTTGGGTAATTACTTCCGTTGTTGAATTCCGATCCTTCGGGTGGTCGGAATTGTGTGTTCTCTTAGCTCTTAGATTCGTCTTTGCGAGTACGTCGTAACCGTATCATCGATTCGTATTCAGGTTCGGGGTCGTTCGGCCGTCGAGTTGGCCCCGCCCGAGTCATTGCCGGGCAACCTGGGCCCAGGCCGACCGCCGAGTCACGGCCGTAGTGCTCGGCACTTCCGCCGAGTCACGGCCGGCAGCGTTTCGGCAGCCTTCTCGCCGAGTAGTCCGTGGGCCGCGGCACATGCCGGGCAGTGGCCGCGCACACTCTGTGGCATTTTTCGGCCTAACCGAATGTACCGGGTGCCGCGGCACACTCGCCGAGCCGCTGCACACCGCCGACCACCGGAGCCATTTTTGGCCTGTGCCGCGGACACCTGTGCGGCCTTATTTATGGCCCCAGACGGGTTTTGGCCATTTTTCTCACTCGTTTTCTTCCTTCCGCGGCCGAGCTTGGTTAATCATGGAGAGATGTTGTTGGACAATCAATCCATGAAGTTTTGGAGTTCATATCATCAATCATCCATCCTATAACACCCTCCGATCTACCGACCGCCGATTTCCTAGAAATCTAGTTTTGGGGAATTTGGGTGTTTTGGTTGTTTTCGTCCGATTAATCCGATTTAACTTAGGATTATGATGGATTGATGATTATTTAGATGTATTATATCATTTCCATTGTTATTCCATGGTTGGATCGTATCGATTCGTTGTTTTGGTCAAGTTCTTGATCGACGCCTTGAAGGTGTCCGGTAAAATGTCATAGAGGGGTTTTCGGGCGTTCTACGATTATTCTTCCTCGTATGATCGATGATTTATTGATTATATGTTGTTAGGGTCCAATTCTTGTGAAGAACTCAAGTCGGAACCCTTCCGTTTGTCGTTTTCTTCAAGCTTCTCGATCGTGGGTGTATTCTTTTCCTTCGCCGGGGAATCGTAGGTGTTCGAGGTGTCCCGACTGAGCCGTGATTGTAGGAGTGTCCGGTATCGATTATAGAGGCAAGTATCTTGCCCATACATTACGTGTTTTGTGGATATTATGGTTGTTAATCGTCGATATGTGCTAAATAAATATTAATAACCATTTTTCAAAAGAATCGGTATATTTACCATCATGGTTTTTGTAAAGGTGACCCGTATGTGTCGGGAATTAATGTGCTTAGTTGAATATGTGTGCTAGTGTCGAGTATAGAATCACCTTACTTTCTTGTGATGTCATTGCGTATGATTATGTCGTTGGTAAATATAAAGTGTAATTCTTTTGTCAAATTATGTGCTTGGAGGCCCGTGGCTATGGACGAATATGTGAGTTTTTGGTGATATTGGTTGTTTCGTTCGGTGCTGTTGAAATCCTGTGCTCCCTTGTGAATTGATATAGTTACGGGTGGTAGTACGTGTTGGATAATTTGGCCATTCTAGCAAGGTACCTCGACTATATATATTTTGTGTGTTTTACGTTTGAGAGTCGTGGTTTTTTAATATGTGATTTGTTTCTCTTCCACCTGGGATGGCATGTGGCCTCTGGGGGCCGATACTAATGGGTACGGCCACGGAAGTGGACTTGGGTGCGTGTGTTGATGTTCTTCCACCTGGGGACGGTTCGACGGGACCTCTGGGGGCCGATACTAATGGGTACGGCCGCGGAAGGGGTTTCCCACCTGGGGACGGTCCGACGGGGCCTCTGGGGGCCGATACTAATGGGTACGGCCATGGGTTACCAAGTGTGGTTTCGGTGATGTTGATGTTTTGATGATTAATTGTGATATTGTCCGGAGTATCACAATGCTTTGCGCTCGGGGTCGAGAGACATTATATATCGAGTCTTGGTGCTTGGCTAGAATGGCATAAGAATAATGTGTTATGTGTAATGTGTCCTTGTAAGTGAATTGAAGTGGATGATCGGGTCGTGGACCCTGTGTTTTGTGACCGGAATGGTTGGGTCGTGGACCCCGTGTTTTGTTAAACGGATTTGTATTTTGGAAAATGAACTTTGGGGATGTGACCCTAAATGGCTTTCGAGGAATTAAGAACTTTTCAATTGCTGATGTTTTCAAAACTCCCGAGATTTGGAAATGTTTTCAAAATGCTTACTTGCTTCGTTTCTGCTTTCAAGACTTGAACTATTTTTAACTAAATATATCTCGGGAAGTCTTTCGTTATATTCTCGGAATGTGTTGTGTATGGCTCGTATTTGCACTTTATACTTGCACTAGCGAAACAGTGGAGTTTTGCTAACCCCCGAGTAATCGGGGGGTGGATATCTGTATTGTGTCCAGGTACATGCAGGTTTTCGGGAGCAAGACACAGGATCGGTGCGAGGGATGATGAATGACGAATGATACTAATCACACAAAGGCCAGTTTTGACTTCAGTTAGTCGGAGTCCATTGTATTGTCTTTTCCGCTGTCTTATTGTTCGTCGTTGCAAGTATTTTACTCTTGCATGTGTATGAGTCTGGATGAGTTTATGTATTTTGATTTGTAAGTCAGTGACGGAAGACCAAATCGGTCTATTGATTCATTATTTTGATTCGTCAGTATGTAATGTAATGTGTTGTGTTGATGTCTAGCCTGGTGGATCCTCACGGAGAGGGTCTGCGGCGTGTAATATTCCCGGTTTGATCTGGGGGTGTTACATGGTCAAGGATATAGAATATCGGATATCGAGGATAGTTATTGTGATAACATAAGTATCGGGATAAAGGTTTTTGGTATTGAATGGATGGTACTTTATTTGAGATTATTTGTATAACTGTGTATTCGTTCAGGGATGTTGTTCGTGGAAAGGATGTTGTCTTCGGCTTTGAGGTAATTTATGTATTGTTCAGTTATGAGATAATTATTATGTTGAGTTGTTGTATATGTTGTGTGTTGAGGCTTCGTATATTGACATTCGTACTGGTTGTTCTTTGAGGGACGTTGATCCAAGGACTATTGTTGGTATTAATGATTGTGTTGATCGTCTCATTGGGGGATGTTGATGGATATGGTCCTCGGCTTTTAGGTAATCTAAGCATTTGTTCAGTCATGTGGATAATTAGTATGTTGAGTCGTTGTATATGTTGAGGTTTCGTGTAATGAGTTTCGTATCTGTTATTCGTTGAGGGATGTTGATCCCAGGACAGTTGTATTGAGATTCTAGATCGTGTTGGTCATTCATTTGGGGATGATGATCCCAGGATTGATGTTTTGGATATTGATTAGCCGTGTCGACTTTTCATTGTCAATCTGTTGTTGTTCACTTCGGTGAGTCTTTTGATCCTTATTGGATATGTGTTTCTTTGAGTTTCATTGTCATGTTGCATCGTGACATATCTAGAGTCATATCTGCGTGCCGATTGGTTATTGTGTAGGATTTTTAGCCGGGCACATGATGGTTATGTGTTGATATTTCCACATTGAACCGTGCACACGAGACGTAGTTCCTGAGGCTAATTAGGTACAAGACCACACGTGTATGTGATCAATACCCGGGGTGGCTTGTGCACGGACACATTTCCGAATCGGGCGTACTATGATTTCCATCTTTGAGCCATATTGTTTGGTCGTTCATCCTCCATTCATGGTTGGGTATGTTCAACGGTTTGCGACTGGTTGTTCATACGCCCGAGGGGTATGTTTCGACAGTCGAGGTTATTTTCTTAAGATCCATTATTGTTGATCGTTTGGAGTTTACCTTGTTGATGTTATTCTCGGTTATTGTTGGTCCTTTATTGATCATTTGGAGTTTACCTTGTTGATGGTATTCTCGGTTATTGTTGATCCTTCATTGATTGCGTTCGAGATTTACCTTGTTGATGGTATTCTCAATTATCGTGATCCTTTATTGGTCGTATTGGAGTTATCATGTCGATGATATTCTCAGTGATGTTTTGGTTGATCATTGTTATTGATCGTATGAGCATTCGGACTGTAAGTCGATGTTCGGGCTTTGTTATCATTATCATGTGGTAGTTGATCTACAGATATGTTGTGTGTTATTGGTTTATACATGTTGATATTTGATTGTGTAATCCGACGGACAGGATTTGGCACAAATTGGATTATTTCCACACTTATGAGTTATGATGATGTTTTGAGGATTGTTGGTATTTTTGGAATACAGTACATATAATAGTTGTTAAGTTTATCTCGTCATTTGAGAATGCGAAATGTGGATTATGGTAAGGATTGATTTGTAATGAATTTCCATGGACTGGTAAGGTTATGACGGTAAGTTTACATCGGTATTATTCTTACAGTATTATTACATTGGTATGTAATTATTTATGATGATGTGACCGATATCATTATTGAGTATTGTGGCTGACCCCGTCGTGGGCTTTATTTTTAGGTACTCGGACATCGAGCTAGTAGCGGTCGTGAAGGGATGAGCTTCCCGATGTGATACTGGCGGTGGCATGTTTTGGAGTATCGAGTATTTCTTTTCTGGTTATTCATTTCCGCTGCAAATGTGCATTTTGAACTGTGTTTTTATCCGCTGCGTGTGTATATTTCAAAATGGCTTTTCGGTATCTTTATCCGCTGCGTGTGTATATTTCAAAATGGCTTTTTGGTATCTTTACCAACTCGTGTGTATTTTCAAAATGGCCTTTTGGCATTTTGCGAATTTGGGTTATTTTCGTCAAACGCTTTTTCCCAATTATTTTTCGGTACCTTTAAGTGGCGGCTTAACGTACACTTTGAACTGTCGAGATTTCGCACTTCGCCTTGTATTTTCAAATGGTATTTTATGACGGTATTTCAAAATTATTTTTTTGAAAATATTTGAGTATTTGCAAAATACTACCATCATCGGCCTTTTGGCGTTTTTAAACGGTTTTGAAATGGTTTTTAGCCTGGTGGGTTCCGGCGCGGGACCCATGGCGCTGTAATATCCCGGATGGTTTTGGGGGTGTTACAGAAGATGGTATCAGAGCTTGGGTTTTGTGAACCCAGGCGTGTGTGTTATGTGGCTCTACCCGTACGGTAGTAGCGTGGCTTTTGAAAATGATTTTTCTGACTTTTGAGTCAAACCGATTTTTGGAGTTTCCAAAATTTTTGAGTTCTTTTTAGATTGCTTTTTATGATATTGGTGTGTGTTGGTATTGTGTTGAGACTTTGTGTGGGAGTCGTGTGCTAGTATCACGGGAGATCATCGGCTTCACGCACCTGTAAGTATATTAGTTTGGTTATTTCGCTTGTGGCGACGCTTGATTGTTTTTGTGATGAGTTGGAAATTTTGGATTGATCTGTTGTTGGTGACGGGTTAAAAGTTTCGAGGACAAAACTTATTTTAAGGGGGGTAGTATGTAATACCCGGATTTTCAGTATAAATTTTTCGCATTATTTTATCTGAGGTATATTGTATAGCTTGGTGTCTATACAGTATGTATAAAATAAATTGAGGACCGAGACAGTTATACTTGAGTAATTAACGTGTTTGATTGACAGTTATATTGAGGATTTGTTGTATCAGGTTGAACTGATTTGGATATCAGGTATACCGTATGAGAATATTTTTGGATTCAGTATGTGTATTCAGTATGCCGTATGTTCGTATCCAGTATGTCGAGACGTCGGACAGGAACAGTTGGATTTTTGGCTAAGTATAAAAGCCATTACGTACGTTAAGCCTTGGAGCTTACGTACGTAAAATGTGTTAGCTTACGTACGTTATATAGTGTACATAACGTACGTAATAAGAGGAATCGGACAGTTGGGGCCCGTGGTCGGCGGCTTTCGGCGCGGATGTGGATAGGTGAGTCAACGAATGGAGTTACGTACGTTATACAGGGTGTATTACATACGTAATACGAGTATAATAATGTAGCAAGTCAACGTACGTATTACGTACGCAACGGAATAAGTGTTACATACGTTACGGGGCGACTGGCCGAGTCGTGGCCGAGAGGACCTGTAGTGGCCGAGCATGGTCGGCAGTGACTCGCAGGGATGGCCGAGCAAGGTTGGCAGTGACTCGCATGGATGTCCGATCATGGTCGGCAGTGACACGCTGGAGGCAAGGACTGGCCGATAACGTACGTAAGGCTGTGGCCGGTTACGGCCGTAAGGGCTAGTTACGTACGTAAGCCAGCTGCCGGTTACGTACATAAGGGTGTCGACCAAACTGGGCAGTAGGGTAGGCTACGGCTGGCTACGTACGTAAGGACCCGCCGGTTACGTACGTAACGTGCCGGCAGGACTCGGCCTATATAAGGCCTGAACCGAGTCATCTTGGGCACTTTTCATATTTCTTCGTTCTTTTCGCGATTTTTCACCATAGATTGATGGTTTTGAGTAGAATCAACTTATAACAACATGTTTTGGAAGTTGGAATCATGGATTAACATCATATTCCACCCGGATCGAAGGTAAGAACACCTAAAATTTTGTTTTTTTGGATATTCTTGAGGTTTCTTGGTGTTTTGGCCGATTTGCTTCGTTTTGATTCAGATTGTTGATTGAACTTGATTGTAAACTCATAATCATTCAATACTCTTGAAGTTTTGTGGATCGAATTCGAGTATTTCTCCGTTAAATCGATTAAATTGGATTAAGCCTTCAAAGTGTTCGATGAAATGTCTCAATGAGTAGAACTTGGAAAATTCTACACGTTTTCATATGAATGATGGTTGAATTGATATTGTTGTGATGATTCTTCGTATTTACGAGAATTTTGTTAAGGGAAGATAATGAATTGATGATCAAATAATTCGATTATGTTGTTATGATTATGGAATCATAGTATTCTCGATGTTCCTGGTAGTTTGTTGCGATTCATGATGTTATGAAAGGTATATATGTTGAAGGACATGATTATATACACCTTGAATTGTGAATAAGGGTTGTTTAGATGTTAGAACACATCGGATTATGTCGTTTGAGGATTTTGAATGTGATATCGGAATAAGTTGTGTTCTTAAGGAACTCTTGGATTATATGAATTGATGAATATGTTTAAGTGATGTTGGTGTTTTGGATATGAATATGGAATATTCATATCTAGAACTAAGTTATGTGTTTTGATACAATATTCGTATAGGAATACGAATATGATTCCGGATTTGATAAGGTTATGACTCACTTTTGAGTTTGAGAATTTATACGTATTGAACAAGTGTTCAATTCGGATAATGGAATTATTTGAAACCTTTGGAATATGGTTATCTATAATGTTGAATTAATCGGATCGTCTGGATTGATGATGATAATCGGTAATTGGTTTATATTATGATTTTACAAGGAGGAAACTTGTAATCGTATTTAAAGATTGAATTTGGAATCGTTAATGCTTCGACACTTGGTTAAATTTATTATTGATATGATCTTCGGATTGTGGAATCGTATTGTGGTTTTGAATTCGTGTTTGATTGGTTCGGATTGTTTGGATTTGTATTTAATCGGGATATTGTAGAACCGTTGTGTTTGTTGATCTGTTATTGATTGTTATTTGTGATCATCGAGTTACGGCTTGTATTGTGGATATGAGTTCGTATTTGTTGAGTTGGATTATTTGGTTTTATGTATATGATCGAGGTTTCGTTGAACCGTTGAGTTTGTTGATTGGGTATGTCGGTTATTAATTTTTATCGAATGTGTGTTAATCGGTTATTGCAATAGGTTGTGATGTTTTGATCGTGGATTATGACCGTTGTGTTGCGGTTGAGGTTGAAGAGTTCGTATATTGCTCTTGGTCAGGGCTGAGGAGCTCGTGGACGAAGGCAACAAATTTTGGTAATGGTTTCGTCGTATCGGTATCGAGGCAAGTTTCTACTTGTTCAGTTTATAATATTTAATGAATGGTTTCGTTTTCATTTCATTTATAACTCGTATAGCAATGTTGTTAGAAATGTAAGTTGTCGGGATAATGGTTTGTATATCGTACTCTGGTTGTAATAAATCATAAGGTATATGATTTAATTGTGTTCAGGGAAGACGTGAGTTATCTTTGGTCAAGGATATAGAATATCGGATATCGAGGATAGTTATTGTGATGACATAAGTATCGAGAAAAAGGTTTTTGGTATTGAATGGATGGTACTTTATTTGAGATTATTTGTATAACTGTGTATTCGTTCAAGGATGTTGTCTTCGGCTTTGAGGTAATTTATGTGTTGTTCAGTTATGAGATAATTATTATGTTGAGTTGTTGTTTATGTTGTGTGTTGAGGCTTCGTATATTGAGATTCCTACTGGTTGTTCGTTGAGGGACGTTGATCCTAGGACTATTGTTGGTATTAATGGTTGTGTTGATCGTCTCATTGGGGGATGTTGATGGATATGGTCCTCGGCTTTGAGGTAATCTAAGCATTTGTTCAGTCATGTGGATAATTTGAGTTGTTGTATATGTTGAGGTTTCGTGTAATGAGTTTCGTATCTGTTATTCGTTGAGGGATGTTGATCCCAGGACTGTTGTATTGAGATCGTAGATCGTGTTGGTCATTCATTTGGGGATGATGATCCCAGGATTGATGTTTTGGATATTGATTAGCCGTGTCGACTTTTCATTGTCAGTCTGTTGTTGTTCACTTCGGTGAGTCTTTTGATCCTTATTGGATATGTGTTTCTTTGAGTTTCGTTGTCATGTTGCATCGTGACATATCTAGAGTCATATCTGCGTGCCGATTGGTTATTGTGTAGGATTTATAGCCGGGCACATGATGGTTATGTGTTGATATTTCCACATTCAACCGTGCACACGAGACGTAGTTCCTGGGGCTAATTAGGTACAAGACCACACGTGTATGTGATCAATACCCCGGGTGGCTTGTGCACGGACACATTTCCAGATCGGGCGTACTATGATTTCCATCTTTGAGCCATATTGTTTGCTCGTTCATCCTCCATTCATGGTTGGGTATGTTCGACGGTTTGCGACTGGTTGTTCATACGCCCGAGGGGTATGTTTCGACAGTCGAGGTTATTTTCTTGAGATCCATTATTGTTGATCGTCTGGAGTTTACCTTGTTGATGGTATTCTCGGTTATTGTTGGTCCTTTGTTGATCATTTGGAGTTTACCTTGTTGATGGTATTCTCGGTTATTGTTGATCCTTCATTGATTGCGTTCGAGATTTATCTTGTTGATGGTATTCTCAATTATCGTGATCCTTTATTGGTCGTATTGGAATTATCATGTCGATGATATTCTCAGTGATGTTTTGGTTGATCATTGTTATTGATCGTATGAGCATTCGGACTGTACGTCGATGTTCGGGGTTTGTTATCATTATCATGTGGTAGTTGATCTACAGATATGTTGTGTGTTATTGGTTTATACATGTTGATATTTGATTGTGTAATCCGACGGATAGGATTTGGCACATATTGGATTATTTCCACACTTATGAGTTATGATGATGTTTTGAGGATTGTTGGTATTTTTGGAATATAGTACAGATAATAGTTGTTAAGTTTATCTCGTCATTTGAGAATGCGAAATGTGGATTATGGTAAGGATTGATTTGTAATGAATTTCCATGGATTGGTAAGGTTATGATGGTAAGTTTACATTAGTATTATTCTTACAGTATTATTACATTGGTATGTAATTATTTATGATGATGTGACCGATATCATTATTGAGTATTGTGGCTGACCCCATCGTGGGCTTTATTTTTAGGTACTCGGAGATCGAGATAGTAGCGGTCGTGAAGGGATGAGCTTCCCGATATGATACTGGCGGTGGCATGTTTTGGAGTATCGAGTATTTCTTTTCTGGTTATTCATTTCTGCTGCAAATGTGTATTTTGAACTGTGTTTTTTGTTGGAATATTTATTCCACACATTATTTAATTTGTGTTTTGATGATTAAAGTTGCTAAATGTTAGGCGTATTTTTATGCGCTTATTTATCATTAGTTTATATCCATTTTGAGCCTAAATCTACATAAATGAGCTTTTAATGCATTATATTTATATGTTTTGTAGAAAATTGGAGTCCGGAAGCTCGAACGGCGAAAAACGGGCCAAAACGGCGATTTCTAGTCATGAGCCGCGGCACAAGGAAAGCGGGCCGTGGCACAAGAAGGTGACTAACAAGTGCCGAGCGAAATTTACTGTGAGCCGCGGCACAAGTATGCTGAGCCGCGGCGCAGGAAGAAGAAAAGGCGCACAGGCATCTACGCTGAACGTTGGGGCTGCGGCACAGATTAAGTGAGCCGCGGCCCACGGGGCAGTTTTGCTGAGTCTTCCGCGTTTCTGGGCCGATTTTGAAGCCCTTTTTCGACCCAATCCCCAGACGCGTTTTGGAGGATAATGATAGTTATAAATAGGGGTTTAAGGTCAGAAGAAAATTGGGGCATCGATTGATAGAGCAGAGACATCGTAGGAGGGATCGAAGAACACAAGTATAGGAGATACGTAGGCGACGACAAGACCACGGATCCCTTAGGGTTTTTCTTAATTTTTCCGCATCTTATTTTCTAGATCTGTTCGAGTAGGATTGTGATTGTAGCCGATTACATGACGGTTTGATTTATTTATTTTTATTTCAATTCACCCGTTATTCGTATTGAATTGGATTCTTCTTACCGTTCTCAATGCTTTCAATTATATGGCCAATAGTTGAATTGATTTGAATGTCTTTATGGATTCGGGAGATGAAATTTAGGCATAGTTCTTGTGAGAAAAATCATGATTGTCGTGAGATAGGGATATACTCATGGGAATTATCAAGCCTGTTTATTGTGGGGATTCATGAACTGTTTTAGCTATTAATTATCTAATTCGAATAGGGATATATCGAGATAATAATTCTTAGTATTTTCTATCGACCTTGGGAAAGGCTTTAGAATAATTTAGGAATTCCTGGCTTACAATCAATTGAATAAAAGTGAATTGAATTAAATAAAAATCATTTCTGATTGTTTGAGGAGAAAATCATAATCCTACGCCCTTATTATTATTATTTATTTTATTTTTACTATTATTATTTTCTATTTATTTTTCTGCAATTAGTTTAGAAATAAATTCTATATAATTGTTCTTCAAATAAAATTTCGAGTTGACTGTATTTTGGTACTTAGTGAAATCAGACCTCGAGGGAACGATATCTTACTTATCACTTTATTACTTGTTGACACCGTGCACTTGCGGCATAGTGTGAGGGATTTCCTCACAACAAGTTTTTGGCGCTGTTGCCGTGGACTGATTTTTCGCTAATATCATTACCAAGCGACTCTAATTTTAATTTGAAGTTTTTTTTTAGTTTCTATTTTTCTTTCTTATTTTTCATTATGTTTTCCTTTGATTATCGTGACCCTTGGCATTTCATAAATTTCGATGATCTTAATAATTTGCCTAATAGGGTCAGTCAGCCCCCTCCCCCGAAACAAAAGACCATGTTTGAACATTGTGTAGACGCTCTCAAAAATTCTGATAGTACCCCTCTTGAGCGAGAATGTGCAAGTCGTGGTCTTGAGATTCACTATGGTTATTTTCCAGCTCATCGATTTAGCAGTGAAGTTGAGGGGGAGGTTGAGAAGAAAGACATGTTGAGTTTTAGGATCGATCCCCCAGCACCTGATAATTACATAAAGTGTGATGAACTTGTAGAAGAAGTTACCATTGATGATGTTTCCAAAGAAATTTCATTAAATTGTCATCAAACTTCGAACAATAAGGTGAACACTTTTGTGCCTAAAATTTTATTAATGGTGCCACGCATAATTTTTCCTAAATCCATATTGGGAGAGATTGATCCCATTATTTTTGATTTTGTTGAGGCTGATTCTGTGAGTTCTAATGAGGTTGTTCATGATATGTCTTTATTATTTACCCATTCGAACTCTGCTTATTTTTTCACACATTATAATTATTATATTCTTTCATCATTTTTTGGTTGTCCGCATAATTATTCTTACTCATTATTTTTGGCAACCAAGCATGAACCAAAGCCTTCCTTGTGGAATAAGAGGCTTATAGATTGCAAGAAGGGGGTGTTTGGCAATCTCCCTAGAAAGAAGCCACGTTAATTTTTTTTTATTTGCCACATCGTGCTCAAGACGTAAAATAGAGCGCTTGATGGGAGGCAACCCATCATTTTTACTTGCTTTCTAGTTAGTTGTTTTTATTTGATTTTTCGTTGATAATTTTTTGTTATTTCGTTTAGATTTGTGTATTCTTGTTGGCCCTTATTTCTCTAATATATTTTTTTTAACCCCAATGAGTTAATATCCTTCATATTCTAGTCTTTCTTGACTTAATGTCTACAGTTATTTCATGACTAGAGACTAAGTTTGGGGGTCCCTCGTGATGTTGGGCATTATTTGAAGTATGGATTGACAGACGATTCCACTCAGACATGTGCTGGCGTTCAAGAAGACATTTGGAATAAGATTCATTTTTCCTTATCTCTTTTATTTTCACATGAGTTTATTGTTGATGATTTTATGTGTAGTGGAATAAATTGAAGCATGCGATATTTTCTTAATTTTTCTTGGTTATAAATTGCGATTTCATCATTGCTTTATTTTACTTGCATGCTGTTGATGGTTTTTGCCAAAAACGTGAATTTTTCGTGCTTCCGTGTGTAAAACTGATGTTACGATACTGTTTTCTTTTTGAAGAAATGGTTGACTTTTGGTCGAGTTGCAGTCAGCGATATCTATTTCCGTTGAGCATTCATTTAGGTCTATATTTTTTCGTTTTTGTAGAAATCTTAGCAGATAAGAAAGGAGACATACGTGTTTTCAAATCTCCGTCTATATGTTTGGTTATACTTTTTGCGTAGCTAGTCGTCCAGTAACATGAGTCTTGTTGGCACTTATATTGAGTTTAGAGTCGGACAGTTTTTCCCAAAAAGTCGTGATTTTATTTGTTCTATGATGGGAAGTCTAGTAACCGGGGGTATTCGCGTGACTCGTTGTTTACTCTCGCGTAAAACAGCGACCTTGAATCGGACATGCGAGAATAGCTATTCGAGTTTTTTCTCCACTGTGGAGGGGAACTTAGTAACTAGAAGCATCCATGTGCCCCATGAGAGTCTTTTACGTCAAACGGTTCCCAAATACATGAGAATGGAAATCCACCCTAGGGTTATCCCGATAAAACATCCCAAGATCCGAAACCTAGTGGTTAGCTCGAATCATATTATTGATCATACATAAGGGAATACTGTCCGAGGGTTATTTTTGATGATGAAACTATTGAAATTTGTGCCACTAGACTGTGGGACTGGGCGAGTTGGCTCGTTTATTTTAACCCTTCATATTGGCGGTCGGTTAAATTCACGCTTGTTAATCTTTGAGCTTGATTTTCTTCATGAACGATTGATTTTCACTGAAAATGGTTACTTGGTGGAATCAGTGTCCTGGATGTGACTCACTATTACGATACTTGTATTATTCTTTGAGAGTTTCAGGGTAGTATTGATTAAGTTGAGCACTATGGACTTGCACGATTATTCACGATACATTTTGTTTAAAATTGATTTTTGCTTGAGGACAAGCAAAGGCTCAAGTTTGGGGGTATTTGTTAGGCGTATTTTTATGCGCTTATTTATCATTAGTTTATATCCATTTTGAGCCTAAATCTACATAAATGAGCTTTTAATGCATTATCTTTATATGCTTTGTAGAAAATTGGAGTCCGGAAGCTCGAACGGCGAAAAACGGGCCAAAACGGTGATTTATGGTCATGAGCTGCGGCACAAGGAAAGCGGGCCGCGGCACAAGAAGGTGACTAACAAGTGCCGAGCGAACTGTACTGTGAGCCGCGGCCCAGGAAGAAGAAAAGGCGCCCAGGCATCTGCGCTGAACGTTGGGGCCGCAGCACAAATTAAGTGAGCCGCGGCCCACGGGGCGGTTTTGCTGAGTCTTCCGCGTTTCTGGGCCGATTTTGAAGCCCTTTTTCGACCCAATCCCCAGACGCGTTTTGGAGGCTAATGATAGTTATAAATAGGGGTTTAAGGTCAGAAGAAAATGGGGGCATCGATTGATAGAGCAGAGACATCGTAGGAGGGATCGAAGACCACAAGAATAGAAGATACGTAGGCGACGACAAGACCACGGATCCCTTACGGTTTTTCTTAATTCTTCCGCATCTTATTTTCTAGATCTATTCGAGTAGGATTGTGATTGTAGCCGATTACATGACGGTTTGATTTATTTATTTTTATTTCAATTCACCCGTTATTCATATTGAATTGGATTCTTCTTACTGTTCTCAATGCTTTCAATTGTCTGGCCAATAGTTGAACTGATTTGAATGTCTTTATGGATTCGGGAGATGAAATTTAGACATAGTTCTTGTGAGAAAAATCATAATTGTCGTGAGATAGGGGTATACTCATGGGAATTGTGAAGCCTGTTTATTGTGGGGATTCATGAACTGTTTTAGCTATTAATTATCTAATTCGAATAGGGATATATCAAGTTAATAATTCTTAGTATTTTCTATCGACATTGGGAAAGGCTTTTGAATAATTTAGGAATTCCTGGCTTACAATCAATTGAATAAAAGTGAATTGAATTAAATAAAAATCATTCCTGATTGTTTGAGGTGAAAATCATAATCCTACGCCCTTATTATTATTATTATTTTTTATTATTACTATTATTATTTTCTATTTATTTTTCTGCAATTAGTTTAGAAATAAATTCTATATAATTGTTCTTCAAATAAAATTTCGAGTTGACTATATTTTGGTACTTAGTGAAATCAGTCCTCGAGGGAACGATATCTTACTTATCACTTTATTACTTGTTGACACCGTGCACTTGCGGCATAGTGTGAGGGATTTCCTCACAACACTAAACAACAAAACAACATTGAGGTGAAGCAAAACGACGATGCAGACGAAGACGCAAAAAGTTGCAATCTGGACAAAATTAGCGCAAGCAAGTCATCATACGTTAGCGCATGCTAACGAGGAGTAATCTGCATTTCAGCCAAGTTTCGAAGTAAGCTGAAGTGAAGTCAGCTGATGGGATAGCGCACGCTACACGTTATCATTAACGCACGCTATCGAAGCCTTGTTACCGTTGTGAAGGAATTCAAACACAGAATAATGTATGCAATGAAGTCAGCATTAGCGCACGCTACAAAGAAGGAATAGCGCACGCTAAGTAGTTTGAATCTAGTCAATCAGAACGTTAGGAAAAGCAGGTCAAAGTCAGCATATCAAACGGATACTTTGACAAGTCATGCAATGGATATATTGTATTAGCGCACGCTACAATGTGTTATTAACGCACGCTAATACAAGATGGTTACGTACGTAAGGGAGAAGGTATAACGTACGCTAAAGGAGAAACGAAGCTACTGGACTGAAACTGGGAACAGTCTAATGCACGCTACATGAAAGTCATTACGCATGCTAAAGCAAAAATGTGCGATAGCACACGCTAAGAAGGAAGAGCTAGCGCACGCTAGCTAGTCAACTGGCAGCAATGGCAAGTTTGTGGGAAATGCCTATAAATACCATCCCTATGGTATTGTTTGAGTACAACAACTCTAAGCATTCAAGACATTGATCCTATTTTCATATACTTACATTGTTGTCGTAATATTGAGCTTATATTGTTAGTTTGAGTGTTTATACATTCAACATTATACACGAGAGGTAAAAGAAAAGATACGATTGGATTCGGTGTTATTAGGATCAAGTATCCGACATTGTTAGAATCGCAATCGATATCTAAGTGAGGTTTATCTAGTACCCATAGAAAGCTAGAGTGGTTGATTCCTTATCCAATAGAAAAGGAAAAACGGTTTTACTCGGAACGATAGAAGACAAGCTTGTAAACGGTAATCCCTTGACCGATAGAAGAGAGGCGTAGAGGTTTTGATCTTAATCCTAAGAAAAAGATACACCGAGAGAGGACGTAGGCTTCGTTAATAGCCGAACCTCTATAAATCCTTGTGTGATTTATTTTCCGTAATTTATTTTCGCTTCCGCACAAAAACGGCGCAAATATCCGATCATACACCAACAATTGGTATCAGAGCGGTACTCCAATACGCGGCTTAACATCCGAGGAGAAGATCCAAAATGGCGTTTCAAATGGCTCCCGTCGAAGGACTTGCTCTCAACCGACCACCATTTTTTGATGGATCAAATTTCATGACTTGGAAGAAGAAAATGTCTATTTTTATCCGAGCTTTCGATATCGAATTATGGAAGGTGATTTGCCTTGGTCCCAAAATTCTGACGAACTCAAACGGAACTCTCAAAACCTTTGAAGAGTATGACGATACGGATTAGAAAAATGACCATTATAATTGCAAAGCCACGCAATTATTATATTGTGCTTTAAATCCATAAGAACACAACCGGATATCATCGTGTGATAGTGCCAAAGAAATTTGGAAAATGCTTGAGGTAACACACGAAGGTACGTCTCAAGTCAAAGAGACGAAGATAAACATGCTCCTTCACGATTATGAATTATTCCAAATGAAGGACGATGAATCCATCTCGATTATGCTCGACCGATTTTCGGTCATCACCAATGGATTGGCATGTTTTGGAAAACCACTTTCGAGTAGTGAGAAAGTAAAGAAAATTCTCCGATCACTACCTCGAGAATGGGACGGTACGGTTACGGCAATAATATCTAAAGATTTAAATAATCTTGATTTTAGTGCTCTCGTTGGTTCTCTTATCAACTACGAGATTGTTCTAAAATCTTGGAATGCCAAACCAAAACCGAAGGAGAGGTCGATAGCCTTCAAGGCTAAAATGTCGAAAAAGAAAGAAGAAATCCCGGTGGACGAAAGTGATGAAGAAATGGCATATTATGCCAAAAATATTAATAAGTTCCAACACTTATTAAACCGGAGAAAGAAGGACATTCAAGCGGGTGAACCTAAGAAATTCGACAACACTTGTCGATTATGTCGTAAACCAGGCCACTTTGCTAAGAACTGTCGAGTAAAGCAAAAGGAGGTTTTAATCGCAATATGGAGCGACGAAGATCCCGATGAAGATTTTCTTGACTAAAATAATCTCGCGCTCATGGCCCGGAGTTCATTCGACGATAGCGACGTCGAAAGCCAAGTAAGTAACTCCTACGACAAACTCTTTGAAGCATTCGAATTATTACATACGGACTATCAAAATGCTTTAAATGAAATTAAATCCCTCAAGTCTAAATATAAAACTTTGGAAATTGAAAATTCCAAAATACTTGAAAAAGGAAATTTGTCGAGATCGATCATTCAAAATGCGTTGAAAACGAGAATATTTTAAAGAATGATCTTGTTAAAATTCAAACCGAGCTCAAGAATTTAACGAAGAAATTTTCTCTCGGAAACGAGAAATTTGAAAATATGCTCTCGGTTCAAAAATATACTTTAAATAAAGAGGGGTTTGGATTCAAACCACGTTTCAAAAACGAATCCGTAAATTTCAAAATACCTGTTGCGAAAAATGTTTGAAAATCGGGCATCACATTTCAAATTGTAAAAGCCCAAGACGAACGATAAAAATTAAAAAGATTTGGGTTCCTAAAGGTACAAACGTTTCGTTCACATCTCGAAACAAAAACCAACTATCGGTTGGATCCCCAAAACTTAGTTTTTTAAACGGGGAGAAGGAGATAATACTTTCAGGGGGAGTATTTTTATTACTGCATATTCATTTGTATCATGTATATTAATATTTCATTATACTCTATATACTTTATATTTTTTTTACTTTTTGATGAAGACAAAAAGGGGGAGAAGGAGATAAATTGAGATAAAAATGAGAAGGAGATGAATTGAGATAAAAATGAGTAAAATCGAAGAAGTCGAAAAGAAAAGAAAAGCATACAAATAGAGGGAGTTGAAAAATTGAAAAATGAAAAACGAAGGAGTTGAAAAATAAGGGAGATATCGAAAAGAAAAGAGAATTGGAGAAACTAACAAAACGATCAAAGCCGAAAACTTTGATTCGTATATATATACATATATTTTATTTTTTACAGATTTTATCCAATTCAAGAGTTGTTTTGTAATCATCAAAAAGGGGGAGATTGTTGGAATATTTATTCCACACATTATTTAATTTGTGTTTTGATGATTAAAGTTGCTAAACAACAAAACAATATTGAGGTGAAGCAAAACGACGAAGCAGACGAAGACGCAAAAAGTTGCAATCTGGACAAAATTAGCGCACGCAAGTCATCATACGTTAGCGCACGCTAACGAGGAGTAATCTGCATTTCAGCCAAGTTTCGAAGTAAGCTGAAGTGAAGTCAGCTGATGGGATAGCGTACGCTACACGTTACCATTAACGCACGCTATCGAAGCCTTGTTACCGTTGTGAAGGAATTCAAACACAGAATAATGTATGCAATGAAGTCAACATTAGCGCATGCTACAAAGAAGGAATAGCGCACGCTAAGCAGTTTGAATCTAGTCAATCAGAATGTTGGGAAAAGCAGGTCAAAGTCAGCATATCAAACGGATACTTTGGCAAGTCATGCAATGAATATATTGTATTAGCGCACGCTATAATGTGTTATTAACGCACGCTAATACAAGATGGTTACGTACGTAAGGGAGAAGGTATAACGTACGCTAAAGGAGAAACAAAGCTACTGGACTGAAACTGGGAACAGTCTAACGCATGCTACATGAAAGTCATTACGCACGCTAAAGTAAAAATGTGCGATAGCCCACGCTAAGAAGGAAGAGCTAGCGCATGCTAGCTAGTCAACTGGCAGCAACGGCTAGTTTGTGGGAAATGCCTATAAATACCACCCCTATGGTATTGTTTGAGTACAACAACTCCAAGCATTCAAGACATTGATCCTATATTCATATACTTACATTGTTGTTATAATATTGAGCTTATATTGTTAGTTTGAGTGTTTATACATTCAACATTATACACGAGAGGTAAGAGAAAAGATACGATTGGATTCGGTCTTATTAGGATCAAGTATCCGGCATTGTTAGAATCACAATCGATATCTAAGTGAGGTTTATCTAGTACCCATAGAAAGCTAGAGTGGTTGATTCCTTATCCAATAGAAAAGGAAAAACGGTTTTACTCGGACCGATAGAAGAGGAGCTTGTAAACAGTAATCCCTCGACCGATAGAAGAGAGGCGTAGAGGTTTTGATCTTAATCCTAAGAAAAAGATACATCGAGAGAGGACGTAGGCTTCGTTAATAGCCGAACCTCTATAAATCCTTGTGTGATTTATTTTCCGCAATTTATTTTCGCTTCCGCACAAAAACGGTGCAAATATCCGATCATACAGCAACATTTTTATCAGCTGCGTGTGTATATTTCAAAATGGCTTTTCGGTATCTTTATCCGCTGCGTGTGTATATTTCAAAATGGCTTTTTGGTATCTTTACCAACTCGTGTGTATTTTCAAAATGGCCTTTTGGCATTTTGCGAATTTGGGTTATTTTCGTCAAACGCTTTTTCCTAATTATTTTTCGGTACGTTTAAGTGGCGGCTTAACGTACACTTTGAACTGTCGAGATTTGGCACTTTGCCTTGTATTTTCAAATGGTATTTTATGACGGTATTTCAAAATTATGTTTTTGAAAATATTTGAGTATTTGCAAAATACTACCGTCATCGGCCTTTTGGCGTTTTTAAACGGTTTTGAAATGGTTTTTAGCCTAGTGGGTTCCAGCGCGGGACCCATGGCGCTATAATATCCCGGATGGTTTTGGGGGTGTTACAATATATATATATACATCACACACACACGGTACGTAAATCACACACACATAAATACACATACACACATTTATGTATGTAATGAAAATATATTTGTATATATATATATATATATATATACATACATTTGGAGGAGCCTAGTCGAGAGGAGGGTGTCGTTTCCATTCGTTAGGGCGATCCAAGACATGTATTCCCAAGCTAGGACGTGCGCTAGGACACCAACTGGTGACACCCAGTATTTTCCGGTTGAGATAGGGCTACACCAGGGGTCGGCGCTAAGCCCTCTTCTCTTCGCTCTGATCCTTGACGTCATTTCGCGGGGGATACAAGATGGCCTCCCGTGGTGCATGCTTTTTGCTGACGACATTGTGTTAGTGGCAGAGTCGAGGAGGGAGGTGAACTCGAAGTTGGAGATATGGAGGTCTAAGTTAGAATCCCAGGGCTTGCGTGTGAGCCGGTCTAAGACAGAGTATCTATGGTGTAACTTTAGTGGTGAGGCCAACGAGGTAGATGTAGAGGTAATGATTGCAGATCAGATCGTTCCCCGTACGGATAAGTTCAAGTATTTGGGTTCGATCATTCAGAAGGAAGGTGAGTGTGAAGATGATGTCACTCATCACATCAAGGTGGGGCGGCTAAGGTGGAGAGCAGCGACAGGGGTCCTGTGCGACAAGAAAGTCCCTCTAAAGTTGAAGGGTAAATTCTATAGAGCGACAATCCGACCTGCAATGTTGTATGGCTCTGAATGTTGGGCGATGAAGAAGTCGCTTGAGAGCAAGTTGGAAGCGGCTGAAATGAGAATGTTACGCTGGTCGTGTGGTCGCACAATGTTAGATAGAATCTCGAACGGGGTCTTCAGGAACACGCTAGAAGTGGCGCCCATTTCAGCGAAAGTTAGGGAAGGGAGATTGAGATGGTTTGGCCACGTTCGCAGGAGGCATGCATCTGCTCCGGTGATGAGGGTCGAGAGTTTAGTAGTTGTCGGGGAGAGGAGGAGAGGCAGACCGAGGAGGATGTGGGAGGAGCATCAGAGATTAGATTTGAAGGCCTTAAACCTTTCCGAGACCATGACTGTTGATAGGTGCGCTTGGAGGTGCCAGATCAGAGTTATGGATTCTTTAGTTGGGAGTGGTGCTGTAGTTGAGAGCCTCAGGGTTGGGTTGTCTCGGTTAGCTTTGACCTAGAGCATTGCATTTTTTTTCATTTATTGTATATTTTATCCTATTGCCTTTTACGTGTGGTGTATTTTCGACAGGGAGCTGTGCGCGGAGTCAACCTCTCTTCTGTTTGAACAGCGTTCATCGGGAGTGAAGTAGCCAAATTCCTCTTAGGTAAGTCCCATGTGGATTAAGCCATGGGCTAAGGTATGGTAATGAGTTTTTTCGTATCATATGATTCCCTTTGTATTTTTCACTCGATATGTTGTTGTGCACTAAGCTGAGATTCTTCACGGAAACAACCTCCCTACCGTAATAGGTAGGGGCATGGTCTGCGTACATCTTACCCTCCCAGACCCTGCTCTGAGCGGGATATACTGTGTATGTTTGGTTTGGTTTGGTTTTTATTCTAAAAAGTCTCTTATAATAAAAAGTGTAGGAAGGATTGTGGGAGTGACATGTGTCGCCTTGCCACATAATCATGCCACATCATATGACATGTGGCACCCCCACCCCCCACCCCCCACCCCCACGAAAAAAAAAATTCCCGCAAAAAAAAAAATTGGGGGCCAAATTTTTTTTTCCCGCCAAAAACTTATAAGTGTGATGCACCATTTTTTTTGGTGCATCATAGTTATAAGTTTTGGTGCATCACGCTAATAAGTTTTACTGCATCACATTTATAAGTTACTGCATCATAGTTAACAGTTAAGTGCATCAACTATGATGCAGTAACTTATAACCTTAATGCACTAAATCATAATTGTGATGCATTAACTTTATAACTGTGATACAGTAATAATAAGTTTTACTGCATCGCAATTATAAGTTACTGCATCATAGTTAACAGTTAAGTGCATCAACTATGATGCAGTAACTTATAACTTTAATGCACTAAATCATAATTGTGATGCAGTAGTTTTATAACTGTGATGCAGTAACTTTATAAATGTGATGCACTTATAAATTTTGGCGGGAAAAAAAAAATTTTTTTGCCCCAAAAAAAAAAAGTTTGGCAGGAAATTTTTTTTTTCGCGGGGGTGGGGGTGGGGTGGGTGGGGGTGGGGGTGTCACATGTCATATGATGTGGAATGGGGGATGACACATGTCACTCCCACAATTCTTCCTACACTTTTTATTATAAGACCCTTTTTAGAATAACCCAAACACACACACACACACACACACACACACACACACACATATATATATATATATATATATATATATATAGCACACACGCACACATACAACACACACATCACACACACATAAAAACACACACAGACTTACACAACACACACAAAAGCGCGCGCGCACACACACACACACACACACACACACACACACACACACACACACACACATATATATATATATATATATGTATATATATGTATATATATATATATATAAGGCCCCTAAACTATTCACTTTTGTTTCAAAAGGCACCTGAACTATTTTTTGTTTTAAAGAGCCCTTGAACTATGTATTTCGTGTATCAAGAGGCCCCTATTAAAAGCAATTGACAGATTGTGATGACTCGGCAAACATTTTCCGTTAACTGCCTCCACATCAGCACAATTCCCATTAAGACATAATGCATCAAAAGGCCCCTGAACTATTCACTTTTATTTCAAAAGGCCCCTGAACTATTTTTTGTTTTAAAGAGCCCTTGAACTATGTATTTCGTGTTTCAAGAGGCCCCTATTAAAAGCAATTGACAGATTGTGATGACCCAACAAACGTTTTCCGTTAACTGCCTCCACATCAGCACAATTCCCATTAAATGAACGCAAATCTCATTCCTTTAAAATAAAAAACTGAAAATCTCATTCCCAAAATTCCCAATTCTCAAAGGTTGAGAAACTAGTATTGTTTCATTGTAGTCTGCACTCCTTTTAGAATGAATATTATCTATTTTATTAAGGTTGTAAAACTACTCATTAAGATTGTATAGAGTGTATTTTTTGCTATTTTATTAAGGTTGTAAAACTAATCATTAAAATGATTTGAAATGATGTTGGAATTTTAGCTAAAGATGATGCTCTGTTTTTTATTAAGTTTCCAGATCAAAGATGATATATCCCGGCAATAGAATGTAAATCATATCCTAAGTCTTCTTTCATATGACATGATTTCAGGGTACGAGAGCTTATCAATATCTAAATTGTCACAAACTTGAGTCACCTTCCCACCAATATAACGTGGTTTTTTACTGTTGTTGAACCTCCCACCAAGATGTATGCTAAGAAGAAATGTTATTTCTGACATCCTGAAAAAGAGTAGAATTTTTTTACAAATAACCGCTAGACACTAATCTTGAATATCAAGAAAAAAGCACAAGAAATAATGAATAAAAATTAGAAAGATTGAAATGAACATAAATGAATAGCAAGTAATAGAATTATATATTGAAATCTGCAAATTCAAAATTACAGATAGACACTAATCTTGTGAGAAATGTGCTACCAGCTTTTGACAATAGTTATTTTCAAGAAGAATAAAATACATATCTATTGTGCGGCGATTAATATGCCTAGAAGGCGATCGGCATAAGGCCGAGCGACCGAGTTCAGCATCAAGTGAGCCACGGCGAACTTGCCAAGCGAAGGTATCAGTTCGTCTTCAAGTACCTAGCGATCGATGTCCAGGACGACTGTCTCTTGGCACCTAGCGATCGACTCTAGTGCCCGACCAGGGACGACCGTCCTATACCACGTATAAAACCAACACCCGTCAAATTCTACGAATACCGAATCTCGGAATGGTGGCCCACATGCAGATCCGCAAAAGGCGCCGCGGGGACAAACTTATTCTAAGCCCATCAGCAACTGTCAGTGACAGGGACGGCCTCACTAACCGACAGACCCGCCGAAAGATACGAGGTGGGACCTCACAAGACAGCGACATGGGGCGCGTGTTGTCTTCCCATTGGACCACACAGCTGGCTGCCAGCAGCAGCTGCGGACTTTAAGGAAACTGGCCCATGTGCTAAGACGATCGCTCGCTTATTATAATAGAAGAAAGGCGATCGCCCGTTCGGGATGAAGGCATCCCAACTACCTTCTCTTCTATAAATAGAGGACTTCCAGCATTTGGAAAACGAGAGGACCGAAATCAGCAAATTAGTGGACCAATCGATCGACAAACAGAAGTCCACGTTACATCCCATCTCTGTTACAAGAGCTCACAGAGCATCACCTCTGGTTCTTTCGGCAATCTACTGCACTCAAAAGCTAGATAATTAGGGTCTTTACACTCATTGTAATGGTACTCTAACATTAATACTTGTGTCCCTACGTATTTCGTATTAATAATATCTCGCGAGAGCATTCAAGCCCGAGACTAACAACCCCAGAAAATCTTATGTTATTTACATTCCCACGGACGTGCTCTCGCATTTTGTTTGTTACTCGTCCATTCCAGCATATCATCCCCGATTTATATTTTGGGTAGCAACAATATCTATTTGAATAGAAGGAAATTGTTAGTAAATTATGAAAATATAAGATTTATCACAGATAAAAATACATATCTATCTGAATCCTCTTGGCATGCATTCTTCACAGATAAAAACCTCATAAATAAAAAAAGCAAAAATTTACAAAGCGAAAAATCTTATAATCAACCAATAATCAATAAAAAAATACAACATAACAGACAAATAAATGTAACTATTCACTTTTGTTTCAAAAGGCCTCTTGAAACACGAAATACATAGTTCAAGGGCTCTTTATGTTAGGAATACTTGTTAGATTTTGATGATGTCATCAGTATAAATTCAAATGTCTATTACTTGGCAATAATGTAAGGAAGAACCAAATGAGTATCTTCTATAGGCCAAATATGTTAAAGTATAAAACTTGGCAAAATGTAAATAAGAACCAAATGAGTATCTTCTATAGGCCAAAAATAAGTTAGGCTAAAAATCGGCTAAGTACTAAAGTACAGCTAAGTCCATCAGAGAGGATCAGCCGAGTCAAGTCAGAGTAGTTCTGGTCAAAAATCATCAGGGATGTTTGACCAGACTGCAGCCAAGGTACCTCAGACCAGTCACCTGATCAGACAAGTCCTAAACTGGGAACATCAGAGAGGTCCAGACTGCAGAGAAGTTAACTGCATATCAGCCTAGTCGAGATCAGCCAAGTACTCCAAGTCCACGTCAGCATGCGTTGAAAATTCAAGTATTACGGAAAGTCACATGCAACGTGAAGAGACAAATTGGAGTGATTCCCGCAAAAGATATGAATTAAAAAAGCTATCCAGGCCCACCTTGAAGACTTTAATCGTTTTATATTCAAAAGATTCGGCGCATCACATGCAGAAGTCTTCACAACGGTCGGAAGATAGATTAAAATATGGGAATCCAGCCTTGCAACGTTCAGAAAAGAATAAACAAAGAAGTCTCCCTCCAACGGACTGATTTGTTACAGATTTGCAACGGCTATGAAGGAATGCTCATGGATCAACACCTATAAATATCCGAAGATTTGAAGTTGAGTAACTACCGGTGCGAACATACTTTCAAGCGATCAAAGCATTCAAGCAATCAAAAAGCGAAATACAACATCGTGAAAAGAGCGGTTCTAAAAAGTTCATACTTGAAGAATCTCTTAGTTGGAGAAGACAAAAACTCTTGTCTATAATCCTGAGTTCGGGGTACTTCACTGGTTGAAGTTAAGAGACTGTAAAGGCATCCAAGGATCGAGGATCAAGAGGTGAAAGGCAGTCAAGTGTGGTACAACGGCATGAATTTCCACTGGTTGGAAGCTGTTGTAATTTTGTTGAATCACTGTAATATTTATCACTGGTTGAGAATTATAGTGAATTCATCTCTAACTGGTTTGGAGAAAAGTGGATTAGTAGAGGATTACCCCACCTCTGAGACCACTATAATTGCCCGTGTTCTTTACTATCTTATAGCACCATATTTTAACTGCTACATTCATTGTTAAGTGTTTCATTAGTTACTTTATATTCGTCATCAGCTGACTTCCGCACATATGAAGAACAAACGACTCCAAGTCATTTGTTACCTATCAGCTGAAGAAACTCACTCTTTGAGAAAAAGAGTTTGAATTTCAACAAGTCTATTCACCCCCCCTCTAGACTTGTTCCTGGACGACTTGTGACCTACAAGTGGTATCAGAGCGATTAGTTCATTTATTTCACGAACCAGATCTATATCAGAGATATATCTTTACTCTCAGTTTATAATGGAACACATGCATTCTAGACTCCCTGTGTTTTCAGTTGACGAGTATGATCTTTGGAAGATAAGGATGCAGGCACACTTATATCCAATCCATGATGACATGTTTTGCATCATAGAGGATGGTCTATTCATCTTTGAGAAGGATAACACTGCATTGGAGATCGCAGCAGGGAAGCCAGAGAAGATCCCAAAGAAGAGGATAGAGCTGACTCCCGAAGAAAGAAAGCTGGCCAACCTTGATAACCGGGCCAGAGATGTGTTATATCAAACTCTTGACAAATCCACCATGGTCAAGATCAAGAACTGCAAGAATGTCAAAGAAATATGGGACACATTAGCCCTAATGTGTGAAGGAACGGAGCTGATCAAGGAAAATAAGTTGTCAATTGCTATTCAAAAATTTGACAACTTCAAAATGAAGAATGGTGAATCCATAGACCAAGTGGACACAAGGTTCACTGAGATTATCAATGAGATCAACTCCCTCGGCAAAACCTATGGCAACAGGGAAATGGCACTAAAGGTTCTCAGATCTCTCAACCCTGAATGGAGCATGAAGGTCGTGGCCATGAGAGAGTCCAAGGACCTGAATAAAATAAAAATTCAAGAGCTGTTCTCTGATCTGAAGGCTTATGAGTTCGAGCTTCCAAGTTCATCCTCAACTGAGCCTGCAGAGAAGGGAATAGCATTTGCAGCCGAGTCCCCCGCCAAGAGCCTATCTGATGTAAAGCCTCCAAATCCATTAGATTTTGAGGAAGAAATGGCGTTTATAATGCAAAGGTTCAGCAACTTCCGGAAAAACTACTCCAAATACAAGAAAAATTATAAGGAGAATCCAAGAAGGAACCAGAAAGCTGGAAGCTGGAAGGTGGAGTGCTACAATTGTCACAAGACAGGACATATCCAAATCGACTGTCCTGATCTCAAAAAGGACGAGAGCAAAAAGGAGGTGGGCAGAAAAGAAGACCGAAGGAAGGCCCTCATCGGAGAAGATCAGGAACTTGTAGAATCTAGCAGCGGATTCTTTTCTGATGATGATGAAGAGTATGACTGCCTGATGGCCAACCTAGCTGATGAAGAGGTAACATCTAAACCCTACGGTTCAAATAATATTTCAGCCATGTCACAAGATATGGATCTGCACAAATCTGTAAATCAGCTATTTAAAGATTTTGAAACACTCAAATCTGCACACCAAACTGTATCAGTAGAGAAGACTCAGCTGCAAGATGAGAATAGGCAGCTGAAAAATGATTTTGAAAAACTCAGCCTAGAACTGAATAAGGTTGAAATAACTGCAGCTGACTTTAAAAACCAGGCTGATGTTAATACAGCTGAGATAAATCGATTAACTGTTTTACTTAAAGAAAAATCAGCTGCACTTGCTCATTTCAAAGCCGAATTTACTAAGCTGACTCAGATAAATAAAACTCAGGCGCAGGAAATAACCTCCCTGAAGGCGTCTTCAACTCTGGAAGAATTGTGTACCAATAAAAGGTCACTATATTCCAAATCAGGCCTTGGATATGATCCTCACACTCCCTCTAGTTCTAAAAGAAAGTTTATCAAGGGAGAAACAATTGTCTCGACTGCTGAGCCTACGTATAAACCGATATTTAAAAATAGGCAACAGCCAAGTCACTTGACTAGGCTACAGTCGGGTTACACAAGGCAGCCACCTAGAGAAGCGACTAGGCAATGGCCCAGGCAAAAGCAGCAGCCTAGACAACATGCCCACTATTATCAACAACTCCCTAAAAACAGATTTCAAAATGGGAGGGGCAGATGGAAACCTCAAGGTTATCCTAATTACCAAAATGAACAAGTGTGGAGACCACAAAGATTTAATAAATGGTCTCAGCCAAGATTTAGAAATGGCCTACACTATCAATATTTTGAGGAATATCCATTATACAATCCCAACAGGAGATTCAGACCTCGACCTTACACACCTTATGAGGGTTATAATAATAACAACTTTCAAAATCCAAGGAGAAATCAATTCTCCAGGAAACCAGCTAACCCCAAAGGACCCACACAGATTTGGGTACCTAAATCTCTGCTTGTCTGATTGCAGAAAAGGTGGAAGGACTACAACCACATCTCCACTAACTCAAACTATGGAGGTGAAGAATGGTTTGTAGATTCTGGATGCTCGAGGCACATGACCGGGAACAAGAAGATGTTGTCCAAATACACCAAAGAAAGAGGTCGTGATGTAACTTTTGGAGATAGCTCCAGAGGATAAACAAAGGGCTTTGTAGAGCTGCACCGAGGAAATATTGTAATATCCAAAGTTCATTATGTCAAAGGGCTCAAGTACAACCTCCTGAGCATAAGCCAGTTTTGCGACGAGAAGAATCTAGTAGTCTTCACCATCTGGAAATGTATGGTGATAGATATCCTGTCTGGAGAAGTGAAGCTACAAGGATTCAGAAGAAGAGATGTCTACATGATAGATTGGAACATAGGAACACCTAACTCCTGTTTTCTATATAAGACAGTAGCTGAGAATGGATGGTTGTGGCACAAAAGATTATGTCACCTGAACTTCAAAGCCATCAACAAGATTAGTTCTCAGAAGATGGTCAGAGAACTTTCAGCTGAAGCATTCAAGAAGGAAGCACTTTGTGATGCCTGTCAGAAAGGAAAGCAGACCAGAGCATCATTCAAGCCAGTCCAGCCTACAACTCTCACAACAAGGATCTTAGATCTACTCCGCATGGATCTATTTGGTCCTATCAAGCCAAGGACTTTGAGCGTCCGAAAGTATGCACTTGTCATAGTAGATGATTATTCAAGGTACACCTGGATTATCTTCTTGTATAAGAAGAGTGAAACCTTGACCAAGCTACCTGAGCTGCTGAGAAGGATCCAGAATGAGAAATCCCTATCCATCATCAAGATCAGATCAGATAGAGGAGTAGAGTTTCTCAACAAGGCGATCACCGACATAAATGATCGTAATGGGATCCAAAGATGAGCTCTCTGCGGCCAGGACTCCCAAGAGAATGGAATTGCGAAATAAAAATGAACTGAAGGAAGCAAAGAAGGTCCATGATTGCGTGCGGACTGCTTAAGAGGTTCAGGTCAAGCCGTCAACACAGCTTGCCACACCCAGAACAGGAGTATGATAGTAGGGAGACATGGCAAAACTCCCTATGAGGTTTGGAATAATAGAACTCCTATTGTTGCTTACTTTCACGTTTTTTGTTGTAAGTGTTTCATCCACAACAACGGTAAAACACAACTAAATGCCTTTGATGCTAAAACTGATGACGGTCTATTTATGGGATACTCACAAAGAAGCAAGGCATATAGAGTATTTAATAAAAGAACCTTAGTTGTGGAGGAAACACCCCATTTTGTTTTTGATGAATCTACTGTTGAGTACAGGAAGCAAGTTGAGCTAATTGAGAACAAGCTCAAATCAGCAAACCCTTGAAGAAGTCATTTTACATGACACTGGAATGGTGGACTCACCTGCAGACCATCCTGAAGACCCAACTGTAGCTGCTGAAGACCCAACTGCAGATCAGACAGGATCACCAAACCTATCTGATCCAGTTGCTGCTGATGAAGACCTAGCTGCAGTTGATAAAGACTCACCTGCATATCAGACCCAACCTGCAGATGACAAGACGGTAGCTGATCCAGTTGCAGACCAGAATCCAGCTGATGCAGAAATCCACCAGAGCAATCCAACAGGGGGAACAGACCCAGAAGAAGACGATATCCCCAAATGGCTCAAAGATCACCCAATCCAGCAAATTATCTGGAAGCTGACTGATGGAGTTAAGACAAGACAGTCAACTCTACCCGTAGGAATGGATATGTTCTCATGCTTCATGTCACAAATAGAACCTAAAACAACAAAACAAGCCTTAGAAGATTATTCTTGGATAAATGCCATGCAAGAGGAACTGGAGCAGATGGAAAGAAACAAAGTTTGGGAACTAACAGACAGACCTGATCACAAGAAGGTTATTGGCACCAAATGGGTGTACAAAAATAAGAGTGATGAAGACGGAGCTGTTGTTAGGAATAAGGCCAGACTTGTAGCAAAAGGTTATGCACAGTGTGAAGGAATAGATTTTGATGAAGCCTATGCACCCGTTGCAAGATTAGAGGCCATCAGACTATTCCTTGCATATGCTGCATTCAAAGATTTTGAAGTCTATCAGATGGATGTAAAGAGTGCTTTTCTAAATGGCATCCTAGAAGAAGAAGTCTATGTAGAGCAACCCCCAGGTTTTGTCAAAGGAGACAAAGTCTACAAGCTGTTGAAGGCTCTCTATGGACTTAAGCAAGCACCAAGACCGTGGTATGAAACACCGTCTGTGTTTCTTGGGAAGAATGGTTTTTGCAAAGGAAAGGTGGACAAGACTTTATTCAGAGTGGAGCACGAAGGCCACATATTAATAGTCCAGATATATGTGGATGACATCATATTCAGCTCAACCAATCCAGAGCTATGCGAGAAATTCTCCAACCTCATGTAAGGAGAATTTGAGATGAGTATGATGGGAAAGCTTAACTTCTTTCTCGAACTACAAGTTAAGCAGATGGAAAAGGGAATTTTCATCAATCAAGCTAAGTATACCAAAGACCTAATCAAGAGATTTGGAATGGAATCAGCCAAGCCAGCAAGAATCCCTATGAGCACAAGTACTCACCTGGATGCAGACGAGGCAGGCATATCAGTGGACTCAACCCACTACAGAGGACTCATTGGATCATTGCTTTACCTCACTGCAAGCAGGCCAGACATATCCTATGTCGTAGGAGTTTGTGCGCGATTCCAGTCCAAGCCGAAGCAATCACACCTAGATGCAGCCAAGAGGATAATAAAATACCTTAAGTCTACAGTCAATGTTGGACTATGGTATCCCAAGGATGATAACTTCGAGCTGTCAGGATACTCAGATGCAGATTTCGCACGATGCAAAATCAATAGGAAAAGCACTAGTGGAACGTGCCAATTCCTAGGAACCAGACTGATATCCTGGTTTAGCAAGAAGTAGGTTTCTAACTCTATCTCCACCACAGAGTCAAAATACCTAGTGCGGTAGTCAGTTGTGCTCGATCTTATAGATCGACAAATGCCTAAGGGATTATAATATCATTGCCAATGAAGTTCCTATCTGGTGTGACAACAATAGTGCTATTGCAATAACCAACAATCCGGTTTTGCATTCAAGGACGAAGCACATTGATGTTAAGCACCACTTCATCAGAGACCATGTGCTTAACAAAAGAGTTAGAGTTGAAAGAGTCAGCACAGACTACCAGATAGCTGACATCTTTACCAAACCTTTGCCAGAAGAAAGATATTTGGAGCTGAGCAGAGATATTGGATTACTAGATTGGGAATCTAGTACAGAAGCAAGCTGAAGCATCTCAGAGGAAGGACGGACCTAGCTGATTAAAAGAATCAGACCCTAGCTGATGCAGACAAGAAGACGAAGGACGGACAAAGGAACCTAGCTGATCAGAATCTCAGGCGAGAAGTCCATGAAGTCAACTCATCTGATGCAGAGCGGTCAACAGTCAACAGTCAAACCAGCTAAGTTTTCTAAACACAACCGACCTCTGAATATTTAATTATTATCTGCCATATGTATAATAATATTATATTAATTTTGGTTCACAAGTGGCATTTAAATATATTAATGTTTGATTCACAAGTGGCATTCTAAATACACGTGGCGATCATCTGATAAATCGACCTCCACGGTGGCCAATTAAAACCAACCGTCGAATTTTAAAATGGACCACCGATTCAAATTTGAAATTTAAAAGAATCTCAAAAGGCGTACCACCGTTTCAAATATATAATAATTTAATCCATACGTCTTTTCATCTTCTTTATAAGGAAAGAAACCTCTTCACTTTACCTTTTACGCTTACCCTAGATCTACAGAGCAAAAATTTACAGAGCAAAAAAAATTCTTGAACTCCAAATACACTAAAAAAAATCCTTGTTTGCAGAAATGGAATCGTACTTCGAATGCGTCAATCTGAAGGCAGTCAAGGACCAGATTATCTTCTCCCTGGTCGTTGATTTCGAAGGCTTATTGGAAGCAAATCTGGAGGATTACGATGTGCTTGACCTAATCCGCACGATGAAGCTTAATGGGATCTACCCATTCCTGGACATCAACCCTCAACATTTGTACAAAGAAGATGTTATCGCGTTCTACCGCGAAGCCTATTTGATTCAGGATGGAATTCGGAGCACAGTTGGCGGAATACAAGTCGACATATCGCGGGAGTCGATTCATACAGTTTTTGGTATGAAACACCGCGGCATAGCTGTCGAAGCTCTCAAACAGTCAGCCGCCGAAACCTAGAAGAAGATCAAGGTGGAGAATCTGCCGGAAAAGCTGAAACTCACTGCTAAAAGGAGTGAGATTAAAAAGGTCTATCGTTTTGCGTTGGATATAACCAACAAGATCATTATGGGAATGGCCGGCAGTTACGATCAACTGTCGTCGGCGAAGTTCATGGTGCTGGGAGCACTAATTCAAAATGAGGAAATTGATTGGGCGGATTACATTTTTAGGCAACTTATTCGAGAAGTCAACAAAGCCGAATGGCTTTCTGATGAAAAGAGATTTAAATCCAAGCTGGCATTTGGAACGTAGCTGAGTTGGATTCTGGAAAAGACAGGTATGGCGAAGGGAAGTACTGACCCCTTCCACCCCAACAAAAGACTTGGTCATCTGGACCAAGAGACGTTAAGAAAATTGGGAGGCACAAGGAGAGCATCCCAGATGTTGAAGGAGCTACCTGACACACGGACTTACCCCAGATATCATTCATCAGGCGAGTCGGACCGACCTGAAGCCGACAACCCAACTACAGTCGAGTCAGACTCCGAGTCAGACGACACTCCCATAGCTGTCCGATTCAAGAGAAGGGGACCAGCCCCTGGAGAGCCATCTATCATGCAGTCATCACCAGAACCCTCTCCCAAGAGGCCTAGGCGACTGCAATTTAGTGAGGAAGAGCAGTCAGATCATCATGCCAGCCCTGCAGCCAGGTCACCTACTCACCTGGAAGACCACCGCCTGGCGGCACTGAAACTTCAGTTGTGGCCGTCCTCACCCCAGCTTACATTCCAGAGGAAGAAGAAGCAGGTCTAATCATCTCAATCCCTGAAGCCAATTATATCTTTAACCTACTGGAAAATAATGTTTTCAATCTATCCATCGAACAATTGCAGCTTGTTAAACCACAAGCCTTAAAACACTCTTTTGTCAATATTTTTGAAGAGTGGAAGTTTTTCAAATCCCTGTCATTTACAGATTTTCAGGCTTATATTGAAACTAGTGGTTGGGGATATCCCCAAGCCACAGAGGATGTACTGATTCAGTTTTGTAAAGAATCAGACTTAATTTTAATTCTCCAGGATAATTGGTTCATGTCTCATTTTAAAACCAACATGGACCAATTCATCCATTCCATTATGCTTAGTATTTTTGATGGTTCATTTGGACAAGAAGATGAGGAGGAGGAAGAGAGGAAATTAGGATTGAGGAGGTAGATGGAGAAGAAAATGAGGAAGTTATTGTTTTAGTCGATGAAGAAGAAGAACAAGAAGAGAGAAGAAAAGAAGAAAAGATTTTAGTTGAAAAACAACCTGAGGAAGTTGAGAAAACATAAGAGTTGAATGAAGAAGAAGAAGAAGGAGAAGAAGTAGAACAGGATGAAGGAGAGAAGGATAATGATGAAGGTGAAAAGGATGATGAGGATGAAGGAGAAAAAGATGGGAAAGATAATGATGATGATGATGAGGATGATGATGAAGGAGGAGATCAAGGAGCTGAGAAAGAAAAAGAAAATATTGAAGAAGAAAAGGAGGAAGAGCAGGAGAAAGAGCAAGAGAAGGAAGAAGGAGAAAGGGAGCCGGAGCAAGAGCCAATACAAGAGGCTGCAGATAGGACTGGTGCACCTGCCCGGTATACCAGCCTAGATGCAGAGCTGGCCGAGGACTCCAGATCAGGGACCCCAGAAAAGACCCCATCTGGAGTACCAGCTGCAGATAGGAGCCTGCAGTCTGGTGGTTCAATTGCAGAAGGCTCAGGCGAGCACTCTCCACCAGCTCAGATCTCACCTGCAGTGACTGAGCTGATCAGGCAGATAGTGAAGGATACGATTGGAGAGCTGCTGGCATCTCAGGTCACTCCTGACCTCCAAACCATCAATGCAATGATTGACACTTTGCTTCAGAGAGAAGTACCTCAGCCTCCTCCCCCTACCAACAACAGAATGCCATTTGGCATATCTGACTGGATGAGCAGAATAGAGCAGCAGTTGACTACTTTATTTGATGCTGGCAAAAAGGGGGAAGATAGAATACAGGGGGAAGGAAGTACTCAAGGAGAAATAAGGAAAGAGCTAAGATCAAAGAAGAAGCAAGATATTCTCCAAATTGAAGGAGGACCATCAAGTCTGAAAAGAAAGGAGATATCTGCCCTCAGCCAACCTGAAGAGCAGTCTATAGAGAAGCAGTATGTGGAGAAGAAGAGAAGAACAAGAGAGAAAGATGAACAAAGATTCGAATGGGAAGGCAAACAGCTGTGGAATGTTGAAGAATTCTTACCAATAGAATTCATGAACAATTGGGGGAATGCCAAGAAACAATTCTCAGAACAGTTCTACCTCTTGGAGATTCTCCAAGATAAAGAATGCTCGCCCCAACAGTCATTCATCAACTACATGGATGCTAGATGGCCTACTCTGTGGAATATCATGCTTAAATATGCAGCCAAATGGCAAGCTTATCCTATGATTCCTCCATTCAGAGCAGAGGAAGCGCCGACCCGTTTGGATATTGAGCTTGACGAGCTAGAGCTTCAAGAAGAAATTAGAAAGCTATGTGAAGAGCACAAGTTCTCTTCAAAAGAAGACCAAGACATTGCTGCCCTAGTCATAAGGAGGAAATATGGTCCTACACCCATCCAAAGTAGACCAATCGGTGCAAAACCATTTAGACCTCCCAAGCAAACGGTTCGCATAGGAAGGGGCAGATAGTTTTTGGATACATTGTAATTTTTTATTCTATTCAAGCCATGTACTTGTAATCAACAGAAAATTAATATATAACAGTCATTTGAATGACAACTCCTAGTTGTCTCAAAACAAGACTGATTTTGATTTTGTGTCTTGCACTCAAGTGAGGACTTGATCATTTGATTACTTGTTTAAAGTTTTGCCATCATCAAAATAGGGGGAATTTGTTAGGAATACTTGTTAGATTTTGATGATGTCATCAGTATAAATTCAAATGTATATTACTTGGCAATAATGTAAGGAAGAACCAAATGAGTATCTTCCATAGGCCAAATATGTTAAAGTATAAAACTTGGCAAAATGTAAAGAAGAACCAAATGAGTATCTTCTAGAGGCCAAAAATAAGTTAGGCTAAAAATCGGCTAAGTACTAAAGTATAGCTAAGTCCATCAGAGGGGATCAGCCGAGTCAAGTCAGAGTAGTTCTGGTCAAAAATCATCAGGGATGTTTGACCAGACTGCAGCCAAGGTACCTCAGACCAGTCACCTGATCAGACAAGTCCTAAACTGGGAACATCAGAGAGGTCCAGACTGCAGAGAAGTTAACTGCATATCAGCCTAGTCGAGATCAGCCAAGTACTCCAAGTCCACGTCAGCATGCGTTGAAAAGTCAAGTATTACGGAAAGTCACATGCAGCGTGAAGAGACAAATTGGAGTGATTCCCACAAAAGATATGAATTAAAAAGGCTATCCAGACCCACCTTGAAGACTTTAATCGTTTTATATTCAAAAGATTCGGCGCATCACATGCAGAAGTCTTCACAACGGTCGAAAGATAGATTAAAATATGGGAATCCAGCCTTGCAACGTTCAGAAAAGAATAAACAAAGAAGTCTCCCTCCAACGGACTGATTTGTTACAGATTTGCAACGGCTATGAAGGAATGCTCATGGATCAACACCTATATATATCCGAAGATTTGAAGTTGAGTAACTACCGGTGTGAACATACTTTCAAGCGATCAAAGCATTCAAGCAATCAAAAAGTGAAATACAGCATCGTGAAAAGAGCGGTTCTAAAAAGTTCATACTTGAAGAAGCTCTTAGTTGGAGAAGACAAAAACTCTTGTCTATAATCCTGAGTTCGAGGTACTTCACTGGTTGAAGTTAAGAGACTGTAAAGGCATCCAAGGATCGAGGATCAAGAGGTGCAAGGCAGTCAAGTGTGGTACAACGGCACGAATTTCCACTGGTTGGAAGCTGTTGTAGTTTTGTTGAATCACTGTAATATTTATCACTGGTTGAGAATTATAGTGAATTCATCTCCAACTGGTTTGGAGAAAAGTGGATTAGTAGAGAATTACCCCACCTCTGAGACCACTATAATTGCCTGCGTTCTTTACTGTCTTATAACATCATATTTTAACTGCTGCATTCATTGTTAAGTGTTTCATTAGTTACTTTATATTCGTCATCAGCTGACTTCCGCACATATTAAGAATAAACGACTCCAAGTCATTTGTTTACCTATCAGCTGAAGAAACTCACTCTTTGAGAAAAAGAGTTTAAGAGTTTCAACAAGTCTATTCACCCCCCCTCTAGACTTGTTCCTGGACGACTTGTGACCTACACAGAGAATAATAACCCCAGCCACGACTACTTCCACCTCCAGCCCACATAGATCCGCAGTACACCGACACAAGCCGCCCGGAATCATAACCCTTTACCCAAGGCTCCAACCCACGAATTGAGTCATGAACAACCCATCGTCCGCCATTCTCACGTTACCTGGAACTACAGCGATCCGGGTACATCAAATCGTAGCCCTGAAATATAGTCTCCGCTGTATACATCTCCGTGGAATTCCACACCATATCCCAAAAATCAGCCATTCTCGGAGATCTACCGTGGTCGTCTCTTCTAGCGTCCATTCGGCCTTTCCAGTTAGTTCTCTCCCGTGTCGTTTCTCTTATCTTTACTCGATGGTTGCTAATACATGAAATATGAGGTGTTGACTTCTTGAGACAAGGATAGGAAGAGATGGGTTTCATTTTTTTAGAGAGAGAGGGAGAGAGAAAAGAAAGAGGGCTGCTATTCCCCCCCCCCCCCCCCCCGATGTAACACCCCCAGAATACATCCGGAAATGTTACATGTCGTAGGTCCTTCTTACAAGGATCTACAAGGCTAAACTCTACTAGACTACAAAATGATGGACCGACCGGGGTCAATCTAAATACAACGCAGACCGACAAGGTCAACACTTTTGAAATATTTCAAATTAGTTACAATTCGATTTTCAATTTTCTTGTAGGCATTACTCGAAAATAAATTTTAGAGTCATTGTATAAACTTCCTCTTCCAAAACAAAGGACAGTATTTACAAGTTTTGAGCACAACATGACTCGGCTTTTGTTTCAAAAATTTTTTAAAAGCATACGTCTAATGATCGTCCTAGACGAAGGACTGGAAGTTGATTTCAGAAAATTTCGTGCTTTACGATATTACCGTTATTCTTAGGATGCTAATTAAACCTTGTACTAATAATTGTGGTATACCGTACAACCGACTATGTGATAACAATAAACGGTACTACCTGCATTAGCATGACGAGCCTTGGTGGACGTAGACATGATAATGGAAGCGGAAGTGGTGAGGTTGTTCGTACAACAACAATCATGTTACGGTGAAGGAATATCAAGATCAGACGATAACCTATGAAACCTCCTCAGTGACCGAGCCAACAAGCGGAGAAAAGAGACCGAGGACATCTGGAAATTTTTTGGGCGGTAAAGAGACTAAGGTTCTCAAACCCCCACGTCGTTCGAATGCGTCGTCTTCGCTGTCGAGAATGAGCATTGGAAATCCGAAACCAGCATCGGTGACTTCCGGTAAGAAGAGAGTGTGCTTCAACTGCAACCGTACGGGACACATCCATGTAAACTATCCCTCCCCACTCTTGACTTGCTATCGGTGCGGGTGTGAAGGCCATCGGGAGAAACATTGTGAGATAATTTCTGAATTGGCAAAGAATGCTACTCTGTTGGTGAGCAGAGCAAGTGGCCGGAGAAGGTCCCGAAACCTTATGTCTTCTGCTGAAGAGCCTATCATAGGCGAATGAAGATTTTGTGCTGTGTTCTAGTCGTTGCTGTTTCCAACAATCGTGACTTTGATCGTTTTTCATTTTAATTGCTTTTTGTTTCCAACTCCTGCTGTTTTAAGTTTTGGGGCTGACACGTCTTCTTAGTACGGGGACACGTATTACCCGTACTCTTCTTAGTATTTTCGGTGTTGGGAGACTTTCATTGTTGGTGATTCATCTATGATCCTCTTGAAAATTTTAAACTACCATGTTCTACTGAACCTACCGTCATTTGAACGAATTTCAGAACCGATTTGTTAGACTCTATGAATTATTGTGGTCTATTCACATCTGAACGTAATTCTTGCAAAATTTTGTTCGAAACTATTTGTTCCCACTCGTGCGGTTAACATTTCTAATGTGTTATGAACTTGAATACGGTTGGTCGAGTTCGACACGCGATTTTAGTACGTCTGAGCAGCTGGTGAATTTCCTTAATTCTGTGAGCTTTTACTTCTCCACTCTAACTTCTCATGTTCACGTGTAATTTATCGCCTCTATTGACGTACCAGATACTTGCTAGGTCCAATCATTATATTTTTAGAACCTTGCATTCGCGCATTGCTCGTGATGTTTTGGGGCTGAGCAAGTAGTTATTTTTCCTTGGTTGTTCCACCACTCTACTTTAAGTTTCGGGACGAAACTTCTTTTAAGAGGGATAGTATGTAATATCCGGATAAATTATCGGCTATTTTCGTCCGTATTTGAACACTGTATTACTCGAATTGGTGCTATCAATAATCGAAGTACGATCGTTTCCGTATTCGTATCCTCATGCATGATAATATCAATTTTTAATCCTTCACATGCAACTACGTCGTAACGCACGCTAACAGGTAAGTTTTTTGAGATGTAAAGTTCATTTGTTTCTGAATTTTTTAATGACCTTGTCGGTCTGCGTTGTATTTAGATTGATCCCGGTCGGTCAATTATTTTGTAGTCTATTAGAGTTTATCCTTGTAGATTCTTGTAAGAAGGGCCTACGTCGTGTAACATTTCCGGATGTATTCTGGGGGTGTTACACCCGACACCCGCCGTCTCCCCCCCTTCACTTTTTTTTCCATTCTATCCTTTAGTTACTTTTTGTTATTTTTTGTTTTTCTTAGCAATTTTATCTTAATATATTTAACATTAATATTATTTTTTTTGCTATTATTAAAATTAATAGTTTCTCATATTTTATATATTATTATAAAATATATTGTTAGAAACTTTATTTTTTTTCCTTTTCTATCCTTTACTCCTTTGCACTTTAATTTTTTTTCCATATTCTTTATTTATTTGTTCTTTTTTCTTTGAATTTTTATTTTACTTTATTATTATCAAAATTAAAATTTTCTATTATTTATTTATTTATTTATTTTTATTTATATTATTTATGATTAAAAATAACTACGACACAATATAATAAATAATAAATGCGGAAAATACGATCAATATTGATAAATAAATTATTCAATTACCTTATCTGTTCATCAAATCGAACCAAGATTGTATCCTTTCTCTATATGGATCAGCCCATCCTTTACAATCTTCACTCACATTATTCCACTATAAAATTAGAATTCGTGGTACAGGATAATCGGAGTTCAAAAAAACTTGTACAAAATCATTACCATTAACTAATGCAATTGTTATATGTTGACGTTGTTGAAATGGAATTGGAGCTGACCTTAATGGTAAGTGTGTAAAACAACTTCCACTAAGAGGAGTAAATGCATGCAGCACAACATTATATCGTGTTGCAATGACAGCCTCATACATAATGTCCATCCAACTCCACTGTGGTGCCAGAGATTCGAAGAAATTTAGTGCTCGCATCATATTATCGGCAGCACCTCGTTCAAGATAAACACGATTGTAGAACTCCATATTTTGTTCAATTTCAAAGTAAAGATCTGCCTGAACCTGCTTCCAACCATCTTCTTAATTATACCCGACTTGTGCGGCTATCGCTCTGTATCCGCAGTTACCATCCCCAAGAACATCAACTGTATGACTGACGTGACTCCGATATGCACTTGGCATTTATGTGATATGGATCATTGATTCCTTTTCCTGAATTTCGTGTACGAGTGTTCGTAGACTCAAAGCAAGAGCGCATCCTCGACTTGTAATATCCGCAATTTCGGATTTCCGGTAATTTTATTTTTTCGGCGGAAGTCCGTTTCGACGACTCACTTGGGACCGTCTCATCATGCTGAGAATGATTAATTCTGCACTTTTTGTCATCCGAGTTCGTTTCGGTGTCGTTTTGTTGAGTTCCGTGCTTTTTAGCGACTTTTCCGCACTTGTGTTCGATTCTTGCGAATCTCGTCCGAAACTGTTGTTTCGAGTTTCTCGTAAGTTCATTGAATGTTATTATTCATGTTGCGAGCTTTGGTTTGGTGTTTCGATCGCGTATCGTGATTTTCGGACGTTTTGGGCCATTTTCGTAATTTCCCAAAGTTTTGGGTAATTACTTTCCGTTGTCGAATTTCGAGCCTTCGGGTGGTCGGAATCAGGTGTTCTCTCAGTGTTCGGATTCGTATTTACGAGTACTTCATAACCGTGCTTTCGGTTTACGTTCAAGTCTGAGTTTCGAGATTTTTCGGACCGTCAGATCGACCGAATCATGGCTGGCCGGACCTGTGCGAAACGGCCCTGGAAACGGCGCTGCCCAGCGCCGTGTCTTGCGCCGGGTCGTCCAGGACCAGCAGCCTGCCGAGACACGGCCGAGACACCCGGCGCCGGTCTCTGCTTGCTGCGCCGTGTCCGGCAAGGGTATAAATATGGCAGAGCAGTCGGGTTTTTCTTCATTTTTCTCACTCGTTTCTTCCTCTTCCGCGGCTGAAGCCTTGATGATCATGGAGGGATGTTGTTAGGGGTTAAATCCATGAAGTTTTGAAGTTCATAACATCGATTAATCCTTCCATAACTTGCTCCGATCGACCGAATCAAGGCAAGTTTTCTTAAAATATAGTTTTGAGGATTTTGTTCGATTTGTCCGTTTAATCCGTTTTAACTCAGAATATTGATGGATTGATGATTGTTAAGCTATATTATATCTAATTCCTTGTTATTACACGGTTGGATTGCCACGTATTTGTCGTTTTATTGAGTATTTTATCGACGCCTTGAAGGTGTTCGATAAAATGTCACAAAGAGAATTCGAGCGTTCTACCATTATTCTTCCTCGTATGATCGATGATTTATTGATTATATGTTGTTAGGGTCGAATTCTTGTGAAGAACTCGAGTCGGAACCCTTCCGTTCGTTGTCTTCTTCGGGGTCCGAGCTTCCCGGTCGAACCGTGTTCTTCGGAGCGTTTGGTAACGGTTATTAAGGCAAGTATCTTATTATACGACTTGTATCTTGCGACTAGTAATTACGTATGATATGTATGGTGATTTTGCTTGCTTTCGTAATTATGTTCCGTTTGAGTTGGTTGTGTTTTCCGTAATTTGAAGGCTTTGTGATAATAATGTTATATTAGTATACGTGTTAGGCGTTGTGCCATTTGTGCAGGATTGCGACGTACATATTGGATGGTTGTACACTCGGTTGTGCAATGTATTGTGTACCGAACGTGTGTTATGCTGGTTATGTGTCGTTGATTGACGATAGTTGTTGCGAGTGTTGAGATTGTGTTATGTGTGTGGGGTGTACGATTTTGTGGTGATCAATGTGATTGATTAATTGTGCTCATTGTTGTATGTAATGTGGAATGACTTGATATTTGATGATTATGAGTTGTGTCGTGTCGATGTGTGTGTGTTCCAGGTAGGGTCTGACGAGGCCTCTGGAGTTCGGTACATGATGTGTACGAACAAGGTGTGTGATCCAGGTAGGGTCTGACGAGGCCTCTGGAGTTCGGTACATGATGTGTACGAACAAGGTGTGTGATCCAGGTAGGGTCTGACGAGGCCTCTGGAGTTCGGTACATGATGTGTACGAACAAGGTGTGTGATCCAGGTAGGGTCTGACGAGACCTATGGAGTTCGGTACATGATGTGTACGAACAATGTTTGTGGCCGGGTAGGGTCCGTTGAGGCCTCCGGAGTTCGGTACATGATGTGTACGAACAGTGTGTGTGGTCCGGGTAAGGTCCGTCGAGGCCTCTGGAGTTCGGTACATGATGTGTACGAACAATGATCGTGTAGCAGTGATTGTTCGGGTAACATTTTAAATATGGATCTCGGACTCATAATGATATATTATTTAGTATACTTTGAAACGAGAATCGGGCTAAGGCCCTAATGTTTACGAAAATGTTTTGTAAATTGGGACTCGAGGTCCAAAAGAATTTCTGCTTTAAAAATCCCCGAGATGATGTGTTCCTTTTCAAATATCTCTTACTTGAGTTCGAAATTCTAAAACTTCTCGGGAATATTTTGATAATTGATTTACGTATTAAATTCGTAGTTGCTATTTGCTTGTTACATTTCGTATGGTTTGATACTTGCACTAGTAAAACAGTGGAGTTTTACTAACCCCCGAGTATTCGGGGGGTGGATGTCTGTTCTGCGTCCAGGTACATGCAGGTTCAGGGGAGCAGTCACAGGATTAGCACAAGGGGATGACGAGCTGCGATACTAATCAAGAGTTGAGAGTTGGTAGAGTTTAGTTGTATTGTTAGAGTTGATTCAGTCTTCCGCTGTATTGTATTTCGACCCCTGTGTGGGTAATGTTGTTAGTCAGTCCTGTTGATAGAGTTGTGTGACCTCATCGGTCTGTGTGTTTATGTGTAAGTGACCTTAACGGTCTGTATTATTATATTGTTTGCCCCTGGCCGGGCAAGCATTTGGTTGTTTATGGACGTTTAGCCTGGTAGATCCTTGCGGAAAGGGTTTACGGCGTGTAATATTCCCATACGGTTTTGGGGGTGTTACACGACTGACTTTGCTCTTTTTTACTAGGCCGACGTTTGTTTTTTGTGTTATAGGGTGGTTCTTGATATTTGCAGTTAGATGGATCTACCATGTCAATCATTTTATCTAACATATGATATCTCATGGCTGGATCCAATTTATCCAACTGCGTCTTTAACGTTTTCATTCTATCGGGAAATCTCGCCTCATTTGGCAAAGCAGAGGTCATGGATAACCTTTTCCAGTGGCAGTGGATCTCTCCTATTGGAATTGACAAGAATTGTGGCTAATAAAACGATAAGCGATGCTTACATGGCAAACCATATACAAATTTGATACTACAATTACAATTCTCCAGATATTGTCCGTCGACCTTCTTCAACTCATTAGAGATCAGGTGGAGTGCCTCCAAGGATATGCAGCCTAGTAAATTTTCGTAGATTTCATCATTAAAATCATGACATCTCATAATACGCGACCTTTCAAATGATGCTTTGATATTTCCAAATTCCAGAATCAACATCTTGTCGATTTTTTCAACAGATGTGTCGATCGAAGACATCGTATCAACCAAATATTTTTTCAATCTTGAATGGGCTGACTCTACCCTGAAAATTTATAATATTGTGTTAGAATATGAAATCAAGATGGATAAATACTAGTATTTTAAGTACATAACATAATATCTTTGACTTGAACGACATCCGATGTGAATATAATTATTCGTCCAAGCGTAGACAAATCGATCACTGTAAGGCAATAACCATGTTGACCATAGATATTCTATCACTTTCGGGTACGATTTATATTTATCTATCAACAACTTCCATTCATGTTCAAAAGAACCCATATCAGATGACATATAAACTTTGTTCCAAGACTGATTAAAGTTAGTCCATTCGGCACCTAAGAAGGGACTGCATTTTTTCATGACTTTTTTATTTATGTGCCATATGCATATAATGTGATGTGCGTTGGGAAAAACTTCTCCTATTGAAGATACTAGTGCCAAATCTCTATCAGTAACAAGCACAGATGGCATTAGTGCCCCTTTTTCAAGCATAATTTTTTTAGACAATTTAAATGCCAAGTGTATCGTTCTGTTAGTTCATCACATATATAGCCAAACATAAGTGAAAAGTTAGCTTCGTGGATGTGATACCCACAACCTCCAAGAAAGGAACCCGATATTCGTTCGTCTTTTAAGTGACGTCAATAACGAGTACCGTAGAAAATTGAGCATATAACTCAATACTATCTCTATGAATCCAAACAATATCTGTAATTGCTTGTGTCTCCGGATGCACACGGTACATATTAAAATAACTTGCATGTACCAAAAAATAGTTAGTTAATAGATGGACAAATTATATTAATTTTCAAATGGAAAAAAAAACTTAATTGGTTAGGGAACTATTTTGTTGAAAGACTTTGAAATGACAACTCAATTGGTAGCTAATAATAATAATAATAATAATATATAATCTGAATAATAATATATAATCTGAATAATAATATATATATTATTTGTATAGATGACTATTGATGTAGTGGAGGATATTGCAATTTGTTATTTGGAAAAGGGTTATTTTTGAAATATATGGAAAATGTTTGTTGGTGAATTTTGGGATAAACTCGGTCTTTTTTATCGGAATCGACCCATTGAATAAGAGTCACCGCTATGGGGTGAGGTCCGTCGCTTTTTGGCCAAAAAACGATGTTTAGGCCTTCGATTTTGCTTTTTTCTGTTTTTAGGGACTTAATTATAATTTTCTAAAAGTTTGTGTTGTTATTAATTGCCGTGATTTTAACTCTAGCTTCCATAGAGTATATATATGCGTGTAAGGCCTTTATTTCAGACGTTCAATGAATTGAAGTTTTCTCTAAATTTTCTTGAAATTCTTAGATCGGTTGAATCTAGATCCGTTCGAACATATTTTCTAAATATTTTTTTAAATATAAATATATTGTATAGAAATAAATTTATAAAATAGTAAAAAAATTATCGAAAAAATATCAGTAAAAAATTGAAAAAATTTAAAGTATTATATATATATATATATATGTGTGTGTGTGTGTTTTAAAAAAGTGGGAGGGACAAAAAAGACATTTTGATCTTTTTTGTCAAGAGGGGGGATTAGAAAAAGAAGGGGGGGGGGATTAGCATACCCCGAAAAGAAATCGTGAGGAAGTGAGATGTATGACTAGAACAATGGAAAAGGAAAAAAAACAAAAATGACAGCTCCTCTTTTAATCAATCGGTAGGTGAAGTTGGGTCAATTGAGTCGAACTTTTGAATAAAAAATAATATATATGTTTAATGGGTCCATTCTTGCATTTTTTTATTATCGGAATGTCCGCCTCTAGGTTACTCCGACCCTCTGACCCAATTAAGCGACTAAAGTTCTGCTACATCTGATAAAATCATCATCGTAATTCTTCAATAATGTTCGATCTAATGTCATGGTCCGTAGTTAATCAACTAATAAAAATGAAAATAAATAAAAAAGATTAATACCGTCAATATTCTAATTCAAAAATTCTAGGATATTACATACTATCCCACTTAAAATAAGTTTGATCCCCGAAATTTGCCATGTAATCACCCATCTCTGTGATGTTACTCCAAATATTTCATGCAAACCGATTTAGTAATATCGGAAGATCCATGACTTAATAAAAAATATCTAATATACTTGAAGGTGGTAACTCTGTTGTAGCAACATACATCTCGGCTCCAATGCACCTTAATATGATAAACTGTAATCCCAGGCATCACATGATCAACAACATGCGGCTTATCATGGCTCGTAGTATTATAATACCATTTATCTCTATTTACCGTCCGAAACTAAAACATCTTCATACTATGACTCCTACTCTAGCTTCCACAAAAGTGAGCTCTCATCTCTATATGATGCTCATTAAAAAAAATGCAATATATTTTTTTTTTAAAATTGACATACTTAATTTTTTTTTCCAAACCCTAGTTTTAAATGACCAAGTTTTTAGAATAGATGGATACTTCGACCCGAAAAAATCATTAAAATTAGGGAAACCAATTTTCTTTTTTTTTTTCAAAACCTCATGCAAATAATATTCGAAAACTCGGGGTACGAAGTATGAAGTTCGAAATAACTTTCATGCACATGCTCGTCGTATTGCTCACCTCAATGTTACGATAATGGTTCATCAATCTCGTCTAATCATCACACAGATCAATTAATGAATACTTACTTCCCAACATACCAGAAGATACTCAAGGGAGATCATCTCGTATGCGACAACCGTCGCGCCGACTTGCCGCTGATCATAGAACCAAAAATAATTGGTTGTCTCGTACAACACTACTTTATCACGCATCCTCGTTTGGGGTACCTATCCCACATAAAATATTCATACACGCCAAGTAAAAAGTTGAAATGGTTTTCCACTATACCAAAATTTCTAAAGAGAATTTATCAAGTCTGAGTTTTATATTTCAAAATTCTCAATATTCAACTTGTTTGATAAAATTTATAGGACCTTCGCCCTTTGCAAATAACAAAATATTTTATCTTTCATAAATTTGAAAACGTCACTCTATAACATATATCTTAGTATCATGGACCTTCTGATTTTTTTAAAGTATCAAAACCCTCGTTCTTAAAGTTGCCCAAAAGCCTCATTTTATTAAAATATAAAATTATTAGTTCTCCCCATTTTTAAAATACTCATAAGCGTTTTTTTTTCAAATTAATAAAATGTGTACGTATCAACCTATCGTTCAAGACATACATAAAATTATTTTTAATCCTCAAAATAATTTATCGAGTTGCAAAAATAAACTCATTTGTCCAAATGACAAAATAGTTTACTGTTTCGAAAATGCTCAATATTTATTACTTCAAAATACAACTCACATATTTTATAAAATGAGTCATTTACGTCTTTGAAATTTAATGGTATTAAGACCAAACAACCACATGCGTTAAAACACCACAATCTTACTTGTCTAACGCATGCCACTGCCCGCCACTATATCCAAAGTTAGGCCACGACATTCACAACAAATATCCAATCCTATTAGGACCAAATCAAATACACTGGATTGTAGTACTTAAACCTCTTATGACTCAATCAAGACGAATTGCTTATAATTATCGTCTTCGCCAGCAGTATCGAAATACCATTATTCACAATCTCTAAAAATATAGGCAATACTCATTATCTCACTTATGCTGACATCCCGAATCTCATAAGAGACATTACATGCCATAGAACCTTCAACAAGGTCTACAAGGATAGCATATGACACAAAATTCACAATTTATCCCATAAAGACACATTAATAATAATAAATAGGGCCGTGGCCTCGGGCAAAATATTTTAGTTCAACTTTGGAAAAGTAGAAAGTAAAATGAGTTCATTGCATACGTAGGGGACTTAACAACTTTCTCCAAATAATAACAAGTTTACTCGACTAACTCCACCAAACCACGTAGACATAAAATTGACATAATTAACATAGACTCGAGCCTCATCATCATGATTGACCATTCTTTGCATGCATTTCCCGTGCTGGCTCCTGAGCTCGCCCAATACCTGAAATGCATGAAACGCATTTCCCCCATTTAAAGGGTTAGTATTCGAATAGCTAGTGCAAGTACACAATTACACTGTAATACCCATGATTTTCGTTCTAGTTATTTTGGATTTTTTTCGGATATTTCCCAGTTGTCGAGTGCCGGTATTATTTTCTCGACAACTGATTTTGGCGTTTAAGACCATAGGTGATGATTGGTTATCCGTCGTTTTCATTTCGGATCCATGATGTTGTCCCCGAGTGTTTTGTCGTGTTCATTCCGTGCGATTTCGGAAAATCGAGTCGTCGAATCATGGTGGTCGGGCACTGGCCGGACGGTTGTGGGCACTGGCCGGACAGGTGCAAGCACCGGCTGTAACACCCCCAGAATCAAACCGGGAATATTACACGCCGCAGACCCTCTCCGTGAGGATCCACCAGGCTAGACATCGAAACCACACAACAAATTACATACCGACATGATAAAATACCAAATCCGTAGACCAACTTGGTCTTTCATCACAAACATACAAGACAAAATGCACATTTCTACCTCGACTCATACCCATGCATGGCTAAAATACACTCTCAAACCAAAAATGCGACAGAACAAAGACCATACACAAACTCTGACTGACTGCATCCAACACTGGCCTTCGTATGATTAGTATCATTCGCCTTCCATCATCCCTCGCGTCGATCCTGTGTTTTACTCCCAAACCTGCATGTACCTGGATGCAAAAACAGACATCCACCCCCCGAATACTCGGGGGTTAGCAAAACTCCACTGTTTTGCTAGTACAAGTATAAAGTGCAAATACGAGCCATACAAAACACATTCCGAGAATACAACAAAAGACTTCCCGAGATATTTGATAATTAAAATAGTTCAAGTCTTGAAAGTAGAAACCAAAACAAGAAAGCACTTTGAAAATATTTTCAAATCTCGGGAGTTTTCGAAAACATTTGCGATAGTAAAGTTCTTAATTCTTTAAAAGCCTCTTAGGGTCACCGCCCCAAAGTTCATTTTCCAAAAATGCAAAACCGAATAACAAAACACGGGGTTCACAACCCAATTCATTCCAGTCACAAAACACAGGGTCCACGACCCAACCATTTCGATCACCAACACAGGGTCCACGACCCGTTCATTCACTTCAATTCACTTCCAAAAATACATTACACATAACACATTATGTTTATGCCATTTTAGCCAAACACCAAGACTCGATATATAATGTCTCTCGACTCCGAGCAACAAGCATTGTGATACTCCGGACATATCACAATTAATCAACAGTACAAACACTCTGGCAATTCTCGCGACCCGGTCCAGCCTCCGGTCCCGCCGTAAGGCCACCAAGTCCCTGTGCGCCCCGTCGAGCGACCCCAAGTGAGAATGCCCACTCGAAGTAACTCTCGCGACCCGGTCCAGCCGCTAAGCCACCAGGTCCCCGTGTGACCCCGTCGAGTCAATCCCCGAGTGAGAGTACCCGAGAAAAACCTTACAACTCTCATCCATTCAAATTTCCAAAACCACAATCCTCAAGAGTCAATCACAATATATATATATATATATATATATATATATATATATATATAGTCGAGGTATTTTGCTAAAATGGCCATATTATCCAACACATACTCACGACCCAAAATTAATACTGTCCACAAAGAAACACACTTATCTCAACAACACCGAACGACACAACCAATATCACACAACTCATATATCCACCGATAACCACATGAATCCACGCACAATTTATAACAAAAGGATTTAACTGCAAATTACCGACGACATATTCACACCTAATGACATCATCCGAAGGTAGGGAGTTCCTATACTCAACCCTAACACACATAGTCAAATAAGCACATTAAGTCTCGAACACAAGATTCGTCCTTTAAGAAAACCATAATTGTAAATATACCGATTCTTTAGAAAAATGGTTGTAAACAATTCGTTTAGCACGTATCGTCAATTTTCAACCATCAGATTCACAAAACACATAATGTATGGGGAAGATACTTGCCTCGATATTCGATACCGGACACTCCGACGAACATGTCTCAATCGGGAAACCTCGAACGCCCACAACTCTCCGGCGGAAACGACGGTAAAATACCCGATCGGGAAATGGCGAACGGAAGGGTTTCGAATCGAGTTCTTCGCACGGAACCTGACCCTAACATAATACCATCAAAAAACAATGATCTTACGAGGAAGAATAATCATAGAACGCCCAAAACCCCCTCTAAGGATTTTCACCGGACACCTTCAAGGCACCGATTAGGAACTCAACAAAACGAAGAATCCTCGGTAATCCAACAATGTAAAAACAAGGAATTCGATATAAAACAACTTAATAATCATCAATCCATCACTATTCTAAGTTATAACGAATCAAACGGACGAAATCAACAAAATCCCCAATTTTTCCCAAAACTATGATTTTAGGAAAACTAACCTTGATTCGCTGGATTGAAGGATGTTATGGAGTGATTAATCGATGTTATCAGCTCCCAAAATTCGTGGATTAGTTGTATAACAACATGCCTTCGTCACTTTCAAGACTCCATCCGCGTACACGAAAGGAAGGAAATGAAAAATGAGTGTGAACAGGACTGCTCGGTCATATTTATACTGGTGCAGCCTAGCGTGCGCTAGACTGCCTAGCTAGCGTGCGGTAGCGGGCGGTCATGGTCGAGAATGTTCGGCCGGGCCCGCCATCATGCGCTAAACACGTGCGCTGTCGGCCCAGGCCACAATCCCGAGACTTCCTGGCTCGGCCAGGTAGCGTGAGCAGCCTTCCGGCCGTAGCGTGCGCAGTGTCCGACAGTAGCGTGCGCTACCTGCCGATCCTCTGAGTCCACAACCTTTCTGTCCCTACTGCCTCAGCCGACTAGCGCGCACAGCCAACCGTCCGTAGCGTGCGCTGCTTCCTGGCCGTAGCGTGCGCTACCTTCCGGCCGTAGCGTGCGCTACGCCGGTTCCTGCCGCACCCGCCCGGCCAGTGCCTATACCCATCCGGCCATTGCCTGCAGTCGTCCGGCCAGTGCCCGACCACCATGATTCGACGACTCGATTTTACGAAATTGCACAGAACGAACACGACAAAACACTCGGGGACAACATCATCGATCCGAAATGAAAACATCGGATAACCAATCATCATCTACGGTCTTAAACGCCAAAATTAGTTGTCGAGAAAATAATACCGGGACTCGACAACCAGGAAATATCCGAAAAAAATCCAAAATAACCGGAACGAAAATCGTGGGTATTACACCGGCCGGGCGGGTGCGGCAGGAACCGGCGTAGCACGCGCTATGGACGTAAGGTAGCGCACGCTACGGCCGGGAGGCAGCGCACGCTACGTCTGGTTGGCTGCGCGCGCTAGTCGGCCCAGGCAGTAGGGGCAGAAAGGTTCTGGACTCGGAGGATCAGCAGGTAGCGCACTGTCACAGGGTTATACTTACGCCTCGCTAAGTCCTTACCGTGCGGCACTCTTAGGTTGTCTCAAGCCTAAGTAGTAAGCCTATTAATGAACAAGACTGCTAGGAAGGAAAGTAAGGATATGCTTGGGGAAGGTTTTCTCTTATTGCACTGTAGCAAATCAGATTTCTCAAGAGTGTGTTACAAATGAGCCCCAAGGAGGGGTATTTATACTAATCCTCCTAGTCTAGCAAATGACCAACAAAATATTACTATTCCAAGTATTTACAAGAATGCCAACATATAGAATGATCTATACAATTCTAAACAATTCTAAGAAGACTCCTTGGAGTCTCCAGCCCCCTCTGGAACGTCCGGCCCGATCCGGCCCGAAGTGTCCTGGCCCGGCCCGGCCAAGACCCGATTCGGCCCATAGCAATCCGACCCGATTTCTGACCCTCTGGAACCCTCTTTGACCTTCTGGAATTAATTGGTCTCCATCTTGAAGCTTCTAGGGTCTTCTTTCTGAAGAGTGGATTCCTCGGCTTTTCAATGTCTACTGCTGTCACAAGGCTTTTTCCGTCTAAGCCTATTATAGGGGGGTAGTCCTCTGTGAGCTTGGCGCGGCCCATGTATGCGTGCGGCCCTGCTGCACGCCCGTCTGCCCGGCTTCGGCCGGATGCTGTTCGATACCTGCTGCCTTAAGGTGGGGCGTGACATTCTCCCCCACCAAAGTCGTGACCGTCCTCGGCACGATGCTTTCCCGATATTCTTCAATCTTATGCCGTAATTGCCATAGGTGATCCTCATGTTCCCAGCTATTTTCAGCGTCTGGGAGTCCCTTCCAATGCACAAAGTATTCGGTGTAATGGGCCACGCCCATTCTTCGAACGTCCCGATGTGAAATGATCTCGGCTACTTCCTTGTCGAAGGAAGTAATCACGGCAGTAGGCGCTCGGTGTGACTGAGCTCGGCCCGGATCCTCCATGTCCTGATGGTAAGGCTTCAGTTGGCTAACATGAAAGACCGGGTGTATCTTTATCTTCGGCGGTAGTTCTACTCGATATGAAATTGTCCCAACACGCCGCTCGATCTTGTAGGGTCCCTCGTATCTTCGGATAAGTCCCTTATACACAGCCCGAAATGCTTTAAATTGCTGCGGGAGAAGTTTCACCATAACTAAGTCGCCTTCATTGAACTCGACCGCTCGTCGCTTGAGATCGGCCCATTTCTTCATCTTCTTGGCTGTCTTGTCCAAGGATGCTCGAGCCAAGTCCGATTCCTCCTGTAATGACTTAGCAAAGGTATATGCTGCAGGACTTTGTCCCATGTATCCGGTGGCAATGTTGTTCGTTGTCGCCGGTTGTCTCCCTGTAGCGAGCTCGAATGGGCTGCGTCCTGTTGATTCACTCTCCTGCAAATTGTATGAGAATTGGGCCGTGTCTAAGAGTTTGGCCCAGTCCCGCTGATTGGCACTCACGTAGTGCCGCAAGTAGCACTCAAGCAGTGCGTTAACTCGTTCTGTCTGCCCGTCCGTCTGTGGGTGGAAACTTGTTGAGAATGCTAAATTCGAGCCCAATAGCTTAAAAAGTCCAGACCAAAACTTCCCTGTGAAACGTGGGTCTCGGTCACTCACGATTGTCCTTGGAATGCCCCAATGTTTTACCACATGCTTTAAGAACAACTTGGCTGTCTCCAGATCCGTTAGTTCTGCCAGTGCTGGAATAAAGGTTGCGTATTTTGAGAACCTGTCCACCACAACTATGATCGACCCGTACCCATCCGATTTAGGCAAAGCAGAAATAAAGTCCATTGAAATGCTTTCAAAAGGGTGTTCCGGTATGGCTAATGGTTGAAGTAGTCCACCAGGTTGTTGTTACTCCACCTTGTCTTGTTGACATACAAGACATGTCCAGACGTATGCCTCAACGTCCTCACCCATCCTGGGCCAAAAGTAAGAATTGTCAATTAAAGCCATTGTACGGTGCATACCTGGGTGTCCAGCCCATAGTGTATCGTGGCATTCCTTCATGATGTCCCTCCGTAAGTTCCCCCATTTGGGCATGTACAAGAGATTGCCTTTGGTAAAGAGTAGCTCGTCTCGTTCCCAGAACCGTCTTGTCCTGCCGCTCCTGGCAAGTTGCATGATGTTTTCTGCGAAAGGGTCCTGCCTCAGTCCCTCGCGTATGCGGTCCTTTATTCTTCCCTCGGCCTTGGTCAAGGCTGCAAGCTCGGCCTTCCGGCTTAATGCATCGGCTACTCGGTTAAGTACTCCAGACTTATATTCCAGGGTATAATCGAACTCAGCTAGGAATTCTTGCCATCTTGCTTGTTTTGGCGTGAGCTTCTTCTGAGTTTGAAAATAACTTGTGGCTACATTGTCTGTTCATACCACAAACTTGCTCCCAAGTAAATAATGCCTCCAGGATCTAAGGCAATGTACCACGGCGGTCATTTCCTTCTCGTGTACCGAGTACCGTCTCTCGGTGTCATTTAATTTTCTGCTCTCATAGGCAACGGGATGTCCTAGCTGCATCAATACTCCTCCGATGGCATAATCAGATGCATCAGTCTGAACCTCATAGGCCTTGGCATGGTCTGGCAAGGCAAGAACTGGCCGCTTCGTCACTTCGCCTTTGAGTCGCTCAAAGGCCTCTCGGCACTTATCCGTCCACTCCCATTTGTGGTCCTTCTTCAATAGGTACGTTAATGGTGCTGCTATCCGAGAGTATCCCTCGATGAACTTCCGGTAGTAGTTCACGAGTCCCAGAAATGATCGGAGTTGGGTTACGCTGGTCGGCGGCTCCCAATCTCGAACGGCTTTCACTTTGGCCTCGTCCATCATTATGCGGCCATCCTTGATACGATGCCCCATAAAAGTTACTTTCTGTTGGGCGAATGAGCATTTCTCCAACTTTACATAAAGTTCATTTTCCCGCAATGCCTGGAACACCTATCACAAGTGTTCTACATGCTCCTCCATCGATGATGAGTAAATGACAATATCATCCAAATAAACGACAACAAACTTGTCTATGTATGGTTGGAATACCTTGTTCATCAATGTGCAAAAGGCCGCTGGGGCGTTTGTAAGCCCGAACAGCATCACAAGAAAATCAAACAAACCATACCTGGTTGCCATGGCGGTCTTGGGTTCGTCTCCTTCGGCTATCCGGACCTGCTAATATCCGGATCTTAGGTCGATCTTTGAAAAGTATTTGGTACCTCCCAGTTGGTCAAACAACTCTCCAATGAGTGGAATGGGATACTTGTTGCGAACCGTCAATTTATTGAGTGCCCTATAGTCCATGAACATACGTAAGGATCCATCATGCTTCTTCTAGAACAAAACGGGGGATCCATAAGGAGATTTGGATGGTTGGATCATCTTGGAATCCAACAACTCTTTCAATTGCTTCTGCAACTCCTTAAGTTCTGGTGGTGATATCCTATAAGGTGTCCTCGAAGGTGGCTTCGCATCGGAAATAAATTCAATTTTGTGGTCCACATCCCGTCTGGGCGGCAACTTCTTAGGTAGTTCCGTGGGCATCACGTCCTGAAACTCCTCCAAAATGGCTTGAACTTCCTTTGGTACATCCTTGCCTTCAATATCGTTTCCATCATCAGGAACGTAAAATGTAGTGAAGGTCTCTTCCTACTTCCGAAGTCCTCGACTAAGTTGTATGGCTGAAAGGGTGCCTGTCCCCTTTGCTTCCCTCTTGGCCGGAATGGCCTGTGTCCTGGTGGAGTCCAAAATGACTAAGGAATCAGAAAATGGAAGAATGCAAGCCCGTACCTGATCGAACCATTGTAACCCAAGAACCAAATCGTAGTCATCCATGGTCACTACAGTGAAGGTGATCATTCCCTGCCAGTCACCTATCTTTGCTTTCACTCCTCGTGCTTCGCCGGTCACCGGTTTAGCATGGGTGTTCACTGTCTTGATCGATCCATTAGTTGAAGTGACGGTAAGTCGTAATGCTTTGGCTACGCCGTCCCGCATGAAGTTGTGCGTATCTCCTGTATCTACTAAGGCTTTGATGTGTGTGCCTCTGATCAAGGCATCCACGAACATAGACCCCTTTTTGGGTCCCTTCGCCGGCTCCACAACGGCTTTGACAGCATTGAGCAAACTCAATGAGCCCATGTGCGCACCATCCGCATCCTCGGTCTCCGTGGTCTCTTGAATGGCTGCGACCTTCTTCCTCCGAAATGGGCAATCGTACTTCATGTGAGAGGTACTATGACAAATGTGACAACCTCTCGGCTTATCATTCTCGTCCACTGGTTGCTTGCCCGAGTATTTGTTTGGTCTGAACCTTGATGGGCGGTCTCCCCCACCTTTGCTTTTATCCGTGCGTAAAGTCCTTGGCTTATCGCTGGTTTTCAACTCCCTTAAGCCCTCGGCCAAAGCAATGGCAGTCGCCACGTCCTGAACATTGCGCCTTTCCAACTCTTGCCTTGCGAAAGGCTTGAGTCCGTCCATAAATGCAAATAGCTTGTCGGTCGCCGTCAAGCTTGGTATCTCTAGTACAATTTCATGGAACTCCTTGACATAGTCTTTGATAGTACGAGTGTGGCTAAGTCTCTTTAGCCTGCCTCGAGCCTCGAACTCCACATTCTCGAGATAGAATTGCTTCTTCAATTCGGCCTTGAAGTCTTCCTAGGAAGCCATCCTGCATGCACCGCTCTCAATGTCAGCCTGCTTGGTCTGCCACCATAGTACGGCTGTGTCGGCTAAGTACAAGGGCGCCGTCCGCAACTTGGTGTCATCATCTCGAATGTTTGAGGCACCAAAGTACTGCTCCAGGTTCCATAAGAAATTGTCAATCTCCTTGGCATTTCTCGATCCGTTGAACTTCCCAGACCTTGGGATGTCAATTCGTGTGGGTCTCGCACCCACATGTTCTCCATTGGCAATCGCCCTCTTCACTGTTGCCATCTCTATCTTGAGAACCTCCATGCCCTCTTGCATGGCCAAGATCATGGCTCGAAAATCGGCCAACTCTTGCTTCATGTCCCCTTCACAAGCATTGATAGTAGAAAGTACCTGGTTGTTCAGCTCCTCACCAGCTTCTTCTAAGTCATCCACCCTCTTCATAACCTCATCATAGACCTCCTCCAGTCGAGTCACTCGGCTATCCATGGCAGCAATCCGGTCGACAGACTTGTCTCTGCCCTTCTTGGTCTTCTCGGCCTGAGTGTTGGGTTGGGTGACGCCGGATGATTGTGCCATCTTACTCCTTGCACGATCAGCTATCAATCTTCGAAACTCCGCCTTGGTTGTCTCAACCTTGGCTCCGATACCAACTGTCACGGGGTTATACTTGCGCCTCGCTAAGTCCTTACCGTGCGGCACTCTTAGGTTGTCTCAAGCCTAAGTAGTACGCCTATTAATGAACAAGACTGCTAAGAAGGAAAGTAAGGAAATGCTTGGGGAAGGTTTTCTCTTATTGCACTGTATCAAATCAGATTTCTCAAGAGTGTGTTACAAATGAGCCCCAAGGAGGGGTATTTATACTAATCCTCCTAGTTTAGCAAATGACCAACAAAACATTACTATTCCAAGTATTTACAAGAATGCCAACATCTAGAATGATCTATACAATTCTAAACAATTCTAAGAAGACTCCTTGGAGTCTCCAGCCCCCTCTGGAACGTCCGGCCCTATCCGGCCCGAAGTGTCCCGGCCCGGCCCGGCCAAGGCCCGATTCGGCCCATAGCAATCCGACCCGATTTCTGACCTTCTGGAACCCTCTTTGACCTTCTGGAATTGATTGGTCTCCATGTTGAAGATTCTAGGGTCTTCTTTCTGAAGAGTGGGTTCCTCGGCTTTTCAATGTCTACTGATGTCACAAGACTTTTTCCGTCTAAGCCTATTATAGGGGGGGTAGTCCTCTGTGAGCTTGGCGCGGCCCATGTACGTGCGCGACCCTACTGCACGCCCGTCCGCCCAGCTTAGGCCGGATGCTGTTCGATACCTGCTGCCTTAAGGTGGGGCGTGACAGCACGCTACTGTCGGACACTGGGCACGCTACGGCCGAAAGGCTGCGCACGCTACCTGGCCGAGCCAGGAAGTCTCTGGATTGTGGCTCGGGCCGACAGCGCACGTGTTCAGCGCATGATGGCGGGCCCCGGCCGAACATTCTCGACCATGACACCCTCTAGCGCACGCTGGCTCGGCAGTCTAGCGCACGCTAGGCTGCACCAGTATATATATGACCGAGCAGTCCAGTTTCAGTCATTTTTCCCATTTCTCTCCTTCTATTCCGCGGCTGGATCCTTGAAGATCATGAAGGCATGTTGTTATGCAATGAATCCACGAAGTTTGGGAGCTCATATCATCGATTAATCACTCCATAACATCCTTCAATCCAGCGAATCAAGGTTAGTTTTCCTAAAATCCTAGTTTTGGGAAAAATTGGGGATTTTGTTGATTTCGTCCGTTTGATTCGTTATAACTTAGAATAGTGATGGATTGATGATTATTACGTTGTGTTATATCGAATCCCTTGTTTTTCCACAGTTGGATTGCCGAGGATTCGTCGTTTTATTGAGTTTCTAATCAACACCTTGAAAGTGTTCGATAAAATGTCACAAAGGGGATTCAGGCGTTCTACGATTATTCTTCCTCGTTCGATCGTCAATTTATTCATGGTATGATGTTGGGGTCAGGTTCCTTGCGAAGAACTCGAGCCAGAACCCTTCCGTTCGCCGTTTTTCGATCGGTGGTGTTACCCCGCCGGAGAGTTGTGGGCATTCAAAGTTTTCTGGTTGAGCCACGTTCGTTGGAGTGTCCAGTATCAACTACTGAGGCAAGTATCTTGCCCATACATTACATGTTTTGTGAATATGATGGTTGAAAATTGATGATACGTGCTAAACGAATTGTTTACAACCATTTTTCTAAAGAATCGGTATATTTATAATTATGGTTTTCTTAAAGGACGAATCTTGTGTTCGAGACTTAATGTGCCTATTTGACTATGTGTATTAGTGTTGAGTATAGAAACTCCCTACCTTCGGATGATGTCATTAGGTGTGAATATGTCATCGGTAATTTGTAGTAAAATACTTTTGTTATAAATTGTGCGTGGATTCATGTGGTTATTGGTGGATATATGAGTTGTGTAATATTGGTTGTGTCATTCGGTGTTGTTGAGATAAGTGTGTTTCTTTGTGGACAGTATTAATTTTGGGTCGTGAGTATGTGTTGGATAATATGGCTATTTTAGCAAAATACCTCGACTATATATATTGTGATTAACTCTTGAGGATTGCGGTTCTGGAAATGAGAATTGATGAGAGTTGTAAGTTTTTCTCGGGTACTCTCACTCGGGGATTGACTCGACGGGGTCACACGGGGACCTGGTGGCTTAGCGGCTGGACCGGGTCGCGAGAGTTACTTCGAGTGGGCATTCTCACCTGGGGATTGCTCGACGGGGCACACAGGGACTTGGTGGCTTGAGGGCCGGATCGGGTCGCGAGAATTGCCAGAATGTTTGTAGTGATGAATAATTATGATTTGTACAGAATATCACAATGCTTGGTGCTCGGGGTCGAAAGACATTATATATTGAGTCTTGGTGTTTGGCTAAAATGGCATAATAATAATGTGTTATGTGTAATGTGTTGTTGGAAGTGAATTGAAGTTTATGATCGGGTCGTGGACCCTGTGTTTTGTGATTGGAATAGTTGGGTCGTGGACCCTGTGTTTTGTGACTGGAATGAATTGGGTTGTGAACCCCGTGTTTTGTTAATCGGATTTGCATTTTGGAAAAATGAACTTTGGGGTGGTGACCCTAAGTGGCTTTTGAAGAATTAAGAACTTTACAATCACAAATGTTTTCAAAACTCCCGAGATTTGGAAATGTTTTCAAAGTGCTTTCTTGTTTTGGTTTCTACTTTCAAGGCTTGAACTATTTTTGATTAAACAAAATATCTCGGGAAGTCTTTTGTTGTATTCTCGTAATGTGTTATGTATGGCTCGTATTGGCACTTTATACTTGTACTAGCAAAATAGTGGAGTTTTGCTAACCCCCGAGTATTCGGGGGGTGGATGTCTGTTTTTGCATCCAGGTACATACAGGTTTGGGAGCAAAACACAGGATCGGTGTGAAGGATGATGGAATGCGAATGATATTAATCACACGAAGGCCAGTGTTAGATGCAGTCAGTCGGAGTTTGTGTATGGTCTTTCTTCTGTCGTACTTTTGGTTTGTGAGTGTATTTTACCCTTGCATGGGTATGAGTCGAGATAGAAATGTGCATTTTGAATTGTATGTTTGTGATGAAAGACCAAGTTAGTATTTTGATTTGGTATTTTATCATGTTGGTATGTAATGAGTTGTGTTGTTTGGATGTCTAGCCTGGTGGATGCTCACGGAGAGGGTCTGCGGCGTGTAATATTCCCGGTTTGAAATTGGGGGTGTTACATTTATGGTATCGGAGACTAGGTTGCGGAAACCTAGGCTGTCGGGTCCATTCGGGTATTATCGTGTCTTGTTCTGTCAGATTGTGTCTGTCTAAGTCGTATCGCGACGCGTCGTCTGTGATGTCGGCCGTGATTAGTATCAAGGTGCAGCCATCATCTTCGTGCGACCTGTGGATGTAAGTCTCCCTACTATATTGTGCCTTGTGATGTACGAGCTTGTATGATTTTGTGTTATGACGAGGAGTTTAAAGGTGATTTGTGATTATGTGGCCTATGTTGTTTGATCATCGTATGATGCTAGAATGAAAGTGGTACCAACGTATATGTATATATACACACATCCTGATATAATTCGTTTTTACAAGAGTAATGGGCTTGGTGTGGTTACGCAAAAAAAAATTCATCAATGTGATATTTTAAAACTTTACATGTTTTGGGGAGTCACGTATATTTTGTTTTAAAATATCCTCCAAATGGAGGAAAAAAGTTGATTTTTGTATAATGACCTAAAGGCCGATTTTTTTTTTTTTGAGAATTCAAACTACCGATATTTTATTTTCATCTTGTATTACAAGTTTTCAAAACAAGATTTTTGAACCCAAGTGAAGTCTACAAAATGTAGACAAGACGTGACTCTCGTTTTCAACTTATCGATTTTATGGTTGTTAGTCGAGAAATACGTGATGATGTTCTTGTTGTTCGGGAAGTGTTGCCAGTTTTAAATTAAAATTATGATGTGAATGCTGGGTCGTTCGATTTGTGTACATTGAGATAGCTCTCTTTAATAAGAGGTGAGATTTTGGTTTATGAATGACAATTGTCTTTTGATGGTTGCTCATGAAGTGTTAAATTGATGGCTTTGAGATTCGAACGTGTTGTCGTTTATTTGTGACCATCGATTCTAGTAATGTCGTATATATATATGTTCGCAATCACGTTGCTGAATTAGAGCTGTTAGCGCACGCTAAGCACAAAGTTAGCGCGCGCTAATGTGGCATGAGTAGCGCATGCTAAGCACAAGGCTAGCGCGCGCTAATGTGGCATGAGTAGCGCACGCTAATGTTGTTGTAACCGATGCTAATTAACCTGGGCAGAGGATGTGGAACCGCATTTTTAGCCGTTAGGTCTAACTTTCTGCAGTCAGTCGTCTGTGATTGTATTCTATGTGCGTTGTCTAGTGATGACAATCGTTTTATGTGGACGTGTGTTGTGACCTTTCATTCGCGCTAAGTGATAATTGATTTTGTTTGGTGAGTCGATAAATTATGTCTGCTATGTGTGTGTTCGAAATGTTTTCCTGAAACTTTCATAAGTTTGTGCAAGTTGTGGAAATCAAATTTTGAAACTAATTTGACGTTGCGATTAAGCCGGCGACTTCGTATGAACTTTAGAAATTGTTTGAAATTTGCCAGCCGGCCTAGGATTCTCAAATAAAACCTCGACGGTATTGAAAGAGTTGTTTTAAAGTACCTTGAACATTTTGTAAAATATTACCGTCATTGATTCTTGTGTAGTGTTGGGAGAATTTTCGGAAATGACTTTTAACGTACTATTGTATTTTCGAATAATTCGAGTATATGATTTTCAAAAATCTTTCACACAAATTTTTTTTCAAAAACCAATATGATTTTTTTTTATTTTCAAAAATATATAGTGAAAGATGAAAAAAAAAATCTCACTCGATGTAAAGTTCAAACTCGGATATGGAAATGTTAGAGTATGTAAGAATGGTTTGATGATCTTGCATGGTTAACTTGTTGGTTGTTAACGGTGATGATGATGCGTAGAGGCATGACGATTTTGATAACGCCGGTTACACATAAATATTATTTTGGCAAATGATTTCCAATGAGACGGTTAGAGTATGTTGTTTACAAGTGTTGATGAAACAACCCGAGGTACCAAAAGTACTTTTAAAGTTTATTTTGAATAGCATACAAATCCAAGGATTTTCAAAAGATTTCCTTTAAAAGGATACCTCGTGGATTTTCTTTCCGAGTTGTTATTGGTTACCTTATGTGATATGTCATGCTAAGTTGGTACTTTAGCATATTGTTTTCGCGAAGTGGTGCAATCGTATTGAGTGAGAATCTGCTTAGTATGCCGAGGGACAGCGGACGCGACCGTGACCACGGTACAGTTGGTTATGGAGATTAGATGCGGGACCAAGAGGATATGGCCGGGAAGGTTGATATTCAAGCACTTTGTTTCGTTGTTTAGGTTTTGGGGACGAAACCTCTTTTAAAGGTGATATGATGTAATACCCACATTTTATTTTCTTCTCGTTTCCGTTTCGTTCGATCATATTGAGGCGATTGTGTTCGTTAATGTTTCTGACCTTGTATTGTTTCTCACCTTTGTCATTCGAGCGAGTTCTGATATTGTTCCAAATTGATGTGTATATCGTTGTGATATTTCCAAGTTCGGATCGATTTCTTGTTAACCGTGTTCGGAGTTAACACCTCATGATTCCTACCAGTTTATTGATGTCTTGATTTGAGGTGTGAACATCACAGTTGATCGTTGTTGTTCGACCATTGCTATTTGTTCGTTGTTGTACAATCATTTTTGTTTGATCTCGAAATCGTGATTTGATTTTTTGTATTGCTCGGTTTTATCAACCGCAGCGATTCATGCTCGTTGCTTTTCGTAAGCATTCTTGCGTATTGAATCGGATCGTAGTGGCTCTATACTGCATGGAGTTCTGGTGTGTTGTCGAGAGTCGCCTTGCTTTTGTTTTAAGTTTCGGGACGAAACTTATTTTTAGGGGGGTAGAATGTAATACCGACGATTTTCGTTCCAGTTATTTTGGATTTTTTTTTCCGGATATTTCCCGGTTGTCGAGTGTCGGTATTATTTTCTCGACAACTGATTTTGGCGTTTAAGACCGTAGGTGATGATTGGTTATCCGTCGTTTTCATTTCGGGTCGATGATGTTGTCCCCGAGTGTTTTGTCGTGTTCGTTCCATGCGATTTCAGAAAATCGAGTTGTCGAATCATGGTGGTCGCATCGGACGGCTATGGGCATCGCCGGACGGTGCGGTGTGCACCGTCCCGGGCGGGTGCGGCAGAACCGGCGAGCGCGCGCTATGGCCGGAAGGTAGCGCACGCTACGGCCGGAGGCGCCGCATGCTACGACCGGCCGGTCGCGCGCTAGTCGGCCCAGCAAGAGGGGCGTAAAGGTTCTCGACTCGGAGGATCGGCGTGTAGCGCACGCTTCGCTTGACATCAAGACGCTACGGCCGGCAGGTAGCGCACGCTACGGCCGGAAGGCTGCGCACGCTACCTGGCCGAGCCAGGAAGTCTCTGGATTATGGCCTGGGCCGACAGCGCACGTGTTCAGCGCATGATGGCGGGCCCCGGCTGAATATTCTCGACCATGACCGCCCACTAGCGCACGCTAGCTCGGCAGTCTAGCGCACGCTAGGCTGCACCAGTATAAATATGACCAAGCAGTCCAGTTTCAGTCATTTTTCCCATTTCTCTCCTTCTATTCCGCGGCTGGATCCTTGGAGATCATGAAGGCATGTTGTTATGCAATGAATCCACGAAGTTTGAGAGCTCATATCATCGATTAATCACTCTATAACATCCTTCAATCCAGCGAATCAAGGATAGTTTTCCTAAAATCCTAGTTTTGGGAAAAATTGGGGATTTTGTTGATTTCGTCCGTTTGATTCGTTATAACTTAGAATAGTGATGGATTGATGATTATTAAGTTGTGTTATATCGAATCCCTTGTTTTTCCACGGTTGGATTGCCGAGGATTCGTCGTTTTATTGAGTTTCTAATCGACACCTTGAAAGTGTTCGATAAAATGTCACAAAGGCGATTCGGGCGTTCTACGATTATTCTTCCTCGTTCGATTGTCAATTTATTCATGGTATGATGTTGGGGTCAGGTTCCTTGCGAAGAGCTCGAGCCAGAACCCTTCCGTTCGCCGTTTTCCGATCGGTGGTGTTACCGTCGTTTCCGCCGGAGAGTTGTGGCCATTCGAAGTTTTCCGGTTGAGCCACGTTCGTTGGAGTGTCCAGTATAAACTACTGAGGCAAGTATCTTGCCCATACATTATGTGTTTTGTGAATATGATGGTTGAAAATTGACGATACGTGCTAAACGAATTGTTTACAACCATTTTTCTAAAGAATCGGTATATTTACAATTATGGTTTTCTTGAAGGATGAATCTTGTGTTCGAGACTTAATGTGCTTATTTGACTATGTGTGTTAGTGTTGAGTATAGAAACTCCCTACCTTCGGATGATGTCATTAGGTGTGAATATGTCGTCGGTAATTTGTAGTTAAATACTTTTGTTATAAATTGTGCGTGGATTCATGTGGTTATTGGTGGATATATGAGTTGTGTAATATTGGTTGTGTCATTCGGTGTTGTTGAGATAAGTGTGTTTCTTTGTGGACAGTATTAATTTTGGGTCGTGAGTATGTGTTGGATAATATGGCTATTTTAGCAAAATACCTTGACTATATATATTGTGATTGACTCTTGAGGATTGCGGTTTTGGAAATGAGAATTGATGAGAGTTGTAAGTTTTTCTTGGGTACTCTCACTCGGGGATTGACTCGACGGGGTCACACGGGGACCTGGTGGCTTAGCGGCTGGACCGGGTCGCGAGAGTTACTTCGAGTGGGCATTCTCACCTGGGGATTGCTCGACGGGGCACACAGGGACTTGGTGGCTTGAGGGCCGGACCGGGTCGCGAGAATTGCCAGAATATTTGTACTGATGAATAATTGTGATATGTCCAGAATATCACAATGCTTGGTGCTCGGGGTCGAGAGACATTATATATTGAGTCTTGGTGTTTGGCTAAAATGGCATAATAATAATGTGTTATGTGTAATGTGTTGTTGGAAGTGAATTGAAGTTGATGATCGGGTCGTGGACCCTGTGTTTTGTGATTGGAATGGTTGGGTCGTGGACCCTGTGTTTTGTGACTGGAATGAATTGGGTTGTGAACCCCGTGTTTTGTTAATCGGATTTGCATTTTGGAAAAATGAACTTTGGGGTGGTGACCCTAAGTGGCTTTTGAAGAATTAAGAACTTTACAATCACAAATGTTTTCAAAACTCCCGAGATTTGGAAATGTTTTCAAAGTGCTTTCTTGTTTTGGTTTCTACTTTTAAGGCTTGAACTATTTTTGATTAAACAAAATATCTCGGGAAGTCTTTTGTTGTATTCTCGGAATGTGTTATGTATGGCTCGTATTGGCACTTTATACTTGTACTAGCAAAATAGTGGAGTTTTGCTAACCCCCGAGTATTCGGGGGGTGGATGTCTGTTTTTGCATCCAGGTACATACAGGTTTGGGAGGAAAACACAGGATCGGTGTGAAGGATGATGGAATGCGAATGATACTAATCACACGAAGGCGAGTGTTAGATGCAGTCAGTTGGAGTTTGTGTATGGTCTTTCTTCTGTCGTACTTTTGGTTTGTGAGTATATTTTACCCTTGCATGGGTATGAGTCGAGATAGAAATGTGCATTTTGACTTGTATGTTTGTGATGAAAGACCAAGTTAGTATTTTGATTTGGTATTTTATCATGTCGATATGTAATGAGTTGTGTTGTTTGGATGTCTAGCCTAGTGTATCCTCACGGAGAGGGTCTGCGGCGTGTAATATTCCCGGTTTGAAATTGGGGGTGTTACATTTATGGTATCGGAGACTAGATTGCGGAAACCTAGGCTGTCGGGTCCAGTCGGGTATTATCGTGTCTTGTTCTGTCAGATTGTGTCTGTCTAAGTCGTGTCGCGATGCATCGTCTGTGATGTCGGCCGTGATTAGTATCAAGGTGCAGCCATCATCTTCGTGCGACCTGTGGATGTAAGTCTCCCTACTATATTGTGCCTTGTGATGTACGAGCTTGTATGATTTTGTGTTATGACGTAGAGTTTAAAGGTGATTTGTGATTATGTGGCCTATGTTGTTTGATCATCGTATGATGCTAGAATGAAAGTTGTACCAACGTATATGTATATATACACACATCCTGATATAATTCGTTTTTACAAGAGTAATGGGCTTGGTGTGGTTACGCAAAGAAAAATTCATCAATGTGATATTTTTAAACTTTACATGTTTTGGGGAGTCACGTATATTTTGTTTTAAAATATCCTCCAAATGGAGGAAAAAAGTTGATTTTTGTATAATGACCTAAAGGCCGAATTTTTTTTTTTTTTGAGAATTCAAACTACCGATATTTTATTTTCATCTTGTATTACAAGTTTTCAAAATACGATTTTTGAACCCAAGTGAAGTCTACAAAATGTAGACAAGACGTGACTCTCGTTTTCAACTTATCGATTTTATGATTGTTAGTCGAGAAATACGTGATGATGTTCTTGTTGTTCGGGAAGTGTTGCCAGTTTTAAATTAAAATTATGATGTGAATGCTAGGTCGTTCGATTTGTGTACATTGAGATAGCTCTCTTTAATAAGAGGTGAGATTTTGGTTTATGAATGACAATTGTCTTTTGATGGTTGCTCATGAAGTGTTAAATTGATGGCTTTGAGATTCGAACGTGTTGTCATTTATTTGTGACCATCGATTCTAGTAATGTCGTATATATATGTTCGCAATCACGTTGCTGAATTAGAGCTGTTAGCACACGCTAAGGACAAAGTTAGCGCGCGCTAATGTGGCATGATTAGCGCATGCTAAGCACAAGGCTAGCGCGCGCTAATGTGGCATGAGTAGCGCACGCTAATGTTGTTGTAACGCGTGCTAATTAACCTGGGCAGAGGATGTAGAACCGCATTTTTAGCCGTTAGGTCTAACTTTCTGCATTCAGTCGTCTATGATTGTATTCTATGTGCGTTGTCTAGTGATGACAATCGTTTTATGTGGACGTGTGTTGTGACCTTTCATTCGCGCTAAGTGATAATTGATTTTGTTTGGTGAGTCGATAAATTATGTCTGTTGTGTGTGTGTTCGAAATGTTTTCCTGAAACTTTCATAAGTTTGTGAAAGTTGTGGAAATCAAATTTTGAAACTAATTTGACGTTGCGATTAAGCCAGCGGCTTCGTATGAACTTTAGAAATTGTTTGAAATTTGCCAGCTGGCCTAGGATTCTCAAATAAAACCTCGACGGTATTGAAAGAGTTGTTTTAAAGTACCTTGAACATTTTGTAAAATATTACCGTCGTTGATTCTTGTGTAGTGTTGGGAGAATTTTCGGAAATGACTTTTAACGTACTATTGTATTTTCGAATAATTCGAGTATATGATTTTCAAAAATCTTTCACACAAATTTTTTTTCAAAAACCAATACGATTTTTTTTTATTTTCAAAAATATATAGTGAAAGATGAAAAAAAAAATCTCACTCGATGTAAAGTTCAAACTCGGATATGGAAATGTTAGAGTATGTAAGAATGGTTTGATGATCTTGCATGGTTAACTTGTTGGTTGTTAACGGTGATGATGATGCGTAGAGGCATGACGATTTTGATAACGCCGGTTACACAGAAATATTATTTTGGCAAATGATTTCCAATGAGACGGTTAGAGTATGTTGTTTACAAGTGTTGATGAAACAACCCGAGGTACCAAAAGTACTTTTAAAGTTTATTTTGAATAGCATACAAATCCAAGGATTTTCAAAAGATTTCCTTTAAAAGGATACCTCGTGGATTTTCTTTCCGAGTTGTTATTGGTTACCTTATGTGATATGTCATGCTAAGTTGGTACTTTAGCATATTGTTTTCGCGAAGTGGTGCAATCGTATTGAGTGAGAATCGCTTAGTATGCCGAGGACAATGGACGCGACCGTGACCACGGTACAGTTGGTTATGGAGATTAGATGCGGGACCAAGAGGATATGGCCGGGAAGGTTGATATTCAAGCACTTTGTTTCGTTGTTTAGGTTTTGGGGACGAAACCTCTTTTAAAGGTGATATGATGTAATACCCACATTTTATTTTCTTCTCGTTTCCGTTTCGTTCGATCATATTGAGGCGATTGTGTTCGTTAATGTTTCTGACCTTGTATTGTTTCTCACCTTTGTCATTCGAGCGAGTTCTGATATTGTTCCAAATTGATGTGTATATCGTTGTGATATTTCCAAGTTCGGATCGATTTCTTGTTAACCGTGTTCGGAGTTAACACCTCGTGATTCCTACGAGTTTATTGATGTCTTGATTTGAGGTTTGAACATCACAGTTGATCGTTGTTGTTCGATCATTGCTATTTGTTCGTCGTTGTACAATCATTTTTGTTTGATCTCGAAATCGTGATTTGATTTTTTGTATTGATCGGTTTTATCAACCGCAGCGATTCATGCTCATTGCTTTTCGTAAGCATTCTTGCGTATTGAATCGGATCGTAGTGGCTCTATACTGCATGGAGTTCTGGTGTGTTGTCGAGAGTCGTCTTGCTTTTGTTTTAAGTTTCGGGACGAAACTTATTTTTAGGGGGGTAGAATGTAATACCCACGATTTTCGTTCCAGTTATTTTGGATTTTTTTTCCGGATATTTCCTGGTTGTCGAGTGTCGGTATTATTTTCTCGACAACTGATTTTGGCGTTTAAGACCGTAGGTGATGATTGGTTATCCGTCGTTTTCATTTCGGATCGATGATGTTGTCCCCGAGTGTTTTGTCATGTTCGTTCCATGCGATTTCAGAAAATCGAGTCGTCGAATCATGGTGGTCGGGCACTAGCCGGACGGTTGCGGGCACTGGCCGGACGGGTGCAGGCACCGGCCGGGCGGGTGCGGCAGGAACCGGTGTAGCGCGCGCTATGGCCGGAAGGTAGCGCACGCTACGGCCGGGAGGCAGCGCATGCTACCACCGGTTGGCTGCGCGCGCTAGTCGGCCCAGGCAGTAGGGGCAGAAAGGTTCTGGACTCGGAGGATCGTCAGGTAGCGCACGCTAGTGTCGGACACTGCGCACACTACGGCCGGCAGGTAGCGCACGCTACGGCCGGAAGGCTGCGCACGCTACCTGGCCGAGCCAGGAAGTCTCTGGATTGTGGCCTGGGCCGACAGCGCACGTGTTCAGCGCATGATGGCGGGCCCCGGCCGAATATTCTCGACCATGACCGCCCGCTAGCGCACGCTAGCTCGGCAGTCTAGCGCACGCTAGGCTGCACCAGTATAAATATGACCAAGCAGTCCAGTTTCAGTCATTTTTCCCATTTCTCTCCTTCTATTCCGCGGCTGGATCCTTGGAGATCATGAAGGCATGTTGTTATGCAATGAATCCACGAAGTTTGAGAGCTCATATCATCGATTAATCACTCTATAACATCCTTCAATCCAGCGAATCAAGGTTAGTTTTCCTAAAATCCTAGTTTTGGGAAAAATTGGGGATTTTGTTGATTTCGTCCGTTTCATTCGTTATAACTTAGAATAGTGATGGATTGATGATTATTAAGTTGTGTTATATCGAATCCCTTGTTTTTCCACGGTTGGATTGCCGAGGATTCGTCGTTTTATTGAGTTTCTAATCGACACCTTGAAAGTGTTCGATAAAATGTCACAAAGGCGATTCGGGCGTTCTACGATTATTCTTCCTCGTTCGATTGTCAATTTATTCATGGTATGATGTTGGGGTCAGGTTCCTTGCGAAGAACTCGAGCTAGAACCCTTCCGTTCGCCGTTTTCCGATCGGTGGTGTTACCGTCGTTTCCGCCGGAGAGTTGTGGGCATTTGAAGTTTTCCGGTTGAGCCACGTTCGTTGGAGTGTCCAGTAGAAACTACTGAGGCAAGTATCTTGCCCATACATTACGTGTTTTGTGAATATGATGGTTGAAAATTGACGATACGTGCTAAACGAATTGTTTACAACCATTTTTCTAAAGAATCGGTATATTTACAATTATGGTTTTCTTGAAGGACGAATCTTGTGTTAGAGACTTAATGTGCTTATTTGACTATGTGTGTTAGTGTTGAGTATAGAAACTTCCTACCTTCGGATTGTAATATCCGCAATTTTCGATTTTCGGTAAATTTCTTTTTTCGGTCGGAGTCCGTTTTGATGACTCTCTCATAACCGTCTCGTCATTTTGAGAATGATTAATTCTGCACTTTTTGTCATCCGAGTTCGTTTCGGTGTCGTTTTGTTGAGTTCCGTGTCCTTAATCGACTTTTTCACGTGGGAGTTCGACTTTTTAAAGTCACCATTAATTCTTTGAAACTCCAAAAATTCTGAATCTTTGCAATATTATAGAGCATCAAGTTAGCTTTCCAATGGTTCAAACGGTGAGTCAATCGGAGTCCAGACGAGGGAGTTATAGTCGAAATAGCTAAGACTACACGATGTGTCTTTTTCGTGTTGGAGTGGGTTGTACCGTGTGCCGCGGCACACTTCAGCTGTGCCGCGGCACTAAGCTGATTCCTGGGCGTTTTTTTTGGCCCTGGGCCGCGGCACACTCATCCTGTGCCGCGGCACACGGGCTTTTTCTGCGTTTTTTAGCAGATTTTCGAGGAGAAAACTTCATTTTTCTCCTCTCTTCTTCCTCCTTCCATCTAGGGCGATTTTTGGGCGATTTTTGGGCAATTTGAGTGCTCCCAAACTTGTATAGATCATCCACCTCAAGTCTTGTTGTAGATTTTCGACCTCTACTTGAATCCTTCATCCAAATCAAGGTATTTTGGCTTGAACCCTTGTTTTTGTAGATTTGGGGATTTTCCTTTTTGATTTCGATTCCAATCCGTTTTTGATCAATTAATTGTTGTATAAACGTTGTTTTGAACTTGTTCTACGGATTGGATACTCGTATCTTTGGTTTGTTCGACCCGAGGGGTGATTTCTTTGTTCTTGAATGGTCTTGAACATTTAATGTTCGATTAAATGTTCGAATGAGTTCCCTTTGATAGTTTGTTGGGATTTCCGTTGTTTTCGGCCTTGATTCTCGTCGTAATCATGTTTTATTATTCCTTACGGAGGATTATAGGTGCTCAATGATTCCGATGTTGAATTCCGTTGGTGATTGATGATTCATGTGGTGTTTTCCCGTAGTAATTTCGGTGCTATCGCATTCTAGATAGTGTTCGGGAAATTGAGGGCTACCCGGCCATATCCGTTCATTTTTCCATTGCTCGTGATATCGAGGCAAGTACCTTGTCCATACTATTCTTGTTTTGTGAATATGATAATTGGTGATCGTCTTTATGTGGTTGTTTGATTGTTTGAAACGAGTTTTCAAAAGATTCGGTTTAGCCTTGTTAAAGGCTTGCTTTCAAAACGCGTGTGTTTTGTGAATGGTGTGGTTTGAGAATGACTATGTGAACTCTATGGATATGTTTGGTGTTGATGTTGCACTTGGTATTTGCGTGTGGACGTATATTGTTTCATTTCGGTGCATTGTGGTTTGACGTGGTGTTTTGCTAAGTGTTTGATGCTCTGGGTGAATTGTTTGAATATCCTTGATGTGATATGTTATTTGTGTGAATGTGTGGATACGGTTGAAGGTCTACGGTGACACATGTCACGTGATCATGTGGTGAGGATGCAACAAGTGATTGATCCAACCGTGAGAGCCTGAGATAATCTACGGTGGCACATGGCATGCGATCATGTGGCCAGGATGCAACAAGTGATTGATCCAACCGTGAGATGTGTGTGATTTGTTTCGCTAGCCAGCTCGGGAGGGTCCTTCGAGGCCTCGAGTGGGATTTGTGGCTTCGTCCCGGTCCTAGGTGATGCGCGTGTGCGATTATGTTTTGTTGATTTTATGTCCGTCGAGGGCACGTGATGTTGGGCTCTGGCCCTGTGAATTATTGTCGGTTTTATATTTGTGAAAACAAAACCTTTGGGCTGTGACCCTGTTGATTTTTGGAAAGATAAGGATTTGAAAATCCTAAGTTGTTTTCTATCAAAACTCTCGATGGCATTTAAACGGTTTTATAAATTGTTTTTCCCTTGATTTGTGACCCTTTCGGTTTTGGAAATGTTTACCCAAACTCTTGCCTCGGGAAGTACTTTTCTTTACGTTTGGATCTTTGAGGATTCCTGATTATTATTGTTCTTGGAACTTGTATTGTATGGCTCGTATTTTTGCACTTGTACTTGCACTAGCAAAACAAAGGAGTTTTGCTAACCCCGAGTATTCGAGGGTGGATGTCTATTTTGCATTCGTGTTGGAGCATAGCACGGTCGGCATGAAGGATGATGAAAGATGAACGATACTAATCACACGAGGATCCGTTGATGTCGGATCGTCTAGTTGTATTTTCTTTCCGTAGTATCTTTTCCCGATGTACGGGAGTTTATTGTATTTTGACCCCTGCGTGGGTATGTGTTTGGAATTGAGTTGTAAGTAATTATTGAAAGACCAAGTCGGTCTACTGAGTCATTTTAGCCTTAAAGGCGATGTCTAGATGTTTGATTTAGTTATCAGCCTAGTAGATCCTCGAGGAGAGGGTCTACGGCGTGTAATATCCCTGAGTGGATTGGGGGTGTTACATAAATGGTATCAGAGCTTAGGTTGTGGAAACCTAGTCGCCGGGTCGTTGTTATGCTGAGTTTTGTCTTGTCGGATTATGTCTGACTAAGTCGTGTCGCGACGCGTCGTCTGAGTTTGTTGGTCGTGATTAGTATCGTGGGCGATCATCATCTTCGTGCGACCTGTGAATGTAAGTCTCCCTTCTTTGTGTTGTGCCTCGTGTGACACGAGCTATTTTTATGATTATTTGTTAAGTGACGGAATCCTCTTATGGATTTTGATTTCGTGATATGTGGTTATTTGACTCTCATATTTCGTTCATATGAGGAGTAGTGTTGTTGGATTGTGCATGTTGAACTGTATTTCTTTTATCCGATGCGTGAGTTCTTTTGTAATGACTTTCGGTATTTTACCGACCGAGTTTTATTTCAAAAACCGATTCCCTTAACCGAGTTTTTGGCATTATGGCCTTGACCGCTTTGACGAAATTATTATGACGGTATTTAGTATTTTGTAAATGGCTTTCGTGAGTTTTTGAAATATTACCGTCATCGGCCTTTTTGGCGTTTGTGTAAATGTTTATTATCAATGAGAGTTCCGGTGCTGGACCCAAGGCGCTATAATATTTTGTGTAATTACTCAAATTTTTGGGCATTCTAGCCCATTGAATTATCTTTGAAAAAAACTTGAGTATCTTAGAAAATAAATTTCGAGACGTACTTTTAAAATGAATTATTTTCTCATGGTACATCCAAGGTGCCACAATATGTTTCAAAATTCTTCTACCTCGAGGGCCCAAAAATGTTTTGAGATATTTTCAATGTTTTATAAACACTTTTACTTAGACCCGAGGGTCGAATATTTCTGAAAGTTTTTCACGAAAAGAAAGTGTCCTCATTTTTATCAAATGCGAGATGGTTCTCCAAAGTCTCGATAACGATGTTTCACGTTTGTACTTTTCTTGAAAGGTGATACTCAAGATCAACCGGCATTTTTCTAAATTATTTTCAAAAGGATGTTTTCATTTTAAAAACCTATCCATTCCCGCTTGAGGGTGGATATGTATGTATGATGTTTGCTTTGTCGTTATGATGTTACTCCAGTATGATCGAATTGGTGGCATGAATGTCGAGGCGTTGCCACGCATTTGTTGTACTAGCCCTCTCGTGAGAGGTGTGAATCGGTGTTTATCGCTTATCACCTCGTGGTGATTTGCGTGTTGTCGCACGAGTGTGGGTTGTTAAAGCTTGGATTTTTGTGCGTTTATGCACATGTGTGATTGTTTCATGATGTTTGTAATTATGTCTGGTTATCGTTCGCCATTGAGGTCGCCGAACGATACCGTCATTGTTGTAGTGTTTGTGTGTGTATTACTTTACGATGGTGATCGTTATATATGATATGTGTTATGATTCCTCGTTGTGCTGAGTTGGCATCTCCGGTATGTTGTTTTGCGGTGTTATGTTCCATTGTATCTAGCATTTGTATTTTCGGTATGCCGAGCCGAGGCATACAACCGTGATGTGCCGGGGAATGTACGTGCAATTTGTCCTTCTCACAAGAACACATTTCGAGTGTGGACTCGAGGGACACCGAATTCAGTTTTGCGAATTGGCTACCGAGACTTTCGGAGTTCGCGCTTCAGCACAGATATCAGAATCGGCTTTGAGAGGCCCATAGGAGATTTTCTGTCGGTTGCTTTTTGTGTTGTTACCTTGTTTCCGTTATTGTGAGTTGCGGGGACGACTTTCTTTTAGAAGAGGTCGAATATAATACCCGTATTATTTTTGGCTTCTATATTTTCTCTTTCTCCAGTCTATCGATTCGCCCGTGTTCGTTGATATTGTCTGAGCTTGTTCTGTATTTCGGTTTCATCGTTCGAACGAGCTGTGATCTTGTTTTGGGTCGATCTAGTTATCGCTGTGACTTTTCCGAGTTCGGTTCGATTCTTGTGAACCTTGTTCGGAAGTAGCATCTTTTGGTTCTACTAGTTCTTTTAATCGAAGTGGATCGGATTTGGAACTTCTGTATTTTCGACTCTGTCGACTCGTTTATGTTCGTTGACATTTTCTGAGCTTGTCCTGCCCCTTGCTTTTGTTGATCGAACGAGCGTGGTATTGTTTCGGAATAACTCATTTGTCATTATGACTTTTCAATTTCTATTCCCTCTCATGTGGATCTTATGTGAATGCATATGTTGTTGTTTTCACCGGATCATATATTGTCTCGAGTCGAGATGTGAACCTTGGAGTTGTTGTTTGAATTTTTATTGTTCTTCGTGATTCGAGCATGATCGTTCGATTTTTGTTGTCTCGATCTTTGTGGTTCGATCGTTTGATTGTTCGGTTTTTGTTGATCTCGTTTCGTGATTGTTGAGCGTTCAGACTCCTTCCTAATTCCCTTAAGTTCGGGAAATTAGTCTCGTTTCGATCTTCCAACCCTTGGGCGGTGGAATTCCGTATTAGTTCAGCGATTGGCTCGCGTTTCGATTGATGTACCGTTGGGTTGGTCAATCATACTGACTTTCGTTCGTTGTGTTTTGTGATTGTCGGTTAATTGACTTGGCTATATTATCCGTTTGATGACGCTTGTCAATTGTTGGTTTTATTATATCCCTAACGGCGACGTGTTGGTCGTCGTGGAGCGTGTTTTCACGCCGTATGTCTCTTTGCGTTTCTTGCAGCGTTTCGCCGTTGGGCGCGAGTTCCTATTTTTGTGTATCTCGTCGAGTTTTCCTGGCCGGTATATTGCTTCCCCCCTACTTGTTTTAAGTTTCGGGACGAAACTTCTTTTAAGGAGGGTAGAATGTAATATCCGCAATTTTCGATTTTCGGTAAATTTCTTTTTTCGGTCGGAGTCCGTTTTGATGACTCTCTCATGACCGTCTCGTCATTTCGAGAATGATTAATTCTGCACTTTTTGTCATCCGAGTTCGTTTCGGTGTCGTTTTGTTGAGTTCCGTGTCCTTAATCGACTTTTTCACGTGGGAGTTCGACTTTGTAAAGTCACCATTAATTCTTGGAAACTCCAAAAATTCTGAATCTTTGCAATATTATAGAGCATCAAGTTAGATTTCCAATGGTTCAAACGGTGAGTCAATCGGAGTCCAGACGAGGGAGTTATGGTCGAAATAGCTAAGACTACACGATGTGCCTTTTTCGTATTGGAGTGGGCTGTACCGTGTGCCGCGGCACACTTCAGCTGTGCCGCGGCACTAAGCTGATTCCTGGGCGTTTTTTTTGGCCCTGGGCCGCGGCACACTCATCCTGTGCCGCGGCACACGGGTTTTTTCTGCGTTTTTAGCAGATTTTCGAGGAGAAAACTTCAATTTTCTCCTCTCTTCTTCCTCCTTCCATCTAGGGCGATTTGTGGGCGATTTTGGGCGATTTGAGTGCTCCCAAACTTGTAGAGATCATCCACCTCAAGTCTTGTTGTAGATTTTCGACCTCTACTTGAATCCTTCATCCAAATCAAGGTATTTTGGCTTGAACCCTTGTTTTTGTAGATTTGGGGATTTTCCTTTTTGATTTCGATTCCAATCCGTTTTTGATCAATTAATTGTTGTATAAACGTTGTTTTGAACTTGTTCTACGGATTGGATACTCGTATCTTTGGTTTGTTCGACCCGAGGGGTGATTTCTTTGTTCTTGAAGGGTCTTGAACATTTAATGTTCGATTAAATGTTCGAATGAGTTTCCTTTGATAGTTTGTTGGGATTTCCGTTGTTTTCGGCCTTGATTCTCGTCGTAATCATGTTTTATTATTCCTTACGGAAAATTATAGGTGCTCAATGATTCCGATGTTGAATTCCGTTGGTGATTGATGATTCATGTGGTGTTTTCCCGTAGTAATTTCGGTGCTATCGCGTTCTAGATAGTGTTCGGGAAATTGAGGGCTACCCGGCCATATCCGTTCATTTTTCCATTGCTCGTGATATCAAGGCAAGTACCTTGTCCATACTATTCTTGTTTTGTGAATATGATAATTGGTGATCGTCTTTATGTGGTTGTTTGATTGTTTGAAACGAGTTTTCAAAAGATTCGGTTTAGCCTTGTTAAAGGCTTGCTTTCAAAACGCGTGTGTTTTGTGAATGGTGTGGTTTGAGAATGACTATGTGAACTCTATGGATATGTTTGGTGTTGATGTTGCACTTGGTATTTGCGTGTGGACGTATATTGTTTCATTTCGGTGCATTGTGGTTTGACGTGGTGTTTTGCTAAGTGTTTGATGCTCTGGGTGAATTGTTTGAATATCCTTGATGTGATATGTTATTTGTGTGAATGTGTGGATACGGTTGAAGGTCTACGGTGACACATGGCACGTGATCATGTGGTCAGGATGCAACAAGTGATTGATCCAACCGTGAGAGCCTGAGATAATCTACGGTGGCACATGGCATGCGATCATGTGGCCAGGATGCAACAAGCGATTGATCCAACCGTGAGATGTGTGTGATTTGTTTCGCTAGCCAGCTCGGGAGGGTCCTTCGAGGCCTCGAGTGGGATTTGTGGCTTCGTCCCGGTCCTAGGTGATGCGCGTGTGCGATTATGTTTTGTTGATTTTATGTCCGTCGAGGGCACGTGATGTTGGGCTCTGGCCCTGTGAATTATTGTCGGTTTTCTATTTGTGAAAACAAAACCTTTGGGCTGTGACCCTGTTGATTTTTGGAAAGATAAGGATTTGAAAATCCTAAGTTGTTTTCTATCAAAACTCTCGATGGCATTTAAACGGTTTTATAAATTATTTTTCCCTTGATTTGTGACCCTTTCGGTTTTGGAAATGTTTACCCAAACTCTTGCCTCGGGAAGTACTTTTCTTTACGTTTGGATCTTTGAGGATTCCTGATTATTATTGTTCTTGGAACTTGTATTGTATGGCTCGTATTTTTGCACTTGTACTTGCACTAGCAAAACAGTGGAGTTTTGCTAACCCCCGAGTATTCGAGGGGTGGATGTCTATTTTTGCATTCAGGTTTTGGAGCATAGCACAGGGTCGGCATGAAGGATGATGAAAGATGAACGATACTAATCACACGAGGATCCGTTGATGTCGGATTGGTCTAGTTGTATTTTCTTTTCCGCTGTAGTATCTTTTCCCCGATGTACGGGAGTTTATTGTATTTTGACCCCTGCGTGGGTATGTGTTTGGAATTGAGTTGTAAGTAATTATTGAAAGACCAAGTCGGTCTACTGAGTCATTTTAGCCTTAAAGGCGATGTCTAGATGTTTGATTTAGTTATCAGCCTGGTAGATCCTCGAGGAGAGGGTCTACGGCGTGTAATGTCCCTGAGTGGATTGGGGGTGTTACACGGATGATGTCATTAGGTGTGAATATGTCGTCGGTAATTTGTAGTTAAATACTTTTGTTATAAATTGTGCGTGGATTCATGTAGTTATTGGTGGATATATGAGTTGTGTAATATTGGTTGTGTCATTCGGTGTTGTTGAGATAAGTGTGTTTCTTTGTGGACAGTATTAATTTTGGGTCGTGAGTATGTGTTGGATAATATGGCTATTTTAGCAAAATACCTCGACTATATATATTGTGATTGACTCTTGAGGATTGCGGTTTTGGAAATGAGAATTGATGAGAGTTGTAAGTTTTTCTCGGGTACTCTCACTCGGGGATTGACTCGACGGGGTCACACGGGGACCTGGTGGCTTAGCGGCTGGACCGGGTCGCGAGAGTTACTTCGAGTGGGCATTCTCACCTGGGGATTGCTCGACGGGGCACACAGGGACTTGGTGGCTTGAGGGCCGGACCGGGTCGCGAGAATTGCCAGAATATTTGTACTCATGAATAATTGTGATATGTCCAGAATATCACAATGCTTGGTGCTCGGGGTCGAGAGACATTATATATTGAGTCTTGGTGTTTGGCTAAAATGGCATAATAATAATGTGTTATGTGTAATGTGTTGTTGGAAGTGAATTGAAGTTGATGATCGGGTCGTGGACCCTGTGTTTTGTGATTGGAATGGTTGGGTCGTGGACCCTGTGTTTTGTGACTGGAATGAATTGGGTTGTGAACCCTGTGTTTTGTTAATCGGATTTACATTTTGGAAAAATGAACTTTGGGGTGGTGACCCTAAGTGGCTTTTGAAGAATTAAGAACTTTACAATCACAAATGTTTTCAAAACTCCCGAGATTTGGAAATGTTTTCAAAGTGCTTTCTTGTTTTGGTTTCTACTTTCAAGGCTTGAACTATTTTTGATTAAACAAAATATCTCGGGAAGTCTTTTGTTGTATTCTCGGAATGTGTTATGTATGGCTCGTATTTGCACTTTATACTTGTACTAGAAAAACAGTGGAGTTTTGCTAACCCCCGAGTATTCGGGGGGTGGATGTCTGTTTATGCATCCAGGTACATACAGGTTTGGGAGCAAAACACAGGATCGGCGCGAAGGATGATGGAAGGCGAATGATACTAATCACACGAAGGCCAGTGTTAGATGCAGTCAGTCGGAGTTTGTGTATGGTCTTTCTTCTGTCGTACTTTTGGTTTGTGAGTGTATTTTACCCTTGCATGGGTATGAGTCGAGATAGAAATGTGCATTTTGACTTGTATGTTTGTGATGAAAGACCAAGTTAGTATGTTGATTTGGTATTTTATCATGTCGGTATGTAATGAGTTGTGTTGTTTGGATGTCTATCCTGGTGGATCCTCACGGAGAGGGTCTGCGACGTGTAATATTCCCGGTTTGAAATTGGGGGTGTTACATACACTACATTATATACAGATATGATCCAACACAATCAATTCATTTGGAAAGCATTTAAATTCAATATTTCGGAATATCACATTTTTTTCAAAATAGCATATCAATACATTTCAACATCACAACCATCCACACTTGATAACCCGTCCCATTCGTATCGACCCCCAGAGGTCCCGTCGGACCATCCCTAGATGGGAAACCACTTCTGCGGCCGTACCTATTAGTATCGGCCCCCAGAGGTCCCGTCAAACTGTCCCTGGGTGGAGGAACATCAACACACACACACACGATATCACAGTTCATAATCGTATCAAAACTGTAACACACATAATTAAATGTAATACATGTACTTGCTTTGAATAATACGACATGAAGAAACGATGAACGGAGAGGCTACGATCCAAACTCACTCCAAAGTTTCGTTCCTAGCACACAATGATCGTCAATTAACTACAACACTATGAGATTAAAAGGATCATCCTAGATTCTACCCCGTTGGAACGATTTGTCGAACACTACAAGTGCACAAAGGATCGTAATCGATCAACGACCGAATAACAGAATTTCAATCCACAAAACAACAAGGAAATAAAGGATTACAAGCATACTATCGAAATCTAACAACAATCTAGGCTAAATCGATTCAGAAATATGAATTCATCTTAAAACCCCCAAAATCCCAAAAACAAGGGTTCCACGGAGAATACCTTGATTATGATGGAGAAAGAAGTTGAAAAGATGTTATATCCGTGTTGGAAATGTAACACCCCCAGACCATATGGGAATATTACATGCCGTAGACCCTCTCCACGAGGACCTACCAGGCTAAACAACACAGAAACACCAAAACTTGACCGACCGAAGTCAATTATTACAATAATGCAGACCATTAAGGTCAATTACATTACAACCACACGGACCGATGAGGTCACATGACTAACGCAAACGAGATGAAATACAACTCATTACAATAAATACCCACGCAGGGGTAAGGATACACAACAGCGGGAGTTTGACTATAACTCGGTCGACACAACATAACCCGACCAAACTCTCAACTCTTGATTAATATCATAGCTCATTACTTCATGTGCCAATCCTGTGACTGCTCCCTCGAACCAGCATATACCTAGACGCAAAACAGACATCCACCCCCGATTACTCGGGGGTTAGTATAACCCCATTATTTTACTAGTGCAAGTATATTAGTATATGAAATGTATGAAGCAGAAAGCAATCATGAATCAGGTAACACAATCAATTGTCAAAACATTCCCGAGAGGTTTTATTAATTAGGAAACAAGTGATGAAGTTTTTAAAATGAAATTCGATATCTCGAGAGGTTTTTTAAAGTATAATTTCTTTAGACCTCGAGTCCCAAAATTACAAAACCTCTTTCGAAAATCATCAAGGCCTCAACCCGTTTCTTGTTTCAAAACACATTAGTGAAACTGTCATCATGTGTCCGAGATTTAACATCAAAACATAATCCACACAATCACTGTTCGTACACATCATGCACCTAACTCCAGAGGTTACGACGAACCGTACCTGGATCACACACGCTGTTCATACACATCATATACCGAACTCCAGAGGTCCCACGGACCGTACCTGAATCACACACACTGTTCGTACACATCATGTACTGAACTCCAGAGGTCCCGCGGACCATACCTAGACCACACACACTGTTCGTACACATCATGTACCGAACTCCAGAGGTCCCACGGACCATACCTGGACCACACACACTATTCGTACACATCATGTACCAAACTCCATAGGTCCCACGGACCGTACCTGGACCACACACAATGTTCGTACACATCATGTACCAAACTCCAGAGGTTCCACGGACCGTACCTGGACCACACATACATACACACACTTCCCAACACATATCAAACAACGCAACACATTACCACGAATAACACACCTTAATACAAATATGTTCGAACATCCAAACATACACCAAATTACATGTCCAAGTGTGTAATCAATCTAACACAACAATCATAATCATCACCATACCTCAAACCCAAGCAATCAAGCCCAACACGAATCACGCAACTAACATGACCAACACAACTTCACAACGTTAAACAAGCAAGAATATCATTAATACCAACAAACATTCAAATAATCGAATCGCACGAATCATATCCACGAAGATAAACCAAATAATCATAAATCCAATATGTAAACTTTATTTACAGGACACAAATCATATAAATAGAATACTTGCCTCAATAACCGACACCGAACACTCCGAAGGACACGGTTCATCTGGGAAGCCTCGGACCCCAAAGAAAACAACAAACAGAAGGGTTTCGACTTGAGTTCTTCACAAAGATTACGTTCTTAGGACATATCATCAATAAATCAATGATCGTACGAGGAACCATAATCGTATAATGCCTGAATCCCCCTCCAAGACCTTTTATCAGACACCTTCAATGCGTCGATTAGGAATTCAATAAAACGACAAATCCTTGACAATCCAACCATGGAACTGTAATACACATACTTTTTATTGATTGTTTGACCTTGCCGTTCTTCCTCTTTTGTCGCTCTGTAAACACTTTGAGATGTTGTCAATGTTGATTTGGAGTTTTATACCTTTTGGATCATGGTCGTGTTAATTAGACCTTTCGGTAGTATTCTGGGACAGGCAGATAGACCGCGCTAGGCCTAGTCTAACGCACGCTATTTTTACTTGAGTAGCGCATGCTATCTTTGAGCCTTAGCGCATGCTAATGGTCCAGGCTTGGCAGAGCCAGTAGCTAATCCTGCTCTGGACTACCAGTTGGCCCATGCTAGGAGTTTGCTAGCGCACGTTATTCGTGGTCAGTAGCGCACGCTAACATCATCCGTAGCGCATGCTAACGAGCTGAGTCGGCAGAGGCAGTGAGGTATTTCTACTTTCTGAAGTAGCAAGTAACGCACGCTAGGCAGCAGCTAGCGCACGCTAAAGGTGTGGTGTAGCGTGCGCTAGTGCCCAGTCATAGCGCACGCTTGCAGAGTTGGGCAGTGAACTAGAACTTTTGCAGGACAATAGTTAGCGTAGGCTAAGGTGTGGTAGCACACGCTAATGTCTCAGGAAAGAAGCCACTGGACTACCGGGTGACCCCATTAGCGCATGGTAGCTCCGATTTTTAGCGCGCGCTAACCTGGCATTTTATATAAGGGGCAGTCAACCCCTGAAATCGTCATTTTCATCCACTCTTTTCTTTTTCCGACGGGAGCATTGGGTTTAGGTGATTTGGAGCGATTTTGGGGTGATCCTTCTTCTGCTATCATTATCTTTTGTTGAATAACAAAGATTACACAACATCTAATCCATTTCTATCTTCCAAATCAAGGTAAATTCCTTAGAACACTAGTTTTTGGGAATTTTGGGGATTTTCTTAGATTCGTCCGATTTATCGGTTTTGGAGATTGAGATATTTGAGAATATGATGCATCTACCCCATACCCATGTTTTCCCTATAATTATATGGATTGTTTTGTACCTTGTTCAGACTTAAGAGGGTTTGGATGATTTTCAAACCTCTAGATGTTTATCCTTGTAGTTTCGTGAATCGTAGGCGGGTTTCGGGAGCTTTTTCGTGTCATTTGAGTATGGATTATTGATTATCATATTTTACGAATCGTTTAGGTGCCGAAAGTTCATTCTTAGACCTGCCGAACTTATAATCTTTTCCTTCCAATTCTCGATGTCTCAAAGGCAAGTATATGTTTATGATTGTGCATTCTTGACTTTGAAAGTATGATATATGAATTGTATAATGGTTTATATCCAATATGGGACGGACTAACGGGTACTATGAGGGTTCTATAGCTTCTGGTGCGGTTCCACGATTATTTTTGGGTTAACCACTCTGGGACGAAATGTGATGATATGAAATTTAGTTATTCTAGAATGCTCGTCTTGAATTGATGAGATGATGATTACATTTACTTTATTGTCGAGGAGTATTGTGTTTCATAATCGATATACTTGCACTAGTTATTCGACGGTTAACCACTTTATGGGGGAAATATCTTTCATGTATTTCAGGATCCTGGAGAGCAGATAGGCATGTATTGGGTCAACATGAAAATGATGGGCAAGTGTGATGCTGTGTTTTGTCTCTGGTCATGTTTTGTATTTTCTCCTTTCAGTGTTGTTGCACTTGAATGGGTTGATTACTCGAGTACTATTTTCCGTTTCCTTGACGTTCCGGCCTTTGTTGTCGTGGTATTGATTTGTGATGTATTGTATTCAGATGTATTGGATATGGTATTGAATGCCATTTTTATTGTCTCCCATTACATTGTACTTGGACTTTCTCCGTCAAAGTTTCACATTTCCGTGTATAAATAGCCTTGGGTCCCATGGCGGGGCTCACGGTGCTGTAATATACCTTGAATAACTTGGGGGTGTTACATAATATGGTATCAGAGCCTAGGTTTATGGATACCTAGGTTGTCGGTCTTTTGGGTTGATTGAGTCATAGTTTGTCTACAGTATCACTACCTTGCCATCATCACAGTGCGACCGGTACTTGTAAGACCTCTTACTCTCCTTGTGTTTCCGTAATCGCTTTACTTTCGAATTGGTATTTTTCGGAATCGGTCACTTTTACAACGTGCGATTGGAATTGTACTTATGTGCTTTGTGTATCCTTCAGAATGTCTGCTGATAGGGGACAAAAACGAGGCCGTGGTCGTGGATGCAGACGAGGACGTGGCGCGGACGCTTCCCTCAGTTTCGTTGCGGGGTCGACCACCCCCAGTTTATCTAACTCAGTGCATCCTGATAAAGAGGGTCAACACAAGAAGTCAACCGGCCAAGGGAATAATGTGGATATTGAAGTTATGAATGTCCTTCAACAATTGGCTAACCAGATGACTATCCTGGCTGGATCAGCTGAATCATCCGAACCCGACATCAGACGCCTGTTGGGATAAATAATTTTGTTTTGATAATTGCCAAAAGCTTGATACAGCAAACCCTGTATCGAAAGCCGGTTGAAGTTGCAATCCTGTATCTAAGACCTTATCACAGCGCCAGCATACAGCAAGCTCTCGCGCTACCAAGATACAGCAACAAAGTCTAAGTTAAAAGCCAAGTATGGAAGCTGTCTCGAAACCTCAATACAGTTATCTTCCATACAGCACCGGACTACTCCAATATACCTACAGCACAAGTGGATACAAAGAATCACATCGAAACAGATCAAGACCGTTTGGAAAGGAATCTTTGATATTTACTAAAGTCAAGTACCGTTCGATAAAGAAGTATTTAAATACTCAAGGATAAAGTATTTAAATACTGAAGCTGTCAGAGATCTTCAAATCCCGCAATATCCGGATCCTGGTCTATTCAAGTCAACTATCGAATCTTGCCCAACGGATCTATATCAACGGATATATCCAAAGAATGCTATATATATCCCCAGAGTTTGAAGATCAACAAGAAGAAGCAATCAAGAGAAGCAATCAATATACGATTTCAATCACCAAGAGAAGAAGCTATTATCATATACATCAGAGCAAAACATATCTCCAGAAGCTTTCTGCAAATCAGATCTAAAGAGATATACAGTGCTCAACATCAAGAACATCCATCATCAGCTCAAGAACTCCATATTCAAAGCTGCTGTTCTTACCCGGTTACCTACCTTTTACCTTTATGTAAAAACCGAGCTCTGTGTGAACTCAACAAGTTATTCTGACCTGTGTGGGATGAATAAGGACGAAGCTTTGGAACTGTGTGTGAAGAAGCTAGTCAAGAAGGAAGCTTTAACCAATCTGTGTGAACGGTTGAAAGCGACATTCTTTGTATCAATCTGTGTGAACGATACAAGGATAGGTTTGATTATAGATACATAGTTGTGTACGCAGTATTTATAACAAACGTTTTACTCCTGTGTGGAGGACCAGTGGACGTAGAGGGGTTTACCTCGAACCACTTAAATACTGTGTTATTTACCTTTCGCCGTTACTGTTTTCATAACTGTGATTTATTCAAGTATACACTGCAAAACCCTGTACGCACCAAGCTAACAGGAGATCAAACCGAGTTGCTGTATCGACTGCAACTTACTGTATTAGAGACTTCCGCTACGCACTCAGACTCGAAAACCATACAGCCTGTTGCTTAAACATTTCCCAGGCTGTATCGAGTTTAATTTTTGTAAAGGGACCAACAATTGGTATCAGAGCTGTATCGAAGTGGGATTAAAACATCTCCCATATCGAAGTCCTCTCAAGTTGCCAACAAGTGGTTATCGAAGGGGAAATTGTTTTGGCCTGAAGAGGTTTTGATATCAAGACCTTGGCATGATCAAGAAGTTTTCGAATCATCAAAGTAGTTTTGGAAATTATCAAAAAGGGGGAAATTGTTGGGATAAATAATTTTGTTTTGATAATTGCCAAAAGCTTGATACAGCAAACCCTGTATCGAAAGCCGGTTGAAGTTGCAATCCTATATCGAAGACCTTATCACAGCGCCAGCATACAGCAAGCTCTCGCGCTACCAAGATACAGCAACAAAGTCTAAGTTAAAAGCCAAGTATGGAAGCTGTCTCGAAACCTCAATACGCTTATCTTCCATACAAGACCGGACTACTCCAATATACCTACAAAGACAAGTGGATACAAGAATCACATCGAAACAGATCAAGACCGTTTGGAAAGAAATCTTTGATATTTACTAAAGTCAAGTACCATTCGATAAAGAAGTATTTAAATACTCAAGGATAAAGTATTTAAATCAAGGTCATCGAGATCTTCAAATCCCGCAATATCCGGATCCTGGTCTATTCAAGTCAACTATCAAATCTTGCCCAACGGATCTATATCAACGGATATATCCAAAGAATGCTATATATATCCCCAGAGTTTGAAGATCAACAAGAAGAAGCAATCAAGAGAAGCAATCAATATACGATTTCAATCACCAAGAGAAGAAGCTATTATCATATACATCAGAGCAAAACATATCTCCATAAGCTTTCTGCAAATCAGATCTAAAGAGATATACAGTGCTCAACATCAAGAACATCCATCATCAGCTCAAGAACTCCATATTCAAAGTCTGTTCTTACCTGTTACCTACCTTTTACCTTTATGTAAAAACCGAGCTCTGTGTGAACTCAACAAGTTATTCTGACTTGTGTGGGACGAATAAGGACGAAGCTTTGGAACTGTGTGTGAAGAAGCTAGTCAAGAAGGAAGCTTTAACCAATCTGTGTGAATGATTGAAAGCGACATTCTTTGTATCAATCTGTGTGAACGATACAAGGATAGGTTTGATTATAGATACATAGTTGTGTACGCAGTATTTATAACAAACGTTTTACTCCTGTGTGGAGGACCAGTGGACGTAGAGGGGTTTACCTCGAACCACTTAAATACTGTGTTATTTACCTTTCATTTATTCGTTTTCATAACTGTGATTTATTCAAGTATACACTGCAAAACCCTGTACGCACCAAGCTAACAGGAGATCAAACCGAGTTGCTGTATCGACTGCAACTTACTGTATTAGAGACTTCCGCTACGCACTCAGACTCGAAAACCATATAGCCTGTTGCTTAAACATTTCCCAGGCTGTATCGAGTTTAATTTTTGTAAAGGGACCAACAATTGGTATCAGAGCGGTTGATTCTAAAAAGAATCAGTCGTATTTTTTTTACCGAATCAGATCCTTAATAACATTTATTTTCGAAAACAGTCCTTGCAATTCCCATCTTCTAATATGGATACCTTTATGTCTAAAAAGATATCTATGTTTCACATTAACGAGTTTGATGAATGGAGAAACAGGATGAAGAACAAACTCAATGCCTTCATTGGAGAATTAAAAGCTCCGCCCGCATCAACAAAGACCGAAGAATATCTTCAGGTGGTCACTGATAGTGACTCGTCAGATGATGAGCTAGAAGAGAGAGCCTATGTGTGCTCTATGGCCGAAGTTAAAGAAGAAAATGAAGACGGCGATGATGATGAGGTAAGCTCCACCTCAACTATACCTATAAATGCATCTCATACTTTTGAAAATATGTTGAATGAATTTAATAACATTCAAACGGCCCATGAGATATTGAAAAGAGAAAACACCCAGCTTGAAATTTCCAACTTAGAGCTGAAGGAAGAAAACGACTTGGTGAAGGAAAATTACGAAAATATGTCAGTTGATTGCGAAAACAGCAAAGTCAATTTTGAAAAACTCATGGAGAGCAATCATCAACTTGCTCACGATCTAAATGAGACTAAGTCTCATCTTGAAAGCAAGACAAATGATTTGGCTCTACTCGAAGCCAAAGTAAAATCTCTCGAGAAACGTGAAGGAGAATTAGAGACAATCTTGAAATCTTTCGAGAAATCCTCTAAAAGAATGGAAGAGATCCTAAGCACTGGGCAACATGCTCATGATAAACGTGGCTTAGGGTACAACTCGTTCTCCAACAAAGAAAAATCTAGTACGGTATTCGTCAGGAGTGAGGAATTCATTCCTGTATCGAAGGAAGTCCCGAGTCCTATGAAGGAACCCGTTGCACCGCGAACTGCAAAAGCTGCCATTCCACCCCCGCAACTCTACTATTCGAGACAGTGGAACCAACAGCCACTCAGACCTGTAAGGCGTACTCCACAGCATGCTCCACAAGCATATTATAAGCGCCACGATCATTCAGAGGAAGGCAGATCCAACCACCAAAGGCCCGTCTGCCAGCACTCTCGGCCACTGGCGCACCTAGACATTGGATACAAGAGCCCCGTTATCCCTCGAGACAGCAAGTGCCCGTTCAGTATCAGCAAAAGAATTGGGAATCCAACTGGAGACCCAGGAGGCAATATGCAAGATCCAAGAAAATGGCTCCACCTCCAAGACGACAATCGTACTGGAATAATAACTATAATTCTCGATTTTTCATGCATTATAATGATTACAACGACTACGTGCACCCCACGTAGATATCGATATAATGGACCAAAAGTAGCCTACAACAAACAAATTGTTGCCGGCAAATTTGGGTACCGAAGGCACTATCACACCAGACCCAAATTTACTTGATACCTATGCGTCGACATGAATCAGAAACGCTACAGCCAGAAATCCCTGTAAGTTTTTATGTTCTTACTCATTAAGTGAGGGGGAATGCTGTAAGACCCAAGAATACAGTATCCAACGTTAATTATTTGTACACTCAGAATCGTCAATACAGCACTGTAGCAAACAAAGAACTAAGAATCCTACAGCTGACGTGTGCAATAATTAAGGGGGAATACAGTACGACCCATGAATACAGCATTAATCCTAACATTAATTGAATCCTGTATGTACCTTTTGAGGGGGAACGCTATATTATCCGAAGATACAGTTTGTTGTTTAAAACAAATTTTATCGTATTATTACTGTAAGAACTCGTCTGTGAACAGTTCATAGGTTAAGATGTACTCAACTAGATCAAAAATGTAAGATTGTGCCTGTGCGCCAATCATAAGTTTAAGATGTAATACACTTCCCTATTAGATGTTATCATTTTTAGAACTTGCCTGCAAGCAGTTCACATTTCTTGTAGACTAAGTGCTGAAGACCAGATCATCTGACAGAAGATCAAGAAGCCTGCTCAAAGATATTATCAAATAGAGAAGGAAACAGTGGGATTAAAACATCTCCTGTATCGAAGTCCTCTCAAGTTGCCAACAAGTGGTTATCGAAGGGAAATTGTTTTTGCCTGAAGAGGTTTTGATATCAAGACCTTGGCATGATCAATAAGTTTTCGAATCATCAAAGTAGTTTTGAAAATTATCAAAAAGGGGGAAATTGTTGGGATAAATAATTTTGTTTTGATAATTGCCAAAAGCTTGATACTGACAAACCACGTATCAGCCGGTTGAAGTTGCAATCTGTATCGAAGACCTTATCACGGCGCTTGACATCTGACAAGCTCTCGCGCTACCAAGATACAGCAACAAAGTCTAAGTTAAAAGCCAAGTATGGAAGCTGTCTCGAAACCTCAATACAGTTATCTTCCATACAGCACCGGACTACTCCAATATACCTACAGCACAAGTGGATACAGCAGTCACATCGAAATAGGACTGGAGACCGTTTGGAAAGGAATCTTCGATATTTACTAAAGTCAAGTACCATTCGATAAAGAAGTATTTAAATACTCAAGGATAAAGTATTTAAATACTGAAGCTGTCATAGATCTTCAAATCCCGCAATATCCGGATCCTGGTCTATTCAAGTCAACTATCGAATCTTGCCCAACGGATCTATATCAACGGATATATCCAAAGAATGCTATATATATCCCCAGAGTTTGAAGATCAACAAGAAGAAGCAATCAAGAGAAGCAATCAATATACGATTTCAATCACCAAGAGAAGAAGCTATTATCATATACATCAGAGCAAAACATATCTCCAGAAGCTTTCTGCAAATCAGATCTAAAGAGATATACAGTGCTCAACATCAAGAACATCCATCATCAGCTCAAGAACTCCATATTCAAAGTTGCTGTTCTTACCCGGTTACCTACCTTTTACCTTTATGTAAAAACCGAGCTCTGTGTGAACTCAACAAGTTATTCTGACTTGTGTGGGACGAATAAGGACGAAGCTTTGGAACTGTGTGTGAAGAAGCTAGTCAAGAAGGAAGCTTTAACCAATCTGTGTGAACGGTTGAAAGCGACATTCTTTGTATCAATCTGTGTGAACGATACAAGGATAGGTTTGATTATAGATACATAGTTGTGTACGCAGTATTTATAACAAACGTTTTACTCCTGTGTGGAGGACCAGTGGACGTAGAGGGGTTTACCTCGAACCACTTAAATACTGTGTTATTTACCTTTCGCCGTTACTGTTTTCATAACTGTGATTTATTCAAGTATACACTGCAAAACCCTGTACGCACCAAGCTAACAGGAGATCAAACCGAGTTGCTGTATCGACTGCAACTTACTGTATTAGAGACTTCCGCTACGCACTCAGACTCGAAAACCATACAGCCTGTTGCTTAAACATTTCCCAGGCTGTATCGAGTTTAATTTTTGTAAAGGGACCAACAACGCCTTACTCCAGAATGTGATCCGTATGCACCCTCCACAATTCAGCAATGCTACAGACCCAGTGGGTTAGGAGAATTGGTTAGCGGAGTTTGAGAAAGTGTTTGAAGCGGTCGATTGTCCGGAAGCGAGGAAGGTACCGATTGCTCTGTACTTCCTTACCAAGGAAGCCGCGACTTAGTGGAAAGTTATCAAGCCACAATATCATGCTGCTACGTGGGGAGAGTTTAAAGAGCTACTGGAGGTCGAGTTTTGTCCTTGGCCAGTGCAAAAAGGCAGAATCCGGGCCTTTTTTGAGGCCAAGCCGCATAATATTCCAGTATCGCAGGCGATAGTGGAATACAACCAACAACTGATCCACGTGAAGAATCAAGTGCGAGATGAGCGTGACAAGATCCGCTACTTTGACATGCGGATGAATATGGATTTACGGCGTTACATGGCCGGGTTTGCTTGTACTACCTTGAAGGAATATCAAGATTGGGCTTTGGACTATGACATGTTGAGCCACCATAATGATGCCACAGAACAATCGAAGAAGCAGAAGATCGTTGGTAACTTTTCTGGCTGTAAAAGTGGCAACTTCCAAAGATATGAGTCGACTAATCATTCTATCGGACAGTTGTCACGTTCTGCTAGAGGGAATATGAGTTTTCATTCTGCTCCGGGCACCTCAACACGCCCGGTAAGTTGTTTTAATTGTGGTCGCCCAAGCCACGTTAATCTGGAGTGCAACTTCCCACCTCTGAAGTGTCACACTTGTGGACAGGTGGGACATAGGGCCGCTTATTTCCCCGAGCAAGATCAAACTGTGGACACTCGAGCTTCTGCCCCAGCGCCTTTAGATCAGAGTATGAATCAACGGCAACAGTTGGACAATCGCAGCAGATTTACGGTAGAGGCAAGGGTCAGAGTCAGAACGCTAGAGGGGGAGATTCTAGGATCGGTTCGGCACACCCACAAGTCTATGAGATGCGTCGAGCAGACAAACCCGATGCGGAAGTGGCCTTAGGTACCATTCATATCCGATCTCATCCAGTTCGTGTACTTTTTGATTCGGGTGCTACACATTCTTTCATCTCCTCGGAGTGTGTATGCCGTTTGAATATATCTTGTGTGACTGCTTGCGATCCTTTCATTGTGAAATTACTTAGCGGGGATAGAATCGTGGGAACCAGGAAATTAGAGATTTTTCCGGTGAATATAGCCGGTATGGATTGGTTATCGATATTGATTGTGGTTGATATGGAAGGTGAGGATGTGATCCTCGGACAGGATTGGCTTTACGGTCACCAAGCGATTATGAATTACCGTACTAAGGTTATCACTATGATGACTGAATACGGATCCGAGTACTCATTTTTGGGACATAAGTCAGGCCAACCTAAGCTGCTTATCAGCGCCATGAAGGCCGTAAAACTTTTGAACAAAGGTTGCTATTAGTGTTATGCTTTGAGGATGGAAGGGAACGAAGTCGATTTCTCTTCGATTCCAGTTGTTAATGAGTATCCCGATGTTTTTCCGGATGACCTCCCGGGATTACCGCTGGATCGAGATATAGAATTTTTGGTGGACTTAGAGCCTGACGCAGCTCCGATTTCTAAGGCACCTTATCGGATGGCACCTTCTGAGATACAAGAATTAAAGAGTCATCTGGGAGATCTATTGGAGATAGGGTACATCAGACCGAACGCTTCACCTTGGGGTGATCCTGTTCTTTTTGTGAGGAAGAAGGATGGTTCACTTTGTTTATGCATTGATTATCGTGAACTAAATAAAGTGACCATCAAGAACAAGTGTCCTTTGCCTCGTATAGATGATTTATTTGATCAATTGCAGGGAGCCGCAGTATTCTCAAAGATTGATTTAAGATCAGGATACTATCAGCTCCAGGTAAAAGAGTCCAACGTTCCGAAGACTGCGTTTCGGACGAGTACGGACATTATGAATGTATGGTCATGCAATTTGGATTGACTAATGCACCGGCAGTGTTCATGCAACTAATGGACAATATATTCATCGAATACTTAGACAGATGTGTGGTCGTCTGTATTGACGACATCTTGATTTATTCTCGAGATAAGAAGGAACATTCCCGGCACTTGCGTTTGATACTAGATGTTTTGCGAGCCGAGCAACTCTATACAAAATTCTCGAAATGTGAGTTCTGGTTGGAAGAAGTTATGTTTCTCGGCCATGTGATATCGGCAGAAGGGGTTCATGTAGACCCGCAGAAGATTGAGGCAGTGCTAGATTGGGCACCACCTAAAAATATTAAAGAAGTTCGTAGTTTTTTGGGTCTTGTTGGGTATTACCGTCGGTTTGTCGAGGGGTTCTCGAAACTCACTCGGCCGCTTACAAAATTACACCATAAGATAGAAAAGTTTGTTTGGACAGCTGAGAGACAGCAGAGCTTCGATGAGCTGAAGAGACGTTTGACCTCAGCGCCGATTTTAGCCTCACCACAGGGTAATGAAGGATTTGCAGTCTATAGCGATGTCTCAGGCCAAGGGCTTGGATGTGTGCTTATGCAACATGATAAGACGATATCTTTTGCATCACGACTATTGAAGTCGTATGAGATGAACTATCCTACTCACGATTTGGAGTTGGCCGCAATTGTCTTCACACTTAAGATTTGGCGGCATTATTTGTATGGCTCTCCGTGTAGGATTTATACCGATCACAAGAGTTTGAAGTATATTTTCAGTCAGAAAGAGCTGAACATGAGGCAGACACATTGGTTAGAATTGATCAAAGAATACGATTTGAAAATTCTTTACCATCCGGGAAAGGCTGATGTCATTGCGGACGCTTTGAGCCGCAAACTGACAACGCTTCAGATGCTCGAGGCCCTTACACCTTAGACGAAGATTCGTCATGATTTAATCGAGCAAGGAATAGAAGTTTGGCTTCAAAGAGTACAAGGATAGTTGTGCACTCTTAAAATTACTTCGTCTTTGGTTGACGACATCAAAGGGAAACAATGGAGTGACCGGATGATCTCTCAACTGAAGGAAGATGTAATTAAAGGAAAAACCCCTGGTTTTATGATCCATGAGTATAGTATTCTGAGATTTCAGGGCAGACTTTGTGTTCCGAATGATCTAGAGTTGAGGCAGAGAATTCTCCGAGAAGCTCATGCTACGCCTTACTCAATCCACCCCGGAACGAGTAAGATGTACAAGGACTTGAAGAGAAATTATTGGTGGAATAATATGAAGAAAGATGTCACGGAGTTTGCACTACGGTGCTTGACATATAAAAAAGTTAAGATTGAAGATCAACGACCGGCGGGGTTGTTGAAGCCACTTCCCATTCGCGAGTGGGAGTGGGAAGATATCTCTATGTATTTTGTCACTGGGATGCCGAGAACTAGAGCCGGAATGAATATGATTTGGGTAATCGTCGATTGATTGACCAAGTACGCACACTTCCTGGGTATTAAGATACTTGGGGAACGGAGAGATTGGCTCACACTTTTATAGCCGAGATCGTGAGATTGCATAGTGCCTCTAAGACCATTATTTACGATCGAGATGGTCGTTTCGTATCGCATTTTTGGCAGGCCGTTCATCAGGCTTTGGGCACCGAGTTGAGATTGAGCACGTCTTTTCATCCTTAGTGAGACGATCAGACAGAGCGGACGATTCAGACGTTGGAGGATATGTTGTGGGCTTGTGCCCTAGATTGGAGAAATGATTGGGAGCTTCACTTGCCGTTGATCGAGTTTGCCTACAATAATAGTTGGCATGCATCGATCAAAATGGCACCGTTCGAGGCACTTTATGGTAGGCGGTGTAGATCGCCATTATGTTGGGATGAGGCTTCGGAGCTAGTCGGAACAGAACCGGATATGTTGATGGAGACTAAGGAGAAAATTTCTATTATCTGGGAACGTTGTTGACTGCCCAGATCCGTCAGAAATCTTATGTTGATACTCGTCATCGACCTTTATAATTCGAAGTGGTAGATAATGTTCTACTCAAGGTGTCGCCGACCAGATGAGTTTTCCGCTTCGAGAAAAAGGGGAAACTTAGTCCGAGGTATATCGGACCCTTTGAAATTTTGGACAAGGTTGGAGATTTAGATTATCGCTTGGCGTTGCCTCCATCTTTGAGTCATATCCATAACATTTTTCATGTGTCTTAGTTGAGAAAGTACGTGTCGGATCCAAGTCATGTTATCGACTATAGTGAGATTGGCGTAGCCGAGGATGCTACCTTTCCAAAGAGGTCAGTAAAGATTCTTGAACGTCGTGAAAAACGGCTTCGGCACAAAACGATTCTGTTGGTTAAAGTGCAATGGTGGAGACATGGAGTCGAGGAGGCGACTTGGGAGACGGAAGAGAAGATGCGATCGGAATACCCTGAACTTTTTATTTCTTAAGTTTCGGGACGAAACTTCTTTTTAAAGGGGGAGAATGTAATACCTGTACTTTTTATTGATTATTTGACCTTGACGTTCTTCCTATTTTGTCGCTCTATAAACACTTTGAGATGTTGTCCATGTTGATTTGGAGTTTCGTACCTTTTGGATCATGATCGTGTTAATTAGACCTTTCGGCAGTATTCTGGGAAAGGCAGATAGCACGCGCTAGGCCTAGGATAACGCACACTATTTATACTTGAGCCTTAGCGCATGCTAACGGTCCAGGCTTGGTAGAGGGAGTAGCTAATTCTGCTATCTAGACTAGAAGTTAGCACATGCTAGGAGTTCGCTAGCGCACGCTATTTGCGGTCAGTAGCGCACGCTAACGAGATAAGTCGGAAGAGGCAGTGAGGTATTTCTACTTTCTGGACTAGCAGGTAACGCACGCTAGGCAGCAGCTAGCGCACTCTAAAGGTGTTGCGTAGCGAGCGCTAGTGCCCAGTCGTAGCGCACGCTAGTGGAGTTTGGAAGTGAACTGGAACTTTTGCAGGACAATAGTTGGCGCATGCTAAGGTGTGGTAGCGCGCGCTAATGTCTCAGGACAGAAGCCACTGGACTAACGGGTGACCCCATTAGCGCATGGTAGCTCCGATTTTTAGTGCGCGCTAACCTGCCATTTTATATAAGGGGCAATCAACCCCTGGAATCGTCATTTTCATCATATCTTTCCTTTTTCCGATGGGAGCAACGAGTTTAGGCAATTTGAAGTGATTTTGGGGCGATCCTTCTTCAGCTATCATCATCTTTGATTAAATAACAAAGATTACACAATATCTAATCCATTTCTATCTTCCAAATCAAGATAAATTCCTTAGAACCCTAATTTTTGGGAATTTTGGGCATTTTTTAGATTCGTACAATTTATCCATTTTGGAGCTTAAGATCTTTGAGAATATAATGCATCTACCCCGTACCCATGTTTCCCCTACGATTATATGGATTGTTTTGTACCTTGTTCGGACTTGAGAGGGTTTGGGTGATTTTCAAACCTTTAGATGTTTATCCTTGTAGTTTCGTAAATCGCAGGCGGGTTTCGGGAGCTTCTAGGTGTGATTTGAGTATGGATTATTGATTATCGTATTCCTTACGAATTGTTTAGGTTCCGGAAGTGCGTTCTTGGACCTACCGAACTTATACTCTTTTCCTTCCGATTCTCGATGTCTCAAAGGCAAGTACATTTTTATGATTGTGCGTTCTCGACTTTGAAAGTAAGATATATGAATTGTATAATGGTTTATATCCACTCTGGGACAGACTGATGGGTCCTATGAGGGTTCCGTAGCCTCTGGGGCGGTTCCACGGATATTTTTGGTTAACCACTCTGGGATGGACCGACGGGTCCTCTGAGGGTTCCGTAGCTTTTGGTGCGGTTCCGTGGTTAATCATGTATGAATTGAATGTGATGCTATGAGGTTTAGTTATTCCGGAATGCTAGTCTTTAATTTATGAGATGATGATTACATTTACTTTATTGTCGAGGAGTATTGTGTTTCATAATCGATATACTTGCACTAGCTATTTGATGGCTAACCCCTTTATGGGGGAAATACCTTTCATGTATTTCAGGATCCAGGAGAGCGGATAGGCATGTACCGGGCCGGCATGAAGATGATGGGAAAGTGTAATGTTGTCTTTTGTCTCTGGTCATGTTTTGTATTTCCTCCTTTCAGTGTTGTTGTACTTGAATGGGTTTTCATTACTCGAGTACAGTTTTCGGTTACCTTGATGATTCGGCCTGTATTGCCTTGGTATTGATTTTTGATGTATTGTATTCGGATGTATTGGATATGGTATTGAATGACATTTTTATTGTCTCCAATTACATTGTACATGGATCTTCGCGGTCAAAGTTTCATAGTTCCGCATATAAATAGCCTTGTGGGTCCCATGGCAGGGCTCACGACAGTGTAATGTACCCTGAATAACTTGGGGGTGTTACATGAACAACATGAAAAGTAATAGAATATATCTCAATAATCATCGATCCGCCACAAATCTAAGTTATTATGGTTAAATCGGACAAAACCAAGCAAAACCCCCAATTTCCTAAAACTATGATTTTAGGAAATCTAACCTTGATTCGCTTGATCAAAGGAGGTTATATAATGATTAATACATGATATGAACTCCATGCCTTCATGGATTAATCGCTTCACAACATGTCTCCATGCCCACCAAGGCTCCAGCCGCGGAGGGGAAAGGAATGAAATGAAAAACGGGTGAAAATATGACTGCCCAGTCATATTTATACTGGCGCGCCTTAACGTGTGCTATACTTCCGGATTAGCGTGCGCTATCGGCCAGTCTTAGCCTAGAAATTTCGTCCGGGGGCCGCCCTCGTGCACTAGACCCCTTGCGCTAGCATGCGCTAGTGATTGGCACCGACAGTCCAGAGAATTCTGCTCGGCCGCGATAGCGCGTGCTGGACGGGCATTAGCGTGCGCTAGCCGACCCGTCCAGAACCTCCTGGACTAAACTGCTCATCCAGGTAGCGTGCGCTGGTCGGCTGATAGCGTGCGCTACAACTATCGATTAGCGAGTGCAATGACCGAAAGTAATGTGTGCTACCTGCCGATCCTTCCCGAGTCCAGATCTTCAGTAACCTCTTTGCCGAGCCAGGTAGCGTGCGATGGACAGCCGATAGCGTGCGCCTAGCCTTCCGATTAGCGCGCGTTGCCATCCGACAGTAACGTGCGCTATGCCGGTCCCTGTCGGTTCCTGCCGCAACTGTCCGGCCAGTGCCCATCCGCCTTGTCGGTTCTTGCCGCAATTGTCCGGCCGGTGTCCAATCGCTATGACCCGGCAACTCGATTTCCGAAAACGCACGGAACGAACTCGATGAAATGCTCGCGGACAACACCAACGATCCGAAATGAAAACATCATGCAACAAATAATCACACGAGACCATATAAACAAAAACTCAATCATAGAGAAAATAATACCGACACTCGGCAACCGAGAAATATCCGAAAAAATCCAAAATAACCATAACAAAAATATCGAGTATTACATTCTACCTTCCTAATAACAAGTTTCGTCCCGAAACTTAAAATAAAGACATCACAGTGCTAGCAAAACACCACGTTCAAACATAAAAATATCAAACTCATGACCCCGTGATTTACAATCACGTGTCTCCGTAGGTTCAACAACCCACACGAATTCATACCACACAGAAACATCGATCATCATGCACCAAACATAAAACATTACATAAAAGGTCTACACACGGGAGACCATCCACACTACAAACACAAAATATTATCACTGGCATCACTGGGCCCTCCAGAAGTATGAACCGAACTCCGATTCTCTACCATCTTAGCAACATTCTTGAAATACTGGTCTTGATACCCTTCGTGTCCACAATTATAACAAGTCACCATTGGTTTCTTACAACTCGCACGCTCGTGGCCCAGTACATTATAGTAGAAACATCTTGTAGCACTACCTGAACTCAAAGACACCGACCTGGGTATTTTAGATTCTCTAGCTGACCGAGAAGTTCACATAGTCATCTGATACGAGAATTGGGATTTTAAAATCCCAATTTCCTTACTTCTTGAGGCATCATTAGAAATCCTCTCTTTCTTCGCTACAGATACCGACTCGGTAGACAATACAGCCATTTCAAATCCTAAGGCTCGGTCTTGATAATCCTTTAATGTAGTACACATAAAAGAAGCCATACCCTGCCGAACATGAGGTTTTATACACATATCGAAATAACGAACCTTATCTGCCTCACTTCCCACTTGATCTCGAACATAACATAACTGCCGATTATAATCGACTATTGCCTGAGATATCGACACATCTTGGGGTGTAGCTGAGAAGAACTCGACAATCCTACGCTCTTTAACAGGCGGTGGACAATACTCGGCCTCCATGGCAGTCTTGAATTCAGCCCAAGTAGCTGCACGATCACTAGGCGCTATGGCCTCCCACCAGTCTGTAGCTTTCTTGTCGAGCAGGTATTGAGCAATAGGTACTCTCCTTTCGTCCAGACAAGCTACAACATAAAATGTTCGGTCCAACTGGAAGAGCCAGTTCTCCCAGTCTAACGAGTCCGAAGAACCTACAAAATGAGGCGGGTGCATTCTCATCACATCTCGTAACCATTTATTAGCTCCATTAACCCCATCTGGGTTCTCACCCCGGTGCATGTTCTGATTCATCTATGCCAATTTTTCAACCACCTGATGAAGGACGGTGGCGACACCAACGTCAACATTACCTCTGGCTGATTTCTCCTGATCACGCGACTGGTCATCTCGACCATCTGTACTGAGCTGGTTGGCACTCGCTGACGAGCGAGTTGCCCTCCCATGCTCCTGATTACGACCACTACCCCGACCACATCCTAGACCCCGACCTCTCGGCATATGGAATGGATAACCATTCATAATAACACAACAAAACAAACATCACAAAATCAACAGAAGACAACAAACAACAGCCCAATAAAATATTCACTCTGAGTCATTACACGAATATACGAACTAACACTACAACAATAGAACTTACTTCCATAAATAATCCACATGGCCACATAAACATAATGTATGACCTTTATCAAAACAAATACTGTCAAAACCATATAAATATCATTGGGGTCAAACATTTTTAACATTCTTTAAAATAAAATTGTCCGAGGTATCGTTCAAATGATAATATTTTGCAATTCTTGAGTTTGAAATATTTTGCCAAAATGAATTTTCTTTTTTGAAAAAAAATACTTTTAATATCTCGGTCGTTTAATCAAAACCATGATTCCATTATCATAATTGTTCCATTTGAAGTCATTTGAAAAACAACGTTTTGAAATATCATATTTACCTGATAACTGATACCGTCAAAATGACCTACAGGGTAACCACATGTTACCACACCACACCATCATGGATAACAACGCATCTGATAATCTGTGGCCATAACCCTTAGCATCGACCCCCCAGAGGTTTCGCCAAACCATCCCCGATTGGAAAACCTCTTGTATCAGCACTAATCATTACCACATATCAACTATCACATCAGGATAACATCATAGAATAAAACAATTATAACAAACCTTGCAGTCACAACACCTAAGTGTACACCCAAAAGTCACTAACAAGAAAGGTAACAATTAATAACACGTCAATATTATCCATTGAATCAAACGATCGACAAAGAACACATATATCACTGTAACAATAAAGTTACTGCCATGACAGTCACAAGCTTACGGCCATAATAACATGCAGTTTACGGCCGTAACATCTAGGAGCTTACGTCCGTAACACCTAAGATCTTACGGACATAATGGTAAACATCTTACGACCGTAATCACTAGCTGCAGGACAACAGAATTGTCCCAGCAGCCCCGAAACAGCTCCGAAGGTTAAGGATCAACTCTTAACAATATATCCTGGCATTTAGAAACACTGCAAACTTCTCCGACGAGCATAACATAATAAATTTGTCGCAACGACTTAGTCCCAACACAAACACATAACGTTTTAAATTCTGAAAATCAAAGTCATTTTGCAAAATAAAAATTTTCCAAAAAACTTTCAATCATATCCAAAAATGATGGCAGCAGTTTGCCATGTCCGAAGTATTTTGAAACACATTTTTTTTATAACGTCTGAATGTGTCATTTGAAAATACATGAATAACTTGTCAAATTTTCAATCGATTTCAAAATTCATAGAAAATCGTTGTTTAACCGCATAGTCGAAATGTTTTCAAAAATCAGACTCTTTTACAAGCATACGCAAGCTCATAAAATCTTTTAGAAAATGTTTTAAACCTACACGTAGCGGACATAATTAAAAATAATCGAACTTGAAACCACATGCCTAATCGGCAAACGAGATTACAATTTAATCAAATACGACTCGTAAACACTAAGTTTAAACATACATCAAAACCATCTGTCTGAGTTCCTCACGAACTCTACCGTCGACACAATCTCTGGATCACATCAAAATTCACAATTTTCATATCGCATTGCACCATTCAGTATCCAACCATCAATACATTCAATTCAATACACAAACGGGGAACCGCAAATATTAAACACGGGTTCTATTTCAGAACACCATGCAAACAAAATTATGCGCCACAATTATCGCACATAAATGAAATCATGAAACACTGACACCTTGCATAAAAGAGGAGACTTACGCCCACAGATTGCACGGAGATGACGGTCGCCCACGATACTAATCTCATCCGACAATACATATGACACATTGTGACCACGCACAACTCAACTTGTCACTCGACAACTCGAATGATGACATCATATTACTCGACAAACCACCACTCGACTTGACCCGACAGCCTAGGTTTTCACAACCTAATCTCCGATACCATAACAGTAACACCCCCAGACCATATGGGAATATTACATGCCGTAGACCGTCTCCACGAGGACCTACCAAGCTAAACAACAGAAACATCAAAACTTGACCGACCGAAGTCAATCATTACAATAAAGACCATTAAGGTCAACTACATTACAACCATACGGACCAATGAGGTCACACGACTAACGCAAACGAGATGAAATACAACTCTTTACAATAAATACCCACGCAAGGGTAAGGATACACAACAGTGTAAGTCTGACTATAACTCGGTCGACACAACATAACCCGACCAAACTCTCAACTCTTGATTAGTATTGTAGCTCGTCCCTTCCTGTGCCTATTGTAACACCCCTGGTGTATTCGGGAATATTACAGCACCGTAAATCCCTTACGTAAGAATTTACAAGGCTGAGAAAATGAAAAGACAATAACAATACCAACAAATAATGGCAATGGAATAAAATACAACACGAGTCTGAAAACAGTACTGGAAGACAAACGGCAAACAGTAAATATTAATACATGACCAAGTCCAACATCACAAACGACAACGTACTCGAGTACTTTATTGAAAACAACAAAAACATACGACAAAGTAATCCGTCCATAACATCACTCTACACCCTCGTCGTCATGCAGCTCTAGTGGTTGTTTTCCTGTTCTCCTGGATCCTGACCATAACACAAATGTTCACCCCCGAAGGGGTTAGCACAACTATGCTAGTACAAGTACGATAATTATACAACAATGATTTATTCAACAATCCCTGGACAATAACATCAACTGTATCAACAATAATCATGACATATCTCCAACAATAAACAGTAACAATGTACAATATATCATATCAATATCAACATACTCGTGGTATTCCAACGATCCAGCGCACATAGTTATAGATTCCCATGATCCCGTCGGACCAACGCATGGTGGAATTACCTGTCCAACGATCCAGCGCACAAAACTATAGATTCCCATGATGATCCCGTCAGACCAACGCATGGTGGACAAACAATCGCAACACATATACACAATACAACAATCAACATAATCGATATCAATACGAATAATTGTAATTAAAGTACTTGCCTTAGAAAGGTGGCAAGAGATAAATAATCCAATGACTCCAACAAACTCGAAGGCCGCTTCTTCGACTAATCGTTCGCAAACCTCAAACCTTAAACAAATAGGAAAAATAACGAAAACACAATTTTACGTAACAATTTAAACGTACGAACATCTAACGTCCTAAACTATGGCCGGAAGTTGCCGACACTACGGATCTTGTCCGATTCTCTTCATAACGGATGTTGTATACCAAACGTAACGTACGTTAAGTCTGTGCCTTAGCGTACGTAAGCTCCTATGCCTAGCGTACCTAAGCTTGTATTTGACAAAGTTCTCTGATCGGGCAACTTGTCTCACCTAATGCCATAACGTACGTAAAGCATGATAACGTAACGTACGTTAAGTCTGTGCCTTAGTGTACGCAAGCTCCTATGCCTAGCGTACGCTAAGCTTGTATTTGACAAAGTTCTCTGATCAGGTGACTTGTCTCACCTGATGCCATAACGTACGTAAAGCATGATACTTAACGTACGTTATGCTTATGAACACATTGAGGTACAAATGATGGTGTCTAAGATTTCAAGGATATTCATCAAACGGATATAATTCTATACTTCAATATTCATTCATGGTTCGGTCATTCATACAACTCGTATCAAAGGTATGATCAAACGAATACTAACACATTCTCGAAGGAAGATGAAACAACCGTATTCTAGGTTCAATTCGATTATCCTTAACATAATCAATCCATTCTAAAAAAGAGTATATCGAAGTTTATCCAATCAAACACCTCTTACGAAAATACGAAACTTCCTTGGTGAAACTCTTAAAATTCATCTTATTGAACACTTTGATTCTAGGTGATCATATTAACATGGAATTGTATACAACTCGACCATAACGTACCACAATATCAGAAACTACGTCCTAGGATTCAACATGCCAAGGTTTATTTTAGAATTCTCTTAACAACGAAGAACACTCCAAGTATGATCAAACCAATCTCCTTAAGACATGATATTTGATTACTACAACATCTTTGTAACGTAATAATCTGAGTACATACTCAAGAAACCGAATTCAAGGTTGATTTTCATATCAACATAACTTAATATGAAGAAAACGTCAAGGCAATCGGTAGAATCCAACATCGAAAGTTTGAGCACCAATCCAATATGTCTTACTTCCTCAACAACCAAGTAGAGAGGTCAATATACTAGTTTTGTAAGGTTGGAAGCTCTGGGGAGAGGTAAGGTTCAGATAAAATGAGTGAAAGAATGAAATGGGGTAATGTCCTATTTATAAAAATCAGATCGTTACGTACGTTAGCCTCCCAATATTACGTACGTTATGCCCTTAACGTATGCTATCTGAAATATTTAGCGTTCACTATCGTCCGACAATAGCTACTGTCTAATTTATGACCTCCTCACGTAGGTTAACCATTACCTATTATGTACGTAATGAGCTATGAGTAGTGTACGCTATCTCCGTTCTTTAGCGTACGTTAATCCCCGTTGACCTGCTTTTTCAAAAAGCTATCCGGGCCACACGGGGAATCTTATCCTTGTCCACATCCCAAGGTGGCCCATGTGTCGACCAACCCTATCTTCCTGACTGTACGTTACGTACGCTATGCTTCGTTCATAGCTTACACTATCTTCAGTCCATAACATACGTTCAGCTCATCAGCTAGCGTATGTTATGACGTAGCTGTATGCACGGATTTGCAACTTCTTCCTAATATGATCATGACTGTTTGGAATATGAATACGGGAAAAATCACACTTCGATCATAGATACCACAAAGTCGAATAATACCAGGTTCAAATACAGATAAAAATACTCAACAATTATCCGAATATTACATAATCTCCCTCTAAAAAGGAGTTTCGTCCCGTAACTTAAGATGAAAATAATTCTGGGTATCTAGATTTCATACTGTTCTCTATCTCACAAGTGGCTTCTTCAACTCCGTGTCATGACCATTGAACTTTAACAAAAGTGATTGGTTTATTCCTCAATTTTAACTCTACTCTCGAGTATCTTGATTGGTTTCTCTTCGAACGTGCCATCCTTAGCGACTTTGATCTCACTGAAATCAATTACATGACTGGGATGTGTGATGCATTTCCATAACTAAGACATGTGAAACACATTATGAAAATGACTCAACGACGGCGGTAAAGCCAACCTATACGCCAACTCCCCAACTCTCTCAAGAATCTCGAATGGTCCGATATATCTCGGACTCAGCTTTCCTTTCCTCCCGAAACGAAAATTTCCCCGAGTAGGCGAAACCTTTAAAAGTACGTGGTCTCCAATTCCAAATTCCAACGGGCGACAGCACATGTCTGCATAAGACTTCTGCCGACTCTGGGCAGTCAACCGCCTTTCACGAATTAAGGCTACCTTCTATTGAGTCCGTACTATCAATTCTGGTTCCATCCCTATCAAGTATGATGAATCATCCTAACACATGGGTGATCTGCATCTCCTCCTGTATAATGCTTCAAAAGGTACCATCTTAATGGAAGCATGCCAACTATTATTGTAAGTGAATTCGACCAACGGTAGATGAACTTCCCACTCAGTCGACCAATCTAGGGCACACGTCCTCAGCATGTCTTCCACTGTTTGAATAGTCCTCTCGGACTATCCGTCTGTTTGCGAATGATAAGCTATGCTAAAGTTTAGCTCGGTTCCTAAGGCTCTATGAACCGCTTTCTAAAGGTGTGACACGACGCAACCGTCTCGGTCAGAAATAATGGTCTTCGGCATACCATGCATTCGGAATATCTCCTCAGTAAACACTCGTGCCAACCTCTCTCGTACCCAAGTATCCTTAATGCCCAGAAAATGAGCCAACTTGGTTAGGCGATCAACTATCACCCAAATCATGTTCATCCTTATTCTGGTCTTCGGCATATTAGTGATAAAGTCCATCGATATCTCTTCCCACTTTCATTCAGGAATTGGAAGTGGATTCAACATTCCGGCGGGTCGTTGATGTTCGATCTTAACCTACTGACAAGTTAAACACTTCGAGACATATTCCGCCACATCTTTCTTCATATTGCCCTACCAAAAATTCTGCTTCAAACCCTAATACATCTTACTGGTGCCCGGGTGAATAGAATAGGGCATACTGTGAGCTTTCTTCATGATTGTCTGCTTCAAAATATCAACATCGGGAACACAAAGTCGACTCTGGAATCTCAAAACTCCGTCATCATGAATCACAAATCTTGGGGCCTTACCCTTGCTCACTTCATCACATAACCGAATCATCAGAGGGTCATCTAATTGCTTAGATTTGATTTTTTTGATTAACGACGAAGTTAATTCCATCACACAGTTTCCCTTGGACTCCTTGCAACCACACTTCAATTCCCTCATGAATCAACTCTCGTTGAATGATGGACTGGGAGGTGAGAGTCTCTAGCATCCGAATAGAACGGGTTTGCGGCTTAGTGCATCGGCCACTACGTTCACTTTGCCTGGGTGATAAACAATCTTCAAATCGTAGTCTTTAATCGATTCTAGTCATATCCTCTGCCGCATATTTAACTCTTTCTGACTAAAGATGTATTTGAGACTCTTATGATCTGTGAAGATCTGACGGTGTGTCCCGTACAAATAATGTCTCCATATCTTCAAGGCGAAAACAACATATGCTAGCTCCAAATCATGAGTTGGATAATTTACTTCATATAGTTTCAACCGTCATGAAGCGTAGGCGTTCACCTTCTCATTCTGCATTAATACACATCTGAGACCTTGGTTTGAAGCGTCACTGTGACCTATGAACCCTTCAGTTCCTTGAGGTAGTGCTAAAATTTGTTTCGTCGTCAATCTCTTCTTCAGTTCATCAAAACTAGCCTGACACATATCGTTCCAATCAAACTTTTGGGTTTTATGTACCAATCGAGTAAGTGGGCGGGTAATTTTGGAAAACCCTTCCACGAACCGACGATAATACCCAGCAAGTCCTAAGAAACTTTTTACTTCCTTCATGTTCTTAGGAGACTTCCAATCCAAGATTGCCTCGACTTTCTAGGGATCTATTCAAACTCCTTCCGCTGATACCACATGACCGAGGAACATCACTTCCTTTAGACAGAATTCACACTTCGAAAGTTTGGCATATAACTGCTCGCATCTCAAGAGGTCTAAAATGATCTGTAAGTGTTGCACATGCTCTTCCGGACTCTTGGAATAAACTAGAATATCATTGATAAACACAACTACGAATTTGTCCAAATACTCTATGAACACTCGATTCATTTACTTCATAAACACAGCAGGTGCGTTAGTGAGACCAAACGGCATCACCACAAATTCATAATGTCCATAACGAGTTCTGAATGCTGAATTTGAAACATCGGATTCCTTAATCCTCAACTGATGATATCCCGATCTCAAATCGATCTTGGAAAATACTGTTGCTCCTTGCAATTGGTCAAACAAATAATCAATCTGTAGCAACGAGTACTTGTTCTTGATCGTCATCATATTCATCTACGATAGTCAATACATACTCGAAGTGATCCATATTTCTTTCGGACAAAAAGAACTGGTGCACCCCAAGGTGAAATGCTTCGCTGAATATAGCCTTTGTCCAGTAACTCTTCTAGTTGCTTCTTCAATTCATATATTTCGGTAGATGCCATACGATACGACGCCTTAGAAATCGGTGTAGCTCCTGGTTCTAGCTCGATGGTAAACTATACATCTCATCATGGAGGTAGTCCAGGTAAATCATCAGGGAACACGTCCAGAAATTCACTCCCAACAGGAATGTATAAAACCTCTGCTTTCCCGTCTTCTTTCTCATTGCGTAACACTAGTATCCAGCACAGCCCTATTTTAGCAGTTTGACGGCTTTCATAGCTTTGATCACTTTCCCTGAGCTTCCTGGTCTCCATCCTTCGAATAATAAATCGGAACCATCTTCGGCTATCATCGAGATATTCCTCTTTCAGTAGTTCACAATAGCTCCATATCGATTAAGCCAATCGTCTCCGAGAATCTGATCGTCTCCTTTCATCTCTATCACAATCAGATTCGAGGGCCACTCCTTGCCTCCAATTGATACAGGAAAATCTCTAGTTTCTAAGTTTCCCACAATTCTCTCTTCCCTCGGTAAACCCACAACATAGGGCTCACATTTATGAAAACAAGAAATGTTCAAACGATTAACACAAGACAATGATATAAACGAGTGTGTAGCCCCTATATCGAACAAAACACTAACTGGTTGTGAAAGGATCTGAACGGTACCTGATGCAACAACGACATCCTGATCGTCTACCCTCCTCATCTCGTAAAGGCATGGGGAACGGATCCAGCACTCGATGCTCCCTTTCGGTCGAACTATCTCTCGTCTTCGGCCAAAACTCTGGGGTAGTTAGACACTCTGCTGCGTCTGCAGAACACTTGCTTCCTTCTGAGCTGGCAGCAAAGTACGAGCTCCATTGAATTTAGTGGCATCCCTTCAGAACATTGCACGATTCCCCTCCTGTCTGCAATCGTAACATGTCACTGGAGAATGGAAACAATCACGCCAAAGGTGTCGTGGGCGGCCACAATTAAAACAGCTTTTGACCACTTCTGTTGGTGTTGATACTGATCTGAAGTTCTTTATGCCTTTTGATGGGTGCGAGGGCCTCTTAAATGAATGGAAGGATGACTGGGCCTTGCGGGGCCCACTACTCTTGTGCTCTGTTAAACTACCAGAGACTTTCTTCTTCTTGGACTCCGAGAACTTTTCCATAGCTGTTTCTTTCATTTCATATGCTAGGGATTTGTCTTGGTACTGGCGGAGAGTGGTGCATTCAAAACCTGACATGTACCTTTGTATTTCCGGCTTCTTTCTCATATTAAAGTGAATCATCATTTCTTCATCGGTTCTGACCAGGTGTCTAACAAACGCCAGCTGCTGATTAAACGTTTAGTCGCCTGAGCCACTGGAACATCCGATGTATGCGCAGAGAAAAATTCCCTAACTTTAGCTTCCCTCACCGGACGAGGGCAGTAATGAGCTTCCATCATGATTTTGAACTCTTCCCAACCGGCATCATGATCAACAGGTCGGATGGCTTCCCACCATTCGGAAGCTTCTCCTGTCAGAAAGTACTGGGCAATGGGAGCTCTTTGGTCGTCTAAGCAGTTAATGCCTGCGAATACTTTCTCTAGCTCTCTCAACCAGTGGTCCCATGTCGGTGTCTCAGAAAGTCCATCGAATTTTGGCAGGTGCATCTTCACCACCTCTTGTATCCAGCTGTCTCCCCGATATCCCATGTATGTTATGCCTTGCTGTCTTTCTCCTGGCTGCAATCCTACCGCCACTTGCATACTGTCCACCACTAGAGCAAATTGAGTCATCTGGTTGACCACCTAACGAAAGATGTCGGGAACGGCAGGATTTGCATTTGTCTCCACTGTCTGTTCTCGTTCATTATTGACAGACTCCTGCTGTTCGCCAGAATTGGAGTGAGCCTGATTTGACAGCGAATCAGGAACATAAGGTGAAGCTTCTATCTCAGTGTTCCAACGTCTGCGTCCACGACCGCGACCATGTCCACGTCCTCCCCTCAAAATATTGTAAGCATAAACACTTAACATAGAGGGAAATAATATCGTCCTATCGTTCACGTATAAAAAGGTACAACATGTAAAGGACAAGATAGAGTTTAGGAAACTTACAACCACCGCTCGCACGAAGACGTAGGCAGTACTAGGATGTTATGCGCGGCCGGTTACCCCAAAAGACATAGACGACCCCTCTTTAACCCAACGGACAAGATATCCATAATCTTAGATCCGATACCATATTCTGTAACACCCCCGATGTATTCAGGAATATTACAGTGCCGTAAATCCTTTACATAAGAATTTACAAGGCTGAGGAAATGAAAAGACAATAACAATACCCACAGACAATGGCAGTGGAAATAAAATACAACACGAGTCTGAAAACAGTACTGGAAGACAAACGGCAAACAGTAAATATTAATACATGACCAAATCCAACATCACAAATGACAACGTACTCGAGTACTTTATTGAAAACAACACAAACATATGACAAAGTAATCCGGCCATAACATCACTCCGCACCCTCGTCATCATGCATCTCTAGTGGTTGTTTTCTCATTCTCCTGGATCCTGAACATAACACAAATGTCCACCCCCGAAGGGGTTAGCACAACGATGCTAGTGCAAGTAAGATAATTATACGACAATGATTTATTCAACAATCCCTGAACAATAACATCAACAGTATCAAAAATAATCACGACAAGTCTCTCCAACAAGAAATAGTAACAACGTACAACATATCATATCAACCTCAACATACTTGTGGTATTCCAACGATTCAGCGCACACAGCTATAGATTCCCATGATGATCCCGTCGGACCAACGCATGTTGGAAATACCAGTCCAATGATCCAGCGCACACAGCTATAGATTCCCATGTTGATCCCATCGGATCAACGCATGGTGGACAACAATCGCAGCACATATACACAATACAACAATCAACATAATCGACATCAATACAAATAACTGTAATTAAAGTACTTGCCTTAGAAAGGTGGCAAGAGATAAATACTCCAACAACTCCAACAAACTCGAAGGCCGCTCCTTAGACTAATCGTTCGCAAACCTCGAACCTTAAACAAATAGGAAAAATAGCGACAACTCAACACGTATCAGTTTTAACATACAAACATCGAACATCCTAAACTATTGCCGAAAGTTGTCGACACTACAGATCCTGTCCAATTATCTTCATAATGGACGTTATATACCAAACGTAATGTACGTTAAGTCTGTGCCTAAGTGTACGTAAGCTCCTATGCCTAGCGTATGCTAAGCTTGTATCTGACAAAGTTCTCTGATCAGGCGACTTGTCTCACCTGATGCCATAATGTACGTAAAGCATGATAACGTAACGTACGTTAAGTCTGTGCCTTAGCCTACGCAAGCTCCTATGCCTAGCGCACGCAAGCTCCTATGCCTGGCGTGCGCTAAGCTTGTATTTCACAAAGTTCTCTGATCAGGCGAATTGTCTCACCTGATGCCATAACATACGTAAAGCATGATACTTAACGTACGTTATGCTTATAAACATATTGAGGTAGAAATGCTGGTCTCTACGATTTCAAGGATATTCATCAAACAGATATAATTCTATAATTCAATATTCATTCATGGTTCGGTCATTCATACAACTCGTATCAAAGGTATGTTTAAACGAATACTAACATATTCTCGAAGGAAGATGAAACAACCGTATTCTAGGTTCAATTTGATTATCCTTAACATAATCAATCCATTCTAACCAAGAATAAATCGAAATTTATCCAATCAAACACATCTTACGAAAATACAAAACGTCTTTGGTGAAACTCCTAAAATTCATCTTCTTGAACACTTGGATTCTAGGTGATGATATTAACATGGCATTGTATATAACTCGACCATAACGTACCACAATCTCAGAAACTACGTCCTAGGATTCAACATGCCAAGGTTCATTTCAGGATTCTCTTAACAACGAAGAACACTCCAAGTATGATCAAACCAATCTCTTTAAGACATGATATTTGATTACTACGACATCTTTGAAACGTAATAATCTTAGTACATAATCAAGAAACTGAATTCAAGGTTGAGTTTCGTATCAACATACCTTAATATGAAGAAAATGTCAAGGCGACTGGTACAATCCAACACCGGAAGTTTGAGCACCAATTCAAGATGTCTTGCTTCTTCAACAACCAAGTAGAGAGGCCAATATACTAGTTTTGTAAGGTTGGAAGCTCTGGGGAGAGGTAATGTTCGGATAAAATGAGTGAAAGAATGAAATGGGGTAATGTCCTATTTATAAAACTCAGATCGTTATGTACGTTAGCCTCCCAATATTACGTACGTTATGCCCTTAACGTAAGCTATCTGAAATATTTAGCGTGCGCTATCGTCCGACAGTAGCTACTGTCTCATTTCTGACTTTGTTAACATACGTTAACCATTACCTGTTACATATGTAATGAGCTATCAGTAGCGTACGCTATCTCGATCCCTTAGCGTACGTTAAACCCCGTTGACCTGCTTTTTCAAAAAGCTGTCCGCGCCACGGGGGGAATCTTATCCTTGTCCCCGTCCCAAGGTAGCCCATGTGTTGACCAACCCTATCTTCCTGACTGTACATTACGTATGCTATGCTTTGTTCATAGCGTATGCTATCCTCAGTCCATAACGTACGTTAAGCTCATCAGCTATCATATTTGTGACGTAGCTGCATGCATGAATTTGCAACTTCTTCCTAATATGATCATGACTGTTTGGAATACGAATACAGGAAAAATCATACTTCGATCATAGATACCATAAAGTCGAATAATACAAGGTTCAAATACAGATAAAAATACTCAACAATTATCCAGATATTACACCTATCCTATGACTTCTCCCTCGAACCAGCATATACTTGGACACAAAACAGACATCCACCCCCCGATTACTCAGGGGGTTAGTAAAACCCCATTGTTTTAATAGTGCAAGTATAATAGTATACGAAATGTATTAAGCAGAAAGCAATCACAAATCAGGTAACACAATCAATTGTCAAAATATTCCCCAGAGGTTTTATTAATTAGGAAACAAGTGATGAAGTTTTTAAAATGAAATTTGGTATCTCGGGAGTTTTTTTAAAGTATAATTTCTTTTGGACCTCGAGTCCCAAAATTACAAAACCTCTTTCGAAAATCATTAAGGCCTCAGCCCGGTTCTCGTTTCAAAACACATTAGTGAAACTGTCATCACGTGTTCGAGATTTAACATCAAAACAAAATCCACACAATCACTATTCGTACACATCATGTACCGAACTCCAGAGGTTACGACGAGCCGTACCTAGATCACACATGCTGTTTGTACACATCATGTACCGAACTCCAAAGGTCCCACGGACCATACCTGGGCTACACAAACTGTTCGTACACATCATTTACCAAACTCTAGAGGTCCCACAGACCGTACCTGGACCACACAACTGTTCGTACACATCATGTACCGAACTCCATAGGTCCCACGGACCGTACCTGGACCACACACACTTTTCGTACACATCATGTACCAAACTCCAGCAGTCCCACGGACCGTACCTGGACCACACACATTGTTTGTACACATCATGTACCGAACTCCAGAGGTCCCATGGACCGTACCTGGACCACACACACTGTTCATACACATCATGTACCGAACTCTAGAGGTCCCACGGACCGTACCTGGACCACACACACTGTTCATACACATCATGTACCGTGCATGGACCACACACACACACTTCCCAACACATATCAAACAACGCAACACACTACGATGAATAGCACACCTTAATACAAATATGTTCGAACATCCAAACATACGCCAAATTACATGTCCAAGTATGTAATTAATCCAACACAATAATCATACCCATCACCATACCTCAAACCCAAGCAATCAAGACCAACACGAATCACGCAACTAACATGACCAACACAACTTCACAACGTTAAACAAGCAAGAATATCATTAATACCAACAAACATTCGAATAATCAAATCGCACGAATCATATCTATGAAGATAAAGCAAATCATCGTAAAGTAGACTACTTTCCTCAATAACATATACCAATCACTCCGAAGGACATGGTTCAACCGGGAAACCTCGAACCCCGAAGAAAATAATGAACGTAAGGGTTTCGACTCGAGTTCTTCACAAATATTACGTTCCTAGGACATGTCATCAATAAATCAATGATCGTACGAGGAACAATAATTGTATAACGCCTGAATCTCCCTCTAAGACATTTTTTTATCGGACACCATCAACGCGTCAATTAGGAATTCAACAAAACGACGAATCCTTGACAATCCAACCACAATATAGCTCAATAATCATCGATCCACCACAAATCTTAGTTAATACGGTTAAATCGGACAAAACCAAGCAAAACCCCCAATTTACCAAAACTAAGATTTTAGGAAATCTAACCTTGATTCGCTCGATCAAAGGAGGTTATAGAATGATTAATCGATGATATGAACTCCATGACATCGTGGATTAATCGCTTGACAACATATCTCCAATCTCACCAAGACTCCAGCCACGGAAGGGAAAGGAACGAAATGAAACAACGGGTGAAAATATGACTGCCCAGTTATATTTATAATAGTGCGCCTTAGCGTGCGCTAGTCTTCCGGATTAGCGTTCGCTATCGGCGAGTCTCGGCCTAGAACCTTCGGTCGGGTTCTGCCCTCGTGCGCTAGACCCCTTGCACTAGCGTGCGATAGTGATCGGCTCCGACAGCCCAGAGAATTCTGCCCGGCCGCGATAGCGCGCGTTGGACGGGCGTTAACATGCGCTAGCTGACCCGTCCAGAACATCCTGGACTAAACTGCTCGGCCAGGTAGCATGCGCTGGTTGGCCGATATCGTGCGCTACACCTGCCAATTAGCGCGCGCAATGACCAAGAGTAGCGTGCGCTACCTGCCGATCCTTCCCGAGTCCAGAACATCAGTAACCTCTCTGCCTAACCAGGTTGCGTACGCTGGACGGCCGATAGCGTGCGTTATGCCTGCCGATTAGCGCGTGCTGCCATCCGACAGTGCGTGCGCTATGCCGGTCCCTGTCGGTTTCTGCCGCAACTGTCCGGCTAGTGCCCAGCCGCCCTGTCGGTTCCTACCGCAACTGTCTGGTCGGTGTCTAATCGCTATGACCCGGTAACTCGATTTTTGAAAACACACGGAACGAACTCGACGAAATGCTCGCGGACAACACCAACAATTCAAAATGAAAATATCATGCAACAAATAATCACACGAGACCATATAAACACAAAATCAATCATAGAGAAAATAATACCGACACTCGGCTATCGAGAAATATCCGGAAAAATCCAAAATAACCGGAACGAAAATCTCGGGTATTACAGGAACCTCGAAATTAATGAAGGATGATGGTAGTCGGTCGTAATTCGTACTACACTTCCCAATTCGTCGCAAATTTTCCAAGGAAGAGAAGAAGAAACTAAATGATGAATTTAACTGTTATTGTCCTATTTATACTGACAGTAGATAGCGTAGGCTATACATTGCGTAGAGTACGCTATTCTGGACAATGAATAGTCCAGAGCCTTTTGTCCTCCCATTAGCGTACGTTAATGTCAGATTAGCATGCGCTAAGGTTTGTATTTAGCGTACGTTACGACTGCGTTAGCATACGCTACCTGGTTCAGTCTAGAATCACTGAGCTTTCTGTCCAATTCCAGAGAATTCTGCCCATAAGCATTTTCATGCGCAATAGTACGATAACGTACATTAATCGACTAATTAGCGTACGCAATGGAATGAATAACGTATGTTAAACAACTCAACCCAGAATCCAGGACTTACTGTCCGGACTAATTAACGTGCGCTACATATGAATTTAGCATATACGCTAGAGATACCATCTTAGCGCGCGCTATATATATAATGTTAGCGTGCGTTAACTATTCTGTTACAGAGTACAATTGTGAATCTCGGTCAGACTGCACATGACTTGGAAGGCATAAAACTCGCTAGTTACCAATAAATAACGAAACATAAATAAGAAACAACAACATGCAATCTTAATCTCGCCATCCGAATATATGATTCCAACCATCCGTTGGAACGAACAACAATTCCAATATTGGTACCCAAAACTGTGAAAAATTACAAAACGACCCAAACTTTCGAGAATAACGACTCGAGGCCAGCTAACAATTTTAGAAAGTTGCAACATATCCACAAATATTAAAGGAATTCGCAGAAGTATCGAAACATCAGATTAGAATGAGATCTACGAGAATCGAGCCTCAATGCGGAAAAGTTACACAATAAGTAAAATCTCGTAAAAACAACTCCAAACTTGTCCAGATGGCCATGAATGAAGAAAAAAATAGTTTCAGAATACCAAAACAGTTATAAGAGAGTCGTCCGAAATGAAAATTTACTAAAAATAGAAATTACTAAAAAAATGAAAAGTGCGGATATTACATTCTCTCCCTCTAAAAAGAAGTTTCATCCCGAAACTTGTAATATCCGGAACTTTTACTACCGTTATTTAATATTATTTTATCCGAGTTATATTGTACAGCGTGGAATCTCTACAGTATAGATAAAATAAATAAAGGACTGAGACATCTATATTGGTATAATTATAGCACTTGGTCGACAATTGCAATTGAGGATATTGTGTATCATATAAGAATATTATTGAATTGAGTATATGTATTCAGTATGTGAGTGTATGCGTATCCAGTATGTCGAGACGGACGAGGAAAGTTGGAAATGGCTAAGTGTAACATTATTAGCGCAGGCTAATAATCACGAGTAGCGCACGCTATCGTGTAAGTTTAGCGCACGCTACGTGTAACACCCCCGATATATTCGGGAATATTACAGCGCCGTAAATCCTTTACGTAAGGATTTACAAGGCTGAAGAATTAAACAAGCATAAAAAGGTACTAAAGAATGGAAATAACGAAATTACAGTACATCTGACCAAATACAGAAATAGTACAATTGTTCAACAGAACTCAATAATACATCACCAAATTCAAATCCATCACAAATGACTTCGTACTCGAATACTTATTGAAATAACGAATCAACAACAGATAAATAAACCCGGTCGGGACATCACTCTGCACCCTCGTCGTCATACCGTTCCAGTGGTTGTTTCCCCGCTCTCCTGGATCCTGAACACAAACGAAATGTCCACCCCCGAAGGGGTTAGCACAACGATGCTAGTACAAGTACCACAACATATTATTCATATCTCACGAAGAATAATAATAACGTAAACGACCAAATACCAACGAGTCTTCTCCTACGAGAAACTCAAACATAACATACACAACTGATAATCACAACATGATATCATAACATACACATGGTAATTCCATCGATCCAGCGTTCACTGCCTAGAACCCACGATGATCCCGTCAGACCAACCCGTGGTGGAAAAACCCGTCCGATGATCCAGCGCACGCTAGCATAGATCCCCCGATGATCCCGTCGGACCAACACGAGGTGGACATACAATAACGACATACATGCACGACAATATGTATAACAACAATACATAAAACAATTAAGGTACTTGCCTCGATTTGAAGACAATAACAACACTTCCACGAAAATGACCACTCGAAGATCATCCTCCTCAACCAATCACGTAACGAGACCAAACCTTAACAAAAGAAATGATATAGGATTTATCTCACGTCGTATGAATGTTTAACAATTCGATTAACGGTCAAAAGTTCATAAACTGTAATCTGTCCGAACTGCTTAGCGCACGCTAAGTACTCTGTGTAGCGTGCGTTACGTCTGCCCGATAGCGCACGCAAACAACAAAGCCTAGCGCACGCTAACGATGCATGGTCAGTACATTGACCAGCCAACTGACTCGTCTGATGGTCTAGCGTACGTTACGTACCAAACGTAGCGCACGCTAACTAGTGCTCGATAGCGCACGTTAAACTGCATAGCATAGCATGCGCTATCTCCGCATGGCAGTTTACTGCTGAGCAGTAAACTGTTCTTGCCATGATCGAAACAATGAAATCTTTCGTGATAATTCATGTTACATCCATGAATACCATGTTCACACCCTTATGAATGATTTTACGGATAAAGACAACTTCGGATTCAAGGATATGCATACCAATATAAAACCATATTCCATTCCGACTTCAAATCTTCATACGACAATTCGAAAAGCTTAACGGTTGATATCAACACCTCTATATCAGTCCATATTATCATACTGAAGTTGATAAACGTCCTATATATACTAGATAAATTCTTCCATGATCAAACCTTTAGATTTATCTAACAATAAGGATATTAACGTCTAGTCCAAAATTATTATGAAATCATCTATTAGATTCGGTTTACCAATGATAGAAGCTTATCTTCACATATTCAGTGTACTAAGATTCGAATCATGATGATTATAATCAAGGTATTTAAGGCTCATTCATTTCACTATTCCAAACATGATATACTTGGATAATTCATCTATGAAAATCCATATCTTGTTAACATGATCATCCAAATCGTTAGAATCCAACTCTAAGTCTGGAGATAGATTGAACATACCTTAAAATGACGAAAATCACTGAACCGTAAGGTAGGATCCCACTCCGGTTGGTCGTATGCCACTCCAAGGTGCTATTCCACTTCCATGAACATTCCCAAGTGATAACCAATGTATAAACACCAACAATATGTGTTCTAAGTGTATAGGAGTATTACTACAGCTCTCTGAACTCTCAAGGATGAATAAAGGCGAAAGAAATGAAAGCCAAAACGGTTGATGTCCCATTTATAATATTCTGCATTATTGACAAGTTAGCGCACGCTACTAAGCATCCCTTAGCGTGCGCTAATATTGGTTGACTTCAGAATTTGTCAGTGCGTCGTAGGAATCTTATCCGGACCCATGTCCCGGCTGGCGCATGTGTTAGCCGTCCCGCTCAATAATTGAGTCCTTAGCGCACGTTACTCCTACCTGCATAGCATGCGCTAATAATGGCCCGATAGCACGCGTTAAGATACATTCTTAGCGTGCGCTATCACAAGGTTGCTTGAGCAATTTTGCATGTTTCTATACTTATGCATAATGATATCAATGTACTAAATATCATACTCCAATAATCAAAATCACCAATCCGAAATAATACATGGTTTGAATACAGATGAAATACACTGTAATAAATCCGGATATTACATACTCTCCTACTAAAAAGGAGTTTCGTCCCGAAACTCAAGACGAAAATAACTCGGGATATCTAGACTTCATATCAGCTTCCGTTTCCCAGGTGGCTTCTTCCATTCCGTGACGTGACCACTGAACTTTGACCAAAACGATTGACTTGTTCCTCAGTTCCTTAACTCGACTCTCGAGTATCTTGACTGGTCTTTCTTCAAACGTCCCATCCTGCTCGACTTCGATCTCGCCGAAATCAATGATATGACTGGGGTCTGGTATATACCTCCGTAACTGGGATACGTGGAACACGTTATGAACATGGCATAATGACGGCGGCAATGCTAATCTGTATGCCAACTCCCCAACTCTCTCGAGGATCTCAAATGGTCCGATATATCTCGGACTCAGTTTTCCTTTCCTTCCGAAACGAAAGATTCCCCGAGTAGGAGAAACCTTCAAAAGTACGTGATCTCCAGTATTGAACTCCAATGGGCGACGACGTACGTCCGCATAGGATTTCTGGCGACTCTGGGCAGTCAACAGCCTTTCACGAATTAAGGCTATCTTTTCTCGAGTCTTCTCGATCAACTCTGGTTCTGTTCCGATCAAGTCTGATGAATCGTCCCAGCATAGGGGCAATCTGCATCTCCTTCCGTATGATGCCTCAAACGGTGCCATCTTAATAGAAGCATGCCAACTATTGTTGTAGGTAAATTCAATCAACGGTAGATGAACTTCCCAATCGTTTGACCAATCTAAGGCACAGGCCCTTAGCATGTCTTCCACCATTTGTATAGTTCTTTCAGATTGTCCGTCAGTCTGCGGGTGATAAGCCGTACTGAAGTTCAATTCCGTCCCCAAGGTTTTATGAACTGCTTTCCAAAAGTGAGACACAAAACGACCGTCCCGATCAGAAACAATGGTCTTCGGCGTACCATGCAATCGAACTATCTCCGAAATAAAGACTCGTGCCAACCTCTCTGGTCCCCACCTATCCTTAATGCCTAGAAAATGAGCCGATTTGGTTAAACGATCAACTATCACCCAAATCATGTTCATTCCTGTCCTGGTTTTCGGCATATTAGTGATAAAGTCCATCGATATGTCCTCCCACTTCCATTCAGGAATCGGGAGCAGCTTCAACATTCCGGCAGGCCGTTGATGCTCGATCTTAACCTGCTGACAAGTCAAACATTTCGAAACATAGTCCGCTATGTCTTTCTTCATATTGCCCCACCAGAAATTCTGTTTCAAATCCTTATACATTTCTTGGTGCCGGGTGGATAGAATAGGGCGAACTATGAGCTTCCTTCATAATCGTCTGTTTGAACATCAACATCGGGAACGCAGTCGGTTACGAAATCTCAAAACTCCATCGTCATGAATTATGAATCAGGGGCCTTTCCTTTGATCACTTCATCATGTAACCGAATCATCGGAGGATCATCTACTGCCTAGATTTGATTTCTTGATTAATGATGAAGTTATCTCCATCACGCATGTTGTCCTTGGACTCTTTGTAGCCACACTTCAATTCCTTCACGAATCATCTCTCGTGAAGGCTAAGTTGGGAGGTCGGCGTCTCTAGCATCGAATAGAGACGGGCTTGCGGCTAAGTGCATCGGCCACTACATTCGCTTTGCTGGATGATATAAAATCTCCAAGTCATAGTCCTTAATCGGTTCCAACCATCTTCTTTGCCGCATGTTCAACTCTTTCATTGAATATGTACTTGAGACTCTTGTGATCCGTAAAGATCGGCGGTGAGTCCGTCTGAGATAATGCCTCCGGATCTTCAAGGCAAAAACCACTTCCGCTAGCTCCAAATCATGTGTCGGGTAATTCACTTCATAAGGTTTCGATTGTCGCGACGCATAAGCGATCACCTTATCATTCTGCATCAACACGCACCCAAGTCCTTGGTTCGAAGCATCACTGTAAACTATGAATCCTCCAGTTCCCTGCGGAAGTGAGAGAATCGGTGCCGTCGTCAATCTCTTCTTCAATTCACCAAAACTAGTCTGACACGACTCGTTCCACTCAAACTTTTGAGTTTTCTGCAGAAGTCGAGTAAGTGGGCGGGAAATTTTATAAAACCCTTCCACGAATCTACGATAATATCCAGCAAGTCCTAAGAAGCTTCGGACTTCTTTCACGTTCTTTGGAGGTTCCCAATCCATAATTGCTTCGATCTTCTGAGGATCTACTCGGACTCCTTCAGCTGACACTACATGGCCGAGGAACATTACTTCCTTTAGCCAGAATTCACACTTAGAAAGTTTGGCGTACAATTGTTCATTTCTCAAAAGTTCCAACACAATCCGCAAATGCTCCGCATGTTCCTCCGGGCTCTTAGAATACACCAGAATGTCATCAATGAACACGACCACAAATTTATCCAAAAATTCAATGAACACACGGTTCATTAATTTCATAAATACAGCAGGTGCGTTAGTGAGACCAAACGGCATCACTACAAACTCATAATGTCCGTAGAGAGTTCTGAACGCTGATTTCGGAACGTCAGATTCCTTAATCCTTAGCTGATGATATCCTGATCTCAGATCAATTTTAGAAAATACTGTTGCCCCTTGCAGCTGGTCAAACAGATCATCAATCCGTGGCAACGGGTATTTGTTCTTAATCGTCATCTTGTTCAGCTCTCGATAGTCAATACACAGTCGGAGCGATCCATCCTTCTTTCGGACGAAAAGAACTGGCGCTCCCCAGGGTGAAACGCTTGGCTGAATATAGCCCTTGTCCAGTGACTCCTCCAGCTGCTTCTTCAGTTCGTACATCTCAGTAGGTGCCATACGATACGGCGCCTTAGAAATTGGTGTCGCTCCAGGTTCCAGCTCAATAGTAAATTCTACATCCCTTCGTGGAGGTAGTCCAGGTAACTCGTCAGGAAATACATCTGGAAATTCGTTCACAACAGGAATGGACGAAAGTTCCACAATTTCGTCTTTTTTCTTCATTGCGTAACACCAGTACCCGGTACAGCCCTGTTTCAACAATTTGACAGCTTTCATCGCCTTGATCAACTTTCCTAAGCTTCCCGGTTTCCATCCCTCAAACAGAATCTCGGAACCATCGTCAGCAATCAGCGAGATATTCCTCCTTCGGTAGTTCACAATTGCTTCATATCGATTAAGCCAATCGTCTCCGAGTATCAGGTCGTCTCCTTGCATTTCTATCACGATCAGGTTTGAGAGCCATTCTCTGCCCCCAAATGATACAGGGAAATTTCTAGTTTCTAAATTTCCGACAATCCTTTCTCCACTCGGTAAACCAACAACATAAGGTTCACAAGCATGAAAACCGGAAATATTCAAATGATTTACACAAGACAAAGATATGAAAGAATGTGTAGCTCCTGTATCGAATAAAACGCTAACTGGCTGGGAAAGGATGCGGGCCGATTGCACGATGCGGCAAAGACATCACGATCTGTCCTCCTCATCTCGTATAGACGTGGGGAGCAGATCCGCACTCGATGTCCCCTTTCGGTCCCATTGTCCTCTGCCTCGCCCGCGGCCAAAATTCGAGGCATCGAACACTTTCTGCGTCATGGAATACCGGCCTCCTTCGACGGGCCGTGGTGTACGGGCTCTAAAAGACTTTGCAGCCTCTTCACAAAACACCGCCCGATGTCCCTCTCGTCCACAATCAAAACAAGTCACGGTAGGAAGGGGGCAATTCCGTCGATAGTGCCCCGTCTGGGCGCAGTTAAAGCATTTCCTGGTAACATCAGTAATAGTTGATGTCGCTCCAAAGTTCTTTCCGCTCCTAGCTGGGTGCGGAGGTTTCTTGAAAGAATGAAAGGATGACTGGGCCTTACGGGCCCCACTGTTCTTGTGCTCTGTAAAAGTACCAGAGACTTTCTGTTTCTTGGATTCTGAAAATTTCTCCATGGCTGCTTCCTTGATCTCATATGCCAATGCCTTATCCTGGTATTGGCGGAGTGTGGTACATTCGAATCCGGACATGTACCTCTGAACTTCTGGTTTCATTCTCATATCGAAATGGATCATCATTTCTGCATCTGTTCTGACCAGATGTCGAACAAATGCCAGCTGCTGGTTAAACGTCTTGATCGCCTGGGATACTGGCACATCAGAAGGCTGAGCGGAGAAAAACTCCCCAACTTTGGCTTCCCTCACAGGAAGAGGGCAATATTGAGCTTCCATCATCAATCTAAACTCTGTCCAATCGGCATCATGGTCTACAGGCCGGATGGCTTCCCACCATTCGGACGCTTCCCCTATCAGAAAATATTGAGCGATAGAGGCTCTCCGGTCGTCTGGGCAGTTGATTCCGGCAAAGATTTTCTCCAGTTCTTTCAACCAATGATCCCAGGTGGGAGTCTCAGAAATACCGTCGAATTTGAGTGGTTGCATCTTCACCACCTCTTGCAGCCACCGGTCACCTCGATTTCCCATATCTGGGATCCCTTGCTGTCTCTCTCCCTGCTGTAGTCCCACCGCCACTTGCATTCGGTCCACGACCTGGGCGAACTGAGTCATCTGGTTCACCACTTGACGAAGGATCTCTGGTACAGAAGGATCTGGTTCATTATTGATAGATTGTTGCGGCTCGCCTGAGCTATGACTGGCCTGGTTAGAAGGCGACACCTCCCTTTCGGCATTTCTTCGTCCGCGTCCACGACCGCGACCACGTCCACATCCGCCTCTCAACATACTGTAAGCATAAATACTCAATATACAGGAAACAACATCGTTCTAATATTCGAGTATAAAGAGATACAATATGTAAAGAACGAGATAGAGTTTAGGAACTTACAACCACTGTTCGCATGAAGACGTAGGCAGTGCAGTGATGTCATTCACGGCCGGTTACCCCAAAAGACATAAATGACCCCTATTTTAACCCAACGGCCAAGATATCCATAATCTTAGCTCCGATACCATATTCTGTAACACCCCCGATATATTCGGGAATATTACAGCGCCGTAAATCCTTTACGTAAGGATTTACAAGGCTGAAGAATTAAACAAGCATAAAAAGGTACTAAAGAATGGAAATAACGAAATTACAGTACATCTGACCAAATACAGAAATAATACAATTGTTCAACAGAACTCAATAATACATCACCAAATTCAAATCCATCACAAATGACTTCGTACTCGAATACTTATTGAAATAACGAAACAACAACAGATAAATAAACCCGGTCGGGACATCACTCTGCACCCTCGTCGTCATACCGTTCCAGTGGTTGTTTCCCCGCTCTCCTGGATCCTGAACACAAACGAAATGTCCACCCCCGAAGGGGTTAGCACAACGATGCTAGTACAAGTACCACAACATATTATTCATATATCACGAAGAATAATAATAACGTAAACGACCAAATACCAACGAGTCTTTTCCTACGAGAAACTCAAACATAACATACACAACTGATAATCACAACATGATATCATAACATACACATGGTAATTCCATCGATCCAGCGTTCACTGCCTAGAACCCACGATGATCCCGTCAGACCAACCCGTGGTGGAAAAACCCGTCCGATGATCCAGTATGCGCTAGCATAGATCCCCCGATGATCCCGTCGGACCAACACGAGGTGGACATACAATAACGACATACATGCACGACAATATGTATAACAACAATACATAAAACAATTAAGGTACTTGCCTCGATTTGAAGACAATAACAACACTTCCACGAAAATGACCACTCGAAGATCGTCCTCCTCAATCAATCACGTAACGAGACCAAACCTTAACAAAAGAAATGATATAGGATTTATCTCACGTCGTATGAATGTTTAACAATTCGATTAACGGTCAAAAGTTCATAAACTGTAATCTGTCCGAACTGCTTAGCGCACGCTAAGTACTCTGTGTAGCATGCGTTACGTCTGCCCGATAGCGCACGCAAACAACAAAGCCTAGCGCACGCTAACGATGCATGGTCAGTACACTGACCAGCCAACTGACTCGTCTGATGGTCTAGCGTACGTTACGTACCAAACGTAGCGCACGCTAACTAGTGCTCGATAGCGCACGTTAAACTGCATAGCATAGCGTGCGCTATCTCTGCATGGCGCTTTCTTTGAGCGATAATCGTTCTTGCCATGATCGAAACAATGAAATCTTTCGTGATAATTCATGTTACTTCCATGAATACCATGTTCACACCCTTATGAATGATTTTACGGATAAAGACAACTTCGGATTCAAGGATATGCATACCAATATAAAACCATATTCCATTCCGACTTCAAATCTTCATACGACAATTCGAAAAGCTTAACGGTTGATATCAACACCTCTATATCAGTCCATATTATCATACTGAAGTTGATAAACGTCCAATATATACTAGATAAATCCTTCCATGATCAAACCTTTAGATTTATCTAACAATAAGGATGTTAACGTCTAGTCCAAAATTATTATGAAATCATCTATTAGATTCGGTTTACCAATGATAGAAGCTTCTCTTCACATATTCAGTGTACTAAGATTCGAATCATGATGATTATAATCAAGGTATTTAAGGCTCATTCATTTCACTATTCCAAACATGATATACTTGGATAATTCATCTATGAAAATCCATATCTTGTTAACATGATCATCCAAATCGTTAGAATCCAACTCTAAGTCTGGAGATAGATTGAACATACCTTAAAATGACGAAAATCACTGAACCGTAAGGTAGGATCCCACTCCGGTTGGTTGTATGCCACTCCAAGGTGCTATTCCACTTCCATGAACATTCCCAAGTGATAGCCAATGTATAAACACCAACAATATGTGTTCTAAGTGTATAGGAGTATTACTACAGCTCTCTGAACTCTCAAGGATGAATAAAGGCGAAAGAAATGAAAGCCAAAACGGTTGATGTCCCATTTATAATATTCTGCATTATTGACAAGTTAGCGCACGCTACTAAGCATCCCTTAGCGTGCGCTAATATTGGTTGACTTCAGAATTTGTCCGGGTGCGTCAGCGGGAATCTTATCCGGACCCATGTCCCGGCTGGCGCATGTGTTAGCCGTCCCGCTCAATAATTGAGTCCTTAGCGCACGTTACTCCTACCTGCATAGCGCGCGCTAATAATGGCCCGATAGCGAGCGTTAAGATACATTCTTAGCGTGCGCTATCACAAGGTTGCTTGAGCAATTTTGCATGTTTCTATACTTATGCATAATGATATCAATGTACTAAATATCATACTCCAATAATCAAAATCACCAATCCGAAATAATACATGGTTTGAATACAGATGAAATACACTGTAATAAATCCGGATATTACACTACGGACATAACTTAGCCTACGCTAGTGAAGAACAGCTCAGAGGGAATCTACGCGTGGACCAGGCCACTTTCGGTGCATGTTCTGATAAGTCAACAAATGTTGTAATGTAGTGTTAACGCACGCTAACGCATGTCGATTAGCGCACGCTAACTGTATATCGGACAAAAAGGAATCTTATCCTCGTCAGCACTTTCGGCGTGTGGACCAGTCTTCGGAGCATACCGACAAACGAGTCAACTGATATTAGCGCACGCTAAATGCAAGGACTTGCGTACGCTAGAGAGTGTAAATTACGTACGCTAATGCATGGGCATTACGTACGTAAGCGCATGTACGAAGCCAGACAGTAGCCCCTGGACTGCGATAGCGCATGCTAACCAAGTCGGTTAGCCCACGCTAAGGCCGTAGCGCACGCTAAACATAAGGTTTAGCGCACGCTAGTAATATACTTTATAAAAAAGGACAGACGGGTGTTATGAAGCATTTCGTCCATTCTCTTCTTACAACCGATAGAGAGAACCTTGGGAGGACTTTTGGAGTTCCTAAACACTAAGGGATGATTCTCTTTAACAAGATTAAAGATAGAAATCATGGATTAATGCTTTGTTCTTTAAATCATTCGCGATTCTTGGAAATGGATTCAAACTTGGGATTCAATCCATTCCTTCAAAAAGGTAATCACTCTTCATCTTTGGATTTCGTTTTGGATTGAATGTTGATGTTCTTGAGTTGATGATTATTACATAAACAAGTTGATAAGCATGATTATGAGATGGATTACTGGAGTATGATGATATTAATGTGATTCGTATGATTTGAATCGTGTTGATTCGTCTTCTTGAGATTAGTTGGTTAATTCTTCTCCTCAGTTTTGAATGTTAATGTTATTGTTGATAATTACTCCCTGTAATGGAAGATTAAGGAAGTGTTGTTACGTTTTTGATGTTTCATGTATTGATATTAAGGAAGATGATATATGGATATAAAACTTGGATTATAAGTTGGATGATTGTTTATATGTTAAAGGATATCGGATTGCATTGTTTTGATGACTATAAACATGGTTTTGGATCACTTAGTGTTCTTGATAATCGTCATATGTTGATCGATATCTAAAAAGCATGCAAACTGTACAGCATTAGCGCACGCTAAGCTTACTGCCTAGCGCGCGCTAATGTGAGCAACTTAGCGCACGCTACGTTAAGTGATTAACGTGCGCTAAGTAGGCAGACAGGGTAGCGTATTCTGTTTCGGTTATGAATTCGTGATCATTTAAGTTGGTTTGATCAGACTTGTGGTTAACCGACATATTGTTGAGCCGTTGGGTTTGTGAATTGGTTTTATCGATTGTTGATTGTTGTCGAACTTGTTGGTTATCGAATTACTAGGTTGAGAATATTGATCGGTGATTATAATCGTGTGTTGCGGTCGAGTTCGAGGATGTTCGTGAATTGATTTGGTCGGGACCGAGGAACTTATAGATGATGACAATGGATTTGGTAACAGCTTCCTCGTCGTTGTATCGGTATCGAGGTAAGTTATTACTTGCTCAGTTTATAATATTTAATGAATGGTTTCCATTTCATTCGTTTATAATTCGTATAGCAATGTTTATAATCGTAATCACAGGAGATTTGGGATTATAAATCATATTCGAGTTTTGAGAATCTAAATCATAATGTATATGATTTACTTTTGTTATTGGTATACTTGTATATCGAGGATATATTGTGATAAAGACGAAGATATGAATTATCTGCAATCCGTGATACTTTGGACTGTCGAGTATTGAGGATAATAGTTCGTGATGGTTTAGACATTGAGATTGTTCTCGAAGGACTCGGGGCAAGTACTCTAATAATTTTTATCATTTGTGTCGATCATGTCATGATACATTCGTGTATCGTTGTTGTCATGCATTTGTGCATTATTGTTGTCGTGTATTGTGTACTATTGTTTTGTGCAGTTGTGAATTGTTGTCATATGTCCACCATGTGTTGGTCCGACGGGATCATCATGGGAATCTATATCTATGTGCGCTGGATCACTGGACATGTAATGCCACCATGCGTTGGTTCGACGGGATCATCATGGGAATCTATAGCTGTGTGCGCTGGATCGTTGGATTACCATGTGTTGTTGTTGTGCATATGTATATTATGGGCTTGCCATAAGTATACATTATCATTATTGTTGTAATCATATTGACGTTGTCATATGAGTATGTATTTGTAGGTCTTGTGTTAGGACCATGTTCGTATGTTGTGTTGATCTGATCTCGGATTAGACTGACATGATGGTAATGGTATTTCGTATCTTGAGGTATGTTCCGTATTTCCTTGATACTTGTCTTTGATGGACAATCGATTATCGTATTGGAATTTTCGACGTTATCCGATGGATTAAATTGGCCAGAGTTGGTATAATTTCCGTATCGCGAGTTATGATAATGTTTTGAGAACCTTGGGTATTGTTGAGATACTGTACAGATGTTTCGGTATTATCTTATTGTGTTGTTAAGGATACGAATCGTGCATTTTCGTAAAGTTACGACGGCAAGATTACATTGGTCGTATTCTTAGTATTTCCATTGATATGTAATTATTGACGTGATGTGATGGTTATCATTGTTGGATATTATGGCTGACCCCGTCGTGGGCTTTCTTTTTAGGTTCTTGGATTATCAAGCTTGTAGCGGTCGTGAAGAGATGAGCTTCCCGGAGGTTACTGGCTAGGTCATGTATTTGTGTATTGAGTTTCTGATCTGTTGTTGTATTCCGCTGCTAGAGTATTTTAATTGTTTGTCTTTATTCGCTGCGTGAGTATTTTTTTTAAATGGCCTTTTGGTATCTGGTAACTTAGGTCACTTTGGAAGTCGTTTTCTAAATCTATTCTGTCGGTACGTGTAAGCGATAGCTTAACGTATGTTTTTAAACAATTGAGCTTTGGCATTTCGGGTCTTGTGATTTCAAATGAGATTTTACGACGGTTTGAAAAACGGATTTTATTAAGTCTTTAAATGTTTTTAAAAGACAGTACCGTCGTTAGCCTCTTGGGCATTTGTAAATGTTTGCGAAAATTTCCTTCAGCCTTGTGGGTTCCATCTCGGGGCCCACGGCACTGTAATATTCCCGGTCGGATCTGGGGGTGTTACAAAACTTACAAGGTGAAAAACTTGGGATATCTCGCTTTCATATTATCCTCCATTTAACATGTCGCTTTCTCTGATCCGTGTCTCGACCATTGCATTTTAACCAAAGGAATAGTTTTGTGTCTAAGTTGTTTTATCCGTCGCTCCAAAATCCGAATTGGTCTCTCCTCAAATGTGATGTCGGGACCCAATTCAATCTCTCCAAAATTGATGACATGACTGGGATCCGGTACATACTTCCTAAGCTGGGAGACATGGAATACGTTATGCACATGACTCAAGGACGGCGGCAAACCCAACCGATATGCAAGATCTCCAACTCGCTGTAAAATCTCAAAAGGTCCAATATACCTCAGACTAAGTTTACCCTTCCGACCGAAGCAGTAAACTCCATGAGTCGGCGACACCTTCAGTAATACATGGTCACCAACCTCAAACTTTAACGGCCGACGACGTGTGTTGGCATAGGATTTATGTCGACTCTGAGCCATTAATAACCTATCATGGATCAAGGCAATCTTCTATCTCATCTCAACTACCATATCTGGTCCAGTGCGAATCAATTCGGATGCATCATCCCAACACAACTTCGATCCACACCTCCTTCCGTACAATGCCTCAAATGGTGCCATTTTGATCGAAGCGTGCCAACTATTGTTGTACGTGAACTCGATAAACAACAAATGTGATTCCCAATCATCTTTACAATCTAAGGGCACATGCTCTAAACATATCATCAAGTGTCTAAGTCGTACATTCTAACTATCCATCTGTCTGGGGATGGTAGGATGTACCGAGTCTCAATTCAGTTCCCAAAGCCCAATGAACAGCCTGCCAAAAATGTGATACAAACCGACCATCTCGATCAGAAATAATACTCTTAGGAGTCTCATGCAACCTCATGATCTCTGCAATAAACACCCGTGCTAGTCTCTCCGATCCCCAAGTATCCTTAATACCCAGAAAATGAGCAGATTTGGTTAGTCGATCGACAATGACCCAAATCATGTTCATTCCAGTCCGAGTCCTAGGCATACTGGCATTGAAATCCATAGAAATATCCTCCAACTTCCATTCCGGAATAGAAAATGGTCGCAATAACCCTACGGGTCGCTGATGCTTGATCTTAACCTATTGATAGGTCAAACACTTTGACACAAACTCGCTGACGTCCATCTTCAAGTTGCTCCACCAGAAGTTACTCCTTACATCCTTGTACATTTTACTTGTACTAAGATTTATGAAATAAGATGTAGTATGAGCATCTCTCAAGATTTTTTGTCTCAACTCAATATCACTCGGTACACATAATCTAGCTCAAAACCTCAAAATTCCATCATCATGAACCACAAAACCAGGAGCTTTCCTTTCTTCACGTCCTCCCTCAACTGGACTAAAAATGGGTCCTCATACTGTCTCGTCTTGATATCATCAATCAAAGACGAAGTGATTTCTAACGCACACAACTGACCCTGAACTTTCTGAAGACAAGATTCGATATTCTGACAAATTAAATCCCGTTGGATCTTCCTTTGAGGCGTAAGTACTTCTAATGTGTGTAGAGCCATCGGCTTACGACTCAATGCATCCACTACTACATTAGCCTTGCCCGAATGATATAGAATTTCAAGATCGTAATCCTTAATTAATTCTAGCCGCATACGTTGCCTCATGATGAATTCCTTCTGTTTGAAGATATAATTCAGAATTTATGGTCCGTGTAAATCTTACACGACGACCCATATAGATAGTGCCTCCAAATTTTCAAAGGGAAAACGACTGCAGCTAACTCTAAATCATGTGTAGGATAATTTGCTTCATATGGGTTTCAACTGTCGAGATGTATAGGCAATAACATTATCTCTCTGCATCAAAACACATCCAAGTTCAAGGTCCGAAGCATCACTATAAACCAAAAGATCATCATTCCCCTGAGGCAAAGCTAAAACTGGTGCGGTAGTCAACCATCTCTTCAACTCATCAAATCTAGCCTGCCTATCTGTGTTCCACTCGAACTTCTGAGTTTTTTAAAGTAACTATGTGATTGGTCGAGTGATCTTGGAAAATCCTTCAACGAACCTATGGTAATAGCCTGCAAGTCCTAGGAAACTCCTCACTTCTTTCACATTCTTAGGCAGTTCCCATGCCAGTACTGCCTCTATCTTTTGTGGATCAACCCGAACTCCCTCCGCTGATACCAAATTCCCGAGGAATGCTACTTCCTTGAGCCAAAACTCACATATAGAAAACTTTGCATATAACTACTTATCTATCAAAATGTCTAACACAATATGAAGATGTACAGTGTGCTCCTCCTGACTCTGGGAATAAATAAGAATGTCATCGATAAAGACGACTATGAATTTATCCAAATACTCGATAAAAACTTTGTTCATCAACTGCATGAACACTGTTGGGGCATTGGTTAGCCCGAAAGGCATCACCACAAACTCGTAATGGCCATACCTCGTCCAAAATGCAACTTTCGGTATGTCGCTATCTCGAATCCTCAATTGATAATAACCCGATCGTAAATCAATCTTCGAGAAGACTGTCGCTCCCTGAAGCTGATCAAACAAGTCATTAATCCAGGGCAAAGGTATATGTTTTTTATTGTCAACTTGTTTAATTCTCGATAATCAATGCATAAACGAAGCAATCCATCCATCTTCTTAACAAAAACTACAGGCGCACCCCAATGTGAAGAACTTGGTCGGATATACCCTTTATCTAGCAATTACCCCAACTATTTCTTCAACTCCAACATCTCCGACGGAGCCGCATTCGGCTCTATATTAATAGGAAACTCAACTTCCCGATGCGGAGGTAATACTGGAATTCATCTGGAAATACATCAGGATATTCGTTAACAACTGGAATCGATGACATGTCAACTCCACCATCTTCCGCCTTCAAAGCATAACAACAAAAGCCTACGCAATCCTGGTTTAGAAGTTTCATCGCCTTCAAGGCGCTAATCACATTCCCTTATCTACTCGACTTACAAACCACAAGAGTATGCTCTGTGCCATTCTCGGCCACTATTGAGATAGTACGTGCTTGATAGTCCATGATAGCACCGTGATGATCCAGCCAATCATCTATGAGGATCAAATCCTCACCATTTATGTCTACAACAATGAGGTTCGAGGGCCAATCTCGGTTCCCAATCGTCACTGGCTAATCTCTAACTTCCCGGTTCCCAACCATATGATCCCCACTAGGCATACCGACTACAAACGGTGAATCAAATAAACAGTCAATGCCAATATGACACACACAATCCCATGCAATGTATGAATGGGTAACACCCGAATCAAAAAGCACAGAAACTGGATAAGAAAGGACCTGAGTGGTACCTGATGCCACTGGAGAATATATCTCCTTCGTGCGTCTCATCTGATATAAACATGGGCATACTGAGCTCGAACTCGATACTACACGACGGTCCGAGTGACCCCGACCCCTACCACGGCCTAAACTCTGAGGGACCTGAGTAACTGGAGTGCTCTGATCAACACTATGCTCCTTTTGTACTACAGTGGAAGTCGGAGCTCTGGCTGCCCTGGTAGCCCTCTCACAGTTAACTGCCTGATGCTCACTCTGCCCGCATGTGAAGCAATTAACTAATGGAAGTATACAATCTTTCACTACGTGCTCGGTAGGACTGCAGTTAAAGCAAACTCTACCACCGGGAATTGAGGACTGAGCTGTATGGTTACTCTGGGAACCTCCGTCCTGATGGAACGATCTCTTTCCTGGTGTGGGAGCAGATAACAACTTAGAAAACCGATTCCCCTTGTCGGCTGCAAAGTTACCCGAAGTCTTCTGTTTCTTCACTCGGAACCAGACTCTGACTCCAGAACTGCCATCTCAATCACAAGAGCACGATCCTGGTACTCCTTCAATGTGGCACACATGAGTGGTGCCATACACTGTCTAATATGGAGCTTCATGCGTATATTGAAGTAGTGGATCTTATCAGCCTCAGTTCTTACTTACTCTTTCATGTATCCCAACTGCTCGTTATATGTGATGATGACCTGAGAGATCGGTACATCCTGAGGTGTAGAAGTAAAGAACTCCACAATCCTATGCTCCTGAACTGGCGGTGGACAGTATTCTGCTTCCATAACAGTCTTAAACTCCTCCCAGGTGGCTATACGATCATTGGGCATCACGACCTCCCACCACTCTGTAGCTTCTTTATCCAGGAGGTATTGAGCAATAGGTACACTCCTGTTATCAGGACAAGCTACAACATCGAACATCCTACCCAACTGAAAAAGCCAATTATCCCAACCTAGGGAGTCGGTAGAACCAGCAAGGCGAGGGGGGTGCATCTTAGTCACTTTCTGAAGCTATTTACTAGCTTCCTCTCCTGGCGTCGGGGGCATATTCTGACACCCACCTTGAGTTATCTCGGCTAGCTGAGCTACCAACTGCTGAAGTATAGCAGTAGCTCTTATGTCGGCATTATTACCCGACAGTTGGCCCTAACTGACTGATAAGTTCTGTTGCCCATCAGAACTTAAGGATAGAGTATTCGGCACTGAATGTGAGGCCGAATATGCATATGACTGAGAAAGTGAAACTTCCTCACTATCAATACCATGACCACGGCCTCGGCCGCGTCCCTTAGCTGGTCTACCATGACCTCTCAACATACTGAAGAATTCAGGTAAACGAAATAGAAATAAAAAGAAAAAGGTCAGCAAAATTCAACATTTATAAAGTTGGTACCCCAACTATCAATTCCAATTCAGGTAAAGGAAGTAATAAAGAAACGAAATAGTTTGAGGAGCCTTACAGCCACAGGTCGCACGAAGAGATGGTAGCACTATGATAATACAAGTGACTCTTACGACACAACTGACATGCCCAATTTAACCGACAGCCTAGGTATTCACAACCTAAGTCTCTGATACCATAAATATAACACCCTGAATCTCATAAGGGACATTACACGTCGTCGAACCTTCAATATGGTCTACCAGGCTAGCACATGACATAAAATTCAGTTATCCCATAAAGACATATTAATAATAATAATAGGGACGTGGCCTCGGCCAAAACATTTTGGTTCAACTTTAGAAAAACATAAAGTACAATAAGTTTATTGCCCACACATAACAACTTCCTTAAAATAATAACAAGTTTACTCGACTAACTCCACTACGCCATAAATGGCCTTCGGCAACCACATAACTGTGTTACCTTAGAAACCCAAATTTCTGTTTCCACAGACCCAAAATGGGCAAAGGTAATATTTTAGCTAAGTTTCTCTGTGAGCAGTAGCCTTTAGACTCAAAGGCAACATGTGGATCATCCTTAGCTAACATAGGATTATTTGTTACCTAAGGACCCTACAGCAACATCATATTCGTGTTGCAATAGACTTTATAATTTTGTAAAATATATAGCCAATTTAGTAGGTTCAACATATGGGGCCCATTTTGTGGGTACCACAGACCAGGCCCACCGATGGGGCCCACTTAGTGGGGTCAGTTGGTGGGGCCCATATGTGGGGCCCACTTTTAGTGGGGCCTACTTTGTGGGGCCCACGGGTGGGGCCACAAATGTGCACCAATTTTTAGTCTATTGCAACACTTATATTACCAATTGCAACACAGGTGTTACCAATGAAAGACATTTGCAACATATATATAGTACCTAAGGTTAGGGTTGCAAACGAATCGAATCGAACCGAATACTGAGACATTTTATTCGAATTGGATCAAGTTGACGAATATTCGAATTCGAATTCGATATTTAGTCGAATTCAAAATGCGATTCGTATTCGATTAGTTAAAAAAATTCGAATATTCGAATATTCGATTCGATTCGAAATTCGAAATTATTTATATATATGTATATTCCAAATAAATTATTTAACTAAAAATAAATATAAAAACTATATTATAAAATAAAATTATATTTAATAAATACATAACATATATATTCTCTATATATTTATTTTATATAATTAAACTATATTGACTAGCATATATTATGTATTAGAAAACTATATAACTAATATATATATTATATATTACAAATATTACATAAATAAACGAATTGAATATTCGAATACATCGAATCGAATATTGACATATTTGTATTTGTATTCGAAAAATCTACGAATACAAAAAATTATTCTTATTCAAATTCGAATTCGATTTTTCCGAATACGAATCGAACAATACGAATACGAATATCGAATCGAATCAAAATTATTCGATTTGTTTGCAACCCTACCTAAGGTAACACCTTCATTTTAGCAAAAAAAAATGAAAATTTTAAATTTAGCATTTCCCATTAGAAAAACCAACAAACCAATTCACATAAACCAACTACATCATCCAACTACTTATTCTCATCATAAAAAACAACTATATCCAATCACAAAACCAACCAACTACATCACCAACTACATATATACAAGTACTAGAAGAAAATAACTTGGTCATTTTTAACCAATTACATCAGTGGACGTCTAAGACTAATATACAAAAAGACTCGAAGAAACTATTCTGTGGAACACTTATTCAATTAGCCAAGGATTAGCCAATTTGCCTGAGTTGGTGTCCATTCACAAACTTCACCTTCTTTGAACGAGAGAGGTGCAGAATGAAACAAGAAAGAAGAGTTAATAATTAGTGATGGTTACTACGCTTCCAAATAGGCACCCTGTTAACAACTATCAGAAAAATAAGGTCTCCAAACTAATTGTTATAAGCCAGAAATAATTTGCCAAGTTTATTTATCTTGACCAAATTTGAAGGATCATTTATCGAATTCTTGAAGGAAAAGCAGTGCTGCACTGGAATCCTCAGCCTAAAATCTTGTTCCAAATCCCAAAAGCTTAGCAAGGGGAACAACCAGATGTTTAATTTCAATAATTTGAAGCCAAATACCACAAACTCAAGGGAGTAGCTACTCAGAGAGGGAATCCTCTGATTTAGCCTAAAATTTTATTCCAAAGCCCAAAGCTCAGCAAGGGAATAAACAGATTCCTGGTATCTATAATTGAGGCCAAACACCACAAACTCAATGGAGTGGCTACTCAGATATCGTTTTATTCTGGAAACAAAATGAGAAAAATAAACAGCCAACTAGTAGGGGGAAAAAATCATTTAGCAGCTCCTCTTATCCGAAACATACAAGATGACCGAGAATTTATGCACATCAATCAATTTAAACATGTCAACATTTGTTTAAGCTCTCCACTGATTACCAAAAACTAGAAAAACACATATACAGGAAAAACCTCGGTCCTGTTAAATCTCAAGATGGACGATTACATAGTCCTGAAAAACTTCATAGACTACCAAGAATTGGATTCAGATCTTTTGATTTTTCAGGTTTCAACGTTGTTCCAAAGAATTAGAAAGGGGAAAGTATTTGACATAAGTTTCAACATTAGTGAGCCGATTATAAAGTTTTGTGGGGCAGGTGCTGGAAGAATCAACAGTCAAGGGAAAACAGGAGCTTAGGACAAAAGTCAAAAGGAGCACACCTCTTCACGTAAAAGCCCTGGAACTAGAGCATAAACCTCGAAATCATTCTTCCTGCGAACACAAAATGAGTTACTGTCAGATCTTATTGTGCATGCAAGTGTATTCTTGTGCAGTTGGAAAAGACAAAATTAAAAATTTTGACGCAAACATACAGTTTGGTGAACATTAATCTTCACCCAGTCAGGTGGCGGCCCAACATCAGCAACTGATGTCGCCAGTCTACAATTTACAAAAAAAAAAAGCAGTTCAAAAAGTGTATATTAATGCTAAAGAATTCATAAGACGGAGGGCACTACAATTACCAGGCTTTAGATTAAATCAGCAAGTATGCTACAAATGAGTTACTATCATTTTCCATATACCTGCTAGGCCCAAATCTTTGGCTCAGAGATGTTATTTGGCATGTAAGTAATTTACACTAGTACAGAAAGTGAATTTGGTCACACATGGGCAAAATGGAACGGCCACACATTCACATATTTATGTGGCTAAAGGTACCAAAATAGACAACATTTACTAATTAGCCACACATGAAAATTTCGATTGTGTGACCATTAGAACTGTATTGCCACACATTTGAACATTGTGTGGCTAAAGGTAACTGGTAATATTATTTAGCCACATATGAATTTGGAACGTGTGACAAATACAAGTAAGCTTGAAGCATTAGTCACGATATACATATAAATAGTGACAAATATATGTCACACACTTGAACAATGTGACCAAATTGGCATATATGGTCACATGAAGTAATTTTTTTTGTGTCTAAATCATACAGTCAAGTTTTGTCACACATTATTTAAGGGTGACTACTATCTTTTGCTAATTATTTAGCCATATATGAATTTGGGACGCGTGACAAATGAAAAGTAAGGTTGAATCATTAGTCGCGGTATACATATAAATAGTGACAAATATATGTCACACACTTGAAAACTGTGACCATATGCCATATATGGTCACACTAAACGTTTTGTCACACATTATTTAAGTATAGCCAAAATTCAGTACATATGGTCACGTAACTTAATATGTGTGTTTAAAGTTTAGTTTGTGTTAGCTTGCCAAAAGCTAATGTGTATAGTCACATTTACTTCTAGCACGATCATGTGACTATATGCCTTTACAATAGCCACAGCATATCACAAATGTGTGACTAAATTATGTTTATGGCCACATTTAAGGTGATTATATGTGACCAATATATTCATAACAGTCACATCGTGAAGTATTCATGTGGCTATTATTTAGAGCAAAATGTGAAATCGGCCATCATTAAATTTCATGCTTTGTGTGACTAAATATTACAAAAGGCCACACAAACATAAAATTCATGTGACCATTGGATGATCAATAGTCACACAAAATACACATTTGTTCACTTTAAACAACATATGGTCACACTTATTAACACTTTTGGTCACATATTACAAAAGGACACACAAACATAAAATTCATGTGGCCATTGGATGATCAATAGTCACACAAAATACACGTTTCTTCCCTTTAAACAATATATGGTTACACTTATTAACACTTTTGGTCACTTTATGCTTAATTGTATGTGACTAAATATAAATCCTTAAAAAAGTACAAAAATAGATTGTCTTTATGCTTTAAAAGAACGGGTGAAATATGATAAAGGTAAAGTGTGACAACTTGAGCATGACATGGTTCACTTGGATTTTCGTATAACAACACCTCCACAGTCGGTTCGATAGTAGTCATTTCGTGATTCATTACCCAAGTCACGTCGATCCACACGTGGAAATATGTTATCATTGTGCTGGTGAATGACGGTACTAAATTCCTCATCGACTTCGTCATACTTATCTTTGTAATTCTTGGGAGGTGTCTTAAAGACAATAGACAATTTTTTTATCTATCTGGTCTTTCACATAAAACACTTGTCGTGCTTGTGAGGCTAATATGAACGGATCAACCTTGTGGCCTAAATTATTCAGGCCAACCAATGTATACCCAAGAGTAGTATTGCGTTTCACACCACCAGCTCTGTGATTAACCCAATCACATTTGAAAAGAGGAATTTGCCTGAAACGGTAATCTAGTACCCATATCTCTTGTAAAACCCCGTAATAATATGCTTGTCTTGTGGTTGCAACTTCTTTAGATATGTGTAGATCTAATGCCTCAACACTAACCCCAATATTCTGGTAAACTTTGCCTTCACGACATTTCGTACGAAAGGTATACCCATTGATGTTACAGTTAAACATCGATAAATGAATGTTCGATAAACGAATAACCTCATCAAATGAATAATTTTCTCCGGTCCCAACTCTTTATAACATGTTCAAATTTTATTTCGATAAATGAATAATTCCGCTAAATGAATATTTTGCTCCAGTCCCAATCATATTCATTTTGTAATATCCGCGATTTCGATTTCCAATAATTTTTTTTTGGTGTAATTCCATCTTAGCAACTCTATTGTGACCGTTTCCTCATTCCGAGAATGATTAATTCTACACTTTTTGTCATCCAAGTTCGTATCGGTGTCGTTCTGTTGAATTCCGTATTCTTAAGCGACTTTTCCACGTATGAGTTCAACTTTGTAAAATCACCATTAATTCTTGGAAACTCCAAAAATTCTAAATCTCTTCAATATTATATAGCATCAAGTTAGCTTTCCAATGGTTCAAACGGTGATTCAATCGGAGTCCGGACGAAGGAGTTATGATCGAAATAGCTAAGGCTGCACCATGTGCCTTTTTGTGCTGGAGCGGGCTGTACCGCGGGCCGCGGGCCCTTCTGGCCGGGCCGCGGCACAAAGGCAGTGTACTGGGCAGTTTTTGGCCATGGGCCGCGGCACACTCATCCTGTGCCGCGGCACACAGTACAGTTTCGCCTATATCAGTGTTTTCTTGTGGAATCATCCTCATTTTCATCACTTTCCTTCTTTCTCTCCTCCTTGGGCGATTTGTGGGCGATATTTTGGGCGATTTAGCATCATCAAACTCAAATAATTTAATCTTATTCAAGTTGTGGTGTGGATTAACAACATGTTTGTGGATTCTTCATCCTAATCAAGGTAATTTCTTGAAATCTCCTAAAATTTGATTTTTGGGAGTTTTGGCTTTGATTTCATTTTCCGTCCGAATTTGATGAATCGATTGATGTTGGTAAACATTATTAATCATGTTCTATGGATTGTATATCCATATCTTCGATTCGTTCAACCCGATTGATGATTCTTAAGTTCTTGAGGAACTTTGAACATTTAGTGTTCGATTAAATGTCTCAAAGAGTTTCCTTCGATCGTTGTGTTGTTTTCATTCGATATTGTGTTATTGAATGAATTGTATTTCATTCAAGGTTGTTCGAGTGCTTATATTTATCGGAGGACACCGTTCATTGTTCGTGGAAGGATTTCATCGCCTTCGGTTGAGGCAAGTTTTATACTTGTACTAGTCAATGAGATTAATGTTATCATATATGTGTATGAATGTGTTGTATAATTCCGAGACTTAGTCTGTTCATGAATTCATTGATATTAAGAGATAGTTCGATACGATACCTTTCGGCAATTATGCCAAATGTTTTTATTGTTCGTTAATGGCCGGTTCAAGGCATTGTGATACTCTTTGTTAATGTTATTATCGATCACCGGTTCGCGGTATCGATGTATCGATCGTTGTTGTTGATATTAATGTCGATTTAAGACGTCGTTGTAATCATTGCTATTAATGTTGGAGTTTTGTCCTTGATGTTGTTTTGTCCTTGATGTTGTTTTGGCCGATTAAAGGCGTTGACGTATTCATTTCTCTTCTTCGTTGTCGGTAACCGATTAAAGGTACCGAGACATCCTTCGTATCATTGTTATCGATTGGCCGTTCTAAGGCAATCGAGGTGTTCAATCATTCATCATATCATTGTTATCGGTTGGCCGTTCTAAGGAAATCGAGGTATTCACTCATTCATCGTGTCATTGTTATTGATTGGCCATTCTCAGGCAAATCAAAGTGTTCAATCATTCATTGAATCATTGTTATCAATTGACCGTTTTAAGGCAATCGAGGTATTGAATCATCTGCTGCATCATTGTTATCGGTTGGCCATTCTAAGGCAATCGAGGCATTGAATTGGGGTTGTCGAGGATAGTTCCCATCTGTTGTGTCGTTGTTATCGATTGACCACTCTAAGGTAATCGAGGTATTGAATTGGGACTGTCGAGTACAATGCCCATCCGTGAGTCATCATTATCGTGTTGGCCGACTCAAGGTAGCACACTATCAAAATTATGATACGGCTTCGTGCCGTAGCTTCGGCCCTAATTGTGATACGGCTTCGTGCCGTAGCTTTGGCCCAAATTGTGATACGGCTTCGTGCCGTGGCTTCGGCCCTAATTGTGATACGGCTTCGTGCCGTGGCTTCGGCCCTAATTGTGATACGGCTTCGTGCCGTGGCTTCGGCCCTAATTGTGATACGGCTTCGTGCCATGGCTTCGTCCCTAATTGTGATACGGCTTCGTGCCATGGCTTCGGCCCTAATGGTGATACGGCTTCGTTCCGTGGCTTCGGCCCTAATCAATAATAGCTGCGGGCTGTTTTGGCTTCATGTGATTGTGATATTTGACAGCTTCAGCTGAGTGGCTTTCAAGCCTTTATTATTGTCCTGGTAATTTCATTGGAGCCTTCGGGCATTGTGATTCATAATTAATTCAGTTCTGGTTTGGTTCATGTCGTGTAATCCATTGTGATACTCTATAATTATGATTCGCCGTTGGGCACTTATGTTCTAACCTATCGAACAGGTATTAATAGTATGTCGTGGGCATAGTATTTCACGAATGATCGGTTCTTACATTGGTTTGTGAGCATCTCGTATTATTATTATCACTGTACCGTTTCATTCTGCCTTTGGATGCATATCATGTTATACATGTATTTGATGTTCATTATCTGGATGACTGACCCCGTGGGGGCGGAACATGTTTTCATGTTTTAGGTGCTTGCGAGGAGAGAGTTGAGACACAGGGGCATGATGATGGCGACGAGGCATTCGAGCGATACTAGTCCGAGTTGTTCATGTTTGTCAGTCAGTTGGAGTGTTCTCCAGTTTGTCGGTCATTGTCATTATGTATTACCCGAGCAGATGCTCGTGGATGTTGTTGTATTTTATTTTTGGCCATGTAGGCCCATCGTTGTCGTTGAAATTCCTTATCGGAATATTGTGTCGGATATCATAGTAGGGACTGTGATCTCCCTTGTTGGTTAATTTAATGTATTTTAGTCATGTTGCGCCTGGTGGATCTCCGGGTGTGGGGTCCACGGCACTGTAATAACCCAATGGGATTTGGGGGTGTTACAGAAGATGGTATCAGAGCCTTTGGGTTGTGAGATACCCTGATATGTGAGTTATGTGGCTCTACCGATGCGGTAGTAGTGGGAATGTCAGGTTATGACAATCTGGACAGTCGGGTTTTGTGAGTCGTAATATAAGTACGACTGCACGAGTCATTCATTCATCGAGTCGTCGTCAGTTGGGACTAGTATCGTGAGACCTCGAAGCTTCGTATGACCTGTGTAAGGACTCAATTCTCTTTATGTTCATACATTCATCATGTCATTAATTGTTCATGCTTTGTTGAAACCTATATGTGATATTAGTGTTATGATTGATCCAAGACTAATTGTTTTGGAGCACGTGTGACTTGTGTAAGCATTAAGGATCAACTCATTCATCAGTTAATAATCCTCAATCATCATTTTGATCTCATCACTCAGTTAATTCATTCATCACTCAGTCAATATTATTCATCACTCACTTAATCCATTCATCACTCAGTTAATTCATTCATCACTCAGTTAATTCATTCATCACTCAGTTAATTCATTCATCATTCAGTCAATATCATTCATCACTCAGTTAATTCGTTCATCACTCAGTCAATATCATTGCTCAGTTAATTCATTCATCACTCAGTCAATTCCTTCATCACTCAGTTAATCTCATTATTTAATTAATTCATTCGTCATTCAGTCAATCTCATTGTTCAGTCAATTCATTCATCACTCAGTTAATCTCATTGTTCAGTTAATTCATTCATCACTCAGTCAATCTCATTGTTCAGTCAATTCATTCATCACTCAGTCAATCGCATTGCTCAGTCAATTCATTTATCACTCAGTTAATCTCATCGCTCAGTTGATTCATTCATCACTCAGTCAATCTCATCGCTCAGTTAATTCATTATCACTCAGTCAATCACATTGTTCAATTAATTCATTAATCATCCAGCCCATCTCACGGTTCAGTTGTTGATCTTGTGAATCAAATTTTCAACCTTGTTAACTTGTTCAAGGTAATCATTTCAGGAATTTCATCAGATAGTCTTGTCACCTCACTTGATCTTTCATGCGATCTTATCATATTTCGGCGTCATGTCGACGATCGTTTTATTGCATTATTAATGCATTCATTGTGTTAGAGCGTGTATGCTCATTGTTATCATTCCGTCTCATAATCATAATGCAATCTTCATACGAGATCTGTAATTATCACGTGACTTTCCTGCCTCGGTATGGAAAGAGTTGTCAGAAGGACATCGGACTCCGATGTCCAAGAGATTGTTTTCTAGTCGTCTTTGTGCTGGGAGAGCATCTTCATCTCAGATGACGAGTTCGACTGTTGTTTTCTTTAACTGTGATACAATAGGACATTCATCACCGGTTTTGAGCAAGTCAATTCTTGCTCGGTAATAGGATAATCATTCATTTCATCGCCGTTCAATCATTCGCATAAGTCATTCATCATATATCAATCATGTTGAGACTTATAATTATCAAACTAATCATTCACTTCACGGGGAACAATGGTTCCAATCATTTCATTTGAGTTATCACTCATTGTGTTATTAGTTCACCTCGGTGAGTCATTCTTGATCCTTGTCGGATTTCTAATCATTTATCATTCATCATAGTCACTCTCGTTTTTGGTAACCTTTCGGGGTCATATTAAGCGGTGAGTTCAGATTTGAGTCTTCGTTGAATCGTTGGGATCGAGGAGATCGATGATATGGAGGATATCGATGTTGGGTACATTTGAAATGTAGTCTTGTCTTTCGGATGACTGTATAACTTAATCCGTAATAATGTATCGTGGTTGTGGATCATTTATTGTTGATCTATTTTATAATGATCGTATTTGAGAATCTTGAGATTTTGAGATCGTTTGATGCATTCCTTTTGGTGTTGTACCGATATTTCGTGATAATCTGGGTGATTGTTTATTGTGATTCGAGACGTCAAGTCATAGGGACTTGGGCGTGCGATAGATATGGTTCCGAGGACTATATGTGCATTGCTGTTCTTCTTTGGAGGTGAATCAGTGTTTGTATGGGCATTCGATGCCGATGAGAAGCGAGCTTTCAGTTCTGGTGTATCTCATTGAGTTTTCCTGGCGGGATATTGCATCTCCCAACTTGTTTTAAGTTTCGGGACGAAACTTCTTTTAAGGGGGGTAGTATGTAATATCCGCGATTTCGATTTCCAATAATTTTTTTCTGGTGTAATTCCATCTTAGCAACTCTATTGTGACTGTTTCCTCATTCCTAGAATGATTAATTCTACACTTTTTGTCATCCGAGTTCGTCTCGGTGTCGTTCTGTTGAATTCCGTGCTCTTAAGCGACTTTTCCACATATGAGTTCGACTTTGTAAAATCACCATTAATTCTTGGAAACTCCAAAAATTCTGAATCTTTTCAATATTATAGAGAATCAAGTTAGCTTTCCAATGGTTCAAACGGTGAGTCAATCAGAGTCCGGACGAAGGAGTTATGGTCGAAATAGCTAAGGCTGCACCATGTGCCTTTTTGTGCTGGAGCGGGCTGGACCGCGGGCCGCGGCCCCTTTTGGCCGGGTCGCGGCACAAAGGCAGTGTACTGGGCAGTTTTTGGCCGTGGGCCGCGGCACACAGTACAGTTTCGCCTATATCAACGTTTTCTTGTGGAATCATCCTCATTTTCATCACTTTCCTTCTTCCTCTCCTCCTTGGGCGATTTGTGGGCGATATTTTGGGCGATTTAGCATCATCAAACTCAAATAATTTCATCTTCTTCAAGTTGTGGTGTGGATTAATAACATGTTTGTGGATTCTTCATCCTAATCAAGGTAATTTCTTGAAATCTCCTAAAATTTAATTTTTGGGAGTTTTGGCTTTGATTTCATTTTCCGTCCGAATTTGATGAATCGGTTGATGTTTGTAAACATTATTAATCATGTTCTATGGATTGTATATCCATATCTTCGATTCGTTCAACCATATTGATGATTCTTAAGTTCTTGAGGAACTTTGAACATTTAGTGTTCGATTAAATGTCTCAAAGAGTTTCCTTCGATCGTTGTGTTGTTTTCATTCGATATTGTGTTATTGAATGAATTGTATTTCATTCAAGGTTGTTCGAGCGCTTATATTTATCGGAGGACACCGTTTGTTGTTCGTGGAAGGATTTCATCGCCTTCGGTTGAGGCAAGTTTTATACTTGTACTAGTCAATGAGATTAATATTATCATATATGTGTATGAATGTGTTGTATAATTCCGAGACTTAGTCTCTTCATGAATTCATTGATATTAAGAGATCATTCGATACGATACCTTTCGGCAATTATGCCAAATGTTTTTATTGTTCGTTAATGGCCGGTTCAAGGCATTGTGATACTCGTTGTTAATGTTATTATCGATCACCGGTTCGCGGTATCGATGTATCGATCGTTGTTGTTGATATTAATGTCGATTTAAGATGTCGTTGTAATCATTGCTATTAATGTTGGAGTTTTGTCCTTGATGTTGTTTTGGCTGATTAAAGGCATTGACGTATTCATTTCTCTTCTTCGTTGTCGGTAACCGATTAAAGGTGCCGAGACATCCTTCGTATCATTGTTATCGATTAGCCGTTCTAAGGCAATCGAGGTGTTCAATCATTCATCGTATCATTGTTATCGGTTGGCTGTTCTAAGGCAATCGAGGTATTCACTCATTCATCGTGTCATTGTTATCGATTGGCCGTTCTCAGGCAAATCGAAGTGTTCAATCATTCATTGTATCATTGTTATCGATTGACAGTTTTAAGGCAATCGAGGTATTGAATCATCTGCTGCATCATTGTTATCGGTTGGCCATTCTAAGGCAATCGAGGTATTGAATTGGGGCTGTCGAGGATAGTTCCCATCTGTTATGTCGTTGTTATCGATTTACCACTCTAAGGTAATCGAGGTATTGAATTGGGACTGTCGAATACAATGCCCATCCGTGAGTCATCATTATCGTGTTGGCCGACTCAAGGTAGCATAGTATCAAAATTGTGATACGGCTTCGTGCCGTGGCTTCGGCCCTAATTGTGATACTGCTTCGTGCCGTGGCTTCGGCCCTAATTGTGGTACGGATTTGTGCCGTGTCTTCGGCCCTAATTGTGATACGGCTTCGTGCCGTGGCTTCGGCCCTAAGTGTGATACGGCTTCGTGCCGTGGCTTCGGCCCTAATTGTGATACAGCTTCGTGCCGTGGCTTCGGCCCTAATTGTGATACGGCTTCGTGTCGTGGCTTCGGCCCTAATGGTGATACGGCTTCGTGCCGTGGCCACTTCTAATCAATAACAATTCTGGTCGCTGTTTTGGCTTCATGTGATTGTGATATTTGACAGCTTCGGCTGAGTGGCTTTCAAGCCTTTATTATTGTCCTGGTAATTTCATTGGAGCCTTCGGGCATTGTGATTCATAATTAATTCAGTTCTTGTTTGGTTCATGTCGTGTAATCCATTGTGGTACTCTATACTTATGATTCCCCGTTGAGCACTTATGTTCTAACCTGTCGAACAGGTATTAATAGTATGCCGTGGGCATAGTATTTCACGAATGCTCGGTTCTTCCATTGGTTTGTGAGCATCTCGTATTATTATTATCACTGTACCGTTTCATTCTGCCTTTGGATGCATATCATGTTATACATGTATTTGATGTTCATTATCTGGATGACCCGGCCGAGTGGCGGAACATGTTTTCATATTTTAGGTGCTTGCGAGGACAGAGTTGAGACACAGGGGCATGATGATGGCGACGAGGCATTCGAGCGATACTAGTCCGAGTTGTTCATGTTTGTCAGTCAGTTGGAGTGTTCTCCAGTTTGTCGGTCATTGTCATTATGTATTACCCGAGCAGACGCTCGTGGATGTTGTTGTATTTTATTTTTGGCCATGTAGGCCCATCGTTGTCGTTGAAATTCCTTATTGGAATATTGTGTCGGATATCATAGTAGGGACTGTGATCTCCCTTGTTGGTTAATTTAATGTATTTTAGTCATGCTTCGCCTGGTGGATCTCCGGGTGTGGGGTCCACGGCACTGTAATAACCCAATGGGATTTGGGGGTGTTACACATTTATCGCGGTTTTACTGTATATGCATTTTCATTACGGTGGCGCGTGGTCCATATGATATCCACCTTACATTTTCTGATACACTTTCTTTGTCGATCGCTAACTCTTTCTCAACCTGAATTTCATTACAAGTATATTAGCTTTAAATTGAAGGAACAACAAACAAACAATTATAAATAACACAAGATTAATTACCTCTTTGCGTAACCACTTAGCAAAAGATATACTGTGCTCATTCTCTAGAAATGCTGTTCGTTTACCCGGGTTTTCTGTTTTCAAAATTTGCTTGTGTCGCCTGAAACAATGTCTTTGATTATTATATTTGTCATGATTTATATATATATATATATATATATATACTTTTTTCATATTTAAAAAAATAGTTTTTTCTTTTTAAATAGAAAATCGGGTTGATCCGGTGGTCAAACCGGTTGAACCGATAACCCGGTGACCCGATGACTCGACCGGATCAATTAAAAACCGATTTTCAAAACATTGGATTATTATGTTTTTGTTGTGGTCTTTATAAACTATTCCCCAAAAATTTAGTCTTCCCCCTAAAATATTTTCACTATATCCCGCCCCAATTTTCCCCAAAAATCAAATCACATTTCTTAGATCCCTCCGTATGTTATTCACTTATTCCCCCAAAATCAAAATCATATCCATCTTCACAAAATTAACAATATGGATCTCAAACACACACTTTTTGACCTACCACTGGTGCACCACTCTTCTACAGCCGCTCCTCCCTTATAACCGCTGCTACCGATCTCGTTCTATCGGCTTTTGTATATGGCGAGTCTTCTCCCTCTCCTATTTTTGCAGGTGTGTATGTAGATATGTGGGTTGTGATGCGTATCGAGGTGTTTGCTATGCATTTATTGTGCTATTTTGAAAGTTAATAGGAATCGATTGTTAGGATGCTATGTTAAATGATAAGTTGTTTTGAAGGATGATGTAATTCTTATTAGTTTTTTATTATAACGTGTTTTGTATATAAGTTGTGGTGAGGATCTATTTGCTAAAATCTTGTCGAGGATACTGATAGAATATTTTATTTTATTGTGTGTTGAAGGAGTAAGACCTAAATTGGTGATGATTGTAATACTGTATTATAAGTTAGTTGATTCTGTTAGGATATGCATTCTAGGGCTCGGTTATCACTAGTGTAGTTGTTTCAGATATTACTAGCGAAATTGATCGGTAAAAGATCTGGTTTGGCTTTGATTTGATGGTTGTAACTTATGGTGTGCATGCTAGGGCCCTATTATCACTGGGTGAGTGGGTGGTATGATTAGTATAAGGCTGTATGAATATGATTGTCTTCATGAAAGACTGGGTGTGTTGCGGGCCTTACGGCAGAGATGGTGCAGAAGTGGTTTTAGCTACACATGCTTTTGCTTCTCTATCTGTAATGAATCGTGCCATATTGTTAGGATCTGTACGTTCGTAGAAACTTAATTAAATTAAAAATAGACTACTGACACCGACATAATTGTTGTTTTTTATCTGTGAGACAATGCTACGATTTTATGGAGAATGGCATTGTGTGTCACCTTGAGTAGCATGGACTGTTCTAGTATTTAGTTAGGATTATGGTAAAGTTTTTCAATTAGTGTCCGTCCGATGCTATGGTCGAGTAATGAGTTTTGGTTATGAAATATTATAATTGATGTTAGGAGACGAATATGAGGGAGAGAGTGCGAGTACTGAATATACTTTACTCCAATTTTGGGAAGCATATGAACTTTACAGAAGCAAATGACTATCCCTGGGGGATTGTTATTTGATGCATGTAAAGTACGGAATATAACTTCTAGTAATATGAAGTATGTTAGTAGGTACACCACAAGTGATTAAAAATTAGAGACTGTTAATAATATTAATTTAGAAAGAATGGTATGCTGCCAAAGCAAAGGTGATTTTAGGGACTATCTTACTTGTTTTTTGAAATCTTTAAGCTACTTTATAGTTAGCATGGAGGTTAAAATACAACTCTGGAAGTCAGAGTCAGAAGACCTCAAAGTCTATTATTTAAGCACTAACAAATCTCTCTTCTCCAGAAACTAAACTATCATGTGTCGTACCATCAAAGAAACCTCAGTGAACCAGGATACCCATCACAACTATTCAGTATAATTTTTTCTTTATCACCAACATGTAAACAAGTATATCTATATATTTATGGAATTCCTCTTCAGCATTTGTAGTGTGCGTCGTGGAGAACGCTTGTAGTAGTAGTAGTTGTCAGTGCTTTATTGGATATATGGAAGTTGCTTCTTCTAATGTCTTGGTGAGGCAAAACAATAGCCCTAAGTCGTATATCCTAGCCAGTCCAGAACACAACTGATAGTCTAAGACATTTTTCAACTTGTATTATCGTACTTTTTGTGCTACCTGGATGGCTAGATCAAACAATTAGATTGTAGCTTTGTAGCTGAAGTAAAATTGGCACAGTTTTCTGTTCATTATCTGCAGTTGGTAGTTAATGTAATTCTTTTACTGTATTATGATATTCTCTTATTGTTTATGTGTTTGAACTTCAGCCAAGAGAACACACAACATACAGAAAAAATAGCGATGCCATGGACTTGATTAATAGTATAACTGGTTCTGATGAGGAAGGTCGGTCAAGGCAACAGATTCTGACATTTGCAGCAAAAAGGTAGCCATATATATCATACTATGCTTAGATCATATCCTACTTTTAAATGACTCAATCCCGAAATCTGCATATAAGTTTTCTATCTTCTTAAATTACAGAGCATTCATATAACTCCAGTGAATTTGAATCTTCTGAGTTTTGAAACAAGTAGAACGTATATCACGTTCTTTCTGGTACTAAATCCAGATGTAGGACAATTGAAGAGGAAATACCATGGTACTCCGTACTCCCGCTTTCCTGTTCTACAACTATTAGGATGAAACATGCCTTATAAGAGTTTGATCAATTTCCGGATCTTAGCATTATATATACCCCAGCTGAGATGCTTTAGTCTTACTGCAGTAACATCACACTGTAGCATAAATGCAAGTGTAGGTTGAGCATCATTTGCTGATATCCTTGGCTGTAATGCATATACTACCGTTTGATAGGAAGACACTAGTCATGACATGTTCATACTCACTTTTTTACGGTCTGCAGTATCCTTCAATAATTGTTATTGTATTTTCACCATCTTTCACCTTATTTGTCCAACCGCTTTGAAGTTATGCCACTTATCAGTTTCTAGTAAGATTCATAGCTAATAGAAAATGGTTATATCTGTCAGGAAAAATGATCCCTTAGTCACAGAGGTTCAATTTCTACCACTCCCTTTTGTGTCTGTCTGTGTGTTTGTGACATAGAAGTTTACTTTGGGATCATACATTTAATAGGACTTTTGCATGTATACTTCTTCGTAACTCGGCCGATTTTTGTTTCAGGTATGCAAGTGCAATAGAGAGAAATCCAGATGATTATGATTCACTTCATAATTGGGCACTGTTTCTTCAGGTAACTTGTGTTATATATCAATAGGTGTTCTAAGCGCCCAATTTCTGGCTTTGCTTTATTTCCTCCAAATTATTAACTACTGGCCACACCATAAGATTCATTATGGTTAAACAAAGATTAATAATAAGAAATTTTTACTCATACCATATAATATAACCACATCCGATATAGGAAATACTAACCTAGTAATTTGCATAATTACCTTTTAGCTTTGTAGATATTTTTTATTGTTAAAGTATTTACCAGTTTTTCCCATGAAAGTTCTATTACTACGTATTATGTTTGAATTACCAAACGTCTACCATTCCTTCATGCTTGGCACTAAAGAGGTTTTCATTTGAGAGAAAAAAGAAGACTATGCGTTCACCATATGGAATATGAACATTACGTAATAATAGCATGGCACTTTGAATTTGGTAAAATATATATTTCCTGTAGACATTCAAAAGATTAATGTGGACGCTTTTGTGAGACATGGGGTAATTGTGATAAAATAAAACAAAACGCTGTAAATAAGATATTATGGCAGCCACATTTTGTCTTCCTTTTGACGAAACATGAGTGTCTATACTTATTAATGCAACATTAATACATTATAACCATTACTTGTCTTTTGTTCCATCTCCAGGAAAGTGCAGATAATGTCAACTCAGATACTAGTTCACCATCCAAAGATGCTTTACTTAAAGAGGCTTGCAAAAAGTACGACGAGGCTACACGTTTAAACCCTACACTTCATGATGTATGTATCTCAATCCGTATAGACTATAGCTTGACATCTGTCATGTAAATTTCAGCTGCATGACATTTCCAATTTGATAAAGTAATTTAATTGAAAATATTTCCTCAACATGTCAAATTTCATGTTGTCTAATTTTTTCTCTTAATAAAATATGGCTCTCGTCATATGTCAGTATATTTACATTGTCTAATTGCAGGCTTATTATAACTGGGCTTTTGCCATATCTAATCGAGCCAAAATGCGTGGTTGTACAAAGGAAGCTGAAGAACTTTGGAAACAGGTTAGACCATGAACTCATGATATTTTCCCTGCTATACATTCTAACAGTGTTAAACTAAATTGGAACAGTCCCCAGGTATTTTTAAATATCCTTTGCTCATTGTCTTTTTTATTTAATTTCTGAAGAAATAGTACGTTTCCTATGTATTGGTTATAACTTCATGAAATTTTATGTTTCAGGCTCTCAACAATTGGCGTCTTTTGTTTACTACAGGTTACACCACAAACTACGTTACAAAAGATTACTGACAACAATTCTGCACCAACATTACAGTCGAAGCGCAAAAATTATGTCTCTCGTGAAACCATGCAAAGACAAGCTAGGACGGCGAAGATTCAAAAGTCTTTAAATTATGGTAGTTGAGAATTTGATTATGTACGACATTACAATTGTATATTTGGTTCAGTTTTATACATTCGAGTTTTATTCATTTTGAAATTGCTTTTTGTTTTTAATTCTGTTTTTATATATATATATATATATAATACTCATTCCATCAGCACTAACATAGTACTAGCAGTATAACTTTCTCCTGTAGTACTAACTTAGTACTAGCAGTAGTAACTTTGCTCCAGCAGTACTAACTTAGTACTGGCAGTAGTAATTCTGCTCCAGCAGTACTAGTAGTAGTAACCCGGTGACAAAGATGCACTCACATAATATGGTCATGCTTATCAACATTATTGGTTACCCTTTTTTTAATTTGATGTGTGACTAAATATTACAAACTAAAAAATCATGTGACCATTAGATGAACAATAGTCACACAAAATACACATTTTTTCACTTTAAACAGCATATGGTCACACTTATTTATACTTTTGGCCACTTTATGCTTAATTGTATGTGACTAAATACCCAAAATAAACATGCTTTGTGTGACTAAATATTACAAGAGGCCACACAAACATAAAATTCATGTGGCCATTGGATGAACAATAGTCACAAAAAATACACATTTCTTCACTTTAAACAGCATATGGTCACACTTATTAACACTTTTGGCCACTTTATGCTTAATTGTATGTGACTAAATACCCATAACGAACATGCTTTGTGTGACTAAATATTACAAAAGGCCACATAAACATTGGTTTGTGAGCATCTCATATTATTATTATCACTGTACCGTTTCATTCTGCCTTTGGATGCATATCATGTTATATATGTATTTGATGTTCATTATCTGGATGACTGACTTCAGTGGCGAACATGTTTTCATATTTTAGGTGCTTGCGAGGAGAGAGTTGAGACACAGGGGCATGATGATGGCGACGAGGCATTCGAGCGATACTAGTCCGAGTTGTTCATGTTTGTCAGTCAGTTGGAGTGTTCTCCAGTTTGTCGGTCATTGTCATTATGTATTACCCGAGCAGATGCTCGTGGATGTTGTTGTATTTTATTTTTGGCCATGTAGGCCCATCGTTGTTGTTGAAATTCCTTATCGGAATATTGTGTCAGATATCATAGTAGGGACTGTGATCTCCCTTGTTGGTTAATTTAATGTATTTTAGTCATGTTGCGCCTGGTGGATCTCCGGGTGTGGGGTCCATGGCACTGTAATAACCCAATGGGATTTGGGGGTGTTACAGAAGATGGTATCAGAGCCTTTGGGTTGTGAGATACCCTGATATGTGAGTTATGTGGCTCTACCGATGCGGTAGTAGTGGGACTGTCAGGTTATAACAATCTGGACAGTCGGGTTTTGTGAGTCGTAATATAAGTACGACTGCACGAGTCATTCATTCATCGAGTCGTCGTCAGTTGGGACTAGTATCGTGAGACCTCGAAGCTTCGTATGACCTGTGTAAGGACTCAATTCTCTTTATGTTCATACATTCATCATGTCATTAATTGTTCATGCTTTGTTGAAACCTATATGTGATATTAGTGTTATGATTGATCCAAGACTAATTGTTTTGGAGCACGTGTGACTTGTGTAAGCATTAAGGATCAACTCATTCATCAGTTAATAATCCTCAATCATCATTTTGATCTCATCACTCAGTTAATTCATTCATCACTCAGTCAATATTATTCATCACTCACTTAATCCATTCATCACTCAGTTAATTCATTCATCACTCAGTTAATTCATTCATCATTCAGTCAATATCATTCATCACTCAGTTAATTCGTTCATCACTCAGTCAATATCATTACTCAAATAATTCATTCATCACTCGGTTAATTCATTCATCACCCAGTCAATATCATTGCTCAGTTAATTCGTTCATCACTTAGTCAATTCCTTCATCACTCAGTTAATCTCATTATTTAATTAATTCATTCGTCATTCAGTCAATCTCATTGTTCAGTCAATTCATTCATCACTCAGTTAATCTCATTGTTCAGTTAATTCATTCATCACTCAGTCAATCTCATTGTTCAGTCAATTCATTCATCACTAAGTCAATCTCATTGCTCAGTCAATTCATTCATCACTCAGTTAATCTCATCGCTCAGTTGATTCATTCATCACCCAGTCAATCTCATCGCTCAGTTAATTCATTATCACTCAGTCAATCTCATTGTTCAATTAATTCATTAATCATCCAGCCCATCTCACGGTTCAGTTGTTGATCTTGTGAGTCAAATTTCCAACCTTGTTAACTTGTTCAAGGTAATCATTTCAGGAATTTCATCAGATAGTCTTGTCACCTCACTTGATCTTTCATGCGATCTTATCATATTTCGGCGTAATGTCGACGATCGTTTTATTGCATTATTAATGCATTCATTGTGTTAGAGCGTGTATGCTCATTGTTATCATTCCGTCTCGTAATCATAATGCAATCTTCATACGAGATCTGTAATTATCACGTGACTTTCTTGCCTCGGTATGGAAAGAGTTGTCAGAAGGACATCGGACTCCGACGTCCAAGAGATCGTTTTCTAGTCGTCTTCGTGCTGGGAGAGCATCTTCATCTCAGATGACGAGTTCGACTGTTGTTTGCTTTAACTGTGATACAATAGGACATTCATCACCGGTTTTGAGCAAGTCAATTCTTGCTCGGTAATAGGATAATCATTCATTTCATCGCCGTTCAATCATTCGCATAAGTCATTCATCATATATCAATCACGTTGAGACTTATAATTATCAAACTAATCATTCACTTCACGGGGAACAATGGTTCTAATCATTTCATTTGAGTTATCACTCATTGTGTTATTAGTTCACCTCGGTGAGTCATTCTTGATCCTTGTCGGATTTCTAATCATTTATCATTCATCATAGTCACTCTCGTTTTTGGTAACCTTTCGGGGTCATATTAAGCGGTGAGTTCAGATTTGAGTCTTCGTTGAATCGTTGGGATCGAGGAGATCGATGATATGGAGGATATCGATGTTGGGTACATTTGAAATGTAGTCTTGTCTTTCGGATGACTGTATAACTTAATCCGTAATAATGTATCGTGGTTGTGGATCATTTATTGTTGATCTATTTTATAATGATCGTATTTGAGAATCTTGAGATTTTGAGATCGTTTGATGCATTCCTTTTGGTGTTGTACCGAGATTTCGTGATAATCTGGGTGATTGTTTATTGTGATTCGAGACGTCAAGTCATAGGGACTTGGGCGTGCGATAGATATGGTTCTGAGGACTATATGTGCATTACTGTTCTTATTTGGAGGTGAATCAGTATTTGTATGGGCATTCGATGCCGATGAGAAGCGAGCTTTCAGTTCTGGTGTATCTCATTGAGTTTTCCTGGCGGGATATTGCATCTCCCAACTTGTTTTAAGTTTCGGGACGAAACTTCTTTTAAGGGGGGTAGTATGTAATATCCGCGATTTCGATTTCCAATAATTTTTTTCTGGTGTAATTCCATCTTAGAAACTCTATTGTGACTGTTTCCTCATTCCTAGAATGATTAATTCTACACTTTTTGTCATCCGAGTTCGTCTCGGTGTCGTTCTGTTGAATTCCGTGCTCTTAAGCGACTTTTCCACATATGAGTTCGACTTTGTAAAATCACCATTAATTCTTGGAAACTCCAAAAATTCTGAATCTTTTCAATATTATAGAGAATCAAGTTAGCTTTCCAATGGTTCAAACGGTGAGTCAATCAGAGTCCGGACGAAGGAGTTATGGTCGAAATAGCTAAGGCTGCACCATGTGCCTTTTTGTCTTTGGAGCGATTTGGACCGCGCGGCCCCTTTTGGCCGGGTCGCGGCACAAAGGCGATGTCTTGGGCGATTTTGGCCGTGGGCCGCGGCACACAGACGGTTTCGCCTATATCAACGTTTTCTTGTGGAATCATCCTCATTTTCATCACTTTCCTTCTTCCTCTCCTCCTTGGGCGATTTGTGGCGATATTTTGGGCGATTTAGCATCATCAAACTCAAATAATTTCATCTTCTTCAAGTTGTGGTGTGGATTAATAACATGTTTGTGGATTCTTCATCCTAATCAAGGTAATTTCTTGAAATCTCCTAAAATTTGATTTTTGGGAGTTTTGGCTTTGATTTCATTTTCCGTCCGAATTTGATGAATCGGTTGATGTTTGTAAACATTATTAATCATGTTCTATGGATTGTATATCCATATCTTCGATTCGTTCAACCATATTGATGATTCTTAAGTTCTTGAGGAACTTTGAACATTTAGTGTTCGATTAAATGTCTCAAAGAGTTTCCTTCGATCGTTGTGTTGTTTTCATTCGATATTGTGTTATTGAATGAATTGTATTTCATTCAAGGTTGTTCGAGCGCTTATATTTATCGGAGGACACCGTTTGTTGTTCGTGGAAGGATTTCATCGCCTTCGGTTGAGGCAAGTTTTATACTTGTACTAGTCAATGAGATTAATATTATCATATATGTGTATGAATGTGTTGTATAATTCCGAGACTTAGTCTCTTCATGAATTCATTGATATTAAGAGATCATTCGATACGATACCTTTCGGCAATTATGCCAAATGTTTTTATTGTTCGTTAATGGCCGATTCAAGGCATTGTGATACTCGTTGTTAAGGTTATTATCGATCATCGGTTCGCGGTATCGATGTATCGATCGTTGTTGTTGATATTAATGTCGATTTAAGACGTCGTTGTAATCATTGCTATTAATGTTGGAGTTTTGTCCTTGATGTTGTTTTGGCTGATTAAAGGCATTGACGTATTCATTTCTCTTCTTCGTTGTCGGTAACCGATTAAAGGTGCCGAGACATCCTTCGTATCATTGTTATCGATTGGCCGTTATAAGGCAATCGAGGTGTTCAATCATTCATCGTATCATTGTTATCGGTTGGCTGTTCTAAGGCAATCGAGGTATTCACTCATTCATCGTGTCATTGTTATCGATTGGCCGTTCTCAGGCAAACCGAAGTGTTCAATCATTCATTGTATCATTGTTATCGATTGACAGTTTTAAGGCAATCGAGGTATTGAATCATCTGCTGCATCATTGTTATCGGTTGGCCATTCTAAGGCAATCGAGGTATTGAATTAGAATCGAGGATAGTTCCCATCTGTTATGTCGTTGTTATCGATTTACCACTCTAAGGTAATCGAGGTATTGAATTAGGGGTATCGAATACAATGCCCATCCGTGAGTCATCATTATCGTGTTGGCCGACTCAAGGTAGCATAGTATCAAAATTGTGATACGGCTTCGTGCCGTGGCTTCGGCCCTAATTGTGATACGGCTTCGTGCCGTGGCTTCGGCCCTAATTGTGATACGACTTTGTGCCGTGTCTTCGGCCCTAATTGTGATACGGCTTCGTGCCGTGTCTTCGGCCCTAAGTGTGATACGGCTTCGTGCCGTGGCTTCGGCCCTAATTGTGATCTGACCCGTGCCGTGGCCGGCCCCTAATTGTGATACGGCTTCGTGCGTGGCCCTAATGGTGATACGGCTTCGTGCCGTGGCTTCTAATCAATACGATTGCGAAATTTGTTTTGGCTTCATGTGATTGTGATATTTGACAGCTTCGGCTGAGTAGCTTTCAAGCCTTTATTATTGTCCTGGTAATTTCATTGGAGCCTTCGGGCCTTGTGATTCATAATTAATTCAGTTCTGGTTTGGTTCATGTCGTGTAATCTATTGTGGTACTCTATAATTATGATTCGCCGTTGGGCACTTATGTTCTAACCTGTCGAACAGGTATTAATAGTATGCCGTGGGCATAGTATTTCACGAATGCTCGGTTCTTACATTGGTTTGTGAGCATCTCGTATTATTATTATCACTGTACCGTTTCATTCTGCCTTTGGATGCATATCATGTTATACATGTATTTGATGTTCATTATCTGGATGACTGACCCCGTGGGGGCGGAACATGTTTTCATATTTTAGGTGCTTGCGAGGACAGAGTTGAGACACAGGGGCATGATGATGCGACGAGGCATTCGAGCGATACTAGTCCGAGTTGTTCATGTTTGTCAGTCAGTTGGAGTGTTCTCCAGTTTGTCGGTCATTGTCATTATGTATTACCCGAGCAGACGCTCGTGGATGTTGTTGTATTTTATTTTTGGCCATGTAGGCCCATCGTTGTCGTTGAAATTCCTTATTGGAATATTGTGTCGGATATCATAGTAGGGACTGTGATCTCCCTTGTTGGTTAATTTAATGTATTTTAGTCATGCTTCGCCTGGTGGATCTCCGGGTATGGGGTCCACGACACTGTAATAACCCAATGGGATTTGGGGGTGTTACACATTTATCGCGGTTTTACTGTATATGCATTTTCATTACGGTGGCGCGTGGTCCATATGATATCCACCTTACAGTTTCTGATACACTTTCTTTGTCGATCGCTAACTCTTTCTCAACCTGAATTTCATTACAAGTATATTAGCTTCAAATTGAAGGAACAACAAACAAACAATTATAAATAACACAAGATTAATTACCTCTTTGCGTAACCACTTAGCAAAAGATATACTGTGCTCATTCTCTAGAAATGCTGTTCGTTTACCCGGGTTTTCTGTTTTCAAAATTTGCTTGTGTCGCCTGAAACAATGTCTTTGATTATTATATTTGTCATGATTTTTATATATATATATATATATATATACTTTTTTCATATTTAAAAAAATGAGTAGAGTTATATTAAATACCAAACTTTTCTTACATACCAAGGGACTCATCCCCACCATCCATCCAAAAAGAAATCAATGGTTGAGATTAAAAGCATTTAATATTTCACACATTTTTTATAATTTAAATATCTCTTAAGCGGCTAATCGTTAGCGAAAATAATTACACCATCGCGACAAGCATTTAATTATCTTTCTATAGACAGGCACTTTGATATACTTTCGACAAAAATTTTTTCATTTTTTTCACGTTTTTTTCGTGGTAGAAAATATCATATGTGATATATCATATATGATATGTAATATCATATATGATATGATATTACATATCATATGTGATATGTAATATCATATATGATATATCACATATGATTTTTTCTACGAAAAAACGTGAAAAAGTGGAAAAACAAAAAATTGTCGAAAGTATATCAAAGTCTATCTATAGAAGATAATTAAATCTTTCGTAACAGTATATTTTTTTGACTTAACGATTAGCAATTTGAAAGATATTGATATTTGAAAAAATGATGAAAGTGGGTGTTTTAAATTGTTGGGATTAATCTCATTCATTAGATCAAATAAAGATGGAGGGAAGATGAAGGGTGGAGATTAATCCCTTGGTATGTAAAAAAAGTTTGGTCCTCAAATGATCTTAAATCTAAAAAAATAGTTTTTTCTTTTTAAATAGAAAATCGGGTTGATCCGGTGGTCAAACCGGTTGAACCGATAACCCGGTGACCCGATGACTCAACCGGATCAATTAAAAACCGATTTTCAAAACATTGGATTATTATGTTTTTGTTGTGGCCTTTATAAACTATTCCCCAAAATTTAGTCTTCCCCCTAAAATATTTTCACTATATCCCGCCCCAATTTTCCCCAAAAATCAAATCACATTTCTTAGATCCCTCCGTATGTTATTCACTTATTCCCCCAAAATCAAAATCATATCCATCTTCACAAAATTAACAATATGGATCTCAAACACACACTTTTTGACCTACCACTGGTGCACCACTCTTCTACAGCCGCTCCTCCCTTATAACCGCTGCTACCGATCTCGTTCTATCGGCTTTTGTATATGGCGAGTCTTCTCCCTCTCCTATTTTTGCAGGTGTGTATGTAGATATGTGGGTTGTGATGCGTATCGAGGTGTTTGCTATGCATTTATTGTGCTATTTTGAAAGTTAATAGGAATCGATTGTTAGGATGCTATGTTAAATGATAAGTTGTTTTGAAGGATGATGTAATTCTTATTAGTTTTTTATTATAACGTGTTTTGTATATAAGTTGTGGTGAGGATCTATTTGCTAAAATCTTGTCGAGGATACTGATAGAATATTTTATTTTATTGTGTGTTGAAGGAGTAAGACCTAAATTGGTGATGATTGTAATACTGTATTATAAGTTAGTTGATTCTGTTAGGATATGCATTCTAGGGCTCGGTTATCACTAGTGTAGTTGTTTCAGATATTACTAGCGAAATTGATCGGTAAAAGATCTGGTTTGGCTTTGATTTGATGGTTGTAACTTATGGTGTGCATGCTAGGGCCCTATTATCACTGGGTGAGTGGGTGGTATGATTAGTATAAGGCTGTATGAATATGATTGTCTTCATGAAAGACTGGGTGTGTTGCGGGCCTTACGGCAGAGATGGTGCAGAAGTGGTTTTAGCTACACATGCTTTTGCTTCTCTATCTGTAATGAATCGTGCCATATTGTTAGGATCTGTACGTTCGTAGAAACTTAATTAAATTAAAAAATAGACTACTGACACCGACATAATTGTTGTTTTTTATCTGTGAGACAATGCTACGATTTTATGGAGAATGGCATTGTGTGTCACCTTGAGTAGCATGGACTGTTCTAGTATTTAGTTAGGATTATGGTAAAGTTTTTCAATTAGTGTCCGTCCGATGCTATGGTCGAGTAATGAGTTTTGGTTATGAAATATTATAATTGATGTTAGGAGACGAATATGAGGGAGAGAGTGCGAGTACTGAATATACTTTACTCCAATTTTGGGAAGCATATGAACTTTACAGAAGCAAATGACTATCCCTGGGGGATTGTTATTTGATGCATGTAAAGTACGGAATATAACTTCTAGTAATATGAAGTATGTTAGTAGGTACACCACAAGTGATTAAAAAATTAGAGACTGTTAATAATATTAATTTAGAAAGAATGGTATGCTGCCAAAGCAAAGGTGATTTTAGGGACTATCTTACTTGTTTTTTGAAATCTTTAAGCTACTTTATAGTTAGCATGGAGGTTAAAATACAACTCTGGAAGTCAGAGTCAGAAGACCTCAAAGTCTATTATTTAAGCACTAACAAATCTCTCTTCTCCAGAAACTAAACTATCATGTGTCGTACCATCAAAGAAACCTCAGTGAACCAGGATACCCATCACAACTATTCAGTATAATTTTTTCTTTATCACCAACATGTAAACAAGTATATCTATATATTTATGGAATTCCTCTTCAGCATTTGTAGTGTGCGTCGTGGAGAACGCTTGTAGTAGTAGTAGTTGTCAGTGCTTTATTGGATATATGGAAGTTGCTTCTTCTAATGTCTTGGTGAGGCAAAACAATAGCCCTAAGTCGTATATCCTAGCCAGTCCAGAACACAACTGATAGTCTAAGACATTTTTCAACTTGTATTATCGTACTTTTTGTGCTACCTGGATGGCTAGATCAAACAATTAGATTGTAGCTTTGTAGCTGAAGTAAAATTGGCACAGTTTTCTGTTCATTATCTGCAGTTGGTAGTTAATGTAATTCTTTTACTGTATTATGATATTCTCTTATTGTTTATGTGTTTGAACTTCAGCCAAGAGAACACACAACAACATACAGAAAAAAATAGCGCTGCCATGGACATGATTAATAGTATAACTGGTTCTGATGAGGAAGGTCGGTCAAGGCAACAGATTCTGACATTTGCAGCAAAAAGGTAGCCATATATATCATACTATGCTTAGATCATATCCTACTTTTAAATGACTCAATCCCGAAATCTGCATATAAGTTTTCTATCTTCTTAAATTACAGAGCATTCATATAACTCCAGTGAATTTGAATCTTCTGAGTTTTGAAACAAGTAGAACGTATATCACGTTCTTTCTGGTACTAAATCCAGATGTAGGACAATTGAAGAGGAAATACCATGGTACTCCGTACTCCCGCTTTCCTGTTCTACAACTATTAGGATGAAACATGCCTTATAAGAGTTTGATCAATTTCCGGATCTTAGCATTATATATACCCCAGCTGAGATGCTTTAGTCTTACTGCAGTAACATCACACTGTAGCATAAATGCAAGTGTAGGTTGAGCATCATTTGCTGATATCCTTGGCTGTAATGCATATACTACCGTTTGATAGGAAGACACTAGTCATGACATGTTCATACTCACTTTTTTACGGTCTGCAGTATCCTTCAATAATTGTTATTGTATTTTCACCATCTTTCACCTTATTTGTCCAACCGCTTTGAAGTTATGCCACTTATCAGTTTCTAGTAAGATTCATAGCTAATAGAAAATGGTTATATCTGTCAGGAAAAATGATCCCTTAGTCACAGAGGTTCAATTTCTACCACTCCCTTTTGTGTCTGTCTGTGTGTTTGTGACATAGAAGTTTACTTTGGGATCATACATTTAATAGGACTTTTGCATGTATACTTCTTCGTAACTCGGCCGATTTTTGTTTCAGGTATGCAAGTGCAATAGAGAGAAATCCAGATGATTATGATTCACTTCATAATTGGGCACTGTTTCTTCAGGTAACTTGTGTTATATATCAATAGGTGTTCTAAGCGCCCAATTTCTGGCTTTGCTTTATTTCCTCCAAATTATTAACTACTGGCCACACCATAAGATTCATTATGGTTAAACAAAGATTAATAATAAGAAATTTTTACTCATACCATATAATATAACCACATCCGATATAGGAAATACTAACCTAGTAATTTGCATAATTACCTTTTAGCTTTGTAGATATTTTTTATTGTTAAAGTATTTACCAGTTTTTCCCATGAAAGTTCTATTACTACGTATTATGTTTGAATTACCAAACGTCTACCATTCCTTCATGCTTGGCACTAAAGAGGTTTTCATTTGAGAGAAAAAAAGAAGACTATGCGTTCACCATATGGAATATGAACATTACGTAATAATAGCATGGCACTTTGAATTTGGTAAAATATATATTTCCTGTAGACATTCAAAAGATTAATGTGGACGCTTTTGTGAGACATGGGGTAATTGTGATAAAATAAAACAAAACGCTGTAAATAAGATATTATGGCAGCCACATTTTGTCTTCCTTTTGACGAAACATGAGTGTCTATACTTATTAATGCAACATTAATACATTATAACCATTACTTGTCTTTTGTTCCATCTCCAGGAAAGTGCAGATAATGTCAACTCAGATACTAGTTCACCATCCAAAGATGCTTTACTTAAAGAGGCTTGCAAAAAGTACGACGAGGCTACACGTTTAAACCCTACACTTCATGATGTATGTATCTCAATCCGTATAGACTATAGCTTGACATCTGTCATGTAAATTTCAGCTGCATGACATTTCCAATTTGATAAAGTAATTTAATTGAAAATATTTCCTCAACATGTCAAATTTCATGTTGTCTAATTTTTTCTCTTAATAAAATATGGCTCTCGTCATATGTCAGTATATTTACATTGTCTAATTGCAGGCTTATTATAACTGGGCTTTTGCCATATCTAATCGAGCCAAAACGCGTGGTTGTACAAAGGAAGCTGAAGAACTTTGGAAACAGGTTAGACCATGAACTCATGATATTTTCCCTGCTATACATTCTAACAGTGTTAAACTAAATTGGAACAGTCCCCAGGTATTTTTAAATATCCTTTGCTCATTTTCTTTTTTATTTAATTTCTGAAGAAATAGTACGTTTCCTATGTATTGGTTATAACTTCATGAAATTTTATGTTTCAGGCTCTCAACAATTGGCGTCTTTTGTTTACTACAGGTTACACCACAAACTACGTTACAAAAGATTACTGACAACAATTCTGCACCAACATTACAGTCGAAGCGCAAAAATTATGTCTCTCGTGAAACCATGCAAAGACAAGCTAGGACGGCGAAGATTCAAAAGTCTTTAAATTATGGTAGTTGAGAATTTGATTATGTACGACATTACAATTGTATATTTGGTTCAGTTTTATACATTCGAGTTTTATTCAATTTGAAATTGCTTTTTGTTTTTAATTCTGTTTATATATATATATATATATATATATATATATATATATATATAATACTCATTCCAGCAGCACTAACATAGTACTAGCAGTAATAACTTTCTCCAGTAGTACTAACTTAGTACTAGCAGTAGTAAGTTTGCTCCAGCAGTACTAACTTAGTACTGGCAGTAGTAACTCTGCTCCAGCAGTACTAGTAGTAGTAACCCGGTGACAAAGATGCACTCACATAATATGGTCATGCTTATCAACATTATTGGTTACTCTTTTTTTAATTTGATGTGTGACTAAATATTACAAACTAAAAATTCATGTGACCATTGGATGAACAATAGTCACACAAAATACACATTTTTTCACTTTAAACAGCATATGGTCACACTTATTTACACTTTTGGCCACTTTATGCTTAATTGTATGTGACTAAATACCCAAAATAAACATGCTTTGTGTGACTAAATATTACAAAAGGCCACACAAACATAAAATTCATGTGGCCATTGGATGAACAATAGTCACAAAAAATACACATTTCTTCACTTTAAACAGCATATGGTCACACTTATTAACACTTTTGGCCACTTTATGCTTAATTATATGTGACTAAATACCCATAACGAACATGCTTTGTGTGACTAAATATATTACAAAAGGCCACACAAACATAAAATTCATGTGTCCATTGGATGATCAATAGTCACATAAAATACACTTTTCTTCACTTTAAACAACATATGGTCACACTTATTAACACTTTTGGCCACTTTATGCTTAATTGTATGTGACTAAATACCAAAAACGAACATGCTTTGTGTGACTATATATTACAAAAGGCCACACAAACATAATATTCATGTGGCCATTGGATGAACAATAGTCACACAAAATACACTTTTACTTTATTTTAAATAGCATATGGTCACACTTATTAACACTTTCGGCCACTTTATGCTTAATTGTATGTGACTGAATACCCAAAACAAACATGCTTTGTGTGACTAAATATTACAAAAAAGCCACACAAACATAAAATTCATGTGTCCATTGGATGATCAATAGTCACACAAAATACATATTTCTTCACTTTAAATAGCATATGGTCACACTTATTAACACTTTTGGCCACTTTATGCTAAATTATATGTGACTAAATATACAAAAAAACATGCTTTGTGTGCTTGTAAAGTGTTTACGGTCACATTTATTAACACTTTTGGTCACTGTTTTTTAATGGATACAGACACTAACTCAAAAATGTGACGATAAACAACCTACGGTCGCGCGACCTTTTGTCACACACATTCGAAAATGCATGTGTGACTATATGTATTGTAATATCCGGATTTATTACGGTGTATTTCATCTGTATTCAAACCCTGTATTATTCGGATTTGTGGTTTTGATTATTAGAGTATGATATTTCTTGCATTGATATCTTTGTACATAAGTATAACAACATGCAAAATTTCTCATGCAAACTCGTGATACCGCACGCTAAGAATGTAGCTTAACGCGTGCTATCGAGCTACTACTAGCGCACGCTATGTATGTAGGAGTTGCGTGCGATAAGCACTCAATTATTGAGCGGGACGGCTAGCACATGCGCCAGCCGGGACATGGGTCCGGATAAGATTCCCGCAGACGAACCTGGATAGTTTTGAAGTCAACTCTTATTAGCGCGCGCTAAGGAATGCTTAGTAGCGTGCGCTAATTAGCTAAAGTGCATAATATTATAAATGAGACAGCAACCCATTTTGGCTTGCATTTCATTCGTCCATTCTTCATTCTTGAGAGGCCAGAGAGCTATAATAATCCTTCTACACACTTAGAACACATCTTATTGGTCCTTGTATATTGGTTATCACTTGTGAGTGATCATTGAAGTGGAGTAGCACCTTGGAGTGGCATACAACCAACCGGAGTCGGATTCTATCTTACGGTTCAGTGATTTTCGTAATATTAAGGTATGTTCAACCTATCTCCAGACATAGAGTTGTATTCTAAAGAATTAGATGATCATGTTAACAAGATATTGATTTTTCATTAGTGAATTATTCAACATGCATCATGTTTGGAATATAGAGATGGTTATGCCTCAAGTACCTTGATTATGAACATCATGATTCGAATCTTATTACAATGAACAAGTAGAGGAAGCTTCTATCATTGGTAATCCAAATCTAGTAGATGACTTCATAGCAATCATGGACGTGACTTTAACATCATTATTGTTAGATGAATCTAAGGGATTGATCATGGAAGGATTTATCTAGTATAGTTGGAATGTTAAACAACTACAGTATGATAATATTGATTGATATTAAGGTGTCGATATCAACCGTTAAGCCTTTCGAATTGTCGTATGAAGATTGTAGTCGAAATGGAAGATGGTTTCATAATAGTATACATATCCTTGAACCCGAAGTTGTTGTTATCCGTTAGATCATTCATAGCCGTATGAACATGATATTCATGGAAGTAACATGAACTAACACTGAGGATTTCATTTGGTTTAATCATGTTGAGGTCCGTCTATTGCCCAGCAGTAAACTGCCATGCAGAGTTAGCGCACGCTAAGCTATGTAGATTAACGTGCGCTATCGAGCATGAGTTAGCGTACGCTACGTTTGGTACGTAACGTACGCTAGGCCATCAGACGAGTCAGTCGACTGATCAGTGAAGTACTGACCATGCATAGTTAGCGTACGCTAGGCTTTGTTGTTTACGTGTGCTATCGAGCAGACTTAATGCACGCTACACAGAGTACTTAGCGTGCGCTAAGCAGTTCAGGCAGATTACATTTTATGAGCTTTTGGCCATAAATCGAATTGTTAGACCTTCGTACGACGTAAGATAAATCCTATATTATTTCTTTTGTTAAGGTTTGAGCTTGTTACGTGATTGATTGAGGGGGGACGACCTTCAAGTGTTCGTTTTCGTGGAAGTATTGTTCTTGTCTTCATCGAGGCAAGTACCTTAATTGTTTTATGTATTGATGTTATGCATATTGTCGTGCATGTATGTCGTTGTTGTATGTCCACCTCGTGTTGGTCCGACGGGATCATCGGGGGATCTATGCTAGCGTGCGCTGGATTATCAGACGGGTTTTTCCACCACGGGTTGGTCTGACGGGATCATCGTGGGTTCTAGGCAGTGAACGCTGGATCGTCGAAATTACCATGTGTAGGTTATGATATCATGTTGTGATTATCAGTTGTGTATGTTATGTTTGAGTTTCTCGCAGGAGAAGACTCGTTTGACATTTTATCATTTACGTTATTATTATTATTTTGCGTGTGACGTTGAATAATATGTCGTGGTACTTGTACTAGCATCGTTGTGCTAACCCCTTCGGGAGTGAACATTTTGTTTATGTTCAGGATCCAGGAAAGTGGGAAAACAACCACTGGAGCTGCATGACGACGAGGGTGCAGAGTGATGTTCCGGCCGGGTTTATTTGTCTGTTGTTTATTGGTTATTTCAATAAGTACTCGAGTACGAAGTCATTTATGATGAATTGAATTTGGTGATGTATTATTAAGTTCCTGTCGAACAATTGTACTTTCAGTATTTGGTCAGAACTGTTGTATCTTAATTCCGATATTTCCATTCATTAGTATTTCTTAATGTCTGTTCAATTCTTCAGCCTTGTAGATCCTTATGTAAAGGATTTACGACGCTGTAATATTCCTGAATATATCGGGGGTGTTACAGAATATGGTATCGGAGCTAAGATTATGGATATCTTGGCCATTGGGTTAAAATAGGGGTCATTTACGTCTTTTCAAGTAACCGTCCGTGAATGACATCACTGCACTGCCTACGTCTTCATGCGAACGGTGGTTGTAAGTTCCTAAACTCTATCTCGTTCTTTACATGTTGTGTCTCTTTATACTCGAATATTAGAATGATGTTGTTTCCTGTATATTGAGTAATTATGCTTACAGTATGTTGAGAGGCGGACGTGTACGTGGTCGCGGTCGTGGACGCGGACGAAGAAATGCTGAAAGGGAAGCGTCGCCTTCAAATCAAGCCAGTCATAGCTCAGGCGAGCCACAACGATCTATCAATAACGAACCGGAACCTGCTGTACTAGAGATCCTTCGTCAAGTGGTGAACCAGATGACTCAGTTCGCCCAAGTCGTGGACCGAATGCAAGTGGCGGTGGGACTATAGCAGGGAGAGAGACAACAAGGGATCCCAGACATGGGAAATCGAGGTGACCGGTGGCTGCAAGAGGTGGCGAAGATGCAACCACCCAAATTCAACGGTATTTCTGAGACTCCCACCTGGGACCATTGGTTGAAGGAACTGTAGAAAATCTTTGCCGGAATTAACTGCCCAGACGACCGAAGAGCCTCTATCGCTCAATATTTTCTGATAGGGGAAGCGTCCGAATGGTGGGAAGCCATCCGGCCTGTAGACCATGATGCTGATTGGACAGAGTTTAGATTGATGATGGAAGCTCAGTATTGCCCTCGTCCTGTGAGGGAAGCCAAAGTTCGGGAGTTTTTCTCCGCTCAGCCTTCAGATGTGCGGTACCGAGCAATTAAGGCGTTTAACCAAGAATGTGGCATTTGTTCGACATCTGGTCAGAACAGATGCAGAGATGATGATCCATTTCGATATGAGGATGAAATCAGAAATCCAGAGGTACATGTCCGGTTTTGAATGTACCAAACTCCGTCAATACCAGGATAAGGCGTTGGCGTATGAGATTAAGGAAGCAGTTATGGAGAAATTTTCGGAATCTAAGAAACAGAAAGTCTCTGGTACTTTTACAGAGTACAAGAATAGCGGGCCCCGTAAGGCCCAGTCATCCTTTCACTCTTTCAAGAAACCTCCGCACCCAGTTAGGAGCGGAAAGAACTTCGGAGCGACATCAACTATTACTGATGTTACCAGGAAATGCTTTAAGCTGCGCCCACGGGCACTATCGACGGAATTGCCCCCTACCTGCCGTGACTTGTTTTGATTGTGGACGAAAGGGACATCGGGCAGTGTTTTGTGAAGAGGCTGCAAAGTCTTTTAGAGCCCGTACACCACAGCCAGTCCAGAAGGAAGCCAGTATCCAACAGACGCAGCAAAGTGTTCAGATGCCTCAGAATTTTGGCCGCGGACGAGGCAGAGGACAATGGGACCGAAAGGGGACATCTAGTGCCGGATCTATTCCCCCACGTTTGTACGAGATGAGGAGGACAGACAATCAGGATGCTGCTGTCGTATCAGGTACTGTCCAGATCCTTTCCCAGCCAGTTAGCGTTTTATTCGATACAGGAGCTACGCATTCTTTTATATCTTTGTCATGTGTAAATCATTTGAATATTTCCGGTTTTCATACTAGTGAACCTTATGTTGTTGGTTTACCGAGTGGAGAGAGGATTGTCGGGAACTTAGAAACTAGAAATTTCCCTGTATCATTTGGAGGCAGAGAGTGGCTCTCAAATCTGATCGTGATAGAAATGCAAGGAGACGACCTGATACTCGGAGACGATTGGCTTAATCGATATGGAGCAATTGTAAACTACCGGAGGAGGAATATCTCGCTGATCACTGACGATGGTTCCGAAATTCTGTTTGAGGGATGGAAACCGGGCAGCTCAGGAAAATTGATCAAGGCGATGAAAGCTGTCAAATTGTTGAAACAGTGTCATGCAATGCGGTGTTACGCAATGAAGAAAGAAGACGAAATTGTGGAACTTTCGTCTATTCTGCTACGAGCAATTTCCAGATGTATTTCCTGACGAGTTACCTGGACTACCTCCACGAAGGGATGTAGAATTTACCATTGAGCTGGAACCCGGAGCTACACCAATTTCTAAGGCGCCGTATCGTATGGCACCTACTGAGATGTACGAACTGAAGAAGCAACTAGAGGAGTTACTGGACAAAGGCTATATTCAGCCAAGCGTTTCACCCTGGGGAGCGCCAGTTCTTTTTGTCCGAAAGAAGGATGGATCGCTTCGACTGTGTATTGACAATCGAGAGCTGAACAAGATGATGATTAAGAACAAGTATCCGTTGCCACGGATTGATGATATGTTTGACCAGTTGCAAGGGGCAACAGTATTTTCTAAAATCGATCTGAGATCAGGGTATCATCAGCTGAGGATTAAGGAATCTGATGTCCTGAAATCAGGGTTCAGAACTCGCTACGGACATTATGAGTTTGTAGTGATGCCGTTTGGTCTCACTAACGCACCTGCTGTATTTATGCAATTGATGAACCGAGTGTTCATCGAATTTTTGGATAAATTTGTGGTCGTGTTCATTGATGACATTCTGGTGTATTCTAAAAGCCCGTAAGAACATGTGCAGCATTTGCGGATTGTATTGGAACTTTTGAGAAGCGAGCAATTGTACGCCAAACTTTCTAAGTGTGAATTCTGGCTAAAGGAAGTAATGTTCCTCGGCCATGTGGTGTCAGCTAAAGGAGTCCGAGTAGATCCTCAGAAGATCGAAGCAATTATGGATTGGAAGCCTCCAAAGAACGTGAAAGAAGTTCGAAGCTTCTTAGGACTTGCTGGATATTATCGTCGATTCGTGGAAGGGTTTTCTAGAATCTCCCGCCCACTTACTCGACTCCTGCAGAAAACTCAAAAGTTTGAGTGGAATGAGTTGTGTCAGGTTAGCTTTGATGAATTGAAGAAGAGATTGACAACGTCACCAATTCTATCACTTCCACAGGGAACTGGAGGATTTATAGTTTACAGTGATGCTTCGAACCAAGGGCTCGGATGCGTATTGATGCAGAATGATAAGGTGATCGCTTCGTGACAGCTGAAACCTTATGAAGTGAATTACCCAATACATGATTTGGAGCTAGCAGCAGTAGTTTTTGCTTTGAAGATCTGGAGGCATTATCTGTACGGGACTCACTGTCAGATCTTTATGGATCACAAGAGTCTCAAGTACATATTTAGTCAGAGAGAGTTGAATATGTGGAAGAGAAGATGGTTAGAACTGATTAAGGACTATGACTTGGAGATTTTGTATCATCCAGGCAAAGCAAATGTAGTGGCCGATGCACTCAGCCGCAAACCTGTTTCTATTCATATGCTGGAGACGCTGACCTCCCAACTTACCCTTCAACGAGAGATGATTCGAGAAGGAATTGAAGTGTGGTTACAAAGAGTCCAAGGACAACTGTGCGTGATGGAAATAACTTCATCATTAACCGAAGAAATCAAATCTAGACAGGCAGATGATCCTCTGATGATTCGGTTACGTGATGAAGTGATCAAGGGAAAGGCCCCCGGATTCATAATTCATGATGATGGAGTTTTGAGATTTCAGAACCGACTCTACGTTCCCGATGTCGATGTTCTGAAACAGACAATTATGAAGGAAGCTCACAGTTCGCCCTATTCTATCCACCCAGGCACCAGTAAGATGTATAAGGACTTGAAGCAGAATTTCTGGTGGGGCAATATGAAGAAAGATGTAGCGGACTATGTTTCGAAATGCTTGACTTGTCAGCAGGTTAAGATCAAGCATCAACGGCCTACCGGAATGTTGAAGCCACTCCCGATTCCTGAATGGAAGTGGGAGGACATATCGATGGACTTTATCACTAGTATGCCTAGAACCAGGACATGAATGAACATGATTTGGGTGATAGTTGATCGTTTAACCAAATCAGCTCATTTTGTGGGCATTAAGGACACGTGGGGACCAGAAAGGTTGGCACGAGTATTTATTTCGGAGATAGTTCGATTGCATGGTACGCCGAAAACCATTGTTTCTGATCGAGACGGCCGTTTTGTGTCTCATTTTTGGAAAGCAGTTCATAAGGCCTTGGGGACCGAATTGAACTTCAGTACAGCTTATCACCCGCAGACTGACGGACAATCCGAGAGGACCATTCAAACGGTGGAATATATGCTGAGGGCCTGTGCCTTAGACTGGTCAACTGATTGGGAAGTTCATCTACCGTTGATTGAATTTACCTACAACAATAGTTGGCATGCTTCCATTAAGATGGCACCGTTTGAGGCATTATACGGGAGAAGATGTAGATCGCCCCTATGTTGGGAAGATTCATCAGACTTAATCGGGACAGAACCAGAGTTGATCGTGCAGACTCGAGAAAAGATAGCCTTGATTCGTGAAAGGCTGTTGACCGCCCAGAGTCGCCAGAAATCTTACGCAGACGTACGTCGTCGCCCATTGAAGTTCAGTACTGCAGACCACGTACTTTTGAAGGTTTCTCCTACTCGGGGAATCTTTCGTTTCGGAAGGAAAGGAAATGTGAGTTCGAGATATATCGGACCATTTGAGGTCCTTGAGAGAGTTGGGGAGTTGGCATACAGATTGGCATTGCCGCCGTCGTTGTGCCATGTTCATAACGTGTTCCACGTATACCAGTTACGGAGGTATATACCAGATCCCAGTGATATCATTGATTTTTGCAAGATCGAAGTCGCGCAGGATGGGACGTTTGAAGAAAGACCGGTCAAGATACTCGAGAGTCGAGTTAAGCAACTGAGGAACAAACCAATCGTTTTGGTCAAAGTTCAATGGTCACGTCACGGAATGGAAAAAGCCACATGGGAAACGGAAGCTGATATGAAGTCCAGATATCCCGAGTTATTTTTGTCTTGAGTTTCGGGACGAAACTCCTTTTTAGTAGGAGAGTATGTAATATCCGGATTTATTACGGTGTATTTCATCTGTATTCAAACCATGTATTATTCGGATTTGTGGTTTTGATTATTGGAGTATGATATTTCTTGCATTGATATCTTTGTACATAAGTATAACAACATGCAAAATTTCTCATGCAAACTCGTGACAGCGCACGCTAAGAATGTAGCTTAACGCGCGCTATCGAGCTACTACTAGCGCACGCTATGTATGTAGGAGTTGCGTGCGCTAAGCACTCAATTATTGAGCGGGACGGCTAGCACATGCGCCAGCCGGAACATGGGTCCGGATAAGATTCCCGCGGACGAACCTGGACAGTTTTGAAGTCAACTCTTATTAGCGCGCGCTAAGGAATGCTTAGTAGCGTGCGCTAATTAGCTAAAGTGCAGAATATTATAAATGAGACAGCAACCCGTTTTGGCTTGCATTTCATTCGTCCATTCTTCATTCTTGAGAGGCCAGAGAGCTATAATAATCCTTCTACACACTTAGAACACATCTTATTGGTCCTTGTATATTGGTTATCACTTGTGAGTGATCATTGAAGTGGAGTAGCACCTTGGAGTGGCATACAACCAACCGGAGTCGGATTCTATCTTACGGTTCAGTGATTTTCGTCATATTAAGGTATGTTCAACCTATCTCCAGACTTAGAGTTGGATTCTAAAGAATTAGATGATCATGTTAACAAGATATTGATTTTTCATTAGTGAATTATTCAACATGCATCATGTTTGGAATATAGAGATGGTTATGCCTCAAGTACCTTGATTATGAAAATCATGATTCGAATCTTATTACAATGAACAAGTAGAGGAAGCTTCTATCATTGGTAATCCAAATCTAAGGGATTGATCATGGAAGGATTTATCTAGTATATATGGAATGTTAAACAACTACAGTATGATAATTTTGATTGATATTAAGGTGTCGATATCAACCGTTAAGCCTTTCGAATTGTCGTATGAAGATTGTAGTCGAAATGGAAGATGGTTTCATAATAGTATACATATCCTTGAACCCGAAGTTGTAGTTATCCGTTAGATCATTCATAGCCGTATGAACATGATATTCATGGAAGTAACATGAACTAACACTGAGGATTTCATTTGGTTTAATCATGTTGAGGTCCGTCTACTGCCCAGCAGTAATCTGCCATGCAGAGTTAGCGCACGCTAAGCTATGTAGATTAACGTGCGCTATCGAGCACGAGTTAGCGTATGCTACGTTTGGTACGTAACGTACGCTAGGCCATCAGACGAGTCAGTCGACTGATCAGTGAAGTACTGACCATGCATAGTTAGCGTATGCTAGGCTAGGCTTTGTTGTTTACGTGCGCTATCGAGCAGACTTAACTCACGCTACACAGAGTACTTAGCGTGCGCTAAGCAGTTCAGGCAGATTACATTTTATGAGCTTTTGGCCGTAAATCGAATTGTTAGACCTTCGTACGATGTAAGATAAATCCTATATTATTTCTTTTGTTAAGGTTTGAGCTTGTTACGTGATTGATTGAGGGGGGACGACCTTCAAGTGTTCGTTTTCGTGGAAGTATTGTTCTTGTCTTCATCGAGGCAAGTACCTTAATTGTTTTATGTATTGATGTTATGCATATTATCGTGCATGTATGTCGTTGTTGTATGTCCACCTCGTGTTGGTCCGACGGGATCATCGGGGGATCTATGCTAGCGTGCACTGGATTATCGGATGGGTTTTTCCACCACGGGTTGGTCTGACGGGATCATCGTGGGTTCTAAGCAGTGAACGCTGGATCGTCGGAATTACCATGTGTATGTTATGATATCATGTTGTGATTATCAGTTGTGTATGTTATGTTTGAGTTTCTCGCAGGAGAAGACTCGTTTGACATTTTATCATTTACGTTATTATTATTTTTCTGCGTGTGACGTTGAATAATATGTCATGGTACTTGTACTAGCATCGTTGTGCTAACCCCTTCGGGGGTGACCATTTTGTTTATGTTCAGGATCCAGGAGAGCGGGAAAACAACCACTGGAGCTGCATGACGACGAGGGTGCAGAGTGATGTTCCGGCCGGGTTTATTTGTTTGTTGTTTATTGGTTATTTCAATAAGTACTCGAGTACGAAGTCATTTATGATGAATTGAATTTGGTGATGTATTATTAAGTTCCTGTCGAACAATTGTACTTTCAGTATTTGGTCAGAACTGTTGTATCTTAATTCCGATATTTCCATTCATTAGTATTTCTTAATGTCTGTTCAATTCTTCAGCCTTGTAGATCCTTATGTAAAGGATTTACGGCGCTGTAATATTCCTGAATATATCAGGGGTGTTACATGTATATCGTCACACTTTTTTGGTGTAGCCAAATCCACTTTTTGTTCTAGTGTTACATGCTACATTAGATAATATAGTAGTTTTAACAATGGAAAGCAAGCATACAAATCCAAATGTTCTATATTTAATGTTTTACTACAAGCATTTTGGAGATTACAAACCTAACAAATATATTATAGATCATTATGAATTTAAGCATAATGAAGAAATATTTCACCATTATCATTAAAAATCATATGACCTACTTGAATTAATTAGCGGAAGTTACTTGCCGAGCATGTCTTTTTTCACGTGAGCTCAAATATAAAAGATGTCAAACAAACTAGTCAGAAAATAGCACAAGCGTGGTTGCTTGAGCCGCCGCCCTCAAGCGCCCAAGTGAGCCACTGACCTCCAGGAGAACAGGTGGCTTGCTTATAAAGGTGTTGGTATTTTTTGACGGATAAATTTTGAAAAGCAAGATACAAAATACAGTCTAGGAATTTTATTAACTATATGGGGCACAATATGGTTAAAGATCCAAGATCAGAACTTTTTCAATACAAGAACCCGAGTTTAAGCCACACTTTTCGGCTTCCTAAAATACATATTTAGTAGAGTTGTTTCAAATGAAAACATCCAAATATATTAGGACAATAAGAACAGATAAAAAAAATCCATCAAAATATAAAAATTAGTTTAATCAAAAATTATTTTGCACATATATTTATGTTGGCATTAATCCTAACAATGATCATAGAGGGATAAACACCCCCACAAAAATAAATAAGATAATATTTTATTAACAGCTAACCTCAAGGACCGTGACTGTCTTGGTAGACAAATGCAACTTTAGCTACAATTTTAAGCTCAACGAAATTTGTAAAGGAAAAAGTAGTTGGGCTAAATTGATCCATTTGGTCCGTTTTCAGTCCAATAATACAACAAATTTGAGTGACTTCCATACAAATTTTGAGCGAATTATATTAGATTCAAGCTGGCATTGACACTCATAAACGAAAATCTAAGGGTAAATTACACGCAGAAAAGGGGACATCAGTTACACCCCGAACCAAACCAAGAGAAAATAGTAACTAAATCAGAGACAAGACTTAACTGCTTAGATATTTCAGTCTGAAAAACTTTATTTGAATGCTCCGTCTCATTTTGTCTCTTCTGTTTGAGCGAGCCTACTCATGATATCAGATAAGATAAGCCAACAAAATGAAACAAACCCAGAAAGCAAACTAAAGCAAAAGGTTCTTACCAATGCTTTTGAAATTTTTCTCATGCTTTGCCATATTGCTAAGAGTTTTGTCCTATCAAAATACAATTAACAAAAGAATTTGATCAAAAAACTATGGTTAGTAATGTCAACAAAAAGAAATCTAAAAAAAAAAGTGACTTTACAATGTTTCTTCCCACAAAACTTTGGAATCGGCTCACCAAGGTGAAACTTATCAACATAAAACATAATCAAAACTGAAACTTATCAACATAAAACATACTTGTGCAGTTGAAGATTCAATCCAAGTTGAAAGCAACATACTTCATAATCAAGTGGTCTAGGGCAGAAATCAACACTTTGGAATCGAGATGTTTAGGGCAGAAATCAACACTTCAGAATCGAAGAGTCAATCCAGGTGAAACCTTACCTGGAATAGACGCTGCCACTATTTCAGCTACTGGAACCTCCGACCCACAGCTCGCGGCACACCATCGGTCGTTGTGAGCAGTCCGTTCGAACCACTGCCGCTGCAGGCGCACATCACGGCTAGGATCTCTACCGCCGTTTTCTTTTGGATTTTCCGCAGGTCGTGTATGTAATATCCGGATTTATTATTGTGTATTTCATCTGTATTCGAACCATGTATTATTTGGATTTGTGGTCTTGATAATTGGAGTATGATATTTCTCACATTGGTATCTTTGTACATAAGTATATCATCATGCATAAATTTCTCATGCAAACTCGTGATAGGGCACGCTAAGAATGTAGCTTAACGCACGCTATTGGCTACAACTAGCGCACGCTACGAATGTAGGATTTGCGTGCGCTAGGCAGTAAATTATTGAGCTAGGCGGCTAGCACATGCTCCAGCCGGGACATGGGTCTGGATAAGATTCCCGCGGATGAACCTGGACAGATTTGGAGTCAACGCTTATTAGCATGCGCTAAGATTGGTATGTAGCGTGCGCTAAGATTGGTATGTAGCGTGTGCTAATCAGCTATTGTGCAAAAACTTTATTTAAAGGACAACACTCCATTTCTACCTATTCCTTCCATTTGTTCTTCATCCCTTGGAAGTCCAGAGAGCTTTTCCTACTCCTTAAGCACATACAAATCCGCTGTACTTGATCATTAAATATTAAGGAGTGCTTATACTTGATCATTGAAGAAGAATTCACTTTGAAGTGACACTCAAGCAACCAGAGCTGGATTCTACCTTTTTGGTTCAGTGATCTCGTCATATTAAGGTATGTTAATTCTATCTCCAGCCTTAGATTTGGATTTTAAAGAATAAGTTGATCATACTAGCAAGATATTGAGTTCCTTTGGTGAATTGTTCAACAAACATCATGTTTGGAAGATTGGAATGTTTATGTTTATGATATTGTCGTTGAAACCTCGTAGTTGGAATCTTAGTACATCAAGTGATGAGAGGAACATTCTAAAGATGATTATCCGTATGAATCATGTTGTTATATTGATCATAAACTTGGAGATGATATCACTTTTGGTTATAAGGACTTAAGAAAGAATCATCTTAGATTGCATCCTTTCTTATAAAGTGGAATTGTTAGTTTATCTCCATGGTTAAATAGGGATGTAATGATGATAATGCGTCGACCTTAAGAATACCAAACTTCACATGAGAATTATAATCAAGATTGATTATGGTGTTGTGATGATAATACGTATTCTTGAACGATGTTGTTATATCCGTAAGATCATTCATAACCGTATGAGAATGTTATGCATGGAGATAACTTATATTATCACTGAAGAAATTCATAAGTTTCATCACCGTTAGAACAAGTCTGCTGCCCAGTAGTGAACTGCCATGCACGGTTAGCGCACGCTAAGCTATGTAGATTAACGTGCGCTATCGAGCATGAGTTAACGTACGCTACGTTTGGTACGTAACGTATGTTAGGCCATCAGGCGAGTCAGTCGGCTGATCAGTGAGGTACTGACCGTGCATAGTTAGCGTACGCTAGGCTTCGTTGTTTGCATGCGCTAACGAATAGACTTAATGTACGCTACGTATAATACTTAGCGTACGCTAAGAAGTTCAGGCAGATTGCGTTTTATGAACTTGCAGCCGTAAATTGGATTGGTAGACATTCGTACGACGTGAGATAAATTCTATATTATTTCTTTTGTTAAGGTTCGAGCTTGTTACGTGATTGATTGAAGGGGCTACCTTCGAGTGTTTCGTTTTCGTGGAAGTATTGTTCTTGTCTTCGAATCGAGGCAAGTACCTTATTTGTTTTACGTATTGATGTTGTACATATTGTCGTGCATGTATGTCATTGTTGTATGTCCACCTCGTGTTGGTCCGACGGGATCATCGGGGGATCTATGCTAGCGTGCGCTGGATCATCGGACGGGTTTTTCCACCACGGGTTGGTCTGACGGGATCATCGTGGGTTCTAGACAGTGAATGCTGGATCGTCGGAATTACCATGTGTATGTTATGATATCATGTTGTGATTATCAGTTGTGTATGTTATTTACGAGTTTCTCGCAGGAGAAGATTCGTTGGTATTTTGTCATTTACGTTATTATTATTCTTCGTGAGATGTTGAATAATATGTTGTGGTACTTGTACTAACATCGTTGTGCTAACCCCTTCGGGGGTGAACATTTTATTTATGTTCAGGATCCAGGATAGCGGGGAAACAACCACTGGAGCTGCATGACGATAAGGGTGCAGAGTGATGTTCCGGCCGGGTTTATGTGTCTGTTGTTTGTTGGTTATTTTAATAAGTACTCGAGTACGTAGTCGTTTATGATGATTTGGATTTGGTGATGTATTAATACTTTTACGTTGAACATTCGTACTTTCATTATTGGTCAAAACTCTTGTACCTTATTTCCGTTATTTTCATTCGTTGGTATCGGTTAATGTCTTTTTAGTTCTTCAGCCTTGTAAATTCTTATGTAAAGGATTTACGGCGCTGTAATATTCCTGAATATATCGGGGGTGTTACAGTGTGTGTGTGTGATATTCTGCAAAAAAAATTGTCTTCGGCCACGGCCGAGAGAAGTTTAGAGAGAGGGAGAAGAGTACAGATAGAGAGGCGAGAGGTAGAGAATAGAGAAGTGAGAAGTGACAGCGGCCGATCGATGATAGGGTTTATAAACCCAGAGTTTTGTGTCAAGATCAATTAAGTCTCTTATTTCTACATTTATTCAATATCACCCATACATATTTTAATTATTATAATTAACGCCCAATCAGGTTTATAATTCCTTCAATTTCACTATCCATTTAAGAAGCATCATTTTATTCAAGTGGGAATTTTCACTTTAATTGCTTTAATTGGACTACTATGTGATATTCTATTTACGTTTTAAATTTAGGATACATGTTGTAAATCAGGCTCACTTGTGTACGTGTAAAGAGGCTATCCTAAGATATATGTTGTGTGGGGACACCTGCACAACCTCAATATTCACATGCGTGCTCGATTCATGTTATATGTAATATTGTGTGTATGTATTCATGTTGAGGAAAATATTATTCATAGAATAATCATTTAATGGCTTTCCCTGAGATTGTACATTATTGTGATATGTGTGATTTCCAAGAGCTGAAGGAAGCTCACCCCCATCTATATTGATCCCACAGGTTAAACCGAGCTGGATGGATGAAGGAGCGAGCCGAGAGGGCATATGATGATATTTATTAAAACGATACTTTTATTCATGTCTCATGTTTTTGAAATATTATTTGAGAAAAATCTTGATTAAAAATATTAATTTATAAATTTATTTCTACCGTAATTATTACCTCTTATCTATGTCATGTCGTTGCCTTAATTAATGGGCATTTATTTTAGTCAGCGTAGCGACTCGACATTATTTTTTTTAAAATTTGTTATTATATGTAGACATTAAATTTGTTATTTTAATTATTTTGTAATTATTCATAGTTATTACAAGCTTTTATTTTTTTAATTATTTAAATCAAAATTTATTAATTTTCAAATACTACTTTATTTTAAAACCTTTTCAATTTAAATTTATTAAAAATATTTTATTATTTATAAAAAATATATATAATTCATTATTTGATAGAATAATTTTTTATAAAAATCGATTCAATGTTTTATTAAAATTAATTATTTTTAAAGTTGAAAATTTATTAAATCATTAAGTTTATATAAAATTCTAAATTTTGTTTATTAATACTCTAAGGTAACACATCTCATGGTGTTACTGAGAGTTACACCTTTTATAGCTAGCGTAACATATATTTCAGGATTTGTTAACATCACAGCCCGAACGTTGTGGTAGGTCCAAAATTTCATTGCTATGGTAACATCCAAGAAGGTAACACCCTACCCTAAGTGTTGTAGAAAGCCATCTATGACGTAGTGCTCCATCAAATCACGTAGACATAAAAACGACATAATTAACATAGACTCGAGTCTAATCATCATGCTTGACCATCCTGCATACAGTTCCTGTGCTGGCTCCTCAGCTCGCCCGATACCTGAAATGCATGAAACACATTTCCCCCATTTAAGGGATTAACATTCGAGTAGCTAGTACAAGTACACAATTACACTACATTATATACAGATACGATCCAACATAATCAATTCATTTGGAAAGCATTTGAAATCAATATTTCGGAATATCACATTTTTGTTAAAACAGCATATCAATACATTTCAACATCACAACCATCCACACTTGGTAACCCGTGGCCGTACTCATTAGTATCGACCCCCATAGGCCACGTCATACCGTCCCTGGGTGGGAAACCACTTCTGCGGTCGTACCATTAGTATCGGCCCCATAGGTCCCGTCAAATCGTCTCTGGGTGGAAGAACATCAACAAACACACATGATATCATAGTTCATAATCGTATCGAAACCGTAACACACATAACGAAATGTAATACATGTACTTGAATAATACGACGTGAATAAACGGTGAATGGAGTGGCTACGATCCAAACTCACTCCAAAGTTTCGTTCCTAGCACACAATGATATTCAATTAACTACAACAGTACGGGATTAAAAGGATCATCCTAGATTCTACCCCTCTGGAACGATTTGTCGAACACTACGAGTGCGCAAAGGATCGTAATCAATCAACGATGTAATAATGGAATTTCGATCCACAAAACAACAAGGAAACTAAGGATTACGAGCATACTATCGGAATCTAACAACAATCTAGGCTAAATCGATTCAGAAATATGAATTCATCCTAAAATCCCCAAAATCCCAAAAACTAGGGTTCCACGAAGAATACCTTGATTAAGATGGAGAAAGAAGTTGCAAAGATGTTAAATCCGTGTTGGAACCTCGGAATTATTGAAGGATAATGATAGTCGGTCGTAATTAGTACAACGCTACCCAATTCGTCGCAAATTCGCCAAGGAAGAGAAGATGATAGGAACATGATGAATTTAACTGTTGCTGTCCTATTTATACTGACAGCAGATAGTGTATTCTATATATACGTACGCTATTCTGGACAACGAACTGTAATATCCGCAATTTCGATTTCCGGTAATTTCTTTTTTCGGAGGAAGTCCATTTTGACGACTCGCTTGTGACCGTTTCGTCATTCTGAGAATATTTAATTCTGCATTTTTCGACGCCCGAGTTCGTTTCGGTGTCGTTTTGTTGAGTTTCGTGCTTTTTAACGACTTTTCCACACTTGAGCTCGATTCTTGCGAATCTCATCCGAAACTGTTGTTTCGAGTTTCTCGTAAGTTCATTTAATGTTATTATTCATGTTGCGAGCTTTGGTTTGGTGTTTCGATCGTGTATCATGTATTTCGGACGTTTTGGGCCGTTTTTGTAATTTCCCAAAGTTTGGGGTAATTACTTCCGTTGTCGAATTCCAACACTTCGGGTGGTCGAAATCGTGTGTTCTCTTAGCGCTTGTATTCGTCTTTGCTAGTACTTCGTAACCGTATCTTCGGTTTATATTCAGGTTCGGGTTTCGGGGTCGTCTGGGCCGTCGGAGTGTCCACGACCGAGTCACGGCCGGAGCAGGGTCTGGCCTGGCCGAGTTACGGCCGTAAGGTGCTGGTTATGGCCGTACGTGCTCGGCAGACCTGGCTGGACGAAGTCCGGTTACGGCCGTAAGGCGTGATCCGTTACGGCCGTAAGTGGTCGGCAGGTGCTGGGGTAGTTTTTGACGAATGCCGGTTACGGCCGTAAGGGCCTGCCGAGTATGGCCGTATGGGCCGAGTTACGGCCGTAAGGCACTGTCGGTTACGGCCATAGGCATCCGGCAGTGTCCGATTATATAAGGCCTGACAGCCTATTTTTACTCATTCCTTCACTTTTCTTGCGGCTATCGGACGGGTGCGACGGGAAATAGGGTTCTTGGTCGATTCTACTCAATTCCAAGGCATTTTGGAAGATTCTTGTTGATTATATGATCATCCAATCCGTGTTCTTCGTCGAATCAAGGTATATTTCTTGATTTTCCTTCAAGTTGACTTTTTGGAGAATTGTCTTTGATTTCGATTCTAGTCCGATTTTGATATATCGGTTGGTGTATTATGATGTTATTAGTCGTGTTCTATGGGTTGTATATCCATACTTCAAGTTTGTTCAACTCGATTAGTGATTCGAGTGTTCTTGGGAGTTATCGAACATTGAGTGTTCGATTAAATGTCCCAACGAGTTTCCCTTCGATAGTTTGTTGGGATTTCCGTTGTTTTCGGCCTTGATTCTCATCGTAATCATGTTTTATTGTTCCCTACGGAGGATTATAGGTGCTCTATGATTCCGATGTTGAATTCCGTTGGTGATGGATGATTCGTGCGGTGTTATTCTCGTAGTAATTGCGGTGTTATCGCGTTCTTGATAGTGTTCGGGAGTTTGGGGCCATTCGACCGTATTTCATCCGTCGTCTTGTTGTGATCGTGGTTTCGAGGCAAGTACCTTGTCCATAAAATTCTTGTTTTGTGGATATGATAATTAATGATCGTCTTTATGTCTTTATTTGATCGTCTGATTTGAACTTTCAAAAGATTCGGTTTAGCCTCATTAAGGGCTCACTTTCAAAATGCGTGTGTTTTGTGTGAATTGTGTGGGTTGTAAGTGACTACGTGAATCCTTTGGATATGTTTGGTGTTGATTTTATGCTTGGTAATGCGTGTATACGTATATGGATTTATTACGGTGCAGTGTGGCTTGACGTGGTGTTTTGCTAAATGTTTGATGCCTCTGGGTGAATTGTTTGGATATCTTTGTTGCATTGTGCTATGTGTGTGATTTTGTGGATGTGGGCGGGCTCTACGGTGGCACGTGGCATGTGATCATGTGGCCAGGATGCAACAAGCGATTGATCCAACCCTGAGAGCCTAAGAAAAACTACGGTGACACATGGCATGTGATCATGTGGTCAGGATGGAACAAGTGATTGATCCAACGGTGAGCGCCAAAGATGTGTGTGATTTGTTTCGCTAGCCAGCTCGGGAGGGTCCTCCGAGGCCTCGGGTGGGATTTTTGGATTCGTCCCGGTCCTAGGCGATGCCTGTGTGTGATTTGTTTCGCTAGCTAGCTCGGGAGGGTCCTTCGAGGCCTCGGGTGGGATTTGTGGCTTCGTCCCGGTCCTAGGTGATGCCTGTGTGTGATTTGTTTCGCTAGCCAACTCGGGAGGGTCCTTCGAGGCCTCGGGTGGGATTTGTGGCTTCGTCCCGATCCTAGGCGATGCCTGTGTGTGATTTGTTTTGCTTGCCAGCTCGGGAGGGTCCTTCGAGGCCTCGAGTGGGATTTGTGGCTTCGTCCTGGTCCTAGGCGATTCTTGTGCGTGATTACGTTGTGTTGATTTTATATCCGTCGAGGACGCGTGACGTGGGTTTTTAACCTTGTGTATTGTTGTTGGTTTCATTTGTGAATACAAAAACCTTTGGGCTGTGACCCTGTCGATTTTGGAAAGAGAAGGATTTGATAATCCTATATTGTTTTCTATTAAAACTCCCGAGGGTATTTTAAACCATTTTGCAAACCGTTCTCATTAATTGTGATCTTTCGGATTTGGAAAGTTTTACTCAAACTCTTGCCTCGGAAAGTATTCGTTTCGTTGTATTTGAATCTTTGAGGATTCCTAGTTATTGTTATTCTTGGAACTTGAATTATATGGCTCGTTTTTGCACTTTGTTCTTGCACTAGTAAAACAGTGGAGTTTTGCTAACCCCCGAGTATTCGAGGGGTGGATGTCTGTTTTTGCATTCAGGTTTTTGGAGCATAACACAGGGTCGGCACGAAGGATGATGAAAGATGATCGATACTAATCACATGTGGAACCGTACGTTGTGTATTGGTTCAGTTGTACTTTATTTCCGCTGTAGTATTATTTTCCCCCTTATACGGGAGTTCGTTGTATTTTGACCCCTGCGTGGGCATGAATTGTAATTGAGTTGTATGTATTTATTGAAAGACCAAATCGGTCTACTGAGTCATTTTAGCCTTAAAGGCATTGTTGAGTTGTTCGATTTTTTTACCAGCCTGGTAGAACCTTGAGGAAAGGTTCTACGACGTGTAATATCCCTGAGCGGATTGGGGGTGTTACAAATATGGTATCAGAGCTTTAGGTTATGGAAACCTAGGCTGTCGGGTTTAGTGGTGTCTATTGAGTTTTTGTCTCATTGGATTTTGTCTGACTGAGTCGTGTCACGACGCGTCGTCTGAGTTCGTTGGTGGTGATTAGTATCGTGGGGCGATCATCATCTTCGCGCGACCTGTGGATGTAAGTCTCCCTTCTTTGTGTTTGTGCCTCGTCTGATGCGAGTTACAGGTATGATTATTAGTTAATTGACGGAATCCTCTTATGGATTTTGATTTCGTGATATGTGGTTATTTGACTCTCATATTTCGTTCATATGAGGAGTAGTGTCGCTGGATTGTGCATGTTGGACTGTATTTCTTTTATCCGCTGCGTGAGTTCTTTTGTAATGACTTTCGGTATTTTACCGACTGAGTTTAATTCGAAAACCGATTCCCTTAGCCGAGTTTTTGGCATTATGGCCTTGATCATTTTGGCAAAATTCTTATGACGGTATTTAGTATTTTGTAAATGGTTTTTGTGAGTTTTTGAAATATTACCGTCATCGGCCTTTTTGGCGTTTTTGTAAATAGTTTTTATCATGGTGGGTTCCGGCGCGGGACCCACGGCGCTATCATGATTCCGTGTAATTACCTGAAATTTTTGGGCATTCTAGCCCATTGAATTATTTCTGAAAACCTTGAGTATCTTAGAAAATAAATTTCGAGACGTACTTTTAAAATGAATTATTTTCTCGTGGTACATCCAAGGTGCCACGATATGTTTCAAAATTCTTCTACCTCGAGGACCAAAATGTTTTGAGATATTTTCAATGTTTTAGAAACATTTTTACTTAGACCCGAGGGTCGATTATTCTGAAAGTTTTCCACTAAGAGAAAGTGTCCTCATTTTTATCAAATGCGTAATGGTTATCCAAAGTCTCGATAACGATGTTTCACGTTTGTATTTTTTGGAAAGGTGATACTCAAGATCAACCGGTGTTTTTTTTTCTAAATTATTTTCAAAAGGAGGTTTTCGTTTTTAAAACCTATCCATTCCCGTTTGAGGGCTGGGTATGTAGGTATGATGTTGGCTTTGTCGTTATGATGTTAACTCCCGAATATGATCGAGTTGGTGGCATGAACATTGAGGCGTTGCCACGCATTTATTGTACTAGCCCTCTGTGAGAGGTGTGAACTGGTGTTTACTGTTTGTCGCCTCGTGGTGATTTGCGTGTTGTCGCACGAGTGTGAGTTGTTAAAGCTTGGATTTTTGTGCGTCTATGCACATGGGTGATTGTTTCATGATGGTTGTGATTGTGTGCTGGCTATCGTTCGGGCCGTTGCAATCGTCGAGCGATGCCGTTGTTGTTGTGATTTTTGTATGCATTGATACATTATGCTGAGTTGGCATCTCCGGTATGTTGTGTTGAGGTGTTATGTTCCATTACATCTAGCATCTGTATTTTCGGTATGACGAGCCGAACCATTTCAAACGTATTGTGCCGGGGGCATGTACGTGCAAATTGTCCTTCTCGTCAGTAATGCTTTTCAAGTGTGGACCCGAGAGACACAGGATCCAGTTTTGCGAGTTGGGTTCCGAGTCTTTCGGGGCGCGAACTTCAGTACAGTTATCAGGATCGACTTTGAGAGGCCTTTGATATATGTTTCTGTTAGTTTCTTGTTGTGTTGTCACCTTGCTTCCGTTGTTGTGAGTTGCGGGGACGACATTTCTTTTATAAGAGGTCGATTGTAATATCCGTATTATTTTTGACTTCTGCACTTTATCCTTCTAAATTCTCTCGACTTGCTCATGTTCGTTGATACTTTTTGAACTTGTTCTGTATTTCAGTTTCATCGTTCGAACAAGCTGTGATCTTGTTTTGAGTCGATCTGGTTATCGCTGTGACTTTTCCGAGTTCGGTTCGATTCTTGTGAACCTTGTTCGGAAGTAACATCTCTTGGTTCTACTAGTTCTGTTATTCGAAGTGGATCGGATTTTGAACTTCTGTATTTTCGACTTTTTCGGCTCATTTATGTTCGTTGACATTTTCTGAGCTTGTCCTGCCCCTTGCTTTTGTTGATCGAACGAGGGTGGTATTGCTTCGGAATTACTCGTTTGTCGTTGTGACTTTTTAATCGCTATTCCCTTTTCTGTGGATCTTATGTGAGTGCACATCTTGTTGTTTTCACCGGATCATGTTTTGTCTCGAGTCAAGATGTGAACCTCGGAGTTGTCGGTTGAACCTTATTGTTCTTCTTGATCCGAACATGATTGTTCGATTTTTGTTGTCTCGATCGTTGTGGTTCGATCATTGATTGTTCCGTTTTTGTTGACCCCGTTTCGTGATTGTTGAACGTTTAGACTCCTTCGTAATTCCCTTAAGTTCAGGAAATTAGTCTCGTTTTCGATCTTCCAACCCTTGGGCGGTGGAATTCCGTATTTGTTCAATGATTGGCTCGCGTTTTGATTGATGTACCGTTGGGTTGGTCAATCGTATTGATTTTCGTTCATTGTGTTTTGTAATTGTTCGGATAATCGACTTGATTGTATTATCTGTTTGATGACACTTGTCAATTGTTGGATTTATTATGTCTCTACCGGTGGCGTTGTGTTGGCCGTCGTGGAGCGTGTTTTCACGTCGTATATTCCTTTGCGTCGCTTGTATCGTTTTGCTGTTGGGCGTATGTTAGACGTTTCATGTGTATCTCGTTGAGTTTTCCTAGTGTGATATTGCATCTCCCTACTTACTTTAATTTTTGGGACGAAACTTTTTTTAAGGAGGGTAGTATGTAATATCCGCAATTTCGATTTCTGGTAATTTCTTTTTTTCGGCGGAAGTCCGTTTTGACAACTCGCTTGTGACCTTTTCGTCATTCTGAGAATATTTAATTCTGCACTTTTCGACGTCCGAGTTTGTTTCGGTGTCGTTTTGTTGAGTTCCGTGCTTTTTAGCGACTTTTCCGCACTTGAGATCGATTCTTGCGAATCTCATCCGTAACTGTTGTTTCGAGTTTCTCGTAAGTTCATTTAATGTTATTATTCATGTTTCCAGCTTTGATTTGGTGTTTCGATCGTGTATCATGTATTTCGGACATTTTGGGCCGTTTTTTAATTTCCCAAAGTTTGGGGTAATTACTTTCATTGTCGAATTCCAACACTTCAGGTGGTCGAAATCGTGTGTTCTCTTAGCGCTTGGATTCGTCTGTGTGAGTACTTCGTAACCGTATATTCGGTTTATATTCAGGTTTGGGTTTCGGGGTCGTCCGGGCCGTCGGAGTGTCCACGACCGAGTCACGGCCGGAGCAGGGCCTGGCCTGGCCGAGTTACGGCCGTAAGGTGCTGGTTATGGCCGTACGTGCTCGGCAGACCTGGCTGGACGAAGTCCGGTTACGGCCGTAAGGCGTGATCCGTTACGGCCGTAAGTGGTCGGCAGGTGCTGGGGTAGTTTTTGACGAATGCCGGTTACGGCCGTAAGGGCCTGCCGAGTACGGCCGTATGGGCCGAGTTACGGCCGTAAGGCACTGTCTGTTACGGTCGTAAGCGTCCGGCAGTGTCCGATTATATAAGGCCTGGCAGCCTGTTTTTACTCATTCCTTCACTTTTCTTGCGGCTATCGGACGGGTGCGACGGGAAATAGGGTTCTTGGTCGATTATACTCAATTCCAAGGCATTTTGGAAGATTCTTGTTGATTATATCATCATCCAATCCGTGCTCTTCGCCGAATCAAGGTATATTTCTTGCTTTTCCTTCAAGTTGACTTTTTGGAGAATTGTCTTTGATTTCGATTCTAGTCCGATTTTGATACATCGGTTGGTGTATTATGATGTTATTAGTCGTGTTTTATGGGTTGTATATCCATACTTCAAGTTTGTTCAACTCGATTAGTGATTCGAGTGTTCTTGGGAGTTATCGAACATTGAGTGTTCGATTAAATGTCCCAATGAGTTTCCCTTCGATAGTTTGTTGGGATTTCTGTTGTTTTCGGCCTTGATTCTCGTTGTAATCATGTTTTATTGTTCCTTACGGAGGATTATAGGTGCTCGATGATTCCGATGTTGAATTCCGTTGGTGATTGATGATTCGTGCGGTGTTATTCTCGTAGTAATTGCGGTGTTATCGCGTTCTTGATAGTGTTCGGGAGTTTGGGGCCGTTCGACCGTATTTCATATGTCGTCTTGTTGTGATCGTGGTTTCGAGGCAAGTACCTTGTCCATAAAATTCTTGTTTTGTGGATATGATAATTAATGATCGTCTCTATGTGTTTGTTTGATCGTCTGATTTGAACTTTCAAAAGATTCGGTTTAGCCTCGTTAAGGGCTCACTTTCAAAACGCGTGTGTTTTGTGTGAATTGTGTGGGTTGTATATGACTACGTGAATCCTTTGGATATGTTTGGTGTTGATGTTATGCTTGGTAATGCGTGTGTACGTATATGGCTTTATTACGGTGCAGTGTGGCTTGACGTGGTGTTTTGCTAAATGTTTGATGCCTCTGGGTGAATTGTTTGGATATCTTTGTTGCATTGTGCTATGTGTGTGATTGTGTGGATGTGGGCGTGGTCTACGGTGGCACGTGGCATGTGATCATGTGGCCAGGATGCAACAAGCGATTGATCCAACCGTGAGAGCCTAAGAAAAACTACGGTGACACATGGCATGTGATCATGTGGTCAGGATGCAACAAGTGATTGATCCAACCGTGAGCGCCAAAGATGTGTGTGATTTGTTTCGCTAGCCAGCTCGGGAGGGTCCTCCGAGGCCTCGGGTGGGATTTGTGGCTTCGTCCCGGTCCTAGGCGATGCCTGTGTGTGATTTGTTTCGCTAGCCAGCTCGGGAGGGTCCTTCGAGGCCTCGGGTGGGATTTGTGGCTTCGTCCCGGTCCTAGGCGATGCCTGTGTGTGATTTGTTTTGCTAGCCAGCTCGAGAGGGTCCTTCGAGGCCTCGGGTGGGATTTGTGGCTTCATCCCGGTCCTAGGCGATGCCTGTGTGTGATTTGTTTCACTAGCCAGCTCGGGAGGGTCCTTCGAGGCCTCAGGTGGGATTTGTGGCTTCGTCCCGGTCCTAGGCGATGCTTGTGCGTGATTATGTTGTGTTTATTTTATATCCGTCGAGGACGCATGACGTGGGTTTTTAACCTTGTGTATTGTTGTTGGTTTCATTTGTGAAAACAAAAACCTTTGGGCTGTGACCCTGTCGATTTTGGAAAGAGAAGGATTTGATAATCCTATATTGTTTTCTATTAAAACTCCCGAGGGTATTTTAAACCATTTTGCAAACCGTTCTCGTTAATTGTGATCTTTCGGATTTGGAAAGTTTTAGTCGAACTCTTGCCTCGGGAAGTATTCGTTTCGTTGTATTTGAATCTTTGAGGATTCCTGGTTATTGTTATTCTTGGAACTTGAATTATATGGCTCGTTTTTGCACTTTGTTCTTGCACTAGTAAAACAGTGGAGTTTTGCTAACCCCCGAGTATTCGGGGGGTGGATGTCTGTTTTTGCATTCAGGTTTTTGGAGCATATCACAGGGTCGGCACGAAGGATGATGAAAGATGATCGATACTAATCACATGTGGAACCGTACGTTGTGTATTGGTTCAGTTGTACTTTATTTCCGCTGTAGTATTATTTTCCCCCTTATACGGGAGTTCGTTGTATTTTGACCCCTGCGTGGGCATGAATTGTAATTGAGTTGTATGTATTTATTGAAAGACCAAATCGGTCTACTGAGTCATTTTAGCCTTAAAGGCATTGTTGAGTTGTTCGATTTTGTTACCAGCCTGGTAGAACCTTGAGGAAAGGTTCTACGGCGTGTAATATCCCTGAGCGGATTAGGGGTGTTACACGAACAGTCCAGAGGCTTCTGTCCTCCCGTTAGAGTACGTTAATGCCTGCTTAGTGTGCACTAAGATTTGTGTTTACACTATGTTACTACCGCGTTAGCGTACGCTACCTGGTTAGATGATTTCGCTACGATCCAATTCGCTCCAAGCTCTTGGATGATCTATTGCTGAAAAGACTGCGTCTCCACTTGTCACGCGCCGGAGAAACGACCGGAATGACTAAACCTCGTTATCCTCCAAGGATACGGCTAGAACAAGGTTGTAGAAGCTTTCTATGTGATTATGACACTCTAAGTGTATAACTCACAACTCTCAATCAATCTCTTGATATTCTCCAAGAACAACCAAGAACCAAAATGAAGAAAAGGAAGAAGAAGACTTGAGAATTATTTCTCTCTCTCTCTCTCTCTCTCTCTCTCTTTCTATCTCTCTCTCTCTCTCTCTCTCTCTCTCTCTCTTGCTATGTAAGAACCATATGATTCCTAGGGGATGTGCAAAATGAGAGTCTTCCACTTCTTATTCAACTCAAATCACCAACATGAGATATCACTTTGATATCTTGTCCGCTCAAGTCTTGGTCTTCCATTATTAAAATGGAGACAAAGACCAAGAGGAAGTTGGTGAAGGGGGGTGGCCATCTAGAAGGTATCGGATGAGTTCGGTCCATTTCGGACTCCCGTGAGTCTAAAAAGATAAACTCCGATTCCTTTCCGATGTATTTATATTGATTATTTAATCCAATTAATTAATCATATCAAATACATAATAACATAATTAATTTCTCCAAGAAATAATTATATCTATGAATTAAATTATTCACCTAGTAATTTATTTAATTCATTAGGCCGTAAATCAATTTATCTAATAAATTAATTTAAACATCCAATGTCCCAATAAATTAGATATCCAATATCTAATATTCATAATGAGAGAATACGCTTGATTCATTCCATCGTCAATCCTATTGCGCGACTCGGTAGATCCGTCTCAGTTAGCAATGGGAGGAACCAAAGAGTAGTAGCACTACCTAGCCAGCCTGGCGGCCTACACTGTATCCCAACTGAGAACGAATGATGGGATCATTCAAGAACCATTCTGTTGTGAATACCAGTATACGTATAAACCCTTCCTTCAAATGTCCCGATCAAGATATTGTAATATCCTCATTTTCTTTTTCACGGTATTTTCATTTTCGGTGTATTTCTCGTTTTTTTAGCAACCCTCGTGTAACCGTATTAGTTTTCTAAAATATTTGTTTCGGGACTTTTGCCATCTGGTTCTGCAATTATCGATTCTTCCATCGCTTATGGATCCGATTCTCGTAATTGTTGTTCGCAACCAACATTTTGGGTTGCCATTATGAATCCATTGTATGTTATTATGCGTACTGTGTGGTTCCGTTTGATGCTTCGGTCGTGCTTCGGTGTTTAAGACCATTATTATCCTGTGCCTAACGCGCGCTAATATTAGGTATAGCGCACGCTAAGCATCCTTCAGTAGCGCATGTTACGCTTGATTGGTAGCGCGCGCTAGCGAGTCAGCCCAGTACTGGACAGTTTACTCCTAGACTCGGTCAGGTGCCCAGGTAGCGCATAGCGCGCGCTACCGAGATGCTGTTAGCGCACGCAGAATGGACGGCAGCGCACGCTAACGGGGTCAGGTGAGTACTGGGCAGTTCACTTCTAGACTCGGCTGATGTCCAGGTAGCGCACGCTATGGCCGATAACGCGCGCTACCGAGAGGCTATTAGCGCACACTATGTTTTGGGTAGCGCACGCTAACGGTCCAGCACTCTGGGTCCTGGACTGGGGTGTTAACTTTCTGGACTGGAGTTTTTACCCGTTAGCACACGCTAACTTTTAAGGATTAGCGCACGCTAACGCTCCCTGGATATATAAACCAGGGAGTTGACCCAGATTTTCACCTTTTCTCATTTCTTCTCCTCCCCCGCGGCTTAGAGTTTCCTCAGGAAATTTTCGGGCAATTTCTTCCTCCGATCACTTTAGACGTCATTTACCTTGAGCTCTTGAAGTACATTAACAACACCTACTCGTGTTCTTCATCCTCAATCCAAGGTAAATCTCTTAGAACCATACTTTTGGGTAATTTGGGGGATTTTGGATTTTCGTCCGATTCATTCCATTTTGTTGGTTAATTTATGATGAATATGATTAATCTTATTGGTATTCTTAGTCTCCCTACGTATTCCTGGTATATTTCGTAGTTGTTGCGTATTCGAGAGGGTTTGGTTGTGGTCCGCCCTCGTTGTTGTTATTAAACGGATTTACATGAATCGTAGGCGGGTTTTCGGGTGTATTACTTTTCCGTATTCATTTGGAGATGGTTCTGATTGTATTCTTCGAATCGTTAGGTTCGGTTCCGTTGGTTCCTAGCGTTCGTTGGTGATTTTCCTTTCCGTTCGTTGCTTCGTCAATTATTCAAGGCAAGTATTTTTGGAAACCCTTATGCTTAACAAGAAATGGTAATGTATATTGTGTGTGCTTTGCTCACCTCGGGAGGGCTCGACGGGGCCTCGAGGGAATCTATGGTTTCACTCTGGATTCACGAGTTTGTTTCGCTAGACAGCTCGGGAGGGACCTTAGAGGCCACGAGTGGGATTTGTGGCTTCGTCCCGGTCCTAGGCGATGCCTGTGCGTGATTTATTTTATGATTGTGGCCAGCTCGGAAGGGTCCTTATAGGCCTCGAGTGGGATTTGTGGCTTTGTCCCGGTCCCAGGAAAATGTGATTGACTGTTTGTTTCCGGAAAAGAAATGTCTGGTTTTGGTTTTTGAAATGATTTGGTGCATTGTACTATGAAATGTGTAAGCGAATGGTTTGCCTTGGTTACTTATAATAGCGTAATTGCTAACCCCTTTAGGGACCCGTTTTGGGGAAATTCTTATTATGAATTTCAGGTTATGATCAAGGTGGACAAGCGGGCACTAGGGCAGTACGAGGATGTTGGCCAGGGTCGTTGACATGTGCATTTGAGTCCTTTTTATTTTTGTTGTTTCCCTTCGATGTGGTTGTTATCTACTTTGCAAACTTATAGAACGTACTCGCGAGTACTTAGGCTTTTCTCTTCGGATTGTGAATTGTATTTTTGTTGAAGTAATTATGGTTGTCGATGTTAATTATTCCGCCGGTTGTATCGGGCATGTTGTTTGATTTTCATCTGGTGATGTGTGATTTTACTGTGGTATTTTCGTGTCTAGCCTGGTGGGTCCCATGTAGGGGTCCAGTGCACTGTAATATACCTTGAATATCTCAGGGTGTTACAGAAAATGGTATCAGAGCGCCCAAGGTTTATGAATACCTAGGCTTGTCGGTTATTTGGGTCTATTCATGTTTTGTGTTGCACATTGTCACCCTGCTGCCAGCATCTCGGTACTTCTAGTGCTCGTAAGTTTCCCGTACTTGATTCTTTGTTTTCTCATATTGTAATTTCGTTTCCTGAATTGTGGATGTTTTCCTCTCTTAATTATCATCGAGTTGCTTTTGCTATCTCTTAACACCAGTATGGATGCTCGAAGAGGCCATGGTCGAGGTCGTGGTCGTGGACGCGGTCGGGGACGTGGGGCAGCCGGTGGGGCGGCCACGTCGCATTCTTCGGGAGCCGGCAGCACCAGTGACCGACATAGCCATGCTTCTTCTCAAGATGGCGATGACCTTGGCGTTGCGGCTGTTATGCAACAGATGGTGAACCAAATGGCGGCGATAGCCCAGGCGGTTCAGAATCCCTCCCATGCTGCTCAGGACGGAGCTGACTGTTGTGTAACACCCCCTAACCTAGCAGCTGAACCGCAAAGGGGTCCGTGCTACTAAGTTGGGGAGTCTCACGCTTTTAAACTTTGAAAACCAATAAAAAGTAGATTTGGTAATGCGAGTACTCAAGGAAATAATGCAAACCGGTATTATTTATTCAAAACATTGCACAACCTTAAGTTTAATACATATCAAACCCATAACAGAGTGATCTTATTAAAAACAAAACATAGTCTTCCAGCATAGGGGCGAAATAGCTGGGAATGGCATATGGACAAGTCTCCGGCTGTCAACACTGACGAAGATAGTCAACTCCTAAACATGAGCATCATCACCTGTATCATAAGAATCTAATGAGCTAATGGCTCAGTAAGATGAGACTTCTGTAATAGCAAAGTATCATGTAGCACATTTATCAATGAATAACTACTATATATATAGTCATGTTCTTGTAAAATCCTTTCTTCGGGTACCCTTGAAGTGTGGTACTCGAATGATAGTGATAGGCCATGGTTTTCGGAACCTGTTCATATAATTGGCCAATAAAAGATGTATACGGGGGTTCCCATACTGGTTTTTCAACCAATGGTATTAGCCGTATTCAACCTTTTTCATTTAGTGTGGGTTTCCTTGACCGACTTTTAGCCGCAAGTATTTGCCACCACCTAGCAGCTGAACCGCAAAGGGGTCCGCCGGTCCCCCGCATCCCGTGCCTACCCGCCATCAATCAAGTACCATACTTCCTGTTCTTAAACATTCTTTTACATACACATGTTATGCATGATCATTCAATAACAGTCACATATGAAAATATCAATCAATATATGATTCTTATGATACAGCAAGGAAAAGCATCATCTTACCTCAGGTCCTGTGCCTATTGATGTGAAAAGATCAGTTTCTATAGATGGATGTGCTAAAATCCTTGAAGAAGATATGAAACCTCTTTGGGGACTTTTATCAAACACCTTTGAAAAACTATCAGATTTGAGCTATTTGTTTGATCGGGAATTTTGTGGCTTTTATAATATTTGGAAGGAAAATATGTTTCGGGCGTTTTAAAGTAGAGGTGCACATCTTCAAAATGATATATAATATGTACAAAAACACGTCCGGGAACATGTAAAAATAAGGGCTCAAAGTCGGTTGAAAATCAACCTTACCCTGACAGCTGGAAGCCTTATCCGGACAGCTGGCCGAGAAGCTTCTGTCGGTCGTGACCGACCTTATCCGGACAGCTGGACGGCCTTATCCGGATAGTGGCCTAGAAGCTTCTGTCGGTCGAGACCGAACTTAACCGTACAGCTGGACAGCCTAATCCTGATAGTGGCCTAGAAGCTTCTGTCGGCCATGACCGACAGCTTGTCGATCGGCGTGTCCGTGGTGGCCGCAAATGTCCGTCAACTTGGCTCACCGGTTCGACCCTTACCGATGTCCAAATTCGATTTTCCGACTGCTCTGCACTGCCCGAGTTAAATCTTCGATATGCTCAGAACCGATTTTCGATAATATTAAAATAATAATTTAATATTATTTTTGCAGTATAAGTGTTCTGTAATGAAAATTTTATCGTATCAATTCGTCGAAAATTTTCGAAATTACTTTCATAAATTCTAAAATAATCCTTATAATTTATTTTGAAATCTTTTCTTTTTAAATCCTTCATTTTATGTTGGAAACATATCGGTCCAAGTATTGGACAACTTGTAAATATCGAAATCCATGACCATTAGCAAAATAAATCGCATTTAATTAAGTCTTTGAATTTTCTAGGGTATTACAATTATTATTTTATAATCGTTTAGCACATCGATCTCCTTACTGAGAAACTGAGCTCCTCACTGCAACAAAACATCTCACAATAACCTTTATCATGTTAGAGGAGATAATTAACATGTCGTATAAAACGTAATGGGAATGGACATAGCAGTTATTCATGCTCATGAAATGTCTACTTGTATGCCATGCTTTCATAATGCATATTATGTAAATGCATTTAGGTATTAAATGGTTATTGGCTTAGGGGATAACCGGGCATTACATGTTGGCTCCACGATGTCATCAAGATGCATCCTCCTCAGTTCACGGGAGCCTCTTACCCGATTAGCTGGGAAGGGTGGATCAAGGAGATATCCAAAGTCTTCGTCGCTACCAACTGTCCCGAGGACCGCAAGGTCCTTATTTCCCAGTACATTCTTACTGGGGACGCTACTGATTGGTGGGAGGCCGTTGGGCCTAAGGATCACGTTGCTTCGTGGGCAGAATTTATGGACCAGATGGAGACTGAGTATTGCCCTTGGCCGGTTAGATAGGCTCGAGTCCATGCCTTCTATGATGCTCAACCGCGGGATATTCCTGTCTCCCAAGCTATTACCGATTTCAACAAGGAGTTGGGCTATGTGAAGACCCAAGTTGTCGAGGAGAGCGACAAAATTTTTCACTTTTCCAGATGGATGATACTGTCCATTCGGGACTATACGTCTGGACTCGTCTGTACTACCCTGAAGGATTACCAGAGTCGAGCCCTTGCCTATGATATGTCCGTGACGGCCAGTGCGGCGGTTCGGGAGAGTAAGAAACAGAAATCTGCTGGAAATTTCTCAGGTCACAAGTGTGGAGGCCAGTAGAAATCTCAGTCTGCAAATATTCATGGGGGTGGTTCTCCTATTTTTTCTAGAGGCTATCGAGGTACTTCCAGTGCCTCCGTTCGGGATGCCACATGCTTTTACTATGGCAAGTCATGCCATGGGAACCGGTAGTGTCCATATCCGCCTTTGACTCGTCATACTTGTGGTCAGTCAGGCCACAGGGCTTTCTTTTGTGAGCGGGTAGGACAGCTTATCGGTGCTCAAGCTTCTTGTCCATCACCTAGAGAGCCGAGTGTAAATCAGGGCTCGTTTGCCCCACAGTCTCCACCGAGTGCTAGCCGAGAGAGAGGTCGGGGTCAACCCGCTAGAGGGGGATCTTCCAGTGTTGGCTCCGCCCCTCCACGTATCTATGAGATAAGGGGGGCGATGATCCAGCGGCCACCGTGGCGACAGGTACTGTTCACATCCATTCCCATCCTGTTAGTGTGCTTTTTGATTCGGGTGCTACGCATTCATTCATTTCTGTGGAGTGTGTGCGCCGTTTGAGTCTTGACTGTTTATCGTCTTGCGAGCCTTTCATCGTTAAAATTCCTAGAGGTGATAGAATCGTTGTTGATCGAGAATTCCGAGACTGTTCTGTGTTTATTTGTGAGAGGGCTTGGCTCTCTAACCTTATTGTTGTGAGTATTGAGGGCGAGGATCTGATTCTCGGGGATGATTGGCTCGAGCGGCATGGTGCAATCATGAACTACCACATGAGGATCATTACCATGGTTGTCGAGAACGGCACCGAGCACTCTTTCTGTAAAACCCAAAATTTACTTATGTGTATCCAGATGTATGACCCAAAAATTTACTTATGTGTATCCAGATGTAAAACCCAAAATTTCTCTTTGGTGGAATGGGATGAAACAGGATGTTGCGACTTTTGTATCCAGATGTATGACCTGTCAGCAGGTTAAGATCGAGCACCAAAGAGCCAGTGGTTTGTTACAGCCGTTGGATATTCCGATGTGGAAATGGGAAAAGATCACCATGGATTTCGTCACCAGGTTGCCTCCAACTAGGAAGAAGAATGATGCGATTTGGGTGGTCTTTGATCGGCTAACCAAGTCAGCTCATTTCCTACCCATTCGGAAGAGTTATGGTATTAGTAGATTGGCCGAGATTTTCAGACAGGAGATTGTTCGACTGCACGGTACTCCGGTTTCCATTGTATCCGATAGGGATCCCCGATTTACGTCACGCTTTTGGAAAGGCTTGCAAAAGGCCTAGGGAACTCAGTTGAAGTTTAGTACCGCTTTTCACCTGCAGACGGATGGTCAGTCCGAAAGAACCATCCAAACTTTAGAGGATATGCTTAGAGCCTGTGCGTTGGAGTGGACAGGCAATTGGGACGAGTATTTGTGCCTTGTGGAGTTTGCATATAATAATAGTTGGCATGCGAGTATCGACATGGCACCCTATGAGATGTTGTATGGTCGGAAGTGTCGGGCACCAACTTGGTGGAACGAAGTTGGTGAGCGTATTATTGAGGGACCGGAAATGGTTGCGATTACTAATGAGAAAGTTGAGATAGCTAAAGAGAAGTTGAAGGAAGCTCGGTCACGTCAAAAGAGTTATGCGGATAGACACCGACGCGATTTAGAGTTTCAGGTCGGTGACAAAGTATTCTTGAAGCTTTCACCTTTCCGAGGGGTGAAGCGATTTGGAATCAAGGGCAAGCTCAATCCGCGATTCATTGGGCCTTTTGAGATTTTGGAACGCATCGGAGAGGTTTCGTATCGTTTAGCTCTACCGCCTCAGCTATCACATGTTCACGACGTTTTTCATGTATCCCTTCTAAGAGGATACAATTATCATCCTCTACATGTGGTATCTTACCCGCTTGACCAAATTCAGCCGGATATGTCCTTACCTGAGGAACCGGAGGCTATTTTGGACAGACAGGAGAGGGTCACGCGGAACAAGGTTATTCCTTTCGTTAAGATTCTTTGGAGAAATCACCCAGAGCGTGAGGCTACCTGGGAAACTGAGGAGTCTATGCGAACCAGCTATCCTCATTTCTTCGAGTAGTCTGGTATGTCTTTGATTCGTTTTCGATTCATTATCTGTTCGTTTCCGTTTTCGTCTCTTCTCAATTTCGAGGATGAAATTTTCCTTTTAGAGGGGAAGAAGTTGTAAAACCCAAAATTCACCTAACTGCAAAATTACCAAAACACCCCTAAGAAATTAAAATTTTGAATTAAAGCTTAAATAAATATTAAATACATTCCAAAAATCATAATAATTTAACCTAAGATGCGAAATAAATTTTGTAAATGAAAAATAGAAATTTTGGACTTTGTACATGTATAAATTCGGCCACTTATGTCTAGTTTAAGTGTATATTTTAAATTTAATAAGTTACCTAATACATAATTAATAAATAAATGTAAAAAAAGGGAAATATTGTAAAGATTTGAATTTCCCTTAATCCTTGGCCGAAATTTATGTATAACTTCCCCCTTGACTCCAATAAATCACGGCACAATCACACATAATCCTCACACTCCAAAATTTTCAAAAAAAAAAAAAAAGAAAAACCCTAAAAACCTATTTCTTGGCCGCCGGCCATATTAACAAAAAGGGAGGCTCCAAAATTTTTCCAAGGCATTCCAGCCATTGTACAAGCTTAATAAGAGTCTAAGGATCACGGGAAAATTGTTGTGGAAGATCGGAAAGGCTTTGTTTGATCGGTTTCAAGCTTTTCTATTCGGCTTTGTCAAAAAGAGGTATAATCCAAAACCATCAATCTCCACGTCACAAAATTATTTGGTATTTTTCTTACACTTATTATATGATATAGAACCTGTGAAAAAATTATTGGATCATACCATGCACGGTTTTGAGGTGTGTTTGTATTTAATTGATTCCAAAAACCCTAATTTGTATTTAAATATGGATCGGCCAAATAAAAAGGTGGAAATTTTTATTTGTATTTTTTTTTCCAGAGTTAATATGAATAAGTAGAACCTAAATAAAATGATAAATAATTTTTAGAAGTCCAAAATCTATTTATTTGGATTAATGTAATAATCGGCCAATAATAAAATAAAGGAAAAATATGTTTTGATCATTTTGGGATTTAGATCTGAATATGGTGTGATATTAGGGTTCTAAAAATGTTAAAGGAATAGTAGGTAATTTATTAGAATTCATAAAGATGATTTGGGTATTAATTGGTTTAATTATTTAAATCGGATTTAATTAATAATTATGGATTAATTGTTTTGGTGAATTCATAAATCATGGGAAATTATATATAACTTATATGAACAGTAGCTTACTGGGATAAATAGCCATGATGAGTAAATATGTCATTTTGGGTGTTTAATGGATTTAAAATGATTTAACTAACTAATTAATTAAAGTTAGAAAAGTTGAGGGGCTGTTTTGTAATTATTGAAAGTGTATGGATATTTTTTTTCTCTGATTATAGACAGTACTAAATGGGTAAAAAAAAATAAGTATGGGACCATTTGTGCTCATTTGATAAGATTTAGGATTTAATTAAGAATATAATTATGTTTTAAATCATGTTTTGTAGTTAATTGAAATGGAGGGACTAAAAGTGTAAATTCATGAAAGTTGGACTTCTGGACATTTCATAATTAATATTAAGTGTTAAAAATGCTAATTTGAAATATTTGATGGGTTAATGTGTTAAATTGGGATTTTGAGATATTAAATGTGTAATTAATTATACTTAAAGGATTAAATTGTAAAATTGTGAAACTTGAAGGACTAATGATGTAATTAATGAAAAGTATGTAAAATATGAATATCTCTGATCCAAAAGTGTTTTAACATGTATTTATGTAATTATCATAATTAATTTGTAATTATATTAAGTATAAGGGCTTAAATGTAAATATTAAAAGTTAAGGGTTTAATTGGTAATATTTGTAAACTAATAGGTTAAATGGTATATATGATTAACTTCTGGTCTAAATGAATGAAATATGTTAAGATTTGATAATTTACACTTTACACCTTTAACTTTGACATAATTACACTTTACACCCTAAACTATGAAAGTTGTCATAATAAGTCCTAAATCTTTCCAAATAAGCTTTATAACCATAAGACATTAAATATTAACAAAATTGAAACATTCTAATTATGGAAACATTCTATTTATGGAAACTTGTTAAATAAGGAAACTTTCTAAAAATGGAAGCTTACTATTTTGGGAAACCTGCTAAATATGGAAAGTTACCAAAAAGAAAGATAACCTAAAATCATCAGATTTGAATTATGAACCTTTTGTAATGTTTAATTCTTCTTCCTTAGGTTCGGTTAAGAGGGAGTGACCTTCTTTCCATCTGATATTCAACTTTGATTTGATTTGCATTTGAATAAAGGTACAGATATTCTGAACCCTTTTATATGAACCCCTTTGATATGATCCAATTGCTATGAACCCTTTGATTTGAACCTTTGATACAACTTTGATATGATTCATTTGAATTGAGCCCTATGATAAGACACTTTGATTTGGACTTTGACATTTGAACCATTTGGGTTATGATACTTTGACTTTGACTATGACTTTGCCATATGACCTTACCCTACAACATATATTCGAGCATTATTTGTTTCCTAGCCATGAAGGTAACATGGCCGTGGCATTGATGCACCAATGTCATGACTCTAGTGTGGTCGAGCGATGAGCCACACCGTCCTATTGATTTGGTTGGTTGTTCGGAGATTTGGGTAAAGGGCGCATGGATGCATCCTAGATTTGCTTTGATTTGATTTGATTTGCTACATGATATATATATTTGGTGACTGGGCGTTGTGTGCATACAGTCCTTTCACAATTTAGGAGCTGATCACTCCATGATTTTCTTTCGAGGACTCCCCTCTTATATTTAGTTCTGAGGTCTCCCCTCCGAACACTGGGCTACTATTTGAATTGATTTGGGCTCGTGGTAAATGCTGTAATTAAACCTTAACCTAAACCATCACTTTCCATATTATCTTATCCATTGATTCATTTGCCTTTCTGTATTCCTATCTCTTAGCTTTTCTTTCTTTCTGTTTCATTTACTTTGTTGATATATCTGCTCACTGAGCTTTTATAGCTCAACCGCATTTTCTTTTCCCATGCGGCAGGTACTTAGCTAAGGAGCTTTGGGGATGACTTCTTATGGTATGAGAGAGAGTTTTGAGTGGGCCCGACCATAGTCTTCTTAGTTATGAATATTTGGAATTTCTGGTTATTTTGATTTAGAACTATGTATTTCGGTTATTTTCCTTTCAGTTCTTTGGATTCATGTATTTGTTAAGTCGCGTTGACTTAACCACTCTGATGTTTTGATGATAAGACTTCCGCTTGCATTTATATCTGTACGTATCTGATATGTCACCATAAAGTAATATTTCTACCCTTTTCGGGTTGGGGTGTTACAGTTATGGTATCAGAGCTATAGGTTTTAGGACCCTTAGGCTTAGGCCATGACCTGTGAGGATTTGGGTAGACTAGGATTTCCGTTTTGCTTTCCCTTTTGTATATCATCTTATTTCTAATCTCGCTAATCGTTTGATAATCGTTCAGATGGTGAACACTCGCCGAGGTTGACCGGATGATGGAAACCCTAGTAGGAACGCTGAGATCCCTAATTTGGAAGCTATGGTCGCGGCTGCCATAGCTAGGTTGTTTCATGGTCTTACCACTAATGAAATGATGACTCGAATTCTGAATGATGTTCGTAATGGTGCGGGACCTTCTAATGGTTCTGGTGGTTCCGGTGGTGGGGGCCGACCCACTACCATTCATGGTTGGCTTGAGAGTTTCCACAAACTCAAGCCCTTGGCTTTCAGTTCGGCTGCCACTCCTCAATCGGCAGAGGATTGGATCAAACATATGGAGAAGAACTTTGAGGTGCTAGGGTGTGAAGACGAGTTTAAAGCTCGCCTGGCTACGTTTAAGTTGGAGGGTAATGCACTGCTTTGGTGGATTGCACATAAGCAGGCAAAAGGTGGTGATGATTACATGAACACTTGCACTTGGGCTGAGTTTCGGAGCACCTTTTATAAGAGGTATCTCCCTGATTCTGAGCAAGAACGTCTCGAGAGGGAGTACAACAACATCCATCAGTATGATAATGAGACTTAGGGAGAGTACATGCAGCGATTCCTCAGGTTGGCCAGTTTTGTTGGGCCTCTTGCAGGGGATGCTAGCCGTCAGGCTAAACATTTTAAATGGGGGCTAAAGAAATGGGTGTTGGATCGTCTTTTGAATACTCAGTTTACGGACGTAGCGGCGGTTAACGATGCGGCCCGCAACATTGAAATCTTCCATGAAGGCAGTGGGTACAAGCGTAACCGTGATCGGGACAGAATTCAGTCACAGGGTCAGAGTAGGGATAATAAGGGGTACTCTAGCAGGGGTAATGATTCGAGAGGACAGACAGATCGGGGATACGATTCGCGTGGGCAGAATGGTAGGAGTTTTGAGTCACGGGGACAGTCCAACAGGGGTTATGATCAGAGACGGGGTAACGACAGGCAGAGAAATGATCAGAGGGGTAACCAAAATCAGGGACAGAGAAACTGGAGAGATCAACCTAGGGGTCAGCAGCAGCAGCACCGTTCATCTGGGTCATCTAATCAGAACAGGACTGCTGAAGTTTTTCCACCTCCTCCTCTTTGTCCTTCATGCCTCAAGCCACACCCAGGTCCGTGTCACAAAGCTACCGGAGGATGTTTCAACTGTGGGGCTACTACTCATCGTGTGAAGGATTGCCCGAAGCAGAACCCAAAGGCAATCACCAACTACAACAACCCTTCTACATATTCTGGACGTGTATTTTCGATCACCCGTGAGCAGGCCGACAATGCATCAGGTACTATTACGGGTATACTTTACATTGGAGATCATACTGTTTTCCTTTTATTTGACACCGGTGCTACGCATTCGATTATATCTGTTAAACTTGCTAAGAAACTTAATCTTACCGCAACACCATTAACCAACCTCTTATCCCTCTCTACTCCTATGAATAGTCAAGTACTCATCGATTCTGAATTTGTAAATTGTCCTCTTCGGTTTGACGATCGTATTCGTTCGGCTACGTTACTTCCTCTCGATATGTTTGATTTTGATGTAATTTTGGGAATGGATTGGTTGTCTCTGCATAAGGCGACCATTGATTGTCATTCGAGGAGAGTTATATTCGGTAATTTGTTCCGTCCTGAATTTGTTTATCATAGCTCTCAACCGCTCAAATCTGTTAAATTGATTTCTGCCATGAAGGCTCGTACTCTGATTTCCCACGGATGTCAAGGATTTATGGCTTCCATTAAGGACACTACTTTGGATAGTCCTTCTATTGATAGTCTTCCGATAGTTCGTGATTTTGTGGATGTTTTTCCTGAGGAACTTCCTGGCCTTCCTCCATCTAGAGAAGTTGAATTCGGTATCGATCTTATTCCAGGTGCAGAACCTATGTCAAAGGCTCCATACCGTATGGCACCAATTGAATTGAAGGAGTTGAAGGAGCAACTTCAGGAGCTTTTGGATAACGGTTTTATTCGACCTAGTGTGTCACCTTGGGGTGCATCAGTCTTGTTTGTTAAGAAGAAATACGGCATCATGCGGCTTTGTATCGATTATCGTGAACTCAATCGCATCACTATTCATAATCGCTAGCCTCTTCCACGTATTGATGACTTATTTGATCAACTTCAGGGTGCGAAATGTTTTTATAAGATTGATTTGCGTTCGGGCTACCACCAATTACGAGTTAAGGAACATGACGTTTCTAAAACTTCTTTTCGTACTCGATATAGACATTACGAGTTTTTGGTTATGCCATTTGGATTGACGAATGCTCCGGCCGTGTTTATGGATTTGATGAATCGAGTATTCCACGAATACCTCGATAAGTTTGTAATTGTCTTTATCGATGATATCCTCGTTTATTCTAAGAGTGTTGGAGAGCATGAGCAACATCGACGCATTATTTTGGAAACTCTTAGGCAACAGAGACTTTACGCCAAGTTTTCGAAGTGTGAATTTTGGCTGGACCGAGTTGCCTTTCTTGGACACATCGTTTCAGCAGATGGGATTACTATGGACCCGGCTAAGGTTGAGGCTATCACTAAATGGCCGAGACCTACGACTGTGACTGAGGTCTGGAGTTTTCTTGGTTTGGCAGGATATTACCGTCGTTTCATCGAGGGATTTTCTCGTTTAGCGCTACCTTTGACCCAGTTGATGAGGAAAGGTGAGAAGTTTGTTTGGACTGATGAACGGGAGAGTAGTTTTGAAGAGTTTAAGAGGAGATTGGTGTCCGCTCCCATTCTAACTCTTCCATCAGGTTCCGGAGGTTTTCAGATCTATAGCGATGCATCTAAGAAAGGTCTGGGTTGTGTACTTATGCAGTATGGTAAGGTAATTGCGTACGCTTCGAGGCAACTGAAACCCTATGAGCAAAATTACCCTACCCATGATCTGGAGTTGGCGGCCGTTATTTTCGCACTTAAGATTTGGAGGCATTATTTGTATGGTGAGTCCGTTGATATCTTCACCGACCATAAAAGCCTTAAGTACATATTCACGCAGAAGGAGTTGAATATGAGACAGCGTAGATGGTTAGAATTACTTAAGGATTATGATACGAATATTCAGTACCATCCCAGAAAAGCCAATGTAGTTGCTGACGCGCTTAGCCGGAAATCGGGCATGGTTGCCAATCTTAAGATTTCTGAGCATATTCTTCATGATCTGGAAAGGTTGGAGATTGAGTTGTGTTTGCCAGGTACAGTCGGTTATTGGGCTAGCTTGAAAGTAGAGGCCAATTTGATTCTGCGTATCAAAGAGGCTCAGAAGGATGATGGTGAGCTTTGGTCTATTGTTCAGAACATTGAGGAAGGGAAACAATCTGAGTTTCGTGTTGATGCTGAAGGAGTAGTATGGTATGGTGACAGGCTTTGTGTTCCCGATGATTCTTCACTACGTGAGTTGGTGATGTCAGAAGCTCACAGTTCTCCCTTTGCTATTCACCCAGGTTCCACAAAGATGTATCGAGATCTGAAACAACATTTTTGGTGGAATGGGATGAAACAGGATGTTGCGACTTTTGTATCCAGATGTATGACCTGTCAGCAGGTTAAGATCGAGCACCAAAGAGCCAGTGGTTTGTTACAGCCGTTGGATATTCCGATGTGGAAATGGGAAAAGATCACCATGGATTTCGTCACCAGGTTGCCTCCAACTAGGAAGAAGAATGATGCGATTTGGGTGGTCATTGATCGGCTAACCAAGTCAGCTCATTTCCTACCCATTCGGAAGAGTTATGGTATTAGTAGATTGGCCGAGATTTTCAGACAGGAGATTGTTCGACTGCACGGTACTCCGGTTTCCATTGTATCCGATAGGGATCCCCGATTTACGTCACGCTTTTGGAAAGGCTTGCAAAAGGCCTAGGGAACTCAGTTGAAGTTTAGTACCGCTTTTCACCCGCAGACGGATGGTCAGTCCGAAAGAACCATCCAAACTTTAGAGGATATGCTTAGAGCCTGTGCGTTGGAGTGGACAGGCAATTGGGACGAGTATTTGTGCCTTGTGGAGTTTGCATATAATAATAGTTGGCATGCGAGTATCGACATGGCACCCTATGAGATGTTGTATGGTCGGAAGTGTCGGGCACCAACTTGGTGGAACGAAGTTGGTGAGCGTATTATTGAGGGACCGGAAATGGTTGCGATTACTAATGAGAAAGTTGAGATAGCTAAAGAGAAGTTGAAGGAAGCTCGGTCACGTCAAAAGAGTTATGCGGATAGACACCGACGCGATTTAGAGTTTCAGGTCGGTGACAAAGTATTCTTGAAGCTTTCACCTTTCCGAGGGGTGAAGCGATTTGGAATCAAGGGCAAGCTCAATCCGCGATTCATTGGGCCTTTTGAGATTTTGGAACGCATCGGAGAGGTTTCGTATCGTTTAGCTCTACCGCCTCAACTATCACATGTTCACGACGTTTTCCATGTATCTCTTCTAAGAGGATACAATTATCATCCTCTACATGTGGTATCTTACCTGCTTGACCAAATTCAGCCGGATATGTCCTTACCTGAGGAACCGGAGGCTATTTTGGACAGACAGGAGAGGGTCACGCGGAACAAGGTTATTCCTTTCGTTAAGATTCTTTGGAGAAATCACCCAGAGCGTGAGGCTACCTGGGAAACTGAGGAGTCTATGCGAACCAGCTATCCTCATTTCTTCGAGTAGTCTGGTATGTCTTTGATTCGTTTTCGATTCATTATCTGTTCGTTTCCGTTTTCGTCTCTTCTCAATTTCGAGGATGAAATTTTCCTTTTAGAGGGGAAGAAGTTGTAAAACCCAAAATTTACCTAAGTGCAAAATTACCAAAATACCCCTAAGAAATTAAAAATTTGAATTAAAGCTTAAATAAATATTAAATACATTCCAAAAATCATAATAATTTAACCTAAGTTGCAAAATAAATTTTGTAAATGAAAAATGGAAATTTTGGACTTTGTACATATATAAATTCGGCCACTTATGTCTAGTTTAAGTGTATATTTTAAATTTAATAAGTTACCTAATACATAATTAATAAATAAATGTAAGAAAAGGGAAATATTGTAAAGATTTGAATTCCCCTTAATCCTTGGCCGAAATTTATGTGTAACTTCCCCCTTGACTCCAATAAATCACGGCACAATCACACATAATCCTCACACTCCAAAATTTTCAAAAAAAAAAAACCCTATTAACCTATTTCTTGGCCGCCGGCCATATTAACAAAAAGGGAGGCTCCAAAATTTTTCCAAGGTATTCCAGCCATTGTACAAGCTTAATAAAAGTCTAAGGATCACGGTAAAATTAGTGTGGAAGATCGGGGAGGCTTTGTTTGATCGGTTTCAAGCTTTTCTATTCGGCTTTGTCAAAAAGAGGTATAATCTAAAACCATCAATGTGCACGTCACAAAATCATTTGGTATTTTTCTTACACTTATTATATGATATAGAACCTGTGAAAAAATTATTGGATCATACCATGCACGGTTTTGAGGTGTGTTTGTATTTAATTGATTCCAAAAACCCTAATTTGTATTTAAATATGGATCGGCCAAATAAAAAGGTGGAAATTTTTATTTGTATTTTTTTTCCAGAGTTAATATGAATAAGTAGAACCTAAATAAAATGATAAATAATTTTTAGAAGTCCAAAATCTATTTATTTGGATTAATGTAATAATCGACCAATAATAAAATAAAGGAAAAATATGTTTTGATCATTTTGGGATTTAGATCTGAATATGGTGTGATATTAGGGTTCTAAAAATGTTAAAGGAATAGTAGGTAATTTATTAGAATTCATAAAGATGATTTGGGTATTAATTGGTTTAATTATTTAAATCGGATTTAATTAATAATTATGGATTAATTGTTTTGGTGAATTCATAAATCATGGGAAATTATATATAACTTATATGAACAGTAGCTTACTGGGATAAATAGCCATGATGAGTAAATATGCCATTTTGGGTGTTTAATGGATTTAAAATGATTTAACTAACTAATTAATTAAAGTTAGAAAAGTTGAGGGGCTGTTTTGTAATTATTGAAAGTGTATGGATATTTTTTTTCTCTGATTATAGACAGTACTAAATGGGTAAAAAAAAATAAGTATGGGACCATTTGTGCTCATTTGATAAGATTTAGGATTTAATTAAGAATATAATTATGTTTTAAATCATGTTTTGTAGTTAATTGAAATGGAGGGACTAAAAGTGTAAATTCATGAAAGTTGGATTTCTGGACATTTCATAATTAATATTAAGTGTTAAAAATGCTAATTTGAAATATTTTATGGGTTAATGTGTTAAATTGGGATTTTGAGATATTAAATGTGTAATTAATTATACTTAAAGGATTAAATTGTAAAATTGTGAAACTTGAAGGACTAATGATGTAATTAATGAAAAGTATGTAAAATATGAATATCTCTGATCCAAAAGTGTTTTAACATGTATTTATGTAATTATCATAATTAATTTGTAATTATATTAAGTATAAGGGCTTAAATGTAAATATTAAAAGTTAAGGGTTTAATTGGTAATATTTGTAAACTAATAGGTTAAATGGTATATATGATTAACTTCTGGTCTAAATGAATGAAATATGTTAAGATTTGATAATTTACACTTTACACCTTTAACTTTGACATAATTACACTTTACACCCTAAACTATGAAAGTTGTCATAATAAGTCCTAAATCTTTCCAAATAAGCTTTATAACCATAAGACATTAAATATTAACAAAATTGAAACATTCTAATTATGGAAACATTCTATTTATGGAAACTTGTTAAATAAGGAAACTTTCTAAAAATGGAAGCTTACTATTTTGGGAAACCTGCTAAATATGGAAAGTTACCAAAAATAGAAAGATAACCTAAAATCATCAGATTTGAATTATGAACCTTTTGTAATGTTTAATTCTTCTTCCTTAGGTTTGGTTAAGAGGGAGTGACCTTCTTTCCATCTGATATTCAGCTTTGATTTGATTTGCATTTGAATAAAGGTACAGATATTCTGAACCATTTTATATGAACCCCTTTGATATGATCCAATTGCTATGAACCCTTTGATTTGAACCTTTGATACAACTTTGATATGATTCATTTGAATTGAGCCCTATGATAAGACACTTTGATTTGGACTTTGACATTTGAACCATTTGGGTTATGATACTTTGACTTTGACTATGACTTTGCCATATGACCTTACCCTACAGCATATACTCGAGCATTATTTGTTTCCTAGCCATGAAGGTAACATGGCCGTGGCATTGATGCACCAATGTCATGACTCTAGTGTGGTCGAGTGATGAGCCACACCATCCCTTTGATTTGGTTGGTTGTTCGGAGATTTGGGTAAGGGGCGCATGGATGCATCCTAGATTTGCTTTGATTTGATTTGATTTGCTACATGATATATATATTTGGTGACTGGACGTTGTGTGCAAACAGTCCTTTCACAATTTGGGAGCTGGTCACTCCATGATTTGCTTTCGAGGACTCCCCTCTTATATTTGGTTCTGAGGTCTCCCCTCCGAACACTGGGCTGGTAAATGCTGTAATTAAACCTTAACCTAAACCATCACTTTCCATATTATCTTATCCATTGATTCATTTGACTTTCTGTATTCCTATCTCTTAGCTTTGCTTTCTTTCTGTTTCATTTACTTTGTTGATATATCTGCTCACTGAGCTTTTGTAGCTCAGCCGTATTTTCTTTTCCCATGCGGCAGGTACTTAGCTAAGGAGCTTTGGGGATGGCTTCTTATGGGATGAGAGATAGTTTTGAGTGGGCCCGACCATAGTCTTCTTAGTTATGGATATTTGAAATTTCTAGTTATTTTAATTTAGAACTATGTATTTAAGTTATTTTTCTTTCAGTACTTTGGATTCATGTATTTGTTAAGTCGCGTTGACTTAACCACTTTGATGTTTTGATGATAAGACTTCCGCTTGCATTTATATCTGTATGTATCTGATATGTCACCATAAAGTAACATTTCTTCCCTTTTCGGGTTGGGGTGTTACACTTTCGCAGGGCGAAAGAGAAACCAGAAGTTCGTTATTAACGCCTTAAAGGCGAAGAGACTTCTGCGAAAGGGGTGTACTGGTTATTGGTGATATGCCTTGAAGGCGGAGAATGATGGTGTAGATCTTTCATCGATTCCAGTCGTTATTGAGTTTCCTAATATTTTTCCTGATGAGTTACCGGGGTTGTCACCTGACCGCGTGGTCGAGTTCGCTATAGAGTTAGATCCGGGTGCGGATCCGATTTCGAAGGCGCCGTATCGCATGGCACCTTCAGAGATGGCCGAGTTGAAGAAGCAGTTGAGTGAGCTTCTTGAATCAGAGTATATTCGACCGAGCGCTTCGCCTTGGGGCACACCGGTTTTGTTTGTTCAGAAAAAGGATGGTTTACTGCATTTGTGTATCGACTATCGCGAGCTGAATAAGGTGACCATCAAGAACAAGTATCCTCTGCCGAGGATTGATGACTTGTTCGATCAGTTGCAGGGAGCTGCGGTATTCGCGAAGATCGACTTGAGATCGGGGTACTATCAGCTTCGGGTGAAGGAGTCCGATGTTCCGAGAATATATTTTCGGACGAGATACGGACAATATGAGTTTGTAGTTATGCCTTTCGGGTTAACTAATTCACCGGCGATGTTCATGCAGTTGATGAACAAGGTCTTTATTGAGTATTTAGATAAGTGTGTCGTCGTCTTCATTGACGATATCCTTATTTATTCGAGGAATGAGGAGGAACACGCATATCATTTGCGAGTAGTGTTAGATATTTTGAGGACCGAGCAACTCTATGCAAAGTTCTCGAAATATGAGTTCTGGATGAAGGAAGTAATGTTTGTAGGTCACGTGATTTCAGCCGAGGGTGTTCGCGTGGACCCGCAGAAAGTGAGGCAGTGTTGGATTGGGCACCGCCTAAGAACGTGAAGGAGGTCTGTAGTTTCTTGGGTTTAGCTGGCTACTACCGTAGGTTCATCGAGGGTTTCTCAAAAATAGCTCGGCCACTTACACATTTTCTCCAAAAGTCCGAGAAGTTCGTCTAGAATGACGAGAGGCAGTCGAGTTTTGAGGAGCTAAAGAGGCGTTTGACTTCAGCCCCAATTTTGGCGTTGCCATGTGGCAACGAGGGTTTTGCTGTTTATAGCGATGCTTCGGGTCAGGGTCTTGGGTGCGTGTTGATGCAGCACGGCAAGACTATTGCATTTACGTCGAGACAGTTGAGGCCGTATGAGCTTAACTGCCCTACTCATGATTTGGAGTTAGCGGCAGTTGTCTTTGCACTCAAGATTTGGCGTCACTATCTTTTTGGCTCTGCATGTCAGATTTTTACCAATCATAAAAGTCTGAAATACATATTTACTCAGCAGGAGTTGAATATGAGGCAGAGGAGGTGGTTAGAGTTGATTAAGGATTATGACCTCGAAATCCTTTATCATCCGGGCAAGGCAAATGTTGTGGCCGATGCCTTGAGTCGAAAACCGGTCTCGTTACGGACACTTTAGATCTTTAAATCTCAATTAGAGCTTCAGCGGGATTTGATTAGGTAGAGTGTTGAGGTTTTGTTGCCAGGAGCCGTTGGGCAACTCTGTGCTTTAGAGATTTCGTCATCCTTGATCGATGAAATTAAACTGAAGCAGTTAGAGGATCCGATGATTATCCAAATCTGAGAGAATGTTCTTAAGGGAAAGTCTCCTGGGTTTGTGATTCATGAAAATGGAGTATTGAGATTCCAGCGTCGTCTATGTGTGCCGAACGACTCGTAATTGAGGCAGAGCATTTTATGTGAGGCCCATGCTACGCCTTTATCTGATTCTCGTAATTGTTGTTCGGAACCGCCGTTTCGGGGTTTTCGTGAATCCATTGTATGTTATTATGCGTATTGTGTGGTTACGTTTAATGCTTCGGTCGTGCTTCGGTGTTTAGGACCGTTATTATCCTGTGCCTAGCGCTGATATTATGGTATAGCGTACGCTAAGAATCCTTCAGTAGCGCAAGCTACGCTTGATTGGTAGCGCGCGCTAGCGAGTCAGTCTAGTACTGGACAGTTTACTCCTGGACTCGGTCAGGTGCCCAGGTAGCGCACGCTATGGCCGATACCGCGCGCTACCGAGACGCTGTCAGCGCACGCAGAATGGCCGGCAGCGCATGCTAACGGGGTCAGGTGAGTATTGGGCAGTTCACTTCTGGACTCGGCTGATGTCGAGGTAGCGCACGCTATGGCCGATAGCGCGCCCTACCGAGAGGCTATTAGCGCACGCTATGTTTTGGGTAGCGCACGCTAATGGTCCAGAACTCTGGGTCCTGGACTGGGGTGTTAACTTTCTGGACTGGAGTTTTTACCCATTAGCGCACGCTAACTTTTAAGGATTAGTGCACGCTAACGCTCCCTGGCTATATAAACCAGGGAGTTGACCCAGATTTTCACCTTTTCTCATTTATTCTCCTCCCCCGCGGCTTAGAGTTTCCTCAGGCAATTTTCGGGCGATTTCTTCCTCCGATCACTTTAGACGTCATTTACCTTGAGCTCTTGAAGTAGATTAACAACACCTAATTGTGTTCTTCATCCTCAATCCAAGGTAAATCTCTTAGAACCCTACTTTTGGGTAATTTGGGGTTTTTTGGATTTTCATCCGATTCGTTCCGTTTTGTTGGTTAATTCATGATGAATATGATTAATCTTATTGGTATTCTTAGTCTCCCTACGAATTCATGGTATATTTCGTAGTTGTTGCTTATTCGAGAGGGTTTGGTTGTGGTCCGCCCTCGTTGTTGTTGTTAAACGGATATAAATGAATCGTAGGCGGGTTTTCGTGTGTATTCCTTTTCCGTATTCATTTGGAGATGGTTCTGATTGTATTCTTTGAATCGTTAGGTTCGGTTCCGTTGGTTCCTAGAGTTCGTTGGTGATTTTCCTTTCCATTCGTTGCGTCGTCAATTATTCAAGGCAAGTATTTTTGGTAACCCTTATGCTTAACATGAAATGGTAATGTATATTGTGTGTGCTTTGCTCACCTCGGGAGGGATCGACGGGGCCTTGAGGGAATCTATGGTTTCACTCTGGATTCACGAGTTTGTTTCGCTAGCCACCTCGGGAGGGACCTTAGAGGCCTCGAGTGGGATTTTTGTCTTCGTCCCGGTCCTAGGCGATGCCTGTGCATGATTTGTTTTATGATTGTGGCCAGCTTGGGAGGGTCCTTAGTGGCCTCGAGTGAGATTTGTGGCTTCGTCCCGGTCCTAGAAAAATGTGATTGACTGTTTGTTTCTGGAAAAGAAATGTCTGGTTTTGGTTTTTGAAATGATTTGGTGCATTGTACTATGAAATGTGTAAGCGAATAGTTTGCCCTGGTTACTTGTAATAGCGTAATTACTAACCCCTTTGGGGACCCGTTTTGGGGAAATTCTTGTTATGAATTTTAGGGTATGATCAGGTGGACAAGCGGGCGCTGGGGCAGTACGAGGATGTTGGCCAGGGTCGTTGACATGTGCATTTGAGTCCTTTTTATTTTTGTTGTTTCCCTTCGATGTGGTTGTTATCTAATGTGCAAACTTATAGAACGTACTCGCGAGTACTTAGGATTTTCTCTTTGGATTGTGAATTGTATTTTTGTTGAAGTAATTATGGTTGTCGATGTTGATTATTCTGCCGGTTGTATCAGGCGTGTTGTTTGATTTTCATCTGGGTGATGTGTGATTTTACTGTGGTATTTTCGTGTCTAGCCTAGTGGGTCGCATGTATGGGTCTACAGCACTGTAATATACCTTGAATATCTCGGGGTGTTACAGAAAAAGGGTCACGGTCAGTCAAACCCTATCTGTACTTGACGCTATGCATGCGTTAATGCAAATCGAGATCATCGAGCTCTCGTATATCCAATACAACTAGCTCCAAGGCTTTGGCCAAAGACTTATGATCTCATCTGCCAATAATCGCATAGGACATATAACCTATTCACTTACAGGACAAAGAATTCTATCTTGGTATTCAGTAGGACCTGCTACTTGCCCATCAAGATGCATGTCGAGGTTGACCCCCCCTTCCAGTTTACAAGGTCGAACTACTCTAATGAAAATCTTGACGTCACAAGCACATCCCTACTAAATCCTCAAGTCGAATGTTCACAAATACCTATCACAACCTTTCGATTCCGTCATTAACAGTCCCGAAGTGAAATCCGTATGACAAATCGAGGGTGAGTCGGTTCGAGTATACTAATCCAAATAGCATACCTATAATGTGTGCTCCCACTAACTATTAGTGTTCGATAGGCACTCTCCATGTCAAAGAACACATCATACAAGTCTTCACATAAACTTAACGCCCAGTCAAGTTTCATCGACTTGCGAACAATTAAGTATTTGAGCTATAACCTTTCTAGTGTCAACCCCCTTATCTAATAAGGAGTGGAACATTTTGCTCTCAACTATACGGACTAGTTTCTATATGTATATTTACGAGTTAGGAATGCCAGTAACTACCAATAAATAAAGAAACATCCATTACCTTATATTAATGAATTACATAATAACAAGTACAATGCCCTCACTCAACATCCTTTGAGTGGCATTCTAGGGAATACTCCTAACGATCTCCCACTTGGACTCAATGCCACACACTATGGTATCTAATACCCATGTTCTCCAGATGACGCTCCAAGCTAATCTGAGAAAGTGGCTTGGTCAGTGGATCAGCGACGTGGTCGGCTGACTCTACTCTATGCAGCACAATGTATCTATTTGAGAACAAATTCTCTTACGAGATGATACTCTCTCTTAATATGTTTGGTACTGTTGTGAAACCTCGGCTCCCAGGCCTGTGCTACTGCTCTATTGTTATCGTATAAAAACGAAAACAGGCGGCATAGCACATGGTGTCACGTGAAGTTTACCCAGTAACTTCTAAATCCAAAAACCCTTCCTTAGAAGCCTCCGAGACTGCTTGATACTCAGCCTGACTGGTGGAATCAGCAGTCGCGCTATGCTTGGCACTATGCCAAGTTACTACTCCTCCATTAAGAGTAAAATTTAGCCAGAAATAGATATTGAGTCGTCTTTCTGTCCTTGGAAGTCTAAATCAACGAATCCTATAACATTCAGTTCTCCATATCCATATTAAAGAACCAGATCTCTAGTCCTTCCAAAGTACTTGAGAACATTCTTTATTGCGGTCTAATATTCCCCACCTCGGTTTGCCTGAAACCTACTTACCACACTTCCAGAATGCGTAATGTTATGTCTTGTACACAACAAAGCATACATAAGGCTACCCACGACCGAAGCATATGGTATATTACTCATTTCCTTTCGTTGTTCCTCACCCAGAGAACACATATTCGAGGAGAGTTTTATTCCATTTCGCATCGGTAGGAATCCTCTTTTAGAGTAATCCATCTTAAATCGCTTTAAGATTTTATCTATATAGAGGGCTTGGGAAAAACTTATCATTCTCTTCTATCTATCCCAGTTGAGTTGAATCACAAGAATATAGGTTTCTTCTCCCAAGTCTTTCATGGAGAAATTACTCGAAAGCCAAGCTTTCATAGAACTGAGAATTCCCACATCATTTCCTATTAGTAGAATGTCATCTACATGTAGTACTAAGAATGTGATCATGCTCCCACTAACCCTCTTGTATACACAAGGTTCCTCTTCTTTTTGCACGAAGTCAGACTCTTTGACTGTCTCGTCAAAACGAAGGTCCCAACTACATGAATACTGCTACAGTCCATTTCATGGAGTCTACATCCACCATTGCCAGGTCATTGGTCGTGGGTCGGTCTCTTATTTTTCACCTGGAACCTCATGGAAACTCAGTTCCTCCAAGTACATAAAACAATACCTCTTAGGTAAATGAGACACCCTACTTGACCTACGAGGTGATTGTACTTGTGTTACAGAAGGTTCGGTTCCATTTTCTTGCATAGGTGTCTCCTGAGGAGTTTCATTTTATTCTTCTAAAGAAATATTTCTACCCGATCCGCCTTCCTGAATGAACTCTTCTTCCAGGAAGTGTGCATGCAAAGCAATAATGATCTTTCGATCTTTGAGCATGTAGAATAGATAACCCATCGTCTCAGATGGGAATCCAATGAAGTGTCTCCTCACAGACCTAGCTTCCATTTTTTCCATCTTAGTCTTCTTGACATAGGCGGGACATCCCCAAATCCTAATGTGATTAAGACTTGATTTCCTGCCCTCCCACATCTCATGTGGAGTTTTAGGAATGGATTTAGAAGGACATCTGTTCAAGATATATGCAGCAGTCAGGAGTGCATACCCCTACAGGTAAATCGGTAAGTCAGTATAGCCCAGCATGGAATGGACCATGTTAAACAAGGTCCGGTTCCTTCTTTCTGACACACCATTTAACTGAGGAGTACCTGGAGGTGTTAGTTGCGAAACTATTCCATGTTCCTTAAGGAACTCGTCAAACTCCGTACTCATATACTCTCCACCTCGGTCCGATCGAAGTGCTTTGATAAGATTACCAGTTTGTTTCTCGACTAGGGCCTTGAATTCCTGGAATTTCTCAAAGGGCTCGGATTTATGTTTCATTAAGTATACCTAACCATACCTAGTATGATCGTCTGTAAATGTAATTAAATATTGATATCCGTCATGCGCTGCTTCCAAAGTACCACATACATCGGTATGGATTAATCCAAGTTTATCAATGGCTCTTTCAAAAGTCCCTGTGAAGGGGTACTTAATCATTTTGCCTTTAAGGCAAAATTCACAAGTAGGAAAGGGATCCGATCCTAATGGACCCATAAGTCAATCTTTTTTACCATCTTGTAAACCTTGGTCTGACCAATATGACTAAGTTTAAGATTCCATTTCAAGACTTGATTGGTTTCATCCCTACCACGTTTTCTAGTCATAGTATTCACAACTACTTTGTTGCTGAGATTTAGATGATACAATCCATTTAACAATGTAGCAGGACCCACTAGTTTATTTCTGAAATAAATTTTGCAGGAACAATCACCAATGAAAAATGAAAAGCCTTTCTGGTCCATGATCTGAATGGATATAATGTTTTTGTGCCCCTTGGGCAAAACAAGTCCATCTTCTAAAGTCAAAACAAAGCCGGATTCTAAACCCAAAAGAAGTGATCCTATGTCGGTCGCCTCGACACAATGCCCGCTTCCGACTGTGATCATAACTTCTCCAGCTCCAAGCTTCCTACTTTGTTCCAGTTCCTGATTCACGGTAGAAATATGAGAACTGGCACCAGAATCCAGTATCCAGTAAGTAGAAAATACAGTAGCAGAACAATTTGTTTCCAAAACTAAAAGTTCTGTACCTGAAGGGCCATGAAGAATAGGACACTCTCTAGCCCATTGGCCCAGCTCACCGCACTTGAGACAAGCGTCTTTCTTATTGCTCTTCGGAACCGTTGGGGCCTTGCCCTTGCCCTTGAAGTCCTTGACATGTGGTCCAGTCTGCTTCTTGGTCTTTTCCTTCTTGTTCTTAGACCTCCGAGGTCGATAAGAAATCACAAGAGCAGACTCCTTCATCCGTGGAGTCTTCATCTGAGACCGAGCGGTCACAAGTTTGTTCATTAGCCCAACTAAATTACATGCATTCTCATTGCAGTTAAAGTTCATAACAAACTGTGAGAAGGAATCAGGAAGAGACTATAGGATAAGGTCGGTTTGAAGAGAAGCATCCATTTTAAAATCAAGAGCCTCCAATCTCTCGATCATGGATATTATTTTAAGGACGTGTTCCCCAACCTTCTCACCTTCCTTCATCTTTGCACCAAACAGTTGCTTGGATATCTCATATCTAGTAGTTCTGCTGTGCTCACCATAAAGTTCGGTTAACTAAGATAGAATCTGCCTAGCAGAAGTCATTTTATCATGAGCTCTATGAAGCTCATTTGACATAGAGGCCATCATGTAAGCACGGACTTTTATGTCATCCTTAACCCACTTTTCGTTTTTTTTGATCTCTTCCTGATTAGCTCTGGTCCATACAGGAGGGGCCGGAATGTCCGTCTCCAAGACGTATCCCAGTGCCTCTATACTGAGGACAATCATAAGATTGCGGAGCCAGTCTACAAAGTTAGGTTCAATCAAGGTGTTCTTCTCGAGTAGAATTGCGAGTGGGTTCATTGTCATATTGAGAGTTAAGTCTGCATTAAGTACGACAGATTAATTAGTGACTTGTTTAATTATGATCTGAGTATAGAATTAAGGTTTTTTCTATTCTTGTTACCCAGCTCCCACTATTTTTATCAGAATAACACACTCCCATGTGAAATCCGGAAGTATCGTTGCTCTACTTCAGAGTGGTGATCGAGTTCTTTATAAATCTTAATAGAGGGCAACCGAATAGGTTTCTAGTCTATTAATTTTCATAAAGTGGTGTCCAACACCAACCCATCTAATGGATGATTCGATCTTATTTTTCCCCTTGTTCACTCCCCTCAACCTATACGGTTTCTATGGTTCATGAAAAAGTTAAGTTTATACCATTGACACAAATCAGTTTCACAATTGAATCTTATCCGGCAACCTATCCGGTTTCTAGGGATAAAATATGCTCCAACCGAAGGCATCCAATGCACTCCCGGTAATTTATTTGTCCTCCCCGAATGACTACCCCGATAACTCGGAAGCATAGCACATCCGGTTTGGATTTCAATTTCCCGAAAGCTCGATCGAGGGAAGGAAAATCTTGAAACCTTATAAACTTAATAATTTGTTGTGGGAGAATTATCGCGATTAATGTTACACTTTGCACATTAATTCATTTAGGCGCGTTTGTGGCATTCATACAATATGAAATAACCATTCACAACCTAGTTGCTACCAACATGTGGTTCATGGACCGTTCCTAGAAAACAAAAACTCCGTAATCTAATTAAAAGTCTTCGTCCTGAATCTTCGTCTTCTCGCAACGATTCTTCCTCCGGTCTTCGTCATTACATATAAATTTTACATTGAAAATTGCATCCTAGATATTTCTAGTAAAATAAATAGGCTCAAAACGGCCTTTACAACCCAATCGAATAAAACGAACGATTCAAAAACTAAGTCCAGGAACCACGTCCACATTCAAAAGCATTCATCCAATAAATACTATATAAATGGAAAGCGTAGAGATACATTGATCCAATCAACAATACGAACCGATCCAATCGATTAACACAATCGGTAACATGAAAACGTTCAAATAATTCGGTCATCCATGAGTATTCTAATTAATCAAATTTCCCTTGTAAAATGAAATATCATAAATCATTTTAATCATATTAATTCCAATTTAATATGTGGGAGATTAATTTTCTGGAATACACAAAAAATCGAGCCGTGGCGAAAACTGGCTTGCCTGGCCGAGTCACCCTCGACATACACGCCTTGTCCTGAAAGGTATGGTGGAGTCACGCTCGGCAGCCTGCCGGCCAGGCACGGCCTATGTCTCCAGACATGCTTGGGTCATCCTACCTGGCACGGCCCGTGTCGCCAGAGTCGAGCCCTTGCCTATGATATGTCCGTGACGGCCAGTGCGGCGGTTCGGGAGGGTAAGAAACAGAAATCCGCTGGAAATTTCTCGGGTCACAAGGGTGGAGGCCAGCAGAAATCTCAGTCTGCAAATATTCATGGGGGTGGTTCTCCTCATTTTTCTAGAGGCTATCGAAGTACTACCAGTGCCTCCGTTCGGGATGCCAGATGCTTTAACTATGGCAAGTCAGGCCATGGGAACCGGTAGTGTCCACGTCCGCCTTTGACTTGTCATACTTGTGGTCAGTCAGGCCACAAGGCTTTCTTTTGTGAGAAGGTAGGACAACTTCTCGGTGCTCATGCTTCTTTTCTATCACCTAGAGAGCCGAGTGTAAATCAGGACTCGTTTGCCCCACAGTCTCCACCGAGTGCCAGCCGAGGGAGAGGTCGGGGTCAACCCGCTAGAGGGGGAGCTTCCAGTATTGGCTCCGCCCCTCCAAGTATCTATGAGATGAGGGGGGGCGATGATCCAGCGGCCACCGTGGCGACAGGTACCGTTCACATCCATTCCTATCCTGTCAGTGTGCTTTTTTATTCGGGTGCTACGCATTCATTCATTTCCCTGGAGTGTGTACGCCGTTTGAGTCTTAACTATTTATTGCCTTGAGAGCCTTTCATCGTTAAACTTCCAAGAGGTGATAGAATCGTTGGTGATCGAGAAATCCGAGACTGTTCTGTGTTTATTTGTGAGAGGGCTTGGCTCTCTAACCATATTGTTGTGAGTATTGAGGGTGAGGATCTGATTCTCGGGGATGATTGGCTCGAGCGGCATGGTGCAATCATGAACTACCACACGAGGATCATTACCATGCTAGTCGAGGACGGCACCGAGCACTCTTTCACGGGGCGAAAGAGAAACCAGAAGTTCGTTATTAATGCCTTAAAGGCGATGAGACTCCTGCAAAAGGGGTGTACTGGTTATTGGTGCTATGCCTTGAAGGCGGATAATGGCGACTTTGACCATGACCATACGACCACCAACTCAAAATGATGTACGATATCAATGCTGCCCACCAAGCTCGTGTCCGTCCTGTGCTATTCCTCCCACTAGACCTGTACCTGAATACACAAAAGTATATCCACCCCAGAAGGGGTCATCAAGAAGCCGGTGCAAGTACAATGATTCTAGAATATGTACAACAAGTGAATAATCAACAAAAACCACAGAAATCATAGTGCCATCACAGATATTCCGGAATACCACATCACAGTTATCATCACAAAACAACCTCCCGAGCTATACTGGCCCTGTACCTCTCAAGCAAGATACACACCCCAGAGACACCTCGTCAGGCCCTCCCTGGTGTATAGCCCAACCGAGTGATCCGTAGGGATACGCAGCCTACCGGACCCCAGGGGACCCTCACTGGTTTTACTCGGCTCACACACACTCGATCAATAATTGGCACAAATTCCACTTTTACATATTCACACGAAGTACAGTAAACACAATCAAAGTACTTGCCTCAATTTGAACGACATGAGAAACGACGAATGGATGAATGTACGGTCCGAATTTCCTTCAACGATTCGATTCTAACACATCGGAATACCGAATCAAAACACAACACCACGGAAATGGAAGAATTCACCCTAAGTCCTACCCTTAGAGACATTTAATCGAACACTACGGAGGCGACAAAGGTCGAACCCAAGAACGGATTAAAAACTCGGAATTTAATCCATAGACTTTGAGGGAAAACAAAGGAACATGATTACAATATCATAATCTAACATAATCCAAATCCAAAACGAACTTGAATCAAGAATTCCCAACAAACCCCAAAATTCTTTCAAATAACTTGAAGAACTTCAACCACATACCTTAATTCAACCAAGAGATGGATAATTCTTCAATAATGAACTTGATATCTTGATTCTATAGTGTTTGGATCATGTTTATGGCTTGATTTTGGAGTTTAAGATGGAGGATTCTAGGTGGAGGATGAAGGGAAGGTGCTAGAATGCCCAAAAAATCGACCAAAGGATATATATATAGCTCCCGAAATGGGTTTTTCAGAATTTCTGCACTTCCGGTCGTGTCAAATGACACGGTCGAGTCAGGGGTCGTGTCACCCATCCAGAACGTTTTTGCTTAACTGTAATAGCTCGACACGCCCGCGTCAAATGACACGGCCGTGTCACTGCACCAGGGTCCACTATTTCGACTATAACTCCTTCGTCCGGACTCCGATTGACTCACCGTTTGAACCATTGGAAATCTAACTCAATTATATACAATCCTGTAAAATTTTATAATTTTTGGATTTTTGTAGAATTTATGGTGATCGATCGAATTCAGCCCTTGTGTAAATCACAATTCGGAAATATCTACTCTTATTCTATTAACACCCTTTTGGTAATATATTCATATCTTACAGCCATAACTCTCGAGTCACCACTTCTACATTCCGTCCAAAACAAACATACTCCGAAAATCACAAAACTTGACAATTACCAACCATAAACATTCCAATTCCGATCGTCAAAACACACGGTTCCAAATAACCATAATTCAACATGGAAATTACGAATAAATTCTCAACTAAATACGTCCGAAACAACACACACACGAATACTAAAATACACGGATATTACAGTCATGTAGGTCACAAGTCGTTCAGGAATAAGTCTAGGGGGGTGAATAGACTTATTGAAACTCTTAAACTCTTTTTCACGAAGAGTGAGTTTCTTCAGCTGATAGATATACAAATGACTTAGAGTCGATTGCACTCAATACGTGCGGAAGTTAGCTGATGATGAACACAAAACAACTAATGAGACACTTAACAATGAATACATCAGTTAAAGTATGATGTTATAAAATAGTAAAATACACAGGCAGTTATAGTGGTCTCAGAGGTGGGGTAATCCTCTACTAATTCACTTTTCTCCAAACCAGTTGGAGATGAATTCACTATAATTATCAACCAGTGATAAAGATTACAGTGATTCAACCAAATTACAACAGCTTCCAACCAGTGGAAATCCTTGCCGTTGCAACTCCCTTGACTGCCTTGCACCTCTTGATCCACGATCCTTGGATGCCTTTACAGTCTTAAAATTCAACCAGTGAAGTACCCCGAACTCAGGATTAAAGACACGAGTTTTTGTCTTCTCCAACTAAGAGCTTCTTCAAATATGAACTTTTGAGAACTGCTCTTTTCACGATGCTATAGTTCGCTTTTTTATTGCTTTGAATGCTTTGATTGCTTGAGAGTTTGTTCGCACCGGTGTTTGCTCAACTTCAAATCTTCGGATATATATAGGTGTTGATCCTAGAGCATTTTTCATAGCCGTTGCAAATCCTGTAACAAATCCGTCCGTTGGAGAGAGACTTCTTTGTTTATTGTTTTCTGAATGTTGCAAGGCTGGATTCCCATATTTTAATCCATCGTCCGACCATTGTGAAGACTTTGCATGTGAGGCGTCGAATCTTTTGAATATAACAAGATTGAAGTCCTCAATGGTAGGCCTGGATGAGTTATTCAATTCATATCCTTGCGGGATTCTCTCCAATTTGTCTCTTCACGCTTGCATGTGACTTTCCGTAATATTTGACTTTTCAACGCATGCTGACGTGGACTTGGAATACTTGGCTGATCTCAAGTAGGCTGATGAACAGTCATCTTATCTGCAGCTTGGACTTCTTCTCTCGGTGGCTGATTGGGACTCGCCTGATCAGATGACTTGTCTGAAGTCACTTGACTGCAGTCTGGTCAAACATTTCTGATGATTTTTTGTTGACCAGAACTTCTCTGACTTGACTCGGCTGTACCTCTCTGATGAACTCAGCTGTACTTTTTGTACTTTAGCCGATTTGAGCCTAACTTATTTTGGCCTATAGAAGATACTCATTTGGTTGTTCCTTACATTTTGCCAAGTATCTAACTTAACATAATTTGGCCTATGGAAGATACTCATTTGGTTCTTCCTTACATTTTGCCAAGTATTAAACATTTGAATTATATTAATGATATCATCAAAATCTAACAAGTATTCCTAACAAATTCCCCCTATTTTGATGATGGCAAAACTTAAGCAAATATTCAAATGAACAAGTCTGCACTTGAGTGCAAGACACAAACTAAAGTCAATCTAGTTTTGAGACAACTGGGAATTGTCATTCAAATGACTGTTATAAAATTTCTGTATGATTACAAATACATGTCTTAAAAAAAATTATAGAAAATTACAAGTACAAAATTTTTATAAAAAAAAAATACAAGTCATCTGCCTCTTCCTCTGCCTCTGCGAATAGGCTGCTTCGCAGGTCTGATGGGCTTAGCTCCAATTGGTCTTATCTTAACAGGGACAAGACCATACTTCCTCCTTATGACTAGGGCAGCAAAGTCTTGGTCTTCTTTTGAAGAGAACTTGTGCTCTTCACACAACTTTCTGATTTCGTTTTGCTGCTCTAGCTCGTCAAGCTCGTTGTCCAACCGGGTCGGCGCTTCCACTGCTCTGAATGGAGGAATCATAGGATAAGAACGCCATTTGGCTGCATATTTAAGCATGATCTTCCACACAGTGGGCCATCTAGCATCCATGTAGTTGATGAATGACTGTTGGGGCGAGCATTCTTTATTTTGGAGAATCTCCCAGAGATAGAACTGCTCTGTGAATTGTTTCTTTGCATCCGCCCAACTGGTCATGAATTCTGCTGGTAAGAATTCTTCAACGTACCACAACTGCTTGCCTTCCCATTCGAATCTTTGATCTCCCTTCTCTCTTGTTCTTCTTTTCTTCTCAACAGGCTGCTCTTCAGGTTGGATGGGGCCAGACATCTCCTTTCTCTTCAGACTTGATGGTCCTTCTTCAATTTGGAGAGTATCTTGCCTCTTCTTCGATCTAAGCTCTGCAGCCTGAACAACAAAAACTTCTTCCTGTCTGCTGCCTTCCCCCTGCATTCTTTCTTCCCCTTTTGACTTCTCTTCCCCCTCAAACCTATCTTCCCCCTTTTTTCCAGCATCAACCAGGGCGGTCAACTGCTGCTCCATTCTATGCATCTAGTCAGACATGCCAAAAGGCATTCTGTTGTTTGTAGGAGGAGGAGGTTGAGGGACATTCTGTTGCAGCAAGGTGTCTATTTTTGCATTGATAGATTGTAGATCAGGGGTGATCTGAGAAGCAAGCAGCTCTCCAATAGTGTCCTTAACAATTTGTCTGATCAGCTCGGTCATCACAGGTGAACTGTGATGTTGGTGGAGAGTACTCGTCTAAACCTTGGAAGCCTGCAGGTGGGTGTTCGGATGACCCACCTGTCTGCAGACTCCTGTCTGCAGCTGGCATTCCACATGGGGTCTGTTCAGGGGTCCTCGATATGGATTCTTCAGCCAAGTCTGCATCTAGGCTGGTATACCGGGCAGGTGCCCCAGCCTTGTCTGCAGCCTCCTTTTCTGGCTCCTTCTCTTCTTCTTCTTCTTGTTGTTTTTCTGACTCCTCTCCTTCTTCCTTCTTTTCTTCCTCTTCAACATTCTCTTTCTATTTCTCAGCCTCTTTTTCTCCTCCTTCATCCTTACCATCATCATCGTCATCATCATTAGAGACTTGGTCACCTAGACCAAGAGACATTAAGGAAGCTAGGAAGCAATAGGAGAGCAGCCCAGATGATAAAAGAGTTGTCTGATTCAAGGACCTACAAATACCCTTCATCAGACGAGTCGGACTAGCCTGCAGACGGCAACCCACCTGCAGCCAAGTCGAATTCGGAGTCAGACAATACGCCCATTGCTGTTCATTTCAAGAGAAGGGGACCAGCCCCTGGTGAGCCATCCATCATTCATTCATCACCAGAACCATCACCAAAGAGGCCCAGGCGCTTGCAATTCAGTGACGAGGAGCAGCCAGAATTCCATAGTATGACCCAAAGCTGCTGGATTGAAGGAACAAATGATGAAAGTTCAAGGGTTTCCCCCAAAACGGCCAAGAACACTAATCAACCCGACAAAAACATGAAAACGGAATTCCAACCCGAAATATGGATATGCAATCCATGGGATATGTTTAACAACATCATTTAACATCAATCGGTTCATCAAAATAGGATAGAAAACGAAATCAAGAACAAAACTCCCAAAAAGTCAACTCCCCAGTACATCTCAGAAGAAGAGGAAGTAGGTTTAATAATTTCCATCCCTGAGGCAAATTATACTTTTCACCTACTTGACAATAACATTTTTAACTTATCCCTAGAGCAACTTCAGTTGGTTAAATCGCAAGCTCTAAAACATTCTTTTTCCATATTTTTGAAGAATGGAAAGCTTATAAATCACTTTATTTCACTCAACTTGAAGCTTATATTGAAACTAGTGGTTGGGGATATCTCCAAGCCACATAAGATGTGCTGATACATTTTTGCAAAGTGTCAGACATAATTTTGATTCTTCAGGAAAATTGGTTCATGTCCAATTTCAAAACCAACATGGACCAATTTATCCACTCTATTATGTATAGCATTTTTGACGGATCCTTTGGTGAAGAAGAAGAGAGGGAAGAAGAAAAGGAGATAAGAATAGAAGAAGTGGATGAAGAAGTAGAAGAAGAAGAAATTATTGTCATTGATGATGAAGAAGATAGACAGGAAGAAAGGGAAGAAGAAAATATCTTAGTTGAAAAAGAAACTGGAGAAGAAGAAGTTGAAAAAACGGTGGAATTAGTAGATGAAGAAGAAGAAGAAGAAGGAGAAGAAGTTGATTAGGAGGATGGAGAAGAAAAGGAGGATGATGAAAAAGATAAGGATGATGAAAAAGATAGGGATTATAAAGATGATGAAAAAGATAAAAAAGGATGATTTCCCTTCGCCACACCCAGCTTCTCCAGGATCCAACTTAGCTGCGTTCCAAATGCCAGCTTGGGTCTGAACTTCTTCTCTTCAACAAGCCATTCGGCCTTGTTGACCTTGCGTACCAACTGTAACACCCCCAAGTTATTCAGGGTATATTACAGCGCCGTGAGCCCCGCCGTGGGACCCACAAGGCTAAACATACGCGGAACTATAAACTTGACCGAGAAGGTCTACATACAATGGAAATAAAGACGATACAAATGGTATTCAAAACCATAACCAATGAAACCATATACATCACTGCACAAATCAATACCTCGGCAACACAGGCCGGAACATCAAGGAAACTGAAATACAATACTCGAGTATTTAAAAATCCATTCCAGTACAACAACACTGAATGGAGGAATCCAAGAAAATAACCGGAGACAAGACACAGTATCACACTTGCCCATCATCTTCATGCCGACCCGGTACCCACCTGTCCGCTCTCCTGGAACCTGAAATACATGAAACGTATTTCCCCCATAAAGGGGTTAGCCGTCGAATAGCTAGTGCAAGTATAACAGTATGAAACACAATACTCCTCGACAATAAAGTAAATGTAACCGTCAATTCATCAATTCAAGACTAGTATTCCGGAATAACTAAAATCTCATAAGACGTATGTGAATGCCGTAGAAACGGTTCGTTCACCTCATACGCCGATACGTATGTGAATGCCGTAGAAACGGTTCGTTCACCTCATACGCCGATACATGTAGGAATGCCGTCAAAACGGTTCGTTCATTACATGCCAACAATACATATATGAATGCCGTAAAAACGGTTCGTTCATAATATGCCATCAATATATCTATGAATGCCGTAAAAACGGTTCGTTCATGATATGCCATCAATATTTCTTACTTTCAAAGTCGAGAACGTACAATCATAAATGTATACTTGCCTTAATAAACGTTACCGAAAATCCCGAAGAACACGGTTCGACCGGGAAGCTTGAACCACGAAGAAGACAACGAACGGAAGGGTTCCGACTTGAGTTCTTCACAAGGATTTCGTCCCTAAGTCATATCAATGATAAATCAACAATCGTACGATGAATAATAATCGTACAACGCACAAACCCCCTCTCTTAGACCTTTTGTCGGACACCTTCAAGGCGTCGACTAATAACTCAACCAAAACGACGAATCAATACACTCCAACCGTGGAATAACAATGGAAATGATAGAATACACCTAAATCATCATCAATCCATCACTAATCTAAATTACTACGGATTAAAAGGATGAAGTCAAACAAAATCCCCAATTTCCAACACAAAATTCAAAGTGTTCTTGAAAAATCTTTCAATAATCCGATGAATACTCAAACATGTCCATAATCATGCGTATATCACTTCATACCCCATGATTTTAACATCCAAAACATCATTACCCAACACAAAATCGAAATCCAAGATGTTGAAGAAATTACCTCTTGAAGATCCAAGCACTATGATTCGAAGAGTACGCGATAGATCGATGATCCGAGCTTCACAATCGAAAAGAGATGAAGAGAAATCACACACTCAAGTGATAGGTGAAGAAACTTCTCTCTCTCAAGCCTTCTCTCTCGTGCCCAAGTGAAGAAATGGGGAAAAAATGAGGTGATCCGCTCAAAAAAAACGCAGATATAGGGTTAACTGTCATGTGTGCCGCGGCTCAGTCGAAGTGTGCCGCGGCACACTCCCAGGGCTCGGCAGTGTGCCGCGGCTCAGCCGAAGTGTGCCGCGGCACAGGGTACAGACGGTTTTGGCCGAATCTGGAAAATGAGAGTGACTTAGCTATTTCGACCATAACTCCCTCGTCTGGACTCCGATTGACTCACCGTTTGAACCATTGGAAAGCTAACTCGTTGATTTATAATATTGCAAAGATTCAGAATTTTTGGAGTTTCAAAAAATTAATGGTGATCTAACAAAGTCGAACTCGTACGTGGAAAAGTCGCTAAAGAACACGGAATTCAACAGAACGACACCGAAACGAACTCGGATGACAAAAAGTGCAGAATTAATCATTCTCGAAATGACGAAACGGTCATGGGCGAGTCATCAGAACGGACTTCCGCCGAAAAAAAGAAATTACCGGAAATCGAAATTACGGGTATTACATTCTACCCTCCTTAAAAGAAGTTTCGTCCCGAAACTTAAAACAAGTAGGGAGAAGAATTATCCCGCCAGGAAAAACTCAATGAGATACACAGGGACCGAAAACTTACGCCCAAACGGCGAATCGTCAGTATAGAACACAACAATACATTACCCGAAGGTAAACCAAACCAACGTCGAAATAAATATGAATCACAATGCCCAAGGGCTCCAACGGAAATACCAGTACATCACAATGGCCTGAAAACCGAACAGCCCAAAGCTGTAAATCATCACGATACAGATCTCAAAGAAACAAACCTGACTGTCGGACATACCCCTCGGCGTATGAACAACCAGTCGCAAATCGTCGGACATATCCAATACAACATGGACTACGATCGACCAAACAATAAAGCTCAAGAGGGACATCACAGTACGCCCGATCCGGAAATGTGTCCGTGCACATGTCCACCCCGTATATGGGATCCAGAATATACGTGTGACAATGTACCTAATTAGCCTCACGAACTACGCCTCGTGTGCACGGTCCAATGCGGAAACATCCACGCATGACCATCGTGTGCCGGGCTAAAAATCCTACACATAACCAATCGGCACGCATACATGATTCCAGATATGCCACGATACAACATGACAACGAAACTCAAAGGATAACATATCCAAAACGAATCATGCGACTCACCAAGTGAACGATGACGCACGAATAATGAAAGACCGACACGACTAACAATATCCAAACCAACCATCCTGGAATCAAAATCCCGAAGGACCGATTAACACGAGCAACGATCACAACACAACAGTCCGGGAAATCCCCAACCCTCAACGATCACAAAATTACCGAGTTCACAAGAATAATAGTGTGCTGCCTTGAGTCGGACAACACGGCAATAATAATTCAACGGATGGGAACTATCCTCGACAGTCCCAATTCAATACCTCGATTACCTTCAGGACAATCAATCGATAACAATTATACGATAGAATAGATGTCCCGGCGCCTTAAACCGACCACCGAAACAGAGATGATAAAAGAATATATCACACGCCTTCAGTCGGCTAACGCAACATCATAGCAACAGTTCCAATTCGATAATAAAGATTCAACGATGCCTCAGAACGACATTAATCATGAACAATAGTAATCGATACATCGATACCGCGAACCGGCTATCGCCAACATCAATGTCAAAAAGAATCTCAATGCCTTAAACCGGCCGTTAACGAATAACAATAATATTTAGCATAATTGCCGAAGGGTATTGCATCAAACAATTCCCGAATATCAACATAATCATAAAGAGGCCAAGTCTCGATATGATACACGCATTTGTATACCTACATGATAACATTAATCTCGTTGACCCGTACAAGTATAAAACTTGTCTCGACATCAATGCCACGAACTGTTACCAATTCAGTTGCTTTCGTCTACGGGTTCCTCAATTCCGACCAAGCTAATCTACGAACTCTTCAACATCAACCGCAACTCAACAGTCATAATCCACGATCAAACATCATATCTTATTGTAAAACGAAGGCTTAATAATCAACAGGTTCGATGACGATCAATATCAATACAACTAGGCCACAAACTCATCAGTTCCACAATATCTCGATTAAACACACCGAATCGGCCCAACCTGACCCTCACGAATCCATGTCCACAATACGAGCCGAAATCCGATGATCATATCAGCAACCAATTCGGACCAATAATAAGGGTCTAAATGTTATCGGTTCCAAACTCAATTCTTAAATAGGAATTGACAAGGTTCCCTTCTCGTAAATCCGTAGTTAAAATTTTCTGATGATCATCGTTAATTCGAACCATCCAATTAGTTCAACATTATAGATAATCATATTCTAAGGTTATCAAACAATCCAATCATTCGACTTGAATATTTGCTCCATACGTATGGGCTTCCAAATTCAGAGATGAATAATAATTTCATCAAACTCGTAATCACAATCGTATTCCTATACGAATATTATTTCAAACACATAGTTTAGCTCTAGATATGAATATTCCATATTCATATTCAAAACATCAACACTTCTTAAAAATTTTCATCACCTCGGATAATTCAAGAGTTCTTCAAGAACATGAAATATCCGAAATCACGTTCAGAACAACATATCCGAGGTATATATCTCCATGTTACCATTTCCTTCATCATGCCCTTCATACAACCTTAAGAATCACAACAATACCGTTATCATCATATTAAGAAGATCTCAATAGTCATATCAACATCCGAAATCTCTTATTACAATTTCAATAAATCTCGTATAGCATTATCACATGATACCAAGATTGTAATACCCCAGATCCTCCTGGGAATATTACACGCCGTAAACCCTTCTCACAAGGATTTACCAGGCTAAGCACAATTTTCCACGTCATTTCAAAAATGCCAAGAAGACCGATGACGGTAATATTTTTCAAATACTAAAAAAAATCACTTTCCAAATACCGTCAAAACGATCAAGGCCAAAATGCCAAAAACTCAGTTTAGGGAATCAGTTTTACAAAATAAAATTCAGTTGGCAAAATACCAAAATCCATTTCAAAAATACTCACGCAGCGGATAAAAGTACAATCCAATTTATGCATTTACATTGAAATAAGACGAACATCAAAACACACGATTCCCCACATACTCCCTCCCAAGTAGTAATCCTTAAAGAAAAAAAAATGAACCACTATCAAAGGGATACGAGGATTACTTTGTATGGACTAACCACGAAGAAGAATAATTTGAACTCCATTCCAAGAATCATCAAAAACTTCAAGAACAATACTTAAATCCGAGCTCTCCATCTTAATCTTGTTTAAGAGAATCATCTCTCAATGTTTAGGAACTTCAAGTACTTCCCAAGGTTCTCTCTATTGACTGACGGAAGGAGAATGGACAAAATGCCTCTCAGCACTCGTCTATCCTCTCTATTAAACACATCACTAGTGCGCGCTAGACCTTACATTTAGCGTGCGATACAGGACTAGCGTGCGCTATCCTTCCTTGATAGCGTGCGCTATCGGGCAGTCCAGAAGCTACTACATTGCTTCGAAATTCATCTAACGTACGTAATGCCCATGCATTAGCGTACGCTAACAGGCGTTGACTTGCTACAGTGAAATGCTCAGTAGCGTGCGCTATTCTTCGACCTTAACGCGCGCTAATCGTCGTTGACTTGCTACAGTATCGTGCCCCCACATGACGAAAGCATCCGCGATTACCGGGATTCCTTTGACCGATATGGAATTAGCGTGCGCTAATCATATGGTTTTAGCGTGCGCTAGCTCTACACGAAAAACTCTTGCTGACCTTATCTGGACACGTGTCGAACATGGCCGGGTCCACCCGCCGAAAGCTAAGATTCCATTAATGGCGATCCGGTGTTAGCGTGCGCTAACCAACATGCGTTAGCGTGCGCTAACTGAATATAAAATCAACCTGGGCCTACCTATCGACCACCTTTCGGAACTAACCCAGCAAGTTGTTACGCACGTTAGGGGTCCTTAGCGTACGTAACCAAACCTCTTAGCGTGCGCTAAGTATGCACCTTAGCGTACGCTAAGTATATATCTTGGCACGCACTAGGCATACCCTGTAGCGTGCGCTAACGTAGTCAGATCTAGCCACTTTCCGCTATTCTCTACCAACATCTCGACATACCAAACGATCATACGGCACAATGAATACATATACGCATTCAGCAACATTGTCATACGTTCACATCATCCTCAAGCACAATTATCCATCAACGACATCCAACAAATAAACGAAAAAAAATATATCCGAAAAATCAGGGTATTACACTCTACCCCCCTTAAAAATAAGTTTCGTCCTCGAAACTTGCAATCACTCGCACAACCAACCTTTCAACGGGAATTCAAATTCGCCAAGAATTATCGAATAATCCGAACAACATACTTACAAGTCTGTGAAGTCGAAGATCTCCCGTGATACTAGCATGCGACTCCTAAACAAAGTCTCAACATAATACCGATACACACCAATATCGCAATTAGCAACTTAACAAAATCTCAAGGAAGAGTTCACGTCCGTGACCACGACCACGATTCTTCCTACTTTCAGTCAACATTCTGAAAGGCACACACGTGCGTAAGTATAATCCAAATCGCACATTCTCGAAGTGACCAATTCCCAAGAATACCAAGCTATAAACGAAACGATTAAGAAAAAATACAAGAAGAGTGAGAGGACTTACAAGTACGGCCGTGACCGTGATGATGGCAGAGTAGTGATACTATGGGCAAATGACGACTCAATCGACCCAAAAGACCGACAGCCTAGGTATCCATAAACCTAAAGCTCCGATACCATATTCTGTAACACCCCCAAGTTATTCAGGGTATATTACAGCGCCGTGAGCCCCGCCGTGGGACCCACAAGGCTAAACATACGCGGAACTATAAACTTGACTGAGAAGGTCTACATACAATGGAAATAAAGACGATACAAATGGTATTCAAAACCATAACCAATGAAACCATATACATCACTGCACAAATCAATACCTCGGCAACACAGGACGGAACATCAAGGAAACTAAAATACAATACTCGAGTATTTAAAAATCCATTCCAGTACAACAACACTGAATGGAGGAATCCAAGAAAATAACCAGAGACAAGACACAGTATCACACTTGCCCATCATCTTCATGCCGACCCGGTACCCACCTGTCCGCTCTCCTGGAACCTGAAATACATGAAACGTATTTCCCCCATAAAGGGGTTAGCCGTCGAATAGCTAGTGCAAGTATAACATTATGAAACACAATACTCCTCGACAGTAAAGTAAATGTAACCGTCAATTCATCAATTCAAGACTAGTATTCCGGAATAACTAAAATCTCATAAGACGTATGTGAATGCCGTAGAAACGGTTCGTTCACCTCATACGCCGATACGTATGTGAATGCCGTAGAAACGGTTCGTTCACCTCATACGCCGATACATGTAGGAATGCTGTCAAAACGGTTCGTTCATTACATGCCAACAATACATATATGAATGCCGTAAAAACGGTTCGTTCATAATATGCCATCAATATATCTATGAATGCCGTAAAAACGGTTCGTTCATGATATGCCATCAATATTTCTTACTTTCAAAGTCGAGAACGTATAATCATAAATGTATACTTGCCTTAATAAACGTTACCGAAAATCCCGAAGAGCACGGTTCGACCGGGAAGCTTGAACCACGAAGAAGACAACGAACGGAAGGGTTCCGACTTGAGTTCTTCACAAGGATTTCGTCCCTAAGTCATATCAATGATAAATCAACAATCGTACGATGAATAATAATCGTACAACGCACAAACCCCCCCCTCTTAGACCTTTTGTCGGACACCTTCAAGGCGTCGACTAATAACTCAACCAAAACGACGAATCAATACACTCCAACCGTGGAATAACAATGGAAATGATAGAATACACCTAAATCATCATCAATCCATCACTAATCTAAATTACTACGGATTAAAAGGATGAAGTCAAACAAAATCCCCAATTTCCAACACAAAATTCAAAGTGTTCTTGAAAAATCTTTCAATAATCCGATGAATACTCAAACATGTCCATAATCATGCGTATATCACTTCATACCCCATGATTTTAACATCCAAAACATCATTACCCAATACAAAATCGAAATCCAAGATGTTGAAGAAATTACTTCTTGAAGATCCAAGCACTATGATTCGAAGAGTACGCGATAGATCGATGATCCGAGCTTCACAATCGAAAAGAGATGAAGAGAAATCACACACTCAAGTGATAGGTGAAGAAACTTCTCTCTCTCAAGCCTTCTCTCTCGTGCCCAAGTGAAGAAATGGGGAAAAAATGAGGTGATCCGCTAAAAAAAAACGCAGATATAGGGTTAACTGTCATGTGTGCCGCGGCTCAGTCGAAGTGTGCCGCAGCACAGGCCCAAAATTTGCTCCCAGGGCTCGGCAGTGTGCCGCGGCTCAGCCGAAGTGTGCCGCGGCACAGGGTACAGACGGTTTTGGCCGAATCTGGAAATGAGAGTGACTTAGCTATTTCGACCATAACTCCCTCGTATGGACTCCGATTGACTCATCGTTTGAACCATTGGAAAGCTAACTCGTTGCTTTATAATATTGCAAAGATTCAGAATTTTTGGAGTTTCCAAAAATTAATGGTGATCTAACAAAGTCGAACTCGTACGTGGAAAAGTCGCTAAAGAACACAGAATTCAACAGAACGACACCGAAACGAACTCGGATGACAAAAAGTGCAGAATTAATCATTCTCGAAATGACGAAACGGTCATGGACGAGTCATCAAAACTGACTTCCTCCGAAAACAAGAAATTACCAGAAATCGAAATTACGGGTATTACACCAACTGCCTAAAAATGAAATCCGACTAGTCAATCGGCTCGTCCTGGATTAGTGCTCCCAGCACCATGAATTTAGCGGACGACAGTTGGTCGTAGTTCCCGGCCATGCCCATGACAATTTTGTTGGTGATGTCCAACACATACCGATACACCTTTTTAATTTCGCTCCTCTTGGCAGTGAGCTTTAGCTTCTCCAGCTGGTCGACCGCCTTAATCTTCAGCCAAGTATCGGCTGTGGTTTGTTTAAGGGCCTCAACCGCTAGGCCACGATTCTTCATACCAAAAACTTTTCGGATCTTCTCCGACGATATGTCCACTTGTACTCCACCGACGGTGCTTCTAATCCCTGCTTCAATCACATGGGCTTCGCGAAAAATGGGATAATGTCCTCCTTGAACAAGTGCTTGGGACTGATATCCAAAAATGGGTAGATCCCATTCAGCTTCATCGAACGGATAAGGTTGAGCACATCGTAGTCTTCCAGATTTGATTCCAAGAGGCCTTCAAAATCAACGACCAGGGAAAAGATGATCTGGTCTTTGACAGCCTTCATGTTTACGCCTTCAAAATAAGCTTCCATTTCTGCAATATGGGAGATTTCTTAGTGTATTTAGAGTTCAAAGGAATTTCTGCTCTGTAAATTAGGATTTTTTGACAAACTGGTAAAGGTAAAGTGAGGGGTTTTCCATCCTTATAAGGAAAATGAAGCGACGCGGTAATTAAATAATCATTTATTTTAATCGGTAGTCCACCTTTTGAGATTCCTTTTTAAAATTCAAATTTTAATCGGTGGTCCAGGTTTTAATTTTTAGACATGGACAGTTGGATTTTAATTTGTCACAGTGGAGGTCGAGTGAACCTGTGATTGCCAATTGTATATTTAAAACATATAATATTGTGCCACTTGTGATCCAAAATTAATATGATACTATTTATATGAATAGCAGATAATAATATAATATTTAGAAGTCGATCAGGATTAGAGAACTTAGCTGGTTGACCGTTGACTGTTGATTGTTCTGCATCAGGTGAGTTGACTCCTTTGTCTTCTCGCTTGAGGTTTTGATCAGCTAGGTTCCTTTGTCCTTCGTCTTCTTGTCTGCATCAGGTAGGGTCTGATTCCTGCGATCGGCTAAGTCCGTCCTTCGTCTGATCTGCTTCAGCTAGCTTTTTATTCTGTAATAGATTCCCAATCTAGTAAACCAAGTTCTCTGCTCAGCTCCAAAAATCTTTCTTCTGGCAAAGGTTTGGTAAAGATATCAGCAATTTGATAGTCTGTGCTGACTCTTTCAACTCTGACTCTCTTGTTAAGCACGTGATCTCTAATGAAGTGATGCTTAACATCAATGTGCTTGGTCCTTGAATGCAAAAACGGGTTGTTGGTTATTGCAATAGCACTGTTGTTGTCACACCAGATAGGAACTTTGGCAATGATATTGTAGTCCTTCAGCTGTTGTCTGATCCACAAGATCTGGGCATAACAACTCCCTGCAGCTAGGTATTCTGACTCTGTGGTGGAGATAGAGTTAGAAACATGCTTCTCACTAAACCAGGATATCAGTCTGGTTCCTAGGAATTACACGTTCCACTAGTGATTTTCCTATTAATTTTGCATCCTGCGAAATCTGCATCTGAATATCCTGATAGCTCGAAGTTATCGTCCTTAGGATACCATAGTCCAACATTGACTATAGACTTAAGGTATTTAATTATTCTCTTGGCTGCATCTTGGTGCGACTGCTTTGGCTTGGATTAGAATCGCGCGCATACTCCTACGGCATAAGATATGTCTGGTCTGCTTGCAGTGAGGTATAGCAATGATCCAATAGGTCCTCTGTAGTGGGTTGAATCCACTAATATGCCTCCCTCGTCTGCATCTAGGTGAGTACTTGTGCTCATAGGAATTTTTGCTGGTTTGGCTGATTCCATTCCAAATCTCTTGATGAGGTCTCAGGTATACTTGGCTTGATTGATGAAAATTCCATTTTCCATCTGCTTAACTTGTAATCCAAGAAAGAAGTTAAGCTTTCCCATCATACTCATCTCAAATTCTCCTTGCATGAGATTTGAGAATTTCTCACACAGCTCTGGGTTGGTTGAGCTAAATATAATATCATCCACATATATCTGAACTATCAATATGTGGCCTTCTTGCTCCACTCTGAATAAGGTCTTGTCCGCCTTTCCTTTGCAGAAACCATTCTTCTCAAGAAACACAGATAATGTTTCATACCATGCTCTTGGTGCCTGCTTAAGTCCATAGAGAGCTTTCAACATCTTGTAGACTTTGTCTATTTTGACAAATCCTGGGGGTTGCTCCACGTAGACTTCTTCTTCTAGGATGCCATTTAGAAATGCACTCTTTACATCCATCTGGTAGATTTCAAAATCTTTGAATGCAGCACATGCGAGGAATAGTCTGATGGCTTCTAATCTTGCAACAGGTGCATAGGTTTCATCAAAATCTATTCCTTCACACTGTGCATATCCTTTAGCAACAAGTCTGGCTTTATTCCTAACAACAGCTCCATCTTCGTCGCTCTTGTTTTTGTACACCCATTTGGTGCCAATAACTTTCTTGTGATCTGGTCTGTCTGTTAGTGTCCAAACATTGTTCCTTTCCATCTGTTCCAGCTCCTCTTGTATGGCATTGATCCATGAATAATCTTCCAAGGCTTGTTCTATTGTCTTGGGTTCTATCTGAGACATGAAGCAAGAGAACATAGCCATTCCTGCGGGTAGAGTAGACTGTCTTGTCTTAACTTCATCAGTCAGCTTCCCAATGATTTGCTGGATTGGATGGTCTTTGAGCCACTTGGAGATATCTTCTTCTTCTGGGTCTGTTCCCCATGTATATTTGCTCTGGTGAATTTCCTCTATGTCTGCATCAGCTTGGATCTGGTCTCCTTGGTCTGCAACTGGATCAGCTACCGTCTTGTCATCTGTAGGTTGGGTCTAATCTGCAGATGAGTCTTTATCAGCTACAGATGGGTCTTCATCAGCAGCAACTGGATCAGGTAGGTTTAGTGTTCCTCTCTGATCTGCAGTTGTGTCTTCAGGCTGGTCTGCAGGGGAGTCCACTATTCCAGTGTCATGGACAATAACTTCTTCGATGGATGCAGATTTGAGCTTATTCTCAATTAGCTCTACTTGCTTTCTGTACTCAACAAGAGATTCGTCAAATACAACATGGGGTGTTTCTTCCACAACTAAGGTTCTTTTGTTAAAGACTCTATATGCCTTGCTTCTTTGTGAGTATCCCATAAAGAGACCATCATCAGTTTTAGCATCAAAGGCATTTAGTTGTGTTTTACCATTGTTGTGGATGAAACACTTACAACCAAAAATATGAAAGTAAGCAACAATGGGTGTTCTGTTATTCCAAACCTCATAGGGAGTTTTGCCCTGTCTCCCTACTATCATACTCCTGTTCTGAGTATGGCAAGCTGTGTTGACAGCTTTAGCCCAGAACCTCTTGGGTAGGTCTGCTCCTGCAATCATTGACCTGGCTACTTCCTTTAGGGTTCTGTTCCTTCTTTCAGCAACACCATTCTGCTGGGGGGTCATGGCTGTAGAGAGCTCATGCTGGATTCCATTGTGATCGCTGTAATCAGTGATTGCCTTGTTGAGAAATTCTCCTCCTCTATGTGATCTGATCTTGATGATTGAGAGGGATTTCTTATTCTGAATCTTTCTCAGCAGCTCAGGTAGCTTGGTCAAGGTTTCACTTTTCTTGTACAGGAAGATAATCCAAGTGTACCTTGAATAGTCATCCACTACTACTAGTGCATATTTTCTGCCACTTAGAGTCCTCGGCTTGATAGGACCAAATAGATCCATATGTAGTAAATCTAAGATCCTTGTGGTGAGGGTTGTAGGCTAGACTGGCTTGAATGATGCTCCCATCTGCTTTCCTTTCTGACACGCATCACAGAGAGCTTCCTTCTTGAATGCTTCATCTGGAAGTCCTCTGACCAGCTTCTGAGAACTAATCTTGTTGATGGCTTTGAAGTTCATATGACATAATCTTTTGTGCCACAACCATCCATTCTCAGCTATTATCTTAGATCGAAAGCGGGTGTTGGGAGTTCCTGTGTTCCAATCTATCATATAGACATCTCTCCTTCTGAATCCTTGTAGCTTCACTTCTACAGATAGGATATCTATCACCATACATTTCCAAATGGTGAAGACTACTAGATTCTTCTCATCGCAAAACTGGCTTATGCTCAGGAGATTATACTTGACCCCTTTGACATAATGAACTTTGGATATGACAATATTTCCTCGGTGTAGCTCTCCAAAGCCCTTTGTTTGTCCTCTAGAGCTATCTCCAAAGGTTACGTCAGGACCTCTTTCTTTGGTGTATTTAGTCAGCATCTTCTTGTTCCCGGTCATGTGCCTCGAGCATCCATAATCTACAAACCATTCTTCACCTCCAAAGTTTGAGTTTGTGGAGATGCGGTAGTAGTCCTTCCACCTTTTCTGCAATCATACAAGCAGAGATTTAGGTACCCAAATCTGTGTGGGTCCTCTCGGGTTAGATGGTTTCCTGGAGAATTGATTTCTCCTTGGATTATTAAAATTGTTATTATTATTGTTAGTATCTTCTGTTGGGGTTGTATACTGGATATTCCTCAAAATATTGATAGTGTGGGCCATTTCTAAACCTTGGCTGAGACCATTTATTAAATCTTTGAGGTCTACACACTTGTTAGTTTTGAAAATTAGGATAACCTTGAGGTTTCCATCTGCCCCTCCCATTTTGAAATCTATTTTTGGGGAGTTGTTGATATTAGTGGGCATATTGTCTGGGGTGCTGCTTCTGCCTTGGCCAATACCTAGTAGCTTGTCTAGGTGGCTGCCTTGTGAACCCTGACTGCAACCTAGACTTGTGACTCGGCTGTTGCCTGTTTTTAAATATCGGTTTGTATATGGGATCAGCAGACGAGACAATTGTTTCTCCCTTGATGAAAGTGGTTTTAGAGCTAGAGGGAGTGTGAGGATCATATCCAAGGCCTGATCTGGAATATAGTGGCCTTTTATTAGTACATAATTCGTCCAGAGTTAGAGGCGCCTTCAGGGAGGTTATTTCCTGCGCCTGAGTCTTATTTACCTGAGTCAGTTTAGTAAATTCAGCTTTGACATGAGCAAGTGCAGCTGATTTTTCACTATTCAAAACAGTTAATCTTTGTATCTAAGCTGTAGTGACATTAGCCTGGTTTTTCAAGTTAGCTGCAGCCTTGTTTTCAAAATCAGATTTGACTTTATTTAATTCTAGGCTGAGTTTTTCAAGATCATTTTTCAGCTGCCTATTCTCATCTTGCAGCTGCGTCTTCTTGGATGATGCAGATAGGTGTGCAAATTTTAGTGTCTCAAAGTCCTTGAGTAGCTGATTTACAGATTCGTGCAAGTCCATATCTTGTGACATGGCTGAACTATTATTTGAAACAGAGGGTTTTGATGTTACCTCTTCATCAGCTAGGTTGGCCATTAGACAATCATACTCTTCATCATCATCAGAGAAGAATCCGCTACTTGATTCTACACGCTCTTGATCTTCTCCGATGAGGGCCTTCCTTCGGTCTTCTTTTCTGCTCACCTCCTTCTTGCTCTCGTCCTTCTTAAGATCAGGACAGTCGATTTGAATGTGTCCTGTCTTATGGCAATTGTAACATTCCACCTTACAGCTTCCGTCTTTCTGGTTTCTTCTGGGATTCTCCTTATAATTTTTCTTGTATTTGGAGTAGTTCTTCCGGAAGTTGTTGAACCTCTGCATTATGAACGCCATCTCTTCCTCAAAATCTAATGGATTTGGAGGCTTTACATCAGATAAGCTCTTGGCGGGGGACTCGGCTGCAAAGGCTATTCCCTTCTCTGCAGGCTCGGTTGAGGATGAACTTGGGAGTTCGAACTCATAAGCCTTCAGGTCGGAGAACAGCTCTTGGATCTTTATTTTATTAAGATCCTTGGATTCTCTCATGGGCACTGCCTTCATGCTCTATTCAGGATTGAGAGATCTTAGTACCTTCAGCGCCATTTCCCTGTTGCCATAAGATTTACCGAGGGAGTTGATCTCATTGATGTTCTCAGTGAACCTTGTGTCCACTTGGTCTATTGATTCGCCATTCTTCATTTTGAAGTTGTCAAACTTTTGAGTAGCAATTGACAACTTGTTCTCCTTGATCATCTCTGTTCCCTCACACATTAAGGCTAATGTGTCTCAGATTTATTTTGCATTCTTGTAGTTCTTGATCTTGACCATGGTGGATTTGTCAAGAGTTTGATACAGCACGTCTCTGGCACGATTGTCAAGGTTGTCCAGCTTTCTTTCTTCGGGGGTCAGCTCTGTCCTCTTCTTAGGGATCTTCTCTGGCTTCCCTGCTGCGATCTCCTCGGGAGTGTTGTCCTTCTCGAAGGTGAATGTACCGTCTTCTATGATGCACCACATGTCATCATGGATTGAAGATAAGTGTGCCTGCATCCTTATCTTCCAAAGATCATACTCGTCAACTGAAAACACAGGTAGTCTAGAATGCATGTGTTCCATTATATAATGAGAGTAAAAATATATCTCTGATATAGATCTGGTTCGTGAAATAAATGAACCAACCTCTCCGATACCACTTGTAGGTCACAAGTCGTCCAGGAATAAGTCTAGAGGGAGGGGGATGAATTGACTTATTGAAACTCTTAAACTCTTTTTCACGAAGAGTGAGTTTCTTCAGCTGATATATATACAAATGACATAGAGTCAATTGTGCTCAATACGTGCAGAAGTCAGCTGATGATGAATACAAAACAACTAATGAAACACTTAACAATGAATGCAGCAGTTAAAGTATGATGCTGCAAAATAGTAAAATACGCAGGTAGTTATAGTGGTCTCAGAGGTGGGGTAATCCTCTACTAATTCACATTTGTCCAAACCATTTGGAGATGAATTCACTATAATTATCAACCAGTGATAAAGATTACAGTGATTCAACCAAATTATAGCAGCTTCCAACCAGTGGAAATCCTTGCCGTTGCAACTCCCTTGACTGTCTTGCACCTCTTGATCCGCGATCCTTGGATGCCTTTACAGTCTTGAACTTCAACCAGTGAAGTACCCCGAACTCAGGATTAAAGACACGCGTTTCTGTCTTCTCCAACTAAGAGCTTCTTCAAATATGAACTTTTGAGAACTGCTCTTTTCACGATGCTATAGTTCGCTTTTTGATTGCTTTGAATGCTTTGATTGCTTAAGAGTTTGTTCGCACCGGTGTTTGCTCAACTTCAAATCTTCATATATATATATATAGGTGTTGATCTTTGAGCATTCTTCATAGCCGTTGCAAATCCTGTAACAAATCTGTCCGTTGGAGAGAGACTTCTTTGTTTATTCTTTTCTGAACGTTGCAAGGCTGGATTCTTATATTTTAATCCATCGTCCGACTGTTGTGAAGACTTTGCATGTGATGCGCCGTATCTTTTGAATATAATAATATTGAAGTCCTCAGTGGTAGGCCTGGATGAGTTATTCAATTCATTTCCTTGCGGGAATCTCAACAATTTGTCTCTTCACGCTTGCATGTGACTTTCCGTAATATTTGAGTTTTCAACGCATGCTGACGTGGACTTGGAGTACTTGGCTGATCTCAAGTAGGTTGATGAACAATCATCTTATCTGCAGCTTGGACTTCTTCTGTCGGTGGCTGATTGGAACTCGCCTGATCAGATGACTTGTCTGAAGTCACTTGACTGCAGTCTGGTCAAACATTTCTGATGATTTTTTGTTGACCAGAACTTCTCTGACTTGACTCGGCTGTACCTCTCTGATGAACTTAGCTGTACTTTTGTACTTTAGCCGATTTGAGCCTAACTTATTTTGGCCTATAGAAGATACTCATTTGGTTCTTCCTTATATTTTGCCAAGTATCTAACTTAACATAATTTGGCCTATGGAAGATACATATTTGGTTCTTCCTTACATTTTGCCAAGTATTAAACATTTGAATTATATTAATGACATCATCAAAATCTAACAAGTATTCCTAACACGTCACATATTTACCGAACAAGTACACATGTCAATACACAATCCTTGTTAAATGATTACGGTCTACTATATTCACTAAATATGATTATAACATCTTCCAACATACGACACATACTCACATATTCCGAAAATACATTTATTCACGAAGCATACAAGTTATCTTTGAAGGAAAACCTTTTATTGAGAATATACCGATCCTTTTTAAAGTTCATTAAAACATTCGGATTGCACATATAATCAATTACCAACTATTACTTCTACGAAACATGAAATGTATGGGCAAGATACTTGCCTCGATACCATGAGCAACGGAACAACGAACGGACACGGTCGGGTAGCCCTCGAACTTTCAAGAACGACCAAAAACTCGACAACCCCATGAATACTACGAAAATAACATCACCACGAATCAATAACACTAATCGAATCCGAATCGACCTGAAAACAACAAGGATCCAAGGGTTTCTCCAAGGAAATCAAGAATCAAGTTCCGGGTGATAAAAATCGATAAACGAGTTACAAAATCCGAAGATCATGACCAAGACAACAAGAATTCCATAATCAAATCATTAACCATGGATTAATTCGAAGAATCACGAAGAAACCCCCAAAAATTACATAACTAGGGTTCTGAGGAAGAAAATACCTCGATCCGAACAAGAATAAGGATTTGATGATGATAAAATCGACAAGAATCTTCCAAAATGCCTAGAAATCGAGTGGAATTCACCAAGAACTCCACTTCACGAACCTCCCATCCGGCAGCCGCCACAAGAAGTGAAAAATGAAGCAAATGAGGTCTGGCCCGTCATTACGTACGTAATGAGGCAGCTCATTACGGTCGTAACTCGGTCAACGCTGATTACGTATGTATCGGCCGCTGCCTTACATACGTACCGGGCACCCCTTACGTCCGTACTCAGTGGAGCCTTATGGCCGTAACCAAGTCCCCAGGGCTACTGCCCAAAATTTGCTGTCGCGTTACGGCCGTAACCGGCCCAAGCCTTGCGGCCGTAACGCAGCGTTATGGACGTAATAGGACAACCCTTAGAGCCGTAAATGAGTTCCCCCAGGCCAAGATGTGAGGGCGTCTTACGGCCGTAATCGGCCAGGCCTTATGGCCGTAACTCGGCCCAACCGACCATCCGACTGCCCGGCTAGATGCTCAATGACGTCTTGTTCACACTAACGCATCGACTATGATTCAAAACAATAACGACCAGGCTACGAAACTCAACATACCACAGTACAGGCACATGGTACCAAAGACGTGGATGACAACAAACCGCTCGACTGAAGAAAGTTCAATGAAACTGGAACGAAGATCTCGGGTATTACAGTCCGTCTTTGTAATTTTCTTCTCCCCATCATTCTTTTCTTCTTTTAAACTTCTTCTCATTTTTTCTTTTTCAAATTCTTCTTTTATTTTCACAACTTTCTTATCCTTCGTCTTCTCCCCTTTTCTTGGTCGGGATATTTTTATTTTTCTCGTCATTCTTCCATGACTTATATTCTCCTATTCTCATATTCTCCCCATTTTTGTCATAATCAGAAACTGCAATGATATCAATAAAAGTCGATAAAATTAAGTATGACAGGTAACGGGTAAAACTCCCCCTGAAAAATAGATTTCCCCATTTTAAAAATATAACTCCCCCTTGCAGGTCACAAGTCGTCCAGGAATAAGTCTGGAGGGGGGAGGGGGGTGAATAGACTTATTGAAACTCTTTTCCACAAAGGGTGAGTTTCTCAGTTGATCGGTACAGATGACTTGAAGTCGTCTGTAGACATGTATGCGGAAGTCAGTTGATGACGAAAGCAAATAACTAAACAACGGAATAGTAAAGTATGCATGCATCAGGTAAGTATGATACTCAAGTAGTAAAACACGCAGGTAATTTATAGTGGTCTCTGAGGTGGGGTAATACTCTACTAATTCACTTTTCTCCAAACCAGTTGGAGATGAATCCACTATAATTCTCAACCAGTAATAACTATTACAGTGATTCTACTTAGCTACAACAACTTCCAACCAGCTGCCTAGCACCTCTTGATCTTTAAATCCTTGGATGCCTATCGGTCACGCACACTTCAACCAGTGAAGTACCCCGAACTCAGGTTTTAAGACACGAGTGGTTGTCTTCTCCAACTAAGAGCTTCTTTAAGTAAGAACTTTTGAACTCTTGCTCTTCACGATGCTATTTGTTCGCTTGATGCTTTGATTGCTTTAATTGCTTGATAGTGTTGTTCGCATCGTACTTTTCTCAATTCAAATCTTCAGGTATTTATAGATGTAGATCCTTGAGCTTCCTTCATAGACATTGCATTTCCTGTAACAAATCCGTCCGTTGGAGAAATAAACTTCATTGTGTTTCTTTCCGAACGTTGCAAGGATGGATTATCTTATTTTAATCAATTTCCGACCCTTGTGAAGACTTTCACATTGAGGCGCCGAAACTTTAGATTATAATATGATTACTGGATGAATATTTAATTCGTTTGCTTTCCGGGAATCTCTCCAGTCTATCCCTTATCGCCCGCATGTGTCTTTCCGTTATTATTGACTTTTCAATGCATGCTGACGTGGACTGAATTACTTGGCTGATTACTTTGACAGAACTTATCCGTTCTCTTTTTGGTCAATCTATCTGACGTGCAGTCAACCTTCTCTGATGTCGGACTTCACTGATGACTTCTCTGAGGTGACTTCTCTGATGAAGTTCTCTGTCCTGACTGATCTTCTCTGATCTGAAGTCTTCTGACCTGCTAAACTTATCTGATCTGATGCTCAAAATTCTGATGACTTGGACTCCGTCTGATCACTTGACTGTAGTTTGGTGAAACTTTTCTGACAAATATTTTGACCAGGACTTCACTGATAAATCTCTTTCTCAGACCGCTGTCTGATGATAAGTTGTTTGTGGTCAACCTTCTCTGATCAGTTGAGTTGAGCAAGACTTCTCTGATATGGACTTATCTGAGATTTATACTTAGCCGATTTTTAAGCCTAACTTACATGGCCTATAGAAGATACTGATTTGGTTCTTCTTTATATTTTGCCAAGTATTCAACTATACTCAATTTGGCCTATAGAAGATACTCATTTAGTTCTTTACATTTTGCAAGTACTTAAAGACATACATTTGAATAAACAAACAAATACAGGAATGACATCATCAAAATGTAATAAGTATTCCTAGCAAATTTCCACTATTTTTATGATGGCAAAACTTTAAGCAATATATTCAAATGTAGAGCAGGTCTGCACATGATTAAGTGCAAGAAATAAATTAAAATTTAGTCTTGTTTTGAGACAACTGGTGGTTGTCATTCAAATGACTGTTATATAATTTTCTGAGTTGATTACAAGTACGTAGCCTGAATGATCAAACAAGTACAAAAAATTACAAACACAAAACAAAAGTTACAAAAAAATACAAGTACAATAAAATGTCATATCTGCCTATGCATCTTCCTCTCTAGACAGTTTGCTTAGGAGGTCTGAGCAACTTTGCTCCAATTGGTCTCTGACAGACAGGAGCTAGTGCATACTTCCTTTTGATTACCATAGATGCAAACTCTTGCTCCTCTGCAGATGATAAGTTGTTTTTCACACAGAATTTCCTGATCTCACTCTGCAGAGCTAGCTCATCCAGCTCATCGTCCATTCGAGTAGGAGGTTCTCCAGCTCTGAACGGGGGAATCATGGGGTTGGCATCCCATTCATTTGCATGTTTTATTAGAATAGAAACGTCTGCTGTGAAGAGCAGTCTTTATCCTGGAGTAACTCCCAGAGATAATACTTGTCAATGAACTGCTTCCTTGCATCTCCCCACATTGGCCCATCTTCAGCAGGTAAGAATTCTTCAACATGCTAACGCTCTTTGCCTTCCCATTCAAATCTTGGCTCATCACCTAGCCTGGTTCTTTTCTTCTTGGCTGCAGGTTGGTCATCAACAGGAGCAGGAGCAGCCAATGCTTTCCTCTTCGGGTTAGACGACCCATCTTCAATGAGAGGGAGGTCACTTCTCTGCTTGGTCCTCAGCTCCCTTCTGACTACCTCAGCAGCATCTTCTTCCCCCTGACTTCTTGCTTCCTTTCATCTCTCTTCCCCCTTTTTGCGAGCATCAACCAATATGGCTAACTGCTGTTCAACTCGGGACATCCAATTAAACATGCCAAGTGGCATTCTGGAATTAGTAGGAGGAGGAGCAGGAACATTCCTCTGTAGTCGAGTGTCTATTTTATCATTGATGATTTTGAGTTCAGGTTTGATCTCTGTTGATACGAGTGGCCAACAGTCTCTTTGACTAGTTGTTTGATCAGGTCAGCTATCTCAGATGAGATAGGTGTTGCATGTGGGGAATGGTCTCTAGAGCTTTCGGCACCTACAAGTCACTTGGCGATTGACCTACCTGTCTGCAGACACCTGTCTGCAAGAGGCTGATCAGGTGGGGTTTGATCAGGGGTCCTACATCTGTCATCCTCATTCTCCGAATGATCTGAGATGGGGGCTTGATCAGGTGCCCCAGGATCATCTGCATCTCCGACATCATCTTTATCTCCGGCATTCTCCTTTTTCTCTTCTCTTTTTCCTTCATCATCATGATCATCTTTTTCTTTCTCACGTTCCTTCTCATTTTCCTTCTCATCTTAGTTTTCTTTATCTTCTTCCTTCTCATCTTCCTTTTCTTTTCCTTATTCCTTCTCATCTTCCTTTTCATTTTCTTCCTCTTCAACTTCTTCTCCTTCTTCATCTTCTTCCAACTTCTCTGTTTTTTCGACTTCATCTTCCTCATATTTTTTTCGACTAATATTTTTTATTCTTCTCCTTCTACCTTCTCTTCCTCCACAATTTATTCAATTCTTATTGCCATAAACTTTTCACCTTCTTCTTCATCCTCATCTACAATCCCAGCCAAAACACCTTCCATAACACTAAGGATGAACTGGTCCATGTTGGTTTTGAAATTAGACATGAACCAGTTCTCCAGGAGCATTAAAATCACATCTGTCTCATGGCAAAAATGCATGAGAGCTTGCTCCGTAGCCTGGGGAAAGTCCCAGCTACTCATCTCAACAAAAGATTGTAATTGAGTGAATGGAAAAGATTTTAAAGTCTTCCATTCTTCAAAAAAATTAAAAAAAGAAACCTTGAGTGAGTGGTATTTTACCATATGTAATTAATCAACGATAGCTCTAGGGGATTTTTTCCAGCAGATTGTATGTGTAATCAGCTTCAGGAATGTTGATGGGTAAGTATGCTTCTTCCTCTTCTGTCATGCTGGGAAGAGTCAGCAGAGGAACGATTTCAGCCTCCAGGCATGGGTGATCAGGCTGTTCCTCTTCATCTGGGATAGGGGCAGGTGCAGGTGAGTAAGGTGTCTGCTATGCCTCTTCAAAGTCCAGGCGTCTAGGCCTCTTGGGAGAAGGCTCAGATGATGATGTGATGTGCACTACCTCCTCTGCAGTTGATTTCCTTTTGAATCTTAGAGCTATCGGGGTGTTGTCGGAGTCTGAATGATCTACAGATGATTCATGCTTTGTAGGTCGGGTATATGTGGTCTCTTCTATCAGCTGGCTATTCTGGAGCATCAGAGCGGACTTCCTATGAGTCTGAAGGTGCTCTATAAGGAGTGGGTCCACTAGTGATCTCCTTCAACAACTGGGCGGCTTTTCTTTCTACGCCTAATTTCTTCAGCGTTTCTTGGTCCAAGTGACCAAGCCTTTTGTTCGTATGGAAGGGGTCTGCAGACCCCTTCGCTTTACCGAGGAACTCCAAGATCCAACTGATCTGGGTTCCATATGCCAACTTTGTCTTAAATTTTTTTCCCTCTTGAATCCAATTGGCCTTGCTGACTTCTCGGACTATCTGCCTGTGAATGTAATCAGGCTAGTTAATCCTTTGATCCTGGATAAGTGCTCCCAGCACCATATATTTAGTGGATGACAGCTGGTCGTAGCTTCCTGCCATCCCCATTACTATTTTATTCATAATGTCCAGGATGTATCTGTACTCTTTTTTCAAATCTCCTCTCTTTGCTGTAAGTTTAACTTTTGTCGGCTGCTCAGGTAGCTTAATATCATACCATGTTTCACCGAGCTCGGTTTCAGGGATTCTACCGCAATGCCTCGAGATTTCATCTTGAATGCATTCGCAACAGTCTGGGGTGTAATCTTCACCTCTTCCAGTAAAATCGAACTTGCGATTCCGTCTTCGGTGACCTCAGCTTCTTTGAAGAAACAAATAACTGCTTCCTTGTATAAGAATTTGTTTTTGATATCTAGATAGGGGTAAATCCCATTTTTCTTCATCATCCTAATGATGTATTGCAAATTGTTCTGCAGACTTGCCTCGAACAATCCTTCAAAATCGACCACCAGACTAAAAATGATCTGGTCCTCGAGAAGCTTAAGATTGACGCCTTCGAAATATTGGGTGGCCTCCATTTCTGCAAAATATTAAGCTTTTCGCTGAGTGTATAGGGTATTCAAGGGATTTTCTGCTTCTTGAAAAATTAGGGTTTTCGAAAGCTTGGAGACGGTAAAGTTGTGAAATGATGTCCGCCGCCTTAAATAAAGAAATGAAGAGACGTTTTGAATTTAATATTAATGTAAATTAATGTCAGTCCAGTTTTAAAAATATGACGGTTGAGTTTCTAATTGAACATAGTGGAGGTCATGTGAACGTGTAGTTTCTATGTGTAAATAAGTAATAGTATTATATTCAAGAGTCGGTCAGGGATAGAAAACTTAGCTGGTTGACTGTTTGACTCATTGACTGCTCTGCATCAAGTGAGTTGTATCGCCTGTGGTTTCGATCAGCTAGGTTCCTTCGTTTGTCCTTCATCTTCTCGTCTGATCTGCTTCAGGCAGCTTTCTCATCGGTTCTAGATTCCCAATCTAGTAATCCTAGTTCCCTGCTCAGCTCCAAAAACCTTTTTTCTGGGAGAGGTTTGGTGAATATGTCAGCGATTTAGTATTCAGTGCTGACTCTTTCCACTCTAACTCTTTTGTTAAGCACATGGTCTCTGATGAGATGATGTTTGACATCAATGTGCTTCGTCCTTGAGTGCAATACTGGATTGTTGGTTATAGCAATTGCACTGTTGTTATGACACCATATTGGGACTTCATTTGCAATGATGTTGTAGTCCCTTAGCTGTTGCCTGATCCATACAATCTGGGCACAACAGCTACCTGCAGCTAGGTATTCTAACTCTATTGTTGATATTGAGTTCGATATCTGCTTCTTGCTAAACCAGGATATCAGTCTGGTTCCTAGGAATTGTCACGTTCCACTGGTGATTTTCCTATTAATTTTGCATCCTGCGAAGTCTGCATCTGAGTATCCCGATAGCTCAAAGTTATCATCTTTAGGATACCATAGCCCAACATTGACTATGGACTTAAGGTATTTGATAATCCTTTTACCTGCATCCTGGTGAGACTGCTTTGGCTTGCATTGAAATCTAGCACATACTCCCTCGGCATAAGATATGTCTGGTCTGCTTGCAGTCAGATAAAGGAGTGATCCAATAAGTCCTCTATAGTGGGTTGGATCCACGGATATGCCTCCTTCATCTGCATCTAGGTGTGTACTTGTGCTCATAGGTATTCTTGCTGGTTTGGATGATTTCATTCCAAATCTCTTGATTAAGTCTCTTGTGTATTTGGCTTGATTGATGAAAATTCCATTATTCGTCTGCTTGACTTGCAATCCTAGAAAGAAATTAAGCTTTCATATCATACTCATCTCAAATTCTCCTTGCATGAGATTTGAGAATTTCTCACACAGCTCCGGGTTGGTTGAGCCAAATATGATATCATCCACATATATTTATACTAATAATATGTGGTCCTCATGCTCTATTCTGAATAGAGTCTTATCCACCTTGCCTTTGCTGAATCCATTTTTCTCTAGAAACATAGAGAGTGTCTCATACCATGATCTTGGTGCCTGCTTGAGTCCATATAAAGCTTTCAAAAGCTTGTAGACTTTGTCTCCTTTGACAAATCCAGGGGGTTGCTCCACATAGACTTCTTCTTCTAAAATTCCATTTAGAAAGGCACTTTTCACATCCATTTGGTAGACTTCAAAATCCTTGAATGCTGCATATGTAAGGAATAGTCTAATAGCTTCCAGTCTTGCAACAGGTGCATAGGTTTCATCAAAATCTACTCCTTCACATTCTGCATATCTTTTGGCGACTAATCTGGCTTTATTCCCAACAACAGCTCCATCTTCATCACAGTTGTTCTTGTACACCCATTTGGTGCCTATAACCTTCTTGTGATCTAGTCTGTCTGTTAGTTCCCAGACATTGTTTCTCTCCATCTGGTTGAGCTTTTCTTGCATTGCATTGCATTGATCCATGAGTAATCATCCAATGCTTGCTCTGTTGTCTTGGGTTCCATTTGAGACAAGAAACAAGAGAACGTTGCCATTCCTGCTGGTACTGTAGATTGTATGGTTCTGATTCCAGCAGTTAGGTTTCCAATGATCTGTTGAATGGGGTGATCTCGAAGCCATTTGAGGATTTCTTTTTCTTCTTCAAGGTTTGTTCCCCCTGTAGAGTTGCTTTGGTGGACTTCTTCTCTCCCCGCTTCAGCTTGGTTCTGATCTCCTTAGTCTGCAACTGGATCATCTACGGTCTTGTCATCTGCAGGTGGGGATCCTGTCTGATCTGCAGATGGATCTTTATCAGCTCCAGATGTGTCTTCATCAGCAGCAACTGGATCAGGTAGGTTTTGGGGTCCTATCTGATCTGCAGTTGGGTCTTCAAGCTGATCTGCAGGTGAGTCCATCATTCATGTATCATGAATTATGACTTCTTCCAGGGAGGCAGTTTTGAGCTTATTCTCAATTGATTCCACCTTTTTCCTGTACTCAACAGTAGACTCATCAAATACAACATGAGGTGTTTCTTCCACAACTAAGGTTCTTTTGTTAAATACTCCATATGCCTTGCTTCTTTGAGAGTATCCCATAAAGAGACCATCATCAGTTTTAGCATCAAAGGCATTTAGTTGAGTTTTACCATTGTTGTGGATGAAACACTTACAACCAAAAATATGAAAATATGCAACAGTTGGTGTTCTGCCATTCCAAACCTCATATGGAGTTTTGCCATGTCTCCCTACAATCATACTCTTGTTATGAGTGTGGCATCTTTGTGTTGTGACTTCAGCCCGAACCTCTTTGGCGTGTCGGCCTGCAATCATGGACTGTGACTTCCTTCAGGGTTCTGTTCCTTCTTTTAATAACAGCATTCTGCTGTGAAGTCTTGGCTGCAGATATCTCGTCCTGGATCCCATTCTGATCACTGTATTCAGTGATTGCTTTATTTAGAAATTCTCCTCCTCGATCTGATATGATCTTGATGATTGAGAGGGATTTCTCATTGTGGATCTTCCTTAGCAGCTCAGGTAGTTTTGTCAAAGTTTCACTCTTTTTATAGAGAAAAACAATCCATGTATATCTTGAGTAATCATCTGCTACTACTACTAGAGCATGCTTTCTTTCACTCAATGTCCTTGGCTTAATAGGGCCAAATAGATCCATATGAAGTAGATCTAGAATCCTTATAGTGAGAGTGGTAGGCTGAACTGGTTTAAATGATGCTCTTGTTTGTTTCCCTTCTGACATGCATCACAGAGAGCTTCCTTTCTGAATACTTCTTCTGGAAGTCCTCTGACCAGTTTTTGAGAACTGATCTTGTTGATGGGTTTGAAGTTCAGGTGACATAGTCTTTTGTGCCACAACCATCCATTTTATACTATTGTCTTGGATAGAAAACAGGTAATAGGAGTTCCTTTGTTCCAATATATCATATAAACATCTCTTCTTATGAATCCTTGTAGCTTCACTTCTCCAGATAGGATATCTATCACCATGCATTTCCAAATTGTGAAGACTACTAGATTCTTCTCATCACAGAACTGACTTATGCTCAATAGATTGTACTTGAGCCTTTTGATATAATGGACTTTGGATATTGTTATGTTTCCTCTGTGCAGCTCTCCAAAACCTTTTGTTTGACCTCTAGAACTATCTCCAAAGGTTACATCTGGGCCTCTTTCCTTGGTATAATTTGATAGCACCTTCTTGTTCCCGGTCATGTGCCTTGAGCATCCAGAATCTCCAAACCATTCTTCACCTCATATATTTGAATTTGTGGAGATGTGGTAGTAGTCCTTCCACCTTTTCTGCAATCGAACAAGCAGAGATTTAGGCACCCAAATCTGTGTGGGTCCTCGGGGGTTAGTTGGTTTCATGGAGAATTGATTTCTCCTTGGATTATGGAAATTATGGTGATTGCCCCTAAAAGATGTGTATGGTCTGGGCCTATATCCTCGGTTAGGATTGTGTACTGGATATGCCTCATAATATTGGTGGTGTGGGCCATTCCTAAATCATGGTTGAGACCATTTATAAAATCTTTGAGGTCTCCACACCTGTTCGTTTTGGAAATTAGGATAACCTTGAGGTTTTCATTTGCCCCTCCCGTTTTGAAATCTATTTTTGGGGAGTCTTTGATAATAGTGGGCATGTTGTCTAGGCTGCTGCTTTTGTCTTGGCCATTGCCTAGTCTCTTGTCTAGGTGGCTGCCTTGTATACCTTAGCTGCTGTCTAAACTTTTGACTTGGCTGCTGCCTATTTTTAAATACAGGTTTGTAAGTTGGCGCAGCAGACGGGACAAGTGTTTCTCCCTTGATGAAAGTAGTTTTAGAACTAGAGGTAGTGTTGGGGTCATATCCAAGGACTGATCTGGAATATAGTGGCCTTTTATTCATACACAATTCATCTAAGGTTATAGAAGCTTTGAGAGAAGTTATCTCATTAGCCTGTGTGTTACTTAGCTATGCCAGTTTAGCAAACTCAAATTTAACATGAGCAAGTGCAGCTGATTTCTCACTATTTAAAATAGTTAATCTTTTGATCTCAGCTGTAGTATTATCAGCCTGGTTTTTCAACTTGTCTTCAGCCTCCTTTTCAAATTCAGATTTGGTTTTAATAACTCTAAGCTGAGTTTTTCAAAGTTATTTTTCAGCTGCCTATTCTCATCTTGCAGCTGGGTCTTCTCGGTTGATATAGTCACATATGCAGATTTTAATTTCTCAAAATATTTGAGAAGATGATTGATAGACTCATGTAAGTCCATATCCTAAGACATGTCTGAGCTGTTATTATTTGAAACTTAGGGTTTAGATGTTACCTATTCATCAGCTAAGTTGGCCATCAGGCAATTATACTCTTCATCATCATCAGAGAAGAATCCACTGCTGGAATCTACTCTCTCTTGGTCTTCTCCCATGAAAGCTTTTCTCTTGTCTTGTTTTTTGCCCACTTCCTTCTTGCCTTCATCCTTCTTAATATCAGGACAATCAATTTGAATATGTACTGTCTTGTGGAAATTGTAGCACTCCACCTTCCAGCTTCCAGCCATTTGATTTCTCCTAGGATTTTCTTTATAATTCTTCTTATATTTGGAGTAATTCTTCCAGAAGTTGATGAATCTCTACATTATAAACGCCATTTCTTCCTCAAAATCTAGGGTATTTGGAGGCTTGACTTCAGATAAGCTCTTGGCGGGGGACTCAGCTGCATATGCTATTCCTTTCTCTGCAGGCTCGGTTGATGATGAACTAAGCTCAAACTCATAAGCCTTTAGGCAAGAGAACAGCTCCTGGATCTTTATTTTGTTAAGATCCTTGGATTCTCTCATGGCTACTACATTCATATTCCATTCTGGGCTGAGATATCTTAGAACTTTCAGGGCCATCTCCCTGTTGCCATATGTTTTTCCCAGAGAATTAATTTCATTAATTATTTCTGTGAATCTTGTGTGTACTTGGCCGATAGACTCTCCATTCTTCATCTTGAAGTTTTCAAACTTTTGGGTAGCGATTGACAACCTGTTCTCTTTTATTAGCTCAGTTCCTTCGCACATCACAGTTAGAGTATCTCAAATTTCTTTGGCATTCTTGCAATTCTTGATCTTCACCATTGTTGATTTGTCAAGAGTTTGATACAACACGTCTCTGGCCTGGTTGTCAAGATTGGCCAGCTTTTTTTCTTCGGTGGTCAGCTCCTTCCTCTTCTTGGGGATCTTCTCTGGCTTCCCGGCTACTATCTCCTCAGGGGTGTTGTCCTTCTCTAATATGAAAGGACCATATTCGATTTACACCACATCTCGTCATGGATGGAAGATAAATTTGCTTGCATCCTTATCTTCCAAAGATCATACTCGTCAACTGGAAAAACAGGTAATCTAGAATGCATGTGTTGCATGTGTCCCATTCTTAATGATAGATTAAATATATATCCTCGATATGCGGATCTGGTTCTGAAAAATTGAACCAACCACTCCGATACCACTTTTAGGTCACAAGTTGTCCAGGAATAAGTCTAGAGGGGGGTGAATAGACTTATTGAAACACTTTTCCACAAAGGGTGAGTTTCTCAGCTGATAGGTACATATGACTTGAAGTCGTCTGTAGACAGGTATGCGGAAGTCAGCTGATGACGAAAGCAAATAACTAAACAATGGAACGGTTAAGTATGTATGCAGTAGGTAAGTATGATACTAAAGTAGTAAAATACGCAAGAAATTTATAGTGGTCTCAGAGGTGGGGTAATCCTCTACTAATCCACTTTTCTCCAAACCAGTTGGAGATGAACCCACTATAATTCTCAACCAGTGATAAATATTACAGTGATTCTACTTAGCTACAACAACTTCTAACCAGTGGAAATCCTGTCGTTGCAACTCCTTCCGACTGCCTAGCACCTTTTGATCTTTAAATCTTTGGATGCCTATCAGTCACGCACACTTAAACCAGTGAAGTACCCCGAGCTCAGGTTTTAAGACACGAGTGTTTGTCTTCTCCAACTAAGAGCTTCTTCAAGTAAGAACTTTTGAACTCTTGCTCTTCACGATGCTATTTGTTCACTTGATTGCTTTAATTGCTTTAATTGCTTGAGAGTGTTGTTCCCATCGTACTTAACTCAATTCAAATATCCAGGTATGTATAGATGTAGATCCTTGAGCTTCCTTCATAGCCGTTGCATTTCCTGTAACAAATCCGTCCGTTGGAGAAATAGACTTCTTTGTTTTTCTTTCCGAACATTGCAACACTGGATTCCCTTATTTTAATCCATTTCCGACCGTTGTGAAGACTTTCACGTTGAGGCGCTGAAACTTTATATTATAATATGATTAAAGTCTTCAGTGGTGGGTCTGGATGAATATTTAATTCATTTGCTTTTTCGGGATCTCTCCAGTCTGTCACTTATCGCCCGCATGTGACTTTCCGTGATTATTGACTTTCAAGGTATGTTGATGTGGACTAGATTACTTGGCTGATTACTTTGACAGAACTTAGCTGTTCTCTTTTTGGTCAATTTGTCTGACGTATGTAGTCAACCTTATCTTATGTCGGACTTCTCTGATGACTTCTCTGAGGTGACTTCTCTGATGAAGTTCTCTGTCCTGACTGATCTTCGGATCTGAAGCCTTCTGACCTGATGAACTTATCTGATCTGATGGTCAAACTTCAGATGACTTGGACTCCGTCTGATCACTTGACTGAAGTTTGGTGAAACTTCTCTGATAAATATTTTGACCAGGACATCACTGATAAATCTCTTTCTTCAGACCGTTGTCTGATGATTAGTCGTCTGTGGTTAACCTTCTCTGATCAGTTGAGTTGACCAGGACTTCTCTGATATGAACTTATCTGAGATTTATACTTAGCCGATTTTTAAGCCTAATTTACATGGCCTATAGAAGATAGTCTGGTTCTTCTTTACATTTTGCCAAGTATTCAACTATACTCAATTTGGCCTATAGAAGATACTCATTTGGTTCTTCTTTACATTTTACCAAGTACTTAAGGACATACATTTGAATAAACAAACAAATACAGGGATGACATCATCAAAATCTAATAAGTGTTCCTAACACCCCTCAGTTAAATACCAATTATTTAAAATATCATTTGAAAAAATATATTAATTTTGATTTTTGGGGATCCAACCGAGAGTTAGTTTTTTATTTGATACATAGACGATATTCGGTATTGTGGTTCCTTTAGGAATCCAAACTTTTTTAATTTTGATCGTCCGTCTTGGGCTTTTGAAAATTGAAATATGATGCCCAATTTTTAAACATTTATCACATTTGGGCATTTTAAAATTTAAGGATTCGGTTTTATTACAAGGTTTGAATACTAACCCCCATTTCTTTAAAGAAATTTTTTGAAGTGACAATAATTGAATTCTTAAGTTCGTTTTGAACTTTTAAAAGATCATACTTTAATTTATTTTTATTTTCAAGACATTGAGAATGACCGGTTTCAAAAACTTCCCCTTTTTCTTTTATTTTGGAAATTTTGATTTCTAAAAACTTATTTTTCGCTTTGAGGGATTTGTTATCAAGTAAAGCATTTTGAAAATCCTTATGCAAAACTTCGAATGCTTCAAAAAGTTCATCGTGAGAGGAAATACTTACCTGGCTTTCGATGTCGCTTTCGTCGAGTGAACTCCTTGCCATGAGTGTGAGGTTATTTTGAATATATTCATCATCATCTTCTTCACCCTAAGTAGCTATTAAGACTTCTTTCTTGGAAGTCGAGGCTCGGAAATTTCTAGCAAAGTAGCCTGGTTTGCCACACTTTCGACAATTATTGTCGAATTTTTTTACTAACTCGTCTTGATGTATTTTATTCTCCGGTTTAATAAGTTTTGAAACTTATTTGTGTTTTTGGCAAAATATGCCGATTCTTCATCATCTTCATCTACCGGGATTTCATCGTTCTTTGACATATTGGCTTTCAAAGCTATTGATCTTTCTTTCGGTTTTGGCTTAGTGTTCCGAGATTTAAGAACTATCTTGTAGTTTATTAATGAACCAATGAGGTCACTAAAATCAAGATTATTTAAATATTTTGATTCCATAATCGCCGTAACCGTCTCCTCTCATTCAACAGGTAGTGATCATAGGATTTTCTTTACTTTTTCACTACTTGTTAATGGTTTCCCAAAACAAGGTAGTCCATTAGTAATGACCGAAAATCGGGCGAGAATGTTCATTATGTACTCATCACTTTTCATCATAAGTGGCTCATGGTCGTGGGGGAGCATTTATCTTTGTCTCCTTGACTTGCGATGTTCTTTCATGAGTTGCCTCAAGCATTTTCCAAATCTCTTTAGCACTATCACATGATGATATCCGGTTGTGTTCTTCCGGATTTAGAGCACAATAAAGCAATTGCGTTTCTTTACAATTATGATGATCGTTTATCCAATCTTCATCACTATAATCTTCAAATCTTTTGAGAGAGTGGTACGCTTTTGTAGGAATTTCTGGACCTAGGCAAATAACTTCCAAAAGATCGATATCATAAGCTCGGATTAATATCGACATCTTCTTCTTTCAAGTCATGAAGTTTGATCCATCAAAGAATGGAGGTCGGTTTAAGGCAAGACCTTCAACTGGGGTAAATTGGAGCGCCATTGGATCTTTTTCTCCTATGATGTCAGGTCACTTTTAGAGATACCACTCCAATACCAATTGTTGGGAATTTGGTACCGCCACTTGAATAGTGTGGTGTAGAGTTTTCAAATTCTTTTGTGATTGTGGAAGCGTAATTAAATTGCAGAAGATAAACAACACAAGATTTATAGAGGTTCGGTCAATTGTGCCTACGTCCTCTCTCTGTATCTTTTTCTATAGGCTTAATATCAACCTTATCCACCTTGTCTTCTATCAGTCTGTGGTAAACCGTTACAATCTCGTCTTCTATCAGTCTGAGATAAACCGTTACAAGCTTGTCTTTATGTCGGTCCAAGATAAACCGTTTTCCTTTTCGATCATACAAGGAAGCAACCTATCTGGCTTTTGACTGGTACTAGACAAACCTCATGCGGATTAGATATGATTATAATAATACCGGACCAACGATCCTAATAACACCGAATCAATCTACAATCATTTCTTTCCTCTCGTGTATATGTTTTCATGTATGAACACTCAAACACTTGACAATATAACTCGATTACAACAACAAATATGAATATAACAATATCATATGTATATATAATTTGCTTGGAGATGTTGTTTTGAATGATACAAAATGTCTTGGTATTTATAGGCATAAAGCCTCAACTAGACGTTAGCCTCTGCTGTCTTCGTTACGTGCGTTATGCTGCATGCATGACATGTAACACTCTCGATATATTCAAGAGTATTACAACGCCTTAAATTCTTTACGTAAGAATTTACAAGGCTAAGGAAACGAAATGACAATAACAACACCAACAAACGATGGACACAAAAATAAAATACAATGATTCTGAATCAATACTGAAGATACAAACATCTAACGGTGAACATTAATACATACCCAAATTAATCATAACAAAAGACAATATGCTCGAGTACTTAATTAAACGCAATCATGTGACAATTAAATCCGGTCGGAACATCACTCTGCACCTTCGTTGTCATGCAGCTCCAGTGGTTGTTTTCCCGCTCTTCTAGATCCGGAACATAAAACAAATGTCCACCCCCGAAGGGGCTAGCACAGCGATGCTAGTACAAGTACGATAATTATACAACAATGATTTATTCACAATAATCATGACAAGTTTCTCCAATGAGAAATAATAACAACACATAACACTTCATGACAATTTCAACATAATCGTGGTATTCCAGCGATCCAGCGCACACATCCTTAGATTCCCATGATGATACCATCGGACCAACGCATGGTGGAATTACCTGTCCAACGATCCAGCGCACTTAGCTATAGATTCCCATGATGATCCCGTAGGACCAACGCATGGTGGACAATTAATCACAACACATATATACAATACCACAATCAACATAATCGACATCAATACGAATAAATGTAATTAAAGTACTTGCCTCAAATTGACGATAAGGATAATACTTCGACGGATAGCAATACACTCGAAGGTCGCCCCTTCGATCAATCACGTTGCAAAGCTCGGACGTTAAACGAAAGAAATAATATAGGGTTCATTTAAAACAAGGTTACATGACACCAACGAGAAATAATAACAAGGAAAGTATCAACATACCTTAATGTAGAAGACAATGATGAACACTTGACGAAAATCCAACACCGGAAGCTTGAGTACTAATCCAAAGTGCTTCCAATCCTCAATGACCAAGTAGAGATGATATACAAGTGTTTAAGTATCAAGGGGAACTCTCTGGACTTGAAGGAAATGAAGGAGAAGTGAAAGGAAACGAGGTGAAATGAAATGGGGTGGTGTGCCATTTATATTGTCCTGAGCTTTATGTATGTTAGCCTTAGTGCTTAACATACGTTATCCACTTAGCGTACGCTATCTGATATCCTTAACGTATGCTATCGTCCAATGATAGCTTACTACCTCGCTCCTGTTCTCCCTTACGTATGCTACATCAACCCAATTACGTACGTAATCGACTATAATTAGCGTACGCCATCACTTAGTGTACGTTAATCCCCGTTGACCCGAAATTGTCCAGGTTCATGCCGCGAGAATCTTATCCGAGTCCACCACTAACTGGCCCATGTTCTAGCCGCCTTGATCAATTATTGGCTGTCTTATGTATGCTATGCTTCTTTCATAGCATACGCTATCCGTAGTACATAACGTACGTTACGCTTACTAGCTAGCGTACGTTATGGCGTAGTTGCATGTGAAAGTTTACAAGTTGATATTATCATGCATGTGGATTCAAATACGGAAAAAATCATACTTCGATTATCGATATCTCAAATTCGAATAATACAAGGTTCAAATACCGACGAAAATACTCAATAATTTATCCGGATATTACATAGCGTACATTAACCTTGTTATGTACATTAACACTTTCCTGTTACGTACGTTAACTGCTTGTTGATTCAGTCCAGTAGCTTCTGTCTTTTCTATTACGTATGTTATCCCATACGTCTTGTGTATGTTTACACCTTGTAGCGTATGTTAAACTTGACTCGTAGCATACGTTAAGTTATAGTCATATATCTGTTGCATGCCTTTTTGACTTTACTCTGAGTCTTCCCAACGGTTCAATATTTGAACTCGGATTAAAATTACATTACGTACGTTAACTCATATAATTACATACGTTATTGACACCTTCATTGCGTACGTCATTTGCCATGCATTACGTACGTTAACTGTTTGTCATACTCGTCTGCCTTCAGATGGGTATGTATTACGTACGTTACCTATTCCTTATAGCGTACGTTATATTGATTTTGCTTCAAACAATGTTCTTTTGTCTAGCTCGTGCGTCGTTGACTTCTTTATTGAGACATTGTTGTTTTGCTTTGTTTCATTGTTGTTTTTCTTACAACGACAACACATCATCAAAACTATTTTATAATTATGTGGAATAGAATATTCCAATAATCTTTCCCTTTTTGATGATGACAAACAACAATCTTCTGATGGGATTTATACCTGCAAGAATAAAGATATTATACAGATCAAAGTTTTCTGCTTTGTCCGTCTCCTTAGTTTTCTTCTCCCCATCATCCTTTTCTTCTTTTCAACTTCTTCTCATTTTTTCTTTTTCAACTTCTTCTTTTATTTTCACGACTTACTTCTCCTTCGTCTTCTCCCCCTTTCTTGATCGGGATATTTTTATTTTTCTCGTCATTCTTCCATGACTTATATTCTCCTATTCTCATATTCTCTCCATTTTTGTCATAATCATAAAGTGCAATAATATCAATAAAAGTCGATAAAATTAAGTATGACAAGTAACAGGTAAAACTACCCCTGGAAAATAGATTTCCCCATTTTAAAAATATAACCCCCTGAGTTAAATACTAATTATTTAAAAATATCATTTGAAGAAATATATTAATTTTGATTTTTAGGGATCCAACCGAGAGTTGGTTTTTTATTTGATACATAGACGATATTCGGTATTGTGGTTCCTTTAGGAATCGAAACCTTTTTAATTTCTTGGGCTTTAATAGAAATATGATGCCCAATTTTTGAACATTTATCACATCGAGTATTTTAAAATTTAAGGATTTCGTTTTATTACAAGGTTTGAATCCTAACCCCTGTTTGTTTAAAGAAAATTTCTGAAGTGTAAGTAATTGTTCAAACTTGTCGCTACCACAAGAAAATTTATTCATTGAATTCTTAAGTTCGTTTTGAACTTGTAAAAGATCATACTTTAATTTATTTTTATTTTCAAGACATTGAGAATGATCGGTTTCAAAAACTTCCCCTTTTTCTTCTAATTTGGAAATTTTGATTTCTAAAAATTTATTTTTCGCTTTCAGGGATTTGTTATCAAGTAAAGGATTTTGAAAATCCTTATGCAAAAGTTCGAACGCTTCAAAAAGTTCATCGTGAGAGGAAATACTTACCTGGCTTTCGACGTCGCTTTTATCGAGTGAACTCCTTGCCATGAGTGCGAGGTTATTTTGAATATATTCATCAGCATCCTGTTCGTCACTCCAAGTAGCTATTCAGACTTCTTTCTTGGAAGTCGAGGCTCGGAAATTTCTAGCAAAGTGGCCTGGTTTGCCATAATTTCAACAATTATTGTCGAATTTCTTTGACTCACTCGTCTTGATGTATTTTCTTCTCCGGTTTAATAAATTTTGAAACTTATTTATGTTTTTGGCATAATATGCCGATTCTTTATCATCTTCATCTATCAGGATTTCTTCATTCTTTGACGTTTTAGCTTTCAAAGCTATTGATCTTTCTTTCGAATTTGGCTTGGCGTTCCGAGATTTAAGAACTATCTCGTAGTTTATTGGTGAACCAACAAGGTCACTAAATCAAGATTATTTAAATCTTTTGATTCCATAATCGTCTCGTCTCATTCAACAGGTAGTGATCTTAGGATTTTCTTAACCTTTTCACTACTTGTTAATGGTTTCCCAAAACAATCTAGTCCATTAGTAATGACCGAAAATCGATCGAGCATGTTCGTAATATACTCGTCACTTTTCATCATAAATAGCTCATGGTCGTGGAGGAGTATATTTATCTTCGTCTCCTTGACTTGCAATGTTCTTTCATGAGTTACTTCAAGCATTTACCAAATCTCTTTGGCACTATCACATGATGATATTCGGTTGTGTTTTTCCGGATTTAGGTCACAATAAAGCAATTGTGTTGCTTTACAATTGTGATGATAGTTTTTTCAATCTTCATCACTATAATCTTCAAAGCTTTTGAGAGAGTCGTACGGTTTTGAAGGAATTTTTGGAGCTTTAGACTAGTACTAGACAAACCTCACTCGCATTAGATATGATTCTAATAATGCTGGATCAACGATCCTAATAACACCGAATCAATCTACAATCCTTTGTTTCCTCTCCTATATATGTTTTCGTGTATAAACACTCAAACACTTGACAATATAGCTCTATTACAACAATACAGATGAATATAACAATATCAGATGTATATATGATTTGCTTGGAGTTGTTTTGAATGATACAAAATGTCTTGGTATTTATAGGTATAAAGCCTCAACTAGCCGTTTGCCTCCGCTATATTCATTATGTGCGTTATGCTTCATGCATAGCCTACGTTAACCTTGTTATGTACGTTAACACTTTCCTGTTACGTACGTTAACTGCTTGTTGATTCAGTCCAGTAGCTTCTATCTCTTCTATTACATATGTTATCCCATACGTCTTGCGTATGTTAAGTACACCTTATAGCGTATGCTAAACTTGCCTCGTAGCGTACGTTAAGTTATAGTCATATATCTGTCGCATGCCTTTTTTGCTTTCCTCCAAATCTTCCCAACGGTCCAATATTTGAACTCAGATTCAAACTGCATTATGTATGTTAAATCATATAATTACATATGTTATTGACTCCTTCATTGCGTACATCATTTGCCACGCATTGCGTACATTAACTGTTTGTCATACTCATCTGCCTTCAGATTGTAATATCCGTATTTTTCTTTCCCTTGTATTTTCGTTTTTGGTGTATTTCTCGATCGTAGTGACCCTCGTGTACTTTTCAGCGTGTCCTTCCTGTCAAACTGTTGAACTGTATTCTCGTTATTGTTGTGCGGAACCGCCGTTTAGGGGTTGCCGTGGATCCATTTCGTGTTGTTGGTTCCCAAATATTGATTCCCATCGTTTTATTCTCTTTCCGGATCATTTTTTATCATTTTGGAACCCAAAAGGGGGTGTGGGCCGCGGCACAAGGTGTGTGCGCCGCGGCACACAAATTCCTTCAGTTGTGGGTCGAACAAACTGTACTGTGTGCCGCGGCACACCCATACGGTGCCGCGGCACAGTGCCGAGCGATCTGCGGCACACTGTCGGTGCCGCGGCACACTCGTGTGTCTCCTGCGACCAAAACCCAATCAGACGGGTGCCGCGGCACGCAGCCGTCTTGCGGCACAATGCCGAAACCTGGGAGTAAATTTTTGGCCTGTGCCGCGGCACACCTAAGCTGTGCCGCAGCACACAAAGCGGTCAACTGTGCAAACTCGTCTTTATTAGACGAAATCGGCCGTCTCCTTCTTCATTTTCACTGCGCGAGAGAGAGAGAGAGTTAAGGGGGGGGGGGAGAACTCTCAAGCATTCTTCATTCGGGAGTCGATTTTCATCATCTTCCTTCGGTTGTGAGGCTCGGGCAATCAATCTAACGCGTGTTCTACGGATCTTGGTACTTGAATCTCCTAAGGTAATATTTCTAGAACCCTAGTTTCGATTAATTTGGGGGTTTTGGGATTTTCTTCCGATTAGTTCCGTTTTGTTGATGGATTCATGATGTATACGATTGATATTGTTAATCTCTTTAGTTTTCCTACGGATTCATGGATATTTTGTGGATTTTTACGGAATCGAAAGGGTTTGGTTGTGGTCCGCCCTCGTTGTTATTTTTGGTATGAATATACATGAATCATAGGCGGGTTTCTGGGTGTATTCCATTTCCGTAATCGTCTAGAGTTGGTTGTGATTGTGTTATTCGAATCGTTAGGTTCATTTCCGCCGGTTCCTTGCGGTCGTGTTCAACTCTTCCGTTCCGTTCGTGTCATCGTCTAATTAATCGAGGCAAGTATCCCTATGAACTTACAATCTTGACATAGTAGTTTTGTATGAGAAATTGTGTGTGTGTGTGTATGCTCACTACGGGTTAGACTCGACGGGGTCTCGGTAGGGTTCCACGGAGGTGTGGATCGACGAGCTTTGCTTTTAACCACTACGGGTTAGACTCGACGGGGTCTCGGTAGGGGTCCACGGAGGTGTGGATCGACGGTTAATTGTGGTGAATTTTACAAATGTGATTTGATATTGGCATTTCCGGAAATGAGTGTTTTCGAACGGTTCTCTCTATTGCATGCATTACTATATGTGTAAGATGTAAGTTGTTCATCTGGTTACTTGTACTAGCGTAATGGCTAACCCCTCTGGGGACCCGTTTTGGGGAAATTCGTTTTATGAATTTCAGGTCAGGTTCATCGAGACGAGCGGGCGCTGGACCAAGATTACGGATGATGGCCGTGCGTGATGATTGTGCACGAGTGACGTTTTAGTGTCTTTTACCTTTTCATCTTATGTGGTTTTGAACTAATAGTTGTACTCGAGTACTTAAGGGGTTCTTGTTCGTTCGGATTGTATTGTTGCTTATTATGTTGTGTTGGATGATGATGTTATATTGACCGGTTTAACCGGGTGGATTATCATTTTGCGTCTTTATGACATGGTATTGTTCTCGTTTATGTGAGTCGATGAGTATGATCTTTGTTCAGCCTGGTGGGTCCCATATAGGGATTAACGGCTATGTAATATACCTCGAATATCTTGAGGGTGTTACAGAAAATGGTATCAGAGCACTAGGTTTATGGATACCTAGGATTGTCGGTTTATTGGGTCTTGTGGTGTTTTGTTTTGCACATCATCGTCACGCTGCCATGATTCCGGTACTACCAGTGTCCGTAAGTTTTCCTTCCTCTGTTCATTAATTCCTTGTATCGTACCCTAGATTCTCGACTTGTGATTGTTCTTTTATTGTACTGGTCCTCGTATGGTTTTTGCTACTTATTTAACTCCAGTATGGATGCTGGAAGAGGTCGTGGTCGCGGTCGTGGTCGTGGACGCGGCCGGGGACGTGGGGCAGCCGGTGGGGCGGCCACATCACAGTCTTCGGAGCCAGCGATCCGGCTGTCATAGCCATGCTTCTTCTCAGGAGCGTGCCGATCTTGGTATTGCGGCCGTTATGCAACAAATGGTGAACCAAATGGCGGCAATAGCTCAGGCGGTTCAGAACCCGGATCAGGCCCATGCTAATCGGGGCGAAGCGGACCGTTGGATCCAAGATGTCATCAAGATGCATCCTCCTCAGTTTTCGGGAGCTTCAGACCCGATTGGCTGGGAAGGGTGGATCAAGGAGATATCTAAGATCTTCGTTGCCACTAACTGTCCCGAGGAACGTAGAGTCCCGATTGCTCAATACTTTCTCACAGGGGACGCCACGGACTGGTGGGAGGCCGTTGGGCCCAAAGACCATGCTGCTTCGTGGGCTGAGTTTCAAGAGTTGATGGAGACCGAATATTGCCCGTGGCCAGTCAAACAGGCTCGGGTACATGCTTTTTATGATGCTCAACCGCGGGATGTCCCCGTAGCTCAAGCTATTGCTGATTTTAACAAGGAGTTGGGTTATGTGAAAACCCAAGTTGTCGAGGAGAGTGACAAAATTTTCCATTTCTCCAGACGGATGAAGTTGCCGATTCGGGACTATATGTCGGGGCTTGTATGCACTACATTGAAAGATTACCAGAGCAGGGCCCTTGGTTATGATATGTCTGTGACGGCGAGCGAGGCGGCCCGCGAGAGTAAGAAGCAGAAGTCCGCCGGAAACTTTTCGGGCCACAAGAGTGGGGGTCAGCAGAGATCCCAATCTGCTAACTTCCCCACCGGTGGTGGTCCAGCTCGTTCCGCTGGGGGTCCTCGTGGAACTACCAGTGCTCCTTTTCGTGATGTGAAGTGTTTCAATTGTGGTCGTACAGGCCACATCAGTCGTACTTGTTTGAGCCCTCTGCTGACGTGTAATCAGTGTGGCCAGCCGGGCCACAAGGCTGCTTTTTGTGCTGAGAGGGAGAAAATTCTTGGTGCCCGGGCTTCCATTCCAGCGCCTAGGGAACCAAGTGTGAATCAGGGATCGTTTGCTCCTCAATCTCCGCCGAGTGCTAGTCGGGGGAGAGGTCGGGGTCAGCCCTCTAAGGGGGGAGCTTCCAGTGTCGGCTCAGCCCACCCGCATGTCTATGAGATGCGGAAAGCCGATGATCCAGCGGCTACCGTGGCGACAGGTACCGTTTATATTCTTTCTCATCCTGTCAGTGTGCTTTTCGATTCCGGTGCTACGCATTCGTTCATATCTTTGGATTGTGTACGCCGTTTGAGTCTCGACTGTTTGATGCCTTGTGAACCCTTCATCGTTAAGCTTCCTAGCGGTGATAGGATCGTTGGTGATCAGGAGGTTCGAGACTGTTCTGTACTTATTTGTGAGAGGACTTGGCCCTCTAATCTTATTGTTGTGGATATTGAGGGTGAGGATTTGATTCTCGGGGATGATTGGCTCGAGCGGCATGGTGCAATCATGAATTACCGCACGAGAATCATCACCATGTTAGCTGATGATGGCACCGAGCACTCTTTCGCCGGGCGAAAGAGGGGGAACCAGAAACTCGTTATTAACGCCTTGAAGGCGATGAGACTCCTGCGAAAGGGGTGTACCGGATATTGGTGCTATGCCTTGAAGACGGAGAGTGGTGGAGTCGAGTTTTCGTCGATTCCAATCGTTAATGAATTTCCTGATGTTTTTCTTGACGAGTTACCGGGATTGCCACCGGATCGTGAGGTCGAGTTCGCTATAGAGTTAGAGCCGGGTGCGGCTCCTATTTCGAAGGCACCCTATCGCATGGCACCTTCAGAGATGGCAGAGTTGAAGAAGCAGTTGAGTGAGCTTCTTGAGTCGGGGTATGTTCGACCGAGCGCCTCGCCTTGGGGCGCACCGGTCCTGTTTGTGCGGAAGAAGGATGGTTCACTACGTTTGTGTATCGACTATCGCGAACTAAACAAGGTGACCATCAAAAACAAGTATCCTTTGCCGAGAATTGACGACTTATTCGACCAGTTGCAGGGAGCTGCGGTATTCTCGAAGATTGATTTGAAATCGGGATACTATCAGCTCCGGGTGAGAGAGTCCGATGTGCCGAAAACAGCCTTTCGGACGAGGTACGGACACTATGAGTTCGTAGTCATGCCTTTCGGGTTAACTAATGCGCCGGCGGTGTTCATGCAGTTGATGAACAAAGTTTTTATCGAGTATTTGGATAAGTGCGTCGTCGTCTTTATTGACGATATTCTTATTTATTCGAGGAACGAGGAAGAGCATGCCCATCATTTGCGGATAGTGTTAGACATTTTGAGAGCCGAGCAACTCTATGCGAAGTTCTCGAAATGTGAGTTCTGGCTGAAGGAAGTGATGTTTTTGGGCCACGTGATTTCATCCGAGGGGGTTCGTGTAGATCCGCATAAGGTCGAGGCAGTGTTGGATTGGGCACCGCCCAAAAATGTGAAGGAGGTCCGTAGTTTCTTGGGTTTGGCTGGCTACTACCGTAGGTTCGTCGAGGGTTTCTCGAAATTGGCTCGACCACTTACACAGCTGCTCCAGAAATCCGAGAAGTTAAATGCGGAATGACGAGAGGCGATTCGATTTGAGGAGGAGTCAAGAAGCGTTTGACTTCAGCTCCGGTTTTGGCGTTGCCATGTGGCAACGAGGGATTCGCCGTTTATAGCGATGCTTCGGGTCAGGGTCTTGGGTGCGTATTAATGCAGCACGGCAAGACCATTGCCTTTGCGTCGAGACAGTTGAGGCCGTATGAGCTTAACTACCCTACCCATGATTTGGAGTTAGCGGCAGTCGTTTTTGCGCTCAAAATTTGGCGTCACTATCTTTTCGGCTCTACATGTCAGATTTTTACCGATCATAAAAGTCTGAAATACATATTTACTCAGCGGGAGTTGAATATGAGACAGAGGAGGTGGTTAGAGCTGATTAAGGATTATGACCTCGAAATCCTTTATCATCCGGGCAAGGCGAACGTCGTGGCCGACGCCTTGAGTCGGAAACCGATTGCATTGCGATCGCTTGAGATCCTTACGTCTCAGTCCGAGCTTCGGCGAGCTTTAATCGAGTTAGATGTTGAGGTTACATGTTGGAAGCCGGACAATTTCGTGCTTTGGAAATTTCGTCATCTTTGATCGATGAGATTAAGCTGAAGCAGTCAGAGGATCCGATGATTACTCAAATCCGAGAGAATGTTCTTAAGGGAAAGTCTCCTGGGTTTGTGATTCACGAGGATGGTATTTTGAGATTTCAGAGTCGGCTTTGTGTGCCGAACGACTCAGAGTTGAGACAGAGTATTTTACGGGAGGCCCATGTTACACCCTATTCCGTTCATCCTGGTTCGAGTAAGATGTACAAGGACCTGAGAAGAAACTTCTGGTGGAATGATATGAAGGATGAGGTCGCACAGTTTGTAGCGAGATGTTTGACTTGTCAGCAGGTCAAGATCGAGCACCGGCCGGCCAGTTATTGCGATCCTCCCGTTCCGGAATGGAAATGGGAAGATATATCGATGGATTTCGTTACGAGTTTGCCGAGATCGAGGTCGGGCATGAATATGGTATGGGTGATTGTTGATCGCCTGACCAAGTCGGCACATTTTCTGAGCATCAAGGACACTTGGGGCCCGGAGAAGTTAGCTCGTGTGTTTATCGCGCAGATCGTGAGACTTCACGGTACTCCGAAGTCTATTGTTTCGGATCGTGACGGCCGTTTTGTATCGCACTTCTGGCAGGCGGTGCATAAGGCGTTGGGTACCCGGTTGCGTTTGAGTACCTCTTTTCATCCCCAGTCAGATGGACAGTCGGAACGTACTATCCAGACGTTCGAGGACTTGTTGCGTGCCTGTGCTCTCGATTGGAGTAGTGACTGGGAGGAACATTTTCCGCTGATCGAATTCATGTACAACAACAGTTGGCACGCGTCGATTCGGATGGCACCGTATGAGGCACTTTATGGGCGGCGATGTCGATCACCTATTTGTTGGAATGAGGCGTCCGATTTGGTCGGGACCGAGCCGGATGTCGTTTTAGAGACGAGGCGGAAGATAGAATTAATTCGGGAATGGATGTTGACCGCCGAGTCGGCGAGTCGTATCTGCGACGTCCGTCGTCGACCTTTGGAATTCGAGGAGGGAGACCACGTTTTGCTAAAGGTGTCGCCGACGAAGGGAGTTTTTCGTTTTGGGAAGAAAGGAAAGTTGAGTCCGAGATTTATCGGCCCCTTTGAGATCCTCGAGCGAGTAGGTGGGTTGGCATACCGTTTGGCGTTACCTCCGGCCTTGAGTCATGTTCATAGCGTTTTCCATGTTTCCCAGTTGAGGAAATATGTCCCGGATCCTAGTCACATCATCGATTATGGTGAGATTGATGTCGCCGAGGATGTTACTTTTGAAGAGCGCCCTTTGAAGATTTTGGAGCATCGTGAGAAACGATTGAGGCATAAGACCATACCTTTGGTCAAGGTGCAGTGGTCGAGACACGGTATCGAGGAGGCAACTTGGGAAACCGAGGATAGCATGCGTGCTAGGTACCCCGAGTTGTTTATCTCTTAAGTTTCGGGACGAAACTTATTTTTAGAGGGGTAGAATGTAATATCCGTATTTTTCTTTCCCTTGTATTTTCGTTTTTGGTGTATTTCTCGATCGTAGTGACCCTCGTGTACTTTTCAGCGTGTCCTTCCTGTCAAACTGTTGAACTGTATTCTCGTTATTGTTGTGCGGAACCGCCGTTTCGGGGTTGCCGTGGAGCCATTTCGTGTTGTTGGTTCCCAAATATTGATTCCCATCGTTTTATTCTCTTTCCGGATCATTTTTTATCATTTTGGAACCCAAAAGGGGGTGTGGGCCGCGGCACAAGGTGTGTGCGCCGCGGCACACAAATTCCTTCAGTTGTGGGTCGAACAAACTGTACTGTGTGCCGCGGCACACCCATCCGGTGCCGCGGCACAGTGCCAGGCCAGTGCCGCGGCACACCTGTCCGGTGCCGCGGCACACTCGTGTGTCTCCTGCGACCAAAACCCAACTGTACCGGGTGCCGCGGCACACGCAGGCTGTGCCGCGGCACAATGCCGAAACCTGGGAGTAAATTTTTGGCCTGTGCCGCGGCACACCTAAGCTGTGCCGCAGCACACAAAGCGGTCAACTGTGCAAACTCGTCTTTATTAGACGAAATCGGCCGTCTCCTTCTTCATTTTCACTGCGCGAGAGAGAGAGAGAGAGTTAAGGGGGGGGGGGGAGAACTCTCAAGCATTCTTCATTCGGGAGTCGATTTTCATCATCTTCCTTCGGTTGTGAGGCTCGGGCAATCAATCTAACGCGTGTTCTACGGATCTTGGTACTTGAATCTCCTAAGGTAATATTTCTAGAACCCTAGTTTCGATTAATTTGGGGGTTTTGGGATTTTCTTCCGATTAGTTCCGTTTTGTTGATGGATTCATGATGTATACGATTGATATTGTTAATATCTTTAGTTTTCCTACGGATTCATGGATATTTTGTGGATTTTTACGGAATCGAAAGGGTTTGGTTGTTGTCCGCCCTCGTTGTTATTTTTGGTATGAATATACATGAATCGTAGGCGGGTTTCCGGGTGTATTCCATTTCCGTAATCGTCTAGAGTTGGTTGTGATTGTGTTATTCGAATCGTTAGGTTCATTTCCGCCGGTTCCTTGCGGTCGTGTTCAACTCTTCCGTTCCGTTCGTGTCATCGTCTAATTAATCGAGGCAAGTATCCCTATGAACTTACAATCTTGACATAGTAGTTTTGTATGAGAAATTGTGTGTGTGTGTATGCTCACTACGGGTTAGACTCGACGGGGTCTCGGTAGGGGTCCACAGAGGTGTGGATCGACGAGCTTTGCTTTTAACCACTACGGGTTAGACTCGACGGGGTCTCGGTAGGGGTCCACGGAGGTGTGGATCGACGGTTAATTGTGGTGAATTTTACAAATGTGATTTGATATTGGCATTTCCGGAAATGAGTGTTTTCGAACGGTTTTCTCTATTGCATGCATTACTATATGTGTAAGATGTAAGTTGTTCATCTGGTTACTTGTACTAGCGTAATTGCTAACCCCTCTGGGGACCCGTTTTGGGGAAATTCGTTTTATGAATTTCAGGTCAGGTTCATCGAGACGAGCGGGCGCTGGACCAGTACTCGGATGATGGCCGTGCGTGATGATTGTGCACGAGTGACGTTTTAGTGTCTTTTACCTTTTCATCTTATGTGGTTTTGAACTAATAGTTATACTCGAGTACTTAAGGGGTTCTTGTTCGTTCGGATTGTATTGTTGCTTATTATGTTGTGTTGGATGATGATGTTATATTGACCGGTTGAACCGGGTGGATTATTCTGTTTTGCGTCTTTATGACATGGTATTGTTCTGTCGTTTATGTGAGTCGATGAGTATGATGCTGTTCAGCCTGGTGGGTCCCATATAGGGATTCACGGCGCTGTAATATACCTCGAATATCTTGAGGGTGTTACACAGATGGGTATGTATTACCTACGTTACTTATTCCTTATAGCGTACGTTATCATGATTTTTCTTCAGACAACGTTCTTCTGTCCAGCTTGTGCGTCGTCGACTTCTTTATTGAGACATTGTTGTTTTGCTTTGTTTCATTGCTGTTTTTCTTACATCGACAACACATCATCAAAACTATTTTATAATTATGTGGAAAAGAATATTCCAACAATATCATCTATTTCTTGTTGATTATTATAATGTGTTCATATTTCAATATTATAATAATCGAAGAATTGTTATTCACGAGTAATAAGATTATTCAAATATCCCTGTTCCAATCACGTAGAGTAGAGACTCAAGTTGTGAGACCCCATTCGTTTGTAAGTAGATTAGATTATTAATTCTCAATAAATAAAATAAAGTTTAGATTAACTGATTGTCGCATAAATTTATTTCTTACCTTATGTATAGTCTTGTTAGTTTAATAATATCCTATAAGTTTAATTAACTTAATTATTGAATAAATTTTTAATTTATTAGCTAAATGGGCTATTTAATTTAATAGTACAACTTGATTAGTGGACTTATTATTAAAATTTAAAGTTGGATGCATTATGGACTTATGACCACCTAAATAAGGAACCACCTACCACCTAAACCACTACACCAAGCCCAAAATCATACCAAACTCAACTTATTATCACATACCCTCCCATTTATTAAATAAAATACAATTACAACAAAAATCTAAAAAAAAAAATTATAAATAGAAAAAGGGGCGTGCTGTGGGGTGAGTGAGAGGCAAGGGAGTTGGAGGTGTCACTCCGCCAACACACCAAGAGGACACCTGTGAGGTGATATGATCACTCCCTTTGACTTGAGGCTTAATATATATATATATATATATTAAGGGAAGAAAAATTTTCTAACTCTTGATCTTTGAGGTAAGATCTTCACTCTTTTAATATATATATAGGGGAGCTTTATTTTCAGAACTCTCTTAAGTGCGAGAACTGCGAGAACTCCTCTAAATCAATGAGATTTTTTTTAAATATTAAAAAATATTATTAATTCAAAAGGATATTATAGTAAAATATAATTTTTATTACGGGAGATAATCCATACTGATGATAACCCCTACTATAATAGCCCTACTATAATAGCCCTTACTGATGATAACCCCTACTATATATATAACCCCTACTATATAGTAGGGGTTATGATCAGTAGGGGTTGTATGCATTGACATGATGTACATTATGTATTATTAGGAGTACAAAAGATGGTTCTCGCAGTTCTCGCACTTAACAGGGTTCTGAAAATAAAGTTACACTTATACATATATATACATATATATATATATATATATACATACATACATCTTTCATTTTACTTATAAATCTTGATTTTTGAAACTAACTAAACTACCTTAAAACCTACCCTTTGAATCGGCCAAAACACTCAAGGAGGAAGAGGGGAAGAACATCTTACTTAGTTGCAAATTCATTATCAAGATCAAGGCACAATCAAGTGGGTAAAATTATTCTTTCTTTTTTATTAAAAAATAATGCAAGTTAAAATTATATTATGATAAATATTATAACTTCAATTATCATTGCGTGACTGGAAATGACATTTTTCTACCATGCATGTAATGATCTTGGTATTTATTGAATTTTTATTTGACATACGTTGATTATGTGAGCAAATTATGTCATATATGAAACTTTAGTTGAAAATATCAATTCTGACCTTTGGGGATTAAAATTCTAAAAATTATATGAGTATAATACTGGACTAGGGAAGAAGATCGATTAATTGCCAAGAAATCTCACTAATCAAATTAAACTTGAAATAATAGGTCGAAAGGAGTAATTAATGGATAATTAATAAAATTCTTAATTCTGGGCATGTAACTTAAAATTTGTCTTATGATGTCATAAATAAAGTAACTGTAAAATAAAATATGGGGCAGAAATAGAAATTTCAAGAATTCAGGGTCAAAACTGTAATTTAAAGAAATTTAGTATTTCAAAAATAAAATTTCCAGAAAAGTTGAGCTCTCTGGACCTGTGATAACATAAAGAACTTACACCAAAAATTTGAGTCAATTCGACAAGAAACGAAAATAATATGACCGAACACTAAATTACCTATTACGGCAAAATGAAGGGGTAAAATTATAAGTTCTAAGAGAATAAAAATTAAAACTTAACAGAATCTGAAAGTACGAGTCATAAGGATAAAAATTAAATTGGACCCATAATTTTCATAGTTAAATTGAATCCAAACGAATTAATCAAAGTTTTATGACAAAAAACTAAATAAAAATAAGGGAAAATAATGTTTTTGGTCCCTCTAATTTGCATGATTTTTGCTTTTAGTCCCTATGAAAATTAAAATATTATTTTGATCCCTGTAATTTCTAAAACGTTCTTTTTTAGTCCCTGCCGTTAACCTCCGTTTATTTTTAACGGAAAAACAATGCTTTTCGTCCATGTAATTTGCACGATTTTTGCTTTTAGTCCCTACGAAAATTGAAATGTTATTTTGATCCCTGTAATTTCTAAAACGTTCTTTTTTAGTCCCTGTTATTCATTGTAGAGTAAATTGCAAAAATCGGCCCTAAAGTTTGGCCAAATTGCATGTTTCGTCCCAAACGTTTAGAAAGCGCAAGGATCGTCCATGTGAGAAACTTTTGGGGCAAATATCGTCCCTGACCAACATCAAATGACTATATTACCCTTGTCTTCTTTTTTTCAATATTTCTTTTCAGTTTCTTGCACAAATGGTCATTGTGTTTCGCCAGGTTTTACAAATTTAGTCCTGATTTTTTTTAAATTATTTATTTAACTATTATTATTAGTATTATTTTTTATACGTTTTCGACCGTTTTTCTTACATTTTTGTTCGTTTTTCTTATGTTTTTTCATTTTCATACGCTTTTGTTTGTTTTTCTTACGTTTTTGCCCGTTTTTTTTACATTTTCTCCGTTTACACACGTTTTTGTCCGTTTTTATAGTTTTTGTCCGTTTTCTTACGTTTTCATCTGCTTTCATACCAAAACGGGTAAAATGGACAACAACTATAAAAAGGGACAAAAACGGACCAAAACGGCCAAAAACATATAAAAATGGATGAAAGCGTCAGAAAATGGGTGAACATATTTAAAAACGGATACAAACACATGAAAACATATAAAAACGGACAAAAATATAAGAAAAATGGACAAAAACGAATAAAAATGGACAAAAACTCAAGAAAAACGGACAAAAACGTAAGAAACACAGGCGACAATGTATAAAAACAGATGAAAGCGTAAGAAAACGGGCGAAAACATATAAAAACGTAAGAAAAATGAACAAAAACTGAAACCCCCCGATAAAAACTGACAAAAACTTAAGAAAAGCGGACGTAAACGTATAAAAACAGATGAAAACGTAAGAAAACGGGCAAAAACTATAAAAACGGACAAAAACGTATGTAAACGGAAAAAACGTAAAAAAATAGGCAAAAACGTAAGAAAAACAAACAAAAGCGTATGAAAATTAAAAAAATCATAAGAGAAACGGATAAAAACGTAAGAAAAATGGTCGAAAACGTATAAAAAATAATATTAATAATAATAATTAAATAAATAATTTTAAAAAATCAGGATTAAATTTGTAAAAAGAAGACAAGGGTAATATAGTCATTTGATGTTGGTCAGGGACGATATTTGCCCCAAAGGTTTCTTACAAGGACGATCCTTGCACTTTCTAAACGTTTGGGACGAAACATGCAATTTGGCCAAACTTTAGGGACGATTTTTGCAATTTACTCTACAATTAATGACAGGGACTAAAAAAGAACGTTTTAGAAATTACAGGGATCAAAATAACATTTCAATTTTCGCAGGGACTAAAAGCAAGAATCGCGCAAATTACAGGGACGAAAAGCATTGTTTTTCCTTTAAAAATAAACGGAGGTTAACGGCAGGGACTAAAAAAGAACGTTTTAGAAATTACAGGGATCAAAATAACATTTTAATTATTGTAGGTACTAAAAGCAAAAATCGTGCAAATTACAGGGACCAAAAGCATTGTTTTCCCTAAAAATAATAATAATATGTAACTTACGAACTCTAATTTATGGAAGGGCAGAATTGTAATTTATGGAAGGAAAAATCTCCATGCAACTTATGAACTCAATTCCTCACATCATAGCAGATTTTTCGCAATAATGTTCATAATTTTCGGACGTCTAATCAGTCTGTTTCTACTTAATAATATTTTTGTTAAAATAATAAATAATACTTAAACTCGGAAGGGCAGAAGTGTAATTTACAAAAAGTAAAACTCTTATGCAATTTCTGACCTTCAATCGTCATATCATAACGAACTTTTCGGAATAAAGTTCGTAATTTTCGGACGCATAATCAATCCATACCGAATCATCAAACTTTATATAATTATAATAAAAATAACAATAATATTTAAACGAAGGAAGGGCAGAATTGTAAATTTTGTAGGTAAAACTTCCATGCAATTTCTGACCTTCAATCCTCATATTATAACGGACTTTTCGCCATAAAGTTCGTAATTTTCGGACGCATAATCAATCCGTACCGAATGATCCAAACTCATACAATTATAGTAATAATAATACTTAAAACTTGGAGGGGCACAAATTGTAATTCCCGAAAGGTAAAACTTTTATGAAACTTCTGACGTTAAATTCTTATGACACAACGGACTTTTCCCAAGAATCTTCATAATTTTCGGACATATAATCATCCCGTTACGACTTAAACACATTTAACATGATTTAGTAATCATAATAATAATAGTACTTAAAAACTGGGATGGGGCGGAATTGTAAATTTCGACAGGTACCACTTTCATGCAAATCCTGAACTCAAATCCTTATATCACAACGGACTTTTCGCAATCCAGCTCGAAAATTCTGGACGTACGAATATTCCGTACCGAACTATCAAATTTACGAAATTATCATAACAACATATTAAAAATTTCATAATAGGCCATCTGACCACCAATCGGATGAATTAATTCCTCTAAATTATCCAAGTCCAGTTATTATCAAATAAATATATTGACATCTCATAATATGCATGATCGTCGTTAATCAAGACATTAACTGTTGTTCAATAGAAATGGGGAGTAAGTACCGTACGGAGCTAAGTGCTATGACCTTCAGGCGGAAGCCACCGCTAGAGTCCGTACGAGTACCTCTAGAGTCCTTTTTCTATCTATCTACATTGAGGGCGGTTAGTCTAAGTCATGAATCGAGCAGCGTGGTTGCGGTTCTAGGCAAAGCTACCGTCGTATCCTATTCCCTTGAAGCCGAATGACAGAGTGTTCTTAAGGTTATTGGGTCATAGAATTCGGGTATAGTCGCGATTATGATATGATGAGGGCATAGACCCAAGCTAAGGACATATCGAGCCCAGATAACAGATAAGACAACATGTTACCAAGCGTGAGAGCGATAAGCTCAAAGGCTAATGTTATAGTGACGGTCCGACAAACACCCAAGGCTACGGTTATTATACCAAAAGTCGTGGCGATAGTCAAAGGCCAAACACCGATAACGGTCTAAGACGTTATAAGGAGGCTAAAAGACTTAGTCATATAGACGACCTCCCGAAGCTAAATATTCACTGGGCGCTCGACGCCGCACATCAGCATACCCAATAGCAATCTACGAAGATTGACTGTACACTAATGTTGCAATTCATCGCATTTCTTTGAAAACTTTCACCACTTATTAACAATATTATTTTCAAATGTGGGAGAAAATATATTATGTTTCAATGGGAAATATATATATATATATATATATATATATATACATAAACTCACAAAATACTTAAACCCAACCCACTAAGTGTAACACCCCCAAGACATTCACGGCATATTACAGCGCCGTGGACCCCACACTTTGGAATCCACCAGGCTAACAAACCGACCCGACAAACAACAAAGACATACATCATCAATACACGGACAATTTCTCAATCCACGACATTCAAAATAAAAGACTGAAATCCGACACTACAATCTGACATCAAATCCACTCCCAAAACGGGTACAAAAAATTAATAAATTCAATAAGGAAGTACTCGAGTACTTAAATCCATGACATGGTAAATAAATTCAAAACATGACACCAACAGACAACCGCTGAACAGTATCATGTTTGCCCATCATCCTCATACGGCTCGTATGCTCGCTTGTCTCCAAGACCTGAACCTGAAATACAAAAATGATTCCCCCCATTTAAGGGGTTAGCTACAACTGCTAGTGCAAGTACAATCCATTTGAACTACATTCTAATCAGATGAATAAATGTGCCAAAAATCCTTTTAGAAATCATTTATATTCCGGAATATTAACGGTGCACAAGCCCAAAACACATTTCTCCAACAAAACATTTCAAAGTTAACCTTGGTACGAGACTCCCCGTCGGACATCCCTTGGTGGTCAAGCACAGTTCGTGATACGCACGCACACGGCAATACTAATCCCTAGAGGCCCCGTCGGACCGTCCCTAGGTGAACATACACATATCCATCCACAACAACCACGAATAGCCATAATTCAAATACTAGAACATGTAAACAAATGTAAAGTACTTGCCTTTGAGACATCTTTGAAGAATCGGGAATAAAAAACGACTACGAATGCTACGGGTGGAAAATGATTGTTCCTAAACGAAGGATCAACATAACTCAGTCCTAACGGACAACAATAATCGAATGGAATACACCCATAACCCCGATTACAAGCTATGACAATAAACGTTCAATCGATACGGGCGAGGGTTTACGCAAAATCTCCCCGAATCGATAATTCACGGATTTAACTTGAATAAAAACAGATGGGAATCACCCAACAACAACAATCGGTGAGGGATAATACAACATATATGGACAATTCGGAATTAATCAAGAAAAACCCCCCCCCTCTCCCCCCCCCCCCCCAAATTTGACAAGCTAGGGTTCCTGAAGAAAATACCTCGGATTCGGACGATGGAGGATGATTACGCTGATGATGATATGTTAGCACGAGCCTACGGTGATGTAATTTGAAGAAAACTCCGATCATAACTGGTGGAATCGCCTCAGGTGTCGCCCGGATGAAGAAAGCGAAGAGAAAGGAATGAAAATGGGGTTTCTGGCCTGCCCGCTGTTCTTAAAACAGTGGGCTGTTACAGCCGTAACAAGTGTTACATTACGGCCGTAACAAGGCCAATATTACGGCCGTAACAAATGGGGTGTTACGGCCATAACACCCTGCTGGACAGCAGTCTGGCAGCTGCTGTCCAAACCGTTCTCGACGACTCCGAAACTCGGACTTGCTATCGAACCGAAAATATGGCTACGAAGGATATTCGATGACGATTCCAACCGTTACAAGAAAACATCATTCCAACTACCCGGGAATCCAAAATACGACAACGAATATGGATTTCCCTAAACTTATAGGAAATTACAAAAATGGCCCAAGTGCCCGAAAATCACGATACGACGTCGGATTAACCAACCGAAAGTCACAACACGAACAACTCAACCATACAAACTTGTGCAAACCAAGAAACAATGAAAACGAACGAGTTTTACGAGAATCGAACGCACAAATGACAAAACATGTCATAAAATGGAATCACACAAAAACATCACCAAAACTCGTCCAAATGGAAAAACTCCAAGAATAAAGTAGATTCAAAATGTCGAAACGGTTACAAGCGAGTCGATAAAAATATACATACACCAAAAATGGAAAACTGCTAAGAATAGAAAGGTATGGATATTACATTCTCCCCCTCTAAAAAGAAGTTTCGTCTCGAAACTTAAGAATCAAAAAGCTCGGGGTACCTCGAACGCATATCCTCCTCTAACTCCCATGTCGCTTCTTCTACTCTGTGCCTCGACCATTGCACTTTAACCAAAGGAATGGTTTTGTGCCTTAACTGTTTGACTCGACACTCTAAAATTCTGACGGGCCTCTCCTCAAACGTAACATCCTTCTCGATCTCCACGTCTCTGAAATCAATAATGTGGGATGGGTCCGGAACATACTTCCTCAACTGAGAGATGTGAAACACACTATGTACATGACTCAACGACGGAGGTAATGCCAAACGGTACGCTAACTCACCAACTCTCTCCAATCTCTCGAAAGGTCCAATGTACCTCGGGCTGAGCTTCCTCTTTTTCCCAAAACGGAAAACTCCTTTCGACGGACACACTCTCAACAGCACATGATCTCCCACCTCAAACTCCAAAGGTCAACGTCTAACATCCGCATAAGACTTTTGTCGACTCTGAGCTGCTAACATTCTCTTTCTAATCAATTCAACTTTCTCCCTCGTCTCCAACACAAGGTCCGGCTCGGTGCCAACTAAATCGGACAGCTCATCCCAACATATCGGTGATCAACAATGTCGGCCATAAAGCGCCTCGTACGTGCCATCTTAATAGACGCATGCCAGCTATTATTATACGTAAACTCAATCAAGGCCAGATGTTCCTCCCAGTCATTACTCCAATCTAACGCACATGCGCGCAACAAATCCTCGAATGTCTGAATGGTACGCTCGGACTGTCCGTCGGTCTTAGGGTGAAAAGATGTACTCAAACGCAAACGTGTCCCCAATGCCTTATGTACTGTAACACCCTGAGATATTCGGAATAATTACAGCGCCGTAAACCCTTGAAGTAAGGAATTACAAGGCTAATTAAAAGAAATGTAAATATAATCCAACAATACCACCGAAGTTCAAAATACAAAACCGGTTCCAACTGATCCATTGAGTTAATTAATACAACCATATCGAAATGATATTAATAAGACACGCGTACTCGAGCACTGAAAATGAACCAAGAAGACAAATCACAATAACAACAAACATCAATGAGCCCCTTCATCGTCACATCGGTACTGTGGCTGTTTCCCCACTCCTCGGCTACCTGGACATTAAAACAAATGTCCACCCTCGAAGAGGTTAGCAAAACGATGCTAGTACAAGTATCATATTAAACAAATCGAATATGCATCAGCAATACATAACAAGATACACCACACAGACTTCCGCTACCGGAATCCGACAATGCGAATCCACAAGATTCCATTAACACAGTATGGGTATTCCAATGATCCAGCGCCCTCAGCATAGATCCCAAGATGATCCCATCGGACCAACACGAGGTGGAAAACCCCATCCAATGATCCAGCGCCCTCATCCTAGATCCCAAGATGATCCCGTCGGACCAACACGAGGTGGACATCCAATCCAGGGCCCTCAGCATAGATCGTACAACATACACAAGCAAAACTCATTCATACATATATGCAAAATCACTTTGTCCATCAACATGAACATATAAACACTAGATAACGAATATCATGACAATTCAACGAAATATATCCCATGTTCAACAACATGAATAAACCAAATACATGCTCAAAATACCAATATTAACAAATTACGATACTTGCCTCAAAGATGGCAAGAACTAATCACTCCATTGATCTCAACACACTCGAAGGCCGCCTCCTTCGATCAACGTAGCAAGCTCGAACCTTAACAAAAGAAATAATATAGAATTCATCTCCTGTCGTACGAATGTCTAGCAATCCGATTTACGGCCGAAAGCTCTTAAAATGTAATCTGCCTGAACTACTTAGCGTACGCTACGTGTTCTCCGTAACGTGCGCTAAGCCTGCTCGTTAGCGTACGTAAATGACGAAGTCTAGCATATGCTAACTATGTACTGACAGTCCTCTCTGATCAGTTGACTGACTCGACTGATGACATAACGTACGTTACGTACCAACGGAGCGTACGTTAACTCATTCCCGATAGCACACGTTAATATACATATCTAGCATGCGCTAACCGTGCATGGCAGTTTACTACTGGGCAGGAGACTTGATCTAATGGTGATGAAACTCATGAAATCTTCAGTGTTAATACATGTCATCTCCATGCATATCATGCTCATACGGTTTATGAATGATCTTTATGGATTAAACGACTTTGAGATACAAGGATACATATAATAATCACAACACCATAATTCCTCTTGATCTTCAAGAAAGTATCCTAAGTTCCATCCATTCTATGTCCCAAAACGTATAATTCCATTATGTAAAAACATAAGAACTTGATAATCTCCATACACTGGTCATAATCGGTTATGAAGCTTTATGAATATGCTAGGAGTTCAAACACTAAAAGGTTCAATGGTTTATACGATGAAGAAGTACCGAAACATCAAAAATATCCTTCTAACACATGATGTTCGACTACGTACGAATTTAACTGACTAGATAAATCCCAAATCATGATCAAAACATCCTTCAGAATACTACTAAAATTGGTGAAGAATCACCTACCTCAAAGTAGTGAAGGACAAGGAGGAATTTGAAGAAATCCAACGCCGAGGGCTTGTACACCAATCTCCAATGATCTACAATCTTCAAACTCGTGCTAGGATGATGATATGAGAGGTTGAGGATGGAGGAGGTAACTCTCTAAGTCTAAGAATTCGGATTGTGAAGTGAAAAAGTCTGAAAAATGAAAAAGGGTGCTGTCCTATATATAGAAAATGGTTATTAGCGTGCGCTAGTCCATATCCATAGCGTGCGCTAACGGCTATACGAAGCTTACTGACTTCACTGTACTCAACATTTAGCGTGCGCTATCCTCATATCGGTAGCGTGCGCTACCGCGTTGACTCGGCTTTTCCCGAAAGCCGTCCAGGTTCATCCCGACAAGATCCGACCAAGATCCGCGGCTGATCTCACCTTTTGACTACGAATAGCGTGCGCTAAGGTTCATACATAGCGTGCGCTACAAACCCAATTTAGCGTACGCTACGCTCAGTCGATAGCGTGCGCTACATGTGCAAAAATCACCAGTTAGAACACATTCATGCAATCATGCGCTCAACAACACCGGATCATGAAATACAGAGAATAATACTCAGATCAAAATGCAACAAATACAATATCACAAGGTTTAAATACACATCAGAAATCTGGGGTATTACATCCTCTCTCCCTAAAAAGAAGTTTCGTCCCGAAACTTAAGATGAAAACAACTCCGGATACCTAGTCTTCATATTATCCTCCGTTTCCCAAGTGGCCTCTTCAACCCCGTGTCATGACCACTGTACTTTAACTAAGGGTATTGGTTTATTCCTCAATTGTTTGATCCGACTCTCAAGTATCTTGATTGGTCTCTCTTCGAAGGTGCCGTCATTAGTTATCTCGATCTCATCGAACTCAATGATATGACTGGGATCTAGTACATACTTCCGCAATTGGGATATGTGAAACACATTGTGAACGTGACTCAGCGATGGCGGTAAGGCCACCCTGTATGGTAAATCCCCAACTCTCTCGAGGATCTCAAATGGTCCGATATATCCCGGACTTAGCTTACCTTTCCTCCCCAAACGGAAAATTCCTCGTGTAGGAGACACCTTCAATAGTACGTGGTCCCCAATGTCGAACTCTAGCGGGTGACGACGCACCTCTGCATAAGACTTCTATCGACTCTGGGCAGTCAACAGTTTTTCCCGAATCAAAGCTATCTTCTCTTGAGTCTGAACTATCAATTCCGGTTCCATCCCGATCAAGTCCGAAGAATCATCCCAGCACAGGGGTGATCGGCATCTTCTCCCATACAAAGCTTCAAATGGTTCCATCTTAATAGAAGCATGCCAACTATTGTTATACGTGAATTCAATCAACGGCAAGTGAACTTCCCAATCGGTTGACCAATCCAAAGCACAAGCTCTAAGCATGTCTTCAACTGTTTGTATAGTCCTTTCGGACTGACCGTCCGTTTGAGGATGATAAGCCGTACTAAAGTTCAGCTCGGTCTCCAAAGCCCTGTGAACTGCCTTCCAGAAGTGCGACACGAAGCGACCATCTCTATCTGAAATAATGGTCTTCGGCGTCCCATGCAATCTGACTATCTCTGCAATAAATACTCATGCCAATTTCTCGGGACCCCACATGTCTTTAATTCTTAGGAAATGATCCGACTTGGTTAGTCGATCAACTATAACCCAAATCATGTTCATTCTCATCTTGGTCCTTGGTATATTGGTGATGAAATCCATCGAGATATCCTCCTACTTCCACTCAAGGATCGGTAGTGGCTTTAACATTCCAAGAGGTTGATGATGTTCAATCTTAACCTGCTGACAAGTCAAACACTTCGAAACGTACTCTGATACGTCCTTCTTCATATTACTCCACCAGAAGTTTTGTTTTAGATCCTTATACATCTTACTGCTACCTGGGTGAATAGAATAGGGTGCGCTGTGAGCTTCCTTCAGAATTGTCCGTCTCAAATCATCATCATCGGTAACGCAAAGTCGACTCTGAAATCTCAGAACCCCATCATCTTGTATCACGAATCCTAGGGCCTTTCCTTTCTTTACCTCGTCACATAACCGTAGAATCAGAGAATCGTTCAACTGCTTAGATTTAATTTCCTCGACTAGTGAGGAAGTTAGTTCCATCACATATAGTTGCCCTTGGATTCCTGGGGACCATACTTCAATCCCTTCGTGGATCAGTTCTTGTTGAATGCTGGTTTGGGACGTAAGTGTTTCCAACACTCGAAGAGAAACAGGTTTACGGCTTAGTGCATCAGCTACTACGTTTGCTTTACCCGGATGATAGAGGATTTCCAAGTCGTAATCCTTGATCAATTCCAGCCACCTTCTCTGCCTCATGTTTAATTCTTTCTGACTGAAAATGTACTTGAGGCTCTTATGATCTGTAAAGATCTGACAATGAGTGCCGTATAAATAATGTCGCCAAATTTTCAAGGCAAAGACCACAGCTGCTAACTCCAGATCATGAGTCGGGTAATTAACTTCGTACGGTTTCAACTGTCGAGAAGCATAGGAAATCACCTTATCCTTTTGCATCAACACACATCCCAGACCCTGATTTGAAGTATCGCTGTATACCACGAATCCATCAGTTCCATCTGGTAACGCTAATATAGGTGCTGTCGTCAGTCTCTTCTTAAGTTCATCAAAACTAGTCTGGCATTTCTCATCCCATGTGAACTTTTGAGTTTTCTGTAACAGCTGAGTAAGCAGACGAGCAATTTTGGAAAATCCCTCTACAAAACGGCGATAATATCCAGCAAGTCCTAAGAAGCTTCGGACTTCTTTCACGTTATTAGGAGCTTCCCATTCCAAGATTGCTTCGACTTTCTTTGGGTCTACCTGATTTCCGTCAGCTGATATCACATGCCCAAGGAAAGTTACTTCCCTAAGCCAGAACTCGCATTTGGAAAGCTTCGCATAAAGATGTTCATTCCTCAAGGTGCTCAAAACCACACGCAAATGCTCGGTATGCTCATCTGTGTCGTTCGAATAGATCAAGATGTCATCAATGAAAATGACCACAAACTTATCTAGGTATTTTAAGAATACCCGATTCATCAATTGCATAAATACCGCAGGAATATTGGTAAGTCCGAATGGCATCACCACGAATTCATAGTGCCCGTACCGGGATCTGAAAGCAGATTTCGGCATATCCGATTCCCTAATTCTCAACTGATGGTATCCTGATCGTAAGTCAATCTTCGAGAATACCCTTGCCCCTTGCAGTTGATCAAACAAGTCGTCGATCCGAGGTATAGGATACTTATTCTTGATCATCACCTTGATTAGCTCCCTGTAATCAATACATAATCGGAGGGATCCATCTTTCTTCCGGACAAAGAGAACGGGGGCTCCCCAAGGAGAAACGCTAGGTTGAATATAACCTTTCTGTAATAATTCCTCCAGTTTCTTCTTTAGTTCATACATCTCGGTTGGCGCCATACGGTATGGTGCTCTGGAAATAGGAGCAGCTCCAGGTTCTAATTCGACAGTGAACTCCACTTCTCTCTGCGGAGGTAACCCAGGTAGTTCGTCAGGGAATACATCTGAGAATTCATTCACAACTGGAATAGATGAGAGCTCTACTCCTTCTTCTTTCTTCATGGCGTCGCACCAAAGTCCGTGACAACTCTGCTTCAGTAATTTCACTGCTTTCATCGCTTTGATCAATTTTCCCGAGCTTCCCAGTCTCCATCCTCTGAATAAGTGTTCAGATCCGTCATCAGCAATGATAGAAATGACTCTCTTTCGGTAATTCAAAATAGCTCCATAACGGTTGAGCCAATCGTCTCCGAGAATTAAATCGTCACCATAGATGTCGACTACAATAAGATTCGATGGCCAATCTCTCCCTCCTATAGACACTGGAAAATCTCTAGTTTCTAGGGTTACCACAATTCTCTCTCTGCTCGGTAAACCCACAACATAAGGTTCACAATCAAATAAACACGAGATTTTCAAACGATTAACACAGTTCAATGATATGAAAGAATGTGTAGCTCCTGAATCGAATAAGACACTAACTGGTTGCAAAAGGATCTGAATCGTACCTGATGCAACATCAGTGTTCTGATCGTCAGATTTCCTCATCTCGTACAGGCGCGGAGCAACGGACCCAGCACTGGATGTCTCTCTTTTCCCAACATTCTGCTGCTGAAATCCACTCTGCTGCGTCTGGTTCACACTTATCTCCTTCGGAACTGGCGCTGGAATGCGAGTACCAAATGATCTAGTCGCAACTCCGGAGAAAGCCGCACGGTGCCCTTCTTGCCCACAATCGAAACAAGTCACAGAAGATCCGGGGCAATCACGTCGAATATGCCCTGCTCGGCCACAATTATAACACTTCTTTGATGCGTCCGAAACTGCTGATGTTGTTCGGAACTTCTTTCCACCTCTAGAAGGATGTGGAGGTTTCCTAGATGAATAAAATGAAGACTGGCCCTTGCGGGGCCCACCACTCTTGTTTTCCGAGAAGTTGCCGGACACTTTCTGCTTCTTTGCCTCCATCGATTTCTCTACCGCCGCCTCTTTCATGTCGTAGGCCAACGCTTTGTCTTGATACTGTCGCAACATAGTACACTCGAATCCGGACATGTACTGCTAAATCTCCGGCTTCATCCGCATATCGAAATGAAAAATCTTTTCTGCCTCCGTTCTGACCAAGTGTCGCACACAAGTCACCTGATGATTAAAAGTTTTGATTAAGTCTGTCACAGATGCTTCCGAACTCTGCGGTGAGAAAAACTCTCGGATTTTAGACTCTCTAACAGGACGAGGACAATATTGTGCTTCCATCATTATTTTGAATTCCGTCCAGTCAGCATTATGATTCTCAGGTCGAATAGCAGTCAAAAGCCTCCCCAATAAGAAAATACTGGGCAATAGGAACTTTCCGGTCCTCGGGACAGTTAATACCCGCAAATATCTTCTCTAACTCCTTTAGCCAATGATCCCAAGTAAGTGCCTCAGCAGATCCGTCAAATTTTGGCGGGTGCAATTTGACCACCTCAGCAAGCCATCTGTCTCCCCGGTTATCCTCATGGTGCTGCTGTCCCATCGCCGTCTGCATACGGTCAACTTCCTGAGCGAACTGGTTTATCTGAGCCACCACCTATTGAAGCACTCCCGGCATGTTAGGATTCGCGTCGTCATTCGCTGATCCCTGCTGTCCTCCAGAATGGGAATCGGTTCGACTAGCCGATAATTCTGGGGTAGTTGCGGAATCCTCCTGTCTCACATTACCACGTCTGCATCCACGACCGTGTCCGCGTCCACGTCCTCCCCTCAACATATTGTAAACACATTTACTCAATATCCAGGACAAAATTTTCAAAAATAAAGCCCATCAATACTCACAAAACAGAATTTAAGTAAAACGGTAGTATAAGAGATTAGGAGACTTACAACCACGATCCACATGACGACTTTGGCTGAATAGTGATGTTACGAACGACCCGTAAATCAAATAACATAAACAGACCCAACTAAAACCCGACTGCCAAGATATCCATGAATCTTAGCTCCGATACCATATTCTGTAACACCCCGAGATATTCGGAATAATTACAGCGCCGTAAACCCTTTAAGGATTTATAAGGCTAATTAAAAGAAATGTAAATATAATCCAACAATACCACCGAAGCTCAAAATACAAAACCGGTTCCAACTGATCCATTGAGTTAACTAATACAACCATATAGAAATGATATTAATAAGACACGCGTACTCGAGTACTAAAAATGAACCAAGAAGACAAATCACAATAACAACAAAGATCACTGAGCCCCTTCGTCGTCACGTCGGTACTGTGGATGTTTCCCCGCTCCTCGGCTACCTGAACATTAAAACAAATGTCCACCCCCGAAGAGGTTAGCAAAACGATGCTAGTACAAGTATCATATTAAACAAATCGAATATGCATCAACAATACATAACAAGATACACCACACAGACTTCCGCTACCAGAATCCGACAATGCGAATCCACAAGATTCCATTAACACAGTATGGGTATTCCAATGATCCAGCGCCCTCAGCATAGTTCCCAAGATGATCCCGTCGGACCAACACGAGGTGGAAAAACCCGTCCAATGATCCAGCGCCCTCAGCCTAGATCCCAAGATGATCCCGTCGGACCAACACTAGGTGGACATCCGATCCAGCGCCCTCAGCATAGATTGTACAACATACACAAGCACAACTCATGCATACATATATGCAAAATCATCATGTCCATCAACATGAACATATAAACACTAGATAACGAATATCATGACAATTCAACGAAATAAATCCCATGTTCTACAACATGAATAAACCAAATACATGCTCAAAATACCAATATTAACAAATTACGATACTTGCCTCAAAGATGGCAAGAACTAATCACTCCAATGATCTCAACACACTCTAAGGCCGCCTCCTTTGATCAACGTAGCAAGCTCGAACCTTAACAAAAGAAATAATATAGAATTCATCTCCTGTCGTACGAATGTCAAGCAATCCGATTTACGACCGAAAGCTCTTAAAATGTAATCTGCCTGAACTACTTAGCGTATGCTACGTGTTCTACGTAACGTACGCTAAGCCTGCTCGTTAGCGTACGTAAACGACGAAGTCTAGCGTATGCTAACTATGTACTGACAGTCCTCTCTGATCAGCCGACTGACTCGACTGATGACATAACGTACGTTACGTACCAACGTCGCGTACATTAACTCATTCCCGATAGCGCACGTTAATATACATATCTAGCGTGCGCTAACCCTGCATGGCAGTTTACTACTGGGCAACAGACTTGATCTAATGGTGATGAAACTCATGAAATCTTCAGTGTTAATACATGTCATCTCCATGCATATCATGCTCATACGGTTTATGAATGATCTTTACGGATTAAACGACTTCGAGATACAAGGATACGTATAATAATCACAACACCATAATTCCTCTTGATCTTCAAGAAAGTATCCTAAGTTCCATCCATTCTATGTCCCAAAACGTATAATTCCATTATGTAAAAACATAAGAACTTGATAATATCCATACACTGGTCATAATTGGTTATGAAGCTTCATGAATATGCTAGGAGTTCAAACACTAAAAAGTTCAATGGTTTATACGATGAAGAAGTACGGAAACATCGAAAATATCCTTCTAACATATGATGTTCGACTACGTACGAATTTAACTGACTAGATAAATCCCAAATCATGATCAAAATATCCTTCAGAATACTACTAAAATTGGCGAAGAATCACCTACCTCAAAGTAGTGAAGGACAAGGAGGAACTTGAAGAAATCCAACGCCGAGGGCTTGAACACCAATCTCCAATGATCTACAATCTTCAAACTCGTGCTAGGATGATGATATGAGAGGTTGAGGATGGAGGAGGTAACTCTCTAAGTCTAAGAATTCGGATTGTGAAGTGAAAAAGTTTAAAAAATGAAAAAGGGTGCTGTCCTATATATAGAAAATGGTTATTAGCGCGCACTAGTCCATATCCATAGCATGCGCTAAAGGCTATACGAAGCTTACTGACTTCACTGTACTCAACATTTAGCGTGCGCTATCCTCATATCGGTAGCATGCGCTACCGCGTTGACTCGGATTTTCCCGAAAGCCGTCCAGGTTCATCCCGACAAGATCCAACCAAGATCCGCGGCTGATCTCACCTACCACCCTGTTTTAATCATGTTGACTACGTATAGCGTGCACTAAGGTTCATACATAGCGTGCGCTACGAACCCAATTTAGCGTACGCTACGCTCAGTCGATAGCGTGCGCTACATATGCAAAAATCACCACTTAGAACACATTCATGCAATCATGCGCTCAACAACACCGGATCATGAAATACAGAGAATAATACTCAGATCAAAATGCAACAAATATAATATCACAAGGTTTAAATACACATCAGAAATCTCGGGTATTACATGTACTGCCTGCCAGAAATGCGATACAAACCTGTCATCTCTGTCTGAAATAATAATCTTTGGCGTACCATGAAGTCTCACTATCTGCGCGATAAAAATACGAGCCAATTTTTCTGGACCCCAAGTATCCTTGATGCCCAGAAAATGTGACGTCTTAGTGAGTCGGTCTACGACCACCCACACCATATTCATTTCGGTCTTCGTCCTCGGCAAGTTTGTGACAAAATCTATGGAGATATCTTCCCACTTCCATTCCGGGACGGGAAATGGTTTCAACAGTCCGGTTGGCCGCTTATGCTCGCTTTTGACTTGTTAACAAGTCAAATACTTATCCACAAACTCGACTACCTCATTATTCATGTCATTCCACTAGAAATTCTTCCTCAAATCTTTATACATTTTACTCGAGCCCGGGTGGACTGAGTAAGGTGACGCGTGAGCCTCTCTCATAATACTCTGTCTCAATTCCAAGTCGTTCGGAACACAAAGATGACCTCGGAATCTCAACAAACCATCCTCATGTATCACGAATCCCAGGGCTTTCCCCTTCCCTACCTTTTCTCGCAGCTGAATAAACATCGGGTCTTCCAACTGTCCTGATTTAATGTCATCGACTAGTGACGAAGAAATCTAAAGAGTACGCAACTGCCCGGAACTCTCTGCGAGTACAATCTCCACGCTCAAACTCATCAACTCTAGCTGGAGTCCTGGCTGATCCGTAAGTGACTCAAGCGCCCAAAGCTATACCGATTTCCGACTCAAGGCATCTGCCACCACATTTGCCTTTCCTGGATGATAAAGGATCTCGAGGTCGTAATCCTTAATAAACTCCAACCATCTCCTCTGTCTCATATTTAGATCTTTCTGTGTGAATATGTACTTGAGGCTCTTGTGATCGGTGAAAATCTGACACGACGAGCCACACAAGTAATGATGCGAGATCTTCAACGCAAATACAACTGCGGCCAACTCAAGATCGTGGGTAGGGTAATTCAACTCGTATGGTTTCAACCGACGGGAAGCATAGGCAATCGTCCTCCTGTGCTTTATGAGTACACATGCGAGCCCTTGGCCCGAAGCATCACTAAAAACTAAGAAACCCTCTGTTGGGAAAACAAGAACCCTGTATCGAAACAGCCGGGATATCCAATCCGTGTATCGAATGGTATTTAATAAGAGGTTTTGACATATATGCCAATCCGCATACAGTAAAAGAAACTGTATCGAAGTATTGAGGCATTATCCTGTATCGAAGACCTGACTCGAATCAGCATATAGTGAAGACCTTCAGTACAGCAAGAAGTCTTATAAAAGACCAAGTATGGAAACTGTCTCGAATCTCCAATACAGTTATCTTCCATATAGCTCACAACAGGACAAAGAAGGAATCTCCAGAAGTCAAGTCCCGTTGAATAAAAAAGTATTTAAATACTCAAGGATAAAGTATTTAAATACTGTCAGTCAATAGATCTTCAAATCCCGCTAAATCTAGATCGTGTTATAAATTCGTTGGAACGGAATCTCACTTAAACGGATACATCTCAACGGATATATATTTCAAAGTCTATATATATCACATCAAGATGCTGAAGATCAGTTACCCAAGCTATCGAAATTATCAAGCTATCGAAATTATTATCAGAGCAAAACATATCTCCAAAGCTTACTGAAACTCAGATCAAAAGAGATATACAGTGCTCATCATCCTGATCAACACTTCATCAGCTGAAAGCTCTTAAAGTCAAAGCTGTTGTTCACCATCCGTTCTATACTTTGAACAAACCCAGATCAGCCCTGTGTGGACTGAGCAATCTGTGCTTCTCCGGAACTGTGTGTGAAGGATTTGCATTGAAGAAGACGAAGCTTCAGAACTGTGTGTGAAGAAGCAAGTCAAATCATTAGCTCATAACCAATCTGTGTGAACGGTTCAAGCTAAGATCTTTATATCAATCTGTGTGAAGGATATATTGATTGTGTGTTGTTATAATTACGTAGTTGTGTACGTAGTAATTATAATAAACTTTTTACTCCTGTGTGGAGGACCAGTGGACGTAGAGGGGTTTACCTCGAACCACTTTAGTTACTGTGTTATTTACCTTCAGTTTTTACTGTTTTAATTACTGTGATTAATTAAGTATACACTATACATTTAGTTACTGTATCCAAAGCAACCTACTGTATCTAAGACTTCCGCTACGCACTCAGATTTAAAATCCATACAGTTTGTTGTTTAAACTATTTCCCAAACTGTATCCAGTATACTTAGTGGCCAACAAGTGGTATTGGACCTAGACTCGTTTCTTGGTTCAGTAAGAAGCAATTGGCTAATTCTCTTTCCACGGCTGAATCAGAGTACTATGCTGCTGGTAGTTGCTGTATGCAGATCCTTTGGATGCAGCAACATTTGTCAGACTATGGAATCGATGCCAGAGAGACTCCAATCATGTGTGATAGCACGAGTGCAATTGCAATCACGCACAATCCTGTCCTGCACTCGCGCACTAAGCATATCAACATGAAGCATCATTTCATAAGGAATCATGTCGAGAACAAGGATGTTCGCCTTGAAAAAGTTCATACAGACGTTCAGTTGGCCGACATCTTCACTAAACCGCTCGACACATCCAGATTCAACATGCTCAGACAAGAATTGGGAATGCTACAGCCGAACTCCCTGTAAGTAAATTACTGTTTTACTCAACAATTGAAGAGGAATGCTGTAAGACCCAAGAATACAGTATCCCACGTTAATTATTTGTACACTCAGAACCGTCAATACAACACTATAGTGAGCGAAGACATATGAATCCTACAGCTGACATGTGCAATAATTAAGGGGGAATACAGTAGGACCCATGAATACAGCATTAATCCTCAAGTTGCTGTATGGAATCTAAAACCTATATTTACCTTTTAAGGGGTAACGCTGTATCGATGCGGAAACAGCACATATTTAGGATTTCGATTCAGTATATATATAATATAATATTATTTCTTTTCAAAATGATTTTTGTCCACGTGCCTTGTTTTTATGTCAAACGTCATGTACATTAAATGCCTTACACGACATCTGGACAACTGAATCTCAAAAGCCGCGATGTTTTAAATTGTTTATTGTTTTAAAACCGCCATTTCAGGCATTTAGGGTGACACAAATGTCAGAAGTGGGACCCGCTCATTTTTTAAACATTTTAATGGATTAGCATACTAGTTACACTCAGTCCATCTTAACCGTTGATTTCAAAAACTGGTTCCCATCCCTTAAAATCTGACCATTCGTACTCTGCAAAACCCTGTTTCGCCGCCCAACTATAAAAGGACTGAATCTTCCATTAGAGACTCTTTACGCTTTCTGCAAATTCAAGAGTTCTCAAGCAAAAACAGCCTACATACTTTTCTGCATTTTACTGCATATTTCGGTTATTTTCTTGCACTTTTTCTTAAGAAATCATCAAATGGCTGGACAAACTTCTTCTCCCGCTCTGAAGAAAACCGCTAACATCATCGATGGACGGATCTTTTCAAGATCTGTTATCATTGAACGTATTATGTATGAAACCAACGACGCAGAACCCATGGAGTACATCATAAATCGTCTTCGTCAACAAGGCCTCTATCGCCTTGGAAGTCAGACTGCTGATAAGTACGATGCTCATCTAGTTGAGGAATTTTACCTCAACGCCGCCGTACGCTTTTTGTCATTAGCCCAAGGAGGTCATGTTGCTGACATTACCGCTACAATCCAAGGAGTTGAGATCTGTGTTGATAACGATCTGCTCCAGAATATCTACAGGCTACCCGCTGATGGCTTGACAATGGATCAACTAGAGACATTTGGGTCTCAAGAGCTAATAACTAAATTTTATGGATTGTTCACAGGCTCCAAAGTTGTTGACATGGTTCAGACCACATGTCACAAGAAAAAATTTTGTCTCCCTTATGTTAATCTTCATGATTTTTGCTGCAAGATAATTGAAAATCGAACTGGTGCGTTCGAAATGTGTACCAATCTGAGGTTCAGGATGATGGTGGCTATTCTGACCTGTGAAAAGGTCAACTGGTGCCAGATAATCCTGAAGCGCCTGCAAGAGGAGGTGTGCAAGCCTGCCACCCAGAAGAAATCTTTTGGTTTGATGTTAAACCATATCCTGACGAAATGCGGACTGTCGCAATCCGCTGATGCTAAGAAGAATAACTCCAGAATATACCTAGGAGGCGTCAAGCCTACTGCGTATAATCAAACCACTATGGTCTGCAAACACCCAAAAACTGGAAGTATGCCAGTTTCCGCAAATCCACGAGATGAGTCCTTGAAGTTCCAGGACGTGGAATCTGCAAAGAAGAGAAAGAGATCTCACAGCAAGAAACCCATTGCTGGTGAGAAGCCCAAGAAGAAACTTAGGAGGCTTTCTAAAGTTTGCCAAGCCCTCCGAAGAAGTTTCCCCCGTGGCTCAACCCACTGAAGAACAACCCCAGGGCCCAACCCCTATGGAAGAGGTGTCCACTACTGTATCGACAGTAGATCCTGAGCCTTTGGCGGCTAGGACGGATGATGAGACATCTGCCAATGAACAAGACTTTAGCAAGTCGGCTGCCCATTTGGAGCCAACAGCTACTTCTCCTCTGCGGGATCCCACACCCGTACAGGATCCATCTTCCTTCAGGGCACCATCCCCAATCCCACTTCCATACAGGATCCCATACTTGTACAGGAATCCCTCGCTACAGCATCTCCAGACGTTGTACGTAGTCCCTACCCTGACACCATTATTCGTAAGACCCTTCTCTCTGTTCAAATTGAACATGCTTACGAAAGATTTCTAACATGGAAAGGCTACAGGCTAGCTCCGTATGAAACATTGTACAACTGGAGCGATTGGAGCCAAGAAGAAAGATTCGTATCAGAAGTGACGGACTCAATGGAAATTGAAGCCCCGATCCGATGGGACAATCCCTTCTGCAAGGAGTTGAATGAAAGCCATCTTTTGCAGAAATCTGACGCAAGAAGGAAAGGAAAGGACAAGTCAGGGGACTCTCCCGCAAATCCAAAAGACGACAATGACAATGACTCAGACGACGACGACGATGCTTTTCAAGCTGGTATGAGGATGAGTCGTGAAGAGGCTCAAGCTAGAGACGCCTCTCCACCAAAAGGTGACGAAGGGCCATCGACTCGAAGCAATCCCCCTTCGCCACAGTAAGAGTTAATTCCCGACGAAGAGGAATCAGTCCCTCTAGTCGAGGAAGTTGAAATAGTTTTGGAACAGGCACCTGAGCCTACTGCCACCGAAGAAGTTGTCACTGAGAGACAACATGAGGATTCAGTCCCTCCTGTATCCATGTCTACTGAGGAAACTTCGCAACAGGAAGCCACTCAACCCCCTGTTGCCAAACCAGAACAAGCTGCTCCCGCCCCTTCAACCGTAGAATCCGAGGACGGTATCGTACCTGAGGAAGTCCAACTTACTTCACGCCCAACCGTGAACGTAAGGAGGTTGAACAGATCTAAAGACTTTTCTCAACCAGATTCTCCGATTTCTGTCGCTAGGAAAGAGCGCCTGGGTGCACTTGGTCTTCAAACTGTATTCATTCAGGATGCAGTGAATGCCCTGTCTTCCGTTGAGAAAGCATTGAATTGGATGCATACTTCTGCCGTGGAAGAGATGACCACTCTACAACATGAAGTATCTCGTGTTGTCGAGGCATTCGTCATTTTGCCAGAAGTGTTCAAACAAGCTCTGAATACCATGGAAGACAAGCAGGAGCAACTCCTGAAGGAAGAAGCAACCAAAACGCGAATAGCTGAAGCCGAGACCGCATGTGCTATGATTGAAAACAGCTCTCAATTGCGCGCCCACGACAAATGTATCCAGGACATGTCGCAGACGCTTTCCGCCCTTGTAGAAACAATGACTAACATCGAGACGAAACAGGATGCTGCATTAGAGATCCTAGAACGTCTTGATGAAGCCAAAAAGGGGGAAGAGGCAAGAGAAGTTGCTAGGAGAATCAGGATACAGCAAGAAAGGGAATTCGAGGCCGCTCAAGGACGACATCACTTAGAGTTAAACAAGCTAGCCCCTCCCTCCCAAAGTTTTAGGATTTCGGGCTCCCAGGCACGAATTTCATGATCCAAATATTCCGTGGCAAAATCTAATCCGAGACCTTCAAATTAAATGCACGACCAACCGCCATCCTACTGCCGATGAAGTGAAGCAATGGAGGAAAAATGAACTGATGATATACTTTGTCAAACTCATCAGGGAATCCGCCATCTTCAAGAACTATAAAACGTTAGCGGAGGCCGCAGACAAATTTACGAAGATGCTAGAAGACGGAAAACTCCTTCTCCAGCTAGATATGAAGAGCAAGCACAGCAAGGAGATCGGATCACCCATCCAGAAGACTGGATTCTTGCCTTTGATCGATCCTATGAAGGAAGAGCTATATACCAGGATCGAGGCAACGATTCCCTACAGAACTAGTGGCGTGGTACCGAGAATGATCCAGGGAGAAATCCATGGAGGCATGCGGACTACAGATAGGAGTTGAAAATCTTTGTATATTATTTTTGTTTTGTAATTTCTCTTCGAAACAACAAACCATGTACTCAATTTATTTTGAATATCAATAAAAGTGTTTGTTTGTCTTGAAAGATTACAACTCGTAATCTACTGTGTTGATGTATGATTACTTAAATTGTTTGATAACAATCTCAAGTATACAAACTTGATTGATAATTAAGCTGTACGAACTAGTCTACGAACAGTTCATGATTTCAGTTGTAAGCTTAGAATACATTGTAAGATTGTGCCTGCGCGCCAATCATAAGCTTAAGTTGTAAAAATCCCTAACTGTATCGAACTCGCCTGCGAGCAGTTCATTATTTAGACTAAGTTACTGAAAGACAGACCTTTTGACGAAAGACCAAGAAATCTGCCAGAAGACATCAAAGAAGATCACTTCATGAAGAAGGTTTTGGCATCATCAAGAAGACTTGAAAAGTTAAGAAAGTAAGTCTTGGCAAATTGTCAAAAGGGAAATTGTTGGGAAAACAAGAACCACTGTATCAAAGCAGTAGGGATATCGATCCTGTATCGAATGGTATTTAATAAGAGGTTTTGACATATATGCCAATCCATACGATAAAAGAAAGCGTATCGAAGTATTGAGGCATTATCTGTATCGAAGACACGCCTCGAATCGGCATATAGTGAAGACCTTGATCTGACAAGAAGTCTTATAAAAGACCAAGTATGGAAACTGTCTCGAATCTCCAATACAGTTATCTTCCATATAGCTCACAACAGGACAAAGAAGGAATCTCCAGAAGTCAAGTCCCGTTGAATAAAGAAGTATTTAAATACTCAAGGATAAAGTATTTAAATACTGTCAGTCAACAGATCTTCAAATCCCGCTAAATCCAGATCGTGTTATAAATCCGTTGGAACGGAATCTCACTTAAACGGATACATCTCAACGGATATATATTTCAAAGTCTATATATATCACATCAAGATGCTGAAGATCAGTTACCCAAGCTATCGAAATTATCAAGCTATCGAAATTATTATCAGAGCAAAACATATCTTCAAAGCTTACTGCAACTCAGATCAAAAGAGATATACAGTGCTCATCATCCTGATCAACACTTCATCAGCTGAAAGCTCTTAAAGTCAAAGTTGTTGTTCACCATCCGTTCTATACTTTGAACAAACCCAGATCAGCCCTGTATGGACTGAGCAATCTGTGCTTCTCCGGAACTGTGTGTGAAGGATTTGCATTGAAGAAGACGAAGCTTCAGAACTGTGTGTGAAGAAGCAAGTCAAAGCATTAGCTCATAACCAATCTGTGTGAATGGTTCAAGCTAAGATCTTTATATCAATCTGTGTGAAGGATATATTGATTGTGTGTTGTTATAATTACGTAGTTGTGTACGTAGTAATTATAATAAACTTTTTACTCCTGTGTGGAGGACCAGTGGACGTAGAGGGGTTTACCTCGAACCACTTTAGTTACTGTGTTATTTACCTTGATTTCTTGTTTTAATTCGTGATTAATTAAGTATACACTATACATTTAGTTCTTTGTATCACGGCAACCTCGTATCTAAGACTTCCGCTACGCACTCAGATTTAAAATCCGTACAGTTTGTTGTTTAAACTATTTCCCAAACTGTATCCAGTATACTTAGTGGCCAACAAGTGGTATTGGACCTAGACTCGTTTCTTGGTTCAGTAAGAAGCAATTGGCTAATTCTCTTTCCACGGCTGAATCAGAGTACTATCTTTCTTTGGTAGTTCTTTGTATGCGAGATCCTTTGGATGCGACACGGTGTCGGACTATGGAATCGATGCCAGAGAGACTCCAATCATGTGTGATAGCATGAGTGCAATTGCAATCACGCACAATCCTGTCCTGCACTCGCGCACTAAGCATATCAACATGAAGCATCATTTTATAAGGAATCATGTCGAGAACAAGGATGTTCGCCTTGAAAAAGTTCATACAGACATTCAGTTGGCCGACATCTTCACTAAACCGCTCGACACATCCAGATTCAACATGCTCAGACAAGAATTGGGAATGCTACAGCCGGACTCCCTGTAAGTAAATTACTGTTTTACTCAACAATTGAAGGGGAATGCTGTAAGACCCAAGAATACAGTATCCCACGTTAATTATTTGTACACTCAGAACCATCAATACAACACTGTAGTGAGCGAAGACATATGAATCCTACAGCTGACATGTGCAGTAATTAAGGGGGAATACAGTAGGACCCATGAATACAGCATTAATCCTCAAGTTGCTGTATGGAATCTAAAACCTATATTTACCTTTTAAGGGGTAACGCTGTATCGATGCAGAAACAGCACATATTTAGGATTTCGATTCAGTATATATATAATATAATATTATTTCTTTTCAAAATGATTTTTGTCCACGTGCCTTGTTTTTATGTCAAACGTCATGTACATTAAATGCCTTACACGACATCTGGACAACTGAATCTCAAAAGCCGCGATGTTTTAAATTGTTTATTGTTTTAAAACCGCCATTTCGAACATTTAGGGTGACACAAATGTCGAAGTGGGACCGCTCATTTTTAAACATTTTAATGGATTAGCGTGCAGTTACACTCGATCCGTCTTAACCGTTGATTTCAAAAGCTGGTTCCCATCCCTTAAAATCGACCATTCGTACTCTACTGCAAAACCTATTTCGCCTTGACTATAAAAGGATCGAATCTTCCATTAGAGACTCTTTACGCTTTACGCAAATTCAAGAGTTCTCAAGCAAAAGCGACTACATACTTTTACGCATTTCTTGCATATTTCGGTTATTTTCTTGCACTTTTCTTAAGAAATCATCAAATGGTGGACAAACTTCTTCTCCGCTCTGAAGAAAACCGCTAACATCATCGATGGACGGATCTTTTCAAGATCTGTTGTCATTGAACGTATTCATGCGAAACCAACGGCCTTGAGAACCCATGGAGTACATCATAACTCGTCTTCGTCAACAAGGCCTCTATCGCCTTGGAAGTCAGACTGCTGATAAGTACGATGCTCATCTGGTTGAGGAATTTTACCTCAACGCCGCCGTACGCTTTTTGTCATTGGCCCAAGGAGGTCATGTTGCTGACATTACCGCTACAATCCAAGGAGTTGAGATCTGTGTTGATAACGATCTGCTCCAGAATATCTACAGGCTACCCGCTGATGGCCTGACAATGGATCAACTAGAAACATTTGGGTCTCAAGAGATAATAACTAAATTTTATGGATTGTTCACAGGCTCCAAAGTTGTTGACATGGTTCAGACCACATGTCACAAGAAAAAATTTTGTCTCCCTTATGTTAATCTTCATGATTTTTGCTGCAAGATAATTGAAAATCGAACCGGTGCGTTCGAAATGTGTACCAATCTGAGGTTCAGGATGATGGTGTCTATTCTGACCTGTGAAAAGGTCAACTGGTGCCAGATAATCTTGAAGCGCCTGCAAGAGGAGGTGTGCAAGCCTGCCACCCAGAAGAAATCTTTTGGTTTGATGTTAAACCATATCCTGACGAAATGCGGACTGTCGCAATCCGTTGATGCTAAAAAGAATAACTCCAGAATATACCTAGGAGGCATCAAGCCTACTGCGTATAATCAAACCACTATGGTCTGCAAACACCCAAAAACTGGAAGTATGCCAGTTTCCGCAAATCCACGAGATGAGTCTTTGAAGTTCCAGGACGTGGAATCTGCAAAGAAGAGAAAGAGATCTCACAGCAAGAAACCCATTGCTGGTGAGAAGCCCAAGAAGAAACTTAGGAGGCTTTCTAAAGTCAAATCTGCCAAGCCCTCCGAAGAAGTTTCCCCCGTGGCTCAACCCACTGAAGAACAACCCCAGGGCCCAACCCCTATGGAAGAGGTGTCCACTACTGTATCGACAGTAGATCCTGAGCCTTTAGCGGCTAGGACGGATGATGAGACATCTGCCAATGAACAAGACTTTAGCAAGTCGGCTGCCCATTTGGAGCCAACAGCTACTTCTCCTCTGCGGGATCCCACACCCGTACAGGATCCATCTTCCTTCAGGGCACCATCCCCAATCGCACTTCCATACAGGATCCCATACTTGTACAGGAATCCATCGCTACAGCGTCTCCAGACGTTGTACGTAGTCCCTCCCCTGACACCATTATTCATAAGACCCTTCTCTCTGTTCAAATTGAACATGCTTACGAAAGATTTCTAACATGGAAAGGCTACAGGCTAGCTCCGTATGAAACATTGTACAACTGAAGCGATTGGAGCCAAGAAGAAAGATTCGTATCAGAAGTGACGGACTCAATGGAAATTGAAGCCCTGATCTGATGGGACAATCCCTTCTGCAAGGAGTTGATTTAAAGCCATCTTTTGCAGAAATCTGACGCAAGAAGGAAAGGAAAGGACAAGTCAGAGGACTCTCCCGCAAATCCAAAAGACGACAATGACAATGACTCAGACGACGACGACGATGCTTTTCAAGCTGGTCTGAGGATGAGTCGTGAAGAGGCTCAAGCTAGAGACGCCTCTCCACCAAAAGGTGATGAAGGGCCATCGACTCGAAGCAATCCCCCTTCGCCACAACAATAGTTAATTCCCGACGAAGAGGAATTAGTCCCTCTAGTCGAGGAAGTTGAAGTAGTTTTGGAACAGGCACCTGAGCTTGCTGCCACCGAAGAAGTTGTCACTGAGAGACAACAGGAGGATTCAGTCCCTCCTGTATCCATGTCTACTGAGGAAACTTCGCAACAGGAAGCCACTCAACCCCCTGCTGCCGAACCAGAACAAGCTGCTCCCGCCCCTTCAACCGTGGAATCCGAGGACGGTATCGTACCTGAGGAAGTCCAACTTACTTCACGACCAACCGTGAACGTAAGGAGGTTGAACAGCTCTAAAGACTTTTCTCAACCAGATTCTCCGATTTCTGCCGGTAGGAAAGAGCGCCTACGTGCACTTGGTCTTCAAACTATATTCATTCAGGATGCAGTGAATGCCCTGTCTTCCGTTGAGAAAGCATTGAATTGGATGCATACTTCTGCCGTGGAAGAGATGACCACTCTACAACATGAAGTATCTCGTGTTGTCGAGGCATTCGTCATTTTGCCAGAAGTGTTCAAACAAGCTCTGAAAATCATGGAAGACAAGCAGGAGCAACTCCTGAAGAAAGAAGCAACCAAAACGCGAATAGCTGAAGCCAAGACCGCATGTGCTATGATTGAAAACAGCTCTCAATTGCGCGCCCACGACAAATGTATCCAGGACATGTCGCAGACGCTTTCCGCCCTTGTAGAAACAATGACTAACATCGAGATGAAACAGGATGCTGCATTAGAGATCCTAGAACGTCTTGATGAAGCCAAAAAGGGGGAAGAGGCAAGAGAAGCTGCTAGGAGAATCAGGATACAGCAAGGAAGGGAATTCGAGGCCGCTCAAGACAGCATCACTTCCGAGTTAAACAAGCTAGCCCCTCCCTCCCAAAGTTTTAGGATTTCAGGCTCCCGACCTGAATTTCATGATTCAAATGTTCCGTGGCAAAATCTAATCCAGAGACCTTCTGAAATTCGTCTGCCGACCAACCGCCATCCTACTGCCGATGAAGTGAAGCAATGGAGGAAAAATGAACTGATGATATACTTTGTCAAACTCATCAGGGAATCTGCCATCTTCAAGAACTATAAAACGTTAGCGGAGGCCGCAGACAAATTTACGAAGATGCTAGAAGACGGAAAACTCCCTCTCCAGCTAGATATGAAGAGCAAGCACAGGAAAGGAGATCGGATCACCCATCCAGAAGACTGGATTCTTGCCTTTGATCGATCCTATGAAGGAAGAGCTATATACCAGGATCGAGGCAACGATTCCCTACAGAACTGGTGACGTGGTACCGAGAATGAACCAGGGAGAAAGCCATGGAGGCATGCGGACTACAGATAGGAGTTGAAAATCTTTGTATATTATTTTTGTTTTGTAATTTCTCTTCGAAACAGCAAACCATGTACTCAATTTATTTTGAATATCAATAAAAGTGTTTGTTTGTCTTGAAAGATTACAACTCGTAATCTACTGTGTTGATGTATGATTACTTAAATTGTTTGATAACAATCTCAAGTATACAAACTTGATTGATAATTAAGCTGTACGAACTAGTCTACGAACAGTTCATGATTTCAGTTGTAAGCTTAGAATACATTGTAAGATTGTGCCTGCGTGCCAATCATAAGCTTAAGTTGTAAAAATCCTTAACTGTATCGAACTCGCTTGCGAGGAGTTCATTATTTAGACTAAGTTACTGAAAGACAGACCTTTTGACGAAAGACCAAGAAATCTTCCAGAAGACATCAAAGAAGATCACTTCATGAAGAAGGTTTTGGCATCATCAAGAAGACTTGAAAAGTTAAGAAAGTAAGTCTTGGCAAATTGTCAAAAAGGGGGAAATTGTTGGGAAAACAAGAACCCTGTATCAAAACAGCCGGGATATCCAATCCATGTATCGAATGGTATTTAATAAGAGGTTTTGACATATATGCCAATCCGCATACAGTAAAAGAAACTGTATCGAAGTATTGAGGCATTATCCTGTATCGAAGACCTGCCTCGAATCAGCATATAGTGAAGACCTTCAGTACAGCAAGAAGTCTTATAAAAGACCAAGTATGGAAACTGTCTCGAATCTCCAATACAGTTATCTTCCATACAGCTCACAACAGGACAAAGAAGGAATCTCCAGAAGTCAATTCCCGTTGAATAAAGAAGTATTTAAATACTCAAGGATAAAGTATTTAAATACTGTCAGTCAACAGATCTTCAAATCCCGCTAAATCCAGATCGTGTTATAAATCCGTTGGAATGAAATCTCACTCAAACGGATACATCTCAACGGATATATATTTCAAAGTATATATATATCACATCAAGATGCTGAAGATCAGTTACCCAAGCTATTGAAATTATCAAGCTATCGAAATTATTATCAGAGCAAAACATATCTCCAAAGATTACTGCAACTCAGATCAAAAGAAATATACAGTGCTCATCATCCTGATCAACACTTCATCAGCTGAAAGCTCTTAAAGTCAAAGTTGTTGTTCACCATCCGTTCTATACTTTGAACAAACCCAGATCAGCCCTGTGTGGACTGAGCAATCTGTGCTTCTCCGGAACTGTGTGTGCAGGATTTGCATTGAAGAAGACGAAGCTTCAGAACTGTGTGTGAAGAAGCAAGTCAAAGCATTAGCTCATAACCAATATGTGTGAACGGTTCAAGCTAAGATCTTTATATCAATCTGTGTGAACGATATATTGATTGTGTGTTGTTATAATTACGTAGTTGTGTACGTAGTAATTATAATAAACTTTTTACTCCTGTGTGGAGGACCAGTGGACGTAGAGGGGTTTACCTCGAACCACTTTAATTACTGTGTTATTTACCTTCAGTTTTTACTGTTTTAATTACTGTGATTAATTAAGTATACACTATACATTTAGTTGTTGTATCCACAGCAACCTACTGTATCTAAGACTTCCGCTACGCACTCAGATTTAAAATCCATACAGTTTGTTGTTTAAACTATTTCCCAAACTGTATCCAGTATACTTAGTGGCCAACACCCTCATTACCACTTGGTAAGGCCAAAACAGGAGCGGTCGTCAACCGCTTCTTCAACTCCTCAAAACTTTTCTGTCTCTCATCGGTCCACACGAACTTCTCTGACTTTTGTAACAACTGAGTAAGTGGTCGAGCGAGCTTAGAAAACCCCTCGACAAATCTAAGATAATACCCGTCCAAACCCAAAAAATTATGGATCTCCTTCATGTTCTTGGGCGGCGCCCAATCTAACACTGCCTCTATCTTATGTGGGTCCACACGAACACCCTCGGTCGAGATCACGTGGTCGAGAAACATAACCTCCCGTAACCAAAATTCACACTTTGAGAACATCGCGAAAAGATGTTGAGTTCTCAAAATACTTAACACGATATGCAAATGACGGGCATGCTCCTCCTCGCTCCTCGAGTAAATCAGGATATCATTGATAAAAACGACTACACACTTATCGAGGTACTCGATAAAGACTTTGTTCATAAGCTGCGTGAACACGGCTGGGGCGTTGGTTAGCCCAAAAGGCATAACCACAAACTCGTAGTGACCATATCTCGTCCAAAAGGCCGTAGTCAGAATATCGAAATCCTTCACTCGGAGCTCATAATACCCCGATCTCAAATCAATCTTCGAAAACACGGTCGCCCCTTGCAATTGGTCGAACAAATCATCAATCCTCGAAAGTGGATACTTGTTTTTGATAGTCACTTTGTTTAACTCACGATAGTCGATACACAAACGAAGTGACCCATCCTTCTTCTTCACAAATAGGACCGGTGCGCCCGAAGGCGAAGCACTCGGTCGGATATACCCCATGTCTAGCAACCCCTCCAATTGTTTCTTCAACTCAAGCATCTCGGTAGGCGCCATACGATATGGCGTCTTAGAAATCGGTGCCGCACCCGGCTCTAAATCAACAGTAAACTCAACCTCTCGGTCTAGCGGCAAACCCGACAACTCGTCTGGAAAGACGTCAGGATACTCACACACTACTGGAATAGACGAGATCTCGACTCCCCCTTCTTCCAATCTCAAGGCATAACACCAATAACCGGTGAAACCTCCTCGAAGAAGTCTCACCGCCTTCATGGCGCTGATCAGAAATCTCTGACTACTCCGCTTGCATCCCACAAAAGAATGCTCGGTACCGTCAGAGGCTAACATCAAAACGGTTCTCGTTCTATAATTCATGATTGCCCCATGACGGTCCATCCAATCCTCATCAAGAATCAAATCCTCATCTTTAATATCTACGGCGATCAGATTAGAAGGCCAAACTCTCCCTGCGATTCTCACAGAAAAATCTCTAATCTCACGATCCCCCACGATGCTATCCCCACTAGACAGTTTAACAACAAATGGTTCACACGCAACTAGGCAATCAACATGCAGACGACGCACACAATCCATAGATATGAAAGAATACGTAGCACCAGAATCGAATAACACGGTAACAGGATGGTCAAGGATGTGAACGGTACCTGTAGCCACCGCCGCGTCGGGATCTCTGGCTCGTCTCATCTCATACACACGGGGCGGAACAGACCCCGCACTAGAAGCTCCCCCTCTAGAAGGTTGTCCATGTCCTCGACCTCTACCAAAACTCTGCTGAGGCTGAGAAGCTATCGGTGCCTGATTCACACTCAGTTCCCCCGCAGTTGGGGCTGATATCTGAGTAACTGGTGCCCGAGTAGCATCTGTACAAAACTTAGCACGATGTCCCATCCGGACGCAAGTAAGACACTAAATCGGAGACCTGTCACACTCACTCATCATGTATCCGGGATGACCACAGTTAAAGCAGGTAGGACCACGAACGGAACTAGTAGGAGCAGACTTAGAACCGTTTCCTCGCCCAAATGATGGGGACTGACTCCCGAAGACTCGCGAACTAGACTGAGCCATATGATACCCTCCAGACTTGCCTCCCGAAAATTGGTCGGAGGTCTTCTGCTTCTTTCCCTCGGCTGCCATCTCTGTCACAGAAAATGACATCTCATAAGCCATCGCCTTATTCTGATACTCCTTCAAAGTCGTGCACCCCATACCAAACATGTAGTGACGCACCCTCGGTTTCATCCGCATATCTAAGTGGCGGATCTTATCAAGTTCACCTCGGATTTGGTTTCTCACATAATGAAGTTGTTGGTTGTAGTCCTTGACTGCCTGCGAAATCGGGACATCTTGGGGCTTAGCCTCAAAGAAGGCTCGGATCCTCCCTTCTTTAACTGGCCACGGACAAAACTCGTCTTCCATCAGCTCCCGGAACTCTGCCCATGTGGCTGCCCGATCACGCGGTTTCAACGCTTGCCACCACGTTGCCGCCTCTTTGGCGAGGAAGTACTGAGCGATGGGTACCTTCCTCTCCTCAGAGCAGTTAGCAGCCTCAAATACCTTCTCCATCTCAAATAACCAACTCTCCCAACCGGAAGGGTCAGAAGCACCATCAAACTGCGGAGGACGCATACGAATCACGTCCTGAAGTAATTTATCATTACTGGATCCAGTAGGCGGAACCGGGTTAGCATTAGCCTGGCCGACCAAAACGGCCTGAGTCAGTAGCGTCATCTGGTTCGCTACTTGCTGTAAAATATTAGCCACTCCAACATTCTCATACGCATTGTCGGAGCTAGCAGATTGATCCTACTGACCTCCGGAACTAGGTGGAACACTGTTCGATAAGGAAGGCATCGCCGAATCAGTTCCCGAGTTATCGGACATGCCCGCCCCACCGGCTGTGCCACGTCCCCTACTACGTCCGCGACCGCGTCCGCGTCCTCTACGAGCAGGAATTCTGAAGAAGTAGCGGGTGAGTACAATTCAAACACAAAACACAACAAGATATCAGGAAAGGAAACAGAACAGGACAACATAACGAGTCAAGTTAGGAAAACTTACGAGCACCGGCATATTAAGATGATGGTATGGCAGCGATACTGTTCAAAAACGACACTCGACTAGACCCAAATAACCGACAACCTAGGTATCCATAAACCTGGCTCTGATACCATATTCTGTAACACCCCCAAGATGTTCAGGGCATATTACAGCGCAGTGGACCCCACATTTTGGAATCCACCAGGCTAGCAAACCGACCCGACAAACAACAAAGACATACATCATCAATACATGGACAATTTCTCAATCCACGACATTCAAAATAAAAGACTGAAATACGACAATACAATCTGACATCAAATCCACTCTCAAAACGGATACACAAAATTAATAAATTCAATAAGGAAGTACTCGAGTACTTAAATCCATGACATAGTAAATAAATTCAAAACAGGACACCAACAGACAACCGCTGAACAGTATCATGCTTGCCCATCATCCTCATACGGCTCGTATGCTTGATTGTCTCCAAGACCTGAACCTGAAATACAAAAAGTATTTCCCCCATTTAATGGGTTAGCGACAACTGCTAGTGCAAGTACAATCCATTTGAACTACATTCTAATCAGATGAATAAGTGCGCCAAAATTCATTTTAGAAATCATTTATATTCCGGAATATTAACGGTGCACAAGCCCAAAACACATTTCTCCAACAAAAAATTTCAAAGTTAACCTTGGTACGAGACTCACGGCCACCATACCCCGCAGAGCCCCATCGGACATCCCTGGGTGGTCAACCACAGTTCGTGATACGCACACACATGGCAATACGTATCCGTAGAGGCCCTTTCGGACCGTCCCTAGGTGAACATGCACATATCCATCCACAACAACCATGAATAGCCATAATTCAAATACTAGAACATGTAAACAAATGTAAAGTACTTGCCTTTGAGACATCTTTGAAGAATCGGGAATGAAAAATGACTACGAATGGTTCGGGTGGAAAACGACGGTTCCTAAACGAAGGATCAACATAACTTAGTCCTAACGGACAACAATAATCGAATGGAATACACCTATAACCCCGATTACAAGTTATGACAATAAACGTTCAATCGATACGGGCGAGGGTTTATGCAAAATCTCCCCGAATCGATAATTCACGGACATATCCATCCACAACAACCACGAATAGCCATAATTCAAATACTAGAACATGTAAACAAATGTAAAGTACTTGCCTTTGAGACATCTTTGAAGAATCGGGAATGAAAAATGACTACGAATGCTCCGGGTGGAAAAGGATGGTTCCTAAATGAAGGATCAACATAACTCAGTCCTAACGGACAACAATAAGCGAATGGAATACACCCATAACCCCGATTACAAGCTATGACAATAAACGTTCAATCGATACGGGCGAGGATTTACGCAAAATCTCCCCAAATCGATAATTCACGGATTTAACTTGAATAAAACAGATGGGAATCACCCAACAACAAAAATCAGTGAGGAATAATACAACATATATGGACAATTCGGAATTAATCAAGAAAAACCCGAAAAACCCCCAAATTTGACAAGCTAGGGTTCCTGAAGAAAATACCTCGGATTCGGATGATGGAGGATGATTACGCTGATGATGATATGTTAGCACGAGCCTACGGTGATGGAATTTGAAGAAAACTCTGATCAAAACTGGTGGAATCGCCTCAGGTGTCGCCCGGATGAAGAAAACGAAGAGAAAGGAATGAAAATGGGGTTTCTGGCCTGCCCGCTGTTCTTAAAACAGTGGGCTGTTACGGCCGTAACAAGTGTTACATTACAGCCATAACAAGGCCAATATTACGGCCGTAACGAATGGGGTGTTACGGTCGTAACACCCTGCTGGACAGCAGTCTGGCAGCTGCTGTCCAAACCGTTCTGGACGACTCCGAAACTCGGACCTGCTATCGAACCGAAAATATGGCTACGAAGGATATTCGATGACGAGTCTAACCGTTACAAGAAAACATCATTCCGACTACCCGGGAATCCGAAATACGACAACAAATATGGATTTCCCTAAACTTATAGAAAATTATAAAAATGGCCCAAGTGCCCGAAAATCACGATACGACATCGGATTAACCAACCGAAAGTCACAACACGAACAAATCAACCATACAAACTTGTGCAAACCAATAAACAACAAAAACGAACGAGTTTTACGAGAATCGAACGCACAAACGACAAAACATGTCATAAAATGGAATCACGCAAAAACATCACCAAAACTCGTCCAAATGGAAAAACTCCAAGAATAAAGTAGATTCAAAATGTCGAAACGGTTACAAGCGAGTCGATAAAAATAGACATACACCAAAAATGGAAACTGCTAAGAATAGAAAGGTACGGATATTACACTGAGGATCCATTATTCTCACCCCGCTTTGATTTTTTAAAACCCCACTAGATGAAGAAGACATAGAGGAAAAAGAGAAAGATGCTGGTAAAAAGTGAAGACTGTCCCCGGAGTATTGTCAAGACATAGGATTGTGATGATGCTTTTAACATTTCTGTCAAAATTGTATTTTAATTTTCGCTGTACTCTTTTGTACTTGATGTAATTGTTAGGAGTATGCCCTCGAATGCCACTCAGAGGATGTTGAGTAGGGGCATTGTACTTGTTATTATGTAATTCATTAATATAAGGTAATGGATGTTTCTTTATTTACTGGTAGTTACTGGCATTCCTAACTCATAAATATACATATAGAAACTAGTCCGTATATTTGAGAGAAAAACGTTCCACTCCTTATTGGATAAGGGGGTCGCACTGGAAAGGTTTATAGCTCAAATACTTAATCATTTACAAGTCGATGAAACTTGACTGGGCGTTAAGTTTATGTGAAGACTTGTGTGACGTGTTCTTTGACATTGAGAGTGCCTGTCGAACACTAATGGTTAGTGGGAGCACACGTTATAGGTATGCTAATTGGATTAGTATACTCAAACCCACTCACCCTCGATTCGTCACGCGGATTTCACTCCGGGACTGTTAATGACGGAATCGAAAGGTTGTGATAGGTATTCGTGAACCTTCGACTTGAGGATTTAGTAGGGATGTGCTTGTGACGACAAGATTTTCATTAGAGTAGTTCGACCCTGTAAACTGGAATGCGGGGGTTAACCTCGACGTGCATCTTGATGGGCAAGTAGCTGATCCTACTGAATACTAAGATAGAATTCTTTCTCATGTAAGTGAACAGGTTATATGTCCTATGCGGTTATTGGCACATAAGATCATAAGTCTTTGGCCAAAGCATTGGAGCTAGTTGTATTGGATACACGAGATCTCGATGATCCCGATTTGCATTAACGCATGCATAACGTCAAGTACAGATAGGGCTTGACTGACCGTGACCCTATATCTTGATCGGGACATTTGAAAGAACTGTTTATACGTATACTGGTATTCACGAAAGAATGGTTCTTGAATGATCCCATCATTCATTCTCAGTTTGGGTGCAGTGTAGGCCGCCAGGCTGGCTAGGTGGTGCTACTACCGAGTCGCGCAATAGGATTGACGACGGAATGAATCAATCTTATTCTCTCATTATAAATATTAGATATTGGATATCTAATTTATTGGGACATTGGATGTCTAAATTGATTTATTGGATAAATTGATTTACGTCCTAATGAATTAAATAAATTACTGGGTGAATAATTTAATTCATGGATATAATTATTTCTTGGAGAAATTAATTATTTTGTTATGTATTTGATATGATTAATTAATTAGATTAAATAATCGATATAAATATATCGAAACGGAATCGGAGTTTATCTGTTTAGACTCACGGGAGTCCGCGACGGACCGAACTCATCCGATACATTCTAGATGGCCACCCCCCTTCACCAACTCCCTCTTGGTCTTTGTCTCCATTTTAATAATGGAAGACCAAGACTTGAGGGGGCAAGATATCAAAGTGATATCTCATGTTGGTGATTGGAGTTGAATAAGAAGTGGAAGACTCTCATTTTGCACACCCTCTTGGAATAATCTCAAGTCTTCTTCTCAAGTCTTCTTCCTCGTTTTCTTCATTTCGGTTCTTGGTTGTTCTTGGAGAATATGAAGAGATTGATTGAGAGTTGTGAGTTATACACATAGAGTGTCATAATCACATAGAAAGCTTTTACAACCTTGTTCTAGCCGTATCCTTGGAGGATAACGAGGTTTAGTCATTCCGGTCATTTCTCCGGCGCGTGGCAAGTAGAGACGCGGTCTTTTCAGCATTGGATCATGCAAGAGCTTGGAGCGAATTAGATCGTAGGAAAATCATCTAAAGCTTGGGGAATAGCTCAAGAGAAGGATACCATTTATCAACGGACTACAAGGGTATGTTTGCACGCCTCCTCTTATATTTCGTTTAATATTCGTATATACGTAGCTCGATCGATCCTCGTAAGGATTCGAATCGAATTAATTTTCGTTTTACCGCTTCTGCTGGGCCTTTGTTTTAGGCAATGAATCCCAACAGTGGTATCGGAGCAGTAGGTCTTGCAATCGTATATACGATATTGGCATTTGGAATGCTCGATTAGATGGTGAATGATTTGGAATCATTTTAGTCATAATCGTGGTATATGTTTTATGTTCATTATAATTATATTTTTCGTAAGTTTATGTCTAAATATAAATCTTAAATTTCTGGAAAATATGATTTATATTGAAGATATGAAAGTCGGAAAATATTGATATTGGATATCCGGTCGAAAATCTAGCTCTGAATCATCGTCGGACGACTTTTTCGGACAAGGCAGGAAGATGCCAGGGTGACTCAGCCATGTCTAGCAGCCTGCAGGCCACTGCCGAGACGACCCGGCCGTGTCTGGCGACATGGGCCGTGCCAGGCAGGACGACCCGAGCATGTCTGGCGACACAGGTCGTGCCTGGCCGGCAGGCTGCCGAGCGTGACTAGACCATACCTTTCGGGACAAGGCGTGTCTGCCGAGGGTGACTCGGCCAGGCAAGCCAGTTTTGGCCCCGACTCGATTTTTCATGTATTCCAAAAAATTAATCTCCCACATATTAAATTGGAATTAATATGATTAAAATGATTTATGGTATTTCATTTTACAAGGGAAATTTGATTAATTAGAATACTCATGGACGACCGAATTATTTAAACGTTTTCATGTTACCGATTGTGTGAATCGATTGGATCGGTTCGTATTGTTGATTGGATCAGTATCTCTATGCTTTCCATTTATATAGTATTTATTGGATGAATGCTTTTGAATGTGGATGTGGTTCGTGGACTTAGTTTTTGAATCGTTCGTTTTATTCGATTGGGTTGTAAAGGCCGTTTTGAGCCTATTTATTTTACTAGAAATATCTAGGATGCAATTTTCAATGTAAAATTTATATGTAATGACGAAGACCGGAGGAAGATCCGTTTCGAGAAGACGAAGATTCAAGATGAAGACTTGTAATTAGATTACGGAGTTTTTATTTTCTAGGAACGGTCCATGAACCACATGTTGGTAGCAACTAGGTTGTGAATGGTTGTTTCATATTGTATGAATGCCACAAACGCGCTTAAATGAATTAATGTGCAAAGTGTAACACTAATCGCGATAATTCTCCCACAACAAATTATTAAGTTTATAAGGTTTCAAGTTTTTCCTTCCCTCGATCGAGCTTTCGGGAAATTGAAATCCAAACCGGATGTGCTATGCTTCCGAGTTATCAGGGTAGTCGTTCGGGGAGGACAGATAAATTACCGGGAGTACATTGGATGACTTCGGTTGGAGCAAATTTTATCCCTAGAAACCGGATAGGTTGCCGGATAAGATTCAATTGTGAAACTGATTTGCGTCAATGGTATAAACTTAACTTGTTCATGAACCATAGAAACCGTATAGGTTGAGGGGAGTGAACAAGGGGAAAAAGAAGATCGAATCATCCATTAGATGAGTTGGTATTGGACACCACTTTATAAAAATTAATAGACTAGAAACCTATTCGGTTGCCCTCTATTAAGATTTATAAAGAACTCGATCACCACTATGAAGTAGAGCGACGATACTTCCAGATTTCACATGGGAGTATGTTATTCCGATAAAAATAGTGGGAGCTGGGTAACAAGAATAGAAAAAACCTTAATTCTATACTCAAATCATAATTAAACAAGTCACTAATTAATCTGTCATACTTAATGCAGACTCAACTCTTAATATGATAATGAACCCACTCGCAATTCTACTTGAGAATAACACCTTGATTGAACCTAACTTTGTAGACTGGCTCCGCAATATGATGATTGTCCTCAGTATAGAGGCACTGGGATATGTCTTGGAGACGTACATTCCGGCCCCTCCTGTACGGACCAGAGCTAACCAGGAAGAGATCAAAAACCACGAAAAGTAGGTTAAGGATGACATAAAAGTCCGTGCTTACATGATGGCTTCTATGTCAAATGAGCTTCAGAGAGCTCATGAGAAAATGACTTCTGCTAGGCAGATTCTATCTCAGTTAACCGAACTTTATGGTGAGCACAGCAGAACTACTAGATATGAGATATCCAAGCAACTGTTCGGTGCAAGGATGAAGGAAGGTGAGAAGGTTGGGGAACATGTCCTTAATATGATATCCATAATAGAGAGATTGGAGGCTCTTGATTTTAAAATGGATGCTTCTCTTCAAACCGACCTTATCCTATAGTCGCTTCCTGATTCCTTCTCACAGTTTGTTATGAACTTTAACTGCAATGAGATTGCATGTAATTTAGCTGGCCTAATGAACAAACTTGTGACCGCTCAGTCTCAGATAAAGACTCCGCGGATGAAGGAGTCTGCTCTTGTGATTTCTTTTCGACCTCGGAGGTCAAAGAACAAGAAGAAAAAGACCAAGAAGCAGATTGGACCACATGTCAAGGACTTCAAGGGCAAGGGCAAGGACCCAACGGTTCCGAAGAGCAAGAAGAAAGATGCTTGTCTCAAGTGCGATGAGCTGGGCCACTGGGCTACAGAGTGTCCTATTCTTCATGGCACTTCAGGTACAGAACTTTTAGTTTTGGAAACAAATTGTTCTGCTACTGTATTTTCTACTTACTGGATACTGGATTCTGGTGCCAGTTCTCATATTTCTACCGTGAATAAGGATCTGGAACAAAGTAGGAAGCTTGTAGCTAGAGAAGTTATGATCACAGTCGGAAGCGGGCATTGTGTCGAGGCGACCGACATAGGATCACTTCTTTTGGGTTTAGAATCCGGCTTTGTTTTGACTTTAGAAGATGTACTTGTTTTGCCCAAGGGGCACGAAAACATTATATCCATTCCGATCATGGACCGAAAAGGCTTTTCATTTTTCATTGGTGATGGTTCCTGCAAAATTTATTTCAGAAATAAACTAGTGGGTACTGCTACATTGTTAAATGGATTGTATCATCTAAATCTCAGCAACAAAGTACTTGTGAATACTATGACTAGAAAACGTGGTAGGGATGAAACCAATCAAGTTTTGAAATGGAATCTTAAATTTGGTCATGTTGGTCAGACCAAGGTTTACAAGATGGAAAAAGATTTACTTATGGGTGCACTGGGATTGGATCCCTTTCCTACTTGTGAATTTTGCCTTAAAGGCAAAATGACTAAGTCCCCCTTCACAGGGACTTTTGAAAGAGCCGTTGATAAACTTGGATTAATCCATACCGACGTATGTGGTACTTTGGAAGCAGCACGTGACGGATATCAATATTTAATTACATTTACAGACGATCATACTAGGTATGGTTAGGTATACTTAATGAAACATAAATCCGAGGCCTTTGAGAAATTCCAGGAATTCAAGGCCCTAATCGAGAAACAAACTGGTAATCTTATCAAAGCACTTTGATCGGACCGAGGTGGCGAGTATATGATACGGAGTTTGACGAGTTCCTTAAGGAACATGGAATAGTTTCGCAACTAACACCTCTAGGTACTCCTCAGTTAAATGGTGTGTCAGAAAGAAGGAACCGGACCTTGTTTAACATGGTCCGTTCCATGCTGGGCTATACTGACTTACTGATTTACCTGTAGGGGTATGCACTCCTGACTGCTGCATATATCTTGAACATATGTCCTTCCAAATCCATTCCTAAAACTCCACATGAGATGTGGGAGGGCAGGAAATTAAGTCTTAATCACATTAGGATTTGGGGATGTCCCGCCTATGTCAAGAAGACTAAGATGGACAAAATGGAAGCTAGGTCCGTGAGGAGACATTTCATTGGATTCCCATATAAGATGATGGGTTATCTATTCTACATGCTCAAAGATCGAAAGATTGTTATTGCATTGCATGCACACTTCCTGGAAGAAGAGTTCATTCAGGAAGGCGGAGTAGGTATAAATATTTCTTTAGAAGAATACAATGAAACTCCTCAGGAGACACTTATTCAAGAAAATGGAACCGAACCTTCTGTAACACAAGTACAATCACCTCGTAGGTCAAGTAGGGTGTCTCATTTACCTAAGAGGTATAGTTTTATGTACTTGGAGGAACTGAGTTACCACGAGGTTCTAGGTGAAAAATAAGAGACCGACCCATGACCAATGACCTAGTAATGGTGGATGTAGACTCCATGAAATGGACTGTAGCAGTCTTCATGTAGTTGGGGCCTTCGTTTTGACGAGACAGTCAAAGAGTTTGACTTCGTGCAAAAAGAAGAGGAACCTTGTGTATACAAAAGGGTTAGTGGGAGCAAGATCACATTCTTAGTACTATATGTAGATGACATTCTACTAATAAGAAATGATGTGGGAATGCTCATTTCTATGAAATCTTGGCTTTCGAGTAATTTATCCATGAAAGACTTGGGAGAAGAAACCTATATTCTTGTGATTCAACTCAACTGGGATAGATAGAAGAGAATGATAAGTTTTTCCCAAGACCTCTATATAGATAAAATCTTAAAGCGATTTAAGATGGATTACTCTAAAAGAGGATTCCTACCGATGCGACATGGAATAAAACTCTCCTCAAATATGTGTCCTCTGGGTGAGGAACAACGAAAGGAAATGAGTAATATACCATATGCTTCGGTCGTGGGTAGCCTTATGTATGCTTTGTTGTGTACAAGACCTGACATTACGCATGCTGGAAGTGTGGTAAGTAGGTTTCAAGCAAACCCAGGTGGGGAACATTAGACCGCAGTAAAGAATGTTCTCAAGTACTTTGGAAGGACTAGAGATCTGGTTCTTTAATATGGAGATGGAGAACTGAATGTTATAGGCTTTGTTGATTTAGACTTCCAAGGACAGAAAGACGACTCGATGTCTATTTCTGGCTAAATTTTACTCTTAATGGAGGAGCAGTAACTTGGCATAGTGCCAAGCATAGCGTGACTGCTGATTCCACCGGTCAGGCTGAGTATCAAGTAGTCTCGGAGGCTTATAAGGAAGGGTTTTTGGATTTAGAAGTTACTGGGTAAACTTCACGTGACACCATGTGCTACGCCGCCTGTTTTCGTTTTTATACGATAACAAGAGAGCAGTAGCACAGGCCTGGGAGCCGAGGTTTCACAATAGTACTAAACATAATGAGAGAGAGTATCATCTCATAGGAGAATTTGTTCTCAAATAGATACATTGTGCTGCATAGAGTAGAGTCAGCCGACCACGTCGCTGATCCACTGACCAAGCCACTTTCTCAGATTAGCTTGGAGCGTCATCTGGAGAACATGGGTATTAGATACCATAGTGTGTGGCATTGAGTGCAAGTGGGAGATTTTTAGGAGTATGCCCTAGAATGCCACTCAGAGGATATTGAGTGAGGGCATTGTACTTGTTATTATGTAATTCATTAATATAAGGTAATGGATGTTTCTTTATTTACTGGCAGTTACTGGCATTCCTAACTCGTAAATATACATATAGAAACTAGTCTGTATATTTGAGAGCAAAATGTTCCACTCCTTATTGGATAAGGGGGTCAACACTAGTAAGGTTATAGCTCAAATACTTAATTGTTCGCAAGTCGGTGAAACTTGACTGGGCGTTAAGTTTATGTTAAGACTTGTATGATGTGTTCTTTGACATGGAGAGTGCCTGTCGAACACTAATGGTTAGTGGGAGCACACGTTATAGGTATGCTAATTGGATTAGTATACTCGAACCGACTCACCCTCGATTCGTCATACGGATTTCACTCCGGGACTATTAATGCTGGAATCGAAAGGTTGTGATAGGTATTTGTAAACCTTCGACATGAGGATTTAGTAGGGATGTGCTTGTGACGTCAAGATTTTCATTAGAGTAGTTCGACCCTGTAAACTGGAAGGCGGGGGTCAACCTCGACGTGCATCTTAATGGGCAAGTGGCAGGTCCTACTGAATACCAAGATAAAATTCATTGTCCTATAAGTGAACAGGTTATATGTCCTATGCGGTTATTGGCAGATGAGATCATAATTCTTTTGCCAAAGCCTTGGAGCTAGTTGTATTGGATACATGAGAGCTCGATGATCTCGATTTGCATTAATGCATGCATAGCATCAAGTACAGATACGGTTTGACTGACCGTGACCCTTTTTATGTAACACCCCGAGATATTCAAGGTATATTACAGCGCCGTGGACCCATACATGGGACCCACCAGGCTAGACACGAAAATACCACAGTAAAATCACACATCACCCAAATGAAAATCAAACAACACGCCTGAGACAACCGGCGGAATAATCAACATCGACAACCATAATTACTTCAACAAAAATACAATTCACAATCCAAAGAGAAAAGCCTAAGTACTCGCGAGTACGTTCTATAAGTTTGCACATTAACACATCGAAGGGAAACAACAAAAATAAAAAGGACTCAAATGCACATGTCAACGACCCTGGCTAACATCCTCGTACTGCCCCAGCGCCAGCTTGTCCACCTGATCATAACCTGAAATTCATAACAAGAATTTTCCCAAAACGGGTCCCCAAAGGAGTTAGCAATTACGCTATTACACGTAACCAAGGAAAACCATTCGCTTACACATTTCATAGTACAATTCACCAAATCATTTCAATAACCTAAACCAGACATTTCTTTTCCGGAAATAAACAGTCAATCACATTTTCCTAGTACCGGGACGAAGCCACAAATCCCACTCGAGGCCTCTAAGGACCCTCCCGAGCTGGACACAATCATAAAACAAATCACGCACATGCATCGCCTAGGACCGGGACGAAGCCACAAATCCCACCCGAGGCCTCTAAGGTCCCTCCCGAGCTGGCAAGCGAAACAAACTCGTGAATCCAGAGTGAAACCATAGATTCCCTCGAGGCCCCGTCGAGCCCTCCCGAGGTGAGCAAAGCACACACAATATACATTACCATTTCATGTTAAGCATAAGGGTTTCCAAAAATACTTGCCTTGAATAATTGACAATGCAATGAACGGAAAGTAAAATCACCAACGAACGCTAGGAACCAACGGAACCGAACCTAACGATTCAAAGAATACAATCAGAACCATCTCCAAATGAATACGGAAAAGGAATACACACGAAAACCCGCCTACGATTCATTTATATCCGTTTAACAACAACAACGAGGGCGGACCACAACCAAACCCTCTCGAATAAGCAACAACTACGAAATATACCATGAATCCGTAGGGAGACTAAGAATACCAATAAGATTAATCATATTCATCATGAATTAACCAACAAAACGGAACGAATCGGATGAAAATCCAAAAACCCCCAAATTACCCAAAAGTAGGGTTCTAAGAGATTTACCTTGGATTGAGGATGAAGAGCACAAGTAGGTGTTGTTAATCTACTTCAAGAGCTCAAGGTAAATGACGTCTGAAGTGATCGGAGGAAGAAATCACCTGAAAATCGCTTGAGGAAACTCTAAGCCGCGGGGGAGGAGAATAAATGAGAAAACGTGAAAATCTGGGTCAACTCCCTGGTTTATATAGCCAGGGAGCGTTAGCGTGCACTAATCCTTAAAAGTTAGCGTGCGCTAACGGGTAAAAACTCTAGTTCAGAAAGTCAACACCCCAGTCCAGGACCCAGAGTTCTGGACCATTAGCATGCGCTACCCAAAACGTAGCGTGCGCTAATAGCCTCTCGGTAGCGCGCGCTATCGGTCATAGCGTGCGCTACCTGGACATCAGCCGAGTCCAGAAGTGAACTGCCCAATACTCACCTGACCCCGTTAGCGTGCGTTGTTGGCCATTCTACGTGCGCTAACAGCGTCTCGGTAGTGCGCGGTATCAGCCATAGCGTGCGCTACATGGGCACCTGACCGAGCCTAGGAGTAAACTGTCCAGTACTGGACTGACTCGCTAGCGCGCGCTACCAATCAAGCGTAGCGTGCGCTACTGAAGGATGCTTAGCGTGCGCTATACCATAATATTAGCGCTTGGCACAGGATAATAACGGTCCTAAACACTGAAGCACGACCGAAGCATCAAACAGAACCACACAATACGCATAATAACATACAATGGATTCACGGCAACCCCGAAACGGTGGTTCTGAACAACAATTACGAGAATCGGATCCATAAGCGATGGGAGAACTGATAATTGCAGAACCAGATGGCAAAAGTCCCGAAACAAATATTCTCGAAAACTAATACGGTTACACGAGGGTTGCTAAAAAAATGAGAAATACACCGAAAATGAAAATACCGTGAAAAAGAAAATGAGGATATTACATTCTTCCCCTCTAAAAATAAGTTTCGTCCCGAAACTTAAGAAACAAACAACTCGGGTTACCTAGCACGCATGCTATCCTCGGTTTCCCAAGTTGCCTCCTCGACACCATGTCTCGACCACCGCACTTTGACCAAGGGAATGGTCTTATGCCTCAGTCGCTTCTCACGATGTTCCAAAATCTTCAAGGGACGCTCCTCGAAGGTAATGTCCTCGGCAATATCGATCTCACCATAGTCGATGACGTGAATAGGATCCGGAACATATATCTTCAGCTGAGAAACATGGAAAATGTTAGGAACGTGACTCAAGGCCGGAGGTAGTGCCAAACGGTATGCCAAATCACCGACTCGCTCGAGAATCTCAAAGGGCCCAATAAATCTCGGACTCAACTTCCCTTTCTTCCCGAAGCGGAAAACTCCCCTCGTCGGCGATACCTTTAGCAAAACGTGGTCTCCCACCTCGAACTCCAAAGGTCGACGACGGACGTCGGCATATGACTTCTGTCATCTCTGAGCTGTCAACATACGCTCTCGAATCAATTCCACCTTCCGCCTCGTCTCTAAAGCGATATCCAGTTCGGTTCCCACCAAGTCGGACGCTTCATTCCAACAAATCAGCAATCGACATCACCGCCCATAAAGTGCCTCATACGGTGCCATTTGAATCGACGCGTGCCAACTATTGTTGTACGTAAATTCGATCAATGGCAGATGATCCTCCCAGTCACTGCTCCAGTCGAGAGCACAAGCACACAACATATCCTCGAACGTCTGGATAGTGCATTCCAACTGTCCATCTGACTGAGGATGAAAAGTGGTACTCAAACGCAAACGAGTACCCAACGCCTTATGCACCACCTGCCAAAAATGCGATAAAAATCGGCCATCCCGATCCGAAACAATAGACTTCGGAGTACCATGAAGCCTCACAATATGCGCAATAAACACACGAGCCAACTTCTCCAGGCCCCAAGTCTCTTTGATGCCCAGAAAATGTGCCGACTTGGTAAGACGATCAACAATCACCCAAACCATATTCATGCCCGATCAAGATCTCGACAAACTCGTGAAGAAGTCCATTGATATATCTTCCCATTTCCATTCCGGAACGGGAAGTGACTGTAATAACGCGGCCGATCGCTGATGTTCGATTTCGACTTGCTGACAGGTCAAACATCTCACTACAAACTGTGCGACCTCCTCCTTCATATCATTCCAGCAGAAATTCATTCTCAGGTCATTGTACATCTTACTCAAACCAGGATGAACGGAGTAAGGCGTAACATGGGCCTCACATAAAATGCTCTGCCTCAATTCCGAGTCGTTCGGCACACATAGACGACGCTGGAATCTCAATACTCCATTTTCATGAATCACAAACCCAGGAGACTTTCCCTTAAGAACATTCTCTCGGATTTAGATAATCATAGGATCCTCTAACTGCTTCTGTTTAATTTCATCGATCAAGAATGACGAAATCTCTAAAGCACAGAGTTGCCCAACGGCTCCCGGCAACAAAACCTCAACACTCAACCTAATCAAATCCCGCTGAAGCTTTGATTGAGATGTAAAGATCTAAAGTGTCCGCAACGAGACCGGTTTTCGACTCAAGGCGTCGGCCACAACATTTGTCTTGCCCGGATGATAAAGGATTTCGAGGTCATAATCCTTAATCAACTCTAACCATCTCCTCTGCCTCATATTCAACTCCTGCTGAGTAAATATGTATTTCAAACTTTTATGATTGGTAAAAATCTGACATGCAGAACTAAAAAGATAGTGACGCCAAATCTTGAGCGCAAAGACAACTGCCGCTAACTCCAAATCACGGGCAGGGTAGTTAAGCTCATACGGCCTCAACTGTCTCGACGTAAACGCAATAGTCTTGTCGTGCTGCATCAACACGCACCCAAGAGCCTGACCCGAAGCATCGCTATAAATAGCAAAACCCTCGTTGCCACATGGCAATGCCAAAATTGGGGCTGAAGTCAAACGCCTCTTCAGCTCCTCAAAACTCGACTGCCTCTCGTCATTCTAGACGAACTTCTCAGACTTTTGGAGCAACTATGTAAGTGGCCGAGCTAGTTTCGAGAAACCCTCGACGAACCTACGGTAGTAGCCAGCTAAACCCAAGAAACTACAGACCTCCTTCACATTCTTAGGCGGTGCCCAATCCAACACTGCCTCAACTTTCTGTGGGTCCACACGAACACCCTCGGCTGAAATCACGTGACCTAGAAACATCACTTCCTTCAGCCAGAACTCATATTTCGAGAACTTTGCATAGAGTTGCTCGGTCCTCAAAATGTCTAACACTACTCGCAAATGATACGTGTGTTCCTGCTCATTCCTCGAATAAATAAGGATATCGTCAATGAAGACGACGACACACTTATCTAAATACTCAATAAAGACCTTGTTCATCAACTGCATGAACATCGCCGGTGAATTAGTTAACCCAAAAGGCATAACTACAAACTCATAGTGTCCGTATCTCGTCCGAAAAGCTGTTCTCGGAACGTCGGACTCCTTCACCCGAAGCTGATAGTACCCCGATCTCAAGTCGATCTTCGCGAATACCGCAGCTCCCTGCAACTGATCGAAAAAGTCATCAATCATCGGCAGAGGATACTTATTCTTGATGGTCACCTTATTCAGCTCGCGATAGTCGATACACAAACGCAGTAAACCATCCTTTTTCCGAACAAACAAAACCGGTGCGCCCCAAGGCGAAGCGCTCGCTCGAATATACTCTGATTCAAGAAGCTCACTCAACTGCTTCTTCAACTCGGCCATCTCTGAAGGTGCCATGCGATACGGCGCCTTCGAAATCGGAGCCGCACCCGGCTCTAACTCTATAGCGAACTCGACCACGCGGTCAGGTGGCAACCCCGGTAACTCATCAGGAAAAATATCAGGAAACTCAATAACGACTGGAATCGATGAAAGCTTTGGTTTTGTACTCGCGCGGGTACTGTACAGTGTTGTATGTCATGTCATTATTAATGGTTAATGATGTTGTTGTATTCCCGTGGTGAACGGCCATATTGGTTATGATTCCTCAGGATGATATGTTGTTTGGTATTGTGATGTATGTCATGTTGAAATTGAAGTTGGTTTTGAATGTATGAACGTTTATGTTTGTCGTATTTAATGTGTTTTATTTGGGTCTAAGCCTGGTAGGTTCTCCAAAAAGGATCTACGGCGCTGTAATATCTCCGTAAATCATGGGGGTGTTACAGAATATGGTATCAGAGCCTAGGTTTATGGGTACCTAGGCTGTCGGTGTTTTGGGTCTATTAAATTGAGTCAGTTGTTGTCTACGATATCATTGGCATGCTACCACCTCGTGTTGCCTGTGCTGGAAGACTCTTCGGATGTTGGTTGTTTCTTTCCTTTGGAAATAATTACCTTAATATTGTGCAATCTATTATTGTAATCGTTTCCTTGTTGAATCATTCTTATTCTTCAGTATGCCGAGAGGTAGAGCTATCCGTCAACGCGGTGGTCGAGGCCGTGGGCAGAGTAGTAGTGTCCGAGTCCGAGAGGTCCGCTTCGAATCGGCATATCGCTCGCAACTAGGTCAGACCCGATCCCTTCGGGAGGTTCGGATGGAGGCTCGGAGGCCAAGTGCCTAACGTTCTTCAACAAGTTGTAACACAAGTGCACCAACCGCACAAGTGGTGCGTAATATTATTAATGCGTGACGGCTGAGGATCGATGGCTTCAAGAAGTTATGAAGATGAACCCTCCCAGATTCGATGGTTCTGGTGATGCGAACAACTGGGATCATTGGTTAGTTGAGATGGAGAAGATATTTGACGGTATTGGTTGTCCTGAAGCCAAGAGAGTCCCGATTGCTCAATATCTGACGGTTGATGACGCTTCGGACTTGTGGCGAGCTGTTAAGCCCAAGGACCGTGATGTCACTTGGGAAGAATTTAAAGAATTGATGGAAGCTCAATATTGTCCAGCGCCGGTACAGTTAGCAAGAGTCAGTGAGTTCTTCAGAGCTCAACCCGAAGATGTTCCTATTTCTGAAGCAATCAAGACATAAAACAAGCAGTTAGTGTATGTCCAAGATCGGGTTAAGGATGAGATAAACAAAATACTTCATTTCGATGCAAGGATGAAACCGGAGGTCCGAAAGTATATGGCGGGCCTTGGGTGTAGTACTTTGAGAGAATATCAGGATAGAGCACTTTCTTATGAGATGGTGTCAGTTCCGGTTCCTGCAATTTCGAGCTCGAAGAAACCAAAATTTTCTGGTAGTTTCCGAGGCAGTGGATCGCGTAGGCCTCAATCTTCTGTGCAATCTTCTGTTAGTTCCCCTCAACCTAGTGGAGGAGTGCCGAGAGTTTGTTTTAATTGTGGAAATTCGGGACATGTCAGTTCTCGTTACACTTCTCGCCCCATTGATTGTTTTAAGTGTGGGAAGCAAGGTCATCGCGCATTATATTGTGAGTCAGTGGGCAGAATCTTCTCTAAACAGTCTCCTACCCCGGCTGGCACAGTTACGGGTCAGCCAACTCTGAGTGTCGGACGCGGTAGTGGCAGAGGTAAAACCGAGCATAAGGATGCACCTAGCATTGGATCAGCCCCACCCCGATTGTATGAGATGAAGCGGACTGATGACGTAGGGACTGCCACTACGTCAGATATTGTTTATATTTCGATGCACCCGGTAGATGTATTGTTTGATTCTGGAGCTACTCATTCTTTTATATCATTATCTTGTGTGAATCGTTTGGGCCTAGACGCTCTCTCCACATGTGAACCTTTTCTTGTTGGGTTGCCAAGTGGGGAAAGGATAGTTGGGGATCAAGAGATCGCCAATTGTCCTGTAACCATTGGCAGTAAAGATTGGTCATCCGATTTGATTGTGATCGATATGAAGGGAGAGGATTTAATTCTCGGTGATGATTGGTTAAATCGGCATGGAGTGATAGTAGATTATCGTCGGAAAATAATTTCGATAGTCGCGCCGGATGGTACTGAACACGTTTTTGTAGGGCAGAAACCTGGTACTTCTGGGAAGATTATTCGATCCTGAAGGCGATGAAATTATTGCGACAAGGTTGTACCAGTTATTGGTGTTACGCGTTGAAGTCGGAAGTTAGCGAGGTACAATTATCCTCTGTTCCAGTTGTGAATGAATTTCCAGACGTATTTCCGGATGATTTGCTGGGATTGCCACCACATCGTGAAGTAGAGTTCGTCATCGAACTAGAGCCTAATGCGGCGCCAATATCCAAGGCACCGTACAGAATGGCCCCATCGGAAATGTTAGAATTGAAGAAACAATTGGGTGAATTGTTGGACAAAGGTTGTATTCTTCCTAGTGTGTCTCCATGGGGTGCACCGGTATTGTTTGTACGAAAGAAAGATGGGTCCTTACGGCTATGTATTGACTATCGTGAGTTGAATAAACTCACTATTAAGAACAAGTATCCGTTGCCAAGAATCGATGATCTATTTGATCAATTACAAGGGGCTACGGTTTTCTCCAAGATTGATTTGAGGTCGGGATATTACCAACTGCGAATTCGAGATTCGGATATCCCCAGGTCAGCATTTCGAACGAGGTATGGGCATTACGAATTCGTAGTTATGCCATTCGGTTTAACAAATGCTTCGGCGGCCTTTATGCAGCTTATGAACAAAACTTTTATCGAATATCTCGATAAATTTGTAGTGGTGTTTATCGACGATATATTAATCTATTCCAAAAGTGAAACGGAGCATGCCGAACACTTGAGGATCGCATTGAGTATTTTGAGGGCTAATAAGCTTTATGCTAAATTTTCTAAGTGCGAGTTCTGGCTTAGAGAAGTTTCTTTTCTGGGACACATCATCTCAGCCGATGGTATTCGAGTAGACCCTCAAAAGGTTGAAGCAGTCTTAGCTTGGGAGCCTCCACGGAATGTTAAGGAAGTTCGGAGTTTTCTAGGATTAGCGGGCTATTATCGTCGATTTGTTGAAGGATTCTCAAAAATTGCTCGACCGCTCACCTAATTATTGCAGAAGACACAGAAATTTGAGTGGGGTGATGAGTGTCAGAAGAGTTTTGACGAGTTGAAAAAGCGGTTGACTACGTCTCCGATCCTAGCCTTACCACAAGGAATGGAAGGTTTCGTTATTTATAGTGATGCTTCTAAACAAGGATTGGGATGTGTATTGATGCAAAATGAGATAGTAGTGGCTTATGCGTCTCGACAATTAAAGCCATACGAGATGAATTATCCTACTCATGATCTTGAGTTAGTCGCTGTGGTGTTTGCATTGAAAATTTGGAGGCATTACTTATATGGTTCTTCTTGTCGAGTGTATACGGATCATAAGAGCTTGAAGTATATATTTACGCAGAAGGAGCTAAATATGCGTCAGCGGCGATGGTTGGAATTGCTTAAAGGTTATGATCTTGACATTCTTTACCATCCAGGTAAAGCGAACGTTGTTGCCGATGCGTTAAGCCGCAAGTCAGTCGTGTTCCAAAAGTTGGAACTACTTACCATTCAACCGAAGCTTAGACGAGAGTTGATTGATCTGGAAATTGAAGTTTGGCCTCACAGAACTCAAGGACAGTTGCGTTTCCTTGAGATTACGTCCTCCGTGATGGAAGATATTAAGTCCAAATAGTTAGATGATCTCTCAATCGTGCAGCTTCGGGAAGACAGTGTTAGAGGAAAAGCTCCTGGATTCTTAACCGATGAAGACGGAGTTCTTCGATTTCGAGGCAGAACTTGTGTACCTAATCGGGATGATCTCAAACAAGTGATTTTGAATGAAGCACATTTTACTCCATACTCGATTCATCCGGGCATGAGTAAAATGTATAAGGACTTGAAGAAAAATTTTTGGTGGCCAAACATGAAGAAAGATGTAACGGAGTTCGTGTTGAAATGCTTGACTTGTCAGCAGGTTAAAGCGGAGCATCAGAGACCTGCCGGTAAATTGCAACCGCTACCAATTCCAGAATGGAAGTGGGAAGATATAGCGATGGATTTTATTGTGGGAATGCCAAAGACGCGAACTGAAGTGAATATGATTTGGGTAATCGTTGATCGGCTAACCAAATCCGCACACTTTCTGGGCATTACAGATTCTTGGGGACCAGAGAGGTTGGCTCGGTTATTTATTGCGGAAATTGTGAGACTCCATGGTACCCCGAAAAGTATAGTGTCTGATCGCGATGGGCGTTTTGTGTCGCATTTCTGGCAAGCAGTACATCGAGTACTCGGTACCAAATTGAATTTCAGCACCGCTTATCATCCCCAGACAGACGGACAATCGAAGAGGACGATCCAAACGCTGGAAGACATGTTGAGGGCTTGTGCGTTGGATTGGAAAGAAGATTGGGAGACTCATTTACCATTGATTGAATTTGCGTACAATAACAGTTGGCATAGTTCGATTGGGATGGCTCCGTTTGAAGCATTATACGGAAGACGGTGTAGATCGCCAATCTGTTGGGACGAGCCGTACGAATTACTTGGAGTAGAACCGGACTTTGTGGTTCAAACACGGGAAAAAGTCGCAATTATTCGGCAAAGGTTGTTGATCGCCGTAGTCGACAAAAGTCATATGCCGACGCTCGTCGGCCGACTGCTAGAGTTCCAAAGTGAGACCATGTGTTGTTGAAAGTATCGCCGACTCGTGGAGTTCTTCGGTTTGGTAAGAAGGGGAAGCTTAGTCCTCGTTATATTGGCCCCTTCGAGATCCTGGACAAGGTAAGCGATGTAGCTTATCGACTAGCGTTGCCTCCAATGCTTAGCCATGTTCATGATGTATTCCATGTTTCGCAACTACGCAAGTATGTTCCCGATCCCAGCCATGTTATTGACTATCAAGAGATTGAAGTTAATGAAGATGTTACGTATGAAGAACAACCGGTAACCATACTAGAGCGACGAGTGAAACAATTGCGACGGAAAGTGATTCCGTTAGTAAAGGTCCAATGGTCTAAGCATGGAATTGAGGAGGCAACGTGGGAGACCGAGGATAGTATGCGTGCCCGATACCCCGAACTTTTTGTATCTTAAGTTTCAGGACGAAACTTCTTTTTAGGGGGTAAGGGTGTAATATCCGTGTATTTTAGTATTCGTGTGTGTATTGTTTCGGACGTATTTAGTTGAGAATTTATTCGTAATTTCCATGTTGAATTATGGTTATTTGGAACCGTGTGTTTTGACGATCAGAATTGGAATGTTTATGGTTGGTAATTGTCAAGTTTTGTGATTTCCGGAGTATGTTTGTTTTGGACGGAATGTAGAAGTGGTGACTCGAGAGTTATGGCCGTAAGATATGAATGTATTACCAAAAGGGTGTTAATAGAATAAGAGTAGATATTTCCGAATTGTTATTTACACAAAGGCTGAATTCGATCGATCACCATAAATTCTACAAAATAGCGGTGAGTCAATCGGAGTCCGGACGAAGGAGTTATAGTCAAAATAGCGGACCCTGGTGCAGTGACACGGCCGTGTCATTTGACGCGGGCGTGTCGAGCTATTACGGTTAAGCAAAAATGTTCTGGATGGGTGACACGACCCCTGACTCGACCATGTCATTTGACACGACCGGAAGTGCAGAAATGCTGAAAAACCCATTTCGGGAGCTATATATATCCTTTGGTCGATTTTTTGGGCATTCTAGCACCTTCCCTTCATCCTCCACCTAGAATCCTGCATCTTAAACTCCAAAATCAAGCCATAAACATGTTCCAAACACTATAGAATCAAGATATCAAGTTCATTATCTCTTGGTTGAATTAAGGTATGTGGTTGAAGTTCTTCAAGTTATTTGAAAGAATTTTGGGGTTTGTTGGGAAATCTTGATTCAAGTTCGTTTTGGATTTGGATTATGTTAGATTATGATATTGTAATCATGTTGCTTTGTTTTCCCTCAAAGTTTATGGATTAAATTCCGAGTTTTTAATCCGTTCTTGGGTTCGACCTTTGTCGCCTCCGTAGTGTTCGATTAAATGTCTCTAAGGGTAGGACTTAGGGTGAATTCTTCCATTTCCGTGGTGTTGTGTTTTGATTCGGTATTCCGATGTGTTAGGATCGAATCGTTGAAGGAAATTCGGACCGTACATTCATCCGTTCGCCGTTTCTCGTGTCGTTCAAATTGAGGCAAGTACTTTGATTATGTTTACTGTACTTCGTGTGAATATGTAAAAATGGAATTGTGCCAATTGTTGATCGAGTGTGTGTGAGCCGAGTAAAACCGGTGAGGGTCCCCTGGGGTCCGGTAGGCTGCGTATCCCTACGGATCACTCGGTTGGGCTATACACCAGGGAGGGCCTGACGAGGTGTCTCTGGGGTGTGTATCTTGCTTGAGAGGTACAGGGCCAGTATAGCTCGGGAGGTTGTTTTGTGATGATAACTGTGATGTGGTATTCCGGAATATCTGTGATGGCACTATGATTTCTGTGGTTTTTGTTGATTATTCACTTGTTGTACATATTCTAGAATCATTGTACTTGCACCGGCTTCTTGCTGACCCCTTCTGGGGTGGATATACTTTTGTGTATTCAGGTACAGGTCTAGTGGGAGGACTAGCACAGGACGGACACGAGCTTGGTGGGCAGCATTGATATCGTACATCATTTTGAGTTGGTGGTCGTATGGTCATGGTTAAAGTCGTGTTTTGGTTTTGTACTCGCTGGTAATCGGCCCAAAGGTTGTATGTCATGTCATTATTAATGGTTAATGATGTTGTTGTATTCCCGTGGTGAATGGTCATATTGGTTTTGATTCCTCGGGATGATATGTTGTTTGGTATTGTGATGTATGTCATGTTGAAATTGAAGTTGGTTTTGAATGTATGAACGTTTATGTTTGTCGTATTTAATGTGTTTTATTTGGGTCTAAGCCTGGTAGGTTCTCCAAAAAGGATCTACGGCACTGTAATATCTCCGTAAATCATGGGGGTGTTACAATGACGTTGTCTGATATTATTTATTACTCCTTTGTAAGTAGGTTGTGGTTCTTAGTGTTGTTTGGTATTGGTAATTGCTTGTTGTTGTGTGTGATTGCTGTAAGTGATGTGCCACCGGGTAAGATTTGTTGAATCTTCGAGATCCGTCCTTGCTAGTACAGGTCGGGCGTGACTGTAGGGTTATCCAATCGGGTATGTCTTGTGGGGACTCCGAGGTTCGTGGCTTGCTAGCCCGATGCCGGGATAACTTGTGGGGTTATCCAATCTGGGTATTTCTTGTCGGGACTCCGAGGTTCGTGGCTTGTTAATGCGATGCCGGGATAACTTGTGGTTATGGATTAGTCGTGTGATATATGTGTCATGGATTGTCCAATCGGGTATGTCTCGTGGAGGCTACGAGGTTCATAGCTTGCTAGTGCGATGCCTATATAACTATGAATGTGTGTATGGTTATGGTTATGTGACTGTTGTCACGAGGACATGTGATTTGGTATGGTTTCCCATTGGGTTATTCACTCAGGTATGTTCTGCGGGAGCATATGAGGTTCGTGGCTATTAGGAGTATGCCCTCGAATGCCACTCAGAGGATGTTGAGTAAGGGCATTGTACTTGTTATTATGTAGATCATTAATATAAGGTAATGGATATTTCATTATTTACTGGTAGTTACTGGCATCCTAACTCATAAATATACATATAGAAACTAGTCCGTGTATTTAAGAGCAAAATGTTCCACTCCCTATTGGATATGAGGGTCGGTAATGGAAAGGTTTATAGCTCAAATACTTAATCATTCGCAAGTCGATGAAACTTGACTGGGCGTTAAGTTTATGTGAAGACTTGTATGACGTGTTCTTTCACATGGAGAGTGCATGTCGTACACTCGAACCGACTCACCCTCGATTCGTCACACGTATTTCACTCCGGGACAGTCAATGACGGAATCGAAAGGTTATGATAGGTATTCGTGAACCTTCGACTTGAGGATTTAGTAGGGATGTGCTTGTGACGTGAAGATTTTCATTAGAGTAGTTCGACCCTTTAAACCGGAAGACGGGGGTCAACCTCGACGTGCATCTTGATGGGCAAGTTAGCCAAATTAATTGGAGAATCTATTTTGACCAATTATCGAACTTGTATTAATTTATCTAAATTTTGAATACCAAATCGATCATATATTTGATTATGTAGATTTTATAATTTTTATTAAATTTTGGTAATTAGTATAATCAATGTGTAATTTACCATCATGTTTCTAAGCAAATCAATTTGATCAATTATCGAGTTGGCAAAATAAATAATATTTTAATTAAAATGTAATTTTGTCAATCATTAAGTTGGCCAACTAAATATATTTATTAAAAAAATTAATTTGGCTAATTTATTGTCCTCAATTTAATTGTCCAATTTATCAAGTAACAATTTGAGTGAATTTGAAATTCTTTGACCTCAGACATAATAATCAATTATTATAACAACTTATATTTGATTATTTAGATTTTATATATTTTAATAGATTTGAATAATTAGTGCATATAACTATATAGATTGACGAGGGGAACATGTACTAAAATTATCTTTAATCGAGTTTGAGACGGGTATAAATATATAATATCTAAATAGGTTGTTGATAGTTGAATGCTAGCTCTATTGTTTCATGTATCAATATATGGGTTTGGTATGAAAACGCGTAATAAATACATATTTAAGTCAAATTTCGGACAAGTATGGTTATATAAATTATAAACGGGTTCGAATGGGTGAATCATTGCCTCATTTTTTGGGTTTATCATTTTGTTGTGCCTCGATGAGGACCGAGTGGTTGAACCTAACTAATAAGTATAACTACGGAGTTTTTTACATTAATAGATTTGATTAAAAAAATATAATTTTATTATATATAGATATATAATATTGCTACACATCAGGAGCACCACAGTAACTCTCTCATACGTGGTATTTTTTATTTATTCAAATCTTATATCTAATCATGAATTTAGATGACACTCCAATGATTGAATAATTAAATAAATATTTAAAAGAAATGTGTATTTTACCACCCCATAATTATTTTACATCATTGCTTTAATTTGGTCATCAATTGAGTTGACCAAATGAATTGATTTATTCTCACTAGAAAATTTAATTTGGAAAATTATTAAGTAAATCTCAATGGCCTAAATATGTAAGTATTTTTATTAATATCTAATTTATATATGCATAAATATTATTTTTATTATTTTTATTTTTTAAGAAATTCGATTCTCTTCACTTCTAAATAAATATATAAAGTATCTAAAAGCAATACGAATTCGGAGTACCACAATTACTTTCTCTCCTACATGATTTTTTTATTTTTTCATTCTTATATATATATATATATATATATATATATATAATAGCATTTCGGATCTGAAGCACCACATTAATACTCTCTCCTATGTGGCATTCTCTTAATTTTGGATTCTTATTTATCTAAAATCTTAAATCCCACATCAAAGTATAGCTATATAAATTGTAAAGAGTTTTTGAAGATCGTATAATTCCAAACTTATACTAGGAATTTAAGTTTTAATTTTTTACTATTCATAATATTTATTCTTAACATTTACTTTACAATAGTTGGGTTTTCATTGAGATGAGTTAACCAATTACTATAACCTATGTTTAGTTATTTAAATTATATAGATTTAAATATGTTTAGTAATTAGTGGATATTATATAAAGCGTCTGGGTTTAAAATGGTAATAAAGTTTTCTTTTAATCTGACGAATACGTGTATATAGATTTTAAACGAGTCTGAGTGGCTGAACCACACTCTCATTATTTCATGTGTTACTATACGAATTTTTAACTCGAATAAGTAGTAAAATTATCTTCAATTGGGTTTAGGACGAGTACAAGTAGGTGAATTCTAATTGAGTTCAAGTGGTTGGATCTTATCTCCATCATTTTTGTTTATTGATGTGTTTCTCTGCGGTACAATTTCAAGTGACTGAATCCTAAGAAAATATTAAATTATTTTTAAATTTTCACTTATAAATTACAATATAAAATAATTACCCATCGAATTCGACGGGCTATATACTAGTTCAAAATCATACCCTTGTAGTCCGTTGATTATATGGTGTTCTTCTCTTGAGCGATTCCCCAAGCTTTCGGTTAACTTCCCCGCGAATCCGATTCGTCAAGCTTTTGAAATCCTGAGCACCTAAACACCGTGCCTCTACTTGCCACGCGCCGAAAAACGATGGTCATGACAACGCCTTACTATCCTCCGAGGATACAGCTAGAGCAAGGTTGCAGGAACTTGTAAATTTTAATCTATGTCTCTCTAATAATCTCTCGATTTTTCTCCAAGAAAATTCAAGAACGAGTGAGAAAGAAGGAAAAAGACTTGAGAAATACTCTTTTTCTCTCTCTCTGCAAAACTCACGGATGGGATGCCAGAAGAGTTGTTGGGAGAGTTGGTCTTCCCTTCTTTTATTATTCAACCCACATCTTATCACCTACCCAAGATATCTCAAAGATATTGTCCCCCACTAGTCACAAGTCTTCCACCGATTAAGGTGAAGACCATGACCAAGGGAGGTGGAAGGTAAGGGGCGGCCACCAAGAAGGAATCGGACGAGTTCGGTTCGTTTCGGATTCCCGAGAGTCCAAACAGATAAACTCCAATTTCGTTCCGATGTATTTTATATCAATTAATTAATTCAATTAATTAATCATATCAAATACAAAATCACAAAATTAATTTCTCCAAGAAATAATTATATCTATGAATTAATTTAATCACCCAATAATTTATTTAATTCATTAGGCCGTAAATTAATTTATCCAATAAATTAATTTAGACATTCAATGTCCCTAAATAAATTAGACTCTAATGTCCAATAAATTAGATATCCAATATCTAATATTTATAAAGAGAGAATAAGCTCGATTCATTCCGTCGTCAATCATATTGCGCGACTCGGTAGGTCCGTATCAGTTAGCAATGGGAGGAACCAAAGAGTAGTAGCACCACCTAGCCAGCCTGGCGGCCTACACTATACCCCAACTGAGAACGAATGATTTGGGATCATTCAAAAACCATTCTGTCGTGAATACCAATATACGTATAAACCCTTCTATCAAATGTCCCGATCAAGTTATAGGGTCACGGTCAGTCAAACCCTATCTGTTCTTGACGCTATGCATGAGTTAATGCAAATCGAGATCATCGAGCTCTCATGTATCCAATACAATTAGCTCCAATGCTTTGGCCAAAGACTTATGATCTCATTTGCCAATAACCGCATAGGACATATAACTCGTTCACTAACAGGAGAAAGAATTCTATCTTGGTATTCAGGAGGACTTGCTACTTGCCCGTCAAGATGCACATCGAGGTTGACCTCGACCTTCCGATTTTCTGGATCGAACTACTCTAATGAAAATCTTAACGTCACAAGCACATCCCTACCAAATCCTCAAGTCGAAGGTTCACGAATAGTTATCACAACCTTTCGATTCCGTCATTAACTGTCCCGGAGTGAAATCCGTGTGACGAATCGAGGGTGAGTCGGTTCGAGTATACTAATCCAATTAGCATACCTATAACGTGTGCTCCCACTAACCATTAGTGTTCGACAGCCACTCTCCATGTCAAAGAACACGTCATACAAGTCTTCACATAAACTTACGCCTAGTCAAGTTTCATCGACTTGCGAACGATTACGCATTTTGAGCTATAAACCTTTCCAGTGCCGACCCCCTTATCCAATAAGGAGTGGAATGTTTTGCTCTCAAATACACGGACTAGTTTCCATATATATATTTACGAGTTAGGAATGACAGTAACTACCAGTAAATGAAGAAATAATCATTTGCCTTTTAATAATGATTTACATAATAACAAGTACAATGCCTTCACTCAACATCCTGTGAGTGGCATTCGAGAGCATACTCCTAACAGTTTGTCTCTCTGTTGTGTTGTTCTCCCATTTAAAGGGAATGTTGATGTATTCCAACCCCTGCGTGGGTATGAGTTGTGAGAAAGAGTAATGTATGTTTGATGTGTGTGTGTGTTGTGGAAAAAGACCAAATTGGTCTAATGGTTCGTTATTAGCCATGTTGGAATGTACTGTGCTGATGTGTTTTCTGTATTTAGCCTGGTAGATCCTCACGGGGAGGGTCTACGGCGCTGAAATATTCCCAAGTGGTTTGGGGGTGTTACACGGATAAAGCCGAAAACTTTGATTTGTATAATATCTTTATTCTTGCAGGTATAAATCCCATCGGAAGATTGTTGTTTTGTCATCATCAAAAAGGGGAAGATTGTTGGAATATTCTATTCCACATAATTATAAAATAGTTTTGATGATGTGTTGTCGGTGTAAGAAAAACAACAATGGAACAAAGTAAAACAACAATGTCTCAATAAAGAAGTTGAAGACGCACGAGCTGGACAGAAGAACCCTGTTTTGAAGCAAAATCAATATTACATACGCTATAAGGAATAGCTAACGTACGTAATACAGACCCAGTTGAAGGCAAACAAGTATGACAAACAGTTAACGTACGCAATGCATGGCAATTAACGTACGTAATGAAGGAGTCAATAACGTACGTAATCTATATCAGTTAACGTACGTAATGCAGTTTGAATCTGAGTTCAAATATTGAACTGTTGGGAAGATTCGGAGTAAAGTCAAAAAGGCATGCAACAGATATATAATTATAACTTTACATACGCTCTGAGGCAAGTTTTGTAATACCCGTACCTTTTATTGGCAATAATTATTAATTTGTGAACCTCGTGGGTTGGTTTGTAAATTTTCGAAGAATGGTAATCTTGTGTTTGATTTTAGCCTGAGCTTGTATGTTGTGTTTCTTGCCAATATTTAGCTGATTGTCGATAACGGTTGTGTCATACTGTTTATAACGCGTTCACAAACCTATTTCGGGCAAGGGGTTACCGTACGCTAAGTTTCCCGAGTAGCGTTAGTGGACGGAAGCCAGCGCATGCTACTACCAGGAAGATAGCGCACGCTAGCCGGCAGCATGGGACAGTCCAGAGGGCACTGGACTGGGACTGGGATCAAGCTAGCGCGCGCTAAGGCATCTTAGTAACGCACGCTAGATGAACGGGTAGCGCACGTCACTGTCGGATGGTAACACATGCTAATCGGCCCGGACATCAAGGGCAGTGAGGTCTTGACTTCGGCCGGACCAAAAGGTAGTGCACGCTAAGGCGGTCGTTGCACGCGCTAACTCGTCAGGCGTAACGCACGCTGTTAGGCCATAGCGCACGCTACCGGGAGGGGCAGCAAGGTTTCTGGACTTGGACTGGGTACCAGGGAGCACACGATAAGGCGGCAGTTGCGCGCGCTAACTCAGCGGTATAGCGCACGCTAACTCGGCGTTGTAGTCCACGCTATCGGACGTAGAGCACGCCAGCTCGGCTGGGCAGAAGGTTCTGGACTACAAGCCTATGCCGATAGCGCATGCTAATAGGAAGCGCTAGCGCGCGCTAAGGCGCGCCTATATTGTAGCGACCACTTTTCTAGAAAAATAATTCTTCTAATTTTTAAGAAGAATAAATAAAAATATTGCAGCGGAAATACATTTCAAAATACAAACTTAATAATCGCAAGTATATTCTCGAGTCATCGTTAAAACAAAACATACTTTGACGTGAAAATAAAACAAATCGAACAATTGTTCATAAAACGTACTTTGAGAGAAATAACATTAAGTAAATAAACATCTAATCATGAAGCTTGATCATTCCACACTCAAGCGCATGCCACATCGATCTCCTTGTTGGGATTCGGTGCCTAAAACGAAGGCCCAGCGGAAGCGGTAAAACGAAAATTAATTCGATCCGAATCCCTACGAGGATCGATCGAGCTACGTATATACGAATATCAAAAACGAAAAGCAAGAGTCGTAAGAAACTAACCCTCGAAGTCCGTTGATTAAATGGTAACCTTCTCTTGAGCTATTCCCCAAGCTTTAGTTTGATCTCTACGAGTTCAATCCGCTCCAAGCCCTTGAACGATCCAACGCCGAAAGCACCGCGTCTCTACTTGCCACGCGCCGGAAAAACGAACGGAATGACAACACCTTGCTATCCTCCGAGGATACGGCTAGAGCTAGGTGATGAAGCTTGTTATAGATATTAATATCACTCTAAGTGTATGAATATCTATCTCTCTCAATATTTCCTCACAAAATATCTCTAAGAAGTTGTGAAGAAGATGAATGAAGAAGATGAATAATGAAGATGATGAAGAAGACTTCTATCTCTCTCCTCTTCAACCTCACGTTGGAAATGGAATCAAGTAAGTGGGAGAGTTTGTCAAAGACATCATCTTATATTATTTCCACCTCATGTTTACAACTCATGTAACATGAAGTCTTGTCCCACCAAGTCATTATCATCACTTAATAAATGGAAGAAAAGACAATGGGAAAGTGGGTGGAAGCATAATGGGGCGGCTATCATGAAAACGAATGAGTTCGGTTCGTTTGACTCCGTGAGTCAAACAGATAAACTCCGATTCTGCTCCGATGTATTTGTGTCGATTAATTAATCCAATTAATTAAACATATCAAACACAAAATAACATAATTAATTTCTCCAAGAAATAATTATATTCATGAATTAAATTAATCACCCAAAGTGATATATTTAATCCATTAAGCCGTAAATCAATTTATCCGATAAATCGATTTAAACATCCAATGTCCCAAATTTAGATATCCAATATCCAATATTCATAATGAGAGAATTAGCTCAATTCATTCCGTCAATCCTAATGCGCGACTCGGAGGTCCGTCTCGATCGGCCAAGAATGGGAGGAACTAAAGAGTAGTAGCACCACCTAGCCACTGGTGGCCTACACTGCACTCTGATCGAGAACGAATGATTGGGATCATTCAAGAACCATTCTCGTGAATACCAAGATAATGATAAACCCTTCATTCAAATGTCCCGATCAAGTTATAGGGTCACGGTCTACCAAACCCTATCTCGTACTTGACGCTATGCATGCGTTAATGCAAATCGAGATCATCGAAATGCCGTGTATCTAATACAACTCGCCCAATGCTTTGCCAAAGACTTATGATCTCATCTCGCCAATAACCGCATAGACATATAACCCGCTCACTAACGGAGAAAGAATTCTATCTTGGTATTCAAGGACCGCTACTTGCGTTAAGATGCACGTCGAGGTTGACCCCCGCCTTCCAGGTTTACGTGGTCGAACTACTCTAATGAAAATCTTGACGTCACAAGCACATCCCTACTAAATCCTCAAGTCGAAGGTTCACGAATACCTATCACAACCTTTCGATTCCGTCATTGACTATCCCGGAGTGAAATCCATGTGACGAATCGAGGGTGAGTCGCCTGAGTACACTAATCCAATTAGCATACCTATAACGTGTGCTCCCACTAACCATTAGTGTTCGACAGCACTCTCCATGTCAAAGAACACGTCATACAAGTCTTCACATAAACTTAACGCCTACCAAGTTTCATCGACTTGCGAACGATTAAGTATTTGAGCTATAACCTTTCCAGTGCCGACCCCCTTATCCAATAAGGAGTGGAACGTTTTGCTCTCAAATACACGGACTAGTTTCTATATGTTTATTTACGAGTTAGGAATGCCAGTAACTACCAGTAAATAAAGAAACATTCATTTGCCTTATATAAATGGTTTGCATAATTACAAGTACAATGCCCTCTCTCAACAACCTCTAGTGGCATTCGAGGGCATACTCCTAACAATCTCCCACTTGCACTCAATGCCACACACTATGGTATCTAATACCCATGTTCTCTAGATGACGCTCCAAGCTAGTCTGAGAAAGTGGCTTGGTCAGTGGATCGGCGACGTTGTCGGCCGAGTCTACTCGTGCAAGCATAATGTATCCCTTGCGAACAAATTCTCTTACGAGATGATACTTCCTCTCAATATGTTTGGTGTTGTGAAACCTCGGCTCGGCTGCGCTACTGACTCCGTCGTTGTCGCAAAGATGGAATAAAATTTCAAAGACATGGTATCATTTGAAGTTCTCCTAAACTTCTTAATCCGTAACCCTTCCTCGAAGCCTCCGAGGCCGCTTGATACTCGGCTGACAGTGGAATCGCTAGTCGCGCTTTGCTTGGCACTACGCCAAGATATCGCTCCTCCATTAAGAGTAAATATGTAGCCAGTGGACATCGAGTCGCCCTTCGCCCTGAAAGTCCGAATCGGTGAATCCCACCACATCCAAATCTCCACCGCCATACATAAGAACCATATCTCTCGTTCTTCTCAAGTACTTGAGAACGTTCTTTACAGCATCCAATGTTCCCTACTGGGTTTGCTCGAAACCTACTCACCACGCTTACAAAGATGCGCGATGTCGTGTCTTGTACACAACATAGCATACATAAGGCTACCCACGGCCAAGCATATGGTATATTACTCATTTCCTTGCGTTGTTCCTCACTTTGAGGACACATCTTCAAGGTGAGTTTTATTCCATGTTGCATCGGTAGGAACCCTCTTTTAGAATCATCCATCTTAAATCGCTTTAAGATCTTATCTATATAGAGGGCTTGGGAAAGGCCTATTGTTCTCTTCGCTCTATCCCAGAGAGCCGAATTCCAAGAATATAGGTTGCTTCTCCCAAGTCTTTCATGGAGAAATTACTCAAAGCCAAGCTTTCACGTAACCGAGCATTCCCACATCATTTCCTATTAGTAGAATGTCATCTACATATAGTACTAAGAATGCGATCTTGCTCCCACTAACCTTCTTGTATACACAAGGTTCCTCTTCATTTCGCACGAAGTCAAACTCTTTGACCGCCTCACAAAACGAAGGTTCCAACTACGCGACGCTTGCTTCACCATAAATGGAACGTCAAGCTTGCACACTTTCTCGAATATCGACTTCGACACAAAGCCTTTAGCCGCTCCATATAGATTTCTCCGAGGAATCCATTAAGGAAAGCCGTCTTTACGTCCATTTGCCATATCTCATAATCGTGGTAGCGGCTATAGCAAGCATCATGCGAATAGACTTGATCATGGCTACGGCGAGAAGGTATTGTGTGTAATCGATCCCTTCCTTCCGGGTATAACCTTTGCCACAAGCCCGGCCTTATAGGCCAACCTTGCCATCACCATCGCCTTTCTCAGATCCACTTGTTCCCAATAGGCACTATGCCCTCGGGGCGGTCTACTAGAGTCCGCACTGATTGACATGCATCGAGTCTATCTCGCCTTCCATAGCTTCACGCCATTTCGCGAGTCTACATCCACCATCGCTTGGTCATAGGTTGTTGGGTCGGTCTCTTGGCTATCACTTGGAACCTCATGGAGACCCGCCTCCTCCAAGTGCACAAGCCCATACCTCTCGTAAATGAGACACCCTACTAGACCTACGAGGTGGTTGTACTTGTGTTTCGTAAAGTTCGGTTCTGTTTCTTGCACAGTGTCTCTCGAGGAGTTTCATCAGATTCTTCTAAAGAAATACTTCTACCCGCTCCGCCTTCCCGAATGAACTCATCTTCCAGAAGTGTGCTTGTAAAGCAACAACGATCCTTCGATCTTCGGCATGTAGAATAGATATCCCATTGTCCTGCACGGAATCCTATGAAACGTCCCTTCGCACCTAGCTTCCAACTTTTCCACCTTAGTCTTCTTGACATAGGCGGGACATCCCCAAATCCTAATGTGATTAAGACTTGGTTTCCTTCCTTCCCACATCTCATGTGGAGTTTTAGGAACGGATTTGGAAGGACATCTGCTCAAGATATACGCGGCAATCAGTGCATACCCCCACGTAAATCGGCAAGTCAAGATAGCTCAAGATGGAACGGACCATGTTCAACAGGTCCGATTCCTTCTTTCGACACACCATTTAACCGAGGAGTACCTTGAGGTGTTAGTTGTGAAACTATTCCATGTTCCTTAAGGAACTCGTCAAACTCCGTACTCATATACTCGCCACCTCATCCGACCAAGTGCTTTGATATGATTACGCTTGTTTCTCGACTGTGGCCTTGAATTCTGGAATTTCTCAAAGGCCTCGGATTTATGTTTCATTAAGTATACATAACCATACCTAGTATGATCATCTCGTAAACGTAATGAAATATTTATATCCGTCACGTGTCGCTTCTAAAGCACCACATACGCTCGGTATGGATTAATCCCGTTTATTAGCGGCTCTTTCAAAAGTCCTCGTGAAGGGGACTTAGTCATTTTGCCTTTAAGGCAAGATTCACAAGTAGGAAAGGATCCGATCCCAATGGACCCATAAGTCCATCTTTTCCATCTTGTAAACCTTGGTCCGACCAATATGACCAAGTCTAAGATGCCATTTCAAAACTTGATTGGTTTCATCCCTACCACGTTTTCTAGTCATAGTATTCACAACTACTTTGTTGCCGAGATTTAGATGATACAATCCATTCAACAATGTAGCAAGTACCCACTAGTTTATTTCTAAAATAAATTTTGCAGAACCATCACCAATGAAAAATGAAAAGCCTTTTCGGTCCATGACCGAATGGATACATGTTTTGTGCCCCTTGGGCAAAACAAGTACATCTTCTAAAGTCAAAACAAAGCCGATTCTAAACCCAAAAGAAGTGATCCTATGTCTGGCCGCCTCGACACTATGCCCGCTTCCGACCGTGATCATAACTTCTCCAGCCTCCAAGCTTCCTACTTTGTTCCGCATCCCGATTCACTGTGACAAATATGAGAACTAGCACTTAATCCAGATTCAGAAGTAGAAAATACAGAGTGCAACAATTTGTTTCCAAAACTAAAAGTTCTCAGACTAAGTGCCATGAAGAATCGGACAGCCTCTAGCCAGGGCCCACTCACCGCACTTGAGACAAGCATCCTTCTTCTTCTTGTTCTTTGGAACCATCTGGCCTTGCCCTTTCCCTTAAGGTCCTTAGCTTGTGGTCCACCGCTTGGTCTTTTTCTTCTTATTCTTAGACTTCCGAAGTCCGTAAGAAATCACAAGTGCACTCCTTCATCCGCGGGTCTTCATCCGAGACCGAGCGGCCACCAGCTTGTTCATTAGCCCACTAAATTACATGCAATCTCATTGCAATGAAGTTCATAACAAACCGTGAGAAGGAATCGTGAGAGACTGTAGGATAAGGTCGGTTTGAGAGAAGTATCCATTTTAAAATCAAGAGCCTCCAATCTCTCGATCATGGATATCATTTTGAGGACGTGTTCCCAACTTTCTCACCTTCCTTCATCCTTGCACCGAACAGCTTGCTTGGATATCTCATATCTAGCGCTTCACTGTGCTCACCATAAAGCTTGCTAAGTGAGATAGAATCGCCTAGCAAAAGTCATTTTCTCATGAGCTCTCTCAAGCTCATTAGACATGGAAGCCATCATATAAGCACGGACTTTCACGTCATCCTTAACCCACTTTTCGTGGTTTTCAATCTCTTCCCGATTGGCTCGAGTCCGCATAGGAGGCGCCGAATGTCCGTCTCCAAGACGTATCCTGCCTCTATACCGAGGACAATCATCGACATGAGCCAATCCACAAAGTTAGGTCCCATTAAGGTGTTCTTTTCGAGTAGAATCATGAGTGGATTCATTGTCATATTGAGATTTGTGCATTAAGTATAACAGATTAATTAGTGACTCATTCAATTATGTTCGAGTATAGAATTTAAGGTCTTTTCTATTCTTGTTACCCAGCTCCCACTATTTTTATCCAATAACACTCCCATGTGATATCCTAAGTATCGTCGCTCTACTTCATAGTGGTGATCGAGTTCTTTATAAATCTTAATAGAGGGCAACCGAACAGGTTTCTAGTCTATTAATTTTCATAAAGTGGTGTTCAACACCAACCCATCTAATGGATGATTCGATCTTCTTTTTCCCCTTGTTCACTCCCCTCAACCTATACGATTTCTATGGTTCGTGAACAAGTTAAGTTTATACCAACGACGCAATCAGTTTCACAATCAATCTTATCCTAGAACCTATCGTGTTTCTAGGGATAAAATTTGCTCCAACCGAAGGCATCCAATGCGCTCTGTAATTTATCCGTCCTCCCGAACGACTACCCCGATAACTCGTAATCATAGCACATCCTTTGGATTTCAATTTCAAAACTCGATGGAGGGAAGGAAAACCTTGAAACCTTATAAACTTAATTATTTATAGTGGGAGAATTTTCGCGATTAACGTTACACTTTGCACATTAATCATATTAGCGCGTTTGAGGCACAACCATTCACAACCTAGTTGCTACCAACATGTGGTTCATGGACCGTTCCTAGAAAACAAAAACTTCGTAATCTAATTACAAGTCTTCGTCTTGAATCTTCGTCTTCTCGAAATGAATCTTCCTCCGGTCTTCGTCATTACATATAAATTTTACATCGAAAATTGCATCCTAGATACAAACATTTCTAGTAAAATAAATAGGCTCAAAACGGCCTTTACAACCCAATCGAATAAAACGAACGATTCAAATCTAAGTCCACGAACCACATCCCCATTCAAAAAGCATTCATCCAATAAATACTATATAAATGGAAAGCATAGAGATACATTGATCCAATCAACAATACGAACCGATCCAATCGATTCACACAATCGGTAATTTGATAACGTTCAAAATAATTCTGTCGACCATAAATATTCCAATTAATCAAATTTCCCTTATAAAATGAAATACCATAAATCATTTTATTCATATTAAATCCAATTTATCATGGGAGATTAATTTTCAAGAATACACGAAAAATCGAGCCGGTGAAAACGGCCAAGATGACCGAGTCACCTCGCACTCTACCGGCCACGCCGGCTTGGCCGAGTCACGCTCGGAAGAATCGGCCAGACACGACCGAGTCCTAGACACGGCCGGTCGCCTGGCGATGACTTGATAGATCACTGACACGATCGTGTCATCCAGACACGGCCGAGTCACTTTGCCAGACACGCCCGTGTCTCGACACGGCCGGTTCTGTGCAAAGGCTCGCCACATCTGCTGGACACGACCGTGTCACCCAGACACGGCCGAGTCATTCTCGCCAAAATACCCTTTTTGTCCAAAAAGTCGTCCGACGACGATTCGGGCTAGATTTTCGACCGGATATCCAATATCAATATTTTACGACTTTCATATCTTCAATATAAATCATATTTCCCAAATTTAAGATTTATATTTAGACATAAACTTACGAAAAATACAATTATTACGAACTAAAAACATATACCACGATTATGACTAAAATGATTCCAAATCATTCACCATCTAAACGAGCATTCCAAATGCCAAGATAGTATATACGATCGCAAGACCTACGCTCCGATACCATCATGGGATTCGGTGCCTAAAACGAAGGCCCAATGGTGAAACGAAAATTAATTCGATCCGAATCCCTACGAGGATCGATCGAGCTACGATATACGAATATCAAAAACGAAAAGCAAGAGTCGTAAGAAACTAACCCTCAAGTCCGTTGATTAAATGGTAACCTTCTCTTGAACTATTCCCCAAGCTTTAGTTTGATCTCTACGAGTTCAATCCGCTCCAAGCCCTTGAACGATCCAACGCCAAAGCACCGCGTCTCTACTTGCCACGCGCCTAAAAACGAATCTAATGACAACACCTTGCTATCCTCCGAGGATACGGCTAGAGCTAGGTGATGAAGCTTGTTATAGATATTAATATCACTCTAAGTGTATGAATATCTATCTCTCTCAATATTTCCTCACAAAATATCTCTAAGAAGTTGTGAAGAAGATGAATGAAGAAGATGAATAATGAAGATGATGAAGAAGACTTCTATCTCTCTCTCCTCTTCAACCTCACGTTGGAAATGGAATCAAGTAAGTGGGAGAGTTTGTCAAAGACATCATCTTATATTATTTCCACCTCATGTTTACAACTCATGTAACATGAAGTCTTGTCCCACCAAGTCATTATCATCACTTAATAAATGGAAGAAAAGACAATGGGAAAGTGGGTGGAAGCATAATGGGCGGCTATCATGAAAACGAATGAGTTCGGTTCGTTTGACTCGTGAGTCCAAACAGATAAACTCCGATTATGTTCCGATGTATTTGTGTCGATTAATTAATCCAATTAATTAAACATATCAAACACAAAATAACATAATTAATTTCTCCAAGAAATAATTATATTCATGAATTAAATTAATCACCCAAAGGATATATTTAATCCATTAAGTCGTAAATCAATTTATCCGATAAATCGATTTAAACATCCAATGTCCCAAATTTAGATATCCAATATCCAATATTCATAATGAGAGAATTAGCTCAATTCATTCCGTCACAATCCTAATGCGCGACTCGGTAGGTCCGTCTCCCAAAGAATGGGAGGAACTAAAGAGTAGTAGCACCACCTAGCCACTGGTGGCCTACACTGCACTTCTCGACCGAGAACGAATGATTGGGATCATTCAAGAACCATTCTGTCGTGAATACCAAGATAATGATAAACCCTTCTTTCAAATGTCCCGATCAAGTTATAGGTCACTACACCAAACCCTATCTGTACTTGACGCTATGCATGCGTTAATGCAAATCGAGATCATCGAGCCGCCGTGTATCTAATACAACTCGCTCCAATGCTTTGCCAAAGACTTATGATCTCATCTCGCCAATAACCGCATAGACATATAACCCGCTCACTAACGGAGAAAGAATTCTATCTTGGTATTCAAGGACTGCTACTTGCCCGTTAAGATGCACGTCGAGGTTGACCCCGCCTTCCGGCCATGTGGTCGAACTACTCTAATGAAAATCTTGACGCCACAAGCACATCCCTACTAAATCCTCAAGTCGAAGGTTCACGAATACCTATCACAACCTTTCGATTCCGTCATTGATCGTCCCGAGTGAAATCCATGTGACGAATCGAGGGTGAGTCGGTTCGAGTACACTAATCCAATTAGCATACCTATAACGTGTGCTCCCACTAACCATTAGTGTTCGACGTGCACTCTCCATGTCAAAGAACACGTCATACAAGTCTTCACATAAACTTAACGCCTACCAAGTTTCATCGACTTGCGAACGATTAAGTATTTGAGCTATAACCTTTCCAAAGGCCGACCCCCTTATCCAATAAGGAGTGGAACGCTTTGCTCTCAAATACACGGACTAGTTTCTATATGTTTATTTACGAGTTAGGAATGCCAAGAACTACCAAGAATAAAGAAACATTCATTTGCCTTATATAAATGGTTTACATAATTACAAGTACAATGCCCTCTCTCAACAACCTCTGAGTGGCATTCGAGGGCATACTCCTAACACTCCTCAACCTGAAAGGGTTAAATAGTGGGTGAGCTTTCAACTCGCTCAGTGTGGAGAGTACGCAATATGTCTAAGTTAATTACTAAATATATTAGCAAGTATAAACAAGATGACTGATAAATTATGAAGTCCGTCGGCTAGCCTGAAGGCTTTAGGCACAATTAAGTGCTTCTAATTGATTTGCACATTTAAGTGCTTCTGACTGATTTGCACATTTAAGTGCTTCTGACTGATTTACACATTTAAGTTTGTTGGCCACTAAGTATACAGGATACAGCTTGGAAAGTGTTTGAAACAACAGGCTGTACGATTTTCAAATCTGAGTGCATAGCCGAAGTCTATAATACAGTAAGTTGCTGAGGATACAGCAACTAGGTGTGCAGTGTATACTTAAATAATCATAATTAATAAAACAATAAAGGCAGAAGGTAAATAACACAATATTTAAAGTGGTTCGAGGTAAACCCCTCTACGTCCACTGGTCCTCCACACAGGAGTAAAAAGTTTATTATAATTACAACGTACACAACTACGTAATTATAACCAAACATAATCAATATATCGTTCACACGGATTGATATAAAGATCTTAGCTTTCAACCGTTCATACAGATTGGTTTGAGCTAACACATGACTGGCTTCTTCACACACAGTTCTGAAGCTTCGTCTTCTTCAATGCAAGTCCGTCACACACAGCTTTGACCTTCTGAGCTTATAGCTGATGTGTTCACGGTTTGAGCACTATATATCTCTTCTTTCAGAATACCATAATGTTTTGGGAGATATGTTTTGCTCAGAATATTCGTGTAAGCACTTGTTGGTTGTTGTTGCAAGTCGTGTGTATATGATGTTCAAACTCTGGAGATATATATAGCCTCTGAAATATATCCGTTGAAATAGATCCGTTGAGCAAGATTCTGTGACAACTTGATAGTTGACTTGAATAGACTGAGATCCGGATATTGCGGGATTTGAAGATCTTCTATTGACTTACAGTATTTAAATACTTTATCCTTTAGTATTTAAATACTTCTTTATCAAACGGGACTTGACTTCTAGCGAATACTGAAGATTCCTTCTTGTCCTGTTTGAGGGTTGTATGGAAGAATTGTTGTATTGATGTTTTGAGACAGCTTTCATACTTAGCTTTGCGGGACTCTTTGCTGTATGATAGATCCACTGTATGATGGGACTACGAGAAGTCTTCGATACAGGTTGATACTTGATCAGATTTTCGATACAGCTATTAGCAGTATGCAGGATTTGGCATATTGTCAAAATATTCTGTTAACACGATCGATACAGGGATTGTTTATCCCAACAGCTTCGATACCGGGTTTTTGTTATCCCAACAATTTCCTCCTTTTTGATAATTTGCCAAGTCCTTCCGAGTCTTCCTTTTAAAACCTTATGATGTTATCCAAACATCTTTGATGATGCCAAAACTTTGACACTTAGCGGTTTGAAGTAGGGCAGACTTCTTGGTCTTCTTTCGAATGATCTGGCCTTCAGCATTTGGCTTAACACTAAGAACTGCTCGCAGGCAAGTTCAGCTTTTATCAAAAGAAAGTTACATTTGAAAACTTATGATTGGCACGCAGGCACAATCTTACATTGTATTCTAGATACATACAACTTAAACTATGAACTGTTCCCAGACAAATTCTTACAGTTTGTGTATTGAGATAAGTTTCATAATATGAATACAGCAAGAATAAATTAAGTGTTTGTAAATATATAAGAACACAGTAGATTATGAGTTGTAATCTTTCAAGACAGACAAAAATTTAATTGATATCGAAATGAAGAGTACAAAATTTTGCTGTTCTGAAAATAAGATTACAAAATTATAATACAAGGAAATTTAACTCCTGCAGTCTGAATGCCTCCATGACCTTTTAGGGTCATTCTTGGTGCCCTTCCACTAGTTTTGATGTGCTTCCCTGTCTCGATTCAGATATAAGGCTCGACCTTCATATGATTTATCGAAGACTAGGATCCAATCCTCTGGGTGGGTAACCAAGTCACCATTCTTGTGCTTTGACTTCATCTGCAGCTGTAGCGGGAGCGTTCCATCTTCCAGCTTGTTCTTAAATTCCTCTGCGGCTTCCTGCACCGTCCTGCATCTATTGAAAATTGAGGAATCCCTGATAAGTACAACAAAGTATCTTAACAGTTCATTTCTCCTCCAGTTCTTGATCTCTACAGCAGTAGGCTGTCGGTCCGCCGGGAGGTTCATAGCTTGCGGCTTTCGGACTAGGCTTTTCCAAGGATACTTAAGATCCTGGAATTCTGGTCGGGCTCCATGTATCCTAACGTTTGGCGTTGAGATACGGGCTATATCTGCAGTGATGGAGTCTTCAAAAGGAGCTAACATTTCTTTCTCTTGCTCCAACCTCATTCTCCTAGCAGCTTCCCTCGATTCTTCCCCCTTTTTGGCGTCATCAAGGTATGACACCTTTTCATCAAGGCGTTCCAGGATTTGCAAAGCAGCATCCTGTTTCGTCTCAATATTAGACATTTTCTCAACAAGGGAGGAGAGCACCTGCGACATATCTTGGATTTTCTTGTCGTGGGCTCGAAGTTGGGAACTGGATTCGATCAGAGCAGATGTTGTCTTGGCCTCAGACACGCGTAGATTTGATTGCTCTTCTCTCAGGATCTGCTCCTGTTTTTCTTGCACTGCCTGTGGCACGCTTGAAGACGTGTGGCAAGACAGTGAAGGCTTCTACCACTCGGGAGACTTCGTGCTTCAGTCCGGTCATCTCTTCAACAGCAGATGTGTGTAGCCAATCAAGAGCTTTTTCTACATAGTGTAGATCATTGACGGCGTCCTGAATGAAAATAATTTGGAGGCCAAGAGCATGTAATCGCTCTTTTCTTGCGACTGTTCTGGGAGAGTCTGGCTGGGCAAAATCCTCAACTCCATTGAACTGTATCAAATTCACATTGGGACGTGAATAGAGTTGGACATCCTTAGGTATTATACCATCGTCGGATTCCAAGGCGGTTGATGGTGCGGGAGTATCAGATTCGGGTTCGGCGACAGGGGGTGCTGCATCCTCCTGTGCTGAAGTGGTTTCTGAAGACATAGATACAGGAGGGACCAATTCCTCCTGCTGTCTCTCAGCATCCGCCTGTTCCGGCAGAGGGACTGATTCCTCTTGCGGGATGGCGTTTGATTCTCCTTCGGCGGGGGCGACGACAGGCTCAGGTGCCTGTTGCGGAACATATTGTTCCTCCACAACATGAGGGACTGAATCCTCATTGTCGGGAACAGTGTCTTGCTTTGGCGAGGGGGGCGACTGATGAGCAGATGTCCCTTCATCTCTCTTTTCTCGGGCTTCCTCAAGACTCATTCGCAAACCAGCCTGGAGTGTGTCGTCATCGTCGTCTGAATCAGGATCGGACTTTGGACTATCGGGAGATTCCATGGACGTAGCTTTCCCTTTCCTTCATGCTTCGGCCTTTTCAAACAGATGGCTTTCAATAAGCTCTTTAACGAATAAGTTGTCCCATTGGATCAGGACAGCAATTTCTTGAGTGTCTGTCACTTCCAAAACAAATTTTTCTTCGTTGCTCCATTCGCTCCAGTTGTATAGGTCATCGTAAGGAGCAAGTCTGTAGTTCTTCCATTGGAGAAGCCATTCGTAAGCCTGTTCGATTTACACAGAAAGCAGGGTCTTGGAAATAATTGTGTCTGGGGAGGGGCTCCGTACAGCGCCTGGGTTCGCTGTAGGCATGGGTACCTCTACAGGTGTGGAATCCTGTATCGGAGAGGGATTCCTTACAGGGGTTGGTACCCTGATGGGAGATGGATCCTGAACGGGTGTGGAATCCCGTATAGGAGAAGTAGCTTTTGGCTCCATAAAGGCAGCCGATTCGCCAGAGTCTTTAGAGTTGGCAGATGCCCTAGCATCCGTCGTAGCCGCCAAGGGCTCGGGATCTACTGTATCAACAGTAGTGGACATCTCTTCCACAGGGGTTGGGCCCTGGGGAAGTTGATCAATGGGTTGAGCCACGGAAGGAGCAGCCTTGGAGGTTTCTGTAGCCTTAACTTTTGTAAGCCTCCTTAGCTTCCTTTTTGGTTTCTCTGGAGTATTGCTGTGAGATCGTTTTCTCTTCTTCGATGATTCAACACTTTGGGACTTAGAAGAAACGTCCCTCGGATCGGCAGATAGCAGCAAATTTTGGATAAAAGGTCTGTTGGCAATCAGGGTGCTTTGGTTGAAGGCCGAAGGTCTGACGCCTCCTAAGAATATCCGTGAACTAATTTTCTTTGCCTCTGCGGATTGCAGAAGTCCGCACTTCGCCAAAATATGGTTCAAAAACAAACCAAATGATTTCTTCTGCGAAGCAGGCTTAGACACCTCTTCTTGCAAACGCTTAAGGATGATTTGACACCAATTGACCTCCTCGCAGGACATTATCATGACCATCATCATAAACCTGAGATTGGTGCACATCTCAAAAGCACATGTTCGGTTCTCAATAATACGACAGCAAAAATCATGTAAGTAAACAAAAGGTAAACAAAAATTTTCCTTATGGCAAGTGGTATAAACCATTTCCACCGTTACTGAACCGATGAATAAGCCATAGTACTGGGTCAAGAGTTCTTGGGACCCAAAGGTCTCAAGATCTTCCATGGTCAGGCCATCAGCAGGTAGCTTGAAGATGTTCTGGAGAAGCTCTTGGTCAACGCGGATCTCTACTCCGCGGATAACGGCTATGATGTTAACGACATGACCTCCCTGAGCCAGTGACAGAAAACGGACTGCAGCGTTGAGGTAGAATTCCTCAACCAGATGAACGTCATATTTTTCGGCGGTGTGGCTCCCAAGGCGGTAGAGGCCTTGCTGACGGATTCTTGTAATGACGAACTCCATGGAATCGACTTCATCGCCTTCGGCGTGAATATGTTCTAGCACAACAGATCTGGAGAAGATCCATCCGTCGATAAAGTTGGATGATTTCTTGAGAGAGGTGGAAGATGTCTGGGTAGACGCCATTGATGATTTCTCAAGGAACGGTGAAAAAGATTCAAGAAAAATGCGGTAAACACAGAAAAATATTGTAGGCTGTATGCTCGAGAACTCTTAAAATATGCAGAAAGCGGAAAGAGTCTCAAATGGCATTTACAGTCCTTTTATAGTAGGCGGCAAAGAAGGGTTTTTAGAGAACGAAAGGTCAGATTTAAGGGATGGGAACCGGTGTTTAAAATGAACGGTTATGATGGACTGAGTGTAACTGATACACTTATCCATTGAATTTTAAAATAGGAGCGGATCCCACTTCTGACATTTCAAGTTACCCTTAATGCCTGAAACGGCGGTATAAAATATATTAAACAATTTGAAACATCGCGACTTTTAAGATTCGATTGTCCAGATGTCGTGTAAGACATTTAATGTAAAAGACGTTTGACATGAAAACAGGGCACGTGGACAAAAATTATTTTAAAATGAAATATTATAATATATATATAATGAATCAATTTCCCATAGTGTGTGTGTGATGTATCCACGACGATACAGCGTTCCCCCTTAAAAGGTACATATGGGTTTCAATTCCATACAGCAACTTTTGGATTAATGCTGTATTCATGGGTCATACTGTATTCCCCCTTAATTATTGCACACGTCATCTGTAGGATGATTCATATTGCTTTGTTCCCTACAGTGTTGTATTGAAGGCTCTGAGTGTACAGATAATTAATGGTGGATACTGTATTCTTGGGTCTTACAGCATTCCCCATAAATTGTTGAGTCAAAACAATACTTACAGGGAGTCAGGCTGTAGCAATCCCAATTCTTGTCGAAGCATGTTGAGTCTAGCTATGTCGAGAGGCTTGGTGAATATGTCGGCCAACTGCATATCTGTATGAACTTTTTCCAACCGAACATCCTTGTTCTCGAAATGATTCCTGATGAAATGATGCTTCATGTTGATATGCTTAGTGCGTGAGTGCAATACAAGGTTGTGAGTTATTGCAATTGCACTCGTGCTATCGCACATAATGGGCGTTTCCTTGGCTTCAATCCCATAATCTGACAACTGTTGCTGCATCCAAAGGATCTGCATACAGCAACTACCAGCAGCATAGTACTCTGATTCAGCCGTGGAAAGTGAGTTTACCAATTGCTTCTTGTTGAACCAAGACACAAGTCTAGGTCCAAGAAAGTGACAAGTTCCACTTGTACTCTTCCTATCTAGCTTGCTGCCTCCGAGATCCGAGTCGCTGTAGCCAACTAAATCGAATCCGCCTTCTTTAGGATACCATAGTCCCACGTCGACTGTTCCTTTGATGTATTTCAGGATTCGTTTAGCTGTGTTGAAGTGTGATTCTTTAGGTGCTACTTGATATCTCATACACACTCCTACAGCAAACTGGATATCGGGCCTGCTAGCCGTTAGGTACAGGAGAGAGCTAATAAGCTTCCTATAGAGTGATTGGTCAACCGGCTTTCCGGCTTCATCAGCACTAATTTGCACGGAAGTGCTCATGGGGGTTGACGATGATTTGGAAGTATTCATTCCAAATTTGTTGAGAAGCTCCTTGCTGTATTTTTCTTGGTTGATGAAAATCCCTGTAGGCAACTGCTTTATCTGCAAACCTAGAAAATAACTAAGTTCTCCCATCATACTCATTTCAAATTTACTTTGCATGAGATGAGAGAACCTTTGACATAAAGCAAGGTTAGTTGAACCAAATATAATGTCATCTACATAAATTTGAACCATTAGAAGGTCATCGTATTCCTGTATTTTGAACAAGGTCTTGTCCACAGCACCTTTCTCGAATCCATTATTGGTTAGATACTGGGACAAGGTCTCATACCATGCTCTAGGAGCTTGCTTAAGTCCATACAGTGCTTTCCTTAGCCTGTATACTAGGTCTTCGCCTTCTGGATTGACAAACCCTGGTGGTTGTTCAACATATACTTCTTCAGCGAGGTCTCCATTTAGGAATGCACTTTTGACGTCCATTTGGTATACAATGAAGCTCTTATGGGCGGCAAAGGCTAAATATATCCTAATAGCTTCTAGTCTGGCTACAGAGGCAAATGTCTCATCGTAGTCTATGTCTTCTTCCTGTCTATAGCCTTGAGCGACTAGCCTGGATTTATTCCTGATAATGAGTCCATTTCGATCCTTCTTGTTTCTAAATACCCATTTGGTTCCAATTACTGATTGATGCGTAGGTCTAGGTACAAGATACCATACATTGTTTCTTTCGAAACCGTTAAGCTCTTCTTCCATAGATGTTATCCAATGAGAATTGTTGAGAGCTTCTCTGGTAGAAACAGGTTCGGACTGGGCTAAGAATACAGCAATAGTGCACATATTGAGTCTTCTAAGCTCGGATTGAGATTTCCATTCAGGAAATGGTGATATCTCAGTATTTGGTTCTTCTTGTGCACACAGTATTTCCTTGTGTACTCTGTATTCTCCTACGGGTAGAAACACCAGCATTAATGTTTCCAATGATCAGCTCTTGCGAGTGATCTCTCAACCATCTTCGGTCGGGTTCTAATTCGGGGTCCCGTACTGTATCTTGAGTTGTTGTAGTTTTGGCTTCAGCTTGTACAGCATCGGCTTCATCTACGTCGATTCTTACATCTGTGGGGTTGATTTCTAGGTCAACAACATGTTCTATAGGAGTTGGTGGATCTACGATGGAAAGTTGTTGGATGTTCTGAGTAAGAGCTTCTACTCCTGTAGGGTCATGGTGAAGTTCGTCGAACACTACGTGAACTGATTCCTCGATTGTCAGCTTCCTTTTACAAAGATCCTGTAAGCTTTGCTGACGGAGGAATATCCTACAAATATTCCTTCATCCGACTTCTCATCGAAGGTTCTAAGTTGATCCTTCCCATTGTTCAACACATAGCACCTGCCTCCAAAAATGTGAAAATACGAAACTAATGGAGTTCTGTTGTTCCATACCTCGTATGTTGTTTTGTTGTGGTGCTTGTTGACGATACATCGTTTTTTAGTGTAGCGCGTTGTATTGGTTGCTTCGCCCCAGAAACGTTGTGGCAACTTGGTTGCGGCAATCATTGTCCTTGTTGCTTCCTTCAGCGTCCTGTTCTTTCGCTCGGCAACACCATTTTGTTGAGGTGTACGGGCAGCTGAGTATTCGTGATGTGTCCCATTTTCCGAACAGTATTGCTCTATAAAGCGGTTAGTGAATTCTGTACCTCAGTCGGAACGAATTGACACGATACTCGACCCTTTATCATTTTGAAGCTTTCTCAGGTGCTCGGGCAGCTTTGATGTTGTTTCCTTTTTCTTGTTTAGGAAAATTGTCCAAGCATACCTGGAATAATCATCAACAATAACGAGACAGTATTTCTTACCTCCAAAACTTACCGGGTCTACAGGACCATAGAGATCCATATGTAGCATTTCCTGAATTCTGTGGGTTGAAAGGTAGGATTTGCTCTTCAGGGTGGACTTGATTTGTTTGCCTTTTTGACATGGTCCACAGACACTGTCTTTTTGGAATGACACATTCGGCAATCCTCTAACCAGTCCCTGTCTTGAGAGCTTGTTGATCGTCATGAAGTTGACGTGTGACATCCTCTTGTGTCATAACCAGCTTAGATCTGTAGTGCCTTTGGCAACAAAACAAGGAATTGTGGAGCTCGTAGGCATCCAGTCAGCAATATACATATTACCTGATCTGCTTCCTGTGAGCACAACTTCTTTGGTCATGATGTTCTTGACTCTACAGTGGTCTATATAGAATTTCACCGAGAACTGTTTGTCACAGAACTGGCTAATACTAAGTAGATTGTAATGTAAGCCTTCAACATAAGCTACATCAGTGACATTGAATTTTCCGACAAGAAGGTTTCCTTTTCCTCTTGTTCTTCCTTTAGATTTATCACCGAAGCGCACTTTTGGACCGCGACCTTCTACGAAATCTGATAGCTTGCTTCTATCTCCTGTCATGTGCCGGGAGCATCCGCTGTCGAAGTACCATATGTCCTTCTCCAAAATGTCCTGTAGCAAACAAATTAGGTAGATTTAGGTCCCCTTTGATTGTTGGGTCCATGGATGTTAGTGCCTTTTGGTACCCAAATTTTCCTCACAGCAATTGGCTTACTGTAGGTTACATTTGGTACAGTTTTGCGGTATCTACGTGGGGCATGTACGTAGTTACTGTAGTTGTGATAATCATTATGCATGTAAAAATCAGGGTTATTATTATTAATCCAGTACTTATGCCGTCTCGGAGGTGGAGCCATTTTCTTTAGCCTTACAGCTTGCCTTCTGGGTTTCCAGTTAGATTCCCAAAGTTGTTGTCGATGCTGTGCAGACACCTACTTTCTTGTTGGATAATGAGGCTGTTGTATCCAGTACCTAGGCGTGTTGTACTGAAAGTACTGCCATGCGGGCCTTTGGTATTTGGATACAGCCTTCTTTCTGAACGGTTGTTGGGGCTGTTGATATGCTCGGGGAGCATGCTGTTGCGTGCACCTTACAGGTTGGAATGGCTTATGATTCCGCTGTCTCGAATAGGATTGCGGGGGCAGAATGACAGCCTTTGCATTTCGCGGTGCAGCAGGTTCCTTCATAGGACTTGGAGTTTCATCCGGTACAGGAATGTGTTCCACACCCCTGACGAACACAGTACTAGTTTTCCCTTTGTTGGAAAATGAGCTGTATCCTAAGCCACTTTCATCATGAGCATGTTGCCCAGTGCTTAGAATTTCTTCCATTCTTTTAGAAGATTTCTCGAAAGATTTCAGAATGGTCTCAAGATCGCCTTCTCCCTTTTCGAGAGTATTAAATTTGGCTTGAAGTAGAATAAAATCATTTGTCTTGCTTCCATTTTGAGACTTAGTCTCACTTAGTTCATGAGCAAGTTGATGATTGCTCTCCACGAGTTTTTCATGCTCGACCTTGCTGTTTTCACAATCAATTGACATATTTTCATAGTTTATCTTCAACAAGTCGTTTTCTTCTTTCAGCTCTATGTTGGAAAGTTGAAGCTGAATGTTTTCATTTTTCAGTCTCGTGGGCTTTTTGAATATTCTTAAATTCATTCATCGTGTTTTTGAAAGTATGCGATGCATTTACTGGAATAATTGAGGATGAGCTTACCTCATCATCTCTATCTTCTTCTTCCGGAATGTCCTTTGCCATAAAGCACATATATGCCTTATCTTCGAATTCATCATCAAATAAGTCACTGTCAGTGACTACCTGAAGACATTCTTCAGATTTGGATGGTGTGGGGGATGCTTCTGATTCTCCTATCAGGGCCTTGAGCTTGTTTTTCCAAGCATGTCTTCGTTCATCCCTCTCTTGTTGTTCGGCTTTCGGCAACCTTTGAACTTTAGGATGAGGACATTTGTTAATGTCCTGGTTTCCTGCAATTATAGCACAAGTTAGCGTCGCTAGAGGAGGTTTCAGTACTTACCTTGTGAACAGGCTTGGGCCTGTAGGGAGTCTTTCCAGACTACTTGATGAACTTTTTGAACTTATGCATGAGGAGCGCCATTTCGTCTTGCGACAAGATGTCGTCGTCGCTGTCAGCATTCTTGTAATTATGCTTTGATGGGCTGGGCATGTTGTGTCGTCGGTTGGATACAGCGGCTAAGGCCATAGTCCTAGCGGGAGATTCTTCAGCTTTCTCTCTCCTGTCTATATCGTACTCAAATGCTTTGAGGTCAGAAAAGAGGTCAAAAGTAGATATTTCACTAAGATTACACGACACACGCATAGCTGTGGTCTTAATGTCCCATCGGGCAGGGAGAGATCTTAAAATTTTTAGATTTTTCTCCTTTTGTGTATAAGTTTTGCCCAAAGCTTCAAGTTCTATCCTCACTGTACCAACAAAAGTCTTCTCTAGCGCGCTTTTTCCTCACTCACACGCACCTGGGAAACTTCCCAGGGGGTCACTCATCCCATAACTACTCCAGGCCAAGCACGCTTAACTTTGGAGTTTCTATGAGATGGATACCAGAAAAGAAGGTGCATCTTGTTGGTATGAGTAGACCAAACCAATTCATTTAACCACTTTCTAGTACAGATCTCACAGGTCGAATCCCAAGCCGCGCCTCGCACATTTTTAAGCTCATGCAGGCGGGATGCTGGACCGGAGCCCAACAATCCCCCTCCCAGTACCTGCCAGCATCTCAGCTCCAGAGTTTGGAAACCTCCGCGAACTAAATTTGATCACACAGCCCTCTAGCGGCTGGATTCATTCACACAGTCCTCCAACACTTGACATCAGCATCTGTTCCAGCTCCGTTTTACCGAGCCAAGATTGCCAGCCCAAAGATACTAGATTTGATCACATAGCCCTCCAGCACCTGACAACCTCCACCGCGCCAACATCTTAGTTCCGGCCAACTGGCAACATTTACTGCATGCCCGCCTCTCAATTCCAACACTCTGGCAGCCTCCACTATAGCTTACTCCAAGGAAATTCGTACTCGTGACCTGCTCTGATACCAATTATTGGCCACTAAGTACACAGGATACAGCTTGGAAAGTGTTTGAAACAACAGGCTATACGGTTTTCAAATCTGAGTGCGTAGCAGAAGTCTATAATACAGTAAGTTGCTGAGGATACAGCAACTAGGTGTGCAGTGTATACTTAAATAATCACAATTAATAAAACAATAAAGGCAGAAGGTAAATAACACAATATTTAAAGTGGTTCGAGGTAAACCCCTCTACGTCCACTGGTCCTCCACACAGGAGTAAAAAGTTTATTATAATTAATGCGTACACAACTACGTAATTATAACAAACCTAATCAATATATCGTTCACACAGATTGATATAAAGATCTTAGCTTTCAACCGTTCACACAGATTCGTTTGAGCTAACATGTGGCTGGCTTCTTCACACACAGTTCTGAAGCTTCGTCTTCTTCAATGCAAGTCCGTCACACACAGTTCGGGAAGAGCAAGGATTCTCAGTCCACACAGGGCTGATGGGTTTGTTCAAGGGTTAGAACAATATTTGAACAACAGTTTTGACTTTCTGAGCTTATAGCTGATGATGTGTTGTTCACGGTTTGAGCACTATATATCTCTTCTTTCAGAATAGCAGAATGCTTTGGGAGATATGTTTTGCTCAGAATATTCATGTAAGCACTTGTTGGTTGTTGTTGCAAGTCGTGTGTATATGATCTTCAAACTCTGGAGATATATATAGCCTCTGAAATATATCCGTTAAAATAGATCTGTTGAGCAAGATTATGTGACAACTTAATAGTTGACTTGAATAGACTGAGATCCGGATATTGTGGGATTTGAAGATCTTCTGATGACTTACAGTATTTAAATACTTTATCCTTTAGTATTTAAATACTTTTTTATCAAACGGGACTTGACTTGTAGCGAATACTGAAGATTCCTTCTTGTCTTGTTTGAGGGCTGTATGGAAGAATTGTTGTATTGATGTTTTGAGACAGCTTCCATACTTAGCTTTGCGGGACTCTTTGATGTATGATAGATTCACTGTATGGTAGGACTACGAGAAATCTTCGATATAGGTTGATACTTGATCAGATTTTCGATACGGCTATTAGCGGTATGCAGGATTTGGCATATTGTCAAAATATTCTGTTAACACGATTGATACAGGGATTGTTTATCCCAACAGCTTCGATACCGGGTTTTTGTTATCCCAACAAAGTGCTTCTGACTGATTTCACGTGCACATACAAGATAATATATAAAGCAATTAAAATAAATAAACGCGTAATTAATCCCCACACCTGGATAAAATGTTGTTCTTGAACTTGAATGTGACGAAGATGCTTGACTCGAAAATCCTAGGCCCGTAAGTCCTCGATATTATCTACAATTAATAACAATTTATTATAATATTATAATTGAAAATAATATACAAGATATAACTTAAATTGAGTATTAATATTATATGAGAAATCTACATATTTAATGGCTCGGATAAATAAGGCTGAATTTTAATTAATGAAAAGCTGATTGAAGTAAAATTCAAGGAAATAAATATTTAAGGACTGAAATCGAAGGAGTTATAACGCTAACTGGGGTTTATCCGTAAGAATTTACTATATGGGGACTGAAATTGAATAAACTAAAGAGTTGATTTAGGGTCAAATCGAAAAGTCTGGAACATGGGGGACTCAATTGAAAAACCGTAAAAAAAAGCTGGGTATAAAAACCCTTCTCTTCCCCAGCCCTCGGTATTCTCTATCTCTCTCTCTCTCTCTCTCTCTCTCCCTCCCTCCCGATTCTCCCTCTCTCTTACCTCGTGTTCCTTACCTCCTAATAGCAACCTTGAATCGAACGTGCCAAAAAAAACTCGAGTTTTTTCTCCGCTATGGAGGGAGACTTAGTAACTAGAAGCATTCATGAGCCCCATGAGTGTATTTTACGTCAAACGGTCCTCGCCGACATGCTCTCTCTCTCTCTCTCAACAGTTCAATCGATCGGCTCTCCTAATGTAAAATTACAGGAAAATAAAAATCATCGCCGTCTACTCTTCCCCTCTCCCTTCTCTCCGTATTCTCAAACCCAAACTCTCTCTCTCACACACACATATGGAAATTGAAATCGAAATTGAAGGTGGGAGACCGATCGGATTTTCCCGAGGAAGAAGGTTTGTTATGGGTGATATGACTGGTTCGGTCCGATTGAGCAGATGTGGTAGCTCTGGGTGTCCTGACTGGAGATGGCGGAGATGGGTTTAGTTTTCTGGTTCTGGCCTAACAAGGCTCGACCCATCCTGTCGGGTTTTTTTGGGCTCGATGGTTATGATAGGGGTGAAGTTCGGGCTCGTTGATTTTGGTTCGGGCCTGGTGAGGTTCCGATTAGTACTGTAGGGATGACTTGGGTTCTGGTTCTGGTTCTGGACTGGGTGTTGGATCGAGGAGATGGACAATGTGGTTGGGAATAAATTTCTGATTTAGGTGTTGGGGTCAGCTTCGGGTCTATGGATTCGGGTCTGAAGATTGTATGGGCTGGAAATTTAGGGATGAAAGAGACTTCGGCCGATTCATGTGGCTAGTTTGTATTTGAGATTTGCAGAAAACGAGAAAGAAAGAAGATTTAAAGTTTTACCTCTGATCTGCAGAAAACGGACGACTGCAGGAAGAAGGAAAAAATATATCTGTGTATTGTGTATTGTGTATACAATACAGTATTTATACTGTATACAAAATTAGGTTTAGGGTAGAAAAGCTGTGTGGGCTTAGGTTTAGGACTTGGGCCAACTCATAACTAGACTAGTAAAGAATTTGGGCCACAAAATTAATATCGCCCTACAATGAAAATAAATAATAATTGGGTTAAACTAATGTTATTATTTGACTTGTAAAATCTTTTGAGTAACAATTAGTATCGCTTAAAATTTGACTCGGGCCTAGAAATAACGAGATGAAATAATGAATTTAAAATGAGAAATGAAACGAACAAATCACATGACTTGTAATGAATAATAATAATGGCATAAATGAATTTGCATGATCATGAGAATGAAATGAATTCAATGATAAAATCATATGGGCATTAATTTAATAATATTGAACATGTTTTCTATAACTCACAATAAATGTATATGTGAAATCAGGGCGTTACAACCTGCCCCCCTCTAACAAATTTTCGTCCTCGAAAATTAAGTTACGTACCTTGAAATATGAATATTGGATACTTAGAACGGATCTCCTCTTCATGTTCCCAAGTTGCCTCATTTGGTCCATGACGACTCCATTGAACTTTCACCAATTTAACCTCTTTATTTCGTAATTGATGTACCTTACGCTCCAAAACAGTTGTAGGTACCTCCTCATAAGTTAGATTCTTGACTACATGCAATTCTTTGAAATTGCATATGTGACCAGGATCATGTATGTACTTTCTCAGCATGGAGACGTGAAAGACATTGTGCACTCCCGATAATTCCAACGGTAATGCCAAACTATAAGCAAGATCACCAACACGACCCAAAATCTCAAAAAGTCCGATATAACGAGGTTGTAGCTTTCCCTTCTTACCGAATTGTATAACTCCTTTCATCGGCGCTACCTTCAAGAACACCTTTTCTCTAATCTCAAATTGGATATCTTTCATTCGTTTATCGGCATAAGACTTCTACGATCCTGGGCAGTCTTAATTTTACTTCTGATTTCGGTTATCTTCTCTACAGTCTGTCCGATCAATTCTGTACCCAAAATTTTTCCTTCTCCAACCTCAAGCTCCACAAACGACGCGTACAACTTCATCTTAGATACCCGACATGTCCGCCAAATCATTTTCTCATGCCACGCCTGGAACACATGCACCTCGTCGGGTTAACCAAGCTATATGGCCAACAGACTCCTTTCTCATCGACCACTGGAATCGATGGTACCATATGGGGAATAAATAGAGTCGACAGCGGACCGGAAGGCACCTCGGATGACGTGCTCATTGTAGATCGGCCGCTCCAAGATGTAGTTGGAGGGGAGGGAATGCGGTGTATAGGAGGCATACGAGGTCGAGTCATCTCGACAGTAGTGGGGGTCGTCCGCGATCTAGGAGTCTGATACGATAAGCGTCTCGCAATAGTATGTGTGTCATCCACCAGATACAAGTTCCCATCCTTAAACTTCAGTCCACTATTCTCTACTAGCCCACGTATGCGAGCGCTACTCTGATACAAATATTTACCGACAGGATTCGCACGATTGGAAGCTACGGGACTATCTCCCGACTCCGGAGTCTTTGATTTTTTTCTTACCACATGCTAGTCTCTTAATTTTATCCATTTAACTTGTATAAATTCAAAAACTATCACATTAACTAAGCAAATCAAATTCAAAACAGTACACCAATTCAAAGGAGTACACGATTAAGAATCAGCTAGAATCATATTGAATCGAACTAGAATCATGTAGTACCATGTAATAAATGAAAAGTATTACCTAACTGTTACTTGCTAATATTTTTTTTCCACCAAACACCGAGTTCTACATTTAACTTAAATCATGAATTTTATTTTTTTTGCTAGATAACTGAACTCATATTATTCGTAATTCTAAACACCATATTTAGCATAATTCAGCGACATGTATGACATTATTCGTACAAGTTCAGTTCTAAAAAATGTCCTTTACAACTCTAATTAAGTATGTCTAGTCGTTCAGACCTTCTCTTTGCATTTTTAACAGTAGATCCAATGGTATATATATGCATAACTTATCAGTGTATTCAAAATATGTTTTTTTTTTATTTCACTTGAAGTAAATAAATATGCTAGTTAGGTAATAAGAAGCTTCATCAGTAGGTAATAACAAGCTTCATCAGTGGCACAATTCTATGCATTTTAAACTTGATGTAATAATATAACTATTGCTTGTTTGTTTTCTTCCTGCTATGTATTTTCATGGTGTTTTCTTCTGTGCATTTACACTCTCAGATTTACCTTTGGCTCGGCAGATATAATCCCTAATCTTTGATCCAAAATTCTGAAATATAATCCCTAATCTTTGGCTTTCAAATTGCTTCAATTATCTTCAGCCATCAAATATAATTCGGTTTCCGCATGAAATACAGATGTACTGAATCAAACTCGAAATAAAAAACCCGACACAAAATACAGAAGTACCGGATGGTCGGCGGCGGCGGACGGTGACAGGCGGGGGCTACGCGGCGGAAGAACAGCTAAATGACGCGGCGGACGGCGAAACCACTTGGCTCGGCAGGAACGCGGCTGATGGCGGAAGCACGGCGGCGGAAGGCGGAAGGCGGAAGGCGGAAGGCGGACTGACGGGGGGACGAGGGTTCCAAGGAAGAAGGTCACGGGATGAACTGAAGAAAGAAAAAAAGGTTGGAAGAAAAGAAATAAAAACATGCTCAGCTTTATATAATAATAATATATATTTATATAAATATACTTTAGCCGACGACAGCCGTCGGCTAAACACTTACCCAAAAAAATTATAAATAATATATTATAAATCGAACTTTAGCACAACTCGACCGTGTCGAACGACTCGATCGGGTTACATGTCCAGAAACTTTTTGGACATTTATAACATTAGAACACGGGCGGTGTCATCGGACACGGGTCGTGTCACTTTAGCCGAAGGCTGTCGTCGGCTAACCTAAATTTCAAAAAAAAAAAAAAAAAAAACATGACCCAGTGGCAGCCGGGGTTCGAACCCGGGCCATTCGTGTAAGTGATATGGCATTTTGCCACTGAGTCGTGTTTATGATTCGTAAATTTAAACACAGTTTTTATATTTATACATAAAAGATATTTTATATTCTTTGAATTTAATTATTTATAATATATTTATAAATATATATTGATTATATATTTGTATATATTTATATAGTTTTTATATAATAATATTTATATATTTATACAATTTTATATAATAATATAGATGTATTTAATACAAAATTAAGATATCTAAATATTTAATAATATTTTTTTGGACTTTAGCCGACGGTTGTCGTCGGCTAAACTAAATTCTATAAATATATATTTATAAATATATTGTTTTAGGAGAAAGTAAAAGATAGCAAATCAATTGTATTGATAACAATGAATAGAGGGGCCTTTATATAGGCATTACAATGAGAGTCCTTCCATACATAGGATTCCTAGTTAAGGTAAGACATCTAATAGGATCCTACTACCTCTAGAAGGGTCTAGAACCTTCCAACTTTGTATCCCCCTACAACCAGTATTAGGTAAGACACCAATAAGGGAATGATATCCCGGAACACTCCCCCTGTGTCGAGCACTAATACTATCATGGTGCATAAGATGTTGCCTCGGTAAAAAAATTTTCCAAGTCAAACAAAACCCCGTGGGAAAAACAAAGACTTGGTGAGGGAAAAGATCACAACGCACCAACTACAAATGTCAGAATCATGTGAAGTATACTCCCCCTGAGATATACATAACAGCTCATCCCGTCGAGCTATCATTAGTTGAGCTCGGATAATCGACACATGCTGATGCTTCTCACATGTTTCTCAAATGTAGATTTTGGCAGAGACTTAGTGAACAAGTCTGCGATATTCTCATCAGAACTGTAACACCCCCGATATATTCAGGAATATTACAGTGCCGTAAATCCTTTACATAAGAATTTACAAGGCTGAATAAATAAAATGACAATGACAGATACCAACTTATGAAATCACTTGAAATAAAATACGACAGTTCTAGTTCAATACCGAAAATAAAAATGTCCAAATGGAGAATATTAATACATCACTGAAATCCAAACATCACAAATTACGACGTGCTCGAGTACTTTATTAAATAACCAACAACAGATAATAAACCCGACCGGAATATCACTCTGCACCCTCGTCGTCATGCAGCTCCGGTGGTTGTTTCCCCGCTCTCCTGGATCCTGAACATAAATAAATGTTCACCTCCGAAGGGGTTAGTACAACGATGCTAGTACAAGTACCACAACATATTTATTCAACATCTCACGAAGAATAATAATAACATAAAATGACAAAGTACCAACGAGTCTTCTCCTGCGAGAAACTCATAAATAACATACACATCTGATAATCACAACATGATATCACAACATACAAATGGTAATTCCGACGATCCAGCGTTCACTGCCTAGAACCCACGATGATCCCGTCAGACCAACCTGTGGTGGAAAAACTCGTCCGATGATCTAGCGCAGGCTAGCATAGATCCCCCGATGATCCCTTCGGACCAACACGAGGTGGACATATAACGATGACATATATGCACGACAATATGTACAACATCAATACGTAAAACAAATAAGGTACTTGCCTCGATTCGAAGACAAGAATACTACTTCCACGAAAAATGAAACACTCGAAGGTCGTCCCTTCAATCAATCACATAGCAAGCTCGAACCTTAACAAAAGAAATAATATCAAATTTATCTCACGTCGTACGAATGTCTAACAATCCAATTTACGGCCGAAAGTTCATAAAACGTAATCTGCCTGAACTACTTAGCGTACGCTACGTATTCAACGTAGCGTGCGTTAAGCCTGCTCGTTAGCGCACTTAAACAATCGAAACCTAGCGTGCGCTAACTATGTATCGACTGTAACACCCCCAAATCCTATTGGATTATTACAGTGCTGTGGACCCCACGCCAGGAGATCCACCAGGCGAACATGATTAAAAATATATTAAATTAAACAATAAGGGAAAATCATAGTCCTTACCATGATATCCGACACAATATTCCGATAAGGAATTTCAACGACAACGATGGGCCTACATGGCCAAAAGTAAAAATACAACAACAACCACGAGTATCTACTCGGGTAATACATAATGACAATGACTGACAAACTGGAGAACACTCCAACTGACTGACCAACATGAACAACTCGGACTAGTATCGCTCGAATGCCTTGTCGCCATCATCATGCCTCTGTGTCTCAACTCTCTCCTCGCAAGCACCTAAAACATGAAAACATGTTCCGCCCCCACGGGGTCAGTCATCCAGATAATGAACATCAAATACATGTATAACATGATATGCATCCAAAGGCAGAATGAAATGGTAAAATGATGATAATAATACGTGATGCTCACAAACCAAGGTAAGAACCGAGCATTCGTGAAACACTATGCCCACGGCATACTATTAATACCTGCAACGGCGAATCATAATCACATAATACCACAATGAATTACACGACATGGACCAAAGCAGAACTGAATTAAATATGAATCACAATGCCCGAAGGCTCCAATGAATTATCAAGACAATCACAAAGGCCTAAAAGCCACTCATCTGAAGCTGTCAAATATCACAATCACATGAAGCCAAAACAGCACGAAGCTGTATCGATTAGGGCCGAAGCCACGGCACGAAGCCGTATCACAATTAGGGCCGAAGCCACGGCACGAAGCCGTATCACAATTAGGGCCGAAGCCACGGCGTGAAGCCGTATCACAATTAGGGCCGAAGCCACGACGTGAAGCCGTATCACAATTAGGGCCGAAGCCACGGCGTGAAGCCGTATCACAATTAGGGCCGAAGCCACGACGTGAAGCCATATCACAATTAGGCCATCCAATGGCCGTGACCTACTGAATTGTAGGTGTTGGAAACCCAACCGTGAAGGTTCAAGCCCCAAACTTACCCATAATGAGCACTAGTCGAGACTAGCCTCCAAAATATAATCAATCACAAACGGCAACGATCCGAAGGTTACTGAATTCACGAGAATGACAATGTGTTGCCTTGAGTAGGCCAACACGATAATGATGACTCACGGATGGGCATCGTACTCGACAGTCCCAATTCAATACCTCGATTACCTTAGAGTGGTCAATCGATAACGACACAACGGATGGGAACTATCCTCGACAACCCCAATTCAATACCTCGATTGCCTTAGAATGGCCAACCGATAACAATGATGCAGCGGATGATTCAATACCTCGATTGCCTTAAAACGGTCAATCGATAACAATGATACAATAAATGATTGAACACTTCGATTTGCCTGAGAACGGCCAATCGATAACAATGACACGATGAATGAGTGAATACCTCGATTTCCTTAGAACGGCCAACCGATAACAATGATGCAGCAGATGATTCAATACCTCGATTGCCTTAAAACGGTCAATCGATAACAATGATACAATGAATGATTGAACACTTCGATTTGCCTGAGAACGGCCAATCGATAACAATGACACGATGAATGAGTGAATACCTCGATCGCCTTAGAACGGCCAACCGATAACACTAATATGATGAATGATTGAACACCTCGATTGCCTTAGAACGGCCAATCGATAACAATGATACGAAGGATGTCTCGGCACCTTTAATCGGTTACCGACAACGAAGAAGAGAAATGAATACGTCAACGCCTTTAATCGGCCAAAACGACATCAAGGACAAAACTCCAACATTAATAGCAATGATTACAACGACGTCTTAAATCGATATTAATATCAACAACGATCGATACATCGATACCGCGAACCGGTGATCGATAATAACATTAACAACGAGTATCACAATGCCTTGAACCGGCCATTAACGAACAATAAAAACATTTGGCATAATTGCCGAAAGGTATCGTATCGAACGATCTCTTAATATCAATGAATTCATGAAGAGACTAAGTCTCGGAATGATACAATACATTCCTACATATATATGATAACATTAATCTCATTGACTAGTACAAGTATAAAACTTGCCTCAAAATCGGCACGCAAGTATCCCGACGAACACGGCTCAATCGGAAAGCTTCGAAACGCCCGATGCTATCGAAAAGGAAGACAACAACGAACGGAAGGGCTCAACTCGGTTTCATCGCAAGAAACTCGACCCTAACAACATATAATTAATAAATCAATGATCATACGAGGAAGAAGAATCGTAGAACGCCCGAATCCCCCTCTAAGACCTTCTACCAGACACCTTCAAGGCGTCGATCAAGAACTCGACCAAAACAACGAATCGATATGATCCAACCATGGAATAACAAGGGAAATGATATAATACATCTAAATAATCAATAATCCATCAATAATCTGAGTTATTACGGCTCAAACGGACGAAATCCAACAAAAACCCCAATTTCCCCAAAACTATCAAGAAATCTAACCTTGATTCGGTAGATCGGAGGAGGTTATGGGATGATTGATTGATGTTAGAAACTCAAGAACTTCGTGGATATATTGTTCAACAACATGGCTTCGACCTCTCCAAGCTTCCAGCCGCGGAAGGAAAAGAATGAAATGAAAAACGGGTGAAGAAAACGTCTGCCCGACCATATATACTGCCCAACGATGCACGAGCAGGCACGCACGAGCGGCCGGTCGTGTGCCGGGTCATGCGCGCCCACTGTCGGCCAACTGCCGGGACGCACGAGCACTTGCTCGTGCGTATGCAGCCAGGGCTGCACGAGCACCGGGTCGTGCGCGCAGCTCGTGTGCCATGCTCGTGCGCGCCTGGCAGGCCCCTGCCGCACGTGGCCGGCCAGTGCCTAGCCGCCAAGACTCGACGACTCGAATTTCCGAAAACGCACGAAACGAACACGACGAAATGCTCTCGGACAACAACATCGATCCGAAAAGAAATACCATGCAACAATTAATCGCACCCGACCATGAAAAGGGTCAAAACAACAAATACGAATGCGGATACCCACAACTTTGGGTAAATTATAAAATGGCCCAAAATGCCCGAAAATCACGATATGTGATCGAATAACCAAACCAAATTTTACAACACGTCTAACAAAGTTAAACGGACTTACGGGAAACTCGAAACAGCAGTTTCAAACGAGATTCGCAAGAATCGAACTCAAGTGCGGAAAAGTCGCCAAAAGGTACAGAACTCAACAAAACGACACCGAAACGAGCTCGGATGACAAAAAGTGCAGAATTAAATATTCTCGGAATGACGAGACGGTCACAACGGAGTCGCTAAGATGGACTTCCACCAAAAAAAATTACCGGAAAATCAAAATTGCGGATATTACATACTACCCCCCTTAAAAGAAGTTTCGTCCCGAAACTTAAAATAAGTAGGGAGAAGCAATATCCCGCCAGGAAAAATCGACGAGATACACACGAACAAGAATGATCACAATGAATGACAATGAATCGAAATCCAACAAGGATCAAGAATAACTCACCGGTGTGAAATGATAACTTAATGAGTGACAGCTCAAATGAAATGATTGGAACCATAGTTCCCCGTGAAGTGAATGATTAGTTTGATAATTTTAGTCTCAACGTGATTGATATATGATGAATGAATTATATGAATGAATGAACGACAATGAAATAAATGATTATCCTATTACCGAGCAAGAATTAACTTGCTCCGAAACCGGTGATGAATGTCCTACTGTATCACAGTTAAAGCAAACAACAGTCGAATTCATCGTCTGAGATGAAGATGCTCTCCCAGTACGAAGACGACTAGAACACGATCTCTTGGACGTCGGAGTCTGATGTCCCTCTGACAGCTCTTTCCATACCGAGGCAGGAAAGTCACGTGATAATTACAGATCTCGTATGAAGATCGCATTATGATTACGAGACGGAATGATAACAATGAGCATACACGCTCTAACACAATGAATGCATTAATAATGCAATAAAATGATCATCGACATGACGTCGGAATATGATAAGATCGCATGAAAGACCAAGTGAGGTGACATGATTATCTGATGAAATTCTTAAAATGATTACCTTGAACAAGCTAATCAAGGTTGAAAATTTGATCCACACGATCAACAACTGAACCGTGAGATGGACTGGATGATTAATGAATTAACTGAACAATGAGATTGACTGATTGATAAATGAATTAACTGAGCGATGAGATTGACTAAGTGATGAATGAATTAACTGAACGATGAGACTAATTGAGTGATGAATGATTTAACTGAACGATGAGATTGACCGAGTGGTGAATGAATTAACTGAACGATGAGATTAACTGAGTGATGAATGAATTACTGAACGATGAGATTGACTGAGTGATGAATGAATTAACTGAATGATGAGATTAACTGAGTGATGAATAAATTACTGAATGATGAGATTGACTGAGTGATGAATGAATTAACTGAACGATGAGATTAACTGAGTGGTGAATGAATTAACTGAGTAATGATATTGACTGAGTGATGAATGAATTAGCTGAGTGATGAATGAATTAACTGAGTAATGATATTGACTGAGTGATTAATGAATTAACTGAGTGATGATATTGACTGGGTGATGAATGAATTAACTGAGTGATGATATTGACTGAGTGATGATATTGACTGAGTGATGAATGAATTAACTGAGTGATGAATGAATTAACTGAGTAATGATATTGACTCGGGGATGAATGAATTAACTGAGTGATGAATGAATTAACTGAGTAATGATATTGACTGGGTGATGAATGAATTAACTGAGCGACTGAGTGATTGATGACTATTAACTGATGAATGAGTTGATCCTTAACGCTTACACAAGTCACACGTGTTCCAAAACAATTAGTCGTGAATCAATCATAACATTAATATAACATATAGGTTTCAACAAAACATGAATAATTAATGACATGATGAATGTATGAACATAAAGAGAATCGAGTCCTTACACAGGTCATACGAAGCTTCGAGGTCTCGCGATACTAGTCTCAACTGACGAAGACTCGATGAATGAATGACTCGTGCAGTCGTACTAATATTACGACTCACAAAACCCGATTGCCCAGATTGTCATAACCTGACAGTCCCGCTACTACTGCGTCGGTAGAGCCACATAACTCACATATCAGGGTATCTCACAACCCAAAAGCTCTGATACCATCTTCTGTAACACCCCCAAATCCTGTTGGGTTATTACAGTACCGTGGACCCCACGCCAGGAGACCCACCAGGCGAACATGATTAAAAATATATTAAATTAAACAATAAGGGAAAATCATAGTCCTTACCATGATATCCGACACAATATTCCGATAATGAATTTCAACGACAACGATGGGCCTACATGGCCAAAAGTAAAAATACAACAATAACCACGAGTATCTACTCGGGTAATACATAATGACAATGACTGACAAACTGGAGAACACTCCAACTGACTGACCAACATGAACAACTCGGACTAGTATCGCTCGAATGCCTCGTCGCCATCATCATGCCCTTGTGTCTCAACTCTCTCCTCGCAAGCACCTAAAACATGAAAACATGTTCCGCTCCCACGGGGTCAATCATCCAGATAATGAACATCAAATACATGTATAACATGATATGCATCCAAAGGCAGAATGAAACGGTAAAATGATGATAATAATACGAGATGCTCACAAAACAAGGTAAGAACCGAGCATTCGTGAAACACTATGCCCACGGCATACTATTAATACCTGTTCGACAGGTTAGAATATAAGTGCCCAATGGCGAATCATAATCACAGAATACCACAATGATTTACACGACATGAACCAAACCAGAACTGAATTAAATATGAATCACAATGCCCGAAGGCTCCAATGAAATTATCAAGACAATCACAAAGTCCTAAAAGCCACTCACCCGAAGCTGTCAAATATCACAATCACATGAAGCCAAAACAGCCCGAAGCTGTATCGATTAGGGCCGAAGCCACGGCACGAAGCCGTATCACAATTAGGGCCGAAGCCACGGCACGAAGCCGTATCACAATTAGGGTCGAAGCCACGGCGTGAAGCCGTATCACAATTAGGGCCGAAGCCACAACGTGAAGCCGTATCACAATTAGGGCCGAAACCAAAGCGTGAAGCCGTATCACAATTAGGGCCGAAGCCACGACGTGAAGCCGTATCACAATTAGGGCCGAAGCCACGACGTGAAGCCGTATCACAATTTGGCCATCCAATGGCCGTGACCTACTGAATTGTAGGTGTTGGAAACCCAACCGTGAAGGTTCAAGCCCCAAACTTACCCATAATGAGCACTAGTCGAGACTAGCCTCCAAAATATAATCAATCACAAACGGCAACGATCCGAAGATTACCGAATTCACGAGAATGATAATGTCCTGCCTTGAGTCGGCCAACACGATAATGATGACTCACGGATGGGCATCGTACTCGACAGTCCCAATTCAATACCTCGATTACCTTAGAGTGGTCAATAGATAACAACGACACAACGGATGGGAACTATCCTCGACAGCCCCAATTCAATACCTCGATTGCCTTTGAATGGCCAAGCGATAACAATGATGCAGCGGGTGATTTAATACCTCGATTGCCTTAAAACAGTCAATCGATAACAATGATACAATGAATGATTGAACACTTCGATTTGCCTGAGAATGGCCAATCGATAACAATGACACGATAAATGAGTGAATACCTCAATTGCCTTAGAACGGCCAACCGATAACAATGATGCAGCGGATGATTCAATACCTCGATTGCCTTAAAACGGTCAATCGATAACAATGATAAAATGAATGATTGAACACTTTGATTTGCCTGAGAACGGCCAATCGATAACAATGACACGATGAATGAGTGAATACCTCGATTGCCTTAGAACGGCCAACCGACAACAATGATATGATGAATGATTGAACACCTCGATTGCCTTAGAACGGCCAATCGATAACAATGATACGAAGGATGTCTCGGCACCTTTAATCGGTTACCGACAACGAAGAAGAGAAATGAATACGTCAACGCCTTTAATCGGCCAAAACAACATCAAGGACAAAACTTCAACATTAATAGCAATGATTACAACGACGTCTTAAATTGACATTAATATCAACAACGATCGATACATCGATACTGCGAACCGGTGATCGATAATAACATTAACAACGAGTATCACAATGCCTTGAACCGGCCATTATCGAACAATAAAAACATTTGGCATAATTGCCGAAAGGTATCGTATCGAACGATCTCTTAATATCAATGAATTCATGAAGAGACTAAGTCTCGGAATGATACAACACATTCATACACATATATGATAACATTAATCTCATTGACTAGTATAAGTATAAAACTTGCCTCAGAATCGGCACGCAAGTATCCCGACGAACACGGCTCAACCGGAAAGCTTCGAAACGCTCGATGTTATCGAAAAGGAAGACGACAACGAACGGAAGGGCTCAACTTGGTTTCTTCGCAAGAAACTCGACCCTAACAACATATAATTAATAAATCAATGATCATACGAGGAAGAATAATCGTAGAACGCCCGAATCCCCCTCTAAGACCTTCTACCGGACATCTTCAAGGCGTCGATCAAGAACTCGACCAAAAGAACGAATCGATACGATCCAACCATGGAATAACAAGGGAAATGATATAATACATCTAAATAATCAATAATCCATCAATAATCTGAGTTATTACGGCTCAAACGGACGAAATCCAACAAAAACCCCAATTTCCCCAAAACTAGATTATTAAGAAATCTAACCTTGATTCGGTCGATCGGAAGAGGTTATGGGATGATTGATTGATGTTAGAAACTCAAGAACTTCGTGGATATGTTGTTCAACAACATGGCTTCGACCTCTCCAAGCTTCCAGCCGCGGAAGGAGAAGAATGAAATGAAAAACAGGTGAAAAAAACGTCTGCCCGGCCATATATCGCCGGCCGACGCACGAGCAGAACGCACGAAGCGGCCGTGCGCGCCACCGCCGCCAATCACGCCGACGAGCACCGGGCACGAGCACTTGCTCGTGCGTGTGCGGCAAAGGCCGCACGAGCACTGTGTCGCACGCAGCCTCGTGCGCCACGCTGTGCACGCTGGCGAGCCCCTCGCACGTGGCGGCCAAAGGCCTAGCCGCCAAGACTCGACGACTCGAATTTCCGAAAACGCACGAAACGATCACGATGAAATGCTCTCAGACAACAACATCGATCCGAAAAGAAGTACCATGCAATAATTAATCGCATCCGACCATGAAAAGGGTCAAAACAACAAATACGAATGCGGATACCCACAACTTTGGGTAAATTACAAAATGGCCCAAAACACCCGAAAATCACGATACGTGATCGAATAACCAAACCGAAGTTCACAACACGTCTAACAAAGTTAAACGGACTTACGGGAAACTCGAAACAGCAGTTTCAAACGAGATTCGCAAGAATCGAACTCAAGTGCGGAAAAGTCGCCAAAAGGTACGGAACTCAACAAACGACACCGAAACGAGCTCGGATGACAAAAAATGCAGAATTAAATATTCTCGAAATGACGAAACGGTCACAACGGAGTCGCTAAGATGGACTTCCGCCAAAAAAAATAAAATTACTGGAAAATCGAAATTGCAGATATTACATCGACAGTCCTCACTGGTCAGCCGACTGACTCGCCTGATGGCCTAACATACATTACGTACCAAACGTAGCATACGTTAACTTATGCCCATTAGCGCACATTAATCTACATAGCTTAGCGTGCGCTAAACGTGCCTGGCAGTACACTACTGGGCAGCACACTTGTTCCAACGGTGATGAAACTTATGAATTCCTCAGTGATTAACGTATGTTATCCGTCTACATGTCATGTTCATAAACTTATGAATGATCTTACGGATTCAAGCATCTTTGAATTCAAGGAAAAAAATATCATCACAACTCTTATACCCAACTCGATTATCATTCTCATGTGAAGTTCGTGAACTCAATTTGATACATTAGATTCCACTGTCATTTATACATTCAGACTTCATCTTGAAGGTGTACTAACAATTCCAACTATGATGTTTCAACGATGATATTATGAGTATAATCATTCCCACTTCTAAACATGATGTTTGTTGAATAATTCATCAATGGAACTCAATATCTTGATAGCATGATTCATCTAACTCTTCAGAACACGAATCTAAGGCTGGAGAAAATTAACATACCTTAATATGAAGATAACACTGAGTAAAAAAGGTAGAATCCAGCCCCGGTTGTTTGTATGCCAATTCAAGGTGTTTCTTCACTTCAACTATCAATCACAAGTGGCATTCCATCTCCAATGATCAAGTAGATATGTTCTAAGTGTGTTTAAGGAAGATACAATGCTCTCTGGTCTCTCAAGAACGAAGGATGCTCGAAGGAAATGAGAAGAAAATGGAGTGCTGTCCCTTATATAAAGTTTCTGCGCAATAGCTTATTAGCGCACGCTATTATACATCCCTTAGCGCACGCTAAATAAGAGTTGACTCCAAAACTGTCCAGTTCCGCCCGCGGGAATCTTATCCGAACCCACGTCCGGCTGGCGCATGTGCTAGCCGTCTAGCTCAATAATTGACTGCCGAGCGCACGCAATTCTCCATTCGTAGCGTGCGCTAGTTGTAGCCCGATAACGCACGTTAAGCTACATTCTTAGCGTGCGCTATCACGAGTTTGCATGAGAAATTTTGCATGTTGTTATACTTATGTACAAAGATACAAATGTGAGAAATATCATACTCCAATTATCGAGATCACAATCCCGAATAATACAGGGTTCAAATACATATGAAATACACAATAATAAATCCATATATTACATACTCCCCTACTAAAAAGGAGTTTCGTCCCGAAACTCAAGATGAAAATAACTCTGGATATCTGGACTTCATGCTATCTTCTGTTTCCCAGGTGGCTTCTTCCACTCTGTGGCGTGACCATTGAACTTTGACCAAAACGATTGGTTTGTTCCTCAACTGCTTAACTCGACTCTCGAGTATCTTGACTGGTCTTTCTTCAAACATTCCATCTTGAGCGACTTCGATCTCACCGAAATCAATGACATGACTAGGATACGGTATATATCTCCATAACTGGGATACGTGGAACACGTTATGTACATGGCTCAAAGACGGCGGCAATGCCAATCTGTATGCCAACTGTCCAACTCTCTCAAGGATCTCGAATGGTCTGATATATCTCGGACTCAGCTTTCTCTTCCTTCCAAAACGAAAGATTCCCTGAGTATGAGAAACCTTTAAAAGTACGTGGTCTCCAGTACTGAACTCCAATGGGCGACGGCGTACGTCTGCATATGATTTTTGTCGACTCTGGGCGGTCAACAGCCTTTCACGAATCAAGGCTATCTTCTCTCGTGCCTGCACGATCAACTCCGGTTCTGTCCCGATCAAGTCTAATGAATCATCCCAACATAGGGGCGATCTGCATCTCCTCCCGTATAATGCCTCAAACGGTGCCATCTTAATGGAAGCATGTCAACTATTGTTGTAGGTAAATTCAATCAACGGTAGATGAACTTCCCAATCGTTTGACCAATCTAAGGAACAGGCCCTCAGCATGTCTTCCACCGTTTGAATGGTCCTTTCGGATTGTCCGTCAGTCTGCGGGTGTTAAGCTGTACTAAAGTTCAATTCAGTCCCTAAGGCCTTATGAACTTCTTTCCAAAAATGCGATACAAAGCGACCGTCTCGGTCAGAAATAATGGTCTTCGCCGTACCATGCAATCGAACTATCTCTGAAATAAATACTCATGCCAACCTCTCTGGTCCCCACGTGTCCTTAATGCCTAGAAAATGAGCTGATTTGGTTAAAAGATCAACTATCACCCAAATCATGTTCATTCCTGTCTTGGTTCTCGGCATACTGGTGATAAAGTCCATCGATATGTCCTCCCACTTCTATTCAGGAATCGGGAGCGGCTTCAACATTCCGGTAGGTCGTTGATGCTCGATCTTAACCTGCTGACAAGTCAAGCATTTCGAAACATAGTCCGCTACATCTTTCTTCATGTTTCCCCATCAGAAATTCTGCTTCAAGTCCTTATACATCTTACTGGTGCCCGGGTGGATAGAATAGGGCGAGTTGTGAGCTTCCTTCATAATTGTTTGTTTCAGAACATCGACATCGGGAACGCAGAGTCGGTTATGAAATCTAAAAACTCCATCATCATGAATTCTCAAAACCCCTTGATCACTTCATCACGTAACCGAATCATCATAGGATCATCTATCTGCATAGATTTGATTTCTTTGATTAATGATGAAGTTATTTCCATCACGCACAGTTGTCCTTGGACTCTTTGTAACCATACTTCAATTCCTTCTCGAATCATCTCTCGTTGAAGGCTAAGTTGGGAGGTCAGAGTCTCCAGCATCTGAATAGAAACAGGCTTGCGGCTAAGTGCATCTGCCACTACATTCGCTTTGCCTGGATGATACAAAATCTCCAAGTCGTAGTCCTTAATCATCTCTAACCATCTTCTTTGCCGCATGTTCAACTCTTTCTGACTGAAGATGTATTTGAGACTCTTGTGATCCGTAAAGATCTGACAGTGAGTCCCGTACAGGTAATGCCTCCAGATTTTCAAAGCAAAAACTACCGCTGCCAGTTCTAAATCATGCATTGGGTAATTCACTTCATAAGGTTTCAGCTGTCGTGACGCATAAGCGATCACCTTATCATTCTGCATCAATACGCATCCGAGTCCTTGGTTCGAAGTATCACTGTAAACTATGAATCCTCCAGTCCCATGTGGAAGTGTTAAAATCGGTGTTGTCGTCAATCTCTTCTTCAATTCATCAAAGCTTTTCTGACATGATTCACTCCAATCAAACTTTTGAGTTTTCTGCAGGAGTCAAGTAAGTGGGCGGGAAATTTTAGAAAACCCTTCCACGAATCGACGATAATACCCAGCAAGTCCTAAGAAACTCTGGACTTCTTTTACGTTCTTTGGAGGCTTCCAATCCATAACTGCTTCGATCTTCTGAGGATCTACTCGGACTCCTTCAGCTAATACCACATGGCCGAGGAACATTACTTCCTTTAGCCAGAATTCACATTTAGAAAGTTTGGCGTACAATTGCTCACTTCTCAAAAGTTCTAATACAATCCGCAAATGTTGTGCATGCTCTTCCGGGCTCTTAGAATACACCAGAATGTCATCAATGAACACGACCACAAATTTATCCAAATATTCGATGAACACTCGGTTTATCAATTGCATGAATACAGCAGGTGCATTTGTCAGACCAAACGGCATCACTACAAACTCATAATGTCCGTAGCGAGTTCTGAACGCTGATTTCGGAACATCAGATTCCTTAATCCTCAGCTGATGATATCCCGATATCAGATCGATTTTAGAAAATACTGTTGCTCCTTGTAACTGGTCAAACAAATCATCAATCCGTGGCAACAGATACTTGTTCTTAATCGTCATCTTGTTCAGCTCTCAATAGTCAATACACAGTCGAAGCGATCCATCTTTCTTCTGGACAAAAAAAACTGGCGCCCCCAGGGTGAAACGCTTGGCTGGATATAACCTTTGTCCAGTAACTCCTCCAGCTGACTTTTCAGTTCATACATCTCGGTAGGTGCCATACGATACGGCGCCTTAGAAATTGGTGTAGATCCGGGTTTCAGCTCAATGGTGAATTCTACATCCCGTCATGGAGGTAGTCCAGGTAACTCGTCAGGAATTACATCCGGAAATTCATTCACAACATGAATGGATGAAAGTTCCACAATTTCGTCTTCTTTCTTCATTGTATAGCACCAGTATCCGGTACAACCCTGTTTCAACAATTTGGCAGCTTTCATCGCCTTGATCAACTTTTCTGAGCTTCCTAGTTTCCATCATTCAAATAGTATTTCGGAACCATCGTTAGCGATCAGCGAGATATTCCTCCTTCGGTAGTTTACAATATCTCCATATCGATTAAGCCAATCATCTCCGAGTATCAGGTCGTCTCCTTACATTTCTATTATAATCAGATTTGAGAGCCACTCTCTGCCTCCAAACGATACAGGGAAATCTCTAGTTTCTAAGTTTCCAACAATTCTCTCTCCACTCGGTAAACCAACAACATAAGGTTCACAATTATGAAAACCAGAAACATTAAAACGATTTACACAAGATAAGGATATAAATGAATGCGTAGATCCTGTATCGAATAAAATGCTAACTGGCTGGGAAAGGATCTGAACAGTACCTGATGCGACAGCAGCATCCTGATCGTCTATTCTCCTCATCTCGTACAGACGTGGGGGAACAGATCCGGCACTCGATGTACCCTTTCGGTCCCACTGTCCTCTGCCTCGTCCGCGGCCAAAATTCTGAGGCATCTGTACACTTTGCTGCGTCTGTTGGATACTAGCTTCCTTCTGAACTGGCTGCTGTGTACGAGCTCTAAAAGACTTTGCAGCCTCTTCATAGAACACCGCACGATGTCCCTCCCGTCCACAATCAAAAGAAGTCACGGCAGGTAAGGGGCAATTCCGTCGATAGTGCCCTGTCTGGGGCACAGTTAAAGCATTTCCTGGTGACATCTGTCATGGTTGATGCTGCTCCGAAGTTCTTTCCGCTCCTAGATGAGTACGGAGGTTTCTTGGAAGAATTAAAAGATGATTGGGTCTTGCGGGGCCCGCTGTTCTTATGCTCTGTAAAAGTACCAGAGACTTTCTGCTTCTTGGATTCCGTAAACTTCTCCATTGCTGCTTCCTTGATCTCATACGCGAACGCCTTATCCTAGTATTGACGGAGAGTGGTACATTCAAAACCGGACATGTACCTCTGGATTTCTGGTTTCATCCTCATATCAAAATGGATCATCATTTCTGCATTTGTTCTGACCAGATGTCGAACAAATGCCAGCTGCTGGTTAAATGTCTTAATTGTCTGGGATACAGGTTCGTTTGACGGCTGATCGGAGAAAAACTCCCGAACTTTGGCTTCCCTCACAGGACGAGGGCAGTACTGAGCTTCCATCATCAATTTAAATTCTGTCCAATCAGCATCATGATCTGTAGGTCGGATAGCTTCCCACCACTCGGATGCTTCCCCTATTAGGAAGTACTGAGCAATAGAAGCTCTTCGGTCATCTGGGCAATTAATTCCGGCAAAAATTTTCTCCAATTCCTTCAACCAATGGTCCCATGTGGGAGTCTCAGAAAAGCCGTCGAATTTGGGTGGTTGCATCTTCGCCACTTCTTGCAGCCATCGGTCACTCGATTTCCCTTGTCTGGGATCCCTTGCTGTCTATCTCCCTGCTGTAATCCCACCGCCACCTGCATTTGGTCCACGACCTGGACGAATTGAGTCATCTGGTTCATCACCTGACGAAGTATTTCGGGCACAACAGGTTCCGGTTCATTGTTAATAGATCTCTGTGGCTCGCCTGAGCTGTGGCTGGCCTGATTAGAAGGCGAAGCTTCTCTTTCTGCATTCCTTCGTCCACGTCCGTGACCGCGACCACGTCCACGTCCCTCTCTCAATATACTGTAAGCATAAATACTCAATATACAGGAAACAATATCGTTCAAATGCTCAAGTACAAAGAAATATAACATGTAAAGGACGAGATAGAGTTTAGAAACTTACAACCACCGCTCGCACGAAGACGTAGGCAGTACAATGATGTTATTCATGGCCGGTTACCTCAAAAGACGTATATGACCCCTATTTTAACCCAATGGCCAAGATATCCATAATCTTAGCTCCGATACCATATTCTGTAAAACCCTAGATATATTCAGGAATATTACAGCGCCGTAAATCCTTTACATAAGAATTTACAAGGCTGAATAAATAAAACGACAATGACAGATACCAACTTATGAAATCACTTGAAATAAAATACGACAGTTCTAGTTCAATACCGAAAATACAAATGTCCAAATGGAGAATATAAATACATCACTGAAATCCAAACATCACAAATTACGATGTACTCGAGTACTTTATTAAATAACCAACAACAGATAATAAACCCGGCCGGAACATCACTCTGCACTCTCGTCGTCATGCAGCTCCAGTGGTTGTTTCCCCGCTCTCCTGGATCCTGAACAGAAACAAATGTTCACCCCCGAAGGGGTTAGCACAACGATGCTAGTACAAGTACCACAACATATTTATTCAACATCTCACGAAGAATAATAATAACATAAAATGACAAAGTACCAACGAGTCTTCTCTTACGAGAAACTCATAAATAACATACACATTTGATAATCACAACATGATATCACAACATACACATGGTGGTGTCACCAACATCTCAGCAGGAATAACTGGGGGTGTAACTGTCGGGACCGAGGCTCCATCAGCATGATGATCGAGACTCTTGAGTGTGCTCTATCGGGAACGAAGCTCCATCAGCAATATGATCGAGACTCTCAGTGTGTGCTACCGAGACCGAAGCTCCATCAGCATGATGATCGAGACTCTGAGTGTGCTCTACCGGGACCGAAGCTCCATCAGCATGATGATCGAGACTCTAAGTGTGCTCTATCGGAATCGATGCTCCGTTGGTTCTAGGGACACCCTCTGTAACGCCCCGGATTTCTAGGGATTATTATAGGGTAAAATAAATAAAAGGTAAATTTTCAACCACTTTGTAACGCCCCGACTTTCTAGGGGTAATTATAGGGGAAAATAAATAAAAGGTAAATTTTCACAAAAATAATTTCTTTTGAGAATTTTAAAATTCTCGCCTACAAAGTCGAGTCGCGACAATGACATAAAATAAGTACCTTAAATTAAGGCAATAGCACATCATAATTAAGAGATAATAATTGCGGCGGGAGGATAAATTATAAATTGTTAATTTCTAAACAAAAGTTTCCCCCAATCAAATTCCAAGAAAAACATGTGATATAAAGAAAAACATCGTTAATAAAATCTCATTCATATGCCCTCTCGGCTCACTCCTTCGTCCATCCGGCTCGGTTTAACCTGTGGGATTAATAAAGGTGGGGGTGAGCTTCCTTCAGCTCGTGGAAATCACACACATCACAGTAATATACAATCTCATGAAAAGTATAACAAGAATAATTTATCATATCTTTTACTTAATGTGAATACGTACACACAATATTACGTATAGCATGAATCTAGCACGCATAACACGAATATTGAGGTTGCACAGGTATCCCGCAACAACATGAAACATACACACAATACCATATATAACATGAATCGAGCACGCATGTGAATATTGAGGTTGTGCAGGTGTCCCCACACAACATATATCTTAAGATAGCCTCTTTACACGTATACAAGTGAGCCTGATTTACAACATGTATCGTCAATTTTAAACATGAATTAAATATCAAATATACAGTCCAATTAAAGCCATTAAAGTGATAGTGAAAATTCCCACATGAATAAATGATGTTGTCTGATTTGAATATAAAGATGCTCGACTCACAGTCCTAAGCCCGTAAATCCTCGATAAAGTCTACATATAATAATAATTTAATCATTATAAAATATTACAATATAATGACTGGAATTAAAATATATATGCATAAAATCGGACTAATTATTAGGGCTGTGAGTGAATGTAAAAGTTCGATTCGGCTCGCATTATTCAACTCAAAAAAGTCCGGCTCGAGTCTCAATTCGATGATGCAAACTTCAAACTCAAACGTTAAAATGGGGAGTTCGGTCCGATTTGCAAACGGTGCGAAATAGTTTGGCTTGCCAAAAACTGACTTTTGTCAATTAATTACAGGCATAGATTTATAAGATTATACTTCCCTTGGGCTATTTTATCTCATTTTTCCTCTCTCATCCGTTTTCATCCTTTGGATTCAATCTCTCGTAAAGGTGTTTAGAGTTTTACTCAAACGGTTCGATACGATTCGCATTATTCGGCTCGATCCGAAGCTTCCAAACGTATACTCAAACGTTAAATTATAAGGTTCGACACTTTCAAATGTGTTCGAACCTAAGGTTCGACACTTTCAAATGCATACTCAAATGTAGTGAGGTTCGGTATAGTTCGATTCGTTTATAGCCCTACTAATTATTAATAGTAATTGAAAGTCAACATTTTAATGTCTTGGTCAAAATAGGAATGAATTGAAGGTTTAAGTTGTCTGAGGTCAATTGTAACAATTAAAATATGTCTGGGGTGAAATCGAAGTAATTAAAACTGTTTGGGGTTAAATTGAAAGTTTCTGGAAAAAATGAAGGTTAAACTAAAAACCCTAAATTTTCGCGGGTATATAAACCCTAATCCCTAACCCTCAGCCGACACAATTCACTTTTTTTCCTCCTCCCGTTTCCTTCTTCTCTCGTCTCTCTCTAAAACTCTCTGTCTCTCTCTTGTCCGAGAGCAGTATACGGAAAAACACAAGAACACACACACACACAAAACCTTACACACTCACAAACGATTGGTCGATCACACACACACACACAAAGGTTCGCGCCCCAAACAAAAAGGATGGCAGCGACGATTGGACAGTGCGGCGCTTATCAACGGGCAGTTTGCGGTCAGGGTGCAGGTCCCGCGATGATTCAGTTTTGAGCATGGGTAAGTTTGTGTGGGTTTAGGGCTGGGAATTTCGGGTTATGGGTTTTCATTTCATGGATTCTGGTATGCCGACTGCAATTCGGGATTGAAGGTCTGTTTTCAGTCGGATTTGGATTCGGCCGGGGTTATTGAACTCAGTTATGTATGTGGGAAATTTCGATTTGGGTTACTGATTATTAATGATGGGGATGGATCCGAATCGGGTCTCTAATTTGTGCTCAGAATTTGGGGATAAGGATTTCTGATTTGCGTTTGGTTTATAATTTCAATCGGGATGGGGTTGAAGGTGATTCGGGCTTCTGATTCGGGTCGATTACTGAATCGGATTTGATTCTTCAAATCAAGCCTAGATAGAAAATCAGGGTTCGGTCGGGGCCCTAGATTGCCGGAATCGGGCCGTGGAAATTGATTATGTAACACCCCCAATCCGCTCAGGGATATTACACGCCGTAGAACCTTTCCTCAAGGATCTACCAAGCTGGTAACGACATATAACAACTCAACCATGCCTCTAAGGCTAAAATGACTTAGTAGACCGATTTGGTCTTTCAACAAATACATACAACTCAAATACAACTCATGCCCACACAGGGGTCAAAATACAACCACACCCGTACAACGGGAAAATATAGCAGCGGAAAAATAGAGTACAACTGAACCAATAAACAAAGTGCGGTTCCTCATGTGATTAGTATCGATCATCTTTCATCATCCTTCGTGCCGACCCTATGTTATGCTCCAAAACCTGAATGCAAAAACAGACATCCACCCCCCGAATACTCGGGGGTTAGCAAAACTCCACTGTTTTGCTAGTGCAAGAACAAAGTGCAAATACGAGCCATACGATTCACATTCCACGAATAACAATAACCAGGAATCCTCAAAGATCCAAACATAATGAAAAGTACTTCCCGAGGCAAGAGTTTGGATAAAACATTCCGAAAACGAAACACCACAATTAAGGGGAAACAATTTGTAAAACAGTTTAAAATGCCATCGAGAGTTTTAATAGAAAACGATTTAGGATTTTCAAATCCTAATCTTTCCAAAATCAACAGGGTCACAGCCCAAAGGTTTTATTTTCGCAAATAGAAAACCAACAGCAGTTCACAAGGTTAAAATCCGCGTCACGTGTCCTCGGCGGACATAAAATCAAAACAATATAATCGCCCAAGATACGTAAACCTTGGTCACCAAAAATACAACACCAACTCATGAATCCAGGGCTATACCATTGGATTCCCTTCGTGGCCCCGTCGGACCCTCCCAAGGTGAGCAGATTCGAAATCATATACACCAACTCGTGAAGTTTTACTCGTGAATCCAGGGCTATACCATTGGAATTCCCTCTGTGGCCCCGTCGAACCCTCCCGAGGTGAGCAAATACATTCACCAAAACATACACACGCACTCGTGAAGGTTTACTCGTGAATCCAGGGCTATACCATTGGAATTCCCTCCGTGGCCCCGTCGAACCCTCCCGAGGTGAGCAAATACATTCACCAAAACAAACAACCGCACTCGTGAATCCAGGGCTATACCATTGGAATTCCCTCCGTGGTCCCGTCAGACCCTCCCGAGGTGAGCGAAAATACATGCACACAAATTAGCATATCACACCAAACATATCCAAGAAATCCACCCAAAGGCAACAACGCAAGGCACGACACAATTGTCAAATCACAACGCACCGAAAATCAGAATATATGTATATATATTATCAAAGCACAACAACAACAACAAGCGAATTTATAGGGTTCACGTAATCATCCACAGAACACAACATTCACAAAACTCATGTGTTTTGATAGAGGGCCTTTAACAAGGCTAACCGAATTTCTTGAAAGTTCAATTCAAGCGATCAAATAAACACATAGAGACGATCACTAATTATCATATCCATAAAATAAGAAAAGTATGGGCAAGGTACTTGCCTCGAATAACCACAACGCAGAGAATCGGCCGAAGTAGGTTGGCACGAACCGACTACGAACTCGCCAACTCCACCGTATGCCAATTCGCGATAATAAACTACGGAGGACAATAACAACAATGAAAATGAATTCCATAGCATGACTCGAAGCCGTTGAATTCAAAGAACGAACGACGAATGTTCAAGTGTTTTCCCCAAAACGGCCAAGAACACGATTCGTCCCGACAAAACACGAAAACGGAATTCCAAGTTGAAATATGGATATACAATCCATAGAATATGTTTAACAACATCATTTAACCATAATCGATCCATCGAAAACGGATGAAAAACGAGATCGGGGAAAAATCCCCCGAAAAGTCAATTCGAAGGAAATCAAGAAATATACTTCGATTCGACGAAGAACAATGGATTAAATGATGTTAAACATGAGAATACTACCAAGATTAATCATACCCATCATGAATTAATCAACAACACGGAACGAATCGGACAAAAATGCAAAAACCCCCAAATTCACGAAATTAGGGTTCTAAGGAAGATTACCTTGATTCGCTGGATCAAAGGATGATAACGGATGATTGATTGATGTTATAAACTCAAGAACTTCATGGATTTGTTGTTAAACAACATGGCTTCGTCACCCATGAATCGCCAGCAGCGGACGGAGAAGGAAGGAAATGAAAAACGAAGGGAAAAGTGGCTGGTCTGTCATATATATACTGGGCCGGAACTAGCGTGCGCTAGCCTTCCCGGACTAACGTGCGCTATCGGCCAGTACCGGCCGAGCACTCTCGGCCATGGCCCGCATGACCCGGCACCACCGACCACCCCGCCGACCATGACTGTCCGCCCGACTCCCGCTAGCGTGCGCTACGGCCGAAGCTGCGCGCTAGCCGACTGGCCCAAAGAGCCTCGGACTAACAAACTCACCCGTGTAACGTCGCTAGTCGGCCGACGGCGTGCGCTACCCTGCCGGTTAGCGTGCGCTACAACCGATGGCGTGCGCTACCCGCCGATCCCGACCGAGTCCGTAACCTCGTAACCCCACCGCCTGCACCCGATAGCGTGCGTTAGGCCAACCGATAGCGTCGCTACACCTACGGCAGAAGCGCAGCCTCTTCCGGCAGATGGCGTGCGCTACGCCGGTTCTGCGCACTGTCCGGTGCCCGCAATCGTTCGGCCCCGCAACCGTCCGGCCGCACTCGACCACTGTGGCTCGACGACCCGATTTCCAAAACGCATTTTAACGAACACGACGAAAAGTTCGCGGACAACATCAACGGACCGAAATGAAAACATAATACCATAATTAATCATACGCGACCAAGAAACGGGTCGAGACAACAATTCCAGATACGGATACATGTAACTTTCAAGAAATTACAAAATGGCCCAAAACGCCCATAAATCACGATACGTGATCGAATAACAAAACCGAAGTTCACAACACGTCTAACAAAGTTAAACGGACTTGCGGGAAACTCGAAACAGCAGTTTCGGACGAGATTCGCAAGAATCGAACTCAAGTGCGGAAAAGTCGCTAAAAAGCACGGAACTCAACAAAACAACACCGAAACGAACTCGGATGACAAAAAGTGTAGAATTAATCATTCTCAGAATGACGAAACGGTCATGAGCGAGTCGTCAAAACGGACTCTAGCCGAAAAAAGAAATTTACCGAAAATCGAAAATTGCGGGTATTACATTCTACCCTCCTTAAAAGAAGTTTCGTCCCGAAACTTAAAATAAGTAGGGAGAAGCAATATCCCCTGCCAGGAAAAATCGACGAGATACACAAAAGCCGAAAACTCGTGCCCGACGGCGAAATGCTGCAAGAAACGCAAAGAGACATATGGCGTGAAAACACGCTCCACGGCGACCAACACAACGCCGCCGTTAGGAATATAATAAAACCAACAGATGACAAGCGTCATCAAACGGATAATATAGTCAAGTCAATTATCCGAACAATCACAAAACACAACGAACGAAAATCAATAAGATTGACCAACCCAACGGTACATCAATCAAAACGCGAGCCAATCGCTGAACAAATACAGAATTCCACCGCCCAAGGGTTGGAAGATCGAAAACGAGACTAATTTCCCAAACTTAAGGGAATTAGGAAGGAGCCTGAATGCTCAACAATCACGAAATGAGAACAAAAACCAAACAAGCAAACGATCGAGACAACAAAGATCGAACAATCATGTCCGAAACACGAAGGATAATAAAGTTCAAACAACAATTCCCAGGATGATCTGGTGAGAACAACAAGACATGCATTCCCATAAGATCCACAAGAAAGGGAATAGCGATTGAAAAGTCACAGCGACAAACGAGTTATTCCAAAACAATACCACACTCGTTCGATCAACAAAAGCAAGGGGCAGGACAAGCTCAGAAATGGCAACGAACATAATGAGTCGACAGAGTCGAAAACACAAGAGTTCCAAATCCGATCCACTTCGAATAAAAGAACTAATAGAACCCGATGATGTCACTCCCGAACAAGGTTCACAAGAATCGAACTAAACCCGAAAAAGTCACAGCGATAACCAGATCGACCCACAATAAGATCACAGCTCGTTCGGACGATGAAACCAAAATACAGAACAAGTTCATAAAGTATCAACGAGAACGAGCGAGTCGGTAGAATTGAGAAAGAGAAAAATGCAGAAGCCAAAAATAATACGGGTATTATATTCGACTTCTTCTAAAAGAAGTGTCGTCCCCGAAACTCACAACAATGAAATCAAGGTGGCGACACAACAAGCAACCGACAGAAACATCCTTCGAAGGCCTCTCAAAGATGATTCGATAATCGTGGAAGCGCGAACTCCGAAAGTCTCGGTAGCCACCCGCAAATCAATTCGGTGTCCCTCGAGTCCACGCTCGAAATGTGTTACTGACGAGAAGGACAAATTGCACGTACATTCCCCCGACACATCACGGTTGAAATGCCTCGGCTCGGCATACCGAAAATACAAATGCTAGGTACAATGGAACATAACATCACAAAACAACAAACCGGAGATGCCAAATCAGCGCAACAAAGAATCATAACACATATCATACACAACGATTACCATCGTAAAGTAATACACACACAAACACTACAACAACGACGGTATCGTTCGGCGACCTCAACGGCCCGAACGATAACCAGCACATAATTACAACCATCACGAAACAATCACACATGTACACAAACATACAAGCCCAAGCTTTAACAGCTCACACAGGTGAGATAACACGCTAATCACCACGAAATGGCAACATTAAAGATCGTCATCACACCTCCCACAAAGGGCTAACAAAACATATGTGTGGCGAACGACTCAACGTTCACACCACCAATTCAATCACAATTCGGAGGGCTAACACCCTAACAACAATACCAACATCATACACACCTTCTCCGACCACAAGGTGAAATGATGGGTTTAAAAACGAAAACCACCTTATGAAAACAGTTTGGAAACACCAGTTGATCTTGAGTATCATTTTACAAAAAGTTGAACAAACATCATTTTCGAGACTTTGGAGAACCATTTCACATCGATAAAAAAACGAGGACACTTTTTCTTAGTGAAAAACTTTCAGAAAAGTGTTTATAAAACACTGAAAATATCTCAAAACATTTTGGTCCTCGAGGTAAAAGAATTTTGAAACATATTGTGGCACCTTGGAAGTGCCACGAGAAAACAATTCATTTTAAATGTACGTCTCGAAATTTATTTTCTAAGATACTCAAGGTTTTCAAAAATAATTCAATGGGCTAGAATGCCCAAAAATGCTCATGTAGCAATATTCGTTTAAACATATTATAATATATGCATCAAATCGTACAAAGTCAAGACAATACATGTCTTTTACCGGGAAGACAAACAGTCAATTATCATAGTCAAAAAGACATAAATAATGACAACACTCCTCATACAAACGAAATAAGAGAATCACATGAACGCATCACGAAACCAAGAATCTACATGAAGGTTCCATCACTTAACACAAAATCAAACAAATAGATCGTGTCACACGAGGCACAACATAAAGAAGGGAGACTTACTTCCACAGGTCGCACGAAGATGATGATCGCCCCTCGATACTAATCACGACCAACAAACTCAGACGACGCGTCGCGACACGACTCAGTCAGACAAAATCCGACGAGACAAAACTCAATAGACACCACTGACCCGATAGCCCAGGTTTCCACAACCTGGCTCTGATACCATTTATGTAACACCCCCAATCCGCTCAGGGATATTACACGCCGTAGAACCTTTCCTCAAGGATCTACCAGGCTGGTAACGACATATAACAACTCAACCATGCCTCTAAGGCTAAAATGACTCAGTAGACCGATTTGGTCTTTCAACAAATACATACAACTCAAATACAACTCATGCCCACGCAGGGGTCAAAATACAACCACACCCGTACAACGGAAAAATATAGCAGCGGAAAAATAGAGTACAACTGAACCAATAAACAAAGTGCGGTTCCTCATGTGATTAGTATCGATCATCTTTCATCATCCTTCGTGCCGACCCTGTGTTATGCTCCAAAACCTGAATGCAAAAACAGACATCCACCCCCGAATACTCGGGGGTTAGCAAAACTCCACTGTTTTGCTAGTGCAAGAACAAAGTGCAAATACGAGCCATACGATTCACATTCCACGAATAACAATAACTAGGAATCCTCAAAGATCCAAACATAATGAAAAGTACTTCCCGAGGCAAGAGTTTGGATAAAAAATTTCGAAAGCGAAAGACCACAATTAAGGGGAAACAATTTGTAAAACAGTTTAAAATGCCATCGAGAGTTTTAATAGAAAACGATTTAGGATTTTCAAATCCTAATCTTTCCAAAATCAACAGGGTCACAGCCCAAAGGTTTTATTTTCGCAAATAGAAAACCAACAAATAGCTCACAAGGTTAAAATCACACACGTCCTCGGCGGACATAAAATCAAAACAATATAATCGCCCAAGATACGTAAACCTTGGTCACCAAAAATACAACACCAACTCGTGAATCCAGGGCTATACCATTGGATTCCCTTCGTGGCCCCGTCGGACCCTCCCAAGGTGAGCAGAATACATTTTCGAAATCATATACACCAACTCGTGAAGTTTTACTCGTGAATCCAGGGCTATACCATTGGAATTCCCTCCGTGGCCCCGTCGAACCCTCCCTAGGTGAGCAAATACATTCACCGAAACATACACACGCACTCGTGAAGTTTTACTCGTGAATCCAGGGCTATACCATTGGAATTCCCTCCGTGGCCCCGTCGAACCCTCCCGAGGTGAGCAAATACATTCACCAAAACAAACAACCACACTCGTGAATCCAGGGCTATACCATTGGAATTCCCTCCGTGGCCCCGTCGGACCCTCCCGAGGTGAGCGAAAATACATGCACACAAATTAGCATATCACACCAAACATATCCAAGAAATCCACCCAAAGGCAACAACGCAAGGCACGACACAATTGTCAAATCACAACGCACCGAAAATCAGAATATATGTATATATATTATCAAAGCACAACAACAACAACAAGTGAATTTACAGGGTTCACGTAATCATCCACAGAACACAACATTCACAAAACTCATGCGTTTTGAGAGAGGGCCTTTAACAAGGCTAACCGAATTTCTTGAAATTTCAATTCAAGCGATCAAATAAACACATAGAGACGATCACTAATTATCATATCCATAAAATAAGAAAAGTATGGGCAAGGTACTTGCCTCGAATAACCACAACGCGGAGAATCGGCCGAAGTAGGTTGGCAGGAACCGACTACGAACTCGCTAACTCCACCATATGACAATTCGAGATAATAAACTACGGAGGACAATAACAACAATGAAAATGAATTCCATAGCATGACTCGAAGCCGTTGAATTCAAAGAACGAACGACGAATGTTCAAGTGTTTTCTCCAAAACGGCCAAGAACACGATTCGTCCCGACAAAACACAAAAATGGAATTCCAAGTTGAAATATGGATATACAATCCATAGAATATGTTTAACAACATCATTTAACCATAATCGATCCATCGAAAACGGATGAAAAACGAGATCGGGGACAAATCCCCCGAAAAGTCAATTCGAAGGAAATCAAGAAATATACTTCGATTCGACGAAAAACAATGGATTAAATGATGTTAAACACGAGAATACTACCAAGATTAATCATACCCATCATGAATTAATCAACAACACGGAACGAATCAGACAAAAATGCAAAACCCCCCAAATTCACGAAATTAGGGTTCTAAGGAAGATTACCTTGATTCGCTGGATCAAAGGATGATAACGGATGATTGATTGATGTTATGAACTCAAGAACTTCATGGATTTGTTGTTAAACAACATGGCTTCGTCATCCATGAATCGCCAGCCGCGGACGGAGAAGGAAGGAAATGAAAAACGAAGGGAAAAGTGGTTCGTCTGTCATATATATACTGGGCCGGAACTAGCGTGCGCTAGCCTTCCCGGACTAGCGTGCGCTATCGGCCAGTACCTGCCGAGCACTCTCGGCCATGGCCCGCATGACCCGGCACCACCGACCAATTCTGCCGACCATGACCGGCCCGTCGACTCCCGCTAGCGTGCGCTACGGCCGGAAGCCTGCGCGCGCTAGCCGACCTGTCCAGTAGCCTCTGGACTAACAAACTCACCCAGGTAACGTACGCTAGTCGGCCGACAACGTGCGCTACCCCTGCCGGTTAGCGTGCGCTACGACCGACAGTAGCGTGCGCTACCTGCCGATCCTGACCGAGTCCAGAACCTCAGAACCCCACCGCCTGCACTCCATAAGGCGTTAGGCAACCGATAGCTTGCGCTACACTGCCAAGCGCGCAGCCTTTCCGGCGATGGCGTGCGCTTACGCCGGTTCTCGCGCACTGTCCGGCCGGTGCCCGCAATCGTCGGCGCCCCGCAACCGTCCGGCCGATGCAGACCACTGTGGCTCGACGACCCGATTTCCGAAAACATACGGAACAAACACGACGAAAAGTTCGCGGACAACATCAACGGCCCGAAATGAAAACGTAATACCATAATTAATCATACGCGACCAAAAAACGGGTCGAGACAACAATTCCAGATACGGATACCCGTAACTTTCAAGAAATTACAAAATGGCCCAAAACGCCCGGAAATCACGATACGTGATCGAATAACAAAACCGAAGTTCACAACACGTCTAACAAAGTTAAAAGGACTTATGGAAACTCAAATGCAGCTTTGACGAGATTCGCAAGAATCGAACTCAAGTGCGGAAAAGTCGCTAAAAAGCACGTAACTCAACAAAATAACACCGAAACGAACTCGGATGACAAAAAGTGTAGAATTAATCATTCTCAGAATGACGAAACGGTCATGAGCGAGTCGTCCAAATGGACTCTAGCCGAAAAAAGAAATTTACCGAAAATCGAAAATTGCGGGTATTACAGATTATGGGTTTTGAAGTCAGTTTTGGGTTGGAATCGAGCTTGAGGAATTTACAGAGTTGTTTTGGAATTCAAGTTCTAAATTAGGTATAAGGTGTTCATGGTTCTACGTAGGGGTGTGCAAAAAAACCGATTAAACCGAAAAACTGCACCGCACCGTAAAAACCGTACCGAAAAAACCGATAAACTGCTTAAACCGACATATATGGTTTTTATTTTTATAAAACCGAAACTTCGGTAATGGTATTGTATTTGACTTAAATACCGAAAAAAAATCGTATCATACCGTTATTTATATTAAATATTTTTATGATAATATATCATATATATAGTAGTTACATACTCATATGAATATAGAAGTATAAAAAATTTATTGAAGTTCAAGACACGTGTTTGTCTTTTTTTTATTTATTTTTATTTTTATCCTCCAAAATAGTTGGATGAAAATTTGAATATTAAATTAGTTACTGTCTTAAGGTTAGTGTGATTTTTTTGGTTTAGCTATTAATTTGCATAAGCTATTTATGGTACCTTATTGAATTAATTTGTTGAGTATTTTTTTTGTCTTATTAATAGAAAAACTGAAAAATACCGTACCGATGTAAACCACACCGAAATACTGAACTACCAAACCGAAAAAACCCGTATGTTGTATTAAATCATAATAAACCGAATATATTTGGTATGGTATCGGTTTTACTCTAAAACCGTACCATGCACACCCCTAGTTCTACGAATTCGGGCGATGGGTTAGATGCTTAAGAGTTTTAGCGTTTGAGAATTGTGTTTGATTGTTTTCTGGTTCTGGTGCTTAAGATCAAACTTTACGGAAGAGCCGATTAAGAATTGAAATTTTTGCTGAATAAAAGGAAAATAAGATATGGATTCTTACCTGCTGTTGTAGAGAATTTTGAGAAGGCAGTACAACTTCTTGGTTTGAGGGACGGCGGTAGTCTTGAAGAAGCTGATGTTTTGTACGTGATGGTGTATTATTTTGTTTTATACTGCACATGTATTGTATTTATACTCCTAGGTTAAGGTTAGGTAGCGCTAGGAGTATATATGGTAGTATAAATTTGCTGGGCTTTAGTATTTTGGGTCAAAAAGTAGTCGGGCCAAATAACAATAATATTATAATTAAAGTCTATTGGGTCTTAAACAATTATTAATGATATAATGATATTAATATTAAAACTATTAATATTAATATTGCCTTTAATAATAAATGATGCACATATTATTATTAATAATAATACTATCATTAATAATAATATAATATTAATATTAATAATTAATATTAAATGTCTCTTGCAATTTATTGATCCAACTCGGGCTTAGAATCTATTAGATGTCATGAAAATATTTATGATCTGATTAATGAGTTTAAATGAATTGAAAATGCATTATTAATATTATTAATAGTAAATGACTACTTGAAAATAACTGACAAAAATGACTCGGGCTAGAACTTGTGATACGTCGAAATAAATGATCATGATCCTCTAAATGAAATTAAATGAAATGAAATGCATTGATAATATTATTATAAATAATAATATTACACTATGAAAATGGCGGGTATTACATCCTACCCCTTTTAGAAAAATTTTCGTCCTCAAAAATAAATGACATACCTCGATTGAAGAAATTCGGATAACGGGCTTGAAGTTCTTCTTTGCGCTCCCAAGTGGCTTCATCTTTACTGTGGTTACGCCATTGGATCTTTACAAACACCTTCTCTTTGTTCCTCAACTGCCGGACTGATCGGTCGAGAATCAGTTCTGGTTGTTCTTCATAAGTAAGATCTTTGTTCATCTCCACGACGGTATAGTTAATGACGTGGCTGGGATCGTGCACATACTTCCTCAATAACGATACGTGTAAAACGTTATGCACAGCTGAAAGTTCTGGGGGTAAAGCCAAGCAGTAAGCTAACTATCCAATTCGTTCAAGAATCTCGAACGGTCCAATGTATCTCCGTCTCAACTTGCTCCTTGGACCAAAACGAACAATTCCCTTGGTAGGATATACTATCAGGAATACTTTGTCGCCAACACAGAATTCGAGATCTTTTCTACGCTTGTCGGCGTAAGACTTCTGACGATCCTGTGCTATCTTGATCCTCTCATGAATCTTATCCACCACACCTACTGTCTGTTCGATCATCTCGGGACCCAAAATGCTCCTTTCACCTACTTCATCCCAATATAGTGGTGATCGACACTTCCTACCGTATAAGGCTTGATATGGTGCCATACCAATCGTCGTCTGATAACTGTTGTTGTAAGCAAATTCTACCAAAGGCAACAGTCCTTCCCAATTATTGTCCATGTCTAACACACATGCTCGCAACATATCCTCAAGGATATGAATGGTCCTCTCGGACTGACCATCAGTCTGAGGATGATAGGCCGTACTAAAATTTATCTGCGTTCCCAAGGCTTCTTGCAAACTCTCCCAAAAACCCGATGTGAAACGAGTATCCCTATCGGATACTATGTAGACTGGCACTCCATGCAACTTAATAATATCCCTGATGTAAAGTTGAGCATACTGATCCATCCGAAAGTTCATCTTGACTTGGATGAAATGAGCTGACTTTGTGAGTCGGTCCACAATAACCCAAATAGCGCAGTTTCCTCTTTCCATTCGAGGCAAACCTACCACAAAGTCCATCGTAATGTGTTCTCATTTCCATTCCGGAATATGGAGTAATTTAAGTAGTCCAAAAGGGCGTTGGTGTTCTGCCTTCACTTGTTGACAAACTATACACCTTCTGACAAAGTCTGCCACATCTCTTTTCAAACCTTCCCGCCAAAATGTCCCATTAAGGTCTTGGTACATCTTTGTACTCTGTAACACCCCAAAATCTCCCGAGGTATTACAGTGCCGTGAATCCCACGTGGGACCCACAAGGCTAGTTTAGAAAATAGATGTTTTAAAGAAATTGCAATAAAACAATAAGTTCACGGTTACATAACATGAGCCGAAAGGTTTTAAGGAGAAAAATAGTTCAAAGTTCGATTATTACATAACGGAGGTTTAAAAGACCAAATTTAATTTAATCAGCGGCAAGAGTTTATTCCAACACCGTTCAAGTCTGACCGGACCCCTCAGGAATGTCCTGCACATAATCAACAAATTTACCTGGCACGACAATTCATGCCAGGTAACCAGGATCAGAGAATACACAATTTTACCGAACACAATTTTACCGAACACAATTCATTATCAACGATATACACAATTTTACCGAACACAATGCCATATAACCAACAGAAAATATTTCACCACGTGACCGACATTGTCTTTCTCTTTTTATCATATAAACCTCAAGGTCGCAACCAAGGGTCACGAAAGTATCCACACGGGAATACCCCGGAACATAGGTGCCCAATTCGGGTCTTATCCCCTAACACATTTCCATACGGGTACCATACAGGTTTTATCCCCAACACATCGACCCATTTATAACACATTTTAGAGAAAGACAACCGTCGACATTCATCAACAATGGCACATTCATAAATACGAACATTACAATAATATTAACATTTCTCGAGCAAGATTTCACTTGCCTGTGATCCGAAGGTAAGTGCTTTATGATAATCGGGATCTCCACGCCCACTCGAGCTTAACCTAGTCACGTAATATCCGATTAACACCTCGTACGGATCATGATGAATAAAATTAGTCTCCCTTCCCTAACCGGATTCCTAGCATAGTCTTAATTACCAACATTAGTATCGTTTTTCTAAGTTCATAAGCATTACGTACCATTATACCGTTCAATTCTACGGTAAACGTTAGATACATCGATTTTCTCAACAAGATTATCCCTATCATCATTCGGTTGGCAACAAACGACCATAGCATAATCAAATCCCATACTCCTAATTCAATTCTCTATTACGAGTACTTCAATCGGTAGACTATCATTTTACACAATGATTTCGGCATTCGATTCTCAATGACATTAATACTATCGAATTAATTACCCTATTAATGTTAACGTTGATCATCATATTGCAAGAGTAAGTTACGACTAGTTTATCAACGGTGATGAATTCCTACGAAATTCTTCTATAATTGATTCGTTGATAATATATGATCCAAATGTAAATTGAGATGGAAGTTCTCGCATGTGATTGTTACAACGAGTTGTATGAAAATGAAATATACGAACAATGATAACTCCGATTACTACAAGTTCATCCGTTTAGATCGTCTATGAGATTTTAGTAAAATCTACCCAAGTACCCGTAATCTAACGAGTAATAATCAACAACATTGAAGAGATTACTCCAAGGATTGATAGACTTACCTTAGAAGATGAAGAACAATGAGGAGAGATGATAAATCAACAAGATCCACGAGGAGAAACGAGGAATGGGTTGAATGACTTGGATAATCTTCACCGGAGCTTATGAAATCACCTTATCAATGTTAATTCAAGTGTATGATAGGCCAAGAATTGAGTATAAGGTCGTGGAGAAGCTTCAAGAGGTCTTCACCTCAAGTTTTGGGACGGGAGAAATGAAGGTGGGAGTGTTATTTTATAACACTCGATTTCGTTAACGTACGTTAACGTTCCAGGATTTATGTACGTAATAAGTTTTACGTACGCTATGGATAATGGTTAACATACGTAAAGGCCGTCCAGAGGCCACTGACTTAAATGTGCCCATGTGTTACGTACGTAAGTCGTCTTTACATACGTAAGGCTCCAGTCTGTAGCATACGTTAAGCTTGGAGGATAGCGTACGCTATGAAGAGTTGAATCATTTGTCCTCTATCCCGCCGAAAGTAGCTTCATCCGCGTCAAAAGGAATATTCTGGTCGGGATACCAACTCACCCGTTACGTACGTAAGCTAGTTACCTTAACGTACGTAATGCTCAAACTTTAGCGTACATTAGGCGTATACTATAGCGTGCGTTAGACATTCAATCCTTTAGCCACATATCACATTTTAACCATCTCGGGGTGACCGTCCTTTCCACTCGTCAACAATTATCGGGGAACAAGACATTGGCCACCGTCATATTCGCACTGATGATCGTCCAACGGCGTCAAGGCGTGTCGCCTCCGTTTCATCCACATTGTACAGTTACATAGCATTTAATGAAATAATTAAATAAGGAAAAACAACATCACATTACAAGAAATCACATAGTACAAGTAATTAAGCATGAAATACCGGTGGTATTACATATCGCCCCCCTTAAAAATAGTTTCGTCCCGAAACTAAGAAAATAACTCGGGATGACTCTCCTTCATGCTAGACTTGGTTTCCCAAGTCACTTCTTCCATGCAGTGGTGCGACCACTGAACCTTCACAAGGGGTATGGCTTTATTTCGCAAAATGTTCATACACCGATCCAAGATGACGATCATTACCTCTTTAAAGGTAGCATCATCGGAAATTTCCACTTCTTCGAAATTGAGTTTGTGACTCGGATCATAGACATACTTCCTTAACTGGGAGACGTGAAAGATGTTATGCACTCCATCCAGATGCGGCAGTAGAGCTAATCGATATGCGAGCTTCCCTACCCGGTCCAATATCTCAAACGGGCTTATAAACCTTGGTCTTAACCTGCCTTTTTGGCCAAAATGCCGGATGCCCCGCATAGGTGATACCTTGACCCAAACATGATCCCCGACCGCAAATTATAACGGTCGCTGTCAGTTTTCGGCATAAGATTTCTGCCGGCTTTGTGCGGCTAGCATGTGCTTTCGAACGATAGAGATCTTCTTAATGGACTCTTAGATCAGATCTAACTCAGTAACCGTGGTGTCAGAAGCATTATCCCAGCATAACGGCGACTTGCATCTTCGTCCATACAGGGCCTCAAACAGTGCTATGTCTATGCTTGCATGCCAGCTGTTGTTGTACGAGAACTCCACTAATCCCAGATGTCTAGCCCAATCCTTACCCCAATAGAGCACACATGCCCTCAACATATCTTCCAAGGTTTGAATCGTACGTTCGGTCTGTCCATCCGTCTGAGGGTGATAAGCCGTGCTAAAATGTATTTGGGTCCCCATAGCTTTATGGACAGCTTTCCAAAAACGAGACACGTATCTGGTGTCCCTATCCAAAATGATGGACGAGGGAACGTCGTGTAGCCTCACGATCTCCCTGATGGAAATGGCGGCCAATTGCTCTGTCCCGGTTGTCTCTTGAATAGGAATGAAATGTGTTGATTTCATCAATCGATCAATAATGACCCAAATTATATCCGTTTCTCCCACCGTCGTTGGTAGTTTAGTGACAAAATCCATCGATATGCTCTCCCATTTCCACTTTGGGATGGGTAGGGGTTGCATGATTCCGGCTGGTCTGCGGTGTTCAATCTTCACTTGTTGGCACGTCATACATCAGTCGATGAATCTAGCAACTTCCCATTTCATATTTTTCCACCAAAAACTCTGTCGCAAATCTTTGTACATCTTGCTTGCTCCTGGGTGAATAGAATAGGGAGTGGAGTGTGCCTCCTTTAGTATAGTCTGCTTCAGCCCGTCATTCGGTGGGATACAGATCCTGTTCTTGAAACTTACCAAATCACCTTGGATCTTGTAGTCGGAAACATCTCCTCTCTCGATTTTTGCACCAATCGCACGTAATTCGGGATCCTCCATCTGTGCTAGACGTATCTCGTCTAGTAAGGACGAATGTATATTGATTGAGCACAATTTCCTTGCCTACGTTGTATCCATACTTCGATACTACTTCTCCTAATGTCTTGCTGCAGTTCGGGCTGAAATGTTATGCTGGATACCATCACTTCTTGTGTAGTTTTCTGACTAAGAGCATCAGCTACCACATTGGATTTCCCGGGATGATAGGAGATTTCCGCATCGTAGTCCTTGATTAGCTCCAACCAGCGCCTCTGTCTCATGTTTAATTCTCTCTGAGTGAAGATATACTTCAAGCTCTTATGATCCGTGAAAATCTTTCAAGTAACTCCGTAAAGATAGTGCCTCCAAATCTTGAGGGCATGCACCACTGCGGCTAGATCCAAGTCATGCGTCGGGTAATTCACTTCGTATGTACTTAGTTGTCGAGATGCGTACGCTATGACTCTGTCATTCTGCATGAAGACACACCCCAGTCCATGCTTAGATGCATCCGTGTATATAATGAATCCTTCCATTCCCTGCGGTAACACTAGCACTGGAGCAGTAGTTAGTCTACTCTTGAGCTCATCGAAGCTCTTATGGCAGTCTGCCGTCCATACAAATTTGGTGCTCTTTCTCAGTAGGTTCGTTAACGGTTGAGCGATACAGGGAAAATCCTCGACGAATCTTCGATAGTAACCCACCAATCCTAGGAAACTCCTCACCTCCTTGACGTTCTTCGGCGGTTCCCAACTCATTATTGTCTCGATCTTTTGTGGTTCGACCTTGACGCCTTCTGCCGAGACAACATGTCCGAGAAAAATTACCTCCGGCATCCAGATTTCACACTTAGAAAGTTTCGCATAAAGTTGGTGTTGCCTTAACACGCTCAACACTTGCCTCAAATGTTCCTCGTGTTCCTGTCGGCTTCGGGAATAGATCAGGATGTCATCAATAAAACCACCACGCACTTATCGAGGAAGTCAATCAAAACTCTGTTCATCAGTTCCATAAAAACAGCTGGGGCATTAGTCAACCCAAATGATACCACAATATACTCGTAATGTCCATACCTCGATCGAAATGCAGTATTGGGTATATCTTTCTCCCGAATCCTCAATTGGTGATATCCGGATCGTAGATCGATCTTTGAAAACACAAATGTCCCTTGTAATTGATCCAAGAGGTCATCGATTCTTGGAAGTGGATAACGATTCTTGATAGTAACCTTATTTAGTTCCCTATAGTCAATGCACAAGCGTAGAGAGTTGTCTTTCTTCTTAACAAAAAGTATCGGCGCGCCCCACGGTGAGGTGCTCGGGCTAATCAACCCTTTCTCCAATAGATCTTCGAGCTGTATATTTAATTCCTTCATCTCGTACGGTGCCATCCTGTAAGGAGCTTTGGAAATAGGTCTCATCCCCGGCTCGAGTTCAATGGAGAGGTCAACTTCTCGGTGTGGTGGCAGCCCTGGTAGTTCATCAGGAAAGACGTCTGGAAATTCATTCACCACCGGAATGTTTGCGATCGTAAGTTGTGGAGTATCCTTCTAAAGAACATAACACCAATAGTACTTTCTTCGAGAGTCGCAAGAGGCTTCCGATGCGAGGAGGCTGAGAGACCCTTTCGTACTGAAGTGTTCTCGTCCTGTGATAACATGTGTGGTACCGTCATGAGCCGTAATGGAAATAGTCAAGTGGTAGGTATCCAAGATCGTCCTGTGCAATGGCATCCAGTACATACCTAATATGATATCTTCATTCTGAAGTGGGAAGACCATGAGATTAGCGGTCCAATTATGATCATTGATGCAGATCTGACAGTCTCGAACCTTTAGATCACCGCCTATTCTACTACCCTCGGGTAGTTTAACAGTAAAGAACTCACAAGGTACACAAGGAAGATTTAAACGTTCAACACATTCCACAGATATAAACGAATGTGTGGCTCCAGTATCGAATAGTACATGCACTAGATGAGAGTTAACAAGAAGAGTACCTGAGATAGCCGGCGCGGACTGACCATCTGTAGCCCTCAGCTCAAATACGCGGGATGGCACTGACTCCGAAAAGGATGAAGTACCACCGCTGCGCCCACGGCCTCGTCCGGCACCGTGTGGCGGTGGTTGAGTCTGGTGGGATGGAGCTCGGTAGTTGGAAACAGCAGGCGTACTGGGGGATTTCACAGAGCCTTGTTGACTTGGTTGGGAAGCTGAGTTCTGAGTGGGATTGGCCCGCCAGCAGTAACGAAACATGTGTCCACTCTTTCCACAAGTGAAATATTTGGTAGCCGACTTCTGGAACCGATCCTTAGTATATCCAAACACGCCACAATTGAAATAGTCCCTATGGTAAGGCCGATCAGATGCACCCTTCTGTTGGTACGAAACCGCTGACTTGAAAGAAGATACGGGTCCCGAGTTCGTTTTGTTGTTGCTCCCTGACTGAGCCGATGTCTTTTGCTTCTTCGAGTTATGTCTGGTGTCGGTATTAACAACAGTACCAGCATAAGCTGTGACCACGTCTTCATACGCCCTCAGAGTCGTGTAGTGGAATCTGGCGGCATAGCGTTGTACATCCTCCGGCAACCTCTGTGCAAGGTGGCATATTCGTTGATCTTCTAATGGAACCATCTGCGAGATGTAACTTAGCTCGGTTCAGTAGGCCCGAATGATTTCTGGTACTGGCATATTTTGTGGTCCGGCACTGAAAAAGTCCCGCACGCGAGCGTTTTGGGATGATCTGGGACAATACTCGCTCCGCAGTAGTCGGGCAAATTCGATCCATCCGACCATTCGGTCCTCTGGCCTGTAAGTCCTCCACCAGCGGGCAGCGGTGTCACGGAGTTGATTAACCCCGAGCGGAACCTTTTGGTTCTCTGGGCATACGATCACCTCGAAAGCAGTCTCCATTTCAGAAATCCAGCCGTCCACGTGTTTCTCCCCTGCCCCGTCAAACAACGGAGGCCTAGCCTTCAGCATCTCTCCTAACCATCGGTCCCTTCCTGCGTTTTATTCCACATTGATGACCGGTATCCGTTACACCTGGTTGACTTGATCAATTCCCATGGCGATATCTTGGACAAGGGCCTGAACGAAATCCGGATCCATGCCTCCCGAGTTGTTATTCTGGCATTCCGCCTCCTGATCGTTTTGATTAATTGGTGGCGGCTGGTCCCGGGCAGGATGGGTCTCGGCAGTATTCCTGTCCCCATCGTGGTTTGCAGCGGAACTCTGAGCATCATTCGCCACTCTCCTAGCTCCTCGGTGTGCCATTACTGATAGTATTAATCTAAAGCCGCCACACACAGTTACGATTAAATGCGCCTGCACGTAAAACACACATATCACTTACTTTGCATTTCCACGAGGAGTTACGGTCGTTTGGGGTGTTGGACTGGAATAACTTTGAAAATTAGGAGAAATTTTATTTAATCCAGGATCCGACGCTCCGATATCATTTTCTGTAACACCCCAAAATCTCCCGAGGTATTACAGTGTCGTGAATCCCATGTGGGACCCACAAGGCTAGTTTAGAAAATAGATATTTTAAAGAAATTGCAATAAAACAATAAGTTCATGGTTACATAACATGAGCCGAAAGGTTTTAAGGAGAAACATAGTTCAAAGTTCGATTATTACATAACGGAGGTTTAAAAGACCAAATTTAATTTAAGCAGCGGCAAGAGTTTATTCCAACACCGTTCAAGTCTGACCGGACCCCTCCGGAATGTCCTGCACATAATCAACAAATTTACCTGGCACGACAATTCATGCCAGGTAACCAGGATCAGAGAATACATACTAATAATGATTCATTATCAACGATATACACAATTTTACCGAACACAATGCCATATAACCAACAGAAAATATTTCACCACGTGACCGACATTGTCTTTCTCTTTTTATCATATAAACCTCAAGGTCGCAACCAAGGGTCACGAAAGTATCCACACGGGAATACCCCATAACATAGGTGCCCAATTCGGGTCTTATCCCCTAACACATTTCCATACGGGTACCATACAGGTTTTATCCCCAACACATCGGCCCATTTATAACACATTTTAGAGAAAGACAACCGTCGGCATTCATCAACAATGGCACATTCATAAATACGAACATTACAATAATATTAACATTTCTCGAGCAAGATTTCACTTGCCTGTGATCCGAAGGTAAGTGCTTTATGATAATCGGGATCTCCACGCCCACTCGAGCTTAACCTAGTCACGTAATATCCGATTAACACCTCGTACGGATCATGATGAATAAAACTAGTCTCCCTTCCCTAACCGGATTCCTAGCATAGTCTTAATTACCAACATTAGTATCGTTTTTCTAAGTTCATAAGCATTACGTACCATTATACGGTTCAATTATACGGTTAACATTAGATACGTCGATCTGCTCAACAAGATTATCCCTATCATCATTCGGTTGGCACCAAACGACCATAGCATAATCAAATCCCATACTCCTAATTCAATTCTCTATTACGAGTACTTCAATCGGTAGACTATCATTTTACACAATGATTTCGGCATTCGATTCTCAATGACATTAATACTATCGAATTAATTCCCCTATTAATGTTAACATTGATCATCATATTGCAAGAGTAAGTTATGACTAGTTTATCAACGGTGATGAATTCCTACGAAATCCTTCTACAATTGATTCGTCGATAATATATGATCCAAATGTAAATTGAGATGGAAGTTCTCGCATGTGATTGTTATAACGAGTTGTATGAAAATGAAATATACGAATAATGATAACTCCGATTACTACAAGTTCGTCCATTTAGATCGTCTACGATATTTTAGCAAAATCTACCCAAGTACTCGTAATCTAACGAGTAATAATCAACAACATTGAAGAGATTACTCCAAGGATTGATAGACTTACCTTAGAAGATGAAGAACAATGAGGAGAGATGACAAATCAACAAGATCCATGAGGAGAAATGAGGAATGGGTTGAATGACTTGGATAATCTTCACCGGAGCATACGAAATCACCTTCTCTATGTTAATTCAAGTGTATGAGAGGCCAAAAATTGAGTATAAGGTTGTGGATAAGCTTCAAGAGTTCTTCACCTCAAGTTTTGGGATGGGAGAAATGAAGGTGGGAGTGTTATTTTATAACACTCAATTTTTTTAACGTACGTTAACGTTCCAGGATTTACGTACATAATACATTTTACGTATGCAATGTATAATGGTTAATGTACGTAAAGGCCGTCCAGAGTCCACTTACTGAAATGTGCCCATGTGTTACGTAGGTAAGTCGTCTTTACGTATATAAGGCTCCAGTCCGTAGCGTACGTTAAGCTTGGAGGTAGCGTACGCTATGAAGAGTTGACTCGTTTGTCCTCTAACCCGTCGAAAGTAGCTTCATCCGTGTCAAAAGGAAGATTTTGGTCGGGAGACCAACTCACTCGTTACGTACGTAAGCTAGTTACCTTAACGTACGTAATGCTCAAACTTTAGCGTACGTTAGGTATATACTATAGCGTGCATTAGACATTCAATCCTTTAGCCACATATCACAGTTTAACCATCTCGGGGTGACCGTCCTTTCCACTCGTCAACAATTATTGGGGAACAAGATGTTGGCCACCGTCATATTCACACCGACGATCGTCCAATGGCGTCAAGGCGTGTCGCCTCTGTTTAATCCACATTGTAAAGTTGCATATCATTTAATGAAATAATTAAATAAGAAAAAACAACATCACATTACAAGAAATCACACAGTACAAGTAAGTAAGCATGAAATACCGGTGGTATTACATTAATGTACGTAAAGGCCGTCCATAGGCCACTGACTGAAATGTGCCCATGTGTTACGTACATAAGTCATCTTTACGTACGTAAGGATCCAGTCCGTAGCGTACGTTAAGATTGGAGGATAGCGTACGCTATGAAGAGTTGACTCATTTGTCTTCTATCCCGCTGTAAGTAGCTTCATCCGCGTCAAAAGGAAGATCCTGGTCGGAAGACCAACTCACTCGTTACGTACGTAAGCTAGTTACCTTAACGTACGTAATGTTCAAACTTTAGCGTACGTTAGGCGTATATTATAGTGTGTGTTAGACATTCAATCATTTAGCCACATATCACATTTTAACCTTCTCGGGGTGACCGTCCCTTCCACTCATCAACAATTATCGGGGAACAAGACGTTGGCCACCGTCATAGTCGCACCGACGATCATCCAACGGCATCAAGGCATGTCGCCTCCATTTCATCCACATTGTACAGTTGCGTAGCATTTAATGAAATAATTAAATAGGGCAAAACAACATCACATTACAAGAAATCACACAGTACAAGTAATTAAGCATGAAATACCAGTGGTATTACATACTCCCAGGGTGTGCTGTATATGGAGTACTATGTGCCTCCTTTAATATTGCTTCTCTCAACTTGTCTACATTGGGCACACAAATCCTCCCTTTATAGTATATTGTGCCATCATCGGACACACTGAATCCCTTATCCTCACCTGAAAGAGTACGTTCTTTCATTTTGACCAAGAAGTCATCCTGTCCTTGACCTTCTTTGATCTGTTTCCTCAAGGTTAGTTGTACCATCAAACTAGCCACTAATGATTCAACTAGATTAGATGGTGTAGCCATATCAAGGTTCATCCTTGCAAATTCCTTGACCAAGCTTTCCTCTTTGGTCAACAAACAGGTTAGGTATCCTCTCGCCTTACGGCTCAGTGCATCAGCAACTATGTTTGCTTTACCAGGGTGGTAATGAATTATACAATCGTAGTCTCTGACCAACTCTCGCCATCTGCACTGCCTCATATTCAATTCCCTTTGTGTGAAAATATATTTCAGACTTTTGTGGTCTGTATAAATTTTACACTTGCCTCCATATAGGTAATGTCTCCAAATCTTCAAGGCATGAACTATCGCTGCTAATTCCAAATCATGAGTAGGGTAGTTCAGCTCGTGTGGTTTTAACTGTCTCAAAGCATAGGCAACTACCTTGCCTTCTTGCATCAATACACATCCCAAACCTTGCTTGGATGCGTCACTGTAGATGATTAATTATCTCGTCGGATCGGGAATCGTCAAAACTGGTGTTCCAGTCAACTTTCGCTTAAGTTCTTGGGAACTCTTTTCACACTTCTCATTCCATGAGAAACTTATCCCTTTCTAGTCAATCTAGTCATTGGTACAACTATCTTCAGAAATCCGTCGATAAATCTCCGATAATAACCGGCTAATCCCAAGAAGCTGCGAACTTCATTTGCATTACTCGGTACTTTCCAATCATTGACTGCCTCTACCTTATTCGGGTCAACCTCAATTCCTCTAGAACTGACCACATGTCCCAAAAATGCAACTCGGTTAAGCCAAAATTCACACTTGTTGAACTTCGCATACAACTTCTCCTTGCGTAGTATTCCCAATACTGTTCTAAGATGTTGCTCATGTTCAACCTTGCTCTTTGAATACCCAAGTATGTCATCTATGAATACAATGAAAAATTTATCCAAATTAGGTTGAAATACACGGTTCATGAGGTTCATGAATACCGCTGGCGCATTAATCAAACCTAATGGCATCACTATAAACTCATAGTGTCCATATCAAGTTCAAAATGCTGTCTTCGGGACATTGTCATCCTTAATCCTCATTTGGTGATATCCGGGTCTCAAATCTATTTTCGAGAATACTCCTGATCCTCCAAGTTGATCGAATAGTTCCTCTATTCTAGGAAGTGGATATTTATTCTTTATCGTGAGTCGATTAAGTTCACGATAGTCTATGCACATCCTCAAACTTCCATCCTTTTTCTTCACGAAGAGCAGTGGCGCACCCCATGGCAAAACACTCGGTCGGATAAATCCACAGTCGAGCAGTTCCTGAAGTTGCACTTTCAGCTCTTGTAATTCCTTGGGCGCCATTCTATAGGGAGCTTTCGATATTAGTGCCACTCCTGGCACTAAATCAATCGAGAACTCAACTTGACGACTCGGCAGAACTTTAGGCAAGTCTTCGGGAAAGACATATGGATACTCCTTAACGATAGGTACATCAGCTACCGTCTTCTCCGAAGTTGTTTTCCCCATTACATTCAGCAGGAATCCTTAGCAACTACGCTTCTTCAACATCTTCATAACTTTCATAGCTGAAATCACTTTCGGGGTACTAGAGTGTCTTACTCCCTCGAATACAGTTTTGACATCAACAAACGGACATAAGGTTACCCTCCTTTCGGAGCATTCAACTACAGCTCTATGTTTGTCCAACCAATCCATACCTAGAATAACATCAAAATCACTAAGTTCAACTATGTGAAAGTCGGATAAGAATCTATGTTCGTTAATCTCTATCTTCACGTTGTTAGTTATCGAGTCTACACGCACTACTCCCCCCGCAGGCATGCTAACTAACAAAGATCTAGGGGCTTTACTACTTCTACAACCAATCATAGTACAAAGCTTCCTAGAGATGAATGAATGAGATGCACCCGTATCAAACAACACCATAGCAGGGATATTTGCAACTAATAACATACCTGACGTGGTTTGGGCCTCTATTATTTCTCTTCCTTGGTGTATGACATACTCCCATGGCTGGCAGATTGTAATGGAAACAGTCACGAAGTCCATCACGAAACTTCTGCGGTTTCATCCCATCAGTCTTAACCATATGCGGTGTAATGGTCGAATTTTCTCTCGTAATCCATCACAATTATGCTACCATGCATCAAGTCTAAGAACTCCCTCTATATCTTAGCCTTGTACACCCTCGGGTAGTACTTCTTCATGACCATCTCCTCGTCTTTGCTACTGGACTCACTATCAGTAGTCTGAGCATCATTCGAGTCTCCCGTATGCCCCATATTCAACTCTTCCTTGGGGTCTTCTTCAGGATCCTCTTGTGGGTCTTCTTCATCCGTAGAGTAGGAACTCCAATTTGCATCTGGTATCACCTCTCGAGCGTACATATCCAATAAACGCCCAACTACGAACTGGAAATCATCTGCAATCTCTCGCTATTCTGGTGATATCTTTGTGGACTCTTTTCAAAGCCGGAAGATGCAATAACTCCAATCTTCGGGTAACTTACCCATTAAGTGGTCCAGCTGTTGCGTGACGGAACCTCATTTCCCAGACTGCAACCACTTGCTCAGCCTATTGATGACATAGTGTGGTGCATTTTCTGGTAAACTCGGATCGTCCCACCAATCTTTGTATGCCAGAAGACACGAGTTAAACATAGCAGGAATCCTCTTACAGAGCGTCATCCTAGGTTTGGCCATTCTAACGATTCATACATACATATATAATTATGTAAATAAAATGAAATGACATATACATGAATAATGACTGAAATTTGGTACCTTGGACGGAGTGACGAAGTGGCGAAACTGAGAGCATATGATACGTTTACATTTTAGCGAGTCTACAGAAAGGTAAAACCCGCTCTGATACCACTATGTAAAGCCCCGACTTTCTAGGGGTAATTATGGTGGAAAATAATTAAAAGGTAAATTTTCAACCACTATGTAACGCCCCGACTTTCTAGGGGTAATTATAGGGGAAAATAAATAAAACGTAAATTTTCACAAAAATAATTTCTTTTGAGAATTTTAAAATTCTCGCCTACAAAGTCGAGTCGCTACACTGACATAAAATAAATACCTTAAACTAAGGCAATAACACGTCATAATTAAGAGATAATAATTGCGGCGAAGAATAAATTATAAATTGTTAATTTCTAAATAAAAGTTTCCCCCCAATCAAATTCCAAGAAAAACATGTGATATAAAGAAAAACATCGTTAATAAAATCTCATTCATATGCCCTATCGGCTCACTCCTTCGTCCATCCGGATCGGTTTAACCTGTGGGATCAATAAAGGTGAGGGTGAGCTTCCTTCAACTCGTGGAAATCACACACATCACAGTAATATACAATCTCATGGAAAGCATAACATGAATAATCTATCATATCTTTTCCTCAACGTGAATACATACACACAATATTACGAATAGCATGAATCTAGCACGCATAACACGAATATTGAGGTTGCGCAGGTGTCCCCACAACAACATGAAACATACACACAATACCACATATAACATGAATCGAGCATGCATGTGAATATTGAGGTTGTACAGGTGTCCCCACACAATATATATCTTAATATAGGCTCTTTACACGTATACAGGTGAGCCTGATTTACAACATGTGTCGTCAATTTTAAACATGAATTGAATATCACATATACAGTCCAATTAAAGCAATTAAAGTGATAGTGAAAATTTCCACCTGAATAAATGATGCTGTCTGACTTGAATATGAAGATGCTCGACTCACAGTCCTAAGCCCGTAAATCCTTGATAAAGTCTACATATAATAATTTAATCATTATAAAATATTATGATATAATGACTGAAATTAATAAATATATATATATATGCATAAAATCGGACTAATTATTAATATTAATTGAAAGTCAATATTTTAATGTCTTGGTCAAAATAGGACATAATTGAAGGTTTAAGTTGTGTGGGGTCAATTGTAACAATTAAAAGATGTCTGGGGTGAAATCGAAGTAATTAAAACTGTTTGGGGTTAAATTGAAAGTTTCTGGAAAAAGTGAGGGTTAAACTGAAAATCCTAAATGTTCGCGGGTATATAAACCCTAATCCCTAACCCTCATCCGACACAATTCACTTTTTTTCCTCCTCCCGTTTCCTTCTTCTCCCGTTTGTTTCTTCTCCCGTCTCTCTCTCTCTCTCTCTATCTAAAACTCTCTCTATTGTCCGAGAGCAGCATACGGAAAAAACACAAGAATACACACACACACACACACACACACACAAAACCTTACACACTCACAAACGATTGGTCGATCACACACACACAAAGGTTCGCGCCCCGAACAAAAAGGATGGCGGCGACGATTGGACAGTGCGGCGGTTATCGACGGGCAGTTCGCGGTCAGGATGCAGGTTCGGTGATGATTTAGTTTTGAGCATGGGTAAGTTTGTGTGTGTTTAGGGCTGGGAATTTCGGGTTATGGGTTTTCATTTCATGGATTCTGGTATGCCGACTGCAATTCGGGATTGAATGTCTAATTCCAGTCGGATTTGGATTTGACCGGGGTTATTGAACTCGGTTATGTATGTGGGAAATTCCTATTTGGGTTACTGATTATTAATGATGGGGATGGATCTGAATTGGGTCTCTAATTTGGGCTCGGAATTTGGGGATAAGGATTTCTGCTTTGCGTTTGGTTTATAATTTCAATCGGGGTGGGGTTGAAAGTGATTTGGGCTTCTGATTCAGGTCGATTACTGAATTCAGGTTCGATTCTTCAAATCAAGCCTAGACAGAAAATTAGGGTTCGGCCGCGGCCCTGGATTGCCGGAATCTAGCCGTGGAAATTGATTATGGGTTTTGAAGTCAGTTTTGGGCTGGAATCGAGCTTGAGGAATTTATAGAGTTGGTTTGGAATTCAAGTTCTAAATCAGGTATAAGGTGTTCGTGGTTCTACGAATTCGGGCTGATGGGTTGGATGCTTAACAGTTTTAGTGTTTGAGATTTGTGGTTGATTGTTTTCTTGTTCTGGTGCTTAAGTTCAAAATTTACAGACGAGCCGATTAAGAATTGAGATTTTTGCTGAATAAAAGGAAAATAAGATCTGGATTCTTACCTCCTGTTGTAGAGAATTTTGAGAAGGCAGTACAACTTGCTGATTTGAGGGACGGCGGTAGTCTTGAAGAAGCTGATGTTTTTTACGTGATGGTGTGTTATTTTTTTTTTGTACTGCAGATGTATTGTATTTATACTCCTAAGTTAGGGTTAGATAGCCCTAGGAGTATATATGGTAGTATAAATTTGCTGGGCTTTAGTATTTTGGGTCAAAAAGTAGTCGGGCCAAATAACAATAACATTATAATTAAAGTCTATTGGGTCTTAAATAATTATTAATGATATAATGATATTAATATTAAAATATTAATATTAATATTGCCTTTAATAATAAATAATGCTCCTATTATTATTATTAATAATAATAATAATATCATTAATAATAATATAATATTAATATTAAACGTCTCTTGCAATTTATTGATCCGACTCGGGCTTAGAATCTATTAGATGTCCTGAAAATATTTATGATCTCATTAATGAGTTTAAATGAATTGAAAATGCATTATTAATATTATTAATAGTAAGTGACTACTTGAAAATAATTGACAAAAATGACTCGGGCTAGAACTTATGATATGTCGAAATAAATGTTCATGATCCTCTAAATAGAATTAAATGAAATGAAATGCATCGATAATATTATTATAAATAATAATATTATATTATGAAAATGGCGGGTATTACACCCTCGGTCTGTTCGGTGGGAGACGACGGTACCAGGGATGCTCTCAGCCTGATCGCGGGGAATAGGCGCTCCGTCAAATTAAGGCTCTGTCGGAACAGAGGCATGATGAGGAGAATCGCCCATAAAATCACTAATACCTGCAAAGTCCCATGGCGGTGTATCAAGAGAAGCACTCTGGCCCACTACTTGTTCAATATGTCGACGAATCTGTTCGATACTCTTTTCCACTTTGTCATCAACATATCGATGCATCTGCTGGACCGCTGAATCGATATATGTACACAAACGAGTGAAAAGGGTATCAAAGTCAATAATGCGTGCAGGCTCCTGAGTACCCCGTGCCGGAGAACTCTGGTGCTTCAAATCAGTATGCACATGATCATGAGGCTCTCCTGATGACTCACGTCCAGTAATAAGATATATAGGCTCAGAAATAACCGGACCGGATGTCCGCTGCCGGACAGTACGCTCTCCGGCTAGATCACCGACAGAATCATCACCATCACGAGCCCTCCCCTTCCCCTTCCCCTTCCCCTTCCACTCCCCCCTCCCTTCTTGCATAGGGTCATCCTGTGCGTATACTGCACCGCTCGCTCGCAGCATCACTAATAGACTGCATATACGACTCCTGCTCCTCCTCAGGTGTTGGAGAAACACCTCAAAACAATCAATATAAATACAATTCAATGATACATCTTTAGTCATTGTTACCTTAAATATCTACAAGACTATTTACGTATTGAAAACCTATAATTGATTACCTCCTCATCGAAAAATATGGTAAAAGCAACATGACCCACCTTCTTCAACTTCCAGCGTGTACGAGGTCGCTGGATGAAAGAAGCTCTGAGCATGATCCCACATTTGGAGCCTAACAAATATATAGCCTCGCAAGCCCATATCTGAAATGTAAAACCCTAAAATCTGGTTTCACATTTTTATAACTAATTTGATTTTTACCTAAGTTTGTATTATGATTAATAAATAATTAAAACTATATGTTATGAAATAAGATACAAATTATTAATATTTATCCTAAACTATGCTTAACTAAAATACTTTACGTTTTCCTTAGCTTATTCTATTGATACAAACGACACACTTTTTTTTTAATTGTAAACCATCCACATATTTTTTTCTAGAACCGAAATCTATGCATGTCTATTCCATATATATACGTTTTGACTTACACACTTCAACAAGATAAGACCAAATACTCATGTGTATATCCTTTCTTTTTAGAATATATGATTTTGTCCCTTGCCTAAACAAACATACACGGCTTCCCTTTTTTTTTTCCTTCACGCGGTTTTCCTTTATAACTTGTACGCTTCATTCCCTCCTTATCACACAATATTCGTCTTCCTCTTCTCCCTATAAATTTCAAAACATAACCAGCCCTAAATCCATTATTTTCTCTCCACAACATCAAGGAAGTTGAAGGTTTAGCAGCTTGGTAGTTGTAGCAGCCCTTGTGATCATTTGAAGTTGTGTTTCAGCCTTGCACTCATTAGTCCTGGTCCTTTATTTGTGTCTCATCAATCTGCCCTCAAGAGGTAACCATGAATCATCCTTGTCGATTGTTTTGTCACCATGAATGTTGTGAAACTTTAAATCATGTAAACCAAATCGTTTTAATCATGTGTTATGCTGCCTAATTGTCTCGTTAATATATTATATACTTGAATAAAAGAAGATTACGCCATATATGATGATAAAACTTGTGTAAAACTTGTGAGTCGAACCTTGTTATTTCTGTCCACCTAATAAGTTTTGTCCAACCCTAGACAATTAATTAAGGACGACTATGGCTTCAAAGGGTTTCGGGGTTATGATTTTATGTGTATAAGCTGTCCAAAATTTGGGTCGGGTTCAAAGGGGTCTATATTGATAATACCACCGTTTTTTTATGTGACTCTTGATTCTAGAACTTATTCTAGGATGTGTAATCTCTGGATATTAAGTTTTATAGCCATTGGAGGTCGGGGAGATGGTCTTTTGATTTTTACAAGATTAAGTGTCAAAACTGTATTTTGAATTTCTGAAAATCAGTTGGTGTTTTTGATTTTTAGTTTTCAAACCATAAGAAATTAAGAGCTCTAATTTGACAGGGAGAATTTTAAGATGTAGATGACTTCCTAGAATATTTGTGGATTTTTCTGAAAGGTTAAATGGGTTTAAATAAATACAAACTTTCGGGATATACCTGCAGTGCAGTTTCTGGACAGGTTTGGGAAAACGATTTTTGTAATGGTACTTGCACATGGAAATAAAATCTGGAAAAATTTGGGGAGGTGCTTAACTCATATGAAAATCACAGGTAAAATTGGAAAACCTCATGACTTTATTTGTTATGCTTTAAAAATTATAAGAAAACGGAATCAGATTCACATGTGAAACCCTAAACCTATTAATAAGTAACTTTGAGTAATAAATCCGTTATGACTTTAATGAACGTATAAGTAATATAGGATTATAATTCGTGTAGATTCAGTGAAGGAGGAGTGATCCACCTTTCCTTGTGTTCATTTTCCCAATTTCTTTCATTTCCTAAGATACAGATATTCCGCCCTTTTTCAGTAAGGGTTTCTCATGACTTGTTTTCTTGATGTTTGTTATTTGATGCCATTGATCCATATTTGCTTTGTTATTCGTTTGATTACTCCTTGATACTATATTCATTTCCTATATTTATCATCTTAGTTGGACAATTAGTAATTGTCCCTCATGATTATTATATACATTATTTGTCTATTTATGTTGCCCATATTTTTTTAACTAGTCATGGGGGTTCCATGACCTTGCCATTGATGCACCAATAGTATTGACACTATCTGTGGAGGTGTGACTTTGTCCACGGTGTTTCCATTTGTTTATATTGCTATATATAGCGCACTTGGCCCATGTATATTGTATGTATGCTTAGTCTAGAACTTGGCATATGTATATCTGTTTTGCAGGGAGCGTATGGATGCATCCTAGGTACTTAGTTATGTTTAGAATTTGGTGAATGGACTTGTGTGTGTGTGTGTGTGCAATACACACCATTTCACATTAGTACATGTGGAGAGCTAGACTCCTTTGTACAGTTTGCTATTTGTTTGTTACGTGAGCATTTTCCTTTGTTTATGCTTGACATCCATTCCATATTTTCTTTTGTTTAAGTTTTGACTTCTTCATCGTTTGCTCCATATTTCATTCGACATCTTGTTCAGCAGGTTCTATTGGATTCATTTATTTATTCTTTTGTTTATGCTTATTACCTTTCATTATTTATATCTGTTCACTGAGCGTTATCTCAGCCGTATTTTCTTTTCTCTGCGGCAGGTAATAAGCTGAATGCTGGGCATGAGTGATGAGAGTAGGAGCTAGAGGACCTACCCATGTTTAGATTCCCATTTATGGAGTATTTTAAGACTTAGTATTTTGGAGTTTTATTTCATTTCAGACTTATGTTTTGGATTATTTCTTTCATTGAGACTTTGTCGAGATAATACTTTGGAAGTCGTTGTTTTACATGACTTAGTATTTATTTTATAGGAAAGTGTTCCGCTTGCGTTAGTATGTTCTTAATTGGCACCATAATGTTACATTTTGGCCCTTTTTGGGTTGGGGTGTTTCAATTATGGTATCAGAGCCATAGGTTCGACAAGTAGAGCTTAGGTTATGACCTGTGAGGATTGGGTAGACATTAGGCTTCCTTCTGATTTAATCGTTTTCCTTTATATTTTGATCTTAACCTCTAATCTTGTCTTTGCTGTTTTGTTTATTGATCTTTTAGATGGTGAACAGTCGTGCTACTACCTCATCCGGTGGTGATGAAGCTGCTTTTAACGCGGCTGTTGCTGCGGCTGTTCAAGCCTTGTTATCGAATCTCACTGTCAGGATTACTAACGAGATTCGTTAGACAGGGACTTCGGGTGGTTCTGGTGGGGATGTTCCCCCCACTATGCATGTTTGTCTAGAGCGGTTTGGGAAGCAAAAAAACAAATCATTCAGCACTGCTAACACTCCAGTCGTTGCTGAGAACTATATTGCACATGTGGAGAAGATTTTTGAGGTGTTAGGTTGTGCGGATGAATTTAAAGCTAGGCTGGTTAGCTATAAGCAGGAGGGTGATGCCTTGAGTTGGTGGAAGGCATTCAAGCAGGCTAAGGGTGGAGATGTTTTTGTTGCTGCTATGACTTGGCAGGAGTTTCGTGATGCTTTCTTTCTGTAGTATTTCCCTAGATCAGAACAGCAAAAGTATGAACGTGAGTATCATACTATCCGTCAGTTGGAGAATGAAACTACTGGTGAGTTCATGAAGAGATTTCTTCGTTTGGCTGGGTTTGGGGGGGCTAAGTTTGGTACACGTGAAGAGCAGGCCAAGAATTTTAAATGGGCGTTGAACGATTGGATTCTTGATGGTACTGTGAACACGAAGCTCACAGATGTCGCCCATGTTGCGAACGCGGCTCGTAACATTGAGATTCTTCGAGAGATGTCCAGGAACAGTGATAAGAGGAATAGGGAAGGTGACAGGATTCGACCGGCTTTGTCACTTACTCCAGTGAATACCCCGAAGGTGCAGGATCAGAGAAACTTTGATAGGTGGGGTGAAAACAGTCATAGGTTTGGGCGTGGCCGTGGTCAGCTTTTCAACCGTGCTTCTGGGTCTGGTTCTGGTTCTTCTAATCAGAAGAGGTTTCCTGATCAGGCTACTTCTCCCCCATGTGCTACATGTGGGAAGCTGCATCCAGGAAAATAGTGTCACACAGTCACTGGAGGTTGATTTTCTTGTGGTGTAGTAGGACATCAATCTCGTGAATGTCCTAAGAATAATGGAAAGGGTAATGGGAAACAGCCAGCTGCTAAGGGTCGAGTGTTTGCCTTGACCAGAGATTAGGCGACGACTGCTTCAGGTACCGTTACGGGAACCTTATGTATGTTTGGTCTAGCTATTTTTGTCTTATTTGATACTGGTGCAACTCATTCTGTGGTATCTGTTTCATTTGCTAATCATATTACAATACCATCTACATTACTTGACTATGCCTTATCTATATCCACCCCTATGAAGAATCAAGTAATTATTATCCATGAATTTAAGAACTGTCCCTTACGTTTTGACGACAAAATTCATTCTGCCAATCTATTTCCTTTGGAGATGTGCGATTTTGATATCATTCTAGGCATGGATTGGTTGACAGAACATCGAGCTACGATTGACTATCATGCCAAACGTGTCATCTTTGGTGACCTCAGTAATCCCGAATTCATTTATCAGGGTTGTCGACCTGTTAAGTCTATGAAAATCATTCCTGCTTTGAAAGTGTAATATCCGGATAATTATTGAGTATTTTCATCCATATTTGAACCCTGTATTATTCGAATTTGTGGTATCAATAATCGAAGTATGATCTTTTTCGTATTCGTATCCACATGCATGATATTATCAACTTGTAATCCTTCACATGCAACTACATCGTAACGTACGCTAGCAGGTAAGTGTAACGTACGTTACGAGCCACATATAGCGTACGCTATGAGCAAGGCATAGCTTACGTAAGGCAGTGAACTATTGAGTGGGCTGGCGAGCACATGGGACAACTGGTGGTGGGCTCGGAAAGATTCTCGCGGATGAACCTGGATAGTTTTGGGGTCAACGGGTGTTAACGTACGCTAAGTGATGTATATAGCGTACGCTAATTATAGTAGATTACGTACGTAACTGGTTGATATAGCGTACGTAAGAGAGTACAGAAATGAGACAGTAAGCTACCACTGAACGATAGCGTGCGATAAGGACAACGGGTAGCGTGCGCTAAGTTAATAACGTACGTAAAGCACTAAGGCTAACGTACGTAAAGCTCAGGACAGTATAAATGGGACAGCACCCCATTTCATTTCACCTCGTTTATTTTCACTTTCCTTTCATTTCCTCCAAGTCTAGAGAGCTCCCTTTGATACTTTAACATTTATATATCATCTCTACTTGATCATTGAGGATTTTAAGCACCTTGGATTGATACTCAAGCTTCTGGTATTGAATTTTTGTCAAGTGTTCATCGTTGTCTTCTACATTAAGGTATGTTGATACTTTCCAACTCAAATCCTTGTTCTTAAGGAATGATATGAGCATACTTCTGGGATCATTAGATTAATGAGTAACCCTTGAAGTTGAACACCATGTTTAAGGAAATTGGAATGATTATACTTAGGTTCACCATTGTTAAGAGTATTATAGTCGAACCTCGTTATGTTGAACATAGTAGGAGAAGTTTTCTGAGATTGTAATCTACATTAATTGGGGTTCCCGATGTGATCAAGACTTGCTATCACTATCACTTTTTATTAGATGAACTTAGAAGGATAAACGTTGAAGGTTTTGTCACGTCTTGTAAGGGTGGATTGATTAGCCGATCTTCATGATGAAAGTTTTAATATAGTGGTGATATTGATACAACCATGGATTTTTCCGAACTACATATGGGAATTTATAATCGAGTTTGGAATATGGCGTTTTGATGACATGCTTATCCTTGAAATTCGAAGATATCAAACACCTTTGGATCATTCTTTTTCGTATGAGAATATGTTTGTGAGTATAACGTACGTCAAGCATTATGAATTACATACGTTATATCATCAGACGAGTCAGTCATCTGATCAGAGAAGAGAACTGCCAAACATGATTAGCGTGCGTTAGGCTTCGGAGCTTACGTATGCTAACGTACAGACTTAACGTACGCTGTGTGCGTAACGTACGTTATGAAGAGTACAGTCAGAATTCGGTCATTTTACGATGTTTTTCCTCGTGTGATTGATTTTTTATTTGATGATAGGATCATAGGGACGAATTCCCTATGATAATTCGGTGTTGAGCCTTTCCGATCGTCGTTTTCATTGGAGTTCCGGATTTTTCCAATCGACCGTATTTTCAAAGTATTCGTGAGATATTACCAAGGCAAGTACCTTGATACATGAATTATAACTACGTGAAATCATTGTTGCTAAAGTGTGTGAATCATTTTACGAATGTATATATATTATATTTAAATGTTAAATATCTACGTAGGTATATATGTGTAAAGATATATATATATATACACACACATATACATATGTTGGTGAATGTCAGGTGATTAATACCGATACTGGTTGACGTACTCAACTTGAATTAAAGAACGAATCATATTTATAGAGGTAATATGGTAAGGTTTATGTATTCGGTTGAGTTACGATAGTAGGATATATGTGTAGTGTTGGTTGTGTTTGCCGAAGGCTTATCGTGTTGAATATTGATTGATAACGTGTGTGTTATTATTCATTTATGTGGTTGTAGACTGACGGATAAATTGTGTGAATTGGTGTACCGATTTGATAATTGTTGCAATGATTGACTATGTGCTTGATATATGTAACAATGTGAATACTTGTTGTGAGAGACGTCATATCCGGGAGCCTTTGAGGGCGGGGCGTGTACTCCAGCCTGGTGTACGCTGCAATGAGAGGCTCCATATGGTTGGTGAACACCGGTGTTACATAATGTGTGAGCAAGGGGCGGCTCTTGTGGGAGTGAACGCCGGTGCAGGTGACATGTATAATGGGCGGCCAACATAGTGGAGTGAACGCCGGTGCACAAGTGTGCAAGGAAGGCGCCTGGCAGGCTTATTGGTAACGGATATTTGAGTGATAGCTAAGACCCCGTTACCGAACGATGTTAGTATTTCAAAGTTATTCTAACTCGCTTTAAAATGTTGGTCTTGACATAGATCGCGATTCGTGTTTGTGAAAGTTTGTTTCAACTTGATTTAAAATGTTGGTATCAGGCTTAATTAACCAAGGATATTTGGCAAGATCTCTAAGGGTTAATTAATCAAGGGACTTGAGCAGGATTTGTCGAATGAGAGGCTGTGTCTTTGATTGTGCTGTGATGATATCCTGTGTATTGGGTCGAGGACCCCGTGAGTTGTTGAGATATTTGATCTTGTGGTGTTATTCTTTGGATTGGGTCGAGAACCCCGTGAGATTTTGTAATGACTCGCTTGTGATAGTGTTTCTATAAATTTGGTCGAGGACCCTGAATAACGCTGAAACAGTTTTCTTGTAAATTATTTTCCATATGCTGGGTTAAGGACCCGATAGCTTTTGAAGTAATTTTTCCAAAAGTATTCCCATTCGATTTTCAAAACCCCAAGACAGCCCGAGTCAATGATAATGTTTCCAAACTATCTTATCAAAATAATTTCTTTTAAAAAGGGGTCTTGCAAACCAGATCTTTTTACTCTTTGGGCTTTTTTAAAGTTTCGTTGATGTTATGATCCGTAAAGAGAATATGGCTAGGTAATTATCTTTCAACTTGTTGTAAACGAATGCTTTTCTATGTTGACTATGGAAATGCGTGGTTTGTGTTAAGGCTTCGCGACTATTGAGTTTTTTGTTGATATTGTTCATATATCTTGTATATTATGTACTTGCACTAGCAAAATTACCCCGAGTTTTCGGGGGGTGGGTGTCTGTTATGCACTCAGGTTTTGGCAGCTTGGGAGAAGTCACGGGATTGGCTTGGAAGGAGATGGAAGACGACGATGCTAATCACACAAAAGTTAGTCTTTTCTTTTGTTTCATCTTGGTAGGTATTTCCTCATTTGGTTGAGTATTCACCCTTGCACGGGTGTAGTTTTCATTTATTAAATTTAGTCGTCATTCCTTTCCATGTTCAAGTTGATTATTGTCGTTGAGTTGTGAATTATGTTGGTTCTTGAATTGTATTATGACCTTGTCGGTCTGTTTTGTAATTATATTGACCTCGGTCGGTCAATCATTGAGTAGTCTTTTGGAGTTTAGCCTGGTAGATCCTTGTGAGAAGGGTCAACGACATGTGGCATTCTCGGTCGTATTCTGGGGGTGTTACAGAAAACCCGTACCTTGATCTCACACGGTTGTGAGGGTTTCCTAGCTTCCATCAAGGATACTTCTGTGGATGAACCTCGCTTTGAGAATCATCCTGTTGTCCGAGATTTTTCTGATGTATTCCGAGAAGAGCTTTCGGGAATACCTCCTGAACGTGAAGTTGAATTCAGCATTGAGTTGATTCCTAGTGCTGAACCTATTAAAGCTCCTTATCATATGGCTCCTATTGAGTTGAAGGAATTGAAGGAGCAACTTCAAGAACTTTTGGAACGTGGATTCATTTGTCCGAGTGTATCTCCATGGGGTGCTCCTGTTCTATTTGTGAAAAATAAGGACGGTAATATGAGACTGTGTATGGACTACCGTGAGTTGAACCGTATCACGATCAGAAACCGTTATCCTTTACCTCGCATCGACGACCTTTTTGATCAAATTCAGGGTGCGAAGTTCTTTTCCAATATTGGTCTGAGATCTGGCTATCATCAACTATGGGTGAAGGAGCAAGATGTTCCTAAGACCGCATTTCGTACTCACTATGGCCATTATGAATTCTTGGTGATGCTGTTTGGTTTAACCAATGCTCCAGCTGTGTTCATGGATTTGATGAATCGTGTCTTCCACGAATTCTTGGACAAATTCATTATTATATTCATTGACGACATCCTTGTTTATTCGAAGACGAAGAAGGAACATGAAGAGCATCTTCGTATTGTGTTGGAGATTTTACGTCAGAAGAAGTTATATGCTAAGTTTTCAAAGTGTGAATTCTGGTTAGGACAGGTGGCATTCTTGGGTCACATCGCAGATGGTATTACCATGGATCCTGCAAAGGTTGAGGCTATCACTAAATGGCTAAGACCGACGACAGTAACAGAAGTTAGAAGTTTCTTGGGTCTTGCGGGTTATTACAGAAGTTTTGTGGAAGGATTCTCACGCTTGGCCTTACCGTTGACCAAACTTATGAGAAAAGGTGAGAAATTTGCCTGGGATGAAGAACGGGAGAAGAGTTTTGAGGAACTAAATAAGAGATTGGTTTCTGCTCCAATACTTACTTTACCTTCTGGACCTGGTGGTTACCAAAGCTACAGCGATGCTTCAAAGAAAGGTCTTGGATGTGTACTGATGCAACATGGAAAGGTTATCGCTTATGCATCAAGACAGCTGAAACCTTATGAGGCTAATTATCCCACTCATGATTTAGAGTTGGCAGCGGTGGTGTTTTCTCTGAAAATTTGGAGGCATTATCTTTATGGAGAGACATGTGACATTTTCACTGATCATAAGAGCCTCAAGTATATCTTTACTCGGAAGGAGCTGAATATGAGACAGAGGCGTTGGTTGGAACTTCTTAAGGATTATGACGCGAACATTCAGTATCATCCAGGCAAGGCGAATGTGGTTGCTGATGCTCTTAGAAGGAAGTCTGGAATTCTGGCTAGTCTTGATATTGCACCAAAGATTATCAACGACTTGGAACTTATGGAGGTGGAACTATGTGTTCGTGGGTATGATGGTTATTGGGCAAGTTTGAAGGTTGAATCTAACCTTATACTTCGGGTTAAGGAAGCTCACAAAGACGATGGTGAATTGTGGTCTATAATTCAGAACTTGGAGGAAGGAAAATAGATGGAATTTCGTGTTGATGATGATGGAATTGTATGGTATGGTGATCGTTTTTGTGTTCCTAACGATTCTTCTATTCGGGAAGCTGTGTTGTCTGAAGCACACAGTTCTCCATTCACTATTCATCCTGGTTCAACCAAGATGTATAGAGATTTGAAATAGAACTTTTGGTTGAATGGGATGAAGCAGGATGTGGCTACATTTGTGGCCAAGTGTTTGACATGTCAGCAAGTGAAGATTGAGCATCAACGTCCTAGTGGTCTCTTATAGCCTTTGGATATTCCTACTTGGAAGTGGGATCAAATTTCCATGGACTTTGTAACAGGATTACCTCACACACATAAGAAGCACAATGCTATTTGGGTTGTGGTTGTTCGTTTAACCAAGTCAGCTCACTTTTTACCTATTCGTAAAGATTATCCAGTTAGCAGGTTGGCAGAGATTTTTCGACAGGAGATTGTTCGATTACATGGTACACCTGCAGCTATTGTATCTGATAGAGATCTGCGTTTTACTTCTCGTGTAACACCCCCGATATATTCAGGAATATTACAGTGCCTCCTTTACATAAGAATTTACAAGGCTGAATAAATGAAAAGACAATAACAGATACCAAATTATGAAATCACTGAAATAAAATACGACAGTTCTGCTTCAATACCGAGAATATAAATATCCAAATGAAGAATATTAATACATCACTGAAATCCAAACATCACAAATGACGATGTACTCGAGTACTTATTAAAATAACCAAAAACAGACAATAAACCCGGTCGGAACATCACTCTGCACCCTCGTCGTCATGCAGCTCCAGTAGTTGTTTCTCCGTTCTCCTGGATCCTGAACATAAACAAAGGTTCACTCCCGAAGGGGTTAGCACAACGATGCTAGTACAAGTACCACAACATATTATTCAACATCTCACGAAGAATAATAATAACGTAAATGACAAAATACCAACGAGTCTTCTCCTACGAGAAACTCATAAATAACATACACAAATGATAATCACAATATGGTATCACAACATACACATGGTAATTGTAATATCCGCAATTTCGAATTTCGGTAATTTTCTTTTTTTCGGCGGAAGTCCGTTTTGACGACTCGCTCATGACCGTTTCGTCATTCCGAGAATGATTAATTCTGCACTTTTTGTCATCCGAGTTCGTTTCGGTATCGTTTTGTTGAGTTCCGAGCTTTTTAGCGACTTTTCCGCACTTGAGTTCGATTCGTGCGAATCTCGTTCGAAACTGCTGTTTCGAGTTTCCCGTAAGTTCTTTTAACTTTGTTAGACGTGTTATGAACTTCGGTTTGGTTATTCGATCACGTATCGTGATTTTCGGACATTTTGGGGCATTTTTGTAATTTCCCAAAGTTTGGGGTAATTACTTCCGTTGTCGAATTCCGACACTTCGGGTGGTCGGAATCGTGTGTTCTCTTAGCGCTTGGATTCGTCTTTGCGAGTACTTCTTAACCGTATCTTCGATTTTTACTCAGGTTCGGGTTTCGGGGTCGTCTGGGCCGTCGAAGTGGCCACGACCGAGTCACGGCCGAAAGGTGGCCTCGGCTTGCCGAGTTACAGCCTGAAGGTGCCTAAGCACGGCCGTAACGTGTGCCAGTTACGGCCGTAAGGCGTGATCGGGTATGGCCGTATGGCGCCTGGCAGCTTCCTGATGAAGGTCGGTTACGGCCGTAATGTGTGCGAGTTACGGCCGTAAGTGTCCGGCTGGTGCTGGGCAGATTTTTGACGAATGCCGGTTACGGCCGTAAGGCCTGCCGAGTACGGCCGTAAGGGACCGAGTTACGGCCATAAGGCCTGCCGGTTACGGCCGTAACCCTGCCGGCTATATATGGCCTGGGCTCGGCCAGACTTCATTTTACTCGATTTTTTTCCCTTCTTTCGGCGACTGGCGACGGGTGCGACGGGAAATGGTGTTCTTGGTCGATCCTACTCAATTCCAAGATGTTTTGGAAGATCTTTGTTGATTATATCAACATCTAATCCGTGTTCTTCGTCGAATCAAGGTATATTCTTGATTTTCCTTCAAGTTGACTTTTCGGAGAAATTGTTCTTGATTTCGTTTCTAATCCGATTTTGATACATCGGTTGGTGTAGTATGATGTTATTAATCGTGTTCTATGGGTTGTATATCCATATATCGAGTTTGTTTAACTCGATTGACGATTCGAGTGTTCTTGGGAATTATTGAACATTTAGTGTTCGATTAAATGTCCCAATGAGTTTCCCTTCGATAGTTTGTTGGGATTTCCGTTGTTTTGGCCTTGATTCTCGTCGTAACCATGTGTTATTGTTACTTCCGGAGGTTTATAGGTGTTCGAGGATTCCGATGTTGAATCTCGTCGGTGTTTGACGATTCGTGTGGTGTTATTCACGTAGTAATTGTGGTGCTATCGCGTTCTTGATAATGTTCGGAAGTTCGGGGCCGTTCGACCGTATTTCATCCGTCGTCTTGTTGCGATTGTGGTTTCGAGGCAAGTACTTTGCCCATACTATTCTTGTTTTGTGAATATGATAATTGGTGATCGTCTTTATATATTTGTTTGATTGTTTAAAACGAGTTTTCAAAAGATTTGGTTAGCCTTGTTAAAGGCCCTCTTTCAAAATCGTGTGTGTTTTGTGATTGGTGTGTTTCTCGAACGAGTATGTGAATCTTATGGACATGTTTGGTGTTGATGATGCACTTGGTATTTGCGCGTGGACGTATATTGTTTCATTTCGGTGCATTGTGGTTGACGTGTTGTTTTACTAAGTGTTTGATGCCTCTGGGTGAATTGTTTGGATATCCTCGGTGTGATATGTTACTCGTGCTTGAGTTTGATTCGCTAGCCAGCTCGGGAGGGTCCTTCGAGGCCTCGAGTGGGATTCGTGGCTTCGTCCCGGTCCTAGGTGACGTGTGGTGCTTGAGTATTTCGCTAGCCAGCTCGGGAGGGTCCGACGGGATCACGGAGTGGGATTTGTGGCTTCGACCCGGTCCTAGGCGATGTGAGTACTGTATTTTGTGAATGTGTTTGCTCACCTCGGGAGGGTTCGACGGGACCACGGAGGGAATTCCAATGGCTTCGACCTGGGTTCACGAGTGAAACTTCACCGCTACGTGTATATATTTTGTAATTGTTTTTCGCTCACCTCGGGAGGGTCCGATGGGATCACGGAGGGAGTCCAATGGTATAGCCCTGGATTCACGAGTGCGGTTGCTTATGTTTTGTGAATGTGTTTGCTCACCTAGGGAGGGTTCGACGGGGCCACGGAGGGAATTCCATTGGCTTCGACCTGGATTCACGAGTGAAACTTCACGGGTGCGTGTGTATTTTATGTCCGTCGAGGACGCATGACGTGGGCTTTTAACCTTGTGTATTATGGTTGGTTTTATTTGCGAAAACAAAACCTTTGGGCTGTGACCCTGTTGATTTTTTTTGGAAAGCGAAGGATTCGGTAATCCTAAATTGTTTCCTATTAAAACTCTCGATGGCAATTCAAACTGTTTTATAAATAGTTTTCCCTTGTTTTGCGACCTTTCGGTTTCAGAGTGTTTTACCAAACTCTTGCCTCGGGAAGTACTTTTCGTCACGTTTGAAACTTTGAGGATTCTTGATTATTATTGTTCGTGGAATGTGAATTGTATGGCTCGTATTTTTGCACTTGTACTTGCACTAGCAAAACAGTGGAGTTTTGCTAACCCCCGAGTATTCGGGGGGTGGATGTCTATTTTTGAATTCAGGTTTTGGAGCATAGCACAGGGTCGGCACGAAGGATGATGAAAGATGAACGATACTAATCACACGAGGATCCGTATGATGTCTTCGGTTTAGTTGTATTTTATTTCCGCTGCAGTATTCTTTCCCGCCAGACGGAGCGTATTGTATTCGACCCCTGCGTGGGCATGTATTGTATTTGAGTTGTATGTAATTATTGAAAGACCAAATCGGTCTACTGAATCATTTTAGCCTTAAAGGCATTGTTGAGTTGTTCTATGTTGTTACCAGCCTGGTAGATCCTTGAGAAAAGGGGTCTACGGCGTGTAATATCCCTGAGCGGATTGGGGGTGTTACAGAATGGTATCGGAGCTTAGATTGTGGAAACCTAGGCTGTCGGGTTAGTGGTGTCTATTAAGTTTTTGTCTCGTCGGATTTTGTCTGACTAAGTCGTGTCGCGACGCGTCGTCTGAGTTGGTTGGTCGTGATTAGTATCGTGGAGCAATCATCATCTTTGTGCGACCTGTGGATGTAAGTCTCCCTTCTTTGTGTTGTGCCTCGTGTGACACGAGCTATTTTTATGATTATTTGTTAAGTGATGGAATCCTTATGTAGATTTTGATTTCACGATATGTATTTAATCGACTCTCGTATTTGATTTATACGAGGAGTGTCGTCGCTTGTGATGTCTTTTTATTGTTGTTTTTGTCTGTTGCTGATGATTTTCGAATCAATTTGCACGTTTTACAAGTTCTCTTGTGGAAGCTTTGTGCTTATACACGTTCGACTTGTTCACTAGCCATTGCGGTAGGGTATTTAGAGGCCTCGAATGGGGCCGGTGGTTTTGTTCTGAATGTGGTTATTTGACTCTAATATTTTGTTCTTATGAGGAGTAGTGTTGCTGGATTGTGCATGTTGAACTGTATTTCTTTTATCCGCTGCGTGAGTTCTTTTGTAATGACTTTCGGTATTTTACCGACCGAGTTTTATTTCGAAAACCGATTCCCTTAACCGAGTTTTTGGCATTATGGCCTTGATCATTTTGGCGAAATTCTTATGACGGTATTTAGCATTTTGTAAATGGCTTCTGTGAGTTTTTGAAATATTACCGTCATCGGCCTTTTTGGCATTTTTGTAAATGGTTTTTAGCCTGGGGTTCCGACGCGGGACCCACAGTGCTATGATGTTCCGTGTGATTACCTGAAATTTTTGGGCATTCTAGCCTTTTTGGCATCGTCCTTTTTGGCATTGAATTATTTTCAAAAACTTGAGTATCTTAGAAATAAATTTCGAGACGTACGTTTCAAATGAATTGTTTTCTCGCGGTACTTCTAAGGTGCCACAATCTGTTTCAAAATTCTTCTACCTCGAGGACCAAAATGTTTTGAGATATTTTCAATGTTTTATAAACACTTTTACTTAGACCCGAGGGTCGAATATTCTGAAAGCTTTTCACTAAAAGAAAGTGTCCTCATTTTTATCAAATGCGAAATGGTTTTCCGAAGTCTCGATAACGAGGTATCACGTTTGTATTTTTTTGAAAGGTGATACTCAAGATTAACCGTTGTTCTTCTAAATTATTTTCAAAATGAGGTTTTCGTTTTTAAAACCTATCCATTCCCATTTGAGGGCTGGGTATGTATGTATGATGTTCGCATTGTCATTTTGATGTTTGCTCCCGAGTATGATCGAATTGGCGGTGTGAGCGTTGAGTCGTTTTCCACACACTTGTTGTGTTAGCCTCTGTGAGAGGTGGGATGTTGGTGTTGAATGTTGTCGTCTCGTGGTGATTTCTGCGTTGTCGCGCATGTGCGAGCTGTTAGAGCTTGGTTTAGTATGACCGTGTGCATCGGTGATCGTTCCGTTATGTGTCGGTTGTTTAATGTCTTGTTACCTTGCTCCTGTTTTTTTTGAATTTCGTGGACGAGGTCGGAGGTAATACCCGTACTATTTTGACTTCTGTATTTTCTATTTCTCCAGTCTATCGACTCGCTCGTGTTTGTTGATACTTTCTGAACTTGTTCTGTATTTCGGTTTCATCGTCCGAACGAACTGTGATCTTGATGTGGGTCGATCTGGTTATCGCTGTGACTTTTTCGAGTTCAGTTCGATTCTTGTGAACCTTGTTCGGAAGTGACATCATTTGGTTCTATTAGTTCTATTATTCGAAGTGGATCGGATTTGGAACTCCTGTGTTTTCGACTCTGTCGACTCGTTTATGTTCGTTGATATTTGCTGAGCTTGTCCTGTCCCTTGTTTTTGTTGATCGAACAAGTGTGGTATTGTTTCATAATTACTCGTTTGTCGTTGTGACCTTTCAATTGCTATTCCCTTTCCTGTGGATCTTATGTGAATCACATCTTGTTGTTTTCACCGGGTCATATATTGTCTCGAGTCGAGATGTAAACCTTGGAGTTGTTGTTTGAATTTTTATTGTTCTTCGTGATTCGAACACGAGTGTTCGATTTTTGTTGTCTCGATCGTTGTGGTTCGATCGTTTGATTGTTCGGGTTTTGTTGATCTCGTTCTGTGATTGGTGAACGTTCAGGCTCCTTCGTAATTCCCTTCAGTTCGGGAAATTAGTCTCGTTTTCGATCTTCCAACCCTTGGGCGGTGGAATTCCGTAATTGTTCAGCGATCGGCTCGCGTTTTGATTGATGTATCGTGGGTCGGTTAATCTTATTGATTTTCGTTCATTGTGTTTTGTGATTGTCGGATAATTGACTTGGCTATATTATCCGTTTGATGACGCTTGTCACTTGTTGGTTTTATTATATCCCTAACGGCGACGTTGTGTTGGTCGTCGTGGAGCGTGTTTTCACGCCGTATGTCTCTTTGCGTTTCTTGTAGCATTTCGCCGTTGGGCCCGAGTTTTCTGTTTTTGTGTATCTAGTCGAGTTTTCCTGATGGGTATATTGCTTCCCCCTACTTGTTTTAAGTTTCGGGACGAAACTTCTTTTAAGGAGGGTAGAATGTAATATCCGCAATTTCGAATTTCGGTAATTTTCTTTTTTTCGGCGGAAGTCCGTTTTGACGACTCGCTCATGACCGTTTCGTCATTCCGAGAATGATTAATTCTGCACTTTTTGTCATCCGAGTTCGTTTCGGTATCGTTTTGTTGAGTTCCGAGCTTTTTAGCGACTTTTCCGCACTTGAGTTCGATTCGTGCGAATCTCGTTCGAAACTGCTGTTTCGAGTTTCCCGTAAGTTCGTTTAACTTTGTTAGACGTGTTATCAACTTCGGTTTGGTTATTCGATCACGTATCGTGATTTTCGAACATTTTGGGCCATTTTTGTAATTTCCCAAAGTTTGGGGTAATTACTTCCGTTGTCGAATTCTGACACTTCGGGTGGTCGGAATCGTGTGTTCTCTTAGCGCTTGGATTCGTCTTTGCGAGTACTTCGTAACCGTATCTTCAATTTTTACTCAGGTTCGGGTTTCGGGGTCGTCCGGGCCGTCGGAGTGGCCACGGCCGAGTCACGGCCGGAGCAGGGCCTGGCTTGGCCGAGTTACGGCCGTAAGGTGCCGGTTACGGCCGTAACGTGTGCCAGTTACGGCCGTAAGGCGTGATCGGGTACGGCCGTATGGCGCCTGGCAGCTTCCTGACGAAGGCCGGTTACGGCCGTAATGTGTGCGAGTTACGGCCGTAAGTGTCCATTGGCCTTGGCGTATTTTGACGACGAATGCCGGTTACGGCCATAAGGCCTGCCGAGTACGGCCGTAAGGGACCGAGTTACGGCCGTAAGGCCTGCCGGTTACGGCCGTAACCCTGCCGGCTATATATGGCCTGGGCTCGGCCAGACTTCATTTTACTCGATTTTTTTCCCTTCTTTCGGCGACTGGCGACGGGTGCGACGGGAAATGGTGTTCTTGGTCGATCCTACTCAATTCCAAGATGTTTTGGAAGATCCTTGTTGATTATATCAACATCTAATCCGTGTTCTTCGTCGAATCAAGGTATATTCTTGATTTTCCTTCAAGTTGACTTTTCGGAGAAATTGTTCTTGATTTCGTTTCTAATCCGATTTTGATACATCGGTTGGTGTAGTATGATGTTATTAATCGTGTTCTATGGGTTGTATATCCATATATCGAGTTTGTTTAACTCGATTGACGATTCGAGTGTTCTTGGGAATTATTGAACATTTAGTGTTCGATTAAATGTCCCAATGAGTTTCCCTTCGATAGTTTGTTGGGATTTCCGTTGTTTTGGCCTTGATTCTCGTCGTAACCATGTGTTATTGTTACTTCCGGAGGTTTATAGGTGTTCGAGGATTCCGATGTTGAATCTCGTCGGTGTTTGACGATTCGTGTGGTGTTATTCACGTAGTAATTGCGGTGCTATCGCGTTCTTGATAATGTTCGGAAGTTCGGGGCCGTTCGACCGTATTTCATCCGTCGTCTTGTTGCGATTGTGGTTTCGAGGCAAGTACCTTGCCCATACTATTCTTGTTTTGTGAATATGATAATTGGTGATCGTCTTTATATATTTGTTTGATTGTTTAAAACGAGTTTTCAAAAGATTTGGTTAGCCTTGTTAAAGGCCCTCTTTCAAAATCGTGTGTGTTTTGTGATTGGTGTGTTTCTCGAACGAGTATGTGAATCTTATGGACATGTTTGGTGTTGATGATGCACTTGGTATTTGCGCGTGGACGTATATTGTTTCATTTCGGTGCATTTTGGTTGACGTGTTGTTTTACTAAGTGTTTGATGCCTCTGGGTGAATTGTTTGGATATCCTCGGTGTGATATGTTACTCGTGCTTGAGTTTGATTCGCTAGCCAGCTCGGGAGGGTCCTTCGAGGCCTCGAGTGGGATTCGTGGCTTCGTCCCGGTCCTAGGTGACGTGTGGTGCTTGAGTATTTCGCTAGCCAGCTCGGGAGGGTCCGACGGGATCACGGAGTGGGATTTGTGGCTTCGACCCGGTCCTAGGCGATGTGAGTACTATGTTTTGTGAATGTGTTTGCTCACCTCGGGAGGGTTCGACGGGACCACGGAGGGAATTCCAATGGCTTCGACCTGGGTTCACGAGTGAAACTTCACCGCTACGTGTATATATTTTGTGATTGTTTTTCGCTCACCTCGGGAGGGTCCGATGGGATCACGGAGGGAGTCCAATGGTATAGCCCTGGATTCACGAGTGCGGTTGCTTATGTTTTGTGAATGTGTTTGCTCACCTGGGGAGGGTTCGACGGGGCCACGGAGGGAATTCCATTGGCTTCGACCTGGATTCACGAGTGAAACTTCACGGGTGCGTGTGTATTTTATGTCCGTCGAGGACGCATGACGTGGGCTTTTAACCTTGTGTATTATGGTTGGTTTTATTTGCGAAAACAAAACCTTTGGGCTGTGACCCTGTTGATTTTTTTTGGAAAGCGAAGGATTCGGTAATCCTAAATTGTTTCCTATTAAAACTCTCGATGGCAATTCAAACTGTTTTATAAATAGTTTTCCCTTGTTTTGGGACCTTTTGGTTTCAGAGTGTTTTACCAAACTCTTGCCTCGGGAAGTACTTTTCGTCACGTTTGAAACTTTGAGGATTCTTGATTATTATTGTTCTTGGAATGTGAATTGTATGGCTCGTATTTTTGCACTTGTACTTGCACTAGCAAAACAGTGGAGTTTTGCTAACCCCCGAGTATTCGGGGGGTGGATGTCTATTTTTGCATTCAGGTTTTGGAGCATAGCACAGGGTCGGCACGAAGGATGATGAAAGATGAACGATACTAATCACACGAGGATCCGTATGATGTCTTCGGTTTAGTTGTATTTTATTTCCGCTGCAGTATTCTTTCCCCGTTGTACTGGAGCGTATTGTATTCGACCCCTGCGTGGGCATGTATTGTATTTGAGTTGTATGTAATTATTGAAAGACCAAATCGGTCTACTGAATCATTTTAGCCTTAAAGGCATTGTTGAGTTGTTCTATGTTGTTACCAGCCTGGTAGATCCTTGAGAAAAGGGGTCTACGGCGTGTAATATCCCTGAGCGGATTGGGGGTGTTACAGTAATTCCGACATCCAGCGTTCACTGCCTAGAACCCACGATGATCCCGTCAGACCAATCCGTGGTGGAAAAACCCGTCCGATGATCCAGCGCACGCTAGCATAGATCCCCCGATGATCCCGTCGGACCAACACGAGGTGGACATACAACAACGACATATATGCATGACAATATTTATAACATCAATACGTAAAACAATTAAGGTACTTGGCTCGGTTTGATGACAAGAAATAATACTCCCACGAATATCAAAACGCTCGAAGGTCGCCCCTTCGATCAATCACGTAGCAAAGCTCGAACCTTAGCAAAAGAAATAATATGGAATTTATCTCATGTCGAACGAAACATATAACAATCCAAGTTACGGTCGAAAGTTCATAAAATGTAACCTGGATGACCTGCTTAACGTACGTTATGTAGCCTTGGTAGCGTACGTTAAGCCTACTCGTTAGCGCACGTAAGATACGAAGTCTAGCGTACGCTAACCATGCATCGACAGTCCCTCACTGATCAGTCGACTTGACTCATCTGATGATATAATGTACGTTACGTACCAAACGTAGCGTACATTAACCTTGACCATTAGCGTACGTAAGATACATAGCTTAGCGTACGCTAAGCACGCATGACAGTTTCTCATTGGGCAGACGACTGTCTCGATGTGGTGAAGCTTACGAAATTCTCAGTGATCAACGTACATTATCTCCATACATATCATGCTCATACAGTTATGAATGATCTTACGAATAACAATAACTTCGAATTCAAGAATACGTATATCATCATAACACCATATTCAATTTCGATTACAATTCTTCATGCATAATTCGGAAGGCCTAACGGTCGATATCAATACCTTTATATCAATCAAACTATCATCTTGAAGTTTGTTTAACACTCCATCTTTACAAGACAAATCCTTCCATGATCAATCTCCTAGATTCGTCTAACAATAATGATGTTAAAGCCAAGTCCGTGATTACTATGAAGACACCTTCTAAATTCGGATTACCAATGTCAGAAACTTCCTTTACTTGTTCATCATAACAAGATTTAAATTATGATGTTTTTAACCAAGGTACTTAAAGCATAATCATCTCAACTTCCTAAACATGATGTTGGACGAATAAATCATCTTTGGAACTTAATTTCTTAATAGCATGATCTTCATAACCTTAAGAACACGAATTCAAGGTTGGAGATAGTATAATATACCTTAAGATGAAGAAAACACTAAGACAATAGGTAGAATCCATCTCCGGTTGCTTGTTTTTCCAATCCAAGATGTTTCTCCTCTTCAATGATCAAGTAGAGATGGTCTATAAAAGTTTAAGGAGGCTGGAATGTCTCTGGGCACGAAGTATGTTGAAGGATAAGTGAAACCAACGATCTGAAATGAAGTGGGCTGATGTCTTATTTATAATTTTCTGACCTTAACGTACGTTAGCCATCATGCATAACGTACGTTAGTCTCTTAGCGTACGCTAGCCAACATTCTTAGCGTACGCTATCGTCCACTAATAGTTAACTGTTCTCATTCTGTACACGATTACGTACGTTAAACCATCATGTTACGTACGTAATCAACATCCTTTAGCGTACGCTAGACATGCTCCTTAGCGTACGTTAACAAACGTTGACTTCAAAAGTGTCCAGGTTCATCCAAGGAAATTTTATCCGGACCCATGTCCGGCTGGCGCATGTGACAGCCGCCTAGCTCAATTATTGGCTGATTAATGCACGCTATGCTACATTCGTAGCGTACGCTATTTCCGAAAGATAACGTACGTTAAGCTACCCTTGTTAACGTACGTTATCACGTATTTGCATGGGAAAATTTACATGTTTCCATACTCATGTAAAAGGATACAAATACAAGAAATATCGTACTTCAATCATTGATATCACAATTCCGAATAATACAGGGTTCAAATACAGATGAAATACTCAATAATAAATCCGGATATTACATCTTGTTTCTGGACGAGTTTGCAAAAGGCGTGGGGAAATAGACTCAAGTTTAGCATGGCTTTTCAACCTCAGACAAATGGTCAGACTGAGCAGACAATTCAGACTTTGGAAGATATGTTGAGGTCTTGTTCTCTTGAATGGATGGGTAATTGGGATGAATACTTATATCTGGTGGAGTTTGCTTATAACAACAGTTGGCATGCTAGTATCAAAGGTGCCCCATTTGAACTATTGTATGGACGGAAATGTAGAGCACCTATTTGTTGGAACGAAGTTGGGGAAAGACTTATTAAGGGTCCTGAATTGATTGAGGTGACTAACGAGAAGGTTACCATTGCTAAGGAGAAACTCAAAGAAGCAAGGGCATGGCAAAAGAGTTATGCAGATCATCATAGGAGGGACCTAGCATTTAATGTTGGGGATCATGTTTTCCTTAAGATGTCACCGTGCAGAGGTGTTAAACGCTTTGGTATTAAGGGGAAGTTGAGTCCGCGTTTCATTGGGCCGTTTGAAATCTTAGAGCGTGTTGGTGAAGTTTCGTATCGTTTGGCGTTACCTCCTCAGCTATCTCATGTGCATGATGTTTTCCATGTGTCTCTTCTAAGAGGCTACAATTATCATCCGCTTCATATGGTTTCATATCCGTATGATCAAATCCGTAATGACTTATCATTTATTGAAGAACCTGAGGCTATTTTAGACCGTCAGGAAAGAATCATGAGAAATAAAGTCAATCCTTTTATCAAAATTCTTTGGAAGAATCATCCCGAGCGTGAAGCTACTTGGGAGATCGAAGAATCTACGTGAGCTAGCTATCCGCATTTCTTTCCGTGACTTGGTATGTTTTCGTTTAATCATTTCCTTTCAATTTCGCGAACGAAATTTTCTTTTTAGAGGGGAAGAGTTGTAGAACCCTAAAATCTGGTTTCACATTTTTATAACTAATTTGATTTTTACCTAAGTTTGTATTATGATTAATAAATAATTAAAACTATATGTTATGAAATAAGATACAAATTATTAATACTTATTCTAAACTATGCTTAACTAAAATACTTTACGTTTTTCTTAGCCTATTCTATTGATACAAACGACACACCTTTTTTTAATTGTAAACCATACACATGTTTTTGTCTAGAACCGAAATCTATGCATGTCTCTTCCATATATATATGTTTTGACTTACACACTTCAACAAGATAAAACCAAAGACTCATGTGTGTATCCTTTCTTTATAGAAGATATGATTTGTCCCTTGTCTAAACAAACATACACGGCTTCCCTTTATTTCCTTCACACGGTTTTCCTTATAACTTGTACGCTTCATTCCCTCCTTATCACATAATATTCGGCCTCCTCTTATCCCTATAAATTTCGTAACATAACCATCTCTAAATCCATTATTTTCTCTCCACAAAATCAAGGAAGTTGAAGGTTTAGCAGCTTGGTAGTTGTAGCAGCCCTTGTGATCATTTGAAGTTGTGTTTCAGCCTTGCACTCATTAGTCTTGGTCCTTTATTTGTGTCTCGTTAATCTGCTCTCAAGAGGTAACCATGAATCATCCTTGTCGATTGTTTTGTCACCATGAATGTTGGGAAACTTTAAATCATGTAAACCAAATCGTTTTAATCATGTGTTATGCTGCCTAATTGTCTCGTTAATATATTTATACACTTGAATAAAAGAAGATTATGCCACAAATAATGATAAAACTTGTGTAAAACTTGTGATTCGAACCTTGTTAGTTCTGTCGACCTAATCAGTTTTGTCCAACCCTAGACAATTAATTAAGGACGATTAGGGCTTCACAGGGTTTAGGGGTTATGATTTTATGTGTATAATCTGTCCAGAATTTGGGTCGGGTTCAAAGGGGTCTATATTGATAATATCAACGTGTTTTTATGTGACTCTTGATTCTAAAACTTACTCTATCATGTGTAATCCCTGGATATTAAGTTTTATAGCCATTGGAGGTCGGGGAGATGGTTTTTTTATTTTTACAAGATTAAGTGTCAAAACTGTATTTTGGATGTCTGAAAATCAGTTGGTGTTTTTGATTTTTAGTTTTCAAACATAAGGAATTAAGAGCTCTAATTTGACAAGGAGAATGGTTAAGATGTATATGACTTCTTGGAATATTTGTGGATTTTCCTGAAAGGTTAAATGGGGTTAAATAAATACAAACTTTTGGGGTATACCTGTAGTGTAGTTTATGGACAGATTTGGGAAAACGATTTTTGAAATGGTACGTGCACTTGGAAATAAAATCTGGAAAAATTTGGGGAGATGCTTAACTCATGTAGAAATCATATGTAAAATTGGAAAACCTCATGACCTTATTTGTTATGCTTTAAAAATCATAAGAAAACGGAACCAGATTCACATGTGAAACCCTAAACCTATTAATAAGTAACTTTGAGTAATAAATCCGTTATGACTTTAATGAACGTATAAGTAATATATGATTACAATTTGTGCAGATTCAGTGAAGGGGGAGTGATCCACCTTTCCTTGTGTTCATTTTCCCAATTTCTTTCATTTCCTAAGATACAGATATTCCGCCCTTTTTCAGTAAGGGTTTCTCATGACTAGTTTTCTTGATGTTTGTTATTTGATGCCATTGATCCATATTTGCTTTGTTATTCTTTTGATTACTCTCTGATGCTATATTCATTTCCTATAGTTATCATCTTAGTTGGACAATTAGTAATTGTCCCTCATGATTATTATATACATCATTTGTTTATTTATGTTGCTCATATTTGTTTAACTAGTCATGGGGGTTCCATGACCTTGCCATTGATGCACCAATGGTATTGACACTATCTGTGGAGGTGTGACTTTGTCCACGGCATTCCCATTTGTTTATATTGCTATATATAGCGCATTTGGCCCATGTATATTGTATGTATGCTTAGTCTAGAAGTTGGCATATGTACATCTGTTTTGCGGGGAGCGTATGGATGCATCCTAGGTACTTAGTTATGTTTAGAATTTGGTGAATGGACTTGTGCAATACACCCCATTTCACATTGGATAGCTAAACTCCTTTGTACAATTTGCTATTTGTTTGTTACTTGGGCATTTTCCTTTGTTTATGCTTGACATCCATTCTATATTTTCCTTTGTTTAAGTTTTGACTCCTTCATCGTTTGCTCCATATTTCATTCGACATCTTGTTCATCAGGTTCTCTTGGATTCATTCATTTATTCTTTCGTTTATGCTTATTACCTTTCATTATTTATATCTGTTCATTGAGCGTTACCTCAGCTGCATTTTCTTTTATCTGCGGCAGGTAATAAGCTGGATGCTGGGTATGAGTGATGAGAGTAGGAGCTAGATGACCTATTCATGTTTAGATTCCCATTTATGGAGTATTTTAAGACTTAGTATTTTGGAGTTCTATTTCATTTGAGACTTATGTTTTGGATTATTTCTTTCATTGAGACTTTGTCGAGATAATACTTTGGAAGTTTTTGTTTTACATGACTTAGTATTTATTTTATAAGAAAGTCTTCCGCTTGCGTTAATATATTCTGATTGGCACCATAATGTTACATTTTGGCCCTTTTCGGGTTGGGGTGTTTCATGAAAACAATAATTGCATCCCAGCGTAAGAAATAATAACAATATTTATTTCGAGTTTCAGTATATAATTAAGTTAATGAATACGAAGACGTACCATAATAGTGTACATGTTACCATAAAAATGGTAATTCGGATCCAGACCAGCGGGGACCTCAGTGGGAACATCGCTCAAGTACGTAACCAATATTTGGTGTGAATATAAGCCCTATGGAAAGCTCTCCCACCGAGTTTGGTCCTCAACCAACGTCCACAACCACCGGTCAGCAATACGCTTCCCACCATCCACACCGAATATCAAATAGAAGACGCACAACACCTTAGCGACCTTCAGCGCATCACCGGACTGCTCTCTAAAATATCCAGCAGCAAATCGATCATGAATACGGTCTAACATCTGCCCCCCACGACTAAGCAATGGATACCGATCGTACACGCTCCCCTAGAAAACCGATCCTAAACCTAAACTCATATCTAGAAAATCGGATCAAGCGATGACCGATCCTAAATCTAAACTCATCGACCTGTGCATCCGGTCTAATACCTCGTATTGGAACATTTAGTTCCATACATAAATTAAAAAGTGTTTTGATGATTAATGTTGATAAGCAAAACAAAACAACGAAGAGACGAAGCAAGCATCGAAGGAAAACGAAGTGCAAAAAGCTGGAAAAACACAAAGCTAACGTACGTAATATGTGATCATTAACGTACGTAATGGTAGCAGCTTAACGTACGTAATGGATGAGAGATAACGTACGTAAAGGAGTTCAAACAAGTGAACGTTGGAGAAGTCAAAGTCAGCAAAGCATACAACGGATATATGACGTCATGAGTGACGTAATGTTAACGTACGTAACAAAGGAAAGGCTAACGTACGTAACTCAAATGATGAAACTCACTGGACTGATTTGTGAAGATGCTAACGTACGTAACCAGCCATGGTTAACGTACGTAATGAGGCTTACGTACGTAATGGAGAGCATATAACGTACGTAATGAGCAGTCTGGCAGCTAACGGCTAGTTTGAAGATGGAGCCTATAAATACCATCCCTATGGTATTGTTTGAAAAAAAAACAACTTCAAGCATACTACACATTCTTATGAGATTGATATTCATTGTATTGTTGTTGTAATATTGAGCTTACATTGAGTGATTGAGTGTTATACACAAAACCATACACGAGTGGTAAAAGAAAAGATACGATTGGATTCGGTGTTATTAAGATCAAGGATCCGGCATTGTTAGAATCGCAATCGCTATCTTAGTGAGGTTTATCTAGTACCCATAGAAAGCTAGAGCGGTTGATTCCTTGTCCGATAGAAAAGGAAAACGGTTTAACTTGGACCGACGCAAAGACAAGTACGAGTGGTTTATCACGGACCAATAGAAGACGTGATTGTAACGGTTATACCTCGACCGATAGAAGAGAGGCGTAGAGGTTTTTATCTTGATCCTATAGAAAAAGATACCGAGAGAGGACGTAGGCTCGTTTATAGCCGAACCTCTATAAATCCTCGTGTCCTTTATTTTCCGCACTTATATTTACGCTTCCGCAAACGGCGCAAATATCCGAATCGGTACCCAACAATTGGTATCGGAGCAGTACTCCAATACGCGGCTTAACATCCGAGGAGAAGATCCAAAATGGCTTTTCAAATGGCTCCCGTCGAAGGCCTTGCTCTCAACCGACCACCATTCTTTGATGGCTCAAATTATTTGACGTGGAAGAAGAAGATGTCGATATTCATCCGAGCATACGACATCGAAATTTGGAAGATTATTTGCCTTGGCCCGAAAGTTCCAATCAAATCCGACGGTACGCTCAAATCTTTCGAAGAATACGACGATGCCGATTGGAAAAATGACCATCTAAATTGTAAGGCTACTCAACTCTTATTTTGTGCCTTAAATCCGGAAGAGGTCAATCGAATCTCATCGTGTGAGAGTGCGAAAGAAATATGGAAAATTCTAGAAATCACACACGAAGGGACGACTCAAGTCAAGGAGACGAAGATAAATATGCTTCTCCATGACTACGAGTTATTCATGATGAAGGGTGACGAGTCCATCACCAATATGCTCAACCGATTCTCGGTCATCACCAATGGACTAGCTTCGTTTGGCAAACCATTATCTAGTAGTGAAAAAGTTAAGAAAATTTTACGATCACTACCTAGCGAATGGGATGGCACCGTGACCGCGATTATGGAATCTAAAGACCTCAACACGCTCGATTTTAGTGCCCTTGTTGGTTCACTAATCAATTATGAGATTGTTTTAAAATCACGAAGTGTCAAGCCGAAGCCGAAGGAACGATCGTTATCCATGAAGGCTAAGATGTCGAGGAAGAAAGAAGAAATTCCGGTGGAGGAAAGCGACGAAGAATCGGCATATTATGCCAAAAACATTAATAAGTTTCAAACCTTATTAAACCGGAGGAAGAAGGATATCTCGGGCGAATCTAAGAAATTCGACAACTTTTGTCGATTATGTGGAAAACCAGGCCACTTCGCTAAGCATTGTCGTGTCAAACCCAAGAAGGAGGTTCTCGTGGCTACTTGGAGCGATGAAGATGAAGACGATGATTTCATCAATCAAAATAATCTCGCTCTCATGGCCCGGAGTTCGTTCGACGACAGCGACGTCGAAAGCCAGGTAAGTACATCCTCCCGTGATGAACTTTTTGATGCATTTGAATTATTGCATACGGATTTTCAAAATGCATTATCGGAAATCAAATCCCTTAAGTCTAAAATTAAATCTTTGGAAATTGAAAATTCCAAAATTATCAAGAAGGGAAAATTTGTTGAAATCGATCATTCAAAGTGTATTGAAAATGAAAATATTTTGAAGGATGATCTCGCCAAAATTCAAACCGAGCTTAAATCTTTGACAAAGAAATTCTCGTGCGGAAACGAGAAATTTGAACAAATGCTTGGTGTTCAAAAATTTACTTTGAATAAAGAGGGGTTAGGATTCAAACCACGTTCGAAAAACGAATCCGTTAATCTTAAAATACCCCATTGCGAAAAGTGTTTGAAAATCGGGCATCATATTTCAAGTTGCAAAAGCCCGAGACGGACGATAAAAATTAAGAAAATTTGGGTTCCTAAAGGAACAATGGTTTCAAATACCGTCTATGTTTCCAAACAAAAACCAACTATAGGTTGGATCCCCAAAAATTGATTTTTGTATTTTACTCAGGGGGAGTATTTTTTTAAAGGGGAGATAATATTTTCAGGGGGAGTTTTTACCCTTTATGCATTTATTTATCATAAATTAGTATCATGCATATTTTATATTATGGTATTATTTATTTCAATTGATATTTTATCCACTTTTTGATGAAAACAAAAAGGGGGAGAGAAAGGAGGAAAATAAGAAAAATGGGATTAACCCTAAAAGGGGGAGAAAATCGAAAAATGAAAAGGAGAAGTCGAAAATGACAGAAAAAGAAAAATGCGGAGACGTCGAAAAGACGATGAAAATTTAAAAATGGAGAAAAGAATAGAAGGAGTCGAAAAAGAAATGGGAGAAGATTCTAACGAAACGGACAAAGTCAAAAACTTTGGTCTGTAAAGATATACATATATTTGTATTTTTGCAGGAAAATCCCATTGACGAAGTGTTGTTTTGTAATCATCAAAAAGGGGGAGATTGTTGGAACATTTAGTTCCATACATAAATTAAAAGTGTTTTGATGATTAATGTTGATAAGCAAAACAAAACAACGAAGAGACGAAGCAAGCATCGAAGGAAAACGAAGTGCAAAAAGCTGGAAAAACACAAAGCTAACGTACGTAATATGTGATCATTAACGTACGTAATGGTAGCAGCTTAACGTACGTAATGGATGAGAGATAACGTACGTAAAGGAGTTCAAACAAGTGAACGTTGGAGAAGTCAAAGTCAGCAAAGCATACAACGGATATATGACGTCATGAGTGACGTAATGTTAACGTACGTAACAAAGGAAAGGCTAACGTACGTAACTCAAATGATGAAACTCACTGGACTGATTTGTGAAGATGCTAACGTACGTAACCAGCCATGGTTAACGTACGTAATGAGGCTTACGTACGTAATGGAGAGCATATAACGTACGTAATGAGCAGTCTGGCAGCTAACGGCTAGTTTGAAGATGGAGCCTATAAATACCATCCCTATGGTATTGTTTGAAAAAAAAAACAACTTCAAGCATACTACACATTCTTCTGAGATTGATATTCATTGTATTGTTGTTGTAATATTGAGCTTACATTGAGTGATTGAGTGTTATACACAAAATCATACACGAGTGGTAAAAGAAAAGATACGATTGGATTCGGTGTTATTAGGATCAAGGATCCGGCATTGTTAGAATCGCAATCGCTATCTTAGTGAGGTTTATCTAGTACCCATAGAAAGCTAGAGCGGTTGATTCCTTGTCCGATAGAAAAGGAAAACGGTTTAACTTGGACCGACGCAAAGACAAGTACGAGTGGTTTATCACGGACCAATAGAAGACGTGATTGTAACGGTTATACCTCGACCGATAGAAGAGAGGCGTAGAGGTTTTTATCTTGATCCTATAGAAAAAGATACCGAGAGAGGACGTAGGCTCGTTTATAGCCGAACCTCTATAAATCCTCGTGTCCTTTATTTTCCGCACTTATATTTACGCTTCCGCAAACGGCGCAAATATCCGAATCGGTACCCAACACCTCGTTCGAGAACAAGACTTGCAATGCGGCATTATAGACAACCCCCCTCCCCCCACTCCTCCCGGATAAAGTGTCCAAGACACGACTCTCCAAACTCTCTAATAGTATCATCACCTACACTCCGCAGCTCAACAATAATAGTCTTAACAATCCCTAATCTAACATACCCATTTATCGAGCATTTTGAACCCCGCATATTCGGCCTCTTCCAAACAACCTGACGATTCAAATATATCTTAATTTTAGCTTCCTGAGGGTGTATTCGGGTAATTTGTAATCAGGAAAAAGTAACTAGACAATTCGAGTAACTGTAAAATTTATTTGCTTTATTTCCATCGAGTTATTCTAATTCAACTTGAGACATCATAATTCAATTTCAATCATCTAATGCAATTTGAGACATCCTAATACAATCCGAGTCATCCTAATTCGAGTAGTTTTATGTCAATTCGAATCATCCTAAATCAATTTGCATCATTCTAATTGTGGAAGAACCGATTAGTCTTCAAGATTAATTTGAGAAATCCTAATTGGTCAATTAGTCCAATTTGAGTAACTTATAAACTATATTCGAGTAAGACAAATAAAAAACGAAATAAACTAACTAAATGAAATAAGCTAACTAAACGAAACAAACTAACTAAATTCGACACGATATCCACATTTATAACATTCCCAAATTCGAATTCAACCTCGAATACGAATTACCAAGATTACATAAATAATCAATTCAACACGACATCAATTCAATCGATATCGATTTATAAATAAAGAACACGATATCAACACACGATAAGTATTCGACCGGCGGTACTTAATTCCCAAATTCATTTTCTCTATTTAATTTATTTTTTCACCGTGTAAATCGAATGCAAATCGAATGCAAATCGTGTAAATCGAATTCATGTAAATCAAATGCAAATCGTGTAAACCGAATTCGAGTAACGAATCTATTCGAGTGACACGAAAGTGAAGTCTTACCGTGTTTTCGGCAGTGGCAGCGGCGGCGGAGGACTCGTAATCGGCGTGACCGTCAGTGGTGCTATTTGGGGAACGCCTCACATTCAGGGAAGTTGAATAAGCCATCGAGAAAGAGGTAACTCGACTTGAATTCGGGGAAGTCAAATTCATGTAACTCGAATTTGAGTTGAAAAGTTTTCGTGAAACGCGAATGAAGGAGAGAAGAAACTCGATAAGCAGTGCCGACGTGAAACGCGAATGAAGGAGAGAGGCAACTCGAGGTGCAGGGTAACTCTAATGGATGAGTTTGAGGATTCTTTTATTGAGTTACTAAGCCATTCGAGTAACTCGTATATGGATAACGTGTTACTCGAATTCGAGTAACACATTTTGGCAAGGGGTCGAGTAACACGAGTTGCTGTGTCGTGTAACGTGTCACTCGACATTACACGAATTCGGGCCCGTGTAACATGTCACCCGACTAGCGTGTGATTCGAAAATAAATTCGGGTTACTCAGACTTCTCGGGTTACTCGAATTTTCGTTTCAGGTAACTTGAATTGGTTCGGGTAACTCGAAGTACTACGGGTAACTCGATTCCAATCGAGTAACCCGCATTCGGGTAACTCGGTCTTCTAAATCTTGTTACCCGATTGCCAACCTTCTACAATATTGTATTATTTTTTAAGTTGACTCGAAATTGTATTAATCGAAAATACAATATATGACTCTAATAATTCGAGTAACGGTCAATTTTGACAATTTAAGTATCAATAGAGTTGTTACTAAATTTTGGCCAAAAAAAATCTATGTATACATAAAAGGGCAAAAACAATTTATTATCACTAAAAAAATTGCACTTTAATTAAAATAACTAAACTTAAAACTTTTCTGTCTCCCATGCAACTAACTACAAAGCACCTACACCTTGTAGCTTAGCTTGTACACTTTTAGATGATGATGATGATGATGATGATGATGATGATGATGGAGCTGTTATCGGACCGATTCGGACCGGTTTTTTCTATATCCGGATCCGGTCCGATAGGTTACCGGGTAGATCCGGTTCGGATCGATAAGGGTTCCGGTTCAAATTTCAGACCCGGAACCGGTCTAAAATATATCGGGTTGAAAACCGGTCAGAAACTGGAAACCAGGCCCGAAAAATCGGAACCCGAAACCGAAAGGAAAAAAACCATTTACTTTAACCTGGAAACCGGAAACCGATTTCTTGTTGGTTCGATTTCGGGTTTAAACCCAAACCCAAATCCAAACCCAAATATAATCCTCACCTAACTCTTTGAGACAAGATAAATTATTTTATAGAGGAAAGGAAATTGGATGTTTCCTTACATTGGCGATGTGGGATGCATATCCCTCATATGAAAGCTTAAGATGAGGGATGAGAAGGCTTAAATTGAAGATGAGTTGGCTGAGATTTTATCAAGTAGTCGATGTGGGATGGATCTTTACTAGGAACATGAAGGAGCAGCAGCAAAATAAATCACATAAATGGGGGTTACAGGATTCAAACTCCAAACCTTCTGTTCAAAGGTCCAGTGTCTTAACTACTTGACCAGCATGTTATTTGTGTTTAAAACACGCAAAATTTATTAATAATATATGTATAAAATATATAAATTATAAAATACATATAAACTTTTTTTTAATTTATTACAGGGTTCTTTCGGTTTTATCGGTCCGGGTCTTATCGGTTTCGGTTCAATGTTTAGAACTCGAATCCGAACTCGTTAGTTTCCGGGTGAATTTCGGTCACAGGTATTTCAGTCGGGTTCATGATCGGATTTCGGGTTCACTCGGACCGCTAACAGCCCTGCTCAGATATGCACCTTATAGAAAAAATAAAACAAAAGTGATGAGAAATGAAAATTATTTTTTGATTTGGGCATTAGAGTTTGTGTATCGAGAACTTCCTTTGATGCTTTTTCAAGGATCATACATGTATTTAGTCAGTCGTTCACTTCAGTTCTTGATGGCCAATCGCATTAAGCTCATCATATTCTATTTATTACTTATTATTTTATTCTAAAAAAATAAACAAAAAGTAATAAAAATAGAACAGAGACAAAATAAAAAAGTTAGAAGAATACGAATATTTATTTGATAGTTAAAAAGTAATAAGAAAGTACTATAAGTATTTTTTTTCCTCAGTCCAGAATAATGGAAAGTAGACCCTACTATAATTGTGTTTTTAAATCTAAAAAAATCCAAGTGAAAAAATAAATTACAAATTATTGTTATTTGTGGGTGTTGGAAATAATGGAAATATATAAATACAAGGAGAACAAATAATATAAATGAAAACTTATGACGTAAATGCCGAGGCGAGAATTGGATTCTCTCTCCGTAAGACAAATTGCTCCGCACTTGTGCACACGGTCTATAGCAAATGTCCCCAAGATACAACGACAAACTTTGAATACGAAATGCTGCACTGCGGGTCGTAGTTCCGGCCGAACAATATAGATACTCGGGATTGAGTATAGACTCCTAGACTTCCACTAGGATGATGAATGAACCAAGTAGACTAATATGAATGTAATGCTCGAATTTGTAGACGAATCTATGTTCGAATGAGTGTATTCGAATTAATTTTTAACCATCAACTGTAGGGGCCTATTTATAGTCATAAGTGACTTTTCGCGAAGTGGTGTGACCTTTCATCCCACCTTTAATCATGAACTAATGTGTTTGTTCATGAAAATGTGTGATCCTTCATCCACCATTAAACATGAACCAATGCGACTTTTCATGAAAAGGTATGATTCATTTTCCATAATTAACCACCAAATATGGCTATTCGCGAATGGTTGCGACCTAGTAACCACCAAACATTATCTTATTTCAAGTATTATTCTTTGTAATTTAATTGCTCATTCATCCGAATTTGGATATGAACAAATAAATACGTAAAATATATCTACTCGAAATAAATACCATATTAGAATATGGTTCTACTAGGATTTTCATATCAAAATTTCCAACAATCCCCCACATGAATGACGATTAATGCAAATGCAACATGTACTTAGTCCCGACGACCCGTTATTACATAAGGATAGGTGGTAGTTAGCCTTGAACCTTCCTTAGTGTAGTGCTATCGGATTTACTCGCTGCTCGGTGAACGCGATGTCTTGAACCGATCAGCTTTTGTGTAAACCTAGACAATAACACACACACACAATAATAGATCTAATATCTCTTGTTCTTATGTTGTGTCCATTTTTGGCCTTGGACCATTCTTGGATTCATAAGTATTTTGCGTATTGTAACGTTTATAAGCGGCCACACTTCTTACTTATATAGGTGATCTCCTATAAAGAGTATTCTGCCATACTCCACCTTAAAGGCTATAGGAATCATTAAAAGATTTTTAGGCTTATCCTTTACCACACGCTGCAGGTTTGCACTTGAGAAGCTACGAGAATGGGTTTCAAATTTCAAGTGCACAACTTGAACATTCATAACTCAGTTGTCTCATTGAACCAAGTTCTTGGGATCTCCAGTCATCATGGTTGAGTGTCATTTATGAACATCCATTTAATTGTGGTTTTCAATCCATTCCCCTTACTGCATATTTGACCATATTTTATCTCAAGTAATGGCCATATTATTGTATTTGACCTTTCTTAGTCAACATACACATGTGATCAAATATATTATCTGAAGATAAATATTTGCTTTTTCAATCATTACTATATAACCTTTCTTTCTTTAGTCGTCTTAGTAATTTTACAAGTGTGAAGTGTTTACAAGATAAATTTTCTTTATTGTCCTTGTAACACACTTTCCAACATGTGATTTTAACTAAACGACATAAACGTTTGTCATACTAGTAATATTGAATTTCCTTTTTCTTTTGGGTATATTAACTGTATTTTGATATGCTAATCAAGATACCCCCACATTTCATTCGTATCTATCTAGATGCTTTTGGTTCTTTGGATGATGATGAATATTAAATATCATTCCAAATAGATTTATTCATTTGATGTGCTAGTAAACTTGTAGTTTTTCAATAATTTTTCCACTACCAAATAGCATGATTATTTCCTTGAAATAAACCATCTATCATTTAATTTGTTCCAAAAATTAAATGTTTGGATTTATAGTGAAATCATTTATCTAAACTTACAAAGTACTTAGCTGCGTTCCCCCACATTGATTATCTATTTAAAATAGACTAATCAACCATTGTTATTGACACGAGGTCAACTTGATCATTTAACTTTTTAAATGATATTCGTATTTTCTACCGTGATTACCTACTTCAAAGTAGACTAATCAATTTCCTCTATCGCTTTAAATAGAGTAATTAACACCTTCATTATCATAATTAAATGATCAATCCCTTCATTTAATTCTTAAAATTAAATGTGCATTTCCCTCTTTTCTTATAATAGAGTGATTAATACCTCTATTTAATTTTTAAAATTAAATATGCATTAATATTACATGTCTACGGTAATTAATATCTTCATTTAATTTTTAAAATTAAATGAGCATTAATTCCACATGCCTTTTGATTATCTACTTTATTGTAGACTAATCAAGATAACCGTTTTCATTTAATTCCAACGAATTAAATATATCAATTATTTCTCTACTTGAATGTAGACGAAGCAATTTCATTCATTTAATTGTATCAAATTAAATGAACATGCATCAAATACTAAATATTTGATTATATATATATATATATATATAAAATATATTATATATATTCAAGGAAGGCTTTATTTATTTACATGCCTTTATTATAGATAGTCCTATACGACTTTCTATATACAAGTTTATGACAAGTCACACGGGCCTTTCCTTGAGTCGGAAGCGTGAGCCTAGCAGACTCGCCTTGAATCCGATGATTGTTCCGTGGCCAATCCTCTTCTTGCGTAGGCGCCACTTGTAGCCTAGCGGGGTTGTGCCTGGAATATTTTCAAGTAGGTCCCATTGGAACTTACAAATGATCCCCGCCATTTCTTCCATGAGGAGATTCATCTCATTGCGGATTTCTTCCCTCCATAAGGGAGCATCTTTGCCTGTGAAGGCTTCCTCGATCGTACGAGGATCATCTTCCGTTCCTTCTAAGTGTGGGCCATCGACCTTCGCCTTCTTGGCTTGGTGGGAGTGGTCAATGCCTCCAACGTCGAACGTTACCTCCAAGGCATTCCAGAGTTCCTTCGAGGTGTGGCAACCTGTAAACATGACATAGATAGGAAAACTAAGGTGATAAAGAATTTGATTACGACATTCAAAATCACCGTTACTCCAGACGGTCATTATGGCGAAGTTGAGGTTGTCAAACACCTCCGGTTGGGCAGCAAGTGGGTATTCCGTTAGGAATCGAGCCATGTCAAACATTGTGAGAAACAACATCATTTCGTCCCTCCAACGACGGAAATCAGTTCCGCAGACGACAACTTCCTCGTATAAATAGTAGACTCCATCTTCCAACATAAACTAGTCCAGAAAACAACCTCATTACAGCCCCTTGAACACGAACCTTTGGACCTCCAAATCCGATCTACACCGTTCAGAATTTAGATAGAGACCTTATTAAGTTATCGTCCAGAATTCAAGACGATCCAACGGTTGAAACTCCGGGAAACGTCAAAACAAGATGGGTGACCCGACCAGAAAAATACATACGATTTTTCTGTTATGTTTTCTATTGGATTCCGAATTTGTCTTACGATTGTTATTTGTGGGTGTTGGAAATAATGGAAATATATAAATACAAGGAGAACAAATAATATAAATAAAAACTTATGACGTAAATGCCGAGGCGAGAATTGGATTCTCTCTCCGTAAGACAAATTGCTCCGAACTTGTGCACACAGTCTATAGCAAATGTCCCCAAGATACAACAACAAACTTTGAATACGAAACGCTGCACTGCGGGTCGTAGTTCCGGTCGAACAATATAGATACTCGGGACTGAGTATAGACTCCTAGACTTCCACTAGGATGATGAATGAACCGAGTAGACTAATATGAATGTAATGCTCGAATTTGTAGACGAATCTATGTTCGAATGAGTGTATTCGAATTAATTTTTAACCATCAAGTGTAGGGGCCTATTTATAGTCATAAGTGACTTTTCGCGAAGTGGTGTGACCTTTCATCCCACCTTTAATCATGAACTAATGTGTTTGTTCATGAAAATGTGTGATCCTTCATCCACCATTAAACATGAACCAATGCGACTTTTCATGAAAAGGTATGATCCATTTTCCATAATTAACCATCAAATGTGGCTATTAGCGAATGGTTGCGACCTAGTAACCACCAAACATTATCTTATTTCAAGTATTATTCTTTGTAATTTAATTGCTCATTCATCCGAATTTGGATATGAACAAATAAATACGTAAAATATATCTACTCGAAATAAATACCATATTAGAATATGATTCTACTAGGATTTTCATATCAAAATTTCCAACAATTATTACCCCATATATCCTAATGTATCACACATCAGTACATTCATGAGCTGTTGAGCTACAGGGATTTGTATAAAACACTTGCAAGTTTCTCCTTTTCTTTTCACCATACATATAGCAAACCTTTTCCTCTCCGTCTTCATAATACCCTCTCGATGGGAAAGAACTCATGGTTGACAGCAGTCAAGAGGGCCTTCAGGTCTCCAAGTAAAGACTCCGAGAAAAAGAGTTGCAGAAGAAAGGTGGAGCATCAGCAGGAAGATGAAGAAGAGAAGGTAATAGCATATATATTGCATCGATCAAGTTATTTTTTTTTTCGTTTTGCCATTTTAAACACATAGATTGAATTAGTTTGGTGTTCCTGGCTTTAATTGTTATGTGCAGAAGACTGAAAGGAGGATGTGGCTATTCAAGAAACAATCCAACAATAGTCATCAACTCAGTGAGGCAATCAAACAAACAGATTGCTTGCCGCCTAAAACTCCCGCTTTTCCGGCCGGCCAGAGGCACGCCATTGCGGTGGCAGAAGCAGCCGTCGCCACCGCTAAATCTGCCGTGGAGATCATCCGATTGGCACAGCCCTCCAATGCTACTTCATATAATAATCTGCATTCTGCAGCCAGAGTCATCCAGACAGCTTTTAGAGGCTACCTGGTAATTTCTTTCTTTTTTTTTTTTTGACTTCCTTGTCCTGGAGATGGTTAAAAAAAATGGTGGTCCTCACTTGTATTTTTGAGTAATTTTTAGGCAAGGAGAGCTCTTATTGCCCTTAAAGGGATAGTGAAGCTTCAAGCTTTAATCAGAGGTCAGAATGTACGAAAGCAAGCAACGCTGTCCATGAAATGCATGCAAACATTGCTCCGAGTGCAGGCAAGAATGCGAGATCAACGTGCGCGCTTTTCGCACGACGGAGGAAGAAGGTCCATGTTTGCAGAAGATACCAACAATTTTTGGGAGTCTAATAATAATAAGTATCTTAATGATATCAGAGAGAGAAAGTCGAGAGTAAATTTTTTTCCTTCATTTTTTGTTCAAAGTGAAAAGAATTAAGTTGCAGAGATGATACTTATTTATGTTGTTTGTTTTTGTGTTTACTACTACAGTCGAGAGATGGAAGCTGCATAACAGATGATTGGAGGGAGTGCCCGCGCACACTTGAAGAGCTTGGAACAATACTAAAAGCAAGAAATCAAGCTGCATTGGCACATGAAAAGTCCCAGCTGGCTTTTGCTTTCTCTCAACAGGTAATGACATTGCAAAACACTCCATAATGACATTTAAAGTTTTTTTTTTTTAGAATGTATGTATGAATGAATTCTTCTCTTTTCCCTTTCCAGAACAAAATACTGGATTCTGATAGATACACAATTAAGGAGGACGACGACGACTCTGGGGGAGAAAGTGAGACAGAAGACAGAACAAAATGGCTCGATAAATGGGGGATGTCCACAGAACAGCAATGGGAAAACACCACCTACTGCAGGGCTTCAACTGATGACTACAAACGAGGAGGAGACACTAATATAAAAACCATTGAGATCGACTCACTAAAAACATCCTCATCATCATACCCATCCACAACAACAAACGGCCGGAAATCGCGCTGCCAAAGTCCAATATACAGACAAGTCATCCCACAATCTCCTCACCGTAGATCACAATCCCCATGCCCCCCAATATCCAAAAAGAAATCCCCCCAGATTCGTCCCTCGAGCCCTAGATGCATAAAAGAAGAAAAAAGCTATTCAACTGCAAATACGCCTTCTTTACGCGTCAACAGCACAATCTCGCGCTCTAGCAATTCCTCGGTCCCTAGTTACATGGCGGCTACTGAGTCGGTGAAAGCAAGAATCCGATCGCAGAGTGCGCCGAGACAGAGGCCGTCGACGCCTGAGAGGGAGCGGAGCGGATATGTGTCCGGATCTGCTGGACCCGTCAGGAAGCGGTTGTCGTACCCCATTCCAGAACCGTATTGTGTGAATTTCGGATTCGGGTGCAGTGCCTTGAGTCAGAATCAGGCTAGTCCGAGCTTCAAGAGCGTTCAAACCGGCTACGTCGGGATGGAGGAGCAGTCCAATTTTTCGTGCTACACGCAGAGTATTGGCGGAGAAATCTCGCCGTCCTCCACCACTGATTTGAGAAGGTGGTTGAGGTGAAAGCAGTTTAGGAGAATTATGTGTTTCTAAATTTGACGACGAAACTTGAGGGGTTGATAGTATAGTTGAATGAGTAATTGAACAACTCGTGTATTTTCTCTTCCACTCTCTCTCTCTGTGTTTTTTCTCCTCTCCTTTTTTTTTCCGTCTGAAGCTAAAAGTAGAAGAAATGCTGGAGTTGGCAGTGGTTATTTTCAAGTTTTTTTTTTTTTTTTTTTTTTTTTTTTCCAAATAGTCAGTCTTGCTTCAACCAATCCTGTACTGAATCAACTCGACATTAATTGCTTCGATCATAACTGTTACATATGCTTTTTTTAGTGATGCTAAACAGACTCTAGACATAACCCGATCGACTTTTCAATTAAGCTCGGATTATGTAATTTTTTTGTTATGAATAAAATGTAAAATGCTCATGCGAAAGGAAGAAAGTTTTCATTTAAATATGAAAATAAGAAATTATCAAATCTTTAAGAAAGTTTTCATTTAAATATGAAAATAAGAAATTATCAAATCTTTATTTTTGAGCTACATTTATAGCCATATATTGAAGACTTTAAAGGTTGACAATTTTGTCATTTCATACTCCAAAGTTTACTATAAATAGATGTGTTTGGGGAGATGGAAAACACATCAATTCTAAGCATTCTTGAGCTATAGAATTCTCCCTCATTTTCTCTCCTCTTTTAATATAGAAAACTTTTGGTAGTTTTTGCTACAAAGTTGAAGGGTTATAATCATTGTAAATATCCTCCAAATATATTAGTGAAGTTTCGGATCCCTCCGATCGTGGACGTAGATCATTTGATCAAACCACGTAAATTCTTGTGTGGTTTATTTATTCTTGTTTTCATAACACGTTATCAGCACGAGTTATTTCTGAAAAAAGGTTAGTATTATTCGAGTTTGAATTTATTTATACTAACTCGTTTTTATCCTTGTAGAGAAAATGGCCGGAATTGAAAACAAAAAATTCCAGATCCTCGATGTCATTGGAAATAACTATCTATCATGGTGCCTTGATGTTAAATTGCACCTCCAAGGTATGAGACTGGCTACTACCTTGGAATCTGTGTAACTTGCTAATGCCGATATTAAAAATGAGGCAAATGCAATTAGGGCTGGGATTTTTACCCGAAGAACCGAATTTTAATAAGAACCGAACCGAAAAATTCGATTCCGGTTCCGGTTTTTTTATTATTAACCGGTTTCGGTTCTTAATTCGGTTCCTTTTTAATAATTCGGTTCCAGTTCCGGTTCCTATTTTATGATGTTAGAAAAAACCGGTTTGGAACCGGTTCTATATATATTATATATAATTATAAAAATAATATTATATATAATTTTTTTACATAATATAGGTATTAAATAAAGCAAATTAAATGTATTTTGTTCAAAATATTACACATTAAATTCGATTTCTACTTAAAATTCGTTTTTTTTTTTACAAAATTCGGTTTTTTTGCACAATTCGGTTCCTAAAAGAACCGAAAAACCCGGATTTTACACATTAAATTCGGTTCCGGTTCCTAATTCGGTTCCTGAAGAAAAAACCAGTTTTTTCGGTTTCGGTTCCTGAAAAAAGTGGTCAAAAATCGAACCGGTTTATGTATTTAAAAATCGGTTCCGGTTCTTTAATTTTTTACCAAGAACCGAACCGGTCCCAGCCCTAAATGCAATGATATTTATGCGCAATCATTTATCTGAGGATTGAAGAATGAATATATACAAATTGAAAGGCCTTCTGAGCTCTGGAAGAAGCTCAAAGACAGATTTGATCACACCAGAACTGTAATATTGCCACAGGCTCAATATGAATGGCAACTACTAAGATTGCAAGATTTTAAATCTGTTGCTGATTAGAATTCAGCCTTATTCAAAATTGAGTCTCGACTGGCCTTGTGCAGTACACAGCTATCTGAGACTGATAAGCTGGAAAAAACATTCACCACGATGCATTCCTCAAATATGGTGCTTCAACAACAATACAGACAACGACAATTTCAAACATATTCTGAGCTAATTTCAGTTCTTCTCACGACTGAGAAGACAAATGAGTTATTATTAAAAAAATCATGAACTACGACCTTCTGGGTCCCGTGTCGAACCTGAAGCACATACCAGCTCTGGTAGAGCTGCCGGCCGGTTCAAGAGCCGTGAAAATAAACCCGGGCGTGGAACCCGGAATAGTGGTGGACGTGGTGGCTACCGTCAAAATAATTACATAAATGACCGCGGCGGGCGTAACTATAATAATCGTGATAATTATCATTATTCCCGTCAAAATAAATATTCCGACAGACCAAGGCAGTCAATTCACGGGCATCGTGATAAGGGAAAAATGCCTATGGAAAATTATGGTGATGATCCATGTCGTAGATGTGGTATAACTGGACATTGGACTAAATATTGTCGTACTTCCCAACACCATGTGGATTTATATCAGGCATCAATAAAAAATAAAGGCAAAGATGCACAGGCTCATACCACCGAAACATTCGAGCCATCCAAAGCTATTGAGGCCAACACATCTGGGAACATATTTGATGAAAATCCTGACCAGGACTGGAAATCACTTGAGCTAGCAGATTTCCTTGAAGATCCTGGTTCAGTGGGACATGACGATGAATGGCTGAAATAAAATATTTATGTAATTATATGTCGTATCTTTACTTTCTGGCTTGTAATACCCCAATTGTTTTTGTGTGTATTTCTTTATGTATAATATAAAAATCAATAAAATCATCTATATTTTTATATTAAAATTCTCCCACTTCCAACGGCTATGAACGGCTAGTAATAGTGATTTTTGATTCTATAAATATGCACACATTTTCTTCAACAACTCACTCATATCCTCTACCCTCTTATAGAAATTCTTAAGCATCTTCATCCGACTTTCTTCGAAAATGATTAATGAATCTCTCGTCTTTATTTTCACAATGATCAGCATGATCATAATACTGATGTTTAGCAAAGACTTCCCTCCGGAATTATTCTGGATTGGTGTTTCATTTATCATTTATATTGTTGGCCTTGTATCGGCACTAATGATACATACAAAAATGTATTATTGAAAAAAAATTATGTATGTTTATATTTCCATTATCAATAAAAAAATAATTCATGTCTTAAATATTTATTATATGATGATTTGATTGAACAGGAATACAAATGGAAAGTATAGAACAGATACACAATTGTCTTGTTGATAGTGCAACAACGCACTCAATATTTATAAATAAAGCATATTTCTCAAGCATGAAATTATGCAAGACGCACGTTACAACTATATCTGGTCCCGTAGAGATTATTGATGGCTCCGGGAATGCAACTGTGATGTTGCCTAATGGAACAATTTTACACATTGAAAATGCGTTATTATCTGGTAGATCGAAACGAAATCTACTGAGTTTTAAGGATGTACGCCTAAATGGCTATCACTTGGAAACAGTGATTGAGAATAATAAAGAATATCTATGTATCACATCCTATAAAATGGAAACTCGACTTGTCCACGAGAAAATTGAAGCAACAACTTATGGACTGTATTGTGTCCCTAATCGAGCTTTTGAAATCTACGCTACCATGGCTTGGAAGCTGGTGAATCCTGATATATTTGGGTTATGGCATGATCGCCTTGGGCACCCAGGAACTTCAATGTTACGTAGGATTATTGAAAATACTCATGGACATCCATTAAAAGGCACAAAAATGCTAATGTCCAAAGATTATTTCTGTGAATCATGCTCACGCGTAAAACTTATTACTAAACCTTCTATGGAAAAAGTTGGTTATGAATCACCATTATTTTTACAACGCATTCATGGTGATATTTGTGGACCAATACATCCAGCAAGTGGACCATTCCGATATTTTATGGTCTTAATAGATGCATCATCCAGATGGTCCCACGTATGTTTATTATCTGCCAGGAATGTTGCTTTTGCACGACACTTGTCCCAAATTATTAAACTCTGAGCACATTTTCCTGAATATCCTATAAAAAATATAAGAATGGATAATGCCAGAGAATTCACATCAAGGACTTTTGATGATTATTGTGAAGCACTGGGAATCAATGTTGAGCACCCAGTAGCACATGTCCACACTCAAAATGGATTGACGGAATCCATGATTAAACGAGTCCAAATCATTGCTCGTACATTATTAATGTAACACCCCCAAGATATTCGAGGCATATTACAGCGCTGTGAATCCCTATATGGGACCCACCAGGCTGAACAACATCATACCCATCGACTCGTTCGAAACGACAAAAGAACACCTCGTCATAAAGACGCAAAACAGAATAATCCACCCGGTTCAACCGGTCAAACATAACATCATCATCCAACACAAACATAATAGGCAACAATACAATCCGGACGAACAAGAACTCTTAAGTACTCGAGTACTACTATTAGTTCAAAAACCACAAAAGATGAAAAGATGAAAGACACTAAGACGACACTCGTGCACAATCATCACGCACGGCCATCATCCGTGTACTGGTCCAGCGCCCGCTCGTCTCGATGAACCTGACCTGAAATTCATAAAACGAATTTCCCCAAAACGGGTCCCCAGAGGGGTTAGCAATTACGCTAGTACAAGTAACTAAATGAACAACTTACATCTTACACATATAGTAAATGCATGCAATCAAGAAAACATAGTTCCAAAACACTCATTTCCGGAAATGCCAATATCGAATCACATTTGTAAAAATGCACCACAATTAACCGCGGACCCACAGCTTCGTGGATCCCTACCGAGACCCCGTCGGATCTAACCCGTAGTGGTTAAAAGCAACTCACGGTTCCACAGCTTCGTGGAGCCCTACCGAGACCCCGTCGGGTCTAACCCGTAGTGAGTATACATACACACACACATTTCCCATACAATACTACTATGTCAAGATCGTAAGTTCATAAGGATACTTGCCTCGGTTAATAGACGGTGACACGAACGGAACGGAAGAATCAAGCACGACCGCGAGGAACCGACGAATGAACCTAACGATTCGAATAACACAATCACAACCACTCCTAAACGATTACGGAAATGGAATACACCCGAAAACCCGCCTACGATTCATGTATATTCGTACAAAAATAACAACGAGGGCGGACCACAACCAAACCCTCTCGATTTCACAAAACCATGAAAATATACCATGAATCCGTAGGAAAACTAATTATACCAACAAGATTAATCATATTCGTCATGAATCCACCAACAAAACGGAACGGATCGGAAGAAAATCCCAAAACCCCCAAATTATCCAAAAGTAGGGTTCTAAGAGATTTACCGTGGATTAGAATGAATGATTCGTGTTGATGTTGTTATAATACTCCAAGAACTCAAGAAAGATGTTGGATGAGATGATTGGAGGAAGAAATCGCCAAGGAAATCGCCCCGGAATCGCCTTCGCCGCGGAGAGAGGAAGAAATGAGAAATTATGTTTATCTCGGTCAACTCCCTGGTTTATATTGTAACACCCCCAAGTTATTCAGGGTATATTACAGCGCCGTGAGCCCCGCCGTGGGACCCACAAGGCTAAACATACGCGGAACTATAAACTTGACCGAGAAGGTCTACATACAATGGAAAGAAAGACGATACAAATGGTATTCAAAACCATAACCAATGAAACCATATACATCACTGCACAAATCAATACCTCGGCAACACAGGCCGGAACATCAAGGAAACTGAAATACAATACTCGAGTATTTAAAAATCCATTCCAAAGACAACAACACCGAATGGAGGAATCAAGAAAATAACCGAGACAAGACACGATATCACACTTGCCCATCATCTTCATGCCGACCCGATACCCACTGTCCGCTCTCCTGGAACTGAAATACATGAAACGTATTTCCCCCATAAAGGGGTTAGCCGTCGAATAGCTAGTGCAAGTATAACAATATGAAACATAATACTCCTCGACAATAAAGTAAATGTAATCCGTCAATTCATCAATATCCATCAATTCATCAATATCCGTCAATTCATCAATTTAAGACTAGTATTCCGGAATAACTAAATCTCATAAGACGTATGTGAATGCCGTAGAAACGGTTCGTTCACCTCATACGCCGTTACGTATGTGAATGCCGTAGAAACGGTTCGTTCACCTCATACGCCGATACATGTAGGAATGCCGTCAAAACGGTTCGTTCATTACATGCCAACAATATATCTATGAATGCCGTAAAACGGTTCGTTCATGATATGCCATCAATATTTCTATGAATGCCGTAAAAACGGTTCGTTCATATCATACCATCAATTCCTCTTACTTTCAAAGTCGAGAACGTACAATCATAAATGTATACTTGCCTTAATAAACGTTACCGAAGATCCCGAAGAACATGGTTCGACCGGGAAGCTTGAACCACGAAGAAGACAACGAACGGAAGGGTTCCGACTTGAGTTCTTCACAAGGATTTCGTCCTAAGTCATATCAATGATAAATCAACAATAAATGCGATGAATAATAATCGTACAACGCACAAAACCCCCTCTTAGACCTTTTGTCGGACACTTTCAAGGCGTCGACTAATAACTCAACCAAAACGACGAATCAATACAATCCAACCGTGGAATAACGATGGGAATGATAGAATACACTTAAATAATCATCAATCCATCACTAGTCTAAATTACTACGGATTAAAAGGATGAAGTCAAACAAAATCCCCAATTTCCAACATAAAATTCGAAGTGTTCTTGAATAATCTTTCAATAATCCGATGAATACTCAAACATGTCCATAATCATGCATATATATCTTCTTTCCACATGATTTTAACATCCAAAACATCATTACCCAATACAAAATCGAAATCCAAGATGTTGAAGAAATTACCTCTTGAAAATCCAAGCACTACGATTCGAAGAATACGCGATAGCTTGATGATCCGAGCTTCCCCACCAAATGAAAATGATAAAAATTTAATACTCAAGAGGTAGATGATGCAAAGTTCTCTCCCCAAGCTCTCTCTCGTGTGGGTTGAAGAAAATGGAGAAATGATCGGATTTTGCTGAAAAACGTAATTATACGATTGATCGCATCGTGTGCCGCGGCTCGGCCAAAGTGTGCCGCGGCACGAGTCTGACGGTTTTGGCCGAATCTGGAAAATGAGAGTGACTTAGCTATTTCGACCATAACTCCCTCGTCTGGACTCCGATTGACTCGCCGTTTGAACCATTGGAAAGCTAACTCGATGCTTTATAATATTGCGAAGATTCAGAATTTTTGGAGTTTCCAAAAATTAATGGTGATTTAACAAAGTCGAACTCATACGTGGAAAAGTCGCTAAAGAACACGGAATTCAACAGAACGATACCGAAACGAACTCGGATGACAAAAAGTGTAGAATTAATCATTCTCAGGATGACGAAACGGTCCCAAGAAAGTCTTCAAAACAGACTTTCGCCAACAAAGAAAAATTACCGGAAATCGAATTTGCGGATATTACATTCTACCCTCCTTAAAAGAAGTTTCGTCCCGAAACTTAAAACAACTAGGGAGAAGCAATATCCCGCCGGGAAAACTCAACGAGATACACAAGAAACGCGTAACTTACGCCCAACGGCGAAACGTTACAAGTAACACAACAATACATTACCCGAAGGTAATCCAAGCCAACGCTGAAGTAAATACGAATCACAATGTCTGAAGGCTCCAATAGAAATACCAATACGTCGCAATGGCTTGAAAGCCCCTCAACCGAAGCTGTATATCACGATGGCCTGAAAGCCGAACATCCCAAAGCTGTAAATCATCACAATACAGATCTCAAAGAAACAAACCTGACTGTCGAACATACCCCTCTGGCGTATGAACGCTTAATCACAAAACGTCGAACACATCCAATCAATCATGGACTACGAACGATCAAAAAAATTGTACGGCTCAAAGATGGACATCACAGTACGCCCGATCCGGAAATGTGTCCGTGCACATGTCCACCCCGTATACGGAATCCAGAATATACGTGTGACAATGTACCTAATTAGCCTCAAGAACTACGTCTCATGTGCACGGTCCAATGCGGAAATATCCACGCATGACCATCGAGTGCCTGGCTAAAAATCCTACACATAACCAATCGGCACGCAGACATGATTCCAGATATGCCACGATACAACATGACAACGAAACTCAAGGGATAAAACATCCAATACGGATCATACGACTCACCAAGTGAACGATGACACATGAATAATGAAAGATCGACACGACCAACGATATTCAAAACAACCATCCTGGGATCAGAATTCCCTAAGGACCGATTAACACGGCAATAATCACAACACCACAATTGAAATCCTCAAACCTCAACGATCACAAAAATATCGAGTTAACAAGAATAATAGTGTGCTTCATTGAGTCTGCCAACACGACAATAATAATTAAACGTATTGGAACTCTCCTCGACGGTCCCAATTCAATACTTCGATTCTGGTAGAATGGCGATCGATAACAACGATACAACGGATGAGAATATCTTTGACAACGGATGGGAATTATCTTCGATAATCCCAATTCAATACCTCGATTACCTTAGAATGGTCAATCGATAATCAATGATACGATAGAATAGATGTCCCGGTGTCTTAAACCGACCACCGAAACGGAGATGAAAAAAAAAGGATATATCAAACGTCTCCAATCGGTTAATGTAATATTAATAGAAAAACACTGATATCAATGACGACGATCACCACAATATCTCAATGGAACACCATCACAATCACAATCGATACGTCGATACCGCGAATCGGCAATCGACAGCGACTTTACCAACAAGTATCGCAATGCCTCGAATCGGCCTTTAACAAACAACAGTAACATTTGGCATAATTTGCCGACGGGCGTCGTGTCAACCAATCCCCTGATATCAATACAATCATAAAGAGGCCATGTCCCAAAATGATACACACAATCGTACGCCTACACGATAACATTAGTCTCATTGATTAGTACGAGTATAAAACTTGTCTCGATATCAATACAACGTCATTACCAATTCGGATTGATTTCGTCTTACGAATTCCCTCAGTCTCGAACAAGAAAAACTACGAACCCTACAACCAAAAACGCAACACAACACACATAATACACGATCAAACATCATACATAATACTAAGACTAAGGATTAATAATCAACAGTTTGATGACGACCAATATCAACACCACCAAATCACAAACTCAACCGTTTGAACCATATCTCGACTAAACACACCGAACAATCCAACTCGGCATAATCGACAAACCCCATCCACAATACGAGTGAAATATGATGATCATATCCGCAACAAATGAGGACCAATAATAAGGGTCTAAATATTATCGGTTCCAAACTCAATTCTTAAATACGAATTGACAAGGTTCCCTTCTCGTAAATCCGTAGTTAAAATTTTCCAATGATCATCGTTAATTCTAACCATCCAATTAGTTCAACATTATAGATAATCATATTTTAAGGTTATCAAACAATCCAATCATTCGATTTGAATATTTGCTCCGTACGTATGGGCTTCCAAATTCAGAGATGAATAATAGTCTCATCAAGCTCATAATCACATTCGTATTTCCTATACGAATATTATTTCCAACACATAGTTTAGCTCTAGATATGAATATTCCATATTCATATTCAAAACATCAACACTTCTTAAAAAATTTCATCACCTCGGATAATTCAAGAGTTCTGCAAGAACATGAAATATTCGAAATCACGTTCAGAACAACATATCCGAGGTACATATCTCCATGTTATCATTTCCTTCATCATGTCATTCATACAACCTCAAGAATCACAACAAAACCCTTATCGTCATATGAAGAAGATCTCAATAATCATATCAACATCCGAAATCTCTTATTACGATTCCAATAAATCTCGTATAGCATTATCACATGATACCAAGATTGTAACACCCCAGATCCTCCTGGGAATATTACACGCCGTAAACCCTTCTCACAAGGATTTACCAGGCTAAGCACAAATTTCCACGTCATTTCAAAAATGCCAAAAAGACTGATGACGGTAATATTTTTCAAATACTAAAAAAAAATCATTTTCCAAATACCGTCAAAACGATCAAGGTTAAAATGCCGAAAACTCAGTTTAGGGAATCGGTTTTACAAAATAAAATTCAGTTGGCAAAATACCAAAATCCATTTCAAAAATACTCATGCAACGGATAAAAGTACAGTCCAATTTATGCATTTACATTGAAATAAAAACGAACATCAAAATGCGCGATTCCCAACATACTCCCTCCCAAGTAGTAATCCTTAAAGAAAAAAAAATGAACCACTATCAAAGGGATACGAGGATTACTTTGTATGGACTAACCACGAAGAAGAATAATTTGAACTCCATTCCAAGAATCATCAAAAACTTCAAGAACAATACTTAAATCGGAGCTCTCCATCTTAATCTTGTTTAAGAGAATCATCTCTCAATGTTTAGGAACTTCAAGTACTTCCCAAGGCTCTCTCTCTCTATTGACTGAATGAAGGAGAATGGACAAAATGCCTCTCAGCACTCGTCTATCCTCTCTATAAAACACATCACTAGCGCGTGCTAGGCCTTATATTAAGCATGCGCTACATGACTAACGTGCGCTATCCTTCCTTGATAGCGTGCGCTATCGGGCAATCCAGAAGCTACTATATTACTTCGAAATTCATCTAACGTACGTAATGCCCATGCATTAGCGTACGCTAACAGGCGTTGACTTGCTACAGTATCGTGCCCCCACATGCCAAAAGCATCCGCGGTTACCGGGATTCCTTTGACCGATATGGAATTAGCGTGCGCTAATCATACGGTTTTAACGTGCGCTAGCTCTACACGACAACTCTTGCTGACCTTATCTGGACACGCGTCGAACATGGCAGGTCCGCCGAAGCTAAGATTCCATTAATGGCGATCTGGTGTTAGCGTGCGCTAACCAACATGCGTTAGCGTGCGCTAACTGAATATAAAAATCAATCTGGGCCTACCTGTCGGCCACCTTTCGGAACTAACCCAGCAAGTTGTTACGCACGTTAGGGGTCCTCCTTAGTGCACGTAACCGAATCTCTCAGCGTGTGCCAAGTATGCACCGTAGCGTACGTTAAGTATATGTCTTAGTGCACGCTAGGCATATCTTGTAGCGTGCGCTAACGTAGCTGTACTTAGCCATTTTTCGCTATTCTCGACATAAACACATTCAATAATATTGTCATACGTTCACATCATCCTCAAGTACAATTGTCCATCAACGACATCCAACATATAAACGAAAAAAATTATATCCGAAAAATCGGGGTATTACACTCTACCCCCTTTAAAAATAAGTTTCGTCCTCGAAACTTGCAATCACTCGCACAAACAACATTTCAACGGAAATTTAAATTCACCAAGAATTATCGAATAATCCGAACAACATACTTACAAGTCTGCGAAGTCGAAGATCTCCCGTGATACTAGCATGCGACTCCTAAACAAAGTCTCAACATAATACCGATACACACCACTATCGCAATTAGCAACTTAACAAAATCTCAAGGAAGAGTTCACGTCCATGACCACGGCCACGATTCTTCCTACTTTCAGCCAACATTCTGAAGGGCACATCCGTGCGTAAGTATAATCCGAATCGCACATTCTCGAAGTGACCAAATCCCAAGAATACCAAGCTATAAACGAAACGATTAAGAAAAATACAAGAAGAGTGAGAGGACTTACAAGTACCGGTCGCACTGTGATGATGGCAGAGTAGTGATACTGTGGGCAAATGCCGACTCAATCGATCCAAAAGACCGACAGCCTAGGTATCTATAAACCTAAGCTCCGATACCATATTCTGTAACACCCCCAAGTTATTCAGGGTATATTACAGCGCCGTGAGCCCCGCCGTGGGACCCACAAGGCTAAACATACGCGGAACTATAAACTTGACCGAGAAGGTCTACATACAATGGAAAGAAAGACGATACAAATGGTATTCAAAACCATAACCAATGAAACCATATACATCACTGCACAAATCAATACCTCGGCAACACAGGCCGGAACATCAAGGAAACTGAAATACAATACTCGAGTATTTAAAAATCCATTCCAGTACAACAACACTGAATGGAGGAATCCAAGAAAATAACCGGAGACAAGACACAGTATCACACTTGCCCATCATCTTCATGCCGACCCGATACCCACCTGTCCGCTCTCCTGGAACCTGAAATACATGAAACGTATTTCCCCCATAAAGGGGTTAGCCGTCGAATAGCTAGTGCAAGTATAACAATATGAAACATAATACTCCTCGACAATAAAGTAAATGTAATCCGTCAATTCATCAATATCCGTCAATTCATCAATATCCATCAATTCATAAATTTAAGACTAGTATTCCGGAATAACTAAATCTCATAAGACGTATGTGAATGCCGTAGAAACGGTTCGTTCACCTCATACGCCATTACGTATGTGAATGCCGTAGAAACGGTTCGTTCACCTCATACGCCGATACATGTAGGAATGCCGTCAAAACGGTTCGTTCATTACATGCCAACAATATATCTATGAATGCCGTAAAAACGGTTCATTCATGATATGCCATCAATATTTCTATGAATGCCGTAAAAACGGTTCGTTCATATCATACCATCAATTCCTCTTACTTTCAAAGTCAAGAACGTACAATCATAAATGTATACTTGCCTTAATAAACGTTACCGAAGATCCCGAAGAACATGGTTCGACCGGGAAGCTTGAACCACGAAGAAGACAACGAACGGAAGGGTTCCGACTTGAGTTCTTCACAAGGATTTCGTCCCTAAGTCATATCAATGATAAATCAACAATCGTACGATGAATAATAATCGTACAACGCACAAAACCCCCCTCTTAGACCTTTTGTCGGACACTTTCAAGGCGTCGACTAATAACTCAACCAAAACGACGAATCAATACAATCCAACCGTGGAATAACGATGGGAATGATAGAATACACTTAAATAATCATCAATCCATCACTAGTCTAAATTACTACGGATTAAAAGGATGAAGTCAAACAAAATCCCCAATTTCCAACATAAAATTCGAAGTGTTCTTGAATAATCTTTCAATAATCCGATGAATACTCAAACATGTCCATAATCATGCGTATATCACTTCATACCCCATGATTTTAACATCCAAAACATCATTACCCAATACAAAATCGAAATCCAAGATGTTGAAGAAATTACCTCTTGAAAATCCAAGCACTACGATTCAAGAATACGCGATAGCTTGATGATCCGAGCTTCCCCACCAAATGAAAATGATAAAATTTAATACTCAAGAGGTAGATGATGCAAAGTTCTCTCCCCAAGCTCTCTCTCGTGTGGGTTGAAGAAAATGGAGAAATGATTGGATTTTGCTGAAAAAAACGTAATTATACGATTGATCGCATCGTGTGCCGCGGCTCAGCCAAAGTGTGCCGCGGCACAGTCTGACGGTTTTGGCCGAATCTGGAAAATGAGAGTGACTTAGCTATTTCGACCATAACTCCCTCGTCTGGACTCCGATTGACTCGCCGTTTGAACCATTGGAAAGCTAACTCGATGCTTTATAATATTGCAAAGATTCAGAATTTTTGGAGTTTCCAAAAATTAATGGTGATTTAACAAAGTCGAACTCATACGTGGAAAAGTCGCTAAAGAACACGGAATTCAACAGAACGATACCGAAACGAACTCGGATGACAAAAAGTGTAGAATTAATCATTCTCAGGATGACGAAACGGTCCCAAGCAAGTCTTCAAAACGGACTTTCGCCAACAAAGAAAAATTACCGGAAATCGAATTTGCGGATATTACATATATAGCCGGGGAGTGTTAGCGCGCGCTAATCCTCAAGGTTAGCGTGCGCTAACGGGATGAAAATACAGACCAAACAATTGGCGTCCCAGTCCAGTAGCCAGATTTCTGGCCGTTAGCGTGCGCTACTCGAAACGTAGCGTGCGCTAATAACCTCTCGGTAGCGCGCGCTATCGACCAATAGCGTGCGCTACCTGGACATCAGCCGAGTCCAGAAGCTAACTGCCCAAAACTCACCTGACCCGATAGCGTGCGCTAACGTACAAATGTAGCGTGCGCTACCTGGCACCTGACCGAGTTCAGTAGTAAACTGTCCAGTACTGGACACTCACGCTAGCGCACGTTACCTGGAAATCTCAGCGTGCGCTAGCCCCCGACATTAGCGTGCGCTAGACTATGTAGCGTACGCTAATCCGCCAGTCCAGAGGGTTGGAAACAGCACTGCCACTCCCAGGGCTAATTCGCTAGCGCGCGCTACGAAGTAAACGTAGCGTGCGCTACTAAGGGACCTCTAGCGTGCGCTATGCAGGAAATTTAGCGTGCGCTAGATACAGAATATAAACGGCCCAAAACACCGGAATATGAACGAAACGTTAAACAGAACATCTCAAAGCGCATCAAAACATAGAATGGATCCACGACAACCCCGAAACAGCGGTTCCGCACAACAATAACGAGTCTCAGATCAATAGATGACGGGAAAGATACACTGTAAGGTACATGAGGGTCACTACGACCGAGAAATAGACCGAAAAGGAAAATACAAGGGGAAAGAAAAAAATGCGGATATTGCAATTCATGAGATCAAAGATCACTAGTGCAGTGTGGGGTCATGCAGTATTACATGCATCAACACTCATTAGATTACGCCCCACTGCTTATCATATGCACTCCCCAATGCAATTAACTCTAGGTTTTGAGCCGAATATTTTGCACTTACGCACATTCGGATGTGTTGTTCATGTGCCAATTCCACCTCCTCAAAGGACAAAAATGGGTCCTCAACGCCGACTTGGCATATACTTTGGATTTGATTCCCCATCAATAATTCGGTATTTAGAACCAACAACGGGTGATTTATTTACCGCTCGGTTTGCCGATTATCATTTTGATGAGATAGTGTTTCCATCAATTGGCAGGGATAAGACTGTTCTTAACAAAGATGAACAAAAACCAGTTGGGGATATCTCCTAGTACAAAGCTTATCCCACCTAGATCCACATACTACAGAATGTGAAAATGAGGTGAAGAGAATCATCCATTTACAAAATATTGCTAATAGACTTCCTGACGCATTTAACGATGCAAGTAAAGTGACAAAGTCTTATATTCCAGTTGCGAATGCTCCAGCTAGGATCGTTGTTCCTCATCAAAATACGAAAAAGGATGATGATGCCCCACGACAAAAGTGTGGTAGACCTGTTGGTTCGAAGGACACTGTTCCTCGAAAAAGAAAGGGGAGAAGTAATGGGATCACAAACCAAGATCATCCTAGTGAGCATGTTGCAGATCAATCTGTAGAGCATAATACTGCAAGGGATCATGGATTTTGATAACACCGAGAATGCTATAAATCATTACAATGAGATATGGGATCGGAAAAACATGATAATCGATAATTTATTTGCTTCCTCGGTTGCACAAGAAATTATGAACGATGATTACGATAATGAACCACATTCAATAATTGAATGTCGTTAAAGGTCGTATTGGCCTAAATGGGAGGAAGCAATAGAGTCTGAATTAGCTTCCCTAGAAAAACGTATGGTATTTGGGCAAATTACTCGAACACCGAATAATATAAAATCAATTGGTTACAAATAGGTGTTTGTTCGAATAAGAAATGAAAAAAATGAGATTGCGAGATATAAAGCCCGACTCGTAGCCCAAGGATTCTCCCAACGGCCTGGGATTGACTATGACGAAACATATTCATCAGTGATGGATATAATCACTTTCCGTTTTCTTATTAGTATGGCTGTCCATGAATGTTTGGACATGCGACTAATGGATGTAGTCACGATATATCTATATGGTTCATTAGATTCTGATATCTATATGAAAATTCCTGATGGATATAAAATGCCAAAATCTGCTACTCCTCGTGAGCTATACTCGATCAAACTACAGAAATCACTGTATGGATTAAAGCAATCCGGCCGCATATGGTATCATAGATTGAATGAATACCTTTCTAAGGAAGGTTATAAAAATGATCTTAAATGCCCATGTGTTTTTATTAAAAGATCCAATACTGGATTTGCTATAATTGCAGTCTATGTGGATGACATGAATTTAATCGGAACTCCTAAAGAGTTATCTGATGCTGCTGAATATCTGAAGAAATAATTTGAGGTTAAAGACCTTGGAATAACAAAACTCTGTCTTGGTCTTGAGCTCGAGCATAAAGATAATGGAATACTTGTCCACCAATCTGCTTATACCAAGATATTGCTCAAACGATTTAATATGGACAAGGCTCATCCTCTGAGCACTCCTATGGTCGTACGGAATTTAGATCCTAAGAAAGATCCTTTCCGACCTAAGGAACCAAATGAGGAAATTTTGGGTCCTGAAGTGCCTTATCTCAATGCTATTGGAGCATTGATGTATTTAGCACAATGCACCAGACCCGATATTTCTTTTGCAGTAAATTTACTTGCAAGATACAGTTCTGAACCAACTCTAAGACATTGGAATGGTATCAAACACATTTTTCGTTATCTCAATGGTACCATTGACCTGGGTTTATCCGATTCAAAGGAGGCTACTAACTCTGGATTAGTTGGTTATGCCGATGCGAGATACAAATCCGATCCACATAAGGCTCGCTCACAGACCGGTTATTTATTCTGCTATAATGGTACGACTATATCATAGAGATCGACCAAACAAACATTAGTAGCTACATCTTCCAATCATTCTGAGATAATTGCTTTCTATGAAGCTGGCAGAGAAAGTGTTTGGCTAAGATCAGTTATAGCTCATATACTAAATGAATGTCAATTGAAGCTTGTGACAGACACTCCCACAATCATTTATGAAGACAATGCAGCATGCATAGCACAAGTCAAGGGTGGATATATAAAAGGTGATCGGACCAAGCATATTTCATCGAAGTTTTTCTACACACATGAACTACAGAAGAACGGAGAAATAAATGTTCAACAAATTCGCTCCTATCATAATCTCGCTGATTTATTTACAAAATCATTGCCGACATCTACATTCGAGAAGATGGTATACGGTATAGGCATGAGAAGAGCTAATCTTAACCAAGATTGATAAATCAGTTTGACGGCATATATTTCAGGGGGAGCAAATCAATATGTGCGCTGTACTCTTTTTCCCTTATGACTAATTTTTATCCCATTGGGTTTTTCCAGCTTAAGGTTTTTAACGAGGCAGCTTATGCACAAGGATTGGATCTAAGTTGTGTATTCTATTGAAATGAGCATTCCAAGGGGAGTGTTATGAATAAAATGTGAAATGCTCATGTGAAAGGAAGAAAACCTTCATCTAAATGTGAAAATGAGAAATTATCAAGTCTTCATTTTTGAGCTACATTCTTAGCCATATATTGATGACTTTGAAGGTTGACAATTTTGTCATTTCATACCCCAAAGTTTACTATAAATATATGTGTTTTGGGAGATGGAAAACACACCAATTCTAAGCATTCTTGAGCTATAGAATTCTCCCTCATTTTCTCTCTTTTTAATATAGAAAACCCTTGGTAGTTTTTGCTACAAAGTTTAAGGGTTATAATCATTGTAAATATCCTCCAAATATATTAGTGAAGTTTCGAATCCCTCCGATCGTGAACGTAGATCATTTGATCGAACCACGTAAATTCTTGTGTGGTTTATTTATTCTTGTTTTCATAACATTTTTCAGTTTTTCATTCAAAGTCTAAAACTTCTTGGACTATAATACTCTTTACTTTTTCTCTCTTATTACCTCATAGTATATTAATATTTTTATTTTTTCACCAAATCTTTTATTGAATCTATCAAGACTAAATTAATTGAAATTCTTACAATTTATTATCGTGATAAAAAAAATAGAAAAAATTACTCATCTATCTCAAAAAGAAAACTTTGTTGCTCTATAAAACTTTTTCATTCTTCTTTTGTTTTATATTGTTAGTATTATTATTGATGCAGTTTATTATTATTTGTATTTAGTTTTTATTTGATTGGACACAATCAAGACTTTGTTATAACTTCTGTAATCTAATTAAGTTAACTACAATATACGACTATAATATTTTTTTTTAATTTATGAATAATTGCTTGAGAAATTGATAGTGAAAATATATATTTTTTTATATCATTACTAAGTAATGAGAATAATGCCATTACATTTGTGATTCAAGATGTATAATAATTATCTTTTATTGTACTTTTTATAAATATTGATAAATTTGTTTCTAAAAAAACGAATATCATGTATGAGAGAGTTAATATGGTATTTCAAATCTGTTACGCTATTATATATATTTTCAATTATTATAAAACTATAAAAAATAGATGTGAGATTCAAATTTTATAGATATAAAATTAATGTAAATTTATAACTATCCAATTAAATATTCGCTAAAAATGTAAAACTATTTATTGTCCAATTTAATAATTGGTCAAATTAAACACAATAGAAATAATATTCTTAAGCTTGCGTGTAGAATTACAATTTGGTTGATAAATACACATTAGTCTAAGTATTTATTTAGGTTCTCCATTGATGGAGTTCTACTTTAAATTGATGTGGGATCAAGGCATTGAATTCTATTTGTTTATGTTGTCCCTCGGTTAAGTACCATTTTAAATTGATGTGAGATTCAAGATTTTAGATAAATAAGAATCCAAAATTAAGAGAATGCCACATAGGGAAGATAATTAATCTAGTGCTTCAATTCCGTGACGCTACTATATATATATATATAGGGTGGGGTTATTCTAAAAATGATCTTATAATAAAAAGTGTAGGAAGAATTGTGTAAGTGACATGTGTCATCCCCATTCCACATCATATGACACATCATATGACATGTGTCACCCCCCAACTCCACCCCCCACCCCACCCCCCACCCCGAATTTTTTTTTCCCGCCAAATTTTTTTTTTTTGGAGCCAATTTTTTTTTTCCCGCCAAAATTTTATAACTATGATGCACCATTTTATTTTGGTGCATCACAGTTATAAAAATTAGTTATAACTATGATGCACCAAATTTCATAACGGTGATGCACCTGGGTTTTAATGCATCATATTTATAAGTTTACTGCATTATAGTTATAAGAAACTGCATCATCCTAAGTTTTCTGCATCATATATATATATATATGTAACTGCAGTATAGTTATAAGTTATAAGTAACTGCATCATGTATGTACCTGCATTATAGTTATAAGAAACTACATCATACTAAGTTTTCTGCATCATATATATATGTAAATGCATTATAGTTATAAGTTATAAGTAACTGCATCATGTATGTAATTGCATTATAGTTATAAGAAACTGCATCATCCTAAGTTTCTCTGCATCATATATGTATGTAACTGCATTATAGTTATAAGTAAGTGAATCATGTATGTAACTGCATTATAGTTATAGGAAACTGCACCATCCTAAGTTTCTCTGCATCATATATGTATGTAATTGCTTCAAAATTAAATATGATTCTTTTTTATACAAGTACTACACTTTTTTTATATCATTAGTGCATCACACTAATAAGTTTTGATGCGTCTTTATTATAAGTTGCTGCATCATAGTTTATAGTTAAGTGCATCAACTATGATGCAGTAACTTATAACCTTAATGCACTAAAATCATAATTGTGATGCAGTAACTTTATAACTGTGATGCAGTAACTTTATAAATGTGATGCACTTATAAATTTTGGCGGGAATTTTTTTGGCGGAAAAAAAAATTGCACCAAAAAAAAAATTTGGCAGGAAAAAAAAAATTCGCGGGGGGTGAGGGGGTGGGGTGGGTGGGGGTAGGGGTGACACATGTCATATGATGTGAAATGGGGATGACACATGTAATACCCGATATATTTGTACCGGATTCGTCGAGTTTTCTGGGTTTTACCGGATTGGTATTGTCCTCATCATTTGAATTTTGTGCCATGTTTTGGGTGTGCCTTATTGGGACATGTGTTTGGAGGCGTTTCGGATCACTATGCGAGTTTTTGGGTTTTTGTGGTGTAGCGCACGCTAATGCATGTGGCATAGCGCACGCTACTGTGTTGTGGTTAGCGCACGCTACCGGATGTGTAGCGCACGCTAGCGCGATCAGCATCCGGCAGCTCCGGAGCCCGGGGACCGGGTCTCGTTAGCGCACGCTAAGGTTGGTATCTAGCGCACGCTATCGACTGCTTAGCGCACGCTAATCGTTCTTTCTAGTGCACGCTACCTGGTAGGTGCAGATCTGTCCAGGGGCTACTGGACTGGTTTCGTGACCCGTTAGCGCACGCTACGCTTATTGGCTAGCGCACGCTAACCGTGTTACATGCGGAGTGTTCTGGGGCGTTGACCCCGTTAGCGCGTGCTAATGTTTGTGCTTAGCGCACGCTAATAGTTGTCCAGTATAAATACTAGACAACAGCGTTAATTCGTCATTTTCTCTCCCTTCTTCATCCCTCCCGACGGGAGTGAGCTCTAGAGGCGATTTTGAGCGATCTTCTTCATCAAGATTCATCTTGGAGTGGATTGGTAGGTGTTTAACAACATCTAATCATCTCCTTGGTCCAAATCAAGGTAATCTCTTCTTAGAACCCTAGTTCTTGAATTTTGTGTGTTTGTGAGGTTTCGGCCGATTTAAGCTAATATAGCCCAGATTGTTGTGAGATCTTCGTTGTATACTTGAGATCCTTTGTTAATCTTGAGACTTTGTGGATTGAACTTCATAAATTCATGTGTTCGTTGGTTATGTTGATGTGAGCCTTTAAGATGTCCGACGAATTGCTCCATTGGGTAGGAATTAGGATGATCCCTATATTTTCGATGTATTGTTGATTCGTGGTGGTATTGTTTTCGTAGTATTTATGGGCTGTCGAATTCTTGGTCGTTTTTGGAAGTTCGAAGGCTAACCGACCGTACCCGTTCATTGTTTCCCATTGCTCGTGGCATCGAGGCAAGTATCTTGCCCATACTTTTCATGTTTCGTAGACGAAATCATTGATAAATGATTTTATGTCCAATCCGAATGTTTTAATGAATTTTTTTAAAAAGATCGGTATCTTCTCGATAATTGTTGTCTTTCAAAAGATAACTCGTATGCTTCGGGGATGAATGTGCTTTCGGAATATGTGCGTTAGTTTCGTATGTTGGAAGGTGTTAAACATATTTAGTGAATTTAGTAGACCGTAATTATTTGTCGAGGATCGTGTATTGATATGTGTAATTGTTCGGTGAATATGTGATGTTGTGTGATATTAGTTGTTATTCCTTCGTGAGGAGGTTGTGATGCTTGGTGTTGTTTTGTATTGGTATTTGCTTGTGGTTGCGTGACATTAGTCGTGAGTATACGTCGACTAAAGTGGCCATTCTAGCGAAGTACCTAGCATTTGTATGCATATTCTAGTATTCGAATTATGGCTTTCTGTGGCGTTGTAGATGATATGTGTATGTTCACCTAGGGACGGTCTGACGGGGCCTCTAGGGATACGTATTGCCGTGTGTGTGCGTATCGCGAACTAGGGTTAACCACCCAGGGATGTCCGACGGGGCTCTGCGGGGTACGGCGGTCGTGAGTCTCGTACCAACAGTTAACTTTGAAATGTTTTGTTGGAGAACTGTGATTTTTGGCGCATATTTCGTCTGATTAGAATGGCAGTCAAAATGGTATCGTACTTGGATGGAATGGCACCAGTAAATGTGTTGTGTGTGATTTGTCCCTTGATTGTGATAATTTGGTAAGGATACGTGAGTCCTGTGGATGCTCTGTGTATTGTAGCTCTGTGATGTGTCGAGTTCGACCATATGGTTAAGTTGCAAAGTCGTGCTCTCTGATGTCGTCCTGTGAGATTGTTGTCATGTTAATGTTTGGCACGATGTAGATTTCGTCGGGTTATTCTTGCGAGTATGTGATGTGGATGATTTGGGTCATGGACCCCGTATTTGTTATTGGAATCGTATTTTGAAATAAATGATTTTTGGGCGTTGTCCCTAAGTGTTTCGAAAGGCTTGAGAATTCTAAAACCTCAAGTGTTTTCAAAAACTCCCGAGATCGTAAAATGTTTTGTAAGTTGTAAAATGGTTTTATCCTTATCCTTCGTAATTCAAATTGTTTTGATCAAGTGAATTATCTCGGGAAGTATATTCACGATTTCTATGTTCTTGGAGTATGATATGTATGGCTTGTCTTTGTATTTATACTTGCACTAGCAAAACAGTGGAGTTTTGCTAACCCCCGAGTATTCGGGGGGTGGATGTCTGTTTTGCATCCAGGTACTTGCAGGTTGCTGGGAGCAATTCACATGATCGTTACGAAGGATGATGGAAGACGGCGATACTAATCACATGAAGACCGGTGTTGGGTATTTGGTGATGTCTTGTTTTGTCCTTCCGTTGTGTTTATTTTCCCCTATGTGGGAACGTTGATTTATGTTAACCCCCGCGTGGGTATGAGTTACGAGAAAGAGTAATGTATGGTTGATGTGTAGGTTGTGGTGAAAGACCAAATCGGTCTAATGGTCTGTTAATTACCCATGTCGGTATGTATTGTGTTGTTGTGTTTTCTGTATTTAGCCTGGTAGATCCTCACGGAGAGGGTCTGCGGCGCTGTAATATTCCCGAACGGTTTGGGGGTGTTACAGAATATGGTATCAGAGCTTAGGTTGCAGAAACCTAGGCTGTCGGGTCGAGTTGTGTGTTGTCGGGCCTTATCTTGTCTTGTCAGATTTTGTCTGACTGAGTCGTGTCGCGACGCATCGTCTGAGGTGTCGGTTGTGATTAGTATCGAGGTGCAGCCATCATCTTCGTGCGATATGTGGATGTAAGTCTCCCTACTTTGTTGTGTCTCGTGTTATACGAGCTTGCGTGATTATGTGTTATTATGTGGAGTTTGAATGTGAATTGTGAATACACAATCCATGTTTGTTGATTCTTGTGTTGTACTGGAATGAGAAGTGATATCGGTGTATAAATGTGTATATATATTGTGTGAATCGTTTTACTGGAGTAACGGCTTGGTGTGATCCCGCAAGGAAGGTTTGTCAATGTGATATTTCAAAGTTTAGTTATTTTTGAAGAGTCACATAAATTTTGTTTTAAAACATCCTTCAAGAAAGGAAAATTTTTGATTTCGTATGATGACCTCGAGACCGGACTTTTTTTTAGAACTTAACTACTTATATTTTATTTTCATCTTGCATTGCAAGTTTTCAAAATTTGATTTTAAAGACTCAAATGAGGTCTACCAAAAATTTACTCAAAACGTGGCTCTTGCTTTCGACTTTTTGATTTCATGATCGTCGGTTCGGGGGTATGTAGTGATGTTGGCATTATTATTTGGTGAATAATGCTAAAAATTGTGATTAAGTTAGCGGTGTGAACATTAAGTCATCCTAGATGCACTTGTTGTGAGAGTCCTCATTACTGAGAGGTAGGATTTCAGTTTTAGATGTTAATTATCTTTTGACGGTTGCTTGTGTGATACTGTAATTATGTGGACAGATGATGTTGACGTGTGATTGGATTTGATAGTAATGGATCATATTTTGATAAAATGGTAAATTATGTCTGTTGTGTGTGTATTCGAAAATGCTTTTCTGAAAATGTTATAAACTTGAGCAAGTTGTGGAAAATTAAATTTCATAAAGTTTTGACGGTTCGCTTAATCGGCGGCTTCGTGTGGACTTTGAAAATCGTTTAAAATTGGCGAGCCCGCCTTGAATTTTCTAAAGGAACCCTGACGGTATTGAAAGAGTCGTTTTAAAGTACCTCTGAACATTTTGTAAAATGTTACTGTCGTTGATTATTGTGTAGTGTTGAGAAGATTTTCAAAAAAGTATTTTTGACGTATTATTGTATTTTCAAATATTTCGAGTACATGATTTCAGAAATCTTTCACACCATAAAAATTTCTATTTTCAAAAACCAATACAATTTTTATTTTCAAAAATATATTGTGAAAGATAAAGAATCTTACTCGATTTAAACTTCAAACTCGGATTTAGAAAAGTTTTCTGTACTGAGTCAGTTATTGTGCGTGACCTTGAATCACCCCAAAATTATGACGTGTGGTGGCATAGTGATTTTGATAGTGCCGGTTGTAAGGAAATATTATTTTGCAAATAATTTCAAATGAGATGGTTAAAGTCCGTTGTTTAAAAATTTTAACAAAAAGCCCGAGGTACCATAAACACTTTCAAAGTTTTATTTTAAATAAACATGCAAATCCAAGGATTTTCAAATGATATCATTTAAAAGGGTACCTCGTGGATCTTCTTATCGAGTGCTATTAGTTGTCTTATGTGATATGTCAAGCCGAGTTGGCAATTTGGTATATTATTTTGCGATGTCGTGCCGTGGTATTGAGTGAGTATCTGCTTAGTATGCGGAGGGGCAAAGGATGCGGTCGTGACCGCGGTACAGATAGTCATGGAGATCAGATGAGGGACCGAGAGAAGATTTCCGGGAAGATTGCTATTCTAGCACTTGGTTCTCGTTGTTTAGGTTTCGTGGACGAAACCTCTTTTAAAGGTGATATGGTGCAATACCCATATTTTTCGTTTTCGTTTTGTTCGACTCTATCGACTCGTTGTGTTCGTCGATATTTTCTGGACTTGTTCTACTCTTCACTTTTTGTTGTTCGAACGAGTTGCGCTATTATTTCGGGTTAATCCGTTTGTCTTTGTGACTTTTTCTGAATTCGGTTCCGCTCCTGTGAATCTTATGTAAATGCATATCTTGTCGTTTTTATTGTAATACTCGAGATTTCTGCTATGTATTTGGAACTTGTGATATTGTAATTGTTGCATTTTGATCTGATTATTATTCTCCGTATTTCATAATCCAGTGTTGTTGAGTGTATGATTTCATGAATGTGATTTAAAAGTGTGATTCTGCGCATGTAGCGCACGCTATCGACTAAGTGTAGCGTACGCTAACTTGGATCCATAGCGCACGCTGTGAAGGGACCTTAGCGCACGCTATACGTGGTCAATATGATTGAGACGTGTTGGTAGGTGAGATCAGGCCGGGGATCTTGGTCGGATTATGTCGGGATGAACCTGGACGGATTTCGGGAAAAAGCCAAGTCAACGCGTTAGCGCACGCTACTCATATGAGGATAGCACACGCTAAAGGCTGAGTACAGTGAAATCAGTAAAGTTTCAAATAGCCGTTAGCGCACGCTATGAATATGGACTAGCGCGCGCTAATAACCATTTTCTATATATAGGACAACATTCTTTTTCATATTTTCAGACTTTTCACTTCCCACATCCGAATTCTTGAACTTAGAGAGTCACTCTCTTCATCCTAAACACTTCTTACCAGCATCCTAGCTCGTGTTGAAGATTGTAGATCATTGGGGATTGGTGTTTAAGCCTTCGGCGTTGGATTGCTTCGAATTCCTCCTTGTTCTTCACTACTTTGAGGTAGGTGATTCTTCACCAATATTAGTAGTATTCTGAAGGACGTTTTTGATCATGTTTTGGGATTTACCTAGTCAGTTAAATTCATAAGTAGTCGAACATCATGTGTTAGAAGGATATTTTCGATGTTTCGGTACTTATTCATCGTATAAACCATTGAACCTCTTAGTGTTTGAACTCCTAGCATATTCTGAAGCTTCAAACCGATTTGTGACCAGTATATGGAGATTTTCAAAGTTCTTATGCCTTTACATAAAGGAATCATACGTTTTGGAACATGTAACGGATTGAACTTAGGATATTCCTTCAAGATCAAAGATGAATTATGGTGTCGTGATGATTATACGTATCCTTGTATCTCATAGTCATTTAGTACGTATAGAACTTTCACAAAACCTTATGAGCATGATATGCACGGGGATGACATGTATTATCACCATAGAATTCATGAGTTCATCACCATTAGATCAAGTTTTCTGCCAGTAGTAATCTGCCATGCACGGTTAGCGCACGCTAACATATGTAAGTTAACGTGCGCTATCGGGAATAAGTTAACGTACGCTACGTTTGGTACGTAACGTACGTTATGTTATCAGTCGAGTCAGTCGGCTGATCAGAGAGAACTGTCAGTACATGGCTAGCGTACGCTAGACTTAGACGATAGCATACGTTAACAGGCAGGCTTAGCGCACGTTACGTAGAGTACGTAGCGTACGCTAAGTGGTTCAGGCAGATTGCATATTTGGAGCTTTTGGCCGTAGACCGGATTGATAGGCAATCGTTCGACTTGAGATGAATTCTATATCATTTCTTTTGTTAAGGTTCGAGCTTGCTACGTTGATCGAAGGAGGCGGCCTTCGAGTGTGTTGAGATCATTGAAGTGTTTCGTTATTGCCATCTTCGAGGCAAGTATCGTAATGTGTTAATATTGGTATTTTTGAGCATGCGTGTAGTTTATTCATGTTGTTGAACATGAGATTTATTTCGTTGAATTGTCATGATATTCGTTATCTAGTGTTTGTATGTTCATGTTGATGGACATAGCGATTTGGCATATATATTGTGTTTGTGTATGTTGTGCGATCTATGCTGAGGGAGCTTGATCGGATGTCCACCTCGTGTTGGTCCGACGGGATCATCTTGGGATCTAGGCTGAGGGCGCTGGATCATTGGACGGGGTTTTCCACCTCGTGTTGGTCCGACGGGATCATCTTGGGATCTATGCTGAGGGCGCTGGATCATTGGAATACCCTTGCTGTGTTAATGGAATCTTTTGGATTCGCATTGTCGGATTCCGGTAGCGGAAGTCCGTATGGTGTATCTTGTTATGTATTCTTGATGCATATTCGATTTGTTTAAATGATACTTGTACTAGCATCGTTTTGCTAACCCCTTTGGGGGTGGACATTTGTTTTGATGTTCAGGTAGCCGAGGAGCAGGGAAACAACCACAGTACCGATGTGACGATGAAGGGGTTGAGTGATGTTTGTTGTTGTTGATGATTTGTCTTCTTGGTTTAATTTCAGTACTCGAGTACGCATGTCTTATTAATTTCATTTCGATATGGTTGTATTAATTAACTCGTTAAACCAGTTGGAACCAGTTTTGTAAACTTGAATTCCCGTGGTATTGATGTCTTATATTTACATTTCTTTTATTTAGCCTTGTAAATCCTTACTTAAAGGGTTTAGGGCGCTGTAATTATTCCGAATATCTTGGGGTGTTACATTTATCAGACCATCTATCATCCCGGGTCGAGGTGTGGACTTTGGAATGGTTATTTGATTTTGTCGTCTGTCATGATTCGAATATGATTCTTCGACCGATGCGTCTCGATCGTTGTGGTTCGATCGCTTGTTGTCCAGTCTTGTTGGTCTTGTATCGAGATTTTTGAGTGTTCAGATTCCTTCGTAATTTCCTTAAGTTTGGGAAATTAACTTCGTTTCCGATCTTCCAATCCTCGTGTTGTAGAATTTCGTATTTTTTCAGTGATTAACTCGCGTTTTGATCGATGTACTGTTTGGGTTGTTCAACCATACTGGTTTTTGCCTGTGCGTTTTGCTATCATTCTGAAATGGTGATGTGGATGTTAGCAGCCACGTGCTGCATGTGATTCGTTACAAGTCGTTGGCAACGGACAACGTGTATTATCTGAGAATGTTTTGCGTCGATCGTTTTATGTTTTAAGTTTCAGGGATGAAACTTCTTTTAAGAGGGGTAGAATGTAATACCCGAGATCTTTGTACCGGATTCGTCGAGTTTTCTGGGTTTTACCGTATTGGTATTGTCCTCATCATTTGAATTTTGTGCCATATTTTGGGTGTGCCTTATTGGGACATGTGTTTGGAGGCGTTTCGGATCACTATGCGAGTTTTTGGGTTTTTGTGGTGTAGCGCACGCTAATGCTTGTGGCATAGCGCACACTACTGTGTTGTGGTTAACGCACGCTACCGGATGTGTAGCGCACGCTAATCGGCGATCCTGGCAGCGATCCGAGCCTCTTGGGATCAGGGCGGTCTCGTTAGCGCACACTAAGGTTGGTAACTAGCGCACGTTATCGACTGCTTAGCGCATGCTAATCGTTCTTTCTAGCGCATGCTACCTGGTAGGTGCAGATCTGTCCAGGGGCTACTAGACTGGTTTCGTGACCCGTTAGCGCACGCTACGCTTATTGGCTAGCGCACGCTAACCGTGTTACATGCGGAGTGTTCTGGGGCGTTGACCCCGTTCGTGTAATACCCGAGATTTCTGATGTGTAATTGAACCTTGTGATATTGTAATTGTTGCATTTTGATCTAAGTATTATTCTCCGTATTTCATGATCCGGTGTTGTTGAGCGTATGATTTCATGAATGTAATCTAAATTGTGATTCTGCGCATGTAGCGCACGCTATCGACTAAGTGTAGCGTACGCTAATTTGGATCCGTAGCGCACGCTGTGCATGAACCTTAGCGCACGCTATACGTAGTCAACATGATTGAGATAGGGTGGTAGGTGAGATCTATTAGGAATACTTGTTAGATTTTGATGATGTCATTAATATAAATTCAAATGTTTATTACTTGGCAAAAATGTAAGGAAGAACCAATTGAGTATCTTCCAATAGGCCAAATAATATTAAGTGTAAAACTTGGCAAAATGTAAAGAAGGACCAAATGAGTATCTTCTATATGCCAAAAATAAGTTAGGCTGAAAACCGGCCAAGTACTAAAGATCAGCTGAGTTCATCAGAGAGGTACAGCCGAGTCAAGTCAGAGTAGTTCTGGTCAACGAAAATCATCAGGGATGTTTGACTAGACTGCAGTCAAGATACCTCAGACAAGTCATCTGATCAGACAAGTCCTAAACAGTGAACATCAGAGAGGTCCAGACTGCAGAGAAGTTAACTGCACATAAGCCTAGTTGAGATCAGCCAAGTACTCCAAGTCCATGTCAGCATGCGTTGAAAAGTCAATTATTACGGAAAGTCACATGTAACGTGAAGAGACAAATTGGAGAGATTCCCGCAAAAGATATGAATTAAAAATTCATCCAGACCCACCTTGAAGACTTTAATCATATTATATTCAAAAGATTCGGCGCATCACATGCAGAGTTTTCACAACGGTTGGAAGATAGATTAAAATATGGGAATCCAACCTTGCAACGTTCAGAAAAGAATAAACAAAGAAGTCTCCCTCCAATGGACTGATTTGTTACAGATTTGCAACGGCTATGAAGGAATGCTCATGGATCAACACCTATATATATCCAAAGATTTGAAGTTGAGCAACTACCGGTGCGAACATACTTTCAAGCGATCAAAGCATTCAAGCAATCTAAAAGCGAAATACAGCATCGTGAAAAGAGCGGTTCTAAAAAGTTCATACTTGAAGAAGCTCTTAGTTGGAGAAGACAAAAACTCGTGTCTTAAATCCTGAGTTCGGGGTACTTCACTGGTTGAAGTTCGAGACTGTAAAGGCATCCAAGGATCGAGGATCAAGAGGTGCAAGGCAGTCAAGTGTGTTACAACGACACGGATTTCCACTGGTTGGAAGCTGTTGTAGTTTGGTTGAATCACTGTAATATTTATCACTGGTTGAAAATTATAGTGAATTCATCTCCAACTGGTTTGGAGAAAAGTGGATTAGTAGAGGATTACCCCACCTCTGAGACCACTATAATTGCCTGCGTATTTTACTATTTTATTGCATCATACTTTAACTGCTGCATTCATTGATAAGTGTTTCATTAGTTGCTATGTATTCGTCATCAGCTGACTTCCACACGTATTAAGAACAAATGACTCCAAGTCATTTGTTTATCTATCAGCTGAAGAAACTTACTCTTTGAGAAAAAGAGTTTAAGAGTTTCAATAAGTCTATTCACCCCCCCTCTAGACTTATTCCTGGACGACTTGTGACCTACAAGTGGTATCGGAGTGGTTGGTTCATTTATTTAACGAACCAGATCTATATCAGAGATATATCTTTACTCTTATTTTATAATGGAACACATGCATTCTAGACTACCTGTGTTTTCAGTTGACGAGTATGATCTTTGGAAGATAAGGATGCAGGCACACTTATCTTCAATCCATGATGACATGTGGTGCATCATAGAGGACGGTCCATTCATCTTCGAAAAGGACAACACTGCAGAGGAGATTGCAGCAGGGAAGCCAAAGAAGATCCCAAAGAAGAGGACAGAGCTGACTCCCGAAGAAAGAAAGCTGGCCAATCTTGATAACCGAGCCAGAGATGTGCTATATCAAACTCTTGACAAATTCACCATGGTCAAGATCAAGAATTGCAAGAATGCCAAAGAAATCTGGGACACATTAGCCCTAATGTGTGAAGGAACGGAGATGATCAAGGAAAACAAGTTGTCAATTGCTATTCAAAAATTTGACAACTTCAAAATAAAGAATGGCGAATCCATAGACCAAGTGGACACAAGGTTCACTGAGATTATCAATGAAATCAACTCCCTCGGCAAATCTTATGGCAATAGGGAGATGGCACTGAAGGTTCTAAGATCTCTCAATCCTGAATGGAGTATGAAGGCAGTAGCCATGAGAGAATCCAAGGATCTTAATAAAATAAAGATCCAAGAACTGTTCTCTGATCTGAAGGCTTATGAGTTCGAGCTTCCAAGTTCATCCTCAACCGAGCCTGCAGAGAAGGGAATAACCTTTGCAGCCGAGTCCCCCGCCAAGGGCCTATCTGATGTAAAGCCTCCAAATCCATTAGATTTCGAGGAAGAAATGGCGTTCATAATGCAAAGGTTCAGCAACTTCCGGAAAAACTACTCCAAATACAAGAAAAATTATAAGGAGAATCCTAGAAGGAACCAGAAAGCCGGAAGCTGGAAGGTGGAGTGCTACAATTGTCACAAGACAGGACACATCCAAATCGACTGTCCTAAGCTTAAGAAGGACGAGAGAAAGAAGGAGGTGGGCAGAAAAGAAGACAGAAGGAAGGCCCTCATCGGAGAAGATCAGGAGCATGTAGAATCAAGCATCGGATTCTTTTCTGATGATGATGAAGAGTATGATTGCCTGATGGCCAACTTAGCTGATGAAGAGGTAACATCAAAACCCTCTGGTTCAAATAATAGTTCAGTCATGTCGCAAGATATGGATCTACATGAATCTGTAAATCAGCTATTTAAAGATTTTGAGACACTTAAATCTGCACACCTAGTCAGATTCAGTAGAAGACTCAGCTGCAAGATGAGAATACGCAGCTGAAAAATGATTTTGAAAAACTCAGCCTAGAACTGAATACAGTTGAGATAAATGCAGCTAACTTGCAAAACCAGACTGATGACAATACAGCTGAGATAAATCGACTAACTGTTTTACTTAAAGAAAAATCAGCTGCACTTTACTAAGCTGACTCAGGAAAATAAGACTCAGGCGTAGGAAATAACCTCCCTGAAGGCGTCTTCAACTCTGGAAGAATTGTGTACCAATAAAAGGCCACTATATTCTAGATCAGGCCTTGGATATCATCCTCACACTCCCTCTAGTTCCAAAACCACTTTCGTCAAGGGAGAAACAATTGTCTCGACTGCTGAGCCTACATATAAACCGATATTTAAAAACAGGCAACAACCAAGTCACAAGTTTAGGATGCAGTCAGGTTACACAAGGCAGCCACCTAGACAAGCGACTAGGTAATGGCCCAGGCAGAAGCAGCAGCCCAGACAACATGCCCACTATTATCAACAACTCCCTAAAAACAGATTTCAAAATGGGAGGGGCAGATGGAAACCTCAAGGTTATCCTAATTTCCAAAATGAACAAGTGTGGAGACCTCAAAGATTTAATAAATGGTCTCAGCCAAGATTTAGAAATGGCCCACACTATCAATATTTTGAGGAATATCCGGTATACAATCCCAACAGGAGATACAGACCTAGACCTTACACACCTTATAAGGGTAATAATAATAACAATTTTTATAATCCAAGGAGAAATCAATTCTCCAGGAAACCAACTAACCCTAGAGGACCCACACAGATATGGGTACCTAAATCTCTGCTTGTTTGATTGCAGAAAAGTTGGAAGGACTACAACCACATCTCCACAAATTCAAACTTTGGAGGTGAAGAATGGTTTGTAGATTCTGGATGCTCGAGGCACATGACCGGGAACAAGAAGATGCTATCCAAATACACCAAAGAAAGAGGCCCTGATGTAACCTTTGGAGATAGCTCTAGAGGACAAACAAAGGGCTTTGGAGAGCTGCACCGAGGAAATATTGTGATATCCAAAGTTCACTATGTCAAAGGGCTCAAGTACAACCTCCTAAGCATAAGCCAGTTTTGCGATGAGAAGAATCTAGTAGTCTTCACCATCTGGAAATGCATGGTGATAGATATCCTATCTGGCGAAGAAGCTACAAGGATTAAGACGGAGAGATGTCTACATGATAGATTGGAACACAGGAACACCTAACTCCTGTTTTCTATCCAAGACAGTAGATGAGAACGGATGGCTGTGGCACAAAAGATTATGTCACCTGAACTTCAAAGCCATCAACAAGATTAGTTCTCAGAAGCTGGTCAGAGGACTTCCAGATGAAGCATTCAAGAAGGAAGCTCTTTGTGATGCCTGTCAGAAAGGAAAGCAGACCAGAGCATCATTCAAGCCAGTCCAGCCTACAACTCTCACAACAAGGATCTTGTAATACCCGAGATTTTTGACTTGTATTTGGAACTTGTGATATTGTAATCGTTGTACTTGATCCGAGTATTATTCTCCGTATTTCATAATCCGATGTTGTCGAGCGTATGATTTCATGTATGTGATTTACAAATTGTAATTCTGCGCATGTAGCGCACGCTATCGGCTATGTGTAGCGTACGCTAACATAGACTCAATAGCGCACGCTACAAGGGATTATTAGCGCACGCTATGTGTGGTCAATTTGATTGAGACGTGCGGTAGGTGAGATCTGGCCGGGGGACCCCTGTCGGATCGTGTCGGGATGAACCTGGACGGCTTTCGGGAAAAGCCAAGTCAACGCCTTAGCGCACGCTACAGGTATATGCGTAGCGCACGCTAAGTGCTGAATACAGTTAAGTCAGTGAGCCGTTAGCGCACGCTACGAAAGGACTAGCGCGCTAATAGCCATTTCTTATAAATAGGACAGCATCCTATTCGTGATTTCAGTTCTTTCTTCTCCCATTACCCGAATTCTTACACTTAGAACATAACTTCCTTCATCCTAAACACTTCATATCAACACCCTAGCTCGTGATTGAATATCGTACATCGTTGGAGATTGGTGTTCAAGCCTTCGGTGTTGGATTGCTTCGATTTCCTCCGTGTTCTTCACTACTTTGAGGTAGGTGATTCTTCACCAATGTTAGTAATGTTCTTAAGGACGTCTGATCATGTTTTGATAGCCAGTTATTTCGTTATAATTGGTCATCACATGTTAGAAGGATACTTTTGACGTATCGGCACTATTTATCGTATGAACCTTTGAACCATCTTAGTATATAGACTCTTAAGCATTTTTTCAAATCGATTTATGATCAGTAATCGGATATTACCTAGATTGTTACGTTTTACACATTAGAATCATGCGTTTTGGAACGTAGGACGAATGGAACTTAGAATATTTGTTGAAGATCTAAGATGAATTATGATGTTGAGATGATTATCCGTATATTTGTATCTCATAATCATAGAACTTCCACAAACCTTATTAGCATGATATGCCCGAGGATAACTTGTATTATCACCATAGAATTCATGAATTCATCACCATTCAACCTAGTTTTCCGTTAGCAGTATTCTGCCATGCAAGATTAGCGCACGCTAACATATGTAAGTTAACGTGCGCTATCGGGGTTAAGTTAACGCACGATACGTACGTAACGTACGTTATGAAATCAGCCGAGTCAAACTGTCAGTCCGTGGCTAGCGCATGCTAGTCTTATACGATAGCGTACGCTAACAGGCCGGCTTAGCGCACGTTACGTAGTGTACGTAGCGCACGCTAAGCAGTCCAGGCAGATTGTTTATTTTGAGCTTTTCGGCAGTAGACCGAATTGTTAGACCATCTTTCGACTTGAGATGATTTGTATATCATTCCTTTTGTAAAGGTTCGAGCTTGTTACGTTGATCGAAGGAGGCGACCTTCGAGTGTGTTGAGATCATTGAAGTGTTTCGTTCTTGCCATTTTCGAGGCAAGTATCATATGTCGAGTTCGATTTATATTGAAACTTTGATCATGCTTGTGGTTTTGTTCATGTTGTTGAATATTAGATATATTCTAAAATTTCTCGTGGTATTCGTTGTTATTTGTTCGTATTGATGAACATATTGAAATGCATATATGTATGCATAGTTGGTTGATTTATGATATAAATGATCCGAGGGGATCATGAGGATCTATGCTGAGGGCGCTGGATCGAATGTCCACCATGCGTTGGTCCGACGGGATCATCATGGGGATCTATGCTGAGGGCGCTGGATCGCTGGACGGGTTTTCCACCATGCGTTGGTCCGACGGGATCATCATGGGGATCTATACCAAGGGCGCTGATTCTTTGGATTACCCTGTACTGTGTTGATGGAATCGTGAGGATTCGCATCGTTGGATTCCGGTGGCGGAAGTCCATTTTGCATGTTTTATGATGCATTGATGATTTATGTATTACGAGACTTGTACTAGCATTGTTTTGCTAATCCCTTCGGGGGTGGACATTGTTTTGATGTTCAGGTAGCCGAGGAGCGGGGAAGCAACCACAGTACCGACAGGACGATGAAATGACTCAGTGATGTGGTTGATGTTTATTGTTATTGTGATTTGTCTTCTTGGTCTATTTAGTACTCGAGTACGTATGTTTTTAATAACGTCTTTTCGATATGGTTGTATAAGTTAACTCATTTGATCGGTTGAATCAAATCTGTATTTGAACTTCAGTTGTACGATTGGATTATATTTACACTCTTTTTAAATTTAGCCTTGTAAATCCTTACCTAAAGGGTTTACGGCGCTGTAATTATTCCGAATATCTCGGGGTGTTACAGAATATGGTATCGGAGCTAAGATTCATGGATATCTTGGCAGTCGGGTTAGTTGGGTCAGTTTACGTTATTTGATTTTTGGTCGTTCGTAACATCACTGCTGAGCCAGCATCGTCGTGTGGACCGTGGTTGTAAGTTCCTAAATCTCAAATACTACCGTTTCATTTTATTCATGTTTTGTGAACATTGATGGATGTACTTTTAGAAAGTTTGCCCTGGATATTGAGTATTTATGTTTACAATATGTTGAGAGGAGGTCGTGGACGCGGACGCGGTCGTGGACGCGGACGTGGGAATGCGAGACAAGAAGAGTCGGTAACTACCCCAGAAGTAACCGCTAGTCGAACGGATTCCCATTCCGGGGGACAGCAGGGATCGGCAAATAATAATGCAGATCCTAACGTGCCGGGAGTGCTTCAGCAGGTGGTTGCCCGGATAAACCAGTTTGCTCAAGTTGTGGATCGCATGCAGACGGCGATGGGACAACAGCATAATGTGGATAATCGAAGAGATAGATGGCTTACGGAGGTGATCAAATTGCATCCTCCGAAATTTGACGGTTCTGCCGAGACGCTTTCTTGGGATCACTGGCTGAAGGAATTAGAAAAGTTTTTTGCAGGGATTAACTGTCCCAACGATAGGAAGGTTCCGGTCGCCCAGTATCTTCTGAACGGGGAGGCTTTCAACTGGTGGGAGGCCATTCGACCGGAGGAGCACAATGTTGACTGGACGGAATTCAAATTGATGATGGAGGCGCAGTATTTTCCTCGCCCAGTTAGAGAAGCCCTAGTTCGGGAGTTTTTCTCACCACAAAATTCGGAAGCATCTGTGACGGACGTGATTAAGACCTTTAATCACCAGCTGAATTATGTGCGCCACTTGTTCAGGACCGAGGCGGAAAGGATTTTCCATTTTGACATGCGAATGAAGCCGGAAATTCAGCAATATATGTCCGGATTTGATTGTACCACCTTGCGACAGTATCAGGACAAGGCGTTGGCCTATGATATGAAGGAGGCAGCAGTAGAGAAATCGACGGAAACAAAGAAACAGAAGGTGTCTGGCATCTTCACGGAGAATAAGAGTAGCGGGCCTCGCCGGGGTCAGTCCTCTTTTCACTCATCCAGGAGACCTCCGCATCCTTCTCGAGGTGGAAAGAAGTTCCGGGCAGCACCAACTGTTTCAGACGCAGGGAAGAAGTGTTATAACTGTGGCAAAGCGGGACATGTTCGACGTGATTGTTTCGCGCCTGCTGTGACCTGTTTCGAGTGTGGACAGGAAGGACATCGCGCAACATTTTGTGGGAATGCGACCCGATCTTTTGGTACTCGCACTCCAGCTCCAGTTCCGAAGGAGACGAGTGTGAACCAGACGCAGCAGAGTGGATTTCAGCAGCAGAACGTTGGGAAGAGAGAGACATCCAGTGCTGGGTCCGTTCCTCCGCGCCTGTACGAAATGAGGAAATCTGATGATCAGAACACTACTGTTGCATCAGGTACAATTCAGATCCTTTTGCAACCAGTTAGTGTTTTATTCGATTCCGGAGCTACACATTCTTTTGTATCATTGAACTGTGTAAATTGTTTGAAAATCTCGTGCTTATTTGATTGTGAACCATATGTTGTGGGTTTGCCTAGTGGAGAGAGAATTGTGGGAACCCTAGAGGCTAGAGATTTTCCAGTAACTATAGGAGGGAGAGATTGGCTATCGAACCTTATTGTGGTTGACATCTACGGTGACGATTTAATTCTCGGAGACGATTGGCTCAACCGTTATGGAGCTATTCTGAACTACCGAGAGAGAGTCATTTCCATCATTGCTGATGACGGATCTGAACACTTATTCCGAGGATGGAGACCAGGAAGCTCGGGAAAATTGATCAAAGCAATGATAGCCGTGAAATTATCAAGGGGATGTCACGGACTTTGGTGCTATGCCATGAGGAAAGAGGAAGGAGTAGAGCTCTCGTCTATTTCATTGTGAATGAGTTCTCGGATGTATTTCTGACGAACTACAGGTTACCTCCGCAGAGAGAAGTGGAATTCACTATCGAATTAGAGCCTGGAGCAGCTCCTATTTCCAGGGCACCATACCGCATGGCGCCAACCGAGATGTATGAACTCAAGAAGCAACTGGAGGAATTGTTACAAAAGGGCTATATCCTGTTAGGAGTATGCCCTCGAATGCCACTCAGAGGTTGTTGAGTGAGGGCATTGTACTTGTAATTATGTAAACCATTTATATAAGGCAAATGAATGTTTCTTTATTTACTGGTAGTTACTGGCATTCCTAACTCGTAAATAAACATATAGAAACTAGTCCGTGTATTTGAGAGCAAAACGTTCCACTCCTTATTGTATAAGGGGGTCGGCACTGGAAAGGTTATAGCTCAAATACTTAATCGTTCGCAAGTCGATGAAACTTGACTGGGCGTTAAGTTTATGTGAAGACTTGTATGACGTGTTCTTTGACATGGAGAGTGCCTGTCGAACACTAATGGTTAGTGGGAGCACACGTTATAGGTATGCTAATTGGATTAGTATACTCGAACCGACTCACCCTCGATTCGTCACATGGATTTCACTCCGGGACAGTCAATGACGGAATCGAAAGGTTGTGATAGGTATTCGTGAACCTTAGACTTGAGGATTTAGTAGGGATGTGCTTGTGATGTCAAGATTTTCATTAGAGTAGTTCGACCCTGTAAACCGGAAGGCAGGGGTCAATCTCGACGTGCATCTTGACGGGCAAGTAGCAGGTCCTACCGAATACCAAGATAGAATTCTTTCTCCCGTTAGTGAGCGGGTTATATGTCCTATGCGGTTATTGGCAGATGAGATCATAAGTCTTTGGCCAAAGCATTGGAGCTAGTTGTATTAGATACACGACAGCTCGATGATCTCGATTTGCATTAACGCATGCATAGCGTCAATCTGAGATAGGGTTTGGTAGCCGTGACCCTATAACTTGATCGGGACATTTGAAAGAAGGGTTTATACGTATACTGGTATTCACGACAGAATGGTTCTAGAATGATCCCAATCATTCGTTCTCAGTCGGGGTACAGTGTAGGCCACCAGGCTGGCTAGGTGGTGCTACTACTCTTTGGTTCCTCCCATTGCTGACTGAGACGGACCTACCGAGTCGCGCATTAGGATTGACGACGGAATGAATTAAGCTAATTCTCTCATTATGAATATTAGATATTGGATATCTAATTATTGTAACATTGGATGTTTAAATCGATTTATTGGATAATTGATTTACGGCCTAATGAATTAAATATATCACTGGGTGATTAATTTAATTCATGAATATAATTATTTCTTGGAGAAATTAATTATGTTATTTTGTATTTGATATGTTTAATTAATTGGATTAATTAAACGACACAAATACATCGGAACGGAATAGGAGTTTATCTGTTTGGACTCACGGGAGTCCGAAACGAACCGAACTCGTCCCGGCTCCTTCTAGATGGCCATCCCATTTTCCCTCCTCTTTCCTTTGGTCATAGTCTCCACCTTAATTGGTGGAAGACTTGAAGTATCAAGGGAACAAGATCTTTTAATTAATTCATTTTAATTATTTAGTCTTGATTTGGGAGGATTTTATGGAGTATAAAAGGAAGACTCTCTTCACTTGTTTGGGAAGGGCTTCCAACCGTGAGTAGTGAGAAAGAGAGAGAGAGAAAAATCATTTTCTCAAGTCTTCATCATCTTCTTCATTTTTGTTCTTGAGTTTTCTTGGAGAAAATTCAAGATATATTGAGAGAGATATATTTTACACTTAGAGTGTAATAATAATAGCTTCATCACTTGATTCTAGCCGTAACCTTAGAGGTTAATCGAGTGTTGTTGTTCCGATCGTTTTTCCGGCGCGTGGCAAGTAGAGACGCGGTGCTTTCGGCGTTGGATCGTTCAAGAGCTTGGAGCGGATTGGACTCGTAGAGATCAAACTAAAGCTTGGGGAATAGCTCAAGAGAAGGTTTCCATCTAATCAACGGACTACAAGGGTAAGTTTCTATATCTCTTGTTATTCGTTTTGATATTCGTATATACGTAGCTCGATCGATCCTCGTAGGGATTCGGATCGAATTAATTTTCGTTTTACCGCCTACTGGGCCTTCGTTTTAGGCACCGAATCCCAACAGTGGTATCGGAGCGTAGGTCTTGCGATCGTATATACGATATTGGCATTTGGAATGCTTGATTAGATGGTGAATGATTTGGAATCATTTTAGTCATAATCGTGGTATATATTTTTACGTTCGTTGTAGTTATATTTTTCGTAAGTTTATGTCTAAATATAAATCTTAATTTCTTGGAAATATGATTTATATTGAAGATATGAATGTTGAAAAATATTGATATCGATATCCGGTCGAAAATCGAGCTCAATCGCCGTCGGACGACTTTTCCGACAAAGGCGTGAAGTCGCCAGGTGACTCGGCCGTGTGCCGTGACACGGCCGTGTCAGCGATCCCAGCCCGCCGCAGGGCACCCGACCGTGTCGAGACACGGGCCGTGCACAGGACGGTAGCCGCCGAGCGTGACTCGGCCATGCCGGGCCGATCGGCGGAAGGTCACGGATGACTCGGCCATGGCAGCCATTTTCGCCCCTCGATTTTTCGTGTATACTTAAAAATTAATCTCCCGCATGTTAAATTGGATTTAATATGATTAAAATGATTTATGGTATTTCATTTTATAAGGGAAAATTGATTAATTGGAATATTTATGGTCGACCGAATTATTTTGAACGTTATTATATTACCGATTGTGTGAATCGATTGGATCGGTTCGTATTGTTGATTGGATCAATGTATCTCTACGCTTTCCATTTATTTAGTATTTATTGAATGAATGCTTTTGAATGGGGATGTGGTTCGTGGACTTAGTTTTTGAATCGTTCGTTTTATTCGATTGGGTTGTAAAGGCCGTTTTGAGCCTATTTATTTTACTAGAAAAATTTGTATCTAGGATGCAATTTTCAATGTAAAATTTATATGTAATGACGAAGACCGGAGGAAGATCCATTTCGCGAAGACGAAGATTCAAGACGAAGACTTGTAATTAGATTACGGAGTTTTTGTTTTCTAGGAACGGTCCATGAACCACATGTTGGTAGCAACTAGGTTGTGAATGGTTGTTTCATATTGTATGAATGCCACAAACGCGCTAATATGATTAATGTGCAAAGTGTAACGTTAATCGCGAAAATTCTCCCACGATAAATTATTAAGTTTATAAGGTTTCAAGGTTTTCCTTCCCTCCATCGAGTTTTCGGGAAATTGAAATCCAAACCGGATGTGCTATGATTCCGAGTTATCGGGGTAGTCGTTCGGGGAGGACGGATAAATTACCGGGAGCGCATTGGATGCCTTCGGTTGGAGCAAATTTTATCCCTAGAAACCTGATAGGTTGCCGGATAAGATTCAATTGTGAAACTGATTTGCGTCGATGGTATAAACTTAACTTGTTCACGAACCATAGAAACCGTATAGGTTGAGGGGAGTGAAAAAGGGGAAAAAGAAGATCGAATCATCCATTAGATGGGTTGGTGTTGGACACCACTTTATGAAAATTAATAGACTAGAAACCTGTTCGGTTACCCTCTATTAAGATTTATAAAGAACTCGATCACCACTATGAAGTAGAGCGACGATACTTCCGGATTTCACATGGGAGTGTGTTATTCCGATAAAAATAGTGGGAGCTGGGTAACAAGAATAGAAAAGACCTTAAATTCTATACTCAGAACATAATTGAATGAGTCACTAATTAATCTGTTATACTTAATGCAGACAAATCTCAATATGACAATGAATCCACTCGCAATTCTACTCGAAAAGAACACCTTAATGGGACCTAACTTTGTGGATTGGCTCCGCAATCGATGATTGTCCTCGGTATAGAGGCACTGGATACGTCTTGGAGACGGACATTCGGCGCCTCTGTGCGGACCGAGCCAATCGGGGAAGAGATTGAAAACCACGAAAAGTGGGTTAAGGATGACGTGAAAGTCCGTGCTTATATGATGGCTTCCATGTCTAATGAGCTTCAGAGAGCTCATGAGAAAATGACTTCGCTAGGCGCATTCTATCTCACTTAACCGAGCTTTATGGTGAGCACAAAGAATCGCTAGATATGAGATATCCAAGCAAGCTGCTCGGTGCTAGGATGAAGAAAGGTGAGAAGGTTGGGGAACACGTCCTCAAAATGATATCCATGATCGAGAGATTGGAGGCTCTTGATTTTAAAATGGATGCTTCTCTCCAAACCGACCTTATCCTACGGTCTCTCCCCGATTCCTTCTCACGATTTGTTATGAACTTCAAGCAACGAAATTGCATGTAACTTAGTGGGCTAATGAACAAACTAGTGACCGCTCGGTCTCGGATGAAGACTCCACGGATGAAGGAGTCTCGCACTTGTGATTTCTTACGGACTTCTAAGTCTAAGAATAAGAAGAAAAAGACCAAGAAGCGGACGGACCACAAGCTAAGGACCTTAAGGGTAAGGGCAAGGCCCGATGGTTCCAAAGAACAAGAAGAAGAAGGATGCTTGTCTCAAGTGCGGTGAGTGGGACCTTTGGGCTAGAGACTGTCCGATTCTTCATGGCACTTCGTCTGAGAACTTTTAGTTTTGGAAACAAATTGTTACGCTCTCGTATTTTCTACTTCTGAATCTTGGATTAAGTGCTAGTTCTCATATTTGTACCGTGAATCGGGATGCGGAACAAAGTAGGAAGCTTGGAGCCTGGAGAAGTTATGATCACACGGTCGGAGCGGGCATAGTGTCGAGGCGACCGGCATAGGATCACTTCTTTTGGGTTTAGAATCCGGCTTTGTTTTGACTTTAGAAGATGTACTTGTTTTGCCCAAGGGGCACAAAAACATTGTATCCATTCGGTCATGGACCGAAAAGGCTTTTCATTTTTCATTGGTGATGGTTCTGCAAAATTTATTTTAGAAATAAACTAGTGATCTTGCTACATTGTTGAATGGATTGTATCATCTAAATCTCAAGAACAAAGTAGTTGTGAATACTATGACTAGAAAACGTGGTAGGGATGAAACCAACCAAGTTTTGAAATGGCATCTTAGACTTGGTCATGTTGGTCGGACCAAGGTTTACAAGATGGAAAAAGATGGACTTATGGGTCCATTGGGATCGGATCCCTTTCCTACTTGTGAATCTTGCCTTAAAGGCAAAATGACTAAGTCCCCTTCACAGGACATTTGAAAGAGCCGCCGATAAACCGGGATTAATCCATACCGACGTATGTGGTGCTTTGGAAGCGACACGTGATGGATATCAATATTTCATTACGTTTACGATGATCATACCGTATGGTTATGTATACTTAATGAAACAAAAATCCTAGGCCTTTGAGAAATTCCAGAATTCAAGGCCCTAGTCGAAACAAGCGGTAATCATATCAAAGCACTTCGGTCGGACCGAGGTGGTGAGTATATGAGTACGGAGTTTGACGAGTTCCTTAAGGAACATGGAATAGTTTCACAACTAACACCTCCAGGTACTCCTCAGTTAAATGGTGTGTCAGAAAGAAGGAACCGGACCCTGTTGAACATGGTCCGTTCCATGCTGGGCTATACTGACTTGCCGATTTACCTGTGGGGGTATGCACTCCTGACTGCCGCGTATATCTTGAACATATGTCCTTCCAAATCCGTTCCTAAAACTCCACATGAGATGTGGGAAGGAAGGAAACCAAGTCTTAATCATATTAGGATTTGGGGATGTCCCGCTTATGTCAAGAAGACTAAGGTGGAAAAGTTGGAAGCTAGGTCTGCGAAGGGACGTTTCATTGGATTCCCGTCTGGGACGATGGGATATCTATTCTACATGCCCGAAGATCGAAGGATCATTGTTGCTTTACAAGCACACTTCCTGGAAGATGAGTTCATTCAGGAAGGCGGAGCAGGTAGAAGTATTTCTTTAGAAGAATACAATGAAACTCCTCGAGAGACACCTGTGCAAGAAATTGGAACCGAACTTTCTGAAACACAAGTACAACCACCTCGTAGGTCTAGTAGGGTGTCTCATTTACCTGAGAGGTATGGGCTTGTGCACTTGGAGGAGCTGGGTCTCCATGAGGTTCCAAGTGATAGCCAAGAGACCGACCCGACGACCTATGACCAAGCGATGGTGGATGTAGACTCCGCGAAATGGCGTGAAGCTATGGAAGCTGAGATAGACTCGATGCATGTCAATCAGGTCTGGACTCTAGTAGACCGCCCCAAGGACATAGTGCCTATTGGGAACAAGTGGATCTACAAGAGAAAGACTGATGGTGATGGCAAGGTTGACACCTATAAGGCCAGGCTTGTGGCAAAGGGTTATACCCAAAAGGAAGGGATCGATTACCACGATACCTTCTCGCCCGTAGCCATGATCAAGTCTATTCGCATGATGCTTGCTATAGCTGCCTACCACGATTATGAGATATGGCAAATGGACGTAAAGACGGCTTTCCTTAATGGATTCCTCGAGGAGGAAATCTATATGGAGCAAGCGGCTAAAGGCTTTGTGTCGAAGTCGATATTCGAAAGTGTGCAAGCTTCAATTCCATTTATGGATCAAGCAAGCGTCGCGTAGTTGGAACCTTCGTTTTGACGAGGCGGTCAAAGAGTTTGACTTCGTGCAAAATGAAGAGGAACCTTGTGTATACAAGAAGGTTAGTGGGAGCAAGATCGCATTCTTAGTACTATATGTAGATGACATTCTACTAATAGGAAATGATGTGGGAATGCTCGATTACGTGAAAGCTTGGCTTTCGAGTAATTTCTCCATGAAAGACTTGGGAGAAGCTACCTATATTCTTGGTATTCGACTCTACCGGGATAGAGCGAAGAGAACAATAGGTCTTTCCCAAGCCCTCTATATAGATAAAATCTTAAAGCAATTTAAGATGGATGATTCTAAAAGAGGGTTCCTACCGATGCAACATGGAATAAAACTCACCTTGAAGATGTGTCCTCAAAGTGAGGAACAACGCAAAGAAATGAGTAATATACCATATGCTTCGGCCGTGGGTAGCCTTATGTATGCTATGTTGTGTACAAGACCTGACATCGCGCATCTTTGTAAGCGTGGTGAGTAGGTTTCGTGCAAACCCGTGTAGGGAACATTGGGTGCTTGTAAGAACGTTCTCAAGTACTTGAGAAGAATGAGAGATATGGTTCTTATGTATGGCGGTGGAGAATTGGATGTGGTGGGATTCAGATTCGGACTTCCAAGGGCGAAGGGCGACTCGATGTCCACTTGCTACATATTTACTCTTAATGGAGGAGCGATATCTTGGCGTAGTGCCAAGCAAAGCGCGGCTGATTCCACACTGTCGGTGAGTATCAAGCGGCCTCGGAGGCTTCAAGGAAGGGTTACGGATTAAGAAGTTTCGGAGAACTTCAAATGATACCATGTCTTTGAGTTGCTGTTCCACCGCATCTGCGACAACGACGAGCCGTAGCGCAGCCAAGGCGAGGTTTCACAACACCAAACATATTGAGAGGAAGTATCATCTCGTAAGAGAATTTGTTTGCAAGGGATACATTGTCTTTGCCTGAGTAGACTCGGCCGACAACGTCGCCGATCCAGACCAAGCCACTTTCTCGGACTAGCTTGGAGTGTCATCGGAGAACATGGGTATTAGATACCATAGTGTGTGGCATTGAGTGCAAGTGGGAGATTGTTAGGAGTATGCCCTCGAATGCCACTCAGAGGTTGTTGAGTGAGGGCATTGTACTTGTAATTATGTAAACCATTTATATAAGGCAAATGAATGTTTCTTTATTTACTGGTAGTTACTGGCATTCCTAACTCGTAAATAAACATATAGAAACTAGTCCGTGTATTTGAGAGCAAAACGTTCCACTCCTTATTGGATAAGGGGGTCGGCACTGAAAGGTTATAGCTCAAATACTTAATCGTTCGCAAGTCGATGAAACTTGACTGGGCGTTAAGTTTATGTGAAGACTTGTATGACGTGTTCTTTGACATGGAGAGTGCCTGTCGAACACTAATGGTTAGTGGGAGCACACGTTATAGGTATGCTAATTGGATTAGTATACTCGAACCGACTCACCCTCGATTCGTCACATGGATTTCACTCCGGGACTGTCAATGACGGAATCGAAAGGTTGTGATAGGTATTCGTGAACCTTAGACTTGAGGATTTAGTAGGGATGTGCTTGTGACGTCAAGATTTTCATTAGAGTAGTTCGACCCTGTAAACCGGAAGGCGGGGGTCAACCTCGACGTGCATCTTGATCGGCAAGTAGCAGGTCCTACTGAATACCAAGATAGAATTCTTTCACCCGATAGTGAGCGGGGTATATGTCCTATGCGGTTATTGGCAGATGAGATCATAAGTCTTTGGCCAAAGCATTGGAGCTAGTTGTATTAGATACACGACAGCTCGATGATCTCGATTTGCATTAACGCATGCATAGCGTCAAGTACAGATAGGGTTTGACTGACCGTGACCCTATAACTTGATCGGGACATTTGAAAGAAGGGTTTATACGTATACTGGTATTCACGACAGAATGGTTCTTGAATGATCCCAATCATTCGTTCTCGATCGAGTGCAGTGTAGGCCACCAGGCTGGCTAGGTGGTGCTACTACTCTTTGGTTCCTCCCATTGCTGACTGAGACGGACCTACCGAGTCGCGCATTAGGATTGACGACGGAATGAATTAAGCTAATTCTCTCATTATGAATATTAGATATTGGATATCTAATTATTGTAACATTGGATGTTTAAATCGATTTATTGGATAATTGATTTACGGCCTAATGAATTAAATATATCACTGGGTGATTAATTTAATTCATGAATATAATTATTTCTTGGAGAAATTAATTATGTTATTTTGTATTTGATATGTTTAATTAATTGGATTAATTAAACGACACAAATACATCGGAACGGAATAGGAGTTTATCTGTTTGGACTCACGAGTCCAAACGAACCGAACTCGTCCGGCTCCTTCTAGATGGCCATCCCATTTTCCCTCCTCTTTCCTTTGGTCATAGTCTCCACCTTAATTGGTGGAAGACTTGAAGTATCAAGGGAACAAGATCTTTTAATTAATTCATTTTAATTATTTAGTCTTGATTTGGGAGGATTTTATGGAGCATAAAAGGAAGACTCTCTTCACTTGTTTGGGAAGGGCTTCCAACCGTGAGTAGTGAGAAAGAGAGAGAAAAATCATTTTCTCAAGTCTTCATCATCTTCTTCATTTTTGTTCTTGAGTTTTCTTGGAGAAAATTCAAGATATATTGAGAGAGATATATTTTACACTTAGAGTGTAATAATAATAGCTTCATCACTTGATTTTAGCCGTAACCTTAGAGGTTAATCGAGTGTTGTTGTTCCGATCATTTTTCCGGCGCGTGGCAAGTAGAGACGCGGTGCTTTCGGCGTTGGATCGTTCAAGAGCTTGGAGCGGATTGGACTCGTAGAGATCAAACTAAAGCTTGGGGAATAGCTCAAGAGAAGGTTTACATCTAATCAACGGACTACAAGGGTAAGTTTCTATATCTCTTGTTATTCGTTTTGATATTCGTATATACGTAGCTCGATCGATCCTCGTAGGGATTCGGATCGAATTAATTTTCGTTTTACCGCTTCCGCTGGGCCTTCGTTTTAGGCACCAAATCCCAACATATCCAACCTAGTGTTTCTCCTTGGGGAGCGCCCGTTCTCTTTGTCCGGAAGAAAGACGGATCCCTCCGACTGTGTATTGATTACAGGAAGCTCAATAAAATGACGATCAAGAATAAGTAACCTATACCTCGGATCGACGACTTGTTTGATCAACTGCAAGGGGCGAGGGTATTCTCGAAGATTGACTTGCGATCAGGATACCACCAGTTGAGAATTAAGGAATCGGATATACAAGTTCTGCTTCGTGTCCCAGACGCATTATGAATTCGTAGTGATGCCGTTTGGACTTACCAATGCTCCTGCAGTGTTCATGCAATTGATGAATCGGGTATTCTTGGAATACTTGGATAAATTTGTGGTCGTCTTCATTGATGACATCTTGATATATTCAAGGGACGCAGAGGAGCATGCCGAACATTTGCATGTGGTTTTGAGCACTTTGAGGAAGGAACAACTGTATGCAAAGCTTTCCAAGTGCGAGTTCTGGCTTAGGGAAGTAACCTTCCTTGGGCATGTGATATCAGCCGACGGGGTTCAGGTGGACCCGAAGAAAGTCGAAGCAATCTTGGAATGGGAAGTTCCTAGTGACGTGAAAGAAGTCCGGAGTTTCCTAGGACTTGCTAGATATTATCGCCGCTTTGTAGAGGGATTTTCCAAAATTGCTCGTCCGCTCACTCAGCTGTTGTAGAAAACTCAAAAGTTTAAGTGGGATGAGAAATGCCAGGCTGGTTTTGATGAGCTTAAGAAGAGACTGACGACAGCACCTATTTTAGCATTGCCAGATGGAACTGATGGGTTCATGGTGTACAGCGACGCTTCAAATCAGGGTCTGGGATGTGTGTTGATGCAAAGGGATAAGGTGATTGCCTATGCTTCTCGACAGTTGAAACCATACGAGGTTAACTACCCGACTCATGATCTGGAGTTAGCAGCTGTAGTCTTTGCACTGAAAATTTGGAGACATTATTTGTACGGTACTCATTGTCAGATCTTTACAGATCATAAGAGCCTCAAGTACATTTTCAGTCAGAAAGAATTAAACATGAGGCAGAGAAGGTGGCTGGAATTGATCAAGGATTACGACTTGGAGATTCTCTATCATCCGGGGAAAGCAAACGTAGTAGCCGATGCCTTGAGCCGAAAACCTATTTCTCTTCGAGTGTTGGAAGCACTTACATCCCAAACCAGTATTCAACGGGAACTGATCCGCGAGGGGATTGAAGTATGGGCACCAGGAATCCAAGGGCAACTTTATGTGATGGAACTGACTTCATCACTAGTCGAGGAGATCAAGTCTAAGCAACTGAACGATTCTCTGATCCTTCGATTATGTGACGAAGTAAAGAAAGGAAAAGCCCCAGGATTCGTGATACAAGATGATGGAGTCCTGAGATTTCAGATTCGACTTTGCGTTCCCGATGATGATGGTTTGAGAAGGACTATTCTGAAGGAAGCTCACAGCGCGCCCTATTCTATTCACCCGGGCAGCAGTAAGATGTATAAGGATTTAAAACAAAACTTCTGGTGGGGGAATATGATGAAGGACGTAGCAGAGTATGTTTCGAAGTGTTTGACTTGTCGTGAGTTAAGATTGAACATCGACTGACCGGAATGTTAAAGCCGCTTCCAATCCCTGAATGGAAGTGGGAGGACATCTCGATGGATTTCATCACCAGTATGCCAAGGACTAGAACGGGAATGAACATGATTTGGGTTGTAGTTGATCGACTAACCAAGTCGGCTCATTTCCTAGGAATTAAAGATACATGGGTACCCGAGAGATTGGCGCGAGTATTTATTGCGGAGATAGTCAGATTGCATGGGACGCCGAAGACCATTATTTCGGATCGAGATGGTTGTTTCGTGTCACACTTCTGGAAAGCAGTTCACAAGGCTTTGGGGACTGAGCTCAAATTTAGCACGGCTTATCATCCCCAAACGGACAGTCAGTCCGAAAGGACTATACAAACAGTAGAAGACATGCTTAGAGCTTGTGCATTAGATTGGTCAACTGATTGGGAAGTTCACTTGCCCTTGATTGAATTCACTTATAATAATAGTTGGCATGCTTCTATCAAAATGGCACCATTTGAAGCTCTGTACGGGAGAAGATGCTGATCACCCCTGTGTTGGGATGACTCTTCGGATTTGATCGGGACGGAACCGAAATTGATTATCCAGACTCAAGAGAAGATATCTTTGATTCGAGCAAGACTGTTGACTGCCCAGAGTCGACAAAAGTCTTATGCAGACGTATGTCGTCATCCTCTAGAGTTCGATGCTGGGGACCATGTGCTATTGAAGGTGTCTCCTACTCGAGGGATTTTCCGTTTTGGGAAGAGGGGCAAGCTTAGTCCTAGATATATCGGACCATTCGAGATCCTCGAGAGGGTTGGAGATTTAGCATACAGGTTGGCCTTACCGCCATCGCTGAGTCACGTTCACAATGTGTTTCACGTATCCCAAGTGCGGAAGTATGTACCGGACCCCAGTCACGTCATTGATTTCGACGAGATCACGATAGCTAATGATGGCACCTTCGAAGAGAGACCAATCAAGATACTTGAGAGTCGGATCAAACAATTGAGGAATAAACCAATACACTTGGTTAAAGTACAATGGTCACAACACGGAGTCGAAGAGGCCACTTGGGAAATGGAGGACAGTATGAAGGCTAGATATCCATAGTTGTTTTCATCTTAAGTTTCGGGACGAAACTTCTTTTTAGGGAGGAAGGATGTAATACCCGAGATTTCTGACTTGTATTTGGAACTTGTGATATTGTAATCGTTGTACTTGATCCGAGTATTATTCTCCGTATTTTATAATCCGATGTTGTCGAGCGTATGATTTCATGTATGTGATTTACAAATTGTAATTCTGCGCATGTAGCGCACGCTATCGGCTATGTGTAGCGTACGCTAACATAGACTCAATAACGCACACTACAAGGGATTATTAGCGCACGCTATGTGTGGTCAATTTGATTGAGACGTGCGGTAGGTGAGATCTGGCCGGGGGACCCCTGTCGGATCGTGTCGGGATGAACCTGGACGGCTTTCGGGAAAAGCCAAGTCAACGCCTTAGCGCACGCTACAGGTATATGCGTAGCGCACGCTAAGTGCTGAATACGCTAAGTCGGTGAGCCGTTAGCGCACGCTACGAAAGGTGGACTAGCGCGCGCTAATAGCCATTTCTTATAAATAGACAAAGATCCTATTCGTGATTTCAGTTCTTTCTTCTCCCATTACCCGAATTCTTACACTTAGAACATAACTTCCTTCATCCTAAACACTTCATATCAACACCCTAGCTCGTGATTGAAGATCGTACATCGTTGGAGATTGGTGTTCAAGCCTTCGGTGTTGGATTGCTTCGATTTCCTCTGTGTTCTTCACTACTTTGAGGTAGGTGATTCTTCACCGATGTTAGTAATGTTCTTAAGGACGTCTGATCATGTTTTGATAGCCAGTTATTTCGTTATAATTGGTCATCACATGTTAGAAGGATACTTTTGACGTATCGGCACTATTTATCGTATGAACCTTTGAACCATCTTAGTATATAGACTACTAAGCATTTTTTCAAATCGATTTATGATCAGTAATCGGATATTACCTAGATTGTTACGTTTTACACATTGGAATCATGCGTTTTGGAACGTAGGACGAACGGAACTTAGAATATTTCTTGAAGATCTAAGATGAATTATGATGTTGAGATGATTATCCGTATATTTGTATCTCATAATCATAGAACTTCCACAAACCTTATTAGCATGATATGCCCGAGGATAACTTGTATTATCACCATAGAATTCATGAATTCATCACCATTCAACCCAGTTTTCCGTTAGCAGTATTCTGCCATGCAAGATTAGCGCACGCTAACATATGTAAGTTAACGTGCGCTATCGGGGTTAAGTTAACGCACGATACGTACGTAACGTACGTTATGAGATCAGCCGAGTCAAACTGTCAGTCCGTGGCTAGCGCACGCTAGTCTTATACGATAGCGTACGCTAACAGGCCGGCTTAGCGCACGTTACGTAGTGTACGTAGCGCACGCTAAGCAGTCCAGGCAGATTGTTTATTTTGAGCTTTTCGGCCGTAGACCGAATTGTTAGGCCATCGTTCGACTTGAGATGATTTGTATATCATTCCTTTTGTTAAGGTTCGAGCTTGTTACGTTGATCGAAGGAGGCGGCCTTCGAGTGTGTTGAGATCATTGAAGTGTTTCGTTCTTGCCATTTTCGAGGCAAGTATCATATGTCGAGTTCGATTTATATTGAAACTTTGATCATGCTTGTGGTTTTGTTCATGTTGTTGAATATGAGATATATTCTGAAATTTCTCGTGGTATTCGTTGTTATTTGTTCGTACTAATGAACATATTGAAATGCATATATGTATGCATAGTTGGTTGATTTATGATATAAATGATCCGAGGGGATCATGAGGATCTATGCTGAGGGCGCTGGATCGAATGTCCACCATGCGTTGGTCCGACGGGATCATCATGGGGATCTATGCTGAGGGCGCTGGATCGCTGGACGGGTTTTCCACCATGCGTTGGTCCGACGGGATCATCATGGGGATCTATACCAAGGGCGCTGGATCGCTGGATTACCCTGTACTGTGTTGATGGAATCGTGAGGATTCGCATCGTTGGATTCCGGTGGCGGAAGTCCATTTTGCATGTTTTATGATGCATTGATGATTTATGTATTACGATACTTGTACTAGCATTGTTTTGCTAACCCCTTCGGGGGTGGACATTGTTTTGATGTTCAGGTAGTCGAGGAGCGGGGAAGCAACCACAGTACCGACAGGACGATGAAATGGCTCAGTGATGTGGTTAATGTTTATTGTTATTGTGATTTGTCTTCTTGGTCTATTTAGTACTCGAGTACGTCTGTTTTTAATAACGTCTTTTCGATATGGTTGTATAAGTTAACTCATTTGATCGGTTGAATCAAATATGTATTTCAACTTCAGTTGTACGATTGGATTATATTTACACTCTTTTTAAATTGAGCCTTGTAAATCCTTACCTAAAGGGTTTACGGCGCTGTAATTATTCCGAATATCTCGGGGTGTTACAGATCTTAGATCTACTCCACATGGATCTATTTGGTCCTATCAAACCAAGGACTCTAAGAAGCCGAAAGCATGCACTTGTTGTAGTAGATGATTACTCAAGATACACTTGGATCATCTTTCTGTATAAGAAGAGTGAAACCTTGACCAAGCTACCTGAGCTGCTGAGAAGAATCCAGAATGATAAATCCCTATCCATCATCAAGATCAGATCAGATAGAGGAGGAGAGTTTCTCAACAAGGCGATCACTGATTACATCGATCAGAATAGGATCCAAAGATGAGCTTTACGGCAGGACTCCCACAGAATGGCGTTGAAAGAAGAAACAGAACCCTCAAGGAAGCAAAGAAGGTCCATGATTGCAAGCGGACTCGCCCAAAAGGTTCGGGTCAAGCTGTCAACACATCTTGCCATACTCAGAACAGGAGTATGATAGTAGGGAGACATGGCAAAACTCCCTATGAGGTTTGGAATAATAGAACTCCTACTGTTGCCTACTTTCATATTTTTGGTTGTAAGTGTTTCATCCACAACAACGGTAAAACACAACTAATGCCTTTGATGCTAAAACTGATGATGGTCTATTTATGGGATACTCACAAAGAAGCAAGGCATATAGAGTCTTTAATAAAAGAACCTTAGTTGTGGAGGAAACACTTCATGCTGTTTTTGATGAATCTACTGTTGAGTACAGGAAGCAAGTTGAGCTAATTGAGAACAAGCTCAAATCAGCAACCCTTGAAGAAGTCATTGTACATGACACTGGAATGGTGGACTCACCTGCAGACCAGCCTGAAGATCCAACTGTAGATGCTGAAGACCCAACTGCAGATCAGACAGGATCACCAAACCTATCTGATCCAGTTGCCGCTGATGAAGACCCAGATGTAGCTGATAAAGACTCATCTGCAGAACAGATCCAACTTGCAGATGACAACACGGTAGATGATCCAGCTGCAGACCAAGGATACCAGAACCCAGCTGATGCAGAAATTCACCCTAGCATTTCAACAGGGGGAATAGACCCAGAAGAAGAAGATATCCCCAAGTGGCTCAAAGACCATCCAATCCAACAAATCATCGGGAAGCTGACTGATGGAGTTAAGACAAGACAGTCAACTCTACCCGCAGGAATGGCTATGTTCTCATGCTTTATGTCACAGATAGAACCTAAAACAACAGAACAAGCTTTGGAAGATTATTCTTGGATAAATGCCATGCAAGAAGAACTGGAGCAGATGGAAAGAAACAAAGTTTGGGAACTAATGCATGCACTGATCACAAGAAGGTTATTGGCACCAAATGGGTGTACAAAAACAAGAGTGATGAAGACGGAGCTGTTGTTAGGAATAAAGCCAGACTCGTTGCAAAAGGTTATGCATAGTGTGAAGGAATAGATTTTGATGAAACTTATGCATCTGTTGCAAGATTAGAGGGCATCGGACTATTCCTCGCATATGCTGCATTCAAAGATTTTGAAGTCTATCAGATGGATGTAAAGAGTGCTTTTCTAAATGGCATCCTAGAAGAAGAAGTATATGTAGAGCAACCCCCAGGTTTTGTCAAAGGAGACAAAGTCTACAAGTTGTTGAAGGCTCTCTATGGACTTAAGCAAGCACCAAGAGCATGGTATGAAACACTGTCTGTGTTTATTGAGAAGAATGGTTTTTGCAAAGGAAAGGTGGACAAGACCCTATTCAGAGTGGAGCACGAAGGCCACATATTAATAGTCCAGATATATGTGTATGACATCGTATTCGGATCAACCAATCCAGAGCTATGTGAGAAATTCTCCAACCTCATGCAAGGAGAATTTGAGATGAGTATGATGGTAAAGCTTAACTTCTTCCTCGGACTACAAGTTAAGCAGATGGAAAATGGAATTTTCATCAACCAAGCTAAGTATACCAAAGATCTAATCAAGAGATTTGGAATGGAATCAGCCAAACCAGCAAGAATTCCTATGAGCACAAGTACTCACCTAGATGTAGATGAGTGAGGCATATCAGTGGATTCAACCCACTACAGAGGACTCATTGGATCATTGTTATACCTCACTGCAAGCAGGCCAGACATATCCTATGCCATAGGAGTTTGTGCGCGATTCCAATCTAAGCCTAAGCAGTCACATCTAGATGCAGCAAAGAGAATAATTAAGTACCTTAAGTCTATAGTCAATGTTGGACTATGGTATCCCAAGGATGATAACTTCGAGCTCTCAGGATATTCAGATGCAGATTTCGCAGGATGCAAAATTAATAGGAAAAGCAATAGTGGAACGTGCCAATTCCTAGGAACCAGACTGATATCCTGGTTTAGCAAGAAGCAGGTTTCTAACTCTATCTCCACCACAGAGTCAGAATACCTAGCTGCAGTAGTCATTGCATGCATCTTATGGATCAGACAACAGCTGAGGCATTATAATATCATTGCCAATGAAGTCCCTATCTGGTGTGACAACAATAGTGCTATTGCAATAACCAATAATCCGGTTTTGCATTCGAGGACCAAGCACATTGATGTTAAGCACCACTTCATCAGAGACCACGTGCTTAACAAAAGATTTAGAGTTGAAAGAGTCAGCACAGACTACCAGATAGCTGACATCTTTACCAAACCTCTGCCAGAAGAAAGGTTTTTGGAGCTGAGCAGAGATCTTGGTCTACTAGATTGGGAATCTAGTACAGAAGCAAGCTGAAGCATATCAGAGGAAGGACAGACCCAGCTAATTAAAGGAATCAGATCCTAGCTGATGCAGGCAAGAGGACGAAGGACGGACAAAGGAACCTAGCTGATCAGAATCTCAGGCGAGAAATCCATGGAGTCAACTCACCTGATGCAGAGCAGTCAACAATCAACAGTTAAACCAGCTAAGTTTTCTAAACTTAACCGACCTCTGAATATTTTATTATTATCTGCTATATGTATAATAATATTATATTATTTTTGGTTCTCAAGAGGCATTTAAATACACGTGGCAATCACTTGATAAATCGATCTCCACGGTGGCCAATTAAAACCAGCCGTCAAAATTTTAAAATCTAAACATGGACCACCGTTTCGAATTTGAAATTTAAATAGAATCTCAAAAGGCGTACCACCGTTTCAAAAGAAATAATAATTTAATCCATACGTCTTTTCATCTTCTTTAAAAGGATGGAAACCCTTCACTTTACCTTTACGCTTACCAATCTTTCAAATCCTAGATTTACAGAGCAAAAATTGTTTGAACTTCAAATACACTGAAAATCTCTTGTTTGCAGAAATGGAATGTTATTTCGAAGGCGTTAACATGAAGGAGGTCAAGGACCAGATTATCTTCTCTCTGGTCGTTGATTTCGAAGGTTTATTGGAAGCAAATCTGGAAAATTACGATGTGCTTGACCTAATCCGTTCGATGAAGCTAAATGGGATCTACCCATTTCTGGACATCAATCCCAAACATCTTTTCAAGGAGGACGTCATCGCCTTCTACCGTGAATCCCGTATAATTGAAGAAGGAATCAGAAGCACTATCGGCGGAATTCAAGTCGACATCTCGCCGGAGACAATTCGGAAAGTTTTTGGAATGAGGCACCGCGGCATAGCCGTCGAAGCTCTCAAGCAGACAGCGGCCGACGTTTGGCTAAAGATTAAGGCGATTAACCAACCGATGAAGCTAAAACTCACTTCTAAAAGGAGCGAGATTAAAAAGGTCTTTCGATATGCGTTGGATATTACCAACAAAATCATTATGGGTATGGCCGGCAGTTACGACCAACTGTCGTCGGTGAAATTCACAGTTCTGGGAGCACTGATTCAAGATGAGGCGATTGATTGGGCTGACTATATCTTTACGCAGCTTGTTCGAGAAGTCAACAAAGCCGAATGGCTCGCTGATGAAAAGAGATTCAGATCCAAGCTGGCGTTTGGAACGCAGCTGAGTTGGATCCTTGAGAAAATGGGTGTGGCGAAGGGAAGTACTGACGCCTTCCACATCAACAAGAAACTTGGTCATCTGGACCAAGAGACCTTGAGGAAATTGGGAGGCAATAGAAGAGCAGCCCAAATATTAAAGGATTTGTCTGATACAAGGACCTACCCCATACCCTCACCAGACGAGTCTGACCAACCTGCAGACGTCAACCCAACTGCATCCGAGTCAGACTCCGAGTCAGACAACACACCAATAGCTGTCCGTTTCAAGAGAAGGGGACCAGCCCCTGGAGAACCATCCATCATGCAGTCATCTCCAGAACCCTCTCCCAAGAGGCCTGTGACGATCAGCTTAGTCGGGAGGAGCGATGATCATTATGCTATCCTGGCCTGTGTCGCCTACCCACTGAAGACTGCACTGCCCAGCACTGAAACTCAGATTGTGGTTGTCCTCACTCCAGCATACATTCCAGAGGAGGAAGAAGCAGGTTTAATCATCTCAATCCCTGAAGCAAATTACACCTTTAACCTGCTGGACAACAATGTTTTCAACCTGTCCATTGAACAATTACAGCTTGTTAAACCACAAGCCTTAAAACACTCTTTTGTTAATATTTTTGAAGAGTGGAAATTTTTCAAATCTATGTCATTTACGAAACTTCAAACTTATATTGCAACCAGTGGTTGGGAATATCCCCAAGCCACAGAGGATGTACTGATACATTTTTGTAAAGTATCAGACATAGTTTTGATCCTCCAGGAGAATTGGTTCATGTCTCATTTCAAAACCAACATGGACCAATTTATCATTTCTATAATGTATAGTATTTTTGATGGTTCATTTGAAAAAGAAGATGAGGAGGAAGAAGAAAAATAAATTAGAATTGAAGAAGTAAATGGAGAAGAAGATGAGGAAGTCATTGTCATAGATGACGAAGAAGAGGAGCAGGAAGAGAAAAGAGAAGGAGAAAACATTTTAGTTGAAAAACAATCTGAGGAAGTTGAGAAACAGAAGAGTTAATTGATGAAGAAGAAGAAGAAGGGGAAGAGGTAGAACAGGAGGATGATGAAGGAGAGAAGGATGATGATGAAGGTGAAAAAGATGATGAGAATGAAGGAGAAGATAAAAAAGATGGGAAAAAGGATGATGATAATAATGATGATGAGGAGGATGATGATAAGGATGAAGGAGCAGATCAAGGAGCTGAGAAAGAAAAAGAAAAAGATGAAGAAGAAAAAGAAGAAGAGGAGAATGAAAAGGAGCCGGAGAAAGAGCCAGAAGTAGAGGCTGCAGACAGGGCTGGGGCGCCTGCCCGGTATACCAGCCTGGACGTCGAGTTGGCTGAGGACTCCAGATCAGGGACACCAGAAAAGACCCCATCTGGAGTACCAGCTGCAGATAGGAGCCTGCAGTCTAGTGGTTCATTTGCAGAAGGCTCAGGCGAGCACTCTCCACCATCGCAGATCTCACCTGCGGTGACTGAGCTGATAAGGCGAATAGTGAAGGATACCATTGGAGAGCTGCTTGCATCTCAGGTCACTCCTGACCTCCAATCCATCAATGCCAAGATTGATACTTTGCTGCAGAGGGAAATACCTCAACCTCCTCCCCCTACAAACAACAGAATGCCCATTTGGCATGTCTGACTGGATGCACAGGATGGAGCAGCAGCTGACCACGTTAGTTGATGCTGGCAAAAAGGGGGAAGATAGAATACAGGGGGAAGGCAGCATTCAAGGAGAGATAAGGGAGGATCTTAGGACGAAGAAGAGACAGGATGTCCAGTTGATCACTGCTGGGACATCCTCAGCTAAAAGAAAGGGAGGAGCAGAACTAGAAGAACAGGCTGATCAGCCTACAGGCAAGAAAAAGAGGACTAGAGGAGGATTTGAGCCTACTCTAGAGTGGGAAGGCAAGGAGTTGTGGTATGTTGAAGAATTTATACCATACGAAGCTATACCCATGTGGGGATCTGCGAAAAAGAAATTCATCAGAGACTACTACATCTCGGAAATATTCGAGGATGATAATATCTCACCACAGCAGATCTTCATCAACTTCATGGAAGAAGCTCATCCACAACTCTGGACTATTCTGAAGAAACATGCTGAGACATACAATGCTTATCCCATGATCTCTCAGTTCAGAGCCAAAGAACCTCCCACCTTGGAGAAAGGTAGTGCTTTAAATGAACTTGCTCTCCAGAGAAAAATCAAGAAGCTGTGTCTTGAGAATAAGTTTTCATCCCAAGAAGAGCAAGACTTTGCAGCTCTTGTTGTAAAGAGGAAGTATGGTCTTGCACCTGTCAAGACAAGACCAATCGGAGCTAAACCTTTCAGGCCTGCCAAACAACCTATTCAAAGAGGCAGAGGCAGAGGCAGATGACTCTATTTCATTTTGTACTTGTAATGATTTTATTTATTTCTGTACTTGTAAAATTTTCTTGTAAAATTTAAACATAATCAAGTCAAAAAATTTTATAACAGTCTTTTGAATGACAATTTCCAGTTGTCTCAAAAATTAGACTGATTTTAGTTTGTGTCTTGCACTCAAGTGCAGACTTGTTCATTTGAATATTTCCTTAAGTTTTACCATCATCAAAATAGGGGGAATTTGTTAGGAATACTTGTTAGATTTTGATGATGTCATTAATATAAATTCAAATGTTTATTATTTGGCAAAAATGTAAGGAAGAACCAATTGAGTATCTTCCAATAGGCCAAATAATGTTAAGTGTAAAACTTGGCAAAATGTAAAGAAGAACCAAATGAGTATCTTCTATAGGCCAAAAATAAGTTAGGCTGAAAACCGGCTAAGTATAAAGATCAGCTGAGTTCATCAGAGAGGTACAAATGAGTCAAGTCGTAATAGTTCGTCAAAGAAAATCACGTGGATGTTTGACTGCATCGAATAAGATACCTCGCACAAGTCATCCGATCGCAAGTCCTAAACAAAGGAACATCAGAGAGGTCCAGACTGCAGAGAAGTTAACTGCACATCAGCCTAGTCGAGATCAGCCAAGTACTCCAAGTCCACGTCAGCATGCGTTGAAAAGTCAATTATTACGGAAAGTCACATGCAACGTGAAGAGACAAATTGGAGAGATTCCCGCAAAAGATATGAATTAAAAATTCATCCAGACCCACCTTGAAGAATTTAATCGTATTATATTCAAACGATTCGGCGCATCACATGCAGAGTCTTCACAACAGTCGGAAGATAGATTAAAATATGGGAATCCAGCCTTGCAACGTTCAGAAAAGAATAAACAAAGAAGTCTCCCTCCAACGGACTGATTTGTTACAGATTTGCAACGACTATGAAGGAATGCTCATGGATCAACACCTATATATATATCCAAAGATTTGAAGTTGAGCAACTATCGGTGCGAACATACTTTCAAGCGATCAAAGCATTCAAGCAATCTAAAAGCGAAATACAGCATCGTGAAAAGAGCGGTTCTAAAAAATTCATACTTGAAGAAGCTCTTAGTTGGAGAAGACAAAAACTCTTGTCTATAATCCTGAGTTCGGGGTACTTCACTGGTTAAAGTTAAGAGACTGTAAAGGCATCCAAGGATCGAGGATCAAGAGGTGCAAGGCAGTCAAGTGTGTTACAACGGCACGGATTTCCACTGGTTGGAAGTTGTTGTAGTTTGGTTGAGTCACTGTAATATTTATCACTGGTTGAAAATTATAGTGAATTCATCTCCAACTGGTTTGGAGAAAAGTGGATTAGTAGAGGATTACCCCACCTCTGAGACCACTATAATTGCCTGCGTATTTTACTGTTTTATTGCATCATACTTTAACTGCTGCATTCATTGATAAGTGTTTCATTAGTTGCTGTGTATTCGTCATCAGCTGACTTCCGCACGTATTAAGAACAAACGACTCCAAGTCATTTGTTTATCTATCAGCTGAAGAAACTTACTCTTTGAGAAAAAGAGTTTAAGAGTTTCAATAAGTCTATTCACCCCCCCATCTAGACTTATTCCTGGACGACATGTGACCTACAAGATCAGCCGCGGATCTTGGTCGGATTATGTCGGGATGAACCTTGACGGCTTTCGGGAAAAGCCAAGTCAACGCGGTAGCGCACGCTAATGATATGAGGATAGCGCACGCTAAACGCTGAGTACAGTGAAGTCAGTAAGCTTCGTATGACCGTTAGTGCACGCTATGTTTATGGACTAGCGCGCGTTAATAATCCTTTTCTATATATAGGACAACACACTTTTTCATTTTTTCAGATCTTTTCACTTTCCAAAACCGAATTTTTAGACTTAGAGAGTTACTTCCTCAATCCTCAACCTCTCATATCATCCTCATAGCACAAGTTTGAATATTGTAGATCATTGGAGATTGGTGTTCAAGCCCTCAGTGTTGGATTTCTTCAAGTTCCTTCGTGTTCTTCCCTACTTTGAGGTAGGTGATTCTTCACCAATATTAGTAATATTCTGAAGGACGTTTTGATCATGATTTGGGATTATCTAGTCAGTTAAATTTGTACGTAGTCGAGCATCATGTTGTTAGAAGGATATTTTCGATGTATCGGTACTTCCTCATTGTTTAAACCATTGAACCTTTTAGTGTTTAAACTCCTAAGCATATTCATGTAGCTTCAAACCGATTATGACAAGTTTATGGAGATTGTCAAGTTCTTATGTCTTTACATAATGGAATCATACGTTTTGGGACACGGAATAGATTGAACTTAGGATATTTTCTTGAAGATCAAGATGAATTATGGTGTTGTGATGATTATACGTATCCTTGTATCTCAAAGTCGTTTAATCCGTAAATATATTTCACAACCCGTATGAGCATGATATGCACGGAGATGACATGCTTTAACACTGAATATTTCTTGAGTTTCATCACCACTAGCTCAAGTTTTCTGCCCAGTAGTAAACTGCCATGCACGGTTAGCGCATGCTAAGATTTGTATATTAACGTGCGCTATCGGGAATGAGTAACGTACGCTATGTTTGGTACGTAACGTACGTTATGTCATCAGGTGAGTCAGTCGGCTGATCAGAGAGGACCGTCAGTACATAAGTTAGCGTATGCTAGACTTCGTCGTTTACGTACGCTAACGGGCAGGCTTAGCACACGTTATGTAGAGTGCATAGCATACGCTAAGTAGTTCAGGCATATTTAATTTTTAGAGCTTTCGGCCGTAGACCGGGTTGTTAGACATTCGTACGACATAAGATGAATTCTATATTATTTCTTTTGTTAAGGTTCGAGCTTGCTACGTTGATCGAAGGAGACGGCCTTCGAGTGTGTTCAAATCGTTGGAGTGATTTGTTCTTGCCATCTTTGAGGCAAGTATCGTATTTTAAGCTTATTGATATTTCATTGTTGATCATGTGTACGATTTATTCGTGTTGTTGAATATGAGATTATATTCTTTGAGTTGTCATGATATTTACGTCGATGAACGTGTTGATTTTCATATGTGTATGCATAATGGTAATGTTTGTGTTGTAAATGATCCGAGGGGATCATGAGGATCTATGCTGAGGGCATTGGATCGAATGTCCACCATGCGTTGGTCCGACGGGATCATCATGGGGATCTATGCTGAGGGCGCTGGATCGTTAGATGGGTTTTCCACCATGCGTTGGTCCGACGGGATCACCATGGGGATCTATACCGAGGGCGCTGGATCGTTGGATTACCCTGTATTGTGTTGATAGAATCGTGAGGATTCACATCGTTGGATTCCGATGACGGAAGTCTGTTTTTTATGTTTTATGATGCATTGATGATTTATGTATTGCGATACTTGTACTAGCATTGTTTTGCTAACCCCTTCGGGGGTGGACATTTGTTTTGATGTTCAGATAGCCGAGGAGCGGGGAAGCAGCCACAGTACCGACATGATGATGAAATGGCTCAGTGATGTGGATTATGTTTGTCTTATTTTCCGGTTATTTCAGTACTCGAGTACGTTTATGTTGTTGTGGTCTTGGGAACATTTTGTAATAATGAACTTATTTGAATTGTCGAAAGGGTTTGAATTTCCTTTTATTAATGACACTTTTGTACTATTTCCGTAGTCTTTAAATTAGCCTTGTAAATCCTTATACAAAGGATTTACGGCGCTGTAATTATTCCGAATATCTCGGGGTGTTACAGAATATAGTATCGGAGCTAAGATTTATGGATATCTTGGCAATCGGGTTAGTTGGGTCTGTTTACGTTATTTGATTATTGGTCGTTTGTAACATCACTGCTGAGCCAGCATCGTCGTGTGGACCGTGGTTGTAAGCCTCCTAATCCCAAATACTACCGTTTTATTTAATTCTTGTTTTATGAATATTGACGGACTTTCTTTTAGAAAAGTTTGCCCTAGATATTGAGTATTTGTGTTTACAGTATGTTGAGGGGAGGTCGTGGACGCGGATGTGGTCGTGGACGCGGACGTGGAAATGCGAGACAGGAAGATTCAGCGTCTACCCCAGAATTATCCGCTAGTCGAACCGATTCCCATTCTGGAGGACAGCAGGGATCAGCTAATAATAATGCAGATCCTAACGTGCCGGGAGTGCTTCAACAGGTGGTTGCTCAGATAAACCAGTTTGCTCAGGTTGTTGGTCGCATGCAGACAGCGATGGGGCAGCAGCATAACGAGGATAATCGGGTAGACAAATGGCTTACTGAGGTGGTCAAATTGCACCCTCCGAAATTTGACGGTTCTGCTGAGACGCTTTCTTAGGATCATTGGCTGAAGGATCTTTGCAGGGATTAACTGTCCCAACGACAAAAAGGTTCCGGTCGCCCAGTATCTTCTAACGGGGGAGGCTTTCAACTGGTGGGAGGCCATTCGACCTGAGGGGCATCATGCTGACTGGACGGAGTTCAAATTAATGATGGAAGCGCAATATTGTCCTCGCCCAGTTAGAGAGGCCCGAGTCCGGGAGTTTTTCTCACCACAAAATTCAGAGGCATCTGTGACAGACGTGATTAAGACTTTTAATCACCAACTGACTTATGTGCGCCACTTGGTCAGAACCGAGGCGGAGAGGATTTTCCATTTCGACATGTGGATGAAGCCGGAAATTCAGCAATATATGTCCGGATTTGAATATACTACCTTGCGACAGTATCAGGACAAAGCACTGGCCTATAATATGAAAGAGGCGGCAGTAGATGTAACACCCCCAATCCGCTCAGGGATATTACACGTCGTAGAACCCTTCCTCAAGGATCTACCAGGCTGGTAACAACATATAACAACTCAACCATGCCTTTAAGGCTAAAATGACTCAGTAGACCGATTTGGTCTTTCAATAAATACATACAACTCAAATACAAATCATGCCCACGCAGGGGTCAAAATACAACCACACCCGTACAACGGGAAAAGTATAGCAATGAAAATAAAGTACAACGAACCAATAAACAATGAACTGTTACTCATGTTATTAGAATCGATCATCTTTCATCATCCTTCGTGGCCGACTCCGTGTTATGCTCCAAAACCCGAATGCAAAATAGACATCCACCCCGAATACTCTGGGGTTAGCAAAACTCCACCGCTTTGCTAGTGCAAGAACAAAGTGCAAATACGAGCCATACAATTCACATTCCACGAATAACAATAACCAGAATCCTCAAAGATTCAAATACAACAGATGAACACTTCCCGAGGCAAGAGTTTGAGTAAAGACTTTCCAAAATTTCAAGATCAAAATATCGAGGGAAACAATTTGTAAAATGATTTGAAATACCATCGGGAGTTTTAATAGAAAACAATTTAGAATTATCAAATCCTACTTTTCAAAATCCAAAAGACGAAATGGGTCACCGCCCCAAAGGTTTACTTTTCGAAAAATGACCTTTACCAAACCGTTGGGATTTTAGCCCCAAATCCATAAAATGACTTTTACAAAACCATTGGGATTTTAGCCCCAAATCTCATCAACTCACAGTACACAAGAACGACCACAAGGTTCTTCTCCCAACATCAAAATCCACAAATAAAGGATTTAACACAAACAACAAAATACTCTAGTGCCATCCTAGCCAAGTAAGCCAAACGAACACTTACCTCTTACACACTTAGTCGATGCATGCAATCATGAAAACCATTCGCAAGCACTCATTTCCGAAAATGCCAATAATCAAACCACATTTTCAAAATGCACCACAATTAACCGCGGACCCACAGCTTCGTGGATCCCTGCTGAGACCCCGTCGGATCTAACCCACAGTGGTTAAAAGCAAACTCGCGGTTCCACAGCTTCGTGGAGCCCTACCGAGACCCTGTCGGATCTAACCCGTAGTGAGCATACACACACACACGTTACTCGTGCAATACTAACATGCTAAGAATGTAAGTTCATTAAGAATACTCACTAGAGATGGCCATTAACTCGACACCATTACCAAACTCTTCAAAAATACAATAACAAGATTAAATACGGAATACACGATTCCATAACTTTAAACAATAGGAGTATCATCATAAAATCCTTCAACGTTCAAAATAATCAAATCATAATCAATTCTCAAAACACCGTTCACAAAACACACGCGTTTTGAAAGAAAGCCTTTAACGAGGCCAAACCGAAATCCTTTGAAACTTCATTTCAAATAACCAAACAAACACATCAAGACGACCACCGATCATCATATCCATAAAACAAAAAAAGTATGGGCAAGGTACTTGCCTCGAAATTGGCACGCAAGTATTCCGACGAACACGGCTCAACCGGAAAGCTTCGAAACGCCCGATGCTATTGAAAAGGAAGACGACGATGAATGGAAGGGTTCAACACGGTTTCTTCGCAAGAAACACGACCCTAACATCATACAATTAATAAATCAACGATCATACGATGAATAATAATCGTAGAACGTCCGAAAACCCCTCTATGACATTCTACCAGACACCTTCAAGGCGTCGATCAAGAACTTGACCAAAACAACGAATCGATACGATTCAACCATGGAATAACAAGGGAAATGATATAATACATCTAAATAATCATCAATCCATCATAATCCTAAGTTAAATCGGATTAATCGGACGAAAACAACCAAAACACCCAAATTCCCCAAAACTAGATTTCTAGGAAATCAATTGATCAGTAGATCGGAGGGTGTTATAGGATGGATGATTGATGATATGAACTCCAAAACTTCATGGATTGATTGTCCAACAAGATCTCTCCATGATTAACCAAGCTCCAGCCGCGGAAGGGAAGAAAACGAGTGAGAAAAATGGCCAAAAACCCGTCTGCGGGCCATAAATAAGCCAGATGGTGCCGCTGCCCACAGAGTGTGCCGCGGCATAGGCCCAAAAATGGCTCCCAGTGGTCGGCGGTGCCGTGGCTCGCCGGGCGTGCGCCGCGGCACCAGTCTGATCGGTTTGGCCGAAAAATGCCACAGAGTGTGCCGCGGCCCGCCGCATGTGCCGCGGCCCCACGGCACGGCCTGCTGCCGGAAGCCGCGAGCACTACGGCCGTGACTCGGCCAGGAAGCCGCCGAGCACTACCGGCCGTGACTCGGCAAGACTGCCCGGGCCTGCATTGCGGCCATGTCGGTCGGGGCCAACTCCGACGGCCCGAACGACCCGAAACCCGAACTCGAATACGAATCGATGATACGGTTACGACGTACTCGCAAAGACGAATCTAAGAGCTAAGAGAACACACATTCCGACCACCCAAGGCTCGAATTCGACAACTAAGTAATTACCCAAAACTTTGGGAAATTACGAAAATGGCCCAAAACGTCCGAAACTCACGATACGCGATCGAAACACCAAACCAAAGCTCGCAACATGAATAATAACATTAAATGAACTTACGAGAAACTCGAAACAACAATTTCGGACGAGATTCGCAAGAATCGAACTCAAGTGCGGAAAAGTCGCTAAAAAGCTCGGAACTCAACAAAACAATACCGAAACGAACTCGTATGACAAAAAGTGCAGAATTAATCATTCTCGAAATGACGAAACGGTCATGAGCGAGTCGTCAAAACGGTCTCCGGCCGAAAAAAAGAAATTTACCGAAAATCGAAAATTGCGGATATTACATTCTACCCTCCTTAAAAGAAGTTTCGTCCCGAAACTTAAAACAAGTAGGGAGAAGCAATATCCCTCCAGGAAAACTCAACGAGATACGCAAGGAAACGCGTAACTTACGCCCATCGGCGAAATGTTACAAGCAACGCAAATGAATATACGTCGTGAAAACACGCTCCACGACGACCAACACAACGTCGCCGTTAGGGATATAATAAAACCAACAAGTGACAAGCGTCATCAGATGGATAATACAATCAAGTCAATTATCCGAACAATCACAAAACACAACGAACGAAAATCAATACGATTGACCAACCCAACGGTTCATCAATCAAAACGCGAGCCAATCGCTGAACAAATACGGAATTCCACCGCCCAAGTGTTGGAAGATCGAAAACGAGACTAATTTCCCGAACTTCAGGAAATTAAGAAGGAGCCTGAATGCTCAACAATCACGAAACGAGGACAATAACCGAACAAACAAACGACCGAGACAACAAAAATCGAACAATCATGTCCGAAACACGAAGGATAATAAAATTCAAACAACAACTCCGAGGATGATTTGGTGAGAACAACAAGGCATCCCATAAGATCCACAGGAAAGGGAATAGCGATTGAAAAGTTACAACGACAAACGAGTTATTCCGAAACAATACCACACTCGTTCGATCAACAAAAGCAAGAGGGAGGACAAGCTCAGAAATGCCAACAAACATAATGAGTCGACAAAGTCGGAAACACAAGAGTTCCAAATCCGATCCACTTCGAATAAAAGAACTAATAGAACCAGATGATGTCACTCCCGAACAAGGTTCACAAGAATCGAATCGAACTCGAAAAAAAAAATCACAGCGATAACCAGATCAACCCACGACAAGATCACAGTTCGTTCGGACGATGAAACCGAAATACAGAACAAGTTCATAATGTAATATCCGCATTTTTCTTTCCCTTGTATTTTTATTTTTTTGGTGTATTCCTCGATCGTAGTGACCCTCGTGTACCTTTCAGTGTGTCCTTCCTGTCAACTGTTGAACTGTATACTCGTTATTGTTGTGCGGAACCGCCGTTTCGGGGTTGCCGTGGATCTATTTCGTGTTATTGGTTCCCAAATATTGATTCCTATCGTTTTTATTCTCTTTCCGGATCATTTTTATCATTTTGGGACCCAAAAGGGGTGTGGGCCGCGGCACAAGGTGTGTGCGCCGCGGCAAACAAATTTCTCCAATTGTTGGTCGAAGCAAACTGTACTGTGTGCCGCGGCACACCCATCCGGTGCCGCGGCACAGTGCCGAGTCAGTGCCGCGGCACACCCGTGTGACATCTGCGACCAAAACCCGACTGTACCGGGTGCCGCGGCTCACCCAGCCGTGTCCGCGCACACCGTCGAAACCACAGGAGTAATTTTTCGGCTGTGCCGCGGCACACAAAGCGGTCAACTGTGCAATCTCGTCCTTATTAGACGAGATCGGCCATTTTTCTCCTCCATTTCACCTGCGCGAGAGAGAGAGAGGTCTAAGGGGGGAGAACTTCTCTAGCATTCTTCATTCGGGGGTCGATTTTCATCATTTTCCTTCGGTTGTGAGGCCCGGATAACCAATCTAACGCGTGTTCTACGGATCTTGGTACTTGAATCTCCAAAGGTAATATTTCTAGAACCCTATTTTCGATTAATTTGGGGGTTTTGGGATTTTCTTCCGATTCATTCCGTTTTGTTGGTGGATTCATGATGTATACGATTAATATTGTTAGTATCTTTAGTTTTTCCTACGGATTCATGGATATTTTGTGGATTTTTACGGAATCGAGAGGGTTTGGTTGTGGTCCGCCCTCGTTGTTATTTTTGGTACGAATATACATGAATCGTAGGCGGGTTTTCGGGTGTATTCAATTTCCATATTCGCCTAGAGTTGGTTGTGATTATGTTATTCGGATCGTTAGGTTCATTTCCGCCGGTTCCTCGCGGTCGTGTTCAACTCTTCCTTTCCGTTCGTATCACCGTGTATTAACCGAGGCAAGTATCCTTATGAACTTACAATCTTGACATAGTAGTTTTGTGTGAGAATTGCGTGTGTGTGTATGCTCACTGCGGGTTAGATCCGACGGGGTCTCGGTAGGGCTCCACGAAGCTGTGGAACCGCGAGCTTGCTTTTAACCACTGTGGGTTAGATCCGACGGGGTCTCGGCAGGGATCCACGAAGCTGTGGGTCCGCGGTTAATTGTGGTGCATTTTTACAAATGTGGTTTGATCATTGGAATTTCCGGAAATGAGTGTTTTGGAACTATGATTTCTTGATTGCATGCATTACTATATATGTAAGATGTAAATTGTTCATTTGGTTATACTTGTACTAGCGTAATTGCTAACCCCTCTGGGGACCCGTTTTGGGGAAATTCGTTTTATGAATTTCAGGTCAGGTTCATCGAGACGAGCGGGTGCTGGACCAGTATGCGGATGATGGCCGTGCGTGATGATTGTGCACGAGTGGTGTCTTGTTGCTTTCTATCTTTTACCTTTGTGGTCTTTAAACTAATAGAAGTACTCGAGTACTTAATAACTTTTACTTGTCGGGATTGTATTGTTGTTTATTATGTTGTGATGGATTACGGTGTCATGTTTGACCGGTTGAACCGGGTGAATTATTTTGTTGGGCGTCTTTATGACGAGGTATTTTTCTGTTGTTTCCGTTGGTCGATGAGTATGATGCTTGTTCAGCCTGGTGGGTCCCATGTAGGGATTCACGGCGCTGTAATATACCTCGGATTTCCTGGGGGTGTTACAGAAAATGGTATCAGAGCCAGGTTTATGGATACCTAGGCTTGTCGGTTTATTGGGTCTTGTTGTATTTTGTTTTGCACATCATCATCACGCTGCCATGATTCCGGTACTACCAGTGCCCGTAATTTTTCCTTTCCTCTGTTCCTTATACTCTTGTATCGTACCTCTAGTTCTCGATTTGCGATCGTTCTTTTCTTGTACTTACCATCGTGTGGCTTTTGCTACTTATTTAACTCCAGTATGGATGCTGGAAGAGGTCGTGGTCGTGGTCGCGGCCGGGGCGTGAAGCGGTGGGGCGGCCACGTCACGATCTTCTGAGCCAGCGATCGGCGACCGTCATCCATGCGCGCCGACCTTGGTATTGCGGGCGCATGCAAGAAATGGTGAATCAAATGGCGGCGATAGCTCAAAGTGCGTAACCCGGATCCGGCCCATGCTAATCGGGCGGAGCCGATTGGCTTCAGGATGTCATCAAGATGCATCCTCCTCAGTTTTCGGGAGCTTCAGACCCGATCGGCTGGGAGGGGTGGATCAAGGAGATATCTAAAGTCTTCACTGCCACCAACTGTCCCGAGGACCGTAAGGTCCCTATTGCCCATGTAACACCCAAAATTTATTTATTTATTTATTTTTTTTTTTTTTTACCGAAATAGTATAAAGTTGACACCAATTCATAAAGGAACTTCATTTATTTAATTTAATAAGCCAATAATGGCAATCAAGTTATCAAACTTCTAAAGAAAACAACATAAGTAAAACTTTCTAATATAGAAATGTCAAAAGCGGAAGTACTAAAATGTTCATTGACGTAAAATAAATAGCAGTGTGTCACGAATGCTCCCGTCATCCCTAGCCTCCTTAATCGTAATACCTGAAAAATGTTAAGTAAACCGTAAGCACAAAGCTTAGTGAATTCAAACACAACATTATACCAATATCCACAATCACTAGACCTAGATTAAAATATACAGTTATAACATTTAAACATAAGCCAAGAACAAATCAAGGCTTATAAGGAGGGCTAGTAGGTTACCCGCATCTCACAAACCGAAGAGTATTGGGTTAATCTTACCCTCACCTCACATCCGGAGGGTATTGGAGTAATTATACCTAACCATGCGCACCGGACAAAAGCCGGATAATTGCTATGATCCCTCAACAATAAACATACAAGCACATGTATAATTAACAATTTAAGCATGCATTCATATTATCATACCATAATAATAATTTAACACTCACGTGCTAACCTAGCAATCATAAATATTGAGACAATGGGGTGAGAGAACTCACCTTGAATACTTAAGGGAGGTTGCTAAATCAAAACTGGCTACCACACTTGAGCAAATGCCAAAACTTCACCTATTATAAACTAGGAGTTAGGATATACCCAAAGATGAAGCTTAAAGACTTAAACAAAAATCTGGACAGCAAGGTCTAAAAACAGGCCCGCTGTTAAAGATGGATTTACTTAATTTTCCTAAGTATTAACATATCAATATTAAATTTTTCTAAGAAACTAGAGTCTTTCCCTTTTTAAAACAGTAAAGAACTCACTCTAACTCCAAAATATGAATTTATTATGATGCTTTTAAAAGACATCGCAGTGCAGTCCCAAATCATAGGAATCAGTAGTGTTGGCCAATTCTACCCAACTTGTGGATAGACATTGTCCAAACTAAAAATCACAGAAATAATAGACATAAATACCAAAGTCTCAGAGTTGGAATCGACCAAAAAGGGTTTCCCAAACTCTAGATACGAAATTCACAACATGACTAATTACAAAACCCTTAAAAGCTGATGACAGAAAACTGATCTGGAGTGTGAACTCAATATGACCAAGAAATACTTGGAGATAACATCCCATAAACTCCAGATCACAACTTTAGGTCATAACACACATGTGGGAACTTGGAATCCCATTAGATCATTTCCCAAGCCCTAGAAACGAATAAAACAAGTTGACCTATCAGATCAGACCCGGATCAGACCTACCAGTAAAGGTGCCGTTCTTGCCCATGGATAAAGTCCTAATTAGTGAGAGTGACCTTCATAAGAAAGTTACCCAACACAATTTGTAAACTTTTGGCACAGGTTTGAGATCCGTTTGAGTTATAGAATTCAAGTTATGATTTTTGTAAGATGACTACAAATCTGATGGAAACAGAATCGTAGCCAACCCTTAATCTTTTAACCAATCCATTCCTCTCCCTTTTGAAACACATTCCTAGATGTGTTTATCACCCAAATTCAGTCCCCTATGAACATGGTGGCACTAAAAAGGGCTAGGGGTCATTGGTATTTCATTTAGTCACAAGGAAAAGAATCAAATCAACATAATATATGACAAACCACAATTTTCCCCTTTCTTAAGGGTTCCTTGATCTTTCAAATACACAAACATCTATATACACATCTTAGAAGATGCTATAAAGTTGTATACTTAGATCTAAACATATTGATATGGATGTGTTGAGAATCAAAATAATAATTAACAAGAATTATAACCATTCACAAGATCTATCACATTTTATCACCTAAATAAAACTTGGTGATTCCCATGGTTCATTTAGACCTTGTATTTTATATAATCATCTAAATCCATCATACACCATGTATAGGGTGTAGATATAATCTAGAGATGATGATAACATACAACTTATAACAATAACAACTTTGGTTAAAACCATAAGATCTATCTTCTTTAAATCACACAAGTTACAACTTGATGATTCTTATGAATCATATAGATCTTTTACATAATATGATCATCTAGACTCATCATACACCATGTATAGGAGGTGGTGATGAAATTTCTAGATGATAATCAACACTTAAAACAATTAATTGAATATAAATCAAAAGAAAAGATTAGAACACCTTAAAAGATCTTACCTAAGCTTGTTACACCAACAAGGAAATGAAGGAGAAGATGATTGTGGCTTTGGGAAGAGAAAAATGAGAGAGAGAGATGGGAGAGATGGGAGATCGGCCGAAAAAATGAGGGAGAGAGGAGGAGGTTAGGGTTTGTGATATTTTTATAATTCATATTAGGACAAAGCCTAATGACTACACTAATGGGCTAGGCTCAAAACTCATTTCTTACTAGCCCAATATAATTAAATCTATCAATTAACTTAGCCCAAAACTTGTAATTTAATCTAACTTGGCTAATTAATTAAGCCCATCATTTAAAATAATTAAATACCATGAAAATAATTAACGTCAAAAAAAAGAAACCGGGCGTTACAACTCTCCCTACTAAGAAGGGACTTCGCCTCGAAGTCACCCTCTGAATAACTCGGGATAATGCGCCTCATCTCGTCTTCGAGTTCCCATGTACACTCGGATCCCTTCCTATGCCGCCACCGAACCTTAACAATAAATGCCTTACCGCTCCGAAGGGTCTTTGACTTTCGATCAACAACCGCGATAGGTTTCTCAACATAGTTGAGCCGTTCACAATTTGGATGTCTTCCGGAGGTACCACGGCGGTATCGTCAACAATGCACTTCCTCAACCGAGACACGTGGAAGGTGTTATGAATCAAACTAAGCTCGTCGAGCAGCTCCAACGTGCGCTACCTTACCAACGCGAGCTATGATCTTATAAGGTCCAATAAACCGAGGTCCCGGCTTCCCACGCTTGCGGAACCTAATCACACCCTTCCAAGGGGAGACCTTTAATAACACATGATCCCCAACCTGAAACTCAAGATCGGAGCGCCGCTTATCTGCATAACTCTTGACGACTCTAGCGGTGACCAAATGATCCACGATCATTTTGATTTTCTCCGTGGTCCGCAAAACAATATCTCGTGCTACCGAGCACCCTCTGTCCAACCTCACCCCAACACACCGGGTTCTACACTTCCTACCATACGGTGCTTCATACGGGGCATGTCGATGCTTGAATGATAACTGTTGTTATATGAAAACTCGGCTAAATGAAGATGATCATCCCAACCGCCTCCAAAATCAATTGCACATGCCCGAAGCATGTCCTCCAAAGTCTGTATCGTCCGCTCACTCGCCCATCGGTTTGCGGATGGAACGCAGATTGAAATGCAATCGGGTACCCAATTCTTCTTGAAATTTACGCCAAAATCGAGAGGTGAATCGAGTATCTCGATCAGAGACAATAGATACGGGCACCCGTGTAATGAAACTATCTCCCGAACAAAAAGCTCGCCAATATTTGGTGAAAAACTTTCCTTGATGGCCGGAAATGAGCACTCTTCGTCAATCGATCCACAACTACCCATATCGTATCCGCTCCTTGCGGTCTTAGGAAGTTTTGTAATAAAGTCCATGGTTAAGTGCTCCCATTTCCACTCAGGAATCTCCAAAGGAAGCAATTTCCCATGAGGTTAAAGGTGTTCGGCTTTGACCCTCCGGCATGTTAGGCATTCTTCTAAATATCGAGCAACATCATTCTTCATCCGTGCCACCAATAACCCTCACGAAGATCTCGGTACATTTTTGTAGCACCGGATGAATAGAAAACTTGGACTGTGAGCTTCTTCCATAAGAGTTTTCCGGTTCCCACCCGATAAATGGAACCCAAACCCTACCATAACGAGTTAGTAATCCACGCCCATCTCGCTCCATCTTAGGTAACTCATTCACAATCCTTTCACGATTTGGGTTCCCCTCTTGAGTCGCCACATCTTGAGCATCTCGAATCATACCCAATAATGATGTCTCCATAGTCATCCGAAGACATTTAGCTCGAATCGGTTCGACAGTTGCTTACGATCGAGTGCGTCGGCTACCACATTAGCTTTACCGGGTGGTAGTGAATCTCACAGTCGTAATCTTTCACCACATCTAACCATCTAACTGCCTCATATTCAAATCCCGCTGATCGAAAAGGTACTTCAAACTTTTATGGTCGGTGTAAATGATACACTTAACCCCGTAAAGGTAGTGCCTCTATATCTTGAGAGCAAAAACAACAGCTCCTAATTCCGTGTCATGAGTGGGGTAGTTCCTTTCGTGAGGTTTTAGCCGCGAGACGCATAAGCTATCACCTTACCCCGTTGCATCAACAAAGACCAAAACCCGGGAGGGATGCGTCGCGATACACTACCATGTCCTCCACTCCTTAGGTAAAGTCAAACCGGGCATTACACAACCGCGTCTTAAGATCTTCAAATGCAAACCGTTGTTGTTCGGACCCCAAACAAATTTCTCCGACTTCTTGGTCAATCGCGTAAGAGGTAGAGCAATCTTTGAGAAATTTTCAATAAACCTACGATAGTAACCGGCCGAACCCAGAAACTACGAATCTCCGAAGGCGATTTAGGAGCTTCCCATTTCTTAACCGCATCAATCTTGGCCGGATCGACCTTGATACCTTCCTTGTTCACCACGTGGCCCAAGAATTGAACCTCTTCTAACCAAAATTCACACTTAGAAAATTTAGCATAAAGCCGTTCTCTCGTAGTGTCTCTAGAAGTTCCCGAATGTGCTTTTCATGCTCCTCCTCGGTCTTAGAATAGACCAAAATATCGTCAATAAACACAATGACCGACGGTCGAGCATCGGACCACACACCCGATTCATAAGATCCATAAAAGCGCGGGTGCATTAGTGAGTCGAAAGGCATCACCACAAATTCAAAGTGTCCGTATCGGGTTCGAAACGCCGTTTTCTCAATGTCACGATCCACGAACTCGCATCATGATAACCGAACGCAAATCAATCTTGGAAAACCAAGACGCTCCTTGGAGTTGGTCGAAAAGATCGTCGATACGAGGTAAAGGATAACGGTTCTTTATCGTGAGTTTATTCAACTCCCGATAATCTATGCACATTCTTTGAGAACCGTCCTTCTTTTCGCGAAAAGTATAGGAGCACCCCACGGCGAAACTTGGCCGTATAAACCCCTTATCACTAAGCTCCTGTAATCGATCCCGAAGCTCTTTCATCTCGGATGGCGCCAAACGATAAGGAGATTTGGCGATCGGAACAGCGCCAGTACTAAATCAATGCGAAACTCCACTTGCCTAATAGGTGGCAAACCCGGAGTTCCTCAGAAAGACGTCACCAAAGCCGGAAACAACTGGAACATTATCGAGTGCAATAGCAGAGGTACAAGAAGCAATATCCAAATGGGGAATATATCCTTGAATAATAAGTTCTCCACCCCTAGGGTTTTGAACACGAACTTGTCTCTTGCGACAAAGAATTTCTGCATTGAATGCATCGAGCCAATCCATACCCACAATAACGCAAAGTTCCCTCATAGCAATAGGGATAAGATCAATGGGGAATTCAACTCCCGAAAATTCAAGGGTACAACCCCGATAAACATCGATACGAAGATAGTTCGATTGTCGGCAACCGATAACCATGGGACGTGCTAGTTTCCCCACCACGCCCCAAACGATTTATGAACGTGCGTGACACGAAGGAGTGAGTAGCGCCGGAATCAAACATAACAATGCGGGGTGAGAATCTAACAGATAAGTGCACGATTCATAATATTTAAGAAATAAAACAATTACTCTATGGCATAGCATAAAATGAAAGATAAGGAAGAGATATTTACCTTTCTGATCGCAGGCTTCGAGCTCCTCCCTCGTAGTGGTGGACACGTCCTCGTGTCAACATAGTTGGTCCGTTAGAGGTCGAAGCGGTATTGGGATTTGCATTCCCATACTTCTTCACTTTGGGCAATCGGGTTTCTTGTGCCCCTTCTCTTGGCAATTGTAACAAAGCTGGTACTGCATTTGATGGTAGTAACACTGGGCAGTAATGGCTTTTGGAGCCTTGCAATTCTTCCAGTGATGCCCTTCCTTCTTACAGTTATAACACACCATTGGGGGTCGATCACCGCTTCGCAGATGGCTTGTATTCATATCTTGGTTTATCCCCGAACTTTGTCTTCTTATGAGCCTCATTAGAAGTTTTAGAAAAAGTGCTCTCCAATTTCCTCTTAGATTGAGTTTGCGGCTCAATCTCTCTCTCTTCAGTGCCCCCATGATCGCACCCAAGGTCGTAAAGTCTTGCATGCTCACAAATTCCCGGATGTCGGTACGTAAAATCGAGATGTACCGACTAACAAGCCATGCTTCATCTCCGGCAAAAGTAGGACAGAAGAAAGCATCTCCATGAACTTGGCGTTCGGATCACTACTTGAGACTCGGTGGTCATTTGTAACGCCATGAACTCCTGCATCATTCTTTGTTGCTCCACCCTAGGCACATACCGTGCCTCGAACCACTCCACAAACCGGGCCCAAGTAATCGCCCTTACAGCTTCTTCATCATTCTTCCCGTGGTGGTGTTCCACCATGTCTTACCCCGCTTCCTCGGTGGTTCTTTGCTACCAACACTCTAAACCGGTCCAGGCACCCTATAGTCATAAAGGCGCCCTCCACGTCGGATAACCGAAGGCTTAGTCGCTCTTTGGATCGTCCTCCCCATCCCAATGAGGTGGGCCGCACTTGCCGAACTTCTCGTAGTAGAACAATAAATCACGAACAGGAGGATCAGAGCCCTCCCCGGGCGGAGGTGCATCCGCCATACGCTCATCTAGCGAGCACGAACTTGATCAATGATGTTAGCCGTGACATTCGGAATGATCTCGTTAAAAGCATTATTGAACTCCTCAAAGAACGAGTTCCCTAACTTGAGCTATTTGAATTGCATTGAGGCGAGCAGGCGGAGCCATCTAAAATTGATAAGAAAAAAAAAACGATTCAACCTATGCATGTCTAAGAGATCGAAAACACTCAGCTTGCTGAAAACTTTTCAACCTTGCCCCGTCCCCAAAACCGGCTCCAATATATTGAATAGTAGGGGCCCTTCTATTATTCAATATAGAAGTTCCAATTTCGGTTTCAGGTCTAGTTTCAAAATTTCACTTGCTCCTAGCCCATGTGATTTAATTCACACTCATGGTAGATCTAAAAGGCCTAAATTCTCACATGGTAGATAGTAGCACTAAAGGTATATAATTATCCTCCTAGGCTAGTCTTTGGGATATGTCATAAATGGAGCATACTATTGTGTTTGATAAGTAATAAAATTTAAACTCAATTAGTAAATAAAACTTACTTGGTGGTGACCGCGCACCGTGACATCTTCACCGCTAGCTTTTAATAAACTTTGTACAAGAGAAATAAAATGTTTTAAATTTGAGTCTAGACATCCCTAAGAAGGCCTAGTTCACTCAAATGAAAGGCTCTGATACCAACTTGTAACACCCAAAATTTATTTATTTATTTTTTTTTTTTTTTTACCGAAATAGTATAAAGTTGACACCAATTCATAAAGGAACTTCATTTATTTAATTTAATAAGCCAATAATGGCAATCAAGTTATCAAACTTCTAAAGAAAACAACATAAGTAAAACTTTCTAATATAGAAATGTCAAAAGCGGAAGTACTAAAATGTTCATTGACGTAAAATAAATAGCGAGTGTGTCACGAATGCTCCCGTCAGTCCCTAGCCTCCTTAATCGTAATACGAAAAATGTTAAGTAAACCGTAAGCACAAAGCTTAGTGAATTCAAACACAACATTATACCAATATCCACAATCACTAGACCTAGATTAAAATATACGTTATAACATTTAAACATAAGCCAAGAACAAATCAAGGCTTATAAGGAGGGCTAGTAGGTTACCCGCATCTCACAAACCGAAGAGTATTGGGTTAATCTTACCCTCACCTCACATCCCGGAGGGTATTGGAGTAATTATACCTAACCACGCGCACCGGACAAAAGCCGGATAATTGCTATGATCCCCTCAACAATAAACATACAGTGTACATGTATAATTAACAATTTAAGCATGCATTCATATTATCATACCATAATAATAATTTAACACTCACGTGCTAACCTAGCAATCATAAATATTGAGACAATGGGGTGAGAGAACTCACCTTGAATACTTAAGGGAGGTTGCTAAATCAAAACTGGCTACCACACTTGAGCAAATGCCAAAACTTCACCTATTATAAACTAGGAGTTAGGATATACCCAAAGATGAAGCTTAAAGACTTAAACAAAAATCTGGACAGCAAGGTCTAAAAACAGGCCCGCTGTTAAAGATGGATTTACTTAATTTTCCTAAGTATTAACATATCAATATTAAGATTTTCTAAGAATCTAGAGTCTTTCCCCTTTTTAAAACAGTAAAGAACTCACTCTAACTCCAAAATATGAATTTATTATGATGCTTTTAAAAAGACATCGCAGTGCAGTCCCAAATCATAGGAATCAGTAGTGTTGGCCAATTCTACCCAACTTGTGGATAGACATTGTCCAAACTAAAAATCACAGAAATAATAGACATAAATACCAAAGTCTCAGAGTTGGAATCGACCAAAAAGGGTTTCCCAAACTCTAGATACGAAATTCACAACATGACTAATTACAAAACCCTTAAAAGCTGATGACAGAAAACTGATCTGGAGTGTGAACTCAATATGACCAAGAAATACTTGGAGATAACATCCCATAAACTCCAGATCACAACTTTAGGTCATAACACACATGTGGGAACTTGGAATCCCATTAGATCATTTCCCAAGCCCTAGAAACGAATAAAACAAGTTGACCTATCAGATCAGACCCGGATCAGACCTACCAGCAAAGGTGCCGTTCTTGCCCATGGATAAAGTCCTAATTAGTGAGAGTGACCTTCATAAGAAAGTTACCCAACACAATTTGTAAACTTTTGGCACAGGTTTGAGATCCGTTTGAGTTATAGAATTCAAGTTATGATTTTTGTAAGATGACTACAAATCTGATGGAAACAGAATCGTAGCCAACCCTTAATCTTTTTAACCAATCCATTCCTCTCCCTTTTGAAACACATTCCTAGATGTGTTTATCACCCAAATTCAGTCCCCTATGAACATGGTGGCACTAAAAAGGGCTAGGGGTCATTGGTATTTCATTTAGTCACAAGGAAAAGAATCAAATCAACATAATATATGACAAACCACAATTTTCCCCTTTCTTAAGGGTTCCTTGATCTTTCAAATACACAAACATCTATATACACATCTTAGAAGATGCTATAAAGTTGTATACTTAGATCTAAACATATTGATATGGATGTGTTGAGAATCAAAATAATAATTAACAAGAATTATAACCATTCACAAGATCTATCACATTTTATCACCTAAATAAAACTTGGTGATTCCCATGGTTCATTTAGACCTTGTATTTTATATAATCATCTAAATCCATCATACACCATGTATAGGGTGTAGATATAATCTAGAGATGATGATAACATACAACTTATAACAATAACAACTTTGGTTAAAACCATAAGATCTATCTTCTTTAAATCACACAAGTTACAACTTGATGATTCTTATGAATCATATAGATCTTTTACATAATATGATCATCTAGACTCATCATACACCATGTATAGGAGGTGGTGATGAAATTTCTAGATGATAATCAACACTTAAAACAATTAATTGAATATAAATCAAAAGAAAAGATTAGAACACCTTAAAAGATCTTACCTAAGCTTGTTACACCAACAAGGAAATGAAGGAGAAGATGATTGTGGCTTTGGGAAGAGAAAAATGAGAGAGAGAGATGGGAGAGATGGGAGATCGGCCGAAAAAATGAGGGAGAGAGGAGGAGGTTAGGGTTTGTGATATTTTTATAATTCATATTAGGACAAAGCCTAATGACTACACTAATGGGCTAGGCTCAAAACTCATTTCTTACTAGCCCAATATAATTAAATCTATCAATTAACTTAGCCCAAAACTTGTAATTTAATCTAACTTGGCTAATTAATTAAGCCCATCATTTAAAATAATTAAATACCATGAAAATAATTAACGTACCGAAAAAAAAGAAACCGGGCGTTACAGCCCAGTACTTCCTCACAGGGGACGCTACGGATTGGTGGGAGGCCGTTGGGCCCAAAGACCATGTGGCTTCATGGGCCGAATTTCAGGAATTGATGGAGACTGAATATTGCCCGTGGCCGGTCAGGCAGGCTCGAGTACATGCCTTCTATGATGCTCAACCACGGGATATTCCCGTATCTCAGGCTATTGCCGATTTTAATAAGGAGTTGGGTTATGTGAAGACCCAAGTTGTCGAGGAGAGCGACAAAATTTTCCATTTTTCCAGACGGATGAAATTGTCGATTCGGGACTATATGTCGGGGCTCGTCTGTACTACCTTGAAAGATTACCAGAGCAGGGCCCTTGCTTACGATATGTCTGTGACGGCGAGTGAGGCGGCCCGCAAGAGTAAGAAGCAGAAGTCCGCCGGGAATTTTTCGGGCCACAAAGGTGGGGGTCGGAAATTTGATCTGCTAACTTTTCCATTGGTGGTGGCCCGGCTCGATCTTGGGTTTCCCGTAGGCTGCAGTGCCCCTTCTCGGGAGGTGAAGTGCTTTAAGCGTGGCAGCGGGGCCACATCGGTCGTATTTGTCCGAACCCTTTGCCGACGTGTAATCGGTGTGGCCAGCCGGGTCACAAGGCGGCTTTCTGTGCTGAGAGGGAGAAAATCCTTGGTGCCCGGGCTTCCATTCCAGCGCCTAGGGAACCAAGTGTGAATCAGGGATCGTTTGCTCCTCAATCTCCGCCGAGTGCTAGCCGGGGGAGAGGTCGGGGTCAGCCCTCTAAGGGGGGAGCTTCCAGTGTCAGCTCCGCCCACCCACGTGTCTATGAGATGCGGAGAGCCGATGACCCAGCGGCTACCGTGGCGACAGGTACCATTCATATTCTTTCTCATCCTGTTAGTGTGCTTTTCGATTCTGGTGCTACGCATTCGTTCATATCTCTGGATTGTGTGCGCCGTTTGAGTCTCGACCGTTTGACGCCTTGTGAGCCCTTCATCGTTAAGCTTCCTAGCGGTGATAGGATCGTTGGTGATCAGGAGGTTCGAGACTGTTCTGTGTTTATTTGTGAGAAGGCTTGGCCCTCTAATCTTATTGTTGTGGGTATTGAGGGTGAGGATTTAATTCTTGGGGATGATTGGCTCGAGCGGCATGGTGCGATCATGAACTACCGCACGAGAATCATCACTATGTTAGCCGAGGATGGCACCGAGCACTCTTTCGCGGGGCGAAAGAGGGGAAACCAGAAGTTCGTTATTAACGCCTTGAAGGCGATGAGACTCCTGCGAAAGGGATGTACCGGCTATTGGTGCTACGCCTTGAAGGCGGAGAGTGGTGGAGCCGAGCTTTCGTCGATTCCAATCGTTAATGAGTTTTCTGATGTTTTTCCTGACGAGTTACCGGGATTGCCACCGGATCGTGAGGTCGAGTTTGCTATAGAGTTAGAGCCGGGCGCGGCTCCTATTTCGAAGGCGCCCTATCGCATGGCACCTTCAGAGATGTCCGAGTTGAAGAAGCAGTTGAGTGAGCTTCTTGAGTCGGGGTATGTTCGACCGAGCGCCTCGCCTTGGGGCGCACCGGTCCTGTTTGTGCGGAAGAAGGATGGTTCACTACGTTTGTGTATCGACTATCGCGAACTAAACAAGGTGACCATCAAAAATAAGTATCCTTTTCCGAGAATTGACGACTTGTTCGACCAGTTGCAGGGAGCTGCGGTATTCTCAAAAATTAATTTGAAATCGGGGTACTATCAGCTCCGGGTGAGAGAGTCTGATGTGCCGAAGACAGCTTTTCGGACGAGATACGGACATTATGAGTTTGTAGTTATGCCTTTCGGGTTAACTAATGCGCCGGCGGTGTTCATGCAGTTGATGAACAAGGTCTTTATCGAGTATTTGGATAAGTGCGTCGTCGTCTTTATTGACGATATTCTTATTTATTCGAGGAATGAGGAAGAGCATGCCCATCATTTGCGGGTAGTATTAGACATTTTGAGGACCGAGCAACTCTATGCCAAGTTCTCGAAATGTGAGTTCTGGCTGAAGGAAGTGATGTTTTTAGGTCACGTGATTTCAGCCGAGGGGGTTCGTGTGGATCCGCGGAAGATTGAGGCAGTGTTGGATTGGGCACCGCCCAAGAATGTGAAGGAGCTCCATAGTTTCTTCGGTTTAGCTGGCTACTACCGTAGGTTCGTCGAGGGTTTCTCGAAACTGGCTCGACCACTTACACAGTTGCTCCAGAAATCCGAGAAGTTAAATGCGGAATGACGAGAGGCGATTGATTTTGAGGAACTGAAGAAGCGCTTGACTTCAGCCCCGGTTTTGACGTTGCCATGTGGCAACGAGGGTTTTGCCGTTTATAGCGATGCTTCGGGTCAGGGTCTTGGGTGCGTATTAATGCAGCACGGCAAGACCATTGCCTATGCGTCGAGACAGTTGAGGCCATATGAGCTGAACTACCCTACTCATGATTTGGAGTTAGCGGCAGTCGTTTTCGCGCTCAAGATTTGGCGTCACTATCTTTTTAGCTCTACATGTCAGATTTTTACCGATCATAAAAGTCTGAAATACATATTTACTCAGCGGGAGTTGAATATGAGGCAGAGGAGGTGTTTAGAGCTGATTAAGGATTATGACCTCGAAATTCTTTATCATCCGGGCAAGGCGAACGTCGTGGCCGACGCCATGAGTCGGAAACCGATTGCATTGCGAACGCTTGAGATCCTTACATCTCAGTCTGAGCTTCGGCGGGCTTTGATCGAGTTAGATGTTGAGGTCTTGTTGCCGGGAGCTGTCGGGCAACTTTGTGCTTTAGAGATTTCGTCATCTTTGATCGATGAAATTAAGCTGAAGCAATCAGAGGATCCGATGATTACTCAAATCCGAGAGAACGTTCTTAAAGGAAAGTCTCCTGGGTTTGTGATTCACGAAGATGGTGTTTTGAGATTCCAGAGTCGGCTTTGTGTGCCGAACGACTCAGAGTTGAGGCAGAGTATTTTACGGGAGGCCCATGCTATGCCTTATTCCGTTCATCCTGGTTCGAGTAAGATGTACAAGGACCTGAGAAGAAATTTCTGGTGGAATGATATGAAAGAGGAGGTCGCGCAGTTTGTAGCAAGGTGTTTGACTTGCCAGCAAGTCAAAATCGAGCACCAGCGACCGGCTGGGCTTTTGCAGTCACTTCTCGTTCCGGAATGGAAATGGGAAGATATATCGATAGATTTCATTACGAGTCTGCCGAGATCGAGGTCGGGCATGAATATGGTATGGGTGATTGTCGACCGTCTGACCAAGTCGGCACATTTTCTGGGCATCAAGGACACTTGGGGCCCGGAGAAGTTAGCTCGTGTGTTTATCGCGCAGATCGTGAGACTTCACGGTACCCCGAAGTCTATTGTTTCGGATCGTGATGGCCGTTTTGTATCGCACTTCTGGCAGGCGGTGCATAAGGCGTTGGGTACCCGGTTGCGTTTGAGTACCTCTTTTCATCCCCAGTCAGATGGACAGTCGGAACGCACTATCCAGACGTTCGAGGACTTGTTGCGTGCCTGTGCTCTCGATTGGAGTAGTGACTGGGAGGAACATTTGCCGCTGATCGAATTCACGTACAACAACAGTTGGCACGCGTCGATTCGGATGGCACCGTATGAGGCACTTTATGGGCGGCGATGTCGATCACCGATTTGTTGGAATGAGGCGTCCGATTTGGTAGGGACCGAGCCGGATGTCGTTCTAGAGACGAGGCGGAAGATAGAATTAATTCGGGAACGGATGTTGACTGCCCAGAGTCGACAGAAGTCGTATGCCGACGTCCGTCGTCGACCTTTGGAATTCGAGGTGGGAGACCACATTTTGCTAAAGGTGTCTCCGACGAAGGGAGTTTTTCGTTTCGGGAAGAAAGGGGAGTTGAGTCCGAGATTTATCGGCCCCTTTGAGATCCTCGAGCGAGTAAGTGGGTTGGCATACCGCTTGGCGTTACCTCCGGCCTTGAGTCATGTTCATAGCGTTTTTCATGTTTCCCAGCTGAGGAAATATGTCCCGGATCCTAGTCACGTCATCGATTATGGCGAGATTGATATCGCCGAGGATGTTACTTTTGAAGAGCGCCCTTTGAAGATTTTGGAGCATCGTGAGAAGCGACTGAGGCATAAGACCATCCCTTTGGTCAAAGTGCAGTGGTCGAGACACGGTGTCGAGGAGGCAACTTGGGAAACCGAGGATAGCATGCGTGCTAGGTACCCTGAGTTGTTTGTTTCTTAAGTTTCGGGACGAAACTTATTTTTAGAGGGGTAGAATGTAATATCCGCATTTTTCTTTCCCTTGTATTTTTATTTTTTTGGTGTATTCCTCGATCGTAGTGACCCTCGTGTACGTTTCAGTGTGTCCTTCATGTCAACTGTTGAACTGTATACTCGTTATTGTTGTGCGGAACCGCCGTTTCGGGTTGCCGTGGATCCATTTCGTGTTACTGGTTCCCAAATATTGATTCCTATCGTTTTTATTCTCTTTCCGGATCATTTTTATCATTTTGGGACCCAAAAGGGGTGTGGCCCGCGGCACAAGGTGTGTGCGCCGCGGCACACAAATTTCTCCAATTGTTGGTCGAAGCAAAGCATCTTTGTGCGCGGCACACCCATCCGGTGCCGCGGCACAGTGCCGAGTCAGTGTCGCGGCACACCCGTCCGGTGCCGCGGCACACCCGTGTGACATCTGCGACCAAAAGCCGACTGTACCGGGTGCCGCGGCTCACCCAGGCTGTGCCGCGGCACACTGTCGAAACCTGGGAGTAATTTTTCGGCCTGTGCCGCGGCACACAAAGCGGTCAACTGTGCAATCTCGTCCTTATTAGACGAGATCGGCCATTTTTCTCCTCCATTTCACCTGCGAGAGAGAGAGAGGTCTAATGGGGGAGAACTTCTCTAGCATTCTTCATTCGGGGGTCGATTTTCATCATTTTCCTTCGGTTGTGAGGCCCGGATAACCAATCTAACGCGTGTTCTACGGATCTTGGTACTTGAATCTCCAAAGGTAATATTTCTAGAACCCTATTTTCGATTAATTTGGGGGTTTTGGGATTTTCTTCCGATTCATTCCGTTTTGTTGGTGGATTCATGATGTATACGATTAATATTGTTAGTATCTTTAGTTTTTCCTACGGATTCATGGATATTTTGTGGATTTTTACGGAATCGAGAGGGTTTGGTTGTGGTCCGCCCTCGTTGTTATTTTTGGTACGAATATACATGAATCGTAGGCGGGTTTTCGGGTGTATTCAATTTCCATATTCGCCTAGAGTTGGTTGTGATTATGTTATTCGGATCGTTAGGTTCATTTTCGCCGGTTCCTCGCGGTCGTGTTCAACTCTTCCTTTCCGTTCGTATCACCGTGTATTAACCGAGGCAAGTATCCTTATGAACTTACAATCTTGACATAGTAGTTTTGTGTGAGAATTGCGTGTGTGTGTGTATGCTCACTACGGGTTAGATCCGACACGGTCTCGGTAGGGCTCCACGAAGCTGTGGAACCGCGAGCTTGCTTTTAACCACTGTGGGTTAGATCCGACGGGGTCTCGGCAGGGATCCACGAAGCTGTGGGTCCGCGGTTAATTGTGGTGCATTTTTACAAATGTGGTTTGATCATTGGCATTTCCGGAAATGAGTGTTTTGGAACTATGATTTCTTTATTGCATGCATTACTATATGTGTAAGATGTAAATTGTTCATTTGGTTACTTGTACTAGCGTAATTGCTAACCCCTCTGGGGACCCGTTTTGGGGAAATTCGTTTTATGAATTTCAGGTCAGGTTCATCGAGACGAGCGGGTGCTGGACCAGTATGCGGATGATGGCCGTGCGTGATGATTGTGCACGAGTGGTGTCTTGTTGCTTTCTATCTTTTTACCTTTGTGGTCTTTAAACTAATAGAAGTACTCGAGTACTTAAGAACTTTTACTTGTCGGGATTGTATTGTTGTTTATTATGTTGTGATGGATTACGGTGTCATGTTTGACCGGTTGAACCGGGTGAATTATTTTGTTGGGCGTCTTTATGACGAGGTATTTTTCTGTTGTTTCCGTTGGTCGATGAGTATGATGCTTGTTCAGCCTGGTGGGTCCCATGTAGGGATTCACGGCGCTGTAATATACCTCGGATTTCCTGGGGGTGTTACACATAAAGTATCAACGAACATGAGCGAATCGATAGACTTGAGAAATAGAAAATACCGAAGTCAAAATAGTACGGGTATTACCTCCGCCTCGTCCACGAAATTCACAAAAACGGGAGCAAGGTAACAAGAGATTAAACAACCGACACATAATGGAACCATCACCGATGCACACGGTCATACCAAACCAAGCTCTAACAGTTCGCACATGCGCGAAAACGCAGAAATCACCACGAGGCGACAATGTTCAACACCAACATCCCGCCTCTCCCAGGGGGCTAACACAACAAATGTGTGGAAAACGACTCAACGCTCACACCGCCAATTCGATCATACTCGGGAGCAAACATCAAAATGACAACGCGAACATCACCCATACATACCCAGCCCTCAAATGGGAATGGATAGGTTTTAAAAATGAAAACCTCATTTTGAAAATAATTTAGAAGAACACCGGTTGATCTTGAGTATCACCTTTCAAAAAGTACAAACGTGAAACATTGTTATCGAGACTTTGGAGAACCATTTCGCATTTGATAAAAATGAGGACACTTTCTCTTAGTGAAAACTTTCAAAATATTCGACCCTTGGGTCTAAATAAAAGTGTTTCTAAAACATTGAAAATATCTCAAAACATTTTGGTCCTCGAGGTAGAAAATTTTTGAAATATATTGTGGCACATTGGATGTACCACAAGAAAATAACTCATTTGAAAAATATGTCTCGAAATTTATTTTTCTAAGATACTCAAGGTTTTCAAAAATCCAATAGGCCAGAATGCCCAAAACTCACGCATATCGACGTTCACTAAAACAACTCCTAGTACACGCATCAAAACGTTTAAAATCAAGACAATACATGTCTTTAAACGGAAATAAACGATAAAATACCACAGTCGAAGACCGCTTAGGATTCAGAACAAAACCACTGACCCCATTCGAGGTCTCTAAGAACCCTCCCGTACTGACTAGTGAACAAGTCGTACGCGTATAAGCACAAAGCTTCCACAAGAGAACTTGTAAAACGAGAAAATCGATTCGAAAATCATCAGTAACGGGCAAAAACAATAGTAAAAAGACATCAGCAGCGACGACACTCCTCGTATAAACCAAATACGAGAGTCGACTAAATACATATCGTGAAATCAAAATCCACAGAAGGATTTCATCACTTAACAAATAATCATAAAAATAGCTCGTGTCACACGAGGCACAACACAAAGGAGGGAGACTTACATCCACAGGTCGCACGAAGATGATGATCGCCCCACGATACTAATCACGACCAAGAAACTCAGACGACGGGTCGCGACACGACTCAATCAGATAAAATCCGATGAAACAAGACTCGAACAACACGACTTGACCCGACAGCCTAGGTTTTCCTCAACCTAATCTCTGATACCATTTATGTAACACCCCCAATCCGCTCAGTGATATTACACGCCGTAGATCCCTTCCTCAAGGATCTACCAGGCTGGTAACAACATATAACAACTCAACCATGCCTTTAAGGCTAAAATGACTCAGTAGACCGATTTGGTCTTTCAATAAATACATACAACTCAAATACAAATCATGCCCACGCAGGGGTCAGAATACAACCACACCCGTACAACGGGAAAAGTATAGCAGCGGAAAATAAAGTACAACTGAACCAATAAACAATGTACGGTTCCTCATGTGATTAGTATCGATCATCTTTCATCATCCTTCGTGCCGACCCTGTGTTATGCTCCAAAACTTGAATGCAAAAATAGACATCCACCCCCCGAATACTCGGGGGTTAGCAAAACTCCACTGTTTTGCTAGTGCAAGAACAAAGTGCAAATACGAGCCATACAATTCACATTCCACGAATAACAATAACCAGGAATCCTCAAAGATTCAAATACAACAGGATGAACACTTCCTGAGGCAAGAGTTTGAGTAAAGACTTTCCAAAATTTCAAGATCAAAATATCGAGGGAAATAATTTGTAAAATGATTTGAAATACCATCGGGAGTTTTAATAGAAAACAATTTAGAATTATCAAATCCTACTTTTCAAAATCCAAAAGACGAAAGGGGTCACCGCCCCAAAGGTTTACTTTTCGAAAAATGACCTTTACCAAACCGTTGGGATTTTAGCCCCAAATCCATAAAATGACTTTTACAAAACCATTGGGATTTTAGCCCCAAATCTCATCAACTCACAGTACACAAGAACGACCACAAGGTTCTTCTCCCAACATCAAAATCCACAAATAAAGGATTTAACACAAACAACAAAATACTCTAGTGTCATCCTAGCCAAGTAAGCCAAACGAACACTTACCTCTTACACACTTAGTCGATGCATGCAATCATGAAAACCATTCGCAAGCACTCATTTCGGAAAATGCCAATAATCAAACCACATTTGCAAAATGCACCACAATTAACCGCGAACCCACAGCTTCGTGGATCCCTGCCGAGACCCCGTCGGATCTAACCCACAGTGGTTAAAAGCAAACTCGCGGTTCCACAGCTTCGTGGAGCCCTACCGAGACCCCGTCGGATCTAACCCGTAGTGAGCATACACACACACACGTTACTCATGCAATACTAACATGCTAAGAATGTAAGTTCATTAAGAATACTCAATAGAGAAGGCCATTAACTCGACACCATTACCAAACTCTTCAAAAATACAATAACAAGATTAAATACGGAATACACGATTCCATAACTTTAAACAATAGGAGTATCATCATAAAATCCTTCAACGTTCAAAATAATCAAATCATAATCAATTCTCAAAACACCGTTCACAAAACACACGCGTTTTGAAAGAAAGCCTTTAACGAGGCCAAACCGAAATCCTTTGAAACTTCATTTCAAATAACCAAACAAACACATCAAGACGACCACCGATCATCATATCCATAAAACAAAAAAAGTATGGGCAAGGTACTTGCCTCGAAATTGGCACGCAAGTATTCCGACGAACACGGCTCAACCGGAAAGCTTCGAAACGCCCGATGCTATCGAAAAGGAAGACGACGATGAACGGAAGGGTTCAACACGATTTCTTCGCAAGAAACACGACCCTAACATCATACAATTAATAAATCAACGATCATACGATGAATAATAATCGTAGAACGTCCGAAAACCCCTCTATGACATTCTACCGGACACCTTCAAGGCGTCGATCAAGAACTTGACCAAAACAACGAATCGATACGATCCAACCATGGAATAACAAGGGAATGATATAATACATCTAAATAATCATCAATACATCATAATCCTAAGTTAAATCGGATTAATCGGACGAAAACAACCAAAACACCCAAATTCCCCAAAACTAGATTTCTAGGAAATCTGACCTGATTCGGTAGATCGGAGGGTGTTATAGGATGGATGATTGATGATATGAACTCCAAAACTTCATGGATTGATTGTCCAACAACATCTCTCCATGATTAACCAAGATCCAGCCGCGGAAGGGAAGAAAACGAGTGAGAAAAATGGCCAAAAACCCGTCTGCAGGGCCATAAATAGCCGCACAGCAGCCGCGCCCATGGGAGTGTGCCGCGGCACAGGCCCAAAAATGGCTCCCAGTGGTCGGCAGTGTGCCGCGGCTCGGCCGGCGTGCGCCGTGGCACCCGGTACAATCGGTTTGGCCGAAAAATGCCACAGAGTGTGCCGCGGCCCTACCGGCATGTGTCGCGGCCCCACGGTACGGCCTGCTCGGCCGGAAGCTGCCGAGCACTACCGGCCGTGACTCGGCCAGAAGCTGCCGAGCACTACCGGCCGTGACTCGGCCAGTACCGGCCTGGGCCCAGATTGCCCGGCCATGTCGGCCGGGGCCAACTCCGACGGCCCGAACGACCCCGAAACCCGAACCTGAATACGAATCGATGATACGGTTACGACGTACTCGCAAAGACGAATCTAAGAGCTAAGAGAACACACAATTCCGACCACCCGAAGGCTCGGAATTCGACAACGGAAGTAATTACCCAAAACTTTGGGAAATTACGAAAATGGCCCAAAACGTCCGAAACTCACGATACGCGATCGAAACACCAAACAAAAGCTCGCAACATGAATAATAACATTAAATGAACTTACGAGAAACTCGAAACAACAATTTCGGACGAGATTCGCAAGAATCGAACTCAAGTGCGGAAAAGTCGCTAAAAAGCTCGGAACTCAACAAAACGATACCGAAACGAACTCGTATGACAAAAAGTGCAGAATTAATCATTCTCGAAATGATGAAACGGTCATGAGCGAGTCGTCAAAACGGTCTCCGGCCGAAAAAAAGAAATTTACCGAAAATCGAAAATTGCGGATATTACAGTAGAAAAGTCAACGGAAGCAAAGAAGCAGAAATTTTTTGGCAACTTCACGGAGAATAAGAGTAGTGGGCCCCGCAGGGGCCAGTCCTCATTTCATTCATCCAGGAGGCCTCTGCATCCTTCTCGAGGTGGAAAGAAGTTTCGGGCAGCACCAACCGTTTCAGACGCAGGGAAGAAATGTTATAACTGTGGCAAAGCGGGGCATGTTCGATGTGACTGTTTCGCACCTGCTGTGACCTATTTCGAGTGTGGACAGGAAGGGCATCGCGCAACATTTTGTGGAAATGCGACTCAATCTTTTGGTACTCGCACTCCTGCACCGGTCCCGAAGGACACTAGTGTAAACCAGACGCAGCAAAGTGGTTTCCAGCAGCAGAATGTTGGGAAAAGAGAGGCATCCAGCGCTGGGTCCATTCCTCCACGTATTTACGAGATGAAGAAGTCAGACGATCAGAACACGACTGTTGCATCAGGTACGATTCAGATCCTTTTGCAACCAGTTAGTGTCTTATTCGATTCAGGAGCTACACATTCTTTCATATCTTTGAACTGTGTTAATCGTTTGAAAATCTTGTGTTTATTTGATTGTGAACCATATGTTGTGGGTTTGCCGAGCGGAGAGAGAATTGTGGGAACCCTAGAAACTAGAGATTTTCCAGTGTCTATAGGAGGGAGAGATTGGCCATCGAATCTTATTGTAGTTGACATCCATGGTGACGACTTAATTCTCAGAGACGATTGGCTCAACTGTTATGGAGCTATTCTGAATTACCGAAAGAGAGTCATTTCTATCATTGCTGATGACGGATCTGAACACTTATTCAGAGGATAGATACCGGGAAGCTCGGGAAAATTGATCAAAGCAATGAAAGCTGTGAAATTACTGAAGCAGGGATGTCATGGACTTTGGTGCTATGCCATGAGGAAAGAGGAAGGAGTAGAGCTCTCATCTATTCCAGTTGTGAATGAATTCTCAGATGTATTCCCTGACGAACTACCTGGTTTACCTCCGCAGAGAGAAGTGGAGTTCACTATCGAATTAGAGTCTGGAGCCGCTCCTATTTCCAGAGCACCATACCGCATGGCGCCAACCGAGATGTATGAACTAAAGAAGCAACTGGAGGAATTATTACAGAAGGGTTATATTCAACCTAGCATTTCTCCTTGGGGAGCGCCCGTTCTCTTTGTCCGGAAGAAAGACGGATCCCTCCGATTATGTATTGATTACAGGGAGCTAAACAAGGCGACGATCAAGAACAAGTATCCTATACCTCAGATCGATGATTTGTTTGATCAACTGCAAGGGGCAAGGGTATTCTCGAAGATTGACTTACAATCGGGATACCATCAGTTGAGAATTAAGGAATCAGATATACCGAAATCTACTTTCAGATCCCGGTACGGCCATTATGAATTTGTAGTGATGCCATTTAGACTTACCAATGCTCCTGCGGTATTTATGCAATTGATGAATCGGGTATTCTTAGAATACTTGGATAAATTTGTGGTCGTCTTCATCGATGACATCTTGATCTATTCGAAAGACACAGAGGAGCATGCCGAGCATTTGCGTGTGGTTTTGATCATCTTGAGGAATGAACAGCTTTATGCAAAGCTTTCCAAATGTGAATTCTGGCTTAAAGAGGTGACCTTCCTTGGGCATGTAATATCAGCTGACGGAGTTCAGGTGGACCCAAAGAAAATCGAGGCAATCTTGGAATGGGAATCTCCTAATAATGTGAAAGAAGTCCGGAGTTTCTTGGGACTTGCTGGATATTATCGCCGTTTTGTAGAGGGATTTTCCAAAATTGCTCGTCCGCTCACTCAGCTGTTACAGAAAAACCAAAAGTTCACGTGGGATGAGAAATGCCAGGCTGGTTTTGAGGAACTTAAGAGGATACTGACGACAGCACCTATATTAGCGTTACCATATGGAACTGATGGATTCATGGTATACAACGATGCTTCAAATCAGGGTCTGGGATGTGTATTGATGCAAAAGGATAAAGTGATTGCCTATGCCTCTCGACAGTTGAAACCGTACAAACTTAATTACCCGACTCATGATCTGGAGTTAGCAGCTGTGGTCTTTGCCTTGAAAATTTGGCGACATTATTTATACGGCACTCATTGTCAAATCTTTACAGATCATAAAAGCCTCAAGTACATTTCAGTCAGAAAGAATTAAACATGAGGCAGAGAAGGTGGCTAGAATTGATCAAGGATTACGACTTGGAAATTCGCTATCATCCGGGTAGAGCAAACGTAGTAGCCGATGCATTGAGCCGTAAACCTGTTTCTCTTCGAGTGTTGGAAGCACTTACGTCCCAAACCAGTATTCAACGAGAACTGATCCGTGAAGGGATTGAAGTATGGGCACCAGGAATCCAAGGGCAACTACATGTGATGGAACTGACTTCGTCACTAGTCGAGGAAATCAAATATAAGCAGTTGAATGATTCTCTGATCCTTCGGTTATGTGACGAAGTAAAGAAAGTAAAGGCCCCAGGATCCGTGATACAAGATGATGGAGCTCTGAGATTTCAGAGTCGACTTTGCGTTCCCGATGCTGATGATTTGAGACGGACAATTCTGAAGGAAGCTCACAGCGCGCCCTATTCTATTCACCCGAGCAGCAGTAAGATGTATAAGGATCTAAAACAAAACTTCTGGTGGGGAAATATGAAGAAGGACGTAGCAGAATACGTTTCGAAGTGTTTGACTTGTCAGCAGGTTAAGATTGAACATCAGCGACCTGCCGGAATGTTAAAGCCACTTCCGATCCCTGAGTGGAAGTGGGAGGATATCTCGATGGATTTCATCACCAGTATGCCAAGGACCAAGACGGGAATGAACATGATTTGGGTTGTAGTTGATCGACTAACCAAGTCGGCTCATTTCCTAGGAATTAAAGATACTTGGGGACCCGAGAGATTAGCGCGAGTATTTATTGCAGAGATAGTCAGATTGCATGGGACGCCGAAGACCATTATTTCAGATCGAGATGGTCGCTTCGTGTCGCACTTCTGGAAGGCAATTCACAGGACTTTGGGGACCGAGCTGAACTTTAGCACGGCTTATCATCCTCAGACGGATGGTCAGTCCGAAAGGACTATTCAGACAGTAGAAGACATGCTTAGAGCTTGTGCCTTGAATTGGTTAACTGACTGGGAAGTTCACTTGCCGTTGATTGAATTCACATATAACAATAGTTGGCATACTTCTATTAAGATGGCACCATTTGAAGCTTTGTACGGGAGAAGATGTCGATCACCCCTGTGCTGGGATGATTCTTCGGACTTGATCGGGACGGAACCGGAATTGATAGTTCAGACTCAGGAGAAGATAGCTCTGATTCGGAAAAGACTGTTGACTGCCCAGAGTCGACAGAAGTCTTATGCAGATGTGCGTCGTCGCCCACTAGAGTTCAACATTGGGGACCACATACTATTGAAGGTGTCTCCTACACGTGGAATTTTCCGTTTTGGGAGGAAAGGTAAGCTAAGTCCGAGATATATCGGACCATTTGAGATCCTTGTGAGAGTTGGGGATTTAGCATACAGGTTGGCCTTACCGCCATCGCTGAGTCACGTTCACAATGTGTTTCACGTATCCCAATTGCGGAAGTATGTACCAGATCCCAGTCACATCATTGAGTTCGATGAGATCGAGGTAGCTAATGACGGCACCTTCGAAGAGAGATCAATCAAGATACTTGAGAGCCGGATCAAACAATTGAGGAATAAACCAATACCCTTGGTTAAAGTACAATGGTCACGACATGGAGTTGAAGAGGCCACCTGGGAAATGGAGGACAATATGAAGACTAGGTATCTGGAGTTGTTTTCATCTTAAGTTTTGGGACGAAACTTCTTTTTAGGGAGAGAGGATGTAATACCCGAAATTTCTGATGTGTAATTGAACCTTGTGATATTGTAATTATTGCATTTTGATCTGAGTATTATTCTCCGTATTTCATGATCCGGTGTTGTTGAGCGTATGATTTCATGAATGTGATCTAAATTGTGATTCTGCACATGTAGCGCACGCTATCGACTAAGTGTAGCGTACGCTAATTTGGATCTGTAGCGCACGTTGTGCACTAGTAGAAAAAGAGTCTTTCTTGACGCGCATTTGGCGTCATAAAGGGCCTTTATGACGCGCAAATGCTGGTCATAGAAGGACCAGTCATAACTCATTATGACTCGCATTTGTTCGTCATTGTACAATGACACGCACTTATGACACCCACTTTATGACGCCCTTTTCTGACAACTATATATGCGTGTCATAAAAGTTATGACCCCTTTTTCTGATTTTGCGTGTCATAACTTCAAAATTTTTATTTTTTTCCGCTTTTATGACCCCCGCTAAACTCGCAATTATATACCAATTGTACCCAATTCATTACAAAACCTGCTGATCGATTGTACAAAATTAACGCATTTAATATATATCGCAAAACCATGCGTTACCAATTCATTACATGACTCGACTAAACTCGATCATGTCAAAATCGGATCAATATTATCTAGTTTACGATTACTACCAATTGTACCCATTTCTACCAACTGTACCTATTCCTACAAACAGCTTTACTCCCTAAAAATAAAATTCGACACATAAGTACACCATTCTTCTCGAATGTCGTGAAATCCGCATCGATGTAGTCGTTGCTTTCACCTCCAATCTAGTCAAATAAAACAACAAGTTAAAACAGCTTTAAATAGGATCCGCGACTAACTAAGCTAGACAACTAAGACCAGTCACAAAACCACAATTCACCACACCACAGTGACAACTTCAATTCACAGTCACAACTTCAATTCACAGTTTAAATAAGACAACTAAGACCAACAGCCACAATTCACAATTTAAATAAGACAACTAAGACCAACTACAAGACAATCTAGACTGCTCATTATCACCAACAGCCACAATTCACAGTCACAAAACTTCAATTCACAGTCACAAAACTAGGCAATAACAGGGACAACCGAGAGCCGGCAATAACCTACACTTACAACTAAAACCAGCTGCCAATTCATATTAACAAAACAAATAACCTACACTTACAAGTAAAACAAGATGATCAATTAAGGCCTGCTATTCTGCCAGCGTCTTTCGTAGCTTGCCGCTGGGCATCATTAAAATAAGCTGGAACTGTGATCACAGCCTTGTTTACAGACTTCCCAAGGTAGGCCTCTGCAGTTTCCTTCATCTTCGTCAAAACAAAAGCACCAATTTGACTTGGGGAATACTGCTGTCCATCAAGCCGACCCATGCATCCCCATTAGGGGCCCTGACAATTTTGAATGGAACCATCTTCATTTCCTTCTGGGTTTGAGGGTCATCAAAGCGTCTACCAATAAGACGTTTGGTTCCAAATACTGTGTTGGTTGGATTTGTGACAGCTTGCCGTTTAGCTGGTGTCCCGACCAATAGCTCTCCTTTTTGGCTGAAAGCAACTACGGATGGAGTTGTCCGAGCACCCTCAGAGTTCTCAATAACTTTAGGGTTCTGAAAGAGAGAATCATCTGTAAGAAAAACATTTACCGGCAAGCCTAACAAGTTAAACTCTCAAATGAAATGAAGTATCACCTTCCCCTCCATGACAGAGACACAAGAGTTTGTAGTACCCAAGTTGTTGTTGCCCAAAATATTTATCCGAAGATTAATACTGCTGGAAGACGGACAACAAACAAATGCGGGAGCACTTCCGAGAGAAGATAAATAAAACAAGATTTGCCGGGTTTGTTAGGCCCGGGCTTGAATGCTCTCGCGAGATGTTATTAATACAAATATTCGTGGATACAAGTATTAATGAGAGAAATCTAAATACAATGAGTGTAAAAAGACTCTGTTGATCCGGCTCTTGAGCGAAGCTCGGTGTTCTTCGTCCCGCCGGTAATCTGCTCGTGGAGAAAAGGCCGGGAGAAGTAAGACCGAAAGAAAGCTGTTGCCAAGAGTAGGATGTTAGCCAAGTGCTATATATTTGCCTCTGTATGGTGTGAGATGCGAAGGAAGCTGCAGCCTTTTTTGTGGTAAAGGTTCGATCCTTTTTACAAGTGCTGGGAGCCATGCTTATATAGGGACAAATGTCCCGTCCTTTAGCCGCGATCGCCCGCCGCCATTTTAATATTCTGCCGATCGTCTGCCGGCCAATACTTTAATGGGGCGATCTCCTGGGATGTCAGGCTAAAGTCCAAGGAAGATGCTGGCTGTCCGAATAAAGTCCAATGCAGTGGCTGGCGCCAGCCGGGCGGTCCAATAAGGAGCCATCACGTGTCCGGAGTCAGTCAATATGTGGCCCTACCGACAAGCTTTCGGCGGCTCGTACCGGTGGAGGGAATCACAAAGCTTTGGTCAATGGCCCGGGATTCGCGGATCTTGTCCCGGCCTTTGCACATGGTGCCAGTCTTGAGGCTCGGCCTTTGCCGACATGGATGGCCATCGGTGGTGATCGACATGAGGCGGTCGTCCCTGGATGGTCTTCGGAGGTCGTCATCGGCCAGTGGATGGAGGTCGCCAAGGGTCGGTCGCCAAGGGTAGGTCGCCAGGTGCCGAGATACGGTCGATCGCCAAGGGTCGGTCGCCGAGTACTGAGAGGCGATCGCCTTGATGTCGATCGCTCGGCACCGGGATTCGCCCAGGCCTTCTGGCCGCGCCTAGCATGTCCATCGGGCTAAGGCTCGGTCGCACAGTCGCCGATCGGCAGCTTGCCTTGGTCGCTCGCGGTGACTGGCCGCTCGGCACGTAAGTCGGTCGCCGGCCTCGGAGGCGATCGCCGGTCGGAAGGTGTTAAATCTTGACACAACAATTGCCCTGACTTGCTCCTATGTTGAAGACATGGGGCGAGGTGGTTCTTCTTTAGTGATCGTGTATGGATGAGGACCAGGCGATCCGAGCCGACTTAGGACTCGGACTTGGGCTTAATCATGGTCGATTGGCTTAGCTATCTTTCGGTCTTGTACCTGCAAAAAACAACATTGGCCGATCCCCCATGGAAACTTGGTGGTTTCGCTTGCTTGAGGAATCGTGCACAGTCGCGGGGATCGATGGACCGACCCCATGACCGTGTCTTGGTGCACAAAGACAATGAGTGCCTCGTGGCTCACTTTATTATGAGGGTCCTCTCAGCCGCGCCGCCTTGTTTTTAAACGAAAGGCGTGCGGTCTCGGTCTATAGGAGTCCTTGCGCGGGGCAGTGTCGGATGAATCAACTCCACGCCCGCGGCTTGTTAGCTCTGCTTCCACCTCGGCCAGCCATGGAGATGGCCGACCTCGACGGTGTACGTTGAGACGGGGTTGTGGAATGAGTCCACTGATTAATGTTGGAGGGCCCTCCGACTACGCCGGCCTCGTATTTAAACGAAGGCGGGCGATCTCGGCCGAAAGGGACCTTGCATGGCCGAAGCAGCCGGTTCCATCGACTGCCAGGGCCATGGCTTTATGATGTGCGGTGGAGGCGATCTTATGCCTTAGTCCGTCATGTTATATGCTGGACTGTAGATGGCGATCGTGTCCACCGGGTTGCTGATGATGTTGCGATCTGGCCGGAAGACTGGCGATCGTCGCTCGGCGGCCGATCGTTTTATTCGTAGGTCGATATTGGCGATCGGGCGGCGGCTAGTCCCTCACTTAGAATGTTGGACTGTAGGCGGTGAGCGAGTCCTCCGGCTCTTCTGGATAGTAGCGATCGGGCTGGTAGACTGGAGGTCGTCGTACGGGCGCCGATCGATCTACTCCTAGGCTGAGAAGAAGCCTTTGCCTGGACAGGAAATCTGCGGCTCTAGCCCGGAAGGCTGCGTAGGTCGTCGGCAGGGTCTTCGTGAGATGCCTGAACATAGGCGAGAAACCCTGAAAACCTCCTAGGACAGCGTAGAGGGCGGTCTCATCGCTTACGGGCTCGCCGTTGAGGATGATCATGTCAACCCGGTCGATGTAGTCCGAGTCGGACTCCTGTTCTCCTTGCCTGATTTGCATCATGCGATGGCGACCTTCTGGCCGGGCGACCCTGGTGGCGAAGTGTTCCGTGAAGACGTGCGCCAGCTCGTTAAAGGAGCCAATGGACCGAGGTGGCAATGAAGTGTACCACCGGTGGGCGAGGTCGTCTAGCGTCAGAGGGAACATTCGGCACCGGGTCGCGTCCGATGCCCCACACCCGGTCATGTAGATGTTGAACTTGTGCAGGTGTGCTTGGGGGTCCGATCGCCCCTGGTACACGGGTGTCTTAGGAGGGGCGATCGTGTCTGCCGCACCGGCGAGCTCGATGTCGATCGCGAGCGGCTCGCTCGGCGGGCGATCGTCCTCACGGCGCCGCCCGGAGCAGCGAGAGCGCCTTCATGTCGTCGATCCGACGTTGCATTGCGGCGATCGCCGCGGCTCGGCCGCTGCGGATCGGGTTTGGGAGCGGGGCCGAGGCGATCGTGTACCGACCTCCGACCTCGCCGCCGACCTCGGGAATCGCGAGCGGAGCCGACGGGCTGGATCGTCTTGTGGGAGCCGGGTAGCCGAGCTCCCAGTGACGGACACCAACTCCGCTGCCTCGTAGCCGGGCCGGATCGCCCGGCCGCTGGTCGGGTCGCCGCCAGCGATCGAAGACAGACGTGCCCCGGTTGCCGAGCGCCTCTTCTTGCGGGCGAGAGCCTCCTGGCGATTGCTCGGCCAGTAGTGCCTTGAGCTTCCGCTTGATCTTCCGGCGAGAGACCGGGGGGGCGGTAGCTGGAGGCGCGTCGAGTGCACTCTGTCGCTCCTGAAGGACGGCCAGGGCCCCTTCGATCTGTTCCTTGGTTCGGAACCGATCGAGCGAGAGGCTCGGGCCACCTTCCCGGGACGTGGTCGAGCGTCTCCGGCCGCGGCGGCTACCTTCCACCATCGGCTGCGGCTCGGACTGGGACGGAATCGGGTCCGCCGGCCGCCGGCTTTCTTCGACGCGGATGCGGAAGACATGATTTCTGAAGGATTTCTTTTGAAGTGCAGTGAGTGTCACTTCAAATATCTGCCCCGAGAACAGTGAGTGTTCTTCGGGACGGTAGGTGTAAAAAATCGAGGGTTGGATCCCCTTCTTCTAGCGCCAATTGTTGTTGCCCAAAATATTTATCCGAAGATTAATACTGCTGGAAGACGGACAACAAACAAATGCGGGAGCACTTCCGAGAGAAGATAAATAAAACAAGATTTGCCGGGTTTGTTAGGCCCGGGCTTGAATGCTCTCGCGAGATGTTATTAATACAAATATTCGTGGATACAAGTATTAATGAGAGAAATCTAAATACAATGAGTGTAAAAAGACTCTGTTGATCCGGCTCTTGAGCGAAGCTCGGTGTTCTTCGTCCCGCCGGTAATCTGCTCGAGGAGAAAAGGCCGGGAGAAGTAAGACCGAAAGAAAGCTGTTGCCAAGAGTTGGATGTTAGCCAAGTGCTGTATATTTGCTTCTGTATGGTGTGAAATGCGAAGGAAGCTGAAGCCTTTTTTGTGGTAAAGGTTCGATCCTTTTTACAAGTGCTGGGAGCCATGCTTATATAGGGACAGCCGGGTCCTGTCCTTTAGCTGCCGATCGCCTGCTGGCCATTTTAATATTCTGCCGATCGTCTGCCGGCCAATACTTTAATGGGGCGATCTCCTGGGCTGTCAGGCTAAAGTCCAAGGAAGATGCTGGCTGTCCGAATAAAGTCCAATGCAGTGGCTGGCGCCAGCTGGGCGGTCCAATAAGGAGCCATCACGTGTCCGGAGTCAGTCAACATGTGGCCCTACCGACAAGCTTTCGGCGGCCTGTCGGCTGGTGGAGGGAATCTGTCAGGCTTTGGTCAATGGCCCGGGATTCGCGGATCTTGTCCCGGCCTTTGCACATGGTGCCAGTCTTGAGGCTCGGCCTTTGCCGACTTGGATGGCCATCGGTGGTGATCGACATGAGGCGGTCGTCCCTGGATGGTCTTCGGAGGTCGTCATCGGCCAGTGGATGGAGGTCGCCAAGGGTCGGTCGCCGAGTACTGAGAGGCGATCGCCTTGATGTCGATCGCTCGGCACCGGGATTCGCCCTGGGCCCTTCGGTTGGCCAGTCTAGCATGTCCACTGGGCTAAGGCTCGGTCGCCTGGTCGCCGATCGGCAGGCTTGCCTTGGTCGCTCGGCAGTGACTCGGTCGCTCGGCCTGTAAGTCGGTCGCTCGGCCTCGGAGGCGATCGCCGGTCGGAAGGTGTTAAATCTTGACACAACATACTGGACAACTATTAGCGTGTGCTAAGCACAAACATTAGCGCGCGCTAACTGTAACACCCCGAGATATTCGGAATAATTATAGCGCCGTAAATCCTTTATATAAGGATTTACAAGGCTAATTTGAAGACTACGGAAATAGTACAAAAGTGTCATTAATAAAAGGAAATCCAAACCCGTTCGACAATTCAAATAAGTTCATTATTACAAAATGTTCCCAAGACCACAACAACATAAACGTGCGTTCAATCCTTTACACTCATTGTATTTAGATTTCTCTCATTAATACTTGTATCCACGAATATTTGTATTAATAACATCTCGCGAGAGCATTCAAGCCCGGGCCTAACAAACCCGGCAAATCTTGTTTTATTTATCTTCTCTCGGAAGTGCTCCCGCATTTGTTTTATATAAGGATTTACAAGGCTAATTTGAAGACTACGGAAATAGTACAAAAGTGTCATTAATAAAAGGAAATCCAAACCCGTTCGACAATTCAAATAAGTTCATTATTACAAAATGTTCCCAAGACCACAACAACATAAACGTGCGTTCAATCCTTTACACTCATTGTATTTAGATTTCTCTCATTAATACTTGTATCCACGAATATTTGTATTAATAACATCTCGCGAGAGCATTCAAGCCCGGGCCTAACAAACCCGGCAAATCTTGTTTTATTTATCTTCTCTCGGAAGTGCTCCCGCATTTGTTTGTTGTCCGTCTTCCAGCAGTATTAATCTTCGGATAAATATTTTGGGCAACAACACAGTATAAATACTGGACAACAGCGTTAATTCGTCATTTTCTCTCCCTTCTTCATCCCTCCAGACGGGAGTGAGCTCCAGAGGTTATTTTGAGCGATCTTCTTCATCAAGCTTCATCTTGGAGTGGATTTGTAGCTGTTTAACAACATCTAATCATCTCCTTGGTCCAAATCAAGGTAATCTATTCTTAGAACCCTAGTTCTTGAATTTTGGGGGTTTGTGAGGTTTCGGCCGATTTAAGCCGATATAGCCCAAATTGTTGTGAGATCTTCGTTGTATACTCGATATCCTTTGTTAATCTTGAGACTTTGTGGATTGAACTTCATAAATTCATGTGTTCGTCAGTTATGTTGATGTGAGCCTTTAAGATGTCTGACGAATTGCTCCATTGGGTAGGAATTAGGATGATCCCTATATTTTCGATGTATTGTTGATCCGTGGTGGTATTGTTTTCGTAGTATTCGTGGGCTGTCGAATTCTTGGTCGTTTTTGGAAGTTCGAAGGCTAACCGACCGTACACGTTCGTTGTTTCCCGTTGCTCGTGGCATCGAGGCAAGTATCTTACCCATACTTTTCATGTTTCGTAGACGGAATCATTGATAAATGATTTTATGTGCAATCCGAATGTTTTAATGAATTTTTTTAAAAAGATCAGTATGTTCTCGATAATTGTTGTCTTTCAAAAGATAACTCGTATGCTTCGGGGATTAATGTGCTTCCGGAATATGTGCGTTAGTTTCGTATGTTGGAAGGTGTTAAACATATTTAGTGAATTTAGTAAACCGTAATTATTTGTCTAGGATCGTGTATTGATATGTGTAATTGTTCGGTGAATATGTGATGTTGTGTGATATTAGTTGTTATTCCTTTGTGAGGAGGTTGTGATGCTTGGTGTTGTTTGGTATTGGTATTTGCTTGTGGTTGCGTGACATTAGTCGTGAGTATACGTCGACTAAAGTGGTCATTCTAGCGAAGTACCTAGCATTTGTATGCATATTCTAGTACTCGAATTATGGCTTTCTGTGGAGTTGTAGATGATATGTGTATGTTCACCTAGGGACGGTCTGACGGGGCCTCTAGGGATATGTATTGCCGTGTGTGTGCGTATCGCGAACTAGGGTTAACCACCCAGGGATGTCCGACGGGGCTCTGCGGGGTATGGCGGCCGTGAGTCTCGTACCAACGGTTAACTTTGAAATGTTTTGTTTGAGAACTGTGATTTTTCGCGCATATTTCGTCTGATTAGAATGGCAGTCTAAATGGTATCGTACTTGGCTGGAATGGCACCAGTAAATGTGTTGTGTGTGATTTGTCCCTTGACTGTGATAATTTGGTAAGGATACGTGAGTCCTGTGGATGCTCTGTGTATTGTAGCTCTGTGATGTGTCGAGTTCGACCATATGGTTAAGTTACAAAGTCGTGCTCTCTGTTGTCGTCCTGTGAGATTGTTGTCATGTTAATGTTTGGCACGATGTAGCTTCCGTCGGGTTATTCTTGCGAGTATGTGATGTGGATGATTTGGGTCGTGGACCCCGTATTTGTTATTGGAATCGTATTTTGAAATAAATGATTTTTGGGCGTTGTCCCTAAGTGTTTCGAAAGGCTTGAGAATTCTAAAACCTCAAGTGTTTTTAAAAACTCCCGAGATCGTAAAATGTTTTGTAAGTTGCAAAATGGTTTTATTCTTATCCTTCGTAATTCAAATTGTTTTGATCAAGTGAATTATCTCGGGAAGTATATTCACGATTTCTATGTTCTTGGAGTATGATATGTATGGCTTGTCTTTGTATTTATACTTGCACTAGCAAAACAGTGGAGTTTTGCTAACCCCCGAGTATTCGGGGGGTGGATGTCTGTTTTGCATCCAGGTACTTACAGGTTGCTGGGGAGCAATTCACAGGATCGTTACGAAGGATGATGGAAGACGGCGATACTAATCACATGAAGACCGGTGTTGGGTATTTGGTGATGTCTTGTTTTGTCCTTCCATTGTGTTTATTTTCCCCTATGTGGAAACGTTGATTTATGTTAACCCCCGCGTGGGTATGAGTTACGAGAAAGAGTAATGTATGGTTGATGTGTAGGTTGTGGTGAAAGACCAAATCGGTCTAATGGTCTGTTAATTACCCATGTCGGTATGTATTGTGTTGTTGTGTTTTTTGTATTTAGCCTGGTAGATCCTCACGGAGAGGGTCTGCGGCGCTGTAATATTCCCGAACGGTTTTGGGTGTTACAACACATGTCACTCCCACAATCCTTCCTACACTTTTTATTATAAGACCCTTTTTAGAATAACCCAAACATACATATATATATATATATATTGTTTTCCAATTACTACGAGAAATTAGTAAATTGAATCTAATTAATTCTAATTTTAATTAATTCTCGTTTGTATTTATTTTGTTTTATTAAAAGTACATCAAATTAGTGAAATTGAATCAAATGAATCCTCATTATTATTATTATTATTATTATTATTTATTATTAATATTATTATAGGCAACATGATTTTTTTTAGGTAACATGAACCTCAACGAAAAGTATAAGGAATATAACGATTTTGGTGAAAAAATAAGGGTGAATATATTCAAATCCAATTTCAGTTTCATTCAATTAAGTAGAGGGAATGAAAACCAATTCCAATTTCATTTAATTCTAATTTTAATCAATTATATTATCATTATATTTTTCATTATAAAAATCAATTTCATGATATTGGGATTAATTGAAATTTCCAATTAATGTGACAATTTAGAAACAATAGTATAATTGGTTATAAAATTAAGTCAATTTTCATTCATCTTGATTAATATTAAATAATAATATAATTGATAGTTTATACTCATAATAATGTCATTTCATTATAACTGTAATTTTATTTGGGCCAATTATGCCGTGATTAATCAGAATTATCAATCCCTCAAAATTAGTACAAAAAATTATCATTAATATTTTTCCGATTCAAAAAATTACTCGATTTCATGATGTTAAGATTAACTGAACTGTCAATTAATACAAAAAATAGCAATAATTATATAATTGATCTTAATTTAAATGAGTCTTCATTAGTCTTGAATGAAGTAGAACGAATATAAAGATTTTGGTGGGAAGACTGAGCGTGAAATATATATTCCTGCTAATTTCAATTGTATTTAATAAGTTCACTTCTCTATATTTGGAGGGAAATAGTAATTATGTAAAAATATTCTTTCATTAACCAAGTCTATTACTTTATTTATTACTTATCATTCGTATTTTACTAAAATGACCCCGTGTGTCTAGATTAGCATTATTGTTTTTTTAAAGACTGATGCATTAAAAGACTACGACAAGCAATATAAATTACAAGCATTGAACGGAGAACTACACCAATCAAACCAACAATATAATTATAAGTAGACCTATGATTGATCCAATTAAATGCCGTTAACTGAATATCATCTGCCACTTATAACGAGGAGCATCGTTTTCTCTTAAACACCAAGTCATTATGGGCTTTCAAATACACCACATCATTGAGAGGATTAAAACCAGCCTGAAACTTCAATTTTTTCCTTGTATCGGATCCTTAATAACAGTAAGTAAATATTCTTTATTGTAAGGGACCGTGGATAATGAATTGCTCCAAGTCATGAACCAATTCCATATCTGGACCGAAAATTCACACTTGAAAATAAATGGTCTACAATCTCCTCCTCAAAGTCGCAAAACGGACAAACACTGGAGGTTACAACAATGCCCCTCGAAGCCAAGTTACTTACAACCGGTATCTTAATCAAAATCAAACGCCACAGAAAATAATTAATCTTTATCGGCACCGATTTTACCCATCGGAAGCCCCGGTCCTTACCGACATTTTCTATACCCTCCGCCATCATCCGCCTCAACGAGCTCACAGAGGACTGGCCCGACGTACCAGACTTCCACAACCATGTATCCGAAGTGGTGGAGAGTTCAAAGCTCGTAACAGCCCTAGTTAAATCATCCAACGCCCTTGTTTCTGAAGCCCTTTTTCAGATCCCTCTTCCACAACACCTGAAAAACAATTCCAGAATCGTCTTTTAACCTCTCTGAGACCTTGCAGTTTTTATCCACCTCAAGCATGTAAATTTAGGGAAAGAGTCTTCTTGAGGATGATCACCGCACCACTTATCCTTCCATAGGTGATTACCGGTCCCCATTTTTCTGCAAAAAGAGATCAGCAAGAGACAAATTCCACTCTTCAAGCTCCCTATTTTTTTGATAAATAGAGAGTCAAGCACCCGGAATGCCAAGCAAAAGGCATCCCATCAATACATTTTGTGTTACGCAATGCCTTAATGCAAGACAACCAAAGAGCATTCGTCTCCACTTTTAATCTCCACCACCATTTTGCTAGAAGAGCAATGTTTAGTGATCTAAGACTTCCCACACCAAGACCCCCTTTTTGCTTAGGCTTAGTCACCATGTCCCAAGCAACCCAATGGATCTTTCTTTTATTATCAACACCTCCCCAAAGGAGTTTTCTTCTAATACCCTTCAACACATCAATAATCTTCTTAGGAGCTTTGAAAAGAGCAAAGTAATAAAGAGGAAGACTCCCCAAAATGGACTTAATGAGAGTAAGACGCCCACCAAGAGAGTGATTTTTAGCTTTATAAATGGATAATTTATATTTAAACTTCTCCACAGTCGGATTCCAATTTTTATAAAGCATCATATTTTCTCCAATAGGATGCCCAAGATAAGTACAAGGAAAAGATGCGGGCTCACAATGCAAAATACTAGCAAGACGGCTAATATCTAGCTCACCAACACCAATTCCAAAAACCTTGGTTTTAAGAAGATTGACTCTCAAATCGGAAGCAAGATAAAAGCATCTAAGAATTCTATTCAAATTAATAAAGTTTACTTCGAACCATTCTCCCCAAAACGTGACATCATACGCATACATAAGGTGCGATAAGTAAGGGCTATTATGACGTAAAGCAATACCTTGAAAAATATGTCGGTCACAAGCTTATTTTAAAAACACATTAAGCTCTTCTATAGCAATTATGAAGAGAAAAGGGGAGAGGAGATCCCCTTGTCTCACACCTTTGTTCATCTTAAATTCATCGTTAGGGGAACCATTTACTAAAATAGAGGCCCTCCCGGAGAAAAGACATCCATTTATCTAATTTCGCTATTTATTTCCGAAACCCATTTGCTCCAAGATTTAGTCTAAATACATCTAATTTAGAGAATCGGAGGCCTTATGAAAATCGAGTTCGAAGATAAGAATTTGCCTTTTAACCTTCTTGGCCCATAAGTAAACTTCGTTAATAATAAGCGGTCCATCAAAAATACTCCTCCCCTTCACGCAAGCCGATTTGTAACACCCCCAATCCACTCAGGGATATTATACGCCGCAGAACCTTTCCTCAAGGTTCTACCAGGCTGGTAACAAAACCGAACAACTCAACAATGCCTTTAAGGCTAAAATGACTCAGTAGACCGATTTGGTCTTTCAATAAATACATACAACTTAATTACAATACATGCCCACGCAGGGGTCGAATACAACACACTCCCGTACAACGGGGAAAGAATACTGCAGCGGAAATAAAATACAACTAAACCAAAGACCTCATATGGATCCTCGTGTGATTAGTATCGTTCATCTTTCATCATCCTTCGTGCCAACCCTTCCCAAACCTGAATGCAAAAATAGACATCCACCCCCCGAATACTCGGGGGTTAGCAAAACTCCACTGTTTTGCTAGTGCAAATACAAAGTGCAAATACGAGCCATATAATTCAAGTTCCACGAATAACAATAATCAGGAATCCTCAAAAGTCCAAAGTAACGAAAAGTACTTCCCGAGGCATGAGTTTGGGTAAAACATTTCAAAACCGAAAGATCACAAATCAAGGGAAAACAATTTATAAAACGGTTTAAAATGCCATTGAGAGTTTTAATAGAAAACCATTTAGGATTATCAAATTCTTCTCTTTCCAAAATCAACAGGGTCACAGCCCAACGGTTTTGTTTTCGCAAATAAAAAAAACCGACAACAATTCACAGGGCCAGAGCCCAACATCACGTATCCTCGACGGATATAAAATCAACACAACGTAATCACGCACAAGCATCGCCTTGGGAACAGGGTAATACCATTGATCCCGCCCGAGGCCTCGAAGGACCCTCCCGAGCTGGCTAGCTAAACAAATCACAACACATGCATCGCCTTGGGAACAGAGTAATATCATTGATCCCGCCCGAGGCCTCTAAGGACCCTCCCGAGCTGGCTAGCTAAACAAATCACACACATATCACGGTTGGATCAATCGCTTATTGCATCCTGGCCACATGATCACATGCCATGTGCAACTGTAGATTATCTCAGGCTCTCACGGTTGGATCAATCACTTGTTCCATCCTGACCACATGATCACGTGCCATGTGTCACCGTAGACCTTCAACCATATCCACACATTCACACAAATAACATATCACATCAAGGATATTCAAACAATTCGCTCAGAGGCATCAAACACTTAGCAAAACACCACGTCAATCCATAACGCACCAAAAAGAAATAATATACGTCCATGCGCAATACCAAGTGCAACATCAACACCAAACATATCCATAGAATTCACATAGTTATTCGCAAACCACACCATTCACAAAACACACGTGTTTTGAAAGCAAGCCTTTAACAAGGCTAAACCGAATCTTTTGAAAGTTTAATTCAAACGACCAAACAACCACATTTAGACGATCACTAATTATCGTATCCACAAAACAAGAATTATATGGACAAGGTACTTGCCTCAAAATCACGATCGCAACGAGACGACGGATAGGACGCGGTCGAATAGCCCCGAACCCCCGAACAATATCAAGAACGCGATAGCACCACGAGTATTACGAGAATAACACCACACGAATCATCAATCACCAAACGGGATTCAACATCTAATCCTCGAACACCTATAAACCTCCGGAAAGAACAATAACACATGGTTACGACGAGAATCAAGGCCAAAACAACGGAAATCCCAACAAACTATCGAAGGGAAACTCATTGGGACATTTAATCGAACACTAAATGTTCAATAATTCCCAAGAACACTTGAATCGTCAATCGAGTTAAACAAACTCGATATATGGATATACAACCCATAGAACACGATTAATAACATCATACTACACCAACCGATGTATCAAAATCGGATTAGAAACGAAATCAAGAACAATTTCTCCAAAAAGTCAACTTGAAGGAAAATCAAGAATATACCTTGATTCGACGAAGAACACGGATTGGATGATGATATAATCAACAAGAATCTTCCAAAATGCCTTGGAAATGATTATAATCGACCAAGAACTCGATTTCCCGTCGCACCCGTCCGATAGCCGCAAGAAAAGTGAGGAAATGAACAAAAATGGGCTGCGAGGCCTTATATAGCCGGTCACTGCCGGACACTTACGGCCGTAACCGGCAGTGACTTACGGCCGTAACTCGGCCCATACGGCCGTACTCGGCAGGCCTTACGGCCGTAACCGGCATTCATCAAAAAATCAGCCCAGCACCTGTCGGACACTTACGGCCGTAACTGGCACACATTACGGCCGTAACCGGCCTTCGTCAGGAAGATGCCCAACGCACGTACGGCCGTACCCGATCGCGCCTTACGGTCGTAACTGGCATTCGTCCGGAAGCTTCCAGGCACCATACGGCCGTAACTCTCGGCCCTTACGGCCGTAACTCGGCCAGGCAGCCACCTCGTGGTGACTCGGCCGTAGCCACTCCGACGGCCGGACGACCCGAAACCCGAACACGAGTATAAATCAAGGTGCAGTTACGACGTACTCGCAAAGACGAATCTAAGAGCTAAGAGAACACGCGATTCCGACCACCCGAAGGCTCGAAATTCGACAACGGAAGTAATTACCCCAAACTTTGGGAAATTACAAAAATGGCCCAAAACGTCCGAAATACACGATACATGATCGAAACACCGAACCAAAGCTCGCAACATGAATAATAACATTAAATGAACTTACGAGAAACTCGAAACAACATTTTCGGACGAGACTCGCAAGAATCGAGCTCAAGTGCGGAAAAGTCGACAAAAGACACGGAACTCAACAAAACAACACCGAAACGAACTCGGATGACAAAAAGTGCAGAATTAATCATTCTCGGAATGACGAAACGGTCATGAGCAAGCCGTCAAAACGGACTTCTGCCGAAAAAAAAAAATACCGAAATTCGAAATTGCGGATATTACATTCTACCCTCCTTAAAAGAAGTTTCGTCCCGAAACTTAAAATAAGTAGGGAGAAGCAATATCCCACCAGGAAAAATAAACGAGATACACAAGAAACGCGTAACTTACGCCCATTGGCGAAACGTTACAAGCAACGCAAAGGAATATACGGCGTGAAAACACGCTCCACGACGACCAACACAATGTCGCCGATAAGGATATAATAAAACCAACAAATGACAAGCGTCATTAAATGGATAATATAGTCAAGTCAATTATCCGAACAATCACAAAACATAACGAACGAAAATCAATATGATTGACCAACCCAACGGTACATCAATCAAAATGCGAGCCAATCGCTGAACAAATACGGAATTCCACCACCCAAGGGTTGGAAGATCGAAAACGAGACTAATTTCCCGAACTTAAGGGAATTACGAAGGAGTCTGAATGTTCAACAATCACGAAACGAGATCAACAAAAACCGAACAATCAAACGATCGAACCACAAAGATCGAGACAACAAAAATCGAACGATCATGTTCGGATCACGAAGAACAATAAGGTTCAACCGACAACTCCAAGGTTCACATCTCGACTCGAGACAAAACATGATCCGGTGAAAACAACAAGATGCACACTCACATAAGATCCACATGAAAGGGAATAACAATTGAAAAGTCACAACGACGAACGAGTAATTCCGAAATAATACCACCCTCGTTCGATCAACAAAAGCAAGGGGCAGGACAAGCTCAGAAAATGTCAACTAACATAAACGAGTCGACAGAGTCGAAAATACAGAAGTTCCAAATCCGATCCACTTCGAATAAAAGAATTAGTAGAATCAAAAGATGCTACTTCCGAACAAGGTTCACAAGAATCGAACCGAACTCGGAAAAGTTACAGCGATAACCAGATCGACCCAAAACAAGATCACATCTCGTTCGAACGATGAAACCGAAATACAGAACAAGTTCATAAAGTATCAACGAACATGAGTGTATCGATAGACTGGAGATATAGAAAATATAGAAGCCAAAAATAATACGGGTATTATATTCGACCTCTTCTAAAAGAAGTGTCATCCCCGAAACTCACAACAACGAAATCAAGGAGACGACACAACAGGCAATCGACAGAAACATCCTTCAAAGGCCTCTCAAAGCCGATTCTGATATCTGTGCTGAAGCGCGAACTCCGAAAGTCTCGGTATCCAATTCGCAAACTGAATTCGGTGACCCTCGAGTCCACACTCGAAATGTGTTACTGACGAGAAGGACAAATTGCACGTACATTCCCCCGGCACATCACGGTTGAAATGCCTCGGCTCGGCATACCGAAAATACAAATGCTAGATACAATGGAACATAACACCGCAAAACAACATACCGGAGATGCCAACTCAGCACAACAAGGAATCATAACACATATCATATACAATGATTACCATCGTAAAGTAATACACACACAAACACTACAACAACGACGGTATCGTTTGGCGACCTCAATGGCCCGGACGATAACCAGCACGTAATACAAACATCATGAAACAATCACATATGTACACCAACGTACAAACCCAAGCTTCAACATCTCACACTCGTGTGGCACACGCAATCCACCACGAGACGACAACCATTAAGTACCAGTTCACACCTCTCACAGAGGGCTAGTACAACAAATACGTGGCAATGCCTCAACGTTCATGCCACCAACTCGATCATATTCGGGAGTTAACATCATAGCGACAAAGCCAACATCATACATACATACCCAGCCCTCAAACGGGAATGGATAGGTTTTAAAAACGAAAACCTCATTTGGAAAATAATTTAGAAAAACACCGGTCGATCTTGAGTATCACCTTTCCAAAAAACGTAAAAACGTGAAACATCGTTATCGAGACTTTGGAAAACCATTTCGCATTTGATAAAAATGAGGACACTTTCTTTTAGTGAAAAGCTTTCAGAATATTCGACCCTCGGGTCTAAGTAAAAGTGTTTATAAAACATTGAAAATATCTCAAAACATTTTGGTCCTCGAGGTAGAAGAATTTTGAAACATATTGTGGCACCTTGGAAGTACCGCGAGAAAACAATTCATTTTAAACGTACGTCTCGAAATTTATTTCTAAGATACTCAAGTTTTCAAAAATAATTCAATGCCAAAAAAGGACGATGCCAAAAAGGCTAGAATGCCCAAAAATTTCAGGTAATTACACAAAACTTTATAGCGCCGTGGGTCCCGCGCCGGAACCTACCAGGATAAAACCATTTATAAAAACGCCAAAAAGGCTGATGACGGTAATATTTCAAAAACTTACAAAAGCCATTTAGAAAATACTAAATACCGTCATAAGAATTTCGCCAAAATGATCAAGGCCATAATGCCAAAAACTCGGTTAATGGAATTGATTTTCGAAATAAAACTCAGTCGGTAAAATACCGAAAGCCATTACAAAAGAACTCACGCAGCGGATAAAAGAAATAAAGTCAAACATGCACAATCCAGCAACACTACTCCTCATATGAACGAAATATGAGGGTCAAATAACCACATATCAAGAAATCAAAATCCATAAGAGGATTCCATCACTTAACAAATAATCATAAAAATAGCTCGTGTCACACGAGGCACAACCCAAAGAAGGGAGACTTACATCCACAGGTCGCACGAAGATGATGATCTCCCCACGATACTAATCACGACCAACAAACTCAGACGACGCGTCGCGACACGGCTGAGTCAGACAAAATCCGACGAGACAAAACTCAACAGACACCACTGACCCGACAGCCTAGGTTTCCACAACCTAAGCTCCGATACCATTTATGTAACACCCCCAATCCACTCAGGGATATTACACGCCGCAGAACCTTTCCTCAAGGTTCTACCAGGCTGGTAACAAAACCGAACAACTCAACAATGCCTTTAAGGCTAAAATGATTCAGTAGACCGATTTGGTCTTTCAATAAATACATACAACTTAATTACAATACATGCCCACGCAGGGGTCGAATACAACACACTCCCGTACAACGGGGAAAGAATACTGCAGCGGAAATAAAATACAACTAAACCAAAGACCTCATATGGATCCTCGTGTGATTAGTATCGTTCATCTTTCATCATCCTTCGTGCCAACCCTTCCCAAACCTGAATGCAAAAATAGACATCCACCCCCCGAATACTCGGGGGTTAGCAAAACTCCACTGTTTTGCTAGTGCAAATACAAAGTGCAAATACGAGCCATATAATTCAAGTTCCACGAATAACAATAATCAGGAATCCTCAAAAGTCCAAAGTAACGAAAAGTACTTCCCGAGGCATGAGTTTGGGTAAAATATTTCAAAACCGAAAGATCACAAATCAAGGGAAAACAATTTATAAAACGGTTTAAAATGCCATCGAGAGTTTTTGAAAACAATTTAGGATTATCAAATCCTTCTCTTTCCAAAATCAACAGGGTCACAGCCCAAAGGTTTTGTTTTCGCAAATAAAAAAAAACCGACAACAATTCACAGTGCCAGAGCCCAACATCACGTATCCTCGATGGATATAAAATCAACACAACGTAATCACGCACAAGCATCGCCTTGGGAACAGGGTAATACCATTGATCCCGATCGAGGCCTCGAAGGACCCTCCCGAGCTGGCTAGCTAAACAAATCACAACACATGCATCGTCTTGGGAACAGAGTAATATCATTGATCCCGCCCGAGGCCTCTAAGGACCCTCCCGAGCTGGCTAGCTAAACAAATCACACACATCTCACGGTTGGATCAATCGCTTGTTGCATCCTTGCCACATGATCACATGACATGTGCCACCATAGATTATCTCAGGCTCTCACGGTTGGATCAATCACTTGTTGCATCCTGACCACATGATCACGTGCCATGTGTCACCGTAGACCTTCAACCATATCCACACATTCACACAAATAAAATATCACATCAAGGATATTCAAACAATTCGCTCAGAGGCATCAAACACTTAGCAAAACACCACGTCAATCCATAACGCACCGAAAAGAAATAATATACGTCCACGCGCAATACCAAGTGCAACATCAACACCAAACATATCCATAGAATTCACATAGTTATTCGCAAACCACATCATTCACAAAACACACGTGTTTTGAAAGCAAGCCTTTAACAAGGCTAAACCGAATCTTTTGAAAGTTTAATTCAAACGACCAAACAACCACATTTAGACGATCACTAATTATCGTATCCACAAAACAGGAATTATATGGACAAGGTACTTGCCTCAAAATCACGATCGCAATGAGACGACGGATAGGACGTGGTCGAATAGCCCCGAACCCCCGAACAATATCAAGAACGCAATAGCACTACGAGTATTACGAGAATAACACCACACGAATCATCAATCACCAAACGGGATTCAACATCGGAATCCTCGAACACCTATAAACCTCCGGAAGGAACAATAACACATGGTTACGACGAGAATCAAGGCCAAAACAACGGAAATCCCAACAAACTATCGAAGGGAAACTCATTGGGACATTTAATCGAACACTAAATGTTCAATAATTCCCAAGAACACTTGAATCGTCAATCGAGTTAAACAAACTCGATATATGGATATACAACCCATAGAACACGATTAATAACATCATACTACACCAACCGATGTATCAAAATCGGATTAGAAACGAAATCAAGAACAATTTCTCCAAAAAGTCAACTTGAAGGAAAATCAAGAATATACCTTGATTCGACGAAGAACACGGATTGGATGATGATATAATCAACAAGAATCTTCCAAAATGCCTTGGAAATGATTATAATCGACCAAGAACTCGATTTCCCATCGCACCCGTCCGATAGCCGCAAGAAAAGTGAGGAAATGAACAAAAATGGGCTGCCAGGCCTTATATAGCCGGTCACTGCCGGACACTTACGGCCGTAACCGGCAGTGACTTACGGCCGTAACTCGGCCCATACGTCCGTACTCGGCAGGCCTTACGGCCGTAACCGGCATTCGTCAAAAAATCAGCCCAGCACCTGTCGGACACTTACGGCCGTAACTGGCACACATTACGGCCGTAACCGGCCTTCGTCAGGAAGATGCCCAGCACACGTACGGCCGTACCCGATCGCGCCTTAAGGCCGTAACTGGCATTCGTCCGGAAGCTGCCAGGCGCCATACGGCCATAACTCTCGCCCCTTACGGCCGTAACTCGGCCAGGCCAGGCCCTGCTCCGGCCGTGACTCGGCCGTGGCCACTCCGACGGCCCGGACGACCCCGAAACCCGAACCTGAGTATAAATCGAAGGTACGGTTACGACGTACTCGCAAAGACGAATCTAAGAGCTAAGAGAACACGCGATTCTGACCACCCGAAGGCTCGAAATTCGACAACGGAAGTAATTACCCCAAACTTTGGGAAATTACAAAAATGGCCCAAAACGTCCGAAATACACGATACATGCTCGAAACACCGAACCAAAGCTCACAACATGAATAATAACATTAAATGAACTTACGAGAAACTCGAAACAACAGTTTCGGACGAGATTCGCAAGAATCGAGCTCAAGTGCGGAAAAGTCGCCAAAAGACACGGAACTCAACAAAACAACATCGAAATGAACTCGGATGACAAAAAATGCAGAATTAATCATTCTCGGAATGACGAAACGGTCATGAGCGAGCCGTCAAAACGGACTTCCGCCGAAAAAAGAAAATTACCGAAATTCGAAATTGCGGATATTACACGATTACTCTTGACTAATCACATCATCCAATACCTTTTTGAGCCGTAAAGCAAGGATCTTGGATAGAATCTTATACATACACCCGACGAGAATCACCTGCCTATAATCTTTTAAGAACAACAGGTCAAACTTTTTTGGGATAAGAAAAATAAATGATGCATTGCAGCCTTTACTAATTACCCCGTTTCCTCAAACTCCTTCAAATAATTGAAGATATCGACTTTGAAAATCTCCCAATATTCCTTAAAAAAATTAAAGGTGAAACCATCCGGCCCCGGGGCCTTGTCATTGCCATAACTCCAAATAGCATTCTTGATTTCCGTCATAGAAAATGACTTTTCCAGCTCCTTTTTATCACTATCTGATATCTTTTTGAATCTGTTACTAACAAATCTTGGCCTCAATATATCGGTTTCATCGAATTTGGAAGCAAAGATTTGCCAAACTTCCTGTTTGATACGAATCGGATCCGTCTCCCAATTCCCATCAATAGATAGACCATTAATCCTATTCTTTTTTTATTATAGTTTATAATACCATGGAAGAATTATTGTTTTCATCTCCTTCGACCTCCCATTTGATTCTTGCTTTTTGCTTGAGGTCCAATCTTCTTAAGGAATCGATTTTGTTCACCCTTTGTTTCGAGTTTTCTCGCCATTCTCTCTGGAGAAGAAAGACTTCGAGACTCTGCCTGTAACTCCAGATCATCGATTTTTGAAATTAATTCAGAAAGTTCCTGATTTTCCTTCGATCGCGTCTCTTCATTCCAACTCCTGATGTCATTTTTCAAACCTTGAAATTTATTCAAAAGATTTAAATCAGCCCTCTTGTTATCGACTTCGCTAGCCCACGAAATTTGCACAACTTCATCAAGCCCATCAGCAAGAAGCCATGAGTTGAAGAATTTGAAGGGGATGGGCCAAAAATCCACTGTCTCGCTAATTAAAACAATAGGGTTGTGATCTGAATAAAGCCTTGGTAAAATAGTAACTGCAACCGACGCCCACAAAGAAAAAAGCGAGTCGTTTGCGAAGAATCTACCAATCTTACTTAAACTCCTTCTGTCAGGGCTCATCCAATTGAACTTTCTTCCCCCCATGTTGAATTCAAAGATCTCCAAATCAGAAATAAAATTGTTAAAGGCATTCATGCTCGAGTCACATACCACCATCGAAAGTCTATCCTCCTTGCAGCGAACTTCATTAAAATCGCCCATGAAAAGCCAAACTCCATCTCTGTTATTTTTAAATTGCTTCAAATCATTCCATAGAGACAACCGATCCATATCATCATTCGGAGCATAAACATTGACCAAGTTGATTCTATCTTGAATATCCTTCCAAACTCCCGCTAATAAAATAAAAGAGTTACCTTTAACCACTTCATTCACATCGAAAATCAGAGGGTTCCACAAATATAAACTCCCTCCTGATCTACCCCGAGAGTCAACTGCTTCACATAAAAAATCAGATCTATCCCAAAATTTCGCAATATCTACCGAATATGCCTGATTTAGAAAATGTGTCTTTCCATTGTCTTTGAATTATGATAACGCAAGCAGAACCATGATTTATGTGTATCAAGATATTAAAAGTGCTTTTCGTGATGAGAAAATGATGTGTGCCTGATACTTCCTAGGTTAAGACACTCACTCTCATTTTAAGAGGACATTCTTTAGATTCTCACACATCCTTTATATTTCATCTGCCGCATGTCGTATTCATGTGCTTCAAATATTTATATGACAGGCTCACATGTTTCGAGTTGACACATAAGCCACAATTAATATTCTTCTCAAAATAATCGTCCATCTTCCTTATACTTGTTCTTTTTCACTAAAAATCTACTCTAACTCAATGGAGGCCAACGCCGCTCCTGCGTCTTCCAGAATTAACATTATTCCTGAAATGTCAATCATTCAAAATAATGAGAAATTCGTGTGAAAAAAAGATTGATTGTGTTATTGTAGCAACAATTAATTTATCATGGATTTTAGCTTTGTTTATTTTATTTTCTACTCCCTCCATCCCATAAGAGTGTGCTCACTTTTTATGGGCATGGGTTTTAATAAAAGTTAGATAGTGGTGGATTTGAGTGGAGAAAAAGTCCCGCTTTTTATTGTATGGGTATATTAATTATTATTGTTGATTAATTAAAGGATAAAGGGTGTGGGCAATCCTTGGTATTATTATAAATAAATTGAAAATATGGAGTAAAAGTATAACAAATATTTTCTAAAAATAAAATAGGCACACTCTTGTGGGATGGATGAAAATGGCAAATTGAGCACACTCTTATGGGACAGATGGAGTATTATATTTTAGATGATGCATATTTACACTATACACAAATTGATACCCTCGGCCTCGCAACTTTCACCATTAACACAGATTGGCGTACGCTGGTCTTGAACCTCGTCTTCTTTTCACACATATCATAAACTTTATTACTCTAAGCAACTTAGTCCCACACAAGTCAGAAGGATGCTTGTTTCGTTAATTCATACAGGGTAACTTCTCAACTTCAGGTAGGTAGTATAATATAGAACAACATTTGTATCTTTGAATTACTTCGTTGTATTCTATATTTCACAAGTTGAGGACTTGTCTTTCATCTTATTTGTAGGATAGCTTTGTAGGCTACTAAGAGTTAATTCGTTCTAAAGTTGGTTAGATTGTAAATCGACAAGTTGTTCTTCAAGTTCTCCTGATGGCTACATATAACCTCAGAAATGTATCGGTTGTAAATATAGTCGTTATCGGGTAGGTGAGATGTGGACAGCTCTGATAGGCGGCCCCTGAAATTTCAAATAAAAATAATTCATATCCTAGCTGCCATAAATGCTCCTGGACATCTCAGTCTGAACCTGCATTAAACGCGGTCTCCATCTGCATTAAATGCATTCAGACCGTAAATACTTTATGAGTATTTTATTCAATCAGTCACAAAGGTTTAATACTCCAAGTGTTACTTTCGGAAGTATAAGTCTCTTTTTCAACGTGAAGTGCTTACAACAAATATGTTGTAGCCTCAGAAGGTCTTATGATGTACATGCAACTTCAAATGTTGTGGCTTCACTTGTTGTCGTATGCTGCTGTAGGATAGTTTATGCAGTTTTCCGACACTTATCAAAATTTGATGGGAATTTTCCCAGCAATTTTATCCGTTTTGATAATGCCCAAAACATATCATATGTCTCTCTTAGACTGAGTTTGAATTCTTAGTCTAAAAATTGAACATCTCACAAACATATTCCAAAAATTTCATCCTATCTCACAAAGTTTTTACAACTTAACATATGACTAGCTCACAGGTGCAATCTTACAGTGAGTCCTTTAAAGCTTACAACATAGTCTATGAACTGGGCGTAGGCAAGTCTGTATAGTATAGTTCTTAGCACGATATACTTGAAGTATTTTTCAATGTTTCACAATTGAAACACAAGTACTGTAAATAAATAGATTACGAGTGTAATATTTTGATGGAAAATAAAGTATTTTACGGATAATTGAAAGTCGGTTACAATACAGACTAAAATGTAGTAAAAACAAACAAAAGCTAAAAGTACATCAATCTAATAGATGAAGAAGTTAATATCTTGGTGGATATTGTCGGTTCGACCTCCTGTACGTTTGGGGATCATTTATGGTACCTTCCACCAATTTTTCTCTTGGTCTTGAGCATTGTGATAAAACGTCTTTCATTTCGGAGTTACATCATAGGACAACGTCCAATTCTCTGTGTACGATGTTCTCCTCTTATATATCTTCATTTGATGGCTATATGCTCCGGGAGCTTTCATTTATCAAGAAGTCGGTAAAACTCGTTACCTGCTGCCTCCAGCGTCTTGCAATGTTTCAAGATGGGAGATTCATTGGCTAAGGAACAGAAGTACCCATTGAGTCCATTCTTATTTTATTCCTTCAGTTCATGAGTTGTAGTTTGTTTGCTGTAGGCAACAAAAGTTCACCCGTTTTGTATAATCCGTTTCTCCAATCTTTGTTATGATTGGAGAATTCTATCTTGTTGCCTCCAACTTTGTATCCTACATCCCCATGTACAATGCCCAGTCCAGCCATTCGTCTGATGTCTCCTGCAACAGATTCATCAAAGACATCTTCCCATTCTTTATCATTCTTTTTTATCAAATTCCACGTGGTGTCCCAAGCATCTTCCCCTTTATGGCATTATCCAGAGAGGAGTCACTCTCGTGAATTTGGTGAATGAGGATAGCATATTCTTCCCGACTCTCCTTTACCTCTCGTACCACCTTGGTGAGGTTTCTGACGACTATAGTAAGATTGCATGTTTTCTTATCATAGCCAGTCGGTCTATCTCGGGTGCGCTCGAGGACAACAACAATTATTGTTGTGGCAACACTTGATTTCTCGTGCTCCTTCTCAATATAACCTCCTAACATGCAGTGAAGTTGGTGAAGGCCTGCTTGAGAACAAAGGGGACAAAGCGGAAGGCGTCATATGCATTTTGCTAACCCATTCGGGGTGGACATGTGTTTTATGTGCAGCGTCCAATGGAGCGGAAAAACAACCACAGGGACAACATGATGACGAGGATGCACAGTGATGTTGGTTGTCTGGAGAAGTCCTTTTAGTTTGTTTCATGTTTGAATAAGCACTCGAGTACATTATTTCTTTGTATTGATTTGGATGGTTATGTATTGATGAATTCTATCCAGTGTTGTCGTTTACTTTTAAAAATACGATTTGTAATAGTAACTCCATTCTTGGTATTTTAATAAGTGTTTGTTATATTTATTAGCCTAGTAAATCTTTACATAAATCCTTTACTGACCTGCTATTCTGGCGACATGATTGACCTTCATAATCTTGATGGGTCCTTATTGTATGATAAATACCATCTTATCGTGCATGCTGCAAGTATGCTTCCATCCTAATTCTACAGTCAACAAATTCAATAATAAAAAATATAGGGACCTTGTTGATCATAGATGATCCTGTAATGACCGAATGATGGATAAATGATTTTGAAAAGTAAATGCATAGAGTCTCAACTTGCGATTCAATTGGATCTGGTTTAGTGAAAAATCAAGACGATTGGTTCTTGGTAGAAGGAACCCCATTGTGATACCACTTGTTGGTCATGGTATACTTAAATAAATAGTTTAGAGGGTGAACAAAGTATACCAACTTTTAAGTTTCGCAGAAGACTTAGGTGATTTTCTGTAGAAGGTCAAGTTGAAAATGTTGCGGCAAATATTTTTTTATTGCATGGGCTCGATACTTACACTAATAATATTATAAGGAATTTTGCTTACAATGAATAATCAGAGTAATTATATTGTTAAAACTGCAAGTATGTTGTGTTGGTTGATGATACTTATGTAATGCAGAAAACAATAAAGAGACATTAATTTATAGTTGTTAGAAGGTGATTCTTCTATGTCCTCTTGGCTCCACAGTTGAGGAATTCACTAAAAACATGATAGTACACAACAACCATGCAATATAATAATTCTCTATAATCGATATCGTTCATACATATTCATATATGATTGATCTACACAGTCAACACCATTAACACATATTGATATTCAAACCTAACTTGAATCTGCACTATCCCACATAGGCCACCGCTCGATTCTGAAAGTGGAATTCGTCTGATACAGGTCTGAAGCTTGCTTGATATTTCAATCTACACAAGATTGAAACCCTTAACTTTTGGTGGTGATGTATAATTTCCGAGCAACAACTTTATCTTCTCAACTTGGTTTAGGAGCTTTTTGAGGTCGGTCTAGTTTCTAAGCTTAGAGTTTGTTTTGTTCAAGCGAATACTTGGTGTTTGCTCCACTCATCCTCTTTGACTATTAATAGAGGAGAAAAAATAGAAGTTCATCAACATGGTTGTTGCTAGTAGGATATTGACATATCTGATTGGCAGCTACATGGTTTGAATTAATGCTTTCTTCTTTGTTTTCATAATAAATGTGGTCCGAGACTTTAGCCGTTGTTAATGCCCTATTCCAACTCTAGTTCATGACATCTTAATACATCATTAAATCTGCATTAAATGTGTTCAAACTCTAAAATATTATTGAAGTCTAAATGGCTTTCTCTGTAGGATAAACTTATTGTAGAAAAGATGTGTTATTTCTTAAATGTGGATCTGACAACATAGATATTATCTCTTCGATGGTTCTTTGTGATGTGAGTTCGAGTCCTTTGCTGTAGCTTCTCGTCTGTGTGAATGTATTTAATGAATTGAAGTTCTTGTGAATGGAAACTTATGTGGGTGAAATATAGCATTTCAGACGGAACGAATGGAGTAATAAGTTATAAGGCCCAACGTGATTTTTCAGCCCCGCGGGCCAGCCATATCCACGCCCGTGGCCCAGCCCACCATGCGGTCGCAGGCGCCATCTTCCCAAACCCAAGCCCAGGCCAGCCCTCCTAGCCCAGACCAGCCGACCCCCAGCCCACCCGCAGCCCGCTCATCCCCTCCAGCCGTCTCCTTAAATCTAGCAAGTTTTTTGACAGTCATTTACAAAAACATTTGAAATCAAGAAAAAAGGAAAAACCAATTGGGACTTGGCCCACCCGCCAAACCCACTTGAATCCCACCCCAAGCCCATAAAGCCCACCCCAACCACCATTCAAATTTGAATGACATTGCACGGACCCATGCCATTTGGCACCAATCGATTGGTTGGTGCATGAGCCTTTTAAATTAATTTTTTAATTAATATTAATTGATTTATTTCAAAAATTCAAAACAAATTTTTCTCAAATTTATTTTTTAATTTAGTGTTAACGTATTCCTTAAATTCAAAATAAATTTCTTTTTAATTGTTCTTTTTCTTTTAATATCAAGTCTTATCCAGGCCAGACCCGCGGACAATCCGGGGTGAGTGGGCAGTGGGCCACGATCACTCAACCCAGGCCCATCCCGTTAAAAATATTAGCCGATCCTAAGCCACCTAATCCCATTCCAACCCGCTCAAGCCCGACCTGCCCAGCCCATGACCACTCCATCTCCAAGTATTAACTTGCTTCAAAATCAAATTAATAAAAATAAGTAAATACTCCTATCTTACTTCAATTTAATGCTTTTTACTGTGAATTAGCTCTGCCCTAAATATTTTTTACTGCTTTTTATAAAGAGTGATTTACCAAAGGGGTTTAGTTTTAAAATATATTTACATTATATGTGTACTTTCAAACATATTTACCAAATAGGTATAGTTTTATATTTAAGTGGGTTTTTATTTTTTTTTACTTTTTTAAAATCATTATTTTTTATGCTTTTTTCAACTGTTTTTACTGCTTTTTTAAACTGTTTTTTTTAAGAAAAGATATTTGTAATATTAATATTAAAATCCGGAAGTTCTTATTTAAAATTCGTAAATAAAAATAAATTGAAAAAAAGATTTTGAAATTAATTTGTAAACTATTTTAATAAAAAACTGGAATATTATTCTACATGATGAAATAAAAAGTTTGAATAATTTTTTTAAAACCTGCTAGTTTATTTTCATAAAAAATTGTTATGTTCTTAAAAAAAATCTAAAAATTTAAAAAACAGACAGATTAAGATTTTTTTAATGGTTTTTTAACTGTTTTTTAATGCCTTTACTAAATTATTTTTTTTACTGCCTGTTTTTTTACTGATTTTTACTGTTTTTTAAACTATGTTAACAATAAAAAATTATTTGAACAATACTAACAATAAAAAAATTGTTCAAAAAAAATTGTTTGAACAATACTTCTTCTTTGTGATGATGTTGGTTTTAAATTTTTTTTTTGTTAGTATTGTTCAAACAATTTTTTATTATTAGCATAGTTTAAAAAACAATAAAAATAAAACAATACAGTAAAGGCATTAAAAATAGTTAAAAAACCAAGAAAAATCCTAATTTGTATGCAGGTTTTTATATTTTTAGATTTTTTTTAAGAACATAACGGTTTTTTATGAAAATAGACTAGCAGATTTTAAAAAAATTATTCAACTCTTTATTCCTTCTTGTAGATTAATATTCCAATTTTTTTTTATTATTAAAACAGTTTACAAATAAATTTCAAAAAAAAATTCACTTTTTTTTATTTACGAATTTTAATAAGAACTTTCGGCTTTTAATATTAATATTACAAATATTTTTTTTTTTAAAAAAATAGTTTAGAAAAGCAGTAAAAAATAGTTAAAAAAAGCAGAAAAAATAATGATTTAAAAAAATAAAAAAAAATAATAAAAACCCACTTAAATAGAAAACTATACCTATTTGATAACCACTTAAATATAAAACTATACCTATTTGGTAATTATGTTTGAAAGTACACCTATAATATAAATATATTTTAAAACTACACCCCTTTGGTAAATCACTCTTTATAAAAAGCAGAAAAATATTTAGAAGAGCGAAGGTAATCTGTGATAAAAAGATTAAATTGAAAAAAATTAAACAAAAATCCATTTAAATTGAAAACAACACCTAAATAGTAAATATGTTCAAAACTACACCAAAAAAATAAATATATTTTATAAATAGACCTATTTGATAAATAACTCATTTTTAATTAAGATTTGATCATTTAAAAGTATTTTTATTGAATATAACAACTTACATATTTTAAATAGCTACTATATATAATCTCGAGAAGAACTTTCATTATTCCAATGCATTAGTTACTTTAATAGAGGTGTGCAATAAAGTGAGGAGGACCATATATGGCGGGCTGCAGTCAGTGGATGACCCTCTGCAAGTTTTTAAGTCTGGTTTGTACATGAAAAGTAATAAAAAATAGGTTAATTGCGCGAAACCCCCTCGTGGTTTTAAAATGTTGCGCGAAATTCTCCCGTGGTTTGAAAATTGTGCGAGATCCCCTTGTGGTTTAATAAATCATGCACGAAATCCCCTAATTTGTTAAACTTAACACGGATAAAAACATATAAAAACGGACAAAAACGTATGAAAACGAAAAAAACATAAGAAAAACTGACAAAAACGTAAGAAAAATGGACAAAAACGGATAAAAACATAAAAAACACAGGCGAAAACGTATAAAAACATATGAAAGCGTAAGAAAACCGGCGAAAATGTATAAAACAAAAAAAAAACGTAAGAAAAACGGACAAAAACGTAAGAAAAATGAACAAAAATTGACAAAACCGATAAAAACGGACAAAAACTTAAAAAAAGCTGTCGTAAACGTATAAAAACAGATGAAAACGTAAGAAAACGGGCGAAAATATATAAAAACGGACGAAAACGTATGTAAATGAAAAAAATGTGAGAAAAACGGGCAAAAACGTAAGAAAAACAGACAAAAGCGTATGAAAACGAAAAAAAACATAAGAAAAACGGACAAAAACGCAAGAAAAATGGTCGAAAATGTATAAAAAATAATACTAATAATGGGGGATTTCGTGCATGATTTATTAAAGCACAAGGGATCTCGCACAATTTTCAAACCATAGGGGAATTTCGCGCATCATTTTCAAACCACAAGGAGGTTTCGCGCAATTAACCCGATTTCGGACATACAAGGGGAGAGTGATACCCACGCGTGTTAAGTTTAACAGATTAGGGGATTTCGTGCAAGATTTATTAAACCACAAGGGGATATCGCACAATTTTCAAACCACGGGGAGATTTCGCGCAACATTTTCAAACCACAAGGGGGTTTCGTGCAATTAACCCAATAAAAAATAGTACGATCACAATATTGTAACAATTGTGATTGTTTTGAATAATTAATTATTAAATTAATGAGACAGGTGATGAATTAAATAATAAACTTAGTAATAGATATATGTTGAGATGATGTATTACAAAATTTAATTATATAAATTAATTGTGTATGTAGCCTCGTAAAATTATTGTTAAAAATGTAATATCCGTACCTTTCTATTTTTAGCAGTTTTTATTTTTGGTGTATGTCTATTTTTATCGACTCGCTTGTAACCGTTTCGGCATTTTGAATCTATTTTATTCTTGGAGTTTTTCCATTTGGACGAGTTTTGGTGATGTTTTTACGTGATTCCATTTTATGTCATGTTTCGTCGTTTGTGCGTCCGATTCTCGTAAGACTTGTTCGTTTTCGTTGTTTCTTGGTTTGTATGAGTTCGTATGGTTGAGTTAGTCGTGTTGAGACTTTTGGTTTGTTAATCCGACGTCGTATCGTGATTTTCGGGCACTTGGGCCATTTTTGTAATTTCCTATAAGTTTAGGGAATTTCATTTTTTTTGTCGCATTACGGACTCTCCGGTGGTCGGAATTGTATTTTCTTTCAACGCTTAGCTCCGTCATCTTGAATATTCCGTGTTTATGTTTCTGGATTCTGGCCCTACTTTGGATTTGTATTTTAAATGTCTTATCTGCGGCGTGTCTTGCGTCTGAAGCGATCGAATTTCTGCGTGAGTAGCGCACGCTACTCCTTGATTCCTTGCGTGCGCTATCGTTGTGTGGTTAGCATACGCCAACTCGGTGTTTGTAGCGTGCGCTAACTATTTCAGCGTACTGGGCAGTGGGGGTTCTGAATTCATATCCTGTGCACTGAGCATCAGGTAGCGTGCGCTAAGGCTTCCGTAGCGTACGCTATCGGGTAGTAATTAGCGCGCGCTAAACATGTCTAGCGCACGCTAGCGACGCCGGGCTGTTTCTGGACTGCTTGCGATCCCCGTTAGCGCGCGCTATGCTTTGATGGAACTATGTTTTATCTTAATAGGTCAGCAACCCCCTTTTTCGTCATTTTTCCTTCTCTTCACTTCCATTGGGCGATTCCGGCGATATTAGGGCGAATTGTGGAGACTAATCCGTGGAGTCTCATTGTAGACCGATTCTTGTGTTTCAAGCTTAGTACATCATCATCTTAATCCATCTTCTCCACTCCAATCCGAGGTATTTTCTTCAGGAACCCGAACTTTGTAGATTTGGGGGTTTTTTGGGTTTTGGTTGATTAATCTCGAATTATTCACGTGTATTGCGATATTCCTCATCGATTGTTGTTATTGAGTGATTCACAATCCGTTTTCCTCGAATTTAATCCGTGAATTGTCGATACGGGGAGATTTTGCGTAAACCCTCGCCCGTATCAATTGATTGTATATTGTCATAGTGTGTAGGCGGGGTTGTGGGAGTTTTCCTTTCGATTATTGTTGTCGTATAGGACTGAGTTATGTTAACCCTTCGTTTAGGAACGGTCGTTTTCCTTCCGGATCATTCGTAGTCGTTGTTCGTCCCCATTTCGTCGAAGATGTCTCAAAGGCAAGTACTTTACATTTGTTTACGCGTTCTAGTATTTGATTTATGGCCTTTCGTGGTTGTGTGGATGTATATGTGTATGTTCACCTATGGATTGGTCCGGCGGAGCCTCTAGGGATACGTTGCCGTGAGTTTCGTATCGCGAACTATGGTTAACCACCCAGGGATGTCCGATGGGGCTCTACGGGGTACGGTGGCCGTGAGTCTCGTACTAGGGTTAACTTTGAATTGTTTTGTTGGAGAAAATGTGTTTTGTGCTTATGCACCGTAAAATATTCCGGAATATAAATGATTTCTAAAATGATTTTTGGCGCATATTTTCATCTGATTAGAATGGTAGTTCAAATGGATTGTTCTTGCATTAGCAGTTGTCGCTAACCCCTTAAATGGGGGAAATACTTTTTGTATTTCAGGTACAGGTCTTGGAGACAAGCGAGCACACGAGCCGTATGAGAATGATGGGCAAGCATGATACTGTTCAGTAGTCATTTGTTGGTGTTCTGTTCTGTCGTTTATTATTGATGTCTTGTTTTGGAATTTCTGTATTGTGAAAGTGGTTTAAGTACTCGAGTACTTCCTTTTTGAATTTGTTAATGTTGTGTTCACGTTTTGGGAAATGGATTCGATTTCAGATGGTATTTGTCGGATTTTAGTCTTTTAATTGAATGTCGTGGTTTGAGAAATTGTCGTTTTGTTGATGATTGTATGTCGTTGTTGAATGTCTTGTTGGTACGTTAGCCTGGTGGATTCCACAATGTGGGGTCCATGGCGCTGTAATATGCCCTGATCGTCTTGAGGGTGTTACAAAAAAATGGCTTTAAATGTGGAATCGTTGGAGAACTCAGAATCGTGTTCTTTAATACTTCAATCTATACTACTTAAAGCTTGAGTGACTTAATTGAAGGTGGAAGAAGGTTTGTGCACAAAGGAAAGTACGGTACAACATCATTCAGCATACTCTCAATTGTGTATAAATTGCATTCGTGGGTTGAAGTCATTCAATTCGTACAATTGATTGTGAAGGATGGTGTTACGGAAGATCAATAGCCTGCAGGAGTTAAACCATATGGCAAACAAACCATATGGTGGTTACAACAGCCATAAATCGTCTTAATGAAGACTTTAGGCCTTCCGCCTTCCACCAGGAGCCTATAAATGACAACCACATAAACCTCGCACATCATCGGTCAAAACCAAAACCCATCACTCCTCAACTCTCATCTACATCCTAACACCGCAAGACACATACAAGAATAAAAGCAAAGATCTCAGATTCGTTTGAGTCATATCAAAACCTTCAAAGATTCAAAATTATGAAATCATCATCGATATATAGAAGAAAATAGCTTCTTTTAATATCCGAATATTTTAAAGAAAGGAACAAAACCAAACGGTTTTCATTCTTACTTTCATTCGGTTAAAGGAAAAAAAAAAACGAATCAAAACAAAAACTTTCACCCATCTTAGATTCGTTTGAGTTATCATCTTCGATTTATAGAAGCAAATAACTTCTTTTAATATCTGAATATTTTCAAGAAAAGAACAAAACCAAAGGGTTTCCATCCTTACTTTAATTCGGTTTAAACAACAAACACGATTAAGAAAACCTTCACATACCTGAGACCCTCTAAAGGATCTTGAAGCCATTAAAAGGCTTTCTTGATTTAGATTTGCGTAGAACATAAAGAGATAGGTTGGGTATGGTTTGTGTTTGTATGGTGATTCTAAGGGCTTATTATTTGATTGATTCGGATTGACGAAGGAGATGAGATGAGAACTATATGAGTTTTTGTGGTGGGAGATAAAATGATGGTGATGGAGGCGTATAATACAAAGTGTCTGTTTTAGGGTTAGGTTAAAATAAGTAACCTTTAGTTTGTATAAGTGTAACTTTTTGTTTCTTTAATAATAATTCTTTTCATACACAACAATATGAGTTCACGGGACGATGTCATGGTATGAATGTTGGAAAAGCCATGATGACAACTTTATAAGGGTTCTTAGGAACTTAAATTAATAACTTGGTTCCCATGTATTAAATAATTGAGTAGATAATTGAGTACGAGTTCTTAAAAAGTATAAACTTAATTTAGTGATAAAGTGTATAAAATGTTAAAGTGTTGGGTTGAAAGTTTATTAACTAATGTATTAATACATTGTGTACACTTTAGTATTTTATTTGGCAAAAAGAGTGGTATTTTGGAATTACAAATTTTATCGGAATTATTTTTACACAGCTAGAATTTGTACAAATTAGCATATGCGACTACGGAGATTATTCTTTATCATTTATTTGGGCTTGAAGTGACGTTTTGTAGGTGTATGTACTTAGTCAATACATTGTTCTATATTGTGTTTGTATTCGCAATCAACAATTAGATACAACCGGTGTGACGCACGAGTTGGTAAAGCCTCGTGAGAAATGAATTTTTGGTCATAACTCATAGGTGACAGTTTGTAGAAGTCTAATGAAAATTTTAAGCTTGTATTCGTCGCATACCATCTCATATATGTGAAAATGATACCACCTCCATTTCCTTTATATATTTATATTTCACTCAAAAAGTTGATTTTTATAAAATCAAATTAAATAATTATTTTTATTTTTTTAATCTTTATCATATATTTATTATCAATGATTTTTACTTTTTGATCTCAATCATACACTCATCATCAATATTTACACAACTTTTAATGTAGAACATATAATTGTTTATCTCGAAACTTGTGCAAATATCATAAATGTAAACAATTAACCAGGTCAGAGAGTATCATGTTAATTTCACCTCATCTGAAATGTTGTATTTTACCCAAAAAAACACCAATTTGATAAGTGTTAGATCTAATTATTAATATATTTTAGTTTTTAATTTAAATCGCATACTCATTGTTATACTTATTCCCCGTGTCCCATCAAAAATGCTACATTTGGCTTGAAAAGTCTCTTTACAAGTGATATATTTTATTAAGTACATTCGATCAAATCAAACCATCACATTCTTTCTTCTATTTTAAACCACACATTCATATTTATACATTTTATTTTTCATCCTATACTATATACCCACTATTAATACCTATAAACTTTAAACATATGTGAATAAACAAATGGGGCTCCATGAGATGAGTAAATAAATAAAAGTGAATCACGAGAAAAATTTGACGATTTGAACTCAAACGAGGCGTCCAGATCCGTGCGATGCACACAGTTTGTATAAAATTGTTCCGTACGTAATGTTCAGCGTAAATCGTTAAAGTAAATCTAATTGTGTATTCGCAAAGCATGTAATGTTCAGCGTAAATCGTTGAAGTATAAATCTAATCGTGCAATTTTATGCGTTTATGTAGAAATAGTTTTGACAGGTACATGTGGTTTTACAGGTTTTATTCGCAAAGTATGTACGTACACAAATATTGTGTAACTCTTTTTTGTTACGTAATGTTAAGCGTAAAGTTTTAAAAGTGAACATAAAAGTGTGTATTTGAATAAAATGTGCTTCATAATTCTTTTAGCAAATAGTTAAGACAATAAAATATCGCCAACTTCTATAAAAAAAAGCTTTATGTAAGTTATTGAATAAAGGACTTGAAACGAATCGGTCTAAATGGGTTTGGCTAAGGCTTCTTGTATACTTGACTCTTGTTATGTTTCAACCATAGCCCGAGTCTTGTCATGTTTAAGAGTAGCCCGAGATGTGTCTGTTTTAGAAAGTAGTCCATAAGAATCAAAAGATGTACATGTATGGCCTCTATATAATATACATATAAATCTATCACCTAAAAATTCACCTTCATAACCTTATGAAAGAAATCATAGAATTAGCTAATGGTGTATTGAGTTTTATGTACGTAAGTGATTCATTATATATGAAGCTTGCTTGCGCTGTCATAATATAACTTTGTTTTTTGCACACTAAACCATGACGATTTTATAAATAAGTAACACGAACAAAAGATAAGATATGCAAACGCACATAAGCCGCACGATGACATATAGAACCGAGTTTGTTATGTTCTATAGAAGTTGACAAACTAGTTATTTACTATATCAAACAATCGTATATCTTATTTGGCATGCATCAGTGTGGAATCTTTAGATACAACAGGAAGAGGTTGATTTCAAGTAGTAGAATTTAACCTGTTTACCATGCACGATTAAGTAAAACTATATACAAAATCAAACTTTTTGTTCATTGCATTTAACACGCACGATGCATAAAATATTACAGACCATAATCAATTTCTCTCGGAATCTGCATACATGTTCATTAAAAACAAATGATCACACATATAGTCTACCTTTGAGACTTACGATTAAGAGAAAATGAGCACTTTATGTTTAAAAGTGTCAGCTCCAAAATACTTCATACCTGTAGAAGAAAAGAAACACGTTAAATGTTTAAGCAATGTCAATAAAAGTTATTGCAATTGAAAGAAAAAACACGTGAGAATATAGAAATCACATAGCACATAACTTAACTATTGCAATTGAAGCTCCTTATATAATGGCATTCTATGATTTGTTTGTAAGTTGTATTGTAACTGATGGAAGGCGAAGCGATTCTTTAAAGAGACGATGCAATAAACCTTACTCTGATTAAATGCTCCATATTAAGTAGACAATTCAAAGCCGTTTAGAATGGAATTTTCACGTTCTTTTGTTACCACATCAGCAAATGTTACTTTGCATCTCTAAGTCATTTATTTTTTATCTATATAAAAATATTTAATTTTGATATATAAATCATTAAGACTCAACTTTAGTGTATGAAAATGAATGGTTAGTGTTTCAATTTATTTTACAAATTTATAGATAAAAATTGAAGACATTAAGTTTCCACCGTTAATAATTGAACTCAAATTAAGATAAGATTCATACAGCAAGTTCCTTATCGTCAAGGAAGTACAATTACTCATTTAACGTTTTCTGCTTTTTTATTTCTTTCAAGATAGAGAATATGTCAAAGTTTTCACATGGCTCATTGGCTTGAATCTTAATTGCATTTAAATCTTATGCGACTATCTGCAAATTTTCATACGGCGTGAATTCACTATTTTAGAAAATTATCAAATTGGTTCCATGCGTAGGATCAATTGGTCAAAGAGTCCTATCTGTTTCCGGCGGACCGAAAAATCCAACATCTTCCCCCTGTTTTCGCCAATTTGGTCATTCGTCGTCGATCGGAGTATTTTCTGACAATCGGAGCTGACGTGGATGACACATGACTGACACGTGGCAAAAATAGTGGGTCCGTCTCGGGGCTTTTTGGCCAATTAGTCCCACATACGGGACCAATTTGATAATTTTCTCATCACATATATATATATATACACATTTATTTTTCAATAAATGTAATAAATATAATAAATATTAATGGCACATGATATAAAGAACTATAATTTAATTGAGTTTAAGTTATTTGTCGCAAAAAATTCTATCAAATAAAAAGTTGATGAGCGATAAAATTTTTATTTTTCGAGGGTAGAAATATTTATCATATAAAGATTGGTAGAGTTTATTGTTTGCAAAAAAGATTTATGGTTTGTTTGTATTTTTATGTCAGATTTTTAATAAATTCTCTTTGTATTATCCAACAAAAGAATATATTCTTGCAATAAAAGAAATAATTTTAATATCCAAAAATAGATTTCTTTATTTAACATACTTTGCATTTATACTAAAGAGCTTACTTAGTTATTTTTGTTTTTACAAAATAAAAACAATAGTATTATTCAATCAATTTAGGAGAGAAATTGAATACATTTTAAGTAAATTTAATTGATTTAGAAAATATATTTTATAAATTGATTATATCAGAAAACTAAAAATCTGACATAAATCGATTGCATAAATATTTTTTGCAAGCAATAAACTTCTATCAATCTTTATTTGATAAATAATTCTACCCTCAGAAAATAAAAATTTTATCGCTCATCAACTTTTCATTTGATTGAATTTTTTTGCCACAAATAATTTAAACTCAATTAAATTATAGTTCTTTATATCATGTGCCATTAATATTTATTATATTTATTACATTTATTTTATATATATATAAAATGAGAAAATTATCAAATTGGTCCAGTATGTGGGACCAATTGGCCAAAAATCCCCGTCTGTCTCAGGCGGACCCACTATTTTTGCCACGTGTCAGCCACATGTCGTCCACGTCAGCTCCGATGGCCGGAAAAAACTCTGGCCGGCGATGGAGGACCAAATTGGCGAAAACAGGGGGGAGATGTGGGGTTTTTTGGTCTGCCGGAGACAGATAGGACTTTTTGGTCAATTGATACGGGACCAATTTGATAATTTTCTTTAGTATTTTATAACTAATGTGATGTGATCAAATTAGTAGAATTTCTATTGGCAGTTCATTCAATTTATCGGAGAAGTGAAACATCTAAACTAAACCAAAACCAAACCAAACACACCCAGTATATCCCGCTCAAAGCAGGGTCTGGGGAAGGTAAGATGTACGCAGACCATGCCCCTACTTATTACTAGGGGTGTTCATAAGCGGGTACCCGGTTTTTCGGGTACCCGCTTTTTTGGGTACCCGAAACTCCGGGTACCTATTTAGCCAGCCCATAAAAACTGGGTACCCGAATTTCCGGGTCGGGTCACCCGGGTACCCGATTTTTTTTAATCATATATATTTTATTATTATATATATATATGTGATTTTTTTGCTATATTTTTTTCAACTTTTAGTTCAACAAAAATGTTTAACTTTAAATTAGCAAGAATTGATTCAAATTTTGAAGTCATGCGTTATGATTAAATCAAATATTAAGAAAATTTAACTTTAATTTAATTTATTTGCTCGATTAATTTCTACAAAAAAATTAAATTAAAAGTAAGAAAATTATTTATAATAATTATGACATTCATTTTATTATCATTGGTTCTAACATATTAAGATATTATATGAAATATTTAATCTATTCACTTTGAAATTAGACTACTATATTATATTAATACATACTCATTTTTGTAATTTTGATGTCATAATTTAAAATAGTTAATAAAATTTAAATTATAAAAAAATTTGATTCATGAAAAGGAAAAAAAAAAATTAGTACATAAGATTAATATGGACCAAATTTTACACAGGTATTGTAATGTTAATACTATTAAAATGTAAGTAAATACATACTAATTCTATACATAATTTTTAAAATAGTTAAAATAAAGTATGTAGTGAGAAAATAAAAAAAATAAAAAAAATAAAAAGAGTTACCGGGTCGGCGGGTGCCGGCTAATTTTATTTGGCCGGCCCATTACCCGGCCCGATAACTCACATAATTAGCGGGTCGGGTACCCGGCCCGCTAAATCCAGGTAATTAGAAAAATTACCCGATAAAAAGTTTTCGGGTAGTCGGGTAATTGGGCCGGGTCAACAGGGTCGGGTAGTTTTGAACACCCCTACTTATTACGGTAGGGAGGCTGTTTCCGTGAAGACCCTCAGCTTAGTGCACAACAACATATTGAGTGAAAAATACAAAGGGAAGCATATGATACGAAAAAACTCAATACCATACCAGAGCCCATGGCTTAATCCACATGGGACTTACCTAAGAGGAATTTGTCTACTTCACTCCCGATGAACGCTACTCAAACAGAAGAGGAGTTGACTCCGCGCACAGCTCCCTGTCAAAAATACACCACACGCAAAAAGCAATAGGACAAAATATACAATAAATGTAAAAATGCAATGCTCTAGGCCAAAGCTAACCGAGACAACCCAACCATGAGACTCTAATTCATGATATTGCGATTAATTGAAATTTCCAATTAATGTGCCAATTTAAAAACAATAGTATAATTGGTTATAAAATTAAGTCAATTTTCATTCATCTTGATTAATATTAAATAATAGTATAATTGATAGTTTATACTCATAATAATGTCATTTCATTAGAACTGTAATTTTATTTGGGCCAATTATGCCGTGATTAATCAGAATTATCAATCCCTCAAAATTAGTACAAAAAATTATCATTAATATTTTTCCGATTCAAAAAATTACTCGATTTCATGATGTTAAGATTAACTGAACTGTCAATTAATACGAAAAATAGCAATAATTATATAATTGATCTTAATTTAAATGAGTCTTCATTAGTCTTGAATGAAGTAGAACGAATATAAAGATTTTGGTGGGAAGAATGAGCGGGAAATATATATTCATGCTAATTTCAATTGTATTTAATAAGTTCAACTTCTCTATATTTGGAGGGAAATAGTAATTATGTAAAAATATTCTTTCATTAACCAAGTCTATTATTTTATTTATTACTTATCATTCGTATTTTACTAAAATGACCATGTGTGTCTAGATTAGCATTATTGTTTTTTTAAAGACTGATGCATTAAAAGACTATGACAAGCAATATAAATTACAAGTATTGAACGGAGAACTACACCAATCAAACCAACAATATAATTATAAGTAGACCTATGATTGATCCAATTAAATGTCGTTAACTGAATATCATCTGCCACTTATAACGAGGAGCATCGTTTTCTCTTAAACACCAAGTCATTATGGGCTTTCAAATACACCACATCATTGAGAGGATTAAGACCAGCCTGAAACTTCAATTTTTTCCTTGTATCGGATCCTTAATAACAGTAAGTAAATATTCTTTATTGTAAGGGACCGTGGATAATGAATTGCTCCAAGTCATGGACCAATTACATATCTGGACCGAAAATTCACACTTGAAAAATAAATGGTCTACAATCTCCTCCTCAAAGTCGCAAAACGAACAAACACTGGAGGTTACAACAATGCCCCTCGAAGCCAAGTTACTTACAACCGGTATCTTAATCAAAATCAAATGCCACAGAAAACAATTAATCTTTATCGGCACCGATTTTACCCATCGGAAGCCCCGGTCCTCACCGACATTTTCTATACTCTCCGCCATCATCCGCCTCAACGAGCTCACAGAGGACTGGCTCGACATACCTGTAACACCCCCAAAACCATATGGGAATATTACACGCCGTAAACCCTTTTCGCAAGGATCTACCAGGCTAAACGTCCATAAACAACCAAATGCTTGCCCGGCCAGGGTCAAACAATATAATAATACTGCTAAGGTCACTTACACAAAAACACAGGCCAGATGAGGTCACACAACTCTATCAACAGGATCGACTAACAACATTACCCACACGGGGTTCGAAATACAATACAACGGAAGACCGAATCAACTCTAACAATACAAATAAACTCTACCAACTCTCAACTCTTGATTAGTATCGCACTCGTCATCCCCTTGTGCCAATCCTGTGATCGCTCCCCGAACTGCATGTACCGGGCAGAGCAGGACATCCACCCCGAATACTCGGGGTTAGTAAACTCCACTGTTTTACTAGTGCAAGTATCAAACCATACGAAATGTAACAAGCAAATAGCAACTATGAATTTAATACGTAAATCAATTATCAAAATGTTCCCAAGAAGTTTTAGAATTTCGAACTCAAGTAAGAGATATTTGAAAAGGAACACATCATCTCGGGGATTTTTAAAGCAGAAATTCTTTTGGACCTCGAGTCCCAATTTACAAAACCTTTTCGTAAACATTAGGGCCTTAGCCCGATTCTCGTTTCAAAGCATACTAAATAATATATCATTATGAGTCCGAGATCCATATTTAAAATGTTACCCGAACAATCACTGCTACACGATCATTGTTCGTACACATCATGTACCGAACTCCGGAGGCCTCGACGGACCTTACCCGGACCACACACACTGTTCGTACACATCATGTACCGAACTCCGGAGGCCTCAACGGACCCTACCCGGCCACACACACTGTTCGTACACATCATGTACCGAACTCCGGAGGCCTCAACGGACCCTACCCGGCCACAACATCGTTCGTACACATCATGTACCGAACTCCAGAGGCCTCGTCAGACCCTACCTGGATCACACACCTTGTCCGTACACGTCATGTACTGGACTCCAGAGGCCTCGTCAGACCCTACCTGGATCACACACTTTGTTCGTACACATCATGTACCGAACTCCAGAGGCCTCGTCAGACCCTACCTGGAACACACACACATCGACACGACACAATTCATAATCATTAAATGTCAAGCCATTCCACATTACACTGAAATGTACAATCAAGTATGTAAACCAAAACAACACAAATATCATGATCATCACAACGACTCTTAACCAACATAACACACATTCGGTACACAATACATTGAACAACCACGTGTACAACCATCTCATATGTACATCGCAATCCTGCACAAATGGCACGACGCCTAACACGGATACCAATATATCACTATTATCACAAAGCCTTCAAATTTCGGAAAACACAACCAACTCAAACGGAACATATTTACGGAGGCAAGCAAAATCGTCATACATATCATACGTAATTACTAGTCACAAGATACAAGTCGTATAATAAGATACTTGCCTTAATAACCGCTACCAAGCGTTAGAAGAACACGGTTCAGCGGGAAGCTCGGACCAGAAGAAGACGAACGGAAGGGTTCCGACTCGAGTTCTTCACAAGAATTTCGTCCTAAGTCATACCAATGATAAATCAACAATCGTACGATGGATAATAATCATACAACGCCCAATCCCCCTCTAAGACCTTTTGTCGGACACCTTCAAGGCGTTGACTAAGAACTCGACCAAAATAACGAATCGAAACGATCCAACCATGGAATAACAAGGAAATGATAGAATACATCTAAATAATCATCAATACATCACAAATCTAAGTTATTACGGTTAAATCGGACAAAAGCGAACAAAAACCCCCAATTCACCCAAAAGTAGGGTTTCAAGAATTTACCTTGGATTAATGATGAAGAACAATTGTTGGAGTTGTTAATCCACAAAAACTTGAAGAATATGAAGTTCTCTTGGATTGATGATGCAAAACGCCCAAAAATCGCCCATAAAATCGCCCAAGAGGAGGAGGAATGAAGGAAGAGATGAAATGAGCATTCATCTCACAAAATCCGAGAAATAGGCTAATCTGGGTGTGTGCCGCGGCCCCTAAGTGTGCCGCGGCACAGTGGCACAGCCGCCAAAATCGAAAATGAGTGTCTGAGCTATTTCGACCATAACTCTCGTCGGACTCCGATTGACTCACCGTTTGAACCATTGGAAAGCTAACTTGATGCTCTATAATATTGAAAAGATTCAAAGTCTTTGGAGTTTTCAAGAATTTATGGTGATTTTACAAAGTCGACTCATATTTGGGAAAAGTCGTTTAATAACACTGAACTCAAGAAAACGACACCGAAACCCGAACCTGAATACGAATCGAAGATACGGTCACGAAGTACTCGCAAATACGAATCTAAGGGCTAAGAGAACACACAATTCCGACCACCCGAAGGCTCGGAATTCAACAACGGAAGTAATTACTCAAAACTTTGGGAAATTACGAAAATGGCCCAAAACGTCCGAAATTCACGATACGCGATCGAAACACCAAACCAAAGCTCACAACACGTCTAACAAAGTTAAACGGACTTACGGGAAACTCGAAGCGGTAATTTGGACGAGATTCACAAGAATCGAACTCGAGTGCGGAAAAGTTGTTAAGAAACACGGAACTCAACAAAACAATACCGAAAGCGAACTCGGATGACAAAAGTGCGAATTAATCATTCTCGGAATGATGATACGGTCCCAAGCGAGTCGAAACGGACCTCCGCCGAAAAATAAAATTACCAGAAATCTGAAATTGCGGATATTACATTCTACCCTCCTTAAAAGAAGTTTCGTCCCGAAACTTAAATCAAGTAGGGAGAAGCAATATCCCGCCAGGAAAACTCAACGGGATACACAAGAGCCGAAAAAAATCGCGCCCAACGGCGAAACGTTACAAGCAACGCGAAAGAACATACAGCGTGAAAACACGCCCCACGACGACCATAACAACGCTCACGACAATGATTCAAAACAATAACGAGTAATTAACAACACATCACATGCACACATTTAATCAAAGAAAGCACGCGACAACAAGTCGCATAGGACCACAACGACTATGCGGTAGAAACAAATATAGTATTATGATAGAATTCACTCCGATTCGTCAACAAGAAAATGTCCGACGTCAAGACACAAAGAATTCAAGATATGAAAACGAGAATACGGACATTACATTCTATCTATTAAAAATAAGTTTCGTCCGAAACTTAAAATAAAACATCATGGTAGAATACAAACAAAACCAAAAGTTCACGCAACAAATAACAATTTCTACACGAATTACGGCCACGAAGTACGATACACAACTACATCACGGGACACCACCGGGCACTCCGAGTAGGAACGAAAACCCAATTCCGAACATCTTGGCAACGGTCTCACAATGCACCGATCGGTGACCCACTTGGCCACACTCAAGCGATTGACTAACGGTGAGCGACAATTCTTAGCGATGCGAGATCGAGCAACAACGGTCGGACAACCCCGTTCGAACAACAACGATCGAACAACAATGATCGAACAACAATGATCAAATAACAATGATCGAACAACAACGATCAAATAACAATGATCGAACAACAATGATCAAATAACAATGATCGAACAACAACGATCAAATAACAATGATCGAACAACAATGATAAAATAACGATGATCGAACAACAACGATCAAATAACAATGATCGAACAATAATGATCAAATAACAATGATCGAATTACAACAGTCGAACAATGACTCCGAAGTCCCCACTTCAACTCCAGGCATTAAAAGAACTCGTAGAAAGTGAAAGATATTACTTCAAACAAGGCTCACAAGAATCGAATCGAACTCGGGAAGGTCACGATGATAAGCAGTCGATCTGAAACAAGGTCACAACCGGTTCGAACGATGACAAGAGACATCAAACAAGTTCAAAAGTATCGACGAACACGTGCAAGTCGATAGAATTTAGAAGGAGAAAGCTGAAGTCAAATATAGTATGGGTATTACATCCGACCTCTTATAAAAGAAATGTCGTCCCGCAACTCACAACAACGGAAACAAGGTCACAACACAAAAAGCATCCGACAGAAAATCTCCCATGGGTCTCTCGAGTCGATCCCGATATCTGTCTTTGAGCGCGAACTCCGAAAGTCTCGGTAGCGATTCACAAAGCGAATTCGGTGTCCCTCGAAGCAGCGTTGCGGCGAGAAGGACAATTTACACGTGCATGCCCGGCACATCACGGTTGAAACACCTCGGCTCGGCATACCGAAAGTACAAATGCTAGATCTGATGGGGTATAACGTCGCAAAACAATATAGCGGAGATGCCAACTCAGCACAACAAAGAATCATAACACATATCATATACAACGATTACCATCGTAAAGTAATACACACACAAACACTACAACAACGACGGTATCGTTCGGCGACCTCAACGGCCCGAACGATAACCAGCACATAATTACAAACATTATGAAACAATCACACATGTAAACAAACGTACAAACCCAAGATTCAACAGCTCACACTCGTGCGACAACACGCAAATCACCACGAGGCGATAAACAGTAAACACCAATTCACACCTCTCACAGAGGGCTAGTACAACAAATGCGTGGCAACGCCTCGACGTTCATGCCACCAATTCGATCATACTCTGGAGCAAACATCATAACGACAACGCGAACATCACACATACATACCCAGCCCTCAAACGGGAATAGATAGATTTTAAAAACGAAAACCTCCTTTTGAAAACAATTTTGGAAACACCGATTGATCTTGAGTATGACCCTTCAAAAAAAAAAAAAAAAAGTACAATCGTGAAACATCGTTATCGAGACTTTGGAAAACTATTTCGCATTCGATAAAAATGAGGACACTTTCTTTTCGTGAAAAACTTTCGGAAATATTCGACCCTCGGGTCTAAGTAAAAGTGTTTCTAAAATATTGGAAATATCTCAAAACATTTTGGTCCTCGAGGTAGAAGAATCTTGAAACATATTGTGGCACCTTGGATGTACCACGAGAAAATAATTTATTTTAAAAGTACGTCTCAAATTTATTTTCTAAGGTACTCAAAGTTTTCAAAGATAATTCAATGGGCTAGAATGCCCAAAAATTTCAGATAATTACACGGAACATTATAGCGCCGTGGGTCCCGCGCCGGAACCCACCAGGATAAAAACCATTTACAAAATGCCAAAAAGGTCGATGACGGTAATATTTCAAAAACTCACAAAAGCCATTTACAAAATACTAAATTCCGTCATAAGAATTTCGCCAAAATGATCAAGGCCATAATGCCAAAAACTCGGTTAAGGGAATTGGTTTTCGAAATAAAACTCAGTCGGTAAAATACCGAAAGCCATTACAAAAGAACTCACGCAGCGGATAAAAGAAATAAAATCAAACATGCACAAGACAGCAACACTACTCCTCATATGAATGAAAAACGGGAGTCAAATGATCACATATCACGAAATCAAAATCCATAAGAGGATTCCGTCAATTAACTCATAGTCATAAAAATAGCTCGTGTCACACGAGGCACAACACAAAGAAGGGAGACTTACATCCACAGGCCGCACGGAGATGACGGTCGCCCACGATACTAATCTCATCCGACAACATATCCGACACGTTGTGACTACGCACAACTCAACTTGTCACCTGACGACTCGAACGACAAGACAACACATTACTCGACAAACCACGACTCGACTCGACCCGACAGCCTAGGTTTCCGCAACCTAGGCTCCGATACCATAAATGTAACACCCCCAAAACCATATGGGAATATTACACGCCGTAAACCCTTTTCGCAAGGATCTACCAGGCTAAACGTCCATAAACAACCAAATGCTTGCCCGGCCAGGGTCAAACAATATAATAATACAGACCGTTAAGGTCACTTACACAAAAACACACAGACCGATGAGGTCACACAACTCTATCAACAGGACTGACTAACAACATTACCCACACAGGGTTCGAAATACAATACAACGGAAGACTGAATCAACTCTAACAATACAAATAAACTCTACCAACTCTCAACTCTTGATTAGTATCGCAGCTCGTCATCCCCTTGTGCCAATCCTGTGACTGCTCCCCTGAACCTGCATGTACCTGGACGCAGAACAGACATCCACCCCCCGAATACTCGGGGGTTAGTAAAACTCCACTGTTTTACTAGTGCAAGTATCAAACCATACGAAATGTAACAAGCAAATAGCAACTATGAATTTAATACGTAAATCAATTATCAAAATGTTCCCGAGAAGTTTTAGAATTTCGAACTCAAGTAAGAGATATTTGAAAAGGAACACATCATCTCGGGGATTTTTAAAGCAGAAATTCTTTTGGACCTCGAGTCCCAATTTACAAAACCTTTTCGTAAACATTAGGGCCTTAGCCCGATTCTCGTTTCAAAGCATACTAAATAATATATCATTATGAGTCCGAGATCCATATTTAAAATGTTACCCGAACAATCACTGCTACACGATCATTGTTCGTACACATCATGTACCGAACTCCAGAGGCCTCGACGGACCTTACCCGGACCACACACCTTTGTTCGTACACATCATGTACCGAACTCGGAGGCCTCAACGGACCTACCCGGCCACACACACTGTTCGTACACATCATGTACCGAACTCCGGAGGCCTCAACGGACCCTACCCGGCCACAACATCGTTCGTACTCATCATGTACCGAACTACAGAGGCCTCGTCGGACCTACTGGATCACACACCTTGTCCGTACACGTCATGTCTTGGACTCCAGAGGCCTCGTCGGACCACTACGGATCACACACTTTGTCCGTACACATCATGTACCGAACTCCGAGGCCTCGTCAAACCCTACACGGAACACACACACATCGACACGACACAATTCATAATCATTAAATGTCAAGCCATTCCACATTACCTTTGAAATGTACAATCAAGTATGTAAACCAAAACAACACAAATATCATGATCATCACAACGACTCTTAACCAACATAACACACATTCGGTACACAATACATTGAACAACCACGTGTACAACCATCTCATATGTACATCGCAATCCTGCACAAATGGCACGACGCCTAACACGGATACCAATATATCACTATTATCACAAAGCCTTCAAATTTCGGAAAACACAACCAACTCAAACGGAACATATTTACGGAGGCAAGCAAAATCGTCATACATATCATACGTAATTACTAGTCACAAGATACAAGTCGTATAATAAGATACTTGCCTTAATAACCGCTACCAAACGTTCCGAAGAACACGGTTCGACCGGGAAGCTCGGACCCCGAAGAAGACAACGAACGGAAGGGTTCCGACTCGAGTTCTTCACAAGAATTTCGTCCCTAAGTCATACCAATGATAAATCAACAATCGTACGATGGATAATAATCATACAACGCCCAGTCCCCCCTCTAAGACCTTTTGTCGGACACCTTCAAGGCGTTGACTAAGAACTCGACCAAAATAACGAATCGAAACGATCCAACCATGGAATAACAAGGGAAATGATAGAATACATCTAAATAATCATCAATACATCACAAATCTAAGTTATTACGGTTAAATCGGACAAAACGAACAAAAACCCCCAATTCACCCAAAAGTAGGGTTTCAAGAATTTACCTTGGATTAATGATGAAGAACAATTGTTGGAGTTGTTAATCCACACCAAAAACTTGAAGAATATGAAGTTCTCTTGGATTGATGATGCAAAACGCCCAAAAATCGCCCATAAAATCGCCCAAGAGGAGGAGGAATGAAGGAAGAGATGAAATGAGCATTCATCTCACAAAATCCGCAGAAATAGGCTAATCTGGACTGTGTGCCGCGGCCCAGCCTAAGTGTGCCGCGGCACAGGGTACAGGCTGCTCGGCCAAAACTGGAAAATGAGTGTCTGAGCTATTTCGACCATAACTCTCTCGTCCGGACTCCGATTGACTCACCGTTTGAACCATTGGAAAGCTAACTTGATGCTCTATAATATTGAAAAGATTCAAAGTCTTTGGAGTTTTCAAGAATTTATGGTGATTTTACAAAGTCGACTCATATTTGGGAAAAGTCGTTTAATAACACTGAACTCAAGAAAACGACACCGAAACCCGAACCTGAATACGAATCGAAGATACGGTCACGAAGTACTCGCAAAGACGAATCTAAGGGCTAAGAGAACACACAATTCCGACCACCCGAAGGCTCGGAATTCAACAACGGAAGTAATTACTCAAAACTTTGGGAAATTACGAAAATGGCCCAAAACGTCCGAAAATCACGATACGCGATCGAAACACCAAACCAAAGCTCACAACACGTCTAACAAAGTTAAACGGACTTACGGGAAACTCGAAACAGTAATTTCGGACGAGATTCACAAGAATCGAACTCGAGTGCGGAAAAGTTGTTAAGAAACACGGAACTCAACAAAACAATATCGAAACGAACTCGGATGACAAAAAGTGCAGAATTAATCATTCTTAGAATGATGATACGGTCCCAAGCGAGTCGTCGAAACGGACCTCCGCCGAAAAAATAAAATTACCAAAAATCCGAAATTGCGGATATTACAATACCAGACTTCCACAACCATGTATCCGAAGTGGTGGAGAGTTCGAAGCTCGTAACAGCCCTAGTTAAATCATCCAACACCCTTGTTTCTGAAGCCCTTTCTCAGATCCCTCTTCCACAACACCTGAAAAACAATTCCAGAATCGTCTTTTAACCTCTCTGAGACCTTGCAGTTTTTATCCACCTCAAGCATGTAAATTTAGGGAAAGAGTCTTCTAGAGGATGATCACCGCACCACTTGTCCTTCCAAAAATAGGTGATTACCGGTCCCCATTTTTCTGCAAAAAGAGATCAGCAAGAGACAAATTCCACTCTTCAAGCTCCCTACTTATTTGATAAATAGAGAGTCAAGCACCCGGAATGCCAAGCAAAAGGCATCCCATCAATACATTTTGTGTTACGCAATGCCTTAATGCAAGACAACCAAAGAGCATTCGTCTCCACTTTTAATCTCCACCATCATTTTGCTAGAAGAGCAATGTTTAGTGATCTAAGACTTCCCACACCAAGACCCCCTTTTTGCTTAGGCTTAGTCACCATGTCCCAAGCAACCCAATGGATCTTTCTTTTATTATCAACACCTCCCCAAAGGAGTTTTCTTCTAATACCCTCCAACACATCAATAATCTTCTTAGGAGCTTTGAAAAGAGCAAAGTAATAAAGAGGAAGACTCCCCAAAATGGACTTAATGAGAGTAAGACGCCCACCAAGAGAGTGATTTTTAGCTTTATAAATGGATAATTTATATTTAAATTTCTCCACAGTCGGATTCTAATTTTTATAAAGCATCATATTTTCTTCAATAGGATGCCCAAGATAAGTACAAGGAAAAGATGCGGGCTCACAATGCAAAATACTAGCAAGACGGCTAATATCTAGCTCACCAACACCAATTCCAAAAACCTTGTTTTTAAGAAGATTGACTCTCAAACCGGAAGCAAGATAAAATCATCTAAGAATTCTATTCAAATTAATAAAGTTTACTTCGAACCATTCTCCCCAAAACATGACATCATCCGCATACATAAGGTGCGATAAGTAAGGGCGATTATGACGTAAAGCAATACCTTGAAAAATATATCGGTCGCAAGCTTCTTTTAAAAACACATTAAGCCCTTCTATAGCAATTATGAAGAGAAAAGGGGAGAGGAGATCCCCTTGTCTCACACCTTTGTTCATCTTAAATTCATCGTTAGGGGAACCATTTACCAAAATAGAGGCCCTCCCGGAGAAAAGATATCCATTTATCTAATTTCGCCATTTATTTTCGAAACCCATTTGCTCCAAGATTTAGTCTAAATACATCCAATTTAGAGAATCGGAGGCCTTATGAAAATCGAGTTCGAAGATAAGAATTTGCCTTTTAACCTTCTTGGCCCATAAGTAAACTTCGTTAATAACAAGCGGTCCATCAAAAATACTCCTCCCCTCCACGCAAGCCGATTACTCTTGACTAATCACATCATCCAATACCTTTTTGTGCCGTAAAGCAAGGATCTTGGAGAGAATCTTATACATACACCCGACGAGAATCACCTGCCTATAATCTTTTAAGAACAACAGGTCAAACTTTTTTGGGATAAGAAAAATAAATAATGCATTGCAACCTTTACTAATTACCCCGTTTCCTCAAACTCATTCAAATAATTGAAGATATCGACTTTGAAAATCTCCCAATATTCCTTAAAAAAATTAAAGGTGAAACCATCCGGCCCCGGGGCCTTGTCATTGCCACAACTCCAAATAGCATTCTTGGTTTCTGTCATAGAAAATGACTTTTCCAGCTCCTTTTTATCACTATCTGATATCTTTTTGAATCTGTTACTAACAAATCTTGGCGTCAATATATCGGTTTCATCGAATTTGGAAGCAAAGATTTGCCAAACTTCCTGTTTGATACGAATCGGATCCGTCTCCGAATTCCCAACAATAGATAGTGTAATGCCCGGATAAATGGTGTATTTACCTTGTACTCGACCTTGTATGATCTTGACTTCATGATGTTATAAATCGTAGATTGGTTTCCCGTATTTGTGCCCTTATGTTTTTATACATCTTCAAACATTGCATGTATGATTCTGCACGTACTTACGTACGCTACGGACTTGCGATTAACGTACGCTAAGTCTGCTGTGTAACGTACGTTATGTGCTGAGCTTAACATACGTAAGCTCAGTCAAGTCAATATCCGACAAGGGTCAGCGCATGGGGACAGGATGAAGATTCGTGGCGATTGCCAGCGTGAACCTGGACGTTTTTCCAGCTCATGCAAGTCAACGGCTTAGCGTACGCTAAGAGAGATTTTTAACGTACACTAAGGTCCTATGTGTTATGTTCGTAACACCCATAGCCTAACGTACGTAAGCGTTTGCCAGAAACAGTCCAGTGAGCTCTGTCCGAGCGTTAACGCACGCTAACGTTCGAGTATAACATACGTTAACCATGTTACGTACGTAATAGTATGTGTTTAGCGTACGTAATGGTTTAAAATCTATTTATAGAACCCGACCCTCACTTCATTTCCCACTCTTGCCTTGGCCGATTTTTGTGTTCTTGAGACTATCCTTCACCTTATATCCATCATATCATCATCTACATCTGATTTTGGGAAGCCTAGACCGTGTGATTTGGTGATCAAGCTTCCGGTGAAGAGTTTATTGAAGATCTTCTTTATTCTTACATCTCTTAAGGTATGTTACGATTCACCAAGCTAGAATTTACATTCTTAGCTATACTTTGAGCTTGTTTTGGAAATCATTAGATTAGTTAATGATCTTTTGAGTCCAGCACCATATTTTGGAGTTTAGAACTCGATTATACCTTGTCTTTCTTCCGTTACTTAGAGTATTGATTTAGCCTCGGTGGATGAAAACCTTAACATGAAGTATCCTTAATTCATGGGAGTAATAAGCATGATGTCCGCTAGATTTTCTGAACCCTTTTTATGCTCCACTGGTGTAATTCATGTATGTTAGAAGAATTTGTTTTGACAATGTTCTCCATGTTCTTGAGGGTAATATATCGACCAAGTCTTTGAACTCAAACCGAATCACCGTAGTGTCGTTTTCCTTACGTAATATTCGAGCATGCTTGTCATCTTGAGTAATATTGGGGGTGGAATCATAATAGCCGATCATATGAGGATTTGGCATTTATTTCCTTATTAAAACACGAAACCTTCAATACCTTGTAAAACAGTGAACTTTTAAACATCGGTACTTCACCTTCGAAATGATCGTTCAGCTCTCATGAAGTGCCTTATCGTTCCCGGTTCAGTTCTTACCTAGTGTTCTAACCGTGAACCAACCTTACGTCACTACTTTACGATTCTAATATAAGTATTCGGTGATCGTACGCTAGTATCGAATGGTATGTTAAGTTCCTTGTATCTCTTTTTGAACAAGGTACGAGCCTTGCATAGTGGTCGATCGAGGGGCGGTGACATACGGACGCGTGACATTTGTTGGAGTATTTCATTCTTGCCATTTTCGAGGCAAGTATCATATGTAGAGTTGGTTTATATTGGAACTTTGATCATGCATATGGTTTTGTTCGTATTGTCGAGTACGAGATTAATTTCTTTGACTTCTTGTGGTATTCGTGATTAATTGTTCGTATGAATGGACATATTGAAATACATATATGTATGCACGATTGCATGGTTTATATTGTAAATGATCCGAAGGGGGGTCATGAGGATCTATGCTGAGGGCGCTGGATCGAATGTCCACCATGCGTTGGTCCGACGGGATCATCATGGGGATCTATACTGAGGGCGCTGGATCATTGGACGGGTTTTCCACCATGCGTTGGTCCGACGGGATCATCATGGGGATCTATACCAAGGGCGCTGGATCGCTGGATTATCCTGTATTATGTTGATGGAATCGTGAGGATTCACATCGTTGGATTCCGATGATGGAAATCCGTTTTGCATGTTTTATGATGCACTGATGATTTATGTATTATGATACTTGTACTAGCATTGTTTTGCTAACCCCTTCGGGGATGGACATTGTTTTGATGTTCAGGTAGCCGAGGAGCGGGGAGGCAACCACAGTACCGACATGACGATGAAATGGCTCAGTGATGTGGTTGAGGTTTATTGTTATTGTGATTTGTCTTCTTGGTTCACTTTAGTACTCGAGTACGTGTGTTTTAATAATGTCATTTTCGATATGGTTGTATCAGTTAACTCATTGGATCAATTGAATCAGTTCTGTATTTTGAACTTCAGTTGCACGGTTGGATTATATTTACATTTCTTTTATTTAGCCTTGTAAATCCTTACTTAAAGGGTTTACGGCGCTGTAATTATTCCGAATATCTCGGGGTGTTACAGAATATGGTATCAGAGCTAAGATTCATGGATATCTTGGCAGTCGGGTTAGTTGCGTCTGTTTATGTTATTTGATTATTGGTCATTTGTAACATCACTGCTAAGCCAGCATCGTCGTGTGGACCGTGGTTGTAAGTCTCCTAATCCCAAATACTACCGTTTTATTTAATTCCTGTTTTGTGAATATTGACGGATTTTCTTTTAGAAAGTTTGCCCTGGATATTGAGTATTTGTGTTTACAGTATGTTGAGGGGAGGTCGTGGACGCGGACGTGGTCGTGGACACGGACTTGGAAATGCGAGACAGGAGGATTCGACGTCTACCCCAGAAATTTCTGCTAGTCGAACCGATTCCCATTCTGGAGGACAACAGGGATCAGCTAATAATAATGCAGATCCTAACGTGCCAGGAGTGCTTCAACAGGTGGTTGCCCAGATAAACCAGTTTGCTCAAGTTGTTGATCGCATGCAGACGGCGATAGGACAACAGCATAACGAGGATAACCGGGGAGATAAATGGCTTACTGAAGTGGTCAAATTGCATCCTCCAAAATTTGACGGTTCTCCTGAGACACTTTCTTGGGATCACTGGTTGAAGGAGTTAGAGAAGATCTTTGTAGGGATTAACTGTCCCAATGACAGAAAGGTTCCGATCGCCCAGTATCTTCTGACTGGGGAGGCTTTCGACTGGTGGGAGGCCATTCGACCTGAAGAGCATAATGCTGACTGGACGGAGTTCAAATTAATGATGGAAGCGCAATATTGTCCTCGCCCAGTTAGAGAGGCCCGAGTCCGGGAGTTTTTCTCACCACAAAATGAAGAGGCATCTGTGACAGACGTGATTAAGACTTTTAATCACCAGTTGACTTATGTGCGCCACTTGGTCAGAACCGAGGCAGAGAGGATTTTCCATTTCGACATGCGGATGAAGCCGGAAATTCAGCAGTATATGTCCGGATTTGAATGTGCCACCTTGCGACAGTATCAGGACAAAGCACTAGCCTATGATATGAAAGAGGCGGCAGTAGAAAAGTCAACAGAAGCAAAGAAGGAGAAAGTGTCTGGCAACTTCACGGAGAATAAGAGTAGTGGGCCCCGCAGGGGCCAGTCCTCATTTCATTCATCCAGGAGGCCTCCGCATCCTTCACGTGGTGGAAAGAAGTTCCGAGCAGCACCGACCGTTTCAGACGCAGGGAAGAAATGTTATAACTGTGGCAAAGCGGGGCATGTTCGACGTGACTGTTTCGCACCTGCTGTGACCTGTTTCGAGTGTGGACAGGAAGGACATCGTGCAACATTTTGTGTAAATGCGACTCGATCTTTTGGTACTCGCACTCCTGCACCAGTTCCGAAGGACACTAGTGTAAACCAGACGCAACAAAGTGGTTTCCAGCAGTAGAATGTTGGGAAAAGAGAGGCATCCAGCGCTGGGTCCGTTCCTCCGCGTATTTACGAGATGAAGAAGTCAGACGATCAGAACACGGCTGTTGCATCAGGTATGATTCACATCCTTTTGCAACCAGTTAGTGTCTTATTCGATTCAGGAGCTACGCATTCTTTCATATCTTTGAACTGTGTTAATCGTTTGAAAATCTCGTGCTTGTATGATTGTGAACCTTATGTTGTGGGATTACCGAGCGGAGAGAAACTGGTGGGAACCCTAGAAACTAGAGATTTTCCAGTGACTATAGGAGAGAGAGATTGGCTATCAAATCTTATTGTAGTCGACATCCTTGGTGATAATTTAATTCTCGGAGATGATTGGCTCAATCGTTATGGAGCTATTTTGAATTACCGAAAGAGAGTCATTTCTATCATTTCCGATGACGGGTCTGAACATTTATTTAAGGGGTGGAGACCGAGAAGCTGAGGAAAATTAATCAAAGCGATGAAAGCAGCGAGATTGCTAAAGCAGGGTTGTTACGGATATTGGTGTTATGCCATGAAGAAAGAAGAAGGAGTAGAGCTCTCATCTATTCCAGTTGTGAATGAATTCTCAGATGTATTCCCTGACGAACTACCTGGATTACCTCCGCAGAGAGAAGTGGAGTTCACTATCGAATTAGAGCCTGGAGCTGCTCCTATTTCCAGAGCACCATATCGTATGGCGCCCACCGAGATGTATGAACTAAAGAAGCAATTGGAAGAATTATTGCAGAAGGGTTACATTCAACCTAGCGTTTCTCCTTGGGGAGCACCTGTTCTCTTTGTCCGGAAGAAAGATGGACCCCTCCGATTATGTATTGATTACAGGGAATTAAACAAAGTGACGATCAAGAACAAGTATCCTATACCTCGGATCGACGACTTGTTTGATCAATTGCAAGGGGTAAGGGTATTCTCGAAGATTGACTTGCGATCAGGATACCATCAGTTGAGAATTGAGAAATCGGATATACCGAAGTCTGCCTTCAGATCCCGGTATGGGCATTATGAATTTGTAGTGATGCCATTTGAACTTACCAATGCTCCTGCGGTATTTATGCAATTGATGAATCGGGTATTCTTAGAATACTTGGATAAATTTGTGGTCGTCTTCATCGATGACATCTTGATATATTCGAAAGACATAGAAGAGCATGCCGAGCATTTGCGTCTGGTTTTGAGCACCTTGAGGAAGGAACATCTGTATGCAAAGTTTTCCAAATGCGAGTTCTGGCCTAGGAAAGTAACTTTCCTTGGGCATGTGATATCAGCTGACGGAGTTCAGGTGGACCCGAAGAAAGTCGAAGCAATCTTGGAATGGAAAGCTCCTAATAACGTGAAAGAAATCCGAAGCTTCTTAGGACTTGCTGGATATTATCGCCGTTTTGTAGAGGGATTTTCCAAAATTGATCGTCCGCTCACTCAGCTGTTACAGAAAACTCAAAAATTCACGTGGGATGAGAAATACCAGGCTGGTTTTGATGAACTTAAGAAGAGACTGACGACAGCACCTATATTAGCGTTACCAGATGGGACTGATGGATTCATAGTATACAGCGATGCTTCAAATCAGGGTCTGGGATGTGTGTTGATGCAGAGGGATAAGGTGATTGCCTATGCTTCTCGGCAGTTGAAACCGTATGAAATTAATTACCCGACTCATGATCTGGAGCTAGCAGCTGTAATCTTTGCTCTAAAAATTTGGCGACATTACTTGTACGGCACTCGTTGTCAGATCTTCACCGATCACAAGAGCCTCAAATATATTTTCAGTCAGAAGGAATTAAATATGAGGTAGAGAAGGTGGCTGGAATTGATCAAGGATTACGATTTGGAAATCCTTTATCATCCAGGCAAAGCAAACGTGGTAGCTGATGCACTGAGCCGAAAACCTGTTTCTCTTTGAGTATTGGAAGCGTTTACATCCAAAACCAACATTCAACGAGAACTAATCCGTGAAGGAATTGAAGTGTGGTCGCAAGGAGTCCAAGGGCAATTATGTGTGATGGAACTAACTCCGTCGTTGGTTGAAGAAGTCAAATCTAAGTAGTTGGATGATTCTCTGATTCTTCGATTGTGTGACGAATTGAACAAAGGGAAATCCCCAGGATTCGTGGTACAAGATGATGGAGTTCTGAGATTTCAGAGTCGACTTTGCATTCCCAATGATGATGGTATGAGACAGACAATTCTGAAGGAAGCTCACAGCGCGCCCTATTCTATTCACCCGGGCAGTAGTAAGATGTATAAGGATCTAAAACAAAACTTCTGGTGGGGAAACATGAAGAAGAACGTAGCAGAGTACGTTTCGAAGTGTTTGACTTGTCAGCAGGTTAAGATTGAACATCAGCGACCTGCCGGAATGTTAAAACCGCTTCCGATCCCTGAATGGAAGTGGGAGGATATCTCGATGGATTTCATCACCAATATGCCAAGGACCAAGACGGGAATGAACATGATTTGGGTTATAGTTGATCGACTAACCAAGTCGGCTCATTTCCTAGGAATTAAAGACACTTGGGGACCCGAGAGATTGGCGCGAGTATTTATTGCAGAGATAGTCAGATTGCATGGGACGCCGAAGACCATTATTTCAGATCGAGATGGCCATTTCGTGTCGCACTTCTGGAAGGCAGTTCACAGGTCTTTGGGGACCGAGCTAAACTTTAGCACGACTTATCATCCTTAGACGGACGGTCAGTCCGAAAGGACTATACAAACAGTAGAAGACATGCTTAGAGCTTGTGCTTTGGATTGGTCAACTGATTGGGAAATTCACTTGCCGTTGATTGAATTCACCTACAACAATAGTTGTCATGCTTCTATTAAGATGGCACCATTTGAAGCTTTGTACGGGAGGATATGCTGATCACCCTTGTGCTGGGATGATTCTTCGGACTCGATTGGGACGGAACCGGAATTGATAGTCCAGACTCAAGAGAAGATAGCCTTAATTCGGGAAAGACTGTTGACTGCCCAGAGTCGACAAAAGTCTTACGCAGATGCGCGTCGTCGCCCGCTAGAGTTCGACATTGGGTACCACGTACTATTGAAGGTGTCTCCTACACGAGGAATTTTCCATTTTGGGAGAAAGGGTAAGCTAAGTCCGAGATATATCGGACCATTCGAGATCCTCGAGAGGGTTGAGGATTTAGCATACAGGGTGGCCTTACCACCATCGCTGAGTCATGTTCACAACGTGTTTCACGTATACCATTTGAGGAAATATGTACCAGATCCCAGTCATATTATTGATTTCGACAAGATCGAGATAGCTAATGACGGCACCTTCGAAGAGAGACCAATCAAGATACTCGAGAGTCGAGTCAAACAGTTGAGGAATAAACCGATCTCATTGGTAAAAGTTCAGTGGTCTCGACATGGAGTCGAAGAAGCAACTTGGGAGACGGAGGAGAGTATGAAGTCGAGATACCCGGAATTATTTTCGTTTTAAGTTTTGGGCTGAAACTTCTTTTTAGAGGGGTAGTATGTAATGCCAGGATAAATGGTGTATTTACCTTGTACTCGACCTTGTATGATCTCGACTTCATGATGTTATAAATCGTAGATTGGTTTCCCGTATTTGTGCCCTTATGTTTTTATACATCTTCAAACATTGCATGCATGATTCTACACGTACTTACGTATGCTACGGACTTGCGATTAACGTACGCTAAGTCTGCTATGTAACGTACGTTATGTGCTGAGCTTAACGTACGTAAGCTCAGTCAAGTCAATATCCGACAAGGGTCGGCGCATGGGGACAGGATGAAGATTCGTGGAGATTGCCAGTGTGAACCTAGATGTTTTTCCAGCTCATGCAAGTCAACGGCTTAGCGTACGCTAAGAGAGATTTTTAACATACGCTAAGGTCCTATGTGTTACGTACGTAACACCCATAGCCAAACGTACGTAAGCGTTTGCGAAGCTTGATCCGGTGAGCTGCATGCGGCGTTAACGCACGCTAACGTTCGAGTATAACGTACGTTAACCATGTTACGTACGTAATAGTCTGTGTTTAGCGTACGTAATGGTTTAAAATCTATTTATAGAACCCGACCCTCACTTCATTTCCCACTCTTGCCTTGGCCGATTTTTGGTTCTTGAGACTATCCTTCACCTCATATCCCTCATATCATCATCTACATCCGATTTTGGGAAGCCTAGACTGTGTGATTTGGTGATCAAGCTTCCGGTGAAGAGTTTATTGAAGATCTTCTTTATTCTTACATCTCTTAAGGTATGTTACGATTCACCAAGCTAGAATTTACATTATTAGCTATACTTTGAGCTTGTTTTGGAAATCATTGGATTAGTTAATGATCTTTTGAGTCCAGCACCATATTTTGGAGTTTAGAACTCGATTATACCTTGTCTTTCTTCCGTTACTTAGAGTATTGATTTAGCCTCGGTGGATGAAAACCTTAACATGAAGTATCCTTAATTCGTGGGAGTAATAAGCATGATTTCCGCTAGATTTTCTGAACCCTTTTTATGTTCCACTAGTGTAATTCATGTATGTTAGAATAATTTGTTTTGACAATGTTGTCCATGTTCTTGAGGGTAATATATCGACCAAGTCTTTGAACTCAAACCGAATCACCATAGTGTCGTTTTCCTTACGTAATATTCGAGCATGCTTGTCATCTTGAGTAATATTGGGGGTGGAATCATAATAGCCGATCATATGAGGATTTGGCATTTATTTCCTTATTAAAACATGAAACCTTCAATACCTTGTAAAACAGTGAACTTTTAAACATCGGTACTTCACCTTCGAAATGATCGTTTAGCTCTCATGAAGTGCCTTATCGTTCCCGGTTCAGTTCTTACCTAGTGTTCTAACCGTGAACCAACCTTACGTCACTACTTTACGATTATAATATAAGTATTCGGTGATCGTACGCTAGTATCGAATGGTATGTTAAGTTCCTTGTATCTCTTTTTGAACAAGGTCCGAGCCTTGCATAGGGGTAGATCGAGGGGCGGTGACATACGGACGCGTGACATTTGTTGGAGTATTTCATTCTTGCTATTTTCGAGGCAAGTATCATATGTTGAGTTGGTTTATATTGGAACTTTGATCATGCATATGGTTTTGTTCGTATTGTCGAGTACGAGATTAATTTCTTTGATTTCTTGTGGTATTCGTGATTAATTGTTCGTATGAATGGACATATTGAAATGCATATATGTATGCATGATTGCCTGGTTTATACTGTAAATGATCCGAAGGGGGGTCATGAGGATCTATGCTGAGGGCGCTGGATCGAATGTCCACCATGCGTTGGTTCGACGGGATCATCATGGGGACCTATGCTGAGGGCACTGGATCGTTGGACGGGTTTTCCACCATGCGTTGGTCCAACGGGATCATCATGGGGATCTATACCAAGGGCGCTGGATCGCTGGATTACCCTGTATTGTGTTGATGGAATCGTGAGGATTCACATCGTTGGATTCCGATGACGGAAGTCCGTTTTGCATGTTTTATGATGCACTGATGATTTATGTATTTTGATACTTGTACTAGCATTGTTTTGCTAACCCCTTCGGGGGTGGACATTATTTTGATGTTCAGGTAGCCGAGGAGCGGGGAGGCAACCACAGTACCGACATGAAGATGAAATGGCTCAGTGATGTGGTTGAGGTTTATTGTTATTGTGATTTGTCTTCTTGGTTCACTTTAGTACTCGAGTACGTGTGTTTTAATAATGTCATTTTCGATATGGTTGTATCAGTTAACTCATTGGATCAATTGAATCAGTTCTGTATTTTGAACTTCAGTTGTACGGTTGGATTATATTTACATTTCTTTTATTTAGACTTGTAAATCCTTACTTAAAGGGTTTACGACGCTGTAATTATTCCGAATATCTCGGAGTGTTACAGATATACCATTTATCCTATTCTTTTTTTATTACAGTTTATAATACCATGGAAGAATCATTGTTTTCATCTCCTTCGACCTCCCATTTGATTCTTGCTTTTTGCTTGAGGTCCAGTCTTCTTAAGGAATCGATTTTGTTCACCCTTTGTTTCCAGTTTTATCGCCATTCTCTCTGGAGAAGAAAGACTTCGAGACTCTGCCTGTAACTCCAGATCATCGATTTTTGAAATTAATTCAGAAAGTTCCTGATTTTCCTTCGATCGCGTCTCTGCATTCCAACTCCTGATGTCATTTTTCAAACCTTGAAATTTATTCAAAAGATTTAAATCAGCCCTCTTGTTATCGACTTCGCTAGCCCACGAAATTTGCACAACTTCATCAAGCCCATCAGCAAGAAGCCATGAGTTGAAGAATTTGAAGGGGATGGGCCAAAAATCCACTGTCTCGCTAATTAAAACAATAGGGTTGTGATCTGAATAAAGCCTTGGTAAAATAGTAACTGCAACCGACGCCCACAAAGAAAGAAGCGAGTCATTTGCGAAGAATCTACTAATCTTACTTAAACTCCTTCTGGCAGGGCTCATCCAATTGAACTTTCTTCCCCCCATGTTGAATTCAAAGATCTCCAAATCAGAAATAAAATTGTTAAAGGCATTCATGCTCGAGTCACATACCACCATCGAAAGTCTATCCTCCTTGCAGTGAACTTCATTAAAATCGCCCATGAAAAGCCAAACTCCATATCTGTTATTTTTAAATTGCTTCAAATCATTCCATAGAGACAACCGATCCATATCATCATTCGGAGCATAAACATTGACCAAGTTGATTCTATCTTGAATACCCTTCCAAACTCCCGCTAATAAAATAAAAGAGTTACCTTTAACCACTTCATTCACATCGAAAATCAGAGGGTTCCACAAACATAAACGCCCTCCTGATCTACCCCGAGAGTCAACTGCTTCATATAAAAAATCAATTCTATCCCAAAATTTCGCAATATCTACCGAATATGCCTGATTTAGAAAATGTGTCTTTCCATTGTCTTTGAATTATGATAACGCAAGCAGAACCATGATTTATGTGTATCAAGATATTAAAAGTGCTTTTCGTTATGAGAAAATGATGTGTGCCTGATACTTCCTAGGTTAAGACACTCACTCTCATTTTAAGAGGACATCCTTTAGATTCTCACACATCCTTTATATTTCATCTGCCGCATGTCCTATTCATGTGCTTCAAATATTTATATGACAGGCTCACATGTTTCGAGTTGACATATAAGCCATAATTAATATTCTTCTCAAAATAATCGTCCATCTTCCTTATACTTGTTCTTATTCACTAAAAATCTACTCTAACTCAATGGAGGCCAACGCCACTCCTGCGTCTTCCAGAATTAACATTATTCCTGAAATGTCAATCATTCAAAATAATGAGAAATTCGTGTGAAAAAAAGATTGATTGTGTTATTGTAGCAACAATTAATTTATCATGGATTTTAGCTTTGTTTATTTTATTTTCTACTCCCTCCATCACATAAGAGTGTGCTCACTCTTTATGGGCATGGGTTTTAATAAAAAGTTAGATAGTGGTGGATTTGAGTGGAGAAAAAGTCCCTCTTTTTATTGTATGGTATATTAATTATTATTGTTGATTAATTAAAGGATAAAGGGTGTGGGCCATCCTTGGTATTATTATAAATAAATTGAAAATATGGAGTAAAAGTATAACAAATATTTTCTAAAAATAAAATGGGCACACTCTTGTGGGATGGACGAAAATAGAAAATTGAGCACACTCTTATGGGACAGATGGAGTATTATATTTTAGATGATGCATATTTACACTATACACAAATTGATACCCTCGGCCTCGCAAATTTCACCATTAACACAGATTGGCGTACGCTGGTCTTGAACCTCGTCTTCTTTTCACACATATCATAAACTTGATTACTCTAAGCAACTTAGTTTCACACAAGTCAAAAAGGATGCTTGTTTCGTTAATTCATACAGGGTAACTTCTCAACTTCAGGTAGGTAGTATAATATAGAACAACATTTATATCTTTGAATTACTTCGTTGTATTCTATTTTTCACAAGTTGATGACTTGTCTTTCATCTTATTTGTAGGATAGCTTTGTAGGCTACTAAGAGTTAATTCGTTCTAAAGTTGGTTAGATTGTAAATCGACAAGTTGTTCAAGTTCTCCTGATGGCTACATATAACCTCAGAAATGTATCGGTTGTAAATATAGTCGTTATCGGGTAGGTGAGATGTGGACAGCTCTGATAGGCGGACCCTGAAATTTCAAATAAAAATAATTCATATCCTAGCTGCCATAAATGCTCCTGGACATCTGAGTCTGAACCTGCATTAAACGCGGTCTCCATCTGCATTAAATGCATTCAGACCGTAAATACTTTATGAGTATTTTATTCAATCAGTCACAAAGGTTTAATACTCCAAGTGTTACTTTCGGAAGTATAAGTCTCTTTTTCAACGTGAAGTGCTTACAACAAATATGTTGTAGCCTAGGAAGGTCTTATGATGTACAGGCAACTTCAAATGTTGTGGCTTCACTTGCTGTCGTATGCTGCTGTAGGATAGTTTATGCAGTTTTCCGACACTTATCAAAATTTGATGGGAATTTTCCCAGCAATTTTATCCGTTTTGATAATGCCCAAAACATATCATATGTCTCTCTTAGACTGAGTTTGAATTCTTAGTCTAAAAATTGAACATCTCACAAACATATTCCAAAAATTTCATCCTGTCTCACAAAGTTTTTACAACTTAACATATGACTAGCTCACAGGTGAAATCTTACAGTGAGTCCTTTAAAGCTTACAACATAGTCTATGAACTGGGCGTAGACAAGTCTGTATAGTATAGTTCTTAGCACGATATACTTGAAGTATTTTTCAATGTTTCACAATTGAAACACAAGTACTGTAAATAAATAGATTACGAGTGTAATATTTTGATGGAAAATAAAGTATTTTACGGATAATTGAAAGTCGGTTACAATACAGACTAAAATGTAGTAAAAACAAACAAAAGCTAAAAGTACAGCAATCTAATAGATGAAGAAGTTAATATCTTGGTGGATATTGTCGGTTCGACCTCCTGTATGTTTGGGGATCATTTATGGTACCTTCCACCAATTTTTCTATTGGTCCTGAGCATTGTGATAAAACGTCTTTCATTTCGGAGTTACATCATAGGACAACGTCCAATTCTCTGTGTACGATGTTATCCTCTTATGTATCTTCATTTGATGGCTATATGCTCCGGGAGCTTTCATTTATCAAGAAGTCGGTAAAACTCGTTACCTGCTGCCTCCAGCGTCTTGCAATGTTTCAAGATGGGAGATTCATTGGCTAAGGAATAGAAGTACCCATTGAGTCCATTCTTATTTTATTCCTTCAGTTCATGAGTTGTAGTTTGTTTGCTGTAGGCAACAAAAGTTCACCCGTTTTGTATAATCCGTTTCTCCAATCTTTGTTATGATTGGAGAATTCTATCTTGTTGCCTCCAACTTTGTATCCTACATCCCCATTTACAATGCCCAGTCCAGCCATTCGTCTGATGTCTCCTGCAACAGATTCATCAAAGACATCTTCCCATTCTTTATCATTCTTTTGTATCAATTTCCACGTGGTGTCCCAAGCATCTTCCCCTTTATGGCATTATCCAGATAGGAGTCACTCTCGTGAATTTGGTGAATGAGAATAGCATATTCTTCCCGACTCTCCTTTACCTCTCGTACCACCTTGGTGAGGTTTCTGACGACTATAGTAAGATTGCCTGTTTTCTTATCATAGCCAGTCGGTCTATCTCGGGTGCGCTCGAGGACAACAACAATTATTGTTGTGGCAACACCTGATTTCTCGTGCTCCTTCTCAATATAACCTCCTAACTTGCAGTGAAGTTGGTGAAGGCCTGCTTGAGAACAAAGGGGACAAAGCGGAAGGCGTCATATGCATTTTGCTAACCCATTTGGGGTGGACATGTGTTTTATGTGCAGCGTCCAATGGAGCGGAAAAACAACCACAGGGACAACATGATGACGAGGATGCACAGTGATGTTGGTTGTCTGGAGAAGTCCTTTTAGTTTGTTTCATGTTTGAATAAGCACTCGAGTACATTGTTTCTTTGTATTGATTTGGATGGTTATGTATTGATGAATTCTATCCAGTGTTGTCGTTTACTTTTAAAAATACGATTTGTAATAGTAACTCCATTCTTGGTATTTTAATAAGTGTTTGTTATATTTATTAGCCTAGTAAATCTTTACATAAATCCTTTACTGACCTGCTATTCTGGCGACATGATTGACCTTCATAATCTTGATGGGTCCTTATTGTATGATAAATACCATCTTCTCGTGCATGCAACAAGTATGCTTCCATCCTAATTCTACAGTCAACAAATTCAATAATAAAAAATATAGGGACCTTGTTGATCATAGATGATCCTGTAATGACCGAATGATGGATAAATGATTTTGAAAAGTAAATGCATAGAGTCTCAACTTGCGATTCAATTGGATCTGGTTTAGTGAAAAATCAAGACGATTGGTTCTTGGTAGAAGAAACCCCATTGTGATACCACTTGTTGGTCATGGTATACTTAAATAAATAGTTTAGAGGGGGTGAACAAAGTATACCAACTTTTAAGTTTCGCGGAAGACTTGGGTGATTTGCTGTAGAAGGTCAAGTTAACAATGTTGCGGCAAATATTTTTCTATTGCATGGGCTCGATACTTACAATAATAATATTATAAGGAATTTTGCTTCCAATGAATAATCAGAGTAATTATATTGTTAAAACTGCAAGTATGTTGTGTTGGTTGATGATACTTATGTAATGCAGAAAACAATAAAGAGACATTAATTTATAGTTGTTAGAAGGTGATTCTTCTATGTCCTTTTGGCTCCACAGTTGAGGAATTCACTAAAAACATGATAGTACACAACAACCATGCAATATAATAATTCTCTATAATCGATATCGTTCATACATATTCATATATGATTGATCTACACAGTCAACACCATTAACACATATTGATATTCAAACCTAACTTGAATCTGCACTATCCCACATAGGCCACCGCTCGATTCTGAAAGTGGAATTCGTCTGATACAGGTCTGAAGCTTGCTTGATATTTCAATCTACACAAGATTGAAACCCTTAACTTTTGGTGGTGATGTATAATTTCCGAGCAACAACTTTATCTTCTCAACTTGGTTTAGGAGCTTTTTGAGGTCGGTGCCCTATTCCAACTCTAGTTCATGACATCTTAATACATCATTAAATCTGCATTAAATGTGTTCAAACTCTAAAATATTATTGAAGTCTAAATGGCTTTCTCTGTAGGATAAACTTATTGTAGAAAAGATGTGTTATTTCTTAAATGTGGATCTGACAACATAGATATTATCTCTTCGATGGTTCTTTGTGATGTGAGTTCGAGTCCTTTGCTGTAGCTTCTCGTCTGTGTGAATGTATTTAATGAATTGAAGTTCTTGTGAATGGAAACTTATGTGGGTGAAATATAGCATTTCAGATTTTAACGAATGGAGTAATAAATTATAAGGCCCAACGTGATTTTTCAGCCCCGCGGGCCAGCCATATCCACGCCCGTGGCCCAGCCCACCATGCGGTCGCAGGCGCCATCTTCCCAAACCCAAGCCCAGGCCAGCCCTCCTAGCCCAGACCAGCCGACCCCCAGCCCACCCGCAGCCCGCTCATCCCCTCCAGCCGTCTCCTTAAATCTAGCAAGTGTTTTTGACAGTCATTTACAAAAACATTTGAAATCAAGAAAAAAGGAAAAACCAATTGGGACTTGGCCCACCCGCCAAACCCACTTGAATCCCACCCCAAGCCCATAAAGCCCACCCCAACCACCATTCAAATTTGAATGACATTGCACGGACCCATGCCATTTGGCACCAATCGATTGGTTGGTGCATGAGCCTTTTTAAATTAATTTTTTAATTAATATTAATTGATTTATTTCAAAAATTCAAAACAAATTTTTCTCAAATTTATTTTTTAATTTAGTGTTAACGTATTCCTTAAATTCAAAATAAATTTCTTTTTAATTGTTCTTTTTCTTTTAAAATCAAGTCTGATCCAGGCCAGACCCGCGGACAATCCGGGGTGAGTGGGCAGTGGGCCACGATCACTCAACCCAGGCCTAGCCCGTTAAAAATATTAGCCGATCCTAAGCCACCTAATCCCATTCCAACCCGCTCAAGCCCGACCTGCCCAGCCCATGACCACTCCATCTCCAAGTATTAACTTGCTTCAAAATCAAATTAATAAAAATAAGTAAATACTCCTATCTTACTTCAATTTAATGCTTTTTACTGTGAATTAGCTCTGCCCTAAATATTTTTTACTGCTTTTTATAAAGAGTGATTTACCAAAGGGGTTTAGTTTTAAAATATATTTACATTATAGGTGTACTTTCAAACATATTTACCAAATAGGTATAGTTTTATATTTAAGTGGGTTTTTATTTTTTTTTTACTTTTTTAAAATCATTATTTTTTATGCTTTTTTCAACTGTTTTTTACTGCTTTTTTAAACTGTTTTTTTTAAGAAAAGATATTTGTAATATTAATATTAAAATCCGGAAGTTCTTATTTAAAATTCGTAAATAAAAATAAATTGAAAAAAAGATTTTGAAATTAATTTGTAAACTATTTTAATAAAAAACTGGAATATTATTCTACATGAAGAAATAAAAAGTTGAATAATTTTTTTAAAACCTGCTAGTTTATTTTCATAAAAAATTGTTATGTTCTTAAAAAAAAATCTAAAAATTTAAAAAACAGACAGATTAAGATTTTTTTACGGGTTTTTTAACTGTTTTTTAATGCCTTTACTAAATTATTTTTTTTACTGCCTGTTTTTTTACTGATTTTTACTGTTTTTTAAACTATGTTAACAATAAAAAATTATTTGAACAACACTAACAATAAAAAAATTGTTCAAAAAAAATTGTTTGAACAATACTTCTTCTTTGTGATGATGTTGGTTTTAAATTTTTTTTTTGTTAGTATTGTTCAAACAATTTTTTATTATTAGCATAGTTTAAAAAACAATAAAAATAAAACAATACAGTAAAGGCATTAAAAATAGTTAAAAAACCAGTAAAAAATCCTAATTTGTCTGGGTGTTTTATATTTTTAGATTTTTTTTAAGAACATAACGGTTTTTTATGAAAATAAACTAGCAGGTTTTAAAAAAATTATTCAACTCTTTATTCCTTCATGTAGATTAATATTCCAATTTTTTTTATTATTAAAACAGTTTACAAATAAATTTCAAAAAAAAAAATTCACTTTTTTTTATTTACGAATTTTAATAAGAACTTTCGGCTTTTAATATTAATATTACAAATATTTTTTTTTTTAAAAAAATAGTTTAGAAAAGCAGTAAAAAATAGTTAAAAAAAGCAGAAAAAATAATGATTTAAAAAAAATAAAAAAAACAATAAAAACCCACTTAAATAGAAAACTATACCTATTTGGTAACCACTTAAATATAAAACTATACCTATTTGGTAATTATGTTTGAAAGTACACCTATAATATAAATATATTTTAAAACTACACCCCTTTGGTAAATCACTCTTTATAAAAAGCAGTAAAAAATATTTAGGGCAGAGGTAATGCACAGTAAAAAGCATTAAATTGAAAAAAATTAAACAAAAATCCATTTAAATTGAAAACAACACCTAAATAGTAAATATGTTCAAAACTACACTAAAAAAATAAATATATTTTATAAATAGACCTATTTGATAAATAACTCATTTTTAATTAAGATTTGATCATTTAAAAGTATTTAATAAACAACTTACATATTTTAAATAGCTACCATATATAATCTCGAGAAGAACTTTCATTATTCCAATGCATTAGTTACTTTAATAGAGGTGTGCAATAAAGTGAGGAGGACGATATATGGCGGGCTGCAGTCAGTGGATGACCCTCTGCAAGTTTTTAAGTCTGGTTTGTACATGAAAAGTAATAAAAAATAGGTTAATTGCGCGAAACTCCCTCGTGGTTTTAAAATGTTGCGCGAAATTCTCCCGTGGTTTGAAAATTGTGCGAGATCCCCTTGTGGTTTAATAAATCATGCACGAAATCCCCTAATTTGTTAAACTTAACACGGACAAAAACATATAAAAACGGACAAAAATGTATGAAAACGAAAAAAACATAAGAAAAACTGACAAAAACGTAAGAAAAATGGACAAAAACGGATAAAAACATAAAAAACACAGGCGAAAACGTATAAAAACATATGAAAGCGTAAGAAAACCGGCGAAAATGTATAAAACAAAAAAAACGTAAGAAAAACGGACAAAAACGTAAGAAAAATGAACAAAAATTGACAAAACCGATAAAACGGACAAAAACTTAAAAAAAGCTGTCGTAAACGTATAAAAACAGATGAAAACGTAAGAAAACGGGCGAAAATGTATAAAAACGGACGATAACGTATGTAAATGGAAAAAATGTGAGAAAAACGGGCAAAAACGTAAGAAAAACAGACAAAAGCGTATGAAAACGAAAAAAAACATAAGAAAAACGGACAAAAACGCAAGAAAAATGGTCGAAAACGTATAAAAAATAATACTAATAATGGGGGATTTCGTGCATGATTTATTAAACCACAAGGGATCTCGCACAATTTTCAAACCATAGGGGGATTTCGCGCATCATTTTCAAACCACAAGGGGGTTTCGCGCAATTAACCCGATTTCGGACGTACAAGGGGAGAGTGATACCCACGCGTGTTAAGTTTAACAGATTAGGGGATTTCGTGCAAGATTTATTAAACCACAAGGGGATATCGCACAATTTTCAAACCACAAGGGGATATTTCGCGCAACATTTTCAAACCACAAGGGGTTTCGTGCAATTAACTCAATAAAAGATAGTACGATCACAATATTGAACAATTGTGACTGTTTTGAATAATTAATTATTAAATTAATGAGACAGATGATGAATTAAATAATAAACTTAGTAATATATATATGTTGAGATGATGTATTACAAAATTTAATTATATAAATTAATTGTGTATGTAGCCTCGTAAAATTATTGTTAAAAATGTAATATCCGTACCTTTCTATTTTTAGCAGTTTCTATTTTTGGTGTATGTCTATTTTTATCGACTCGCTTGTAACCGTTTCGGCATTTTGAATCTATTTTATTCTTGGAGTTTTTCCATTTGGACGAGTTTTGGTGATGTTTTTACGTGATTCCATTTTATGTCATGTTTCGTCGTTTGTGCGTCCGATTCTCGTAAGACTTGTTCGTTTTCGTTGTTTCTTGGTTTGTATGAGTTCGTATGGTTGAGTTAGTCGTGTTGAGACATTTGGTTTGTTAATCCGACGTCGTATCGTGATTTTCGGGCACTTGGGCCATTTTTGTAATTTCCTATAAGTTTAGGGAATTTCATTTTTTTTGTCGCATTACGGACTCTCCGGTGGTCGGAATTGTATTTTCTTTCAACGCTTAGCTCCGTCATCTTGAATATTCCGTGTTTATGTTTCTGGATTCTGGCCCTACTTTGCATTTCTATTTTCGTACTGTCTGCAGCAGTGTACTGATCTGAGCAGTACTGAATTTCTGCGTGAGTAGCGCACGCTACTCCTTGATTCCTTGCGTGCGCTATCGTTGTGTGGTTAGCATACGCCAACTCGGTGTTTGTAGCGTGCGCCAACTATTTCAGCGTACTGGGCAGTGGGGGTTCTGAATTCATATCGTGTGCACTGAGCATCAGGTAGCGTGCGCTAAGGCTTCCGTAGCGTACGCTATCGGGTAGTAATTAGCGCGCGCTAAACATGTCTAGCGCACGCTAGCGACGCCGGGCTGTTTCTGGACTGCTTGCGATCCCCGTTAGCGCGCGCTATGCTTTGATGGAACTATGTTTTATCTTAATAGGTCACCAGCCCCCTTTTTCGTCATTTTTCCTTCTCTTCACTTCCATTGGGCGATTCCGGCGATTTTAGGGCGAATTGTGGAGACTAATCCGTGGAGTCTCATTGTAGACCGATTCTTGTGTTTCAAGCTTAGTACATCATCATCTTAATCCATCTTCTCCACTCCAATCCGAGGTATTTTCTTCAGGAACCCGAACTTTGTAGATTTGGGGGTTTTTCGGGTTTTGGTTGATTAATCTCGAATTATTCACGTGTATTGCGATATTCCTCATCGATTGTTGTTATTGAGTGATTCACAATCCGTTTTCCTCGAATTTAATCCGTGAATTGTCGATACGGGGAGATTTTGCGTAAACCCTCGCCCGTATCAATTGATTGTATATTGTCATAGTGTGTAGGCGGGGTTGTGGGAGTTTTCCTTTCGATTATTGTTGTCGTATAGGACTGAGTTATGTTAACCCTTCGTTTAGGAACGGTCGTTTTCCTTCCGGATCATTCGTAGTCGTTGTTCGTCCCCATTTCGTCGAATATGTCTCAAAGGCAAGTACTTTACATTTGTTTACGCGTTCTAGTATTTGATTTATGGCCTTTCTGTAATACCCGTGATTTCGATTTCTGGTAATTATTTTTTGTCGGCGGAAGTCCGTTTTGACGACTCGCTCATGACCGTTTCGTCATTCCGAGAATGATTAATACTACACTTTTTGTCATCCGAGTTTGTTTCGGTGTTGTTTTGCTGAGTTCCGTACTTTTTGGCGACTTTTCCGCACTTGAGTTCGATTCTTGCGGATCTCGTTCGAAACTGTTGTTTCGAGTTTCCCGTAAGTCCGTTTAACTTTGTTAGACGTGTTGTGAACTTCGGTTTGGTTATTCGATCACGTATCGTGATTTTCGGACGTTTTGGGCCATTTTCGTAATTTCCCAAAGTTTAGGGTAATTACTTCTGTTGTCGAATTTCGAGCCTTCGGGTGGTCTGAATCGTGTGTTCTCTTAGTGCTCGAATTCGTCTTTGCGAGTATTTCGTAACCGTATCTTCGATTCGTATTCAGGTTCGGGTTTCGGGGTCGTTCGGGCCGTCGGAGTTGGCCCGAAGTCATGGCCGGCAATCACAGGCCCAGCCTTGCCGAGTTACGTCGGTAGTGCTCGGCGGTGTGCGTGAGCCGCGGCACATGCCGCAGGCCGCGGCACACTGCCGGTCATCACCGCCGCGGCACACTCGTCGGCGCGGCACACCGTGTGGCACTTATCGGCCAAAACCTTCTACCTTGTGCGCGGCACATGCCGACAGGACTGCGGCACACTTCGACAGGGCCGCGGCACACATAGCGGTCTGCCGATCACCGGGCGCGATTTTGGCCTCCAGGCGCGGCACAAAGGCGAATCGGCCCGATTTTAGGCAGCGGCCGTTTTTTTCATTCTTCCTCACTTTCTTGCGGCTATCGGACGGGTGCGACGGGGAATCGAGTTCTTGGCCGATTCTACTCATTTCCAAAGCATTTTGGAAGATCCTTGTTGATTATATCAACATCTAATCCGTGTGTTTCGTCTAATCAAGGTATATTTCTTGATTTTTCTTCAAGTTGACTTTTTGATGAATTTGTTCTTGATTTCGATTCTAGTCCGATTTTGATACATCGGTTGGTGTAGTATGATGTTATTAATTGTGTTATACGGATTGTATATCCATATATCGAGTTTGTTTAACTAGATTGGTGATTCGAGTGTTCTTGGGGATTATTGAACATTTAGTGTTCGATTAAATGCCCCAATGAGTTCCTTTCGATAGTTTGTTGGGATTTTCGTCGTTTTTACCTTGATTCCCGTCGTAATCATCTTTTATTGTTCCTTCCGGAGGATTTTAGGTGCTCGAGGATTTCCGATGTTGAATCCCGTTTGGTGATTGATGATTCGTGTGGTGTTATTCTCGTAGTACTCGGGGTGCTATTGCGTTCTTGATATTGTTCGGGGGTTCGGGGCTATTCGACCGTATTTCATCCGTCGTCTTGTTGCGATCGTGGCTTCGAGGCAAGTACCTTGCCCATACTTTTCTTGTTTTGTGGATATGATAATTAGTGATCGCCTTGGTGTGTTTGTTGTTTGTTTGAAATGAGTTTTCAAAAGATTTGGCTAGCCTCGTTAAAGGCTCACTTTCAAAACGCGTGTGTTTTGTAAATTGTGTGGGTTGTAAGTGACTACGTGAATCCTTTGGATATGTTTAGTGTTGATGTTGCGCTTGATAATGCGTGGGTATGTATATTGTTTCTTTCTGTCGTGTTATGGTTGACATGCGTGTTGTTATTTATTCGTGTGGTCGTGGACTGACGGATAAATGATGTGAATTGGTGTATTGATTTGATAATTGTTACAACGATTGAATGTGTGCTTGAGGTTTGTGATAATGTGGATATTTGTTGTGAGAAATGTCGTATCCGGGAACCTCTGAGGGCGGGGCGTGCACTCCGTCCTGGTGTATGCTGCAATGTGCGGCTCCATATGGGTGGTGAACGCCGGTGTTACCTAATGCGCGCGCAAGGGGCGGCTCTTGCGGGAGTGACGCCGGCGCGGTGACATGTTCAATGAGCGGCCAACATGATGGAGTGAACGCCGGTACACAGGTGCGCAAGGGAGGCGCCTGGCAGGCTTATTGGTTACGGGTATTTGAGTGATAGCTAAGACCCCGTTACCGAACGATGTCCGTATCTCAATTCTTTCAACTCACTTTTAAATGTTTGTCTTGATATAGATCGCGATTCGTGTTTTTGAAGTCTTGTTTCAACTTGTTTTTAAAGCGTTGGTATCAGGGTTAATTAACCAAGGAGGTTTGACGAAATCTCCGAGGGTTAATTAATCGGGGGTCTTGAGCAGGATATGTCGAATGAGAGATTGTACCTTTGATTGTATTGTGGTGCTATTCTGTGTATTGGGTCAAGGACCCTGTGGAATGTTGAGATGATTGATCTCGTGTTGATATTATTTAGATTTGGGTCGAGAATCCCGTGGAAATATTTGTGAAGACTCGCTTGGGTTGATTAAATGGTTTTCTTGCAATTTGCTTTCCGCCTACTGGTCGAGGACCCTTTTGATTTTGGAAAAAGAAGGATTTGATGATCCTAAATTGTTTTCTAATAAAACTCTCGAAGGCATCTTTAAAACTGTTTTATAAATTGTTTCCCTTTACTTGTGATCTTTCGGTTTTGGAAATGTTTACCAACTCTTGCCTCGGGAAGTACTTTTTGTTACATTTGGATCTTTGAGGGTTCCTGGTTATTGTTATTCGTGGAATGTGAATTGTATGGATCGTATTTGCACTTTGTTCTTGCACTAGCAAAACAGTGGAGTTTTGCTAACCCCCGAGTATTCGGGGGGTGGATGTCTGTTTTTGCATTCAGGTTTGGGAGCATAACACAGGGTCGGCACGAAGGATGATGAAAGATGAACGATACTAATCACACGAGGATCCGTATGAGGTCATTGGTTTAGTTATAATTTATTTTCCGCTGTAGAATTTCTTTTCCGTTGTACGGGAGTGTGTTGTATTTGGCCCCTGCGTGGGCATGTAATGAGTTTGAGTTGTATGTAATCATTGAAAGACCAAATCGGTCTACTGAGTCATTTTGGCCTTAAAGGCATTTTTGAGTTGTTCTATGTTGTTACCAGCCTGGTAGATCCTTGAGGAAAGGGTCTACGACGTGTAATATCCCTGAGCGGATTGGGGGTGTTACATTTATGGTATCGGAGCATAGGTTGCGGAAACCTAGGCTGTCAGGTCAGTGGTGTCTGTTGAGTTGTGTCTCGTCGGATTTTGTCTGACGGAGTCGTGTTGCGACGCGTCCTCTGAGTTTGTTGGTCGTGATTAGTATCGTGGGGCGACCATCATCTTCGTGCGACCTGTGGATGTAAGTCTCCCTTCTTTGCGTTGTGCCTCGTGTGACACGAGCTATTTTTATGATTATTTATTAGGTGATGGAATCCTTCGGTGGATTTTGATTTCACGATACGTATTTAGTTGACTCTCGTATTTGGTTTATACGAGCTAATGTCTTTTTACTGTTGTTTCCGTTGCTTTTGGTTTTCGAATCGATTTGCTCGTTTTACAAGTTCTCTTGTGGAAGCTTTGTGCTTATACGCGTTCGACTTGTTCACTAGCCAGAGCGGGAGGGTCCTTAGAGGCCTTGAATGGGGTCAGTTTTTTTGTTCTGAATCCTTGGTGGTCTTCGACTGTAGTATTATACCGTTTATTTCCGTTAAAAGACATGTATGGTCTTGACTTTAAACGTTTTGATGTGTGTACTAGAAGGTGTTTTAGTGTACGTCGGTATGCGTGAGTTTTGGGCATTCTGGCCTATTGGATCTTTGAAAACCTTGAGTATCTTAGAAAATTAAATTTCAAGACGTACTTTTAAAACGAATTATTTTCTTGCGGTGTTTTCAAGGTGCTTTCTGGTGCCGCAATATATTTCAAAACTTCTCCAATTGAGGACCAAAAATACTTTGAGATATTTTCAATTATTTAGAAACACTTTTACTTAGACCCGAGGGTCGAATATTCTGAAAGTTTTTCACTAAGAGAAAGTGTCCTCATTTTTATCAAATGCGAAATGGTTCTCCAAAGTCTCGATAACGATGTCTCACGTTTGTGCATTTTTTTTGAAAGGTGACACTCAAGATCAACCGGTGTTTTTCTAAATTATTTTCAAAAGGTGGTTTTCGTTTTTAAAACCCATCATTTCCTGCTTATGGTCGGAGAAGGTGTGTATGATTGTGTACATACGTGCTTGTTTCGTGATGTTTAGTAATTATATGCTGGGTATCGTCCGGGCCGTTGTAATCTTCGAACGTTACCGTTGTTGTCGTGATTTTTGTATGTGTTGATATGTTATGCCGAGTTGGCATCTCCGGTATGTTGTTTTGCGATGTTACGTCCGTGGTATCTAGCATTTGTATATTCGGTATGCCGATCCAAGGCGTTTCCAACCGCGGTGTGCCGGGGGCGTACACGTACCAATTGTCCTTCTAGTCAGTAACACATTTTGAGTGTGGACTTGAGAGACACCAAATTCAATTTTGCGAATTGGCTACCGAGACCTTCGGAGTTCGCGCTTCAGCACAGTCATCGGAATCGGCTTTGAGAGGCCTTTGAAGGATGTTTCTGTCAGTTGCTTGTTGTGTTGCCACCTTGATTTCGTGTTGTGAGTTTCGGGAACGACACTTCTTTTAGAAGGGGTCGAATATAATACCCGTATTATTTTTGGCTTCTGCATTTTCTCTTTCTCAATTCTATCGACTCGCTCGTATTCGTTGATACTTACTGAACTTGTTCTGTATTTCGGTTTCATCGATCGGACGAGTTGTGATCTTGTTTTGGGTCAATCTGGTTATCGCTGTGACTTTTCCGAGTTCGGTTCGATTCTTGTGAACCTTGTTCGGATGTAACATCTTTTGGTTCTACTAGTTCTTTTATTCGAAGTGGATCAGATTTGGAACTTCTGTATTTTTGACTCCGTCGATTCGTTTATGTTCGTTGACATTTTTTTTAGCTTGTCCTGCCCCTTGCTTTTGTTGATCGAACGAGTGTGATATTGTTCCGGAATAACTCGTTTGTCGTTGTGACTTTCCAATTGCTATTCCCTTTCCTGTGGATCTTATGTGAATGCACATATTGTTGTTTTTATCGGATCAAATATTGTCTCGAGCCGAGACGTGAACCTGGGAGTTGTTGTTTGAATTTTATTGTTCTTCGTGCTTCGAACATGATCGTTCGATTTTTGTTGTCTCGATCGTTGTGGTTCGATCGTTTGAGTGTTCGGTTTTTGTTGATCCCGTTTCGTGATTGTTGAGCGTTCAGACTCATTCCTAATTCCCTTAAGTCCGGGAAATTAGTCTCGTTTTCGATCTTCCAACCCTTGGGCGGTGGAATTCCGTATTTGTTCAGAGTTTGGCTCGTGTTTTGATTGGTGTACCGTTGGGTGGGTCAATCGTATTGATTTTCGTTCGTTGTGTTCTGTGATTGTTCGGGTAACTGACTTGACTATATTATCCGTTTGATGACGCTTGTCATTTGTGGGTTTTATTATATCCCTAACGGCGACGTTGTGTTGGTCGCCGTGGAGCGTGTTTTCACGCCGTATGTTCCTTTGCGTTTCTTGCAGCGTTTCGCCGTCGGGCGCGAGTTTTCGGTTTTTGGGTATCTCGTCGAGTTTTCCTGACAGTGGATATTGCTTCTCCCTACTTATTTTAAGTTTCGGGACGAAACTTCTTTTAAGGAGGGTAGAATGTAATACCCGTGATTTTGATTTCCGGTAATTTCTTTTTTTCGGCGGAAGTCCGTTTTGACGACTCTCTCATGACCGTTTCGTCATTCCGAGAATGATTAATTCTACACTTTTTGTCATCCGAGTTTGTTTCGGTGTCGTTTTACTGAGTTCCGTGCTTTTTGGCGACTTTTCCGCACTTGAGTTCGATTCTTGCGGATCTCGTTCGAAACTGTTGTTTCGAGTTTCCCATAAGTCCGTTTAACTTTGTTAGACGTGTTGTGAACTTCGGTTTGGTTATTCGATCACGTATCGTGATTTTCGGACGTTTTGGGCCATTTTCGTAATTTCCCAAAGTTTGGGGTAATTACTTCTGTTGTCGAATTTCGAGCCTTCGGGTGGTCGGAATCGTGTGTTCTCTTAGTGCTCGAATTCGTCTTTGCGAGTATTTCGTAACCGTATCTTCGATTCGTATTCAGGTTCGGGTTTCGGGGTCGTTCGGGCCGTCGGAGTTGGCCCCGGCCGAGTCATGGCCGGGCAATCTGGGCCCAGACCGGCACTGGCCGAGTTACGGCCGGTAGTGCTCGGCAGCTGTACCGTGAGCCGCGGCACATGCCGGCAGGGTGCGACGGGGAATCGAGTTCTTGGCCGATTCTACTCATTTCCAAAGCATTTTGGGAGATCCTTGTTGATTATATCAACATCTAATCCGTGTGTTTCGTCGAATCAAGGTATATTTTTTTATTTTTCTTCAAGTTAACTTTTTGATGAATTTGTTCTTGATTTCGATTCTAGTCCGATTTTGATACATAGGTTGGTGTAGTATGATGTTATTAATTGTGTTCTACGGATTGTATATCCACATATCGAGTTTGTTTAACTCGATTGGCGATTCGAGTGTTCTTGGGGATTATTGAACATTTAGTGTTCGATTAAATGCCCCAATGAGTTCCTTTCGATAGTTTGTTGGGATTTTCGTCGTTTTTACCTTGATTCTCGTCGTAATCATCTTTTATTGTTCCTTCCGGAGGATTTTAGGTGCTCGAGGATTTCCGATGTTGAATCCCGTTTGGTGATTGATGATTCGTGTGGTGTTATTCTCGTAGTACTCGGGGTGCTATTGCGTTCTTGATATTGTTCGGGGGTTCGGGGCTATTCGACCGTATTTCATCCGTCGTCTTGTTGCGATCGTGGCTTCGAGGCAAGTACCTCATACTTTTCTTGTTTTGTGGATATGATAATTAGTGATCGTCTTGGTGTGTTTGTTGTTTGTTTGAAATGAGTTTTCAAAAGATTCGGGTAGCCTCGTTAAAGGCTCACTTTCAAAATGCGTGTGTTTTGTAAATTGTGTGGGTTGTAAGTGACTACGTGAATCCTTTGGATATGTTTAGTGTTGATGTTGCACTTGATAATGCGTGGGTACGTATATTGTTTCTTTCTGTCGTGTTATGGTTGACGTGCGTGTTGTTATTTATTCATGTGGTCGTGGACTGACGGATAAATTATGTGAATTGGTGTATTGATTTGATAATTGATACAACGATTGAATGTGTGCTTGAGGTTTGTGATAATGTGGATATTTGTTGTGAGAAACGTCGTATCCGGGAACCTCTGAGGGCGGGGCGTGCACTCCGGCCTGGTGTATGCTGCAATGTGCGGCTCCATATGGGTGGTGAACGCCGGTGTTACCTAATGCGCGCGCAAGGGGCGGCTCTTGCGGGAGTGACGCCGACGCGGTGACATGTTCAATGAGCGGCCAACATGATGGAGTGAACGCCGGTACACAGGTGCGCAAGGGAGGCGCCTGGCAGGCTTATTGGTTACGGGTATTTGAGTGATAGCTAAGACCCCGTTACCGAACGATGTCCGTATCTCAATTCTTTCAACTCACTTTTAAATGTTTGTCTTGATATAGACCGCGATTCGTGTTTTTGAAGGCTTGTTTCAAGTTGTTTTTAAAGCGTTGGTATCAGGGTTAATTAACCAAGGAGGTTTGACGAAATCTCCGAGGGTTAATTAATCGGGGGTCTTGAGCAGGATATGTCGAATGAGAGATTGTACCTTTGATTGTATTGTGGTGCTATTCTGTGTATTGGGTCAAGGACCCTGTGGAATGTTGAGAAGATTGATTTCGTGTTGATATTATTTAGATTTGGGTCGAGAATCCCGTGGAAATATTTGTGAAGACTCGCTTGGGTTGATTGAATGGTTTTCTTGCAATTTGCTTTCCGCCTACTGGTCGAGGACCCTGTTGATTTTGGAAAAAGAAGGATTTGATGATCCTAAATTGTTTTCTAATAAAACTCTCGAAGGCATCTTTAAAACTGTTTTATAAATTGTTTCCCTTTACTTGTGATCTTTCGGTTTTGGAAATGTTTACCAACTCTTGCCTCGGGAAGTACTTTTTGTTACATTTGGATCTTTGAGGGTTCCTGGTTATTGTTATTCGTGGAATGTGAATTGTATGGATCGTATTTGCACTTTGTTCTTGCACTAGCAAAACAATGGAGTTTTGCTAACCCCCGAGTATTCGGGGGGTGGATGTCTGTTTTTGCATTCAGGTTTGGGAGCATAACACAGGGTCGGCATGAAGGATGATGAAAGATGAACGATACTAATCACATGAGGATCCATATGAGGTCATTGGTTTAGTTATAGTTTATTTTCCGCTGCAGTATTTCTTTCCCATTGTACGAGAGTGTGTTGTATTTGACCCATGCGTGTGTAATACCCGTAATTTTGATTTCCGGTAACTTTCTATTTTTGTCGGAAGTCCATTTTTACGACTCGCTTGGGACCGTTTCGTCACCCTTAGAATGATTAATTCTACACTTTTTGACATCCGAGTTCGTTTCGGTGACGTTATGTTGAGTTCCGTGATTTTCAGCGACTTTTCCGCACTTGAGTTCGATTCTTGCGAATCTCGTTCTAAACTGCTGTTTCGAGTTTCCCGTAAGTCCGTTTAACTTTTTTAGACGTGTTGTGAACTTCGGATTGGTTATTCGATCACGTTCCATTTTGTAATTTACCCAAAGTTATGGGTATTCGTATCTGTATTCGTTGTCTTGACCCTTTTCTTGGTCGCGTATGATTAATTATTGCATTATGTTTTCATTTCGAGTCGTTGATGTCGTCCGCGAACTTTTCGTCGTGTTCGTTCCGTACGGTTTCGGAAATCGAGTTGTCGAGCCCTGGTGGTCGGACACTGGCCGGACGGTTGCGGGTTCTGGCCGGACGATGGCGGGCACTGACCGAGCAGGCACGGAAGGAACCGGCGTAGCGCACGCTACGGCCGGGACGCTGCGCGCTAGCTCAGCGATGTAGCGCATCTTTGTTGAGCGGCCAGTGTACGCTATCGAAGTCCGGGCGAGAGAGGTCCCGAGGTTCGGACTCGGGTAGGATCGGCGGTAGCGCACGCCATCTTTGGTCGTGGCGCACGCTAACCGGCAGGGGTAGCGCACGCTGTCGGACGACTAGCGTACGTTACCTGGGCGAGCTGTTTAGTCCAGAGGTCACTGGACAGGTCGGCTAACGCGCGCAGGCTGCCGGCCGTAGCGCACGCTAGCGGGGGTCGGGCGGACGAGTCATGGTCGGCAATATTGGTCGGTGGTGCCGGGTCGAGCAGGCCCTGGCCGAGGGTGCTGGGCCGATACTGGCCGATAGCGCACGCTAGTCCGGGAAGGCTAGCGCACGCTAGTTCCGGCCCAGTATATAAATGATAGAGCAGCAACTTTTTCAGTCATTTTTCATTTCCTTTCTCTTCGGTCCACGGTTGGAACTTTGGAGGAGATGAAGCCATGTTGTTAAACAACAAATCCATGAAGTTTCTGAGTTTATATCACCGATCAATCATCCTATAACATCCTTTGATCCAGCGAATCAAGGTTAGATCTTTAGAACCCTACTTTTGGGGAGATTTGGGGATTTTCGCGTTTTTGTCCGATTCATTCGGTTTTGCTGAGTAATTCATGATGAATATGATTAATCTTGTTGGTATTCTTAGTTTCCCTACGGATTCATGGTATATTTCGTGATTTTTACGAAATCGAGAGGGTTTGGTTGTGGTCCGCCCTCGTTGTCGTTTTTATACGAATATACATGAATCGTAGGTGGGTGTCCGGGCGTATTCCAATTCCGTATTCGTTTAGAATCTGTTGTGATTGTATTCTTCGAATCGTTAGGTTCGGTTTCGATGGTTCCTAGCATTCGTCAGTGACTTTCCATTCCGTTCGTTGCGTCATCGACTATTCAAGGCAAGTATATAATTATGATTGTACGTTCTCGACTTTGAAAGTAAGAAATGTTGATGGTATGATATGAACGAACCATTTTTACGGCATTCATAGATATATTGATGACATAATATGAACGAACCGTTTTTACGGCATTCATATATGTATTGATGGCATGATATGAACGAACCGTTTCTACGGCATTCATACATGTATTGGCATATGATATGAACGAACCGTTTCTACGGCATTCACATACGTCTTGATGTGACACTATGAGATTTAGTTATTCCGGAATACTAGTCTTAAATTGATGAATTGACGGTTACATTTACTTTATTGCCGAGGAGTATTGTGTTTCATACTTGATATACTTGCACTAGCTATTCGACGGCTAACCCCTTTATGGGGGAAATACTTTTTATGTATTTCAGGTTCCAGGAGAGCGGACAGGCGGGTATCGGGTCAGCATGAAGATGATGGGCAAGTGTGATACTGTGTCTTGTCTCCGGTTATCTTTTTGGATTCCTCCATTCAGTGTTGTTGTACTGGAATGGATTTTAAATACTCGAGTATTGTATTTCAGTTTCCTTGATGTTCCGGCCTGTGTTGCCGAGGTATTGATTTGTGCAGTGATGTATATGGTTTCATTGGTTATGGTTTTGAATACCATTTGTATCGTCTTTCTTTCCATTGTATGTAGACCTTCTCGGTCAAGTTTTATAGTTCCGCGTATGTTTAGCCTTGTGGGTCCCACGGCGGGGCTCACGGCGCTGTAATATACCGTGAATAACTTGGGGGTGTTACAGAATATGGTATCGGAGCCTTAGGTTTATAGATACCTAGGTTGTCGGTCTTTTGGGTCGATTGAGTCGTCATTTGCCCACAGTATCACTACTCTGCCATCATCACAGTGCGACCGGTACTTGTAGGTCCTCTCACTCTTCTTGTATTTTTTCTTAATCGTTTCGTTTATAGCTTAGTATTCTTGGGAATTGGTCACTTCGAGAATGTGCGATTTGTATTATACTTACGCACGTGTGTGCCCTTCAGAAGGTTGGCTGAAAGTAGGAAGAATCGTGGCCGTGGTCACGGACGTGAACTCTTCCTTGAGATTTTGTTAAGTTGCTAATTGCGATATTGGTGTGTATCGGTATTATGTCGAGACTTTGTTTAGAAGTCGCATGCTAGTATCACGGGAGATCTTCGACTTCGCAGAATTGTAAGTATGTTGTTCGGATTATTCGATAATTCTTGGTGAATTTGAATTTCCGTTGAAATGTTGTTTGTGCGAGTGATTGCAAGTTTTGAGGACGAAACTTATTTTTAAGGGGGGTAGAGTGTAATACCCTGATTTTTCGGATATATTTTTTTTCGTTTATTTGTTGGATGTCGTTGATGGATAATTGTGCTTGAAGATGATGTGAACGTATGACAATGTTGCTGAATGCGTATATGTATTCATTGTGCCGTATGATCGTTTGGTATGTCGAGATGTTGGTCGAGAATAGCGGAAAATGGCTAAGTACAGCTATGTTAGCGCACGCTACAAGGTATGCCTAGCGCGCGCTAAGATATATACTTAGCGTACGCTACGGTGCATACTTAGCGCACGCTAAGAGGTTCGGTTACGTGCGCTAAGGAGGACCCCTAACGTACGTAACGACTTGCTGGGTTAGTTTCGGAAGGTGTCCGACAGGTAGGCCCAGGTTGATTTTTATATTCAGTTAGCGCACGCTAACACATGTTGGTTAGCGCACGCTAACATCAGATCGCCAATAATGGAATCTTAGCTTTCGGCGGGTGGACCCGTCCATGTTCGACGCGTGCCCAGATAAGGTCAGCGAGTGTTTGTCGTGAAGAGCTAGCGCACGCTAAAACCGTATGATTAGTGCACGCTAATTCCATATCGGTCAAAGGAATCCCGGTAATCGCGGATGCTTTCGGCATGTGGGGGCACGATACTGTAGCAAGTCAACGACGATTAGCGCGCGTTAAGGTCAAGGAATAGCGCACGCTACTGAGCATTTCACTGTAGCAAGTCAATGCCTGTTAGCGTACGCTAATGCATGGGCATTACGTACGTTAGATGAATTTCGAAGCAATGAAGTAGCTTCTGGACTGCCCGATAGCGCACGCTATCAAGGAAGGATAGCGCACGCTAGTCCTGTAGCGCACGCTAAATATAAGGTCTAGCGCGCGCTAGTGATGTGTTTTTTTTAGAGAGGATAGACGAGTGATGAGAGGCATTTTGTCCATTCTCCTTCCGTCAGTCAATAGAGAGAACCTTGGGAAGTACTTGAAGTTCCTAAACATTGAGAGATGATTCTCTTAAACAAGATTAAGATGGAGAGCTCGGATTTAAGTATTGTTCTTGAAGTTTTTGATGATTCTTGGAATGGAGTTCAAATTATTCTTCTTCGTGATTCGTCCATACAAGGTAATCCTCGTATCCCTTTGATAGTGGTTCGTTTTTTTTAAAGATTACTACTTGGGAGGGAGTATGTTGGGAATCGTGTATTTTGATGTTCGTCTTATTTCAATGTAAATGCATAAATTGGACTGTACTTTTATCCGCTGCGTGAGTATTTTGAAATGGCTTTTGATATTTTGCCAACTGAATTTTATTTTGTAAAACCGATTCCCTAAACTGAGTTTTTGGCATTTTGGCCTTGATCGTTTTGACGGTATTTGGAAAATGATTTTTTTTTAGTATTTGAAAAATATTACTGTCATCGGTCTTTTTGGCATTTTTGAAATGACGTGGAAAATTGTGCTTAGCCTGGTAAATCCTTGTGAGAAGGGTTTACGGCGTGTAATATTTCCAGGAGGATCTGGGGTGTTACAATTATGGTATCATGTGATAATGTTATACGAGGTTTATTGGAATTGTAATAAGAGATTTCGGATGTTGATATGATTGTTGAGATCTTCTTTATATGATGATAACGGTATTGTTGCGATTCTTAAGGTTGTATGAATGGCATGATGAAGAAAATGGTAACATGGAGATATATACCTCGGATATGTTGTTCTGAACGGGATTTCGGATATTTCGTGTTCTTGAAGAACTCTCGAATTATACGAGGTGATGAATTTTTTTTTTAGAAGTGTTGATGTTTTGAAAATGAATATGGAATATTCATATCTAGAGCTAAACTATGTGTTTGAAATAATATTCGTATAGGAATACGAATGTGATTATGAGTTTGATGAGACTATTATTCATCTCTGAATTTGGAAGCCCATACGTATGGAGCAAATGTTCAAGTCGAATGATTGGACTATTTGATAACCTTTTTAATAGGATTATCTATTGTTTTGAACCAGTCGGATGATTCGAATTGATAACGGTCATAAGTAAATTTTAACGATGGATTTACGAGAAGGGAACCTTATCAATTCGTATTCAAGAATTGAGTTTGGAACATTTAGACCCTTATTATTCATCCTAATTGGTTGCTGATATGATCATCATATTTCGACTCGTATTGTGGACAGGATTTGTAAGTGTCTGAGTTGGTTTGTTCAGACTGTGATTAGTCGAGATATGGTGAAACGGTTGAGTTTGTGGTCTGGTGGTATTGGTATTGGTCGTCATCGAACCTATTGATTATTAATCCTTCGTTTTACAATAAGATATGATGTTTGATCATGAATTATGACTGTTGTGTTGCGGTTAAGGTTGAAGGGTTCGTAGATTAACTTGGTCGAGACTGAGGAATTCGTAAGATGAAATCAACTGAATTGGTAACAGTTCGTTGTATTGATATCGAGGCAAGTTTTATACTCGTACTAATCAATGAGACTAATGTTATCGTGTAGGTGTACGAATGTGTGTATCATTTCGAGACTTGGCCTCCTTATGATTGTATTGATATCAGGGGATTGTTTGATACGACACCCGTCGACAAATTATGCCAAATGTTATTGTTGTTAAACGGCCGATAGAAGGCAATGATGTATTCGAAAATCATCATCATTATCGATCGATTTAAATGTGCCGAGACATCCGTTGTACCGTTGTTATCGAGTTGCCGTTCTAAGGTAACTGAAGTATTGAATTGGGACTGTCGAAGATAGTTCCCATCCGTTGAGTCGTTATCGATTGGTCGTTCGAAGACAATCGAGATATTGAATGGGGATCGCCGAGGATAGTGCCCATATGTGAGTTATTATTGTCGTGTTGGCCAACTCAAGGCAGCACACTATTATTCTTGTGAACTCGGTAATTTTGTGATCGTTGAGGGTTGAGGATTTCTCGGATCGTTGTGTTGCGATTATTGTTCGTGTTAATCGGTCCTTAGGGATTCTGATCCCAGGATGGTTGTTTTGAATATCGTTGGTCGTGTCGATTTTTCATTATTCGTGTGTCATCGTTCACTTGGTGAGTCGTATGATTCGTAATGGGTATTTTATCCTTTGAGTTTCGTTGTCATGTTGTATCATGGCATATTTGGAATCATGTCTGCGTGCCGATTGGTTATGTGTAGGATTTTTAGCCAGACACTCGATAGTCATGCGTGGATGTTTCCGCATTGGACTGTGCACACGAGACATAGTTCTTGAGGCTAATTAGGTACATTGTCACACGTATATTCTGGATTCCGTATACGGGGTGGACATGTGCACGGATACATTTCCGGATCGGGCGTACTGTGATGTCCCTCTTGAGTCTTATTGTTTGTTCGTTCGTAGTCCATGTTGTATTGGATATGTCCGACGATTTGCGGCTGGTTGTTCATACGCCGAGGGGTATGTCCGACAGTCGGGTTTGCTTCCTTGAGATCTGTATTGTGATGATTTACAGCTTTGGGCTGTTCGGCTTTCAGGCCATCGTGATATATAGCTTCGGCTGAGGGTTTTTCAGACCATTGTGATGTATTGGTATTTCCGTTGGAGCCTTCGGGCATTGTGATTCGCATCTCTTTCAGCATTGGTTTAGTTTACCTTCGGGTAATGTATTGTTGTGTTCTATATTGATGATTCGCCGTTTGGGCGTAAGTTTCGGTTCTTGTGTATCTCGCTGAGTTTTTCCTAGCGGGATATTTCTTCTCCCTACTTGTTTTAAGTTTCGGGACGAAACTTCTTTTAAGGAGGGTAGAATGTAATACCCGTAATTTTGATTTCCGGTAATTTTCTATTTTTGTCGGAAGTCCATTTTTACGACTCGCTTGGGACCGTTTCGTCACCCTGAGAATGATTAATTCTACACTTTTTGACATCCGAGTTCGTTTCGGTGACGTTATGTTGATTTCCGTGCTTTTCAGCGACTTTTCCGCACTTGAGTTCGATTCTTGCGAATCTCGTTCTAAACTGCTGTTTCGAGTTTCCCGTAAGTCCGTTTAACTTTGTTAGATGTGTTGTGAACTTCGGTTTGGTTATTCGATCACGTATCGTGATTTCCAGGCATTTTGGGCCATTTTGTAATTTACCCAAAGTTATGGGTATTCGTATCTGTATTCGTTGTCTTGACCCTTTTCTTGGTCGCGTATGATTAATTATTGCATTACGTTTTCATTTCGAGTCGTTGATGTCGTCCGCGAACTTTTCGTCGTGTTCGTTCCGTACGGTTTCGGAAATCGAGTCGTCGAGCCCTGGTGGTCGGACACCGCCGACGGCTATGGTTCTCGCCGGACGATGGCACCGACCGAGCAGCACGGCAGAACCGGCGAAGCGCCACGGCCGGGACGCGCGCGGCGCTAGCTCAGCAGTTGTAGCGCACGCCGTTGAGCACCAGCCAGACGCTATCGAAGTCCGGGCAGAGAGGTCCCGAGGTTCTCGACTCGGGTAGGATCGGCAGTAGCGCACGCCATCGTTCGGCCGTGGCGCACGCTAACCGGCAGGTAGCGACGCCGGACGACTAGCGACGTTACTGGCGAGCTGCTTAGTCCAGAGGTCATCGACAGTCGGCTAAGACGCGCAGCCGCCGCCGTAGCGCACGCTAGCGAGGGTCGGGCGGACGAGTCATGGTCGACAGTATTGGTCGGTGGTGCCGGGTCGAGCGGGCCCTGGCCGAGGGTGCTGGGCCGATACTGGCCGATAGCGCACGCTAGTCCGGGAAGTCTAGCGCACGCTAGTTCCGGCCCAGTATATAAATGACAGAGCAGCAACTTTTTCAGTCATTTTTCATTTCCTTTCTCTTCGATCCACGACTGGAACTTTGGAGGAGATGAAGCCATGTTGTTAAACAACAAATCCATGAAGTTTCTGAGTTTATATCACCGATCAATCATCCTATAACATCCTTCGATCCAGCGAATCAAGGTTAGATCTTTAGAACCCTACTTTTGGGGAGATTTGGGGATTTTCGCGTTTTGTCCGATTCATTCGGTTTTGCTGAGTAATTCATGATGAATATGATTAATCTTGTTGGTATTCTTAGTTTCCCTATGGATTCATGGTGTATTTCGTGATTTTTATGAAATCGAGAGGGTTTGGTTGTGGTCCTCCCTCGTTGTCGTTTTTATACGAATATACATGAATCGTAGGTGGGTGTCCGGGCGTATTCCAATTCCGTATTCGTTTAGAATCTGTTGTGATTGTATTCTTCGAATCGTTAGGTTCGGTTTCGATGGTTCCTAGCATTCGTCGGTGACTTTCCATTCCGTTCGTTGCGTCATTGACTATTCAAGGCAAGTATATAATTATGATTGTACGTTCTCGACTTTGAAAGTAAGAAATATTGATGGTATGATATGAACGAACCGTTTTTACGGCATTCATAGATATATTGATGGCATAATATGAACGAACCGTTTTTACGGCATTCATATATGTATTGATGGCATGATATGAACGAACCGTTTCTACGGCATTCATACATGTATTGGCGTATGATATGAACGAACCATTTCTACGGCATTCACATACGTCTTGATGTGACACTATGAGATTTAGTTATTCCGGAATACTAGTCTTGAATTGATGAATTGACGGTTACATTTACTTTATTGCCGAGGAGTATTATGTTTCATACTTGATATACTTGCACTAGCTATTCGACGGCTAACCCCTTTATGGGGGAAATACTTTTTATGTATTTCAGGTTCCAGGAGAGCGGACAGGCGGGTATCGGGTCGGCATGAAGATGATGGGCAAGTGTGATACTGTGTCTTGTCTCCGGTTATCTTTTTGGATTCCTCCATTCAGTGTTGTTGTACTGGAATGGATTTTAAATACTCGAGTATTGTATTTCAGTTTCCTTGATGTTCCGGCCTGTGTTGCCGAGGTATTGATTTGTGCAGTGATGTATATGGTTTCATTGGTTATGGTTTTGAATACCATTTGTATCGTCTTTCTTTCCATTGTATGTAGACCTTCTCCGTCAAGTTTTATAGTTCTGCGTATGTTTAGCCTTGTGGGTCCCACGGCGGGGCTCACGGCACTGTAATATATCCTGAATAACTTGGGGGTGTTGCAGCGTGGGCATGTAATGAGTTTGAGTTGTATGTAATCATTGAAAGACCAAATCGGTCTACTGAGTCATTTTGGCCTTAAAGGCATTTTTGAGTTGTTCTATGCTGTTACCAGCCTGGTAGATCCTTGAGGAAAGGGTCTACGGCGTGTAATATCCCTGAGCGGATTGGGGGTGTTACACTTTCATGGTTGTGTGGATGTATATGTGTATATTCACCTAGGGATTGGTCCGGCGGGGCCTCTAGGGATACATTGCCGTGAGTTTCGTATCGCGAACTATGGTTAACCACCCAGGGATGTCCGACGGGGCTCTGCGGGGTAAGGTGGCCGTGAGTATCGTACCAGGGTTAACTTTGAATTGTTTTGTTGGAGAAAATGTGTTTTGTGCTTGTGCAGCGTAAAATATTCCGGAATATAAATGATTTCTAAAATGATTTTTGGCGCATATTTTCATCTGATTAGAATGGTAGTTCAAATGGATTGTACTTGCACTAGCAGTTGTCGCTAACCCCTTAAATGGGGGAAATACTTTTTGTATTTCAGGTACAGGTCTTGGAGACAAGCGAGCACAGGAGCCGTATGAGAATGATGGGCAAGCATGATACTGTTCAGTAGTCATTTGTTGGTGTTCTGTTCTGTCGTTCATTATTGATGTCTTGTTTTGGAATTTCTGCATTGTGAAATTGGTTTAAGTACTAGAGTACTTCCTTTTTGAATTTGTTAATGTTGTGTTCCCGTTTTGGGAAATGGATTCGATTTCAGATTGTATTTGTCGGATTTTAGTCTTTTAATTGAATGTCGTGGTTTGAGAAATTGTCATTTTGTTGATGATTGTATGTCGTTGTTGAATGTCTTGTTGGTACGTTAGCCTGGTGGATTCCACAGTGTGGGGTCCACGATGCTGTAATATGCCCTGATCGTCTTGAGGGTGTTACAAAAAAAATGGCTTTAAATGTGGAATCGTTGGAGAACTCAGAATCGTGTTCTTTAATACTTCAATCTATACTACTTAAAGCTTGAGTGACTTAATTGAAGGTGGAAGAAGGTTTGTGCACAAAGGAAAGTACAGTACAACATCATTCAAGCATACTCTCAATTGTGTATAAATTACATTCGTGGGTTGAAGTCATTCAATTCGTACAATTGATTGTGAAGGATGGTGTTACGGAAGATCAATAGCCTGCAGGAGTTAAACCATATGGCAAACAAACCATATGGTGGTTACAACAGCCATAAATCATCTTAATGAAGACTTTAGGCCTTCCGCCTTCCACCAGGAGCCTATAAATGACAACCACATAAACCTCGCACATCATCGGTCGAAACCAAAACCCATCACTCCTCAACTCTCATCTACATCCTAACACCGCAAGACACATACAAGAATAAAATCAAAGATCTCAGATTCGTTTGAGTGATATCAAAACCTTCAAAGATTCAAAATTACGAAATCATCATCAATATATAGAAGAAAATAGCTTCTTTTAATATCCGAATATTTTAAAGAAAGGAACAAAACCAAACGATTTTCATTCTTACTTTCATTCGGTTAAAGGAAAAAAAAAAACGAATCAAAACAAAAACTTTCACCCATCTTAGATTCGTTTGAGTTTTCATCTTCGATTTATAGAAGCAAATAACTTCTTTTAATATCTGAATATTTTCAAGAAAAGAACAAAACCAAAGGGTTTCCATCCTTACTTTAATTCGGTTTAAACAACAAACACGATTAAGAAAACCTTCACATACCTGAGACCCTCTAAAGGATCTTGAAGCCATTAAAAGGCTTTCTTGATTTAGATTTGCGTAGAACATAAAGAGATAGGTTGGGTATGGTTTGTGTTTGTATGGGGATTCTAAGGGCTTATTATTTGATTGATTCGGATTGACGAAGGAGATGAGATGAGAACTATATGAGTTTTTGTGGTGGGAGATAAAATGATGGTGATGGGGGCGTATAATACAAAGTGTCTGTTTTAGGGTTAGGTTAAAATGAGTAACCTTTAGTTTGTATAAGTGTAACTTTTTGTTTCTTTAATAATAATTCTTTTCATGCACAACAATATGAGTTCACGGGACGATGTCATGGTATGAATGTTGGAAAATCCATGATGACAACTTTATAAGGGTTCTCAGGAACTTAAATTAATAACTTGGTTCCCATGTATTAAATAATTGAGTAGATAATTGAGTACGAGTTCTTAAAAAGTATAAACTTAATTTAGTGATAAAGTGTATAAAATATTAAAGTGTTGGGTTGAAAGTTTATTAACTAATGTATTAATACATTGTGTACACTTTAGTATTTTATTTGGCAAAAAGAGTGGTATTTTGGAATTACAAATTTTATCGGAATTATTTTTACACAGCTAGAATTTGTACAAATTAGCATATGCGACTACGGAGATTATTCTTTATCATTTATTTGGGCTTGAAGTGACGTTTTGTAAGTGTATGTACTTAGTCAATACATTGTTCTATATTGTGTTTGTATTCACAATCAACAATTAGATACAATCGGTGTGACGCACGGGTTCGTAAAGCCTCGTGAGAAATGAATTTTTGGTCATAACTCATAGGTGACAGTTTGTAGAAGTCTAATGAAAATTTTAAGCTTGTATTCGTCACATACCATATCATATATGTGAAAATGATACCACCTCCATTTCCTTTATATATTTATATTTCACTCAAAAAGTTGATTTTTATAGAATTTTTATACGATCAAATTAAATAATTATTTTTATTTTTTAATCTTTATCATATATTTATTATCAATGACTTTTACTTTTTGATCTCAATCATACACTCATCATCAATATTTACACAACTTTTAATGTAGAACATATAATTGTTTATCTCGAAACTTGTGCAAATATCATAAATGTAAACATTTTACCAGGTCAGAGAGTATCATGTTAATTTCACCTCATCTGAAATGTTGTATTTTACCCAAAAAAATACCAATTTGATAAGTGTTAGATCTAATTATTAATATATTTTAGTTTTTAATTTAAATCGCATACTCATTGTTATACTTATTCCCCGTGTCCCATCAAAAATGCTACATTTGGCCTGAAAAATCTCTTTACAAGTGATATATTTTATTAAGTACATTCGATCAAATCAAACCATCACATTCTTTCTTCTATTTTAAACCACACATTCACAATTATACATTTTATTTTTCATCCTATACTATATACCCACTATTAATACTTATAAACTTTAAACATATGTGAATAAACAAATGGGGCTCCATGAGATGAGTAAATAAATAAAAGTGAATCACGAGAAAAATTTGACGATTTGAACTCAAACGAGGCGTCCAGATCCGTGCGATGCACACAGTTTGTATAAATTTGTTCCGTACGTAATGTTCAGCGTAAATCGTTAAAGTAAATCTAATTGTGTATTCACAAAGCTTGTAATGTTCAGCGTAAATCGTTGAAGTATAAATCTAATCGTGCAATTTTATGCGTTTATGTAGAAATGGTTTTGACAGGTACATGTGGTTTTACAGGTTTTATTCGCAAAGCATGTACGTACACAAATATTGTGTAACTCTTTTTTGTTACGTAATGTTAAGCGTAAAGTTTTAAAAGTGAACATAAAAGTGTATATTTGAATAAAATGTGCTTCATAATTCTTTTAGCAAATAGTTAAGACAATAAAATATCACCAACTTCTTTTAAAAAAAGCTTTATGTAAGTTAATGAATAAAGAACTTGAAACGAATCGGTCTAAATGGGTTTGGCTAAGGCTTCTTGTGTACTTGACTCTTGTTATGTTTCAACCATAGCCCGAGTCTTGTCATGTTTAAGAGTAGCCCGAGATGTGTCTGTTTTAGAAAGTAGTCCATAAGAATCAAAAGATGTACATGTATGGCCTCTATATAATATAAATATAAATCTACCATCTAGAAATTCACCTTCATAACCTTATGAAAGAAATCATAGAATTAGCTAATGGTGTATTGAGTTTTATGTACGTAAGTGATTCATTATATATGAAGCTTGCTTGCGCTGTCATAATATAACTTTGTCTTTTGCACACTAAACCATGATCATTTTATAAATAAGTAACACCAACAAAAGATAAGATATGCAAACGCACATAAGCCGCACGATGACATATAGAACCGAGTTTGTTATGTTCTATAGAAGTTGACAAACTAGTTATTTGCTATATCAAACAATCGTATATCTTATTTGGCATGCATCAGTATGGAATCTTTAGATACAACAGGAAGATGTTGATTTCAAGTAGTAGAATTTAACCTGTTTACCATGCACGATTAAGTAAAACTATATACAAAATCAAACTTTTAGTTCATTGCATTTAACACGCACGATGCATATAATATTACAGACCATAATCAATTTCTCTCGGAATCTGCATACATGTTCATTAAAAACAAATTATCACACATATACTCTACCTTTGAGACTTATGATTAAGAGAAAATGAGCACTTTATGTTTAAAAGTGCCAGCTCCAAAATACTTCATACCTGTAGAAGAAAAGAAACACGTTAAATGTTTAAGCAATGTCAATAAAAGTTATTGCAATTGAAAGAAAAAACACGTGAGAATATAGAAATCACATAGCACATAACTTAACTATTGCAATTGAAGCTCCTTATATAATGGCATTTTATGATTTGTTTGTAAGTTGTATTGTAACTGATGGAAGGCGAAGCGATTCTTTAAAGAGACGATGCAATAAACCTTACTCTGATTAAATGCTCCATATTAAGTAGACAATTCAAAGCCGTTTAGAATGGAATTTTCACGTCCTTTTGTTACCACATCAGCAAATGTTACTTTGCATCTCTAAGTCATTTATTTTTTTATCTATATAAAAATATTGTTTGAGGAGAAAAGTAAAGACAGCAAATCAATTGTATTGATAACAATGAATAGAGGGGCCTTTATATAGGCATTACAAAGAGAGTCTTTCCATACATAGGATTCCTAGTTAAGGTAAGACATCTAACAGGATCCTACTACTTATGGAAGAGTCTAGAACTTTCCATAACTCTTATCCCCCTACAACTAGTATTAGGTAAGACACCAATACGGGAAGGATTTCCCGGAACACTCCCCCTGTGTCGAACACTAATACTAACATGGTGCATAAGGTGTTGCCTCGGTAAAAAACCTTTCCAAGTCAAATAAAACCCCGTAAAACAAAGACTTTGGTGAGGAAAAAGAGCGCAACGCACCAACTACAAATGTCAGAATCATGTGAAGTATACTCCCCCTAAGGTATACATGACAGCTCATTCCGTCGAGCTATCATTAGTTGAGCTCGTATAATCGACACATGCTGATGCTTCTCACATGTTTCTCAAATGTAGATTTCGGCAGAGACTTAGTGAACAAGTCTGCGATATTCTTATCGGAACTCACTTGTTTCACTTCGATATTCAGCAATTTCTACTGCTGCTGATTATAAAAGAACTTCGGCGCAATATGCTTGGTATTGTCACCCTTGATGAAACCTAACTTCATCTGCTCAATGCATGTCGCATTGTCCTCAAAGATGCAAGTAGGGGTTGCTGTAGTGGGATCTAATCCACACGTTCCTCGTATATGGTCTATGACTGACCGGAGCCAAATGCACTCCCTTACGGATTCATGCAATGCAATTATCTCTGCATGGTTCGAGGAAGTAGCAACCAGGGTCTGCATGGTAGATCGCCAAGATATCGCCGTATTCCCAATAGTGAACACATAACCAGTTTGGGAACGTCCTTTATGCGGGTCAGAGAGATAACCGGCATCAGCAAATCCAACTAACGTGTTGTTAGGATTCTCTGCATTAGGGGTAAGCTTGCTCGCATTAGCACTTATGGTAGTCAAGCTACCATGCTTAGCTGTAATATCAGAGGAAGATCGACGGTCGGTATGCATCGTCTTAACCTCAACAATTCCTTTCGGAATATCGCTCTCTCTTGCGTAGGGAAAGAACAATCCAAGGTCACTGGAGCCTTTCAAGTATCGAAAGATGTGTTTTACTCCATTCCAATGCCTTATCGTGGGAGCGGAGCTAAATCTCGCTAACAGATTCACAGAGAATGCGATGTCCGGACGAGTACATTGAGCCAGATACAACAACGCACCGATTGCGCTAAGGTACGGTGTTTCTGCTCCAAGGACCTCTTCATCCTCCTCTTTGGGACGAAACGGATCCTTGTTCATTTCCAGACTTCGACCAATCATGGGGGTAGCAAGAGGATGTGCCTTGTCCATGCTAAATCGCCTGAGCATTTTGTGGACATAGGCAGACTGATGAATGAGTATACCATCATATTGATGTTCTAGCTCTAAGCCCAAGCAGAATCGAGTCCTCCCCAGATCTTTCATCTCGAATTCGGATTTAAGGTAGCGGGCCGTTTCATTGACCTCATCTATGGTACCGATGACATTCATGTCATCTACATAGACGGCTACAATCACGAATCCTGCATCTGTTCTTTTCACGAAAATGCATGGACAGATGTCACTGTTCTCGTATCCCTTCCCAACCAAGTATTCACTTAGGCGGTTCTACCACATCCTTCTGGATTGTTTCAACCCATACAGTGAACGACGCAATTTCACAGCGTAAGCGCTCCGTGGTTTAGAGCTACTTGATTTGGGCAATGAAATCCTTTCGGGGACTTTCATATAGATATCCGTATCTAGATCCCCAAAAAGATACGCTGTAACCACATCCATAAGCTGCATGTTCAGTTTTTCGGACACTACCAAACTGACTAAGTAGCGGAAAGTGATGTTGTCCATAACGGGAGAATACGTCTCCTCGTAGTCAATGCCAGGGCGCTGCGAGAAGCCTTGGGCAACTAGTCTCGCTTTGTAACGCATGACCTCATCCTTATCATTGCATTTACGAACAAAGACCCACTTATGTCCAACTGGTTTAACGCCCACGGGTATTGGCTCGATACGGCCAAATACCTCACGTTTAGCCATTGAGTCTAGTTCAGCCTGCATTGCATCTTTCCATTTCGGCCAATCGGATCGTTGTTGACACTCAGCAACCGAGCGCGGCTCAGCGTCGTCGTCTTCAATAATTTCTTGAGCGATGGAGTAGGCAAAAGCATCATCGACTAGCGTGGACGACACATCCCGATAAATGCGTATTCACTCATTACATTGCATCGAGATTTCTTTATTTTCTGACATCAACAAAGTTTCCGACGCGTCCGTCGATTGTTCCATTGTTGATTCGAAGACATATCCGTAGTCAGAGATAATCTCGTGTGACGGAGTCACTGTGTTGATGACGAGAGGATTTTGTGCCTCCGTTCCCCTTCTCTTTCGAGGTTCGGTATCCTTTCTACCCACTGGCCTCCCCCTCTTTCAAGCAGGGATAAGAGCAGCCGAAGCAGCCGTCCCACCACTAAGGTTGACGCCAGGGGCATCATTCCTTTGGGCGGCTGAACCTTTCTATATAACTGGGACTTCTAACCTTGCAGGAACATTCGCAGCGGGAATGGTAGATCTTGTCACTTTCGCAGTATCAGTAAAGCTGTCGGGCATCGAATCCGCAACTTTCTGAAGACTGAGAATACGTTGCACTTCTAGCTCGGATTGAGCTGTGCGGGGATCTTGATGAGGCAAGGAGGGAGCACACCAGATAATTTCCTGGCGTTCAACTGGAATCGGTCGATTCCTCTCTCCCCCTAACGACGGGAAGTTTGTCTCATCAAAGTGACAATCTGCAAATCTTGCAGTAAACAGATCTCCTGTCAAAGGTTCCAAATAGCGGATAATTTTAGGCGATTCATAGCCAACATATATACCTAATCGTCTTTGCGGACCCATTTTAGTACGCTGTGGAGGCGTAATTGGCACATAGACTGCACAACCAAAAATGCGTAAGTGTGAAATATCAGGCTCATATCCAGTTACCAACTGGTACGCACTAAACGGTTGATTGGAAGTGGGTCGAAAGCGAATAAGTATAGCTGCATGCAAAATTGCATAACCCGGTAAATCGGCAAGTTGGTGCGCAATACCAATGCTCGGGCGATAAGCTGTAACCGCTTAATCATAGCCTCGGCAAGGCCATTCTGCGAATGAACATGGGGGACGGGATGTTCAACTTCAATCCCAATCGACATGCAATAGTCGTCAAAAGACTTCGACGTAAACTCTCCAGCATTGTCCAATCTTAATGACGAGATTGGGAAGTCGGGGTGGTTAGCCCGTAACTTGATGATTTGTGCTAGGAGTTTAGAAAATGCAGCATTTCTCGTGGATAGCAGAGCGACGTGTGACCATCGCGTCGATGCATCGACCAGAACCATAAAATATCTGAATGGTCCGCACTCTGGCTGAATAGGTCCACATATGTCCCCTTGAATTCTTTGTAAGAAGCGAATGTTTTGTGTTGAGTCTTTAGCAAAGGACGGAGAGGGTATCAACTTTGCTAGTGAAAAGGCTTTACAAAACGATTTATGGACATTAGAAATTGCCACGGAAGCCTCGGGATTTACGAGAGATGCACCGTCAACCTTATCAGGGCGTGCGATCTTTAATCCCGGTGATACGGTATCAAGCTCACTCACATCAATGCCGATATCGAGTGGTGCTTCTAATCGTTTTCTGGACTTGAAAAACGGATGAACATGTGAGTTTTTCAAAATGCGAATCATCATGTCGCGTCCAGGGTGACCGAGTCGGTCATGCCATAGTTGGTATGCTTCGAAATCACACAGTTCGTGACTCACAGCATAGGATTCAATAACCCTTATTGTAGTCTGGTATAAACCACTACTTAGACTCATAAGTTTCTCGAGAATGCGGCGTCTTCCGTATTCTGCCAGAGTAACACACAAAAATTCTGTCCCATTCTCACAATGTGTATCAAGGTGATAACCGTTGGCACGGATGTCCCTAAAACTTAGCAAGGTTCGGTTTGCTCTTGGGGCATAGAGAGCATTTGTGACATTAATATGCGTACCATTAGGTAGCAAGAAATGAGCAGGTCCACTCCCTTTAATTACTTGGGAGGAACCAATCATTGTTGTCACTGAGGATATGTATGGCACAATATCCTTGAATAATTGCCTATTCCGAAGAATAGTGTGGGTTGTTCCACTATCAGCAAGGCACTCAATTTCGCCACGAGACATCTACAATAAGACATGAAACTCAATTAGTCTTGTGATTAAAGACATAGCGAAAACTCATTAACTTCGAGTTTGGGGAAATTCGACCAAGTCGGTTAGGATCAAAGTTAGCACAATTGCTGGAAATAATTTCCGCACAGCTTGACCTTTGTTCACTAAAACAGCAATAACTTCTTCGTTAAGAATGCTATGGACGAACGGTCAGTTGTTCTGGAAACTAGACTTCCGTATGTTTCTGTCCATAGGTCGTGCACTTTCTGGATCATTAAACTCAGATCTCAGTGCTCGTTTCAATTTGCTATTTTGGTATTTCCCTATTGTTGAGTGATAGAGCAAGGTTGAAGCCTTTTTCAAAGGCATTATTGTTGATACAATACTATGGAGATATGGCCATAGGAGCGTTTAAATACTTCAAAACGTATCTTGGTGTTCGATTTGTATCTCGGCTAATGATCCTTTTGGTAACTCCAACTTGGTAGACTTGCAGAGAAAGTAGGAATGTCGGTACAGCTAAGGCTGTTTAAAAACCACTGATTCCGTTTGAACTCTCAAAGCATAAACAAATACCAAGGAGGGTGCGCCTAGTCTTGATCAAAAGTTTTGATGAAATCCACCAATGTATCAATTTTTTAACGAAGCAATTCATTTACTGAGCAATTGTTTTGTGATAAACCAAACATGCTTTCGAAGGGAAAAATAAAATTCATCTTTGCACAATCACAGCAATTAAAAGAATTTTTATTCATCATGGCCAACTTTATTACATTCATGAAAATCCAAAGTAGTTCTCGAAAACTAGAAACAAGACAAAACATAACCAAAGCGTAAAACTAGTCAAAGTCGGCAACATCCATATGTTGGTCTTTGTCCGCAATGGTGAGAGGAGGGATCTCAGTCTGGATATCAATATGGTTCACCTCCGTATTCTCATTATCTTCTTCCATGTAATTCGACTCTTGAGTCAAATATTGTTTATAGTGCTTGTAGTAAGTTTGGATGTTCTTTGGCGCTTTGCAATTGCGGTAAGTATGCTTCTTCGATCCACAAGTATAGCAATTCCGGCCTTCCTTTGGAGTGGTTCCATTCCCAGCGGCAGGAGGCGGTCCACGTGGTTGGGTTCCATTGGGTCCCGTGGCCGAGCCACCTTGCCTCTTCCACACATTGGAACGACGACCTCGTCTTTTCCCTCGCTTGCTCGATTCATGCATCCGTGGTGCTTGCAAAAACTGAGTAGCGTTGCCTTTTCTATTTTGTCGTGGTGCCTTCCTGTGGGTAGCCTGATTCACTTCCGGAATCGGCTTCGTACCAGCTGGGCGCGCATTGCTATTGAGAATAATCTCATGGTGCCTTTCTTTTTTCGCGAGGTGGGAGATAAGGTCACTAAAGTTCTTAATTCTCCCTTCCTCATAGGCAACGCGTAGGTGATGAACAATCACACTTGCTCCCACGGGAAACGTGTTAAGAGTCTTCTCGATCAAATCTTGATCAGACTTCTTGACACCACAAAAACCAAGATCAGCGCGAAGATCAAGTATGGCTTGGTTATAGGCCTCCACATTCGCATAATCCAAAAATCGGATTTGCTCCCACTGAAGTTGAAATTCGGGAAAGCGCTGATCATGCACATTATTAAATCGTTGTTCGAGTGTATCCCATAGTTCTTTGGGGGTTTGCAAATTCATATAACACTTTTTCAACAACGGATGTATATGTCTACGCAAGTACATCAGTGCATTAGCCTTGGTTTTCTCGCTCGGTTCTTGAGCGGTAGGCTCGTTAGAGGGAAAGATGGTGGTGGTAAATCTCTTACCGACGAACGCCAAGCGAACGTCTGAGACCCACCTATGGTACTCCTTACCAGCATGGTCAAGGATGTCGAACTCCGGATGAACATTGGAGCTTTGTGCCATCTACAAGATATAAACAAGAGGAAGTTAGTCTTGTTGGATTTTCAGTGACAATGTAAACGGTCACAATCGATGCTTTTAAAAGCGTGTAACATAACCGTTACTCGATTTACTTCCCTTAATTGTTGTTTAGTAAAGTCGACAAAAAAACGGCGATATCAGTTGCACCGATACGTGGTGTATGCAACAACCACAAGTATCGACTTTTCAACAATTCCGTGACTCCCAGACCGCCACACGCTTTCTTCGACACGCAGAGATACCGACTTCTCTCGCGGTCTCATCCACCGCAAAGTAGCGTGGGAGATAAAGAACCCAAAACCCGTGTCCCCAAAAGAAAAATTCCCAAAAGGAGAGAATTGAAATAGGGACAAGTCAGATAATTACCTCGATTATGAAATTAGGCACGTCTTTGAATTTGTGGTGTGCTTGATCTACCGGTTGGTACTCGATGCGACGACGTGAAACCGGAGGAGGAATTTTGGCGGCTTAGAAGATAAGTTGATGTTCGGGTTTTGGTCGAGAGTCGAGCAAGGTCGGACTTGGGCCGGGAGCTCCGTGGCGGCGGTCGGCGGTGGTCGCGGCGGCAGTCTTGGCGGCGCCGAGCGCGCGATGGCAGCGGCGCGCGGTTGCAGCAGCGCGGCTGGCGTGAGCGCGGCAGTGGGCAGCGCGCGGCGGCGCAGTGCTCATGGCGGCGGCTGGCAGTGGAAGGCGCGGCGTTGGCGCAGCGCTTGGCGTCAGCGCAGCGGCGGCGGCAATGGCGGCGCGGCAGCGGATGGCGCGCGGAAGCGCGCGCGGCGGTGGCAGGCGCGGCGTTAGGTGGCGGTGTCGGCGGCGGCGACAGAGGCCGGCGGCGCGGTGCTCGGCGGCGGGGCTTGGCCGATTTTTTTCTTTCGTTCGAGCTACGTGCGATAACGTGTTTGAGGAGAAAAGTAAAGGCAAATCAATCAGATTGATAACAATGAATAGAGGCGCTTTATATAGGCATTACTGAGAAGTCTTTCCATACATGGATTCCTGTTAAGGTAAGGCATCTAAGAGATCCTACTACATGGAAGAGTCAGAACTTTCATGCATTTCTTATCCCCTGTTAGTATTAGGTAAGACACCAATACGGGAAGGATTTCCCGGAACAAATATTTAATTTTGATATATAAATTATTAAGACTCAACTTTAGTATATGAAAATGAATGGTTGGTATTTCAAATTTATTTTACAAATTTATAGATAAAAATTGAAGACATTAAGTCTCCACCGTTAATAATTGAACTCAAATTAAGATAAGATTCCTACAGCAAGTTCCTTATCGTCAAGGAAGTACAATTACTCATTTAACGTTTTCTGCTTTTTTATTTCTTTCAAGATAGAGAATATGTCAAAGTTTTCACATGGCTCATTGGCTTGAATCTTAATTGCATTTAAATCTTATGCGACTATCTGCAAATTTTCATACGACGTAAATTCACTATTTTAGAAAATTATCAAATTGGTCTCATACGTAGGATCAATTGGTCAAAAAGTCTTATCTATTTTCGGCGGATCAAAAAATCCAACATCTTCCCCCTGTTTTCGCCAATTTGGTCATCCGTCGCCGGTCAGAGTATTTTCCGACAATAGGAGCTGACGTGGATGACACATGACTGACACGTGGCAAAAATAGTGGGTCCGCCATTAACTTTGGCCATTGGTCCACATACGACCAATTTGATAATTTTCTCATCATATATATACATTTATTTTTCAATAAATGTAATAAATATAATAAATATTAGTGGCACATGATATAAAGAACTATAATTTAATTGAGTTTAAGTTATTTATGGCAAAAAATTCTATCAAATAAAAAGTTGATGAGCGATAAAATTTTTATTTTTCGAGGGTAGAATTATTTATCATATAAAGATTGGTAGAGTTTATTGTTTGCAAAAAAGATTTATGGTTTGTTTGTATTTTTCTGTCAGATTTTTAATAGATTCTCTTTGTATTATCCAACAAAAGAATATATTCTTGCAATAAAAGAAATAATTTTAATATCCAAAAATAGATTTCTTTATTTAACATACTTTGCATTTATACTAAAGAGCTTACTTAGTTATTTTTTTTACAAAATAAAAACAATAGTATTATTCAATCAATTTAGGAGAGAAATTGAATACATTTTAAGTAAATTTAATTGATTTAGAAAATATATTTTACAAATTGATTATATCAGAAAACTAAAAATCTGACATAAATCGATTGCATAAATATTTTTTGCAAGCAATAAACTTCTATCAATCTTTATTTGATAAATAATTCTACCCTCAGAAAATAAAAATTTTATCGCTCATCAACTTTTCATTTGATTGAATTTTTTTGCCACAAATAATTTAAACTCAATTAAATTATAGTTCTTTATATCATGTGCCATTAATATTTATTACATTTATTTCATATATATATATATATATATAATGAGAAAATTATCAAATTGGTCCAGTATGTGGGACCAATTGGCCAAAAAGCCCCGTCTGTCTCAGACGGACCCACTATTTTTGCCATGTGTCAGCCACATGTCGTCCACGTCAGCTCCGATGGCCGGAAAAAACTATGGCCGGCGATGGAGGACCAAATTGACGAAAACAGGGGGGAGATGTGGGGTTTTTTGGTCTGTCGGAGATAGATAGAACTTTTTGGTCAATTGATACGGGACCAATTTGATAATTTTCTTTAGTATTTTATAACTAATGTGATGTGATCAAATTAGTAGAATTTCTATTGGCAGTTCATTCAATTTGTCGGAGAAGTGAAACATCTAAACTAAACCAAAACCAAACCAAACATACCCAGTATATCCCGCTCAGAGCAGGATCTGGAGAGGGTAAGATGTACGCAGATCATGCCCCTACTTATTACTAGGGGTGTTCATAAGCTGCACTGCGGTTTTTCTGCAGCTTTAGTACCTAACTCCGGTACCTATTTAGCCGGCCCATAAAAATTGGGTACCCGCTTTTTCGGTACCCGGATTTCCGGGTCGGGTCACCCGGGTACCTGAGTTTTTTTAATCATATATATTTTATTATTATTATTATATATATATATATATGATTTTTTTGCTATATTTTTTTCAACTTTTAGTTCAACAAAAATGTTTAACTTTAAATTAGTAAGAATTGATTCAAATTTTGAAGTCATGCATTATGATTAAATCAAATATTAAGAAAATTTAACTTTAATTTAATTTATTTGCTCGATTAATTTCTACAAAAAAATTAAATTAAAAGTAAGAAAATTATTTATAATAATTATAACATTCATTTTATTATCATTGGTTCTAACATATTAAGATATTATATGAAATATTTAATCTATTCACTTTGAAATTAGACTACTATATTATATTAATACATACTCATTTTTGTAATTTTGATGTCATAATTTAAAATAGTTAATAAAATTTAAATTATAAAAAAAATTGATTCATGAAAAGGAAAAAAAAATTAGAACATAAGATTAATATGGACCAAATTTTACACAGGTATTGTAATGTTAATATTATTAAAATGTAAGTAAATACATACTAATTCTATACATAATTTTTAAAATGGTTAAAATAAAGTATGTAGTGAGAAAATAAAAAAAATAAAAAAAAATAAAAAGAGTTACCGGGTCGGCGGGTACCCGCTAATTTTATTTGGTCGGCCCATTACCCGGCCCGATAACTCACATAATTAGCGGGTCGGGTACCCGGCCCGCTAAATCCAGGTAATTAGAAAAATTACCCGATAAAAAGTTTTCGGGTAGTCGGGTAATTGGGCCGGGTCAACCGGGTCGGGGAGTTTTGAACACCCCTACTTATTACGGTAGGGAGGCTGTTTCCGTGAAGACCCTCAGCTTAGTGCACAACAACATATTGAGTGAAAAATACAAAGGGAAGCATATGATACGAAAAAACTCAATACCATACCTGAGCCCATGGCTTAATCCACATAGGACTTACCTAAGAGAAATTTGGCTACTTCACTCCCGATGAACGCTGCTCAAACAGAAGAGAGGTTGACTCCGCGCACAGCTCCCTGTCAAAAATACACCACACGCAAAAGGCAATAGGATAAAATATACAATAAATGTAAAAATGCAATGCTCTAGGCCAAAGCTAACCGAGACAACCCAACCCTGAGGCTCTAAACTACAGCACCACTCCCAACTAAAGAATCCACAACTCTGATCTGGCGCCTCCAAGCGTACCTATCAACAGTCATGGTCTCGGAAAGGTTTAAGGCCTTCAAATCCAATCTCAGCTGCTCCTCCCACGTCCTCCTCGGTCTGGCTCTCCTCTTCTCCCCGACAACTACTAAACTCTCGACCCTCCTCACCGGAGCAGATGCCTGCCTCCTGCGGACATGGCCAAACCATCTCAATCTCCCTTGCCTAACTTTTGCTGCGCCACTTCGAGCGCGTTCCTGAAGACCCCGTTCGAGATTCTATCTAACATTGAGCGACCACACGGCCATCGTAACATTCTCATTTCAGCCGCTTCCAACATGCTCTCAAGCGACTTCTTCATCGCCCAACATTCGGAGCCATACAACATTGCAGGTCGGATTGCCGCTCTATAGAATTTACCCTTCAACTTTAGATGGACTTTCTTGTCACACAGGACTCTTGTCGCTGCTCTCCACTTTAGCCACCCCGCCTTTATGCGATGAGTGACATCATCTTCACACTCACCTTCCTTCTGAATGATCGAACCCAAATACTTGAACTTATCCGTACGGGGAACGATCTGATCCGCAATCATTACCTCTACATCTTCCTCGTTGGCCTCACCACTAAAGTTACACCAGAGATACTCTGTATTAGACCGGCTCACACGCAAGCCCTGGGATTCTAGCTTAGACCTCCATAGCTCCAACTTCGAGTTCACCTCCCTCCTCGACTCCGCCACTAACACAATGCGTCAGCAAAAAGCATGCACCACGGGACGCCATCTTGTATCCCCCGCGAAATGACGTCAAAGATCAGAGCGAAGAGAAGAGGGCTTAGCGCCGACCCCTGGTGTAGCCCTATCTCAACCGGGAAATACTGGGTGTCACCAGCTGGGGTTCTAACGCACGTCTAATGCACGTCCTAGCTTGGGAGTACATGTCTTGGATCGCCCTAACGAACGGCAACGACACCCTCCTCTCTACTAGGCTCCTCCAAATAACATCGTGCGGAATGCTATCATAAGCTTTCTCTAGATCTATGAACACCATATGGAGGTCCTTACGCCGCTCTCTAAACTTCTCCATAAGGCGTCTGACGAGATGAATGGCCTCAGTTGTGGACCTCCCCGGCATGAAGCCAAATTGGTTCTCTGAGATCTCAACTTCTCTTCTAACCCTGCATTCAACCACTCTTTCCCAAAGTTTCATAGTATGATTGAGGAGTTTAATACCCCTATAGTTACTACAACTCTGAGCATCGCCTTTGTTCTTGAAAAACGGCACGACAATACTATGCCTCCACTCCGTTGGCATCTTAGAACCTCTGAGGAGGATGTTGAATAGATTTACTAGCCACTGAACTCCGACTTCCCCCAGACAAAGCCACACCTCAATAGGGATCTGATCCAGGCATACAACCTTAGCTCTACCCATTTTCATTAGGGCACCCTTTACTTCCTCCTTGCTGATGCTTTCACAGAAACTAAACGAACGGGCAGTAGATAGACTAACTCCTTGCACCACCGAGTCACTACCCCTAGCCTCTTTTAAAAGTTCAAAAAAATACCTATTCCACCTCTCCTTAATAGCCACATTGTTCACTAATACTTGGCCCAAATCATCCTTAATAAACTTAACGGGACCCAGGTCGCGCCGCCCTCTTTCCCTAGCTTTCGCTAGTTTAAAAATAGCATTCGCTCCTTCTTTGTTGTCTAGGCGCTTGTACATCTCCTTGTAAGCCTCTATTTTAGCCTTAGCCACTGCCTTCTTAGCCTCTATTTTCGCCACCTTGTACGCTACAATCTTCAAGATTCTCTCCTCCCCAGCACTAGCCGACAAAAGCTCCTTAAATAGCGTTTGTTTAGCTTTAACCTTCTTTTGGACCTCCTCATTCCACCACCATGCCTCCCTAAGTCCACTAGACCTGCCCGAAGAAACCCCCACCACCTTCTCGCCCACCCTCCTAATAGCATTGGCCATACTGGTCCACATAAGGTTAGCATCGCCCCCTTGCAAAAAACCTCCTTCGCGGGTCAGAGACTCCTTGAATACTGCCGCCTTCTCACCCTTCAGATCCTTCCAGAGAATCCTATGTCTAGCTTCTCTAGCCCTGCTAACAACACGACCTCCCATGGATAAATCCATAGCCAGCAGCCGGTGTTGAGAAGCACAGGCCTCGCTCCGGAACACCTTGCAGTCCACGCACGCCCTAGCATCACGACTGCGCAAAAGAATGTAGTCAATTTGGGTGTTGTGCCCCCCACTACTGAAGGTGACGAGGTGCTCAGCTGTCTTCTGAAAAACAGAGTTTACAATTACCAACTCATGCGCAGTGGCAAACTCCAACAGTGCGGAACCTCCTGCATTCCAAACTCCGAAGCCGAAACCCCCATGCGCACTATGGTAACTATCCACCCCCTCACCATTGTGCCCATTGAAATCGCCCCACAAAAAATAAATTGATCATCCGGAATACACCCGACCAACTCATCTAAACATACCCAAAAAGCTTCCTTAACAAGCACACCCAAACCAACATGTGGGGCATACGCACAAACCACGTTAACCACCTTCTCCCCAACCACCACTCTAATGGACATAATCCTATCATTACACCTCTTCACTTCCACAACGTTATCCTTAAGCTCCTTAGACAAAAGAATACCCACATTACTCGAGTTAGCAAGGCCAGAATACCACAATTTATAACCGTTCGCCTCCCTCGACTGCGCCCCCTTCCACCTAGTCTCCTGAATACAAGCCACATCAACCCTTCTCTTACCCAAAATATCCACAAGCTCCAAAAGCTTACCCATCAAGGTACCCAAATTCCAACTACCAACCCGTAAACAGCGCGACAACGAACAACACAAAACACAAACGCACTATGAAAAATAAAATATGGTAGTGAAGCCAAAAATGAAAAAATGATGAGAATGTGATAGACAATTTAAAAGCCAGCAAACCACATACAAATCAGTAAGTAGCATATATATGGCTTACGAAAAGGAAATTAAACAGAAAAGTACAATGACACCAGACTTCAACACGCTTTGGAAGATTTCGGGCAGCTTGAAAATCCGGCTGGGAAACCTGCAAAACAAACAGCTAAAATACAGTACTACTGTTAGATTGACAGGGTGGGATGAATGCAGCGGTGTAATGTTATTCTTTCGGCGATACGCCGGCCAGAGATGACCAGCAGCCCGAAGCAGCGCAAGCGCAAGTTAAGGCAAAGCTATGTGGTTAATTAACTAAGCTATCGCGAGAAAATCCCCAGTATTAGTAAAACAGGATCTGGACTGGTGTTTCTCGATGGATTTCGCGTCAAAGAACTCCCGAGACTAAATTTGCAATTTTTGACAATAGATTCGCGATTTGTGATCTGGCAAGCTGGATCTGAGCGAATGATCTAGGGCGATGGAGAATTATGTGTACAAGTCTTGACTTCTCAAAATAAATCTGTGGCTGGCGGTGGAGAAATGGAAGTCTGTTGAATTCAGACTACTTGCACCGGAAAAGAGTTCAAAGTCAACCAGCCTATCTTCTCTAATGTTTCTCTACACTTACGGAAAAGAGAGAAGGATCTAATAAATTGATTATATTTTCTTCACTTTTAATGAGTTCATTTTTAAAATATAATTTGGTTTTGCTTCTTGGTATTAGGCTAGGTCAATTCAACTTTGGAATTAATATTACAAATTATTATTATTATTATTATTATTATTATTATTTTTATTTTTATTATGAAGATCACTTCATTAGAAAATCATAAGAAATTACAAGAAATTAGTGGGGAGCCGAAAAACTAACTGGGCCCCCACTCCTCTAGCAATAGCAAAGCTAATCCGACTAAAAATATGAGCAGCAGCTCGCGTCCCAATATCTTGAGTCATAGAAAACCGTCGAATGCGCTTTAGCAAGGTTACTTCATCCTTCTCAAGTTCGCCAAATGACGAAAAAGAAAAGGGGAGAAACCCATATCCAATATCCGCACATTTAGCATCGTATTTGACACGTTTACGTCGTGCAGCATCAACGATCGCCCACCCTGGCATAAAATCAGTCATCCCAGATTGCGTCAAGGGCGACGATCCTATAAGATCAACACATACATCACGTCCATTATCCCAAGAGTACAGTAGTATATCAGCTGGGCGCAAGGATCTGTCCCCATCTCCATAAAGCCCAATGTCCACCTCCTTGCGAGCAGAAATTCCGGACGGAGAGCATATATCAACAAGAACATCGCGCACAAGGTTATTCCGATGTTTAATGCCAACAATACCCGCACACGAAACAGCATGATCCCCATAAATATCTCCAGAAAATACCTTAGAACAAGCTGAACACGGTACCTGAACAGTGAAAAGAGGAACACCCAACCGATAGCATAGCACACAGCGATAAGCCCTGGCATTCATAGTTTGTCCCAGTCCCGATATCGGATCCACCCTAAGCCAATCCGAAGTATGATCCTCCTTTAGAGAACTCCATAAAGCCATCTGTCGAGGGGAAAGATGGAAAGTAGACTCAACAGTTTGGGTAACCCGAGCGAAATATATATCTGCCAATTTCTTCATAAGTTTGGGGGCAGCGACCTCGCTAGGGTTACTCAAAAGGTCAATATCCATATTCACATTAAAAGTGCGAAGAGCGGCATTAAAGGAGGGACCGGCAGTTACAATACCCGAACTAAGGAGAAGCTTAGACTGTAAGCTAGCAGATTGAAGTCGAGAAGCAAGGAAGGCATAGTTCAAGACATCACCTGCAGAATATAAACCAAGCCCCCAAAAAGCAAAGGGTAAGGTGGCGAGCCTCCATTGCCAATCACCAAAACCAGGCCCAAAAGCAGTGACAATGCGTTCCAAGGAAGAACGAAGTGCAGCATCAAAAGAAACCTGAGCACAACCAAAGACCCGAGGAGAACATGTGCGCATAGAAAAGTATAGCTTAGAAATACCAGCACATGTACGGAGAAGCAACAACTCGCATTGAGGATCATTAAGTTTGGCAACCGCATCCATAAGTTCAATAGTTTTAGCAACCCTTTTCAGAACCAACTTACTACCAAACTCAAAATCCACACTGACAGGTCCACCCAATATTTTAACACCATGTGAGGGGCGAGAAATATTGGGGGAAACACCATCATACCCGCCGGGGTCCTCCGTGGCCAAAAATTTCGCTTTATCAACATTGAGGTGTAAGCCACGACAAGGTCCATCCCTCATAATCAACTCTAAAACCTTACCAACCACCAAGGTATCACCAATAATAGTGCCATCATCTAGATACCAAGCTTGAAGGGAAAGGTCAAAAGAATCTCTAATCTTACATGCCAGGGGATGTAATACTAAGGCAAAAAGAAGAGGCCCAAGCGGATCACCTTGTTGCACACCTTGATGAGACCAAAGAGTATGTTCACCATAATATAATCTGGCAGGACTAGAGTAACAGAATTCAACCCACTGCGAAATAGCCGGGAAATGAAGCCGTACCTCACGTAACATAACAGCCCGATCCACCATGCTGAAGGCGTTTTTAAAATCAACCAACAACATAGAGTATAATATAAATAATTTTTTTATTATTGTATATATCATTTTTTAATACGATTAATTACTAAGAGTCTTATTGATATCAATTAATATTATCAATAATACTATATATTTATTATTAATATTAGTCTTATTATAATTATTATTATCTTTGTTGTTGTAATATAAATAATGGTTATTGCTGTTATTATTAATATTAATATTATCAATAATATCATATATAACTTTTAGTATTATTAATAATTTTATTATTATTATTGCTATTATTATTAGTATTGATATCAATATTATCGTTTGTACTACATATAATTTATAGTGTCATGAATAATTTATTATCATCATTATTATAATTATTGTAATACAATAATGTTATTGTTGTTGTCTTTTTTTCTATGTGATATTATTATCATTTTTATATAAATAGTATCAATAATATTATATATATAATAATAATTATTTATTATTATTATTATGATTATTATTGTTGTAATATATATTATCATTATTATTGCAGTTATATATTTGTTATCCAATAATGTTATTGTTGTTGTCTTTATTATTATTATTATTATTATTATTATTATTATTATTATTATTATTATTATTCAGTAACTTCAGTTCAGCAAAACACGATTCAGTTCAGTTCAAATCAACAAAATTTAACTCAAAAGATACAATCTTAGGGTCTAAGGAGCCTCCTTAAGGCCATCTTAGCCACGCAATTCGAATATAATTAAATCAACTATTCATATACAATATAGTTAAAATATAGCAAAATAGTAAATAAATGTTTTAATTATTTTATTTTCTCTCTTTTTTTTTTTTTATAATTCTCGAAATCATTTTCTTTTTAATTTATTTTAAGTCCGGATTTTGAGCCCCTTATTTTTTCGATTTCTAGGTTCTAATCTACGATTTTTTTTTTTGCTTCATTTTCAAATTTTGAATTCAAACTCCATTACGACCAATCTCCTATCCAAAGCATCAAGCAAACAAAAAACTCACATGATGGATCTTCAACAAATTCGATATATCGTGACATTTAAAATTATTTGACACCGGAGTATTTGTGCACAATGGTGACTGATGTATCCGAGCTGATCGGCCACCAAGAATCAGATTACTCCCTCTGTTCTGAGCTAGAAAACCACTGTAGTTCCTGCAGAAGACGCCGGAATGGTCCCAGCACAAACTCTTCGATGCTTAAGCTGGAACAGGTTTCTGGAGAAATTCAAATGTAATGTGTGTACGTGTGTTTTCTTCTCTTGGCCTTGAAGGAGGACAGGCCTTCCGATATTTATAGAAGAGATGGGAACTTGTCCCTGAAATCCTGCCTTTGATTAGGGGAGATCCCTGATTTTCAGGGGCATGTCCCTGAAAATCAGGGATTCTACTTCTATGATGAAATCCCAGCTTTCCATGGACCATGTCTTATTTGAGCTGGACTCTTTCTAGCTTGCCTAATTGATGATGCCGAGGTCTATCTAGTTATGAGCTCAGAAAATAGACTTGGGGGTCGGATCTCCTTTTCAGGAAAGTTCTTCTCTGGGAATGCCGAGCTCATCCGCCCTCCGACCAACTCCAGGTAAGTAGTTCAGTTGGGTTTGCTTAAGAGCTGGGTTTAGTGGACCAAGTTTTTTAACAGACCTGAATATGTTGTCATCTAGGAGAGCTGACCTGTGGGATGACCTGCTGGTCTAGACCTGGCAGGTCTACACCTGTTGGGGGTAGACTTGTAGGGTCCGAGCTACACCTAGTAGAGCTAGGCTCTGAGCTCCACTCTCCAAGTTGTATACTAGGTCGGTGGGACCTACTGGAACTTCACACAATAAGCTGGGTCTTTAGTATTTGGACTTTGTTCCGCTATTTCAAGATGAACCACAATAAACCAGGCAGGTATATTTTGGGTCATATCAGCCAGTCTCCCTTACTCTAGTCGAACAAAGAATGAGACCGAGTAGAGTAGACTAAATATTTTTTTTATCCATAAGCGTAAAAGTTAAGCTCTAAAACACGACAAGACCCAATGCAGTTGTTCATTCTGTAGCTGATGAATAAAGCTAAAAGTACAATAAGGGGCCTCATGGACACACTGTCTTGGACTCGTGATATAGATGGGGCGATCTTAAGATCGAGGTGCTGATAGGCTAAGCCAAGACCAAGAGGAAAGGATTCCGAGCTGAGGCCTTCTATACTGAGAGACCTAGCAGAGGCCAAAATAATAAGAGGCCGAGCTAAGCAAGCTGTATATTGAGGGCGGTTCACCCAATCAAGTTTTTGGGTAGGTCACCCAATCTTCAAATTGTTGGGATTCGGTGCCTAAATTGAAGGCCCAGCAGAAGCGGTAAAACGAAAATTAATTCGATCCGAATCCCTACGAGAATCCATCGAGCTACGTATATACGAATATATAAACGAAATCACAAGAGATATAGAAACTCACCCTTGTAGTCCGTTGATGGAATGGATTCCTTCTCTTGAGCTATTCCCCAAGCTTTAGATGTATATTCCTACGATCCAAAGCACTCCAAGCACTTGAATGATCCAACGTCGAAATACAACGCCTCTACTTGCCACGAGCCGGAGAAACGAACGGGATGACAATCACCTTGCTATCCTCCAAGGATACAACTAGAGTTAAGTGATGAAGCTATTGAATTTGATGAATATACTCCAAGTATGTTTATCAAAATTTCTCTCAATATTTCTTGATGTTCCAAGAACAACCAAGAACCAAAATGAAGAAAACGAAGAAGAAAGACTTGAGAAAACTATTTTCTCTCTCTTGAAACCTCTCAACTCTCACGTATGGAATCTCTTCAAGGATCAAAAGGTGAGTTGTAATGAGAAGTCTTCCATCCTTTATTCAACTCCCACCCACATGATACAAATCATGCCACATGATGTCTAACCCCACAAAGTCGTGATCATGCATTAATAAATGGAAGAAAAGACAATGTGAAGGTGCGTGGAAGTAAAGGGGGTGGCCATCATGAAAAATGGACGAGTTCGGTTCGTTTCGGACTCCCGTGAGTCCAAATAGATAAACTCCGATCCGTTCCGATGTATTTGTGTCGATTAATTAACCCAACCAATTAATCACGTTAAATACATAATAACATAATTAATTTCTCCAAGAAATAATTATATTTATGAATTAAATTAATCACCCAGTAATTTATTTAATTCATTAGGCCGTAAATCAATTTATCCAATAAATTGATTTAGACATCTAATGTCCCAAATTAGATATCCAATATCTAATATTCATAAAGATAGAACAAGCTTGATTTATTCCGTGGTCAATCCTATTGCGCGACTCGGTAGGTCCGTCTCAGTCAGCAATGGGAGGAACTAAAGAGTAGTAGCACTACCTAGCCAGCCTGGCGGCCTACACTGTACCCCAACTGAGAATGAATGATTGGGATCATTCAAGAACCATTATGTCGTGAATACCAGTATACGTATAAACCCTTCTTTCAAATGACCCGATCAAGTTATAGGGTCACGGTCAGTCAGACCCTATCTGTACTTGACGCTATGCATGCGTTAGTGCAAATCGAGATCATTGAGCTCTCGTGTATCCAATACAACTAGCTCCAATGCTTTGGCCAATAACCGCATAGGACATATAACCCACTCACTAACGGGAGAAAGAATTCTATCTTGGTATTCAGTAGGACCTGCTACTTGCCCGTCAAGATGCACGTCGAGGTTGACCCCCACCTCCCGGTTTACACGGTCAAACTACTCTAATGAAAATCTTGACGTCACAAGCACGTCACTACTAAATCCTCAAGTCGAAGGTTCACGAATACCTATCACAACCTTTCGATTCTGTCATTGACTGTCCTGTAGTGAAATCCGTGTGACGAATCGAGGGTGAGTCGGTTATAGTATACTAATCGAATTAGCATACCTATAACGTGTGGTTCCACTAACCACTAGTGTTCGACAGGCACTCTCCTTGTCAAAGAACACGTCATACAAGTCTTCACATAAACGTAACGCCCAGTCAAGTTTCATCGACTTGCGAACGATTAAGTATTTAAGCTATAAACCTTTCCAGTGCCAACCCCTTTATCCTATAAGGAGTGGAACATTTTGCTCTCAAATACACGGACTAGTTTCTATATGTATATTTACGAGTTTGGAATGCCAGTAACTACTAGTAAATAAAGAAATATTCATTGTCTTATATTATTGATTTACATAATTACAAGTACAATGCCCTCACTCAACATCCTCTGAGTGGCATTCGAGGGCATACTCCTAACAATATCCCACTTGCACTCAATGCCACACACTATGGTATCTAATACCCATGTTCTCCAGATGACGCTCCAAGCTAGTATAAGAAAGTGGCTTGGTCAGTGGATCAGCGACGTTGTCGGCCGAGTCTACTATGTGCAGAACAATGTATCCCTTGCGAACAAATTCTCTTACGAGATGATACTTCCTCTCAATATGTTTGGTGCTGTTGTGAAACCTCGGATCCTTGACCTGCGCTACAGCTCCGTCGTTGTCGCAGTACAGCGGAACTGGCAGCTCAGCAGATGGTATCACTTGAAGTTCTCCCAGAAAATTCTTAATCCAGAACCCTTCCTTGGAAGCCTCCGAGGCTGCTTGATACTCAGCCTGACAGGTGGAATCAGCAGTCGCGCTTTGCTTGGCGCTACGCCAAGATACTGCTCCTCTATTAAGAGTAAATATGTAGCCTGAAGTAGACATCGAGTCGTCCTTTTATCCCTGGAAGTCCGAATCAGTGAATCCCACCACATCTAATTCTCCACCGCCATACATCAGAACGATATCTCTAGTCCTTCTCAAGCACTTGAGAACGTTCTTTACGGCAGTCCAATGTTCCCTACCTGGGTTTGCCTGAAACTTACTCACCATGCTTACAGCATGTGCAATGTCAGGTCTCGTACACAACATAGCATACATAAGGCTACCCACGGCCGAAGCATATGGTATATTACTCATTTCCCATCGTTGTTCCTCACTTTGAGGACACATCTTCGAGCTGAGTTTTATTCCATGTCGCATCGGAAGGAACCCTTTTTTAGAATCATCCATCTTAAACCGCTTTAAGATCTTATCTATATAGAGGGCTTGGGGAAGACCTATTGTTCTCTTCGCTCTATCCCGGTAGAGCCGAATACCAAGAATATAGGTTGCTTCTCCCAAGTCTTTCATGGAGAAATTACTCGAAAGCCAAGTTTTCATAGAACTGAGCATTCCCACATCATTTCCTATTAGTAGAATGTCATCCATATGTCATTTCCTATTGTATACACAAGGTTCCTCTTCATTTTGCACGTAGTCAAACTCTTTGACCGCCTCGTCAAAACAAAGGTTCCAACTACGCGACGCTTGCTTCAGTCCATAAATGGAATGCTGAAGCTTGCACACTTTCTGAATATCGACTTCGGACACAAAGTCTTAAGGCTGCTCCATATAGATTTCCTCCTTGAGAAATCCATTAAGGAAAGCCGTCTTTACGTCTATTTTCCATATCACATAATCGTGGTAGGCATCTATAGCAAGCATCATGCGAATAGACTTGATCATAGCTATGGGTGAGAAGGTATCGTGGTAGTCGTTCCCCTCTTTCTGGGTATAACCCTTTGCTACAAGCCTGGCCTTATAGGCGTCAATCTTTCCATCACCAGCAGTCTTTCTCTTGTAGATCCACTTATTCCCAATAGGCACTATGCCCTTGGGGTGGTCTACTAGAGTCCAGACTTGATTGACATGCATCGAGTCTATCTCAGCTTCCATAGCTTCACGCCATTTCGCGGAGTCTACATCCACCATCGCTTGGTCATAGGTCATTGGGTCGGTCTCTTGGCTATCACTTGGAACCTCATGGAGACCTAGTTCCTCCAAGTGCACAAGCCCATACCTCTTAGGTAAATGAGACACCCTACGAGACCTACGAGGTGGCTGTACTTGTGTTTCAGAAGGTTCGGTTCCAGTTTCTTGCACACGTGTCTCCCGAGGAGTTTCATTGTACTCTTCTAAAGAAATACTTCTGCCTGCTCTGCCTTCCTGAATGAACTCATCTTCCAGGAAGTTTGCTTGTAAAGCAACAACGATCTTTCGATCTTCGGGCATGTAGAATAGATACCCCATCGTCCCATACGGGAATCCAATGAAACGTCCCTTCGCGGACCTCGCTTCCAAATTTTCCACCTTAGTCTTCTTGATATAGGCGGTACATCCCCAAATCCTAATATGATTAAGACTTGGTTTCCTGCCCTCCCACATCTCATGTGGAGTTTTAGGAACGGATTTGGAAGGACATCTGTCCAAGATGTAAGCGGCAGTCAGGAGTGTATACCCCCACAGGTAAATCGGTAAGTCAGTATATCCCAGCATGGAACGGACCATGTTCAACAAGGTCCGATTCCTTCTTTCTGACACACCATTTAACTGAGGAGTACGTGGAGGTGTTAGTTGTGAAACTATTCCATGTTCCTTAAGGAACTCGTCAAACTCCATATTTATATACTCGCCACCTCGGTCCGACCGAAGTACTTTGATATGATTACCAATTTATTTCTCGACTAGGGCCTTGAATTCCTGGAATTTCTCAAAGACCTCGGATTTATGTTTCATTAAGTATACATAACCATACATAGTATGATCATCTGTAAACGTAATGAAATATTGATATCCATCACGTGGTGCTTCCAAAGCACCACATACGTCGGTATGGATTAATCCCAGTTTATCAGTGGCTCTTTCAAAAGTCCCTATGAAGGGGGACTTAGTCATTTTGTCTTTAAGGCAAGATTCACAAGTAGGAAAGGGATCCGATCCCAATGGACCCATAAGTCCATCTTTTTCCATCTTGTAAACCTTGGTCTGACCAACATGACCAAGTCTAAGATGCTATTTCAAAACTTGATTGGTTTCATCCCTACCACGTTTTCTAGTCATAGTATTCACAACTACTTTGTTGCTGAGATTTAGATGATACAATTCATTTAACAATGTAGCAGTACCCACTAGTTTATTTCGGAAATAAATTTTGCAGGAACCATCACCAATGAAAAATAAAAAGCCTTTTCGGTCCATGACCGGAATGGATACAATATTTTTGTGCCCCTTGGGCAAAACAAGTACATCTTCTAAAGGCAAAATAAAGCCGGATTCTAAACCCAAAAGAAGTGATCCTATGTCGGTCGCCTCGACACTATGCCCGCTTCCGACTGTGATCATAACTTCTCTAGCTCCAAGCTTCCTACTTTATTCCAGATCCTGATTTACGGTACAAATATGAGAACTTGCACCAGAATCCAGTATCCAGGAAGTAGAAAATACAATAGCAGAACAATTTGTTTCCAAAACTAAAAGTTCTGTACCTGAAGTGCCATGAAGAATCGGACAGTCTCTAGCCCAGTGGCCCAGCTCACCGCACTTGAGACAAGCATCCTTCATCTTCTTGTTCTTCGGAACCGTTGGGGCCTTTCTCTTGCCCTTGAAGTCCTTGACATGTGGTCCAGTCTGCTTCTTGATCTTTTTCTTCTTGTTCTTAGACCTCCGAGGTCCAAAAGAAATCACAAGAGCAGACTCCTTCATCCGTGGAGTCTTCATCTGGGACTGAGCGGTCACAAGTTTGTTCATTAGCCCAGCTAAATTACATGCAATCTCATTGCAGTTGAAGTTCATAACAAACTGTGAGAAGGAATCAGGGAGAGACTGAAGGATAAGGTCGGTTTGCAGAGAAGTATCCATTTTAAAATCAAGAGCCTCCAATCTCTCGATCATGGATATCATTTTGAGGACGTGTTCCCCAACCTTCTCACCTTCCTTCATCCTTGCACCGAACAGTTGCGTGGATATCTCATATCTAGCAGTTCTGCTGTGCTCACCATAAAGCTCGGTTAAGTGAGATAGAATCTGCCTAGCAGAAGTCATTTTCTCATGAGCTCTCTGAAGCTCATTAGACATAGAATCCATCATGTAAGCATGGACTTTTACGCCATCCTTAACCCACTTTTCGTGGTTTTCAATCTCTTCCTGATTGGCTCTGGTCCGCACAGGAGGCACCGGAATGTTCGTCTCCAAGACGTATCCTAGTGCCTCTATACTGAGGACAATCAGGGTGTTCTTTTCGAGTAGAATTGCGAGTGGATTCATAGTCATATTGAGAGTTATGTCTGCATTAAGTATAACAGATTAATTAGTGACTTGTTATATTATGATATGAGTATGGAATTAAGGTCTTTTCTATTCTTGTTACCCAGCTCCCACTATTTTTATCGGAATAACACACTCCCATGTGAAATCCGGAAGTATCGTCGCTCTACTTCATAGTGTTGATCGTGTTCTTTATAAATCTTAATAGAGGGCAACCGAACAGGTTTCTAGTCTATTAATTTTCATAAAGTGGTGTCCAACACCAACCCATCTAATGGATGATACGATCTTCTTTTTCACCTTGTTCACTCCCCTCAACCTATATGGTTTCTATGGTTCGTGAACAAGTTAAGTTTATCCCATCGACGCAAATCAGTTTCACAATTGAATCTTATCCGGCAACCTATCAGGTTTCTAGGGATAAAATTTGCTCCAACCGAAGGCATCTAATGCGCTCCCGGTAATTTATCCGTCCTCCCCGAACGACTACCCCGATAACTCGGAAGCTTAGCACATCCAGTTTGGATTTTAATTTTCCGAAAGCTCGATGGAGGGAAGGAAAACCTTGAAACCTTATAAACTTAATAATTTGTCGTGGGAGAATTTTCGCGATTAACGTTACACTTTGCACATTAATCATTTAAGCGCATTTTTCGCATTCATACAATATGAAACAACCATTCACAACCTAGTTACTACATACATGTGGTTCATGGACCGTTCCTAGAAAACAAAAACTCCGTAACCTAATTACAAGTCTTCGTCTTGAATCTTCCTCTTCTCGAAACGGATCTTCCTCCGGTCTTCATCATTACATATAAATTTTACATTGAAAATTGCATCCTATATACAAATATTTCTAGTAAAATAAATAGGCTCAAAACGGCCTTTACAATCCAATCGAATAAAACGAACGATTCAAAACTAAGTCCACGAACCACATCCCCATTCAAAAGCATTCATCCAATAAATACTATATAAATGGAAAGCGTAGAGATACATTGATCCAATCAACAATACGAACCGATCCAATCGATTCACACAATCGGTAATATAAAAACGTTCAAAATAATTCGGTTGATCACAAGTATTCCAATAAATTAATTTTCCCTTATAAAATGAAATACCATCAATCATTTTAATCATATTAAATCCAATTTAAAAATGTGGGAAAGAATACACGAAGAAAACAAGCCCGAAATGGGTCCGAAAAGGGCTGGACCGCGCCAAAACCCATCAAGCAAGCAAAGGCGCCACAGGCCGCGGCCCTCGGCCCAAACAGCCCATACAAAGCGGGCTGCAACAGACCACAGGCTGCGGCCCCGAGCCACAGGCGCGGCCCCGTCCTTCCGGACCACTCCCGGACCGTCCAACGGTAATTCGGGACTAGATTTTGGGCCGGATATCCAATATCTATATTTTTCAACATTCATATCTTCAATATAAATCATATTTCCCAGAAATTAAAGATTTATATTTAGACATAAGCTTACGAAAAATACAACTATAACGAACGAAAAACATATACCACGATTATGACTAAAATGATTCCAAATCATTTACCATCTATCGAGCATTCCAAATGCCAATATCATATATACGATCGCAAGAATTATCCTTCGATACCACTGTTGGGATTCAGTGCCTAAATCGAAGGCCCAGCGGAAGCGGTAAAACAAAAATTATTTCGATCCAAATCCCTACGAGGATCGATCGAGCTACGTATGTACGAATATATAAACAAAATCACAAGAGATATAGAAACTCACCCTTGTAGTCCGTTGATTAAATAGATTCCTTCTCTTGAGCTATTCCCCAAGCTTTAGATGTATATCCCTACGATCCAAAGCACTCCAAGCGCTTGAATGATCCAACATCGAAATACAATGCCTCTACTTGCCACACGCCGTAGAAACGAACGGGATGACAATCACCTTGCTATCCTCTAAGGATACGGCTAGAGCTAAGTGATGAAGCTATTGAATTTGATGAATATACTCCAAGTATGTTTATCAAAATTTCTCTCAATATTTCTTGATGTTCCAAGAACAACCAAGAACCAAAATGAAGAAAAGGAAGAAGAAAGACTTGAGAAAACTACTTTGTCTCTCTTGAAACCTCTCAACTCTCACGTATGGAATCTCTCCAAGGATCAAAAGGTGAGTTGTAATGATAAGTCTTCCATCCTTTATTCAACTCCCACCCACATGATACAAATCATGCCACATGATGTCTAACCCCACAAAGTCATGATCATGCATGAATAAATGGAAGAAAAGACAATGGGAAGGTGGGTGGAAGCAAAGGGGGCGGCCATCATGAAAAACGGACGAGTTCGGTTCGTTTCGGACTCCCGTGAGTCCAAACAGATAAACTTCGATTTCGTTCCGATGTATTTGTGTTGATTAATTAATCCAATCAAATAATCACATTAAATACATAATAACATAATTAATTTCTATAAGAAATAATTATATTTATGAATTAAATTAATCACCCAGTAATTTATTTAATTCATTAGGCCGTAAATCAATTTATCCAATAAATCGATTTAGACATCTAATGTCCCAAATTAGATATCCAATATCTAATATTCATAAAGAGAGAACAAGCTTGATTCATTTCGTCGTCAATCCTATTATGCGACTCGGTAGGTCCGTCTCACTCAGCAATGGGAGGAACCAAAGAGTAGTAGCACCACCTAGTCAGTCTGGCGGCCTACACTGTACCCCAACTGAGAACGAATGATTGGGATCATTCAAGAACTATTCTATCGTGAATACCAGTATACGTATAAACCCTTCTTTCAAATGTCCCGATCAAGTTATAGGGTCACGGTCAGTCAAACCCTATCTGTACTTGACGCTATGCATGCATTAGTGCAAATTGAGATCATTGAGCTCTCATGTATCCAATACAACTAGCTCCAATGCTTTAGCCAAAGACTTATGATCTCATCTACCAATAACCGCATAGGACATATAACCCGCTCACTAACGGGAGAAAGAATTCTATCTTGGTATTCAGTAGGACCTGCTACTTGCCCGTCAAGATGCACGTCGAGGTTGACCCCCACCTCCCGGTTTACAGGGTCGAACTACTCTAATGAAAATCTTGACATCACAAGCATATCCCTACTAAATCCTCAAGTCTAAGGTTTACGAATACCTATCACAACCTTTCGATTCTGTGATTGACTGTCCCGTAGTGAAATCCGTGTGACGAATCGAGGGTGAGTCGGTTCTAGTATACTAATCCAATTAGCATACCTATAACGTGTGCTCCAACTAACCATTAGTGTTCGACAGGCACTCTCCTTGTCAAAGAACACGTCATACAAGTTTTCACATAAACTTAACGCCCAGTCAATTTTCATCAACTTGCGAACGATTAAGTATTTGAGCTATAAACCTTTCCAGTGCCAACCCCCTTATCCAATAAGGAGTGGAACATTTTGCTCTCAAATACACGGACTAGTTTCTATATGTATATTTACGAGTTAGGAATGCCAGTAACTTCCAGTAAATAAAGAAACATTCATTGCCTTATATTATTGATTTACATAATTACAAGTACAATGCCCTCACTCAACATCCTCTGAGTGGCATACTCCTAACACAAATTTGAGGGTAGTTCACCCGATCAAATTTATAGGCAGGTCACCCAGTCTTCAAATTTGAGGGCAACTCACCCGATCAAATTTATGGGCAGGTCACCAGTCTTCAAATTTGAGGGCAACTCACCCGATAAATTTATGGGCAGGTCACCCAGTTTTCAAATTTGAGGGCAGCTCACCCGATCAAATTTATGGGCAGGTCACCCAATCTTCAAATTTAAGGGCAGCTCACCCGATTAAATTTATGGGCCGGTCACTCAGTCTTCAAATTTGAGGGAAGCTCACCCGATCAAATTTTTGGGCTGGTCACCCATTCTTCAAATTTGAGGGCAGCTCACCCGATCAAATTTATGGGCAGGTCACCCATTCTTCAAATTTGAGGGCAGTTCACCCGCTCAAATTTTTGTGTAGGTCACCCAGTCTTCAAATTTGAGGGCAGTTCACCTGATCAAATTTATAGACAGATCACCAGTCTTTAAATTTGAGGGCAGTTCACTCGATCAAATTTATGGGCAGGTCACACAGTCATCAAATTTGAGGGTAGTTCACACGATCAAATTTTTGTACAGGTCATCCAGTCTTCAAATTTGAGGGCAGTTCACCCGATCAAATTTTTAGGCACGTCACCCAATCTTCAAATTTGAGGGCAGCTCACCCGATCAAATTTATGGACAGGTCACCCAGTCAAATTTGAGGGCAGCTCACCCGATCAAATTTTTGGGCAGGTCACCCATTCTTCAAATTTGAGGGCAGCTCACCCGATTAAATTTATGGGCAGGTCACCCAGTCTTCAAATTTGAGGGCAGTTCACCCGATCAAATTTATGGGCAGGTCACCCAGTCTTCAAATTTGAGGGCAGTTCACCCGATCAAATTTTTGGGCATGTCACCCATTCCTCAAATTTGAGGGCAGTTCATCCAATAAGCTGGGTCTTTAGTAATCGGACTTTGTTTCGATATTTCGAGATGAACCGCAATAAACCGGGCAGGTATATTTTTGGTCATATCAGCCATTCTCCCCTACTCTAGTCGAGCGAATAATGAGACCGAGTAGAGTAGACTAAATATTTTTTTTATCCATAAGCACAAAAGTTAAGCTCTAAAACATGACAAGACCCAATGCAGTTGTTCATTTTGTAGCTGATGAATAAAGCTAAGAGTACAATAAGGGGCCTCATAGATACTGTTGTGCGGCAGATAATATGCCTCGATAGGCGATCGGCATCACGATCAGAAAAGCCAACCATGTAAGACATACTCCGGACAAACACCTAGAGTTCGGCATAATGCGGCGATCGTCTTTTGGTAACCAGCGATCGTCTTTTGATACCTGGCGATCGTCTTTAAAGAGCGGACCAGAGGCGATCATCTCATGCCACGTGGGGACCCAGCATCCGTCAAAGTCGTCGAAGACCGAATCTTGGACGATGGCCCACCCGCGGATCTTCAAAGGATACCGACAGATAGGATCATTGACCCCAGCCTGTCACCTACCACACCTACCGACAAGGCCGCCGAAAGGTACGAAGTGGGCCCTCCTCGGACAGCGACTCGCAACACGTGCTGGCTTCCCATTGGTTCACCCAGCTGGCCTCCAACTGCAACCTCGGACCTCAAGGGAACAGGCCCACGTGACGGGACGATCGGCCGTTTTACTTTAATATAGAAAACGGCGATCGCCCGCGATCGCCTGAGGGATTCCAATTACCTTGTCCCCTATAAATAGAGGACTCATTGTTGCGGCCAAAGAGAGGCGAATTCTACTACGAATTAAGTGCAAAATACACACCAAAGAGAGAATCAAAGGCTCTTTTGGCAACTACTAACATATTCATAGTGATATTCATACACATTCATCATATATCCCAAGCAAGAACTCACAGATTCATCTATCTGGTTCTTCCGGCAATCTACGCGCTCTAAAACCTAGATAACTAGAAGTCTTTACACTCCTTGTATCAGATTCTAACATTAATATTTGTACTCGACAGTATATTTATTAATAACATCTCGCGAGAGCATTCAAGCCTGGGATTAACAACCCCGGCAAATCTTGTGTTATCTATTTTCTCACGGAAGTGTTCTCGCATTTGTTTGTTACTCGATCATTCCAGCAATACTATCTCCGGATAATATTTTGGGTAACAACAATTGGCGCTAGAAGAAGGGGATCTAAACCTTCATTTTTATTCCTACCGTCTCGAAGAACACTCACTGTTCTCCGGACATATACTTGAAGAAACACTCACTGTTCTTCAATAGAAAAACCTTCAGAAAATGACATCAGCAACAACCTCCAAGAGGGCCACCCTGAGATCTGCCGGAAATCTTATTCCGGCGAGGACCGAATCCCGGCCACGGCGGAAGGCGGCCGTGGCGGCTAGGCTCTCACTCCCGCCCCGAGGAACGGTTCTAGCCTCTCACTCGATCGGTTCCGGACATCGGAGCAGTTGAGGAGGCTATAGCCATCCTCGGGGAGCAATGAGAGGGCCGCGATTCGCCCACCGTCACCCGATCGGCTAACCAGGGCAAGCAAACGGAAGCTCAAGGGGATCTATGTTGAGAAATCGACAGAAAGCCCCGAGCCGCAGGGGAAGGCTCTCGTAAGGCGGGACGATTCCGTCTTCAGCCGCCTAGGGAGCGATCCCTCATGGCGACCTGGGCACTCAGGCCCCAGTCGGGAGACATCGGTATCTGAATCCTTTACCAGGAATTCGGCATATCCGACTCCCAAGAGACAGGTCGGTCAGCGAGCCCCTGCTCGCCCAAGGAAGGAACCCACTGGCAGGGAGCTCGTCATTCACCACGGGGCTAGGGGATCGGTACACGATCGCCTTGGTTCATGCTCTGAGAGCCAGTCGACAAGCAGTCAGGCGACGGCGATCGCCGCCATGCAACGCCAGCTGGACGAGGTGAAGGCGCTCCTGGAAAATGGGGCAGGCGCCAGGAGACCAATCGTTGGGTCAATCGAACCACTCGCGAATCAGATCGAGCTCGCCCCAGTCCAACCAACGATCAATCCCCCACAAACACCTCTATACGAGGGGAGATCGGATCCGGAAACCCACTTAAGCAAATTCCGGATCTACATGACCGGATGCAGAGCTTCAGATGCGACGAAATGTCGTATGTTCCCGTTAACTCTGGGCGATCTCGCCCACAGATGGTACACCTCACTACCATCTCGCTCAATCAATTGCTTTTAGAAGCTAGCGAACGACTTCACGTCGTACTTCGCCGCCAAAGTCGCTCGCCCTGAAGGTCCCCACCGCATGATGAAAATCAGGCAGGGGAAGGATGAATCGGATGAGGATTACGTCGACCGGGTAGACGAGATAGTCCTCACCGGTGAGCCCGTCAGCGACGAGATCGCTCTCAACTCAGTTATGAGCGGATTCCACGGACGTTCGCCCATGTTCAGACACCTCACAAAAGATATCCCCCCGACCTACTCGATCTTCCGCAACAAAGCCGCCGGCTTCCTGGACAGACAGAGGATGCTCTCACTCCGCTTGGAAGAGGGACCATCCGAAGAAGGAAAAGCACCTTCCCATGTCCAGAAGAAGGCGGTCGCCAAGCCCAGAAAGGCGATCGCCAAGCCGCCTGGCGAGTTCAAAGCCTTCGAGGATGTAGAGGTCCACCTTCTTCACAACCTCAACTTATCTCCGGCCCACATCTTCAACGCGATCAAGGGTCGCGAGTGGCTATCCAATCCAAAGCCAATAAGGGACCACGGTCACCTAGACCGTAGCAAATTCTGTGCCTATCATAAGAGTCCCGGCCACAACACTAGCCAATGCCGCGACCTTCTCAGACAGCTCTGGCGACTGTTTGAGGAAGGCAAACTGGACAACTTGGTCACCAAGCCGGAGCCAAGGACGGAAAGGACCGTAGGGCGCGAACGCCGACAACACGAGAGAACTCCTCCCAATCCGGTCGCCAGAATCGAGCATGAGCCGGAATACTCTGATGATTCGGTCCCACCGATCAACTCTGGCGGTCGGGTCAACATGCTTCAAGCAGGAGGTGGAAACCTCGGGGGTCTTTCCCCGGTTTCCACCATGTCGAACAGGAAGCGAAAGGCCGAGCTGAGGGCGTTCGCCGGGGTCCACGTCGTGGTACCTCTGGAGCCGACCATCTCTAGAGACGCGCTCATCACCTTTTCCAACAAGGACAGGGAAGGGGTGCAATGTCCCAAAGAGGATGCACTAGTGATCTCCGCTTGCATCCTTGGGAAGACGGTCGATCGCGTGTTGGTCGACAATGGGAGTTTCTACAACATCATATTCAAATCCGCCCTAGACCAACTCGGCAACTTAATCAAATTCATCAAGCCTTTCGACACCGTGCTCCAAGGGTTCGGCGACAACACAGTCCAAGCCTACGGGAGGATCAAGCTCTCCGTTGAGCTAGTATGCTTTTATGACCCCAAGGTTAGGATTACTAGGAACCTAAGCTTTGTAATCATAGATAGGCCCAGCATCTATAATGGGTTCTTAGGTCGCCCCTTTTTGGAAACCTTTGAGGCGGTCGCCTCATCTTTCTTTTACTGTATCAAATTCCCCACTGCCGATGGGACGGTCGGTACTGTAAAAGGAGATCAGCTAATGGCAAAGAGATGTTTGAATTACTCCTATGTTGTTACTTCTTTCAATACTTCCCATACTATATGTAACATTGAAGCGACCGACGATCAACCCATGGAGATCGACGAGCCTAACGCATCGTACCAACCCGACTCAGGGGACGCCATCTCTCATCAATTGACGGACGACATCGAGCCAAGGATCGGTTTCGAGCCGAGTCTCGACATCGATCTGAGGACCGAGTCCGGAGATCGAACCAAACGAGAGGCGACCGTCCCTGTCGAAGAGTTGGAAAGCATTACGATGGATCCGGATCACCCCGAACGGGAAGTACAGATCGGCGCAAACATCGACCACGAATTAAAGGGAGATCTGATCAACTTGCTACGTAGGAACATCGGAGTCTTTGCCTGGTTGCATAAAGATATGGTTGGCATAAGTCCGGAACACGCTTACCATTATCTGAAGATCGACCGGGCGATGAAGCCTGTTCACCAGAAGCGTAGGAAGTTCGGTCCCGAGAAATACGCGGCGCTCGACATAGAAGTCCAGAAGTTACTCAACAACAAATTGATCGGAGTAGCCACAGACGAACCACAGTGGGTCGCCAACGCGGTGCTCGTCAAAAAGCCAACTGGCTCCTGGAGATTATGCATTGACTTCACCGACCTCAACGCGGCATTTCCAAAAGATCACTTCCCGATGCCTCATATCGATCACCTGGTCGATAGCACGGCAGGTTGCGAAATGATGTCGTTTATGGATGCCTTCGCCGGATATCATCAAATCCCAATGGCGGAGGAAGACATAAAACACACATCTTTCCACAGAAAAAGACATATACTTTTGGGTCGAATGCCGTTCGGCTTGAAAAACGCGGGGCGACCTACCGATTAGTCAACAGGATGTTCGCCGATCAGATCGGCAAGACCATGGAGGTCTACATTGACGATATCGTAGTCAAAAGCCTCAAGAAGGAAGATCACCTCAACGATCTCGCCGAGACGTTCGCCATCCTTGAGAAGTTTAACATGAAGCTGAACCCCAAGAAATGCAACTTCGGGGTGGGCTCCGGGAAGTTCCTGGGGCACATAGTGAGCCAAAGGGGGATCGAGGCAAACCCCACCAAGATACAGGCGATCCTTGACATGCAGGAACCGCGAAACATCAAGCAGGTGCAACGCCTCACAGGTTGTCTAGCCGCCCTCAACCGTTTCATATCACGGCTTGGCGATAAAAGCAAGCCTTTCTTCACGACCATCAAGAACAAGAAGTTCGCGTGGACGAAAGAAAGCCAGGTAGCATTCGCCAAAATAAAGGAATATCTATCTAACCCCCAGATCCTGGCAAAGCTGATCCCCGGTGAAAAATTATTCCTTTACTTGGCGGCCTCAGAGGTCGCGCTGAGTGCCGTTCTGGTGCGAGCAGAGGGGCAAGCCCACTTACCGATCTACTATGTTAGCCAGGCGCTCCACGATGCTGAGACACGTTATACACCATTGGAGAAGATCGCCTATGCCCTTGTCATGAGTGTACGTAAGCTGAGGGCTTACTTCTTCGATCACCAAGTGGAGGTCCTAACAACTCTGCCTCTAAGACAAGTCCTGCACCGACCGGACACCAACGGGCGACTCCTCAAGTGGTCGCTGGAGATCGCCCAATACGGTATCACTTACGCTCCTCGCACGACGATCAAAGGCCAAGCTCTGGCGGACTTCGTGGTGGAATTAACGTTCCCTCACAACAGGCCAGTCGGCCGACTCCGCTGAAATTATACGTGGATGGCTCAATGACCAATGCGAGAGCGAGGCGGATTGTCCTCATTAGCCCCGACGGTCGAGTTTCACAAATGTTTGTGCGTTTCGGTTTCGTGCGACCAACAATGAAGCCGAATACGAAGCTTTGGTAGGCGGGCTTGATCTAGCCTCGCCTGGATGTTCGTCGCCTCCATATCTTCATGGACTCCCTTTTGGTCGTAAACCAAGTCAAGGGAGAATATGAGGCACGCGGCGAACATATGGTCAAATACCAAGAGCTGGTCGCCGAAATGTGCACAAAATTTGAAGAAGTACTAATCGAGCAAGTCCCGAGAGAGCACAACTCCCAGGCCGATGCTCTTTCCAAGCTAGCATCATCGGATGGGGCAGCCGACTTCTCCAATATCCAAATCACAAAGTCAGCAAGGCCGGCGATCGATAGGAATTTGGTTACCACGGTCGCCATCGCCGAAGAGAATTGGATGACTCCGTTCATCAAATACTTAAAGGACGGAAAGGTCCCTGACGACCGTGTTAAAGCTCGCCAACTCCAGCTTCGTGCGACCAGGTATACCCTATTGGACGATCGGCTTTACAAGCGAGCCTTCAGCCTTCCCCTCCTCAAGTGTATTACACCGGAGTAAGGCCGGCTCGTTTTAGCTGAGATCCATGACGGGATTTGTGGAAACCACGCGGGCGGGCGAGCCCTCATCCATAAGACAACCAGACAAGGATTTTTCTGGCCATCACTCCGGAAAGATGCGATCGCTTATGCCAGATCGTGTCATAGATGTGAGATAATGGGCCCCAACATTAAACTATCACCCGAACAGATCACCTCCATGTATAGCCCTTGGCCATTTGCGCAATGGGGCATCGACCTTATAGGTCCCTTGGCCTGTGGGGCTCCAGTGTAAGTTCGCCATCGTTGGGGTCGATTCTTTCGCCAAATGGGCTGAGGCCGAACCGCTCAACAAGATCGCCAAGAGCAAGTGATCAAGTTTATATGGAAAACGTCATATGCCGATTCGGTGCCCTGTGCCATCATCTCCGACAACGGGAAACAGCTTGACGGCTTAGAAGTCATGCATTCGTGAAAAGTGGGGAATCAAAGGTTATTCTCGAGCACCCTATCACCCTCGCATTTAACGAAAGCAGTAGAGGCGGTGAATAAGATCGTCAAACACACGATCAAAGCAAGACTCGAATCCGTGCAAGGACGATGGGCGGCGAGCTCCCGGACGTTTTGTGGTCCTACCGAACGACGACCCGCAATTCAACCGCGAAACCCCGTCGCCCTTACCTTCGAATGAGCGGTGATTCCTTCGTAGATCGCCGTCCTCGGCCATCGAACCGAGCAGAGATGACGACCGACAACGATGTAGCCCGACGAATCGACCTAGACATGCTCGAAGAAAGGCGGTGACCTCGAAATGAAGAACACAATCCACAAAAGGAGAGCCGAGAAGTTCTTCAATTCAAAGGTCGGAGAAAGAAGATTTCAAGTGGGCGATCTCGCCCTTAAGAAGATCCAAACCCACACGGGCGTTTTGGTACGAATCGAGGGACCTTTCAGAGTATCCAGATGGCTAACTAAAGGAGCCTACGAACTGGAACATCCTGACGGTACTCCGGACCAATACCCCTGGAACGCCGTGCATCTGAAAAAAATACTATTAGTGATAAATTTGTATTCAATTTCAATGATGTACAAGGAATATAATGAGATTTTTTCCTATCCCATCTATTATGGCGATCGCCCCACCAGGCATATCGCATATCGCCGACGATCGCTGATCACGACGATCCTAGGTAAAATTGATGCAGCCATGGTCCTGGAGGTCGATGGAACCGACAGCTTCGCCCATGCAAGGTTCCTTTGGGCCGAGATCGCCCGCCCTTCGTTTAAATACGAGGCCGGCGTAGCCTAAGGACCCTCCAAAATAATCAGTAGGCACGATCGCACGTCCTCAAGGTACACCATCTAACATGGTGAACCCGAACAATGCGACGTGCCGTTACCCCCGTCTCAACGTACACCGTCGAGTATCGCCATCTTCATGGCGGGCCGAGGTGGAAGCAGAGCTGACAAGCCGCGGACGTGGTGTCGAATAAGCCGACAACACTCCGCACAAGGACTCCTCCAGACCGAGATCGCCCGCCTTTCGTTTTAACACAAGGCAGGTGTAGCCTAACGGAGGACCCTCACAAAAAGTGAGTCGCGGGATACACAATATCCCTCGCACACGAAGACACGATTGGGGAGATCGGTCCATCGAACACCCCAACCACACATGACTCTTCAGAATCGGCAAAATGAAGATAGCTCGCTAGACAAACTAGTCTTTGTTTCCTTACTTACAATAAGTGAACAAAAACAAGGGGGCAGGGATAGGTCGAGCTAATCTCAAATACGATCGAACAAAGAGGAACCACACTCGATCGGCTTCGCTCAAAAACATGCAGGGCGATCGGGGTCGTCCGGCGAAAATTACAAGTAAGAATTCCGATTCAAAACATGTCAATGCTTTCAAACACTCAGACAATCGGCCGGACGAACAAAAAGTCGAAAGCAAATATACACGTACTCATAAAAATTGCACGCAAACAATCAAAGGCGATCGCATATAATACATTACGCAGTATGAACAAAGGAGTATTTTATTCATAACACAAGCTTCATACATTACGAGGCCCGAAGGCATTACAACAAAAAGTACAAGTTTTGGAGGAAAAACAAAAATGCCTCTCAAGGCCCCGCCTGCTGGTCTTCGCCCTCGGGTTGCGGATCGGCTTCGGCCTCGGGATGAATGAGTTTTCCCGTATACCAACTCAAGTCGATCCCGAAGTCGGCTAAGTCAAGGATCGGCAAGGAGAACTCCGGGTGCAGAGGATTCGCGAGGGCGTAGGATTTGAAGCTCTCCATCAAGGGACCAATCTCGATCCCTGCCTTCTTTGCGGCTCGAACAGCGTCAGCATAGGCCAAGTAATAGGCGAACTCGCCGGCGAGCGCCACACTTTGGTAGGGATCGGTCTCGATCGCCTTCAGTTGGCCCTTCAACTCCACGACCATTTTCTCAGCCTCCGCCAGCTCGGAAACCTTGGCGGCATTCTCACAGTGGGCCTTCTCCAGCTCCTTCCTCGCCACGTCCAGCTCACCGCTGAGCCGATCAACCATCGCCTTCAGTCCGGCCGCCTCCTCCTGCGACGCCGCGAGCTTCTGGCGAGTTTCTTTCTCCTCATCACGGGACCGATCGGCAGCCTCCTTGGAGCGGCTCAGCTCCTGCATCAATCGATCCACGTCCTGCTTAGCCCTTTTGGCCGTCTCCTCATACTCCTTCTCCATAGACCGGATCCGGTTAGCATCCTCGATATTTTTGTTCCGGGCGGCCTCGAGGTCGCGATGGAGATGAGCAGTGGAGGGTCGCCTCAAAATCCCTAGCGGCTGACGGCCATCGCCGCCCCAAGAGCCAGGCAACGGCCGCCGCATGGCGTCTCAGATCGCCGACGAGCGATCGCCGAGATCGGCCGCCCAAGCCTTGGGCGAGAGGTGATAGCTCGCGAACGTAAGGTGGACTTCGAGAGATCATTGGAGCCTTGCTCGACAGAAAGTCCAGCACCATGGGAGCAACGTCCGGATCGGCAAGACGAACCCTGCAGCGCAAACCAAGGAAACCAAGGAGTTAGCTTAAACCTTACTCAGAACGCCTAGCTCGGAAGGTTCAAACCATTCTCACCTGTTGACCAGCTCTGGATCACGGCCAAAAAAGGGCTTTCCCCGAGGAGTCTCGGCGTCAGCGATCGCCGTCCTTTTCAAAAAGCCGGCAGAGGTCCGGGAGCTTGATGCCGATGGCCTGGGACCAGACCCCTCCGCCATCGGAACGGAAGAAACAGGGGGAGCGGCGATCGGCGGCTCCAAAATAGCTAAATCCGCCTCAGCCGACGGAAGGGACCCCTCCGGCCTCCGCCTCTTGCGGCGCTGGAGCTGTTCCTCTTCCTGGACCACCGGCTCGGCGACCGGCACCGCAGCGGGCCTCACCACAGGGGCAGGGCGAGACGACGTTGCAGCAACGTGACCCGTTTTCTTTCCCAGATGAAGGCGACCGATAAAACCGGGATTAGACATGGCAATCTCCTGCGGTAGATCGGCGATACGGGGAAAATAAATCTCTGCCAAAGAAGAAACTCAAACAAGTTAGACACTTACTTAGACATGGCGACCTCTTGTAGACGATCGCCTCGCAGAAGAGAGTGGATGAAAAGTCATACCAAGGACCTTCAGGTGGCGAGGGAAGCGAAACAGTCGAGCTCCCAACCGATGAGATTCTTGGCTGACTGATTGAACGTCTTTATAGGAATCCGGCAATGCGCGAATCCGCTCCCAGACGATCGAGAAATCAAAAGGGAGATCGTCGATCGATGGAACAAGGGATCCTGCAAAAAGGGAAATAAATTAGATCAGTCCAAGGAGTATCCAAACAAAGGGAGAATGGAAACCCTTACTTGGATTCCTCTCCCGAAAATTGGTGGGGATATCCAACTCCTCCTCCGGCGGTTCGCTCGATGCCGACCTCCATGCACCACCAACCCAGCACCACTTTGTCAGGTCGCCCCGAGCCTTGCTCGGCACCCCAATGACCACCCTACCCTGGCGACCTTGGATATGGTAACCGCCGATCGATCCCTTCTGCACAGTCAGCTTAAAAAGATAATTCATCTCCAGCGCAGAAGGCAAGCGAAACAACCTGTGACCGCCAAACAATGTCAATGTGCTGATAATCTGCAGCCAGGCGTTCGGCGTCAACTGAAGAGGCGCCAAATTCCAGGCGATCAGTAGATACGAAATGGCGAACGGCAAGGGAAACCGCAGTCCGGCAGCCAGGGTCATTTCGTTGATGGCGACCATACCCTCGGGAGGCTGGTCGGCACGTTCGTTCTCGGAGGGCACGTGCAATGACACATCAGAGGGGATATGATATTTGACCCTCCAGCGGGTCATGTCCTTCCAGGTCGCCGAACTCCGAATCTGACCAAGAGTCCATTGAGACGGGTCAGCAGCCCGAAACTCCGTCCGCTTCACATGAACGTAGGGATGAGCGGCGGAGTAAGCCTCAAAATCAAACTCCGGACAGGGCCCGGCAATCCCCTCCATAAGTTTAGCAAAAGCCGTATAGACGGGGCCGGAGACGCTATCTTTTTCCCAAGACAAACGCATCAGTTCGTCTTCCTCCACCGGCGACGCATCTCGCTCCTCCGCCGCCGCAGATCCCGCCACTACGGCCTCGTTGAAAAGCTCCTCAAGCTCTGCGGGTGCAATCCCCGCACGAATAGCCTCTGCGGCCATTTCCATGGGGATTCCCACAGGAATTCCCTCCCGGTCCGGCGAAGCCGCGGCGGCAGAAGTGCTTCCGACCTCGAAGACCTTAGATCCTCCCGACATATTCTCAAAAAATTAAGGGAGAAAGAAGAATTGGGTTTCTTACCTAAAGAAAGGAAGACGGTCGGCACAACAAGCTCCAGAAATTTCTGCAGAATTTCGGCTATGGATACAAAGGGCGCGTAAAAAAGTGAAGAGAAGAAACACAGGCCCCTTTTATAGATGGAGACGAGGGTCTAAATGCAAATAGGAGAAACCTTGAGGGCTGGATCGCAACCGTCACATGGGGACGCATTAAATGCCGCCCTCGAATCCCGCAGATGCGTCTTTTCGAGGGCATGCCAACCGACAAGACCGACAAAACCGTCGGACTCCCCCAACTGCGGCGCGACGCGTGTCCCTGCCACGTTAGAAAGCCCGCCTCCTTTTCCCGCTGCTCCCGACGCGAAAAGAAGGTCGTCCATATTTGAAGTCAGATCGGCTGATCGTTTAAACATTGGCGATCGCCAACAGTGCCACCTTACCCCGTGTTTTCAACATCGAGGCGAGCTGGGGGGGCAATTGTTGTGCGGCAGATAATACGCCTCGATAGGCGATCGGCATCACGATCAGAAAAGCCAACCATGTAAGACATACTCCGGACAAACACCTAGAGTCCGGCATAATGCGGCGATCGTCTTTTGGTAACCAGCGATCGTCTTTTGATACCTGGCGATCGTCTTTAAAGAGCGGACCAGAGGCGATCATCTCATGCCACGTGGGGACCCAGCATCCGTCAAAGTCGTCGAAGACCGAATCTTGGACGATGGCCCACCCGCGGATCTTCAAAGGATACCGACAGATAGGATCATTGACCCCAGCCTGTCACCTACCACACCTACCGACAAGGCCGCCGAAAGGTACGTGGGCCCTCCTCGGACAATGACTCGCAACACGTGCCGGCTTCCCATTGGTTCACCCACCGGCCTCCAAGCGCAACCTCGGACCTCAAGGGAACAGGCCCACGTGACGGGACGATCGGCCGTTTTACTTTAATATAGAAAACGGCGATCGCCCGCGATCGCCTGAGGGATTCCAATTACCTTGTCCCCTATAAATAGAGGACTCATTGTTGCGGCCAAAGAGAGGCGAATTCTACTACGAATTAAGTGCAAAATACACACCAAAGAGAGAATCAAAGGCTCTTTTGGCAACTACTAACATATTCATAGTGATATTCATACACATTCATCATATATCCCAAGCAAGAACTCACAGATTCATCTATCTGGTTCTTCCGTCAATCTACGCGCTCTAAAGCCTAGATAACTAGAAGTCTTTACACTCCTTGTATCAGATTCTAACATTAATATTTGTACTCGACAGTATATTTATTAATAACATCTCGCGAGAGCATTCAAGCCCGGGATTAACAACCCCGGCAAATCTTGTGTTATCTATTTTCTCACGGAAGTGTTCTCGCATTTGTTTGTTACTCGATCATTCCAGCAATACTATCTCCAGATAATATTTTGGGTAACAACAGATACACTATCTTGGACTCGTGATATAGATGGGGCGATCTTAAGATCGAGGTGCTGATGGACCAAGAGGAAAGGATTCCGAGCTGAGGCCTTCTATACCGAGAGACCTAGCAGAGGCCAAAATAATAAGAGGCCGAGCTGAGCAAGCTGTATATTGAGGGCAGTTCACCCGATCAAGTTTTTGGGCAGGTCACTCATTCTTCAAATTAGGGGGCAGTTCACCCGATCAAATTTATGGGAAGATCACCCAGTCTTCAAATTTGAGGCAGCTCACCCGATCAAATTCATGGGCAGGTCACCCAGTCTTCAAATTTGAGGGTAGTTCACCCGATCAAATTTATGGGCAGGTCACTCAGTCTTCAAATTTGTGGGCAGTTCACCCGATCAAATTTTTAGGCAGGTCACCCAGTCTTCAAATTTGAGGGCACTTCACCCGAAATAAAGCTGACGTATAACTGCGATTTTAGATCTTTTATTTTAGACCTAAAAATAAAAAGTTTTGTCCCGATTCCTATCCAAACCAACACACCCGTTCTTCTTACCCCATAACTATGAGAAGATATGAAATTTTCTTGAAGAATTTCACCTTGCATCAATGGATAATGGTTAAAACTTATCTCCAAGGAAAATTCATGGCTGATAAAAACTTATCTTTGCATCTAATGAAATAATTCGTGTTTGGTTGAATCTAGATATGGATAATAATTCTCACATCTCAACTCAATGAATGACTCGATATCACTCGGTCCCACAGACGGCGCCACTTGATGTATCCGAGCTGATCGGCCACCAAGAATCAGATTGCTCCCTCTGTTCCTAGCTAGAAAAACCACCGGAGTTCCTGCAGAAGACACCGGAATGGTCCCGGCACAAACCCTCCGATGCTTAAGCTGGAATAGGTTTCTGGAGAAATCCAAATGTAATGTGTGTATGTGTATTTTCTTCTCTTGGCCTTGAAAGAGGACAGGCCTTCCGATATTTATAGAAGAGAGGGGAACTTGTCCCTGAGATCCTGCCTTTGATTGGGGGAGATCCCTGATTTTCAGGGGTATGTCCCTGAAAATTAGGGATTCTACTTTTATGATGAAATCCCAGCTTTCCAGAGACCTTGTCTCGTTTGAGCTGGACTCTTTCTAGCTTGCCTAATTGACGATGCCGATGTCTATCTAGTTATGAGCTCAGAAAATAGACTTGAGGGTCGGATATCCTTTTCGGGAAAGTTCTTCTCTGGGAATGCCGAGCTCATCCGCCCTCCGACCTACTCCAGGTCAGTAGTTCAGTTGGGTTTGCTTAAGAGCTGGCTTTAGTGGACCAAGTTCTTTAACAGACCTGAATATGATGTCATCTAAGAGAGCTGACCTGTGATATGACCTGCTGGTCTAGACCTGGCAGGTTCACACCTGTTGGGGGTAGACTTGTAGGGTTCGAGCTGCACCTAGTAGAGTTAGGCTCTAAGCTCCACTCTCCAAGTTGTATACTAGGTCGGTGGGACCTACTGGAACTTCACACAATAAGCTGGGTCTTTAGTAATCAGACTTTGTTTCGTTATTTTGAGATGAACCGCAATAAACCGGGCAAGTATATTTTGGGTCATATCAGTGACAATGGTCAGTCTCAATTTAATTTTGATAGGGTTTCCATATTTTGTATGGTTCTAGTGACATTTTGTGCAATTATTTCCGTAATTATTTGTGCATGTGATTACATATATTATGCAGTATTCTGGTGACTTTATTGTGCAATGTTTCCACAATCCTGTGTGCATGTGGTGACACAGATTATTGTCAGATTTATTATGTTGTAGTATACTTGTTTCTACATGCTATCCCATGGATGGTAACAGTTCGAGTTGTTTGGCATCATTTTTTTGTGTATAATAGTGACAATTGTGTGTATCATTCAAGTATGAAAGTGTTTTCACAAGTATGTATTATTTTGGTTATATTTTGTGCAATTCGAATTTTGTTGCAGGATTATGAGTTTTTGTTTAGAATTTTGTTGAACAATTCGAATTGGGTGACAAATAAAGAAATGAATTCATCAAAAAAGGAATGAATTCATGAAGAAATGACTGAAAAAAGAAATTGATATGAGATGCACTACGCCATAGATGGCCTACGACAACTCCTACAAAATGTTGCAAGAAGCAAAAAAAAACATTGATGTAGACAAGAAAATCAAAACAGCAACACTTTTTTGGTGTTGCACTTTTCACCGCTGCCGTAGGTCCTTATAGCAACACTTATGTCACCTACTGCAACACCACTCCTTTTGTTACCATAAGACTGCAAGGCATCGTTAAATATAGTCTACATTGACATTAAACAAGTGTTGCAGCAGAGGTCAATTTTCTGTCCAGTACCTACTGGACTGTCTGCCTCAAATACACTAGTAGCGTGCGCTAATGGTGACAGTTAGCATGCGCTACTAGTACTTAAATAGCGTGCGCTAAAAAGGGAGTGTAGCGTGCGCTACGCCTCACACACAGGTGATAGTATCGCAACAAAGATCTAAAGCAGCAACGATCCGAACAAGAAAGAGTAAATTCCAAATGATATGAACTCCAAGATCAACATCGACAACATCTCAAAGTGTTTACAGAGCGACAAAATAGGAAGAACGACAAGGTCAAACAGTCAATAAAAAGTACCAAACAAAAAAGCAGGAGCTAGTTAGAAATTTTAAGTTACAAAGACTTCGCTAATTTTATAATTACTGAAGTAAAAAGTGTTAAATTTTATTTTTTTACCAAAAAAATTTTACAATAGTGAAGTGTATATTTTAAGCCTCAATTTTTTTCTTTTGGCTCCAAAAAACACCCGGACTTCCCACCATTTCCTCCCCAAAATTTTTCCCACAACTCCATTTTTTCCCACCCCACTTTATTTGGGATATTTCATGTTCGACGAGCGGACAGGTAAGGGCTTGCCTCTTTACTTTTACGATTGAAGTTTTTCTTTGTCTCTTTCATCCTCCGCCGCAATTACCACTGTCAAACCAAAAAACCCTTTCTCTACCGTTCAATTTAGCTCAGTTTAGGGTTCGAGGTTTTTTCAGTTTCAATTTGGGGTTTGCTAGGTCAAAGACACCGATGTACGAGGTATTTGGTAGCTTTTAATTTAGATTTTCTAGGTCGAAGACGCAAGTGATGTTAATTGGGAATCATGTTTCTGTATATTGTCTTTGTTGATAGTATTGGTGGTGATTCTGTCTGAGTTTATTTAGTGTGTATGTATGTGAGTATTGTGCAAGATTTAATGCAAATTTTAGTGTGTTTGTTAATTGGAAGATTGTTAAAATCAGGGGCCCACAGATGGGCCCACATGTGGGGCCCATGGATGGACCCCTTATGTCGGCCCATATGTAGGGTCCGATGTGAGCCCCAACTGTGGGCTCCATATCTGTTAGGGACCCTGTTGCAACACTTTTTTGCAACACTTTTTAAATTTCTGCAACACCTTTTTGATAAGCAACTGCAACACAATGTACGACCTACTACAACACTTTAACAAAAAAAAATGACAGGCAATATTTGTTTATATTAATTACCAATCCATTACAATCCAGAATCCATCCATTCAAAATACAACCCATACTATCCATCCATCCAAAATATCTAACCAAATAAAACCCCTCCACACCATATAGTTATAAGTCTACCACCAAAACAAAGACCCTCCACACTATCCATCCACCATAAAATCTAACCAAGCACATAGAGTTATAAGTCTTAAATTACATAATGGAAATAGTTAAACAGCTTAAATACAATGACCAAAAGCCATGAAATACAGTACTTAAAAAACAAAAAATCTAAGATGTAGCATCTCCTCCGATAATAGGAGTGCCGTTGTCGTTATCACTTGATATTGTGGGACAAAGTTCCACCAAATTGATGTTCATGCTTGTGTTTACTTCGCCTAATTTCTTAAGCACCCAAGTTAGGTTCTCCTGCACCTTATTCACCTGTGCATCTACTTCTTCTTGGACCTTCTTCTCCAGCTTTTATTCCATTTCGTCAACAACTTCTTGCCTGATTTTGATCTGTCAAGTCACTGATCTGCGAGTTTGTTGTGCCGAAAGTGGAGCATTTGTCAGACTTTACACATCTGATTCTTTGGCCTAAACACAAAATTACAAATATAACGTAAAATAATGTCAAGACTAGGACTCAAACAAACAAGACTACGGTCCAAAAAGAAAACCCTCCCAACCAGCTATGAGTGTTATAGTTATCCAATGGTAAGTATGTTTAGGTGAATTTTGTAGTGTTATAGTTATCCAATGGTAAGTATGTTTAGGTGAATTTTGTAGTTAATCAGTTACGACATCTCAATCCATTAATTCATGATTGATTATGATTTTATCCAATGGAAATAACTTGTTTACTTCACAAAAACAATTGTGGATGTTGCACTATGAATATTTTATATTTTCTTCAAACACATGCATGTGAAGTGCAAAGTAACTTCACAAGAATATAGTGACAGACAGGAACGTAACCTCACTATTGGCGAATAAGCCCATTGCAGCATAGAACTTAAAAAACAATTGGTAAAACATTTATTAATCAAACAGTGACATGTTAACAGTAAAGTTATTTCAAATCAAGCACTGAAATCAGTAGGACAACCGACAACTAAAAGATTGCAGGTGGAATTACATGAGACTCACATCGACATGGAGGGAAAGCTTTTCAATTTGCTCGCTGTACTGAGGCAAAGCTTGAACCATCTTTTGCAAGTCCCGAGTCGACAATTAACCACCATCTCTGCATTAGTTAAAAAATATAAGAGACCATAAGATGCAAAATAACTAACAGGAACTATTACAAAAACAAAAGTTCATATTGTTATCATTGTGGATGACCGATTACTTGTATGCTATTAACTAAATTAAAACTTTTCTCCAATAAATATTATCTGATTAATGGTGTAACACACCGACTTCCAAGCACTACTTTTATGATAAAGATAAAAAAGACATCAAACACTTATAATTTTGCAAGACTGCAAATCTGTAAGAGTCTGAGCCTACTCAAATGGGAAAATTGGGATGAACCAAGTAATATAAAAGGAAAAAGTTCTAAAGATAAGGTTGCGCCAGTGATATCAATTCAAATAAATATATAAATAGAACATATTAAAACCTGCAATACCAGATAAATCTCACGCGCGGAAAATGTTAATCTTAAATGATAATATAACAATTTGAACTTCTGGGATCATGAGTGACGTATAGGTTAGCATACCAATGAGTAGTAAAGCTTGTGTATGAAGTCAAAGAAACTACACACATTCTTCCTTCTTCACTTTATCTAAATGGAACAAAATAATCAGACAAGATACTGAAATCAAAAAGAGAAGTCACGGTGCAAATGCAAATAATAGTACAAACTGTCATTGTAAGTGGTAACATAAATTACTCTAAGTCAAAAAATCACATTAATTACATTATCTTAAGTACACAACATGATTATTACCGCAAAAACCTCAAATCAAATTGATTTTTATTAGTCCATAGGAATAGAGCAAGATCAACTCTACTCTGCAGATCAACAAGCACAACAAGTATTCCGCGGCAAGCGGATCAATAAACGACACAACTCAACAATCAACGAATAAATAAAAATGAAAATCAAAAAGATAATGCCGCGGCCAACAGGAAAAATAAAATAGTAAATAGCGAAGGGTCAAGCAGTTATACTTGAGCGGAAACTCGGATTCCGTATCACCAAAAGCAACTCAGACTAGATACCCGATAAAAACATGCTCTGATACCACTATTGAGTATTGATCCAAGCTTAAACAAATAAGAACTAACAATAAAATGAGTATTACAACCAAGATAACTACTACATAGATTATATTCTCGGGAAAAGGGTTTAAGGATTACAGATCAGTTAAATAATAACCAATTGAAGCAGATTAGAAAATTAATTGAACAGTGAACACAATGTACGGAGAAATTTTCAATCAATATCCAAGATCAGTAAACCCGAACGGATCTTAAGAATAACCAAGTCCCGAACAGATCTGGAGAATAATCCAAAACACAGCAGTTTAGTTCTTAACAAACAAACACTTTAAACTCGAAAAATGAACCGCCCAGAATTTATATGTATACTATATATTAATAATAACCAATATTATAAATATAATATATATATATATATATTGCAGATTAGGAAAACGAATAATAAGAGCAGCTTACCAAACAATAAGAACATATTAATAAATAATCGAAAGTAAATTAAACTGATTAATAATAAGAGCAGCTTACCAAACAATAACAACCAAGATAACTACTACATAGATTATATGTGTCGTCGTTTATTTACATCGGCCTTTGTTTGCATAGAAGATCAACTCTACTCTGGAGATCTTCCCTTTTTGTTTTCAAGTTTGAATCATCAACCTTTATGTGTCTCTACAGGTCAAATTACATAATGGACAAACAAAAATTAGAAAATCGCATAGTTCTTTAGAACCGAGAAGCACTTATTTTATTTCTAAGTAATTAAGTTAGAAGAACCAAGAACCAGAAACCTCATCAGAGATTGGAATTTCAGAAAAAACCGAACAAACCGTCGCGCTGGCCGATATCTCGTCGGAGTCGCCAAAGAACCAAGAACCAGAAACCTCATCAGGCCTGAACTCATGGCCGAGCCCAAGTCATCAACCCAACCTTCGGCCTAAACCTGCAAAAAACGCTCGAATCAATCCTAACCCGATCCAAGATTGGAATTTCAGAAAAATCAAACAAACCTATAATCAATTTCCACGGCCCGATTTCGACAATCCAGGGCCGCGGCCGAACCCAAACATCATGGCCCGAGTAATCAGACCTCAGGAACCAAACAGAAAACAACAAACCTAAACCAAATCAAACTCAGATCTGACTTACCTTTCATCTGAGTTCGTCCGATTCAAATAGCCCTTAACCAAAGCTATTGGCGGTTAGCCACCCTCAAACATGAAACTAAATCCGCGAACCCCTGAACCCGAAGTCAGCGACCACCCAGAACCCACACCTTGGCCCCGAGCTACCATCGATTGCCTTGTAGTCGAGTGTGTGTGTGTGTGTTCTGCAATTTTATTTTTTGGCAGAGAGAGAGAGAGAGGTGTAGAGACGATGAGAAGAAAGTGAGAAATGGGGGATGGGGGGTCGGCCGCGATGTATAGGGTAAGCGGGCTTCGAGCTAACTATTCGGCTAAAAGTTCTTGATTTAAACGGCCAGAATATTGGGCTTAACCCTAACCCTAACGGGTTTAAACGGCTAAACGCTAAATATTTAAAAATCTATTTTTATTTTTATAAGTAAAAACAATAACAATATATTTTATATATATAGTAACAACTATACTATAATAAATATAACAAAAAATACACTTTTATGCATATATATATATACACACACTATATTAACAAATACAGTAATAATATATATTATATATAATATTAATATATATTATATATATAATATTAATATAGTGTATATATAATATTAATATAGTGTGTGTATATATATATATATATATATATATATATATATATATATATATATATATATATATATATATCGAGCTTAGCCTAGCGAGAATTCCTCCGCCAAAAAGTCCGGATTTAAACGGCCAGAAATATCGCACTAACCTTGCTGGCGGGTTAAACGGCCACTACGCCTGCCCGTTTAACATCTCTAGTATAGGGTGTTTATACCTTTAATTTTTAGGCTTATTTAATTTAGTCCTCAAGTTCCAGAACTTATGATTTTTAACTCCAGTCAACTTCTCATCTCTTCAGATTGACCCCAGACAAATTTTTATATCTTCAAACCAGTCCTATTTTTGACCCAAACATTAATAATGTTAACTCTAAAATTAATATTTGGACAAAAAAAATTAAATAAAAAAATAAAAAAAACTCTAAAATTAATATTACTAATTAGTTCGATAGTGTTATATTATTTCCTGAACTGTATTTCAATAGCGTTCACCTATGATCTGGAACTCTAAAAATACAATTAGGATGATCAGATTATTAACTACTTGGTCAAACTCATTAAGCTGCTTTACAGTTAGGATGATCAGATATTGAATACAATTAGGATGATCAGATTATTAACTACATTTTCATACTCCAATTCAATCAAAATTAATTAGTTCTCAAGTAAAAGATTATTTATTTTTAATTTTACAAAAAAATATATGAATTTTTTTAAATAGTACATCTACGGCAACACTGTGTCATAAAGTGTTACATCCTGTAACACTTTGCTACTAAGGCAACACCATATTTGTATATAAGGTAACACCCGAAATACACTGTTGCACTATGCCAAATTTTGCATAGCTATTGCAATATTCTAGCTCGCAACACCATGCAAATTTGTTGCAGTAGACCATCTATGGCGTAGTGATGGTAACTAGTTTTTGGGAATATTGACTATCTAAGATTTAGGGGATGCTTGGTAAAATAAGAAGGAATGGAAAGGGAATGGGAAAAGGAATGGAAAGGAATGATACCTATACCACTCAAATTGTTGGAGTATGGGGGATTCCTCATTTTGGGGGAATTAGAGTCATAGTAGTGTAATTCCAAGCACACACTATGACTTTGATTCCCATACCTTACTCCCCAAACCCCTCAACCAAGTACTTCCTTAAGGGACTCAAATAATTAATGTGTTTAAAACTTCCATATATTCTGACTTCTAATTATTATGGCAATTTTTTTAATATTAGAATGATTAAACAATTTTATCTCAATATGAAAATCTATTTTCAAAATCAATCATTAATATTTTAGTTAATATTTAGGAAAGATGTCCATGGACTACAGGTCAAATCCAATCTTTACCCATTAAAGCTATGTTCTTTTGGAATTTCATCACATTTCAAAAGTTGATTCGATTTACTCTAATCTTCAAAGAAACTTTCGTTTAGTTCGATTCTTCAAGATGATTTAAAATCAATATTATTATTATATATAGTAATTATTATAATTGTTTATTTTAGTTTATTATAATTATTTTGTTGTTGTAATATAACGAATAATTATTTATTGTTGTATATATTATTTTCTGTAACGATTAATTACTAGGAGTGTTATTGATATTAATTAAGATTATCAATAATATTATATATAATTATCATTAATATTAATCTTATTATTATTAATATTAATATTATAGTTATTATTGTTCATAAATTGTTAAAATAATGTGTTGATAGGGATTTTTGTCAACAAGACGTGAGCTGATTTGGACTTTAATAAATCGAAGCCACGTAGAAAATATCGTTCGAGAATATAAAGCTGGTCGGATGATAATATAATTTTATTTATAATCTTGCAGGTTACATAGAAATCTGAGTGATTGTTCAGATCGAACTGTAATTCTTGTAATATTACAGTGTTTAATTTGTCTTTTTTTTCTGGAATTTTTTTCAAAGTCCTTTTTTTTTCTCCCAAATTTCGTCTATTTATAAAAGACCTACCCAATCAGGAGGATGACAGCTGGGGGAAGGCTTGGGACACGTCCAAAACACATGTCGGAACCTTGAGATATGTCAAAACACTTGTCAGAAGGGGAGACACGTGGCAGCCTCCAAGGGGACTTTGGGGAAGTGGCAGGACAGGTCGCAATGAATGTCCTGTATGCATGTTCTGATCGTCTTCGGATATATTTATCCGTTATGGGGTTGGTCCTGAGGACGGCCTCCGGGTCTCCAACTGCTCTGCTCGGCCTTGTTATAAAGGCGCCTTGGAGCATGTTTGGCATGGGTCTGGTCGGTCCTATTTGTCATCCCTGCTCGGGGTCGGTTGTGGGGTCGGCCCCCGAGCTCCAACTGTTCTGTCCGGTCGTGTCATAATGGGACCGAGAAGTGAATTTGATGTACTCGATCGGTCCTCCTTATTACTCTACCCGACCAGTTTATCCGGAAACCGGTTCTTTTATCTTCTGGTCCTCCTTAACCGACTGGTTGAGCTGGAGGGGAGTGTATACGTGGATGCCAAGGCGGATTGACTATCAACACAAGAGGACCCCAAGTCCAAGGTCGTGCTGGGGTGTCCGGGCCTAGAGTTGATTTGTAGCCAGGCTGAGCCAGCTCCTTGGGGAGATTCTGTTGGATGGGAATCTCGAAGGGACGCCTCTTCAAAGGGTGTGTCGGTTCGATTTTCGTGTCTCACGTGTCATGATGAGGGACGCGTGGCAGGACTTGGTTTGGTGGTGCTATTCACGCGCCCTTAATCTTCGCGACGGTTCACTGCGAGTCTAAGGGTCACGCATCAGGCATTTAATGCCTGCTTCCCCTATAAATAGAGGTGTTCTCTCCTCTTTCTTATTCCTTTTTGCTTTCGCCATTTTCTCTGGTTTCTTGCAGAGAAAGAATCTTCTTTCTTGCAGAGAAAGAAGCAGTCGTCAGGTTGGATTTGGAGTATGCGAGGATGGTGAAATTAGATGTGTCACCGGACTGGATGGGGGTGGCGGACTTATCGCCTGTAAATTGGAGCAACGATGGCGGCGAGGTTGCGAGGTCGCCGGAGGTCGCGGAGGCGGAGGTTGTGGCCCCGACGGTTGGTAGAGCGGTGAATATGGAGGGGGAGGTAGAGCCCGAGGAGGTTTGGACTCGGCCTCGGGTGGCCCTTTTTGTAGAGAAGGCGATCCGCAGTACTGTTACCGAGAAACAGTTGGCGGCATGGCGGCGGCGATTCAAAATCTCTATGAGGGTACGGATGTTCATTCCGTATCCTGGGGAGAGGCCCCACCGACCGCTGTTTGGTTGTACGGCCGTGTATTACCGCTCCTTGTTGATGGGGCTGTGATTCCCGCTTCCTTTGGCGTTGTCCCGGTTCTTGAGGCGGTGGGGTCTCCAGATTTCCCAGATCCATCCCAACGCCTGGACTCGGGTGGTGGGCTTTTTTATCCCTTTCAACCAGCAAGGTTGGCCCAAGCCCAGTTTTGAGGAATTCAACAACCTTTTCCTGTGGAGGTCGGTCGGAAGGTCCGGCTCGAGTTGGTTCTACTTGACTGCTCGGCATGCCATGCACAAGGAAGTGGTGGATGTGCCAGAGACTATTCACAGTTGGAAGGAACATTGGTTTTATATCGGGTGGGATTGGAGGAGCTCGGTGGATGAGTTCGAGCTTGGTGTTGTGGACGCGCGACTTCGGGCTCTGGAGCACTTCACTGCAAAAATGCGTAAGTGTGTGTATTCTGTTTTGTTCATTTTTGTCTAACGCTCATCATTTGTTTCCTGTGCAGATCATATTCCAGCACAAGAGACGTCCTCTGAGTTTGACGACCGGGTTGAGAAGTTTTTGGAGCTTTCAGTTCAGCGGAGGAAATCACATCTACTAACCACCGAGGAGAAACTTTGGGCTGCTGGTCTCCAATCTACCGATTCGAAAATGTCCGTGTCGGGTAATCTTTTTTTAACCTTTTCCTTTTTTTCCAGTTTCCAGGATTAAGGCCGCGTCGGGGAGGAGAGAGACCCCTGCCCAGCGGGCTGAGAGATTGGCCGCCGAAGCCGCCGAGAGGAAGAGGCGCGTGACGACTAAGCGGAAGAGGAGAGAGACCGAGCCTAAGGGCAGTGTAAACAAAGCGGGGGCCCAGCCTGTTCCCGAAGTTTTACCTATGCCGAGCCCGATTAGGACCAGTCGCACTGCCGGGAAGGAGGTACTTGTTGATTTGGAGGGACATTACCTCCCAGTCAACAAGGATCAATAGGACCCTTGCGCTGCAATGAGGGGGAGTAGGCCGCGTTGGTTCCTCAACTATATTCGGGCGGCTACTTCCACTGCTGAGATGATTGAGAAGGTTCCGCCGACTGTAGCTGAGTCTAGTCACGTTCCTATTCGAGGCTGGACGCTGAAGATGGAGCTGGTGACTAATGACATAGATCCCTCCGAGCAGATCCAGTTCGGAAATGCTCAACTCGGACGCGCTTTGGGGACCTATGTGAAGGCTGCTGGCGAGTTCCAGGCCTTGGCCGAGAAGCATAAAAAGGTGGCGGCCGAGCTTCAAACCGTTCAGGAGGAGCATAATCTCTACCCTTCTATGGTCAAATCCCTGGAGGAGGAGATATCTTCCATGAAGGGAGAAATGGAGATCCTCGAGAGCCGTGCTGGTGAGGCCGACGTATGGAGGGAGAAAGCCCGCGAGATGACCGAGGCGGCTGAATCCATGCACAAGCGGTGCGAGGAAATTCGGGCAGAGCATGAGGATTATCTGAGGGAGACGAATGCTGGGCTCGAGAGCATGACCGAGTAGGTTAATTCTTGCGAGGCTACGGGCTATGCCAAGGGTCTGGATGCTTTCAAGAATACGGACGAGTATGAAGAGCTGCTCAACTTGAACTATGTCTCTGCATGTTATGAGATATTGGATCTGATGAAGGAGGGGAATACGGTTGAGGAAGTCCGTGCCTATATCGTGGGCCGGTCGTCCGACCTTCAGGTTGAGGCGATGGACGCCGACAAGTGAGGGGAGGCCGATGAGGCTGCGAGAGGCGCGGATGCGACCCCTGCCGCCGAGGGCGAGGGGCAGTCATTTCAGGCGGTTGGCCAGAATGGTGGAGCCGAGTAGCTTTAGCTTTTTTTGAGTTTATTTCGTATATGGCATGCGTGCCCCCTTAGCGTTTATTTTTTGAATGAATAAGATTTTCTTTATAGTACATGTTTAGTTGTTTTCTCTTAGATGTTCAGGCCGGGTTGGTTTGGCCGTTGCCTTTTCGATATCCTTAATTAATGGTGCCGAGGTGAGCTCGGTCTTATCGTGTCAGAGGAGCCGGTCATTCATAGTGCTGAGGGGAGCTCGGTCTTATAGTGCCGGGGGAGCCGGTCATTCATAGTGCCGAGGCGAGCTCGGTCTTATAGTGCCGGAGGAGCCGATCATTCATAGTGCCGAGGCGAGCTCGGTCTTATAGTGCTGGAGGAGCCGATCATTCATAGTGCTCAGGCGAGCTCGGTCTTACATTGTCGGAGGATCTGGTCATTCATAGTGCCGAGGCGAGCTCGATATTATAGTGCTGGAGGATCCGATCATTCATAGTGCCGAGGCAAGCTCGGTCTTGTAGTGCCGGAGTAGCCAGTCATTCATAGTGCCGGGGCGAGCTCGGTCTTATAGTGACGGAGGACCCGATCATTCATAGGGCCGAGGCTGTAACACCCCCCAAAACCATCCGGGGATATTACAGCGCCGTGGGTCCCGTGCCGGAACCCACCAGGCTAAAACTCATTTTCAAAAACATTTCAAACACGCCAAAGAGGCGAAGACGGTAATATTTTAAATAATTTTCAAAAATCCACTTTACGAATACTGTCACAAAATAAAATCATTTAAAAGTTCAAGGGGAAATGAAAAAACTCGATAGTTTCAAAATGTACGTTAGGCCACCACTTGAACGTACCGTTAAATAATTTAGGGAAAAAAGGGTTTAACGAAATAACCCAAATTTACGAAATACCCAAAAAGGCCATTTTAAATATATATACGAGTTGGTAAAATACCGAAAAGTCATTTTGAAATATACACACGCAGTGGATATAAACACAATTCAAAATATACATTTGCAGCGGATAAACAACCAGAAGGAATACTCGATACTCAAATACATGCCATAGCCAGTATCTGTAACACCCCCAGATTTAATCGGGAATATTACAGCGCAGTGGGCCCCGAGATGGAACCCACAAGGCTAAAGGAAATTTTCGCAAACATTAACAAACGCCCAAGAGGCTAACGATGGTGCATCCTTTAAAAACATTCGAAAACTTTACAAAACCCGTTAAACAAAACCGTCGTAAAAATCTCATTTGAAACCACAAGGCCCGAAATGCCAAAACTCAATAGTTTAAAAACATACGTTAAGCTATCGCTTACACGTACCGATTGAACAAATTTAGAAAACGATTGCCAAAGTAACCTAAGTTACCAGATACCAAAAGGGCATTTAAAAAATACTCACGCAGCGGATAAAGATAAACAATTAAAATACTCTAGCAGCGGAATACAACAACTGATTAGAAACTCAATACACAAATACATGTCCTAGCAGTATCCTCCGGGAAGCTCATCTCTTCACGACCGCTACAAGCTTGATAATCCAAGAACCTAAAAAGAAAGCCCACGACGGGGTCAGCCATAATATCCAACAATGATAACCATCACATCACGTCAATAATTACATATCAATGGAAATACTAAGTAAGAATACGACCAATGTAATCTTACCGTTGTAACTTTACGAAAATCCACGTTTCGTATCCTTAACAACATAATAAGATAATACCGAAATATATGTATGGTATCTCAACAATACCCAAGGTTCTCAAAACATTATCATAACTCGCGATACGAAAATTATACCAACTCTGGCCAATTCAATCCATCGGATAACGTCGACAATTCCAATACGATAATCGATTGTCCATCAAAGACAAGTATCAAGGAAATACGGAACATACCTCAAGATACGAAATACCATTACCATCACGTCAGTCTAATCCGAGATCAGATCAACACAACATACGGACATGGTCCTAACACAAGACCTACAAATGCATACTCATATGACAACGTCAATATGATCACAACAATAACGACAATGTATACTTATGGCAAGCCCATAATATACATATGCACAACAACAACATATGCTAATCCAACGATCCAGCGCACACAGCTATAGAATCCCATGATGATCCCGTCGGACCAATGCATGGTGGCATTACCTATCCAGTGATCCAGCGCACACAACTATATATTCCCATGATGATCCCGTCGGACGAACACATGGTGGACATATGACAACAATGCACAACTGCACAAAACAAAAGTACACAATACACGACGACAACAATGCACAAATGCATGACAACAACGATACACGAATGTATCACGACATGATCGACACAAATGATAAAAATGATTAGAGTACTTTCCCCGAGTCCTTCGAGAATGATCTCAATGTCTAAACCATCACGAACCATTATCCTCAATACTCGATAGTCCATAGTATCACGGATTGCTCATAATTCATATCTTCATCTTTATCACAATATATCCTCGATATACAAGTATACCAATAACAAAAGTAAATCATATACATTATGATTTAGATTCCCAAAACTCGAATACGATTTATAATCCCAAATCTCCTGTGATTACGATTATAAACATTGCTATACGAATTATAAACGAATGAAACGGAAACCATTCATTAAATATTATAAACTGAGCAAGTTATAACTTACCTCGATACCGATACAACAACGAGGAAGCTGTTACCAAATTCATTATCGTCATCTACAAGTTCCTCGGTCCCGACCAAAGCAATTCACGAACATCCTCGAACTCGACCGCAACACACGATTATAATCACCGATCAATATTCTCAACCTATTACAGTGATTCGATAAACAACAAGTTCGATAACAATCAACAATCAATAAAACCAATTCACAAACCCAACGGCTTAACAATATCTCGATTAACCACAAGTCTAATCAAACCAACTTAAACGATCACGAATTCACAATGGAAATAGAATATACTACCCTGCCTGTTGACTTAGCGCATGTAATTACTTAACGTAGCGTGCGCTAAGTTGCTCCCGTTAGCGTGCGCTAGCCAGTAGGCTTAGCGTGCGCTAATGACATGCAGTTGCATGTATTTCGGATACCGATCAACATATGGCGATTATCAAGAACACTAAGTGATTCAGAACCATGTTCAAAGCTATCAAAACAACGAAATCTGATATCCTTTAACATACAAACAATCATTCAACTTATAATCCAAGTCCTATATCCATATATTATCTTCCTCAATATCAACATCATGAAACATTAAGAACGTAACAACACTTCCATAATCTATCATTACAGGGAGTAATTATCAACAATAACATCAACATTCAAAACTGAGGAGAAGAACTAACCAACTAATCTCAAGAAGACGAATCAATACGAATCAAACTATACGAATCATATTAATATCATCATACTCCGGTAATCCATCTCATAATCATGCTTATCAACTTGTTTATGTAATAATCATCAACTCAAGAACATCAACATTCAATCCAAAATGAAATCATAAGATGGAGAGTGATTACCTTTTTGAAGGAATGGATTGATTTCCAAGGTTGAATCCATTTCCAAGAATCGCCAATGATTTAAAGAACAAATCTTTAAACCATGATTTCCAACTTTAATCTTGTTAAAGAGGATCATCCCTCAGTGTTTAGGAACTCCAAATATCCTCCCAAGGTTCTCTCTATCGGTTGCAAGAAGAGAATGGACGAAATGAGGAATGACAGCCAACTACTCATATATATACACTGTAAATTATTAACGTACGCTAACCTATTCATTTAACGTACGTTACCAGTTTAGCGTGCGCTAAAATTCTTTGTTAGCGTGTGCTATAGAAGTCCAGAGGCTACTATCTTGCTTCATACAATGATTTACGTGCGCAATGCCCATGCAATAGCTTACGTAAATCGCTCTATTTAGCGTACGCAACCCTTCAAACGTAGCGTGCGCTACTCATAGTTGACTTGCTACAATCTGCACCTACCCCCGTGTCCCCACATGCCGAAAGTAACCTGACACAGCCAAGATTTCTTTGGTCCGTTCTGATTAGCGTGCGCTATCAATATACCTTAGAGTGTGTTAATCCTTCACAACAAACATCCGTTGACCTCGTCGGCACATGCGCCGAAAGTGGCTGGGTCCACACGTAGATTCCCTCTGAGCTGTTCTGTACTAGCGTACGCTAACCTATGAACATAACGTGCGCTAAACCTGCATGATAGCGTGCGCTATGCATGAATGTTAATGTGCGCTAATAAGGCTATACTTAGCCATTTTCAGCTATTCTTTTCCAACGTCTCAACATATAGAATACGAACATACGGCATACCAAATATACATACTCCTTCCAATAATATTCTCATACGATACACAATATCCTCAACTACAATTGTCGACCAAGTACAGTAATTATACCAATACAGATGTCTTAGTCCTTCATTTATTTTATCCATACTGTATAGATTTCACACTGTACAACATAACTCGGATAAAATAATATTAAACCACAGTAGTAGAAATTCTGGATATTACATACTACACCACTTAAAATAAGTTTCGTCCTCGAAACTTGCAAGCCGTTATAGAAAAACAAACAAATCGTTCAACCAAAATATTCCAAAACCATCACGACAACGATCGATCGTCATTATTAACGAATAACCAAAACAGTACACTTACAAATGCGCAAAGTCGACGATCTCCTAAGATACTATCAATCACAATTCCATGAGTCTCAACAAAATATATCATCTTCGGATGAAATAATCTATCCGTGTCAAATCCTGTCTGCCTGATTACACAATCAAGTCCCAATATGCTAAAATAATAATAATGCACGATACATATGTGAAACAACTGCTCAACACAATGGCAACGAATCCCGAAACATCGATAGACAATCTGAACGCTCATACGATCATTAATAATGATCAACCAATAAATTAATTGAGAATATCATCGACATGATAAACTCCAATACGACCAATCCAAATGTCAAAATGCAACCAAGAATATCATCAATATGATAAACTCCAATATGACCAATCAGAGGTCAAAACACAATCGAGAATATCATCAACATGATAAACTCCAATATTACCAATGAACGATCAACGATAATAGGGAATACCCTCACACGGTAAGCTCCAACATGATCAACATAGAACCGCAGAAATCGATATACGAAAGATCAAAATTCTCAAAACATTAAACAATTCACATACAATGAATCTCAACGAAACACAACCGACTGGTGAACATTCCCCTCGGCATACGAACAACCAATCGCAAATCGATGAACATACCAATTCATACAAGGAGTGGGAACGACCACTCATTGTCCAAAACAACCAGTATGGGGCCACCATCCCCAAATCTACACTTACCAAGAAATCATTCAAAAATCACTATGGTAAAAAAAATCACGCTACTACCATACCAATGGAATCACATAGCACATATGTCCCGATTCACGAAATCCAAAGTTCCAAAATTACATCCTGTGCTTGGATCTATAACACGCAACCTATTTCTCTTATCCAATAAATCAACCGAGCATCCCTGGATAACCAAACTACCATACTGAAGTTCAAATCTTTATTCATCGTTCCACACTGATGTGTTATCCAGTTTGTGAGACGCATTCATAATTTCACCATGATATGCACTATGCACTAAATGCGTATGTATATCAATCACATTTTCAAGACCAGTTTGAAATCATATATCTCGTCAAGAAGACAAATTTTCGAAAGTTTCTTCAAAAATTTCAAAACTCAAAACATAAATTTTCGTAAGACCACGAAATAAATTTTCGAAAAGTTAAATTGGCTCGCTAATGCCAAGTATTCGATAATAATTCTTTTCGAATACGCATGATTAAATAAAATGAAATTATGCAAATGATTGACCACATCCATACTCCTGTATACCAATTCAGCTCGTCACCAATATCCACTGATATTCCATCGGAAAACCACACGATAGAGTTCCAAAATCTCAATATATAAACTCCGACCCAAAAACTCCTTTTCCACCTATGACTCGCAATGTCAACCGTTAACCCATCCTGGACTACCTCAAATATGCTATGACAAAATATTGAAACAAATCAACACAGCGAAAGACTTCCCGAGAAGTTTCTTTTGAACAAGTAAGCCAAAACCCCGAAGGGCAGGAACAAAATATATAAATGATTGATAAAGTGTTTTACAATTCTCGGGAGTTTTAAGGAAAACAGAAAAGCCTTTTGAAACATTAGGGTCTCAGCCCGTATCTTGTTCCGCATTACAAGAAGTTTAAAAAACAGAAAACTCTTTTCGGACTCCAAGTCCTGAGTTACAAAACTATTTCAAAATAGATTGGGTCTCGGCCCAAAAATCATTTTCCGTAAAACATCCGTAAGACATTCATTTTGAAAAGTATCGTTTTCAAATGCTCAAAAGCAGTTCATATATCTCAAAATGAGTTATCATGACTACACGTTCTCCTGAACAATCCACAATATTTCTCCCAAATGCACAACTCCGTTCCAAAACTTAATCGACATATTGATTTCCAAAATCATAACTTCTCAAGATCGTCAATCCTGTCCTAACTCTGTCACCTTATACTGTAATGCATAATATTCTGCTGAATCTCAAAGCATATCAACTTAGAACGGCAATAAATCTCGATGAAATTCAAAAATCCAAATACTTACAGATCGTGAAGCCGACGATTCCCCGTGATACTGGCACATGTCTCGACTCTAGAAAATACTCGACCCAAATATTTTCAAAACACATGTTTTGCAACTCAGTTCAATTCGAGAACACAATACATCTCTATCCGAAGAAACACGTTAATACTATTTGGAAAAGTTTATAACAAGCCCATTACTACACTGGCAAATCGCATAACGCATAAGCCCGAGTGAACAACAAAAACTCACGGCTCCAATATTTGTCAATCAACAACTCGAATGACGCGACAAAAACACGACCCAACTCAACCCGACTGCCTAGGTTTTCTCAACCTAAGCTCCGATACCATATTCTGTAACACCCCCAGATTTAACTGGGAATATTACAGCGTCGTGGGCCCCGAGATGGAACCCACAAGGCTAAAGAAAATTTTCGCAAACATTAACAAACGCCCAAGAGGCTAACGACGGTGCATCCTTTAAAAACATTCGAAAACTTTACAAAACCCGTTTAACAAAACCGTCGTAAAAATCTCATTTGAAACCACAAGGACCGAAATGCCAAAACTCAACAGTTTAAAAACATACGTTAAGCTATCGCTTACACGTACCGACAGAACAAATTTAGAAAACGATTGCCAAAGTAACCTAAGTTACCAAATACCAAAATGCCATTTAATAAATACTCACGCAGCGGATAAAGATAAACAATTAAAATACTCTAGCAGCGGAATACAACAACTGATCAGAAACCCAATACACAAATACATGTCCTAGCCAGTATCCTCCGGGAAGCTCATCTCTTCACGACCGCTACAAGCTTGATAATCCAAGAACCTAAAAAGAAAGCCCACGACGGGGTCAGCCATAATATCCAACAATGATAACCATCACATCACGTCAATAATTACATATGAATGGAAATACTAAGTAAGAATACGACCAATGTAATCCTACCGTCATAACTTTATGAAAATCCATGATTCGTATCCTTAACAACACAATAATATAATACCGAAATATCTGTACGGTATCTCAACAATACCCAAGGTTCTCAAAACATTATCATAACTCGCGATACGGAAATTATACCAACTCTGGCCAATTCAATCCATCGGATAATGTCGACAATTCCAATATGATAATCGATTGTCCATCAAAGACAAGTATCAAGGAAATACGGAACATACCTCAAGATACGAAATACCATTACCATCACGTCAGTCTAATCCGAGATCAGATCAACACAACATACGGACATGGTCCTAACACAAGACATACAAATACATACTCATATGACAACGTCAATATGATCACAACAATAATGACAATGTATACTTATGGCAAGCCCATAATATACATATGCACAACAACAACACATGGTAATCCAACGATCCAGCGCACACAGCTATAGATTCCCATGATCCCGTCGGACCAACGCATGGTGGCATTACTTGTCCAGCGATCCAGGGCACACAGCTATAGATTCCCATGATGATCCCGTCGGACCAACACATGGTGGACATATGACAACAATGCACAACTGCACAAAACAATAGTACACAATACACGACAACAACAATGCACAAATGCATGACAACAACGATACACGAATGTATCACGACATGATCGACACAAATGATAAAAATGATTAGAGTACTTTCCCCGAGTCCTTCGAGAACGATCTCAATGTCTAAACCATCACGAACCATTATCCTCAATACTCGACAGTCCATAGTATCACGGATTGCTGATAATTTATATCTTCGTATTTATCACAATATATCCTCGATATATAAGTATACCAATAACAAAAGTAAATCATATACATTATGATTTAGATTCCCAAAACTCGAATACGATTTATACCCAAATCTCCTGTGATTACGATTATAAACATTGCTATACGAATTATAAACGAATGAAACGGAAACCATTCATTAAATATTATAAACTGAGCAAGTAATAACTTACCTCGATACCGATACAACAACGAGGAAGCTGTTACCAAATCCATTATCATCATCTACAAGTTCCTCGGTCCCGACCAAAGCAATTTACGAACATCCTAGAACCCGACCGCAACACACGGTTATAATCACCGATCAATATTCTCAACCTATTACAGTAATTCGATAAACAACAAGTTCGATAACAATCAACAATCGATAAAACCAATTCACAAACCCAACGGCTCAACAATATCTCGGTTAAACACAAGTCTGATCAAACTAACTTAAACGATCACGAATTCATAACCGAAACAGAATATACTATACCCTGCCTGTTGACTTAACGCACGTTAATTACTTAACGGAGCGTGCGCTAAGTTGCTCCCGTTAGCGTACGCTAGCCAGTAGGCTTAGCATGCGCTAATGACATGCAGTTGCATGTATTTCGGATACCGATCAACATATGGTGATTATCAAGAACACTAAGTGATTTGGAACCATGTTCAAAGCTATCAAAACAACGAAATCCGATATCCTTTAACATACAAACAATCATTCAACTTATAATCCAAGTCCTATATCCATATATCATCTTCCTCAATATCAACATCATGAAACATTAAGAACGTAACAACACTTCCATAATCTATCATTACAAGGAGTAATTATCAACAATAACATCAACATTCGAAACTGAGGAGAAGAACTAAACAACTAATCTCAAGAAGACGAATCAATACGATTCAAATCATACAAATCACATTAATATCATCATACTCCGGTAATCCATCTCATAATTATGCTTATCAACTTGTTTATGTAATAATCATCAACTCAAGAACATCAACATTCAATCCAAAACGAAATCAAAAGATGAAGAGTGATTACCTTTTTGAAGGAATGGATTGATTTCCAAGGTTGAATCCATTTTCAAGAATCACCAATGATTTAAAGAACAAAGCTTTAATCCATGATTTCCATCTTTAATCTTGTTAAAGAGGATCATCCCTCAGTGTTTAAGAACTCCGAATGTCCTCCCAAGGTTCTCTCTATCGGTTGCAAGAAGAGACTGGACGAAATGAGGAATGACAGCCAACTACTCATATATATACTGTACATTATTAACGTACGCTAACCTCTTCATTTAACGTACATTACCAGTTTAGCGTTCGCTAACATTCTTTGTTAGCGTGTGCTATCGAAGTCCAGAGGCTACTATCTTGCTTCATACAATGATTTACGTACGCAATGCCCATGCAATAGCGTACGTAAATCGCTCTATTTAGCGTACGCAACCCTTCAAACGTAGCGTGCGCTACTCATAGTTGACTTGCTACAGTAACCTGCGTACGCTATCAATATACCTTAGCGTGCGTTAATCCTTCACAACAAACATCCGTTGACCTCGTAGGCACATGCGCCGAAAGTGGCTGGGTCCACACGTAGATTCCCTCTGAGCTGTTCTGTACTAGCGTACGCTAACCTATGAACATAGCGTGCACTAAACCTGCACGATAGCGTGCGCTATGCATGAATATTAATGTGCGCTAATAAGGCTATACTTAGCCATTTTCAGCTATTCTTGTCCAACGTCTCAACATACAGAATACGAACATACGACATACCAAATATACATACTACTTCCAATAATATTCTCATACGATACACAATATCCTCAACTGCAATTGTCGACCAAGTACAGTAATAATACCAATACAGATGTCTTACTCCTTCATTTATTTTATCCATACTGTACAGATTCCACGCTGTACAACATAACTCGGATAAAATAATATTAAACCACAGTAGTAGAAATTTCGGATATTACAGTATCACTCGGGAAGCTCATCCCTTCACGACCGCTACTAGCTCGATCTCCGAGTACCTAAAAATAAAGCCCACGACGGGGTCAGCCACAATACTCAATAATGATAACGATCACATAACATAAATAATTACATACCAATGTAATTACAAGTAAGAATACTACCGATTTAATCTTACCGTCATAACCTTACTAATCCATAACAATCCATAACAGATCAATCCTTACCATAATCCACATTTTGCATTCTCGAGTGACGAAATGAACTCAACTACAACCGTCTATACTGTATTCAAACAATACCAAGAATCCCCAAAACATCATCATAACTCACAAGTGCGGAATAATCCACCCGTGCCAAATCCTATCCGTCGGATTTGCACCGTCAAATCTCAATCTGGATAAAAACCAATAACACACAATGTATCTGTAGATAAACTACCACAAGACAATGATAACAAGTCCTGAAACATCGACGTATAGTCCGAATACTCATACAATCAATAACAATGATCAACCAATAAATCGACCGAGAATATCATTGACATGATAACTCCAATACGACGAACCAAAGGCCAACCACAACCAAGAATATCATCAACATAATAAATCCTAATACTGCCAATGAAGAATCAACAATAACCGAGAATACCACGAACATGATAAACTCTGACACAATCCACAAAGAATCAAAAACGACCGAGAGTTCCATCAACATGATAAACTCTGACACGATTAACAAAGAATCAACAACGACCGAGAATACCATCAACATGGTAACTCCAACAAGATCAACAATAATGGATCTCAAAGAAATAACCCCGACTATCGAACATACCCATCGGGCGTATGAACAACCAGTCGCAAATTGTCGAACATACCCAACCATAAATGGAGGATGAACGACCAATCAATATGGCTCAAAGATGGACGTCATAGTACGCCCGATCCAGAAATATGTCCATGCACATGTCCACCCCGTATATGGAATCCAGAATATACGTGGGACAATGTACCTAATTAGCCTCACGAACTACGTCTCGTGTGCACGGTCCAATGTGGAAATATCAACACATGACCATAGTGTGCCTAGCTAAAAATCCTACACAATAACCAGTCGGAACGCAGATATGACTCCAGACATGTCACGATGCAACATGACAACGAAACTCACATAATCACATATCCAATAAGGATCAAGAGACTCACCGAAGTGAACAAAGACACACGAATAATGAAATATCGACACGACCGACAATATCCGAAACAACCATCCTAGGATCACAATCCCCAAATGATAATCCATACGATCAACAATCTCAGACAATAGTTCTGGAATCAACATCCCTTAATGAAACAATCAACACAACCATTAATACCAACAATAGTCCTCGGATCAATATCCCTCAACGAAACAACCAATACGAATCTCATCATACGGAACCTCAACATACAACACATACAACAATTCAACAGAATAATTATCCTCATAACTGAACAATACTTAAATTACCTCAAGTCAAAGACAATATCCTTTCCACGAACCAACATCCCTGAACGAATACATAGTTATACGAATAATCCCGAAATAAGTATAGTCCATTTATACCAACAAAGCACCGTCCCGACATCAATGTCGACACGGTAAACCATCCTCGATATCCGACATTCCATATCACTGACCAAAGATAATTCACATCTCCGTCCGTACTAAACACATTTAAACCATATAAACTATGATTTAATCCAAACCAATGCACAATATACAAACCATCATCCCGACAATTTACATTTATAATATCATTGCTATATGAATTATAAATGAAATGATATCAAAATCATTCATTAAATATTATAAACTGAAAAAAGATAACTTGCCTCGATACTGATACCACGAAGCCGTTACCAAAAACCATTGCCTTTGTCCACGAGCTCCTCAGCCCCGACCAAAGCAATCTACGAACTCTTCAACCTCAACCGCAACACAACAGTCATAATCCACGATCAAACATCTCAATCTATTGAAGTAATCAATCAACAACAATCCGATAAGAATCAATAACCGACATAGCTAACCAATCAAACTCAACGGCTCAACAATACCTCGATCATATACAAAACCGGACAATACATATCAAACAATTACGAACTCATATCCACAACACAAGCCGCAACTCGATAATCAATATAACTGATCAACCCAACGATTCCACAATATCTCGATTAAACACAAATCTGAACTAGCCCAAATCAATCAATCATGAACTGAAACCACAACACGATTCATAATGCGATAATCTTATCAATAATCAAATTAAACCAATAGCAAGGGTCTAAACATTACCGATTCCAAATTCAATCTTAAATATGAATACAAGTTTCCTCCTTGTAAATTCATAATAAAAACCAATTATCGATTATCATCATCAATCCGGACAATCCGATTAGTTCAACATTATAGATAATCATATTCCAAGGGTTTCAAATAATTCAATCATTCGATTTGAACACTTGTTCAATACGTATGAACTTCCAACCTCAAAGATGAATGATAATCTAATCAAGTTCGAATCATATTCGTACTCCTATACGAATATTGTACCAAAACACAACTTAGTTCTAGGTATGAATATTCCATATTCATATCCAAAACACCAACATCTCTTAAACACATTCATCAAATCATATAATCCAAGAGTTCCTTAAGAACACGAATTATTCCGAAATCACATTTAAAATCCCCAACACGAGATAATCCGATGTGTTCTAACATCTAAACAATCCTCATTCATAATTCAAGATGTATATTATCATACTCTTCAATATACATTTCACATAACCTTAGGAATCACAATAACACCACTATAACCATCACCATACGAAGAAAAACATCAACAATCAAACCAACAAGAATTGTATCATACTTAATCTAGAATTATCCTCATATCATGACTCATACGAAATCAACATAATCCAGAATTCCATCTCTTCATCGGTTTAAACGAATCAAAATCCTTACAACAGGAAGAATCTTAATTAACATCCGAAATCTCTTATCACAATTCCATTAAATCTCCTATAACATCAAGAATCGCAACAATACTACCAAGAACATCAATAACACTATGATTCCATAATCATAACCAACATAATCAAAGACATATCATCATATCATCACCATCATTAACAAAATTCCCGTAAATACCAAGAATCATCACAAAAACTCCATAAACTATCACCATAAGAACTAATCATCAACAACAACATCAAAAATCCGAATCTAAAGAGAGGATTATCCAACATACCTCTTAGAAGATGAAATACACAAGTAACCACATCAAGAATCATCAATATCTTCATATCCAAGCCTCAAATCCAAGCCCTCAAGCTCATAATCGACTTAGAAGGACCGAAACGCCATCTCTGAGTGTTGAAGGCGAAAAAACGAAGGCAAGTTCTGAAGAAAGATGAAATGACGGGCATCCCACATATATAAATTTCTAGCTCGTTACGTATGTAACATGCCAAAGTTAACATACGTAATACACCTTTACGTACGTTATCTGTCCTTGACAGTGTACGTAACAATGGTCCAGAGGCTCATGTCTTAATTCCATAACACGATCATGTACGTAAGGCCCATGCCATAGCGTACGTAATACATGAGTTGACTTGCAACAATATCTCAGTTTATGTACGTAATGTCCAACTCTTACGTACGTAACAATCCATTAGCGTATGTAATCACCTTAGATTAGCGTACGTTATCCTCAATCCAGAAACAACTGCACTTAACAACTGATACTATTACGTACGTAGTACAACGGGTATAACGTACGTAATCTTCATACACTATTAACATACGTAACACCGTCTCCATAGCGTACGTTAAACCATTCGTTGACTCACCTGTCTACATCCACGCCGAAAGCTGCTATTGGGCTTTGGTCCAGCATCCTGCCTGCATGAGCTTAAAAATGCGCGAGGCGCGGCTTGCGATTCGACCTGTGAGATCTGCACTAGAAAGTGGTTAAATGAATTGATTTGGACTACTCATACCAACAAGATGCATCTTCTTTTCTGGTATCCATCTCATAGAAACTCCAAAGTTAAGCGTGCTTGGCCTGGAGTAGTTATAGGATGGGTGACCCCCTGGGAAGTTTCCCAAGTGCGCGTGAGTGAGGATAAAGCGCGCTAGAAAAGACTTGGGTTGGTATAGTGAGGATATTCTTCATCATTCTTGGGACCAACAGCTGCCGACCACGGGCCCACTGTCGGCCACAGCCTGGATCATGTCCGATTCTCCTCATAATGCACGTAATGCATAACACATAACGTACGTTATGCTTACCAGTTTAGCGTACGTAAGTCCTTAATCTTAGCGTACGTAATGGCTTCTGCACTTGGCCAAATCCAACTGTTCCTGTCCGTCTCGAAATACTGGATACGTTTACACGACATACTGAATACATATACTCAACCCAAAATATTCTCATACGCATAACACATAACGTACGTTATTGTTACCAGTTTAGCGTACGGAAGTCCTTAAGCTTAGCGTACTTAATGGCTTCTGCACTTGGCCAAATCCAACTGTTCCTGTCCGTATCGACATACTGCATACGTTTACACGACATACTGAATACATATACTCATCCCAAAATATTTACATACGATACCTCTGATACACGATATCCTCAAATACAATTTTCGACCAAGTACGACAATTATACAAATACAGCTGTCTCAGTATATCTTAGATAAAATAACGCGAAAAATTTATATTGAAAATCCGGGTATTACATACTACCCCCTTAAAATAAGTTCCGTCCTCGAAACTTGCAATCCTGTCACAAATAACAGATCAATCCAAAATTTTCAAACTGATCACAAAAGCAATCAATCGTCGCCACAAGCGAATAACCAAACCAACATACTTACAGGTGCATGAAGCCGATGATCTCCCGTGATACTAGCACACGACTCCCACACAAGGTCTCAACACAACCAACACACACCAATATCACAACTAGCAATATGAAAAGAATCTCAAAAATTTTGGAACCTCCAAAAATCGGTTTGACTCAAAAGTCAGGAAAATCATTTTCAAAAGTCACGCTACTACCGTACTGGTAGAGCCACATAAGACACGCCCGGGTTTCACAAAAACCAAGCTCCGATACCATCTTCTGTAACACCCCCAAAACCCATCCGGGGATATTATAGCGCCGTTGGTCAGGCGTCGGAACCCACCAGGCTAAAACTCATTTTCAAAAACGTTTCAAACACGCTAAAGAGGCGAAGACGGTACTATTTTAAATAATTTTCAAAAATCCATTTTCCGAAAACCGTCACAAAATAACATCATTTAAAAGTTCAAGGCCAAACGCTAAAACTCAATAGTTTCAAAATGTACGTTAGGCCACCACTTGAACGTACCGATAAAATAACTTAGGGAAAAAAAGATTTAACGAAATAACCCAAATTTACTAAATACCCAAAAGGCTATTTTAAAGTTATACACGAGTTCGTAAAATACCGGAAAGTCATTTTGAAATATACACATGCATCGGATATAAACACAATTCAAAATATACATTTACAGCGGATAAACAACCAGAAGGAATACTCGATACTCAAATACATGACACAACCAGTATCACCCGGGAAGCTCATCCCTTCACGACCGCTACTAGCTCGATCTCCGAGTATCTAAAAATAAAGCCCACGACGGGGTCAGCCACAATACTCAATAATGATAACGATCACATCACATAAATAATTACATAGCAATGTAATTACAAGTAAGAATACTAGCAATTTAATCTTACTGTCATAACCTTACTAATCCATAACAATCCATAACAGACCAATCCTTAACATAATCCACATTTCACATTCTCGAGTGACGAAATGAACTCAACTATAACCGTTTGTACTGTATTCAAACAATACCAAGAATCCCCAAAACATCATCATAACTCACAAGTGCGGAATAATCCACCCGTGCCAAATCCTATCCGTCGGATTTGCACCGTCAAATCTCAATCTGGATAATAACCAATAACACATAATATATCTATAGATCAAGTACCACAAGATAATGATAACAAGTCCCGAAACATCGGCGTACAGTCCAAATACTCATCCGATCAATAATAATGATCAACTAATAAATCGATCGAGAATATCATTGACATGATAACTCCAATACGACCAACCAAAGGCCAACCACAACCAAGAATATCATCAACATAATAAATCCCAATACTGTCAATGAAGAATCAACAATAACCGAGAATACCACCAACATGATAAACTCTGACACGATCCACAAAGGATCAACAACGACCGAGAGTACCATCAACATGATAAACTCTGACACGATCAACAAAGAATCAACAACGACCGAGAATACCATCAACATGGTAACTCCAACAAGATCGACAATAATGGATCTCAAAGAAATAACCCCGACTGTCGAACATATCCATCGGGCGTATGAACAACCAGTCGCAAACCGTAGAACATACCCAACCATAAATGGAGAATGAACGACCAATCAATATGGCTCAAAGATGGACGTCATGGTACGCCCGATCCGGAAATGTGTCCGTGCAAATGTCCACCCCGTATACGGAATCCAGAAATACGTGGGACAATGTACCTAATTAGCCTCACGAACTACGTCTCGTGTGCACGGTCCAATGTGGAAATATCAACACATGACCATAGTGTGCCCAGCTAAAAATCCTACACAATTACCAATCAGAACGCATATATGACTGTTAGGAGTATGCCCTCGAATGCCACTCAGAGGATGTTGAGTGAGGGCATTGTACTTGTTATTATGTATATCATTTATATAAGGCAATGGATGTTTCTTTATTTACTGGTAGTTACCGGCGTTCCTGACTCGTAAATATATATATTGAAACTAGTCCGTGTATTTGAGAGCAAAATATTGCACTTCTTATTGGATAAGGGGATCGGCACTGGAAAGGTTTATAGCTCAAATACTTAATCATTCACAAGTCGATGAAACTTGATTGGGCGTTAAGTTTATGTGAAGACTTGTATGACGTGGAGAGTGCCTGTCGAACACTAATGGTTAGTGGGAGCACACATTATAGGTATGCTAATTGGATTAGTATACTCGAACCGACTCACCCTCAATTCGTCACACGGATTTCACTCCGGGACAATCAATGACGGAATCGAAAGGTTGTGATAGGTATTCGTGAACCTTCGACTTGACGATTTAGTAGGGATGTGCTTGTGACGTCAAGATTTTCATTAGAGTAGTTCGACCCTATAAATCGGAAGGTGGGGGTCAACCTCGACGTGCATCTTGATGGGCAAGTAGCAGGTCCTACTGAATACCAAGATAGAATTCTTTCTCCCATTAGTGAGTGGGTTATATGTCCTATGCGGTTACTGGCAGATACGATCATAAGTCTTTGGCCAAAGCATTGGAGCTAGTTGTATTGGATACACGAGAGCTCAATGATCTCGATTTGCATTAACGCATGCATATCATCAAGTACAGATAGGGTTTGACTGACCGTGACCCTATAACTTGATCGGAACATTTGAATGAAGGGTTTATACGTATACTGATATTCACGACAGAATGGTTCTTGAATGATCCCAATCATTCGTTCTCAGTTGGAGTACAGTGTAGGCCGCCAGGCTGGCTAGGTGGCGGTACTACTCTTTGGTTCCTCCCATTACTGACTGAGACGGACCTACCGAGTTGCGCATTAGGATTGACGACGGAATGAATCGAGCTTATTCTCTCATTATGAATATTAGATATTGGATATCTAATTTAGGACATTTAATGTCTAAATCGATTTATTGGATAAATTGATTTACGGCCTAATGAATTAAACAAATTACTGGGTGATTAATTTAATTCATGAATATAATTATTTCTTGGAGAAATTAATTATGTTACTATGTATTTTATATGATTAATTAATTGGATTAATTAATTAATATAAATACATCAGAACGGAATCAGAGTTTATCTGTTTGGACTCATAGGAGTCCGAAACGAACCGAACTCGCTTAATTCATTCTACAAGGCCGTCCCCCCTTCACCAACTCCCTCTTGGTCTTTGTCTCCATTTAATAATGGAAGACCAAGACTTGAGAGGACAAGATATCAAAGTGATATCTCATGTTGGTGATTTGAGTTGAATAAGAAGTGGAAGACTATCTCATTTGCACCAACCCCATTCTTTCCTACGGTTGAGAGAGCAAGAAAGAGAGAGAAATTTTTCTCAAAGTCATCTTCATCTTCTTCATTGGTTCTTGGTTGTTATTGGAGAAAAATCGAGAAATCAATTGAGAGATTGTGAGTTATACACGTAGAGTGTAATAATCAGATAGAAAGCTTCCATCACTTGATTCTAGCCGTAACCTTAGAGGTTAATTGGGTGATCGTCGTTCCGTTCGCTTCTCCAGCATGTGGAGACGCGGTCCTTTCGGCATTGGATCATCCAAGAGCTTGGAGCAAATTTGATCATAGGGAATTCATCTCAAGCTTGGGGAATAGCTTAAGAGAAGGAATCCATTTAGTCAACGGACTACAAGGGCAAGTTCTTGCATCTCTTGTATTTCGTTTTAATATTCGTATATACGTAGCTCGATCGATCTTCGTAGGGATTTGGATCGAATTACTATTCATTTTACCGCTCCCGCTGGGCCTTCGATTTAGGCACCGAATCCAAACAGTGGTATCAGAGCGTAGGTCTTGCGATCGTATATACGATATTGGCATTTGGAATGCTCGATTAGATGGTGAATGATTTGGAATCATTTAAGTCATAATCGTGGTATATGTTTTACGTTCGTTATAGTTATAATTTTCGTAAGTTTATGTCTAAATATAAATCTTAAATTTCTGGGAAATATGATTTATATTGAAGATATGAAAGTCGGAAAATATTGATATTGGATATCCGGTCGAAAATCTAGCTCCGAATCGTCGTCGGACGACTTTTCGGACAACGGGCAGGAAGCTGCCCAGGTGACTCGGACGTGTCTTGTTTGACACGGGCCGTGTCCGGCAGTCCACAGGCCATTGCTAGGCAGACCCGGCCGTGTCTGGCGACACGGGCCGTGCCAGGCAGGACGTCCCGAGCATGTAAGGCGACACGGGCTGTGCCTGGCCGGCAGGCTACCGAGGGTGTCTCGACCATGCCTTTCGGGACGAGGCGTGTCTGCCGGCAGGATGCCTAAGGTGACTCGGCTGGCAGGCAAGTTTTAGCCTCGACTCGATTTTTCTGTGTATTCTTGAAAATTAATCTCCCGCGTATTAAATTAGATTTAATATGATTAAATGATTTATGGTATTTCATTTTTAAGGGAGTATTGATAGTATAGAATGCTTGTGGATGACCGAATTATTTGAACGTTTTCATGTTACCGATTGTGTGAATCGATTGGATCAGTTCGAATTGTTGATTGGATTAATGTATCTCTATGCTTTCCGTTTATATAATATTTATTAGATGAATGCTTTTGAATGGGGATGTGGTTCATGAACTTAGTTTTGAATCATTCGTTTTATTCGATTGGGTTGTAAAGGCCGTTTTGAACCTATTTATTTTACTATAAATATTTGTATATAGGATGCAATTTTCAATGTAAGATTTATATGTAATGACGAAGACCGGAGGAAGATCCCTTTCAAGAAGACGAAGATTTAAGACGAAGACTTGTAATTAGATTACAGAGTTTTTGTTTCTAGGAACGGTCCATGAACCACATGTTAGTAGCAACTCGGTTGTGATTGGTTGTTCATATTATATGAATGTTACAAACGCGCTTAAATGGATTAATGTGCAAAGTGTAACGTTAATTGCGAATTCTCCCACGACAAATTATTAAGTTTATAAGGTTTCAAAGTTTTTCCTTCCCTCCATCGAGCTTTCGAGAAATTGAAATCCAAACCGGATGTGCTATGCTTCCGAGTTATCGGGGTAGTCATTCGGGGAGGATGGATAAATTACCGGGACCGCATTAGATGCCTTCGGTTGGAGTAAATTTTATCCCTAGAAACCTGATAGGTTGCCGGATAAGATTCAATTGTGAAACTGATTTGCGTCGATGGTATAAACTTAACTTGTTCACGAATCATAGAAATCGTATAGGTTGAGGGGAGTGAACAAGGGGAAAAAGAAGATCGAATCATTCATTAGATGGGTTGGTGTTGGACACCACTTTATGAAAATTTATAGACTAGAAACCTATTTGGTTGCCCTCTATTAAGATTTATAAAGAACTCGATCGCCACTATGAAGTAGAGCGATGATACTTCCGGATTTCACATGGGAGTGTGTTATTCCGATAAAAATAGTGGGAGTTGGGTAACAAGAATAGAAAATACCTTAATTCTATACTCAGATGGGAGTGTGTTATTCCGATGAAAATAGTGGTAGCTGGGTAACAAGAATAGAAAAGACCTTAATTCTATACTCAGATCATAATTGAACAAGTCACTAATTAATCTGTCGTACTTAATGCAGACATAACTCTCAATATGACAATGAATCCACTCGCAATTCTACTCGAAAAGAACACCTTGAACGGACCTAACTTTGTGGATTGGCTCCGCAATCTGATGATTGTCCTCAGTATAAACGCACTGGGATACGTCTTGGAGACGGATATTCCGGCGCCTCCTGTGCGGACCAGAGCCAATCAGGAAGAGATCGAAAACCACAAAAAGTGGGTTAAGGATGACATAAAAGTCCGTGCTTACATGATGGCTTCCATGTATAATGAGCTTCAGAGAGCTCATGAGAAAATGACTTCTGCTAAACAGATTCTATCTCACTTAACCGAGCTTTATGGTGAGCACAGTCGTACTGCTAGATATGAGATATCCAAGCAACTGTTCGATGCAAGGATGAAGAAAGATGAGAAGGTTGGGGACCACGTCCTCAAAATGATATCCATGATCGAGACATTGGAGGCTCTTGATTTTAAAATAGATGCTTCCCTTCAAACCGACCTTATCCTACAATCTCTTCCTGATTCCTTCTCACAGTTTGTAATGAATTTTAACAGCAATGAGATTGCATGTAATTTAGCTGGGCTAATGAACAAACTTGTGACCGCTCAGTCTCAAATAAAGACTCCGCGAATGAAGAAGTCTACTCTTGTGATTTCTTCTGGACCTAGGAGGTCCAAGAACAAGAAGAAAAAGACCAAGAAGCAGACGGGACCACAAGTCGAGTACCTTAAGGGTAAGGTCAAGTCCCCGATGGTTCCAAAGAGCAAAAATAAGGATGCTTGTCTCAAGTGCGGTGAGCTGGGCCACTGGGCAAGAGACTGTCCGATTCTTCATGGCGCTTCAGGTACAGAACTTTTAGTTTTGGAAACAAATTGTTCTGCTATTGTATTTTCTACTTCTTGGATACTGGATTCTGGTGCTAGTTCTCATATTTGTACCGTACCGTGAATCAGCATCTGGAACAAAGTAGGAAGCATGGAGCTGGGGAAGTGATGGTCACTGTCGGAAGCAGGCATAATGTCGAGGCAACTGACATAGGATCACTTCTTTTGGATTTAGAATCTGGCTTTGTTTTTAGAAGATGTACTTATTTTGCCCAAGGGACATAAAAACATTGTATCCATTTCGGTCATAGACCGAAAAGGCTTTTCATTTTTCATTGGTGATAGTTCCTGTAAATTTATATCAGAAATAAACTAGTGGGCACTGCTACATTGGTAAATGGACTATATCAGTAATAAATTCGTTGTGAATACTGTGACTAGGAAGCGTGGTAGGGATGAAAATGTAATACCCGTAATTTCGATTTCCGGTAATTTTCTTTTTTCAGCGGAAGTCCGTTTTTACGACTCGCTCATGAACGTTTCGTCATTTCTAGAATGATTAATTCTGCACTTTTTGTCATCCGAGTTCGTTTCGGTATCGTTTTATTGAGTTCCGAGATTTTTAGCGACTTTTCCGCACTTGAGTTCGATTCTTGCGAATCTTGTCCGAAACCGTTGCTTCGAGTTTCTAGTAACTTCATTTAATGTTATTATTCATGTTAAGAGTTTTGGTTTGGTGTTTCGATCACGTATCGTGTATTTCGGACGTTTTGGGCCATTTTCGTAGTTTCCCAAAGTTTGGGGTAATTACTCCCGTTGTCGAATTTCGAGCCTTCGGGTGGTCGGAATCGTATATTCTCATAGCTCTTGGATTCATCTTTGCGAGTATGTCTTAACCGTACCTTAGATTTATACTCAGGTTCGGGTTTCGGGGTCGTCCGGGCCGTCGGAGTGGCCACAGCCGAGTCACGGCCGGAGAGCGAACTGGCTTTGTGAGTTCTGGCCGTAGAGCCGAGAGTTACGGCCGTATGGCAACCGCGGCTTCGGATGAATGCGATTACGGCCGTAAGGCGTGATCGGGTACGGCCGTCTGGCCAGGCATCTTCAGACGAAGGCGATTACGGCCGTAATGTGTGCGATTCTGGTCGTAAGTGTCCGTAGTCTTGGCGATTTTTGACGAATGCGATTCGACCGTAAGACCTGCCGAGTACGGCCGTAAGGGCGAGTTACGTCCGTAAGGCATTTGCCGATTCTGGCCGTAACCTGCTATATATAGCACAGGCTCGGCCAGACTTCATTTCTTACGTGTTTTTCTTCCTTTTTCGGCGGCTGGCGACTGGAGGCTCGGGAAATCAAGTTCTTGGCCGATTCTAATCAATTCCAAGATGTTTTGGAAGATTCTTGTTGATTATATCATCATCCAATCCGTGTATTTCGTCGAATCAAGGTATATTTCTTGATTTTCCTTCAAGTTGACTTTTTGGGGAATCTGTTCTTGATTTCGATTCTAGTCCAATTTTGATACATCGGTTGGTGTAGTATGATGTTATTAATCGTGTTCTATGGGTTGTATATCCATATTTCATGTTTGTTCAATTCGATTAGTGATTCGAGTGTTCTTGGGAGTTATCGAACATTGAGTGTTTGATTAAATGTCCCAATGAGTTTCCCTTCGATAGTTGTTGGGATTTCCGTTGTTTTTGGCCTCGATTCTTGTTGTAATCATGTTTTATTGTTCCTTCCGGAGGTTTATAGGTGTTCGAGGATTCCGATGTTGAATGCCGTTGGTGATTGATGATTCGTGTGGTGTTATTCTCGTAGTACTCGTGGTGCTATCGCGTTCTTGATAATGTTCGGGGGTTCGGGGCTATTTGACCGCGTCCCATCCGTCGTCTCGTTGCGATCGTGATTTTGAGGCAAGTACCTTGTCCGTACTTCTCTTGTTTTGTGGATATGATAATTGGTGATCATCTTTATATGTTTGTTTGATTGTTTGAAACGAGTTTTCAAAAGATTTGGCTAGCCATGTTAAAGGTTCACTTTCAAAACGCGTGTGTTTTGTGAATGGTGTAGTTTGTAAATGACTATGTGATTTCTATGGATATGTTTGGTGTTGATGTTTTACTTGGTATTGCGTGTGGACGTATATTATTTCATTTCGGTGTGTTGTGGTTTGACGAGGTGTTTTGCTAAGTGTTTGATACCTCTGAATGAATTGTTTGGATATCTTTGTTGCATTGTGCTATGTGTGTGATTTGTTTAGCTAGCCAGCTCGGGAGGGTCCTTCGAGGCCTCGGGTGGGATCAATGGTATTACCCTGTTCCCAAGGCGATGCTTGGTGTGATATGTTATTTGTGTATGTTTACTTCGCTCACCGTGGGTTGGTTCGACGGGGCCACGACGGGAATTCCAATGGGTTGCGCCCTGGGTTCACGAGCGGTGAATGTATTTTACTCACCTCAGGGGTTCCGACGGGATCACGGAGGGAATTCCAATGGGTTGAGTCCGGGATTCACGAGTGAAAGACTTCACAGGTTGGTGTTTATTTAGTGAATGTATTTTACTCACCTCGGGTGGTCCGACGGGATCACGGAGGGATTTCCAATGGGTTGAGTCCGGGAATCACGAGTAAAAACTTCACGAGTTGGTATTGATTTTATGTCCGTCGAGGACACGTGAGTTCAGTTTTGGCCCTGTGAACTGTTGTCGGTTTTCTATTTGCGAAAACAAAACCTTTGGGCTGTGACCCCTGTTGATTTTGGAAAGATAAGGATTTGATAATCCTAATTTGTTTTCTATTAAAACTCCCGAGGGTATTTTAAACCATTTTTGCAAACTGTTCTCATTATTTGTGATCTTTCGGATTTGGAAAGTTTTACTCAAATTCTTGCCTCGGGAAGTATTCGTTTCGTGGTATTTTAATCTTTAAGGATTTCTGATTATTCTTATTCTTGGAACTTGAATTGTATGGCTCGTATTTTTGCACTTGTACTTGCACTAGCAAAACAGTGGAGTTTTGCTAACCCCCGAATATTCGGGGGGTGGATGTCTATTTTTACATTCAGGTTTTTTTGGAGCATAGCACAGGGTCGGCACGAAAGATGATGAAAGATGAACGATACTAATCACACGAGGACCCATTTGATGTCTTATTGGTTTAGTTGTATTTTATTTCCGCTGCAGTATTCTTTCCCCGTGGTACGGGAGTGTGTTGTATTCGACCCCTGCGTGGGCATGTGTTGTAATTGAGTTGTATGTATTTATTGAAAGACCAAATCGGTCTACTGAGTCATTTTAGCCTTAAAGGCGTTGTTGAGTTGTTCGGTTTTGTTACCAGCCTGGTAGAACCTTGAGGAAAGGTTCTACGGCGTGTAATATCCCTGAGCGGATTGGGGGTGTTACATAAATGGTATCGGAGCTTAGGTTGTGGAAACCTAGGCTGTCGGGTCAGTGGTGTCTGTTGAGTTTTGTCTCGTCTGATTTTGTCTGACTGAGTCTTGTCGCGACGCGTCGTCTGAGTTGGTTGGTACTGATTAGTATTGTGGGGCGATCATCATCTTCGTGCGACCTGTGGATGTAAGTCTCCCTTCTTTGTGTTGTGCCTCGTGTGACACGAGCTATTTTTATGATTATTTGTTAAGTGACGGAATCCTCCCATGGATTTTGATTTCTTGATATGTGGTTATTTGACCCTCATATTTCGTTTATATGAGGAGTAGTGTTGCTGGATTGTGCATGTTGAACTGTATTTCTTTTATCTGATGCGTGAGTTCTTTTGTAATGGCTTTCGGTATTTTACCGACTGAGTTTTATTTCGAAAACCGATTCCCTTAACCGAGTTTTTGGCATTATGGCCTTGATTGTTTTGGCGAAATTCTTATGACGGTATTTAGCATTTTGTAAATGGCTTTTATGAGTTTTTGAAATATTACCGTCATCGGCCTTTTTGGCATTTTTGTAAATGGTTTTTAGCCTGGTGGGTTCCGACGTGGGACCCACAGCGCTATGATGTTCCGTGTGATTACCTGAAATTTTTGGGCATTCTAGCCTTTTTGGCATCGTCCCTTTTGGCATTGAATTATTTTCGAAAACTTGAGTATCTTAGAAATAAATTTCGAGACGTACGTTTCAAATGAATTGTTTTCTCGCGGTACTTCTAAGGTGCCACAATATGTTTCAAAATTCTTCTACCTCGAGGACCAAAATGTTTTGAGATATTTTCATTGATTTAGAAACACTTTTACTTAGACCCGAGGGTCGAATATTCTGAAAGCTTTTCACTAAAAGAAAGTGTCCTCATTTTTATCAAATGCGAAATGGTTTTCCAAAGTCTTGATAACGATGTTTCATGTTTTTACTTTTTTTGAAAGGTGATACTCAAGATCAACCGGTGTTTTTCCTAAATTATTTTCAAAAGGTGGTTTTCATTTTTTTAAAAACCTATCAATTCCCATTTGCGTTTGGGAATGTATGTATGATGTTCGCGTTGTCGTAATGGTGTTTGCTCCCGAGTATGATCGAATTGGTGGCATGAAGGTTGAGGCGTTGCCACGCATTTGTTGAACTAGCCCTCTGTGAGAGGTGTGAACTGGTATTTACTATTTGTCGCCTCGTGGTGATTTGCGTGTTGTCGCACGAGTGTGAGTTGTTAAAGCTTGGATTTTTGTGCGTTTATGCACATGGGTGATTGTTTCATGAGGTTTGTAATTATGTGCTAGTTATTGTTCGGGCCGTTAAGGTCGCCGAACGATACCGTCGTCGCTGTAGTGTTTGTGTGTGTATTACTTTACAATGGTAATCGTTGTATATGATATGTGTTATGAGTCCTTGTTGTGCTGAGTTGGCATCTCCGCTATGTTGTTTTGCGATGTTATGCCCCATTGTATCTAGCATTTGTATATTCGGTATACCAAGCCGAGGTGTTTCCACCGTGGTGTGCCGGGGGCATGCACGTACCAATTGTCCTTCTCGTCAGTAACGCTTTTCAAGTGTGGACCCGAGAGACACAGGATCCAATTTTGCGAGTTGGGTTCCGAGTCTTTCGAGGTGCGAACTTCAGTACAGATATGAGGATCGGCTCTGAGAGGCCCATGACATGAGAGATGTTTCTGTCGTTTGCTTTTTGTGTTGTCACCTTACTCCAGTTTTTGTGAGTTGCGGGAACGACATTTCTTTTATAAGAGGTCGAATGTAATGCCCGTATCGTTTTGACTTCCGCATTTCCTCTTTCTCATGTCTATCAACTCGCTCGTGTTCGTTGATACTTTCTGAACTTGTTCTGTATTTCGGTTTCATCGTTCGAACGAGCTGTGATCTTGTTTTGGGTCGATCTGGTTATCGCTGTAACTTTTCCGAGTTCGGTTCGATTCTTGTGAACCTTGTTTGGAAGTAACACCCTTTGGTTCTGCTAATTCTTTTATTCGAAATGGATCGAATTTTGAACTTCTGTATTTACGACTCTGTCGACTCTTTTATGTTCGTTGACATTTTCTGAGCTTGTCCTGCCCCTTGCTTTTGTTGATCGAACGAGTGTGGTATTATTTCGGAATAACTCGTTTGTCGTTGTGATTTTTCAATTGCTATTCCCTTTCCTGTGGATCTTATGTGAATGCACATCTTGTTGTTTTCACCAGATCATATATTGTCTCAAGTCGAGATGCGAACCTTGGAATTGTTGTTTGAATTTTAATGTTCTTCGTGATCCGAACATGAGTGTTCGATTTTTGTTGTCTCGATCGTTGTGGTTCGATCGTTTGATTGTTCGTTTTTTGTTGATCTCGTTTTGTGATTGTTGAGCATTCAGACTCCTTCCTAATTTCCTTATGTTCGGGAAATTAGTCTCGTTTTCGATCTTCCAACCCTTGGGCGGTGGAATTCCGTATTTCTTCAGCGATTGGCTCGCGTTTTGATTGATGTACCGTTGGGGTCGGTCATATTAATTTTTGTTCGTTGTGTTTTGTGATTGTTCGGATAATTGACTTGACTATATTATCCGTTTGATGACGCTTGTCATTTGTTGGTTTTATTATATTCCTAACGGCGACGTTGTGTTGGTCGCCGTGGAGCGTGTTTTCACGCCGTATATTCCTTTGCGTTGCTTGTAACGTTTCGCCGATGGGCGTAAGTTACGCGTTTCTTGTGTATCTCGTTGAGTTTTTCCTAGCAGGATATTTCTTCTCCCTACTTGTTTTAAGTTTTGGGACGACACTTATTTTAAGGAGGGTAGAATGTAATACCCGTAATTTCGATTTCTGGTAATTTTCTTTTTTTCAGCAGAAGTCCATTTTTACGACTCGCTCATGACCATTTCGTCATTTCGAGAATGATTAATTCTGCACTTTTTGTCATCCGAGTTCGTTTCGGTATCGTTTTGTTGAGTTCCGAGATTTTTAGCGACTTTTCCGCACTTGAGTTCGATTCTTGCGAATATCGTCTGAAACTGTTGCTTCGAGTTTCTAGTAAGTTCATTTAATGTTATTATTCATGTTACTAGTTTTGGTTTGGTGTTTCGATCACGTATCATGTATTTCGGACGTTTTGGGTCATTTTCGTAATTTCCCAAAGTTTGGGGTAATTACTTCCGTTGTCGAATTTCGAGCCTTCGGGTGGTCGAAATCGTATGTTCTCATAGCTCTTGGATTCGTCTTTGCGAGTACGTCTTAATCGTACCTTCGATTTATACTCAGGTTCGGGTTTCGGGGTCGTCCGGGCCGTCGGAGTGGCCACAGCCGAGTCACGGCCGGAGCAGGGCCTGGCCTGGCCGAGTTACGGCCGTAAGAGCCGAGATTTACGGCCATATGGTGCCTGGCAGCTTCCGGACGAATGCCAGTTACGGCCGTAAGGCGTGATCGGGTACGGCCGTACGAGCACTGGGCATCTTCCAGACGAAGGCCGGTTACGGCCGTAATGTGTGCCAGTTACGGCCGTAAGTGTCCGGCAGGTGCTGGGCAGATTTTTTGACGAATGCCGGTTACGGCCGTAAGACCTGCCGAGTACGGCCGTAAGGGCCGAGTTACGGCCGTAAGGCACTGCCGGTTACGGTCGTAACCCTGCCGGCTATATATAGCCTGGGCTCGGCCAGACTTCATTTTTTACGTGTTTTTCTTCCTTTTTCGGCGGCTGGCGACTGGAGGCTCGGTAAATCGAGTTCTTGGCCGATTCTAATCAATTCCAAGATGTTTTGGAAGATTCTTGTTGATTATATCATCATCCAATCCGTGTATTTCGTCGAATCAAGGTATATTTCTTGATTTTCCTTCAAGTTGACTTTTTGGGGAATTTGTTCGTGATTTCGATTCTAGTCCGACTTTGATACATCGGTTGGTGTAGTATGATGTTATTAATCGTGTTCTATGGGTTGTATATCCATATTTCAAGTTTGTTCAACTTGATTAGTGATTCGAGTGTTCTTGGGAGTTATCGAACATTGAGTGTTTGATTAAATGTCCCAATGAGTTTCCCTTCGATAGTTGTTGGGATTTCCGTTGTTTTTGGACTCGATTCTCGTTGTAATCATGTTTTATTGTTCCTTCCGGAGGTTTATAGGTGTTCGAGGATTCCGATGTTGAATTCCGTTTGGTGATTGATGATTCGTGTGGTGTTATTCTCGTAGTACTCGTGGTGCTATCGCGTTCTTGATATTGTTCGGGCTATTCGACCGCGTCCCATCCGTCGTCTCGTTGCGATCGTGATTTTGAGGCAAGTACCTTGTCCATACTTTTCTTGTTTTGTGGATATGATAATTGGTGATCGTCTTTATATGTTTGTTTGATTGTTTGAAACGAGTTTTCAAAAGATTTGGCTAGCCATGTTAAAGCTTCACTTTCAAAACGCGTGTGTTTTGTGAATGGTGTAGTTTGTAAATGACTATGTGATTTCTATGGATATGTTTGGTGTTGATGTTGTACTTGGTATTGCGTGTGGACATATATTATTTCATAACGGTGTGTTGTGGTTTGACGAGGTGTTTTCCTAAGTGTTTGATACCTCTGAATGAATTGTTTGGATATCTTTGTTGCATTGTGCTATGTGTAACACCCCCAATCCACTCAGGGATATTACACGCCGTAGACCCTCTCCTCGAGGATCTACCAGGCTGATAACTAAAATCGAACATCTAAACATCGCCTTTAAGGCTAAAATGACTCAGTAGACCGACTTGGTCTTTCAATAATAACATACAACTCAATTCTAAATACATACCCACGCAGGGGTCAAAATACAATAAACTCCCGTACAACGGGGAAAAGATACTGCAGCGGAAAAGAAAATACAACTAGACCAATACGACATCAACGGATCCTCGTGTGATTAGTATCGTTCATCTTTCATCATCCTTCGTGCCGACCCTGTGCTATGCTCCAAAACCTGAATGCAAAAATAGACATCCACCCCGAATACTCGGGGTTAGCAAAACTCCACTGTTTTGCTAGTGCAAGAACATAGTGCAAATACGAGCCATACAATTCACATTTCACAAATAACAATAACCATGAATACTTAAAAATCCAAACGTGACGAAAAGTACTTCCCGAGGCAAGAGTTTGGTAAAACATTCTAAAACCGAAAGGTCACAAATCAAGGGAAAACAATTTATAAAACCGTTTAAATGCCATCGAGAGTTTTGATAGAAAACAACTTAGGATTATCCAATCCTTATCTTTCCAAAAATCAATAGGGTCACAGTCACATTGAAAGGTTTTGTTTTCGCAAATAGAAAACCGACAATAATACACAGGATTGAAACCCACGTCACGCGTCCTCGACGGACATAAAATACACACACACCCGTGAAGTTTCACTCGTGAATCCAGGTCGAAGCCAATGGAATTCCCTCCGTGGCCCCGTCGAACCCTCCCGAGGTGAGCAAACATATTCACAAAACATAAGCAACCTCACTCGTGAATCCAGGTCGAAGCCAATGGAATTCCCTCCGTGATCCCATCGGACCCTCCCGAGGTGAGCGAAAAACAATCACAAAATATACACACGTAGCGGTGAAGTTTCACTCGTGAACCCAGGTCGAAGCCATTGGAATTCCCTCCGTGGTCCCGTCGAACCCTCCCGAGGTGAGCAAACACATTCACAAAACATGTACACACATCGCCTAGGACCGGGACGAAGCCACAAATCCCACTCCGTGATCCCGTCGGATCCCCCGAGCTGGCTAGCGAAATACTCAAGCACCACACGTCGCCTAGGACCGGGACGAAGCCACGAATCCCACTCCGTGATCCCATCGGACCCCCCGAGCTGGCTAGCGAAATAATCTCAAGCACGAGTAACATATCACACCAAGGATATCCAAACAATTCACCCAGAGGCATCAAACACTCAGTAAAACAACACGTCAAACCACAATGCACCGAAATGAAACAATATACATCCACACGCAAATACCAAGTGCATCATCAACACCAAACATATCCATAAGATTCACATACTCGTTCACGAATCACACCAATCACAAAACACACACGGTTTTGAAAGAGGGCCTTTAACGAGGCTAACCAAATCTTTTGAAAACTCATTTCAAACAAACAAACAAACCAAGATGATCACCAATCATCATATCCACAAAACAAGAAAAGTATGGACAAGGTACTTGCCTCGAATAAGAACAACGCGGAGAATCGACCAAAGTAGGTTGACACGAATCGATTACGAACCCGCCGACTCCACCGATCGCCAACTCACGTCATCAACTACGAAGGACAATAATAACAATGAAATGAATTCCATAACACGACTCAAAGCCGTTGAATTCAAAGAACGAATGACGAAAGTTCAAGGATTTCCCCCAAAACGGCCAAGAACACGATTCGTTCCGTCAAATCACGAAAACGGAATTCCAAGTTGAAATATGGATATACAATCCATAGAATATGTTTAACAACATCATTTAACCATAATCGATCCATCGAAAATGGATGAAAAACGAGATCGAGGACAAATCCCTCAAAAAAGTCAATTCGAAGGAAATCAAGAAATATACTTCGATTCGACGAAGAACAATGGATTAAATGATGTTAAACACAAGAATACTACCAATATTAATCATACCCATCGTGTATTGATCAACAACACGGAACGAATCGGACAAAAACGCAAAAACCCCCAAATCTACCCAAAAGTAGGGTTCTAAAGATCTAACCTTGATTCGCTGGATCGAAGGATGTTATAGGATGATTGATCGGTGATATAAACTCAGAAACTTCATGGATTTGTTGTCCAACAACATGGTTTCGTCTCCTCCAAAACCCCAGCCGCGGACCGAAGAGAAATGAAATGAAAAATGACTGAAAAAGTCGCTGGTCTGTCATTTATATACTGGGCCGGAAGTAGCGTGCGCTAGCCTTCCCGGACTAGCGTGCGCTATCGGCCAGTATCGGCCGAGCACTCTCGGCCATGGCCCGCATGACCCGGCACCACCGACCAGTGCAGCCGACCATGACTCGTCCGCCCGACTCGCTAGCGTGCGCTACGGCCGAAGCGCTGCGCGCGACTGGCCCGAGAGCCACTGGACTAAAAAACTTACCCAGGTAACGTACGCTAGTCGGCCGGCAGCGTGCGCTACCCCTGCCGGTTAGCGTGCGCTACGACCGACAGTAGCGCGTGCTACCTGCCGATCCTGACCGAGTCCATAACCTCGTAATCCTCTGCCCGTGCCCGATGGCGTCTGGCTGGCCGACTCGGCAGCGTGCGCTACATCTGCTGAAGCTAGCGCAGGCCCCGGCCGTGGCGTGCGCTTACGCCGGTTCTGCCGTGCTCGATCGGCGCCAAGACTTCCGACAGGGCCGCACCGGTCCGGCCAGCTGCTCAGCCGCCACGACCCGACGCCTCGATTTCCGGAAACGCACGGAACGAACACGACGAAAAGTTCACGGACGACATCAATGACTCGAAATGAAAACGTAATACCATAATTAGTCATACGCGACCAAGAAACGGGTCGAGACAACAATTACAGATACGGATACCCGTAACTTTCAAGAAATTACAAAATGGCCCAAAACGCCCGGAAATCACGATACGTGATCGAATAACCAAACCGAAGTTCACAACACGTCTAACAAAGTTAAACGGGCTTACGGGAAACTCGAAGCAATGATTCGAATGAGATTCGCAAGAACCGAACTCAAGTGCGGAAAAGTCGTTAAAAGCACGGAACTCAACAAAACGACTCGAAAGGAACTCGGATGTCAAAAAGTGTAGAATTAATCATTCTCGGAATGACGAAGCGGTCATGAGCAAGTCGTCAAAACGGACTTCGCCGAAAAAGAAATTTAGGAAATCAAAATTGCGGATATTACATTCTACCCTCCTTAAAAGAAGTTTCGTCCCGAAACTTAAAACAAGTAGGGGTAAGAAATATTCCGCCAGGAAAAACTCAACAAGATACACAAGAATGCGTAACTAACGCCCAACGGCGAAATGTTACAAACAACGCAAAGGAATATACGGCGTGAAAACACGCTCCACAGCGACCAACACAACGTCGCCGTTAGGGATATAATAAAACCAACAAATGACAAGCGTCATCAAACGGATAATATAGCCAAGTCAATTATCCGACAATCACAAAACACAACGAACGAAAATCAATATGATTGACCAACCCAACGGTACATCAATCAAAACGCGAGCCAACCGCTGAACAAATGCGGAATCCCACCGTCCAAGGGTTGGAAGATCGAAAAAGAGACTAATTTCCCAAACTTAAGGGAATTATGAAGGAGCCTGATGCTCAACAATCACGAAACGAGAACAAAAACCGAACAAGCAAATGATCGAGACAACAAAGATCGAACAATCATGTCCGAAACACGAAGGATAATAAAATTCAAACAACAACTTCCAGGATGATCTGGTGAGAACTACAAGACCTGCATTCCCATAAGATCCACAGGAAAGGGAATAGCGATTGAAAAGTCACAGCGACAAACGAGTTATTCCAAAACAATACCACACTCGTTCGATCAACAAAAGCAAGGGGCAGGACAAGCTCAGAAATGTCAACGAACATAATGAGTCGACAGAGTCGAAAACACAAGAGTTCCAAATCCGATCCACTTCGAATAAAAGAACTAATAGAACCCGATGATGTCACTCCCGAACAAGGTTCACAAGAATCGAACTGAACCCGAAAAAGTCACATCGATAACCAGATCGACCCACAATAAGATCACAGCTCGTTCGGATGATGAAACCGAAATACAGAACGAGTTCATAAAGTATCAACGAACATGAGCGAATCGATAGACTGGAGAAAGAGAAAATACCGAAGTCAAAACAGTACGGGTGTTACCTCCGACCTCGTCCACGAAATTCATAAAAACGGGAGCAAGGTAACAAGACATTAAACAACCGACACATAACGGAACCATCACCGATGCACACGGTCATACCAAACCAAGCTCTAATAGCTCGCACATGCGCGACAACGCAGAAATCACCACGAGGCGACAACATTCAACACCAACATCCCGTCTCTCACAGGGGGCTAACACAACAAATGTGTGAAAAACGACTCAACGCTCACACCACCAATTCGATCATACTCGGGAGCAAATATCAAAATGACAACGCGAACATCATACATATATACCCAGCCCTCAAACGAGAATGGATAGGTTTTAAAAACGAAAACCTCATTTTGAAAGTAATTTAGAAGAACACCGGTTGATCTTGAGTATCACCTTTCAAAAAAAAGTACAAACGTGAAACATCGTTATCGAGACTTTGGAGAACCTTTTCGCATTTGATAAAAATGAGGACACATTTCTCTTAGTGAAAACTTTCAAAATATTCGACCCTCGGGTCTAAATAAAAGTGTTTCTAAAACATTGAAAATATCTCAAAGCATTTTGGTCCTCGAGGTAGAAGAATTTTGAAACATGTTGTGGCACCTTGGAAGTACCACGAGAAAATAATTCATTTTAAAAGTACGTCTCGAAATTTATTTTCTAAGATACTCAAGGTTTTCAAAGATAATTCAATGGGCTAGAATGCCCAAAATTTGAGTAATTACACAAAACTTTATAGCGCCGTGGATCCCGCGTCGGAACCCACCAGGCTAAAAACCATTTACAAAAACGCCAAAAAGGCCGATGACGGTAATGTTTCAAAAACTTACAAAATCCATTTACAAAATGTTAAATACCGTCATAAGAATTTCGCTAGAATGATCAAGACCATAATATCAAAAACTCGGTTAATGGAATTGATTTTCGAAATAAAACTCAGTCGGTAAAATACCGAAAGCCATTACAAAAGAACTCACGCAGCGGATAAAAGAAATAAAGTCAAACATGCACAATCCAGCAACACTACTCCACACATAAACGAAATATGAGGGTCAAATAACCACATATTAAGAAATCAAAATCCATAAGAGGATTCCGTCACTTAACAAATAAATCACAAAAATAGCTCGTGTCACACGAGGCACAACACAAAGAAGGGAGACTTACAGCCACAGGTCGCACGAAGATGATGATCGCCCCACGATACTAATCACGACCAACAAACTCAGACGACGCGTCGCGACACGACTCCGTCAGATAAAATCCGACGAAACAAAACTCAACAGACACTACTGACCCGACACTAGGTTTCCACAACCTAAGCTCGATACCATTCTCGTAACACCCCAATCCACTCGGGGATATTACACGCCGTAGACCCTCTCCTCGAGGATCTACCAGCCGATAACTAAAATCGAACATCTAAACATCGCCTTTAAGGCTAAAATGACTCAGAGACCGACTTGGTCTTTCAATAATAACATACAACTCAATTCCAAATACATACCCACGCGGGGTCAAAATACAATAAACTCCCGTACAACGGGAAAAGATACTTGCGGAAAAGAAAATACAACTAGACCGATACGACATCAACGGATCCTCGTGTGATTAGTATCGTTCATCTTTCATCATCCTTCGTGCCGACCACCGTGCTATGCTCCAAAACCTGAATGCAAAAATAGACATCCACCCCCCGAATACTCGGGGGTTAGCAATACTCCACTGTTTTGCTAGTGCAAGAACAAAGTGCAAATACGAGCCATACAATTCACATTTCACAAATAACAATAACCAGGAATCCTTAAAAATCCAAACGTGACGAAAAGTACTTCACGAGGCAAGAGTTTGGTAAAACATTCTAAAACCGAAAGGTCACAAATCAAGGGAAAACAATTTATAAAACCGTTTAAATGCTATCGAGAGTTTTGATAGAAAACAACTTAGGATTATCCAATCCTTATCTTTCCAAAAATCAATAGGGTCACAGGTCACAGCCCAAAGGTTTTGTTTTCGCAAATAGAAAACCGACAATAATACACAGGGTTGAAACCCACGTCACGCGTCCTCGACAGACATAAAATACACACGCACCCGTGAAGTTTCACTCGTGAATCCAGGTCGAAGCCAATGGAATTCCATCCGTGGCCCCGTCGAACCCTCCCGAGGTGAGCAAACACATTCACAAAACATAAGCAACCTCACTCGTGAATCCAGGTCGAAGCCAATGGAATTCCCTCCGTGATCCCATCGGACCCTCCCGAGGTGAGCGAAAAACAATCACAAAATATACACACGTAGCGGTGAAGTTTCACTCGTGAACCCAGGTCGAAGCCATTGGAATTCCCTCCGTGGTCCCGTCGAACCCTCCCGAGGTGAGCAAACACATTCACAAAACATGTACACACATCGCCTAGGACCGGGACGAAGCCACAAATCCCACTCCGTGATCCCGTCGGACCCCCCGAGCTGGCTAGCGAAATACTCAAGCACCACACGTCGCCTAGGACCGGGACGAAGCCACGAATCCCACTCCGTGATCACGACGGACCCAGTGGCTAGCGAAATAATCTCAAGCACGAGTAACATATCACACCAAGGATATCCAAACAATTCACCCAGAGGCATCAAACACTCAGTAAAACAACACGTCAAACCACAATGCACCGAAATGAAACAATATACATCCACACGCAAATACCAAGTGCATCATCAACACCAAACATATCCATAAGATTTACATACTCGTTCACGAATCACACCAATCACAAAACACACACGGTTTTGAAAGAGGGCCTTTAACGAGGCTAACCAAATCTTTTGAAAACTCATTTCAAACAAACAAACAAACCAAGACGATCACCAATCATCATATCCACAAAACAAGAAAAGTATGGACAAGGTACTTGCCTCGAATAAGAACAACGCGGAGAATCGACCAAAGTAGGTTGACACAAATCGATTACGAACCCGCCGACTCCACCGATCGCCAACTCACGTCATCAACTACGAAGGACAATAATAACAATGAAATGAATTCCATAACACGACTCAAAGCCGTTGAATTCAAAGAAAGAATGACAAAAGTTCAAGGATTTCCCCCAAAACGGCCAAGAACACGATTCGTTCCGTCAAATCACGAAAACGGAATTCCAAGTTGAAATATGGATATACAATCCATAGAATATGTTTAACAACATCATTTAACCATAATCGATCCATCGAAAATGGATGAAAAACGAGATCGAGGACAAATCCCTCAAAAAAGTCAATTCGAAGGAAATCAAGAAATATACTTCGATTCGACGAAGAACAATGGATTAAATGATGTTAAACACAAGAATACTACCAATATTAATCATACCCATCGTGTATTGATCAACAACACGGAACGAATCGGACAAAAACGCAAAAACCCCCAAATCTACCCAAAAGTAGGGTTCTAAAGATCTAACCTATATTATCTGGATCGAAGGATGTTCTATGATGATTGATCGGTGATATAAACTCAGAAACTTCATGGATTTGTTGTCCAACAACATGGTTTCGTCTCTCCAAAACCTCACCATGACCGAAGAGAAATGAAATGAAAATGATAAAAAGTCGTTGTCTGTCATTTATATCTTGGGCCGGAGTAGCGGCGCTAGCCTTCCGGACTAGCGTGCGCTATCGCCGATATCGGCCGAGCACTCTCGCCATGGCCCGCATGACCCGGCACCACCGACCACCCTGCCGACCATGACTCGTCGCCCGACTCCCGCTAGCGTGCGCTACGGCCGAAGCTTCGCGCGCTAGCCGACTGTCCCAAAGAGCAACCGGACTAACAAACTTACCTGTAACGTCGCTAGTCGGCCGGGCGTCGCTACCCCTGCCGGTTAGCGTGCGCTCGACCGACGTGAGCGCGCGCTACCCGCCGATCCGACCGAGTCCGAACCTCGAATCCTCTGCCTGTGCCCGATAGCGTCTGGCCGACTCGGCAGCGGCGCTACATCTGCCGAAGCTAGCGCAGCCTCCGGCCGTGGCGTGTGCTACGCGGTTCTGCGTGCTGATCGGCGGTGCCAAAGACTTCCGACAGGTGGCCGCACCGGTCCGGCCACCGCCACCGCCACGACCCGACGCCGATTTCCGAAACGCACGGAACGAACACGACGAAAAGTTCACGGACGACATCAATGACTCGAAATGAAAACGTAATACCATAATTAGTCATACGCGACCAAGAAACGGGTCGAGACAACAATTACAGATACGGATACCCGTAACTTTCAAGAAATTACAAAATGGCCCAAAACGCCCGGAAATCACGATACGTGATCGAATAACCAAACCGAAGTTCACAACACGTCTAACAAAGTTAAACGGACTTACGGGAAACTCGAAACAGCAGTTTCGAATGAGATTCGCAAGAACCGAACTCAAGTGCGGAAAAGTCGTTAAAAAGCACGGAACTCAACAAAACGACTCCGAAAGGAACTCAGATGTCAAAAAGTGTAGAATTAATCATTCTCAGAATGACGAAACGGTCATGAGCGAGTCGTCAAAACGGACTTCGGCCGAAAAAAGAAATTTACCGGAAATCAAAAATTGCGGATATTACATTCTACCCTCCTTAAAAGAAGTTTCGTCCCGAAACTTAAAACAAGTAGGGGTAAGAAATATTCCGCCAGGAAAAACTCAACAAGATACACAAGAATGCGTAACTAACGCCCAACGGCGAAATGTTACAAACAACGCAAAGGAATATACGGCGTGAAAACACGCTCCACAGCGACCAACACAACGTCGCCGTTAGGGATATAATAAAACCAACAAATGACAAGCGTCATCAAACGGATAATATAGCCAAGTCAATTATCCGACAATCACAAAACACAACGAACGAAAATCAATATGATTGACCAACCCAACGGTACATCAATCAAAACGCGAGCCAACCACTGAACAAATGCGGAATCCCACCGTCCAAGGGTTGGAAGATCGAAAAAGAGACTAATTTCCCGAACTTAAGGGAATTATGAAGGAGCCTGAATGCTCAACAATCACGAAACGAGAACAAAAACCGAACAAGCAAACGATCGAGACAACAAAGATCGAACAATCATGTCCGAAACACGAAGGATAATAAAATTCAAACAACAACTCCCAGGATGATCTGGTGAGAACTACAAGACCTGCATTCCCATAAGATCCACAGGAAAGGGAATAGCGATTGAAAAGTCACAGCGACAAACGAGTTATTCCAAAACAATACCACACTCGTTCGATCAACAAAAGCAAGGGGCAGGACAAGCTCAGAAATGTCAACGAACATAATGAGTCGACAGAGTCGAAAACACAATAGTTCCAAATTCGATCCACTTCGAATAAAAGAACTAATAGAACCCGATGATGTCACTCCCGAACAAGGTTCACAAGAATCGAACTGAACCCGAAAAAGTCACATCGATAACCAGATCGACCCACAATAAGATCACAGCTCGTTCGGATGATGAAACCGAAATACAGAACGAGTTCATAAAGTATCAACGAACATGAGCGAATCGATAGACTGGAGAAAGAGAAAATACCGAAGTCAAAACAGTACGGGTGTTACCTCCGACCTCGTCCACGAAATTCATAAAAACGGGAGCAAGGTAACAAGACATTAAACAACCGACACATAACGGAACCATCACCGATGCACACGGTCATACCAAACCAAGCTCTAATAGCTCGCACATGCGCGACAACGCAGAAATCACCACGAGGCGACAACATTCAACACCAACATCCCGTCTCTCACAGGGGGCTAACACAACAAATGTGTGAAAAACGACTCAACGCTCACACCACCAATTCGATCATACTGGAGCAAATATCAAAATGACAACGCGAACATCATACATATATACCCAGCCCTCAAACGAGAATGGATAGGTTTTAAAAACGAAAACCTCATTTTGAAAGTAATTTAGAAGAACACCGGTTGATCTTGAGTATCACCTTTCAAAAAAAAGTACAAACGTGAAACATCGTTATCGAGACTTTGGAGAACCTTTTCGCATTTGATAAAAATGAGGACACATTTCTCTTAGTGAAAACTTTCAAAATATTCAACCCTCGGGTCTAAATAAAAGTGTTTCTAAAACATTGAAAATATCTCAAAGCATTTTGGTCCTCGAGGTAGAAGAATTTTGAAACATGTTGTGGCACCTTAGAAGTACCACGAGAAAATAATTCATTTTAAAAGTACGTCTCGAAATTTATTTTCTAAGATACTCAAGGTTTTCAAAGATAATTCAATGGGCTAGAATGCCCAAAAATTTCAGGTAATTACACAAAACTTTATAGCGCCGTGGATCCCGCGTCGGAACCCACCAGGCTAAAAACCATTTACAAAAACGCCAAAAAGGCCGATGACGGTAATGTTTCAAAAACTTACAAAATCCATTTACAAACTGTTAAATACCGTCATAAGAATTTCGCTAGAATGATCAAGACCATAATATCAAAAACTCGGTTAATGGAATTGATTTTCGAAATAAAACTCAGTCGGTAAAATACCGAAAGCCATTACAAAAGAACTCACGCAGCGGATAAAAGAAATAAAGTCAAACATGCACAATCCAGCAACACTACTCCACACATAAACGAAATATGAGGGTCAAATAACCACATATTAAGAAATCAAAATCCATAAGAGGATTCCGTCACTTAACAAATAAATCACAAAAATAGCTCGTGTCACACGAGGCACAACACAAAGAAGGGAGACTTACAGCCACAGGTCGCACGAAGATGATGATCGCCCCACGATACTAATCACGACCAACAAACTCAGACGACGCGTCGCGACACGACTCCATCAGATAAAATCCGACGAAACAAAACTCAACAGACACTACTGACCCGACAGCCTAGGTTTCCACAACCTAAGCTCTGATACCATTCTGTAACACCCCCAATCCACTCAGGGATATTACACGCCGTAGACCCTCTCCTCGAGGATCTACCAGGCTGATAACTAAAATCGAACATCTAAACATCGCCTTTAAGGCTAAAATGACTCAGTAGACCGACTTGGTCTTTCAATAATAACATACAACTCAATTCCAAATACATATCCACGCAGGGGTCAAAATACAATAAACTCCCATACAACGGGGAAAAGATACTGCAGCGGAAAAGAAAATACAACTAGACCAATACGACATCAACGGATCCTCGTGTGATTAGTATCGTTCATTTTTCATCATCCTTCGTGCCGACCCTGTGCTATGCTCCAAAACCTGAATGCAAAAATAGACATCCACCCCCCGAATACTCGGGGGTTAGCAATACTCCACTGTTTTGCTAGTGCAAGAACAAAGTGCAAATACGAGCCATACAATTCACATTTCACAAATAACAATAACCAGGAATCCTTAAAAATCCAAACGTGACGAAAAGTACTTCACGAGGCAAGAGTTTGGTAAAACATTCTAAAACCGAAAGGTCACAAATCAAGGGAAAACAATTTATAAAACCGTTTAAATGCTATCGAGAGTTTTGATAGAAAACAACTTAGGATTATCCAATCCTTATCTTTCCAAAAATCAACAGGGTCACAGGTCACAGCCCAAAGGTTTTGTTTTCGCAAATAGAAAACCGACAATAATACACAGGGTTGAAACCCACGTCACGCGTCCTCGACGGACATAAAATACACACGCACTCGTGAAGTTTCACTCGTGAATCCAGGTCGAAGCCAATGGAATTCCATCCGTGGCCCCGTCGAACCCTCCCGAGGTGAGCAAACACATTCACAAAACATAAGCAACCTCACTCGTGAATCCAGGTCGAAGCCAATGGAATTCCCTCCGTGATCCCATCGGACCCTCCCGAGGTGAGCGAAAAACAATCACAAAATATACACACGTAGCGGTGAAGTTTCACTCGTGAACCCAGGTCGAATCCATTGGAATTCCCTCCGTGGTCCCGTCAAACCCTCCCGAGGTGAGCAAACACATTGACAAAACATGTACACACATCGCCTAGGACCGGGACGAAGCCACAAATCCCACTCCGTGATCCCGTCGGACCCCCCGAGCTGGCTAGCGAAATACTCAAGCACCACACGTCGCCTAGGACCGGGACGAAGCCACGAATCCCACTCCGTGATCCCGTCGGACCCCCGAGCCGCTAGCGAAATAATCTCAAGCACGAGTAACAAATCACACCAAGGATAACCAAACAATTCACCCGAGGCATCAAACACTCAAGAAACAACACGTCAAACCACAATGCACCGAAATGAAACAATATACATCCACACGCAAATACCAAGTGCATCATCAACACCAAACATATCCATAAGATTCACATACTCGTTCACGAATCACACCAATCACAAAACACACACGGTTTTGAAAGAGGGCCTTTAACGAGGCTAACCAAATCTTTTGAAAACTCATTTCAAACAAACAAACAAACCAAGACGATCACCAATCATCATATCCACAAAACAAGAAAAGTATGGACAAGGTACTTGCCTCGAATAAGAACAACGCGGAGAATCGACCAAAGTAGGTTGACACGAATCGATTACGAACCCGCCGACTCCACCGATCGCCAACTCACGTCATCAACTACGAAGTACAATAATAACAATGAAATGAATTCCATAACACGACTCAAAGCCGTTGAATTCAAAGAAAGAATGACAAAAGTTCAAGGATTTCCCCCAAAACGGCCAAGAACACGATTCGTTCCGTCAAATCACGAAAACGGAATTCCAAGTTGAAATATAGATATACAATCCATAGAATATGTTTAACAACATCATTTAACCATAATCGATCCATCGAAAATGGATGAAAAACGAGATCGAGGACAAATCCCTCAAAAAAGTCAATTCGAAGGAAATCAAGAAATATACTTCGATTCGACGAAGAACAATGGATTAAATGATGTTAAACACAAGAATACTACCAATATTAATCATACCCATCGTGTATTGATCAACAACACGGAACGAATCGGACAAAAATGCAAAAACCCCCAAATCTACCCAAAAGTAGGGTTCTAAAGATCTAACCTTGATTCGCTGGATCGAAGGATGTTATAGGATGATTGATCGGTGATATAAACTCAGAAACTTCATGGATTTGTTGTCCAACAACATGGTTTCGTCTCATCCTAAACCTCACCATGGACCGAAGAGAAATGAAATGAAAATGACCGAAAAGTCGCCGTCTGTCATTTATATCTTGGGCGGAAGTAGCGTGCGCTAGCCTTCCCGACTAGCGTGCGCTTATCGGGCCAAGACGGCCGAGCACTCTCGCCATGGCCCGCATGACCCGGCACCACCGACCACCCCGCCGACCATGACTCGTCTCGCCCGACTCCCGCTAGCGTGCGCCACTACGAAGCCGCGCGCGCTAGCCGACTTGGCCCGGAGCCACCGGACTAACAAACTTACCCGTGTAACGACGCTAGTCGGCCGGCGTCGCTACCCCTCCGGTTAGCGTGCGCTACGACCGGCGGCGCGCGCTACCCGCCGATCCCGACCGAGTCCGTAACCTCGTAATCCTCCGCCTGTGCCCGAGCATAGACGTCTGGCCGACTCGGCAGCGTGCGCTTACACCGCTGAAGCTAGCGCGGCAGCTGCCCCGATCAGAAGGCGTGCGCTATGCCGGTTCCTGCCGTGCCTGATCGGCCAGTGCCCAGCACTTCCGACAGGGCCGCACCGGTCCGGCCACCTGCTCAGCCGCCACGACCCGACGCCTCGATTTCCGGAAACGCACGGAACGAACACGACGAAAAGTTCACGGACGACATCAACGACTCGAAATGAAAACGTAATACCATAATTAGTCATACGCGACCAAGAAACGGGTCGAGACAACAATTACAGATACGGATACCCGTAACTTTCAAGAAATTACAAAATGGCCTAAAACGCCCGAAAATCACGATACGTGATCGAATAACCAAACCGAAGTTCACAACACGTCTAACAAAGTTAAACGGACTTACGGGAAACTCGAAACAGCAGTTTCGAATGAGATTCGCAAGAACCGAACTCAAGTGCAGAAAAGTCGTTAAAAAGCACGGAACTCAACAAAACGACTCCGAAAGGAACTCAGATGTCAAAAAGTGTAGAATTAATCATTCTCAGAATGACGAAACGGTCATGAGCGAGTCGTCAAAACGGACTTCGGCCGAAAAAAGAAATTTACCGGAAATCGAAAATTGCGGATATTACATTCTACCCTCCTTAAAAGAAGTTTCGTCCCGAAACTTAAAACAAGTAGGGGTAAGAAATATTCCGCCAGGAAAAACTCAACAAGATACACAAGAATGCGTAACTAACGCCCAACGGCGAAATGTCACAAACAACGCAAAGGAATATACGGCGTGAAAACACGCTCCACAGCGACCAACACAACGTCGCCGTTAGGGATATAATAAAACCAACAAATGACAAGCGTCATCAAACGGATAATATAGCCAAGTCAATTATCCGACAATCACAAAACACAACGAACGAAAATCAATATGATTGACCAACCCAACGGTACATCAATCAAAACGCGAGCCAACCGCTGAACAAATGCGGAATCCCACCGTCCAAGGGTTGGAAGATCGAAAAAGAGACTAATTTCCCGAACTTAAGGGAATTATGAAGGAGCCTGAATGCTCAACAATCACGAAACGAGAACAAAAACCGAACAAGCAAACGATCGAGACAACAAAGATCGAACAATCATGTCCGAAACACGAAGGATAATAAAATTCAAACAACAACTCCCGTGATGATCCGTGAGAACTACAAGACCTGCATTCCCATAAGATCCACAGAAAGGGAATAGCGATTGAAAAGTCACAATGACAAACGAGTTATTCCAAAACAATACCACACTCGTTCGATCAACAAAATCAAGGGGCAGGACAAGCTCAGAAATGACAACGAACATAATGAGTCGACAGAGTCGAAAACACCAGAGTTCCAAATCCGATCCACTTCGAATAAAAGAACTAATAGAACCCGATGATGTCACTCCCGAACAAGGTTCACAAGAATCGAATCAACCCGAAAAGTCACATCGATAACCGATCGACTCCACAATAAGATCACGGCTCGTTCGGATGATGAAACCGAAATACGTAACGAGTTCATAAAGTATCAACGAACATGAGCGAATCGATAGATGGAGAAAGAGAAAATACCAAGTCAAAACAAGACGGGTGTTACCTCCGACCTCGTCCACGAAATTCATAAAAACGGGAGCAAGGTAACAAGACATTAAACAACCGACACATAACGGAACCATCACCGATGCACACGGTCATACCAAACCAAGCTCTAATAGCTCGCACATGCGCGACAACGCAGAAATCACCACGATGCGACAACATTCAACACCAACATCCCGTCTCTCACAGGGGGCTAACACAACAAATGTGTGAAAAACGACTCAACGCTCACACCACCAATTCGATCATACTCGGGAGCAAATATCAAAATGACAACGCGAACATCATACATATATACCCAGCCCTCAAACGAGAATGGATAGGTTTTAAAAACGAAAACCTCATTTTGAAAGTAATTTAGAAGAACACCGGTTGATCTTGAGTATCACCTTTCAAAAAAAAGTACAAACGTGAAACATCGTTATCGAGACTTTGGAGAACCTTTTCGCATTTGATAAAAATGAGGACACATTTCTCTTAGTGAAAACTTTCAAAATATTCGACCCTCGGGTCTAAATAAAAGTGTTTCTAAAACATTGAAAATATCTCAAAGCATTTTGGTCCTCGAGGTAGAAGAATTTTGAAACATGTTGTGGCACCTTGGAAGTACCACGAGAAAATAATTCATTTTAAAAGTACGTCTCGAAATTTATTTTCTAAGATACTCAAGGTTTTCAAAGATAATTCAATGGGCTAGAATGCCCAAAAATTTCAGGTAATTACACAAAACTTTATAGCGCCGTGGATCCCGCGTCGGAACCCACCAGGCTAAAAACCATTTACAAAAACGCCAAAAAGGCCGATGACGGTAATGTTTCAAAAACTTACAAAATCCATTTACAAAATGTTAAATACCGTCATAAGAATTTCGCTAGAATGATCAAGACCATAATATCAAAAACTCGGTTAATGGAATTGATTTTGAAATAAAACTCGATGTAAAATACCGAAAGCCATTACAAAAGAACTCACGCAGCGGATAAAAGAAATAAAGTCAAACATGCACAATCCAGCAACACTACTCCACACATAAACGAAATATGAGGGTCAAATAACCACATATTAAGAAATCAAAATCCATAAGAGGATTCCGTCACTTAACAAATAAATCACAAAAATAGCTCGTGTCACACGAGGCACAACACAAAGAAGGGAGACTTACAGCCACAGGTCGCACGAAGATGATGATCGCCCCACGATACTAATCACGACCAACAAACTCAGACGACGCGTCGCGACACGACTCCGTCAGATAAAATCCGACGAAACAAAACTCAACAGACACTACTGACCCGACAGCCTAGGTTTCCACAACCTAAGCTCTGTTACCATTCTGTAACACCCCCAATCCACTCAGGGATATTACACGCCGTAGACCCTCTCCTCGAGGATCTACCAGGCTGATAACTAAAATCGAACATCTAAACATCGCCTTTAAGGCTAAAATGACTCAGTAGACCGACTTGGTCTTTCAATAATAACATACAACTCAATTCCAAATACATACCCACGCAGGGGCCAAAATACAATAAACTCCCGTACAACGGGGAAAAGATACTGCAGCGGAAAAGAAAATACAACTAGACCAATACGACATCAACGGATCCTCGTGTGATTAGTATCGTTCATCTTTCATCATCCTTCGTGCCGACCCTGTGCTATGCTCCAAAACCTGAATGCAAAAATAGACATCCACCCCCCGAATACTCGGGGGTTAGCAATACTCCACTGTTTTGCTAGTGCAAGAACAAAGTGCAAATACGAGCCATACAATTCACATTTCACAAATAACAATAACCAGGAATCCTTAAAAATCCAAACGTGACGAAAAGTACTTCACGAGGCAAGAGTTTGGTAAAACATTCTAAAACCGAAAGGTCACAAATCAAGGGAAAACAATTTATAAAACCGTTTAAATGCTATCGAGAGTTTTGATAGAAAACAACTTAGGATTATCCAATCCTTATCTTTCCAAAATCAACAGGTCACGTGTCACAAATTTCAAAGGTTTTGTTTTAGCAAATAGAAAACCGACAATAATACACAGGGTTGAAACCCACGTCACGCGTCCTCGACGGACATAAAATACACACACACCCGTGAAGTTTCACTCGTGAATCCAGGTCGAAGCCAATGGAATTCCCTCCGTGGCCCCGTCGAACCCTCCCGAGGTGAGCAAACATATTCACAAAACATAAGCAACCTCACTCGTGAATCCAGGTCGAAGCCAATGGAATTCCCTCCGTGATCCCATCGGACCCTCCCGAGGTGAGCGAAAAACAATCACAAAATATACACACGTAGCGGTGAAGTTTCACTCGTGAACCCAGGTCGAAGCCATTGGAATTCCCTCCGTGGTCCCGTCGAACCTCCCGAGGTGAGCAAACACATTCACAAAACATGTACACACATCGCCAGACCGGACGAAGCCACAAATCCCACTCCGTGATCCCGTCGGATCCCCGAGCAGCTAGCGAAATACTCAAGCACCACACGTCGCCAGGACCGGACGAAGCCACGAATCCCACTCCGTGATCCCATCGGACCCCCGAGTGGCTAGCGAAATAATCTCAAGCACGAGTAACATATCACACCAAGGATATCCAAACAATTCACCCAGAGGCATCAAACACTCAGTAAAACAACACGTCAAACCACAATGCACCGAAATGAAACAATATACATCCACACGCAAATACCAAGTGCATCATCAACACCAAACATATCCATAAGATTCACATACTCGTTCACGAATCACACCAATCACAAAACACACACGGTTTTGAAAGAGGGCCTTTAACGAGGCTAACCAAATCTTTTGAAAACTCATTTCAAACAAACAAACAAACCAAGACGATCACCAATCATCATATCCACAAAACAAGAAAAGTATGGACAAGGTACTTGCCTCGAATAAGAACAACGCGGAGAATCGACCAAAGTAGGTTGACACGAATCGACACAACCCGCTGACTCCACCGATCGCCAACTCACGTCATCAACTACGAAGGACAATAATAACAATGAAATGAATTCCATAACACGACTCAAAGCCGTTGAATTCAAAGAACGAATGACAAAAGTTCAAGGATTTCCCCCAAAACGGCCAAGAACACGATTCGTTCCGTCAAATCACGAAAACGGAATTCCAAGTTGAAATATGGATATACAATCCATAGAATATGTTTAACAACATCATTTAACCATAATCGATCCATCGAAAATGGATGAAAAACGAGATCGAGGACAAATCCCTCAAAAAGTCAATTCGAAGGAAATCAAGAAATATACTTCGATTCGACGAAGAACAATGGATTAAATGATGTTAAACACAAGAATACTACCAATATTAATCATACCCATCGTGTATTGATCAACAACACGGAACGAATCGGACAAAAACGCAAAAACCCCCAAATCTACCCAAAAGTAGGGTTCTAAAGATCTAACCTTGATTCGCTGGATCGAAGGATGTTATAGGATGATTGATCGGTAATATAAACTCAGAAACTTCATGAATTTGTTGTCCAACAACATGGTTTCGTCTCCTCCAAAACCCCAGCCGCGGACCGAAGAGAAATGTAATGAAAAATGACTGAAAAAGTCGCTGGTCTGTCATTTATATCTTGGAAGTAGCGTGCGCTAGCCTTTCCGGACTAGCGTGCGCTATCGGCCAAGACGCCGAGCACTCTCGGCCATGGCCCGCATGACCCGCACCACCGACCAGTTCGCCGACCATGACTCGTCCGCCCGACTCCCGCTAGCGTGCGCTACGGCCAAGCTGCGGCGCTAGCCGACTGGCCCAGAGCCACCGGACTAACAAACTTACCAGTAACGTCGCTAGTCGGCCGGGCGGCGCTACCGCCGTCGATTAGCGTGCGCTACGGCCACGAGCGCACGCCACTGCCGATCTGGCCGAGTCCGAACCTCGAATCCTCTGCCTGTGCCCGATAGCGTCTGCTGGCCGACTCGGCAGCGTGCGCTTACACTGCCGAGCTAAGCGCGCAGCGCCCCGGCCGTGGCGTGCGCTTACGCCGGTTCTGCCGTGCTCGATCGGCTGCCCAAGACTTCGACAGGCCGCACCGGTCCGGCCACCGCCACCGCCTCGACCCGACGCCTCGATTTCCGGAAACGCACGGAACGAACACGACGAAAAGTTCACGGACGACATCAACGACTCTAAATGAAAACGTAATACCATAATTAGTCATACGCGACCAAGAAACGGGTCGAGACAACAATTACAGATACGGATGCCCGTAACTTTCAAGAAATTACAAAATGGCCCAAAACGCCCGGAAATCACGATACGTGATCGAATAACCAGACAGAAGTTCACAAGACGTCTAACAAAGTTAAATGGACTTACGGGAAACTCGAAACAGCAGTTTCGAACGAGATTCGCAAGAATCGAACTCAAGTGCGGAAAAGTCGTTAAAAAGCACGAAACTCAACAAAACGACTCCGAAACGAACTCAGATGTCAAAAAGTGTAGAATTAATCATTCTCAGAATGACGAAACGGTCATGAGCGAGTCGTCAAAACGGACTTCGGCCGAAAAAAGAAATTTACCGGAAATCGAAAATTGCGGATATTACACTATGTGTGTGATTTGTTTAGCTATCCATCTCGGGAGGGTCCTTCGAGGCCTCGGGCGGGATCAATGGTATTACCCTGTTCCCAAGGCGATGCTTGGTGTGATATGTTATTTGTGCATGTTTACTTCGCTCACCGTGGGTTGGTTCGACGGGGCCACGACGGGAATTCCAATGGGTTGCGCCCTGGGTTCACGAGCGGTGAATGTATTTTACTCAGCTTGGGGGGTCCGACGGGATCACGGAGGGAATTCCAATGGGTTGAGTCCGGGATTCACGAGTGAAAGACTTCACAGGTTGGTGTTTATTTAGTGAATGTATTTTACTCACCTCGGGGGGTCCGACGGGATCACAGAGGGATTTCCAATGGGTTGAGTCCGGGAATCACGATTAAAAACTTCACGAGTTGGTATTGATTTTATGTCCGTAGAGGACACGTGAGTTGGGTTTTGGCCCTGTGAACTGTTGTCGGTTTTCTATTTGCGAAAACAAAACATTTGGGCTGTGACCCTGTTGATTTTGGAAAGATAAGGATTTGATAATCCTAATTTGTTTTTTATTAAAACTCCTGAGGGTATTTTAAACCATTTTTGCAAACTGTTCTCATTATTTGTGATCTTTCGGATTTGGAACGTTTTACTCAAATTCTTGCCTCGGGAAGTATTCGTTTGGTGGTATTTTAATCTTTAAGGATTTCTGATTATTGTTATTCTTGGAACTTGAATTGTATGGCTCGTATTTTTGCACTTGTACTTGCACTAGCAAAACAGTGGAGTTTTGCTAACCCCCGAATATTCGGGGGGTGGATGTCTATTTTTGCATTCAGGTTTTTTTGGAGCATAGCACAGGGTCGGCACGAAGGATGATGAAAGATGAACGATACTAATCACACGAGGACCCGTTTGATGTCTTATTAGTTTAGTTGTATTTTATTTCCGCTGCAGTATTCTTTCCACGTGGTACGGGAGTGTGTTGTATTCGACCCCTGCATGGGCATGTGTTGTAATTCAGTTGTATATATTTATTGAAAGACCAAATTGGTCTACTGAGTCATTTTAGCCTTAAAGGCGTTGTTGAGTTGTTCGGTTTTGTTACCAGCCTGGTAGAACCTTGAGGAAAGGTTCTACGGCGTGTAATATCCCTGAGCGGATTGGGAGTGTTACAGAAACCAATCAAGTTTTGAAATGGCATCTTAGACTTGGTCATGTTGGTCAGACCAAGGTTTACAAAATGGAAAAAGATGGACTTATGGGTCCATTGGGATCGGATCCCTTTCCTACTTGTGAATCTTGCCTTAAAGGCAAAATGACTAAGTCCCCCTTCACAGGGACTTTTGAAAGAGCCGCTGATAAACTGGGATTAATACATACCGATGTATGTGGTGCTTTGGAAGCAGCACGTGATGGATATTAGTACTTCATTATGTTTACAGATGATCATACTAGGTATGGTTATGTATACTAAATGAAACATAAATCCGAGGCCTTTGATAAATTCCAAGAATTTAAGGCCCTAGTCGAGAAACAAACTGAAAATCATATCAAAGCACTTCGGTCGGACTGAGGTGGAGAGTATATGAGTACAAAGTTTGATGAGTTCCTTAAAGAACATGGAATAGTATCACAACTAACACCTCCAGGCACACCTCAGTTAAATGGTGTGTCAGAAAGAAGGAACCAGACCTTGTTGGACATGGTCCATTCCATGCTAGGCTATTCTGACTTACCGATTTACCTGTGGGTGTATGCACTCCTGACTGCTGCATATATCTTGAACAGATGTCCTTCCAAATCCATTCCTAAAACTCCACATGAGATGTTGGGGGGGGGGGGGGGCAGGAAACCAACTAAGGTGGAGAAAATAGAAGTGAGGTCCGTGAGGAGACGTTTCATTGGATTCCCTTCTGAGATGATGAGTTATCTATTATACATGCCCAAAGATCGAAAGATCGTTGTTGCTTTGCATGCACACTTACTGGAAGAAGAGTTCATCTAGGAAGGCGGAGCATGTAGAAATATTTCTTTGGAAGAATACAATGAAACTCCTCAGGAGACACCTGTGCAAGAAATTGGAAACAAACCTTCTGAAACACAAGTACAACCACCTCGTAGGTCTAGTATGGTGTCTCAATTACCTGAGAGGTATAGTTTTGTGCACTTGGGAGGAACTGGGTTTCCACGAGGTTCCTATTGATAAACAAGAGACCGACCCGCGACCAATGTCCTAGCAATGGTGGATCGATGTAGACCCCATGAAATAGACTATAACAGTCTTCATGTAGTCGGGACCTTCGTTTTGTCGAGGCAGTAAAAGAGTTTGACTTCGTGCAAAATGAATAGGAACCTTGTGTATACAAGAGGGTTAGTGGGAGCAAGATCGCATTATTAGTACTATATGTAGATGACATTCTACTAATATGAAATGATGTGGGAATTCTCAGTCTGTGAAAGCTTGGCTTTCGAGTAATTTCTCTAAGAAAGACTTGGGAGAAGAAACCTATATTCTTGGGATTCGACTCTACTAGGATAGATCGAAGAGAATGATAAGTTTTTTCCCAAGCCCTCTATATAGATAAAATCTTAAAGCGATTTAAGATGGATTTTTCTAAAAGAGGGTTCCTATTGATGCGACATGGAATAAAACTCACCTTGAAGATGTGTCCTCATAGTGAGGAACAATGAAAGGAAATGAGTAATATACCATATGCTTCAGAATTTGGGTAGCCTTATATATACTTTATTGTGTATGAGACAAGACATTGTGCATGCTAGGAGCGTGGTAAGTAGGTTTCGGGCTAACTGATAAGTGTTAGTTTTATACACTTATCCATGGTTTGTATCGATAAATTTCACCCATAATTGAGCTAGTCTACTCGTTTTTGCTTTTAATTAATTAATTTTTAATAATTTTATTTTTATCGGATGAAGATGTAAATCTAGTCTTAATCGGATTGAATTACTGATTTACTCAAGAAATAACATATTTATAAAATATTCTCTTTGTTGATTTTTTATGTATTCATGTTGTAGGGCTTTCCGAGATGACTTCGGCAGTCTTTCCGGATTCAAAATCTGGGTTATATATCAAAAGTTATCATTCAAAGAAGATTTGAGGCAAAAACGCAAAGTCTAAAAAATTCTGGGCTGAAAATGAAGTCTGAAACTCCATACGGGCGTAACATCATAACATAAGGGCATAATTCACAAAGCAAAAATCCGTAGCCATGTTACGGCCGTAACTACACAATGTTACGGCCGTAAGTCATCCAAGTTACGGACGTAACTCCTCAATGTTACGGCCGTAACTCTTGGCAGATTATTGATCATTGCCTAATTTTTTATACTTTTGGTCTATTATTGAGGGGATGGCTGGCATTGATCCGATCTAATGTTAATGCTGGAGTTTTTGGAGCTATTGGATGACTTTAGGTGTATAAATAGACCCCTTAGATCCATCATCATTCATGATTCATCTTATATTTTTCCACTTTTTGTAATATTTTCTTTTTGTGTGAAGACCACACTTGTGTTCTTGAGTGATTTGTGTAATAGTGGTATAGCATATGTTGTTAATGGAGTTTATTGCTTCTTTCTCCTTTATATACTAAGGGAGTTAGGATCAATTCTTTCTCTTTTTCAACTAATAATGACCACTCAAGCTTGTATTATGTTTATTAAACCCCTCATGGGCTAAGTTACCTTAGTTGGGATTATGAACAAGGTTAGTCATATTATTTAAGTTTGTATAAAGATCTATTATGAATTACTTATTATTGTGTGTGATTTTCATTGTTTTAACAATCTTTATTTATTTAGCCAATAAATGACGATATTTATGGTCTTCATATGTTTCGAAAGAAAATATGTTTGATTAGATCAAATGATCTTCACTCTAAGTTGTTCTAGGGGATAGAAATATACCTCTAGACCTTAGATGGTTCTTTGAGTTATTTTCATAAACCTAATGCTATGTATTGAAGCCAATCAACATAGAAATATAGTGGATTGATTCAATATATAAGGGGCGTTTTATAGTTCGAAAGAGAAACCGTCTTTTTAAGAAAAATTGAATCTACACAACATAATAAGTAAATTCATCTTATGATATCCTATGCATCTTCTATAACTAATGATGAACTAAGTTTGTAATCCCAACTATTTCATTTTATCTTTTATTAATCTATTATTAGTGCAATATTTTATTTCCTTGAATTTTAGAACTATTATTGCATTTTCATTGCAATTGTCAAACCAAACTCTAAAATTGTGTGTTTCAATCATATTAATCTCTATAATAAATAGTTAAATAGTGTATAATTCAATATATAACCTAACTTCCTCGTGGGATCGATAACCGGACTCAAAAAGTCCACTTACTACTTGATACGACATCGTGCACTTGCGATAGTTACACTGAAGAAGTGTCAAGTTTTTGGCGCTGTTGCCGGGGAAGTATAAGTGTTATTTTGAAATATTACATTATTAACACTAAAGACCGTGTGAAGTTTTTGGCGCCGTTGCCGGGGAAGTATTGTTATATTTGAAATCTTACATTGTGAACTATTGTTATCGGATACATTTTCTCGACGTTGTAACTTAGTACTCAATTGTGTTTGTCCGGTCAAGTGGCGGATAACGGTACTCCGTGACTATTAAAGTCGGATTTTTCAGTTTCCCACAACAACTGATATTTGTAGATATTTTCTCTTTTTTTTATCATGGAAGAAACATTAAATAAAATTGAAAAAAGATTTCCCTTTCTGAGCAAAAATGTCATTTTAAAAATCTATAAGACGAGACTTGAAAGGATGAGGTTGCTTATGAATAAAAGCATACCTTTTGACATAAGATTCATTATTGAATCCAAAGTGAGAATAGCAGGTGAATTCACAGAAATACCTACTAGATTTTTACCAGGACTTGGGAAAAGTTCATATGCCAAGAAACGATGAGCAAAGATAATAGCCGTTTGCTATAAATGTGCTAGATGGAACTGTAATTTAAAATGTCGATCTTTAGGAATTCCATCTACAAACAGAGAAGATAAAATTCAGTTCATTAAGGATAGTCTGAATAAAGAGAATTTAGATAATATCGAAATTTCTCTTGACACGCATCCTAGTGGACTCGTACATTACGGAATTCGATGTTTGTGGAATAAATTCAAACCAGAATATGAACAACGTCTTGGGAATCTGACGTTAAAAGACCCTGTTTGCCAATTTGTAAGAAAATTGGATGGGAAGCTTCTCCCCGACTCACAGAAGGCGTTTAGGCCGTTTCTGAACGTAAAATCAGAGGAAGATGTAAGCCACAATCACAACTACTGTACATACGCGTAAGTATCTTTTATTTTTTGTCGTATGGTGAGATTTTCCTAATAAAAAATGTGATACGCGATAAATGCATTCATTATTCTATTGAGTAGTTGAAGCGCAATCAACGCAATCACAAACTTGTTAAGCAATTTTTCCTCATTTTTCTTCTATAAATATACATTGTGCTTGTTTGTTTTATTCTTCCCTCAAACTTGTACTTTTCTTCTTTTTCTCTCAAATAAATTTCTTTTCAAAAATGGAGTCATCATCTTCCACAAAAAAATTTAGCACAGTCTGTATTTTTGGTGGATCTAGTTATGGAAAAGAGGCATGCTTTACTGAAGTAGCCCACAACTTGGGTCGTACCTTAGGAGAAAAATGCATTCTTGTAGTTTACGGAGGAGGAAGTCTAGGATTAATGGGACAGTGCCATACCTATATGGAAGGAGTAAGAGTGTTGGGAATAATTCAAAACCTCATTTGAAAGTAAAATCACTGGGCAACTATTGGAGATGAGTTTAGATCTGTAAATATGCAAGATCGCATAACTCACATGATAAATAATTAAGCGCCTTTATCACCCTTCCGGTGGTTTTGGCACTCTTGAGGAACTTTTTCATGTGGTTACAGGCCCGACTAAATGTTCATCAATAACCAATGATGCAGCTTAATGTCAATGGTTTCTTTGATGGTTTACTATCTTTCATCGACTACTCTGCTGAAAAAGATTTTATTTCCGAGCGTGCTAAACGAATCATAGTCGTTGCAACAACACCAGAAGAACTAATCAAAAAAATCAATGAATTTGTTCCTCAACCAGATCCAGCTCTAGCTAAAATTGTCTCAATGGAAGATTTTACTGTGAGAAAACGAAAAGTGGATTCATTCCTCTCCCTTTGATAACCCATGTCGGACCTCTTGTATTTTTACTTTCTGTTGTGTGTAAAAATCGTGCTAAATGATGACAGCTTAAGGAGTTTCTTCTTGATCTCTTGACGCGCATCTATTCGCGATTTATGTATTGTTATTTTATTGCCGTAATTTTTATTGTTTGTTTTTTATTAAAGCATTGATGGCAGCGTAAGGCGACTCTTCGGACTTTCTTGAAGCGTATTTTAAAAATAGTGTTATACTTCCGAGTATATTTTATTTTCTTTTGTTATTTGCCTCGTATATTTATTCTCTTGCAGATTCTAAATGGCGTTAGCACAAGCATCAACTTTCATAACAGGGAGTATTCTGTTTTCCTCCTTACTTTTTATTCTATTTTTTTTTTAAAACTGAGGATAGTTTTATTTTCAAGTTTGGGGGTGGTATGTTCTAATTATTTTGGTGTGCTGGTATTTTGGTGTGTTTTGATTATTTTGGTTATTTGCCTTAAATTTATATATATATATATATATATATATAGTATTTTGATTTGTGAGATTTCTAGATCTGGCCATAACACCAATAAGTTAGCTATATACAAGCTTCTAAAATCGTTTTAGCCCGTAAAAAAATTGTATATTCCAAAATTTTTGAGCCTTAATCTCTCTTTCCAAAGCCTTGTAGTTATCATATAAAATCGAGTCATTCATTACCTTGAGAAAAGAAGAATTAGTCGGTTGATGAAAAATAGAACTGAAATTTACTTAATTTGTGGAGTTTTTGATTTTTCATGCTTAGCTAATAAATGATTTTCTGAAAAAATCTTATCCCATAAAAAAAAGTCATTAGTGAAAGGAGTCTAGTTGAAAAAGGGAGAGGTGTTGAGCAGCAACAGCTGCCTAATTTTGGGGGTCCTAAAATTTTGCGAAAAATAAAGGACTAACCATTGTTGGTGCGTAGCTGCCGTCTCACACGAGATGGAAAATATGTTGGTGAAAATAGCTACACGTTAGCAAATAACGGTGTGAAAGCTATCACCTAAAAAAATGGAAATTATGTTGGTGAAAAGAGCTACACGTTAGCAAATAACGATGTGAAAGCTATCACCTAAAAAAATGGAAATTGTGTTGGTGAAAAGAGCTACACGTTAGCAAATAACGGTGTGAAAGCTATCACTAAAAGGGATGTAGTTTATGAGCAGATTTGAATTAATTAGCAGCTGAATTTCAATACACTCAATTTCGTGAACAATCACAATATTTGATGACGCTGATGAAATTCTTCTTCATATTGAGTCGAAAAATAAACGAGTGATCGAGGGCAACCATTAAATGGAGTCGTGTGCATCACGAGTGGGAAAGAAATAATCATCCTTTTGGGGGGAAACCTTGTAATATCCGGGGGTAATTTTTTTTTTCGTGTTACTGTTGAGTTGTACGTATTCATTTGGAATTGTACTAGTGTTGTTGTTTGGACCGATACAATGTATATTGTATTAGAATATTTCGGGATCGAAATATTTATACTGGTCGACGGTTTGGTTTCGTCGTTTGGTTGTTGCTTGGCGAGTTTAGAATTTTGGCTAAGTTTATAGCCATAGCGTACGCTACCTGTGTAGCATTACGTACGCTAATTTGTTGCGATTACGTATGTTATGTCCTGAGGTTTTCGTACGTAATGCGTGGTCAGTGGTAGGAACCTTCCTCGTAGTCAACTTTCGACTGGTAGGACCAAGGTATCTTTGGGGAATTATTTATATATATATATATATATATACATACATATATATATATAAATTATGTTATCATCACTTTTGTCATCTCTCTCTCCCTCACCTTCTCACGTTATATATATATATATATATATATATATATATATATATATATATATATATTATATATATTATATCATCTTCTCCCTCTCACTTTCTCTCATTTCTCTCTCTCACCTATCTCCCTTTCTCCTTGCATCTTTCATTTTTTTTTTTCTCTTTCTCCTCCAGCTCTCTGTCTTCTCCCTCTCGCCATTCTCTCTCTCTCTCTCCTTCTCTCTCATTTTTTTTACGAGGTAGAGTTAGGACGGGCAGCCGGCTTCTTCATTTCCGGCGACGGACTAGAGTTGACAACCGGAGTTTGCTGACATCTCCGGCGACGACCAGAGCTCGGCGGCGGCCAGTCGAAATTTCCGGATCGGAAGGCACTGCAAATCCGGTCGAGCTGTTCTGATTTCCGGCGATACGGAGCTCAGGCGTCCGGCGTTCTTCATGGTTTCCGGCCATGGACGCGGCTCCATTGTTTCCGGCGACCGGAGGTAGTTTCTGTCCGGAACGGACGGCGGAACGGAGGTTTGACAGATTTCCGGCGAGGAGTTGCAGGCGGAGATGGAGTTGGGTGAAAACCGGCCATGGACGGAAACGGGCTGGAGTTGGACGAAGTCCCGTGGTCGAGTTTTCCGCGGCGAATTTCCAGCATGGGAGTTTTTTTTTCGGACCTGGCCGATCGGCTTCTTTGGTAAGCCTGTGTGTTTTTTTTTCAGTTATATATATATATATATATATTATGTGTACTGTTATATATATATTGTGTGTGTAGTGTGTGTTGTATAAAAATATATATATATATATATATCATGTGCACAGTGGGTGTGTTGTGTATATATATATAACGTGAATGTGTGTGTTGAGTTGAGTATATATATTTATTGTGTGCAGTGAATATGTGTGTGTTATATATATATATATATATATGTATATAGTGTCAAATAGTGTGTGCATGTGCAGTATTTATACACACACACACACATATATACATATATATATATATATTATGTAAAGTGAGTGTGTGTTAGTAATGTGTGTACCGTATGTATATTATATATATATATATATATTATATATGTGTGTATACGGATAAATACGAGTGTAGTATGTGTTCGTATTGGTATCGGAGTTATCTATTATGTCGTTTTCGGTCGATATCGTGTTATCGAATGAATTGTATTTCATTCAAGGTTGTTCGAATGCTTGTGATTGTCGGAGGACGCTGTTGATCGATTCGTGGTAGGACGTTGATCGTGGAAGGACTTTCTCGCCTTCAGTTTGAGGCAAGTTTTATACTTGTACTGGTCAATGAGATTAATGTTATCATGTATGTGTATGAATGTGTGTATCATTTCGAGACTTGGTCTCTTTATGATTTTGTTGATATCAGGGGATTGTTTGATACGATACCCTTCGGCAAATTATGCCAAATATTATTGTTGTTCGTAAATGGCCGATTTAAGGCATTGCGATACTTGTTGGTAATATATTTGTCGATAGCGATTCATGATATCGACATATCGATTGTTATTGTTGATTGATGTTTCTTTGAGATATTGTTGTTGATAGCCGGTTCGCGGCATCGACGTATCGATTGTTGTTATTGATTGATGTTCCATCAAGGTATTTTTGTGAATCGTCGTTATTGATATCAGTGTTTTTCTATTGATGTCGTTTTGGCCGATTGAAGGCATTGACGTATTCGATTATCATCTTCGTTATCGGTAACCGATTAAAGGTGCCGAGACATCCGTTGTATAATTGTTATCGGTTAACCGTTCTGAAGGTAATCGATATATTGAATTGGGATTATCAAAGATAATTCTCATCCGTTGTATAATTATTATCGATTGTCCGCTCTAAAGGTAATCGATATATTGAATTGGGATTATCAAAGATAATTCCCATCCGTTGTCAAAAAGATAATTCCCATCCGTTGTCAAAAAGATAATTCCCATCCATTGTATAATTGTTATCGATTGGCCGTTCTACGGTAATCGAAGTATTGAATTGGGACTGTCGAGGATAGTTCCCATCCGTTGAATTATTATTGTCGTGTTGACCGATTCAAGGCAGCACACTATTATTCTTGTGAACTCGGTAATTTTGTGATCGTTGAAGGTTGAGGATTTCCCGAACTGTTGTGTTGTGATCGTTGCTCGTGTTAATCGGTCCTTAGGGATTTTGATCCCAGGATGGTTGTTTTGAATTTTGTTGGTCGTGTCGATATTTCATTATTCGTGTGCCATCGTTTACTTGGTGAGTCGTATGATCTGTATTGTATGTGTTATCCTTTGAGTTTCGTTGTCATGTTGTATCGTGACATATCCGGAATCATATCTGCATTCCGATTGGTTATTGTGTAGGATTTTTAGCCAGGAACATATATAGTCATGCGTGGATATTATTACGCATTGGACTGTGCACACGAGACGTAGTTTCGTGAGGCTAATTAGGTACATTGTCCCACGTATATTCTGGATTCCGTATACGGGGCGGACATGTGCACGAACACATTTCCGGATCGGGCGTACTGTGATGTCCATCTTTGAGCCGTACAATTTTGATCGTCCATAGTATTGGATGAGTTCGATGTTTTGTGATTGAGCGTTCATACGCCCGAGAGGGGTATGTTCGACAATCAGGTTTGTTTCTTTGAGATCTGTATCGTGATATTTTGGCAGCTTCGGCTGAGGGCTTTCAGGCCATTGTGATGTAACGGTATTTCCGTTTGAGCCTTCGGGCATTGTGATTCTTATTTATTTCAGCGGTGGTTTGATTTACCTTCGGGTAATGTATTGTTGTGTTTTATATTGATGATTCGCCGTTGGGCACTTATGTTCTAACCTATTGAGCATGTATTGATCGTATGCCATGGGCATAGTATTCCACGAATGCTCGATTCTTACTTTGGTTTGTGAGCATCTCGTACTACCATTGTTGTACTGTTTATTCTGCCTTTGGATGCATATCATGTTGTGCATGTATTTGATATTCATTATTCTGGATGACTGACCCGTAAGTGAACATGTTTTCATGTTTTAGGTACTTGCGAGGAGAGAGTTGAGACACAGGGACATGACGATGGCGACGAGGCATTCGAGCGATACTAGTCCGAGATATTTTGGGTTCATGTCGGTCAGACAGTTTGGAGTTCTCCAATTTTGTTCAGTCGTTGTTGTTTTGTATTATCCGAGCAAGGCTCGTGGATGTTGTTGTATTTTTTTTTGGCCATGTAGGCCCATCCTTGTCGTTGAAATTCCATGTCGGAATAGTATGTCGGACATCATAGTAGGGTCTGTGATTTCCTATTTTAGTCAGTTTGTTGTATTTTAGTCGTGTTCGCCTGGTGGATCACCTGGTGTGGGGTCCACGGCACTGTAATAACCCAATGGGATTTGGGGGTGTTACAAACCTTGCATTTTGGAATTACAAAATAAAACCGTGTTTTAACTTCAAAATCATTAGTAGATTTATTTTGAATCTTGATTCATTCTATCTACTGTATAAAGCTGGTTGTTGTGTATTAATGGCATTTTGATCTCCTTTTCTCTCTTTTTTTTTCTTAATTTATGTGTGTATTATTATTTTTGTGTCTTATTTTTATTTTTATTTTTGGAGTGTGATTAATAAAGAGTCTTGCTCGGGACTAGCAAGAATTCAAGTTTGGGGGTGTGATAAGTGTCAGTTTTATATACTTATCCATGGTTTGTATCGATAAATTTCACCCATAATTGAGCTAGTCTACTTGTTTTTGCTTTTAATTAATTAATTTTTAATAATTTTATTTTTATCGGATGAAGATGTAAATCTAGTCTTAATCGGATTGAATTACTGATTTACTCAAGAAATAACATGTTTATAAAATATTCTCTTATTTTTATGTATTCATGTTGTAGGGCTTTCCGAGATGAGTTCGGCAGTCTTTCCGGATTCAAAATCTGAGTTATATATCAAAAGTTATCATCCAAAGAAGATTTGGGGCAAAACGCAAAGTCTAAGAAATTCTGGGCTGAAAATGAAGTCTGAAACTCCATACGGGCGTAACATCATAACATACGGGCGTAATTCACAAAGCAAAAAGCCGTAGCCATGTTACGGCCGTAACTACACAATGTTACGACCGTAAGTCATCCAAGTTACGGCCGTAACTCCTCAATGTTACGACCGTAACTCTTGGCAGATTATTGATCATTGCCTAATTTTTTATACTTTTGGTCTATTATTGAGGGGATGGCTGACATTGATCCGATCTAATGTAATAATGCTGGAGTTTTGGAGCTATTGGATGACTTTAGGTGTATAAATAGACCCCTTAGATCCATCATCATTCATGATTCATCTTATATTTTTCCACTTTTTGTAATATTTTCTTTTTGTGTGAAGACCACACTTGTGTTCTTGAGTGATTTGTGTAATAGTGGTATAACATATGTTGTTAAGGGAGTTTATTGCTTCTTTCTCCTTTATATACTAAGGGAGTTAGGATCAATTCTTTCTTTTTTTCAACTAATAATGACCAGTCAAGCTTGTATTATGTTTATTAAACCCTTCATGGTCTAAGTTACCTTGGTTGGGATTATGAACAAGGTTAGTCATGTTATTTAAGTTTGTATAAAGATCCATTATGAATTACTTATTATTGTGTGTGATTTTCATTGTTTTAACAACCTTTATTTATTTGGCCAATAAATGACGATATTTATGGTCTTCATATGTTTCGAAAGAAAATATGTTTGATTAGATCAAATGATCTTCAATCTAAGTTGTTCTAGGGGATAGAAATATACCTCTAGACCTTAGATGGTTCTTTGAGTTATTTTCATAAAACCTAATGCTATGTATTGAAGCCAATCAACATTCAATATATAAGGGGCGTTTTATAGTTCGAAAGAGAAACCGTCTTTTTAAGAAAAATAGAATCTACACAACATAATAAGTAAATTCATCTTATGATATCCTATACATCTTCTATAACTAATGATGAACTAAGTTTGTAATCCCAACTATTTCATTTTATCTTCTATTAATCTATTATTAGTGCAATCTTTTATTTCCTTGAATTTTAGAACTATTATTGCATTTTCATTGCAATTGTCAAACCAAACTCTAAAATTATGTGTTTCAATCATATTAATCTCTATAATAAATAGTTAAATAGTGTATAATTCAATATATAACCTAACTTCCTCGTGGGATCGATAAACCGGACTCAAAAAGTCCACTTACTACTTGATACGACATCGTGCACTTGCGATAGTTACACTGAAGAAGTGTCACTAACCCAGTTAGGGAACATTAGACTGCTATAAAAGAACGTTCTAAAGTACTTTAGAAGGACTAGAGACCTGGTTCTTAAATACGGCGGTGGAGAACTGAATGTAATGGGATTCACTGTATTGGACTTCCAAGGACAGAAAGATGATTCTATGTCTACTTCTAGCTACATTTACTTTTAATGGAGGAGCAGTATCTTGGCATAGTGCCAAGTATAGTGCGACTGCTAATTCCACCTGTTTGGCTGAGTATAAAGCGGCCTCGGAGGCCTCCAAAGGAAGGATTTAGAAGTTACTGGGTAAATTTCACGTGACACCTTATGCTGCGCTGCCAGAGCGGTAGCTGTAATACCCGAGATTTCTGTTATGTACTTAGAACTTGTGACATTGTTATTGTTGCACTTTTATCTGAGTATTATTCTCCGTATTTCATAATCCGATGTTGTTGAGCATATGATTTCATGAATGGGATTTAAAAATTGTAATTCTGTGCATGTAGCACACGCTATCAGCTATGTGTAGCGTACGCTAACATGGATCCATAGCGCACGCTACAAAGGAACATTAGCGCACGCTATGCGTGGTCAATATGATTGAGACGTGTGGTAGGTGAGATCAGGCCGGGGATCTTGGTCGGATTGTGTCGGGATGAACCTGGACGGCTTTCGGGAAAAGCCAAGTCAACGCCTTAGCGCACGCTACTGACATGAGGATAGCGCACGCTAAGTGCTGAGTACAGTGAGGTCAGTAAGTCGTTAGCGCACGCTACGAGTATGGACTAGCGCGCGCTAATAACCATTTCCTATAAATAGGACAACATCCTTTTCGTAATTTCAGTCCTTTCTTCTCCCACATCCGAATCCTTATACTTAGAGTATTACTCTCTACATCCTAAACACTTCATATCAACATCTTAGCTCGTGATTGAAGATCGTATATCATTGGAGATTGGTGTTCAAGCCTTCGGTGTTGGATTGCTTCGAATTTCCTCCTTGTTCTTCACTACTTTGAGGCAGGTGATTCTTCACCAATAATAGTAGTATTCTGAAGGACGTTTGATCATGCTTATCTTGTCAGTTAGATTCTTAAGTAGTCGAACATCATGTGTTAGAAGGATATTTTCGATGTTTCAATACTTATTCACCGTATAAACCATTGAACCTCTTGGTGTTTGAACTCCTAGCATATTCTGAAGCTTCAAACCAATTTGTGATCAGTAGACGGATATTACCTAGTTGTTACGTTTTACACATTGGAATCATGCGTTTTGGAACGTAGGACGATCGGAACTTAGAATATTTTCTTGAAGATCAAGATGAATGATGGTGTAGTCATGATGATACGTATCCTTGTATCTCGTAGTCGTTTAATCCGTATAGAACTTTCACAAACCTTATGAGCATGATATGCACGGGGATGACTTGTATTATCACCATAGAATTTTTGAGTTCATCACCATTAGAACAAGTTTTCTGTCAGTAGTAATCTGCCATGTACGGTTAGCGCACGCTAACATACGTAAGTTAACGTGCGCTATCGGGGATAAGTTAACGCACGCTACGTTTGGTACGTAACATACGTTAGGATATCACCAGTCACCGGTGATCGAGAGAACTGCTACCCATGGCTAGCGTACGCTAGGCTTAGACGATAGCGTACGCTAACAGGCAGGCTTAGCGCACGTTACGTAGAGTACGTAGCGTATGCTAAGTGGTTCAGGCAGATTGTTTATTTTGAGCTTTTAGCCGTAGACCGAATTGCTAGGCAATCGTTCGACTTGAGATGATTTGTATATCATTCCTTTTGTTAAGGTTCTAGCATGCTACGTTGATCGAAGGAGGCGGCCTTCGAGTGTGTTGAGATCATTGAAGTGTTTCGTTCTTGCCATCTTCGAGGCAAGTATCGTAATATGTTAATATTGGTATTTTGAGCATGCGTGTGATTATTCATGTTGTTGAACATGAGATTTATTTCGTTGAATTGTCATGATATTCGTTATCTAGTGTTTGTATGTTCATGTTGATGGACATGGTGATTTGGCATATATGTTATGCATGAGTTATGTTTGTGTTTGTTGTGCGATCTATGCTGAGGGCGCTGGATCGGATGTCCACCTCGTGTTGGTCCGACGGGATCATCTTGGGATCTAGGCTGAGGGCGCTGGATCATTGGACGGGTTATTTCCACCTCGTGTTGGTCCGACGGGATCATCTTGGGATCTATGCTGAGGGCGCTGGATCATTGGAATACCCATGCTGTGTTAATGGAATCTTGTGAATTCGCATTATCGTATTCCGGTAGCGGAAGTCCGTGTGATGTATCTTGTTATGTATTGTTGATGCATATTTGATTTGTTTAAATGATACTTGTACTAGCATCGTTTTGCTAACCCCTTCGGGGGTGGACATTTGTTTTGATGTTCAGGTAGCCGAGGAGCAGGAAAGCGACCACAAGATGCAAGCGTGACGACGAAGGGGTTCAATGATGTTTGTTGTTGTTGGTGATTTGTTTTCTTGGTTTGATTTCAGTACTCGAGTATGCGTGTCTTATTAATATCATTTCGATATGGTTGTATCAATTACTCGTTGAACCAGTTGTACGATTTTGTAAACTTGAATTTCCGTGATGTTGATGTTCTATATTTACATTTCTTTTAAATTAGCCTTGTAAATCCTTACTTAAGGGATTTACGGCGCTGTAATTATTCCGAATATCTCGGGGTGTTACAGAATATGGTATCGGAGCTAAGATTTATGGATATCTTGGCAGTCGGGTTTTAAGTTGGGTCTGTTTACGTTATTGATTTACGAGTCGTTCGTAACATCACTGTTCAGCCAAAAGTCCTCATGTGGACCGTGGTTGTAAGTCTCCTAATCTCTTATACTACCGTTTTACTTAATTACTGTTTTGTGAGTATTGACGGGCTTTATTTCGAATACCTTGTCCTGGATATTGAGGAATTGTGTTTACAGTATGTTGAGAGGAAGACGTGGACGCGGACGCGGATGGGGTAACATAAGACAGGAGGATTCCGCAACTACCCCAGAATTATCAGCTAGTCGAACCGATTCCCATTCCGGAGGGCAGCAAGGATCAGCGAATGACGACGAAAATCCTAACATGCCGGGAGTGCTTCAACAGGTGGTGGCGCAGATAAACCAGTTCGCCCAGGTAGTCGACCGCATGCAGACGGCAATGGGACAGCAGCACCATGAGGATAACCGGGGAGACAGATGGCTTGCTGAGGTGGTCAAATTACACCCGCCAAAATTTGACGGATCTGCTGAGGCACTTACTTGGGATCACTGGCTTAAGGAGTTAGAGATGATATTCGCTGGTCTTAACTGTCCCGAGGACCGGAAGGTTCCCATTGCCCAGTATTTTCTGACTGGGGAGGCCTTTGATTGGTGGGAAGCTATTCGACCCGAGAATCATAATGCGGATTGGACGGAATTCAAACTAATGATGGAAGCACAGTATTGTCCTCGTCCCGTTAGAGAGGCAAAGATCCGAGAGTTTTTCTCACCACAGAGTTCGGAAGCATCTGTGACAGATGTAATCAAACTTTTAATCATCAGCTGACTTGTGTGCGACACTTGGTCAGAACGGAGGCAGAAAAGATTTTTCATTTCGATATGCGGATGAAGCCGGATATTCAACAGTACATGTCCGGGTTCGAGTGTACTACGTTGCGACAGTATCAAGACAAAGCACTGGCCTACGACATGAAAGAGGCGGCGGTGGAGAAATCAGTGGAGGCAAAGAAGAAGAAGGTGGCCGGAAACTTTTCAGAAAACAAGAGTGGTGGGCCCCGCAAGGGCCAGTCTTCCTTTTATTCGGCTAGGAAACCTCCACAACCTTCTAGAGGCGGAAAGAAGTTCCAAACTACATCAGCGGTTTCGGACACATCAAAGAAATGCTACAATTGTGGTCGAGCAGGGCATATTCGACGTGACTGCCCCGCATCTTCTGTGACTTGTTACGATTGTGGACAAGAAGGGCACCGTGCGGCCTTCTATGGAGCTGCTACTAGATCTTTTGGTACTCGCACTCCAGCGCCAGTTCCGAAGAAGACAAGTGTGAACCAGACGCATCAGAGTGGATTTCAGCAGCAGAACGTTGGGAAGAGAGAGACATCCAGTGCTGGGTCCGTTCCTCCGCACCTGTACGAGATGAGGAAATCTGACGATCAGAACACTGCTGTTGCATCAGGTACGATTCACATCCTTTTGCAACCAGTTAGTGTTTTTATTCGATTCCGGAGCTACACATTCTTTCGTATCATTGAACTGTGTAAATCGTTTAAGAATCTCGTGCTTATTTGATTGTGAACCATATGTTGTGGGTTTGCCGAGTGGAGAGAAAATTGTGGGAACCCTAGAGGCTAGAGATTTTCCAGTGTCTATAGGAGGGAGAGATTGGCCATCGAATCTTATTGTAGTTGACATCTACGGTGACGATTTAATTCTCGGAGACGATTGGCTCAACCGTTATGGAGCTATTCTGAATTACCGAGAGAAATTCATTTCTATCATTGCTGATGACGGATCTGAACACTTATTCCGAGGATGGAGACAAGGAAGCTCGGGAAAATTGATCAAAGCAATGAAAGCCGTGAAATTACTGAAGCAGGGATGTCACGGACTTTGGTGCTATGCCATGAGGAAAGAGGAAGGAGTAGAGCTCTCGTCTATTTCAGTTGTGAATGAGTTCTCAGATGTATTTCCTGACGAACTACCTGGGTTACCTCCGCAGAGAGAAGTGGAATTCACTATCGAATTAGAGCCTGGAGCAGCTCCTATTTCCAGAGCACCATACCGCATGGCGCCAACCGAGGTGTATGAACTCAAGAAACAACTGGAGGAATTGTTACAGAAGGGCTATATTCAACCTAGCATTTCTCCTTGGGGAGCGCCCGTTCTCTTTGTCCGGAAGAAAGACGGATCCTTCCGACTATGTATTGATTGCAGGGAGCTCAACAAGATGATGATCAAGAATAAGTACCCTATACCTCGGATCGACGACTTGTTTGATCAACTGCAAGGGGCAAGGGTATTCTCGAAGATTGACTTGAGATCAGGATACCACCAGTTGAGAATTAAGGAATCGGATATACCAAATCGCTTTGAATCCCTAAGACGGCATTATGAATTTGTAGTAATGCCATTTGGACTTACCAATGCTCCTGCGGTATTCATGCAATTGATGAATCGGGTATTCTTGGAATACTTGGATAAATTTGTGGTCGTCTTCATTGATGACATCTTGATATATTCGAAGGACGCAGAGGAGCATGCCGAACATTTGCGTGTGGTTTTAAGCACTTTGAGGAAGGAACAGTTGTATGCAAAGCTTTCAAAATGCGAGTTCTGGCTCAGGTAGGTAACTTTCCTCGGGCATGTGATATAAGCTGACGGAGTTCAGGTGGACCCGAAGAAAGTCGAAGCAATCTTGGAAAAGGAAGCTCCTAATAACGTGAAGGAAGTCCGGAGTTTCTTAGGACTTGCTGGATATTATCGCCGATTTGTAGAGGGATTTTCCAAAATTGCTCGTCCGCTCACTCAGCTGTTACAGAAAACTCAAAAGTTTAAGTTGGATGAGAAATGCCAGGCTGGTTTTGATGAACTTAAGAAGAGACTGACAACAACACCTATATTAGCATTACCAGATGGAACTGATGGATTCATGGTGTACAGCGACGCTTCAAATTAGGGTCTGGGATGTGTGTTGATGCAAAAAGATAAGGTGATTGCCTATGCTTCTCGGCAAATGAAACCATACGAGGTGAATTACACGACTCATGATCTGGAGTTAGCAGCTGTAGTCTTTGCATTGAAAATTTGGAGACATTATTTGTACGACACTCATTGTCAGATCTTTACCGATCATAAGAGCCTCAAGTACATTTTCAGTCAGAAAGAACTAAACATGAGGCAGAGAAGGTGGCTGGAATTGATCAAGGATTACGACTTGGAGATTCTCTATCATCCGAGAAAAGCAAACGTGGTAGCCGATGCCTTGAGCCGTAAACCTGTTTCTCTTCGAGTGTTGGAAGCACTTACATCCCAAACCAGTATTCAACGGGAACTGATCCGCGAGGGGATTGAAGTATGGGCGCCAGGAATCCAAGGGCAACTTTATGTGATGGAACTGACTTCATCACTAGTCGGGGAGATCAAGTCTAAGCAGTTGGACGATTCCCTGATCCTTCGATTATGTGATGAAGTAAAGAAAGGAAAAGCCCCAGGATTTGTGATACAAGATGATGGAGTTCTGAGATTTCAGAGTCGACTTTGCGTTCCCGATGATGATGATTTGAGACGGACTATTCTGAAAGAAGCTCACAGCGCGCCCTATTCTATTCACCCGGGCGGCAGTAAGATGTATAAGGATTTAAAACAAAATTTCTGGTGGGGGAATATGAAGAAGGACGTAGCAGAGTACGTTTCGAAGTGCTTGACTTGTCAGCAAGTTAAGATTGAACATCAGCGACCTGCCGGAATGTTAAGGCTGCTTCCGATCCCTGAATGGAAGTGGGAGGACATCTCGATGGATTTCATCACTAGTATGCCAAGGAATAGAACGGGAATGAACATGATTTGGGTTATAGTTGATCGAATAACCAAGTCGGCTCATTTCCTAGGAATTAAAGATACATGGGGACCCGAGAGATTGGCGCGAGTATTTATTGCGGAGATAGTCAGATTGCATGGGATGCCGAAGACCATTATTTCGGATCGATATGGTCGCTTCGTGTCGCACTTCTGGAAAGCAGTTCACAGGGCTTTGGGGACTGAGCTCAACTTTAGTACGGCTTATCATCCCCAAACGGACGGTCAGTCCGAAAGGACTATTCAAACAGTAGAAGACATGCTTAGAGCTTGTGCATTTGATTGGTCAACTGATTGGGAAGTTCACTTGCCCTTGATCGAATTCACCTACAACAATAGTTGGTATGCTTCAATTAAGATGGCACCATTTGAAGCTTTGTACGGGAGAATATGTCGATTGCCCCTGTGCTGGGATGATTCTTCGGACTTGATCGGGACGGAACCGGAATTGATAATTCAGACTCAAGAGAAGATAGCTTTGATTCGAGAAAGACTGTTGACTGCCGAGAGTCGACAAAAGTCTTACGCAGACGTACGTCGTCATCCTCTAGAGTTCGACATTGGGGAACATGTACTATTGAAGGTGTCTCCTACACGAGGTATTTTCCGTTTTGGGAGGAGAGGTAAGCTAAGTCCGAGATATATCGGACCATTCGAGATCCTCGAGAGAGTTGGAGATTTAGCATACAGGTTGGCCTTACCGCCATCGCTGAGTCACGTTCACAATGTGTTTCACATATCCCAACTGCGGAAGTATGTACCAGACCCCAGTCACGTCATTGATTTCGACGAGATCGAGATAGCTAATGATGGCACCTTCGAAGAGAGACCAATCAAGATACTTGAGAGTCCGATCAAACAGTTGAGGAATAAACCAATACACTTGGTTAAAGTGCAATGGTCACGATACGGAGTCGAAGAGGCCACTTGGGAAACAGAGGACAGTATGAAGACTAGATATCCGGAGTTGTTTTCATCTTAAGTTTCGGGACGAAACTTCTTTTTAGGAAGGAAGGATGTAATACCCGAGATTTCTGTTATGTACTTAGAACTTGTGACATTGTTATTGTTGCACTTTTATCTGAGTATTATTCTCCGTATTTCATAATCCGATGTTGTTGAGCGTATGATTTCATGAATGTGATTTAAAAATTGTAATTCTGCGCATGTAGCGCACGCTATCGGCTATGTGTAGCGTACGCTAGCATGGATCCATAGTGCACGCTACAAAGGAACATTAGCGCACGCTATGCGTGGTCAATATGATTGAGACGTGTGGTAGGTGAGATCAGGTCGGGGATCTTGGTCGGATTGTGTCGGGATGAACCTGGACGGCTTTCGGGAAAAGCCAAGTCAACGCCTTAGCGCACGCTACTGACATGAGGATAGCGCACGCTAAGTGCTGAGTACAGTGAGGTCAGTAAGTTGTTAGCGCACGCTATGAGCATGTACTAGCGCGCGCTAATAACCATTTCCTATAAATAGGACAACATCCTTTTCGTAATTTCAGTCCTTTCTTCTCCCACATCCGAATCCTTATACTTAGAGTATTACTCTCTACATCCTAAACACTTCATATCAACATCCTAGCTCGTGATTGAAGATCGTATATCATTGGAGATTGGTGTTCAAGCCTTCGGTGTTGGATTGCTTCGAATTTCCTCCTTGTTCTTCACTACTTTGAGGTAGGTGATTCTTCACCAATAATAGTAGTATTCTGAAGGACGTTTGATCATGCTTATCTTGTCAGTTAGATTCTTAAGTAGTCGAACATCATGTGTTAGAAGGATATTTTCGATGTTTCGATACTTATTCACCGTATAAACCATTGAACCACTTGGTGTTTGAACTCCTAGCAAATTCTGAAGCTTCAAACCAATTTGTGATCAGTAGACGTATATTACCTAGTTGTTACGTTTTACACATTGGAATCATGCGTTTTGGAACGTAGGACGATCGGAACTTAGAATATTTTCTTGAAGATCAAGATGAATGATGGTGTAGTCATGATGATACGTATCCTTGTATCTCGTAGTCGTTTAATCCGTATAGAACTTTCACAAACCTTATGATCATGATATGCACGGGGATGACTTGTATTATCACCATAGAATTTTTGAGTTCATCACCATTAGAACAAGTTTTCTGTCAGTAGTAATCTGCCATGCACGGTTAGCGCACGCTAACATACATAAGTTAACGTGCGCTATCGGGGTTAAGTTAACGCACGCTACGTTTGGTACGTAATGTACGTTAGGATATCAGCCGAGTCAGTCGGCTGATCAGAGAGAACTGTCAGTCCATGGCTAGCGTACGCTAGGATTAGACGATATCGTACGCTAACAGGAAGGCTTAGCGCACGTTACGTAGAGTACGTAGCGTACGCTAAGTGGTTCAGGCAGATTGTTTATTTTGAGCTTTTAGCCGTAGACCGAATTGCTAGGCAATCGTTCGACTTGAGATGATTTGTATATCATTCCTTTTGTTAAGGTTCTAGCTTGCTACGTTGATCGAAGGAGGCGGCCTTCGAGTGTGTTGAGATCATTGAAGTATTTCGTTCTTGCCATCCTCGAGGCAAGTATCGTAATATGTTAACATTGGTATTTTGAGCATGCGTGTGATTATTCATGTTGTTGAACATGAGATTTATTTCGTTGAATTGTCATGATATTCGTTATCTAGTGTTTGTATGTTCATGTTGATGGACATGGTGATTCGGCATATATGTTATGCATGAGTTATGTTTGTGTTTGTTGTGCGATCTATGCTGAGGGCGCTGGATCGAATGTCCACCTCGTGTTGGTCCGACGGGATCATCTTGGGATCTAGGCTGAGGGCGCTGGATCATTGGACGGGTTATTTCCACCTCGTGTTGGTCCGACGGGATCATATTGGGATCTATGCTGAGGGCGCTGGATCATTGGAATACCCATGCTGTGTTAATGGAATCTTGTGGATTCGCATTATCGGATTCCGGTAGCGGAAGTCCATGTGATGTATCTTGTTATGTATTGTTGATGCATATTTGATTCGTTTAAATGATACTTGTACTAGCATCGTTTTGCTAACCCCTTCGGGGTTGGACATTTGTTTTGATGTTCAGGTAGCCGAGGAGCAGGAAAACAGCCACAATACCGACGTGACGACGAAGGGGTTCAGTGATGTTTGTTGTTGTTGGTGATTTGTTTTCTTGGTTTGATTTCAGTACTCGAGTACGCGTGTTTTATTAATATCATTTCGATATGGTTGTATCAATTACTCGTTGAACCAGTTGTACGGTTTTGTAAACTTGAATTTCCGTGATGTTGATGTTCTATATTTACATTTCTTTTAAATTAGCCTTGTAAATCCTTACTTAAGGGATTTACGGTGTTGTAATTATTTCGAATATCTCGGGGTGTTACAGTAGCACAGGCCTAGGAGCCGAGGTTTCATAACAGTACCAAACATATTGAGAGAGAGTATCACCTCGTAAGAGAATTTGTTCGCAAAAAGATACCTTATGATGCATAGAGTAGAGTCAGCCGACTACATCGCTGATCCACTAACCAAAGCTACTTTCTCAGATTAGCTTAGAGCGTCATCTAGAGAACATGGGTATTAGATACCATAGTGTGTGTCATTGAGTGCAAGTGGGAGATTGTTAGGAGTCTGCCCTCGAATGCCACTCAGAGGATGTTGAGTGAGGGCATTATACTTGTTATTATGTATATCATTATTATAAGGCAATGGATGTTTCTTTATTTACTGGTAGTTACCGGCATTCCTGACTCGTAAATATATATATATATATATATATATATATAGAAACTAGTCCGTGTATTTGAGAGCAAAACATTCCACTCCTTATTAGATAAAGGGATCGACACTGGAAAGGTTTATAACTTAAATACTTAGTCGTTCGCAAGTCCATGAAACTTGACTGGGCGTTAACTTTATGTGAAGACTTGTATGACGTGTTGTTTGACGTGGAGAGTGTCTGTCGAACACTAAATGTTAGTGGGAGTGTTGGGCTTTGGTCTAGCATCCTGCCTGCATGAGCTTAAAAATGCGCGAAGCGCAGTTTGCGATTCGACCTGTGAGATTTGCACTAGAAAGTGGTTAAATGAATTGATTTGGACTACTCATACCAACAAGATGCATCTTCTTTTCTGGTAGCCATCTCATAGAAACTCCAAAGTTAAGCGTGCTTGGCCTGGAGTAGTTATGGAATGGGTGACCCCCTGGGAAGTTTCTCAGGTGCGCGTGAGTGATGACAAAGCGCGCTATAAAAGACTCGTGTTAGTACAGTGATGACAGTCTTCATCATTCCAGGGACCAACAATTGGTATCACAGCAAGTCACGGGTACGAATTCCCTTGAAGTATCCTACAGTGGAGGCTGCCAGAGTGTCGGAACTGAGAGGCGGGCATGCAGCAAATGTTGCCAGTTGGCCGGAACTAAGATGTTGGCGCGGTGGAGGTTGTCGGGTGCTGGAGGGATATGTGATCAAATCTAGTATGCTGGAACAGATGCTAATGTCAAGTGTTGGAGGACTGTGTGAATGAATCCAGCCGCTAGAGGGCTGTGTGATCAAATATAGTTCGCGGAGGTTTCCAGACTTTGGGGATGAGATGTTGGCAGGTACTGGGAGGGGGATTGTTGGGATTTGGTCCAGCATCAGGTCACGGGTACGAATTCCCTCAAAGTATCCTACAGTGGAGGCTGCCAGAGTGTCGGAACTGAGATGCGGGCATGCAGCAAATGTTTCCAGTTGGCCGGAACTAAGATGTTGGCGCGGTGGAGGTTGTCGGGTGCTGGAAGGCTATGTGATCAAATATAGTATGCTGGAACTGAGATACTGACGCAGCGGAAGTAAACGGAGCTAGAACAGATGCTAATGTCAAGTGTTGGAGGATTTGTGAATGAATCCAGCCGCTAGAGGGCTGTGTGATCAAATCTAGTTCGCGGAGGTTTCCAGAGTTTGGGGATGAGATGTTGGCAGGTACTGGGAGGGGGATTGTTGGGCTTTGGTCCAGCATCCTGCCTGCACGAGCTTAAAAATGCGCGAAGCGCAGCTTGCGATTCGACCTGTGAGATCTGCACTAGAAAGTGGTTAAATGAATTGATTTGGACTGCTCATACCAACAAGATGCATCTTCTTTTCTGGTAGCCATCTCATAGAAACTCCAAAATTAAGCGTGCTTGGCCTGGAGTAGTTATGGGATGGGTGACCCCCTGGGAAGTTTCTCAGGTGCGCATGAGTGAAGACAAAGCACGCTATAAAAGACTCGTGTTGGTACAGTGAGGACAGTCTTCATCATTCCAGGGAGCACACGTTATAGGTATGCTAATTGGATTAGTATACTAGAACCGACTCACCCTTGATTCCTCACACGAATTTCATTCCGGGACAGTGAATGACGGAATCAAAAGGTTGTGATAGGTATTCGTGAACCTTCGACTTGAGGATTTAGTAGGGATGTGCTTGTGACATCAATATTTTCATTAGAGTAGTTCGACCCTATAAACCGGAAGGTAGGGGTCAACCTTGACGTGCATCTTGATGGGCAAGTAGCAGGTCCTACTGAATACCAAGATAGAATTCTTTCTCCCATTAGTGAGCGTGTTATATGTCCTATGCGGTTACTGGCAGATAAGATCATAAGTATTTGACCAAAGCATTGGAGCTAGTTGTATTGAATACACGAGAGCTCGATGATCTCAATTTGCATTAACGCATGCATAGCGTCAAGTACAGATAGGATTTGACTGACCGTGACCCTATAACTTGATCGGAACATTTGAATGAAGGGTTTATACGTATACTGATATTCACGACAGAATGGTTCTTGAATGATCCCAATCATTCGTTCTCAGTTGGAGTACAGTGTAGGCCGCCAGGCTGGCTAGGTGGCGGTACTACTCTTTGGTTCCTCCCATTGCTGACTGAGACGGACCTACCGAGTTGCGCATTAGGATTGACGACGGAATGAATCGAGCTTATTCTCTCATTATGAATATTAGATATTGGATATCTAATTTAGGACATTGGATGTCTAAATCGATTTATTGGACAAATTGATTTACGGCCTAATGAATTAAACAAATTACTGGGTGATTAATTTAATTCATGAATATAATTATTTCTTGGAGAAATTAATTATGTTATTATGTATTTGATACGATTAATTAATTAGATTAATTAATTGATATAAATACATCGGAACGGAATCGGAGTTTATCTGTTTGGACTCACAGGAGTCTGAAACGAACCGAACTCACCCGATTCATTCTAGAAGGCCGCCCCCCCCTTCACCAACTCCCTCTTGGTATTTGTCTCCATTTAATAATGGAAGACCAAGACTTGAGGGGACAAGATATCAAAGTGATATCTCATGTTGGTGATTTGAGTTGAATAAGAAGTGGAAGACTATCTCATTTGCACCAACCCCATTCTTTCCTACGATTGAGAGAGCAAGAAAGAGAGAGAAATTTTTCTCAAACTCATCTTCATCTTCTTCATTGGTTCGTGGTTGTTATTGGAGAAAAATCGAGAAATCTATTGAGAGATTGTGAGTTATACACTTAGAGTGTAATAATCACATAGAAAGCTTCCATCATTTGATTCTAGCCGTAACCTTAGAGGTTAATCGGGTGATCGTCGTTCCGTCGTTTCTCCGGCGCGTAGCAAGTATAGACGCGGTCCTTTCGGCATTGGATCATCCAAGAGCTTAGAGCAAATTGGATCGTAGGGGAATTCATCTCAAGCTTGGGGAATAGCCTAAGAGAAGGAATCCATTAAATCAATGGACTACAAGGGTAAGTTCTTGCATCTCTTATATTTCGTTTTAATATTCGTATGTACGTTGCTCGATCAATCCTCATAGGGATTCAGATCGAATTAATATTCATTTTACCGCTTTTGCCGGGCCTTCGATTTAAGCACCGAATCCCAACAATGACTCGAGACATGTCACGATGCAACATGACAATGAATCTCACAGAATCACATATCCAATAAGGATCAAGAGACTCACCGAAGTGAACAAAGACACAAGGATAATGAAAGATCGACACGACCGACAATATCCGAAACAACCATCCTGGGATCATAATCCCCAAAGGATAATCCATACGATCAACAATATCAGACATCAATTCTGGGATCAACATCCCTCAATGAAACAATCAACACAACCATTAATACCAACAATAGTCCTGGGATCAACATCCCTCAACGAAACAACCAACACGAATCTCATCATACGGAACCTCAACATACAACACATACAACAATTCAACAGAATAATTATTCTCATAACTGAACAATACTTAAATTACCTCAAGTCGAAGACAATATCTTTTTCACAAACCAACATCCATGAACGAATACAGTTATATGAATAATCCCAAAATAAGTATAGTCCATTTATACCAACAAACCACCGTCCCGACATCAATGTCGACACGTTAAACCATCCTCGATATCTGACATTCCATATCACTGACCAAAGATAACTCACATCTCCGTCCTTACTAAACATATTTAAACCATATACACTATGATTTAATCCAAACCAACGCATAATTTACAAACCATCATCCCGACAATTTACATTTATAATATCATTGCTATATGAATTATAAATGAAATGAAATCAAAATCATTCATTAAATATTATAAACTGAACAAGCATAACTTGCCTCGATACCGATACCATGAAGCCGTTACAAAAAACCATTGCCTTTGTCCACGAGCTCCTCAGCCCCGACCAAAGCAATCTACGAACTCTTCAACCTCAACCGCAACACAACATTCATAATACACGACCAAACACCTCAACCTATTGAAGTAATCAATCAACAACAATCTGATAACAATTAACAACCGACATAGCCAACCAATCAAACTCAACGGATCAACAATACCTCGATCATATATAAAACCGGACAATACAACTCAAACAATTACGAACTCATATCCACAATACAAACCGCAACTCAATAATCAATATAACCGATCAATAAACACAACGGTTCCACAATATTCTGATTAAACACAAATCCTAACAAGCCCAAATCAATCAATCATGAAATGAAAACCACAACATGATTCATAATCCGATAATCATATCAATAATCAAATTAAACCAATAACAAGGGTCTAAACGTTACCGATTCCAAATTCAATCTTAAATACGAATACAAGTTTCCTCCTTGTAAATTCATAATAAAAAACAATTACCGATTATCATCATCAATCCGGAAAATCCAATTAGTTCAACATTATAGATAATCATATTCCAAGGGTTTCAAATAATTCAATCATTCGATTTGAACACTTGTTCAATACGTATGAACTTCCAACCTCAAAGATGAATGATAATCTAATCAAGTTCGAATCATATTCGTATTACTATACGAATATTGTACAAAACACAACTTATTTCTAGGTATGAATATTCCATATTCATATCCAAAACACCAACATCTCTTAAACACATTCATCAAATCATATAATCCAAGAGTTCCTTAAGAACACGAATTATTCCGAAATCACATTCAAAATCCCCAAGACGAAATAATCCGATGTTTTCTAACATCTAAACAATCCTCATTCATAATTCAAGATGTATATTATCATAGTCTTCAATATACAATTCACATAACCTCAGGAATCACAATAACACCACTATGACCATCATCATTCGAAGAAAAACATCAACAATCAAACCAACAAGAATTGTACGCGTGTTTTATTAATATCATTTCGATATGGTTGTATCAATTACTCGTTGAACCAGTTGTACGGTTTTGTAAACTTGAATTTCCGTGATGTTGATGTTCTATATTTACATTTCTTTTAAATTAGCCTTGTAAATCCTTACTTAAGGGATTTACGGTGTTGTAATTATTTCGAATATCTCGGGGTGTTACAGTAGCACAGGCCTAGGAGCCGAGGTTTCATAACAGTACCAAACATATTGAGAGAGAGTATCACCTCGTAAGAGAATTTGTTCGCAAAAAGATACCTTATGATGCATAGAGTAGAGTCAGCCGACTACATCGCTGATCCACTAACCAAAGCTACTTTCTCAGATTAGCTTAGAGCGTCATCTAGAGAACATGGGTATTAGATACCATAGTGTGTGTCATTGAGTGCAAGTGGGAGATTGTTAGGAGTCTGCCCTCGAATGCCACTCAGAGGATGTTGAGTGAGGGCATTATACTTGTTATTATGTATATCATTATTATAAGGCAATGGATGTTTCTTTATTTACTGGTAGTTACCGGCATTCCTGACTCGTAAATATATATATATATATATAGAAACTAGTCCGTGTATTTGAGAGCAAAACATTCCACTCCTTATTGGATAAAGGGATCGACACTGGAAAGGTTTATAACTTAAATACTTAGTCGTTCGCAAGTCCATGAAACTTGACTGGGCGTTAACTTTATGTGAAGACTTGTATGACGTGTTGTTTGACGTGGAGAGTGTCTGTCGAACACTAAATGTTAGTGGGAGTGTTGGGCTTTGGTCTAGCATCCTGCCTGCATGAGCTTAAAAATGCGCGAAGCGCAGTTTGCGATTCGACCTGTGAGATTTGCACTAGAAAGTGGTTAAATGAATTGATTTGGACTACTCATACCAACAAGATGCATCTTCTTTTCTGGTAGCCATCTCATAGAAACTCCAAAGTTAAGCGTGCTTGGCCTGGAGTAGTTATGGAATGGGTGACCCCCTGGGAAGTTTCTCAGGTGCGCGTGAGTGATGACAAAGCGCGCTATAAAAGACTCGTGTTAGTACAGTGATGACAGTCTTCATCATTCCAGGGACCAACAATTGGTATCACAGCAAGTCACGGGTACGAATTCCCTTGAAGTATCCTACAGTGGAGGCTGCCAGAGTGTCGGAACTGAGAGGCGGGCATGCAGCAAATGTTGCCAGTTGGCCGGAACTAAGATGTTGGCGCGGTGGAGGTTGTCGGGTGCTGGAGGGATATGTGATCAAATCTAGTATGCTGGAACAGATGCTAATGTCAAGTGTTGGAGGACTGTGTGAATGAATCCAGCCGCTAGAGGGCTGTGTGATCAAATATAGTTCGCGGAGGTTTCCAGACTTTGGGGATGAGATGTTGGCAGGTACTGGGAGGGGGATTGTTGGGATTTGGTCCAGCATCAGGTCACGGGTACGAATTCCCTCAAAGTATCCTACAGTGGAGGCTGCCAGAGTGTCGGAACTGAGATGCGGGCATGCAGCAAATGTTTCCAGTTGGCCGGAACTAAGATGTTGGCGCGGTGGAGGTTGTCGGGTGCTGGAAGGCTATGTGATCAAATATAGTATGCTGGAACTGAGATACTGACGCAGCGGAAGTAAACGGAGCTAGAACAGATGCTAATGTCAAGTGTTGGAGGACTGTGTGAATGAATCCAGCCGCTAGAGGGCTGTGTGATCAAATCTAGTTCGCGGAGGTTTCCAGAGTTTGGGGATGAGATGTTGGCAGGTACTGGGAGGGGGATTGTTGGGCTTTGGTCCAGCATCCTGCCTGCACGAGCTTAAAAATGCGCGAAGCGCAGCTTGCGATTCGACCTGTGAGATCTGCACTAGAAAGTGGTTAAATGAATTGATTTGGACTGCTCATACCAACAAGATGCATCTTCTTTTCTGGTAGCCATCTCATAGAAACTCCAAAATTAAGCGTGCTTGGCCTGGAGTAGTTATGGGATGGGTGACCCCCTGGGAAGTTTCTCAGGTGCGCGTGAGTGAAGACAAAGCACGCTATAAAAGACTCGTGTTGGTACAGTGAGGACAGTCTTCATCATTCCAGGGAGCACACGTTATAGGTATGCTAATTGGATTAGTATACTAGAACCGACTCACCCTTGATTCCTCACACGAATTTCATTCCGGGACAGTGAATGACGGAATCAAAAGGTTGTGATAGGTATTCGTGAACCTTCGACTTGAGGATTTAGTAGGGATGTGCTTGTGACATCAATATTTTCATTAGAGTAGTTCGACCCTATAAACCGGAAGGTAGGGGTCAACCTTGACGTGCATCTTGATGGGCAAGTAGCAGGTCCTACTGAATACCAAGATAGAATTCTTTCTCCCATTAGTGAGCGTGTTATATGTCCTATGCGGTTACTGGCAGATAAGATCATAAGTATTTGGCCAAAGCATTGGAGCTAGTTGTATTGAATACACGAGAGCTCGATGATCTCAATTTGCATTAACGCATGCATAGCGTCAAGTACAGATAGGATTTGACTGACCGTGACCCTATAACTTGATCGGAACATTTGAATGAAGGGTTTATACGTATACTGATATTCACGACAGAATGGTTCTTGAATGATCCCAATCATTCGTTCTCAGTTGGAGTACAGTGTAGGCCGCCAGGCTGGCTAGGTGGCGGTACTACTCTTTGGTTCCTCCCATTGCTGACTGAGACGGACGTACCGAGTTGCGCATTAGGATTGACGACGGAATGAATCGAGCTTATTCTCTCATTATGAATATTAGATATTGGATATCTAATTTAGGACATTGGATGTCTAAATCGATTTATTGGACAAATTGATTTACGGCCTAATGAATTAAACAAATTACTGGGTGATTAATTTAATTCATGAATATAAATATTTCTTGGAGAAATTAATTATGTTATTATGTATTTGATACGATTAATTAATTAGATTAATTAATTGATATAAATACATCGGAACGGAATCGGAGTTTATCTGTTTGGACTCACAGGAGTCTGAAACGAACCTAACTCACCCGATTCATTCTAGAAGGCCGCCCCCCCTTCACCAACTCCCTCTTGGTCTTTGTCTCCATTTAATAATGGAAGACCAAGACTTGAGGGGACAAGATATCAAAGTGATATCTCATGTTGGTGATTTGAGTTGAATAAGAAGTGGAAGACTATCTCATTTGCACCAACCCCATTCTTTCCTACGATTGAGAGAGCAAGAAAGAGAGAGAAATTTTTCTCAAACTCATCTTCATCTTATTCATTGGTTCGTGGTTGTTATTGGAGAAAAATCGAGAAATCTATTGAGAGATTGTGAGTTATACACTTAGAGTGTAATAATCACATAGAAAGCTTCCATCATTTGATTCTAGCCGTAACCTTAGAGGTTAATCGGGTGATCGTCGTTCCGTCGTTTCTCCGGCGCGTAGCAAGTAGAGACGCGGTCCTTTCGGCATTGGATCATCCAAGAGCTTAGAGCAAATTGGATCGTAGGGGAATTCATCTCAAGCTTGGGGAATAGCCTAAGAGAAGGAATCCATTAAATCAATGGACTACAAGGGTAAGTTCTTGCATCTCTTATATTTCGTTTTAATATTCGTATGTACGTAGCTCGATCAATCCTCATAGGGATTCAGATCGAATTAATATTCATTTTACCGCTTTTGCCGGGCCTTCGATTTAAGCACCGAATCCCAACAATGACTCGAGACATGTCACGATGCAACATGACAATGAATCTCACAGAATCACATATCCAATAAGGATCAAGAGACTCACCGAAGTGAACAAAGACACAAGGATAATGAAAGATCGACACGACCGACAATATCCGAAACAACCATCCTGGGATCATAATCCCCAAAGGATAATCCATACGATCAACAATATCAGACATCAATTCTGGGATCAACATCCCTCAATGAAACAATCAACACAACCATTAATACCAACAATAGTCCTGGGATCAACATCCCTCAACGAAACAACCAACACGAATCTCATCATACGGAACCTCAACATACAACACATACAACAATTCAACAGAATAATTATTCTCATAACTGAACAATACTTAAATTACCTCAAGTCGAAGACAATATCTTTTTCACAAACCAACATCCATGAACGAATACACAGTTATATGAATAATCCCAAAATAAGTATAGTCCATTTATACCAACAAACCACCGTCCCGACATCAATGTCGACACGTTAAACCATCCTCGATATCTGACATTCCATATCACTGACCAAAGATAACTCACATCTCCGTCCTTACTAAACATATTTAAACCATATACACTATGATTTAATCCAAACCAACGCATAATTTACAAACCATCATCCCGACAATTTACATTTATAATATCATTGCTATATGAATTATAAATGAAATGAAATCAAAATCATTCATTAAATATTATAAACTGAACAAGCATAACTTGCCTCGATACCGATACCATGAAGCCGTTACAAAAAACCATTGCCTTTGTCCACGAGCTCCTCAGCCCCGACCAAAGCAATCTACGAACTCTTCAACCTCAACCGCAACACAACATTCATAATACACGACCAAACACCTCAACCTATTGAAGTAATCAATCAACAACAATCTGATAACAATTAACAACCGACATAGCCAACCAATCAAACTCAACGGCTCAACAATACCTCGATCATATATAAAACCGGACAATACAACTCAAACAATTACGAACTCATATCCACAATACAAACCGCAACTCAATAATCAATATAACCGATCAATAAACACAACGGTTCCACAATATTCTGATTAAACACAAATCCTAACAAGCCCAAATCAATCAATCATGAAATGAAAACCACAACATGATTCATAATCCGATAATCATATCAATAATCAAATTAAACCAATAACAAGGGTCTAAACGTTACCGATTCCAAATTCAATCTTAAATACGAATACAAGTTTCCTCCTTGTAAATTCATAATAAAAAACAATTACCGATTATCATCATCAATCCGGAAAATCCAATTAGTTCAACATTATAGATAATCATATTCCAAGGGTTTCAAATAATTCAATCATTCGATTTGAACACTTGTTCAATACGTATGAACTTCCAACCTCAAAGATGAATGATAATCTAATCAAGTTCGAATCATATTCGTATTACTATACGAATATTGTACAAAACACAACTTATTTCTAGGTATGAATATTCCATATTCATATCCAAAACACCAACATCTCTTAAACACATTCATCAAATCATATAATCCAAGAGTTCCTTAAGAACATGAATTATTCCGAAATCACATTCAAAATCCCCAAGACGAAATAATCCGATGTTTTCTAACATCTAAACAATCCTCATTCATAATTCAAGATGTATATTATCATAGTCTTCAATATACAATTCACATAACCTCAGGAATCACAATAACACCACTATGACCATCATCATTCGAAGAAAAACATCAACAATCAAACCAACAAGAATTGTACGCGTGTTTTATTAATATCATTTCGATATAGTTGTATCAATTACTCGTTGAACCAGTTGTACGGTTTTGTAAACTTGAATTTCCGTGATGTTGATGTTCTATATTTACATTTCTTTTAAATTAGCCTTGTAAATCCTTACTTAAGGGATTTACGGTGTTGTAATTATTTCGAATATCTCGGGGTGTTACAGTAGCACAGGCCTAGGAGCCGAGGTTTCATAACAGTACCAAACATATTGAGAGAGAGTATCACCTCGTAAGAGAATTTGTTCGCAAAAAGATACCTTATGATGCATAGAGTAGAGTCAGCCGACTACATCGCTGATCCACTAACCAAAGCTACTTTCTCAGATTAGCTTAGAGCGTCATCTAGAGAACATGGGTATTAGATACCATAGTGTGTGTCATTGAGTGCAAGTGGGAGATTGTTAGGAGTCTGCCCTCAAATGCCACTCAGAGGATGTTGAGTGAGGGCATTATACTTGTTATTATGTATATCATTATTATAAGGCAATGGATGTTTCTTTATTTACTGGTAGTTACCGGCATTCCTGACTCGTAAATATATATATATATATATATATAGAAACTAGTCCGTGTATTTGAGAGCAAAACATTCCACTCCTTATTGGATAAAGGGATCGACACTGGAAAGGTTTATAACTTAAATACTTAGTCGTTCGCAAGTCCATGAAACTTGATGGCGTTAACTTTATGTGAAGACTTGTATGACGTGTTGTTTGACGTGGAGAGTGTCCGGAACACTAAATGTTAGTGGGAGTGTTGGGCTTTGGTCTAGCATCCCGCCCGCATGAGCTTAAAAATGCGCGAAGCGCGATTTGCGGTCGACTGTGAGATTTGCACTAGAAAGTGGTTAAATGAATTGATTTGGACTACTCATACCAACAAGATGCATCTTCTTTTCTGGTAGCCATCTCATAGAAACTCCAAAGTTAAGCGTGCTTGGCCTGGGAGTAGTTATGGAATGGGTGACCCCCTGGGAAGTTTCTCAGGTGCGCGTGAGTGATGACAAAGCGCGCTATAAAAGACTCGTGTTAGTACAGTGATGACAGTCTTCATCATTCCAGGGACCAACAATTGGTATCACAGCAAGTCACGGGTACGAATTCCCTTGAAGTATCCTACAGTGGAGGCTGCCAGAGTGTCGGAACTGAGAGGCGGGCATGCAGCAAATGTTGCCAGTTGGCCGGAACTAAGATGTTGGCGCGGTGGAGGTTGTCGGGTGCTGGAGGGATATGTGATCAAATCTAGTATGCTGGAACAGATGCTAATGTCAAGTGTTGGAGGACTGTGTGAATGAATCCAGCCGCTAGAGGGCTGTGTGATCAAATATAGTTCGCGGAGGTTTCCAGACTTTGGGGATGAGATGTTGGCAGGTACTGGGAGGGGGATTGTTGGGATTTGGTCGTCCAAGAGTCACGGTGCAATTCCCTCAAAGTATCCTACAGTGGAGGCTGCCAGAGTGTCGGAACTGAGATGCGGGCATGCAGCAAATGTTTCCAGTTGGCCAGAACTAAGATGTTGGCGCGGTGGAGGTTGTCGGGTGCTGGAAGGCTATGTGATCAAATATAGTATGCTGGAACTGAGATACTGACGCAGCGGAAGTAAACGGAGCTAGAACAGATGCTAATGTCAAGTGTTGGAGGACTGTGTGAATGAATCCAGCCGCTAGAGGGCTGTGTGATCAAATCTAGTTCGCGGAGGTTTCCAGAGTTTGGGGATGAGATGTTGGCAGGTACTGGGAGGGGGATTGTTGGGCTTTGGTCCAGCATCCTGCCTGCACGAGCTTAAAAATGCGCGAAGCGCAGCTTGCGATTCGACCTGTGAGATCTGCACTAGAAAGTGGTTAAATGAATTGATTTGGACTGCTCATACCAACAAGATGCATCTTCTTTTCTGGTAGCCATCTCATAGAAACTCCAAAATTAAGCGTGCTTGGCCTGGAGTAGTTATGGGATGGGTGACCCCCTGGGAAGTTTCTCAGGTGCGCATGAGTGAAGACAAAGCACGCTATAAAAGACTCGTGTTGGTACAAAGGAGGATCTTCATCATTCCAGGGAGCACACGTTATAGGTATGCTAATTGGATTAGTATACTAGAACCGACTCACCCTTGATTCCTCACACGAATTTCATTCCGGGACAGTGAATGACGGAATCAAAAGGTTGTGATAGGTATTCGTGAACCTTCGACTTGAGGATTTAGTAGGGATGTGCTTGTGACATCAATATTTTCATTAGAGTAGTTCGACCCTATAAACCGGAAGGTAGGGGTCAACCTTGACGTGCATCTTGATGGGCAAGTAGCAGGTCCTACTGAATACCAAGATAGAATTCTTTCTCCCATTAGTGAGCGTGTTATATGTCCTATGCGGTTACTGGCAGATAAGATCATAAGTATTTGGCCAAAGCATTGGAGCTAGTTGTATTGAATACACGAGAGCTCGATGATCTCAATTTGCATTAACGCATGCATAGCGTCAAGTACAGATAGGATTTGACTGACCGTGACCCTATAACTTGATCGGAACATTTGAATGAAGGGTTTATACGTATACTGATATTCACAACAGAATGGTTCTTAAATGATCCCAATCATTCGTTCTCAGTTGGAGTACAGTGTAGGCCGCCAGGCTGGCTAGGTGGCGGTACTACTCTTTGGTTCCTCCCATTGCTGACTGAGACGGACCTACCGAGTTGCGCATTAGGATTGACGACGGAATGAATCGAGCTTATTCTCTCATTATGAATATTAGATATTGGATATCTAATTTAGGACATTGGATGTCTAAATCGATTTATTGGACAAATTGATTTACGGCCTAATGAATTAAACAAATTACTGGGTGATTAATTTAATTCATGAATATAAATATTTCTTGGAGAAATTAATTATGTTATTATGTATTTGATACGATTAATTAATTAGATTAATTAATTGATATAAATACATCGGAACGGAATCGGAGTTTATCTGTTTGGACTCACGAGTCCAAACGAACCTAACTCACCCGATTCATTCTAGAAGGCCGCCCCCTTCACCAACTCCCTCTTGGTCTTTGTCTCCATTTAATAATGGAAGACCAAGACTTGAGGGACAAGATATCAAAGTGATATCTCATGTTGGTGATTTGAGTTGAATAAGAAGTGGAAGACTATCTCATTTGCACCAACCCCATTCTTTCCTACGATTGAGAGAGCAAGAAAGAGAGAGAAATTTTTCTCAAACTCATCTTCATCTTATTCATTGGTTCGTGGTTGTTATTGGAGAAAAATCGAGAAATCTATTGAGAGATTGTGAGTTATACACTTAGAGTGTAATAATCACATAGAAAGCTTCCATCATTTGATTCTAGCCGTAACCTTAGAGGTTAATCGGGTGATCGTCGTTAAATCGTTTCTCCGGCGCGTAGCAAGTAGAGACGCGGTCCTTTCGGCATTGGATCATCCAAGAGCTTAGAGCAAATTGGATCGTAGGGGAATTCATCTCAAGCTTGGGGAATAGCCTAAGAGAAGGAATCCATTAAATCAATGGACTACAAGGGTAAGTTCTTGCATCTCTTATATTTCGTTTTAATATTCGTATGTACGTAGCTCGATCAATCCTCATAGGGATTCAGATCGAATTAATATTCATTTTACCGCTTTTGCCGGGCCTTCGATTTAAGCACCGAATCCCAACAATGACTCGAGACATGTCACGATGCAACATGACAATGAATCTCACAGAATCACATATCCAATAAGGATCAAGAGACTCACCGAAGTGAACAAAGACACAAGGATAATGAAAGATCGACACGACCGACAATATCCGAAACAACCATCCTGGGATCATAATCCCCAAAGGATAATCCATACGATCAACAATATCAGACATCAATTCTGGGATCAACATCCCTCAATGAAACAATCAACACAACCATTAATACCAACAATAGTCCTGGGATCAACATCCCTCAACGAAACAACCAACACGAATCTCATCATACGGAACCTCAACATACAACACATACAACAATTCAACAGAATAATTATTCTCATAACTGAACAATACTTAAATTACCTCAAGTCGAAGACAATATCTTTTTCACAAACCAACATCCATGAACGAATACACAGTTATATGAATAATCCCAAAATAAGTATAGTCCATTTATACCAACAAACCACCGTCCCGACATCAATGTCGACACGTTAAACCATCCTCGATATCTGACATTCCATATCACTGACCAAAGATAACTCACATCTCCGTCCTTACTAAACATATTTAAACCATATACACTATGATTTAATCCAAACCAACGCATAATTTACAAACCATCATCCCGACAATTTACATTTATAATATCATTGCTATATGAATTATAAATGAAATGAAATCAAAATCATTCATTAAATATTATAAACTGAACAAGCATAACTTGCCTCGATACCGATACCATGAAGCCGTTACAAAAAACCATTGCCTTTGTCCACGAGCTCCTCAGCCCCGACCAAAGCAATCTACGAACTCTTCAACCTCAACCGCAACACAACATTCATAATACACGACCAAACACCTCAACCTATTGAAGTAATCAATCAACAACAATCTGATAACAATTAACAACCGACATAGCCAACCAATCAAACTCAACGGCTCAACAATACCTCGATCATATATAAAACCGGACAATACAACTCAAACAATTACGAACTCATATCCACAATACAAACCGCAACTCAATAATCAATATAACCGATCAATAAACACAACGGTTCCACAATATTCTGATTAAACACAAATCCTAACAAGCCCAAATCAATCAATCATGAAATGAAAACCACAACATGATTCATAATCCGATAATCATATCAATAATCAAATTAAACCAATAACAAGGGTCTAAACGTTACCGATTCCAAATTCAATCTTAAATACGAATACAAGTTTCCTCCTTGTAAATTCATAATAAAAAACAATTACCGATTATCATCATCAATCCGGAAAATCCAATTAGTTCAACATTATAGATAATCATATTCCAAGGGTTTCAAATAATTCAATCATTCGATTTGAACACTTGTTCAATATGTATGAACTTCCAACCTCAAAGATGAATGATAATCTAATCAAGTTCGAATCATATTCGTATTACTATACGAATATTGTACAAAACACAACTTATTTCTAGGTATGAATATTCCATATTCATATCCAAAACACCAACATCTCTTAAACACATTCATCAAATCATATAATCCAAGAGTTCCTTAAGAACACGAATTATTCCGAAATCACATTCAAAATCCCCAAGACGAAATAATCCGATGTTTTCTAACATCTAAACAATCCTCATTCATAATTCAAGATGTATATTATCATAGTCTTCAATATACAATTCACATAACCTCAGGAATCACAATAACACCACTATGACCATCATCATTCGAAGAAAAACATCAACAATCAAACCAACAAGAATTGTATCATACTTAATCTGGAATTATCCTCATATCATGATTCATACGAAATCAACATAATCCAGAATTCCATCTCTTCATCGGTTTAAACGAATCAAAATCCTTACAACAGGAAGAATCTTAATTAACATCCGAAATCTCTTATCACAATTCCATTGAATCTCCTATAAAATCAAGAATCGCAACAATACTACCAAGAACATCAAGAACACTATGATTCCATAATCATAACCAACATAATCAAAGACATATCATCATATCATCACCATCCTTAACAAAATTCTTGTAAATACCAAGAATAATCACAACAACTCCATAAACTATCACCACGAACTAATCATCAACAACAACATCAAAAATCCGAATCTAAAGAGAGGATTATCCAACATACCTCTTAGAAGATGAAATACACAAGTAACCACCTCAAGAATCATCAATATCTTCGTATACAAGCCTCAAATTCAAGCCCTCAAGCTCATAATCGACTTAGAAGGACCGAAACGCCATCTCTGAGTGTTGAAGGCGAAAAAACGAAGGCAAGTTCTGAAGAAATATGAAATGACGGGCATCCTACATATATAAACTTCCAGCTCGTTACGTACGTAACATGCCAAAGTTAACGTACGTAACACACCTTTACGTACGTTATCTGTCCTTGATAGCGTACGTAACAATGGTCCAGAGGCTCCTGTCTTAATTCCATAACACGATTATGTACGTAAGGCCCATGCCATAGCGTACGTAATACATGAGTTGACTTACTACAGTATCTCAGTTTATGTACGTAATGTCCAACTCTTACGTACATAACAATCCATTAGCGTACGTAATCACCTAAGATTAGCGTATGTTATCCTTAATCCAGAAACAACTGCACTTAACAATTGATACTATTACGTACGTAATACAACGGGTATAACGTACGTAATCTTCATACACTATTAACGTACGTAACACCGTCTCCATAGCGTACATTAAACCACCCGTTGACTCACCTGTCCACATCCGTGCCGAAAGCTGCCGACCACGGGCCCAATATCGGCCACAGACTGGATCATGTCCGATTCTCCTCATAACGCGCATAATGCATAACACATAACGTACGTTATGCTTACCAGTTTAGCGTACGTAAGTCCTTAAGCTTAGCGTACGTAATGGCTTCTGCACTTGGCCAAATCCAACCGTTCCTATCCGTCTCGACATACTGGATACGTTTACACGACATACTGAATACATATACTCATCCCAAAATATTCTCATACGATACCTCTGATACACGATATCCTCAAATACAATTGTCGACCAAGTACGACGATTAAACAAATACAGCTGTCTCAGTCATCAATTTATTTTATCCATACTGTATAGACACCAAACTATGCAGTATATCTCAGATAAAATAACGCGAAAAATTTATACTGAAAATCCGGGTATTACATACTACCCCCCTTAAAATAAGTTTCATCCTCGAAACTTGAAATCCTGTCACAAACAACAGATCAATCCAAAATTTCCAAAGTTATCACAAAAGCAATCAATCGTCGCCACAAGCGAATAACCAAACTAACATACTTACAGGTGCGTGAAGCCGATGACCTCCCGTGATACTAGCACATGACTCCCACACAAGGTCTCAACACAACTAACACACACCAATATCACAACTAGCAATTTGAAAAGCATCTCAAGAATTTTGGAACCTCCAAAAATCGGTTTGACTCAAAAGTCAGGAAAATCATTTTCAAAAGTCACGCTACTACCGTACTGGTAGAGCCACATAACACACACGCCCGGGTTTCACAAAACCCAAGCTCCGATACCATATTCTGTAACACCCCCCAAAACCATCCGGGGATATTACAGCACTATGGGTCCCGCGCCGGAACCTACCAGGCTAAACTCATTTTCAAAAACGTTTCAAACACGCCAAAGAGGCGAAGACGGTAATATTTTAAATAATTTTCAAAATTCCATTTTCCGAATACCGTCACAAAATAAAAACATTTAAAAGTTCAAGGCCAAACGCTAAAACTCAATAGTTTCGAAATGTACGTTAGACCACCACTTGAACGTACCAATAAAATAATTTAGGGAAAAAGGGTTTAACTAAATAACCCAAATTTACGAAATACCCAAAAAGGCCATTTTAAAGTTATACATGAGTTGGTAAAATACCGAAAAGCTATCTTGAAATATATACACGTAGCGGATATAAACATAATTCAAAATATACATTTGCATTGGATAAACAACCAGAAGGAATACTCGATACTCAAATACATGCCACAGCCAGTATCACCCGGGAAGCTCATCCCTTCACGACCACTACTAGCTCGATCTCCGAGTACCTAAAAATAAAGCCCACGACGGGGTTAGCCACAATACTCAATAATGATAACGATCACATCACATAAATAATTACATACCAATGTAATTACAAGTAAGAATACTACCGATTTAATCTTACCATCATAACCTTACTAATCCATAACAGACCAATCCTTACCATACTCTACATTTCGCATTCTCGAGTGACGAAATGAACTCAATTACAACCATCTGTACTGTATTCAAACAATACCAAGAATTCCCAAAACATCATTATAACTCACAAGTGCGGATTAATCCACCCGTGCCAAATCCTATCCGTCGGATTTGCACCATCAAATCTCAATCTGGATAAAAACCAATAACACACAATATATCTGTAGATCAACTACCACAAGACAATGATAACAAGTCCCGAAACATCGACGTACAGTCCGAATACTCATACGATCAATAACAATGATCAACCAATAAATCGACCGAGAATATCATTGACATGATAACTCCAATACGACCAACCAAAGGCCAACAACAACCAAGAATATCATCAACATAATAAATCCCAATATTGCCAATGAAGAATCAACAATAACCGAGAATACCACCAACATGATAAACTTTGACACGATCTACAAAGGATCGACAACGACCGAGAGTACCATCAACATGATAAACTCTGACACGATCAACAAAGAACCAACAACGACCGAGAATTCCATCAACATGGTAACTCCAACAAGATCAACAATAATGGATCTCAAAGAAATAACCCCGACTGTCGAACATACCCATCGGGCGTATGAACAAATAGTCGCAAACCGTCGAACATACCCAACCATAAATGGAGGATGAACGACCAATCAATATGGCTCAAAGATGGACATCATAGTATGCCCAATCCGGAAATGTTTCCGTGCACATGTCCACCCCGTATACGGAATTCAGAATATATGTGGGACAATGTACCTAATTAGCCTCATGAACTACGTCTCGTGTCCACGGTCCAATGTGGAAATATCAACACATGACCATAGTGTGCCCAACTAAAAATCCTACACAATAACCAATCAGAACGCAGATATGACTCCTGACATGTCACGATGCAACATGACAACGAAACTCACAGAATCACATATCCAATAAGGATCAAGAGACTCACCAAAGTGAACAAAGACACACGAATAATGAAAGATCGACACGACCGACAATATCCGAAACAACCATCCTGGGATCAAAATCCCCAAATGATAATCCATACGATCAGCAATCTAAGACAACAGTTCTGGGATCAACATCCCTCAACGAAACAATCAACACAACTATTAATACCAACAATAGTCCTGGGATCAAAATCCTTCAACGAAACAACCAATATGAATCTCATCATATGGAACCTTAACATACAACTCATACAACAATTCAATAGAATAATTATCCTCATAACTGAACAATACTTAAATTACCTCAAGTCGAAGACAATATCCTTTCCATGAACCAACATCCCTGAACGAATACACAGTTATACGAGTAATCCCGAAATAAGTATAGTCCAATTATACCTGTAATACCCGGTTGTGAATTCATTTATTATCATTCAGTATCTGTCACTCAGAATTTTTTTTTTTCATTCAGTAATAATCATTCATCATTCATATTCAGTCAACTATGTTCACCATTCGGTGTATTTTGGGATCATCACTGTTTGAGATCGAGCCGAGATTATTGTCATCATCATCATCATGTTTTGATTTTCAGTTTGAGAGGTAGCGCACGCTACACATTGTAGTTAGCGCGCGCTAATGAGGTGCATGTAACGCACGCAATGATTCAAGATAGCGCACGCTAGCGCAAGTGAGGCGCATACCCAAGGTACCGGGCTGATTTGGGAAATTAAGAGCGCACGCTACGAGTGCTAAGCAGCGTCGCTAACTATGCCGGTAACGCACGCTAAGACTTGAGTAGCGCACGCCAGCGCGCTGCAATGCAGGACGAGGTTACGGACTCCGGGATTTTGGATATCAACTATCGGTAGCGCACGCTAACATAAGGTTAACGACGCTAAGAACAGCCGATAGCGCACGCTACCAAAGGTACTTAGCGCACGCTAACGATTCAGTCAGGGGGTACTGGACTACCCGGTACACGCGTTAGCGCACGCTAACATCAGGAGTTAGCGCGCGCTAAGCTGGGACAGTATAAATAGGACAGTTTGGTCCAACCTTCGTCATTTCTTCATTTCTCAATCATTTCGGACGAGCTCGGGCGATTCGGAAAGGTCTTTTCGAGCTGCGATCATCTAGCATCATCTTCAAGCTCCTAAGTTGGATTAATCATCATCTAAATCAGTTTCATCACTCCAAAGCAAGGTAATGATTCTTGGATCTAGAATTTCGGATCTTAGGTGTTTTGCTTTCGATCTCTTCGTGTAAATCGATATTATGTTGGAATATGTTAGATATAGATTATCTATCTTGGATACATGTATTTCTAGGGATTCATTGGTGTAATTTTCGGAATTTGTGAATAATTGAGGAATTGTTCAAGAACCCTTACGGGTTGACTTTGGAATTTTGGGGGTTTTCGACCAAATGTTGTTGAAATATCGTTCTAAGTATTCCTATTGGATTATTGATAGTATTCATGAGTTTTTGTGGGCTTGAATCATTCATTGGGAGTTGGTTTCGGATGTAATTGAGTTTTGGTTGTAAACAATTGGAGATTGTTTACAACGCGTTTGTTTAAATGCCCTAATGAGTTTCGGGTATTGTTGTATCGACTTTTGAGTTGGTTGTGATCATGCTTGATTCGTGTATTAAGAGAATTGTTGGTTTTTGTGTTGTTTAAGGTTGTTCGAGCGGCCGGTAATTTCATTAAGGACGTTGATCGTGGAAGTACCTTCTCGCCTTCGGTTTGAGGCAAGTTTTATACTTGTACTAGTCAATGAGCTAATGTCATCATGTATGTGTATGAATGTGTTGTATCATTCCGAGACTTAGTCTCTTCATGAATTCATTGATATCCAAAGATCGTTCGATACGATACCTTCCGGCAATTTTGCCAAATGTTTATTGTTGTTCGTTAACGGCCGATTCAAGGCATTGTGATACTCATTATTAATGTCATTGTCGATAGCCGGTTCGCGGTATCGATGTATCGATTGTTGTTAATATAGATGTCAATTAAAGACATCGTTGAGATCATTGTTATTCCTGTTTGGATTGTCATTAAAACTGTACAGGTCGATTAAAGGCATTGGCTTATTCATTTCTCGCCTTCGTCGTCGGTAATCGATTAAAGGTGCCGAGGCATCCTTCATATCATTGTTATCGATTGACCTTTCTAAGGCAATCGAGGTATTCACTCATTCATCATATCATTGTTATCGATTGACCTTCCTAAGGCAATCGAGGTATTCACTCATTCATGGTATCATTGTTGTCGATTGACCGTTTTAGGCAATCGAGGTATTGAATCATCCGCTGCATCATTGTTGTCGGTTGACCGTTCTAAGGTAATCGAGGTGTTAATTTGGGACTGTCAAGGACGGTGTATATCCGTGTGTTACTATCATCGTGTTGGCCGACTCAAGGCAGCACACTATCATTCATTGTGATACGGCTTCGTGCCGTGGCTTCGGCCCTAATTGTGATACGGCTTCGTGCCGTGGCTTCGGCCCTAATTGTGATACGGCTGGATGCCGTGGCTTCGGCCCTTATGGTGATACGGCTTCGTGCCGTGGCTTCGGCCCTCATTGATACAGCTTCGGGCTGTTTTGACTTCAGGTGTTTATGATATTTGTTAACTTCCGCTGAACGACTTTCAGGCCTTTTGTAATGCCTTGGTATTTTCATTGGAGCCTTTGGGCATTATGATTCATATCAAATTCAGTTCTGGTTTGGTTCATGTCGCTTAATTCATTGTGGTATTCTGTGATTATGATTCGCCGTTGGGCATTTATGTTCTAACCTGTCGAACAGGTATTAATAGTATGCCGTGGGCATAGTATTTCACGAATGCTCGGTTTTTACCTTGGTTTGTGAGCATCTCGTATTATTATCATCATTGTACCGTTTCATTCTACCTTTGGATGCATATCATGTTATACATGTATTTGATGTTCATTATCTGGATGACTGACCCCGTGGGGGCGGAACATGTTTTCATGTTTTAGGTGCTTGCGAGGAGAGAGTTGAGGCACAGGGGCATGACGATGGCGACGAGGCATACGAGCGATACTAGTCCGAGTTGTTCATTGTTGGTCGATCTTGGAGTGTACTCCAGTCTTGTCAGTTGTTGTCGTGTTGTATTACCCGAACAGATGTTCGTGGATGCTGTTGTATTTCATTTTGGCCATGTAGGCCACTTTTGTCATTGAAATTCCTTATCGGAATATTGTGTCGGATATCATGGTAGGGACTATGATTTTTCCTTTGTTGTTTAATTTAATGTATTTTAGTCATGTTCGCCTGGTGGATCTCCTGGCATGGGGTCCACGGCAATGTAATAACCCAATAGGATTTGGGGGTGTTACAGAAATGGTATCGGAGATTTGGGTTGTGAAATACCCTGAGATGTGAGTTATGTGGTCCTACCGACGCGGTAGTAGTGGGATTGTCAGGTTATGGCAATATAGTCAGTCAAGTTTTGTGAGTCGTAATATTAGTGCGACTGCACGAGTCATTCATTCATCGAGTCGTCGTCAGTGAAGACTAGTATCGCGAGACCTCGAAGCTTCGTATGACCTGTGTAAGGACTCGATTCTCTTTATGTTCATACATTCATCATGTCATTAATTGTTCATGCCTTGTTGAAACCTATATGCGATATTAGTGTTATGATTGATTCATGACTAATTGTTTCGAGACACGTGTGGCTTGTGTAAGCATTAAGGATCAACTCATTCATCAGTTAATAATCCTCAATCGTCATGCTGATCTTGTCGATCATGTTAATTCATTCATCACTCGGTCAATATCATTACTCAGTTAATTCATCACTCAGATAATTCATTCATCACTCAGTCAATATCATTACTCAGTTAATTCATCACTCAGTTAATTCATTCATCATTCAGTCAATATCATTACTCAGTTGCTTCGTTCATCACTCAATTAACCTCATCGTTCAGCTAATTCATTCATCACTCAATTAATCTCATCGTTTAGTTAATTCATTCCTCATTCAGTCAATCTCATTGTTCAGTTAATTCATTAATCATTCAGCCCATCTCACGGGTCAGTTGTTGATCTTGATGATCGAATTTTCAACCTTGTTAACTGTTCAAGGTAATCATTTCAGGAATTTCATCAGGCAATCATGTTACCTCATTTGATGTTTCATACGATCTTATCCTACTCTGACATAATGTTTATGATCATTTCATTAAATCATTAATGCATTCATTGTGCGAGAGCGTGTATGCTCATTATTGTCACTCTGTAACGTAATCATAATGCGATATTCATGCGGAATTTATAATCATCATGTGACTTTCCTACTTCAGTATGGATAGAGCCGTCAGAGGACGCAGGGGAAGAGGCCGCGGTGCGGGCCGGAACCCGGGATCTCGTGTGCATGCCCACACGAACGCGAGGGATATCATTAATTCATCAAATAGCGAGGCTACTCATTCACTGTCAGATAACCATTCACCGTCAGGGAGTCGCACCCGAGAAGCAGCTCACTCGGAAGGTATTCGGGTTGACCCATTCATATTTATGCAGGGCATGATGGCCCGAATGACTCGGATAGCGTGGATAGTGGAGACCATGCAGACCTCGATGGTTCGTGGTCCACCGCATGAGGATGCAGTGCCATTTCATGGACAGACGGAGGAGTGAATCGATTGTTGGCGATATCTCTCGCCGATGCCGCCTACTTTTGAGGGTTCGTCGGAACCAGTGATATTGTTCATTGGCTCGAGCATTTTGATAAACTCTTCGACATGGTTCAATGTCCTAAGAGAGTAAAGTGGCGAGCGGCTTATTACTTGAGTAAGGGCACTTATTCGTGGTGGCTTCAGAAACCCATCGATCGTGATTGTATTTGGAGCGAGTTCAAGACTCTCATGTTAGAGAGGTATTATCCGGCTCCACTTCGTGAAGCCAAGTTGTCGAGGTTTTGAACCCCGAACCCGATGAGGACGAGGGTGTTATTGTCATTCGAGAAGTTTCGGGACTACTTGATTTGCTTCGTCAATTATCCGTACCGAGGCGGATAAAATTAAGTATTTTAGCAAGAGGCTAAATCCGCGATTGAGGATGCAGTTGTTCAATCACAATTGTAATTCACTTAGTGAGTTCATCGGGAAGGCTCTTGGAGCAGAGCTTTTGATCAAGGAGCTTACTCGAAGCATCCTTGATTTCTTGGTGAGAGGACTAGAATGCCGGCTCGTTCGGAGGGACATCGGGCTCCGACGTCCAAGGGGTCGTTTTCTAGTCGTCTTCGTCTTTGGGACAGCATCTTCCTCTCGGCGACGAGTTCGACTGTTGTTTGCTTTAATCGTGATTCAGCAGTCACGTTAGTACCCGGTGTACGGTGCCGGCTATTGTTTGTTTTCTGTGTGGGAGGCGGGGACACCGCGAAATCTGCAGGGTTCTAGCGCCAGTAGATCTCAAGAGAGCTCAAGAGCCTCGAGGGATTTTGTTACTCCAGTCCATACTTCATTCAGGGGGCCCTATCAGACTTCGAGAGCCCGAGGTAAGGACATTCATCACTAGTTTTGAGCAAGTTAATTCTTGCTCGGTAGGAGGATAATGATTCATTTCATTGTCATTCATTCATTCATATAATTCATTCATCATATATATCAATCATGTTGGGTCACATAATTATCGATTAATCATTTAATTCACGAGGAACGGCGGTTCCAATCACTTCAGGGAACTATCACTCATGACGTTATTAATTCACCTTGGTGAGTCATTCTAAATCCTTGTCGGATTTGTAGTCATTTATCATTCATCATTCATTTTTGTCACTTTCATTCTCGTGACCTTCTGAGGTCTTAGTTTGCGGCGAGTTCATCGTCGGATATACCTTAAATCGTGGAGATAGAGGAAATCGATGATATGGGAGGATATCGATGTTGGGTACATTTGAGATGTAACCTTGTTTTTGGATGACTGTGTAAATCTATCCGTAATAATGCATCGTGACTGTGAATCATTTATTGTTGGTCTATCTTATTATGATCATATTCGAGAATCTTGAGATTTGGGTCACTTGTTGGGAGTTCATCCCTTCGACGTTGTGCTCGAGATTTCGTGATAATTTGGGAAATCGTTCACTGTGTTCCGAGACGTCAAGTCTTGGGGACTTGGGCTTGCGGTTGATTTGGTCCCGAGGACTATTTGGGCGTTATTGTTTTCAGATCGTGATGAATAGTTCATAGCCCGAGTTGTTTACCCTCAGTTTCGAGGACGAAACTCTTTTAAGGGGGGGAGTATGTAATACCCGGTTGTGAATTCATTTATTATCATTCAGTATCTGTCACTCAGAATTTTTTTTCATTCAGTAATAATCATTCATCATTCATATTCAGTCAACTATGTTCACCATTCGGCGTATTTTGGGATCATCACTGTTTGAGATCGAGCCGAGATTATTGTCATCATCATCATCATGTTTTGATTTTCAGTTTGAGAGGTAGCGCATGCTACACATTGTAGTTAGCGCGCGCTAATGAGGTGCATGTAACGCACGCAATGATTCAGTATTAGCGCACGCTAGCGCAAGTGAGGCGCATACCCGTAAGGTACCGGGCTGATTTGGGAAATTCGTAGCGCACGCTACGAGTGCTAAGCAGCGTCGCTAACTATGCCGGTAACGCACGCTAAGACTTGAGTAGCGCACGCTAGCGCGCTGCAATGCAGGATGAGGTTTTGGACTCCAGGATTTTTGGATATCAACTATCAGGTAGCGCACGCTAACATAAGGTTAACGGACGCTAAGAACAGGATGTTAGCGCACGCTACCAAAGGTACTTAGCGCTAACGATTCGATCGAAGTCTTGGACTACCGGTACAGCGTTAGCGCACGCTAACATCGAGTTAGCGCGCTAAGTCGGGACGATAAATAGGACAGTTTGGTCCAACCTTCGTCATTTCTTCATTTCTCAATCATTTCGGACGAGCTCGGGCGATTCGGAAAGGTCTTTTCGAGCTGCGATCATCTAGCATCATCTTCAAGCTCCTAAGTTGGATTAATCATCATCTAAATCAGTTTCATCACTCCAAAGCAAGGTAATGATTCTTGGATCTAGAATTTCGGATCTTAGGTGTTTTGCTTTCGATCTCTTCGTGTAAATCGATATTATGTTGGAATATGTTAGATATGGATTATCTATCTTGGATACATGTATTTCTACGGATTCATTGGTGTAATTTTTGGAATTTGTGAATAATTGAGGAATTGTTCAAGAACCCTTACGGGTTGACTTTGGAATTTTGGGGGTTTTCGACCAAATGTTGTTGAAATATCGTTCTAAGTATTCCTATTGGATTATTGATAGTATTCATGAGTTTTTGTGGGCTTGAATCATTCATTGGGAGTTGGTTTCGGATGTAATTGAGTTTTGGTTGTAAACAATTGGAGATTGTTTACAACGCGTTTGTTTAAATGCCCTAATGAGTTTCGGGTATTGTTGTATCGACTTTTGAGTTGGTTGTGATCATGCTTGATTCGTGTATTAAGAGAATTGTTGGTTTTTGTGTTGTTTAAGGTTGTTCGAGCGGCCGGTAATTTCATTAAGGACGTTGATCGTGGAAGTACCTTCTCGCCTTCGGTTTGAGGCAAGTTTTATACTTGTACTAGTCAATGAGCTAATGTCATCATGTATGTGTATGAATGTGTTGTATCATTCCGAGACTTAGTCTCTTCATGAATTCATTGATATCCAAAGATCGTTCGATACGATACCTTCCGGCAATTTTGCCAAATGTTTATTGTTGTTCGTTAACGGCCGATTCAAGGCATTGTGATACTCATTATTAATGTCATTGTCGATAGCCGGTTCGCGGTATCGATGTATCGATTGTTGTTAATATAGATGTCAATTAAAGACATCGTTGAGATCATTGTTATTCCTGTTTGGATTGTCATTAAAACTGTACAGGTCGATTAAAGGCATTGGCTTATTCATTTCTCGCCTTCGTCGTCGGTAATCGATTAAAGGTGCCGAGGCATCCTTCATATCATTGTTATCGATTGACCTTTCTAAGGCAATCGAGGTATTCACTCATTCATCATATCATTGTTATCGATTGACCTTCCTAAGGCAATCGAGGTATTCACTCATTCATGGTATCATTGTTGTCGATTGACCGTTTTAGGCAATCGAGGTATTGAATCATCCGCTGCATCATTGTTGTCGGTTGACCGTTCTAAGGTAATCGAGGTGTTAATTTGGGATTTGTCAAGGACGGTGTATATCCGTGTGTTACTATCATCGTGTTGGCCGACTCAAGGCGGACACTATCATTCATTGTGATACGGCTTCGTGCCGTGGCTTCGGCCCTAATTGTGATACGGCCGTGCCGTGGCTTCGGCCCTAATTGTGATACGGTGGATGCCGTGGCCGGCCCTTATGGTGATACGGCCGTGCCGTGGCTTCGCCCTCATTGATACTGACTTCGGGCTGTTTTGACTTCAGTGTTTATGATATTTGTTAACTTCCATTGAGCGACTTTCGTGCTTTTTGTAATGCCTTGGTATTTTCATTGGAGCCTTTGGGCATTATGATTCATATCAAATTCAGATTACGGTTTGGTTCATGTCGCTTAATTCATTGTGGTATTCGTGATTATGATTCGCCGTTGGGCATTTATGTTCTAACCTTGTCGAGCAATTATTAATAGTATGCCGTGGGCATAGTATTTCACGAATGCTCGGTTTTTACCTTGGTTTGTGAGCATCTCGTATTATTATCATCATTGTACCGTTTCATTCTACCTTTGGATGCATATCATGTTATACATGTATTTGATGTTCATTATCGGATGATCGACCGGTGGCGGAACATGTTTTCATGTTTTAGGTGCTTGCGAGGAGAGAGTTGAGGCACGGGGCATGGCGATGGCGGCGAGGCATACGAGCGATACTAGTCCGAGTTGTTCATTGTTGGTCGATCGGTTGGAGTGTACTCCAGTCTTGTCAGTTGTTGTCGTGTTGTATTACCCGAACAGATGTTCGTGGATGCTGTTGTATTTCATTTTGGCCATGTAGGCCACTTTTGTCATTGAAATTCCTTATCGGAATATTGTGTCGGATATCATGGTAGGGACTATGATTTTTCCTTTGTTGTTTAATTTAATGTATTTTAGTCATGTTCGCCTGGTGGATCTCCTGGCATGGGGTCCACGGCAATGTAATAACCCAATAGGATTTGGGGGTGTTACAATACCAACAAGCCACCGTCCCGACATCAATGTCGACACGGTAAACCATCCTCGATATCCGACATTCCATATCACTGACCAAAGATAACTCACATCTCCGTCCTTACTAAACACATTTAAACCATATACACTATGATTTAATCCAAACGAACGCATAATATACAAACCATCATCCCGACAATTTACATTTATAATATCATTTCTATATAAATTATAAATGAAATGAAATCAAAATCATTTATTAAATATTATAAACTGAACAAGTATAACTTGCCTCGATACCGATACCACGAAGCCGTTACCAAAAACCATTGCCTTTGTCCACGAGCTCCTCAGCCCCGACCAAAGCAATCTACGAACTCTTAAACCTCAACCGCAACACAACGGTCATAATCCACGATCAAACATCTCAACCTATTGAAGCAATCAATCAACAACAATCCGATAAAAATCAATAACCGACATAGCCAACCAATCAAACTCAACAGCTCAACAATACCTCGATCATATACAAAACTGGACAATACAAGTCAAACAATTACGAACTCAAATCCACAATACAAGCCGTAACTCGATAATCAATATAACCGAGCAATAAACTCAACGGTTCCACAATATCCCGATTAAAAACAAATCCGAACAAGCCCAAATAAATCAATCATGAACTGAAAACCACAACATGATTCATAATCCGATAATCATATCAATAATCAAACTAAACCAATAACAAGGGTCTAAACATTATTCCAAATTCAATCTTAAATACGAATAAAAGTTTCCTCCTTGTAAATTCATAATAAAAACCAATTACCGATTATCATCATCAATCCGAATAATCCGATTAGTTCAACATTATAGATAATCATATTCCAAGGGTTTCAAATAATTCAATCATTCGATTTGAACACTTGTTCAATACGTATGAATTTCCAACCTCAAAGATGAATGATAATCTAATCAAGTTCGAATTATATTCGTATTCCTATATGAATATTGTACCAAAACACATAACTTATTTCTAGGTATGAATATTCCATATTCATATCCAAAACACCAACATCTCTTAAACACATTCATAAAATCATATAATCCAAGAGTTCCTTAAGAACACGAATTATTCCGAAATCACATTCAAAATCCCCAAGATGACATAATTCGATGTGTTCCAACATATAAACAATCCTCATTCATAATTCAAGATGTATATTATCATAATCTTCAATATACAATTCACATAATCTCAGGAATCACAATAATACCACTATAACCATCATCATACGAAGAAAAACATCAACAATCAAACCAACAAGAATTGTATCATACTTAATCTGGAATTACCCTCATATCATGATTCATAGAAAATCAACATAATCCAGAATTCCATCTCTTCATCGGTTTAGACGAATCAAAATCCTTACAACAGGAAGAATATTAATTAATATCCGAAATCTCTTATCACAATTCCATTAAATCTCCTATAACATCAAGAATCGCAACAATACTACCAAGAACATCAAGAACACTATGATTCCATAATCATAACCAACATAATCAAAGACATATCATCATATCATCATCACCCTTAACAAAATTCCCGTAAATACAAAGAATCATCACAACAACTCCATAAACTATCACCATACGAACTAATCATCAACAACAACATCAAAATCCGAATCTAAAGAGAGGATTATCCAACATACCTCTTAGAAGATGAAATACACAAGTAACCACCTCAAGAATATCTTCGTATCCAAGCCTCAAATCCAAGCCCTCAAGCTCATAATCGACTTAGAAGGACCGAAACGCCATCTCTGAATGTTGAAGGCAAAAAAACGAAGGCAAGTTCTGAAGAAAGATGAAATGACGGGCATCCCACATATATAAACTTCCAGCTCGTTACGTACCTAACATGCCAAAGTTAACGTACATAACACACCTTTACGTACGTTATCTGTCCTTGATAGCGTACGTAACAATGGTCCAGAGGCTCCTGTCTTAATTCCATAACACGATTACGTACGTAAGGCCCATGCCATAGCATACGTAATACATGAGTTGACTTACTACAGTATCTCAGTTTATGTACGTAATGTCCAACTCTTACGTACATAACAATATATTAGCGTACGTAATCACCTAAGATTAGCGTACGTTATCCTCAATCCAGAAACAACTGCACTTAACAACTGATACTATTATGTACGTAATACAATGGGTATAACGTACGTAATCTTCATACACTATTAACATACGTAACACCATCTCCATAGCGTACGTTAAACCATCCGTTGACTCACCTGTCCACATCCGCGCCGAAAGCTGCCAACCACGGGCCCACTGTCTGCCACAGCCTCGATCATGTCTGATTCTCCACATAACGCACGTAATACATAACACATAATGTACGTTATGCTTACCAGTTTAGCATACGTAAGTCCTTAAGCTTAGCATACGTAATGGCTTCTGCACTTGGCCAAATCCAACTGTTCCTATCCGCCTCGACATACTGGATACGTTTACACGACATACTGAATACATATACTCATCCCAAAATATTCTCATACGATACCTCTGATACACGATATCCTCAAATACAATTGTCGATCAAGTACGACAATTATACAAATACAGCTATCTCAGTCTTTAATTTATTTTATCCATACTGTATAGACACCAAACTATGCAGTATATCTCAGATAAAATAACGCAAAAAATTTATACTGAAAATCCAGGTATTATTGAGGCAAGCTCAGTCTTATAGTCCCGGGGGAGCCGGTCATTCATAGTGCCGAGGCGAGCTCGGGCTTGCAATTTATTTGGGCCAATTCAATTTTTATTGATAAAACTTTTTCAAGTACATGGCATTCGAGGGATAAGCAAACCTTTGCCCATTAAGGGCATAAGCTAATTTCTCCATAGGAGTGTACCTGAGCTCGACATTGTGAAGAGCGTGACTGACATGACAAACCGGATGTTGTACTGAATTCTCCACCTGAATGAGAGCGGCGCTCAGTCCGTTGGTATGAGGTGGTTGCCCTTCGGATCAAGGCTTTCTTCCGGCATTCCGACCGATGATCGTCCACCTCGACTGTCCCGATCAAGGTGAATATCTCCTGAGGGTTTAGGCGGAGGCACTCGATCGCCTTTCCCTTTGGCCAGGTCGGCCCGATTTTTAGGATCCCGGAGTCGACTCCATATAAATCATCTCAATCCATTGTCGTCGCATACCGCGATCAAGGCGGCGATGAGGTTCCGACACTGCTCGACATTATGACCCGCTGATTCATGGTATTTACAAAAAGCGGGTCTGATCCATCTCTTTTTGGTCCTTGTAGATGGGTCTAGGTACCGAGAGAAAGCCTAAACCCTTAATCTGATCAAGGCCGTTGCGCCCACTTAATAGATCTCGGCAAAATTAGCCATAAGCTCTGTTCGGTGCCCGTCGAAGTTCCGAGTAGCGGGTCTAGTTTCGGAGGGGCCTGCCCCTTCATTTTCGTGGCGTGGTTCTTAGTGATTCTCACGCAGAGGATCACGTCGTTCTTCTTTCTTTTTGTTCGACCCTCGCTGGTCCGATGGCATGACCAAGATTAGGGCCGGCATGGGAGCCTCAGCGGCGATATGAGAGCTGGCATGCTCCAAGAATTCCTGGTATGTATGTGGGGTGTTCTGGCACACCGTCCAACGGAAGAATGAATTTTTCAAAAGGCCGGCCTGAGCAATAATGGCCAGCGCATCATCGGACATGGGATCTGTCTCCAGTATTTGCTTATTGAACCTAGAAATATAGCTCTTTAGGGACTCGTTCGGCCCCTGTATGATAGAAGTAATGGAGGAGCGTGGGGCGACGCACACTTTAGACCCCATAGTGGGACCAGAACGCCGCGTGGAGCTGAGCCCAGGTTTTGACAGAATAATGGGGGAGCGAGCGGTACCATCTCTGAGCTTGTTCTCATAAGGTTAGGGAGAATATTCAGCATCTAAATGCGTTGTGTTCCCCATATGCAGATCCATCCAAGAATTGTAATGCCCAAGGTGAGCATTTGGATCGGCTTCACCATTATATGGTGGGATCTGGTGGACCTTCAGCTTTTTCGGGAGAGCTTCTACCAGAACGCTCAGGGCTAGTGGGCTTTTCTGAATATCCAGCCATCCCGAATTCGGGGACGACTGTTGTTTGTTTTCGAGTTCCGTGAGACGTTGTTTGAGATACTCAATCTTACTCGAGCTGTCGCACGGAGCTGGCGGGGGTGTTTGGACCGGAACATGGGATTGATTTTGCACCGTTTGAGTCGGCGCCATTTTCTCAGCTTTTCTCTTGTCTCCCAGTCGTTCAAAAACTGATATGGGAGGGGAGACAAGGTGTTTCCTGGACGGGTGTGGACTTTCTCCATGACCCTCCGTCTCTTCTTTAGCAATTCGTGAGACGGACCTCTTCTTATCCACCCGTGGGGCGGTCGGACGGGTTGTTTGACTTTCCGGGGCTTTTCCCGGGGGTTTCCGCTTTGTATGGCGCGCGGCATGAGGGCATTCATCCCCCTGGATGAATGCAGGGTGTCTAAAGCACTTCGCCACTTTGATCGAATTCTCCTCAGTGGCGCGCCAGTGACTTGCTTCTTCACTATTTTTTTATCCCAGATTTCGTCTATTTATAGAAGACCTGGCCAATCAGGAGGATGATAGCTGGGGAAAGGCTTGGGACACGTCCAAAACATATGTTGGAACCTTGAGATGTGTCCAAAACACTTGTCAGAAGGGAAAACACGTGGCAACCTCCAAGGGAACTTTGGGGATGTGGCAGGACAGGTCGCAATGAATGTCATGTATGCGTATTCTGATCGTCTTCGAAAATATATATCCGTTATGGGGTCGGTCCTGTTTGTCATCCCCGCTCGGGGACGGTTGTGGGGTCGCCCCCGAGCTCCAACTGTTCTGCCTGGTCCTGTCATGACGGGACCGGGAAGTGAATTTGATGTATTTGATCGGTCCTTCTTGTTACTCTGCCCGGTCGATTTATCCAGAAGCCGATTCTTTTGTCTTCTGGTCCTCCTTAACCGGGATGGTTGAGCTGAAGGGGAGTGTATACGTGGATGCGAAGGTGGATTTTTTTTATAAAGATTCATAATTGAAAATGAAATCTCGTTAAGTTTCTTGTATGGTGAATATAAAACCATCTTATGTATGGTTTATTCATATAGATTACTTTAATGTTTCTTTTCTATTTTTTCATTCTTAAAACTTGGAATTTAGATTGCAGAAAATGAGGAAACACGAACAATGCGGGAGTTTGCTGAGAGATACTAGATGCAAATATGAACCATTTTAAAACTTGGTGAGACAGATTGATAATAATGATTCATCCGACGTCAGCAAAATTATACAGGATATTTTTTAAAAATAATTCACTTTTTATGAGAATGTGAAACTCTCTTTATTGCCTTTTCAGGATTCGAAAACGACAATGTGTGAAGATAAACCTCAATCGAATTGTGTTTTCCCAACTACACCAGAGAGGTGATTCGCTTGAATGAGTTGAGGCACATAAGTTTGTAGATTGGCATATGGAACAATTTATCCCTGTAGTATTTATTATACTGAGTGGTTGGTCTATTTTAAGACATCACTCTAGATGTGTTTGGTTTATTTCTCGTTCTAGAAGTTGCATATTAGGTATTCCTTTCACTCTTTATTGATGTCGTTTTTTGTTTAGGATGTCGATTTTTGTCAATATAGATACGAGTTTTTTTTTTTAAGTTAAGAAATCTATCGTGATTAATACAAGTATTTTATGAACGAATTATTAATATTTTTATTATGAATATTAGGATAGGTCATACTGTTCTCGGGGAAGGTAATATGAATATTAGGGTAAGTAGTGCAATTGTCAGGGAAGATACTAGTATAAGTATTACTTCAGTTATGTAATGTATATATCGAGGTAATATTACTATGAAGGTGGTAAACAATAAAACTTGGCTAAAAGTGTAGCACATTAAATTTTCATACGGTACTCAAAATGTAATTTTGACCATTAATAATTTTATTTATATATGAATAAAAATTATAAAAAATAATATTTTAAAAATACACATTAAAACAAATCTTACAAATACTTACCAGCTATTATATTTTTATATAATAGTTATAATTTGTTGTCAAAGTTTATTAATTTTAACCGTGAAAGTCAAATGTGCTACATTTTTAGTAGACGAGGGGTAAATATTTATCGAGGTAAGTACTGGTGGTGGTGGAATGATGGTGGTGGTGGAGGCAAAATATTAGTGGTACGGTAGTAAATGAGATGGTGATAGCGATTGTGGTATTGATTATTCGGGGATGTAAAAAAGAGATAAAATGAGTATAGCGATTATGGGTGGTTGTTGGGAAAAATCCTCTTAATGTTTTGATAATTGCCACACACAGCAAGAATCTTCAAAGCCAGAATTTCAATCAAGTATGGACGATGTTAGGAGAACGTCATACAGTTTGTCCATACAGCGGAAGATCTTCCAGCAAGCCAAGAGTTTAGTCCTACAACATAGTCTTCAAGATACAACATGTAATATCTGCATTTTTTTTTATTTTTAGTAATTTCTATTTTGGTGTATTTTTCGTTTTCAGCGACTCACTTGTAACCGTCTTGACATTTTGAGAATGTTTGATTCTGCATGTTTTGACAGCCGAGCGTGTTTCCGAGTTGTTTTACTCAATTTCATGTTTATTAACAATCTTTCCGCTTTTTGGTCCGTTTGGCATAATCATGATTCTAAATTGCTGTTTTGTGTTTCCCATAAGTTCGTTTAACATTGGGAGTCGTGTTGTGAGCTTCGGTTTAGTTGTTCGACCTCATATCGTATTTTCAAACGTTTTGGGTCGTTTTGTAATTTCCTAAAAAATTAGGATAATTACTTTCGTTATCGTATGACGAACCTTCAGGTAGTCGAAATCATGTTTTCTTGTAGCGCTTAAGCTTGTCGTCTTGAACTCTTCATAAGCGTGTCTTCAGGTTTCATCAGGCATCACGTTTCGACTCTATGATATTCTTTCCCAGAATAATCGGCTCTCAACAGTTCTGAACTGCATGAGGCTTACGTACGTTATCAGTAATATATATCGTAAGTTAGGTTCATCTTGCTTACGTACGTAAATGCTTCAGTAGCATACGTTATAGCCTTCAGAGAATCAGGCAGAGACTTCTGCCAGGCCATTACGTTCGTAACAGATAGGGTGTTACGTACGCTACATGTATAACATATGTTAAGTTCCCCTGGCTTACGTACGTTATAGAAGACCAATTTATATACCTGGTTCAGCGTTTTCTCTGTAGGTTTCTTCCATTTATTTTCTCTTCCGTGAGCGGGCAATCGTTGGGCGACTCTGGTTCTTCAATCTTCCAGCTATCGTCCTCCTCGAGTTTTTGGTGTAGATTAACAACATCAAATCGTGTTCTTCGCCATCGATCGGAGGTATAATATCTATAACCATAATTTTTGGGAATTGGGGGTTTTCGTGATTTTTGTCCGATTAGCTCCGAATTGATCTTTAATTTTGGATGAATATGATTAATGCGTACCTTATTCATGTTTTCCCTATGAATTCATGGTAAATTTCAGTACGTTTGCGAAATCGAGGGGGTTTGGTTGCGATCCGCCCTCATAATGAGTTTGTATGAATTTACATAATTCATAGGTGGGGCTTCCGAACGTATTTCAGTTCCCCATTCTAGTTGTATGTTTGTTAATAATTGGTTTACGGATCGTTTAGGTTCGGAATAGTCAGGTTCGTTCAATCTCGGTCGTATACCATCTCGGAATAGTCCATCATGTCTCAAAGGCAAGTAATTATTACGAACTTACATTCTTAAATGTGAAAAGTGATGCATATGGGTGTTAGAGTGTATACATTCACTCCGGGAGGGTCCGACCTGGCCTCGGAGGGATCACATTTAGTTGGGCCCACAAACATTTGGGTTAACCACTCTGGGAGGATCCGACGGGGCCTCGGAGGGATCCGCGCATGGTTAATCATGAGAATTTATATTACTGTGGCATATTTTGGATATTGCATTTCTCGAAATCATTATCTTAACTTTTGAAACTATTGATGCATGTACTTTGAAATTGTAAGGTGTAAGAGTTCATACTTCATTTGTAATACTTGTACTAACTATTCCACGGCTAACCCCATTTGGGGAAAATACGTTTCATGTATTTCAGGTACGAAGAATGCGAGTGGGTGAGTGCTGGGGCAGTATGACGGTGACGGCCAAGCGTGATACTGCGAAGAATCATGTTGTCTTTATTTGAGTCTTGTCTTTTAAGGTTCTTGTTCTATCATGAATTGTTAGTTAGTACTCGAGCACTATAGGAGTTGTTTTTCTTCCTGTTAATTGTGTTGTACTTGGTTGTCCGTTGTGATTCTGAGTATTGTCTTTGGAGTTTCATTGGCTGATCCGATCAATGTTTGTTGGTTTTTCATATTGTTAGAAAATTATTGACGTCTTGAAATGGATCTTGTATAGATTTAGCCTTGTGGATTCCAGATAGGGATTCACGGCACTGTAACATACCCTGAATATCTTGGGCGTGTTACATAATATGGTATCAGAGCCTAGGTTTGTGGATACCTAGGTTGTTGGTCTTTTGGTCTAGTCACGTTATTTTGTAAACACAGTATCATCGCGCTGCCATCATCTTAGTACGACCGGTACTCGTAAGTTCTCTTGTCCTTCTTATCGTCTTTATTTTCTTGTCTTTCGACTTCGTAACGTGGAGAACCGGTCACCATGATGGTTATATTTTGAATTGTACTTATGTATTTTATTCATTTTCCATCCTTTAGAATGTATTCTGGAGGACGCGGACGCGGTCGGGGGCGTGGCACATCCGATTTGGCGGCCATGTCTCTCAGTTCCGCTGCTAGTTCGACCACTCCTACCTTGTCGAATTTAGTTCATACTAGTACCGATGGTCAGCAGGACCAGTCGACCAGTCAAAGGAATTCCGCAGGGAATAATGCGGGTATAGGTGTGACCTCTATATTGTAGCAAGTGGCTAACCGGATGGCTCTTTTAACCCAGTCGGTTCAACTCAACAACCTACCTCCTGTGGCGGATACCGGAGCATAGAAATAGTTACACGATGTGATTAGAATGCACCCTCCTCAGTTCATTAGTGTTACAGACCCAGCTGGTTAGGAAAACCGGATTAATGAAATGAATAAGGTTATTGAGGCGGTGAACTATCCAGAGGCACATAAAGTGTCAATTGCTCAATACATTTTGACGAGAGAGGCTGCTAGCTGGTGGCAGACAGTCGAACCCTGAGACCATGTGGTTACTTGGGATGAATTTAAAGAATTTATGGAAGCCGAATATTGCCCGTGGCCAGTCCAAGAGGCCAGAATCCGAGCATTCTTCGAGGCTAAACCCCAAGACATTCCCGTATCTCAGGCAATAATCGAGTACAATCAGCAGCTCAACCATTTGAAGGGTCAAGTGAGAGAGGAGAGAGATAAAATCTGACACTTTGACATGCAGATGAAGCCGAAAATTCGACACCATATGGCATAATTTTCTTGCACTACACTGAATGAGTATTAGGGCAAAGCACTGGCCTATGATATGTCCTTTGCGGCTACAGAGACGGCAAGTGAAGGTAAGAAGAAGAAGACATCCGGTAACTTTTCTGGCGGTAACAGTAACAACCAACAGAGATCTCAGTCGGCGAACTACTCATCCAGAAAGTCTTTCCGTACGTCCGGAGGCAATCGGAATTTCAGAACCTACCCTAGTGTTGCCAATCGGGCCATGACGTGTTTTAACTGCGGCCAACAGGACCATATCAGTAGTGATTGCAATCTACCTCCTTTGAAATGTTATAGTTGCGGCGAGGCGGGCCACAAAGCCACATTTTGTACCAAGGGAGAAAAGACACTTGGGGTCCAGGCATCTGCTCCTACGCCTGGAGAATCAAGTGTTAATCAGAAGTCATTAGTGGGATAGCCGTCTCAGAATTTCGGTCGTAGGAGAGGACAGGGTCAGTACGTTAGAGGGGGAGCCTCCAGTGCTGGTTCGGCACAACCACGCATTTACGAGATGAGGAGAGTTGATGATCCAGAGGCTACATTGGCTACAGGTCTCGTTTTTGTTCTCTCTCATTGAGTTAAAGTGCTTTTCGATTCCGGTGCTTCTCATTTGTTCATCTTTTTGGATTGTGTATGTCGACTGAATATTGAATGATTGTCTGTTTATGAACCTTGTATGGTTAAATTGCCTAGCGGGGATAGAATTGTGGGGGATAGGGAGGTTAGAGACTGTCCGGTGATAATTGCAGAGAGAGTGTGGCCTTCAAATTTGATCATCGTGGATATCATTGACGAGGATTTGATCCTCGGTGATGACTGGCTTGATAGACACGGAGATATAATGAATTATCGCACGAGGATTATATCGATGTTGGCTGAGGACGATACTGAGCATTCATTTACGGGACCCAGGGGGAGGGGGCATAAACTTATAATCAGCGATATGAAGGCGTCGAAATTCATTAGCGAAGGTTGTGTGGGTTACTGGTGTTATGCTGTGAGAGCAGAGGATGGGAGAGTCGAACTTTCCTCAATTCCAGTGGTGAACGAGTTTTCAGATATTTTTCCAGATGATTTGTCAGGACTACCATTGTAACATTAGATCGACTTCACAATTAATTTAGAACCAAGTGCAGCCCCAATTATTAAGGCGCCATATCGCATGGCACCTTTAGAAATGAAGGATCCGAAGAGTCAGTTGGGCGAATTGTTGGAGAAGGGATATATCAGACCCAGCGCCTCCCCTTGGGGTGCGCCAGTCTTGTTCGTGAGGAAGAAAGATGGTTCACTGCGTTTATGTATCGATTATCGGGAACTGAACAAAGTGACCATTAGGAATAAATATCTCTTGCCTCGCATAGATGATTTGTTTGACCAGTTATAGGGAGCTACCTTATTCTAAGACCGCTTTTCGGACGAGGTACGAGCATTATGAGTTTGTGGTTATGCCATTCGGGCTAACCAATGCACCGACAGTATTTATACAGATGATGAATAAAATATTTATCGAGCACCTTGATAATTTTGTAGTTGTCTTCATCGATGATATCTTAGTATTTGCTTGTGATGACGAAGAGCACGCTCAGCATTTACGATTGGTGTTGGAGATTTTGAGGGCCCAGTGACTTTACGCGAAGTTCTCGAAATGTGAATTTTGGTTGAAGGAAGTTATGTTTCTTGATCAAATAATTTCGGCTGAAGGGGTTCGTGTATATCCCCGGAAGATTGAGGCAGTATTAGATCGGGCACCGCCTAAGAACATGAAGGAAGTTCGTAGCTTTTGGGGTCTTGCTGGTTACAATTGATAGTTCGTCGAGAGGTTCTCCAAACTTGCTCGAACACTTACATAATTACTATATATTCGGTTCTTCGTATCGGATTTATACCGACCATAAGAGTTTAAAATACATTTCCAGCCAGAAGGAACTGAATATGAGACAACGTCGTTGATTAGAATTGATAAAGGATTACGACTTGGAGATCCTTTACCATCTGGGAAAAGCCAATATTGTGGCGGACGCGTTGAGATAGAAACTGGTATCGCTTCAGATGCTTGAGGTTCTCACACCACAAGCGAAGATTCGACAGGAGTTTATTGAGCAGGGGATTGAGGTATGGATTCAGCATGTGCAGGGTCAGTTGTGTTCCCTCGAGATTACTTCGTCCTTAGTTAATGACATCAAAAGCGAGCAAATGAATGACCTGATGATCAATCAACTGAAGGCGGATGTAGAAAAAGGGAAAGCCCCCGGCTTTATGATCCATGAGGACAATATTTTGAGATTCCAGGAAATACTCTGCATCCTGATTTATTTAGAGTTGAGGCAGAGAATACTTCGAGAAGCCCATGGTACTCCTTATTCCATCCATCCTAGAATGAGTAAGATGTATAAAGATCTTAAGAAGAATTTTTGGTGGAATAATATGAAGAAGGATGTCACGGAGTTCGATCACGGTGTTTGACGTGCCAACAAGTCAAAATCGAGCATCAGCAATCAGCCGGGTTGTTGAAATTGCTTCCTCTTCTCGAGTGGAAGTGGGAAGACATTTCCATAAATTTTATCACTGGAATGTCGAGGATAAAAACTGGAATGAATATGATTTGGGTGATCGTTGATCGATTAACCAAGTCGGCGCACTTTCTTGGTATTAGGTATACTTGGGGACCGGAGAGGCTGACTCAGACATTTATAGCGGAGATTGTGAGGTTACACGGTACGCCTAAAATTATTGTTTCATATCGGGATGACTGTTTTGTGTCGCATTTTTGGAAATCAGTACATCAGGCTTTCGGACCGAGTTGAGATTGAGTACTTCTCTACGTATTCTCTCTTCTTTCTTCCTATTCTATTTATTTCATAACATTCTTCACTTTTAATGAGTTCATTTTTAAAATATAATTTAGTTTTGCTTCTTGGTATTAGGCTTTGTTTTTTTAAATTCAATTTAAGTACAGTTCAGTTCAGTTTAGGTCAATTCAACTTTGAAATTAATATTACTAATTATTATTATTATTATTATTATTATCATCAATAATATTATATAATAATTATTATAATTCTTTATTTAATATTATTATTATTTTATTAATATAATATAAGTAATAATTATTATTACTGTATATATCATCTTTATTACTAGGAGTCTTATTGGTGTCAATTAATATTATCATAATATTATATATACTTATTATTAATATTAATCTTATTATAATTGTTATTATCTTTGTTGTTGTAATATAAATAATATTATTGTTATTATTAATATAAATGTTATCAATAATATTATATGTAACTGTTAGTATTATTAATAATTATATTATTATTATTGTTATTATTATTATTATTGATATCAATATTATCAATTGTATTATATATAATTTATAGCATTGTGAATAATTTATTATTAATATTATTACTGTCTGTAATATAATAATGTTACTGTTACTGTCTCTTTTTCTATGTGATATATTATCATTTTTGTATAAATATTATCAATAATATTATATATTTATTATTATTATTGTTATTATTATTATAATTATCATTACTATTATTATTTATTATTACTTTGATTATTATTGTTGTAACATATCTTATTATTGTTGCTGTTATTTATTTGTTATCCAATGAATTATTATTACTATTATTGCTATTCAGTAACTTCAGTTCAGCAAAACTCAATTCAGTTCATTTTAATTCAGTTCGATTTAGTCCAATTCAACAAAATTCAGCTTAAAAGAACATAGCCTTAGGGTCTAAGGAGCCTCCTTAAGGCCATCTTAGCCACGCAATTCGGATATAATTAAGATCAATTATTCACATACAATATAAATAGCTAAATAGTAAATAAACATCTTAATTATTTTATTTTCTCTTGTTCTTTTAATTCTAGAAATCATTTTATTTTTAATTTATTTTAAGTCCGGATTTGAGCCCCTAATTTTTTCGATTTTCTAGGTTCTAATCTTTGATTTTTTTTTTTTTTGCTTCATTTGAATTTTGAATTCAAACTCCACAATCAATCTCCAATCCAAAGCATCAAACAAGAAAAAACTCACATGACCGATCTTCAACAAATTCGATTGTTTGTAAAAGTTGTTGCATTCTATTTTTCGTTGCATGTTTATTTATCAACATTCTTATCGAGTTTTTCTTCTTTTTTCCATCGGATCTTCAAACAATTTCTCATTTTTTTTTGTTTTGCTTTTGTTATCTGTTGTTGCCCAAAATATTTATCCGAAGATTAATATTGCTGGAAGACGGACAACAAACAACAATTGCGGGAGCACTTCCGAGAGAAGGTGAATAATACAAGATTTGCCGGGTTTGTTAGGCCCGGGCTTGAATGCTCTCGCGAGATGTTATTAATACGAATATTCGTGGATACAAGTATTAATGAGAGAAATCTAAATACAATGAGTGTAAAAAGACTCTGTTAATCCGGCTCTTGAGCGAAGCTAGGTGTTCTTCGTCCCCGCCGGATATCTGCTCGAGGAGATGGGCCGGGAGAAGTAAGACCGAAAGAAAGCTGTTGCCAAGAGTTGGAGATTTACCAAGTGTAAGTAATTGCTTCTGTATAGTGTGAAATGCGGGAATGCAAGGAGTTCAGAGAGTCAGAGTCTCGGTTTCGTGCAGAAGAGTTTCGGTCCCTTTTCAAGTGCCTGCTGCCTTGTATATATAGAGGCTGAGGGGCCCTGTCCCCTAGTGGGCGATCGCCTTTCGGCATTTAATGTAATGGGGCGATCGTCCTAAAGGGCACGTGGGCTGCCTGCCAAAAGTCCATAGATCCAGCCGGCAGCTAGCTGAGTGGCCCAATGAGGAGCCGGCACGCGTCCGGATGCACTGTCACAGGAGGTCCCACTTTGCTACTTTCGGCGGACTTTGTCAGTAGGTGACAGGCTGTAGTCACATGTCTTGTCCGCCAACTCCTTTCGCAGTGCAGGCCATTTGGTAGGTGAGGTAGGTGACAAGTTTGTCGGCGCCTTTTGTGGATCTCGCACGTGGGTCTGTCTGTTTGCTCGGCCTTGGCCGACTGGATGGCCATCGGCCAGTCACTGAAGGTTGGCAATGGTCGGTCACCAAGGGTCGATCGGCAGATGCCCAGAGAGGATCGTCCGCTAGTCGATCGCCAGGAGTCGGTCGCCGAGTGCCGAGTGATGATCGTATCTGAGGTCGATCGCTCGGTACCGGGACTTGTCCTGGGACCTTCCTTTGGCCGATTTAGCTGGTCCGCTGGGTAGTAAGTTGGTCGCTCGGCCTCGGAGGCGATCGCCGGTCGGAAGGTGTTAAATCTTAACACAACAATTGCCCCCCAGCTTGCTCCTATGTTGAAGACGTGGGGCGAGGTGGTTCTTGCTGGCGATCGCGTCTGGATGAGGACGGGCGATCTGAGCCGACTTAGGAGTTGGACTTGGGCTAACATAGTCGATTGGCTTAGCTATCCTTCGGTCTTGTACCTGCAAAAAACAACATTGGCCGATCCCCCATGGAAACTTGGTGGTTTCGCTTGCTTGAGGAATCGTGCACAGTCGCGGAGATCGATGGACCGACCCCATGACCGTGTCTTGGTGCACAAAGACAATGAGTGCCTCGTGACTCACTTTATTATGAGGGTCCTCTGTTAGCCGCGCCGCCTTGTATTTAAACGAAAGGCGTGCGGTCTCGGTCTAGAGGAGTCCTTGCGCGGGGCAGCGTCGGATGAATCAACTCCACGCCCGCGGCTTGTTAGCTCTGCTTCCACCTCGGCCAGCCATGGAGATGGCCGACCTCGACGGTGTACGTTGAGACGGGGTTGTGGAATGAGTCCACTGATTAATGTTGGAGAGCCCTCCGACTACGCCGGCCTCGTATTTAAACGAAGGGCGGGCGATCTCGGCCGAAAAGGGACCTTGCATGGCCGGGCGGCCGATTCCATCGATCGGGTGGCCATGGCTTTATGATGTGCGGTGGAGGCGATCTTATGCCTTAGTCCGTCATGTTATATGCTGGACTGTAGATGGCGATCGTGTCCTCCGGACTGCGGATGATGTAGCGTGATGATCGGCGATCGGGCCGGAAGACTGGCGATCCTCGCTCCGCTACCGATCGCTTATTCGTAGGTCGATATTGGCGATCGGGCGGGAGATCGTCGTCCGGGTGCCGATCGCGCTGCTCACAGGCTAAGAAGAAACCTTTGCCTGGCCAGAAAATCTGCGACTCTAGCCCGGAAGGCTGCGTAGGTCGTAGGTTGGGTCTTCGTAAGATGCCTGAACATAGGCGAAAAACCCTGAAAACCTCCTAGGACCGCGTAGAGGGCGGTCTCATCGCTTACGGGCTCGCCGTTGAGGATGATCACGTCCACTCGGTCGATGTAGTCCGAGTCGGACTCTTCTTCTCCCTGCTTGATTTGCATCATGCGAAGGGGACCTTCGGGCCGGACGACCCTGGTGGCGAAGTACTCAGTGAAGCCGTGCGCCAGCTCGTTAAAGGAGCCAATGGACCGAGGTGGCAATGAAGTGTACCACCGGGTGGCGAGTCGTCCGGCGTCGGAGGAACATTCGGCATCCGGTCGCGCGGATGCCCCGCACTACCATGTAGATGTTGAACTTTCTCAGTGCACTTGGGGGTCCGATCGCCTCGTACACGGGTGTTTGCGGGGAGCGATCTTGTGCCGCACGGGGCGAGCTCGATGTCGATCGCGAGCGGCTCGCTGGCCCGGCGATCGCCTTCTTGGCGCCGCCCAGATTCCAGGAGCGCCTTCATGTCGTTGAGTTGACGTTGCCAGACGCGGCCATCGCCGTGGCTTGGTCGTTTGCCGATCGGCTTTGGGAGCAGAGCCGAGGCGATCGTGTACCGATCTCCGGGCTCGCCGCGCCGACCTCGGCAATTCGGCGAGGGGGAGCCAGACGGCCAGCCGCCTCGGGAGTCTGCAGGCCGAGCTCCGGTGACGGACTCAAACTCCGCTGCCTCGTAGGCCGGGCCGGACCGCCCGCAGCTGTCGGGTCACCGCCTGTGCGATCGAAGATGAGGTGCCCACGGGCGAGCGCCTCTTCCTGCGGACGGGAGCCTCCTGGCGATTGCTCGGCCAGTAGTGCCTTGAGCTTTCGCTTGATCTCCCGGCGAGAGACCGGGGGGGCGGTAGCTGGAGGCGCGTCGAGAGCACTCCGTCGCTCCTGTAGGACGGCCAGGGCCCCTTCGATCTGTTCCTTGGTTCGGAACCGATCGAGCGAGAGGCTTGGGCCGCCGTCCGGGGACGGGATCGAGCGTCTCTGACCGCGGCGGCTACCTTCCACCATCGGCTGCGGCTCGGATCGACGGACAGGGGGTTTGGCCGGCTGATCAGCGGCCTTCTTCGACGCGGAGGCGGAAGACATGATTTCTGAAGGATTTCTTTGAAGTGCAGTAAGTGTCACTTCAAGTATCTGCCCCGAGAACAGTGAGTGTTCTTCGGGACGGTAGGTATAAAAATCGAGGGTTGGATGCCCTCCTTCTAGCGCCAAATTGTTGTTGCCCAAAATATTTATCCGAAGATTAATATTGCTGGAAGACGGACAACAAACAACAATTGCGGGAGCACTTCCGAGAGAAGGTGAATAATACAAGATTTGCCGGGTTTGTTAGGCCCGGGCTTGAATGCTCTCGCGATATGTTATTAATACGAATATTCGTGGATACAAGTATTAATGAGAGAAATCTAAATACAATGAGTGTAAAAAGACTCTGTTAATCCGGCTCTTGAGCGAAGCTAGGTGATCTTCGTCCCCGCCGGATATCTGCTCGAGGAGATGGGCCGGGAGAAGTAAGACCGAAAGAAAGCTGTTGCCAAGAGTTGGAGATTTGCCAAGTGTAAGTAATTGCTTCTGTATAGTGTGAAATGCGGGAATGCAAGGAGTTCAGAGAGTCAGAGTCTCGATTTCGTACAGAAGAGTTTCGGTCCCTTTTCAAGTGCCTGCTGCCTTGTATATATAGAGGCTGAGGGGCCCTGTCCCCTAGTGGGCGATCGCCTTTCGGCATTTAATGTAATGGGGCGATCGTCCTAAAGGGCACGTGGGCTGCCTGCCAAAAGTCCATAGATCCAGCCGGCAGCTAGCTGAGTGGCCCAATGAGGAGCCGGCACGCGTCCGGATGCACTGTCACAGGAGGTCCCACTTTGCTACTTTCGGCGGACTTTGTCAGTAGGTGACAGGCTGTAGTCACATGTCTTGTCCGCCAACTCCTTTCGCAGGTCTGGGCCATGCTGGTAGGTGAGGTAGGTGACAAGTTTGTCAGCGCCTTTTGTGGATCTGCACGTGGGTGCTGTCCTGTTTTCTCGGCCTTGGCCGACTGGATGGCCATCGGCCAGTCACTGAAGGTTGGCAATGGTCGGTCACCAAGGGTCGATCGGCAGATGCCCAGAGAGGATCGTCCGCTAGTCGATCGCCAGGAGTCGGTCGCCGAGTGCCGAGTGATGATCGTATCTGAGGTCGATCGCTCGGTACCGGGACTTGTCCTGGGACCTTCCTTTGGCCGATTTAGCTGGTCCGCTGGGTAGTAAGTCGGTCGCTCGGCCTCGGAGGCGATTGCCGGTCGGAAGGTGTTAAATCTTGACACAACATTATCATTATTGATATTTTATAGATTATATATTGTTTCCACATGTAGTGATTATGATGGTAACGATTTTTGTTCTTTATTACCTGACTTGTTGTCTACATTGGTTGCATATGTTATTGGAATCTTTTTTAAATATTTTAACTTTTAATTTGGTAGTATATTTATTTCTACTTCTTATCAATATATGGTGACATTTAGAATTGTTTGACACTGGAATATTTGTGCACAATGGTGATAATAGTCGGTCTCAATTTAGTTTTGATAGGGTTTCCATATTTTTGTATGGTTCTAGTGACATTTTGTGCAATTGTTTTCATACTTATTTGTGAATGTGATTACACATATTGTGCATTATTCTGATGACTTTATTGTGTAATGTTTCCACACTCCGGTGTGAATGTGGTGACACATATTATTCTCGAATTTATTTTGTTGCAGTAGATTTGTTTCTACATGCTATCCCATGGGTGGTAACTGTTCGAGTTGTTTGGCATCATATTTTTTGTGTATAATAGTGAAAATAATGGGTATCATCCAGGTATGAAAGTGTTTCCGCAAGTATGTATTATTTTGGTGACATTTTGTTCAATTCGAATTTTGCTGCAGGATTCTGAGTTTTGTTTAGAATTTTGTTGTAGGAGTGTGTGAGCAATTCGAATTGTATGACAAATAAAGGAATGAATTCATGAAGAAAGGAATGAAAAAGAAATTGATATGAGATGGAAACTAGTTTTCTGGGGATATTGACTGTGTCTAAGATTTAAGGGACTCAAATAATTAATGTGTTTATAGCTTCCATATTCTTCTGACTTCTAATTATTATGGCAATTTTCCAATATTAGAATGATTAAACTATTTTTTTTGTTGAGGGAGAGACGAGAAACCCCCCACCTGTATCAGAGGTCTCTTGACCAGACGTGTGTTAAATCGAGAGATGTGCACTAATGGCAGTCCTGTAAGGGAGAGGACCAACGAGACACGAACCCAGCAATAAACCTTGCAATATTTCTGGAAAGTATTGTCACCACACGGATTCGAACTCGCGATTTCGGAGTGTTTTCACCCCAATCACCTTGCAACTTACCATCAGTCTATGCCCCTGGGGACATGATTAAACTATTTTATCCTTATTAAGGAGGCTCCTTAAGAATTATTCACAATGAGGTAAACCGGACTCTAATTTTATCTCAATATGAAAATCTACTTTCAAAATCAATCATTAATATTTTAGTTAATATTTAGGGAAGATGTCCATTGACTACAGGTCAAATTCAATCTTTACCAATTAAAGCTTTGGGCTTAATTTCATCACATTTCAGTTCAGTTCAGTTTACTCCAATCAGTTCAGCAAACTTTCGTTTAGTTCAGTTCAGTTCGGCACAGCTTTAAAATCAATATTATTACTATATATAGTAATTATTATAATTGTTTATTTTAGTTTATTATTATTGTTTTGTTGTTGTAACATAACGAATAATTATTTATTATTGTATATATTATTTTCTGTAACGATTAATTACTAGGAGTGTTATTGATATTAATTAAGATTATCAAAAGTATTATATATAATATTTATTAATATTATTATTATTATTATTAATATTAATCTTACAGTTATTATTGTTCATAAATTGTTAAAATAATGGATGCTTGCTATTTTCTTATAAAGATTCATAATTGAAAATGAAATATCGTTAAGTTTCCTGTAAGGTGAATATAAAACCATTAGTTTCATATAGATTACTTTAATGTTTCTTTTCTATTTTTTCATTCTTCAAACTTGGAATTTAGATTGTAGAAAATAAGGAAACACAACAATGCGGGAGTTTCTGAGAGATACTAGATGCAAATATGAAGCATTTTAAAACTTGGTGAGACAGATTGATAATAATGGTTCATTTGACGTCGGTAAAATTTTACAGGATATTTTTTAAAAAGAATTCACTTTTTATGAGAATGTGAAGCTCTCTTTATTGTCTTTTCAGCATTCGAAAACGACAATGTCTGAAGATAAATCTCAATCGAAGTGTGTTTTTCCAACTATACCAGAGAAGTGATTCGCTTGAATGAGTTGAGGCACATAAGTTTTTATATTGGCATAAGGAACAATTTATCCCCGTAGTATTTATTATATTGAGTCAGTGGCTGGTCGATTTTAAGACATCGCTCTAGATGTGTTCGGCTTTCTCGTTCTAAACTTGTATATTAGGTATTCCTTTCACTTCTTTATTGATGTCGTTTTTTGTTTAGGATGTGGATTTTTGTCAATATAGATACGAGGATTTTTTTTATAAGTTAAGTAATCTATCGTAATTAATACAAGCATTTTATGAACGAGTTATTAATATTTTTATATGAATATTAGGATAGGTCATACTGTTGTCGCGGAAGGTATATGAATATTAGGGTAAGTAGTGCAATTGTCAGGGAAGATAATATGATTACTTCAGTTATGTAATGTATATATCGAGGTAATATTACTATGAAGGTGGTAAACAATAAAATTTGGTTTAGATAATAATTCATCCGTCCATTAAAAGCGCAGCACATTAAATTCTCACATGGTACTCAAAATATAACATGGATCATTAATAATTTTATTTATATATGAATAAAAATTATGAAAAAGTATTTTGAAAATACACATTAAAACAAATCTTACAAATACTTACACAGCTATTATATTGTTATAAAATAGTTATTGTTTCAGGAGAAAATAAAAGACTGTAAATACGAGTCAATCAATTGTATTCATAACACTGATAGAGGTACCTGTATATAGGCATTACTGTAATATCCAGTATTTTCGATTTACATTATCTTGGATTGTTTGTGTCTTGGCGCCGGATATTTTCTTGTTGATGTGAATCAGAGTGATTTCTATCGTGATACTCTATTTGTTTCTATCGCATAGCCGTTTTAGTCGGGTGCGACTTGTTGTCGCGTGCGTTTCTTTGATTAAATGTGTGCATTGTAACACCCCCAATCCACTCATGGATATTACACGCCGTAGACCCTCTCCTCGAAGATCTACCAGGCTGGTAACAACATTTAACATCTCGACAATGCCTTCAAGGCTAAATGACTCAGTAGACCGATTTGGTCTTTCAATAAAATATACAACTCAATTACAACATATACCCACGCAGGGGTCAAAGTACAATAAACTCCCGTACAACGGGGAAAAGATACTGCAGCGGAAAAGAAAATACAACTAGACCAATACGACATCAACGGATCCTCGTGTGATTAGTATCGTTCATCTTTCATCATTCTTCGTGCCGACCCTGTGCCATGCTCCAAAACCTGAATGCAAAAATAGACATCCACCCCCCGAATACTCGGGGGTTAGCAAAACTCCACTGTTTTGCTAGTGCAAGTACAAGTGCAAAAATACGAGCCATACAGTTCACATTCCACGAATAACAATAACCAGGAATCCTCAAAGATCCAAACGAAACGAAAAGTACTTCCCGAGGCAAGAGTTTGAGAAAACCTTTCAAAATCGAAATATCATAAACCAATGGAAATAATTTATAAAATGGTTTAGAAGGCCATCGAGAGTTTTAATAGAAAACAATTTAGGATTATCAAATCCTACTTTTCAAAATCCAAAAGACAAAAGGGGTCACCGCCCCAAAAGTTTACTTTCCGTAAAATAACCTTTACCAAGCCGTTGGGATTTTAGCCCCAAATCCGTCAAATGACCTTTACAAAAACGTTGGGATTTTAGCCCCAATCTCATCAACTCACAGTACACAAGAACGACCACAAGGTTCGTCTTCCAACATCAAAATCCACAAATAAAGGATTTAACACAAACAACAAAATACTCTAGTGCCATCCTAGCCAAGTAGCCCAAACGGACAACTTACCTCTTACACACTTAGTCAATGCATGCAAATGAAAACCGTTCAAAAGCATTCATTTCCGGAAATGCCAATATCAAATCACATTTGTAAAATTCACCACAATTAACCGTCGATCCACACCTCCGTGGACCCCTACCGAGACCCCGTCGGATCTAACCCGTAGTGGTTAAAAGCAAAGCTCGTCGATCCACACCTCCGTGGACCCCTACCGAGACCCCGTCGGATCTAACCCGTAGTGAGCATACACACACACGTTACTCATGCAATACTAATATGCTAAGAATGTAAGTTCATTAAGAATACTCACTAGAGATGGCCATTAACTAGACACCATTATCAAACTCTTCAAAAATACAATAACAAGATTAAATACGGAATACAGGATTCCATAACTTAAACAATAGGAGTATCATCATAAAAGCCTTCAACGTTCAAAATAACCAAATCATAATCAATTCTCAAAACACCGTTCACAAATCACACACGTTTTGAAAGAAAGCCTTTAACGAGGCCAAACCGAAATCCTTTGAAACTTCATTTCAAACAACCAAATAAACACACCAAGACGATCACCGATCATCATATCCACAAAATGAGAAGAGTATGGGCAAGGTACTTGCCTCAAAATCGGCACGCAAGTATCCCGACGAACACGACTCAACCTAAAGCTTCAAACGCCCAATGCTATCGAAGCGGAAGACAACGACGAGCGAAAGGGTTCAACACGGTTTCTTCGCAAGAAACACGACCTAACATCATACAATCACTAAATCATTGATCATACGAGGAAGAATAATCGTAAACGCCCGAAAACCCCTCTAAGACATTTTAGGACACCTTCAAGGCGTCGGTCAAGAACTCGACTCAAACAACGAATCGATACGATCCAACCATGGAATAATAAAGGAAATGATATAATACATCTAAATATTCATCAATACATCATAATCCTAAGTTAAATCGGATTAAACGGATGAAAACAATCAAAACACCCAATTTCCCCAAAACTAGATTTCTAGGAAATCTGACCTGATTCGGTAGATCGGAGGATGTTATAGGACGGATGATTGATGATATGAACCTCAAAACTCCATGGATATGTTGTTAAACAACATGGCTTCAAGCTCAGAACACGCCCAGCTGCGGAAGAGGAGAAGAAAAAGGTGAAAAATGGCAAGAAAAACGTCTGCAGGGCCTTTTATAGGCTGACAGACTCGACCGTGTCCGCCTGACACGGTCGTGGCGCGCAGTTGACCGGCAGGGACTCGACCGTGTCCTGCATGACACGGTCGCGGCGCGAAGGGGCCTACCGATAGTGACCTGTCCGCGGCGCTCGGCATTGACTCGACCGTGTCCTGGAACACGGTCGGGCCTCTGGGCAGTCGGTTCCGGCATTTCCGGACGAGTACGGCACGGGCCGTGTCGGACGACACGGTCGGGTCCTGAGACAGAAACTTCGGCACTTTCCGGACGAGTACGGCACGGGCCGTGTCGGACGACACGGCCGAGTTCGGCCGGCAGTGATCGGCCAATAACGAGCGGGTGAGCTAAAACGACCATAACTCTCTCGTCCGGACTCCGATTGACTCACCGTTTGAACCATTGGAAAGCTAACTCGATGCTCTATAATATTGCAAAGATTTAGAATTTTTGGAGTTACCAAAAATTAATGGTGACTTTACAAAGTCGAACTCCCACGTGAAAAAGTCGATTAAGGACACGGAACTCAATAAAACGACACCGAAACGAACTCGGATGACAAAAAGTGCAGAATTAATCATTCTCGAAATGACGAAAGGTCATGAGCGAGTCGTCAAAACGAACTTCCGCCGAAAAAATAAAATTACCGAAATTCGAAATTGCGGATATTACATTCTACCCTCCTTAAAAGAAGTTTCGTCCCGAAACTTAAAAAAAGTAGGGGGGAGCAATATACCTGCCAGGAAAACTCGACGAGATACACCAAAAACAGAAAACTCGCGCCCAACGGCGAAATGCTGTAAGGAACGCAAAGAGACATACGGCGTGAAAACACGCTCCACGACGACCAACATAACGTCGCCGTTAGGGATATAATAAAACCAACAAATGACAAGCGTCATCAAATGGATAATATAGTCAAGTCGATTATCCGAACAATCACAAAACACAACGAACGAAAATCAATACGATTGACCAACATGACGGTTCATCAATCTAAACGCGGGTCAAACGCTGAACAAATACGGAATTCCACCGCCCAAGGGTTGGAAGATCGAAAACGAGACTAATTTCCCAAACTTAAGGGAATTAGGAAGGAGCCTGAATGCTCAACGATCAAGAAACGAGGACAAAAACCGAACAAACAAACGACCGAACCACAACGGTCGAGACAACAAAAGCGAACAATCATGTTCGAATCACGAAGAACAATAAAATTCAAACAACAACTCCAAGGTTCACATCTCGACTCGAGACAATATATGATCCGGTGAAAACAAGAACGTATGCATTCACATAAAATCCACATGAAAGGGAATAGAAATTGAAAAGTCACAACGACAAACGAGTTATTCCGAAATGATGCCACACTCGTTCGATAAACAAAAACAAGGGGCAGGACAAGCTCAGAAATGTCAACGAACATAAATGAGTCGACAAAGTAGAATATACAGAAGTTCAAAATCCGATCCACTTCGAATAAAAGAATTAGTAGAACCAAAAGATGTTACTTCCGAACAAGGTTCACAAGAATCGAACCGAACTCGGAAAAGTCACAGCGATACCAGGTCGACCCAAAACAAGATCACAGCTCGTTCGAATGATGAACCCGAAATACAAAACAAGTTCAGACAGTATCAACGAACACGAGCGAATCGATAGACTGGAGAAAGAGAAAATGAAGAAGTCCAAAAACAATACGGGTATTACACTCGACCTCTTCTAAAAGAAGTGTCGTTCTAAATCAAGGCGACAACACAACAAGCAACCGACAGAAACATCCTTCAAAGGCCTCTCAAAGCTGATTCTGATAACTGCGCTGAAGCGCGAACTCCGAAACTCTCGGTAGCCAATTCGCAAAATTGAATTCTGTGTCCCTCGAGTCCACACTTGAAATGTGTTACCGACGAGAAGGACAATATACATGTGCATGCCCCGGCACATTACGGTTGAAACGTCTCGGCTCGGCATACCGAAAATACAAATACTCGATACAATGGATCAAAACACCGCAAAACAACATACCGGAGATGCCAACTCAGCATAACATATCAACGCATACAAAAATCACAACAACAACGGCATCATTCGACGATTACAACATCCCGAACGACAGCCAGCACACAATCACAAACATCATGAAACAATCACCCATGTGTATAACGCACAAAAATCCAGGCTTTAACAACTCTCACTAGTGCGACAACACGCAAATCACCACGAGGCGATAAACAAGAAACAGTTCACACCTCTCACAGAGGGCCAACAAAACATATGCGTGGCGAACGACTCGACGCTCACGCCACCAATTCAATCACAATTCGGGGTTGACACCGTAACGAAAGTTCGAAAACCATACACGCATTTCCGGTCCGCAAACAGGAATGATAGGTTTTAAAAACGAAAATCACCTTTGAAGACAGTTTGGAAACACCAGTTGATCTTGAGTATCATTTTACAAAAAGTTGAACAAACATCATTTTCGAGACTTTGAAATTCATCTTGCGTTTGAACAAAAATGAGGACACATTTCCTTTAGTGAAAAACTTTCAAAAATATTCGACCCTTGGGTCTAAGCAACTGCATTTGAAAATATCTCAAAAATATTTTTGGTCCTCAACCGGAAAATTTTTGAAATGTATTGCGGCATTAGAAAACACCTTGAAAACACCGCAAGAAAATAATTCGTTTTAAAAGTACGTCTCGAATTTTAATTTTCTAAGATACTCAAGGTTTTCAAAAATAATTCAATGGGCTAGAATGCCCAAAAATTTCAGGTAATTACAAGGAACAATATAGCGCCGTGGTCCCACGCCGGAACCCACCAGGCTAAAAACCATTCACAAAAACGCCAAAAAGGCCGATGACGGTAATATTTCAAAAACTCACAAAATCCATTTACAAAATACTAGATTCCGTCATAAGAATTTCGCCAAAATGATCAAGGCCATAATGCCAAAAACTCGGTTAAGGGAATTGATTTTCGAAATAAAACTCAGTCGGTAAAATACCGAAAGCCATTACAGAAGAACTCACGCAGCGGATAAAAGAAATAAAGTCAAACATGCACAATCGAGCAACACTACTCCTCATATGAACGAAATATGAGAGTCAAATAACCACATATCACAAAATCAAAATCCATAAGAGGATTCCGTCACTTAACAAATAATCATAAAAATAGCTCGTGTCACACGAGGCACAACACAAAGAAGGGAGACTTACATTCACAGGTCGCTCGAAGATGATGATCGCCCACGATACTAATCACGACCAACAAACTCAGACGACGCGTCGCGACACGACTCAGTCAGATAAAATCCGACGAGACAAAAACTCAATAGACACCACTGACCCGACAGCCTCGGTTTCCACAACCTAAAGCTCTGATACCATTTATGTAACACCCCCAATCCACTCAGGGATATTACACGCCGTAGACCCTCTCCTCGAAGATCTACCAGGCTGGTAACAACATTTAACATCTCGACAATGCCTTCAAGGATAAATGACTGAGTAGACCGATTTGGTCTTTCAATAAAATATACAACTCAATTACAACATATACCCACGCAGGGGTCAAAGTACAATAAACTCCCGTACAACGGGGAAAAGATACTGCGGTGGAAAAGAAAATACAACTAGACCAATACGACATCAACGGATCCTCGTGTGATTAGTATCGTTCATCTTTCATCATTCTTCGTGCCGACCCTGTGCCATGCTCCAAAACCTGAATGCAAAAATAGACATCCACCCCCCGAATACTCGGGGGTTAGCAAAACTCCACTGTTTTGCTAGTGCAAGTACAAGTGCAAAAATACGAGCCATACAGTTCACATTCCACGAATAATAATAACCAGGAATCCTCAAAGATCCAAACGAAACGAAAAGTACTTCCCGAGGCAAGAGTTTGAGAAAACCTTAAAATCGAAATATCATAAACCAATGGAAATAATTTATAAAATGGTTTAGAAGGCCATCGAGAGTTTTAATAGAAAACAATTTAGGATTATCAAATCCTACTTTTCAAAATCCAAAAGACAAAAGGGGTCACCGCCCCAAAAGTTTACTTTCCGTAAAATAACCTTTACCAAGCCGTTGGGATTTTAGCCCCAAATCCGTCAAATGACCTTTACAAAAACGTTGGGATTTTAGCCCCAATCTCATCAACTCACAGTACACAAGAACGACCACAAGGTTCGTCTTCCAACATCAAAATCCACAAATAAAGGATTTAACACAAACAACAAAATACTCTAGTGCCATCCTAGCCAAGTAGCCCAAACGGACAACTTACCTCTTACACACTTAGTCAATGCATGCAAATGAAAACCGTTCAAAAGCACTCATTTCCGGAAATGCCAATATCAAATCACATTTGTAAAATTCACCACAATTAACCGTCGATCCACACCTCCGTGGACCCCTACCGAGACCCCGTCGGATCTAACCCGTAGTGGTTAAAAGCAAAGCTCGTCGATCCACACCTCCGTGGACCCCTACCAAGACCCCGTCGGATCTAACCCGTAGTGAGCATACACACACACGTTACTCATGCAATACTAATATGCTAAGAATGTAAGTTCATTAAGAATACTCACTAGAGATGGCCATTAACTCGACACCATTATCAAACTCTTCAAAAATACAATAACAAGATTAAATACGGAATACACGATTCCATAACTTAAACAATAGGAGTATCATCATAAAAGCCTTCAACGTTCAAAATAACCAAATCATAATCAATTCTCAAAACACCGTTCACAAATCACACACGTTTTGAAAGAAAGCCTTTAACGAGGCCAAACCGAAATCCTTTGAAACTTCATTTCAAACAACCAAATAAACACACCAAGACGATCACCGATCATCATATCCACAAAATGAGAAGAGTATGGGCAAGGTACTTGCCTCAAAATCGGCACGCAAGTATCCCGACGAACACGACTCAACCGGAAAGCTTCGAAACGTCCAATGCTATCGAAACGGAAGACAACGACGAACGAAAGGGTTCAACACGGTTTCTTCGCAAGAAACACGACCCTAACATCATACAATCACTAAATCATTGATCATACGAGGAAGAATAATCGTAAAACGCCCGAAAACCCCTCTAAGACATTTTACCGGACACCTTCAAGGCGTCGGTCAAGAACTCGACTCAAACAACGAATCGATACGATCCAACCATGGAATAATAAAGGAAATGATATAATACATCTAAATATTCATCAATACATCATAATCCTAAGTTAAATCGGATTAAACGGATGAAAACAACCAAAACACCCAATTTCCCCAAAACTAGATTTCTAGGAAATCTGACCTGATTCGGTAGATCGGAGGATGTTATAGGACGGATGATTTGTAATACCCGGTTGTAATTCAGTCATTATCATTCAGTAATTATCAGTCTGTAGTTGTCACTCAGTGTATTTTCACTCAATTATAATCATTCATCAATCATGTTCTTTCACCGTGTTCACCGTTCGGATAAACTTCGAGTTGTGTATCGTTATTGTTCATTGTTTCAACTTTCCTCATATGAGTTCGACTTTGTTAGATCACCATTAATTTTTGGTAAATCCAAAAATTCTAAATCTTTCCAATATTATAGAGCATCGAGTTAGCTTTCCAATGGTTCAAACGGTGAGTCAATCGGAGTCCGGACGAGAGAGTTATGGTCGTTTTAGCTCAACCGCTCATTTTTCAGTATTGGCCGATCACTGCCGAACGAACTCGGCCGTGTCGTCCGACACGGCCCGTGCCATACTCGTCCGGAAGATGCCGAAGTGTCTGCCTCAGGACCCGACCGTGTCGTCTGGCACGGCCGAGTCGAACCCTTCCGGATAAGCGTAATCGTCGCCTACACGCCCGACCGTGTCGCCTGCACGGCCGAGTCATGCCGAAGTCGCTGCGGACGGGTCATCGCGGAAGGCCCTCGCGCCGCGACTGTCAGCCGGGCAGACACGGTCGAGTCCTCGCCGCCACCGTCGGCCACCGGTATGCGACACGATCGTGCCGATCGGCACGGCCGTGTCCGGCAGGTAGTCAACCCCTTTAAATCCGCTTTTTCAGATTTCAGCCCTTTCCTTCCAGTTTTTTCCACCTTTTACGAGAGAGAGAAGCTTGAGGGAGAGTTTTCTTCATCAATTATCATTTGAGTGTGTATTTTTCATCACCTTCAATCATTTGGGAAGCTTGGATACTCTTTTAAACTCGTGTTCTTCGGATCGAAGTACTTGGATCTTCAAGAGGTAATTCCTTCAACACTTTGGACTTCGATTTTGTGTTGAAATATGATGTTTTGGACATTATAATCATGTTATATGAAGGGATATGTATATGATTATGAGTTTGTATAAGGATTCATTGGATTATTGAGGAATTATTCGAGAACACCTTGAAAATCGAGTTGGAATTGGGGATTTTCGACTAGTTGTTGTTATAATCACGTTTTTGGATATTCATATCGGATTATTGATCGTATTGGAGATGTTTTATTGGTTTGAAACACTTCTTGGAGATTTTGATATTGGTATATTGAGGTTTGATTGTAAACAATCGGAGTTTGGATACAACGTGTTTGATTTAATGCCTCTATGGACTTGGTTTAGTCGTATCGACGTTTTGAGTTCGTTATATTCGTGTTTGATTCGTATATTGAACGGATTGTTGGATATTGTATAATTCAAGGTTGTTTGAGCGACCGATATCTCAATTAGGACGTTGTTCGTGGAAGGATAATTGTCACCGGTGTTGTGTAAGTTAATTCTTACTCGGTTAAAAGGATATTCATCCCTTTTGTTGTTGTTCATTCATAATCATAACTCATTCATCATTATATTAATCGTATCAAAACTTGTTGTTATCAATTAATCGTTTACCATAAGGAACAGCGGTTCAATCTTTTCATTGAATGTCATTTATTTCGTTACCATTCCACCTCGGTGAGTCATTATTCATTTTCGATGTCACTTTTGTTATATCGTGGCATTCCGGTCATCTTGGCGTGCCGTTGGTATGTGTAGGGTTTTCATGTCGGGCACATTATAGTCGTGTGTTGGTTGTTGGCCTCACATTGATCGTGCACACGAGTCAATGTGTCTCGTGAGACCGATTAGGTACAAGACCACGCGTGTATTGATCGTTGGTGGCTTGTGCACGGACACATTTCCATCCCGGGCGTAGTGTGGCGCCACCCTTTGAGCCGCATCGTTAGTTGATTCATATAGCATGTTTGATTGCGTATGTTTCGGCGAGATATTTCATAACTTCAGATATAATCATGATTGTGTATTTTCAACTCTTGAGGATTGTTGTTCTTTGTAACTGACCCCGTTTGGGGATTTTGTTTTTCAGGTCATGGCAAGGCAAACGCACGGGAATAGCATGTTGATGTCGAAGAGTCCTAGTGATACTAGTAGGGGGCCCCGATCTTTCAGTTATTCATGTTATTGTCCTTTATTTTCCGCTGCAGACTTTCATTTGAATACTCCGTTTCATTCAGTGTTGTGTATTTTATCTTCATATAAAATACACTAGTATTCGGTATTGTCCTGGTGTGTTGTAACTAAACTCCTCATCGGAGTAATTATTGTTGTAATGTAGTTCGGTACTACATTTATCTTGTGTAATTCATTCATTTTCATTTGCCTGGTGGGTCCCAGTTGGGGATCTACGGCACTGTAATATCCGCCTAGTTTGGGGTGTTACAGAGTTGGTATCGGAGAGTGGTTTTGAATACTACCTTCCGAGTCATGTCTCATTTGAAATCATCGTCATCAGACTAGTATCATTGGACTTTCGCGTCACGTGTGACCTGTGCAAATGCCGAGCCAATCAGACCGAAAGAACTGTAAGATTTCTAACGCCATGGTATAATTTCTGGCAATAGTCATTCATTCATCATTCATTAATTAACAATCCTCAAACATCATCATTCATTGTGATTAGGACGATCATGTTAACTCATTAATCACTTAATTCATTTCATTACTCAGTTAATAATCAGGACGATCATGTTAACTCATTAATTACTCAATTCATTTCATTACTCAGTTGTCAATCTGGATGATCATATTATCAATCTTGTTAAGTTATTCAAGATAATCATTTCAAGAATTTCATCAGATAATCATGTAACTTCAGTAAATCATTCATATAATCACTAAGTTAGAGCATGTATACTCATTTTCATCATCTCATGACATAATCATAACGTGCTAATCATGCGGGTAATATAATCATTATGCGACCTTCCTACTTCAGTATGGAGAGAACTGTCAGGGGATGCACGGGAAGAAGCCGCGGTACGGGCCGAAACCCGAGAGATAATCACTCGCTGCCGAGAAATCGTGCCCAGGACTCGGTTCGATCAGAAGATGTTCGGGTTGATCCACTCACTTTTATGCAGGCCATGATGACCCATGTGCAGTTGCTCAATCATCATTGCGCCACTCTGACCGGATTAATCGAGAGAACTCTTCCGTATGAGCCAGCTCCTAAGGAAATTGCTAAGCAGCAACCTTCGTCTGCTAGCAAGAAATCGAAGAATCGTAATCCGTCTGAAGGTGGTCAGACAACCTTCAAGAAACCTCGTGCGGGCTCTACTTTTTCCGAGCGACCTCCTGTGACGTCTAAACCCGCGGAATCTCAGTCACGAGTGGCCAGTTCAGCCATCACCTGTTATAACTGTGGGGATCTTGGTCATGTCAGCACCAAATGTCCGAAGCGGACTGTCACGTGCCATAACTGTGGAATTGCTGGGCATAGGGCCCGTTTTTGCCGAAAGGACTCCAAGTCGGCTCCGGCGGCATCCCAAGCCCCAAGCAACCAGCTTTAATCGGGATCGCTTTGTCATCGCTGCTTAAGACAATGGAAGCAAATAGAGTTGGAGCTCGTATTTATCGACGGAGCGTCTGTTCGGGACCAAGCAAGTCCCAGATTCATATGATGAGGAGGATCGACGATCCGGTGGTCCGAACGATTTCAGGTATACTCGTAATTTTATTTCAACTTGTGTGTACCTTTTGATGCTGGTACACCACATTCATTCATTTTCGAATCATGCTTGAATAGACTTATTTCGGGATAGTCCGATTGCTTGTGGACATCATACCATCGGTCTACCTGACGATGGAAGAATTTTCGGAATCATACCGATTTAAGCTTAATGACCGCGATTGGTTGATGGATCTAATCGTGGTGAATTTATCTTAGGACGATGTAATTTTCGGTATTAGTTGATTTAACCATCTTGATACTATCCTCAGTGTTTGTTAGCGTTTGGTCGCTATCTTTCCGTCGTTGGTTGTCGAATGTGTGCTTCAGGGAAGTAATCCCCCATTGTTCCAGTAGAATTTTTATTATGGCGGAAGCAGAGAAATTCCGCAATCGAGCTATTCAATCATTCTTTATATCATTTTCATCGATTGGCCTTTCTAAGGCAATCGAGTTATTCAATCATTCCTTGTATCATTTCCATCGATTGGCCTTTCTAAGGCAATCGAGTTATTCAATCATTCCTTGTATCATTTCCATCGATTGGCCTTTCTAAGGCAATCGAGTTATTCAATCATTCCTTGTATCATTTTCATCGATTGGCCTTTCTAGGGCAATCGAGTTATTCAAACATTCATTGTATCATCTTCATCGATTGGCCTTTCTAAGGCAATCAAGTTGTTCAATCATTATTGGTATCTCTTTTTATCGATTGACCATTCTAGGGCAATCGAAATGTTCAATCATTCGTGGTATCATTGTCATCGATTGACGATGTATTTCCAGATGAGTTATCTGGTTGCCTACACATAGAGTAAGGGAATTCAGGAGTGAGTTGGAGCCGGTACGTCCCCTTTATCGAAGGCACCGTATCGGATGGCCCGACTGTAATGCGGAGTTGAAGATTCAACTTGAGGAATAGTTCGAGGAAGGTTATCTTCGACCGATTGGCCCCGTGAGGAGCACCAGTGATCTGTCAAGGAGTAGGATGGCTCGTCTCGTATGTGTATTAATTACTGTGAGTTGAACAGGTGATGATCAAGAGTAGTATCCCTTACCTGTATTGATGATCTTTTAGATCAACTTCAGGAGCCTCGCATTTTCCAGATCGACTTAAGATCCGGATATCACCGCCATGGATTCGAGAGTCGGATATCGCAGGGACAGCGTTTCATACACGCTATGGTCATTATGAGTTCGTAGTTATGCCGTTCGGGCTAACTATTACACCTGTGGTATTCATGGGGGTAATGAATCGGGTTTTCATCGATTTTTTTTTGGGATCAGTTTGTTGTTGTCTTCATCGAAGACATTTTGATTTATTCTCTTAGCCGAGAGGAACACGAGGTTCATCTTCTTCAGGTTCTCGACGTGTTGAGACGCGAGCAATTTTATGGAAGTTTTTTTAATGTGAGTTCTGGATGTCCGAAGTGACTTTTCTCGGACATGTGATTTCATCTGTCAGAGTTCATGTCGACCCTCAGAAGTCGGGGACTATCCGAGTTTGGCAACCTCCGAAAGATATTAAGTAAATCCGATGTTTCCTCGGATTAGCTGGTTAATTATCCAACCCACGGCCGGAGCTAGCAACCGTGGTTTTCGCGTTGGAAATTTAGCGTCGTTACCTTTATGGAATCACCTATCAGATCTTCACCAATCACAAGAGTTGAAGCATATATTTACTCACAAGGAGTTAAATATGCGACAGAGGCGGTGGTTGGAACTAATCAAAGATTTTGATATCGAAATCCTTTACCACCCTGGAAAGACGAGCATTGTCGCCGACGCCATGAGTCGTAAGTCCGTTCAGGAGCAGATGCTTGCTCGTTTCACAATTCAGAAGGAGCTCCAACAGGAATTCCTTAGACCCGAGATCGAGGTCTGGCTTCGCCAATTCGGGACAGACTTTGTATGTTAGAGATTTCATCATCTCTTGAGGATGCAATCAGGGAGAATCAGGGTTCAGACCCAGCATTGTTGCGCATTCTTGAGGATGTGGCTCAGGGGAAAGCCCCTGGATTCGTGATCCACGAGGATGGACTTTTGAGATTTAAGAATCGGATGTGTGTACCGGCGAATGATGAGTTGAAAAACTCTATTTTGAGAGAAGCTCATGCTACCCCTTATTCTGTTCATCTGGGGTCCAGCAAGATGTACAAGGACTTGAAACAAAATTACTGGTGGAGTAATATGAAGCGAGAAGTCGCGGAATTTGTTTCGAGATGCTTAACTTGCCAACAAGTCAAGATTGAACATCGGCGGGTATGCTGAAACCTCTCCCTATTCCAGAGTGGAAGTGGGAAGACATTTCCATGGATTTCATTACGAGTTTGCCGACGAGTCGTCGTGGCATGAATACGATCTGGGTGATTGTGGACCGCGTAACTAAATCAGCTCATTTCCTTGAGATCAAGGATACGTGGGGTCCCGAGAGACTGGCCCAGTTATTCATCAAGGAGATAGTAAGACTGCACGGTACTCCTAAGAGTATCGTTTCCGATCGTGACGGTCGATTTGTGTCTCATTTTTTTGAAATCAGTTCATCGAGCTATAGGAACTCAGCTTAATCTCAGTACTGCCTTTCATCCTCAGTCCGACGGACAATCAGAGAGGACTATACAGACATTAGAGGACATGTTGATGGCATGCGTCCTCGATTGGAAGGACGATTGGGAAGCCCAACTACCATTGATCGAGTTCACGTATAATAATAGTTGGCATGCCTCCATTAAGATGGCACCTTACGAGGCCTTGTACGGTCGTCGTTGTCGATCTCCTTTGTGTTAGGATGACTTGTCAGAATCAATCGGCACCGAGCCCGATATGCTTATAGCCGTCCGAGAGAAGGTAGCTTTGATCAAGAGTCGTATGTTGACAGCTCAGAGTCGACAGAAATCGTATGCGGATAATCGTCGTCGACCACTAGAGTTCGAGACGGGTGACCATGTTTTGGTCAAGGTATCCCCGAGTCGAGGTATTTTTCCATTTCGGAAAAACGGGGGAAGTTGAGCCCAAGATTCATTGGACCGTTTGAAATTTTGGATCGAGTAGGCGTGTTAGCTTATCGATTGGCTTTACCTCCGGCTTTGAGCCGAATTCATAATGTGTTTCATGTCTCTCAGTTGCGGAAGTTTGTTGCCGACCCGAGTCACATACTTCAGTTCGACGAAATCGAGATCGCGGATGAGCATTCGTACGAGGAGCGTCCTGTACGAGTGTTGGAGCGGCGAATCAAACAGTTGAGGGATAAGACGATCCCTTTGGTCAAGATTCAGTGGTCTAGACACGGAGTCGAAGAGGCCACTTGGGAAACCGAGAAGAATATGCGGGAGAGTTATCCCGAGTTGTTTGACCCTTAGTTTCGGGGACGAAACTCTTTTAAGGGGGGGTGTATGTAATACCCGATTGTAATTCAGTCATTATCATTCAGTAATTATCAGTCTGTAGTTGTCACTCAGTGTATTTTCACTCAATTATAATCATTCATCAATCATGTTCTTTCACCGTGTTCACCGTTCGGATAAACTTCAAGTTGTGTATCGTTATTGTTCATTGTTTCAACTTTCCTCATATGAGTTCGACTTTGTTAGATCACCATTAATTTTTGGTAAATCCAAAAATTCTAAATCTTTGCAATATTATAGAGCATCGAGTTAGCTTTCCAATGGTTCAAACGGTGAGTCAATCGGAGTCCGGACGAGAGAGTTATGGTCGTTTTAGCTCAACCGCTCATTTTTCAGTATTGGCCGATCACTGCCGAACGAACTCGGCCGTGTCGTCCGACACGGCCCGTGCCGTACTCGTCCGGAAGATGCCGGGTGTTCGCTCGAGACCCGACCGTGTCGTCGCACGGCCGAGTCGAACCCTTCCGGATAAGCCGTAATCGTCGCCTACACGCCCGACCGTGTCGCCCGCACGGCCGAGTCATGCCGAAGTCATTGCCGGACGGTCATCGGAAGGCCCTCCGCGCCGCGACCGTGTCAAGCGAGACACGGTCGAGTCCTCGCTGCCACCGTCGGCCACGGTATGCGACACGACCGTGCCGATCGGCACGGGCCGTGTCCGGCAGGGTAGTCAACCCCTTTAAATCCGTTTTTTCAGCATTTCAGCCATTTCCTTCCAGTTTTTTCCACCTTTTACGAGAGAGAGAAGCTTGAGGGAGAGTTTTCTTCATCAATTATCATTTGAGTGTGTATTTTTCATCACCTTCAATCATTTGGGAAGCTTGGATACATACTCGTTTAAACTCGTGTTCTTCGGATCGAAGTACTTGGATCTTCAAGAGGTAATTCCTTCAACACTTTGGACTTCGATTTTGTGTTGAAATATGATGTTTTGGACGTTATAATCATGTTATATGAAGGTATATGTATATGATTATGAGTTTGTATAAGGATTCATTAGATTATTGAGGAATTATTCGAGAACAACTTGAAAATCGAGTTGGAATTGGGGATTTTCGACTAGTTGTTGTTATAATCACGTTTTTGGATATTCATATCGGATTATTGATCGTATTGGAGATGTTTTATTGGTTTGAAACACTTCTTGGAGATTTTGATATTGGTATATTGAGGTTTGATTGTAAACAATCGGAGTTTGGATACAACGTGTTTGATTTAATGCCTCTATGGACTTGGTTTAGTCGTATCGACGTTTTGAGTTCGTTATATTCGTGTTTGATTCGTATATTGAACGGATTGTTGGATATTGTATAATTCAAGGTTGTTCGAGCGACCGATATCTCAATTAGGACGTTGTTCGTGGAAGGATAATTGTCACCGGTGTTGTGTAAGTTAATTCTTACTCGGTTAAAAGGATATTCATCCCTTTTGTTGTTGTTCATTCATAATCATAACTCATTCATCATTATATTAATCGTATCAAAACTTGTTGTTATCAATTAATCGTTTGATCATAAGGAACGACGGTTCCAATCTTTTCATTGAGTTGTCATTTATTTCGTTACCATTCCACCTCGGTGAGTCATTATTCATTTTCGATGTCACTTTTGTTATATCGTGGCATTCCGGTCATCTTGGCGTGCGGTTGGTATGTGTAGGGTTTTCATGTCGGGCACATTATAGTCGTGTGTTGGTTGTTGGCCTCACATTGATCGTGCACACGAGTCAATGTGTCTCGTGAGACCGATTAGGTACAAGACCACGCGTGTATTGATCGTTGGTGGCTTGTGCACGGACACATTTCCATCCCGGCGTAGTGTGGCGCCACCCTTTGAGCCGCATCGTTAGTTGATTCATATAGCATGTTTGATTGCGTATGTTTCGGCAGGATATTTCATAACTTCGTATATAATCATGATTGTGTATTTTCAACTCTTGAGGATTGTTGTTCTTTGTAATCGACCCGTTTGGGGATTTTGTTTTTCGTGTCATGGCAAGGCAAACGCACGGGAATAGCATGTTGATGTCGAAGAGTCCTAGTGATACTAGTAGGGGGCCCCGATCTTTCAGTTATTCATGTTATTGTCCTTTATTTTCCGCTGCAGACTTTCATTTGAATACTCCGTTTCATTCAGTGTTGTGTATTTTATCTTCATATAAAATACACTAGTATTCGGTATTGTCCTGGTGTGTTGTAACTAAACTCCTCATCGGAGTAATTATTGTTGTAATGTAGTTCGGTACTACATTTATCTTGTGTAATTCATTCATTTTCATTTGCGTGGTGGGTCCCAGTTGGGGATCTACGGCACTGTAATATCCGCCTAGTTTGGGGTGTTACATGATTGATGATATGAACCTCAAAACTCCATGGATATGTTGTTAAACAACATGGCTTCAAGCTCAGAACACGCCCAGCTGCGGAAGAGGAGAAGAAAAAGGTGAAAATGGCAAGAAAAACGTCTGCAGGGCCTTTTATAGGCTGACAGACTCGACCGTGTCCGCCTGACACGGTCGTGGCACGCAGTTGACCGGCAGGGACTCGACCGTGTCCTGCATGACACGGTCGCGGCGCGAAGGGGCCTACCGATAGTGACCTGTCCGCGGCGCTCGGCATTGACTCGACCGTGTCCTGGAACACGGTCGGGCCTCTGGGCAGTCGGTTTCGGCATTTCCGGACGAGTACGGCACGGGCCGTGTCGGACGACACGGTCGGGTCCTGAGACAGAAACTTCGGCACTTTCCGGACGAGTACGGCACGGGCCGTGTCGGACGACACGGCCGAGTTCGGCCGGCAGTGATCGGCCAATAACGAGCGGGTGAGCTAAAACGACCATAACTCTCTCGTCCGGACTCCGATTGACTCACTGTTTGAACCATTGGAAAGCTAACTCGATGCTCTATAATATTGCAAAGATTTAGAATTTTTGGAGTTACCAAAAATTAATGGTGACTTTACAAAATTGAACTCCCACGTGAAAAAGTCGATTAAGGACACGGAACTCAATAAAACGACACCGAAACGAACTCGGATGACAAAAAGTGCAGAATTAATCATTCTCGAAATGACGAAAGGTCATGAGAGAGTCGTCAAAACGAACTTCCGCCGAAAAAATAAAATTACCGAAATTCGAAATTGCGGATGTTACATGCATGTGATGTGGTATGTGATGTGTCGTTAATTGCTCGTTATTGTTTTGAATCATAGCCGGTGGCGTTGTGTTGGTCGTCGTGGAGCGTGTTTTCGCGCCGTATATTCCTTTGCGTTGCTTGTAATGTTTCACCGATGGGCGAAAGTTACGCGTTTCTTGTGTATCTCGTTGAGTTTTTCTGTCGGGATATTGCTTCTCCCTACTTGTTTTAAGTTTCGGGACAAAACTTCTTTTAAGGAGGGTAGTATGTAATATCCGCAATTTCGATTTCCGGTAATTTTTCTTTTTGGCGGAAGTCCATCTTAGCGACTCTGTTGTGACCGATTCGTCATTACGAGAATGATTGATTCTGCACTTTTTGTCACCCGAGTTCGTTTTTGGTATCGTTTTGTTGAGTTCCGTGTTCTTAAACGGCTTTTTCCGCACTTGAGTTTGATTCTTGCGAATCTCGTCCGAAACTGTTGTTTTGAGTTTCTCGTAAGTTCATTTAATGTTATTATTCATGTTGCGAGCTTTGGTTTAGTGTTTCGATCGTGTATCGTGTATTTCGGATATTTTGGGCCGTTTTCATAATTTCCCAAAGTTTGGGGTGATTACTTCCGTTGTCGAATTTCGAGCCCTCGGGTGGTCGGAATCGTGTGTTCTCTTAGCGCTTAGATTCGTCTTTGCGAGTACTTCGTAACCGTAACTTCGATTTATATTCAGGTCTGGGTTTCGGGGTGGTCCGGACTGTCGGAGTTGGCCACGACCGAGTCATGGCCGTACGTTTTGGGGCAGTTACGGCCGTAAGGCCTGTTACGTACATAAGCCCCTAGACGGTAACGTACGTAATAGGGTCGGCAGTATTGGGCAGAAAGTTCGGCCATGGCCGGTTACGGCCATAAGCCATGGCCGACACGCACGCACGTAAAATGGCAGTCGCCATATAAGGCGCCAGATGGGTTTGCACCCATTTTTCTCACTTCGTTCTTCCTCTTCCGCGGCTGGAGTCTTGGTGGGCATGGAGGCATGTTGTCAGACAATGAATCCATGAAGTCCTCGAGTTCATATCATCGATTAGCCATCCTATAACATCCTTTGATCGAGCTAATCAGGTTAGATTTCCTGGAAATCCTAGTTTGGGAAATTTGGGAGTTTTGTTCGCTTTTGTCCGATTTAACCGTATTAACTTAGATTTGTGATGGATTGATGATTATTTAGATGTATTCTATCATTTCCCTTGTTATTCCATGGTTGGATTGTATAGATTCGTCGTTTTGGTCGAGTTCTTAATCGACGTCTTGAAGGTGTCCGATAAAAGGTCTTAGAGGGGGATTCGGGCGTTATGCGATTATTATTCATCGTACGATTGTTGATTTATTGTTGATATGACTTAGGAACTAAATACTTGTGAAGAACTCGAGTCGGAACCCTCCCGTTCGTTGTCTTCTTCGGGGTCCGAGCTTCCGGTCGAACCGTGTTCTTCGGAGTGTTCGGTAGCGGTTGTTGAGGCAAGTATCTTGCTATATGATTTGTGTCTTGTGGATAAAAACTTCGTGTTAGGTTTGTGATGAATTGTTTTGCCTTCGTGAATATGCTTTGTATGATTTGATAAGTGTGAGCAATTGTTGGTAGTGATGATGTTTCTCACTTGGTTAATGTCGTGGAATGGTCTTGGTTGTGTTAATCATGTGGTTCGTGTTGTGCGTGCTTGGTCATGCTTGAATTATCGTGATGATCATGACATTTGTGTCGGTTTGATTACATATTTGAATATGTATTACGATGTATTGTTGATTGGTTTGACTTATTAATAACCATGTGTGTTACTTGTTGTGATGTGTTGAGTTGATCAATATGAGTTGCGTCGTAATAATGTGTGTGTTCCAGATAAGGTTTGACGAGGCCTCTGGAGTTCGGTACATGATGTGTACGAACAAGATGTGTATTCCAGGTAGGGCCCGTCGAGGCCTCTGGAGTTCGGTACATGATGTGTACGAACGACGTATGTTGTCCAGGTAGGGTCCGTCGAGGCCTCTGGAGTTCGGTACATGACGTGTACGACAAATGCGGGTGGTCCGGGTAGGGTCCGTCGAGGCCTCTGGAGTTCGGTACATGATGTGTACGAACAGTGATCGTATGACAGTGATTGTTTGGATAACGTTTTATAACATGGGTCATGGACTCATACTGATATCTTAACTAATGTGTTTGAAATGAGAATCGGGCTGAGGCCCTAACGTTTTTTAAAAGGTTTTATAAATCGGGACTTGAGGTCCAAAAGCATTTCTACTTTAAAAATTCCCGAGCTAATGAGGTCCTTTACAAATATTGCTTACTGGAATTCGAAATTCTAGAACTTCTCGGGAAAATTTTGATAGTTGATTTCCGTGGTAAATTCGTGGTTGGTATTTACTTGTTGCATTTCATATCGTATTATACTTGCACTAGTAAAATGGTAGAGTTTTACTAACCCCCGAGTAATTGAGGGTGGATGTCTGTTTTGCGTCCAGGTACATGCAGATTCAGGGGAGTAGTCACAGGATTGGCACAGGAGGATGACGAGTTGCGATACTAATCAAGATATGAGAGTTGTTTTGATTTTCGTTGTGTTGTCAGAGTTGATTTCAGTCTTCCATTGTATTGTGCTTCGACCCATGTGTGGGTAATGTTGTTTTAGTCAGTTCTGTTGAGTGAGTTGTGTGACCTCATTGGTCTGTATATTCACGTGTAAGTAACCTTAACAGTCTGTATTATTTTATTATTTGACCCTGGTCGGGCAAATATTTGGTCGTTTTGTAAGGTTTAGCTTGGTAGATCCTCATAAAAATGGGTCTACGGCGTGTAATATTCCCATATGGTTTTGGAGGTGTTACATTTATGGTATCAGAGCTTAGGTTGCGGAAACCTAGGCTGTCGGGTCAAGTCGAGTCGTGATTTGTCGAGTATTGTGTGGTTTTGTCATTCGAGATGTCGGGTGACAAGTTGAGTTGTGCGTAGTCACAACGTGTCGGATATGTTGTCGGATGAGATTAGTATCATGGGTGGCCGTCATCTCCGTGCGTTCTGTAGACGTAAGTCTCCTCTTTTATGCGAGGTACCTGTGTATCATGATTTTATCTAAGTGAGTTAATTGCGGTGCATAATTTTATTTGCACGGTGTTGTGTAATATAGTTGTATTTAATATTTGTGGCACATAGTATATGTATAAAACTGGGCATATTGTTGTTTTACCTTTGAACCACCGTGTGAGTGGTATGGGGTGAAAGTTGTAAACCTTGATGGGTTTTGAAAAGATATCGATGGTAGAGTTTGTGAGAAACTCCGATGAATGATTTTGTTGTGTGTTTAAACTTGGTGCCAAGAGATGCATTTGATTGAATTGACGATCCTGGTTGCCGTTTGAGCATGTGGTTTTAAATTCGACTGTTTTTGGAATGTTGTAATTTTGCCGCTAAGGGTAGGTTTGAGAATGTTTTCTGAAGGACTTTACGGTTTGAGCATTTTTGTAGAAATCAATTTTTGAAAATATTTTGATGGTGCGGTTAAACAACGGTTTGTGTGGATTTTGAAATCGGTTGAATTGTGTGACAAGTTAGTCATGTATTTTCAAATAGCATCATCAATCGGTATTTGGAAAATGTGTTTTAAAGTACTTCGGACATTGCAAAATATTACCGCCATTTTAATTACGATCGAAAGGATTTTTGGAAAATTTTTGTTTTGCAAAACGACTCTAATTTTCGGAATTTAAATGTTATGTATTTGTGTGTTGGGACTAAGTCGTTACGACAAGTTTGTTACGTTGTTATACTTGTCGGAGAATGTTATAGTATTTTATATAGGTCGGAGTAGATTGTTAGGAGTCGATTCTTAACCTTTGGATCCATGTCGGGGCTGCTGGGACAATTCTGCTGTCCTGCAGCTAGTGACTATGGCCGTAATATTTTTCCCATTACGGCCGTAAGCTCATAGACGTTACGGCCGTAAACAACATGTTATTACAGCCGTAAGCTTTTTGACTGTCGCGGTAATAACCTTGTTGTTATAGTTGTATCCGCGCCCTCTACCAATCAATTGATTTCAGTAGATATAGTCGTATGGTCCGCCAGTGACGACTGTGAATTTTAACTATTTAATCGGTAATGGCGCACTCGGTTAGTCATCCTGTATGAGTATCGTTGACGTGTTGTTGATTGTTACCATCCTTGCTAGAAATCTTGGTTGTACACTTAAGTGTTGTGACTGCATAATATGATTTGATCGTGCTATTCCATGTCATTATACGGATGTGGTAGTTAATCTGTGGAAATGTTGACTGCGAGTACAAGAGGTTTTCCACCCGGGATTAGTTTGGCGAACCCTTGGGGGTCGATGCCGAGAGGCATGACCGTAGATTATCATGGATGTTATTCTTTGTGATGGTTGGAGTGGTGACATGCGAATATCATGTATGTCGTTAACGATGATAATAATAATAATATATGTATTGACAAGGCCATTTTGAGGATATCGTTTATCGAGAAGATTGAAGTTTCAACGTGTTGTTTTGTATATAACGTCGAGCAAAACAGTTTTGATAATGAGTTTATGGTTTTGGTTAAATGACAAGGTATTAAAAATGTTTTCAAAAATTTCATTTCTGCAAAATATTTTAAACACATAAATTTTAAAATATTATCATTTGAACAAATACCCCGGAAAAAAAATTATTTTAAAGAATGTGACAAGTGCCTGATTTCAATGACATGTATGTGGTCTTGACTGTGTTTACTTTGGTAAAAGTCATGCACCTCTGTTGGTGTAACCGTGCGAATTACTTATGAATTTAAGTCTATTATTGCAGTATTAGTTCGTGTACCCGTGTGATGATTTGGAGTGAATACTTTATTGTGCTGCTGTTTGTTGCCCTGTGTTGATTATGTGATATTTATTTTGTTTTTCTGATCGGTGGCCGTTTAGTATGCTGAGAGGTAGAGGTCGAGAGCGAGGTCGTGGTAGAGGTCGGAATCAGGAGCATGAGAGGGCGATTCGCTCGTTGTCGAGCGCCAATGAGCTCAGTACAGGTGGTCGAGATGACCAATCGCGTGAGCAGAGGCAATCAACTGGGGAAAATGCTTACATTGGCGCCGCCACCATTATTCGTCAGGTGGTTGACCAGTTGGCACATATGAATCAGACCATACACCGGGATTGGATCCCAGATGAGGATAATGGAGCTAGTAAGTGGTTACGAGGTGTGATGAGAATGCACCCGCCCCGTTTTGTAGGTTCTTCAGACTCGTTAGGTTGGGAGAACTGGCTCTTCCAGTTGGACAGAACATTTGATGCCATAGCTTGTCCTGATGAGAGAAGAGTGCCTATTGCTCAATACCTGCTCGACAGGGAAGCTGCAGACTGGTGGGAGGCCGTAGCACCTTGTGATCGTACCGCTACTTGGGCTGAATTCAAGACTGCTATGGAGGCCGAGTATTGTCTGCCGCCTGTTAAGGAACGTAGAATTGTCGACTTTTTCTCGGCTACGCCCCGAGATGTGTTGATATCTCAATCAATAGTCGATTACATTTGACAGTTGTGTTACGTTCGAGATCAAGTGCGAAGTGAGACAGATAAGGTTTGTTACTTTGATATGCGTATGAAACCTCAGGTTCGGCAGTGTATGGCCCCTTTTATGTGTACAACGTTGAAGGACTATCAAGATAGAGCCTTAGCATTTGAAATGGCTATGATGTCTATAGAGTCTGTATCGATAGCAAAGAAGCAGAAGATTTCCGATGACGCATTAGGAAGTAAGGGAATTGGGATTCCTAAACCTCTACCCTCGTATCAGTCGAGTATTGGGCCTTTTCGGTCAGCTAGAGAATATAAAAGACCCAAGCCGGTGTCTTTGAGTTCTGGTAATGCTCCTAGGTGTTTCAACTGTAACGTTCTGGGCCATGAACGCGCACATTGTAAGAAACCACCGGTGACTTGTTATAATTGTGGACGCGAGGGGCATTGAGTTCAGTATTGCGAGGTTGTTTCCAAGATGGTAGGGAACCGGAGTTCCATCCCTACTCCTGGAGGGCCCAGTAATGTCCAGTGATGGTGTTTTCGTGCTCGTTACGCGGATTTTTTCTCGTGTTGAGATGTATTTTATGACGTTTTTATGTTTAAGCTTGATGACTGATATTTGTTTTGAATAAGTTTCCGTATGGTTGCTAAACCTATGGAGATGTAACAGTGGACCATGGAGTCATGAAATTAGTAATTAATTATGTGCCATTGTGTTGTTATGTATCACTGTGATAACCTTGTTTTAAGTTTCGGGACGAAATTTATTTTTAGTGGGATAGAATGTAATATCCGGTATTTTCGCTTTCTGATATCTTGGATTGTTTGTGTCTTGGCGCCAGACATTTTCTTGCTGATGTGAATCGGAGTGATTTCTATCGTGATACTCTATTTGTTTCTATCGCATAGCCATTTTAGTCGGGTGCGACTTGATGTCGCGTGTGTTTCTTTGATTAAATGTGTTCATGTGATGTGGTATGTGATGTGTCGTTAATTGCTCGTTATTGTTTTGAATCATAGCCGGTGGCGTTGTGTTGGTCGTCGTGGAGCGTGTTTTCACGCCATATATTCCTTTGCGTTGCTTTAAATGTTTCGTCGATGGGCGAAAGTTACGCATTTCTTGTGTATCTCGTTGAGTTTTCCTGTCGGGATATTGCTTCTCCCTACTTGTTTTAAGTTTCGGGACGAAACTTCTTTTAAGGAGGGTAGTATGTAATATCCAAAATTTCGATTTCCAATAATTTTCCTTTTTTGGCATAAATCCATCTTATTGACTCTGTTGTGACCGTTTCGTCATTCCGAGAATGATTAATTCTGCACTTTTTCTCATCCGAGTTCGTTTTGGTATCGTTTTGTTGAGTTCCGTGTTCTTAAACGGCTTTTTCCGCACTTGAGTTCGATTCTTGCGAATCTCGTCCGAAACTGTTGTTTCGAGTTTCTCGTAAGTTCATTTAATGTTATTATTCATGTCGCGAGCTTTGGTTTAGTGTTTCGATCGTGTATCATGTATTTCAGATGTTTTGGGCCGTTTTCGTAATTTACCAAAGTTTGGGGTAATTACTTCCGTTGTCGAATTTCGAGCCCTCGGGTGGTCGGAATTGTGTGTTCTCCTAGCACTTATATTCGTCTTTCCGATTACTTCGTAACTATAACTTCGGTTTATATTCAGGTCTGGGTTTCGGGGTGGTCCGGACTGTCGGAGTTGTCCACGGCCAAGTCATGGACGTACGTTTTGGGCAATGGCAGACCTGGCCGATTCACGGCCGCAATGGGCCGGCAATTACGGCCGTAAGGCCTGTTACGTATGTAAGCCCCTGGCCGGTAACGTACGTAACAGGGTCGGCAGTATTGGGCAGAAAGTTCGGCCATGGTCGGTTACGGCCGTAAGCCATGGCCGATTACGTACGTAAGGCGGCCGGCAGGCTGCCTATATAAGGCCAGCAGACAGGTTTGCACCCATTTTTCTCACTTCGTTCTTCCTCTTCCGCGGCTGGAGTCTTGGTGGGCATGGAGGCATGTTGTCAGACGATGAATCCATGAAGTACTGGAGTTCATATCATCGATTAGCTATCCTATAACATCCTTTGATCGAGCGAATAAGGTCAGATTTCCTGGAAATCCTAGTTTGAGAAATTTGGGGGTTTTGTTCAGTTTTGTCCGATTTAACCGTATTAACTTAGATTTGTGATAGATTGATGATTATTTAGATGTATTCTATCATTTCCCTTGTTATTCCTGTTGGAACATTTTGTTCCATACATAAATTAAAAGTATTTTGATGATTAATGGCGATAAACAAAACAAATCAACGAAGAGGTGAAGCAAGCATCGAAGGAAAACGAAGTGCAAAATGCTGGAGTAAATCAAAGCTAACGTAAGTAACAATACTATGTTAACGTACGTAATATGAGGAAACTTACGTACGTAAAGGAAGATGAATAACGTACGTAACACAGTTCAAACAAGTGAATGTTGGACGAGTCAAAGTCAAAAAAGCATGCAACGGACATATGACGTCATCAGTGATGTAATGTTAACGTACGTAATGAAGTCTATGCTAACGTACGTAACCAAAATGACGAAACTCCCTGGACTGGATTGTGAAGAGGCTAACGTACGTAACCAATGAAGGTTAACGTACGTAAAGGAGCTTACGTACGTAATGGAGATCATATAGCGTACGTAATGATGGCCCTGGCAGCTAACGGCTAGTTTGATGATGGAGCCTATAAATACCATCCCTATGGTATTGTTTGAGTACAACCACCTTGAGCAAATAGTCTATACTTGTGATATTATTATACACATTCTTGTTGTTGAAATTGAGCTTAATTGTAAGTGTTTGAGTGAGAATTCACGAAAACATACACGAGTGGTAAAAGAAAAGATACGATTGGATTCGGTGTTATTAGGATCAAGGTTCCGGCATTATTAGAATCGCAATCGATATCTAAGTGAGGTTTATCTGGTACTCATAGAAAACTAGAGAGGTTGATTCCTTGTCCTACGAAAAGGAAAACGGTTTAACTTGGACCGACGCAAAGACAAGTAAGAGTGGTTTATCACGGACCAATAGAAGACGTGATTGTAACGGTTATCCCTCGACCGATAGAAGAGAGGATGTAGGCTCGATTATAGCCGAACCTCTATAAATCCTTGTATCGTTTATTTCCGCACTTTATTTTACGCTTCCGCAACACGGCGCAATATCCGATCCCGTTCCAACAATTGGTATAGGAGCGGTACTCCAATATGCGGCTTAACATCCGAGGAGAAAAAGATCCAATGGCGTTTCAATTTGCTCCTGTCGTAGGCCTTGCTCTCAACCGACCACCATTCTTTGATGGCTCAAATTATTTGACATGGAAGAAAAAGATGTCGATCTTTATTCGTGCCTACGATATAGAGATTTGGAAGATTATTTGCCTTGGCCCTAAAATTCTTCTCAAATCCGACGGTACGCTCAAATCTTTCGAAGAATACGACGATGCCGATTGGAAAAATGACCATCTAAATTGTAAGGCTACTCAACTCTTATTTTTTGCCTTAAATCCAGAAGAGGTCAATCGAATCTCATCGTGTGAGAGTGCGAAAGAAGTATGGAAAATTCTAGAAATCACACACGAAGGGACGACTTAAGTCAAGGAGACGAAAATCAATATGCTTCTCCATGACCACGAGTTATTTATGATGAAAGGTGACGAGTCCATCACCAATATGCTCGACCGATTCTCGGTTATCACTAATGGACTTGCTTTGTTTGGAAAACCATTGTCTAGTAGTGAAAAAGTCAAGAAAATATTACAACCACTACCTAGCGAATGGGACGGCACCGTGACCGCAATTATGGAATCCAAAGATCTCAATACACTCGATTTTAGCGCCCTCGTTGGTTCGCTAATTAATTATGAGATCATGTTAAAATCACGAAGTGTCAAGCCAAAGCTGAAGGAACGATCGTTAGCCATGAAGGCTAAGATATCGAGAAAGAAAGAAGAAATCCCGGTTGAGAAAAGCGACGAAGAAATGGCATATTATGCCAAAAACATTAATAAGTTCCAAACTTTATTAAACCGGAGGAAGAAGGACATCTCGAGCGAATCTAAGAAGTTCGACAACTCTTGTCGACTATGTGGAAAACCAGGCCACTTCGCTAAACATTGCGGTGCTAAACCCAAAAAGGAGGTCCTCGTGGCAACATGGAGCGATGAAGACGAAGAATTTATCAATCAAAATAATCTCGCTCTCATGGCCCGGAGTTCGTTCGACGATAGCGATGTCGAAATCCAAGTTAGTACATCCTCTCGTGATGAGTTATTTGATGCATTTGAGTTATTACATACGGATTTTCAAAATGGTTTATCCGAGATAAAATCCCTGAAATCTAAAATTAAATCTTAGGAAATTGAAAATTCCAAAATTATCGAGAAGGGAAAATTTGTCGAAATCGATCATTCAAAGTATATTGAAAATGAAAATATTTTGAAGGATGATCTCGCTAAAATTCAAACCGAGCTTAAATCTTTGACAAAGAAATTCTCGTGCGGAAATGAGAAATTTGAACAAATGCTTGGTGTTCAGAAATTCACTTTAAATAAAGAGGGGTTAGGATTCAAACCACGTTCGAAAAACGAATCCGTCAATTTTAAAATACCCCGTTGCGATAAATATTTAAAAATAGGGCATCATATTTCAAGTTGTAAAAGCCCAAGACGGACGATAAAAATTAAGAAAATTTGGGTTCCTAAAGGAACAATCGTTTCAAATATCGTCTACGTTTCTAAACAAAAACCAACTATAGGTTGGATCCCCAAACATTGATTTTTGGTATTTTACTCAGGGGGAGTAATTTTTCTTAAACAGATAATATTTTCAGGGAGAGTTAATACTCTTGTATTTATTTTTGCATATTTCATTATTTATTGAATTTTTTATTGGCATTTTCTTGCATTTTTTTGATGAATACAAAAAGGGGGAGAGATAGGAGAATGGAGAAATAAGTCGAAAATGTGATTAACCGTGAAAGGGGGAGAAAATCGAAGAAAATCGATAGCATACAAAAAGAATTGGAAAAACGAAGGAGTTGAACAAAAATAAGGAGAAGTCGAAAATGAGAAAGAAAAATGAGGAGACGTCGAAAAGACGATGAAAAAATTTTGAAAATGAGAAAAGAAAAGGAGAAAAGAAAGAAGGAGTCTAAAAATAAATGGGAGAAGAACTAACGAAACGGACAAAGTCGAAAACTTTGATCTGTACACATATACATATATTTGTATTTTTGCAGGTAAATCCCATTGACGGCGTTTTGTTTTGTAATCATCAAAAATGGGGAGATTGTTGGACCATTTTGTTCCATACACAAATTAAAAGTGTTTTGATGATTAATGGCGATAAACAAAACAAATCAACGAAGAGGCGAAGCAAGCATCGAAGGAAAACGAAGTGCAAAATGCTGGAGTAAATCAAAGCTAACGTACGTAACAATACTATGTTAACGTACGTAATATGAGGAAACTTACGTACGTAAAGGAAGATGAATAACGTACGTAACACAGTCCAAACAAGTGAACGTTGGAGGAGTCAAAATCAGAAAAGCATGCAACATACATATAACGTCATCAGTGATGTAATGTTAACGTACGTAACGAAGTCTATGCTAACGTACGTAACCAAAATAACGAAACTCCCTGGACTGGATTGTGAAGAGGCTAACGTACGTAACCAATGAAGGTTAACGTACGTAAAGGAGCTTACGTACGTAATGGAGATCATATAACATACGTAATGATGGCCCTGGTAGCTAACGGCTAGTTTGATGATGGAGCCTATAAATACCATCCCTATGGTATTGTTTGAGTACAACAACCTTGAGCAAATAGTCTATACTTGTGATATTATTATACACATTCTTGTTGTTGATATTGAGCTTAATTGTAAGTGTTTGAGTGAGAATTCACGAAAACATACACGAGTGGTAAAATAAAAGATACGATTGGATTTGGTGTTATTAGGATCAAGGATCCGGCATTATTAGAATCGCAATCGATATCTAAGTGAGGTTTATCTAGTACCCATAGAAAGCTAGAGAGGTTGATTCCTTGTCCTACGAAAAGGAAAACGGTTTAACTTAGACCGACGCAAAGACAAGTAAGAGTGGTTTATCACGGACCAATAGAAGACGTGATTGTAATGGTTATCCCTCGACCGACAGAAGAGAGGACGTAGGCTCGATTATAGCCGAACCTCTATAAATCCTTGTGTCATTTATTTACGCACTTTATTTTACACTTCCGCAACACGGCGCAATATCCGATCCCATTCCAACAATTGGTATCGGAGCGGTACTCCAATACGCGGCTTAACATCCGAGGAGAAAAAGATCCAATGGCGTTTCAATTTGCTCCGGTCGAAGGGCTTGCTCTCAACCGACCACTATTCTTTGATGGCTCAAATTATTTGACATGGAAGAAAAAGATGTCGATCTTTATTCATGCCTACGATATAGAGATTTGGAAGATTATTTGCCTTGGCCCTAAAATTCATCTCAAATCCGACGGTACGCTTAAATCTTTCGAAGAATACGATGATGCCGATTGGAAAAATGACCATCTAAATTGTAAGGCTACTCAACTCTTATTTTGTGCCGTAAATCCGGAAGAGGTCAATCGAATCTCATCGTGTGAGAGTACGAAAGAAATATGGAAAATTCTAGAAATCACACACGAAGGGACGACTCAAGTCTAGGAGACGAAAATCAATATGCTTCTCCATAATTACGAGTTATTTATGATGAAAGGTGATGAGTCCATCACCAATATGCTCGACCGATTCTCGGTTATCACTAATGGACTTGCTTCGTTTGGAAAACCATTGTCTAGTAGTGAAAAAGTCAAGAAAATATTACGATCACTACCTAGCGAATGGGACAGAACCGTGACCGCAATTATGGAATCCAAAGATCTCAATACGCTCGATTTTAGCGCCCTCGTTGGTTCGTTAATTAATTATGAGATCATGTTAAAATCACGAAGTGTCAAGCCAAAGCCGAAGGAACGATCATTAGCCATGAAGGCTAAGATATCGAGAAATAAAGAAGAAATCCCGGTGGAGGAAAGCGACGAAGAAATGAAATATTATGCCAAAAACATTAATAAGTTCCAAACTTTATTAAACCGGAGGAAGAAGGACATCTCGAGCGAATCTAAGAAGTTCGACAAATCTTGTCGACTATGTGGAAAACCAGGCCACTTCGCTAAACATTGCCGTGCTAAACCCAAAAAGGAGGTCCTCGTGGCAACATGGAGCGATGAAGACGAAGACGACGAATTTATCAATCAAAATAATCTCGCTCTCATGGCCCGGAGTTCGTTCGACGATAGCGACGTTGAAATCCATGTAAGTACATCCTCTCGTGATGAGTTATTTGATGCATTTGAGTTATTACATACGGATTTTCAAAATGGTTTATCCGAGATAAAATCCCTGAAATCTAAAATTAAATCTTTGGAAATTGAAAATTCCAAAATTATCGAGAAGGGAAAATTTGTCGAAATCGATCATTCAAAGTGTATTGAAAATGAAAATATTTTGAAGGATGATCTCGCTAAAATTCAAACCGAGCTTAAATCTTTGACAAAGAAATTCTCGTGCGGAAACGAGAAATTTGAACAAATGCTTGGTGTTCAGAAATTCACTTTAAATAAAGAGGGGTTGGGATTCAAACCACGTTCGAAAAACGAATCCGCCAATTTTAAAATACCCCATTACGATAAATGTTTAAAAATCGGGCATCATATTTCAAGTTGTAAAAGCCCAAGACGGACGATAAAAATTAAAAAAAATTGGGTTCCTAAAGGAACAATCGTTTTAAATATCGTCTACGTTTGTAAACAAAAACCAACTATAGGTTGGATCCCCAAACATTGATTTTTGGTATTTTACTCAGGGGGAGTAATTTTTTTAAACGGATAATATTTTCAGGTAGAGTTAATACCCTTGTATTTATTTTTGCACATTTCATTATTTATTGAATTTTTTATTGGCATTTTATTACATTTTTTTGATGAATTCAAAAAGGGGGAGAGATAGGAGAATGGAGAAATAAGTCGAAAATGCGATTAACCGTGAAAGGTGGAGAAAATCGATAGCATACAAAAAGAATTGCAAAAACGAAGGAGTTGAACAAAAATAAGGAGAAGTCAAAAATGAGAAAAGAAAAATGAGGAGACGTCGAAAAGACGATGAAAAAATTTTGAAAATGAGAAAAGAAAAGGAGAAAAGAAAGAAGGAGTCTAAAAATAAATGGGAGAAGAACTAACGAAACGGACAAAGTCGAAAACTTTGGTCTGTACACATATACATATATTTGTATTTTTGCAGGTAAATCCCATTGACGGCGTTTTGTTTTGTAATCATCAAAAAGTGGAGATTGTTGGAACATTTTGTTCCATACACAAATTAAAAGTGTTTTGATGATTAATGGCGATAAACAAAACAAATCAACGAAGAGGCGAAGCAAGCATCGAAGGAAAACGAAGTGCAAAATGCTGGAGTAAATCAAAGCTAACGTACGTAATTTGAGGAAACTTACGTACGTAAAGGAAGATGAATAACAAACGTAACACAGTCCAAACAAGTGAACGTTGGAGGAGTCAAAGTCAGAAAAGCATGCAACGGACATATAACGTCATCAGTGATGTAATGTTAACGTACGTAACGAAGTCTATGCTAACGTATGTAACCAAAATAACGAAACTTCCTGGACTGGATTGTGAAGAGGCTAACGTACGTAACCAATGAAGGTTAACGTACGTAAAGGAGCTTACGTACGTAATGGAGATCATATAGCGTACGTAATGATGGCCTTGGCAGCTAACGGCTAGTTTGATGATGAAGCCCATAAATACCATCCTTATGGTATTGTTTGAGTATAACCACCTTTAGCAAATAGTCTATACTTGTGATATTATTATACACATTCTTGTTGTTGATATTAAGCTTAATTGTAAGTGTTTGAGTGAGAATTCACGAAAACATACACGAGTGGTAAAAGAAAAGATACGATTAGATTCGGTGTTATTAGGATCAAGGATCCGACATTATTAGAATCGCAATCGATATCTAAGTGAGGTTTATCTAGTACCCATAGAAAGCTAGAGAGGTTGATTCCTTGTCCTATGAAAAGGAAAATGGTTTAACTTGGACCGACGCAAAGACAAGTAAGAGTGGTTTATCACGGACCAATAGAAGACGTGATTGTAACGGTTATCCCTCGACCGACAGAAGAGAGGACGTAGGCTCGATTATAGCCGAACCTCAATAAATCCTTGTGTCGTTTATTTCCGCACTTTATTTTACGCTTCCGCAACACGGCGCAATATCCGATCCCATTCCAAGAATTGGTATCGGAGCGGTACTCCAATATGCGGCTTAACATCCGAGGAGAAAAAGATCAAATGGCGTTTCAATTTGCTCCTGTCGAAGGCCTTACTCTCAACCGACCACCATTCTTTGATGGCTCACATTATTTGACATGGAAGAAAAAGATGTCGATCTTTATTCATGCCTACGATATAGAGATTTGGAAGATTATTTGCCTTGGCCCTAAAATTCCTCTCAAATCCGACGGTACGCTCAAATCTTTCGAAGAATATGACAATGCCGATTGGAATAATGACCATCTAAATTGTAAGGCTACTCAACTCTTATTTTGTGCCTTAAATCCGGAAGAGGTCAATCGAATCTCATCGTGTGAGAGTACGAAAGAAATATGGAAAATTCTAGAAATCACACACGAAGGGACGACTCAAGTCTAGGAGACGAAAATCAATATGTTTCTCCATGACTACGAGTTATTTATGATGAAAGGTGATGAGTCCATCACCAATATGCTCGACCGATTCTCGGTTATCACTAATGGACTTGCTTCGTTTGGAAAACCATTGTCTAGTAGTAAAAAAGTCAAGAAAATATTACGATCACTACCTAGCGAATGGGACGGCACCGTGACCGCCATTATGGAATCCAAAGATCTCAATACGCTCGATTTTGGCGCCCTCGTTGGTTCGCTAATTAATTATGAGATCATGTTAAAATCACGAAGTGTCAAGCCAAAGCCGAATGAACGATCATTAGCCATGAAGGCTAAGATATCGAGAAAGAAAGAAGAAATCCCGGTGGAAGAAAGCGACGAAAAAATTTCATATTATGCCAAAAACATTAATAAGTTCCAAACTTTATTAAACCGGAGGAAGAAGGACATCTCGAGCGAATCTAAGAAGTTCGACAACTCTTGTCGACTATGTGGAAAACCAGGCCACTTCGCTAAACATTGCCGTGTTAAACCCAAAAAGGAGGTCCTCGTGGCAACATGGAGCGATGAAGACGACGACGACGAATTTATCAATCAAAATAATCTCGCTCTCATGGCCCAGAGTTCGTTCGACGATAGCGACGTCGAAATCCAAGTAAGTACATCCTCTCGTGACAAGTTATTTGATGCATTTGAGTTATTACATACGGATTTTCAAAATGCTTTATCCGAGATAAAATCCCTGAAATCTAAAATTAAATCTTTGGAAATTGAAAATTCCAAAATTATCGAGAAGGGAAAATTTGTCGAAATCGATCATTCAAAGTGTATTGAAAATTAAAATATTTTGAAGGATGATCTCGCTAAAATTCAAACCGAGCTTAAATCTTTGACAAAGAAATTCTCGTGCGGAAACGAGAAATTTGAACAAATGCTTGGTGTTGAGAAATTCACTTTAAATAAAGAGGGGTTGGGATTCAAACCACGTTCGAAAAACGAATCCGTCAATTTTAAAATACCCCATTGCGATAAATATTTAAAAATCGGGCATCATATTTCAAGTTGTAAAAGCCCAAGACGGACGATAAAAATTAAAAAAAATTTGGGTTTCTAAAGCAACAATCGTTTTAGATATCGTCTACGTTTGTAAACAAAAACCAACTATAGGTTGGATCCCAAAACATTGATTTTTGGTATTTTACTCAGGGGGAGTAATTTTTTTTAAACGGATAATATTTTCAGGGAGAGTTAATACCCTTGTATTTATTTTTGCATATTTCATTATTTATTGAATTTTGTATTGGCATTTTATTGCATTTTTTTGATGAATACAAAAAGGGGGAGAGATAGGAGAATGGAGAAATAAGTCGAAAATGTGATTAACCGTGAAAGGGGGAGAAAATCAAAGAAAATCGATAGCATACAAAAAGAATTGGAAAAACGAAGGAGTTGAACAAAAATAAGGAGAAGTCGAAAATGAGAAAGAAAAATGAGGAGACGTCGAAAAGACGATGAAAAAATTTTGAAAATGAGAAAAGAAAAGGAGAAAAGAAAGAAGGAGTCTAAAAATAAATGGGAGAAGAACTAACGAAACGGACAAAGTCGAAAACTTTGATCTGTACACATATACATATATTTGTATTTTTGCAGGTAAATCCCATTGACGGCGTTTTGTTTTGTAATCATCAAAAATGGGGAGATTGTTGGACCATTTTGTTCCATACACAAATTAAAAGTGTTTTGATGATTAATGGCGATAAACAAAACAAATCAACGAAGAGGCGAAGCAAGCTTCGAAGGAAAACGAAGTGCAAAATGCTGGAGTAAATCAAAGCTAACGTACGTAACAATACTATGTTAACGTACGTAATATGAGGAAACTTACGTACGTAAAGGAAGATGAATAACGTACGTAACACAGTCCAAACAAGTGAACGTTGGAGGAGTCAAAGTCAGAAAAGCATGCAACAGACATATAACGTCATCAGTGATGTAATGTTAACGTACGTAACGAAGTCTATGCTAACGTACGTAACCAAAATAACGAAACTCCCTGGACTGGATTGTGAAGAGTCTAACGTACGTAACCAATGAAGGTTAACGTACGTAAAGGAGCTTACGTACGTAATGGAGATCATATAACGTACGTAATGATGGCCCTGGCAGCTAACGGCTAGTTTGATGATGGAGCCTATAAATACCATCCCTATGGTATTGTTTGAGTACAACAATCTTGAGCAAATAGTCTATACTTGTGATATTATTATACACATTCTTGTTGTTGATATTGAGCTTAATTGTAAGTGTTTGAGTGAGAATTCACGAAAACATACACGAGTGGTAAAATAAAAGATACGATTGGATTTGGTGTTATTAGGATCAAGGATCCGGCATTATTAGAATCGCAATCGATATCTAAGTGAGGTTTATCTAGTACCCATAGAAAGCTAGAGAGGTTGATTCCTTGTCCTATGAAAAGGAAAACGGTTTAACTTGGACCGACGCAAAGACAAGTAAGAGTGGTTTATCACGGATCAATAGAAGACGTGATTGTAACGGTTATCCCTCGACCGATAGAAGAGAGGACACAGGCTCGATTATAGCCGAACCTCTATAAATCCTTGTGTCGTTTATTTCTGCACTTTATTTTATGCTTCCGCAACATGGCGCAATATCCGATCCCGTTCCAACAATTCCATGGTTGGATTGTATAGATTCATCATTTTGGTCGAGTTCTTAATCGATGCCTTGAAGGTGTCCGATAAAAGGTCTTAGAGGGGGATTCAGGCGTTATGCGATTATTATTCATCGTACAATTGTTTATTTATTGTTGATATGACTTAGGGATGAAATCCTTGTAAAGAACTCGAGTCGAAACACTCTCGTTCGTTGTCTTCTTCGGGGTCCGAGCTTCCGGTCGAACTGTGTTCTTCGGAGTGTTCGGTAGCAGTTATTGAGGCAAGTATCTTTCTATATGATTTGTGTCTTGTGGATAGAAACTTCGTGTTAGGTTTGTGATGAATTGTCTTGCCTTCGTGAATATGCTTCGTATGATTTGATAAGTGTGAGCAATTGTTGGTAATGATGATGTTTATCACTTGGTTAATGTCGTGGAATGGTCTTGGTTGTGCTAATCATGTGGTTCGTGTTGTGCGTGCTTGGTAATGGTTGAATTATCGTGATGATCATGACATTTGTATCGATTTGATTACATATTTGAATATGTATTATGATGTATTATTGATTGGTTTGACTTATTGATAACCATGTGTGTTACTTGTTGTGATGTGTTGAGTTGATCAATATGAGTTGCTTCGTAATAACGTGTGTGTTCCAGGTAAGGTCTGACGAGGTCTTTGGAGTTCGGTACATGATGTGTACGAACAAGATGTGTATTCTAGGTAGGGTCCGTCGTGGCCTCTGGAGTTCGGTACATGATGTGTACGAACGACGTATGTTGTCCAGGTAGGGTCCGTCGAGGCCTCTGGAGTTCGGTACATGACGTGTACGAACAATGCGGGTGGTCCGGGTAGCTTACGTCGAGGCCCCTGGAGTTCGGTACATGACGTGTATGAGCAGTGATCGTATGACAGTGATTGTTTGGATAACGTTTTATAACATGGGTCACGAACTCATAATGATATCTTAACTAATGTGTTTGAAATGAGAATCAGGCTGAGGCCCTGACGTTTTTAAAAAGGTTTTGTAAATAGGGACTTGAGGTCCAAAAGCATTTCTACTTTAAAAATCCCCGAGCTAATGAGGTCATTTTCAAATATTGCTTGCTGGAATTCGAAATTCTAGAACTTCTCGGGAAAATTTTGATAGTTGATTTCCGTGGTAAATTCGTGGTTGCTATTTACTTGTTGCATTTCATATCGTATTATACCTGCAGTAGTAAAACAGTGGAGTTTTACTATCCCCCGAGTAATCGGGGGGTGGATGTCTGTTTTGCGTCCAGGTACATGCAGGTTCCGGGGAGCAGTCACAGGAGGATGACGAGCTGCGATACTAATCAAGAGATAAGAGTTGTTTTGATTTTTGTTGTGGTGTCAGAGTTGATTTCAGTCTTCCGGTGTATTGTGTTTCGACCCCTATGTGGGTAATGTTGTTTCAGTCAGTTCTGTTGATTGAGTTGTGTGACATCATCAGTCTGTGTATTCACGTTTAAGTGACCTAAACGGTCAGTATTATTTTATTGTTTGACCCTGGACGGGCAAATATTTGGTCATTTTGTAAGGTTTAGCCTGGTAGATCCTCGTAAAAAGGGGTCTACGGCGTGTAATATTCCCATATGGTTTTGGGGGTGTTACAATTACAATGAGAGTCCTTCCATACATAGGATTCCTAGATAAGGTAAGACATCTAATAGGATCTTATATATTGATTATATATTTATATAGTTTTTATATAATAATATTTATATATTTATACAGTTTTTATATAATAATATAGATATATATTTTATACAAAATTAAGATATCTAAATATTTAATAATTTTTTTTGGACGTTAGCCGAAGGTTGTCGTCGGCTAAACTAAATTCTTTAAATATATATTTATGAATATATTGTTTCAGGAGAAAGTAAAAGACAGCAAATCAATTATATTGATAACAATGAATAGAGGGGCCTTTATATAGGCATTACAATGAGAGTTCTTCCATACATAGGATTCCTAGTTAAGGTAAGAAATCTAATAGGATCCTACTACCTCTGGAAGGGTCTAGAACCTTCCATCTTTGTATCCCCCTACAACCAGTATTAGGTAAGACACCAATAAGGGAAGGATATCCCGGAACACCCCCTCTGTGTCGAGCACTAATACTCTCATGGTGCATAAGATGTTGCCTCGGTAAAAAATCTTTCCAAGTCAAACAAAACCCCGTGGGAAAAACAAAGACTTGGTGAGAAAAAAGAGCACAACGCACCAACTACAAATGCCAGAATCATGTGAAGTATACTCCCCGTGAGGTATACATAACAGCTCATTCCGACGAGCTATCATTAGTTGAGCTCGGATAAACGACACATGCCGATGCTTCTCACATGTTTCTCAAATGTAGATTTTGGCAGAGACTTAGTGAACAAGTCTGCGATATTCTCATCGGAACTCACTTGTTTCACTTCGATATTCAGCATTTTTTGCTGTTGCTGATTATAAAAGAACTTCGGTGCGATATGTTTGGTATTGTCAACCTTAATGAAACCTAACTTTATCTGCTCAATGCATGCCACATTGTCCTCAAAGATGCAAGTAGGGGTTGCTGTAGTGGGCTCTAATCCACAAGTTCCTCGTATATGGTCTATGACTGACCGAAGTCAAATGCACTCCCATACGGATTCGTGCAATGCAATTATCTCTGCATGATTCGAGGAAGTAGCAACCAGGGTCTGCTTGGTAGATCGCCAAGATATCACCGTATTCCTAATGGTAAACATATAACCAGTTTCGGAACGTCCTTTATGCGGGTCAGAGAGATAACCGGCATCATCAAATCCAACTAACATGTTGTTAGGATTCTCTGCATAGGGGGTAAGCTTACTTGCATTAGCACTTCTGGTAGTCAAGCTGTCATGCTTAGCTGCAATATCAGAGGAAGATCAACGGTCGGTATACATCGTCTTAACCTTAACAATTCCTTTCGGAATATTGCTCTCTCTTGCGTAGGGAAAGAACAATCCAAGATCACTAGAGCCTTTCAAGTATCGAAAGATATGTTTTACTCCATTCCAATGCCTTATCCTGGGAGTGGAGCTAAATCTTGCTAACAGATTTACAGAGAATGCGATATCTGGGCGAGTACATTGAGCCAGATACAACAACGCACTGATTGCGCTAAGGTATGGTGTTTCTACTCCAAGGACCTCTTCATCCTCCTTTTTAGGACGAAATGGATCCTTGTTCATTTCCAGACTTCAACTAACCATGGGGGTAGCAAGAGGATGTGCATTGTCCATACTAAATCGCCTGAGCATTTTTTGGACATAGGCAGATTGATGAATGAGTATACCATAATCTCGATGTTCTAGCTCTAAGCCCAAGCAGAATCGAGTCCTCCCCAGGTCTTTCATAATGAATTCGGATTTAAGGTAGCGGGCTGTTTCATTGACCTCATCTATGGTACCGATAACATTCATGTCATCTACATAGATGGCTACAATCACGAATCCTGTATCTGTTATTTTCACAAAAATGCATGGGCAGATATCGCTGTTCTCGTATCCCTTCCCAACCAAGTATTCACGTAGGCGGTTGTACCACATCCTTCCAGATTATTTCAATCCATACAGTGAACGATGCAGTTTCACAGCGTAAGCACTCCGTGGCTTAGAGCTACTTGATTTGGGCACAATATCCCTTCGGGGACTTTCATATAAATATCCGTATCTAGATCCCCATAAAGCTATGTTGTAACCACATCCATTAGCTGCATATTCAGTTTTTTGGACACTACCAAACTGACTAAGTAGCGGAAAGTGATGATGTCCATAACGGGAGAATATGTCTCCTTGTAATCAATGCCAGGCGCTGCGAGAAGCCTTGGGAAACTATTCTCGCTTTGTAATGCATGACCTCATTCTTATCATTGCGTTTACGAAAAAAGACCCACTTATGTCCAATTGCTTTAACGCCCATGGGTACAGGCTCGATATGGCCAAATACCTAACGTTTAGCTATTGAGTCTAGTTCATCTTGCATTTCATCTTTCGTCCAATCGGCTCGTCGTTGACATTCAGCAACCGAGCACGGCTCAGCATCGTCGTCTTCAATAATTTCTTGACGAAAATATTAGGCAAAAGCATCATCGACTAGCATGGACGACCTGTCCAATAGTATGTATTCACTCATACATTTCATTGAGATTTCTTTATTCTCTGACATCAACAAAGTTTCCGACTCGTCCATCAATTGTTCCATTGTTGATTCGAGGACATATCCGTAGTCAGAGATAATCTCGTGTGACGGAGTCACTGTGTCAATAATGAGAGGATTTTCTGCCTCCGTTTCTGTTCTCTTTTGAGGTTCGGTATCCTTTCTACCCACTGGCCTCCCCTTCTTTCGATCAGGGATAAGAGCATCCGAAGTAGCCGTCCCACCACTAAGGTCAATGCCGGGAACATCATTCCTTTGGGAGGCTGAACCTTGCCCTATAACTGGGACTCCTAACCTTTCAGGAACATTCGCAGTGGGAATGGTAGATCTTGTCACTTTCGTAGTATCAGTAAAGCTGTCGGGCATCGAATCTGCAACTTTCTGAAGACTGAGAATACGTGCGGGGATCTTGATGAGACAAAGAGAGAGCACACCAGACAATTTCCTGGCGTTCAACTGGAATCATTCGATTCCTCTCTCCCCCTAACGATGGGAAGTTTGTCTCATCAAAGTGAGTCTGCAAATCTTGCAGTAAACAGATCTCCTGTCAAAGGTTCCAAATACCGGATAATTTTAGGCGATTCATAGCCAACGTATATACCTAATCTTCTTTGCGGACCCATTTTAGTACGCTGTAGAGGCGTAATTGGCACATAGACTGCACAACCAAAAATGCGTAAGTGTGAAATATTAGGCTCATATCCAGTTACCAAATGGTACGCACTAAACGGTTGATTGGCAGTGGGTCGAAAGCGAATAAGTATAGTTGCATGCAAAATTGCATAACTCCAGGCAGAAATCGGCAAGTTGGTGCGCAATACCAATGCTCGGGCGTGTAACCGCTTAATCATAGCCTCAGCAAGGCCATTCTGCGAATGAATATGGGGGACAGGATGTTCAACTTCAATCCCAATCGACATGCAATAGTCGTCAAAGGACTTTGACGTAAACTCACCAGCGTGTCCAACCTTAATGACGAGATTGAAAATTCGGGGTGGATAGCCCGTAACTTGATGATTTGTGCTAGGAGTTTAGCAAATGCAGCATTTCTTGTGGATAGCAGAGCGACGTGTGACCATCGCGTCGATGCATCAACCATAACCATAAAGTATCTGAATGGTCCGCACTCTGGTTGAATAGGTCCACAAATGTCCCCTTGAATTCTTTGTAAGAAGCGAATATTTTGTGTTGAGTCTTTAGCAAAGGATGGAGAAGGTATCAACTTTGCTAGTGAACAGGCTTTACAAAATGATTTATTGGCATTGGAAATTGCCACGGAAGCCTCGGGATTTATGAAAGATGCACCGTCAACCTTTTCAGGGCATGCGATCTTTAATCCCAGTGATATGGTATCAGAATCACTCACATCAATGTCGATATCGAGTGGTGCTTCCAATCATTTTCTGGACTTGAAAAACGGATGACCGTGTGAGTTTTTCAAATTGCGAATCATCATATCGCGTCCAGGGTGACCGATTCGGTCATGCCATAGTTGGTATGCTTCGGAATCACAAAGTTCGTGACTCGTAGTGTAGGATTCAATAACCCTTATTGTAGTCTGGTATAAACCACTACCTAGACTCATAAGTTTCTCGAGAACACGACGTCTTCCGCATTCTGCCAGAGTACAACAACAACAACAACATCTAAGCCTTAGTCCCAAAATGATTTGGGGTCGGCTAACATGAATCAAAGTTTGAAACTGTCAATGATCGTTACATAAATAACATAAAAGGATAAAAAGAGGGAAAAATAGAGAAAAAAGTAGAGAAAAAAGCAAATAAAAAAGAGAATGAATGTTAAAAAAAAATGAAAAATCTTGAAGCAAAAAAAAAATTAACAGATAACATGGAATAAAAGAAAAAATAGGAACAAAAATACAGAGAAAAAAAAGGAATCAGATTCCATCCACCATCCGTATTCTTTCCCGCCATATTTGCCTGTCTATCACCATACTTTCTCCAATTCCAAGAAACCGCATATCATTTTCAATCATCTTTATCCAAGTTTTCTTGGGTCTTCCTCCACCTTTCACAACATTACTTGTTCCCTAACTTTCTAGCTACTCACTGGGGCATCAACAGGTCTTCTTCTCACATGACCAAACCATCGTAATCGATTCTCCATCATCTTGTCTTCTATAGCCGCAACTCTTACCTTCTCTCTAATCACCTCATTTCTGAGCCGATCCTTTTTTGTATGACCACACATCCATCGTAGCATACGCATCTCCGTCACATTCATCTTTTGAACGTGACACTGTTTTATAGCCCAACACTCGGTGCCATAGAGAGCATTCTGCCAGAGTAACACACAAAAATTCTATTCCATTCTCACAGTGTGTATCAAGGTGATAACCGTTGGCACGGATGTCCCTAAAACTTAGCAAGGTTCAGTTTTCTCTTGGGGCATAGAGAGCATTTATGACATTAATATGCATACTATTAGGTAGCAAGAAATGAGCAGGTCCGCTCCCTCGAATTACTTGGAAGGAACCAATCATTGTTGTCACTGAGGATATATATATGGCACAATATCCTTAAATAATTGCCTATTCCGAAGAATAATGTGGGTTGTTCCACTATCAGCACGACACTTAATTTCGCCACGAGACATCTACAATAAGACATGAAACTCGATTAGTCTTGTGATGAAAGACATAGCGAAAACTTATTAACTTCGAGTTTGGGGAAATTCGACCAAGTTGGTTAGGATCAAAGTTTAGCACAATCGCTGGAAATAATTTCTGTGTAGCTTGACCTTTATTCACTCGAATAGCAATAACTCCTTCGTTAAGAAGTCTATGGATGAACGGTCAGTTGTTCTGGAAATTAGACTTCCGTATCTTACTTTCCATAGGTCGTGCACTTTCTAGATCATTAAACTCAGATCTCAGTGCTCGTTTCAAGTTTCTATTTTGGTATTTCCCTATTGTTGAGTGATAGAGCAAGGTTGAAACCTTATTCAAAGGCATTATTGTTGATACAATACTATGGAAATGATGGCCATATGAGCATTTAAACATTTCAAAATTCATCGGGGTGTTCGATTTATATATCGACTAATGATCTCTTCGATAACTCCTACTTGGTAGACTTGCAGAGAAAGTAGGAATGTCGGTACAGCTAAGGCTGTTTAAAAATCACTGATTCCATTTGAACTTTCAAAGTATAAACAAATACCAAGGAGTATGCGCCTAGTATTGATCAAAAGTTTTGATGAAATCCACCAACGTATCAAATTAACCAAGCAATTCTTTACTAGACAATTGTTTTGTAATAAACCAAACATGTTTTTGAAGGGAAAAATAAAATTTGTTTTTTGCACAATCACAGCAATTAAAGGAGTTTTATTCATCATGGCCAACTTTATTACATTCATATAAAATCCCAAAGTAGTTCTCGGAAGAAAACTAGAAACAAGACAAAACATAACCAAAGTGTTGGTCTTTGTCCGCAATGGTGAGAGGAGAGATCTCAATATGGTTCACCTCTGTATTCTCATTATCTTCCTCCATGTAATTTGACTCTTGAGTCAAGTACTGTTTATAGTGCTTGTAGTAGGCTTGGATGTTCTTTGGCGCCTTGCAATTACGGTAAGTATGCTTCTTTGAGCCGCAAGTATAGCAATTTCGGCCTTCCTTTGGAGTGGGTCCAATACTGACGGCAGGAGGCAGTCCACGTGGTTGGGCTCCACTAGGACCTGTGGTTGAACCACCTTGCCTCTTCCACACATTGGAACGACGACCTCGTATTTTCCCTCGCTTGCTCGAGTCATGCACCCATGGTGCTTGCAAAAACTAAGTAGCATTGCCTTTTCTATTTTATTGTGGTGCCTTCCTGTGGGTAGCCTGATTCACTTCCGGAATCAGCTTCGTACCAATTGGGCGCGCATTGCAGTTGCAAATGATCTCATGATGCCTTTCTTTTTTCGCGAGGTGGGAGATAAGGTCACTAAAAATTTTAATTCTCCCTTCCTCATAGGCAACGCGATGCTGATGAGCAATCACACTTGCTCCCACGGGAAACGTGTTAAGAGTCTTCTCGATCAAGTCTTGATCAGACTTCTTGACACCATAAAAACCAAGATCAGCGCGAAGATCGAGGATAGCTTGGTTATAGGCCTCCACATTCGCATAATCTAAAAACCGAATTTGCTCCCACTGAAGTTGCAATTCGGGGAAGCGCTGATCATGCACATTATTAAAATGTTGTTCGAGTGTATCCTATACTTCTTTGGGGGTTTGCAAATTTATGTAACACTTTTTCAATAACGGATGTATATGTCTACGCAAATACATCAGTGCATTAGCCTTGGTTTCCTCGCTCGGTTCTTGAGTGGTAGGATCATTAGAGGGAAAGATGGTGGTGGTAAATATCTTACCGACGAATGCCAAGCGAACGTCTGAGACCCACCTATGGTACTCCTTACCAGCATGGTCAAGGATGTCGAACTCCAAGTGAACATTGGATCTTTGTGCCATCTACAAGATATAAACAAGAGGAAGTTAGTCTTGTTGGATTTTCAGTGACAATATAAACGGTCACAAGCGATGCTTTTATAAGCGTGTAACATAACCGTTACTCGATGTACTTCCATTAATTGTTGTTTAGTAAAGTCGATGATATCAAATCGCATCTAGATACGTGGTGTATGCAACAACCACAAGTATCGACCTTCAACAATTCCGTGACTCCCCCAGGACCGTCACACAGTTTTCTTCGACATGTAGAGATACCGACTTCTCTCGTGGTCTCATCCACCGCAAAGTAGCGTGGGAGATAAAGAACCCAATAACCCATGTCCCAAAAAAAAATCCCAAAACAGAGAATTGAATAGGGACAAGTTTAGATAATTATCTCGAGTATAAAATTAGGCACGTGATATGGATGAATTTGTGGTGTGATTCGATCTACCGATTGGTACTCGATGCGACAACGTGAAACCGAGGGGGCAATTTTGACGGTTTCAGAAAATAAATTAAGTCGATGTTCGGGTTTTTGGTCCGGGATTCTGAACCGGGTCGGACTGGCTGGACTGGATTGGGTCGTGGCTTTTGGTAGTGGACGACTGGGCTGAAGCTGGTCGGATCGAGACTAGGCTGGATCGGCAGCACCGGATGACTGGGCTAGAGCTGGTCGGATCGCGGATCGACAAGCACCGGACGACTGGGTTGGAGCTGGTCGGATCGCGGCTAGGCTAGATTGGCAGGCACCGGACGGAATCTGGTCGGCACAGGCGAGTTGCGGTCGTGGATGTACAGGATCGGCAGGTATCGTACGGGATCGACAGGCACCGGCGAGTTGTGGTCGCGGCTAGGCTGGATCGATAGGTACCGGACGGGATCTGGTCGTGGCTGGACTAGATTGACAGGTACCGGACGGAATCTGGTTGTGGCTGGACTAGGTCGATCGGTGTTCCGACAGGGGTCGGTTGTGATCGACGGTGATCGGATGTGGTCGATCGGTGTTCCGATAGGGATCGGCGGTAGTCGATGGTGGTCTGGCGGTGATCGGCAGCGGTCGGCGGCAGTAGTCGGCTAGGGTTTAGGGGCCGATTTTTTTTCGAGCTACATGTTGATAACGTGTTTCAGAAGAAAATAAAAGACTGTAAATACGAGTCAATAAATTGTATTCATAACACTGATAGAGGGGCCTTTATATAGGCATTACAATGAGAGTCCTTCCATACATAGGATTCCTAGATAAGGTAAGACATCTAATAGGATCCTACTACCTCTAGAAGGATCTAGAACCTTCCATCTTTGTATCCCCCTACAACCAGTATTAGGTAAGACACCAATAAGGGAAGGATATCCCGAAATAGTTATAATTTATTGTCAAAATTTATTAATTTTAACCTTGAAAGTCAAATATTCTATAATTTTTGTAAACGGAGGGAGAAGTATTTATCGAGGTAAGTACTAGTGGTGGTGGCAAAATATTGGTGGTTTGGTAGTAGATGAGACGGTGATAGCATTTGTGGTATAGATTATTTGGGATGTAATTCAAAAGAGATAAAATGAGTATAGAGATTATGGGTGGTAATTCTAGGGAGACAAAGTTAGGGCTGAGTTGGTAATGGTTACCAAAATTTTGGGTCATTACCAACTACCGTACAGATTCATTTCGGTAGTCCAAAAAGATAACCATAGCAAACCAAATAGTTCCGTAATCGACACTGTTGGTAAATAACACTTTCAATTGTTAATGGTTGGTAATGGTCCTGATACCAAACTTAATTTGGTTAGATAAAAAAAGAGAATGAGACCTGGAAATTTTGGCAATGGTTGGTAATGAACCAAAAATCTGGTATTCCATTTTGTTAATGGTTGGCAACGATTGGTAATCGTTGGTAATGGTTGATGATGAATGGTAATGGTTGGTAATGCCATAGATTTATTTGAAATGTATAAATAAAATTATAGTTAATTAATTATATATGTATATTGGCACAGTATGATAATATCATACTAAAAAAATTCAATATCACTACCGTACCGTGCGGTCGGTAATACCGTACCGAATTTGCGATTACCATATGTGATGATTACCATGTTCAGTCGGTTCGGAAGCTTTCGGTTGGTAACCGTATTCGCTAGTTACCAACCCACCCCTAGACAAAGTAGATAAAGAGAGAATACAAAGTGGAATATTTGTGTCGATTATGTGTGGTGGTAATTTTAGAGAGAGAAAATTGGCAGAGTGGGTGGGAAAAAAGTTATATGAATATTAGTATCGACTACTTATGGTGGTAATTTTAAAGAGAGAAAATGAGTAGAGAGTTGGAGAAAAAAAAAACAATGTTAGTATCAAATACTTGGTGTAGTAATTTTATATATAAAAAATAGATGGGGAATTGGGGGAATAAAATCGAATATAGGTACCAATTATGGTGGTAACTATATGGAGAGAGAAAGTAAGTAGGGAGAGGGAGAAGTAAAATATTGAATATTAGTACCAATTACTTTGAATGGTAATTCTAGAGTGAAAAGTAGGTAGAAAGATGAGAGAGTAATAAGTTGAATGTTGACACCGGTTACTTAGGTTGGTACTCTTAGATTGAGAAACTGGGTAGAGAGATATGGAGTAAAAAATTGAATATTGGTACGTATTACTTGAGTGGTAATTTTAGAAAGAGATAGTGGTAAGGGGGAAATAAAAAGTTGAATATTGTTATCGATTACTTGAAATGATAATTTTAGAGAGAAAAAGTGGGTAGGGAGATGCAAAGTAAAAATGTGAAAATTGGTATCGATTACTTGTGTTAGTAATTCTAGAGTGAAAAAGTAGGTAGAAAGATGGAGAGTGGAAAATTAAATGTTACTTGAGGTGGTAATTGTTAAATATTATTTTAGTCTAAATAGGTAAAATATAAGTTAATGATATCAATATAAATTGTAGTTATTGGGCATTCTCTCTAATATTTGTATATTTTTTCTTAAAATTAAAGTTTTTGTTATTTAAATTATAATATTAGCCAACTGAAAAAAGACAAAAAAATAAGAGAAAATATAAAATTCAAAACGGGTTATATATATATAAAATAATTAAATTAAAAAATTATACTTTCACCAATATAAACTCTTTGTTGGAAATATTAGATAAAATAGAGGAAATGGACTTTTTTGAGCAGCCCACTTTAGAGAAAATTTTGAGTGGGCTCGACCACGAATTAAAGTCGGGACTTAGTTGGAATACGTAGTACTCCGTAAGAGGTTTTCAAAACATGTAAGAACACTCAAAATGATTGAGGTATGAATGAGATATAATGATCCAAAGTGAACCCTTTAGAAATGGGTTTGGGATGCTATCCCATATTGGAAAAAGAAGGGAAAAATTGTGAGTATATAAGGAGATATTGACAATGTCATGTTCAAAAAGTGAGACATGTGTGGATGTGTGACTAGGTGCCCCTCGAGCGCACACACACATACGCGCCGCCGCCGCCGTCCGGCCGGCCGGCCGGCCGTCCGGCTCGGGTCGGTCTCGGTCGAAGGGCGATTTGGGCAATTTGGCAGCGCATTATCGATTTGTTCTAGTTCGTTGAGGGTGCAGCGCATTATCGATTCACTGCATCGAGCTATTGTTTTATCCTGGGAGGGAGACGTCATACACCGTGGTGAGGGCGAATTTGCTTTAAGGAGACAGATATTCTGGACTCAACAACAACCCTTCTACTCGTTTGTGCGAACGGAATTTTCCTTTTTGCTAACCAATTTTTTGCAGGATTTAGATAAAATATTGATGGTCCACCTTAAGTATACAGGATATAGCTTGGGAAATGTTTAAGCAACAGGTTGTACGTTTTACTAATCAGAGTGCGTAGCGGAAGTCTTAAAATAGTAAGTTGCTGTCGATACAGCAACTCGGTCTATTCTCCTGTTAGCTTGGTGCGTACAGGGTTTTGCAGTGTATACTTGTGTAAATCACAGTTTATGAAAACAGTAACGGCGAAAGGTAAATAACACAGTATTTAAGTGGTTCGAGGTAAACCCCTCTACGTCCATTGGTCCTCCACACAGGAGTAAAACGTTTAGTATAAATACTGTGTACACAACTATGTATTTATAATCATACCTATCCTTGTATCATTCACACAGATAGATACAAAGGCTGTCGCTTTCAACTGTTCACACAGATTGGTTAAAGCTTCTTTCTTGACTTGCTTCTTCACACACAGTTCCAAAGCTTCGTCCTTATTCGTCCCACACAGGTCAGAATAACTTGTTGAGTTCACACAGAGCTTAGTTTTTACACAAAGGTAAAAGCAGGGGCGGATCCAGGATTGAGTGTCGGGGTGGGCTGAAAAATAAATATAGCTAAATAATTTATACATACCCAAAATATTTTGAATTTCACTTAAGTTGTGCCCTACGAGACTACATAAAATTCATCAATAACTGAATCTATATTTATATTTTTTTACAAACTCTCCTACAACCAATAATTTCTGAATTTCAAGTCTTTGAGCATGTAGTTGTGTGACACGCTTTGGTGAAGAAGTTATAATATTCACAACATTGTCCAAGTGAGAAATGAATTCCCAAACAACATTGAAAATAAAATACATATAAGTGTAAATGTTATTTGTAAATGACATCCGATAGACCGATGGGTGTGATTTGTTTTCAATCGGCCAAGAACAGCAATGATATCCTAAACTCGTGGTCGTTGAACTTGGAGAAGCTGCTTGACCTTGTAGAGAAGAGCTGCCACCAGATCCACAAGGAGACAATGGTCCACAGGTCTGTACGAGAGCTTGACAAAAAATGATAATTCCTTGAAGATGTCGGTAAGTCATTTATCTGGAAGTTCTAAGGTACCCACATGGGTACCATACCTACATGTTGAATTTATGATAAAAAAGAATCATTTGCTACAGATTCAGTGGTGAATACTCTTGGAGGGGTTGTACCAAAAAAAAAAAATTCTCTTGGGGGTACCTTAGAATTTTCAATTTTTTTATTGTCTTTTGGTTTCCTGAATGATTATTACAAATTTACCCTTGGGATTTAGTCAACCAACAAAAAACCACTTTTTAGATTACAAATGCACACCTCGGAGGTATGTGTTTGTTTAACAAATTTGCCCCTTCAAGAGCTGAAATTGCCGATATAGAAAGCATTATAGATTATTGGGATTGATTATGGTGGAAACCCCTTAATGGTGAAATCTAAAAATCAATATATACCTGTTGCATTATTAAGCAATTTCATTGCATATTTGTTATTATTTGTTGCACCAAGCTGGTCGCTAGTATATGCAACAATAATGCAATAAAAAAAATACATAAATGTATATAATCCTACTCATCAACAACCGCTAGATCACTAATATCAATGGCCTACAAAAGTTTCTAAATTTCATAAGGTAATTAGTTTTCGTATGATATATTTCCATAGATTATTTATATATCTTATGTATTCTCTCTTTTTTTTATTCAGATAACTTGAATGGACTTTTCTCGAGGGGAAATGATAAGGAATATATCTATCGCAGGTAGTGTTTTGGTGCATGTTCTAATGGCTCAGTAGGAAACCAGGACAAACGTTCATTGCTAATGCGGGCGCCAACATTTCTCCCTCCAATCGTGTTCTTTTTGTTCTATTCTTAGGTTATAACAGGCCACCTCCAATTAATTAAAATATTGGGCTGGGCAGGGCTTCTTTCATTTTTTTTGTTTTTTTAGGGCTGGGCTAGTTTTTATTTGGGCCAAAATATTATATATATATATATATTATATATATAAAGCTTTGCTTTGGGCTTGCACTGGGCTCCAGCCCAGTGCACACATACACTAGATCCGCCCCTAGGTAAAAGGTGGGTAACCAGGTAAGAACAACAGCTTGAATATGAAGCTCTTAAGCTGATGATAGCTGTTCTTGATGACTGAGTATATTTCTTCTTTTCAGATATGGATTGATGCTAGAAAGAGATATACTTGCTCTTGTAAGCTTGATCTGATGATAATGAATATTCAGTCTTTCGATGGTTTGAATATCGCTTGTAAGCTTGTATGTCTTCTCCTTGGTTCGATGTTTGATCTTCAAACTCTGGGAATATATATAGCCTTCTGAAATATATCCGTCGTGAAAGATCCGTTGAGCAAGATTCTGTGACAACTTGATAGTTGACTTGAATAGACTGAGATCCGGATAATGCGGGATTTGAAGATTTTTGTCGGTTTCAGTATTTAAATACTTTATCCTTTCAGTATTTAAATACTTTTTTATCACACGGGACTTGACTTTAGCGAATACTAAAGATTTCTTTCCAAACGGTCTTCAGTCCTGCTTCGATGTGAATGTTGTATCCAATTATGTTGTAGGCATATTGGAGTAGTCCGATGCTGTATGGGAAGATGCTGTGTTCGGATAGCTTCCATACATGGCGTTTACTTAGGCTTTGTTGTTGTATCTTGGTAGTGCGAGAGCTCGCTGTATGCTGGCGCTATGAGAAGTTCTTCGATACAGGATTGAAAAATTCGATCAGACTTTCGATACAGCGGCTTGCTGTATGCTGGGCATTTATCATCTTGTTGTATGCTAGCTTGTTGTATCAAGCTTTGTTATTTGGTAATTATCAAAACAACATTATTTTTCCCAACAATTTCCCCCCTTTTTGATAATTTCCAAAACTTCTTGATCATGCCAAAACTTTGATGCCAAAACCTCTTTAAGCTAAAACAATTTCCCCTTCTTTTTCGATAACCACTTGTTGGTAATTTGAGAAGACTTCGATACAGGATTTGATTATCCTAATAGTTTCCCTCTTTTTCGAAAATGTCAAGAACAATTTTCCCCTTTTTCGATAACATCTTGAGCAGACTTCTTGATCTTCTGTCAAATGATCTAGTCTTCAGCACTTAGTCTAAAAGAAATGTGAACTGCTCGCAGGCAAGTTCTAAAGTAATAGCATCTAACCGGGAAGTGTATTACATCTTAAACTTATGATTGGCGTGCAGGTACAATCTTACAGTGAAGTCTAGTGATAAATACAACCTATGAACTATTCGCAGACTAGTTCTTACAGTTTGATACTTAAACTTGTTGGATTGCAGCAATAATAAAAAAATTGAATGAGTTAAAATTCGCGTCGTTCGAGATAGAGAAGTCTAGATGTTGTGCAAAGCGTTTAAAAACAAAGTTTGAATATAAAAACAGGACATGTAGACTTAAAACTATTTGCAATACATAATAGAATAAAACTATCAAGCGTAATTGATGTCCTGTAGTGTAAGTACTGTATCCGCGAATAATACAGCGTTCCCCCTTAAAAGGTACATGAAGGTTTCAATTCTTACATTATTGTTCGGATTAACACTGTATTCATGGGTCGTACTGTATTCCCCCTTAATTAATGCACACGTCAGCTGTACGAAGGTTTCATGCAGGTTTGTCCTACAGTGCTGTCTTGACTGTTCTAAGTGTACAGTTAATTAATGGCAGATACTGTATTCTTGGGTCTTACAGCATTCCCCCTTAATTAATGAGTAAAAGCATAAAAACTTACAGGGAGTCTATCTGTAGCATTCCCAATTCTTGTTGACGCATAGAAATCAAGTAAATTTGGGTCCTTGTGTGATAGTGCCTTTCGGTACCCAAATTTACCGGAAAACAATTGGTTTGTTGTAGGCTACTTTTGGTCCATTATTTTGATATCTACATGGGGGAGGTACGTAGTCGTTGTAATCATGATAATTATAATGCATGAAAAATCGAGAATTATAGTTGTTATTCCAGTACGATTGTCGTCTCGGAGGTGGAGCCATTTTCATAGATCTTACAGATTGCCTCCTGGGTCTCCAGTTGAATTCCCAAGGCTGTTGTTGATATTGCGCTGCGACCTATTTTCTTAATGGATAATGGGGCTCCTGTATCCAATATCTAGGCGCGCTGTACTGAAAGTACTGTCGTACGGGCCTTGGATAATTGGGTACAGCCTTCCTCCTGAATGGCTGTTGGCGCTTATGATATGCTTGTGGAGCATGCTGTGGATTGCGCCTTTCAGGTCTGAATGGCTGGTGGTTCTGCTTTCTGGAATATGAACTTGGTGGCGGAATGGCAGCCTTTGCTATTTGCGGTGCAACAGGTTCCTTCACAGGACTCGGAACTTCTTCCGATACAAGAATGGATTCCTCACTTCTGATTAATACCGTACTATATTTTTCTTTGTTGGAGAACGAGTTGTACCCTAAGCCACGTTTATCATGAGCATGTTGCCCAGTGCTTAGGATCTCTTCCATTCTATTATAGGATTTCTCGAAAGAATTCAAGATTGTCTCTAATTCTCCTTCACATTTCTCGAGTGATTTTACTTTGGCTTCGAGTAGAGCCAAATCATTTGTCTTGCTTTCAAGATGAGACTTAGTCTCATTAAGATCGTGAGCAAGTTGATGATTGCTCTCCATGAGTTTTTCCAAATTGACTTTGCTGTTTTCGCAGTCGACAGACATATTTTCATAATTATCCTTCAGCAAGTCGTTTTCTTCCTTCAGTTCTAGGTTCGAAATTTCAAGATGTATATTTTCTCTTTTCAATATCTCATGGGCCTTTTGAATGTTATTAAATTCATTCAACATATTTTCAAAGGTATGAGATGTATTTACAGGAATAGTTGAGGTAGAGCTTACCTCCTCATCATCGCCGTTTTCATTTTCCTCTTTAACTTCGGCGATAGAGCACATATAGGCTCTATATTATAGCTCATCATCAGACGAGTCACTGTTAGTGACCACCTGAAGACATTCAGTCCTTATTGATGCGAGTAAAGCTTTTGAATCTCCAATGAAGGCCTTGAGTTTGTTCTTCATCCTATCTCTCCAGTCATCAAACTCGTTAATAGAAAACATTGGTACCTTGCTTATTAATGAGGTATCCATATGTGAGAAAATAGGAAAGATAAATTGTTTTCGAAAAGTAAGTGATTTTAAGGATCTGATTCAGTTAAAAATACGACTGATTCTTTTTAGAATCAACCGCTCTGATACCACTTGATGGTCCACTTTTAGTATACAGGATACAGCTTGGGAAATGTTTAAGCAACAGGCTGTATGTTTTACTAATCAGAGTGCGTAGCGAAAGTCTTAAAACAGTAAGTTGCTGTCGATACAGCAACTCGGTCTATTCTCCTGTTAGCTTGGTGCGTACAGGGTTTTGCAGTGTATACTTGTGTAAATCACAGTTTATGAAAACAGTACCGGCGAAAGGTAAATAACACAGTATTTAAGTGGTTCGAGTTAAACCCCTCTACATCAACTGGTCCTCCACACATGAGTAAATGTTTATTATAAATACTGCGTACACAACTATGTATTTATAATCAAACCTATCCTTGTATCATTCACATAGATAGATACAAAGACTCGCTATCAACCGTTCACACAGATTGGTTAAAGCTTCCTTCTTGACTTGCTTCTTCACACATAGTTCCAAAGCTCGTCCTTATTCGTCCCACACAGGTCAGAATAACTTGTTGAGTTCACACAGAGCTCCGTTTTTACACAAAGGTAAAAGGTAGGTAACCAGGTAAGAACAGGAGCTTGAATATGAAGCTCTTGAGCTGATGATAGCTGTTCTTGATGACTGAGTATATTTCTTCTTTCTCAGATATGGATTGATGCTAGAAAGAAATATACTTGCTCTTGTAAGCTTGATCTGATGATAATGAATATTCAGTCTTTTGATGGTTTGAATATCTCTGGTAAGCTTGTATGTCTTCTCCTTGGTTCAATGTTTGATCTTCAAACTCTGGGAATATATATAGCCTTCTGAAATATATCTGTTGTGAAAGATCCGTTGAGCAAGATTCTGTGACAACTTGATGGTTGACTTGAATAGACTGAGATCCAGATAAATGCGGGATTTGAAGATTTTTGTCGGTTTCAGTATTTAAATACTTTATCCTTTCAGTATTTAAATACTTCTTTATCACACGGGACTTGACTTTAGCGAATACTAAAGATTCCTTTCCAAACGGTCTTCAGTCCTGTTTCGATGTGAATGCTGTATCCAATTATGCTGTAGGCATATTGGAGTAGTCTGATGGTGTATGGGAAGTTGCAGTGTTCGGATAGCTTCCATACTTGGCGTTTACTTAGGCTTTGTTTCTGTATCTTGGTAGCGCGAGAGCTCGCTGTATGCTGGCGCTATGAGAAGTTCTTCGATACATGATTGATAACTTCGATCAGACTTTTGATACAGCGGCTTGCTGTATGCTGGGCATTTATCATCTTGTTGTATGATAGCTTGCTGTATCAAGCTTTGTTGTTTGGTAATTATCAAAACAATATTGTTTTTCCCAACAAATATATATTCTATATATATATATATATATTTATATTCTATTATTTTTCAAGTAACCGTTTTCAAAATTAATCAACAATCTTAAAGCAATATTTTTTTTGTTTACTTGATTAAAACAGATCTCCTTTCGAAAGTTAAGCTAATATGGATTCTCAAAACCCAACACTGTCCACGGATGTTTCTGGAGGTGTGCCTCATAAAACTGGCTCGGGTTCAGTGACTAGAGGTGCGCCTCTGATAACTGGATCGGGTACAGCTTCGATTCCGATTACTAATTCGGTTTCGGTTCAGGTCAACAATGCGGACAAACCATAGAAATTCAATGGGCAGAATTTCAAGAGATGGCAGCAGAAGATGATGTTCTATCTGACTACTCTAGGCTTATCTCGATTCCTCAAGGAGGACGCGCCAAAATATGACGAAGACAGTGACCAACAAACTCTGATGGCCATTGACGCTTGGAAAACTTCTGACTATCTGTGTCGGAACTATATGATGAATGGCCTTGCCGATTCACTGTACAACGTGTACAGCAGTGCTAATTCAGTAAAGGCATTATGGGACTCACTAGACCGCAAGTACAAGATCGAGGACGCCGGTGCCAAGAAGTGGATTGTTGGAAGGTTTCTCGACTACAAGATGATCAACTCCAAGAATGTGGTGAGTCAGGTACAGGAGTTACAAGTGATCATTCACGAAATCCATGCTGAAGGAATGGTCATTAGCGAATCCTTCCAAGTGGCTGCTGTGATCGAAAAATTGCCCCCGACTTGGAAAGACTTCAAGAATTATCTCAAGCACAAGCGCAAGGAGATGAGCATGGAAGATCTGATCGTTAGACTTCGCATAGAGAAAGACAATCGAGGATCAGAAAAGAAGGTAAATGCTGTTGTGGCAAAGGCCAATATTGTGGAAACTCGACATACATCCAAGAAAGGCAACACTGGAAAGGGAACCAAGCTGGGACCTAAAGGAGGAATTGGGAAAAAGAAGGAAAAATTCCTTGGAAAATGCTACAACTATGAAAAGATGGGTCATAGGGCGGCCTACTGCAGGCTGCCAAAGAAACCAAATAAAAAGGAAGGTAATGCAGCACATCTGATTACCGAACAAGTGGAACATCTTGACTTATGTGCTATGATCTCCAAAGTGAACCTAGTTGGCTCAAATCCTAAAGAGTGGTGGATCGACACTGGAGCAACTAGGCATATATGTTCCAACAAAACTATGTTCTCCTTCTTGGAAGAAACGGATGCCGGCGATATGCTGTATATGGGAAATTCTGCAACCTCAACTATCTTAGGCGAAGGCACGGTGATTTTGAAGATGACGTCTGGAAAGGAAGTGACTCTTAAACGAGTGTTATATGTGCCCGATATCCGCAAGAACTTTATTTCTGGTACCTTGTTGATGAAGCACGACTTTAGATCATTTTTTGAGTCCGATAAAGTTATTTTGTCGAAAAATGGTGTGTTTATAGGCGAGGGATATGAATGTGATGGGCTAGTTAAGCTCAATAAAATAACATAAAAAATACTGAAATGAAGAATTCTTCTTCTTACTTGCTTGAGTCTCCTATTTTATGGCATGCTAGATTAGGACATGTTAATTTTAATGCAATGCGTAGACTAATTGCATTAGATCACATACCAAAGTTTAAAATTGATTTAAATCACAACTGTGAAACTTGTGTAGAGGCAAAATTAACTCGATCTCCATTCCGACAAGTGGAAAGAAACATCAAACCTTTAGAATTAATACATAGCGACCTATGTGATTTGAAGTTTGTTCAAACTAGAGGTGGAAATAAATATTTTATTACTTTTATGGATGATTGTACTAAATATTGCTATGTATACTTGCTTAAAGGCAAAGATAAAGCCATAGAGAAATTCGTTCTCTATAAAACGGAAGTTGAGAATCAATTGAATGCTAAGATAAAAATCTTGAGGAGTGACCGCGGAGGTGAATATGTGGAACCATTTGGCGAATTTTGCTCGTAACATGGGATTATTCATGAAGTCACTGCCCCATATGCACCACAGTCAAATGGCGTGGCGGAACGTAAGAATCGCACTCTGAAAGAGATGATGAATGCGATATTACTAATTTCAGGTCGGCCGCAAAATATGTGGGGGGAGGCCATCTTAACGGCAAATTATCTCTTAAACAAGATATGCCGTAAGAACAGGGACAAAACTCCTTATGAATTGTGGAAAGGAGTCAAGCCTTCCTACAATTACATGAAAGTGTGGGGGTGTCTAGCAAAGGTGCTGATACCTACTCCTAAGAAAGTTAAAATAGGCCCAAAAATGGTTGACTGCATTTTCATTGGATATGCACACAACAGCAATGCTTACCGATTTCTTGTGCATAAATCCAAAGTGCCTGAGATTCACAAGAATACGATTATGGAATCAAGGAATGCATCATTCCTTGAGAATATATTTCCTTGTAAGACTGCAAGTGAGCCTCTTATCTCATCCGAACAGACTTCTGAACTAATGGATGAAGATAATGAAGACCAAATATTGGATAATGAGGACGAACCTAGAAGGAGCAAGAGACAAAAGATGGAGAAATCTTATGGACCAGATTTCATCACCTACTTGATCCAAAAAGCACCTTAGACTTACAAAGAAGCTGTAAGCTCAACGGATGTACCTCTATGGAAGGAGGCTATCAAAGAAGAGATTGATTCTATATTACAGAATCATACTTGAGAACTAGTGGAATTACCTCCTTAGTGTAAACCAGTAGGAAATAAGTGGATTTTCAAGAAGAAATCGAAAGATGGTGCAGTTGATAAATATAAGTCTAGGCTCGTAGCAAAGGGATATAACGAACGTGAAGGCCTAGCATATTTTGACACTTACTCTCCTGTGACAAGAATAACTTCCATCAGGATGATACTTGCCATTGCAGCATTACGAGGCTTAGAAGTTCATCAAATGGATGTTAAGACTGCCTTTCATAATGGGGACTTAGAAGAGGAAATCTACATAGAACAACCCGAGGGGTTCTCTGCTCCTGGACAAGAAAGGAAAGTCTGCAAGCTGGTAAAATCTTTGTACGGATTGAAGAAGGCACCAAAACAGTGGCATAAAAAATTTGATCATGTCATGATAAGCGGTGGCTTCAAAATTAATGAATCCGACAAATGTGTATATGTGAAAGATACAGAAGATGGCTATGTCATATATGTAGATGACTTGCTCATTACAGGCAGTAATGAAAGAATAATCAAATCGACCAAAGACATGTTGAGGTCGAGATTTGATATGAAGGATATGGGACATGCAGATGTAATTTTAGGGATTAAAATCACACGAACGTCGGAAGGTCTCATGCTGAGTCAAGCCCACTATGTGGACAAAATCCTTGAAAGATTTAATAAGGATGACTCTGGCATAGCCAAAACCCAGTGGATATGACGTTGAGACTATCCAAGAATAAGGGTGAGGAGTATCTCAACTTGAGTACTCACGCATAATAGGAAGTCTGATGTACTTGATGATCTATACAAGACCAGATATAGCTTACTCAGTTAGTAGACTAAGTAGATACACGAGCAACCCCGGAAAGAATCACTGGAAGGCGATCATAAAGGTACTAAGATACATAAGGGGTACTCGTGAGTATGGGCTGCACTATACCAAATATCCAGCAGTACTTGAAAGATATAGTGATGCAAATTGGATATCTGATATAAAAGACTCCAAGTCAACAAATAGATATGTATTCACACTAGCCGGTGCAGCAGTGGCATGGAAATCTTCAAAACAGACACTTATATCTCGGTCAATGATGGAATCCGAGTTTATAACCTTAGATAAATGTGTAGAAGAGAGAGAATGGCTACACCATTTTCTAGAAGATATTCCAAGATGGTCTAAGCCTGTGACCGCAATATGTATTCATGCGATAGTCAATCTGCGATTGGCATGGCACAGAGCGTAATGTACAATGGTAAGTCTCGTCACATAATGAGGAGACATAATACCATTAGACAATTGATATCAACAGGAGTTGTCACTATTGATTATGTGTCATCAAAGGATAACATTGCGGATCCGCTAACCAAAGGGTTATCAAGAGACCTTGTTGATAAATCATCAAGAGGAATGGGTCTATTGCCTTGAGCTAATGGTTTTATGGAGGATACCCAACCTAAGATGACTGGAGATCCCAAGATTTGGGTTCAATGGGACAACCAATCCATAAAACTGGGCATGATCACTGTGGGGTTACCCCGAACCAACCATTCCTAGGATGAAAACAGTGATACCTGTAGAGAGAGGTTAAGCTTATGCTTTTAATGATTCTTAAGTCGACAACGTATAGTCGGGTGGAGTAAAATACGGGTTTGCTCAAAACACTTAAAGAGAATCACCTATGTTAGAGAGAAGAGGGGCCGCTTCAAAGGAGAATTGCTAAGGCACAATTCTTTAGAAACTCTCCCAGAACCAGGATGGTGTCCACGGCCAAAATGGGCACAATAATGAGAACAGAACAAATCAGGAAGGGCACTTGTGAAGGATATATGATCACTTACACAAGCGGTCGGACAGTTCAAAGGCATCTAGTCATATTGTCTAGCCAATAAGAAGAATATATCTTTTCGAGGGAAGGTTCAAGGAGCATACTCTACCTATCCTATGCAATACCTAACCGTAGTAACTATCACCAAGTCAACTCCGTGTCTGACGTGTGCTGCTGGACCATCAATCTCATTCATGTGGGGGATTGTTGGAAATATTAGATAAAATAGAGGAAATGGGCTGTTTTGAGCAGCCCACTTGAGAGAAAATTTTGAGTGGGCTCGACTACGAGTTAAAGTCGGGACTTAGTTGGAATACGTAGTACTCCGTACGAGGTTTTCAAAACATGTAAGAACACTTAAAATGATTGAGGTATGAATGAGATATAATGTTCCAAAGCGAACCCTTTAGAAATGAGTTTGGGATGCTATCCCACATTGGAAAAAGAAGGGAAAAATTGTGAGTATATAAGGAGATGTGGACAAAGTCATGTTCAAATAGTGAGACATGTGTGGATGTGTGACTAGGCGCCCCTCGCGCACACACACGCGCGCGCAGCCGCCGCCGCCGTCCGTTTGTCCGGCTCGGCTCGACTCGGTTCGGGTCGGGTCGGTCTCGGTCGAAGGGCGACTTGGGCGAAATGTCTCGGCGTCTCGAAGTTATCTTTTTACTTCAATTTTATTCGGTAAAATTTTATTTTACTGAAAATACCTCAATTAATAAATTCCGAATTTTTTGGATCCGGATAAAATCGAATTAAACAGATTTGGATAAGTATTGAGATACCAATCCTGATCGGTTTAGAGTTCCTCCAGATACCAATCATGATCGGTATAGAGTTCCTCCAGCACACAACCTCCTCCAGCCTTCACCATAAATACCTGGCTTGAGGGGCTCGTTTTTTACACACTTCGACAGCCTTTTCCAGATAGATTTCTTTTTCCTTCTTCATTTTTCTTTCGGATACTTTCAGTCGGTGATAGTAGACAGATTTGTTCTAGTTCGTTGAGGGTGCAACGCATCATCGATTCACTGCATTGAGCTGTTGTTTTATCCTGGGAGGCAGACGTCATACACCGTGGTGAGGGTGAATTTGCTTTAAGGAGACAGATATTCTAGACTCAGCAGCAACCCTTCTGCTCGTTTGCGCGAACAAACTTTTCCTTTTTGCTAACCGATTTTTTGCAGGATTTAGATAAAATATATATTCTATATATATATTTATATTTTGTTATTTTTCAAGTAAACGTTTTCAAAATTAACCAACACTCTTAAAGTGGAATGAATACAATATTACAATCAAATAACCGTTAAGAAAAAAACTAAAAAAAGCATGAAATCAATCATAGAGTACAAAAATCAATTGAATTTTATCAATTTCGATCATACACTTATCATTAATACTTTTACTTCTAAATCTCAACCTTACATTGATATTCAATATATACACAATCAATCTCATCAATCTATATTGTTGAATTATTTAACTAAAAACTTATAAAAATATCCTGAACGTAAACTTTTCACTGGACGGAGCAAAAATTATATTTTCTATCTGAAATATTATATTTTACTTAAAAAATCATCATTTTAAAAATATTAAACTTCATTATTAAATATTTCCAATCAATTCAAACCATGAAAGGGAGAGGAATATGGCAATCGGCAGGGATCCTCTGCAGTGGCTGCAGAGGGCTGTGCAATCCCTGCCGTCCGATCACACACACCCGCACGGGTGTGTGTGTGTGCGTGTCCCATCCGACGCACGGCAGTGCACAACATGGTGCTGTGCACTGCAGGGGATCCCAATCCTATGGCAATTAGCAAACTTTTCACATGGCTCATTGGCTCGATTCTTTATGCAATTGTCTGCAAATTTTGATATGGCGTGCATTTAAGTATTTTATAACTAATGTGATACAGATGTGATCAAATTAGTAGAATTTTTATTGGGCCGTCCATTCAACTTGTCGGAGAATTGGAACCTATACATTTTTTTTCGACCCAGGTTGAATATCAGGTTCGTAGTTCTGGTCCCTCATTTCTACCACCAGTTAAATCGTGGGATGTATCTCAATAACTAGGGTTGAATACAAGTTAATTGATAACACATGCAAGGTCCAACCCCAGAAAAGACCAGAATGCTCCCACCAGAAATTGAACTCACGCTACATGCCTCCAATACAACTTTATGTCCCCCAACTTTGCCACTGAGCTATGCTCCGGGGGACAAACTATGTTGGGTAAATTTTTTTAAATGACTGATTCCACCGCACTGCGGCCCCATACTCCAGAAACCTCCTTCGGCCTGGCCCTACGAGTTAATACCGCTTGGTCCTACGCGTATGAAGATTTTTTTGGAGAACTTCAGTACCATTATTTATTAGTTAAATGACTCGAACACGGAATCTCAACCAACAATATCCGAATCCTTTATCGCTGATGTAATACCCGAGATTTCTGATAAGTATTTGGAACTTATGATATTGTAATTGTTGTACTTGATCTGAGTATTATTCTCCGTATTTCATAATCCGATGTTGTCGAGCGTATGATTTCATGTATGTGATTTAAAAATTGTAATTCTACGCATATAGCGCACGCTATCGTCTATGTGTAGCGTACGCTAACATGGATTCATAGCGCACGCTACAAAGGAACATTAGCGCACGCTATGCGTGGTCAATTTGATTGAGACGTGCGGTAGGTGAGATCTGGCCGGGGACCCCTGTCGGATTGTGTCGGGATGAACCTGGACGGCTTTCGGGAAAAGCCAAGTCAACGCCTTAGCGTACGCTACAGGCATGTGCATAGCGCGCGCTAAGCGTTGAGTACAGTTAAGTCAGTGAGCCGTTAGCGCACGCTACGAGCAGGGACTAGCGCACGCTAATAGCCATTTCTTATAAATAGGACAGCATCCTATTCGTGATTTCAGTTCTTTCTTTTCCCATACCCGAATTCTTACACTTAGAACATAACTTCCTTCATCCTAAACACTTCATATCAACATCCTAGCTCGTGATTGAAGATCGTATATCGTTGGAGATTGGTGTCTGCTTCTGTTGGATTGCTTCGATTTTCCTCCGTGTTCTTCACTACTTTGAGGTAGGTGATTCTTCACCGATATTAGTAATGTTCTTAAGGACGTTTGATCATGTTTTGATAGCCAGTTATTTCGTTTATAATCGGTCATCACATGTTAGAAGGATACTTTTTGACGTATCGGCACTATATATCGTATGAACCCTTGAACCTTTTTAGTAATTGGACTCCTAGCATTTTCAAACCGATTTGTGATCAGTAGATGGAGATTTTCAAGTTCTTATGCGTTTATATAGAAGGATCGTACGTTTTGAGACTTATATCGGATTGAACTCAGAATATACCTTGAAGATCTAAGATGAACTATGGTGTTGTGATGATTATACGTATCTTTGCATCGCATGGTCATTTAGTACGTATAGAACTTTCACAAGCCTTATTAGCATGATATGTTCGAGGATGACTGGTTTTATCACCATAGAATTTATGAGTTCATCACCATTCAATCCAGTTTTCTGTATGTAGTAATCTGCCATGCAAGGTTAGCGCACGCTAACATACGTAAGTTAACGTGCGCTATCGGGGATAAGTTAACGCATGATACGTATGTAACGTACGTTATGATGTCAGCCGAGTCAAACTTTCAGTCCGTGGATAGCGTACGCTAGGCTTATACGATAGCGTACGCTAACAGGCAGGCTTAGCGCACGTTACGTAGAGTACGTAGCGCACGCTAAGCAGTCCAGGCAGATTGTTTATTTTGAGCTTTTAGGCCGTAGACCGAATTGTTAGGCCATCGTTCGACTTGAGATGATTTGTATATCATTCCTTTTGTTAAGGTTCGAGCTTGCTACGTTGATCGAAGGAGGCGGCCTTCGAGTGTGTTGAGATCATTGAAGTATTTCGTTCTTGCCATCTTCGAGGCAAGTATCGTAATATATTAATATTGGTATTTTGAGCATGCGTGTGATTTTTCATGCTGTTGAACATGAGATTTATTACGTTGAATTGTCATGATATTCGTTATCTAGTGTTTGTATGTTCATGTTGATGAACATAATGATTTGGCATATGTGTATGCATGAGTGGTGTTTGTGTACGTTGTACGATCTATGCTGAGGGTGCTGGATCGGATGTCCACCTCGTGTTGGTCCAACGGGATCATCTTGGGATCTAGGCTGAGGGCGCTGGATCATTGGACGGGTTACTTTCACCTCGTGTTGGTCCGACGGGATCATCTTGGGATCTATCTTTGAGGCCGGATCATTGGAATACCCATGCTGTGTTAATGGAATCTTGTGGATTCGCATTGTCGGATTCCGGTAGCGGAAGTCCGTGTGGTGTATCTTGTTATGTATTGTTGATGCATATTCGAATTGTTTAATATGATACTTGTACTATCATCGTTTTGCTAACCCCTTCGGGGGTGGACATTTGTTTTGATGTTCAGGTAGCCGAGGAGCAGGGAAACAGCCACAGTACCGACGTGACGACAAAGGGGTTCAGTGATGTTTGTTGTTGTTGGTGATTTGTTTTCTTGTTTTGAGTTCAGTACTCGAGTACGCGTGTCGTATTAAGATTATTTCGATATGGTTGTATAATTTACTCGTTGAACCAGTTGTTCGGTTTTACAACTTGAATTTCCGTTGATGATGATGTCTTATATTTACCTTTCTTGTAAATTAGCCTTGTAAATCCTTACTTAAAGGGTTTACGGCGCTGTAATTATTCCGAATATCTCGGGGTGTTACAGAATATGGTATCGGAGCTAAGATTTATGGATATCTTGGCAGTCGGGTTTTAAGTTGGGTCTGTTTACGTTATTGGTTTACGAGTCGTTCGTAACATCACTGTTCAGCCAAAAGTCGTCATGTGGACCGTGGTTGTAAGTCTCCTAATCTCTTATACTACCGTTTTACTTAATTACTGTTTTGTGAGTATTGACGGACTTTATTTCGAAAACTTTGTCCTGGATATTGAGGAATTGTGTTTACAGTATGTTGAGAGGAGGACGTGGACGCGGACGCGGTCGTGGACGCGGACGGGGTAACATGAGACAGGAGGATTCCGCAACTACCCCGGAATTATCAGCTAGTCGAACTGATTCCCATTCTAGGGGGCAGCAAGGATCAGCGAATGAGGACGTAAATCCTAACATACCGGGAGTGCTTCAACAGGTGGTGGCGCAGATAAACCAGTTCGCCCAGGTAGTCGACCGCATGCAGACGGCGATGGGACAACAGCACCACGAGGATAACCGGGGAGACAAGTGGCTCGCTGAGGTGGTCAAATTGCACCTGCCAAAATTTGACGGAGCTGCGGAGGCAATTACTTGGGATCACTGGCTCAAGGAGTTAGAGAAGATTTTCGCGGGTCTTAACTGTCCCGAGGACCGGAAGGTTCCCATTGCCCAGTATTTTCTGACTGGGGAGGCCTCTGATTGGTGGGAAGCTATCCGACCTGAGAATCATAATGCGGACTGGACAGAATTCAAATTAATGATGGAAGCACAGTATTGTCCTCGTCCAGTTAGAGAGGCAAAGATCCGAGAGTTTTTCTCACCACAGAGTTCGGAAGCATCTGTGACAGATGTAATCAAAACTTTTAATCATCAGCTGACTAGTGTGCGACACTTGGTCGAACGGAGGCGGAAAAGATTTTTCATTTCGATATGCGGATGAAGCCGAGATTCAAAGAAGACATGTCGGATTCGAGTGTACTACGTTGCGACAATATCAAGATAAAGCGCTGGCCTACGACATGAAAGAGGCGGCGGTGGAGAAATCAGTGGAGGCAAAGAAGCAGAAGGTGACCGGTAACTTTTCAGAAAACAAGAGTGGTGGGCCCCGCAAGGGCCAGTCTTCCTTTTATTCGGCTAGGAAACCTCCACATCCTTCTAGAGGTGGGAAGAAGTACCGAACTACATCAGCGGTTTCAGACGCATCAAAGAAATGCTACAATTGTGGTCGAGCAGGGCATATTCGACGTGATTGCCCCGCATCCTCTGTGACTTGTTATGATTGTGGACAAGAAGGGCACCGTGCGGCCTTCTGTGGAGTTGCTACTAGATCTTTTGGTACTCGCACTCCAGCGCCAGTTCCGAAGGAGACAAGTGTGAACCAGACGCAGCAGAGTGGATTTCAGCAGCAGAACGTCGGGAAGAGAGAGACATCCAGTGCTGGGTCCGTTCCTCCGCGCCTGTACGAGATGAGGACATCTGACGATCAGAACACTGCTGTTGCATCAGGTACGATTCAGATCCTTTTGCAACCAGTTAGTGTTTTATTCGATTCCGGAGCTACACATTCTTTTGTATCATTGAACTGTGTAAATCGTTTAAAAATCTCGTGCTTATCTGATTGTGAACCATATGTTGTGGGTTTGCCGAGTGGAGAGAGAATTGTGGGAACCCTAGAGGCTAGAGATTTTCCAGTGTCTATAGGAGGGAGAGATTGGCCATCGAATCTTATTGTAGTTGACATCTACGGTGACGATTTAATTCTCCGAGACGATTGGCTCAACCGTTATGGATCTATTCTGAATTACCGAGAGAGAGTAATTTTTATCATTGCTGATGACGGATCTGAACACTTATTCCGAGGATGGAGACCAGGAAGCTCGGGAAAATTGATCAAAGCAATGAAAGCCGTGAAATTACTGAAGCAGGGATGTCACGGACTTTGGTGCTATGCCATGAGGAAAGAGGAAGGAGTAGAGCTCTCGTCTATTTCAGTTGTGAATGAGTTCTCAGATGTATTTCCTGACGAACTACCTGGGTTACCTCCGCAAAGAGAAGTGGAATTCACTATTGAATTAGAGCCTGGAGCAGCTCCTATTTCCAGAGTACCATACCGCATGGCGCCAACCGAGATGTATGAACTCAAGAAGCAACTGGAGGAATTGTTACAGAAGGGCTATATTCAACCTAGCGTTTCTCCTTGGGGAGCGCCCGTTCTCTTTGTCCGGAAGAAAGACGGATCCCTCCGACTGTGTATTGATTACAGGGAGCTCAATAAGATGACGATCAAGAATAAGTATCCTCTACCTCGGATCGACGACTTGTTTGATCAACTGCAAGGGGCAAGGGTATTCTCGAAGATTGACTTGCGATCAGGATACCACCAGTTGAGAATTAAGGAATCGGATATATCAAAGTCTGCTTTCAGGTCCCGGTACGGACATTATGAATTCGTAGTGATGCCGTTTGGACTTACCAATGCTCCTGTAGTGTTCATGCAATTGATGAATCGGGTATTCTTGGAATACTTGGATAAATTTGTGGTCGTCTTCATTGATGACATCTTGATATATTCGAGGGACGCAGAGGAACATGCCGAACATTTGCGTGTGGTTTTGAGAACCTTGAGGAAGGAACAGCTGTATGCAAAGCTTTCTAAATGCGAGTTCTGGCTCAGGGAGGTAACTTTCCTCGGGCATGTGATATCAGCTGACGGAGTTCAGGTGGACCCGAAGAAAGTCGAATCAATCTTGGAATGGGAGGCTCCTATTAACGTGAAAGAAGTACGGAGTTTCTTAGGACTTGCTGGATATTATCGCCGCTTTGTAGAAGGATTTTCGAAGATTTCTCGTCCGCTAACTCAGCTGTTACAGAAAACTCAAAAGTTTAAGTGGGACGAGAAATGCCAGGCTGGTTTTGATGAGCTTAAGAAGAGACTAACGACAGCACCTATATTAGCATTACCAGATGGAACTGATGGGTTCATGGTGTACAGCGACGCCTCAAATCAGGGTCTGGGATGTGTGTTGATGCAAAGAGATAAGGTGATTGCCTATGCTTCTCGGCAGTTGAAACCATACGAGGTTAACTACCCGACTCATGATCTGGAGTTAGCAGTTGTGGTCTTTGCATTGAAAATTTGGAGACATTATTTGTATGGCACTCATTGTCAGATATTTACCGATCATAAGAGCCTCAAGTACATTTTCAGTCAGAAAGAATTAAACATGAGGCAGAGAAGGTGGCTGGAATTGATCAAGGATTACGACTTGGAGATTCTCTAACATCCAGGGAAAGCAAACGTAGTAGCTGATGCATTGAGCCGTAAACCTGTTTCTCTTCGAGTGTTGGGAGCACTTACATCCCAAAACAGCATTCAACGAGAACTGATCCGCGAAGGGATTGAAGTATGGGCACCAGGAATCCAAGGGCAACTTTATGTGATGGAACTGACTTCATCACTAGTCGAGGAGATCAAGTCTAAGCAGTTGAACGATTCTCTGATCCTTCGATTATGTGACGAAGTAAAGAAAGGAAAAGCCCCAGGATTCGTGTTACAAGACGATGGAGTTCTGAGATTTCAGAGTTGACTTTGCGTTCCCGATGATGATGATCTGAGACAGACTATTCTGAAGGAAGCTCACAGCGCGCCCTATTCTATTCACCCGGGCAGCAGTAAGATGTATAAAGATTTAAAACAAAACTTCTGGTGGGGGAATATGAAGAAGGATGTAGCAGAGTATGTTTCGAGGTGCTTAACTTGTCAGCAAGTTAAGATTGAACATCAGCGACCTGCCGGAATGTTAAAGCCGCTTCCAATCCCTGAATGGAAGTGGGAGGACATCTCGATGGATTTCATCACCAGTATGCCAAGGACTAGAACGGTAATGAACATGATTTGGGTTGTAGTTGATCGACTAACCAAGTCGGCTCATTTCCTAGGAATTAAAGATACATGGGGACCCGAGAGATTGGCACGAGTATTTATTGCGGAGATAGTCAGATTGATGGGACGCCGAAGACCATTATTTCGGATCGAGATGGTCGCTTCGTGTCGCACTTCTGGAAAGCAGTTCACAGGGCTTTGGGGACTGAGCTCAACTTTAGTATGGCTTATCATCCCCAAACAGACGGTCAGTCCGAAAGGACTATACAAAAAGTAGAAGACATGCTTAGAGCTTGTGCATTAGATTGGTCAACTGATTGGGAAGTTCACTTGCCCTTGATCGAGTTCACCTATAATAATAGTTGGCATGCTTCTATTAAGATGGCACCATTTGAAGCTTTGTACGGGAGAAGATGCCGATCACCCCTATGTTGGGATGATTCTTCGGATTTGATCGGAACGGAACCAGAATTGATAATTCAGACTCAAGAAAAGATAGCTTTGATTCGAGAAAGACTGTTGACTGCCCAGAGTCGACAAAAGTCTTACGCAAACGTACGTCGTCGTCCTCTAGAGTTCGAAGTTGGGGAACATGTGCTATTGAAGGTGTCTCCTACACGAGGGATTTTCCGTTTTGGGAGGAGAGGCAAGCTTAGTCCAAGATATATCGGACCATTCGAGATCCTCGAGAGGGTTGGAGATTTAGCATACAGGTTGGCCTTACCGCCATCGCTGAGTCACGTTCACAATGTGTTTCACGTATCCCAACTGCGGAAGTATGTACGGACCCGATCCGTCATTGATTTCGACGAGATCGAGATAGCTAATGATGGCACCTTCGAAGAGAGACCAATCAAGATACTTGAGAGTCGGATCAAACAATTGAGGAATAAACCAATACACTTGGTTAAAGTATAATGGTCACGACACGGAGTCGAAGAGGCCACTTGGGAAACGGAGGACAGTATGAAGGCTAGATATCCAGAGTTGTTTTCATCTTAAGTTTCGGGACGAAACTTCTTTTTAGGGAGGAAGGATGTAATACCCGAGATTTCTGATAAGTATTTGGAACTTGTGATATTGTAATTGTTGTACTTGATCTGAGTATTATTCTCCGTATTTCATAATCCGATGTTGTCGAGCGTATAATTTCATGTATGTGATTTAAAAATTGTAATTCTACGCATGTAGCGCACGCTATCGTCTATGTGTAGCGTACGCTAACATGGATTCATAGCGCATGCTACAAAGGAACATTAGCGCACGCTATGCGTGGTCAATTTGATTGAGACGTGCGGTAGGTGAGATCTGGCCGGGGACCCCTGTCAGATTGTGTCGGGATGAACCTGGACGACTTTCGGGAAAAGCCAAGTCAACGCCTTAGCGCACGCTACAGGTATGTGCATAGCGCGTGCTAAGCGTTGAGTACAGTTAAGTCAGTGAGCCGTTAGCACACGCTACGAGCAGGGACTAGCGCGCGCTAATAGCCATTTCTTATAAATAGGACAGCATCCTATTCGTGATTTCAGTTCTTTCTTCTCCCATACCCGAATTCTTACACTTAGAACATAACTTCCTTCATCCTAAACACTTCATATCAACATCCTAGCTCGTGATTGAAGATCGTATATCGTTGGAGATTGGTGTTCAAGCCTTCGGTGTTGGATTGCTTCGATTTTCCTCCGTGTTCTTCACTACTTTGAGGTAGGTGATTCTTCACCGATATTAGTAATGTTCTTAAGGACGTTTGATCATGTTTTGATAGCTAGTTATTTCGTTTATAATCGGTCATCACATGTTAGAAGGATACTTTTTGACGTATCGGCACTATATATCGTATGAACCCTTGAACCTTTTTAGTAATTAGACTCCTAGCATTTTCAAACCGATTTGTGATCAGTAGATGGAGATTTTCAAGTTCTTATGCGTTTATATAGAAGGATCGTACGTTTTGAGACTTATATCGGATTGAACTCAGAATATACCTTGAAGATCTAAGATGAACTATGGTGTTGTGATGATTATACGTATCTTTGCATCGCATGGTCATTTAGTACGTATAGAACTTTCACAAGCCTTATTAGCATGATATGTTCGAGGATGACTGGTTTTATCACCATAGAATTTATGAGTTCATCACCATTCAATCCAGCTTTTACGTATGTAATGTCGCCATGCAAGGTTAGCGCACGCTAACATACGTAAGTTAACGTGCACTATCGGGGATAAGTTAACGCATGATACGTACGTAACGTACGTTATGATGTCAGCCGAGTCAAACTGTCAGTCCGTGGCTAGCGTACGCTAGGCTTATACGATAGCGTACGTTAACAGGCAAGCTTAGCGCACGTTACGTAGAGTACGTAGCGCACGCTAAGCAGTCCAGGCAGATTGTTTATTTTGAGCTTTTGGGTCGTAGACCGAATTGTTAGGCCATCGTTCGACTTGAGATGATTTGTATATCATTCTTTTTGTTAAGGTTCGAGCTTGCTACGTTGATCGAAGGAGGCGGCCTTCGAGTGTGTTGAGATCATTGAAGTATTTCGTTCTTGCCATCTTCGAGGCAAGTATCGTAATATATTAATATTGGTATTTTGAGCATGCGTGTGATTTTTCAGGCTGTTGAACATGAGATTTATTACGTTGAATTGTCATGATATTCGTTATCTAGTGTTTGTATGTTCATGTTGATGAACATAATGATTTGGCATATGTGTATGCATGAGTTGTGTTTGTGTACGTTGTACGATCTATGCTGAGGGCGCTGGATCGGATGCCCACCTCGTGTTGGTCCGACGGGATCATCTTGGGATCTAGGCTGAGGGCGCTGGATCATTGGACGGGTTACTTCCACCTCGTGTTGGTCCGACGGGATCATCTTGGGATCTATGCTGAGGGCGCTGGATCATTGGAATACCCATGCTGTGTTAATGGAATCTTGTGGATTCGCATTGTCGGATTCCGGTAGCGGAAGTCCGTGTGGTGTATCTTGTTATGTATTATTGATGCATATTCGAATTGTTTAATATGATACTTGTACTAGCATCGTTTTGATAACTCCTTCGGGGGTGAACATTTGTTTTGATGTTCAGGTAGCCGAGGAGCAGGGAAACAGCCACAGTACCGACGTGACGACGAAGGGGTTCAGTGATGTTTGTTGTTGTTGGTGATTTGTTTTCTTGTTTTGAGTTCAGTACTCGAGTACGCGTGTCATATTAAAATTATTTCGATATGGTTGTATAATTTACTCGTTGAACCAGTTGTTCGGTTTTGCAACTTGAATTTCCGATGATGATGATGTCTTATATTTACCTTTCTTTTAAATTAGCCTTGTAAATCCTTACTTAAAGGGTTTACGGCGCTGTAATTATTCCGAATATCTCGGGGTGTTACACTGGAGGCAAAGGCTCCTGACGAACCCTATACATTTTTTTTAAGAGTGGGACTACAGTAGTACCAATTGTTTTTTTTATTCTGTGGTTCATTTTGTGCTTTGTTTAGTTTGTCCTAATTGGTTATTTGTCTGTAATTTTTTTTTGGATTCATTTGTCTGTAATACTATTTTTTATTCATGATTGTAATATTTTATTCATTCCAATTTACGAGTCTATATTGATTAAGGTGTGATTTTTTTAATTATTATTTTGCTTTATCTTAACTACTACTTCGTCCGTACCATTGAAAGTTTGGGAGGGTGTATATTGGATTAATTTTAAGTAATAATTGATATAGTTAATGATGATAAATGATGCATTGTTGAAATTAGTAGTAGAAACTATCAATGATGAGTACATGATAGAGATTAAAAAATAAAATGTATTGTTTAATGTGATTGTTTAAACGTGATAAATGTGTTGGAACTGTTATAAAATCGAAATATTATAGAGAGAGAGAGAATTTAGAGAGAGAATAGAGAATGATTCTCAGGTGTGTTTTTCATTAATAACTGAAGTCCTATTTATAGGAAAACTTCAGATGGCACAATCGTAATTACATAATTGCATCAAGGGCATAATAGTCATTCACACTATAAAAAACAAAAGGGTAATTGAAACGTCACTTTCATGGTATATTATAACACTCCCCCTTGAATGACTATTTACATAAATATCTGGTGAACTAGTTTGAAGAAAAACCCAATGGGAGAAAAACTTTCAAACTGTTTGTATTGGAGCTTGTGGCAATCATATCATGTTGCATCATAATGTTGGTAGGAAATCTCAGTTGGATAAAACTTCATCAATCTGTAATCTCGTAAATTTGCTCCCCCTTATCTTGATAATTCTTGTATGAGTATTCTTGTGCCGTCTCAGTAAAACCTCGTGGGACAAAAACTGCGTGAATCTGTCATGTATATCATTCATTGTTGGTGGAGTATCCACGTGTTGCCTCATTAAAACCTTGTCAAGAAAACCCAGTGGGAAAAACTTGATTGAAGGAAAAAGCGTACAAATACTCCTTCTATTTTCAAGCTTTGAGGAATAATCTTGATCTTTGTAGTGTTCCTCATTATGCCATGAATATGTCTCGTTAAAACCTTATTAGGAAAAACCCAATGGAAAAAATCCTAATGAAGGAAAAAGAGTACATTATTCATACTAATACGCTATTCCAGTTGCCTCATTAAAAACCTTGCTAGAAAAACCCAATGGGACAAAATCTCAGTCAAGGGAAAAAGAGTGCAACGCGTATTTTATAAATATGCCCCAGGCATTTCAATAATCCTCCAAGGATGAGTATCATACTCAGTGCAGTTTGTAATATCAAACTCATATTCTTTGCAATATATTCCAAATCTCTTTTGGAGATTCCATATTAGTTATGATTAAGCTGCCTCGTTAAAAACCTTGCTGGGAAAACCCAGTGGGATAAAACCTCAGTCAAGAAAAAGAGTACAACATATAATTTTCATTCACAACACTTTATTTTGAGTGACTGCATACACTGATAATATGTTCAAAATCTCCTCACGAGTCACTTTCAGTTAGCCCATATGTTTCATTTTATTATAAGGGCATATATTTCAATTTCGATGGATTTCAATATTCTCATTTTCACAAATCATGGATTATAATATCCTCATTTCCAATATCCAAATTTCAAGAGTCATGGATATCCTCATATTTATCAATATCCTCTTTCCAATTATTGATATCCTCATTTCATTCATAGCGCTATATTGTGTCTACACTTTTCAATATTTATTTCCTCATGGCAACATAACTTGCCGAGATATCTCATTATCAATCATCTATTGGGATTACACATTGTGGTTATGACTATATACTTCTCAAAAGTATATGCCTCCTTTTATCATTTACTTTGATTCTATTTGGGGAATTATTATGTATTTATCAAAGCAGTTGTAGTTGGTATCAAAGATTAATAATCTATCATGCATCTTTGAACTTCATGTTCATATAATTGTGAGGATATAATGTGATGCATTTCGCATATTTTCAACTACCAATACTCCCCCTCATGTTGAGAGATTTCTTGAGCACCAAACACATATGCCAGTATCTTAGTATTCATCTCCAGTCATGGGAATTTATATATTATATTCTCGATATTGGCTGGAGGACTTCGAATAGTATGCCAATTAGTATCCCACTCGTATGCGCATATCTTGATCCTTTCTGGGATCTATTCAAGTTTATTTGGGATATATTACTAGCTTAATCTGATCTGGAATATATGCTCAAATCGTGAGCAAATCATCGCATAAAATTCTGATTACGAGTCATACACATGTGACTATCTAGTGGATCCATAATATCTAGTAGTTCACATGTAGAGGAATTGGGCCCATACTCCCCCTTAATATATTCCAAATTTATTAGGGATTTATTCCCAATATTAGCTAGTAGTGATATTAATCGAGAATAAATATTTGAAGACATGATGTGTCTATATCACCATATAGATATTTTTACCGGCATATCACATCATCTTTCGGTGCCATTATTGCACATCATTATCAACATGGAGTCGCTGCTCCCACATGTCATATTATATTCATTATTCAAATATAGAGCCGTAGTTCATACGCTTCAGGATGCATAGTCAAATCTCATATGCGTAATTCCAATCTATAAATAGATTATCATTGTATTCACAAAATTCACCCATACCGAGGGTCTGAATATCATAATGGATTCAATGCTTTCGAATCTTCGTAAATATTATCCATCTGTTCCAGTGAATATCATAAAAAGAATTTATCGAGCTCGACTCGAAAGATTAAGGGTGCTAATGAGAAATGGCATCCCAGAAGATATTCGATGGTTGATCGAAGCACAAGTTCGATTATCTGGTGAATTTTCAAATTCATTTAAGTACATGATAGGTACAGGTAAAAGTAGTTTTGCAAATAAACGGAGAGCAAAAAGATTAGATGTGTGCTATAAATGTGCTCGGTGGATATGTGACACACGATGCAAATCTGTGGGGTTTGTATCCAAAAATCGAGAAGATAAAATAGCATTTATCAATGATGGATTGAGTAAGGAATCTATGAATCATGATATTCAACAGATTCTTGATGCACATCCCAGTGGATACGTTCATCGTGACTAATGGCTTTGTGGATACAATTTAAGGATGAACGGGAACGTTATAGTCATGAAAAATTAGTCTCAAAAGATCCAGTTTGTAAGTTCGTTATGTCAAAGTTGGTATAAGGTAATAGAAAAATAATGCAAGTTGATGAATATTATTTTTCCAATATTTAAATTTTTTAGCTGCCAAACGGTAACGTCATTTTCATTGAAAAATATAATATCATATCTTTCGTTTTCTTTTGCAATTTTTTCAAAAGTAATGACTTGTCCACCGCTCCTTTTTCAATGAAAATAGTGAGGTCATTTGTCGTTTAGTAAGAAGTTTGTTCTTTAAATTTGGGATCTACAAATCAGAAAATGTATCTCTCATAAAAGTATTTTGAAAGTCTAGTGTAGAAAGATGGAGTTCTCAGAATCCTCATATAGATCTCATCTAATTAAAACTATATGTATTTTAGGTGGATCCAAAATGATAGGTCATATCCAGCATATAGATATGGCATATCAATTCGTAAAAGAATTAGGAAAACACAAAATCGATATATTGTATGGTGGGAGTAATTATAGATTTTTGGGTTATCTTTTAAGCTGCACAAAATGGGAGAATAAGTGTAACAAGTGTCTTACACTATTCCACAGTTAGAACCAGTAGTATAGGGGGTTCAACTGGGTTGATGATTCAAGCTGTGCATGATAGTTTGATGTATGTGGTGAATAATAGTGATGCATTTATTGTTCTTCCAGGTGGCTATGGCACACTCAATGAGATATTCAACATCACATCATGGGCTGAGCGGGACTTCCATACCAAACCTATAGGTTTGGTGAATATTAATAATTTCTTCAGCGATTTGCTTGCCTTTCTGGATCAAGGAGTAGATCACAAGTTTATATCTCAGCCATCACGAGATATAATAATATGTGCTGACACTCTGACACTGTTGCTGATCTACTTATAAAGTTTCAGGCATATATTTCACTTAAGAATTTGGAAGTCAAAGCTCATCAGTCAGAGAGTATTGGCGCCAAAAGAAAAAGAAGTTTAGATCATTTAGATTTTTCATTATAAACCCTGATGCCAGGGGTGGCAGAGTTACGGAGTTTTATACTCTCGAGACGCACCCATTTTCTTTTTATGGGTTTCATAAGTATTTTCTTTTTCGCGTTTCATATTGTCGAGTGTTTACTGCCTTTCAGCTAGTTTCGATATTTTCACTTCGACTGTTGTGCGTTTCCTCCAGCAATAATAAGATCATATTTTGCCTTTATACAAATACATTATTATCACGATTATGTGATATATGTTTCTCCATAAATATTGTCAATCAATATAATTTTAATGATCCCACCATGTGATATAATCAACATGGGATTTATTGAGCAATTATTTTTCAGTGACATCTTTTCATATCAGTTGTCAAATGATCCCACCATGCAGTGTATTTACATGGGATTTTCTTTAATTAATCGGTGATAGCTTTTGGTATCACTTTCTCAATTTTCTCCGTTCGTGTTTAATAATTATGGAGATCGGATATTTATTTCCATCAACTGCTTCTTCGTCGAGAGCAGGATTTGAATCATTGATCAACTACTTATTCAGAGTAGGATTTATTTCTTTCAACTGCTTCTTCAGAGCAGGATTTAGATAATCGATCAACTACTTCTTCAGAGTATGATTTATTTTTTATCAACTGCTTCTTCGAGAGCAGAATTTAGATAATCGATCAACTACTTCTCCAGAGTAGGATTTATTTTTTATCAACTGCTTCTTCGAGAGCAGAACTTAGATAATCGATCAACTACTTCTCCAGAGTAGGATTTATTTTTTATCAACTGCTTCTCAAGAGCAGGATTTATGAACTATTCATGTGGTATAACCAACCAAGATGGTGATATATAATATATAAATTGCATACGTAAAACAATCCATCTTGTAATAATTGAACTCATCACATGGGAGGTATTGTAATTATAGAAAATAAAATTCGATAAATGTGTGGTTTCAAACCACCACTTTGAGATAAATAAGATATAGAAACAAAAATAATTAACTGCTTTTACCAGAGTAGGATCGTCCAATCAATTTCTTAAAATATAGTCATCGTCAATATATAGGTCGAAATATCGAATGCCGTTAATAGCAAGTATAAGAGTATGTATAAATCTTTGCGGTTTCCGGAGTTGGATATTAATTCGTACATTGTAATACATTTAATAATAACATATATGAAAAGAATTAACACTCATATCAATATTAGTGTCAAATTGAAGCTATCGTAAAATGGATCACGATGGTATCAAGAAAAATTAATTCTGATAGCATATGTATCTTACATGTAAGAAAAACGAAGGTATGATTCAATAAATTAAAAGAATATTTTATTTTTTTATTATTTTATTGATTTTCTTGTCCCTGACTTCAAATTGTGATTTTTTTTTGTGAACGACCTCGGCTTGTCCTCCTTTTTTTTTGTTTGTTTGTTATTCTTTATTCTTCTCCGACGTTTCGCTTTAAATTTTTTTTTTCATTTTTATGGTTACCAGTTTTGATATTCCTTCAGCTCCGCCAAACCACAAAATTTCTACAATTATTATTATCATTTATAGTTTTTCTTGGCTTAGAATATGTACCTGTCTCCCGGGATGGATTTGGTGCAGGTAGTGTTGATTGGGGTTGTTGGCAACGGGCGCGGCACAGATCGGGGGCGTAAGGTTCGTTACGGGTTTAACTTCCTCTTCGGCTTGGTCAACGCTGTTGCGTCCGCCAGTCAATACCACTGCTGTCGCTGGTCAACGCCGCTGCTTCTCACAGTTTGCTGTTCTATTTTTTTATTTCGACTCAGAGAATGGTCCTCGGTACCAATACATCATAAATATCATCATCGTCATACATTACCGGATTAGCTCGTTTCTCTGGTCGTGATTTTCGAACCGATGAATTTGAGGATCGTCAGAGATATATGTGGGATTTCCGGCCTTGGAGGCCCGATCACGAGAGTTTGAGGTGAAAATGGCGGCCTTCTTGGGGGAATCCACGATGAGATCGGAGGTCCTTGAGTGAGAGTTAGGGCAGAAGGCTGAGAGTCGGGTTCTTGGATTCCAGATGAGAGTCGAATGAAACTGGATTTGGATTTCCAGGACTCAAATATGGATTTTTTTTATTTTCAAGGCTTCATCTCGGCCATGTTCTTTTCGATATTTGTTTGTGTTCGTAATAATCTGATTTCTGATACAGGAGATCATCTACAGGATGCAACTGTAGAGCATACTCTCGACATATTACTCAAACGGTTAGAGTCGTGCTGATAACGTGTTATAAAATCGAAATATTATAGAGAGAGAATTTAGAGAGAGAATAGAGAATGATTCTCATGTGTGTTTTTCATTAATAACTGAAGTCCTATTTATAGGAAAACTTCAGATGGCAAAATCGTAATTACATAATTACATCAAGGGCATAATAGTCATTCACACTAAAAAAAACAAAAGGGTAATTGAAACGTCACTTTCATGGTATATTATAACAGGAACAATATTTTTCATAAACTAATTTTGAACATTTTGATGATGTTTTACAAAGCAACATTAACATTCCATATTTTCATTATATAACGTACGTAACATAATGTTCCCAACGTACGTAACAAACCGTTCCTAACGTACGTAACAAACCATCATAACGTACGTAACATTAACATCTGCACTAAGTATTTTGAATGCAGGTAACTTACGTAATACCTATTGTATAACGTACGTAATATTCGAAAATCAGCCCGTTGCACGGAGTCAACAAATAAGTCATCGAATGTTGCAATAAAGTCATCGGATCCAACGGATATGAAGACCAAGCATAACGTACGTAATGTGTAATACATAACGTACTAACAGGTTTCAGCCAGGAGTCTGCCCATTTCCTTATACATCATTACGGCTGTTACACGTAAGGTGTAACGTACGTTACATGGCTTACGTACGTAACGTAAGTTACTTAACATACGTAACACAGGCATACTATTCCAACGGGAAAATGGCTCCAAGAGGCTATAAATACATGACATCCAAGGTGTTGAGACATACAAGAATTCACCAGAGTTTACAAGCATACACAAGCAATTTCTGAGCATACCAAGCTATCATTATACTCTGAAAAGATTATTCTGATACGAGAAGAATTATTCTATCAATACGATATCTACATTTTCGTATCATCTTTTGTAAAGACGAGTTCCCTTACTCGCAACTTTTGTTGAGTTATTGTGAGGTTGTCTTGTATCCTTAAAAACAAGAGAGATTCTAGTGAGGTTGTTCTTGATCCCGGAAATCAAGAAACTGTAAAAGTTCGGCACTAATCTTGAGAGTGCTATTGTAAGAGTTGACACTAAACTAAAAAGTGCATTCAAGGTTTTAGAAAAGTCCTAGTCGATAACATTAGGTAGGGGACGTAGGCTTCGTTAATAGCCGAACCTCTCGAACAAATTCGTGTGTTCTTTCCTTTCCACACTCCTATTATAAATAGCTTCCGCACAAAAAGAGTTCAAAACTCTAATCCGCACTATTCAACCCCCTTCTAGTGGCGGTACCAATCCAACAAAATGTACTTATAAAAGAACAAAAAATAGGTAAATATAAAACTTTGAACAAGACGGGGAGAATACGTTCTAAACTGGAAAGTGTTGGGATCGTAAACTTATAATAAACATGTAAATTGTTACATACTACATTGAGAAATATAAGTAGTTTAGAAGGAAAAATACTGTAGGTTGAACTAAAAGGAATATATGAGTACAGTTTTAAAAAGAAGCATCACAAGTTAATTGGATAACATTTATTCTATTTAATAAAAATATTTTCTCCTAGAAATGTTGATGGAAATATTTGGTTCGAGAATTGTAGAAGTGTATAGGCTGCTGATTAAACTGTGTATTACTTTAGCCCTTGTGCGAGCTCCTTGTACGTTTGAGAGGTGTTCTTTAATAAAATGACTTTTCCGCCTATTTAAAAAAAAAAAAAAGAACATTTATCTAAGTACACTCACTGGGTCTCAAAACTCGAGAAATGAGACTCAGATCTCGTTGTTTATGTCCATAGCCCACTTTTTTTTTTTTTTTTTTTTAATTTCTTTATATTTCCAACTATAACCTTATGTAATACACATCGTTATTATTAGACCATTACGTTTAAAATTCAATTTTCCCATAAATTTTATTTATAATTTCCTTTTTCTATGCAATGATAAAAGTAGGTTTATTATTTTGGGACGGTGAGTAGTTTTTTGCATATAAATACATAAGACTCCCTTCATACAGACTCCCTCGCGTAGAATCGTAAGCTATTTACTGTAACAATTAATCGTTCGCAATCAATTTTGAATAACGCAAACATTATTGTAGCACTACAGAAGATAATTTATATCATGGATCGAGTCCATGCTGTTTCATAAACTCATAATATGAGTAAACGACATAAATCCCCAACCAATCCATCCACCCATAACTCATGTATTACTTACACTTCCATAATGCATCATGGAATCAGGTCATAATATAACAAATAATTACAAAATGCTCTCAGGCATGCTTCAGTGTAAATTTATGACTTAGCAATCCAATAATAAGGTTGTGTTGGCTTTCTAACATGAGCATCTGGCACTGCAAAATTAAACATCCCAGTCACCTCTTTAACCAGTCATATCCTCATCGCAAGTGTTTTCTACTTCGCCTAATGAGTTAACCGACACCAAAAGATGCTCGATTAGGAGAGGAGAATGCCGAACTGCGTACTGGAACATCACCTAAAACACACGAAGCATATAACTCCACATTAAGCTACAATAAGTAAAAATAAGAAATTAATAAGGATACAACATAGCGTACATTGTGGCCATGATTCATAAAAAACTATATGCCAAAATTATTAACTCAAATGGCACTTTAGGCCTCGCTACTATGTGGATTTCCAAGGATGGAACTTGTAGTCCTTTGTAAACATTTCAGTTAAACTGTTGCATCATCTTTTGAAAAGTTAAATGAAAAACTCAGATGGTCTAAAATTGTATTTTCTATTTTTGGATTTCTATCATGTGTCGATATTAATTTATGGTCTTTCTATATCTATTCGGCAATATATTTCTCTAAGGACAATTTCTATTTTTGCTTTTCTTTCTTTAGTTGTCACTTATTTGAGAAGAGAGAATTAATAGGTTCTATAATATCTAATAAGAATGTGCCATGTCATATATACATGTTGCATGATTATAGTAATCACTAACGTGACTGACCTTCCACGTCATGTAGAATTGGTACTATTTTTTCTATTTGACTTTGCTACCATAGTTGTTTGGATAGAAATGATCACTGGAGATGGGCACAGGCCACTGTGTAATATAACATCCCAATTCCCGATCGATAAGCCCACCATCATATCATCTCTAGATTTTCTACTATCCATGCAGTCACTAATAACTGTTATGCTCGTGTTACTAAATTAAAGCAAATTGCTTAAACATTGGTCCCAGTTCATATTATCAGAATCTGACTAAAGCTTTGACATGATTATACAGTCTTTTATGGAATGGATTGACAACGCGGACACAGAAAAGGCAGTTTAGATCAGCATGCCAACCTTTGAGTAACTATCAGCAAAAGCTCGTGAACGATTAGATTTCCCAAGGTACTGCAAATCAGCCCTCTCTAGTTTCCCATCTGCAGAACATAACCCTCCTTTACTGATGGCAAAACGTAGGAGATTGCCAGACTGAAGCCCTGTCTGTAAACCACATTCACATATGTAAAGAATTTTTGGTGTCTGTTTTCCCCAAATTTTCCAATTGCTGGTTGAGCTGTATTGACTAGAGAAATGAATAGCGATGCACATAGATACAAATTTCTAAAATCCATTAAATCAAAAGAAGGTTTTAGATATCAACTCAATCATATATATTTAATACTTACAGTTGCAGGCACTTTAAAAAGATATCTAAAATTTAAATTTTAAAAGCATGGGATACACAGAATATCAGTTCTTCAAATCTACAATGGTAGTAAAGAGACCGGGTAACGTATCATCAGAGCCTAAATTGAAATGTGTGCAGGAAAACAGCTTAATACAGTAGGCATATCTTAACTTAGAGACTAAATTTTTCATATGATGCACTCTCAAATGCTAACTTTTCTTAAGAGAGAGACAGTATTTACTTTTCTTAAGAGAGAAAGATTTGGAGGGGGCGACCGAAATGCCAAGTAGTGGAATAGACCTAGATCAGTCATAGTCTATGAATTCAGAGGATAAAAGAGAAGTACGACGCGAGAGGGGATCAGTAGTGAATGGATCATCAACATATAGAAGGAGGTAGGCCAAAAGATAAAGAGAGACGAATCAGCCTTGCGGCCGACAAAACCAAGAGGTGATATAGGTTGCAACATGATGATGCCAAGCTCATGGAGCTTGTTCGAGACCCTATAGAGCTTTCTTGAGTCGGTAAACATCATTGTTGTTAAGTCGTCGCGTAGGCGACGCCTCGTCGTTGCCTATGTAATATCCGTAACTTTCCATTTTTAGCAGTTTCCATTTTTGGTGTATGACTATTTTTATCGACTCGCTTATAACCGTTTCGACATTTTGAATCTACTTTGTTCTTGGAGTTTTTCCATTTGGACGAGTTTTGATGATGTTTTCAAGTAATTTCATTTTATGACATGTTTTGCCGTATGAACGTTCGATTCTCGTAAAACTCGTTCGTTTTCATTGTTTCTTGTTTTGTACAAGTTCGTATGGTTGAGTTGGTCATGTGGAGACTTTCGGTTTGTAAATCCGACGTCGTTTCGTGATTTTCGGGCACTTGGGCCATTTTTGTAATTTCCTAATAGTTTAGGGAATATCATTTTCGTTGTCGCCTTACGGACCCTCCAGTGGTCGGAATTATATTTTCTTTCAGCGCTTAGCTCCGTCGTCTTGTATGCTTCGCGTTTATGTTTCTAGATTCTGGCCACGTCGTGCGTTTCGTGTATTGTACCTTCGACACGCTGCTGATGTACTGAACTGCTGCGTAGGTAGCGCAGGCTACTCCTGTTACTTTGCGTGCGCTACCGATGTGGAGTTAGCGTACGCTAACTCGCTATTGTTAACGTACGCTAGCGAATGGTGGCAGTAGCTACTGGACCTGTCACGGCCCCGTTAGCGCGCGCTATGTATGACAGTTAGCGTGCGCTAACTTCACAATTTATATAAGTCAGCGGGCAGTTCAGAAACAGCAGTTTTATTCTTTCCTCTTCGTTTTCTTCGACGTGCGACTCCAGAGGCGATTTCCACCGGTACTGGCCGGAGTTCTCTTCAAATTCCATCACCGTAGAGTCGTGTTAGCATATTGTCATCAGCATAATCATCCTCCATCGTCCGAATTCAAGGTATTTTCATCTAGAACCCTAGCTTGTCAACTTTGGGGGTTTTTCCGGGTTTTGCTAATTGGACTGGAATTATTCTAGTATGTTGTGATATTCCTCACCGATTATTGTTATTGGGTGATTCCCAATCCGTTTTTCTCTATTTTAATCCGCGAATTGTTGATACGGGGAGATTTTTGCGTAAACCCTCGCCCGTATCGATTGAACGTTTTTGTCATGAATTGTAATCGGGGATTATGGGTGTATTTCGATCGGTTATTGTTGTCCGTTGGGACTGAACTATGTTGATGCTTCGTTTAGGAACCGTCGTTTTCCACCCGGACCGTTCATAGTCGTGTTTCACTTCCGTTTCTTCAAGAATGTCTCAAAGGCAAGTACTTTACATTTGTTTATATGTTCTAGTATTTGAATTATGACTTTATCGTGGTTGTTGTGGATGGATATGTATATGTTCACCTAGGGACGGTCCGACGGGACCTCTAGGGATACGTATTGCCGTGAGTGTGCGTATCGCGAACTGTGGTTAGCCACCCAGGGATGTCCGACGGGGCTCTGCGGGGTACGGAGGCCGTGAGTCTCGTACCGACGGTTAACTTTGAATTGTGATTTGCGGGAGAATGTGTTTTGTGATTGTACATTGTAAATATTCCGGAATATAAAATGTTTTCTAAAATGATTTTTGGCGCATATATTCATCTGATTAGAATATAGTTCAAATGGATTGTACTTGCACTAGCAGTTGTCGCTAACCCCTTAAATGAGGGAAATACTTTTTGTATTTCAGGTATCCATCGTGGGGACAGACGAGCACTTGAGCTGTATGAGGATGATGGGCAAGCATGATACTGTTCGGTAGTCTTGGTGTTCAGTTCTGTCAATTATTTTTGATGTCTTGTTTTGGGGTTTCTGTATTATAAAATTGGTTTAAGTACTCGAGTACTTCCTTTTCAAAATTGTTAATGTTGTGTTCCCATTTTGGGAAATGGATTGATGTTGGATTCTATTTGTCGGGTTGTAGTCTTTTAATTGAATTGTCGTTTTATTGATGATTGGTTGTCGTTGATCTTGTTGGTACGTTAGCCTGGTGGATTCCACAGTGTGGGGTCCACGGCGCTGTAATATGCCCTGAATGTCTTGGGGTGTTACAGCCTAGGCATCCAGTGGGTTTTCGGGGGACTGCCTGGCCCGGTCGCCTCACCTTTTCGTGAGGCGCAATAGTCGATGCCTGGGTCGACTACCTGATGATCCGACCCACGATCAGTTTCCTTTTAAAATAAAAAAAATTGGAAGATCGACCATGGAAGCAATTTATCTTATCCGGCAGTTGATGGAACATTATCGAGATAAAAAGAAAGATCTACATATGGTTTTTATTGATTTAGAGAAGGCATATGATAAAGTACCAAGAGAAGTACTTTAGTGGGCCTTAGCAAAAAAGGGTGTATCGCGGAAATATATTGACATTATAAAGGACATGTATGATGGAGCTAGTACAAGTGTACGTACTAATGTTGGGAGGACAGAAGAATTCCCTATTGCGATTGGGGTGCATCAAGGATCTGCTCTTAGTCCTTTTCTCTTTGCCATAGTCATGGACGAATTGACAAGAGAAATTCAAAATGACGTTCCGTGGTGTATGATGTTTACAGATGATATTGTGTTGATTGATGAAACGAAGGTTGGAGTGCAACAAAGGTTGGAGTGCAACAGAAATTGGAACTTTGGAGGGATACTTTGGAAGCTCGAGGCTTTAGGCTGAGCAGAAGTAAGACTGAATATATGGAGTGTAGGTTAGTGATAGGGAGGCGGGGATGATCACATTTGATGGGAAAGTTGTTCATAGATCTACTTTTTTTCGGTATCTTGGATCTATTATCCAAAAGGATGGAGAGCTAGATGGCGATATGGCTCACAGAATAAAGGCCGGATGGTTGAAGTGGAAGAGTGCCACAGGGTTTTATGTGATCCTGACATGCCTCATAGATTAAAGGGTAAATTTTACCGCACGGCAATTAGGCCTGCGCTGTTATATGGCATCGAGTGTTGGGCTGTAAAACAGTGTCACGTTCAAAAGATGAATGTGGCGGAGATGCGTATGCTACGATGGATGTGTGGTCATACAAAAAAAGATCGGCTCAGAAATGAGGTGATTAGAGAGAATGTAAGAGTTGCGGCTATAGAAGACAAGATGATGGAGAATCGATTACGATGGTTTGGTCATGAGAAGAAAACCTGTTGATGCCCCAATGAGGAGGCTAGAAAGTTGGGGAACAAGTAATGTTGTGAAAGGTATAGGAAGACCCAAGAAAACTTGGATGAAGATGATTGAAAATGATATGCGGTTTCTTAGAATTGGAGAAAGTATGGCGATAGAGAGGCAAATGTGGCAGGAAAGAATACGGATGGTGGATGGAATCTGTTTTTTTTTTTTTTAACATTCATTCTCTTTTTTTATTTGCTTTTTTCTCTACTTTTTCCCTCTTTTTCTCCTTTTATGTTATTTATGTAACGATCATTGACGGTTTCAAAGCTTGATTCATGTTAGCCGACCCCAAATCATTTTGGGACTAAGGCTTATATGTTGTTGTATTTATTAAGTTAACCCTAGACAAAAATCAGGCGCAAATAATCATATCCACCATCCAATCGACTACTTCAGCTCCAAGTCTCTCCGCCTGCTGCCGCTCGCCCCCGCAACTCACCACATTCTTCGCTTTTATCTTCATTCGGCTTTTTTCTTTTTCTCTCTTTTTTCTTTCTTTTTCTCGTCAGGTAGTTTAATTAATTTAATAGTCAGAGGATATCGGTATAGAGACTACATTGACCAGATATCATGGTTGTCACGTCGCCGACTAGTCGCCGACTAGTCGAGAAGTCGCCCTGGACAAAATAGTCGACGCCCGACTTTTGTATCAGTCGTCCGTGGGTTGTACCCGGGCCGACCCGCCCGGACCCGCAACCCGCGACCTTTCATTAATTAAAAAAAAAAGTTTCTACTTAACCTACCCGGTTGCGCGACTTTTCTCCTGTTCTCACCCGACAGTCCGCGACTTTTCTCTTCTCACCCGACAGCGGCGCGACAGACCACGACTATCTCCTCCGGCGACTTCATCTCCTCCGGCGACTTCAACGGCGGCTTCATCTCCTTCAGTAAGTTTTCTCTCCTCTCCTGTCTTCCGACTCTTTCTCTCATCTTTTCTTCTCTTTTTCTTTTTTTTCTTTACTGGGTGTATAATATAATATTACATACATTTTTATTTTTATTTTTCAATTTTTTCTGTTTTATTTCTTAAAATTAATTTTTGTTTAATTTTTAAAAATTAATTTTCGGTTTTATTTTTGTAATTAATTTTCAGTTTTATTTTTAAAATAATTTTTTGCATTCTGCTCGGGTTTTTTTTTTTGCATTCTGCTCAATTTTTTTTTCGCATTCTGCTCAGTTTTTTTTTTCATTCTGCTCAGTTTTTTTTTTTTTGCATTCTGCTAAGTTTTTTTTCATTTTTTTTCCATTCTGCACTGCATCTGGTGTTCACTGATCATGGAGGAATTAATCGGTATTCACTGATTATAGCTTGTTTTTGTGCAGAAAAATAAGCAATGGAGAATGAAAATATTGAAACCGAAAGTTCTCGGAGAGAGTTAGCTAAAGATCCTAAAAGAAAAGCTAGTCGATTTGATGCATGATTGTGTTTGTTTAGTTGATTTGACTATTTAATTATGTTTTTATTTGCTTATAGATGTTTGACTTTGGGTACTTGAACTTACTATCTATTAGTTTTTATTTGAACTGTGAAATTGAAGTATGTTTACCTATATTATATATTATAATTACTCTAAATAGGATATTGTCGACTATTTACGACTTTTTACGACTAGTCTGGCGACTTGTCGACTAGTCAATTCCACGGTAGTCAGGCTCGACTTGTCGACTAGTCGACTTAACAACCTTGCCAGATATTACATTTGTATTTCTCACAAAAAAAAAAAAGATGTTACATTTGTAATTTCTTGTTTCTGTCAGATGTCAGTTGAGTATAACTTTAAAATTATGATTCTTCTCTTTTATTTTCTAATTATTCTGCATATAGGCTCAAACATAATTATGGTTGAAACCAGTTCTACGGAAAATTAGGAGACGTGCCAGACCTGAATAACAAAGATTTGGTTGAATGTTCGCGTTGTCACAAACAAATGCATTCGGGGATAAAGAGATTGAAGCAACACCTAGCTACCAGTTATGGAGACGTTGCTTAACGTCCTGAAACAACCACATAAATTATGAGGGAGATGCAACAATACCTGTCTAAGAAAACAACGAATAGACATCATTTTGGATGATGGTGATAGTTATGATAGCTCACCAAGTTCCTGAACAGCAGTTAAAAGAAAGCATTCAGCTTTAAAGTTTGCAGAACCACAACCGAGGGTAGGAAACAAAACATGTCGATTTTTGCAATGGTTCGAAAAACTCCTGAAGAGGTTGTCGAAGAAAGACATAGTAAGGGTAGTACTCAGAAGACAGTTGAAGGTTGCACAAAGAGCCTAGAAGATAAAGAGAATGCAATATGCACATCGATAATTTCTTCTATGAGTATGGCATATCATTGAAGGCGGCAAACTCAAGGAGCTATGAAGTTATGATTGAGCTAATTGTCCAAATGGGACCTGGGGGAATGCTCCCTACTTATAATGATTTGCGGGAAACTCTAATTGAGAAAGCAAAAAAAGACACGAACATGTTGAAAGAGAAGCATAAAATAGCTTGGAAGCAATGTGAGCGCACACCTATGTCGAATGGATAGACAGGATAGACAAGTAGAACGAATCAACCACTTGATTAATTTTCTTGTCAATAGTCGGAAGGGACTCTTCTTGGAGTCCATTGATGCACCCGGACAATCATATGATGCAAAAATGTTAGCCTATTTGCTTGAGAAGAAAATTGAAGAAAACGACAAGGGCGTTGTTGTTCAAGTGACAAGTAGTGACGGATAATGGTGCCAATTATAAGGCGACCGACAAACAACTGGAGCAAATGATACCTACACTTTTTATTAGACTCCCAATGCAGCACATTCTGCACATTGCCTGGACCTTATGTTGGAGGACATTGGAAAATTGAATGAATTCAAGTCTAAGATAGAAGTGCTAGGCCTGTCACCACATTTATTTATAGGCACGAGCGGATTCATTATGCTATGAGGCAGAAGACGGGGGAAAAGATTTTGTGCGACCCGGGGATACTCGATTTGCCATTACTTTTCTTACTTTGCAAAATTTGTATAAGCATAAGATGCTTTGAGGAGTCTGTTTGTTAGTGAGGATTGGTACAGTTCAAAATTGGTAAACACGAAAGCAGGAAGAAGGGTGTGTGACACTGTACTTTCTTCTAGGTTTTGAAGTTTGGTTGAATATTGTTAGGCATATAAGCTACGGAGCCCTAACTTAACTCAAAACCATGGTCAAAGGTATAGAGTTGACTCCCACTCATATACTCTTCCACACTTGGATGTGGAACCGATGTGGCATATCGTAGCAATCCATCCACTTCAAACAAGACGTCCACAAACGCACACTCCGGGTGGCAACCCATACGAAAGCCCACTTCCCAGGTGGCAACCCCTTTAAGTCAACATCCGAGGTCGCAACCGTTGGACTAAATTGTTATGCATATAAGCTAGGGAACCCCAACTTAACCCAAAACCATGGTCCAACATAAAGGATCAACTCCCACTTATATACTCTTCTACACTTTCATTTGGAATTGATGCAGGATATCGTAACAAAGATTGTATAAGAGCATCATACCAACTTCTTTCTTATTGTAGTGAGGAGAGTTGATGCTGATGAAAATCCGGTAATGCCAGAGGTGAGATCCGGCTATGATCATTGCCAAGAACAACATTAAGGAGTCATTTGCCCACAATATAAAATTGTTGAAAAAATTAATAGAAATTGTGGAGACCTGATGGACAAATCAAATGTAAGTGAAATTATCTTAAAGTGAATGATAATACATATGCTCATGCACAACGAGCAATATTCAACGTTGTGCTTGGAAAAATGATCACCGGTAATGATTTGCAAATCAAGATTGTTGGAATATTTTATTCCAAATATTCATTAATCGAGTTTTGATGATTAGTTGTTAAACAAAGCAAAACAACAAAGAAGCGAAACAAAACAACGAAGAAGTCGAAGACGCTCGGAACGGGAAAAGTTCCTGACCAGATCAGTTGAGGAATGCTAACTGATCAGATCAGACGAGAGCAAAGTCACCTGAAGTAAAAGTCACCTGATGAGCATAACGTACGTAAGGCAAAGCAGATAACGTACGAAATGTCAAAGCTACCTGATGTCTCACCGAAGTTACCTTGATGATATTAACGCATGCTAAGTTACAAGCATAACGCACGCTACCGAAGGAACATAACGTACGTAACGCAATCATGTTAATGTACGTAATGAAGGATTTCAGAATTCAAACAAGGAGCCGTTGAAGATGACGTCATGACATAGGTCAGCATGCGACGGATAATTTGACTGTAGATAACGTACGTAAGGGGGAGAAGCTTAACGTACGTAATGGAATAAACGAAGCTACTGGACTAATGTGTGAAGAGCTTAACGTACGTAACAAGAAGAGCTTAACATACGTAATATACATAACCTACACAATGGATGTTGAATAGCGTACGTAATGAAGTGGCAGAGAGCTAACGGCTAGTTGAGGCTTTGGAGCCTATAAATACCACTTCCTATGGTATTGAACCTACAACAACTTCAAGCAATCGAGAGATTGATCTGATATAGTTATACATTTTATCGTTGTTGTATTTGAGCTTATATTGATAAGAGTTTGGGTGTTATACACGATAACTCATACACGAGAGGTAAACGAAAGTATAAGATTCGATTCAGTGTTATTAGGATCAAGGATCCGGCATTGTTAGAATCACAATCTATATCTAAGTGAGGTTTGTCTAGTACCCATAGAAAGTTAGATAGGTTGATTCCTTGTCCGATAGAAAAGAAAAACGGTTTAACTTGGACCGACAAAAAGACAAGTGATTGTACGGTTTATCTCGGACCGATAGAAGACGAGATTGTAACGGTAATCCCTCGAACGATAGAAGAGAGGTGCAGAGGTTGATCTTCATCCTATAGAAAAAGATACGAAGAGAGGACGTAGGCACGTTTGGCTGAACTTCTATAAATCCTGTGTCGATTTATTTTCCGCACCTTTAGATATGCTTCCGCACAATAGCGTGTATACCGAATATTGCTCCAACAAAGATAAGTGATCTAAGTGGATGATTCTGACAACATGCGAGGAAGCTTTGAAAAGCAATTGTCAATTAAGCAACAAAAACGAAGAATCCTCGTAAGCCTTTAGGTATTGTATAATATATAACTTATATTATTATTTTTGGAAAGCTTAATGAACCCTCTTTGAACTAAGTGATATACTATTGTTTTTTGACAATTTAGTTGATTCGTGGAATGCTTTTGGTACCTACATATCGAGCTCCAATCACTTGTTACGTGCATCATTAGTCTTTATTGTTCCTCTTCCGCTGTGAGCACAGTTGGAAGACATTCGAGTTTATAAGTATTAATATTATCAATAAGTAATTTAAACTTTCCAAACCACAGAATGGCTCTATTTTTATTTTTTTATCTTGGGTCTATTCTTCAAAAGGATGGAGAATTAGTCGGTAACGTGGCCCATAGGATTAAGGCAGGATGGTTGAAATGGAAGAGCGCAACGGGGTTATTATATAATCAAGGCGTACCTTACAGATTAAAGAAAAAAATTTACCGAACAATTAGGCCTGCACTTTTATATGACACTGAATGCTGGGCTATAAATAGCCTCCCTACCGTAATAAGTAGGGACATGGTCTGCATACATCTTACCCTCCCCAGACCCTGCTCTGAGCGGGATATACTGGGTATGTTTGGTTTGGTTTGGTTTGGTTTTGAATGCTGGGCTATAAAGCATAGTCATGTGCATAAGATGAATGAGCCGGAAATGCGTATGCTAAGATGGATGTGTGGCCATACGAGAAAGGATCGACTTAGAAATGATGTGATTAGGAAAGAAGTACGAGTGGCCCTTATAGAGGATAAGTTGTTGGAGAATCGGTTAAGATGGTTTGGACATGTGAGACGGAAGCCGATTGATGCATCGGTGCGGAGGCTTGAAGAATTGGACCGCATAGGCCGGTGAGGGGTAGAGAAAGACCAAAACAGACATGGATAAGAGTGATTGAGAATGATATGAGGTTTCTTGGGATTGGAGAAGTTATGACGTTGGATAGGACGACGTGGATGGAGAGAATTGGGGTGGTTGATTATGTTTGAGGTTTTTTTTTGCATAATTATTTACTTTTTATTATTTATAGTTACTTTTTTTTTACGTACTAAACTTTTCACCTATCACTTTCGTCTTTTCATAGGATTGTTTTATTAGAGACGACTTAACGTTTTCAGAGATTGATTCATGTTAGCCGACCCCAAAGCATTTTGAGACTAAAGCTCTGATGTTGTTGTTGTATCCGCCACTGCTCGGTTTTACTCGGTGTGTTTTCCAAATTTTTTCGCTATGAATTCGAGTTCCTCTTCTAGTACATCGAGCCTTGTTGCATCTCCTATTATTGGTGATTTCCGAAAAGTGGAGGTGGTGGGGGAGTTGATTGGGAGTGTAATTTTTGTGGGATGAGGAAGAAAATTACCTACACTAGGGTTACGCATCATTTGTTTAGTTTTATCATGGATTATATGGTATTTGCATATTTTCCTAATGAATTATGAATTTATAGGATATATAAAATAAATATTAAATGAAAAATAATAACGTATTTTTGACGTATGGTATCTACCTTTTTTTAGAATGGACGTATTTACGTTCCCGTTTCGTATCGTATAATTTCGTATTTGCCCTCGTGCTTCATAGCTTATAAGTATATGTATATTATACGACCAGTATATATATTATACAATCAATGTTTATAGTTATATTTATAAATTATATGTTGTTTATATTATATAAGTATATGTTTGATTATCTTCTGTTATTTTTCAGATTGAAGATGGCAGAATCAAATGAAGCTTCATGACCCAGCTAAGGATCCAAAACGAAAGGCTAAATCAGGAGATGTTGGATGGAAATATGGATTTTGGCCATATTTAACAAATAAAGATGTGGTCCAATGCATTCTTTGTGGTATGTAAATGCATTTGGGGGTAAGAAGGTTGAAACATCTTGCGGGTGGATCTACGGATGTAGCAATGTGTACAAAAACTACACAAGCAGTCATAACAGAAATGAAAGACTGTGTTCAGAAGAATGCAAAGAAATCTTGTGCCACTAGATGATGATGATGATGACGACGAGGTTCATGCAAGTCCAACACATCCACATGAGTCATCAACAACTGCTTGTAATACTTTGTCAAGTTCCAACATCGAAAAAAAGATGTTTTTCATAGTACCACAGTCAAAACCAACAAAGACAAATGCTTCTGTGATCCGAAAAAACCCTTGAAGAAGTCATTGAGGAAAGACATAGTAAGGGTCCATCTCAAAATACTCTTCAAAATTCTACAAAGACTGGAGAAGAAAAAGAAAGGGTGAAGACGGACATAGCAAACTTCTTCTATGAATGTGGGATACCATTCAATGCGGCTAACTACAGGAGCTATGAGATCATGGTCGAGTCTATTGGACAATTTGGACCGAGTTTGAAACTGCCAACCTATCATGAACTGCGACTGCCATTACTTGAAAAAGCAAAGAAAGACACAGACAAGTTGAAAGAGAAACATGAAAAAGCTTGGAAGTAATATAGTTGTACACAGATGCCTGATGGATGGACCGATAAAAGGGGTAGACACTTGATCAATTCCTTGTTAACAGTCCGGAGGGTACCTTCTTTCTAAAGTCGGTTGATGTGTCAAGTAAGGTACAAGATGTAAGGATGATGGCAGATCTATTGATTCGATTGGGAGAGACATTGTTGTTCAGGTAGCTACATATTTGTTTTGTTTGTTATATTTGTTTGTCTTCAATCTTCATTGAACTTAAGAAATGTTCTCGCATGTTTCACTGAATCTAGGCTGTGACAGACAATGGTGCTAATTTTAAGGCGACGGGAGGATTATTGTGCCAACGGATTTGTACACTTTATTGGACTCCTTGTGCCGCACATTGCTTAGACCTTATGCTAGAGGATATTACAAAATTGAAGGGGTTACCATCACAAACGGTAGATGAATAACAACATTTATTTATAGGCATGGTTAACTCCTATACGCCATGAGGGAGAAAGACTTTGGGAAGAGACATTGTGAAAACAGGAGCTACAAGATTTGCTATGTGTTAGAATGTAAATAGTGTACTGCATTTATTAGACTTAGGCCCAATTAGCTCATGGGCCCTTAGGGTTTCATTCTTAGGGTTTCCGTCTTCTATATATATTCTTGTATCCTTTCTTTGTATAGAGAATTAATACAATACTTTCAGCCCCAATCTTGTTCTTGTTTACATGGTAGCGAACTAAGCTGTTTGACTCGGCCGATTTTGCCCAGAAAATCGAAAAAAATCATGAATTGGTCAAAGACCGATCATGTCTTTTAATTTCTAACCGAGCCTGCATCAACCGAGTAACTCGGGCGAGTCAAGCCGAGTTACCCGATTTTTCACGGAGATATATACACCGAGTTTTTGAGTGCGACCAAGTTTTAGTTTTTGAACTAGGATTTAGGAAGTTCAAATGTTAGGTTGTTTTTGCTTGGATTTGAATTGTTTGGCTGTTTACTTGTTTTGCTTGAACCTTGAAGTTTGAATGCTTGCTTGCTTTATGTTTTCGATTTTAAGTGTAGAACTTCCTTATGCTTGTGAAATGAATGTTTGGCAACTTTGGTTTTTGAATGTTTATGCAATTATGTTTGAGAATTAGAAGCATTTTGTTTGATTTGAGAGGGTAAGTCATTATTTTATTGCTGCAAAAATTATACATGTATACTATTACATGATACAGGTACATATCGGGTCTCGACCGAGTTACTCACTAGTGACTCGGCCTCTGACCGAGTAGCTAACTTAACTGCGTCAAACAGCTTAGGTAGCGGAGCACGGTTTAGGGTTTTGGGAATTTTCGTAGCAAGCACCAGTTTTCGTGGACCGAAGTGTTCATCGATCAGGGCACCTTGTGAGTGCGCCGTTTCTGATTAGGGCACCCTGTGAGTGCGCCACTTTCTTTCTGGTTCGCTATTATTCTTTTTAGTTCGTGATTTTTTTAAGATGGCTGGAGAAGACAAGGCATCTGATAAAGCATCTGCCAGCAGCAGTGGTCCATGTGTACCAGAGATGCTTCCAGTAATTGCCAGACTCACCGATAAGAAGCTTAATGGGAGACTTCTTTGAGTAGAGCAAAACCATCCGCATCTATCTTCGAAGCATGGGAATGTCTTCTCATCTCACATCTGACCCCCCTGCAGGTGATGGTTCTGATTCATGGTTACAAAGTGATGCTCGTTTGTATTTGCAGATCATTATTACTACAGAGCATTCTGTCTCGTCTCTGGTTAGTCACTGTGAGTATGTGAAGGAACTCATGGACTATCTTGGTTTCTTATATTCTGGACAAAGTAACATCTCATGAATTTATAGTGTTTGTAAGTCCTTTCATCGTGGGGAATAGCAGGATCGATCACTCACTACTTATGCCATGGAGTTCAAGAAAGTATATGAGGAGCTTAACTCTGCTTCCGAAAAGTGCTGATGTCAAAGCTATGCAGAAGGGAACAAGTGGCTGCTATCAGTTTCTTGACTGCTTTACAACCACATTTGACTCTATCAGATCCCAATTCTTGAATGAATCTACCATTCCTTCCCTTCAGCTTCGGAATGCAAATATTCAGCCCTCCCAAACTTCTGATCACAACAGTGCTCTGTTCCGTCGAGGGGGATTTCATGGTGGTTTTTGTGGGGATCTCCTGGGGGTCATAAAGGGGGCTTTCGTGGGGGTCACAGAGACCAAACCACTGAATCACGGGCTCCTGTTCCAGATTCTGACGAGGATGAGTGTTACTACTGCCATAATTTCGGTCATAACAAACGCACGTGTAAGCAGCTTTTGGCTAAGAATCAGAGAAGCTCATCAGCCCACTTTGCTTCTGCCTCAGATAACAATGTTACTATTCCCGCAGAAGAATATGCTCGACTTTTACTGAAAGTTCTACTGCTCCAACTACTGCATTTGCTGAAACAGGCAACTCTAGTAAATGCCTAGTATATTCTGCTACCAAATGGGTCATTGATTCAGGTGCTTCGGATCACATGACAGGTAGCCCTAATCTCTTCTCTAATTTCAATAAACACACATCTTCATCTCATGTCACCATTGCTGATGGATCCACCCCACTTGTCCTTGGTTCTGGCACCATCGATCTTACCCCATAAGTTTCGTTGTCTTCTGTATTGAGCCTACCTAATTTCTCGTTCAACTTGTTATCTGTCAGCAAAATTATCCGTGTCTTAAATTATTGTGTCTCATTCTTTCCGCATTACTGTGTTTTTCAGGATCAGTCGATGAAGAAGATTATTGGTAGAGGGCGGGAATCTGATGCCCTATATATATTTGAACGTCAAACACCTTACTCCTTGGCTTGCTCCAGTTCATCATCTCCGTTTCAAGCTCATTGCCGAATTAGGTCATCCGTCTTTACATAATCTGAAGAAGTTGTGTCCCGAGTTTTCTTATTGACCTTCTTTACGTGTGAGTCGTGTCAGTTTGCCAAACGCCAACGTGTTCATTTAAGCCCTAGAGTCTGTAATACGCGGGCCTCATACCCATTTGAGTTAGTCTACTGATGTTTGGGGACAATGTCATGTTACTTCAAAACTTGGGTTTAAATATTTTGTTACTTTTGTTGATTATTCTCGCACTACTTGGCTTTAATTTTTGAAAAATCGATCTGAAGTGTTTACACATTTTTGTTCACTATATGCTGAAATTAAAACACATCTTAATGTCTCCATCCAAACAGTTCGTAGTGATAATGCAAAAGAATATCGTTCTCAAACATTTCCGTCATATATGCTTCAAAATTATATTCTTCATGAGTCTTCCTGCATTGACACCAGCAAAAAAATGGGGTTGCAGAACGAAAAAATCGTCATCTTTTAGAAGTGGGTCGAGCTCTTTTATTTCACATGAATGTTCCTAAACTCTTTTGGGCCGATGCACTTGCTACTACTTGTTTTCTCATCAACCGCATGCCCTCTGTTGTTTTGGATGGTGAAAGCCCTTTCTCAGTCCTGTTTCCTACAAAATCATTATTCCCTGTCGACCCAAAGATTTTTGGTAGTACATGTTTTGTCCGTGATACTCGACCACACATAACTAAGTTGGATCCAAATCTTTGAAATGTGTCTTTCTTGGTTACTCACGGCTTCAAAAAGGGTATAAGTGTTTTTCTCCCACACTTATTCGATACATTGTATCTCGAGATGTTACATTCCATGAGAATATACCCTTCTTTCCGGTGTCCACACCTTGAAACCCGAGAGATAGTGATGATTTGTTGCTTTATACCATACCCATTCCTGAGTCTCCTACCCCACAGCCTCACGAGTCTACTAAGCAACCGATTGTTCATGTATATACAAGACGACAACGACTACATCAGTTCCCGACCCGATACCATCTTCATCCTCGTCGATAGATCAGCCTAATGATCATCCTATTACTTTGAGTGATCCACCACCTTCCGATACACAGGACCCTGACCTTGATGTTCCAATGATAAACTGTGTTCCATTGCTTCTAGATGATTTCCAAGGATAATAAGTGGGTGAATGGAGAAGTTGTTGATCACAGCGATGTGGATTGGCTTGCTGTAGATAGAGCATTAGAGGCATCGGAAGGCATTGATGGACGTCATAATCCTAGTAGAGGTGGTGGTGGGGATGTTGCTAGGCTTACCTACAGTAGGTGTCGTGGTAGTGGTTGATCTCATGTTGTTGCATCATCGGATATTGAGATGGAACCAGATCCTATCATTTTAAATGATGATTTGGATGTTGATGATCATGGACACACGCCACCAACTACTTCTACTCAGGAGACTAGTGCTCGCGACACAAATGACTTGGAGCTTGATGACTATGTTTGATCATGATTGTGTTGTTTTATTTTGCACTCTATTAGATTGTACTTTTACTTTTGTTCAAACTTGCAACTTAAACTTGGATGTTTATTGTTATTTTATTCTGCAATGTGGTATTTGTCAATTGTCATTACATATTTACATTATAAATTTACATATATATATATATATGTAAATAATAATATAGATAAATTATTTACATTTTTTATTTATAATTAGTCGACTAGTCTCGACTAGTCTACGACTCGCCATGCCAAACCTCCATCGACTCGACTCGACTTACTCCCGTAACAACCATGATACGGGCGCATCGATCTTGAGTTATTCTCGACGCAGTAATACTTCTACATCAAACCTTGGACGAGGATGAAGTGGTTGAACCTTTTCCACATGATGATGATAATTGAGGATGATAATGAGCTTGGGGATAAAAAGGATGCGACTATTACTAGGGGTGCAAATCAATCCAAACGAACCGAATATATGCATGTTCGAACTTGTTTGAAATTTTATCGAGCTTTAAGCATTATATTTGAGCTTGATTTGATTAGTAATAGAGCCGAGCTTGAACGAGCTTTTATCAAGCCAAACGCAAATCGAGCTCGAGTAGTTTGATTTTTATATATGTATTTTATAATTTATATTCAAATCGAGCCGAGTTCGAATCGAGTTTTATATTTTATCAAATAAAAAATTGTGTTCAAGCTTGGTTCATTATATTAATGAACCGAGCTTAAACGAGCTTTTCACCAGTCGAACTCGAATCAAGTATCGAGTAGCTTGGTTTGATTTTCAGCCTTAACTACTAATGATCATGCTCGTGAAAATGATGGGTACTTGTTTGATGATATTTGAGATTTAACTTATAAGAAACGAGGAATTGGGTATGAAACTCTGGTTGTTGTTTATTATATTATTTATGGTGTGTTTTGCAACTTTTGTTGAGTTTGATGAATGTTATTTATTATGTAACTTAACATGTTTTAAAAATAATCCATATATTATATACTGTAAATATTATATATTATAAATAAAATTGGTCCTGGACGTAGCCTAGGCAGGGCCCTAGTGGCCTAGGCGTCCAGGCGGTTTGATGGCGCCGCGATTTGACAGGCAGCTGTGATAACCATGACAAACATGACCAGGACGAAAAAAGATCAACAAAACTGGACGGTGGCTTCATATAGAAGATTTCAGAAAGACTGCCATGCAAGAAGGCATTTTTGATATCGAGCTGATGGATAAGCCGAGAGCGAGATAATGAAAGACTTAGAACTGTGTGAATAGTGGCTGGTTTAATGACGGGGCTGAAAGGTTCATCAGAGTCGATGCCAGGTTGAGTGAAGCCTTGGCGACAAGATGAGCTTTATAAGATCGAGGGACCGATCAGAGCAAAAGTTATGATGAAAATTCCATTTAGAGCCATTAATAATGGTATTGAAAAGACAATGAACAAGTTCCCAAAGTGCCACTAGAGTGAAGAGAAGAGGATCTCATGGTAGCAGTTCAATTGGGACCACCAAGGGCTTGTTTATAAGAGACGGAAACAGGAGAAGGGGGGAGTGAGAGGTTGAATGGAACAACGTGTGAGACTTGAAAATGCCACATTTATATCAATTGAGCATTGGGTGTATAGAGGAAGCAACTATTCGAGGAGTGTCATGGCTGAAAGGTGAGATTTTGGTCGGAGATGGCATGGTAGTGAGGGCCAGGGTAGAGGAATCATGGAGGTTAGATACAAAATTAGTAGCACTATCAGAGGATGATGAGGCAGAAGAGACGACATAAGGTGGTGTTATTATGTATTTCCTTATAGTGTTCTAAGCTGTTTGACTCGGTTAAGTTAGTGACACGGTCAGCGGATGAGCCACGAGTTTCATGAGTCACTAGTGAGTAACTCGGCCGAGACTCGGTATGTACCTGTATCCTGTAATAGTATATCTATATAATTTTTTGCAGCAATAAAATAATGACTTACCCTCTCAAATCAAACAAAATGCTTCTAATTCTCAAACATAATTGCATAAACATTCAAAAGCTGCCAAACATTCATTTCACAAACATAAGGAAGTTCTACACTTAAAATTCAAAACATAAAGCAAGCAAGCAAGCATTCAAACTTCAAAGTTCAAGCAAAATAAGTAAACAACCAAACAATTCAAAACCAAGCAAAACAACCTAACAGCGAACTTCCTAAATCCTAGTTCAGAAATTAAAACCTGGTCGCATTCAAAAACTCGGTGTATATAACTCGGTAAAAAATCGGGTAACTCGGCTTGACTCGCCCGAGTTACTCGGTTGGTGCAGGCTCGGTTAGAAATTAAAAGACAGGATCGGCCTCTGACCGATTCCCGATTTTTTCGAATTTTCTCGGCAAAATCGGCCGAGTCAAACAGCTTAGATAGTGTTTACTTTCAATAGTAGAATAGAACCATCGTATAAGGGTGGAGTCAACTGCAAACCAATCAGGATCTTGGTTATTAAAAGGTTTGGACTCACCCGTTAAATGATCATAAACAAAGTAACTATGATAGAAGTCAATAAACATGCCACACCCTAATTTGTATTGGAGGCTAGATCTGACAGACGAAAACCAAAAGAGGAAAAAACATTACCAATGGTCATAGCCGGGTGAACAACGGGGTAGGGTAGGGGGAACGGTTCCGAGGTTATAAAGGAGATGGGGTCGGGGTTTTGAGTTTTTGGTGCTCCGTAGAAAACACGGTAAAGGGAAGATTGGAATGACAAGAGAATTTCACAAAACACAATTTAGAAAATTGGAAAGAGAGCATAAAAAGGCAGTAGAAATCGCTAAAGCGGACGATGGAGACGGAGGATAGCATCGTATGACAGGCAGAAGAGAACAACATTGGGAAGGAGGAGGAGACCAGTCAGCGCTATTGGAGGCGATATACGAGGCTAGATGGCATCGAGGTGATCGAATTTTGGTAAAAGGAGGGAAAAACGAGGATCTACGTTTAGGCTGATACCATTATGGAGCAAATATTCCCATTGAGGTTTTCTATTGTTCACTAGACATATATACACAATAAAGACTAAATAAAGAAGGGACTAGCCCTAGTAAAAGTACGAAAAATAAAAGGAAAGAATACATACAATTAATGTACAATATAAAGACTATAATAGTCTAACCATGGTTACAACGACCTGCCAAGTCGCGTCGCCATCAAACTGCCTGGATGCCTAGCCGACTGGCGCCCGCCTAGGCGACGTCCAAGCGACCAGTTTTACATATAATATATAGTATTTTATAATATATAAGATATGAATTATTCTTAAAACATGATAAGTTAGATAATAAATAAGATTCATCCGACTCAACAGAAGTTACATAACACACCATAAATAATATACTCCCACAGTCCACGAAAAGTATGGTCCAAAGGGAGTGGCACGGGTTTTAAGAAAGTAGAGGAAAAATGTATTTTTTTCGTGGAGAAAGTGGAGGAGAGATGTATTATTGAGTGGAGAAAGAGTAATATTTTAAGTGGGGTCATTTTCATTTATGAAAAGACCACACTTTTTGTGGACGGCCCAAAGTGGAAATAAGACCACACTTTTCGTGGACGGAGGGAGTAGTACATAACAACTAGAGTTTCATATCAAATACATCGTTTCCAATAAGTCAAATCTCAAATATCATCAAACAAGTTGTCAATAAACCCCTCATTTTACGATCATGATCATCAGTAGTAGTCATTATCATGGTTGTTACGGCGGTAAGTCGAGTCGAGTCGATGGAAGTCCGGCATGGCAAGTCGTAGGCTAGTCGAGACTAGTCAACTAATTATATATATATATATATATATAAAATTATTATGTAAATATGTAATGACAATCGACAAATACCACATTGCAAAATAGAATAACAATAATCATCCAATTTTAAGTTGCAAGTTTCAACAAAAGAAAAGTAGAATCCAATAGAGTGCAAAATAAAAAAAAACACAATCATGATCAAACATATTCATCAAGCTCCAAGTCATATGTGTCGCGATCACTAGTTTCGTGAATAGAAGTAGTTGGTGGCCAATGTCCATAATCATCATCCACGTCCTCATCATCATTTAAAATGATAGGATCCGGTTCCATCTCATTATCGGATGATGCATCAATTTGAGAAGAACCACTGCCACGATGCCTACTGTAGGTAAGCCTAGCAACATCCCCACCACCACCTCTACTAGGATTCCGACGTCCATCAATGCCTTCCGATGCCTCCAAAGCTCTATCTACAGCAAGCCAATCCACATCACCGGGATCAACGACTTCTCCATTAACCAGTGTTCTAAAAAGCGGCCTAGGCGGCCGCCTAGGCGCCGCCTAGGCGCTAGAAGGTGGCCCTCCGCCCCGACTACCCCCTAGGCGGTTCTGCTAGGCGGCTCGGCGGGTCCTAAAGTGCTAGGCGGGTCCTAGCGGGCTAGGCGGGTCCTAAAGTGTCTAAGTGGCTAGGCGGGTCCTAGTTTCCTTTTCTGTCGATTTTTTTCCATCCGTCCGATTTTTTTCCTTTTCTATTTTATTTTTAACGTTTTGTCCAAAACGTGTTTTCTTCATTGGACAATCATGGATTGTTGAATGTGATGATGATGAAGTTGAGCCTCAGTTCGGATCTTACTTGGGAGATGGTTTGGGAAGCAACCTGAGCGGATGAAATGCTGAGCCTAGAAAAGTGCTAGAAACATCGTAACAAGAGAGCTCCATGAAGAAGACTTTGTGTCGGATGATGACTCTAAGAGGAGGAAAATGATGAAGAGTATGACTATGAGTCCGATGGAGAACATATATTGGAGGAAGGATAGGGAGAGGAGGAAGACATGGAAATTTGACTTTAATTTGTGACTTTTGCTTTTTGAATGTTTTTTCTTCAAGACTATTGGAATGTTGTTTTTTTCCAAGACTATTTTTGAAAAGAATATTATTATGCATTTTGTATGCATATATAAAACTAAATAAAATATAAAATATATAAAAAAAACCGCCTAGCGCCTAGCCGCCTAGGCGCCGCCTCCAAGGCCTAGGCGCTAGAAGGTCCTCGTCCGCCCGCCTACCGCCTAGCGCCTTTTAGAACATTGCCATTAACCCACTCATTCTCCCATTGGAAATCATCTAGAAGCAATGGATCGAAATTTTTACCATCTTCACATCTCTTTTGGAACCTTGTTGCAATTTTCCGCTTGTATTGAACATACACCAAATCATTCAAACGTTGATGCTCCAATCTGTTCCTTTTCTTGGTGTGAATCTAGATACAATATATAACATAAATAACAATGAATCTATGACATGTAACTTATAAACTGAAAAATACAATTTTAATTATATAGAAGAAAATAATAAAGCTACTTATAAACTCAAAAGTACTCAAATTACGTTCACAACCGGATGAAGAACAACAAAGTCCAACAACTCTCTTTGCAAACATTGCAAGCTCAATGGTATTGCCACCAAAAGCACCCCACCACTCAACTAGAACGAATAAAGATAATGTATACTAATAAGCATTTCAACTGTGATGGTACAAGTACAACAAGTTATAAATTTAATTTATAAACATTAACTTAATTTACTTACGTGGATTCTTAGTTTTCCTTTGACGAATTGATAATTGCTTTTCGAAAGAATTCCTTGAATTTTCGTATTGATCGGCTTGGTCACTAATTTTTTCCACCACACTTGTATCAAGAACCATCCTTTCAAGAACATCATTAAACTTCATTCGCAATCGTGAAGAGTATGCATGATCATCTTATTTGATATCAAAGAATCTTCCCGGATTGAGAAACAAAGTCGCGCTATACAAATCTACTTCCATTTGAGAGTCCCATCGTTTCTCAATAATGCTTAACACTTTGCTTGAGAGTCTTGGTTTTTTTTCAAGTGCACTTTTGATCTTAGCCTTGCCATATTCCATTGACGCACAAATCTCCGCCATAGCCGGTTTTTCATCTCCGTCAACAATCCTCAAGACAACCAACAATGGTTGTGATGCTCTAATGCAATCCTCAACACTATTCCAAAACCTTGTTGAGAGGACATCATGCACTTTCCCTCCCGCAACAGTTTTAGCCAAGTTAGAATTGAACCACTCTTCACCACCAAACAATTTCCTCAAAGCATCCCTGTACACACATCTTGATATGTTACTTTCATTTCACAAATGAATGAATTTAAAAATTAAAGAAGACCTAAAGTGAGGGACTTACCTATTTTTGTATAAACACTGTAATGTAAGAAATGCCGTAGCAAATCTTGTAGCTCCCGTTTGCACAATGTCTCTTCCCATAGTCTTCTCCCTCATGGCATATAGGAGTCGACCATGCCTATAAATAAATGTTGTTATTCCTCTACCGTGTGATGGTAGCATCGAACTCCTTCAACTTTGTAATATCCTCTAGCATAAGGTCTAAGCAATGTGCGGCACAAGGTGTCCAATAAAGTGTACATATCCGTTGGCACAATAATCCTCCCGCCGCCTTAAAGTTAGCACCATTATCTGTCACAACCTAAAATTAATGCAACAAGTGAGAACATTTCTTATGTTCAATGAAGATTGAAGATTGAAGACAAACAAAATAAGTATGTAGCTACCTGAACAACAATGTCTCTCCCAATCGAATCAATTTGTTCCTCGAACAGATCAGCTAACATCCGTGCATCTTGTACCTTACTTGACACATCAACTGACTTTAGAAAAAAGGTACCCTCCGGGCTGTTAACAAGGAAATTGATCAAGTGTCTACCCCTTTTATCGGTCCATCCATCAAACATAAGTGTACAACCATACTGCTTCCAAGCTTTTTCATGTTTCTCTCTCAAATTGTCTGTCTCTTTCTTTGCTTTTTCAAGTAATGGCAGCCGCAATTCATGATAGGTGGGCGGCTTCAAACCCGGTCCAAATTGTCCAATAGACTCGACCATGATCTCATAGCTCCTGGAGTTAGCGGCATTGAATGGTATCCCATATTCATAGAAGAAGTTTGCTATGTGCATCTTCACCCTTTCTTTTTCTTCTTCGGTCTTTGTAGAATTTTCAAGAGTAGTTTGAGATGGACCCTTACTATGTCTTTCCTCAATGACTTCTTCGGGAGTTTTTCGAATCATAGAAGCAATTGTCTTTGTTGGTTTTGATTGGGGTACTATGAAAGACATCTTCTTTCTTTTCGCTGTTGTCGTGAAACTTGACAAAGTATTAGAACCAGCTATTGAGGACTCATGTGGATGTGTTGGATTTTCATAAACTTCGTCATCTTCAATATTATTATCATCATCATCTAGATCGTCATCAAGTGGCACAGACTTCTTTGCATTCTTCTGAATATAGTCTTTCATTTCTTTTATGATTGCCGTAGTATTTTTCGTACATATTGCTACTTCCGGAAATCCATCCGCAAGATGTTTCAACCTTCTTACCCCCGAATGCATTACCTTACTACAAAGAATGCATTGAACCACATCTTTATTTGTTAAATCTGGCCAAAATCCATATTTCCACCCAACATCCCCGGATTTAGCGTTCCGTTTTGGATCCTTAGCCGGATCATAAGCTTCATTTGATTCTGCCATCTACAATTTGAAAAACAATAGAACATAATCAATATATATGATTATATGTAATATGTATACTAGTGTATGTACTATATATTAATATATAATTATATATATATATACTGATTATATATAAAGTAATATATATACTGGTTGTATGTATACACTATACTAATATATATATATATATATATATAGTCTGATCATGTAGGAGTCGGTGATCATGTAGGAGTCGGTGATCATGTAGGAGTTGGCTGATACTGCTATTATATATATATATATATTATATATATACACGCACACACTAATATACTGGATATATATATAATATCAATAGAAATAGGAAGAAGAAGGGTACAGCAAATCGGAAGAAATAGAAAAGAAAGAAGAAGAAAGAAAAATAGACGAATCAAAAAGCGTACCTGTTTATTAGCAGCGCGGCAAATCGGCGGGCGGCGGCGGGCGGCGGTCGACTCAGACTGGCGACGGGACCGAAGTGGAAATTTCAGGTTTCTTCAGTCGGCTCGTTTTGCAATTAGGGTTGTGACTTGTGAGAATTGACGTTATTTTTTCTTTTATGTATTCTGCCCTCATCATCATCATCATCATCAACAGCACCTTAATCCCAACTATGTTGGGGTCGGTGGCATGAAGATTATAGTGTCGTTTAATTGTCTAAAATTAGTTAACACCATAACTCATGCAAATAACAAAGTGGCAAAGTTTTACGCCGGATGCCCTTCCTGTCGCAACCTTCATATGAAGGAGAAATAGAACGAAATTCCAAAACCGTCAACATCATAGGTTTTTCCATTTATATGGAAAATATCATGAGACGGCGATGAGTTTGAGATAATTGCTATTGTCATGTCACAATACGTGATTGATATTGTAAAATCAACACATACATCATGGAACATGACTCAAAAAAACCATTCTGCGGGTCCAAGTCGGACCCGAGTCGTCACCCAGTCTACCCAAGTCGTCGACCAGGCGACCCATGTTGTCCAAGTCGGGCGACATTTTCACACACGGCGAGTCGGAGTGGCAAGGCGACCATCCTCCATCGCCTGTTCGACTAGCCGACGACTAGTCGCGACTAGTCGAGCGCCGTAACAACAGTGGTCATTATCCTCAATATCTTCATCATCATGTGGATAAGGTTCAACCATTTCATCCTCGCCAATCAACCTTGACGTAGTTGTATTAGGAAGTCAAAAATAACTCAAGATGGATGTGCCTATAGCTTGACCAATATTAGCTCTCATAGAAAGACTACGACCCTCAAGATCGCTTGATACACCACTTGCTTGATCAACAAGACGCCACGAAAGATCTTTCCTAATATGAACAACATCATCACTACTACTATCAACCCATTCATTACCCCACTTAAGATCTCGGTTAAAGTTAGACCCTTCACGCCTCTTTTGAAACCTCGTTGCAATTTTCCAATTATATTAAATGGAAACCAAATCATTCAATCTCTTATGCTCTAATGGACTTCTTTTCTTCATGTGGTTCTAAAAACCAAAAATAAAAATAAAACTACTGTATAGTTTAAAAAGTTTTAACTTTTACTTATTTTGATGATATTAATACTTACAAATTCAAATGTGCTCCAACTGCAGTCACAACCGGAAGATGAAAACAAAGACAAATGATGAGCATAGCAAGTGATTGGGGCTCGATATGTAGGCCACTAAAAGCATTCCACCAATCAATGTAAAAAACACTAATGTTATACTTGGTTCGAAGAAGGTTCAAAAAGCATTCTAAAAACAATAATATAAATTATATAAATAATATAATACTTAGTTTAAAGAAAGTTCAAAAGGCTTATGATCATTCTTTGTTTTTTGTTGCTTGATTGCCAATTGCTTTCTAAGCTTCCTCGCGTGTTGCCATAATCATCCGCTTAGTTACTTATCTTGACTTGCAAATCATTACCAGTGATCATTTTTTCCAAGTACATCATTGAACATAGTTCGTTGCGCATGAGCATATGTATTATCATTTACTTTAAGATCAAAGCATTTGTTACGATTTAAGAACAATGCGGCCCCATATAATTTCACTTACAATGCGGCCCCATATAATTTCCATCGGGTCTCAACAATTTACATCAATTTTTTCAACAATCTTGGATTGTGCGCAAATGACTCCTTGATTTTGTTCTTGGCAACAATCATAGCCATGGAAACCTCCGGCATAACTGGAGTTTCATCACCATCAACTATCCTCAATACAATAAGAAGCGAGTATGATGCTATTATACAATCTTCAACCGAACTCCAAAACTTAGAAGAAAGTACAGTGTCACACACCCTTTTCCTGCTTCCGTGTTGGCCAAGTTTGAATTGTACCATTGGCCAATTTTGAACTGTACCAATCCTCACTAACAAACAGACTTCTCAAAGCATATTCTGCAAAATAAGGAAAGCAGTGGCAAATCGAGTAGCCCCATGTCGCACAAGATCCTTCCCATCAGTCTTCTCCCTCATAGCAAAATTAATCATCCCATATCTATAGATAAATGTAGTGACACGCCTAGCACTTTCAATCTTAGACTTGAATTTTCAATTTTCCAATGTCTTATAATTGACACCATTATCCGTCACTACTTGAACAACAAGGTCGTTGCCGATTTCTTCAAATTTCTTCTCAAGCAAGCCCACTAACATTTTTGCATCATGTGATTGTCTGGATGCATCAACCGACTCCAAAAAAAAAGTCGGCTTAATTGCTTGGGAGTTGGGACTTAAGTTGGGGTTAGGGTTTCTAAGTCTATTTATATTGCTTTTATGTCCCTTAAGTTAGGGTTAGGGATCACAAAGGAAGACATTTCTTTGTGGCAGGTAAGCTTTTCCACTTTTTAAACAACTGAGACAAGGCAATTCAAAAAAAAAAGAAAAAAAAACACCAAACCTTTAGTATGAAGTCCCCGTCCAAGCAACCAAATATAACACGAGGATCATCTGAAGTAGTCAATCTCCCATCATCAAGTAGCTCCAATACTACCTGATCATTTAACAAAGTAAAAGACAGGATTGGAGCGATACTAAGATTACTACTTAAAACTATTAACTACACGTGGTGGTTCACTGAGACGTTGAAATAGCAACTATATAATACTTTCTTTTCGGTAAAAGATCTTAGCTGCATAATACATTAGATGTTAATCTCCGCAGCCCCACTCTTTTCTTTCCAAATTGCCCTTTATCACCACAAAGGCTTTATACATATACATTCCCGCAAATAGTATAGAAAAATGAGGGACAAGAGCACCCTTCAATTATGCTTCTTTCGAACTAATCTACAATTGCAAATATATAAGGTTTTTTCTAGTCTGAAGGAATGCTCCTACCTAGAGATTTATCCATTGAAGTGATTCCAAGTGGATATATACCTGTTGTTGATCTGGAATCTCTCCCTTACTATCCGTGTCAAGAACAAATTGACTACAATTCTCATCCTTCCAGACTAGTACCAAAGGAGTATTTCCTAACTGGTAATGTGCATGCCTGAAAGATACAGATGAAACAAAATCAGAGTGAAAAAAAAAGAGAGCACAATGTCTCAAACTTGTAGAACTCGAGGAATTATGGTACACTAAATCTCAGTACAAGCTGAAAGGTATATGTTAGAGTAGAAAGAAAAATCAAAAGGTTGCAGAATTTATTGTCAAAAGGAGAGACATAAACGAGCATAGACAGAAAAACAAGTGGTGGGTAATCATTTAATCTAATAGTTAACAGAAAAGCCTGCACACCGAATTATGATGCGTTATTCTAAGCCAGAAGAATAAATGCACAAAAGGTTATCTCAAAGTAGCCATTTGATTACATTCAGATATCTGTAGATATTTCTAAATATATTTATTATTCAAAGTTTTCAGAGTTCCTTCTTTAATAATATGAAGCTGAGATTGTTGCCTTTAACCCTAGTGTTATCCGGTTTCCTAGTAGAAGTAAGTCTCGATAAGTCTAACAAAAAAAGAAGCTTTCTCATGGCATAATGGAGCTCAGGTAGCTTTTGAAGGACTGAAAACAGCCATGGTGTCGGCTCCAGTTTTGATATTACCAGATTTTTCACTTCCTTTCGTGGTGGAATGTGACGCATCGGGAAGAGGTATTGGAGCTGTCCTTATGCAACAAAACAGGCCCATTGCATACTATAGCAAAGCGCTTAGTGACCGGAATTTTGCCAAGTCGGCGTATGAACGAGAGATTATGGCGTTAGCTCTTTCAGTTCAACATTGGAGAGCTTATCTGTTGGGAACTACCTTCATTGTTTACACAGATCAAAAAAGTCTAAAATTTTTATTACAACAGAGAATCACAACTCCAGATCAACAGAAGTGGGTGGCAAGACTCTTAGGGTATGACTTTGAAATCTGCTACAAACCAGGCCGGGAAAACAGGGCAGCTGATGCTTTGTCACGCTGTGCCGAGGAAGGGTCTGCATTGATGTTGGTATCAGAACCGCTTTGGGTCCAAGGGGCAAAATTGGTAGAAGAATGTCGTGCAGATGAGGATCTCAAGGAGTTGATTAAAAAGGTGGAACTGGATCCTCTTAAATATGGGGGCTATTCAGTAAAACATGGATTGTTATATTACAAAAACAGGTTGGTGATTTCAAAAACATCTCAATTTATTATCCCTCTATTAAGAGAATTTCATCAATCGGCATCCGGAGGCCATTCAGGGTATTACAGGACGTACAGAAGATTGGCGGCTAATTTATATTGGCCTGGGATGATTAATCGGGTGAAACAGTTTGTTCGGGAAGGTGTGATTTGCCAACGATGTAAAGCCTGCTCTACTGTGCCGGGTGGTCTACTTCAGCCTCTTGACATACCAGAAGCCATCTGGGAACACTTGTCTATGGATTTCATATTGGGCCTGCCTAAATCTAAGGGATTTGATGCTTTGTTAGTTGTGGTGGATAGACTATCAAAGTACAGTCACTTCATTTTGTTAAAACATCCGTACACCGCCAAGTCAATAGCAGATATTTTTGTCAAAAGAAGTGATTCGTCATCACGGAATCCCAAAATCCATTGTTAGTGATCGTGACCCTTTGTTTCTAAGCCGTTTTTGGCAAGAAATTTTCAAGGCACAAGGCACAGAGTTGCATATGAGTTCAGCTTATCACCCGGAGTCTGATGGGCAAACCGAAGTGATAAATCGTTGCCTTGAGTCATACCTCAGATGTTTCGCTGTGGATCAACCCAAATCATGGTCAAATTGGGTCCCGTGGGCAGAGTTTTGGTACAACTCCACTTTTCATGGGTCCACTGGGAAATCTCCTTTTGAGATTCTTTATGGCAGGCAACCTCCGAATGTGACTCATTTTGTTTCTGGGGAGGTTAGAGTACAAGCAGTTGCTGACGAATTAATGGACAGGGATGAGGCTCTCAAACAATTAAAAGCCCAATTAATTCGTGCTCTGGCGGTGATGAAAGAGAATGCTGACAGGAAACGGCGAGAAGTGGAGTTTATCGTTGGTGAATGGGTATATGTCAAACTAAAACCTTACCGACAAATGTCGGTGTCAAGGCGAATCCATCAGAAGTTATCTGCACGTTTCTTTGGCCCTTTTCAAGTGCTGGACAAGGTTGGACCGGTAGTTTATAAATTGACATTTCCTCCATCCTCTAAAATACATCCGGTATTTCATGTTTTGTTACTAAAGAAAGCGGTTCATGCTCCTACTGATTCCATTTTACCCCCGGAATTAGAAATCAATGAGGAAATTGCACGACCTATAGCCATTCTAGCATCAAGAAACATCATTCGACATCAGGAACCGGTGGATCAGTAGTTGATACAATGGGAAAACAGCTCTGAAGACGAGGCTACATGGGAAGATGTCTTGACTATTCAAGGTCAATTTCCAGACACAAGTCTTGAGGACAAGACTTCCTTGGAAGGCGGGAGTAGTGATGCGAATCCAACACTGTTAAGCCCAAATGTGACTAGACCCAGGATATGGCAGGTTTACTCTAGAAGGGCAAAAGGGTCCAACTCTAGAAGGGCAAAAGGGTCCAACTCTAGAAGTGGCTAGAGCATTCGTCACGTGAGAGAAGCTAATAAAAGGGAAGGGAGATTGTTAGTGGGGAATCATTCGGTTATTACGTATTTTGTTTCTTATTGGCTCACAGCCATCGTGCTGTTGAGAGAGGGAATCATACCAACTGCTTATCTCTTTACAATCATTTCAGAAATAGAATTTATCATCTTCTTCCTTTCATTTCTGTGTTATTTGCATCTACTCTATTACAATTACCATCATATGACCTTGAAGAAAAAAAAAACAGCTAAATCTATCAGGCATTTACAACAAATGTGATAATAAAATATGGCTAATCATGGAACTTAGAAAAAAATCTATCAGGCATTTACAACAAATGTGATAATAGAATATGGCCAATCATGGAACTTAGAAAAAAATCAGGAGAGGCTCACTTATTGTAGAACAACAGCCCATCCTTCACATACGGCACTGATCCTGTATAAGCCGCTTCTAGACCCTCTCGGTCACAACTGTATATGCACACTGTCCTAAACCTATATCTATGGTAAGTTGAGGTATCATTGCAAGCCCCTGACTCAACAAGCTTGCTGTTTAACCAGAAAAATCTAAATTCGGCAGTGCATTCGTACAATGACATTCCTGCCCAGCACACCATGTCAATTACATAGTACGTCTGATCAGGCTGCAAGTCATTGGAAAGAGCGGAACAAATCAGAATTAGTTTCCTCTATTATAGGGACAAAGCAACAAAGGGGTGAAAAAAACTAGTACCTCATGAAATATGCAATCGAGTATACAATAAGATTGGCCTGACCTAGAACTGTTACTGATCTTGGCACCATTTGGTAAAGCAGAAGGAAACAGGTGAAGCATGCTGCCGTTGCGTAATCGACTAACTGTTGTCCCATTAGATGACACCACGAAACAACGTTTTCCAGATGGTCTAGCACATACATACCTGTACGGCAAGGAAAAGGGACTGAATGTGAATATAAGACCGTGGCATGAGTCCATACCACATTGGGGGCTGCAGCTCTCTCTCTCCTTTTCCTTTTATGCTAATCTCTCTCTATCTCTTCACCATATGTAAATAAAATAAAAAAATATACTCCCTCCGTCCCATAAAAACATGAACTTTGTCTGGGTTTTAAGAAGTGTAGTGTTGTTTGTGTTGTAAGTGGAGGAAAGGGTCCCACTTAAAGTTGTTTGTATTATGAGTGGAGAGAAAATAGGTGGTGTGTTAGGGTGCAAAAAAGGAAAGAAAGAAATGTGTGTGTTTTTATGGGACGGACTAAAAAGGAAAGTGTGTATGTTTTTATGGGACGGAGGGAGTATCTTTTTTGACAGGAAAAAATTAATCTTGTTAATCAACACTATAATGCATGAGATCTTCAAGTATGAGATAAAGATCTCTCTTTTCATCATTTCAAGATTTCAATCGAATATATAAATAGAAACAGGACAATAGTAGCTTAAATTACATATAATTACTAAATATTCCACTGGAGAATACTAAAAGCAAGTTCTCCTCTTTCGGTTCAAGATTTCTACATTAAACTTTTTTGGCATAAGAATTTGAATTCAAAATATTTAAACCCGGAAAATTCAATTTGATTATCAAGAACTAAAGTAGGAATGGACCAACATCTCGGAAAAGGAAAGTTGGTTTACGTGGGAAAAAAGGGCTTGACATACCAATCGGTGTTTAATCTGTCAGGAACATCGATCATCCACTCTGGTAGCATGAGCTGCTTAGCGAACCATCGCCGGGCCTCAGGCCCTCTTAGCCTGGCAGCTTGTCGAACATCAAAACCCTTGGCCTGTTCTTCGGCCAGCGATACAATTCGAAACTCAGGCTCGGGTTCGGTCTCGGTAGAGTCGTTTTGCAGCGAGAGAATCGTCTGGGCCAAACACCGGGCCTGGTGCTGGGCGTCCTGACGATTCTGGGCCTGCCGTTGCAAGGACAGCTCTCGCCGCCTCTGTTGGTCGGAGATTGCCGCACGTTTGAATGGACGGCGAAGATCGTGCGGCGCCATCACAACACAAAAACAAACTATACAAAGGCCCTTCAGTAATGAGAGATTTAGAACGGCTAAACAACCAACGGTTTCGATTGTGGATGGATAAAAACGAATTCACTCACCAAAAAAAACTAGTAGAAAATGAAAATAGAACGATGATGAAATTCCAATTCAACTTTATATTGATTGCGTTGATAAACTTCTCTTTTCATTTTTTTTTTTTTTAAAAAAAACTTCTCTTTTCATAATTTCATTTAATCCAGTAGCGGTTTTACGGAACGATTAGAAAGGCTCTTGTGGACAGTAGATATATATATTAATAACAACATTAACAACATTACCCCAATGTCTCAACTACCCAAAGAAAAATGCAGAAGTGAGATCGGATGACGCACCTTTACCCCTGCCTTAACACAGAGACTGCTTCCGGATGATCCAAAATGAAAATCGTGATCGGTAATCGCATGGAATGACTAGTACTTCATGAGAAAAAGAAGTCAGTCAGTTTAGTGAGTCATTTTGTTTTATTCCATTATAATCCAGAACCAAAGAATAAGGAGTCTTTGGCTCCATTGGAAACAATGGAAAAAGACAGTAGATATATACCAATGAGTATATCTCCTCTCTACACTAATACAGAATACGTGAATACGCTAAGTTTAAGTGACAGATTCTCATACTTCAGTTGTCATATATTTTTTGCTGGTGCTTCGTGTGCTTATATGTCAGCCTCTCATGCTTCAGATGACTCATAATCAATTACTGGCCTAATCATCATTGTATTAATTACATTATAATTATATCTCAAATAACGTCTACCTGCCCTATTAATTTGTACGAATTAAGGAATATGAATTACGAATAAATAGGAATTGTTTGTATTTATAGAAATATTTCATTTTTCATAAATTAAAAAATATAAATCACAAACAAAGAGAACTTTAATATAGTACTGTGCACTATATATATTAAAAACTTAAACCTAAAATCTCGAGGAAATATTATATATTTCCACTAATATATTAGTTTATATTCTATCTGAACGGCTTAAGCTACAGTCCTCTGTATCAATCTGTGTGAATGATACAGTGACAGGTTTAATTAAAATTATATAGTTGTGTATGTCGTAATTTTAATAAATTATTACTCCTGTGTGGAGGACTTGTGGCCGTAGAGGGATTTACCTCGAACCACATTAAACCTTTTTGTAATTACTTTATGTATTTACTGTATTCTAACTGCCTGTGATTTATTGTATACTTATGGCCTGTTTGGCAGTTGCTGAATGGTTTGGTGCAGAATGATTAAGTGGTCTGAATGATTAAGAGGCCCTTATGATATAGTGCAAAATGAAATACAATTATTTTTTAATTGTTCAAAATGAAATCAGAACTCTTAATGGTTAAGAGAGAATCAGGATACAAAACCATTCAGAGGGTTTTGGAACCATTAAGAGGAGACACTTTTTTTGCTAAACAAGAATTATCTCTTAACGATTCAGAGGTTGCCTCTTAAAGCAACCATTAAGAGGTAAATGAACATCCCCTTACTCTAAGAACCCTGTAAGCATCAAACTAAAGGAGACTGTCTAGTTGCTGTACTTATAACAACTTAGTTTAAGACTTCCCCCACACATAATGAATTTAAAAAAGTGTACAATTTATTCAATCACCCCCTTCAAGCTGTAAATAAAGTATATCGTGACCAACAAGTGGTATTAGAGCGGTTGATTCTACAAAAATTAGTCGATTTTTAACCTGAATCAGATCCAAATCACTAGCTTTCGTAAAATACATTTTCTTATCTTTATCATTCATCATTTATTATTGTCATGAATACATCAATGATCAACAAAGTTCTCATGTTCTCTATTAATGCACTACTAGAAAAAACGGCTTTAGTGACACTCAAAAGTGTCACAATATGTGGTGTATTGTGACGCTTTTGCAATAGTGACGCTTTTCGAAAGCGTCACCTGATTTGGCGTTTCAATAGACCGTTGTTGTGACACTTAAAAGGCGTCGCAACAGATATCTAATGTGGCGCTTTCTTACATATTGTGACGCTTTTCATGCATCACATGAGTAAGCTTTCGTGACGCTTTTTGCCATTTTTTGTGACACTTTTAAGCGTCATAAAATTGAATTGTAGTGACACTTTTTAATTGAATGTTGTAGTGACACACCTCTTTTAGTGACGCATTTTTGTGTCACAAAAATTCATTAATTTCTAATTACAAGCTTCACTAAACATATCTCATTTTCAATAAATTTTTTATGTAATATAAATTTGAAACTACAAAATGAAAGAATTGCAATCTTGAAAAATTCAGTTACATTCATTAAATCAAATTATATCCATTACCTTAATTGGAGTACAATCAAATAAGAATATAGTAAACAAAATTTTCCAATAAAACAAGCTTTAACGTAACCAAAAAATGTACGAGAAAACTAACTATACCTATCTTGACAAGTTTTTAAAACCTACAATATGGTTATTGACAATTCTATCAAAGAAAAGCCACCATGATCTTGTCTAATGACTTTTTACAGTAACTCTCACTTCTTCGAAAGGTCTTGTATGAATAATTCCTGCAATTTTCAAGCAATATGCAAAATTAAAGCAAAAAGAGAAATTGGATTCCAAAAAATATCATGAAGCACTACAATACAAGCTACAAATCAATTCGCTCTTTGCAAAACCTGAATCAACATATATCAATATGGTATGCAAATAATTATATGCTATCTTAGTGTATGAAAAAATAAGTACTGATACAAGTTCCTTATTAATTGACCTATGCAAATTAGCTCAGGTCTCTGTAGCTTATCCGCGATATATCTTGTCGTGTGATCGACAATGTTGCAAGAAGAGTAGCACCAGCTGCTAAAAGGTCTCCCCCACGCTTTTCAGCTTAAACCAATTAAAGTTTGTACTACCAACTAATGAAAGCCGTTTTAACAATCACATCAAAAAGTAGATGCTGGAATATCTATAAACTTAAGTTTGAAGGAAATTTGAAGTATATGAGATGAGAGATAAACCGACTAAATGTATTAAGGAACACGGGGAAATTGGGGTATCACCAAGGCACAACATGGAAAATCCATTAGAAATGTATATATGATACAAGAGCGACAAGATATCGTATGATATAAACATAATTCTTGACAGTCTAAATTGAAAAACAAAAAAACTTCCACAAACTTCACGTCACAAAATAACAAAATTCTTATATAGCAAGCATTTAAAGAGAGGCATTAAAAAGAACTGATATCCAACCTCCAGTATATCAAATCATCAAAAAAGATCTTTCATGTACAAGTACAACTTATTTTGATCTTTCATTTACAACTTATAAGGAGAAGCCAAATTGAAGTAAATTCAATTCCAATCTCCAAGAAGATATAATTAACAACTTAAAAAAGATTATGCATGTAAGTCAACATCGCTGGAAGAGGTACAGCAAAAAATGAACACAACATATCAAATAATATTTTTTATACAGGTTAGTTCTGCATTAGAAAAATAAAATTGAAAAGCATTGACCAATTGTTGAAATAACATCCAAGAATACAAGCACACTAAAATACCAACAGAAATATAACCAAATAGGACTCATTTCCATGTTTAAATTGAAGTGTAAGTTAATAACTTACCCATTGCTTATATTAGGAAAAAGCTTGAATGTACCTCTTATGCTTGTGCTAATAGTCCTATGTACTCACTCCAGATGTGAACCCTGCAAAAAGAAGATATTAAAGTTTAATTTTGGAAGAAAAAGGTTAAAAGTTACAGAATAAAGCTTTGTATGCAGGTATCCAGTTGTGATCAAATCTATTACATTTGAAATCCATATATTCATTCTTCGTATCTACCTGTTACTATACATAAGTTTGAAATTTTGGTTAATGCTCTAGCAATCTACGAAAGATTTTTACGATGAAAGCAAACCTAGACAAAAGTTTGATATATTCACATAAAAAAAGATAATTGAAAGGCACTTACATTGAAAGGAATGTATGTATGGCGGCCGTTGACAAGCCCACACGTGAAGCCTGTGTAACCTGCCATTGCTCCATGAACGGCACTTTGAGCAAGAAGGGTACAGTAAACGTTATCAGATGCGTTGCTAGGAATAGCACGGATCATGTACGTAGGATCTGCCAAAAAAATACCGAGTGATTTTTTTGTTTTCAATAATTTGGACAACTAATCTCCTCATGAGTGTACTCACCTATGTATTTTAGAGTAATCGAATGTTTTAGTGTCTTTGAGAAGTGGTCCTGTAAAACGACATGTGATTTAAACTTGAGTAAACCATCAACCTGAGACTCCATTGTTCAGTATCCATACCTTTATTTTTTCGGAAAGCCACAACCCGACGTCTTGAAGTAGCTTGTTCCCTGAAGCATCTTTTTCATCTTTTGCAGTAAGAAGCTCCTGTCCTGCTCCTTCAGCAATGACAATGACCATGTGTCCAAATCCTTTAAGCGTTTTCTCAATGTATTCAAAAAGTCCTCCTTCTCCTTCTAGATAAAATGGTGATTCCTAATCAAAGCAGATCAACATCTCGGCTAGCCGAGTAGCATACATGGCAATAAATCCTGCACAAATAGTTCGGAAAAACTAAACCCCATCACGCGAAGCGCACTGCGACATTTGTATCTTACTTGCTATGTATCTCAAAGCTTTAAATGCATCAGCTCATGCCACTAGTACAAGTTCCTAAAATAAATAATGGTCAAGAGATACTGCTGAGTACTATTAAATCTTCTTACCACTATAGCGACTCATTAGTTTCACCACACCAATTCCATTTTTTGTACTCTCCGCCTCAACATGTGCAGCGTTAATGGCCCGTTGAGCTTCCTCTACGGCAGTATCAAAACCAAATGACTTGTCAATAACCTGGTAACAAAGAAGGCAGTCTAAAACTAAAGCTTATCAAAAATTAAAAGCGAAAATATGTCAACATAGAAAAAAGAACATAATGGAAAGGGCATATAAGGAAAATCCGAACTACATTTTGAGGGAAAGGTTGATCTGCATAACCATCGATTAGTCCTTAAGGCTTAAAGCACAAATATTATATTCGCAAGGGAAAATTCCCTCTACGCGCAAAGTGTCATGTTACGGTTACTTACAAAAACTAGCCTCGAGGTTTTGCCTTATCACGTAAGAAAACCACTAAAACTTTAGAATTACAAATAACCCCTCAATGTCTGTATTTACCTTACAAATAGCTCTCACTCTTTACGCCTTTGTACAAGTGTTTTCGATTCAAAACATCAAAAATTCAAGATCCGATAATAAATCTCTTACTCACCACAACGAAATTATCAAAATAAAATGATTGAAGTACCTTGACTTCTAGTATGAGCAAAGACAACATGTTAAAAATTCAATACAAAAAAAAAATCAAAAGATAGGTTAGCAAAAGATCAATAGCAGCACCAGATATCAAGTACTGCCCAAACAAAATCCAAAACTGTCAATGAAATCCCAAGTACTGCCAATGAATCCAAACAAAATCCAAAACTGCGAGTGAAATCCCAAGAAACCAAAATGTCGGATCTCCCCCCAACACAGGAAGCAAAACAAATCTGAAAAAAAAAGAACACGAAATTAAATCCCACCGAAAAAAGATGCGGTCGTCGGTTGAAGCACGGAATCGCCGTCGTCGAGGGAAGGTGACATGAGTCATCGCCGTGAATATCCGCCTCGTGCCTCAGCACCGATGTTCTAGCCATGGCCGATCTGGAGATAAGTGAAAAGAAATCTTAGAAAATAAAAAAGTCCGGCGAAGAAAGGAAAGGAGCGGTGAAAAAATGAAGGGAAAAGAGAGTACAGTAGTGAAAATAAAATGTCTTATCACTTTAGGATGCGAGGAAGCGAAACAAAATTATGGAGCGTCATTAAACATAAATGTTTATTAAAAGTGTCATTATAAAGAGATATTGTGATGCTTATTGAAAAGTGTCATTAAAAAAGTGTTACTATAGGGGGTATTTTTTAGTAGTGATGAGTTTGATGACTGGATAATTAGGAACCCCATCTTGCTGCCATGCATGAAGAGATGATCTTCGTGATACAGGAAAAAACTATCACCATTATGAAGGTCAACCCAGCTGCCATGATGGGAGGCTAACCTCATGCAGAAATGAATGAGAAGGAAAGGGAACAGTGGACAACCGATGAACACAAGCTTGCAAATATGAACAATATTGCTAATAATGTTCTATTTATCTATCTCGGTAAAGGCACATTCTCGAAGGTAAAGAGTTGTAAGACAACCAAAGAAACCTGGGAAAAACTCAAGTCAATTCGTGATGGAACTTAGCTCTCAAAAGAAAATAAAATTTCAAAACTCACTCAGCAGTTTGAATCTTTCGAAATGAAATCTACTGAAACACTTGAAGAACTTGATCTCAGATTCACTAGCATTGTCGGCGAACTTGAAGTTTTAGGCAAAATGTACATCTAAAAGGAAAAGAATCTCAAAATCTTTATATCACTCCCTGCTCGTCGGGTCATTAAGACCACAACTATGCGTGCGTCTTGCAATCTTAATGATATATCTATATTTGACCTCTTCTCTGACCTCAAGACTACAACTCTAGAAGTTGTATCAGATAGGAGACATAGTTCTACCCCAACACATCCAAAGTCACTGACAGTGATGATGACATCATGTCACAAGAAGGAATGGCATTGCTCATGCACAAGTTCTCTAAATTCATTATGAAATCCGGAAAGGCTCCCTACAATCCTAAACCCTTCAAAAAGATGAGTTCCGAGTCACCATCTTCTGGAGGCTCTAACTTATGTTATAATTGCAGGTAGCCTAGACACTATGCAAATAGATGTCCTCATCCTAAGGTACAGAAGCTATTAGAGACTGAGCAACAAGATAAGGATGAGAAAAGATGTGTTTGGAGAAATAAGCTGAAGGCACTGATTGGGGAATCAGAAGCCATACCCGCAACTATCATAATAGAGAAATGCCTATGGCTTGTTACCGATAATGACTCCTCTCATGATGAAATTGAAGATATAGCCTATATGTAATTTAGGGTAAAGAAAGAGATGACAGCAATGATGAGGTAAGCTCAACCTCAATTAATCCTGTAAATGCATCACATACTTTTGAAAATATGATGAATGAGTTTCGGACCATTCAAAAAGCGCATGAGATGCTGAAATTAGAAAACTTATAGCTTTCTCTTTTTAACCTAGAGCTGAAGAATGAAAATGACTTGCTGAAAATCAATTATGGAAACATGTTTTAAGATTTCGAAAATAGCAAGGTTACTCATGAAAAACTCATGGAAAACAATTATCAACTCATAATTGAACTAAATAAGGTAAAATCTCATAATCAATGTAAGACAAATGATTATGCTTTGCTGGAAGCCAAAATACAGCTTCTTAAGAAACAAGAAGGAGAACTCGGGAGCATCTCAAGTCATTTGAGAAATTATCCAAGAGGATGGAAGATATTCTGAGCACTGGAGAGCATGACCATGATAAACATGGCATAGGATACAGCTCTTTCTCCAATAGTGGCAAACCAGTATAGTATTTTTCAAAGGGGTGGAACATGTCCCAAGCCTCAAGACTGAGGAAATTCCAAAGGATGCACGTGTAGACAAAGGAAAGGCTACAGCTATACCTTCTCAGAAATCAAAGGCTGTTATTCCGCCACCAAGCTCTTATCACAAGCAGCGGACGACACAACCACATAACCCTATAAGACTTAATGCACAATATCAACAGTATGATCCCCAAGCATACTAACAGCTTCGCCAGCAAAGAATAAGGAAGGTTGTACCCCAGTACCATCAACAACATGCACCTCAGTATGATCAACAGTATGCTACTCCTCAATACTGGGTACAGGAACCCAGGCATCTTTATCGTAAACAAGTTGTCGAACAGTTCTACCAACAGCAAGTTTGGGAATCCAACTGAAAACCCAGAAGGCAATGCAGAAGGTAGAGAAACACGGTTCCTCCCCCCAGACAACAACCTTATTGGAACCAAAGTTCTCAGTTTTACATGCATAATAACAATGCTTACAGCGATTACGTGCTTGCCCCACGTAAATCCTGTTAGGAATATGCCCTTGAATGCCACTCAGAGGATGTATGCGAGAGGGCATTGTACTTATTATTATGTAAATTCTTATCAGAAGGCAATTGTTTATTTCTTTATTTACTGGAAGTCACTGGCATTCCTGACTGGTAAATATATATAGAGAAACTAGTCCATGTATTTGAGAGTAAACATTCCACTCCTTATTGGATAAGGGGATCGGCACTGGAAATGTTTATGGCTCAAATACTTAATTGTTTGTAAGTCGATGAAACTTGACTGGGTGTTAAGTTTATGCGATGACTTATATGACGTGTTCTTTGACTTGGACAGTGCTTGTCGTCACTAATGGTTGGTGGGAGCACACGTTGTAGGTATACTTGAAACGGCTCACCCTCGATTTGTCACACAGATTTCACTCCAGGACAGTCAATGACAGAATCGAAAGGTTGTGATAGGTATTCGTGAAGCTTCGACTTGAGGTTTTAGTAGGGATGTGCTTGTGACGTTAATATTTTCACTAGAGTAGTTCGACCCAGAAAACCGAAAAGTGAGGGTCGACCTTGACATGCATCTTGACGGGAAAGTAGCAGGTTCTACTAAATACCAAGATAGGATTCTTTCCCCTATAAATGAACTAATATATGTACTATGCAGTTATTGGCAGATGAGATCATAAGTCTTTGGCCAAAGCATCGGAGCTAGTTGTATTAGAAACACGAGATCTCAGTGTTCTTGATTTGCATTAACTCAGACATAGCATCAAGTACAGATAGGTTTTGACTGATCGTGACCCTATAACTTGATCGGGACATATGAAAGAAGGGTTTATACGTTTACTTGTATTCACGACAGAATGGTTCTTGAATGGCCCCTATCATTCGTTCTCAGTAAGGTTACAGTATAGGCCGCGTGACTGGATGGTGGTGCTATAACTCTTTGGTTCCTCTCATTGCTTACTGATACGAACCTATCGAGTCGCGCATTAGGGAGACAATGGAATAATATGAACTGGATCTCTTATTGTGAATTTTAGACATTGGATGTCTTATTTGATTTATTGGATAAATTAAATCGGTCTGGTGAATCAAATAAATTATTAGGTGATTAATTTTATTCATGGATAATTATTTCTTGGAGAAATAATATTTTAATATAATTAATTCATTGTATTAATTTTATTTGAGATGAACCAAGGTGTATCAGTCGAACTTGACACACGGTCCATTTCACAGACTGAAACGAACCAAATCCTTCTCAATTATGGTGTAGGCCGTACCCTCCTTGTAGGTCCCTTGTTGGTGACTTTGTCCTCATATTTGCATGTGTTGAGGAGGCTTCTTAACACTTGAGGACAAAAGGGTGCTGAGATGTGATCTTATTATTATCATCAACCCTTAGGTGTGATTGTTGGAAGTTAGTCTGGACTTTGTTATAAAACAAAGTTCATCCTCCTCCATTTGCACATGAAAATCGGCCAACACTTGTGAGAAGAGAGAGAGTTCATTTTAATCAAGTTCTTACACTCTTAGAGAGAGAAATAAAAATAAAGAACAAAATTTCTATCACTTAGAGTGATTATAAACTTAAGAGATCATTTCCTAATACTCTTTTCTAGTCGTATCCTTGGAGGATAATTAGTAGGTAGTTATTCCGATCATCTCCCGACACGTGGCTAGTAGAGACGCGGTGTTTTCGGCCTTTGGATCATAGAGGACTTATCAAATCGGATTTGCAGTCACCGACATCAACTTCAACATTCAATCAAAGGACTTTAAGGGTATGTTTTCATATCTTTACTCTTGTCCTTTTATATTCGTATATACGATGCATGATCGGTGTTCTTTAGGGTTTGGTATATATTTATTTTTGTTTCCGCAGTGCCTTCGTTTTAGGCATCGAATCCCAACAGTGGTATTAGAGCAAGGTCTTGCGATCGTATATACGATATTTAGCATTTGGTATGCTTGACTGAATGATTTATGATTTGGAATCATAAATGTTTTGATCGTTGTTTTTGTTTATTTGTTTGTTGTAGTTATATTTTTCGTAAATCTATATCTAAATATAAATCCTTATTTTCTTGGAAATATGATTTATATTGAAGATATGAAGATCGAAAAATATTGATATTGGATATCCGGTCGAAAATCAAGCCCCGGTTGCTGTTGGACGGATCCTTATCAAGCCTCTGGGCTACTAGAATCTGACATGGCCGAGTTCCCTGTCCAGTGAGTTTGACACGGCCATATCATTCTGTGACCCGGCCGTGTCACCTTCCAGACTTGTTTAGGACTCGATTTTTTCGTGTATTCCAGAAAATTAATCGCCCGCATTTTAAATTAGATTTAATTTGATTAAAATGGAATATGGTATTTCATTTTTAAAGGGAAAATTGATTTGCTGGAATACTTATGATTGACCGAATTACTTTGAACGAATTCATATTACCGATTGTCTGCATTGATTGGATTATTTAGTATTTATTGGATCAATGCTAGTGAATGGTGATGTAGTTCATGTACTTAGTTTTGAATCGTTTGTTTTATTCGGTTGGGTTGTAAAGCCCGTTTTTAGCCTATTTATTTTACTAGAAAAAATTGTATTTTGGGATGTAAATTTTCAATGTAAAATTTATATGTAATGACGAAGACCGGAGGAAGATCCATTCTAGAAGGCGCAGATTCAAGACTCAAGCCTTGTAATTAGATTACGATGTTTTTATTCTAGGAACGATCCATGAAATGCATGTTGGTAGCAGCTAGGTTGTGAATGTTTTATTCATTTGGTTTGAATCTTGACAAACGCGCTTAAATAATTTAATGTGCAAAGTGTAATATTAATCGCGAAAATTCTGTTGGGATTCGGTGCCTAAATCGAAGGCCCAACGGAAGCGGTAAAACAAAAATTAATTCAATCCGAATCCCTACGAGGATCGATCGAGCTACGTATATACGAATATTAAAATGAAGCACAAGAGATACGAGAAAACATACCCTTGTAGTCCGTTGATTAAATGGTGTCCTTCTCTTGAGCTATTCACCGAGCTTGATCTCTACGAATCCAATCCGCTCCAAGCTCTTGGATGATCCAACGCTGAAAAGACCGCGTCTTTGCTTGCCACGTGCCGGAAAAACGAACGGGATGACGATCACCTTGCTATCCTCTAAGGATACGGCTAGAGCTAGGTGATGAAGCTATTGATTTGTGATTTCAACACTCTAAGTGTATAACTCACTTTCTCTCTTTAATTTCTTGATTTTCTCCAAGAGAACTCAAGTTCAATTTGATGAACAAGAAGAAGACTAGAGGAAAATATTTTTCTCTCTCTTGAACTCTCTCAATGAACCGTACGAAATCAATCAATGAGAGAGAGGAAGTCTTCCATCATATATTCTACTCCCACATCAACCAACTCATCCACGTGAGATTCCTTACAAGTCTTTTTCATCCATTATAAAATGGACATAAAAGAACAAGATGGGAAGGTGGATGGAAAGTGGGGGGGGGGGGGGGTATCTAGAAGGGAATTGAAGAGTTCGGTTCATTTCGGACTCCTGTGAGTCCAAACAGATAAACTCTGATTCTGTTCCGATGTATTTATATCAATTAATTAATCCAGTTAATTAATCATATCAAATACATAATAACATAATCAATTTCTCCAAGAAATAATTATATTCATGAATTAAATTAATCACCTAGTAATTTATTTAATTCATTAGGCCGTAAATCAATTTATCCAATAAAACGATTTAAACATCCAATGTCCCAAATTTAGATATTCAATATCTAATATTCATAATGAGAGAATTATCTTGATTCATTCGGTCGTCAATCCTATTGCGCGACTCGGTAGGTCCGTCTCAGTCAGCAATGGGAGGAACCAAAGAGTAGTAGCACCACCTAGCCAGCCTAGCGGCCTACACTGTACCCCAACTGAGAACGAATGATTGGGATCATTCAAGAACCATTATGTCGTGAATACCAGTAAACTTATAAACCCTTCTCTCAAATGTCCCGATCAAGTTATAGGGTCACGGTCAGTCAAACCCTATCTGTACTTGACGCTATGCATGCGTTAATGCAAATCGAGATGATCGAGCTCTCATGTATCTAATACAGCTAGCTCCAATGCTTTGGCCAAAGACTTATGATCTCATCTGCCAATAACCGCATAGGACATATAACCCGCTCACTAACGGGAGAAATAATTATATCTTGGTATTCAGTAGGACCTGATACTTGCCTATCAAGACGCACGTCGAGGTTGACCCCCACCTCCCGGTTTACAGGATCGAAGTACTCTAATGAAAATCCTGACGTCACAAGCACATCCCTACTAAATCCTCAAGTCGAAGGTTCACGAATACCTATCACAACCTTTCGATTCCGTCATTGACTGTCCCGGAGTGAAATCCGTGTGAAGAATCGAGGGTGAGTCGGTTCGAGTATACTAATCCAATTAGCATACCTATAACGTGTGCTCCCACTAACCATTAGTGTTCGACATGCACTCTCCATGTCAAAGAACACGTCATACAAGTCTTCACATAAACTTAACGCCCAGTCAAGTTTCATTGACTTGCAAACGATTAAGTATTTGAGCTATAAACCCTTCCAGTGCCAACCCCCTTATCCAATAAAGAGTGGAACGTTTTGCTCTCAAATACACGGACTAGTTTCTATATGTATATTTACGAGTTAGGAATGCCAGTAACTACCATTAAATAAAGAAACATCCATTGCCTTATATTAATGATTTACATAATAACAAGTACAATACCCTCACTCAACATCCTCTGAGTGGCATTTGAGGGCATACTCCTAACAAATTCTCCCACGACAAAATATTAAGCTTAAAAGGTTTCAAAATTTTCCTTCCCTCCACCGAGCTCGTGAAAAATTGAAATCCAAACCCGATGTGCTATGCTTCCGAGTTATCGGGGTGGTCGTTCAGGGAGGGTCGATAAATTTCTAGAGTGCATTAGATGCCTTCGGTTGGAGCGAATTTTATCCCTAGAAACCTATTCGGTTGCCGAATAAGATGCTGTGAAACTGGTCAGCGTCGATGGTATAAACTTAACTTGTTCACGAACTATAGAAACCGTATAGGTTGAGGGGAGTGAAGAAGGGGAAAAAAAGATCGAATAATCCATTAGATGGGTTGGTTTTGGATACCACTTTATAAATATTAATAGACCAGAAACTTGTTCGATTCCCCTCTATTAAAATTTGTACAGAACTCGATTACCACTATGAAGTAATGTGGACAAATACTTCCAAATTTCACAAGAGAGTGTGTTATTCCGGTAAAAATAGTGGGAGCGGGGTTAAATGAATAGAAAAGTCCTTAATTCTAAACTCAAACCATTATAAAACGAGTCAGTAATCAATCTGTTATACTTAATGCAGACAAACAAAATATCAACTCTCAAAATGACAATGAACCCACTTGCAATTCTACTCGAGAGGAACAACTTAATCGGACCAAACTTTGTGGACTGGCTCCACAATCTGATGATTGTCCTCAATATGGAGGCATTAGGACACGTCTTCGAGGAGGACATTCCGGCAGCTCCAGTGCGGACCAGGGCTAGTCAGGAATATGTTGAAAACCACGAAAAGTAGGTCAAAGATGACATTAAAGTCTGTGTCTATATGATGGGCTCTATGTCTAAAGAGATTCAGAGAGCTCATGAGGAAATGACTTCTGCTAGACAGATCTTATCTCACTTAACCGAGCTTTATGGTGAGCACAGTCGAACTGCTAGATATGAGAGATATATAAGCAACTCTTCAGTGCTAGGATGAAAAAAGATTAGAAAGTCGGGGACCACGTCCTCAAAATGATCTCTATGATCGAGAGATTGGAGGCTCTTGATTTTAGGATGTATGTTTCTCTCCAAATTGACCTTATCCTGCAATCACTTCCTGATTCCTTCTCTCAGTTTGTTATGAACTTCAACTGCAATGAAATTGCTTGCAATTTAGCAGGCTTGATGAACAAACTTGTAACCACTCAGTCTCAGATGAAGACTTCGCGGGTGAAGGAATCTGCCCATGTGATTTCTTCTAGATCTCGGAGGTCTAAGAATAAGAAGAAAAGACAAAGAAGCAGATGGGCTCACAAGGTAAGGTTTTTAAGGGTAAGGGCAAGGCCCCGATGGTTCCTAAGAGCAAGAAGGTGAAGACGGATGCGTATCAAATGCAGTGACATGGGCCACTGGGCAAGAGATTGTCTGATCCTTCATGGTGCTTCAGGTACATAACTTTTAGTTCTAGTAATGAATTATTCTGCTACTGTATTTTCTACTTCTTGGATATTGGATTTAAGTGCTAGTTATCACATTTATACCATGAATCGGGATCTGGAACAAAGTAGGAAGCTTGGAGCTGCGGAAGTGATGATTACTGTCAGAAGCGGGCATAGTGTCGTAACAACTTATATAAGATCACTTCTTTTGGATTTAGAATCCGGCTTTGTTTTAACGTTAGATAATGTACTTGTTGTGCCAAGAGGCATAAAAATATTGTATCTATTCCGGTCATGGATCGGAAAGGTTTTTCATTTTTGATTGGTGATAGTACTTGCAAAATTTATTTTGGAAATAAATTAGTAGGCATTCATACATTGTTAAATGGATGGTATCATCTAAACATAAGTAAAAAAGTCATTGTGAACACTATGACTAGGAAGCGTGGTAGGGATAAAACTAATCAAGCTTTGAAATGACATCTTAGACCTTGAAAAGGATGGACTTACGGGCCCATTGGGATTGGATCCCTTTCCAACTTGTAAATCTTGCCTTAAAGGCAAAATGACTAAGTCCCCCTTTCACAGGGACTTTTAAAAGAGCCACTGACAAACTTGGATTAGTCTATACTGACGTGTGTTGTGTTTTGGAAGCAGCACGTGATGGATATCAGTATTTCATTATGTTCACGGATGATCATACTAGGTATGGTTATGTGTACTTAATGAAACATAAATCCGAGGCATTTGAGAAATTTCTGGAATTTAAGGCCCTAGTAAAAAACAAACTGGTAGTCATATCAAAGCACTTCGGTCGGACCGAGGTGGTGGGTATATGAGTATAGAGTTTCACGAGTTCCTAAAAGATCACGAAATAGTATCACAACTTACACCTCCAGGAACTCCTCAGTTAAATGTTTGTCGGAAAGAAGGAACCGAATCTTGTTGGACATGGTTCATTCCATGCTTAGATACACTGACTTACCGATTTACCTGTGGGGTTATGCGCTCCTTACTGCTGATTATATCTTGAACATATGCCCTTCCAATTCTGAAACTATAACTCCACATGAGATGTGGGAGGGTAGGAAACCAAGTCTTAATCACATTAGGATTTGTGGATATCCCGCCTATGTCAAGAAGACTAAAGTGGAGAAGTTGGAAGCAAGGTCCGTGAAGGGACATTTCACTGGATTCCCATATGGGACAATGGGTTATCTATTCTACATGCCCATGTTGGAGCAATAATCGGTATACACACTATTGTGCGGAAGCGTATTTAAAGTTGCGAGAAATTAAACCGACACAAGATTTCTAGAGGTTCAGCCAAACGTGCCTACGTCCTCTCTTCGTATCTTTTTCTATAGGATGAAGATCAACCTCTGCACCTCTCTTCTATTGGTCGAGGGATTACCATTACAATCTCGTCTTCTATCGGTCCGAGATAAACCGTACACACTTGTATTTTTGTCGGTCCAATTTAAACTGTTTTCCTTTTCTAACGGACAAGGAATTAACCTATCTAGCTTTCTATGGCTACTAGACAAACCTCACTCAGATACAGACTGCGATTCTAACAATGCCGGATCCTTGATCCTAATAACACCGAATCCAATCTTATCCTTTTCTTTTTCCTCTCGTGTATGTTTTCGTGTATAACACTCAAACACTTATCAATATAAGCTAAAATACAACAACAAGAATGTTTACAATGATATCACAAGTATAGATGATTTCTCAAGGTTGTTGTGTAGTTTGATAGGTATTTATAGCCATTTTCCTCCAACTAGCCATTAGCTCCTCTTGACTCTTTAGCATGCGCTAGCCTTCCTGGCGTACGTTAACCTCATTACATATGTTAAGTCTTATCGCTTACGTACGTTAACTGTAACACCCCGAGATATTCGGAATAATTACAGCGCCGTAAACCCTTTAAGTAAGGATTTACAAGGCTAATTTAAAAGAAAGGTAAATATAAGACATCATCATTATCGGAAATTCAAGTTTACAAAACCGAACAACTGGTTCAACGAGTAATTTATACAACCATATCGAAATAATATTAATACGACACGCGTACTCGAGTACTGAAATCAAAACAAGAAAACAAATCACCACCAACAACAAACATCACCGAACCCCTTCGTGCGTCACGCTTCGATCGTGGTCGCTTTCCCTGCTCCTCGCTACCCGAACATCAAAACAAATGTCCACCCCCGAAGGGGTTAGCAAAACGATGCTAGTACAAGTATCATATTAACCAATTGAATATGCATCAATAATACATAATGAGATACACCATACGGACTTCCGCTAACGGATCCGACAATGCGAATCCACAAGATTCCATTAACACAAGCAAGGGTATTCCAATGATCCAGCGCCTCAAGATAGATCCCAAGATGATCCCGTCGGACCAACATGAGGTGGAAATAACCCGTCCAATGATCCAGCGCCTCACTCTAGATCCCAAGATGATCCCGCTTGACCAACACGAGGTGGACATCCGATCTAGCGCCTCAAGATAGATCGTAACGACACAAACACAACTCATGCATACACATATGCCAAATCATTATGTTCATCAACATGAACATACAAACACTAGATAACGAATATCATGACAATTCAACGAAATAAATCTCATGTTCAACAACATGAATAATCGAACGCATGCTCAAAATACCAATATTAACATATTACGATACTTGCCTCGAATATGGCAAGAACGAAACACTTCAATGATCTCAACACACTCGAAGGCCGCCTCCTTCGATCAACGTAACAAGCTCGAACCTTAACAAAAGGAATGATATACAAATCATCTCAAGTCGAACGATGGCCTAACAATTCGGTCTACGGCCCAAAAGCTCAAAATAAACAATCTGCCTGAACTACTTAGCGTACGCTACGTACTCTATGTAGCGTGCGCTAAGCCTGCCTGTTAGCGTACGCTATCGTATAAGCCTAGCGTACGCTAGCCACGGACTGACAGTTCTCTCTGATCAGCCGACTGACTCGGCTGATATCGTAACGTAAGCGTGCGTTAACTTATCCCCGATAGCGCACGTTAACTTACGTATGTTAGCGTGCGCTAACCTTGCATGGCAGATTACTACAGACAGAAAACTGGATTGAATGGTGATGAACTCATAAATTCTATGGTGATAAAACCAGTCATCCTCGAGCATATCATGCTAATAAGGTTTGTGAAAGCTCTATACGTATAAGGTGACTATGAGATACAAAGATACGTATATCATCACAACACCATAGTTCATCTTAGATCTTCAAGAAAATATTCTAAGTTCCGTTCGTCCTACGTTCCAAAACGCATGATTCCAATGTGTAAAACGTAACAACTAGGTAAATCCGTCTACTGATCACAAATAGGTTTGAAGCTTCAGAATATGCTAGGAGTTCAAACACCAAGAGGTTCAATGGTTTATACGGTGAATAAGTATCGAAACATCGAAAATATCCTCCTACACATGATATTCGACTACTTAAGAATCTAACTGACAAGATAAGCATGATCAAACGTCCTTTAGAACACTACTAGTATTGGTGAAGAATCACCTACCTCAAAGTAGTGAAGAACACGGTGGAAATCGAAGCAATCCAACGCCGAAGGCTTGAACACCAATCTCCAATGATATACGATCTTCAATCACGAGCTAGGATGTTGATATGAAGTGTTTAGGATGAAGGAAGTTATGCTCTAAGTGTAAGAATTCGGGTATGGGAGAAGAAAGAACTGAAATCACGAATAGGATGCTGTCTTATTTATAAGAAATGGCTATTAGCGCGCGCTAGTCCCTGCTCGTAGCATGCGCTAACGGCTCACTGACTTAACTGTACTCAACACTTAGCGCGCGCTATGCACATGCCTGTAGCGTGCGCTAAGGCGTTGACTCGTCTTTTCCCGAAAGCCGTCCAGGTTCATCCCAACATAATCCGACAAGGGTCCCCCGGCCAGATCTCACCTACCACACGTCTCAATCAAATTGACCACGCATAGCATGCGCTAATGTTCCTTTGTAGCATGCGCTATGAATCCATGTTAGCGTACGCTACACATAGCCGGTAGTGTGCGCTACATGAGTAGAATTACAATCTATAAATCACATACATGAAATCATACGCTCGACAACATCGGATTATGAAATACGGAGAATAATACTCAGACAAAAGTACAATAATTACAATATCACAAGTTCCAAATACATATCAGAAATCTCGGGTATTACATCCTTCCTCCCTAAAAAGAAGTTTCGTCCCGAAACTTAAGATGAAAACAACTCCGGATATTTAGTCTTCATACTGTCCTCTGTTTCCCAAGTGGCCTCTTCGACTCCGTGTCGTGACCATTGTACTTTAACCAAGTGTATTGGTTTATTCCTCAACTGTTTGATCCGACTCTCAAGTATCTTGATTGGTCTCTCTTCGAAAGTGCCATCATTAGCTATTTCGATCTCGTCGAAATCAATGACGTGACTGGGGTCCGGTACATACTTCCACAGTTGGGATACGTGAAACACATTGTGAACGTGACTCAGCGATGGCGGTAAGGCCAACCTGTATGCTAAATCTCCTACCCTCTCGAGGATCTCGAATGGTCCGATATATCTAGGGCTAAGCTTGCCTCTCCTTCCAAAACAGAAAATCCCTCGTGTAGGAGACACCTTCAATAGTACATGGTCCCCAGCGTCGAACTCTAGAGGACGACGACGTACATCTGCGTAAGACTTTTGTCGACTCTGGGCAGTCAACAGTCTTTCTCGAATCAAAGCTATCTTCTCTTGAGTCTGAATTATCAATTCCGGTTCCGTCCCGATCAAATCCGAAGAATCATCCCAACACAAGGGTGATCGGCATCTTCTCCCGTACAAAGCTTCAAATGGTGCCATCTTAATAGAAGCATGCCAACTATTATTATAAGTGAACTCGATCAAAGGCAAGTGAACTTCCCAATCAGTTGACCAATCCAACGCACAAGCTCTAAGCATGTCTTCTACTGTTTGAATAGTCCTTTCGGACTGACCGTCCGTTTGGGGATGATAAGCCGTGCTAAAATTGAGCTCAGTCCCCAAAGCCTTGTGAACTGCTTTCCAGAAGTGTGACACGAAACGACCATCTCGATCCGAAATAATGGTCTTCGGCGTCCCATGCAATCTGACTATCTCCGCAATAAATACTCGCGCCAATCTCTCGGGTCCCCATGTATCTTTAATTCCTAGGAAATGAGCCGACTTGGTTAGTCGATCAACTACAACCCAAATCATGTTCATTCCCGTTCTAGTCCTTGGCATACTGGTGATGAAATCCATCGAGATGTCCTCCCACTTCCATTCGTGGATCTAAGCGGCTTTAACATTCCGGCAGGTCGCTGATGTTCAACCTTAACTTGCTGACAAGTCAAGCACCTCGAAACATACTCTGCTACGTCCTTCTTCATATTCCCCCACCAGAAGTTTTGTTTTAAATCTTTATACATCTTACTACTCCCAGGGTGAATAGAATAAGATGCGCTGTGAGCTTCCTTCAGAATAGTCCGTCTCAAATCATCATCGTCGGGAATGCAAAGTCGACTCTGAAATCTCAGAACTCCATCATCTTGTATCACGAATCCTGGGGCTTTTACCTTCTTTACTTCTTCACATAACCGAAGGATCAGAGAATCATTCAACTGCTTAGATTTGATTTCCTCGACTAGTGACGAAGTCAGTTCCATCACATATAGTTGCCCTTGAATTCCTGGTGCCCATACTTCAATCCCTTCGCGGATCAGTTCTCGTTGAATGCTGTTTTGGGACGTAAGTGCTTCCAACACTCGAATAGAAACAGGTTTATGGATCAATGCATCAGCTACAACATTTGCTTTCCCCGGATGATAGAGAATCTCTAAGTCGTAATACTTGATCAATTCCAGCCACCTTCTCTGCCTCATGTTTAATTCTTTCTGGCTGAAGATGTACTTGAGGCTCTTATGATCTATAAAGATCTAACAATGAGTGCCGTACAAATAATGTCTCCAAATTTTCAAGGCAAAGACTACAGCTGCTAACTCCAGATCATGAGTCGGGTAATTTACTTCGTACGGTTTCAACTGCCGAGAAGCATAGGCAATTACCTTATCCTTTTGCATCAACACACATCCTGCACTCGATTTGAAGCGTCAGAAACCATGAATCCATCGGGCCCATCCGGCAATGCTAAAATAGGTCTTGTCGCTGCCTCTTCTTAAGCTCATCAAAACCAGTCTGGCATTTCTCATCCCACTTAAACTTTTGAGTTTTCTGTAACAGCTGAGTGAGCGGACGAGAAATATTGGAAAATCCCTCTACAAAGCGGCGATAATATCCAGCAAGTCCTAGGAAACTCCGTACTTCTTTCACATTATTAGGAGATTCCCATTCCAAGATTGCTTCGACTTTCTTCGGGTCCACCTGAACTCCGTCAGCTGATATCACATGCCCAAGGAAAGTTACTTCCCTAAGCCAGAACTCGCATTTTGAAAGCTTTGCATACAGTTGTTCCTTCCTCAAGGTGCTCAAAACCACACGTAAATGTTCGGCATGCTCCTCCGCGTCCCTCGAATATATCAAGATGTCATCAATGAAGACGACCACAAATTTATCCAAGTATTCCAAGAATACCCGATTCATCAATTTCATGAACACCGCAGGAGCATTGGTAAGTCCAAACGGCATCACTACGAATTCATAATGCCTGTATCGGGATCTGAAAGCAGTCTTTGGTATATCCGATTCCTTAATCCTCAACTGATGGTACCCTGATCGCAAGTCAATCTTCGAGAATACCCTTGCCCCTTGCAGTTGATCAAACAAGTCGTCGATCCGAGGTAGAGGATACTTATTCTTGATCGTCATCTTATTGAGCTCCCTGTAATCAATACACAGTCGGAGGGATCCGTCTTTCTTCCGGACAATGAGAACGGGCGCCCCCCAAGGAGAAACGCTAGGTTGAATATAGCCCTTCTGTAACAATTCCTCCAGTTGCTTCTTGAGTTCATACATCTCGGTTGGCGCCATGCGGTATGGTGCTCTGGAAATAGGAGCTGCTCCAGGCTCTAATTCGATAGTGAACTCCAGTTCTCTCTGCGGAGGTAACCTGTAGTTCGTCCGAAATACATCTGAGAACTCATTCACAACTGAAATAGACGAGAGCTCTACTCCTTCCTCTTTCCTCATGGCGTAGCACCAAAGTCCATGACATCCTTGCTTCAGTAATTTCACTGCTTTCATCGCTTTGATCAATTTTCCCGAGCTTCCCGGTCTCCATCCTCGGAATACGTGTTCAGATCCGTCATCAGCAATGATAAAAATGACTCTCTCTCGGTAATTCAGAATAGCTCCATAACAGTTGAGCCAATCGTCTCCGAGAATTAAATCATCACCGTAGATGTCAACTACAATAAGATTCGATGGCCAATCTCTTCCTCCTATAGATACTGGGAAATTTCTAGCCTCTAGGGTTCCCACAATTCTCTCTCCACTCGGCAAACCCATAACATATGGTTCACAATCAAATAAGCACGAGATTTTTAAACGATTTACACAGTTCACTGATACAAAAGAATGTGTAGCTCCGGAATCGAATAAGACACTAACTGGTTGCAAAAGGATCTGAATCGTACCTGATGCAACAACAGTGTTCTGATCGTCATATTTCCTCATCTCGTATAGGCGCGAAGGAACGGACCCAGCACTGGATGTCTCTCTCTTCCCAACGCTCTGAAATCCACTCAAGGCGTCTGGTTCACACTTGTCTCCTTCGAATCGGGCGCTGGAGTATGAGTACTAAAAGATCTAGTAGCAACTCCACGTAAAGCCGCACGGTGCCCTTCTTGTCCACAATCGTAGCAAGTCACGTAAGATGCGGGGCCACGTCGAATATGCCCTGCTCGACCACAATTATATCATTTCTTTGATGCGTCCGAATCAAGTGATGTAGTCCGAACTTCTTCCCACCTCTAGAAGAATGTGGAGGTTTCTAGCCGAATAAAAGGAAGACCGGCCCTTGCGGGGCCCACCACTCTTGTTTTCTCTCGAAAAGTCACGGCCATCTTCTCGCTTCTTCGCTCCACTAATTTCTCCACCGCGCCTCTTTCATGTCGTAGGCCGCCGCTTTGTCTTGATACTGCCGCAACGTAGTACACTCGAATCCGACATGTACTCAATCTCCGCTTCATCCGCATATCGAAATGAAAATCTTTTCCGCCTCCGTTCACCAAGTGTCGCACACAAGTCACCGATGATTAAAAGTTTTGATTACATCACACAGATGCTTCCGAACTCGTGGTGAGAAAACTCTGATCTTTGCCTCTCTAATCGGACGAGGACAATACCGTGCTTCCATCATTAATTTGAATTCCGCCAAATCCGCATTATGATTCTCGGGTCGAATAGCTTCCCACCAATCAAAGGCCTCCCAACGGTAAAATACCGGGCAATGGGAACCTTCCGGTCCTCGGGACAGTTAAGACCTGCGAATATCTTCTCTAACTCCTTGAGCCGTTGATCCCAAGTAATTGCCTCAGCAGATCCGTCAAATTTTGGCGGGTGCAATTTGACCACTTCACAAGCCATCTGTCTCCTGCTATCCACGTGGTGCTGCTGACCCATCGCCGACTGCATGCGCTCGACTACCCGGCGAATCTGTTTATCTGCGCCACCACCTGTTGAAGCACTCCCGGCATGTTAGGATTTGCGTCGTCATTCGCTGATCCTTGCTGCCCTCCAGAATGGGAATCGGTTCGACTAGCTGATAATTCTGGGGTAGTTGCGGAATCCTCCTGTCTCATGTTACCTCGTTCGCGTCCACGACCGCGTCCGCATCCACGTCCTCCTCTCAACATACTGTAAACACAATTCCTCAATATCCAGGTCAAGGTTTTCAAAATAAAACCCGTCAATACTCACAAAACAGTAATTAAGCAAAACGGTATTATGAGAGATTAGGAGACTTACAACCACGATCCACATGACGACTTTTGGCTGAACAGTGATGTTACAAACGACTCGTAAATCAATAACGTAAACAGACCCAACTTAAAACCCGACTGCCAAGATATCCATAAATCTTAGCTCCGATACCATATTCTGTAACACCCCGAGATATTCGGAATAATTACAGCGCCGTAAACCCTTTAAGTAAGGATTTACAAGGCTAATTTAAAAGAAAGGATATAAGACATCATCATTATCGGAAATTCAAGTTTACAAAACCGAACAAATGGTTCAACGAGTAATTTATACAACCATATCGAAATAATATTAATACGACACGCGTACTCGAGTACTGAAATCAAAACAAGAAAACAAATCACCACCAACAACAAACATCACTGAACCCCTTCGTCGTCACGCTTCGCATCGCGGTCGCTTCCCTGCTCCTCGGCTACCTGAACATCAAAACAAATGTCCACCCCCGAAGGGGTTAGCAAAACGATGCTAGTACAAGTATCATATTAACCAATTCGAATATGCATCAACAATACATAACAGATACACCACACGGACTTCCGCTACCGGAATCCGACAATGCGAATCCACAAGATTCCATTAACACAGCAAGGGTATTCCAATGATCCAGCCTCAAGATAGATCCCAAGATGATCCTGGCTTGACCAACACGAGGTGGAAATAACCCGTCCAATGATCCAGCCTCACCTAGATCCCAAGATGATCCTGTCGGACCAACACGAGGTGGACATCCGATCCAGGCTTCTCAGCATATATCGTACAACGTACACAAACACAACTCATGCATACACATATGCCAAATCATTATGTTCATCAACATGAACATACAAACACTAGATAACGAATATCATGACAATTCAACGAAATAAATCTCATGTTCAACAACATGAATAATCGCACGCATGCTCAAAATACCAATATTAACATATTACGATACTTGCCTCGAAGATGGCAAGAACGAAACACTTCAATGATCTCAACACACTCGAAGGCCGCCTCCTTCGATCAACGTAACAAGCTCGAACCTTAACAAAAGGAATGATATATAAATCATCTCAAGTCGAACGATGGCCTAACAATTCGGTCTACGGCCCAAAAGCTCAAAATAAACAATCTGCCTGAACTACTTAGCATACGCTACGTACTCTATGTAGCGTGCGCTAAGCCTGCCTGTTAGCGTACGCTATCGTATAAGCCTAGCGTACGCTAGCCACGGACTGACAGTTCTCTCTGATCAGCCGACTGACTCGGCTGATATCGTAACGTACGTTACGTACCACACGATAGCGTGCGTTAACTTATCCCCGATAGCGCACGTTAACTTACGTATGTTAGCGTGCGCTAACCTTGCATGGCAGATTACTACAGACAGAAAACTGGATTGAATGGTGATGAACTCATAAATTCTATGGTGATAAAACCAGTCATCCTCGAGCATATCATGCTAATAAGGTTTGTGAAAGCTCTATACGTATAAGGTGACTATGAGATACAAAGATACGTATATCATCACAACACCATAGTTCATCTTAGATCTTCAAGAAAATATTCTAAGTTCCGTTTGTCCTACGTTCCAAAACGCATGATTCTAATGTGTAAAACGTAACAACTAGGTAAATCCGTCTACTGATCACAAATAGGTTTGAAGCTTCAGAATATGCTAGGAGTTCAAACACCAATAGGTTCAATGGTTTATACGGTGAATAAGTATCGAAACATCGAAAATATCCTCCTACACATGATGTTCGACTACTTAAGAATCTAACTGACAAGATAAGCATGATCAAACGTCCTTTAGAACACTACTAGTATTGGTGAAGAATCACCTACCTCAAAGTAGTGAAGAACACGTAGGAAATCGAAGCAATCCAATGCCGAAGGCTTGAACACCAATCTCCAATGATATACGATCTTCAATCACGAGCTAGGATGTTGATATGAAGTGTTTAGGATGAAGGAAGTTATGCTCTAAGTGTAAGAATTCGGGTATGGGAGAAGAAAGAACTGAAATCACGAATAGGATGCTGTCTTATTTATAAGAAATGGCTATTAGCGCGCGCTAGTCCCTGCTCGTAGCGTGCGCTAATGGCTCACTGACTTAACTGTACTCAACACTTAGCGCGCGCTATGCACATGCCTGTAGCGTGCGCTAAGGCGTTGACTCGGCTTTTCCCGAAAGCCGTCCAGGTTCATCCCGACGCAATCCGACAAGGGTCCCCCGACCAGATCTCACCTACCGCACGTCTCAATCAAATTGACCACGCATAGCGTGCGCTAATGTTCCTTTGTAGCATGCGCTATGAATCCATGTTAGCGTACGCTACACATAGCCGGTAGCGTGCACTACATGCGCAGAATTACAATCTATAAATCACATACAAGAAATCATACGCTCGACAACATCGGATTATGAAATACGGAGAATAATACTCAGACAAAAGTACAATAATTACAATATCACAAGTTCCAAATACATATCAGAAATCTCGGGTATTACATTAACTGCTTGCAACTTCAGTCCAGTAGATTTTGTCCATACTATTACGTTCGTTATGGATTCCCGATTACGACATTAAGTTCCCTATTTAGCATACGTTAACTATATGTTGTAGCGTACGTTAACTGTATATCCATTGTATGCTTTTGTCAAACTGTCCGTTTGATTCCTTGACTTTGACCCGGAGTCTTCCAACGGGTGTCTTGTTTGAATTCTGAATTACTTGATTACATACGTTATACTCTCATTCGATAGCGTGCGTTATTCTTGTAACTTATCGTGCGTTAATCATGTTCTGTCTAGTTTTTTGCATCTTCGACTTCTTCGTTGTTTTGTTTTGCTTCCTTATTGTTTTTCTATGTTTAACAACTAATCATCAAAAGTCGATAATGATATTTGGAATAAAATATTCCAACAATCTCCCCTTTTTTGACGATTACAAAACAACACTCTTTGAATGGGATAAACCTGCAATATATATATATATATATATATTTATATAAACAGATCAAAGTTTTCGACTTTGTCCGTTTCGTTAGTTTCTGTCTCCCATCTTTTCTTTTCTCCTTTTCAACTTCTTCTTTTCTTTTCTACTTTCGGCTTGATTCATGTATTTTTATTTTTCTCGTCATTCTTCCATGACGCCTTTTCCATTCTTTTATTTTTCTCCCCTTATACCATTCTTCTTTTATTCCATTCTTCTCCCCCTTTTTGTTATCAGTAAAAAGATAATAAATGATGAAATGCAGAAAAGGATAAACTCCCCCTGACAAAAATATCTCCCTATTAAAATAACAACACCCCCTGAGTAAAATATCAAATTTGAAAATATCAATGATGAATATACCAATTGATGAAAATTAATATTTGTTTTTTGGGATCCAATCGAAAGTCGGTCGTTTTTCATTAATATAGATGATGTTCGGAATAGTGGTTCCTTTAGGAATCCAAATCTTTTTAATTTTGATCGTCCGACGTGGGCTTTTGCAATTCGAAATATGATGCCCAATTTTTAAATATTTATCACAACGGGCTATTTTCAAATTTAAGGATTCGATTTTAAAATTTGGTTTGAATCATAACTCCTATTTATTCAAAGTATATTTTTGAACAGAAAGCATATTTTCAAATTTCTCGTTTTCGAGAGAAAATTTATTCGTTAGATTTTTAAGTTCGTCTTGAACTTTCAAAAGATCATTCTTTAAATTATTTTCTATTTCAAGACATTTTGAATGATCGGTCTTGACAATTTTCCCTTTTTCAAACTTAGAGATTTCGTCTCCCAAAATTTTATTTTTCGATTTGAGGAATTTTATTTCAATTAAAGCATTTTGATATGCAATAATTCAAATTTAAATAATTCATCTTGAGAGGATGTACTAACCTGACTTTCGACGTCGCTTTCATCGAATGAACTCCGTGCCATGAAAGCGAGATTATTTTGATTGAAATCATCATCGTCATCTTCATCGCTCCATGTTTCGATGAGTACTTCCTTCTTAGGATTTGCGTTCCGGCAATTTTTTGCAAAGTGGCCTAGTTTACTCCATATTCGACAGTTGTTGTCGAATTTCTTAGATTCGCCCGATTGATGTCCTTTTTTCTCCGGTTCAATAAGTTTTGAAACTTATTAATATTCTTGGCACAATATGCCAAATCTTCATCACTTTCATCGACCGGGATTTTTTCTTTTCGAGACATCTTAACTTTTAAAGTATTTATCATTCCTTCGGCTTCGGCTTGACACTTCGTGATTTTAGAACAATCTCCTAAGTAATTAACGAGCTAACGAGGGTGCTAAAGTCGAGCGTGTTGAGATTTTTAGATTCCATGATCGCCATCACGGTGCCATCCCATTCGCTAGGTAATGATCGTAATATTTTCTTGACTTTCTCACTAATAGATAGTGGTTTCCCAAAAGAATCAAATCCATTTGTGATGACCGAAAATCGGTCGAGCATGTTGGTGATGGACTCGACACCTTTCATCATGAATAACTCGTAGTCATGGAGAAGCATATTAATCTTCGTCTCCTTGACTTGAGTTGTTCTCTCGTGTGTGATTTCAAGAATTTTCTATATTTCTTTAGCACTTTCACACGATGAAATACGGTTGATCTCTTCTGGATTTAAGGCACAATATAGAAGTTGAGTGGCCTTACAATTTATATGATCGTTCTTCCAATCCTCGTCATTATATTCTTCGAAACTCTTAAGAGATCCGTCGGATTTGATTGGAACTTTCGGGCCAAGATAAACAATCTTCCAGATTTTTATATCATAGGCACGAATGAAGATCGACATTTTTTTCTTCCATGTCATGTAATTCGATCCATCGAAGAATGGAGGTCAATTTAGAGCAAGACCTTCGACCGGTGCAAATTAAAACGCCATCGGATCGTCTTCTCCTCGGATGTTAAGCCGCTTTTAGGAGGTACCTCTATGATACCAATTGTTGGAGCAATAATCATTATACGCGCTATTGTGCAGAAGTGTACTTAAAGGTGCGAGAAATTAAATCGACACAAGATTTATAGAGGTTCGGTCAAATGTGCCTACGTCCTCTCTTCGTATCTTTTTCTATAGGAAGAAGATCAACCTCTGCACCTCTCTTCTATCGGTTGAGGGATTACTGTTACAATCTCATATTCTATCGGTCCGAGATAAACCGTACATACTTGTCTTTTTGTCGGTCCAAGTTAAACCGTTTTCCTTTTTTATCGGACAAGGAATCAACCTATCTAGCTTTCTATGGGTACTAGACAAACCTCACTCGGATACAGATTGTGATTCTAACAATGCCGGATCCTTGATCCTAATAACACTAAATCCAATCTTATCCTTTTCTTTTTCCTCTCGTGTATGTTTTCATGTATAACACTCAAACACTTATCAATATAAGCTCAAATACAACAAGAATGTTTACAATGATATCACAAGTATAGATGATTTGCTCAAGGTTGTTGTGTAGTTTGATACCAAATGGTTTGGTATTTATAGCCATTTTCCTCCAACTAGCCATTAGCTCCTCTTAACTCTTTAGCGTGCGCTAGCCTTCCTGCATAGCATACGCTAACCTCGTTACGTACGTTAAGTCTTCTAGCTTACGTACGTTAACTGCTTGCAACTTTAGTCATGTAGCTTATGTCCATACTATTACGTATGTTATGGATTCCCGATTGCGTACGTTAAGTTCCCTATTTAGCGTACGTTAACTATATGCTATAGCATACATTAACCGTATATCCATTGTATGCTTTTGTCAAACTGTCCGTTTAATTCCTTGACTTTGACCCGGAGACTTCCAACGGGTGTCTTGTTTGAATTTTGAATTACTTCATTACGTACGTTATACTCCCCAAGTTACGTACATTCTTCTCATTCAATAGCGTGCGTTATTCTTGTAACTTAGCATGCGTTAATCATGTTCTATCCAATTTTTGCGTCTTCGACTTCTTTGTTGTTTTGTTTTGCTTCCTTGTTGTTTTTCTTTGTTTAACAACTAATCATCAAAACTCGATAATGAATATTTGGAATAAAATATCCCGACAGCCCGAAGATCGAAATATCATCATTTCTCTGCAAGCATACTTCCTGGAAGATGAGTTCATTCAGGAACGTGGAGCAGGTAGAAGTATTTCTTTGGAAGAAACTCAGCACCAATAAGCGACCATTCCTTAACATGGGAGAGACCGCAAGAACCTCAGCTCACCCAAGGCAAGAAAGACTCAATCCAGCCGTGGGGATCCTGTTCTGATGACCCTATCCCCTTTCCGACCTGAGGGACTGACTTTGAAGGGTATCTTATCGCCCTATGATGCGGCATAAAAGAGTAGCTATCGCTTAACTCAGCCCTACCGGACATGAACAAATAAGATCCATATGCGCTCAGAGCGTTATACAATGAAACTCTTCAGGAGACACCTATACAAGAAGTTGGAACCAAACCTCCTGAAACACAAATACAACCACCTTGTAGGTCTAGTAGGGTGTCTCAATTACCTGAGAGGGATGACTTTATGCACTTAGAGGAACTGGGTCTCCATGAGGTTCCAGGTGATAGCCAAGAGACCGACCCCGCGACCTATGACCAAGCAATGGTGGATATAAACTTCGCAAAATGGCGGGAAGCTATAGAAATGGAGATAGATTCGATGCATGCCAATAAGGTGTGGACTCTAGTAGACCGCCCCAAGGACATAGTGCTAATTGGGAACAAGTGGATCTATAAGAGAGAGACTGATGGGGATGGCAAGGTTGACACCTATAAGGCCAGGCTTATGGCAAATGGTTATACCCAAAAGGAAGGGATCGATTACCACGATACCTTCTCGCCCGTAGCTATGATCAAGTCTATTCGAATGATGCTTGCTATAGCTGCCTACCACGATTATGAGATATGGCAGATGGACGTAAAGATGACTTTCCTTAATGGATTCCTCGAGGAGGATATCTATATAGAGCAACCTAAAGGTTTTGTGTCCGAGGTTGATACTCATAAAGTGTCCAAACTTCAGCATTCTAGTTCTGGACTGAAGCAGGCTTCGCGTAGTTGGAACCTTCGTTTGGACGAAGCTGTCAAAGAGTTTGACTTCGTGCAAAATGAAGAGGAACCTTATGTATACAAGAGGGTTAGTGGGAGCAAAATCACATTCTTAGTACTATATGTAGATGACATTCTACTAGTAGGAAACGATGTGGGAATGCTCAGTTTTCTGTGAAAGCTTGGATTTTGAGTAGTTCTGTATGAAAGACTTGCGAGAATCTACCTATATTTTTGGGATTAGACTCTACCGGGATAGAGCAAAGAGAATGATAGGCCTTTCCCAAGTTCTATATAGATAAGATTAAAGCAATTTAAGATGGATAATTCTAAAAGTGGGTTCCTTTCGATGCGACATGGAATAAAACTCACCTCGTAGATGAGTCCTCAAAGTGAGGAACAACGAAAGGAAATGAGTATATACCATATACGTCCGCTGTGGGTAGCCTTATGTATGCTATGTTGTGTACGAGACCTGACATTGCTCATGCTGTGAGCATGGTAAGTAGGTTTTGGACAAACCCAGGACAGGAACATTGGACCGTCATAAAGAACGTTCTCAAGTACTTAATAAGGACTAGAGATATGGTTCTTATGTATGGTGGAGAACTGAATGTGACGGGATTCACTGATTTAAACTTCCAAGGACAGAAACACGACTCGATGTCTACTTCTGGAAACATTTTTACTCTTAATGGAGGAGAACTATCTAGGCGTAGCGCCAAGCAGAGCGCGACTACTGATTCCACTTGTTAGGCTGAGTATCAAGCGGCTTCGGAGGCCTCTAAGGAAGGGTTTTGGATTAAGAAGTTTCTAAGTGAACTTCAAGTGATACCATGTGATGAGCTGCCTATTCCGGTTTTGTGAGATAACGACGGAGCTGTAGCACAGGCCAAGGAGCTGAGTTCCACAATAGTACAAAGCAAATTGAGAAAAACTATCATATCGTGAGGGAATCTGTTCACAAAGGATACATTGTGCCGTATAGAGTAGACTTAGAAGACAGCATCGCTGATCCACTGACCAAGCCACTTTCTTAGATGAGCTTGGAGCGTCATCTGGAGAACATGGGTATTTGATACCATAGTATGTGGCATTAAGTGAAAGTGGGAGATTGTTAGGAATATGCCCTCGAATGCCACTCACAGGATGTATGAGAGAGGGCATTATACTTGTTATTATGTAAATTCTTTTCAGAAGACAATTGTTTGTTTCTTTATTTACTGGAAGTCACTGGCATTTTTGACTCATAAATATATATAGAGAAACTAGTCCATGTATTTGAGAGCAAACATTTCACTCCTTATTGGATAAGGGGATCGGCACTGGAAATGTTTATGGCTCAAATACTTAATTGTTCGCAAGTCGATGAAGCTTGGCTTTGCGTTATGTTTATGTGAAGACTTGTATGACGTCTTCTTTGACTTGGAGAGTGCCTATGGTCATTAATGGTTAGTGGGAGCACATATTATCGGTATGTTAATGGGATTAGTATACTCGAAATGACTCACCCTCGATTCATCACACGAATTTCACTCTGGGACAGTCAATGACCGAATCAAAAGGTTGTGATAGGTATTCATGAACTTTCAACTTGCGGTTTTAGTAGGGATGTGCTTGTGATGTTAATATTTTCACTAGAGTAGTTCGACCTAGAAAATCGGAAGGTGAGGGTCAACCTCTACATGCATCTTGACGGTAAGTAGCAGGTTCTACTAAATACCAAGATATGATTCTTTCTCCTGTAAGTGAACCGGTATATGTCCTATGCAGTTATTGGCAGATGAGATCATAGGTCTTTGGCCAAAGTAGTGGAGCTAGTTATATTAGATACACGAGAGCTTAGTGGTCTCGATTTGCATTAACTCAGATGTAGCATCAAGTACAGATAGGGTTTGATTGATCGTGACCCTATAACTTGATCGGGACATATGAAAGAAGGCTTTATACATTTATTGGTATTCACGACATAATGGTTCTTGAATGATCCCTATCATTCATTCTAAGTAAGGTTACTGTAACACCCCCGATATATTCTGGAATATTACAGCGCCGTAAATCCTTTACGTAAGAATTTACAATGCTTAAGGAACAGAACGACAATAATAGACAACAACAGATTATGGCAACATAAATAAAATACAACGAATCCGAATTAATAATAAAATTACAAACATCCAACAACGAATTATTAATACACAACCAATTCCAACATCACAAAAGACAACCTACTCGAGTACTTATTAAAACAACACAACCATCTGACAATTAAATCCGGCCGGAACATCACTCTGCACCCTCGTTGTCATGCAGCTCCAGTGGTTGTTTTCACGCTCTCCTAGATCCTGAACATAAACAAATGTTCACCCCCGAAGGGGCTAGCACAACGATGCTAGTATAAGTACGATAATTAAACAACAAGGGTTTATTCATCAATTCTTAAACAATGACATCAATATTATCAATCATAACCATGTCAAGTTTCTCCAACGAGAAATAATATCAACACATAGCACATCATAACAATCTCAGCATACTCATGGTATTCCAGCGATCCAGCACACAGAGCTATAGATTCCCATGATGATCCCATCGGACCAACGCATGGTGGAAATACCTGTCCATCGATCCAGCGCACACAGCTATAGATTCCCATGATGATCCCGTCGGACCAACGCATGGTGGACAATTAACAAGTACGCAACAATACAACAATAACATAGTCGACATTAATACGCACAAATAAAATTAAAGTACTTGCCTCAATTGATGATAAGGATAATACTTCGTCGGATATCAATACACACGAAGGTGACCCCCTCGATCTATCACGTTGCAAGCTCGAACCTTAAACAGTAGAAATGAATAAAGAGTTCATCTTACGTTGTAACTAACGTACGAACATCTAATATCCTAAACTATGGCCGAGAGTTCAACAAAACGTATCCTGCCTGATCTGCATAACGTATGTTACATACCCACCATAGCGTACGTTAAGTCTGCTCAATAGCGTACGCAAGGTATGAAGCCTAGCGCACGCTAAGCATGCATTTTACAGTGTCTCTTCTGATCAAACGACTGTCTTGCCTGATGGTATAACGTTCGTAATGTATAGTGCTTAACGTACATTATACTCACACATATATTACTCATACGAATCTGAATGATCCTATGGTGTTTGATGTCTTCGAATTTCTAGGATAAACATGCCATCAATAATACTTTAATCCATTCTCGATTATCAATCTTCAAATGTAGTTCGGAAAATCTATGGTTGTTATCAATATCATCATTACATTCAAACTATCATCTTGAAGATCGGTTAACAATCTACCTTTACAAGATATAACAAAACCTTCGATGATCCTTCTCTTAAGTCTCTCTAACAAAAGTGATATCAATATCAAGTCTATGATCATTATGGAAACACCATTCAATACGGATTTATCAATCTCAGAAAACTTCCCTTGTTCATCATAACAAGATTCAAACTAAAATGTTCTAAACCATGGTAACTAAATCATAAACATTCCAACTTCCAAAACATTATGTTTGGTTAAAAGTTATCTATGGAGCTTAATAATATCGGTAGTATGTTCATAACATCCTTAAGAACACGAATACAAGGGTTGGAGATAGCATTAATACCTTAATATGAAGAAAACACCGAGACAATAGGTAGAATCCAACTCCGTTTGCTTGAGTGCCAATCCAAGGTGTTTCTTAACTTCAGTGATCAAGTATATATGATATCCAATCTTCAATGATCAAGTATAAGTGATATATAGGTGTTTTGGATGGCTGAAGACTCTCTGGAAATGAAGGAAGGTGAAGGACAAGTGAAAGAAACGAAGTGGAATGAAATGGGGTGCTGTCCCTTTTATAATTTTTCTGACTTTACGTACGCTAGCCTTCGTTCATAACGTACATTATCCACTTAGCGTACGCTATAGGTTATGATTAGCGTACGTTAACGTCCAAATAGTTTACTGTCTCGTTCCTGTACACTTACGTACGCTACATCCTCAAAGTTACGTACGTAATCAGTTATAATTAGCGTATGCTATATACATCGATTAGCATATGCTAATCCCCGTTGACCCAAAACTATCCAGGTTCATCAGCGGGAATCTTATCCGGACCCACCAACCAGCTGGCTCATGTGCTAGCCACCCTGCTCAATTATTTACTTCCTTACGTATGCTATGCCTTGCTCATAGCGTACGCTAACCTTAGCACATAACGTACGTTATGCTTGCTGCTTAGCGTACGTTATGACGTAGTTACATGCGAAAATATTCAAGTTGATATTACCATGTATGTGGATACGAATATGGAAAAGATCATACTTTAATTATCGATATCACAAATTCGAATAATACAGGGTTCACATACAGTCGAAAATACTAAATAATTTATTCGGATATTACAGTTACAGTATAGGCCGCATGACTGGCTAGGTGGTGATATAACTCTTTGGTCCTCCCATTGCTTATTGAGACGAACCTATCGAGTCGCGCATTACGGTGACAATGGAATAATATGAAATGGATCTCTTATTGTGAATTTTAGACATTGGATGTCTTATTTGATTTATTGGATAAATTAAATTGGTCAGGTGAATTAAATAAATCACTAGGTGACTAATTTAATTCATGGATAATTATTTCTTGGAGAAATAATATTTTAATATAATTAATTAATTAGATTAATTAATTGTATTAATTTTATTTGACACGAACCAAGGTGTATCAGTCAGACTGGACATACGATGGTCCGTTTCACGGACCGAAACGAACCAAATCCTTCTCAATTATGGTGTAAGTCGCCCCACTCATTCTAGGTTCCTTGTTGGTGACTTTGTCCTCATATTTGCATGTGTTTAGGAGGCTTCCTAACACTTGAGAGCAAAAGGGTGATAAGATGTGATCTTATCAACCCTTAGGTGTGATGGTTGGAAGTAGGGATGTAGATGAACTGAGCCGAGCCGAGCCGAGCTTTGTTATCGCACAAAAAATGTGTTCGATCTTGAGCTCGTTAATAAAATGAGTCAAACTCGAGCTGTTCGTGAACAACTCGAGCCGAGTCGAGCTCGATCCGAGATTGAGCTGTTCGCGAATAATTTTCAAGATAAAAAGAAAGATATACATATGGTTTTTTATTGATATAGAGAATGCATATGATAAAGTACCAAGGAAAGTACTTTGGTGGGCCTTAGCAAAGAAGGGTGTATCGCGGAAATATATTGACATTATAAAGGACATGTATAAGGGAGCTAGTACAAGTGCACGTAATAATGTTGGGAGGACAGAAGAATTCCCTATTACTATTGGGGTGCATCAATGATCTTCTCTTAGTCTTTTTCTCTTTGCCACAGTCATGGACGAATTGACAAGAGAAATTCAAAATGACGTTCCGTGGTGTATGATGTTCGCAGATGATATTGTGTTGATTGCTGAAACAAAGGTTAGAGTGCAACAGAAATCGGAACTTTGGGGGGGATACTTTGGAAGCTCGAGGCTTTAGGCTGAGCACAAGTAAGACTTAATATATAGAGTGTAGGTTTAGCGAAAACAGTGATAGAGAGGCGGGGATGATCACATTTGATGGGAAAGTTGTTCATAGATCCACTTTCTTTCGGTATCTTGAATCTATTATCCAAAAGGATGGAGAGCTAGATGGCTATGTGGCTCACAGAATAAAGTAGGGTAGTTGAAGTGGATGAGTGCCACAAGGGTTTTATGTGATCCTACCATGGCTCATAAATTAAAGGGTAAGTTTTACTGCACGGCAATTAGGCCTGCACTGTTATATGGCACCGAGTGTTGGGCTGAAGAAAAGTGTCACGTTCAAAAGATGAATGTGGCAGAGATGCGTATGCTATGATGGATGTGTGGTCATACAAAAAATGATGGGCTCAGAAATGAGGTGATTAGAGAGAAGGTAAGAGTTGCGTCTATAAATGACAAGATGATGGAGAATCGATTGCGATGGTTTGGTCATGTGAGAATACCTGTTGATGCCCTAGTGAGGAGGCTAGAAAGTTGGGAAACAAGTAATATTGTGAAAGGTAGAGGAAGACCCAAGAAAACATGGATAAAGATTATTAAAAATGATATGCAGTTTCTTAGAATTGGAGAAAGTATGACGATGGAGAGGCAAATGTGGAGGGAAAGAATACAGATGGTGGATGGAATCTGATTCTTTTTTTTCTTCCTATTTTCTTTTATTTCATGTTATCTTTTAATTTATTTTTCAGGATTTTTTCTTTTTTTTTTCTTTTTTTTTGTTAACATTCATTCTTTTTTTTGGCTTTTTTCTCTACTTTTTTCCCTCTTTTTTCCCTTTATGTTATTATGTAACGATCATTGACGGTTTTAAAGTTTGATTCATGTTAGACGACCCCAAATTATTTTGGGACTAAGGCTTAGATGTTGTTGTTGTTGTTGTAATCATTAAAAATTATATATTTTTTCAAATATATATAAAAATTAATATTTTAATATACGAAAATTATTTAAAAAATTATTAATCTATAATACAATATATAAATATTATTAGAATAAATTTAAAAATATATTTATTAATCGAGCTTAACGAGCCGAACCGAGCTGAACCGAGCTCGAGCCGATCTCGAGCCGCACATGCCCAAGCTCGGCTCAAGCTCGTTTTCTTAACGCACAAAATTTTATGTTCAAGCTCGAGCTCGTGTTCTTAACGAACCGAGCCCTTAACAAGCTGAGCTCGAGCTTGTTCGCGAACAACTCAGTTCGTTTACAGCCCTAGTTGGAAGTTAGTGTGGACTTTTTTATAAAACAGAGTTCATCCTCCTCCATTTGCACATGAAAATCGGCCAACACTTGTGAGAAGAGAGAAAGAGAGTTCATTTTGATCGAGTTCTTACACTCTTAGAGATAAAGAAAAATCAAGAACAAAATTTATATCACTTAGAGTGATTATAAACTTAAGATATCATTTCCTAGTACTCTTTTTTAGCCGTATCCTTGGAGGATAATTGAGTGGGTAGTTATTCCGATCATCTCCCGGCACGTGACTAGTAGAGACGTGGTGCTTTCGGCATTTGTATCATCGTGGACTTATCAAATTCGATTTGCAGTCACCGGCATCAACTTCAACATTCAATCAAAGGACTTCAAGGGTATGTTTTCATATCTTTACTCTTGTCCATTTATATTAGTATATACGATGCATGATCGGTCTTCTTTAGGGGTTCAGTATATATTTGTTTTTGCTTCCGCTGCTTCTTCGTTTTAGGCATCGAATCCCAACAAATCCCACAAAAGAGGACGTAACAAAGCCGACAACAAATCTATTGCTGTCAGGCAAATTTGGGTACCTAAAGACACTAATAACCAAGGATCCAAAGATCAAAGGGGACCTAAATCTACTTAATTCTTGATTACAGGATATTATAGAGAAGAACATCTAGTACTTCGATAGCGGATGTTCTTGCCACATGACTGGAGATACCACCAAGCTAACATATTACGTAGAAGGTCGAGGACCAAAGGTGTGAGGTGACAAATCAAAAGGAAGAACAAGTGGGAAAGGAACCGTGCTTGTCGGAAAATTCCAAGTCACGGATGTAGCCTATGTAGAAGGATCACAGTACAATCTTCTAAGTGTCAGCCAGTTCTGTGATAAAAAGTTCTCGGTTAAATTCTATGAAGATCATTACGGGGTGAAGAACAGAAAGACCAAACAGATAGTCCTCATAGGAAGCTAGTCGGGTAACATGTATATTGTTGATTGGAAACCTACTAGTGCTGTAATTCCTTATTTTGTTGCCAAAAGCACTGCAGATCAAAGCTGGCTATGGCACAATAGGATGTCTCACATCAATGTCAAGACCATCAACAAATTGGGCCGACATGAATGGTCAGAGGCTTGCCCGATGTTTAATTCCATAAGAACAGCGTCCATGGACCCTGTCAGAAAGGCAAGCAAGTCAATACCTCTCTGAAGAGCAAATTATATCCCTCAACCAACAGGGTCCTAGATTTACTCCTTATGTATATTTATGCTCCTGTAGACCTAAAAACTCTTTACGCTTTTTCAAATAAACGAGCATACAACATACAACATACACAGAAGTTTTTTTGCAAACTTTTCTATCTCAGTTTCACCTATATCTTTTGGGAAAATAACATCATCTCAAACTTCATCCATATCCCTGAAGAAGAAGGAAACTATCATCGACGGAAGGATCTTTGACCGCTCTGTACTCAATGAACGCATTATTTCTAAGAACACAGATATGGCCAGGATGAATATGGTGGTTTCCCGTGTCAAACAACAAGGGCTTTATAGGCTAGATATTCTACACGCAGAGAACTACAATGAACAGATCATTGAAGAATTCTACCTCGCTGTAGTGTTTAAGTATGCATCGAGAATAAAGGTGCTCCCGTGTATGAAATTGTGAGAATCGTGCAACAGAAGAAGATATCAATTAATAGGGACCTTCTGGAAGGTTGTACAAGTTGCTCTCTAACGGCCTTTCACTGGAAGCTTGAAGCATACTGGAAGCTATTTACATGAAGCTCCAGCGCCTCAGACATTCATCCCTCATGCCACAAGAAGAGCTTCACTCTTCCTTACTTCTATATTTGAATTTTGCAGTCGAGTTGGGAAAATAGAACCGGTGCATTTGAAATGTCCACAATTTGAGGTTCAGGATGATGGTGGCTATCACGTGTGGTGAGAAGGTGAACTGGTGCCAAGTAGTAATGAAGCGCCTACAGAAGGACGCTGCCAAGCCAGAAACGACAAGGATGTTCTTCGGCCTAATGCGGAACTACATTATGACAAGTTGTGGCATCCAGCAGTTACCTACGGCAAAGAAGATTCTTACTGACAAGTTTTTGGGTGGTTCTAAACCCACCCTGTACGAAAAAGCCACGCTTATTGCTAACAAGCCTGATCCAAACTCTCTGCCAACATCAAGTGATCCAAGAGATGTCAATGGTCACTCTTTGAAGGCCAAAGCTGGTGACATTGATAAAAGAAGACGCCTATCAGCAAGAAAAGGGCAATTCTCGACAGCAACTCACCCTCAGCTGCCGAGAAGAAGAGAAAGAAATAAAAGGCTAAGGAGTCTTCAAAGTCAAAAGCTGTTCCTACAACACCTCATATGACTACAGCAGTCACTGAGGCAGTTCAACCTACTGCTTCTGCCCCTGCAGTAGTCCACCCATTTGAGGACGTTCCTATGGAAGAAACACTGGCTGCTCCTACTGCAGATCCTAATCCAGCCACAGCTATGAAGGATGACTAGGTGTTTTACAGGATTGAGAAAGTTGGTGAATCAGCTAACCCTTTGGAGCCTACAACAACTTCTCCTCACAGGGCCCCTAGCCCTGTGAGGAGCCCCCCCCAACAGGGCACCCCACCCTGTTGGGGATCAACCTCCTAAATAGGCTCCCACACTTGTCGAGGATCCCAACCAGGCATTAGGACCCTCTAATTTTTGGAGTCCCTCCCCATCAGCAATCATTAACCAAACAGTCCTCCGAGTCCACATGATGAACCAATCGTATGCTTCAGAATATGGAAAAGCTATAAGGTTGCCCCTTATGACACCCTGTACCATTGATAAAGATAAGGAGATGTTTGTGCTGGAGGTTATAGACTCCTGGATTGTCGAAACCTGATCAGATTGGATGATCCCATTTACCACAAATCATCACTAAATATTACATGGAAAGGAAGAAGGCTAGACTAAAGGGAAATCAACTGTCCCATGATGGAACTCGGAGCTCAAGTCACCATTCCGATCCAGACTCCGAAGGAGACAACAAGGCCTTACAGACTGGGAATGTGGATGAGCCATGAAGAGGCCCAAAAAAGAAATTTGCCAACATTCAGGCCGTCCAAGGCCAGGAGACGTCTAGGCAATCATCTGAGAAGCCTAAGTCCCCCACCCCACAGGAAGAAGTTGCCTAGGTTGACAGATTTCAAGAGGAATCAGCCGCTCCTATAACCAAAGAAATTACTGTGTCTGCCTCGCAGTAGGAGGAAACAGCACCTCCCATCTAGAAGGAATCAGTCCCTCTGACCCAAGAGGATGCGGCCCGTGCCATCCAGTAGGAGGATTCAATCCATCATACGGAGTAGGCGACAACTAAGATCCAGCAGGAGGAATCCGGCCCTCCTGTTCAATAGGCAGCAGAAATAAAAACGAGGCAGGAGGAATCAGTCCTTTCTGTCTCCCAGACGGAAATCTAGTTGAACCGACAGAGGTTTAGATCTCCATACATATAGTCCCTCTTATCCCAAAGGTTCACCCTCTGAACCAAATGATCATTTCCTACCTGATGATAGCCTGAAGAAACCTACACGTAATGTAGTGATCGAATAGGTAGGAGAGCCCTCAGACTCTGCATTTACTCATTCTCACTTCCCTCAGACTGAATCAAGAATCGAGAAATTGCAATGCATCGGTCGCCAAACCGTCTTCTTTTAGAATACTGTAAGAGTAGTGTAACATCGATAAGGAATTCGACTAGATGCAAGGAGCCGGCCTTGATGAATTTACTAGACTAAAATAAGCTGTGTAAGAAGTTGAAGAAGCCTTCAGATTATGCCTAATGCCTTATTCCAAGCCATGCACCAACTCCAACAATACTAGGCTCGGATCCACAGGAAAGAGCAAGAAAGCTGAGAGTCACTGAAGCCAAAACAGTCGCCTCCCTCGAGTAGACTGGGTCCAGACTTAACATCCACGATCAAAAGATTGATGACCTGACTACATCGGTGGCAAGTCTTTTGGATATTCAGGACAAGAAGGTAGAATATATTCGGAATAATCATGGTAACATCACTGAGATTGATAACACCAAAAAGGGGGAAGAGGCTCGGGAAGCTGCAAGGAAATGGAGGATGGAAAGAGAAGGAGAAGGAAGCACTGGTTGATGACAGTGTTGCTGCTGCCATTAGGAGACTGGTCGAATGGGCTAGGTTAAGGAGCTAAAGGATATAAGGTGAGTGGTTATCGTTCCAAGTTCCAGGATCCTAAATTTCCATGGAAGAGTAAGATACAGAAGCCATCTGAGGTTCCTCTTCCTACAGACAGACAACCGACAGTAGAGGAACTTAAAGCATGGAAAAATAATGGACTGTTGAGATACTTTTGTCTACTCATCAGGGAGTCTGCCATGTTCAACCACTGCAAGGCACTGGATGATGCAGTGAAGGAGTACTCAAGGCTCCTGGCAGAATGAAATCTTCCAATGCAACTAGGGCTGAAGTCAAGGCATCTGAATAGTGATCAAATAACTCACCCAGAAGACTGGATTCCCTACGATGTGACTCCAGGAGGAAGGAACAACTACATAGACCGAGAGAGATTCCTTAGTTAACTGGTGGAGAGAAACTAAACATGATCCTTCCAAGAAGTCGTCCACACAATAACATTATAGAAGATAATTAATTTCTGATGTATCTCTCATGTTTTTATTCTCCTGGTTTAAATTTCAATTAGCACTATAATCGAGTTTGTGTTATCAATAAAACTTTAATTTATATCATGAGATTTCAACTCGTGATCTTCATTAACTGTTTGATTATGATACATATTGAAATATTTTATAAGTATAAAAATTGCTAAGTCTAAAATATGTAAGAACTTCTCTGTGAATAGTTCATAGACTAAGTTGTATTCAGTTAGACTACTTGTTGTAAGATTGTGCTTACGAGCCAATCAAAACTTAAGTTGTAATACACTTAGTATTGTAGGATTTAAACATGTTAGTAGTTCAAATTTTAGCTTAAGTCTCGAAGATTAGACCATTCGACAAAAGACTTGAAGACAAACTTATATTGTTATAGAAGTTTTGATATTATCAAAAAGGGGGGAATTATAGGGAAAACTAATACCCCAAGTATTTTGATAAATGCACCCTACAATCTGTCCCTACAATGAACTTCGTACAGTGCCTAAAAGATGCTTTCTACAGCTAATGAAGGTTCCAACGCACATTAAGAAGACTATTGGCTGCAGGGAAGAAGCTGCAAGTATTTTACTTAGGAAAAGTAAAATACAAACCAACAGGATTTAGACTTAGACCTTTAAACTATTGTGAGAGAAGTCATTCTTTATTCATAAAGTATTTATGGTTTCAAAGGTGCATTTAATGCTGACAAGACAACATTTAATGCGGCTGAAATAATTATGGACTAAGGAGTATTTAATGCGGATAAAAAAGAATGTCTGAAGCATTAAATGCGGAAATCTTCAATTCAAACATTTTTAGCCGCCAATCTGATCTGTCGACATCTCACTGACCGGCCAAGGGATACATTCATAATAGATCTATTTCTAAGGTTATAAATAGCCCAAACAAGAGGACACTGCTTACTTACTGATTGATCAAGAATTCGAAGCATTCATATAAGTGCAGTCTATTTCTTCCAGCATACAGCGTATATCCTTGAGTGAGAAAATACTAAGTCCTCAACTGAGAACAACATAGTACAACAAAGACTTTCATAACCTACAACTGCTATTATGATTGGTGTGATTCAAAACCTTATTATTAGGATCATTAGCCATGTGTGGACTAAGTTGAACTATTCTGACCTGTGGGGGACGAAGAGAGTTCGAAGACGAAGCTTCAATTTATGTGAGAAGAAGTTAGTTAAAGAAGCTTACAGCCAATCTGTGTGAACAACTCAAACTACAATCATCTGTATCAATCTATGTGAACGATAAATGTCTGATTTAGTTAAATTCATACACTTGTGTATGCCGTGATTTTAATAAACTATTTATACCTCGAACCACATTAAACCTGTGTATTATAACTTCCTGTATTTACTATTTTCTAACTGCCTGTGATTTATTATATACTTACTTTGAAAACCCTGCAACCATCAAGCTACATGAGATTGTCTAGTTGTTGTTCTTACAACAAATTAGTTTAAGACTTCTGCCATGCATAACAAACTTCGAAAAAGAGTACAACTTATTTAACCCCCCTTCTAAGCTGTAAGTAAAGTATACCGTGGCCGAAACTTGCCTACGCTATGCTTATGAAATAACATATGTTAGTGAGTATCAGACAAGGGGAAATCAGAACTCGACATGTGGGGCCTCTTAATCGGACATGTGCCAAAAGGTGATTTTAACATACGCTATGTAACTCAAATAGCAAACGCAAACATGTTACATACATTAAGTTGAGGACTCATCAAATATTTTAGTCCCTGTGGACCAACTTTTGTGAGAAACAACCGAGTCAACTCCTGATAGCATATATTAGTACGACAAAGTAGCATACATAAATGGCGAGACAATGTCCTCTGGACTGGACCTTCCATATGCTACTGAAAGGGCTTAACATACATAATGATCGTAGGGTACTCTACAGCGAACATGTAACATATGTTAATGAAAGAGCAGATTATAAGTATGGAACTGCCCTCTTCATTTTGCCTCACAGCCCCTCGACCCAAAGCTCTCCCTAATTGCTACAACAGTGCACTTCAACCACTTGTAAACCTCCTTAACATTAGGACTTGAAGAACTCTTAGATTGGTAAAGTCTTGCAAGTATTCTTGAAGTTTTAGTTGCGTCTTTCACCATTCGAATCCATCTTTGAAATAAGTTCGATTTAACATAGTCCATTATTTGAGTTCTTGATGAATTCTTGTTGAAGCATGAATTCTTGTTGAAGTATTTTGTATATATGAATTAGGAGATGGCGTAGTTTAATTTCTTGAGGTTACATGAGTTGTAAAGAATTAATATGGATGAATAAGTACGATAATCAAAACTTACCAAGTTAGATACTTGAAGAACATGTTGATTTCGTCATTGTTATATATATCCGGACATTATTTTGTAAGAATATTGACTAAGCTCAGATATTATCATGATACGGACAAATTTATTATTAGTAAAACGTACGTTGAATTGGTTGTTGATCATCGAAGATTCGGCATTGTTATGATTCTTGTTAAATCAGATTATGAGTTTATTTATTCCAATATTAATGTTAGGATAAGCCCTGGTGATGATATAGGGCTGACACATTGAATGAATGATAACGCTTTAAGGGTAATGTTGAATTGTGTATGCAATATTGACGTTAACCCTCAAATCGATCAAACTATGACAAGATGGGAATGAAATAATCATTAGGAATTATCATGTCGATTGAATTATATTTACAGTGGATTTATGACCAAATAACCATCCTGTCCCAAACAATTGTAGCATTTTGACTCAGCAGCCGCTAAGTTAATTGGGAAAGGGGTTTCCTTTGATTAGTGGTTATTGGTGATGATCATTCGAGAGTGAAGATTAATTGGATGATCATAATTTTACTAGGTTGTGATTTGTGATACTGTGACCGCCGTGTTCGTGGGTCTAACATTGGGAATTTCTCCAACGGACTTAATGCTAGTTCACTACTTGCTTGGACTATATAACTGGTTTCAATAAAACTAAGGTGTAAATTATGTGTTTCCATTTTTTAATTTGATTGTGCTTCAAAGTAATTGGGAAAGAGGCGCAGGAATGACTAAGAGGCCTCAACCATGTCCCAATCACCGGCAGAAATCCGGCTGTCCCGCAGAAATTCGACGTTTACTATTATTCGGACAGAAGTTCAAGAAAGTTGTTATTTTCGAAATAGAAGTGATAGTTGGGATCACAGCCGACCCAACCCTCGGGATATTTTTGATCTCTATGTTGTGTTTATAACAATTTATTTGATGCGAATATGTTTGCGAATTCGATAACAATTTTATTCTGCGGGGTTTTCCCGCATAATTCCATAATTTCAAGTACAATGCTCTTTCTCTCTCATCCCCTGAGTGGCATTCGAGGGCATATTCCTAACAGGTTTGCCGAGCATAGAGTTAACATGGAAGCATTAAAGGTGGTGAGGTTCCTTGAAGGCTTGAGACATAACTCTATAGAGATGACATCATGATAGGAATTCAAGGGATGACTTATTCAATAGTTGTCGAGAGAGCAATAGTGGCAGAACACGCAGAACTGAGAATTCGACAGGCACAAGAGGTTTGAAGGCAATTTGCTCAATGACAAGGACAATGCTGGTTTAGGAATGAAAAGAAGAGGCCACCTCAATTTTAAAATCCAAGAGCGGGTTTTCCATCTAAAAAGGGGCAAGAACAATGAGATCCAAGTAAGCGTATGAAGTCTGAAGAGGGCAAACCATTTGTACCATTACTGGTATGCTCTAATTGTGGGAATCAACATAGTGTAGTTTGTTTGCTGGGTCCTAAGGTATGATCTTCATGTGGACAACCTGGACATATGGCAAAAGTTTGTCTAAACAAGAAAAAGCCAAAAGCACAAGAAAGAGTACAACTAGGGTTTTCACTAAGACTGGAGAAGATGAAGCTAATCCATCTGTTATCACATGTAAATTTCATATCTGTGGTACTTCAACATTTGTGTTATTTGATTTTGGTGTTACACATTCATCTGCATCCATTGAGTATATGAGAAGGCTGGGTAAAGTACCAGAAAAAGTTGAGATATGTTATAATTTATTGACCCCCTCTCGAGATCCGAAACAAACAAATAAGATCACACGAGCCCGTAGAATTCCTATTGAAAGTAGGGAGCTTATGCTGATTTAATGGGTTTGGACATGAATGACTATGACATAATCCTAGGTATGGAATGCTACTATTGACTGTCGGATAAAGATCGTGACATTCCAACCACATGGGGAAGAACCTTTTTATTTTATCGGGTCAGTAAGAATTTAGATTTTTGGTAATCTCAACAATAAAGGCACAACGTCTATCAAATAGTAGTTGTGAAGGCTATCTAGTAAGTGTAATGAGCTTTGAAAAGCAAGATTACTCAAGCGTCAATGAAGTAGTGGTGAAAGAATACTTTGAGGTGTTTCTCAATGATCTACTGGGACTGCCACCAGATCGTTAAATAGAGTTTGTGGTTAACTTGCAGCCGGAAACAGTTCCAATACTGAAGTCACAATATAGAGTGGCACCGGATGAAAAGAATTAAAGACCTAATTGCAAGAGCTGTTGAATAAATGCCTCATTAAGTATCGTTTTCACCATGTGGAGCGCCATTGTTGTGCATTCTTAAAAAGGATGGCTCCTTGAGGATATGTATAGACTATCGAGATCTCAATAAAGTCACGATCATGAACAAGTATCCTTTGCCTCGAATTGATGACTTGTTTGATCAACTTCAAGGCGCATCTATCTTTTAAAAGATTAACTTGCGATCAAGGTATCATCAACTGAAGATAAAAGAAGAAGACATCCCAAAAATGGCATTTAGTACGAGGTATGGACAATATGAGTTTTCGGTGATGCCATTTGGCCTAACAACTACCCCAACAACATTCATGGATTTAATGAATATAGTGTTTAAACTTTCTGGATAAGTTTGTTATTGTGTTTATTGATGATATTTTCATATATTCGAAGACCAAAGAAGACCATGCAGTGCATCTAAGGAAAACGTTAGAAGTTTTAAAACAGAAGCGGCTATATGCTAAGTTCAAGAAGTGCGAATTTTAGCTAGGCTGAGTGGTATTCCTGAGACATGTCATATATAGGGCTGTGATTTCGATAGACTCAAGAAGAGTTGAAGCAATCAGTAATTGGCTACAACCCATAAATTCTACAGAATTACGTAGCTTTCTTGGTCTAGCTGGATATTACAATCAACTTGTAGAGGGATTCTCTAAAACTCTCTCCATCAACACAATTGACTAGTAAGAATATTTCTTTCAAGTGGATAGAATCATGTGAACAAAGATTTCAAGAACTAAGGAGGCAATTGGCATTGATATGACCATTCTAGTGGGACCAGAAGGTCTCAAAGTCTATAGTGATACTTCAAAGAACGGTTTAGGTTGTGTATTGATGCAGAATGGTAAAGTAATTACATATGCGTCTAGATAACTAAAGGAGTACAAAAGGAGATAACCAATACATGATTTAAAACTTGCTTTAGTTATGTTTGCACTCAAAAAATGGAGGCATTACCTATATAGAGAGAGTTGTGAAATTTATACTGATCCCAAAAGTCTGAAATATTTCTTCACTCAAAAAAGGTTGCGTATAAGATCCAACAGGTGGTTAGAACTTGTTAAAGGCTATGATTGTGTTATAAATTACCACCCTGATAAAGCTAATGTGGTACCAGATGCATTGAGCAGAAAATCAACACAATCCATTGCGGCTAGACTTTGATCCAGAAGCCAGAGTTAAATGATCTTATGAATATAGATATGGAAATTATACAACATGGATGGCTAGAGGGAAAATTATCAGAATTAACCCTTTGACCTACATTAATTAATAGAATTCAGCAAGGGCAGAAAGATGATCAAGATTTAATAAAAATAAAAAGAACATTCAATTAGGCACATCGTCAGACTTCCAATTGTTAGAAGATGGTATTATCCTATTTAAAAATCTTTTATGTGTACCTAAAGTTGAAGGTGTTCGTAAAGAAATATTATTAGAGGATTCCAATAAGGAGTGGAATGTTTTGCTCCCAAATACACAGACTAGTTTCTCTATATATCTTTACTAGTCAGCAATGCCAGTACTGCCAGTAAATAAAGAAACAAACAATTGCCTTATGATAATGATTTACATAATAACAAGTATAATGCCCTCACTCAACATCATCTGAGTGGCATTCGAGGGCATACTCCTAACAATCTCCCACTTGCACTCAATGCCACACACTATGGTATCTAGTACCCATGTTCTCCAGATGATGCTCTAAGCGAATCTGAGAAAGTGGCTTGGTCAGTGGATCAGCGACGTAGTCGGCTGAGTCTACTCTATGCAGCACAATGTATCCCTTTGCAAACAAATTCTCTCATGAGATGATACTCTATCTCAATATGTATTTGTATGATTATGAAACCTCGGCTCCTAGGCCTGTGCTACTGCTCTATTGTTATCGTACAAAAACGAAAACCGGCGGCGCAACACATGGTTTCACGTGAAGTTTACCCAATAACTTCTTAACCCTTCCTTTGGAGACCTCCGAGGCCACTTTATACTCAGCCTAACAGGTGGAATCAGCAGTCGCACTATACTTGGCACTATGCCAAGATACTGCTCCTCCATTAAGAGTAAATTGTAGCCAGAAGTAGACATAGAGTCGTCTTTCTATCCTTGGAAGTCTAAATCAGTGAAGCCCATCATTCAGTTCTCCACCACCATATATAAGAACCAGATCTCTAGTCCTTCTAAAGTACTTGAGAACGTTCTTTACGGCGGTCTAATGTTCCCTAACTGGGTTAGCCCAAAACCTACTTAACACGCTCCCACCATGCGTAATGTCAGGTCTCGTAGCATATATAAGTCTACCCACTGCCGAAGCATATGGTATATTACTCATTTCCTTTCATTGTTCCTCACTATGAGGACACATCTTCAAGGTGAGTTTTATTCCATGTCGCATCGATAGGAACCCTCTTTTAGAATAATCCATCTTAAATCGCTTTAAGATCTTATCTATATAGAGGGCTTAGTAAAAACCTATCGTTCTCTTCGATCTATCCCGGTAGAGCCGAATATCAAGAATATAGGTTGCTTCTCCCAAGTCTTTAATGGAGAAATTACTCGAAAACCAAGCTTTCACAGAACTGAGCATTCCTACATCATTTCCTATTAGTAGAATGTCATCTACATATAGTACTAAGAATACGATCTTGCTCCCACTAACCCTATTGTATACACAATGTTCCTCTTCAATTTGTATGAAGTCAAACTCTTTGACTATCTCGTCAAAACGATGGTCCCAACTATATGAAGACTGCTACAGTCTATTTCATGGAGTCTACATCCACCATTGCTAGGTCATTGGTCGCGGGTCGGTCTATTGGTTATCACCTGGAACCTCGTGGAGACCCAGTTCCTCCAAGTGCATAAAACTATACCTCTCAAGTAATTGAGGCATCCTACTAGACTTATGAGGTGGTTGTACTTATGTTTCAGAAGGTTTGGTTCCAATTTGTTGCACAGGTGTCTCCTGAGGAGTTTCATTGTATTCTTCCAAAGAAATATTTCTACCTGCTCTGCCTTTCTGAATGAACTCATCTTCTAGAAAGTGTGCATGCAAAGCAACAACGATCTTTCGATATTCAGGCATGTAGAATAGATAACCCATCGTCCCAGATGGGAATCCAATGAAACGTCCCTTCGCGGACCTCGCTTCCAACTTTTCCACCTTAGTCTTCTTGACATAGGCGGGACATCCCCAAATCCTAATGTGATTAAGACTTGGTTTCCTGCCCTCCCACATCTCATGTGGAGTTTTAGGAACGGATTTGGAAGGACATACGTTCAAGATATAAGCAGCAGTCAGGAGTGCATACCCCCACAGGTAAATCAGTAAGCGAGTATAGCCCAGCATAGAACGGACCATGTTCAACAAGGTCCAGTTCTTTCTTTCTGACACACCACTTAACTGAGGAGTACCTGGAGGTGTTAGTTATGATACTATTTCATGTTCCTGAAGGAACTCGTCAAACTCTATACTCATATACTTGCCACCTCGGTCCGACCGAAGTGCTTTAATATGATTTCCAGTTTGTTTCTCGACCAGGGCCTTAAATTCCTGGAATTTCTTAAAGGCCTCAGATTTATGTTTGATTAAGTATACGTAACCATACCTAGTATGATTATCTGTAAACGTAATGAAGTACTGATTTCCATCAAGTGCTGCTTCCAAAGCACCACATACGTCGTTATGGATTCATCCTAGTTTATCAGCGGCTCTTTCAAAAGTCCCTATGAAGGGGGACTTAGTCATTTTTCCTTTAAGGCAAAATTCACAAGTATGAAAGGATCCGATCCCAATGGACCCGTTGTAACACCCCCGATATATTCAGGAATATTACAGTGCCGTAAATCCTTTACATAATAATTTACAAGGCTAAATAAATGAAAAGACAATGACAGATACCAAATTATGAAATCACAGAAAATACATTACGACAGTTCTGGTTCAATACCGAAAATACAGACATCCAAAAGGAGAATATTAATACACCACTGAAATCCAACATCACAAATTATGACGTACTCGAGTACTTATTAAAATAACCAACAACAGACAATAAACCCGGCCGGAACATCACTCTGCACCCTCGTCGCCATGCATCTCCAGTGGTTGTTTCGCCGCTCTCCTGGATCCTGAACATAAACAAATGTTCACCCCCGAAGGGGTTAGCACAACGATGCTAGTACAAGTACAATAACCATACAACATTGATGTAATCAACAATCATCAAAACAAGTTTCCCCAACGAGAAATAACAACAACACTTATCACATCACAACAGTCTCAACACACTGATGGTATTCCAACGATCCAGCGCACACAGCTATAGATTCCCATGATGATCCCGTCGGACCAACGCATGGTGGAACTACCTGTCCAACGATCCAGCGCACACATCTATAGATTCCCATGATGATTCCCGTCGGATCAACGCAAGGTGGATATTTAATCACAACACATATACACAATACAATCACAATATAACTTATCACAATATAAACACTTCTAACTAGAGTACTTGCCTCGGTTCGATGACAAGAATAAAACTTCCACGAATATCAAAATACTCGAAGGTCGCCCCTTCGATCAATCACGTTGCTAAGCTCGAACCTTAACAAAAGAAATAATATAGAATTCATCTCAAGTCGAACGATCATCTAACAATCCAAATTACGGTCGGAAGTTCTTAAAATGAAATCTGTCTGGCTTGCTTAACGCACGCTACGTATCATATGTAGCGTACGTTAAGGCTACTCGTTAGTGCACACAATTATACGACGCTAAGTTCCAAGCTTAGCGTACGCTAAACATGCCCAATAGCGTACGTTAATTCACATAGCTTATCGTACGCTAAGCGTGCATGGCAGTTTCACTGCTGGGCAGCAGACCGTTCTAACGGTGATGAAATTTACAAACTCCTCAGTGATTAACATACGTTATCCATATACATGTCATGATCATAAACTTATGAATGATCTTACGGATTCAAACATATTTGATTTTCAAGGAAATGGATATAATCACAACTCTTATATTCAAACTCGATTATCATTCTCATGTGAAGTTTGGTGATCTCAGGTTGATGCACTAGATTCCATTATCATTATCATATTCAGACTTCATCTTGAAGGTGAACTAACAATTCCAACGATGAGGTTACAATGACGATATTATAAGCATAATCATTCCCACTTCTAAACATGATGTTTGTTGAATAATTCACTAATGAAACTAAATATCTTGATAACATGATTCATCTAACTCTTCAGAACACGAATCTAAGGCTGGAGAAAGAATTAACATACCTTAATATGAAGGTAACACCGAGTCAAAAAGGTAGAATCCAGCTTCGGTTGTTTGTATGCCAATCCAAGGTGTTTCTCAACTTCACAAGTGACATTCAATCTCCAATGATCAAGTAGATGTGTTCTAAGTGTGTTTAAGGAGGATAATAGGCTCTCTGGACTATCAAGTAATGAGGACGAGTGAAGGGAAAAAGAAGAAATGGAGTGTTGTCCCTTAAATAAAGTTTCTGCACATTAGATGATTAACGCACGCTATCATACTTCCCTTAGCGCACGCTAAGTAAGAGTTGACTCCAAAACTGTCCAGTTCCGCCCGCGGGAATCTTATCCAGACCCATGTCCGGCTGGTGCATGTGCTAGCCGTCTAGCTCAATAATTGACTGCCTAGCGCACGTAATTTTTCATTCGTAGCGTGCGCTAGTTGTATCCCGATAACGCACGTTAAGCTACATTCTTAGCGTGCGCTATCACGAGTTTGCATGAGAAATTTTGCATGTTGTTATACTTATGTAAAAGGATACAAATGTGAGAAATATCATACTCCAATTATCGAGATCACAATTTCGAATAATACAGGGTTCAAATACAGATGAAATACACAATAATAAATCCGAATATTACATACTCTCATACTAAAAAGGAGTTTTGTCCCGAAACTCAAGACGAAAATAACTCTGGATATCTAGACTTCATGCTATCTTCCGTTTCCCAAGTGGCTTCTTCCACTCCGTGGCGTGACCACTGAACTTTGACCAAAACGATTGATTTGTTCCTTAACTGCTTAACTCGACTCTCGAGTATCTTGACCGGTCTTTCTTAAAATGTTCCATCCTGAGCGACTTCGATTTCGCCGAAATCAATGACATGACTAGGGTCCGATATATATCTCGGTAACTGGGATACGTGGAACACATTATGAACATGGCTCAATGACGGCGGTAATGCCGATCTGTATGCCAACTCTCCAACTCTCTCGAGGTTCTCAAATGGTCCGATATATCTCGGACTCAGCTTTCCCTTCCTTCCAAAACGAAAGATTCCCCGAGTAGGAGAAACCTTTAAAAGTACGTGGTCTCCAGTACTGAACTCCAATGGGTGACGGCGTACGTCTGCATAAGATTTCTGTCGAATCTGGGCGGTCAACAGTCTTTCACGAATCAAGGCTATTTTCTCTCGTGTCTGCACGATCAACTCTGGTTCTGTCCCGATCAAGTCTGATGAATCGTCCCAATATAGGGTCGATCTGCATCTTCTCCCGTATAAGGCCTCAAACGGTGCCATCTTAATGGAAGCATGCCAACTATTGTTGTAGGTAAATTCAATCAACGATACCAATCTAAGGCACAAGTAGCATATCTTCCACCGTTTGAATAGTCCTTTCGGATTGTCCATCAGTCTGCGGGTGATAAGCTGTACTGAAGTTTAATTCGATCCCCAAGGCCTTATGAACTACTTTCCAAAAATGCGATACAAAGCGACCATCTCCGTCAGAAATAATGGTCTTCGGCGTCCCATGCAATCGGACTATCTCTGAAATAAATACTCGTGCCAACCTCTCTAGTCCCCATGTGTCCTTAATGCCTAGAAAATGAGCTGATTTGGTTAAACGATCAACTATCACCCAAATCATGTTCATTCTTGTCTTGGTTCTCGGCATACTAGTAATAAAGTCCATCGATATATCCTCCCACTTACATTCAGGAATCGGGAGCAGCTTCAACATCCCAGCAGGTCGTTGATGCTCGATCTTAACCTGTTGACAAGTCAAGCATTTCGAAACATAGCACTACATCTTTCTTCATGTTGCCCCACCAGAAATTCTGCTTCAAGTTCTTGTACATCTTACTGGTGCCCGGGTGGATAGAATAGGGCGAGCTGTGAGCTTCCTTCATAATCGTCTGTTTCAAAACATCGACATCAGGAACGCAGAGTTGGTTCTGAAATCTGAAAACTCCATCATCATGAATTACGAATCCGGGGGCCTTTCCCTTGATCACTTCATCACGTAACCGAATCATCAAAGGATCATCTACCTGCATATATTTGATTTCTTCGGTTAATGATGAAGTTAATTCCATCACACAAAGCTGTCCTTGGACTCTTTGTAACCACACTTCAATTCCTTCTCGAATCATCTCTCGTTGAATGCTGAGCTGGGAGGTCAGAGTTTCCAGCATCTGGATAGAAACAGGCTTGCAGCTAAGGGCATTGGCCACTACATTTGCTTTGCCTGGATGATAAAGAATATCCAAGTCATAATCCTTAATAAGTTCCAGCCATCTCCTTTGCCGCATGTTCAACTCTTTCTGACTGAAGATATATTTGAGACTCTTGTGATCCGTAAAGATCTGACAGTGAGTCCCGTACAGGTAATGCCTCCATATTTTCAAAGCAAAAACTACCGCTGCTAGCTCCAAATCATGCGTTGGGTAATTCACTTCATAAGGTTTCAGCTGTCGTGACGCATAAGCGATCACCTTATCATTCTGCATCAATACACATCCGAGTCCTTGGTTCGAAGCATCACTGTAAACTATGAATCCTCCAGTTCCCTGTGGAAGTGTTAAAATCGGTGCTGTCGTCAATCTCTTCTTCAATTCATCAAAGCTATTCTGGCACAACTCGTTCCACTCAAACTTTTATGTCTTCTGTAGTAGTCGAGTAAGTGGGCGGGAAATTTTGGAAAACCCTTCCACGAATCGATGATAATACCCAGCAAGTCCTAAGAAACTTCGGACTTCTTTCACGTTCTTTGGAGGCTTCCAATCCATAACCGCTTTGATCTTCTGAGGATCTACTCGGACTCCTTTAGCTGATACCACATGACCGAGGAACATTACTTCCTTTAGCCAGAATTCACACTTAGAGAGTTTGGCGTACAATTGTTCATTTCTCAACAGGTCTAACACAAACCGTAAATGCTGTGCATGCTCTTCCGGGCTCTTAGAATACACCAGAATGTCATCAATGAACACGACCACAAATTTATCCAAATATTCGATGAACACTCGGTTCATCAATTGCATGAATACAGCAGATGCATTAGTGATACCAAACGGCATCACTACAAACTCATAATGTCTGTAACGAGTTCTGAATGCTGATTTCGGAACATCAGATTCCTTAATCCTCAGTTGATGGTATCCTGATCTCAGATCGATTTTATAAAATACTGTTGCTCCTTGCAACTGATCAAACAAATCATCAATCCGTGGCAACGGATATTTGTTCTTAATCGTCATTTTATTCAGCTCTCGATAGTCAATACATAGTCGAAGCGATCCATCCTTCTTCCGGACAAAAAGAACTGGCGCTCCCCAGGGAGAAACGCTTGGCTGGATATAGCCTTTGTCTAGTAACTCCTCCAGCTTCTTTTTCAGTTTATACATATAAGTAGGTGCCATACGATACTGCGCCTTAGAAATTGGAGTAGCTCCGGGTTCCAGCTCAATGGTGAATTCTACATCCCGTCGTGGAGGTAGTCCATGTAACTCGTCAGGAAATACATCCGGAAATTCGTTCACAACAGGAATGGATGAAAGTTCCACAATTTTGTCTTCTTTATTCATTGCATAGCACCAGTATCCGGTACAGCCCTGTTTCAACAATTTGACAGCTTTCATCGCCTTGATCAACTTTCCTGAGCTTCCTGGTTTCCATCCTTCAAACAGTATTTCGGAACCATCGTCAGCGATCAGCGAGATATTCCTCCTTCGGTAGTTTACAATAGCCCCATATCGATTAAGCCAATCGTCTCCGAGTATCAGGTCGTCTCCTTGCATTTCTATCACAATCAGGTTTGAGAGCCACTCTCTACCTCCAAACGATACAGGGAAATCTCTAGTTTCTAAGTTTCCAACAATTCTCTCTCCACTCGGTAAACCAACAACATAAGGTTCACAATTATGAAAACTAGAAATATTCAAACGATTTACACAAGATAATGATATAAATGAATGCGTAGCTCCTGTATCGAATAAAATGATAACTGGATGGGAAAGGATCTGAACAGTACCTGATGCGACAGCAGCATCTTGATCGTCTGTTCTCCTCATCTCGTACAGACGTGGGGGAACAGATTCGGCACTTGATGTACCCTTTCGGTCCCACTGTACTCTGCCTCGTCCGCGGCCAAAATTCTGAGGCATCTGTACACTTTGATGCGTCTGTTGGATACTAGCTTCCTTCTAAACTGGCTATGATGTACGGGTTCCATTGAACTTGGTGGCATCCTTGCAAAACATCGCACGGTGCCCTTCATGTCAGCAATCAAAACATGTAACTGGAGTGCGCAAACAATCACGCCAAAGATGGCCTGGGCGACCACAGTTAAAGCACCTCCTAGCTGTATCCGTCGTGGCTGAGATTGTTCCGAAATTCTTTCCGCTCTTAGATGGGTGCGGAGGTTTCTTGAAAGGGTGAAAGGATGACTGGGCCATGCGGGGCCCACTGCTTTTGTGCTATGTGAAACTTCCAAAGACTTTCTGCTTCTTGGATTCTGCAAACTTCTCCATCGCTGCTTCCTTGATCTCATACGCCAACGCCTTATCCTGGTATTGACGGAGAGTGGTACATTCAAAACCGGACATGTACCTCTGGATTTCTGGTTTCATTCTCATATCAAAATGGATCATCATTTCTGCATCTGTTCTGACCAGATGTCGAACGAATGCCAACTGCTGATTAAACGTCTTAATTGTCTGGGATACAGGTTCGTCTGACGGTTGAGCGGAGAAAAACTCCCGAACTTTGGCTTTCCCTCATAGGACGAGGGCATTACTGAGCTTCCATCATTAATTTAAATTCTGTCCGGTCAGCATCATGATCTGCAGGTCGGATGGCTTCCCACCACTCGGATGCTTCCCCTATCAGAAAGTACTGAGCAATAGAGGCTCTCCGGTCGTCTGGGCAATTTATTCCGGCAAAAATATTCTCCAATTCCTTCAACCAATGGTCCCATGTGGGAGTCTCAGAAAAGCCGTCGAATTTGGGTGGTTGCATTTTCGCCACCTCTTGCAGCCATCGGTCACCTCGATTTCCCATGTCTGGGATCCCTTGCTGTCTATCTCCCTGCTGTAATCCCACCGCCACCTGCATTCAGTCCACGACCTGGGCGAATTGAGTTATCTGGTTCACCACCTGACGTAGGATTCCGGGCACAGCAGGTTCCAGTTCATTATTAATAGATCTCTCTGGCTCGCCTGAGCTGTGGCTGGCCTGATTAGAAGGCGAAGCTTCTCTTTCGGCATTCCTTCATCCATGTCCGCGACTGCGACCACGTCTACGTCCACCTCTCAACATACTAAAAGCATAAATACTCAATATACCAGAAACAATATCGTTCTAACATTCAAGTATAAAGAGATACAACATGTAAAGGACGGGATAGAGTTTAGGAACTTACAACCAGCGTTCGCACGAAGACGTAGGCAGTACAATGATGTTATTCACGACCAGTTACCTCATAAGATGCATATGACCCCTATTTTAACCCAATGGCCAAGATATCCATAATCTTATCTCCGATACCATATTCTGTAACACCCCCGATATATTCAGGAATATTACAGCGCCGTAAATCCTTTACATAATAATTTACAAGGCTAAATAAATGAAAAGACAATGACAGATACCAAATTATGAAATCATTGAAAATACATTACGACAGTTCTGGTTCAATATGGAAAATACAGACATCCAAAAGGAGAATAATAATACACCACTAAAATCCAACATCACAAATTATGACGTACTCGAGCACTTATTAAAATAACCAACAACAAATAATAAACCAGGCCGGAACATCACTCTGCACCCTCGTCGTCATGCAGCTCCAGTGGTTGTTTCCCCACTCTTCTGTATCCTGAACATAAACAAATGTTCACCCCCAAAGGGGATAACACAACGATGCTAGTACAAGTACAATAATCATACAACAGTGATGTAATCAACAATCATCAAAACAAGTTTCTCCAACGAGAAATAACAACAACACTTATCACATCACAACAGTCTCAACATACTGATGGTATTCCAACGATCCAGTGCACACAACTATAGATTCCCATGATGATCCCGTCGGACCAACGCATGGTGGAACTACCTATCCAACGATCCAGCGCACACAGCTATAGATTCCCATGATGTTTCCCGTCAGATCAACGCATGGTGGACATTTAATCACAACACATATACACAATACAATCACAATATAACTTATCATAATATAAACAATTCTAATTAGAGTACTTGCCTCGGTTCGATGACAAGAATAAAACTTCCACGAATATCAAAATACTCGAAGGTCGCCCCCTTCGATCAATCACATTGCTAAGCTCGAACTTTAACAAAAGAAATAATATAGAATCCATCTTAAGTCGAACGATCATCTAACAATCCAAATTACTGTCGGAAGTTCTTAAAATGAAATTTGTCTAGCTTGCTTAATGCACGCTACGTATCATATGTAGCATAAGTTAAGGCTACTCGTTAGCGTATGCAATTATACACAGCCTAGCGTACGCTAACCATGCACAGTCAGTACCTCACAGATCAGTCGATTTACTCATCTGATGATATAACGCATGCTAAGTTCCAAGCTTAGCGTACGCTAAACATGCCCGATAGCATACGTTAATTCACATAGCTTAGCGTACGCTAAGCGTGTATGGCAGTTTCACTGCTGGGCAGCAGACCGTTCTAACGGTGATAAAATTTACAAACTCCTCAGTGATTAACGTACGTTATCCGTCTACATGTCATGATCATAAACTTATGAATGATCTTACGGATTCAAACATCTTTGAATTTCAAGGAAATGGATATCATCACAACTCTTATATTCAAACTCGATTATCATTCTCACGTGAAGTTTGGTGATCTCAGGTTGATGCACTAGATTCCATTATCATTATCATATTCAGACTTCATCTTGAAGGTGAACTAACAATTCCAACTACGAGGTTACAACGACGATATTATAAGCATAATCATTCCCACTTCTAAACATGATGTTTGTTGAATAATTGACTAATGAAACTCAATATCTTGATAGCATGATTCATCTAACTCTTCAGAACATGAATCTAAGGCTGGAGAAAGAATTAACATACCTTAATATGAAGATAACACCGAGTCAAAAAGGTAGAATCCAGCTCCGTTTGTTTGTATGCCAATCCAAGGTGTTTCCCCATTCAACGATCAATCACAAGTGACATTCAATCTCCAATGATCAAGTAGATGTGTTCTAAGTGTGTTTAAGGAGGATAATAGGCTCTCTGGACTATCAAGTAATGAGGACGAGTGAAGAGAAAAAGAAGAAATGGAGTGCTGTCCCTTAAATAAAGTTTCTGCACATTAGCTGATTAGCGCACGCTATCATACTTCCCTTAGCGCACGCTAAGTAAGAGTTGACTCCAAAACTGTCCAGTTCCGCCCGCGGGAATCTTATCCGGACCCACATCCGGCTGGCGCATGTCCTAGCCATCTAGCTCAATAATTGACTGCCTAGCGCACGCAATTCTTCATTCGTAGCGTGTGCTAGTTGTAGCCCGATAACGCATGTTAAGCTACATTCTTAGCGTGCGCTATCACGAGTTTGCATGAGAAATTTTGAATGTTGTTATACTTATGTACAAGGATACAAATGTGAGAAATATCATACTCCAATTATCGAGATCACAATTCCGAATACTACAGGGTTCAAATACAGATGAAATACACAATAATAAATCCGGATATTACACCCATAAGTCCATGTTTTTCTATTTTGTAAACCTTGGTCTGACTAACATGACCAAGTCAAAGATGCCACTTTAAAACTTGATTAGTTTCATCCCTACCATGCTCAACAACAATGGAACTCCAACCCATCTAGTAATGGAAGTCTCTCAAGCATCAAGGTTACTTACAATACATAAACTACTTGAGCTAAATCCCAATAAATATAAATCATGCATGTCTAATTTATGACGCTACGTATGACATAATATCATAGGTAATGCGGAAGACACAAATGATGACGATAGCAGGTAACTAATGTTAACTGCAAATAACTAATGGAACGGTAAATATGAATGCAGCAGTTAAGTATGATGTTCAAAGCAGTAAATCACACAACACTTATAGTGGTTTCAGAGGTGGGGTAGTCCTCTACTAATCCAGTTTTCTCCAAACCAGTTGGAGATTAATTCACTATAACTTTCAACCAGTGATAAACGTTACAATGATTCAACCAGTCACAACAGCTTCCAATCAGTGGAATTCCATAGCCGTTGTAATTCCATTTGACTGCCTAGCACCTCTTGATCGAAAATACTTGGATGCCTATCAGTCTCGCAACTTATGAAAACCTCGTTCACATAAGTATCCCGTACTCAACTTTTGAGACACGAGTCTTGTCTTATCCAACAAAGAGCTTTTCACAATATGATCTTGAATGCTTTGCTCTTTACGATGCTGTAGATTGCCTTGATAGCTTTGATAGCTTAGATTTCCTTGATTACTTTGTTTGCTTGAAAGTATTGTTAGCATCGTACCTTGCTCAATTCATATCTTCAGGTATTTATAGTACGATCCTTGAGCTTTCTTCATAGCCATTGCACTATTATAGCAAATCCATCCGTTGGAGAGTGTACTACTTTGTTTATCTTATCATTCCGTTACACGGCTTGATTCCTTTTTCAATTCCAACCGTTTGAAAGACTTTCTTCTAATAGCACTGTATTTCTTGATTTGAATAATCATAAAGTCTTCAGTACGCGTATCTTGATGAATATTTAATTCATTCCTTTTCGGGAATCTTTCGGCTTGTCTCCTCACGTCCGCATGTGACTTTCCGTGATTGTTGACTTTTCAATGCTTGCTGACGTGGACTGAGTTACTTGGATGATAACTTAATTGAGAACTTATCTGATGTCTTTTGGTCAAACCTTGTTGATGTGCAGTCAACCCTCTCTGACGAAAACTTATCTGAGATAAAGTTCTCTGTTCTGGACTTCTCTGAGATAAAGTTCTTTGTCTGAACTTCTCTGTTTTGGACTTCTCTAAGATGAAGTTCTCTGCTCTGAAGTTCTCTGAGATAAAGTCCTCTGATCTGAAGTTCTCTGACCTGATGAATGTTCTCTGATCTGATGGTCAAACTTCAGTTGATATTTGTGTTGACTCGGTCTCATCTGATAACTTGACTGCAGATGGGTTTTGGTCAAACCTTTCGGATATTATGTGTTGACCAAAACTCGTCTGATGTAGCACCTTCTTCAGAACTTATCTGCTTTTTGGTTTTGATCAAACTTCTCTGATGTTTTGCATTGACCAAAACTTCTCCGATAAGCGGCAGTTTCATGATTAGTTGTTTTTCTAGTGATCAATATTTAATCAAGACTCTAGCCTAAATTTTAAGGCCTATAGAAGATACTCATCTGGTTCTTCTTTACAAGTTTTCAAGTACTGAAAACATACATATGAATAATCAATTAATACAAGGATGACATTATCAAACTCTAAGAAGTATTCCTAACAAATTCCCCCTATTTTGATGATGGAAAAACTAAACATTCAAATGTAAACAAGTCTGCACAAAGTAAAGTGCAAGACACAAATCAAAATCAGTCCTGTTTTGAGACAACTAGTGGTTGTCATTCAAATGACTGTTATAAATTTTATTGCTATATTACAGTACAGATGAATGAAAAAATACAGGTACGTAAATTACAAGTATTGCAAAATTACAAGTAAATTACAAAGTAAAATTACAAGTAAAAATTCCAGAAGATTAACCTATCTTCCTCTTCCTCTTCCTCTTCCTCTTCCTCTTGTGATCTTCAACTTGGATGGAGGGAGAGACCTTAAGGGTTTTGCACCAATTGGCCTCATGGAGACTGGGGCTAACCCATATTTCCTCTTGATTATCAAAGAGGCAAATTCTTGCTCCTCGACAGATGTAAAGTTGTTCTCAATACATAGTTTCTTGATTTCTGCCTAAAGGACCAGTTCATCCAATTCATTGTTCGTAAGAGTGGGGGCTTCTTCAGGTCTGAAACTGGGAATCATGGGATATGCATCGAATTTCTTTGCATATTTCTTTATAACTGCCCAGAGTTTTGGCTAAGTATCAGAAATGAAATTGATGAACGTCTGTTGTGGGGAGCAATCTTTGTCCTGTATCAACTCCCAGAGATAATATTTTTCTATGAATTTCTTTCTTGCTCCTCTCCACATTGGCACTGCCTCAGCAGGCAGGAATTCCTCAACGAACCAAAGCTCATTTCCCTCCCATTGGAATCTCTCCTCTGGTCCTCCTCCTCTTGGATGCAGGTTGATCATCAGATGATGCATCTTTTTCCTTTCTCTTTAGGTAAGAGGTACCAGCCTGAATGACAGGAAGGTCTTGTTCTGGTATATCTTCTCTGCCTTTCCCTTTGTCATCTCCCTTATCTTCCCTATCTTCCCCCTGTCTGATCTCAGCTGCTTTGACTTACTCTTCCCCCTTTTTGCCCGCATCAACAATAGCTGCTAGCTGCTCCTCCACCCGAGACATGAAATCAGACATGCCAAGAGGCATTCTGGAGTTAGTTGGTGGTGGGGAAGGGTCCTTCCAGTTGAGCAAAGCATCCATCTTCGAATTGAGGGACTGCAAATTAAGTTTTACTTCAGTTGCTAACTGTTTGGCAACTGTCTCCTCTACAATTCGTCTGATCAGATCAGTCAGCTCAGGTGACATGTGAACATCAGGTGCTATCTCAGGAGCATTTTCACCTGAGTCTTCTTGGGCAGCTAATCTCCTTGCAATAGACTTCTCTGAAGGTAAGCTCCTATCATTTGCCTTCTGATCAGAGGGGGCTTTATCCGGGGTGCCTGACTTGTCATCTTCAGGCTGATGATAGATGGACTGATGATTAGGTGCACCATGACCATCAGTTTCATCATCTTTCCTCTCATCTTCTTTTCTTCCGCCTCCTTCTTCTTCTTGTTTCTCAACTTCTTCTTTTTGATCTTTTTCTTCATTCTCTTCCTCCTCTTCTTTTCTTTCCCTATTTTTTCAACTCCATCATCTTCTTTTTCGACTACCGCCTGTTCTTCTGCCTTTTCAACTCTTTAATTTTCGACTTCCTCCTTTCTCCCTTCAGCCTGCCCTTCAAAAATTTTCTTCTCCAGAACATCCTTCATTACTTGCAGGATGAATTGGTCCATATTATGTTTGAAATGGAGGATGAACTAATTCTCCTCAAGCAAGATCTGCACATTAGTTTACTGACAAAAGTACATAACAAGTTGTTCTACAACAATGGATGTTCCTAAGAAGTTCTATCAATATGTGCTTTTAGTTGGGGGAGGAGTATATTTTGAACTCTCTCTATTCCTCATACATATTGATAAAGGAGTAATTTAAAACTTCCTTCCTTACCAACTTAAGTTGAGTTGAGGAAAGTCCTAAGGGGTTGTTGGTCCTCAGGTTGAAGGAGTATTTTGCAGTAGGAACTTCAATTGTCTCCTTTGCTTCTTCTTCCTCTGTCATTCTTGTAAGAGTGAGGAGTGGAATTCTTTAAGCCATTAGCTCTGTCTGATCTGGCTGATCTGCAGCAAGAGCAGGTAAAGGTGATATTATGATCTGCATCTGAATTAATGGTTCTTCGACTGGTGCAGGTGATCTTACAGGCTGCACCTCTTCTTCTTCGCCATCAGATGGGTAGTCTACCAAGCCTCTTTGCCTCTTGGGAGACCTATTTGGAGATGAAGTGATATGAATGACTTCCTCTGTTGCAGGTGACTTTCTCTTCAACAGCTTGGACAGGGGAATGTTGTCACTATCGGAGTCATCTGCAGACAACTTTTCAACTGCAGGTGACTTTTGAGAAGTCTCAACTGCAGCTGTATCAGACTTCTCTGATTCAGTGTCTGAGGGTCCTTTGTACTTAGACGTTCCAGAGGTCATCTCCTTGATCACTACAGCAGCTTTTTCCCTCTTGTCCCCAATGTGCTTTAGGGTTTCATGGTCCAAATGACCAAGCCTCTTGCTAAGGTTAAAGGGTGTCTGCCCTTCCCTTGGATTTTCCCAGGAAGTCCACAATCCAACTTATTTGAGTTCCATAAGCCATCTTCTGTCTGAATTTCTTCCCTTCTTCATCCCAGCTGACTTTGTTCACCTCTCGGACTAACTACCTGTATATGTAGTCAGGCCAGTTAATCCTCTTCTGTTGGATGAGGGATCCCCTCACGACGTATTTGGCAGAAGATAGTTTATCGTAGATCCCTGCCATGCCCATGACAATCTTGTTATTTATGTTAAGGACATACTTGTACTCCTTCTTGAGGTCATTCTTCTTTGCTGTGATTTTGACCTTAGGGGACTCCTTGGGCAGCTTGATCTCATACCAAGTCTCGGTCGGGCTTTGCTTGAGGACTTCGACAGGGATGACTTAATTATCTATCTGGAAGGCATCGGCGATGGTCTGAGGAGTGATGTCGACTTCCTCTCCAAGGATAGAGCTTGAAATGCAGTGCTTTGTAACTTGAGCCTCCTTGTAGAAATATATTACAGCCTCCTTGAAAAGCTGTTTTGGGGATATGTCCAGAAAATGGTAGATGCCATTTTTCTTCATCATTCGGATAACGTACACCATTTCTCTTCTTTCGTTTGTTTCCAGCAATCCTTCAAAGTCGACAAAAATGCTGAATATGATATGGTCCTTTACGATCTTGAGATTAATGCCTTCGAAGTAGGATTCCATTTCTACAAAAAAGTGTTTCGCTTGAGTGTAGTGTATATTCAAAGAGTTTTTCTGCCTTCTGAAAAAATTAGGGTTCTAAAAGCTTGAATATGGTAAAGTTTGTGAAATGATTTCCGCCATCTTAAATACCCATTTGAAAAGGCGCTTTGAATTTCTAACAATAAAATAATCGAACAGTGGTATGATTTTTGATGGATTAAGGAATGCCAGTTGAATTTGATTGGACATCGTGGAGGTAGTGTGAACGAGTGTTTGTCCACGTGTATAAAGAAAATAATATAATAATTAAGTCGGTCTAGGAATTAAAAACTTAACTGGTTGACCGTTTGACTTCTGATGCAGCTGTAGATTCTTATATGATCTGATCATCTAGCTTTCCATGTCTTCTGCATCAAGTAAGATATGTTGCCTGTGGTCAGCTAGGTTTCTTCATCTTTCCTTCAGCTTCTCGCCTGGTCTGATCAGATGGGTTCCTTGTCTGCTCTGATCAGGTAGCTCTTCCTTGTCTGCATCAGGTAGCTTCCTCGCCCGCTCTTCATCATATCAGGTAGCTTTCTTTTCCGACTGGTCTCCACATCAGGTAGCTTTCTCGTCTGTACTAGATTCCCAATCTAGTAGGCCAAGTTCCCTACTTAGTTCCAGAAACCTTTCTTCTGGTAAAGGTTTTGTGAATATGTCAGCAATTTGGTACTCTGTGCTAACTCTTTCTACTCTTACTCTCTTGTTAATAACATAGTCTCTGATGAAGTGATGTTTAACATTTATGTGCATTGTTCTTAAGTGCAATACTTGATTGCTTGTTATTGAAATTGCACTATTGCTGTCACACCATATTGGAACTTCATTTGTAGTGATGTTGTAGTCCCTTAGCTATTGTATGATCCATAGGATTTGTGCACAACAGCTACTTGCAGCTAGGTACTCTGACTCGGTTATGGAAATTGAGTTGGATACCTGATTTCTGTTGAACCATGATATCAGTATGGTTCCTAGGAATTGGCACGTCCCACTGGTGATTTTCCTATCAATCTTGCATCTTGAAAAGTCTGCATCCGAGTATCCTGATAGCTCAAAGTTGTTATCCTTGGGATACCACAGTCCAACATTGATTGTAGACTTAAAAGGCATCTGATAATCCTCTTAGATGCTTCCTGATGAGACTGCTTTGGCTTGGATTTAAATCTTGCACATACTCCTACTGCATATGATATATCTGGGTCTGCTTGCATTTAGGTAAAGGAGTGATCCAATAAGTCCTCTGTATTGGGTTGGATCCACTGATATGCCTCCTTTATCTGCATCTAGGTGTAAGCTTGTGCTCATTGGAGTTCTTAGTGTTTTGGATGAGTCCAATCCAAATATCTTGATTAGATCTTTTGTGTATTTGGCTTGATTGATGAAAATTCCATTGTTCATCTGCTTGACTTGGAAACTAATAAAGAAGTTTAGTTTGACCATCATACTCATCTCAAATTCTCCTTGCATGAGATTTGAGAACTTCTCACATGACTCCGGGTTGGTTGAGCCAAATATGATGTCATCCACATATATTTGAACTAATAATATGTTGTCTTCATGTTCTACTCTGAATAGGGTCTTGTCTACCTTTCCTTTGATGAAACCGTTCTTCTCAAGAAACACAGATAGTGTTTCATACCATACTCTTGGTGCCTGCTTGAGTCCATATAGAGCTTTTAGAAGCTTGTATACTTTGGCTCCTTTGACAAATCTAGGGGGTTGCTCCACATAGACTTCATCTTCTAGGATTCCATTGATAAAGGCACTTTTCACATCCATTCGGTAGACTTCAAAATCTTTGAATGCTGCATATGCAAGGAATAGTCTGATGGCTTCCAATCTTGCAACAAGTGCATATGTTTCATCAAAATCTATTCCTTCGCATTGTTCATATCCTTTAGCAACTACTCTGGCTTTATTCCTAACAACGGCTCCATCTTCATCACATTTGTTCTTGTACACCCATTTAGTACCAATTACTTTCTTGTGATCTGGTCTGTCTGTTAGTTCCCAGACATTGTTTCCGTCCATCTATTTCAGCTCCTCTTGCATTGCGTTTATCCATGAGTAGTCCTCCAGAGCTTGTTCAGTTGTTTTAGGTTCCATCTGAGACATGAAACAAGAGTGTTAGGAGTTATGTATTGTAAGTAACCTTGATGCTTGAGAGACTTCCATTGCTGGATGGGTTGGAGTTCCATTGTTGTTGAGGGTCTATGTACATGGATGATGAACTGTTGGGCTAAACCGTAGGGTTATGTCATTGTTACTTTCTCTATACTTTATTTTATAAATATATGTTTTGTTACCGAGTTAGAAACACATATATTCCTGAATGTGGGTGATGGTGTGGTTTGATGTTTTATATACTTTTGGTATGGTTATGTAACTAATAAGTTTGTTTAAGTAGTGAACTTGTACAATACATAAATAATTATGTGGAAGGATTAGAGACTTAGAGTTTACTGGTTCTTTGATTTCGGGGATACGATGCCATATGGACGACATGAGTTTGATTATGGACGAGACATGATGTCTCTATGTGGTGGTGATATTTATTTTGTATTACTTGGTGAGATAGGTACTATTCTAGTGGAAACTCTGCCGAAATTCCACGACATTTTATAAGTATTAGTATGATATGGGATATTTCAAATTAAGTAGGTTAGTGTGGGTCATTTCATGCTGCCTTTTGTTTTCTCGATACTTTCTAGATCAAAAGCATGATCTTTTAGTTCCCAAAAAGAAGATTCTACAAAGAGAATTCGGATCTTTAGTGTTTTTAAGCACACCACCTTTAGATTCCATTCATTTGATAGGGCTTGGAGAACTTTCATTCCTACCTCTTTCTTCATATATTCTTTCTATAATAGATAGTTCATTAAAAATATTAATGTACCTCATTTCCATTTCTTCAATGGATTCGTGTGATAGCATTTCAAATGAATCATACTTTTTGTACGATGGCAGAGAGCTTGTTATTTAATTCAGTTCCAAGGCATAGCTCATTAATCTTGTCCTATTAGTCTTTGGCCATTTCTGTGTGAGTTTTGATCTTTGGGAAGACGGCTTTTCCCAAGGTTTTCATAATTTTGCTCTTGGCCAAGTTGTTAGGATTTGCCAACTTGTAGTCATCTCTTTACCATTCCTACTTTAGTTAGGGAATGAATCTTGATACTGTTGTTGTTGAGGCAGTGGCGTGATGGTTCATGCAGAGGTTATTTTGGTAGTTCCTTCAGTGGTGGTTGTTGACCATTTGTTCAATTTATTTATGCCCTTGAGTCGGCTTTATTTTCTCTCCTTGTTTTCTTCTCTTCTTATGATCCTTCCCTCCAGGTTTTCATTATACTATGTAATTCCATGTTTATTTTGAAGCCCATTATTCCTGATTCACACAGTAATTTGGTGAGTATATCAACCAATTGTTTTTCTGTGTTGATGTACTAAATCTTCACATTCCTCTTTTCCACATGATCACGTATGAAGTGCTAGTGTACATCAATGTGCTTAGTTTTAAAGTGTCGAAATTGATATTCTTATATTGTTGTGGCATTTGTGTTGTCACACGTAATTTTGATTTCCCTCTCAATGATGCCATACTCCTTGTGGTGTTGTTTTATCCAAAGGATTGGAGCACAACAACTAGCTGCAGTTAGGTAATCTATTTTTGATGTTGAAGTGGTAGCAGATTGCTGCTGTTGGCTGAACCATGAGAGTAGCCTTCCCCATAATATTTGGAAGGTACCTTAGGTTCTCGTCTTGTTTATTTTGCAGCCTGCAAAGTTTGAATCTGAATATCCATTGCGATAAAATTCTCCTTCTTTGGGATATCATAAACCAGAATTTGGAGTTCCTTTTAAATATCCCAGTATTTTCTTTCCAATGATTAAGTGGCTTTACTTTGGATGAGCTTGATATCTTGTACATACTTGAACTGCATATGTTATATCTGATCTGATGGCTACTAAGTAATGAGCATACAATTCCTTTGTAATTTTTTTTGGTCTTCCACTAGTTTACCAGAAGGATCCATGTTAATTTGAGCAGTAGTGTTCATGTGAATTTTGATGGAGGTTTTTCCTTCTACCCCATACTTCTTTATGAGATCTTTGATGTATTTAGATTGTTTTATGAAGGTTGCATGAGGCAACTGCTTGATTTGTAGACCCAGAAAGAAGTTTAGTTCTCCAATCATGCTCATTTTAAATTTTCCTTATATGAGTTTGGAGAATCTTTCACACATATGTGAGTTGGTTGATCCGAAGATGACATCATAAATATACACTTGCACTAGGAGTATATGTGTTGGAATATTTTATTCCATTCATTCATAATTGAGTTTTGATGATTAGTTGTTAATCAAACAAAGCAACAAAGAAGTCGAAGACGCACGAGTCGGACTGAAAAGCAAAGGAGTTCATTTTAATGAAGCTAACGTATGCTATTGTCATAGTTTAATGTACGTAATGCAAAGCCACCTGAAGACAGATGACTGTAGATAACATGCTTAACGCATGCTATATGCAATGTATAGCACACGCTATCTATGGTGCTTAACATACGTAACACAAAGTTGTTAACGAACGTAATGAAGTTTGAATACAAATTCAGACAGACGAACGTTGGAAAGATTCAGCGTCAAAGTAAAAAAAGCATGCAACGGATCTATGACTTTGGATGAGTTAACGTACGCTATGTAATAAGATTAACGTACGCTATAACAAGCAGTTAACGTACATAATCGATAAAGCTAACGCACATAATAGTATGGATAGAAGCTACTGGACTGAAGTTGCAAGCAGTTAACGTACGTAAGCAAGATGACTTAACATACATAATGAGTTTAACGTACGTTATGCAGGAAGGCTAGCACACGCTAAATAGGAATAGCAGGCTAACGGCTAGTTGAGCCTTTGAACCTATAAATACCAAACCATTTGGTATCAAACAACACAACAACTACAAGCAAATTACATATTGATCAGATATCATTATATTCATTCTTGTTGTTGTATTTGAGCTTATTTGTTAAGTGTTTGAGAGTTATACACGAAAACATACACGAGAGTAAGATTGGATTTGGTGTTATTAGAATCAATGATCTGGCATTATTAGAATCGCATTATTTAGTTGGTTATAAGTCTTGAAAGTTGAAAATCAACTTCTCCTATACTACTACATGGTTTGGCCGATCCATATGCAACCCCAAGATTAGAATTATGTTTGCATATATTAAGATTAAGGTTAGATTATGGAGGATTTCATAAGAAATTATGGAAGTAGTTATAAGGGATGAGATTACCTATTTCTTGTTGGAATTTTTTTTCCTCCTCCTTCTTCCTCTTGGTTCGGCCTTCTCTCTCACTTAGACTCTCAAATGCAGATTTTTTGATTGTGTAGGAGGTGTAAAATGAGGGTTAGGTTAGGGTGTAAGTATTTAAAGTTGGGATAAGGAGGGTTGGGAAGTGAAATGTGTAGAAGACTTGTTACATGTGTCAAGATGTTTCCTGCAAGTCTTGCATGTGATGAGTGAAGAATCTAGAGCTACAATTTTACTCCCTCATGGCCGCCCAAATGTATGTATATATACATATATTATTTTTTTATTTTTTATTTTTTTTTAAATTAAGAGTATAATTAAAATGGTAAAGGATTTAATTAGTTGGGTTGGGCTTTGAAGTGTAACTTCAAGTCTTATGATTTTTAATAAGTTGGGTTGAGTCCATTAGTGAGTCCACATGTAGTTAGGTGTCGACAATTAGCCCAATAGGTGAATCAACACACTATTTTAATTTTTATTATTCGGTTTATTAAGTAAATTACAAAGTTAAAGAGTGAAATAAAATAAAATAGATGTAGGTTATATCACGACATAAAATAACTATTATTAAATTACATCATGATTTGATACATTGTACATGTGATAAGTTATCGAATTTAGGAGGTTTTACATCCTCCCCTCCTTAAAAGAATTTGGTCCCCAAATTCCTACTTAAACAACTCGGGGTAAGATTTCTTCATTTCTTCCTCAGCCTCCCACGTTGCATCTTCCTCTCTGTTGTGATTCGACCAGTCGACTTTAACCAAAGGAATTCGCTTCTTCCTCAATTCGCGTACTTGCCGGTAGAGGATTTTGATTGGCTTCTCTTCATAAGATAAGTTATCCTTGATTGGCGGAATGTCAGAAGTAAGAATGTGCGTTGGGTCTGGATGATACTTCTTTAATCTTGAAACATGGAAAACGTCGTGCATTCGAGACAGATTGGATGGTAGTTCCAATCGGTACGCTATTCGTCCAATCCTCTCCATGATTTTGAATGGTCCTACATATCGGGGACTTAACTTTCCTCCTTTTCTTGATACTATCAAACCTTTCTGTGGTGTTAACCTCAGGAAGACTTGATCTCCTACTTCAAATTCTAGATCCTTCCGACGTTGATCGGCGTAACTCTTCTGTCTGCTTTGCACTGTGCGGATCCTATCCTTGATTAGTCGTACTTTATCTACGGCTTCTTTCACCAAATCTGTGCTCATTGCTGAAGGTTCTGTTCGTTGAGTCTTTGGTATCCACTGGTCATCGATTTCCCAATGGAGCGGGGATCGACACTTCCTTCCATATAGAGCTTCATAAGGTGCCATTCGGATTGTCGCTTGGAAACTGTTGTTGTATGCAAACTCGGCTAATGGCAGGTGGTGATCCCAATTTCCTTGAAAGTCCAGTATGCAAGCTCATAACATGTCTTCAAGGGTTTGAATGGTTCTTTCAGATCGCCCGTCGGTCTGGGGATGCGCACTTGTGCTGAAGCTTAAGGAAGTTCCTAATTCCTTATGAAAGACTTTCCAAAAATGAGATACGAATCTAAGATCTCTGTCCGATACTATGTCTGTTGGCACTCCATGGAGTCGAACGATTTCTCTAATATAGGTCCTAGCCAGCTTTTGCAAACTGTCGTCCTTTTTAACCGGCACGAAATGTGATGATTTTGTCAGTCTGTCGACGATCACCCAAATGGTGTTATAACCTCCTCTTGTGGTCGGTAAATTCATGCTAAAATCCATGGTTACCATTTCCCATTTCCATTCAGGGACTTCTAGTGGCTGCAGTAGTCCCGAGGGTCGCTGATGCTCAGCTTTGACTCTCTGACATGTGAGGCATCGCGCCACAAATTCTGCCACTTGGTTCTTCATGTTCACCCACCAAAAGTGTTTTTTCAAGTCTCGGTACATCTTGTTACCTCCTGGGTGTATCGTATATCTCGAGCAATGAGCTTCCTCGAGAATTCGTCTTTTGAGCTCCCCGTCGGGAGGTATGCATAATCGTCCCTTAAACCTTATAATTCCATCCTTGGTAATTGTAAACTCGGGTTTCTCGCCCTTAGTGATCTTGTCCTTAAACTCTTGAAGTTTTGGATCTCTCTCTTGGGCTAATCGAATATCGTCCAATAGATTCTATTTAACTGTGAGGTTGGCGCAATTTAAACGAGTACCTTCATGAATGGGTTTCAGGTAGCTCAGTTCCTTGAGATCTTGCCATTCTCGAACCATGAGTCTGGCCACTCTAGCCTTTCTACTTAGGGCATCGACCACGACATTCGCTTTCCCTGGGCGGTGTTGAATTTCACAATGGTAATCTTCTAAAAGCCCTACCCATCTTCTCTGTCAGAGATTAAGTTCCTTTTGAGAAAATAGGTACTTGAGACTTTTATGATCCGTAAACACGGTGAATTCAACGCCATATAAATGATGTCGCCATTTCTTTAAGGCGAATACTATTGCAGCAAGTTCGAGGTCGTGCGTTGGATAATTCTTCTCGTGTGTCTTGAGTTGCTTGAAAGCGTACGCGATAGCTTTACCATTTTGCATTAGAACGGCACTGAGGCCATCCTTTGAGGCGTCACTATATACGACAAATCCTTGGGTTCCTTCTGAAAGTGTCAGTATAGGTGCGGTGGTAAGTCTCTTCTTGAGTTCCTGAAAACTTGACTCACATTTATCCGTCCATTCAAATTTTACTTGTTTCTGGGTTAGCCGAGTGAGGGGTCCCGCTATCTTCGAGAAGTCTTTGATGAATTTACGGTAGTAGTCCGCAAGTCCAAGAAAGCTTCGGATTTCAGTTACATTTTCTGGCCTCTTCCAATCCATAATAGTTTCTACCTTAGATGGATCCACTGCAATCCATTCTCCAGAAATAATATGGCCTAGAAATGCCACTTCCCTCAACCAAAATTCACACTTGCTGTACTTGGCGTACAACTTGTGCTGCCTTAGTGTATCCAACACTAGTCTAAGATGTCTCTCGTGATCTTTTTCCGTCTTAGAGTACACGAGTATGTCATCGATGAAAATTACTACGAATTGGTCGAGATAGGGTTGAAATACTCTATGCATTACATCCATAAATGTCGCAGGAGCATTCGTGAGCCCAAAAGGCATCACTACGAACTCGTAGTGACCGTATCTAGTTTGGAATGCAGTTTTAGGAACATCTTCATTCCTAATCTTTAACTGGTAGTATCCTTGTTGAAGATCGAACTTGGAATACACCGTAGCTCCTTGGAGTTGTTCAAACACCTCATCTATTCTCGGGAGAGGATACTTATTTTTAACTGTCATGCTGTTGAGTTCACGGTAATCTATGCAAAGCCTCAATGTTCCGTCCTTCGTTTTGACAAATAATACTGGAGCTCCCCAAGGTGATACACTGGGTTGTACAAAACCCACGTCGAGTAATTTCTGCAGTTGGACCTTCAACTCTTGTAGCTCCAGTAGTGCCATTCGGTATGGTGCCTTTGCAATGGGTGCCTTCCCAGGCATGATTTCGATATTGAATTCAACTTCTCTATGAGGTGGTAGGGAGGTCAATTCTTCGGGAAATACGTCAGGGTATTCGGATACCACACGTATAGTTTCTATGCCCGACTTACTCATGGATTTGTTGATGATGAAGGCTAAAAATCCAGTTGCCCCTTTGGCAACTGCCTTACTAGCTTTGATAGCTGATATTATAGGTGCTAGGTTGATTCTAGCATCTCCAATTAATTCCACAATTGGCTTGTTAGGTTCGCAAAACCTAACTATCTTAGAATGACAGTCCAATTGTGCGTAGTGCTTAGATAGCCAATCCATTCCTAGGATGACGTCATATTCTAATATTGGAAGCACTACTAAATCGACAGAGTAACAGCTACCACTGATGATCACATCACACGCAGAATGGACTTTATCTGCTAGCTGACTAACTCCTATAGGGGTAGATACTTCTAGGCATAATGATAAATATTTTAACAGTCTATCAAGTTTCTTAGAAAAATGTGGTGCAACAAACGAATGGGATGATCCTGGATCTATAAGTGTTCGTGCAAGTTGATTAGATATCAGAAGTGTACCTTCCACCACATCGTTGTTCTCTGGTGCCTCCTGACCAGTCAATGCAAACACTGGAGCTGGGGCTTTTCCTTTGTTGTTTCCTGGTTTGGCTGTAGTAGCTGGTTTGATCGCCGGGGTGTTCATGTCTGGGCATTCTCGAATTTGATGATTTGGTCTACCACAACGCAGGCACTTTCCGAGCTTTCTCCAACACAACTCTGACTTATGCCCTTTCCTACCACAATGGGTGCAAGGCGTTGTTGGTTTGTTGAGAACTGGTGCCTTTGATCCACTCGAGCTTCCTTGTGTTCCTTTTCTCTTAAACTTCTATGGTGGCATTGATGTTGGTCGGGTAGCAGGCCTCTTAGCGTTGGAGAAACGGCTTTGCTGTTGAGCTAACCTCGCAGTTCCTCTCAGGATCCGGGTGGCGGCTTCCACTGCTTGGGTAAGTGTCGTCAACTGGACAGTTAGAAGACTCTGTTGAAGCGACTGCCTCAGTCCTCTAGTGAGCTTATAGAGCTTGTCCTCCTCAGTTGTAACCAATCCCGGTGCGTATTTAGACAATCTGTTAAATTGGGCTTCATATTGAGCGACTGTCATGGTTCCTTGCTTCAAGTGGTAGAACTTGTCTCTTCTAGCCTCTCTGGCTGCTGCTGACACGTACTGAGTTCGGAAGTCGGTCAGGAAGTTAGCCCATGTTCTGACACAGTTCTCTCTCGTCCAGTGCTCGTTGACATTCCTCCACCAGTCATGAGCTGCGGCCTCGAGTCGGAATGCATCCAGTGATATCCGCTGTTCATCAATATACTGAAGGCCATTAAAAATTCCCTCAATTCTCTCCAGCCAGAGTTCAGCTTTGATATCGCCGGGTTCCCCATCAAAGGTCGGCGGGTTGAAACGTAAGAATCTTTCCAGGGTACGATCATGAGTTTCATTGTGGTTCCCGTTGTTAGCAGTCTGTTGTTGTAGGAAGTTCGTCAGTTGAGTGAGGGCTTGGGCCATGGCATCGTTCTCAATTCCTCCTCGTAGAGGAGAGCGTGAGCGATCATCGCGGTGATGCTGCTCTTCACGATTCATGCGAGGACATGATTTTATGAAGATGTTTTTGAGGAATTAGTAACCTATGAAATGCTAACGGTTTTAAGAGTTCATAACGGTTCACACGTGGATGCCCGCATCTTCGGTTAGCCATCTATTATAAGTTAGGGAATGTGTGAGGATTTACGGTCTTATGTGGAATTTTTAGTATTCTATGTTGTTATGCATAATTAAGTGTACGATTGAACACTAATAGTTGATTCTGGTTAAATTTGGCTTATCCGCTTGAGCATTCATGTCGAGTTAGGAGTATTTTGATTTCCTTGGTCAAATCTTTCTCGCCAGTGGGTCCATAAAACTAAGTCACTATCCCACAAAATCTAATATCCAATATAAAACTCTTTTAAGCATGAATAATCATTAAGGCAGTGAACTTAATGATTCAACAAATATGCTTATATGATACTAACGACAAAGGAACAATAATATTCCATTTTTAAGAAGACAATGAAGTTTAGTATAGTTTAAAGGAACTTCATCAATTTTGAATGAATAGTGACAAGACATTTAGAAATGTATAAGTGAAGTAAGCTATATCCGTTTCAAGAGTTCAATAGAAGAGTTAATTCAGTTGGGAAATGCCGTGGGTACTTAATAAAGTACTTTGGCCAATGACTTAGGAATTTTGAATTTGACTATGCATATTCCAAGTGAATAGCAATAAGTCGAAAGAGATCTTTAATGAGAATTGACTCGAGAAATCTACATTAGGTCTCAATCCTATGGTTCACCTCATCCTAGGTGGAATTCCCATCTAAGTCCGAAGAATCTTATCCTGGTTAGCCCGTTGTAAGTGTCCTTCTCACAAAGCGGGCTCCGATACCACTCTTGTCACGCCCCCAACATCGGGAAGGACGAGGGCGCGACGCATCAGTCGATCAATCAATCAAAATACGACAATAAGTAGTGGAAGCAAAATAACGATTGGATAATATTTCAAAACAACAATATTAGCCCGATGCTCTAAGATTTATTGTGACAAAGCTGATAATCAAAATTACACTTGCTCAAATTTTGCAGCGGAAAAATAGCAAACGAGTTAAGTACAAAGCATAGTTAACTATTACAAGTTGGGATAACAACAGAAATTCTAAGTCTTGATGGTAGTCTTCTAATCAGTCTCTTCCTCGAGAATCTCTTCGTCTTCGGCTGGTGGCTCGTTCTCTGGTTTAAAAGGGAAAACAGTGGGGTGAGATAAAAGGTCTCAGTGAGTGGGTGATCATGTGCGGGTGTGGCTCTTTCCTTTGAAAATTTTTAAGTGATGCATGATTTTATCAATTATGAAAAAAAATGAGAACAATTACAATTACGTCAAAATTTTATAAACAATAATCATTGTGTAGTTGTAATATTATAATCCTGTCCCCGTGGATGGATATCAAGTCAAGCAGTCAGTCAATCAGTCAATCAGTCAATTCAGTTTCGAATCCTGCCGATATGGACTTTGGATTCTAGACTCTCCTTATTACTCCTAGCAAGATAGGCCGTCGCCCCAAGATTTGGACCGTCGCCCCAAGATGCTGAGCCTTCGCTCTCACACTTAACGTGTACTTCCTTATCTATTATATGGGATTGGTATGTCCTTAGCTGTGGGTCAATACCCGGATCACACCATAATAGAGATTATATCCCAAGTCTACGACCCAGGTCCCTCGGAACACTCCGTTCCTCTGTTATGGGAATAGGAAACAACGGTAGCCCTGTTCATGAACCGCAGGCGCGCTGCTCGATCCAAGACTCGGTCTAACCGTCCATGACACGATTTGGGACTCTAGAGGTGGCTCCTACAGCTCAAGAGGTGGCCCCCAGATTGTAGGTCGACACTCTGTTTCATATGGACTCAGGAGGTGGCCCCCGTCCGTCGACGTGGCACTTTGTTCCGATAGAGTTAGAGGCGGACCCGTCCGTGGCACTTTATTTGTATAGCACTTAGTTCCCGGACAGTCACAGTTATCAATTTGACGCATTTCACAAGTATCACGTAAAAGTTCGGTCAGTGAGGTTAATAGCGTCTTTGATTAAGTATGGAATATGGTTAATTTTATTTGTGGCCCGGTAATACGGAATAGGACTTGTATATAAACTTGAAAATATTCTCAATAATTTATTAACGGTCTGATGGGTTCAGATCAGATATATTAAATGGGTAGGTTCGAAGAAACGAAACGAGAGTTTCGTAAATAGTTTGAAATGACGTTTTTACCCTTAGGTTCAAACCTAAGCGTTGGGGTATGAAACGAAATTGGATGGTTATGAAATTTTATGAGGAAGCCAAAAATAATTCCTCGACTCCAGATTTAAGGAAAATTCGAAAATTTCCAGTTTCGGGACTGAAATTTCCAGAAATTACGATATTGCCCCAAAACTTAAGGAAATCGTTCCGAGGCATATAGAGCTATGAATTTAGCACGGAATTTAACGAAATTTTACGAGATGACTTGTGATGAACCTAGAATTACAGACTTGTGAAAATTACAGAAAATCTCGGACTTGGTCCAGAAGTTTGGAATTCTTGCATTTTGACCCCGAAATTATTTAAAATTTGCGATTTGGACTATTAAGTTTAGATATCGAACTCCGAATCGCTTTAAACTTTATGGACAGCCTATACGTGGTATAATACGTACTGTACAAGGTCCAGAATGTTGCATTTTCGAAATTTTCAGTTTAGTCCTCAAACTTTGAGGAAATTACAATTTATGCCCAAAGCTCCGTTTACTCGTTTCAAGTCCCGTTTTGGCCGCAAATAAATTATCTATATATCATAACATAATCATATGACACAATATTTCAGATTTTGGTACGGTTTCAACAACACATAGAAGAAAACATATAACTTTCAAGTTATCACAAAATCGGCACCCGACTACCAAATCGGTTGTCGTTTAAATTCGATAAATCATATTGCATGTTGTTATAACCATAAAATTCATTTTTAAAAACATGCATTTATACAAGAATTTCAGATTAGTAAATACTTTCATATTTTTCATAATATTTGATGATTATGTTTAAGAAAAACGAATTTCACATAGTTATACATAAAATCATAACATGAAATTATAACATGAAGATTTTAACATAGATCATATCAAAAGAATCTTGAAATACTTCAGATTTAACACATGTATCACAAGAAAAAGAATAGATTTCTACTTTAAAGTTTGAAAGAGTTTTCACCCACCTCGATCTTGTCGGATTTAGTCGGTTATAAGTCTTGAAAGTTGGAAATCGACTTCTCCTCTACTACTACATGGTTTGGCCGATCTATATGCAACCCCAAGATGAGAATTATGTTTGCATGTATTAAGATTAAGGTTAGATTATGGAGGATTTCATAAGAAATTATGGAAGTAGTTATAAGGGATGAGATTACTTATTTCTTGTTGGAATTTTTCTTCCTCCTTCTTATTCCTCTTAGTTCGGCCTTATCTCTCACTTAGACTCTCAAATGCAGATTTTTTGATTGTGTAGGAGGTGTAAAATGAGGGTTAGGTTAGGGTGTAAGTATTTAAAGTTGGGATAAGGAGGGTTGGGAAGTGAAATGTGTAGAAGACTTGTTACATGTGTCAAGATGCTTCATGCAAGTCTTGCATGTGATGAGTGAAGAATCTAGAGCTACACTTTTCCTCCCTCATGGCCGCCCAAATGTATGTATATATACATATATTATTTTTTTATTTTTTATTTTTTTTTAAATTAAGAGTATAATTAAAATGGTAAAGGATTTAATTAGTTGGGTTGGGCTTTGAAGTGTAACTTCAAGTCTTATGATTTTTAATAAGTTGGGTTGAGTCTATTAGTGAGTCCACATGTAGTTAGGTGTTGACAATTAGCTCAATAGGTGAATCAACAGACTATTTTAATTTTTATTATTTGGTTTATTAAGTAAATTACAAAGTTAAAGAGTGAAATAAAATAAAATATATGTAGGTTATATCACGACATAAAATAACTATTATTAAATTACATCATGATTTGATACATTGTATATGTGATAAGTTATCAAATTTAGGGGATTTTACAAGAATTATATGCATTTATGTATTTTTTATTGCATTATTTTTTGCATATACTAGCGACCAGCTTGATACAACAAATAATAACAAATATGCAATGAAATTACTTAATAATGCAATTGGTTTCTAGATTTCACCAATAAGGGTATTTCCACCATAACCAATCCTTATATATATATATATATATATATATATATATTCTATATTTTGCACGTTTATCCCATTGAAGAGTGTTGTTTTGTAATCATCAAAAGGGGGAAATTGTTGGAATATTTTATTCCATTCATTCATAATTGAGTTTTGATGATTAGTTGCTAATCAAACAAAACAACAAAGAAGTCGAAGACGCACGAGCCGGACTGAAAAGCAAAGGAGTTCATTTTAATGAAGCTAACGTACTCTATTTTCATAGTTTACGTAATGAAAAGCCACCTGAAGACAAACTACTGCCGATGACATGCTTATCGCATGCTATATGCAATGTATAATGCACGCTATCGAAGGTGCTTAACGTACATAACACAAAGTTGTTAGCGTACGTAATGAAGTTTGAATACAAATTCAAACAGACGAATGTCGGAAAGATTCGGCGTCAAAGTCAAAAAGGCATGCAACAGATCTATGACTTTGGATGAGTTAACATACGCTATGTAATAAGATTAACGCACACTACAACAAGCAGTTAACGTACGTAATCGATAAAGCTAACGCACGTAATAGTACGGACAGAAGCTACTGGACTGAAGTTGCAAGCAGTCAACGTACGTAAGCAAGATGACTTAACGTACGTAATGAGCTTAACATAAGCTATGCAGGAAGGCTAGCACATGTTAAAGAGGAACAGCAAGCTAACGGCTAGTTGAGCCTTTGAGCCTACAAATACCAAACCATTTGTTATCAAACAACACAACAACTACAAGCAAATTACATATTGATCAGATATCATTATATTCATTTTTGTTGTTGTATTTGAGCTTATTTGTTAAGTGTTTGAGTGTTATACACGAAAAATACACGAGAGGAAAAAGAAAGGATAAGATTGAATTCGGTGTTATTAAGATCAAGGATTCGCCATTATTATAATCGCAATCTATATCCACGTTAGGTTTGTCTAGTACCCATATAAATCTAGATAGGTTGATTCCCTGTCCAATAGAAAAGGAAAACAGTTTAACTTGGACCGACAAAAAGACAAGTGTGTTACGGTTTATCTCAGATTGATAGAAGACGAGATTGTAACGGTAATCCCTCGACCTATAGAAGAGAGGTGCAGAGGTTGATCTTTATCCTAAATAAAAAGATACGGAGAGAGGACGTAGGCACGATTGGCTGAACCTCTATAAATCATATGTCACTTACTTTCCGCACTTTAATTCGCTTCCACAAAGCGCAAGGAGTCTCATAACTCTATTTTCAAATAGCGATACTGATAATCTTGCCTCAAAAATATGTTCTTCATATTCAATTTGGAATAATGTCTTGTCCACCTTTCCTTTTCTGAATCTTTTTCAAGCAAAAAAGGGAGATAAGGTGTCGTACTAGACTATAGGTGCTTGTTTTAATCCATAGCTTTCTAGAGTTTGTAGATCTTTTCTTTATGTCCTTTAACTTCAAAGCCATAGGACTGTAAGCAATATACCACTTCTGTTAAGTCTCCTTGTAAGAATGCACTTTTTACATCTATTTGATAGACTTTCAAGTCTTTATTTATGCTAGAATATTTTGATAGCTTTAACTGTTGCTACAGGAGCATAGGTCTTGTTGAAATCAATTCCTTCAGCTTGGCAGTATCCCATAGATACTGGTCTTTCTTTCTTCCTAATAACTTCAGCATCTTCATTCATATTGTTTTGTATACCCATTTGATACCTACTTGTTTGATGTGTTCTGGCTTAAGAACCAGTTCACAGACTTGGTTTCTCTCAGACTGATTGAGTTCTTCTTGCATTGCTTGAATCCAATCATCTTATTATAGAGTTTCATTTGCGGATTTGGGTTATATTGGAGAGAGATAACATGCAAATGGATCTTCTTTGGTTGTTGCATATCTGGTTCTTACACCAGATGTTGGATCACCAATCACAAGCTTTTCTGGATGATCTTTGAGCCATCCTGTGTCGGGTTCAATTCTTGTAGATGCGCCTTCTCCTATATCTTCTTCATTATTTGCTTGTTGATCATTGTTAATTAGAGGAGTTGATGTATTGCTGTTTTCTGTTTGAGTACCATTAGTGTCTTTTGGTAATTCTTCTTGTTCATCATCAGACTCTTGTCTAGCATGTGGCAGGTTCATCAGATTGTTATCCTTAGTTGATGCTTTGGTTTTTTCTTTTTTGGTCTTCTTCATCAATATCCATAACATTGATCTCAGCTTCATCGAAGGTTTTGAGATACTTTTATTTTCTATCACCATTGTTGTTTTGTCTTAGAATCCTCTAGGCTTTCGTTATGGCTGAGTATCCCATAAGTATTCCTTCATAATCTTGTTCTTCAAATGATTTTAGATGCTTTTTACCATTATTATGTATAAAGCATTTTCCACCAAATACTCTAAGATGAGATATAGTTGGTTTTCTCCAATTCCAGAGTTCATAAGGTGTTTTTTTGGTAACTTTGTTGATTATGCAACTATTTGAACAGAGCAAGATGTGTTAACAGCTTTAGCCAAAAATCTCTAGGGATGTTTTGCTTCTGCAATCATTGTTCTTGCAGATTCTTTAGGTGTTCTATTTTTTCTTTCAACAACTCTATTTTATTGAGGTGTTCTTGCTGCTGAGAGTTGATGAGCTATTCCATTTTCATAGCAATACTTAGTTACTGTGTTGTTGAGAAATTATGTTCTCTCTGTCTGATATGATATTCTCAATGGTACAACTTTTTTGGTTATGGAGTTGCTTGAATTGATCTGGTAGTTTCTATAGTGCATTCTTCTTCATGTTCAGACATACTGTCCAGGTGTATTTTGCGTAGTCATCAACCACAAGAGTGTATTTCTTGCCACTTACACTAACTACCTATACTAGTCCGAATAATTCCATGTGCAGTAGACTTAGTGCTCTGATTGAGTATTGTTTGGCTTTGATTCAATGGAGAGTTCATTTGCTTCACCTTTTGAAATGCATCACACAGATCGTTTTTGTCAAAGAGTCTGTTTGGAAATCCTTTAACAAGATTCTTCTGGCTAGTTTGTTGATTGATTTGAAATTCATGTAGCTCATGCGTTTATACTAGAGCCATCATTGATATTGCACAACTGTCTTTCTTTAAATTGTAGTTGTCCTACATTAAAGACTAAGTAGTCTTCTTTTCTTGTTAGAACCTCATATCCTTTGTCACATAGGTGGCTTGCACTTAATAGGTTAAAGTTCAGTCCTTTGATGTAGTATACTTCTGTGATTTCCAGGTTGTTTCTTTTAGGGACTCTTATTCCTTGTATATGTCCTGGGTTGTTTCCTCCCGAGGTTACTTCTGGTACCATTATCTCCTCCAGGCCATTAAGGAGTTTTTTCTTCCCTATCATGTGTTTGGAGCATCCACTGTCTATGTACCGGGTATCTTCATACTCCTTGGTTGCCTCCTATTTAGGCATATTAATTCAAAATTTATTTCCTGCTCCCTTACATAGTTATAATCAAATGGTATGTTTGAAAATATTTTCTTTTATTTGGGAGTATCATGTTCCCGAGGCCTAGGTTTGCCATAACCATTTTTGGTAAATTAGAAATATTTTGTTTGGCAAATGTCTTGAATTTAAAGTTATAGGCCCTCTGATTTTGTGACCACTAGTTGTACCTTCGTTTCCTGGTTTGTACAAATTATTTACCAATTTTATTTTTGGGTATCATACTAATGTTGTTTATTTGGTGTCCAAGAGTTTTGTCCTTCGGTGTGAAGATTTTTATAAAAAATTTTGTGACCAGAGGAGTAATGACTAATGAATAGTCCTCTGATTTCCTTTACCAATGGAGAATTTTAACCTATTATATTTGTTTCTGTAAGGCATTTCTTGTCCATTATTTTTGTAACATCCCCATCCCAATAAAGGACTGCTACAGCGCGTGGATCCATTTCGGGGATTCACAAGGCAAAATCTGCGAATATAATGACTCGTAACGACCGACACGGTCAAATAATTACAAAAGTGGTACCACGTCCTACGAGGTCGACTACTCACAACACGACTTGGTATGGCGGGATTTTGTAATAACAAAGTAACTCCAGTGTTACCTGCTTATCATACAGGCTAATAGAGTTAAATTCAAACTCAGGCCCACACACGGGCATCACAAATATGCAGCAACATCAAACCGTACTCGCGAGTACACAACAACTGGGACAAAGGCAACTAGATAAAAGACTGGATTGTTAGGAGGCAATATCACTGGTGCTCTTCGTCTTCGTGCCTTCCTAGTGCCTGCTCGCCATGGGATCCTGTACCTGAATACACAAATAATATATCCACCCCGACAAGGTCAGCAAACAGCTGGTGCACGTACATTGATAACATGACTATGTATAACATGTAGAAACATAAAGCATCATAATGGTCCGCTTTATCACGTCATTGTTCCGGAATAATACGTAAACCATCAAACAATAAAAACCACAAGGTTATACCATTATTACTCAACTTCATACCCCAGAGCCCTTGTAAGCGCAATCCCTGGTTGGATAACTCTTCGAGTGATATGCTGGCTCAGCATTACGCACCCCAGAGCCCTTGTCAGGTGCATTCCCTAGTTTTACTCGGCCCACCGAGTGTATTACTCAACTTTATACCCCAGAGCCCTAGTCAGGGCAATCCCCGATTTTACTCGGCACCATGTTCATTTCTTTCAAAATCATCATTTTCAGAAAGTTGTCAACCATTGTTATTTCTTTTAAAATAACATCATAGTGTAACATCAAATGCAAGATAATACATAAAGCATGATCAAGGCACTTGCCTGGTATTCCAGCAAATGGAGAATTTAATTGACAAGGAAATGGAATGTGGGGTTCACCAGACTTTCGACCTAGAATAAATAATATAATATAATATAATTACTAGAAGGGTTATTGTAATACCTGTACTTTTATTGATTGTTTGACCTTGCCGTTTTTCTTATTTCATCACTTTGTAAACTCTTGGTGATGTTTTCGATATTGTTATAGAGTTTCGTATCGTGTTTGGATCACAATCGTGCTGTTTAGACCTTGTGGAAGTGTTCTGGGTCAGAGAAATACGCACACTAGGCCTAGGCTAACGCACACTAATTTTGCTTGAGTAGCACACACTAGCTTTGAGCCATAGCACGCGCTAAGGGACCAGTCAGGTCAGAACCAGTAACTCATACTGCTTTCTGGACTGGCAGTTAACGTGCGCTAGGAGTTCGTTAACGCACGCTATTCGTGGTCAGTAGCGCGCGCTAACATCCGTCCGTAGCGCACGCTAACGGGCTGGTTGGCAGAGGCAGTGAGGTTGTCACATTTTCTGGACTATCAAGTAACGTACGCTAGTCTTCGAATAGAGCACGCTATAAGAGCTGCGTAGCGCACGCTAAGCCATAGCGGTAGCGCACGCTAAGACTCGAGCAGGGTAGAGGACAGTAGGTCCTGGACTCCAGTTTCTGGACACCATTTTTGGCTAGCGCACGCTAATGGGGCCGGCAGAAGCCACTGGACTACCCGGTGACCTCTCTAGAGCATGCTAATAATCGAGGCGTAGCGTGCGCTAGACTAGGCGAGTATATATTGGACAGTTGACTCCCATTTCATCATTTTTTATCCTCTTCACTCATTTTCTACGGGAGAATCTCGGGAGAGGCGATTTTGGGCGATTGGAAGTGATCCATCTTTAAACATTAACATGTTTGGTTGGAGAACAAGGATTACACAATATCTAATCCATTATATCGTCCAAATAAAGGTAAAAATCCTTAGAACCCTTCTTTTTGGGAATTTTAGGGTTTTTCCTAGATTCGTCCGATTTATCCTTTTTGAAGCTTGAGAACCTTGAGATTATGATGTATCTATCCTGTATACATGCTTTTCCTACGATTTTATGGATTGGTTTGTGCCGTGTTCGTACTTGTGAGGGTTTGGGTGATTTTCCAAACTCTAGTTGTTTACCCTTGTATTTTCGTGAATCGTAGATGGGTTTCGGGTGTTTCTTCATGAATTATGAGTATGGATTATTGATTATCATATCTCTTACGAATCGTTTAGGTGCCGAAAGCGCGTTCTTGGACCTACCGAACTCATACTCTTTTCCGTTCAATTTCTCGATGTCTCAAAGGCAAGTATATATTTATGGTTATACGTTCTCGACTTTGAAAGTAAGATATATGAATGGCATGATTGTTTATATCCACTCTGGGGAGGCCCGACAGGTCCCCTGAGGGTTTCATATCCTTCGGTGTGATTCCACGGATAATTTGGGTTAACCACTCTGGGGCGGGCCGATGGGTCCCCTGAGGGTTCCGTAGCCTCTGGTGCGGTTCCACGGTTGGTCATGTATGTATTGATGTGATGCTATGAGATTTAGTTATTCCAGAATACTAGTCTTGAATTGATGAATTGACGGTTACCTTTACTTTATTGTCGAGGAGTATTGTGTTTCATATTTGATATACTTGCACTAGCTATTCGACGGCTAACCCCTTTATGGGGGAAATATTTTTTATGTATTTCAGGTTCCAGGAGAGCGGATAGGCAGGTATCGGGTCGGCATGAAGATGATGGGCAAGCGTGATACTGTGTCTTATCTCCGGTTATTGTTGCGATTTTTCTTGAACGCAAGTGCACGTTATCGTATACAAGTAATAAAGTGATGAGTGAGTATCGTTCCCACGAGGACTGAATCACTAACTACCGATTTTTGTGTATTCCAGTTTTATTTGAACAATCGAACTTTGGGTAGCAATTAATTACTAAAGAAAATTAATAAAAGACTAAACAGTAAAAACGATCGCTTGAAGAAAAAGAATCAAATGATGAATAATTCTAGGATTCTGAATCCACCTCGGTTTATCCGAATTTACTCTCGATTATCTGAAGTTAGTGATTTTTCCAATATATTGAAGGTGAAGATTGCTAATATACTCTACCGCCTCTCCCGAGGTCAATAGATTTTTCTATAGGCGAATAACGCACTCTATCCCTAGGTGATTTATTCGTCAATAGGCAAAAAGCATAAAATCTCCAAAAGGCCACGTAGTTCCTATGAGTATATTCCTATCTCACAAGATAAAACGGTCCTCACCAATAGTTCCACACCAGCTCTCCTCTCCCGATTCGAATTGAATGATTAAAACAATACAATTATTGGCCATATAATTGAAAGCATTAAACACGATTGGGAAAACTCAAAAAAAAGGGAATTAAATAGATAATCTCCAGCAAATCCGTCAAAACGTAGGTTTCATCAAAATCCTAGATTAGGGTTTTAGCCTGACATGCTAAATAATGAAAATACAGAATTAATAAATAGAAGCATGAAAATCAAACGCAGATGAAGAGCTTGGATTCCTCCGTTCTTCTAGCTTCCGCCCTCTGCCCTTGATGTCTTCTGCTTCTCTCGTCTGCGATAATCTTCTGTGTTCCTCCTTTTACCCAAGCCTCCAAGATTCCAAGATGATTAATTAGGGTCTTAAACCCTTATTTATATCTCTCAACTGTCTCCAAAATGCGTCCGTGTGGGTAGGTCGAGAGCTGGCTTCAAAACGGCCCAAATCCGCGCGGAGCACACCAAAACCGCCTTGTGTGCCGCGGCTCACTTAGCGTCCAGGTTAAAACCTGGGCGCTGTGATTTTCTTCTGGGCCGCGGCTCACCTGGACTGTGCCGCGGTACAGAGTACAGATTACTCTGGTGCCCGCTGCTCCTCTTTGTGTGCCGCGGCCCACTTGTCTTGTGCCGTAGCCCACGGCCAAAATTCGCCGTTTTCGCCCGTTTTGCCTCGTTTTAGCTTCCAGACTACAATCTCATGTCAAACATACAAGAATAAGACATTAAAAGCTCATTTATGCAATTTCACTCGCCAAAATAATACTAAATAATGATAAATAAGCGTATAAAAATACGCCTAACAAATACCCCCAAACTTGAACCTTTGCTTGTCCTCAAGCAAAAAGAATTAATTTCAACAAAAGAATATCGTGAATAATCATGCAACTCATAGTGCTCAACCTAATCAATACTATCCTGAAATTCTCTATGAATAATACAAGCATCGTAATAGCGAGCTACACTCAGAACACTGATTCTACAAAGTAACCAAGTTCAGTCCTAATTACTCGTTCATGAAGAAAATCCAGCTCAAAGATTAATAAACGTGAATCAAATCGACCGTCAATATGAAAGGTTAAAATAAACAAGCTAGTTCGCCTCGTTCCACAGTCTAATGGCAAAATTTTCACGAGTTTTATTAAAAATAACCCTCAGACAGCATTCCCTTATATATATGCTCAAGAAATTGATTCGAGCTTACCACTAGGTTCGGATCTCGGGATGTTTCATCGGGATAATCCTAGGGTGGAACTTCCATTCTCATGTATTGGGAAACCGTTTGACGTAAAAGACACTCAAGGGGCACATGGATGCTTCTAGTTACTAAGTTCCCCTCCACAGCGGAGAAACAACTCGAATAGCTAATTCCCGCTTGTCCGAATCAAGGTCGTTGTTTTACGCGAGAGTAAACAACGGGTCACGTGAATACCCCCGGTTACTAGGCTTCCTATCATTAGCATATGCGAAATTTCTAAATCACTAGTCTAATCAGGGTCGTCGTTTTACGCGAGAGTAAACAACGGGTCACGTGAATACCCCCACCCCCGGTTACTAGACTTCCCATCATAGAACAAATATTATCTCGACTTTTGAAAAAAAAAACTGTCCAACTCTAAACTCAAGTGCCAACACGACTTATGTAACTGGACGACTAGCTAACCGAAAAATGTAACCAAACGTATCGACGGTGATTTTAAAACACGTATGTATCCTCTCTTATCCGCCAAGACCTCTACAAAAAACGAAAAAATTTCGGACCTAAATGAAGACTTAGCAGAAACAGAAATCACTGACTACAACTCGACCGTTTCTTCAGAGAGAAAAACAGTGTCGTAACATCAGTATTACACAAATAGAAGCACAAAAAAAATTCACGAATAGAGTAAAATCAAGACAAGCAAGGCTATCGACAAAAATAACGAAAAGTAATGAAAAGTGCAACGAAATAAGTACAGCAATGAATGTAGCAACAGAAATGAAGCCCCTCCCCCAAACTTAGGACGTACATTGACCTCAATGGACAAAATATAATATGCAATAAAATAAGAAGGTCAAGTACTCCCCTCCAGTCCTCTCACGAGCTAGTGCCGACATCATCCGGTGAGGAGGGTGGTGTGGCTGGCCGATTGCGGGTTATAAGGTACCTGGGCTGTTCAAATTCCGCAAGGTGTGCCGCGGCACAGAGTACAGTCCCTTTTTACCTTCTCGTATGTTTTGTCGTGGGCCGCGGCTCAGCTTCCGTGTGCCGCGGCTCAGTAATGTTGTGCCGCGGCACATAGTACAGAAAGTTTAGCTCTCCCTTTCGATTACTGTGTGCCGCGGCTCACAATACTTGTGCCGCGGCTCAGGCATCAGTTTCTCCCCTGGGACTTTTCCTGCACAGAATTTCAACAGGGAGACGTCAAGAACGAGAGGTAAAAGCAAATCAAGGCAAAAAAAGATGAAAAATAAAAATTCAAGAATGTAAGAAAAATATAGAAATGCAAAAATATACAACTAAGAACTCGGGTTGCCTCTCGAGAAGTGCTAAGTTTATAGTCTTCAGCCGGACCTATTAAAAAATCAGTTCGCTTTTCGCAAACTCCATTTGATCTCCGCCCCGTTCATCGAACCGTTAATATGATTTTTAAAATTTTGACCATCGGTCATTAACGATTCGATTTTCGGTTCGGACACCCAATGTTGGTTGCGTAAAGGTTTTGACGAGAACAACTTTCCGAAACACCCATTTTTCTCATGACTAGACGCCCGTTTGACTTCCAACTTATTTTCCTCTTTCACGAACGAACTTATGACTGCAGCAGACTTTTCCGATTGTGGCTGGTCAGATGGCGATGATTACATGTTCACATGCTTGAGAAATGCGACTCGTTCTACATCTTTCTTAAAAGTTGGACCATCTGAAACGGAATCTGAATTTTTTGACCGACGATTTTTTCGATATCTTTCTTTCGCAACGGCCTCCACACTTTCACTTTGAGAGCTCTTATCAACACCTCCCGGACATGGAAAAGATTTGAACACTTGGAACGTGACATGCTCGTCTTGAACCCGCAGAGTTAATTCCCCTTTTCCACGTCTATAAGAGTTCTGCCGGTCGCTAAAAATGGTCGTCCCAAGATAATCGGGATATCTTGATCTTCCTCCATGTTGAGAACAATAAAATCCGCTGGAAAGATAAATTTATCCACCTTTACTAACACATCCTCAATCACTCCCCTCGGATACTTAATAGATCGATCCGCTAATTGCAAGGAGGACCGTCGTCGGCTTTGCTTCTCCAACTCCTAGCTTCTTGAAAATAGACAGAGGCATGAGGTTAATACTAGCACCGAGATCGCACAACGCCTTATTAAAAGAGAGATTCCCCATGGTGCATAGTATGTTGAAACTTCTCGGATCTTTCAATTTTGGTGGAAGCTTCTTCTGAAGAATCGCGCTGCACTCCTCCGTCAAGGCGACTGTCTCAAATTCCTCGAGTTTTCTTTTCGTTGACAAGATCTCTTTCATGAATTTAACGTAGCTTGGCATTTGTTCCAACGCGTCGGCAAATAGAATGTTAATATGAAGATTCTTGAACACATCGAGGAACTTAGAGAATTGCTTGTCCGCCTTTTTCTGCTGTAATCTCTGCGGAAACGGGACGGGTGGCACATATGCCTTCGGGTTGTCCGGAAACGTTATCGAGGGTCTCCATTCTTGTGATTCCTCCGTCGCTAAATTTTTCTTCTCCTCAATTTCACTTCTCTTTTCACTTCTCTCGGGCTGGTCACACACCTCCTTCCCGTTTCTCAAATTGATCGCATTTAGACTTTCTCTAGGATTTGTCTCGGTCGTACTTGGCAATGCTCCCTCTGGTCGGGCTGTCAACACATTAGCAATCTGGCCCAGTTGGAATTCCATGTTGCGAATGGAGGCGGAATGATTTTGCAATGTTGCTTCAGTACGGGTCATGAATTGACTCGTATTCGCTGCCAATTTCGCAATTGCTTCCTCGAAAGAAACTTTTGGAGCAGAAGGAGGCAGCTGTTGGTTTTGAGCGAACGGAGGCTGGTTCGAGTTCTGTCCGTTTCTCCATGAGAAGTTGGGATGATTACGCCATCCCGGATTATACGTGTTGGAGTACGGATTATTTTGCCAGTTTCCGTTTCCTACGAACTGAGCTTGTTCAATTTGGGGCTGCTCGAACAGGTTTCCGACTTGGCACTCCGCGCTAGGGTGAGATCCGTTACACCAATTGCAAGACTCAATGGTAACGGGGGAAGAAGCATGCGAAAATGCTTGAAGCTGTTGTGTTAATGCTGCGACTTGGGCTGACAATGTAGATATCGGGTCATTACTCGAAATTTCCATAACTCCCTTTGGCGTTATTCGTTCGGATGGCCATTGATAAGCATTAACGGCCATAGATTCCAACAAAGAATGTGCTTCAGCCATCGTCTTTCTCATCAAAGCTCCACCGGCGGCTGCATCCACGAGAGTGCGTGTAGAGGCACTCAATCCATTGTAGAACGTCTGAATCTGAAGCCAGTCCGGAAGGCCGTGATGTGGGCATCTCCGTAACAAATCTTTGTATCGCTCCCACGCCTCGTGAAGTGACTCCATATCATACTGACCAAAAGTAGTGATCTCGTTTCTCAGTCTCGCCGTCTTAGAAGGTGGGAAGAATTTAGCAAGGAAGGCTTGTGCTAACTCTGCCCATGTTGTGATCGAGCCCGGCGGTAAGGAATTCAGCCAAAATTTCTCTTTATCCCTCAAAGAGAAAGGGAAAAGCCGTAATCTGATAGCATCGTCGGTGACACCATTATTCTTGAACGTGTCGCAAATCTCGAGAAAAGAAGCAATATGTGCGTTGGGGTCATCATTCGGCAATCCACAGAATTGGCTCGCCTGCACCATCTGAATAATAGCAGGCTTGATTTCAAAATTGTTCGCCTGAATGGTGGGATGCCGAATCCCCGAAAAGTTCGCGTTGATTTGCGGCATAGCATAATCTCGAAGTGCCATTTCCGATTGAGCTTGCTGCACAATATTATTTCCTCCGTGATTTTCGATATTATCGGCCATGTTGACTGTTGTCGGTAGCTCTCATTTCTCCTTCTTGTTCCTTCGAAGAGTGCGCTCGAGTTCGGTATCCAAAGGTAGTAGGCCTTCATTACCGAATTTTCTCATGCACTACGCGAAAGATTCCTGAAAGGAAAAACAAATAAATAAATAAAATTAAATACACTAAAATAAGTAAATAAAAACGTTCAAACTAAGAGTAGAAATACTGAAATCGATATTAGCAAAAATTTCAATCCCCGGCAACGGCGCCAAAAACTAGTTGCGATATTTCTTGAACGCAAGTGCACGTTATCGTATACAAGTAATAAAGTGATGAGTGAGTATCGTTCCCACGAGGACTGAATCACTAACTACCGATTTTTGTGTATTCCAGTTTTATTTGAACAATCGAACTTTGGGTAGCAATTAATTACTAAAGAAAATTAATAAAAGGCTAAACAGTAAAAACGATCGCTTGAAGAAAAAGAATCAAGAATAAGTCTAGGATTCTGAATCCACCTCGGTTTATCCGAATTTACTCTCGATTATCTGAAGTTAGTGATTTTCCCAATTTATTGAAGGCGAAGATTGCTAATATACTCTACCGCCTCTCCCGAGGTCAATAGATTTTTCTAAAGGCGAATAACGCACTCTATCCCTAGGTGAATTAATTCGTCAATAGGCAAAAAGCATAAAATCTCCAAAAGGCCACGTAGTTCCTATGAGTATATTCCTATCTCACAAGATAAAACGGTCCTCACCAATAGTTCCTCACCAACTCTCTTCTCCCAATTCGAATTGAATGATTAAAACAATACAACTATTCGCCAGATAATTGAAAGCATTAAACACGATTGGGAAAACTCAACAAAAAGGGAATTAAATAGATAATCTCTAGCAAATCCATCAAAACGTAGGTTTCATCAAAATCCTAGATTAGGGTTTTAGCCTGACATGCTAAATAATGAAAATACAGAAGTAATAAATAGAAGCATGAAAATCAAACGCAGATGAAGAGCTCGGATTCCTCCGTTCTTCTGGCTTCCGCCCTCTGCCCTTGATGTCTTCTGCTTCTCTCGTCTGCGATAGTCTTCTGTGTTCCTCCTTTTCCCCAAGCCTCTAAGATTCCAAGATGATTAATTAGGGTCTTAAACCCTTATTTATGTCTCTCAACAGTCTCCAAAACGCGTCCGTGTGGGTAGGTCGAGAACTGGCTTGAAAACGGCCCAAATCCACGCGGAGCACACTAAAACCGCCTTGTGTGCCGCGGCTCACTTAATCTGTGCCGCGGCACATGGCGTCCAGGTTAAAACCTGGGCACTGTGATTTTCTTCTTGGCCGCGCTCACTGGATCAGGCCGCGCACAGTCTGATTACTCGTGCCCGCCGCTTCTTTGTGTGCCGCGGCCCACTTGTCTTGTGCCGCGGCCCACGGCCAAAATTCGCCTTTTTCGCCCGTTTTGCCTCGTTTTAGCTTCCAGACTACAATCTCCTGTCAAACATACAAGAATAAGACATTAAAAGCTCATTTATGCAATTTCACTCGCCAAAATAATACTAAATAATGATAAATAAGCGTATAAAAATACGCCTAACCGTTATGTTTTGTGTTCCTCCATTCAGTGTTGTTGTACTGGAATGGTTATTGAATACTCGAGCATTGTTTGTTTTCAGTCTTCCTTGATGTTCTGGCCTGTGTTGCCAAGGTTTTGATTTTGTACTGTGATGTATTTGGATACATTGGACATGGTTTGAATACCCTTTCTATCATCTTTAATTTCATTGTATTTGGACCTTCTCGGTCAAGTTTTATAGTTTCGCGTATGATTAGCCTTGTGGGTCCCACGGTGGGGTTCACGGCGCTGTAATATACCCTGAATAACTTGGGGGTGTTACAGAATATGGTATCAGAGCTTAGGTCTATGGATACCTAGGCTGTTGGTCTTTTGGGTCGATTGAGTCGTCTTTTGTCCACAATATCACTACTCTGCCATCATCACAGTGCGACCGGTACTTGTAAGACCTCTTACTCTTCTGGTGTTTCCTTATTTGTTTTGCTTCTATTTTGGTATTCTTGAGAATCGATCACTTCGATGACGTGCGAGTGAATTGTACTTACGTGCCTTGTGTGTTCTTCAGTATGTCAGCTGGTAGGGGCCGTGGCCATGGTCGTGGCCGTGGACGTGGACGAGGAACGTGGTGCTGCCGTTTCCCTCAGTTCTGTTGCGTGGTTAACCAACCCCAGTTTATCGAACTCGGTGCATCCGGACACCGAAAGTTAGCACGACCAGTCGACTGGCCAGGGGAACAACGCGGATGTTGGAGTTGCGAATGTACTTCAACAATTAGCTAACCAAATGACCATTTTAGCCCAAACTGTTCAGCTGAATAATCCGAACCCAAACACAGATGCCTTGCTTCAGAATGTAATCCGTATGCACCCTCCACAGTTTGGTAGCGCCACAGATCCATTAGGTTGGAAAGATTGGCTAGCTGAGTTGGAGAAATTTTTTGAAGCGGTTGATTGCCCCGAAGTGAGGAAAGTACCGATTGCTCAGTATTTCCTCACCAAGGAGGCCGCTACATGGTGGAAAGTCATCAAGCCACAGGATTGTGTTGCCACGTGGGATGAATTTAAATAGCTTTTGGAGGCCGAGTTTTGTCCTTGGCCGGTGCGAGAGAGCCGAATTCGAGCCTTTTTCGAGGCTAAACTGTAGAATATTCCCGTTTCGCAAGCAATTGTACAGTACAACCAACAATTGATCCACGCGAAGGTTCAAGTGCGAAACGAGCGTGATAAAATCCATTATTTTGATATGCGGATGAATATGGACTTACGGCGGTACATGGACGGATTTGCTTGCACCACACTGAAGGAATATCAGGACAGAGCTTAAGCCCATGATATGTTAAGCCCTAACAACGATACCACTGAAGAATCGAAGAAGCAGAAGATTTCGGGACATTTTTATGGCTCTAAGAGTGGAAAATTCTAGAGTTCACAGACGACTAACCATTCTACCGGACAGTCATTACGTTCTGCTAAAGGAAAGAGGGGTTTCTGTTCTGCTCCGGGCACCACAAATCGCACGGTAACTTGCTATAATTGTGGTCGTCCAGGCCACGTTAATTTGGAATGCAATTTTCCGCCGTTGAAGTGTCACACTTGTGGACAGATGGGACATAGAGCAGCTTATTGTTCCAAATAAATAAGACTTTGGACACTCGGGTTTCTGCCCCAGCACCACTTGACCAAGGCACTAATCAGCGGCAATCTTTTGGTCAGTCTCAGCAGAATTATGGCAGGGGCCGGGGACGGGGTCAGAACGCTGGAGGGGGAAACTCTAGTGTCGGTTCGGAACAACCACGAGTCTATGAGATGCGTTGAACAGATGAACCCGATGCATTGGTGGCTTCAGGTACCATTCATATTTTATCCCATCCAGTCCGTGTGCTTTTTGATACGGGTGCTACGCATTCTTTTATTTCCTTGGAGTGTGTACGCCGTTTGAATATAACTTGTATGACTGCTTGCGATCCCTTCATCGTGAAACTACCTAGCGGGGATAGAATTGTGGGAAACCGGGAGATTAAAGATTTCCCGGTGATTATATCCGGTATGGAATGGTTATCAAATCTGATTGTAGTTGATATGGTAGGAGAGGACGTGATCCTCGGAGATGATTGGCTTGATAGTCACCAAGCGATTATGAATTACCGTACTAAGGTTATCACCATGATGACTAAAGACGGATCCGAGTACTCATTTTTGGGACTTAAGTCGGGCCAATCCAAGTTACGTATCAGCACCATGAAGGCCATAAAACTTTTGAATAAAGGTTGTATGTGCTATTGGTGTTATGCCTTGAAAATGGAAGGGAACAAAGTTGATTTCTCTTCGATCCCGGTTGTTAATGAGTATCCCAATGTTTTTCGGGATGATCTCCCGGGATTTCCGACAGATCGTGAGATAGAATTTTCTATGGACTTAGAGCCAGATGCGGCTCCGTAAGGCACCTTATCGTATGGCGCCTTTCGAGATGCAAGAATTAAAGAATCAGTTGGGAGAACTTCTAGAAAGAAGGTACATCAGACTGAGTGCTTCGCCTTGGGGCGCGCCTGTTCTTTTTGTGAGGAAAAAGGATGGTTCACTAAGTTTTTGCATCGACTACCGTGAGCTGAACAAAGTAACCATCAAGAACAAGTACCCTTTGCCTTGTATAGACGATTTTTTTGATCAGTTGCACGGGGCTGCAGTTTTCTCGAAAATTGATTTAAGATCAGGGTATTATCAACTTAGGGTGAGAGAGTCCAACGTTCCGAAGATGGCATTTCGGACGAGATATGGGCATTATGAATTTGTAGTTATGCCTTTTGAGTTGACTAATGCACCGGCAGTATTCATGCAGTTAGTGATTAAGATTTTCATCGAGTATCTCGATAGGTGTGTGGTCGTCTTTATTGGCGGCATTTTGATCTATTCTCGAGATAAAGAAGAACATGCCCGACACTTGCGTTTGGTACTAGATATTTTGAGAACCGAGCACCTCTATGCAAAATTCTCAAAATGTGAGTTCTGGTTGGAAGAAGTTATGTTTCTCGGCCATGTGATTTCGGCCGAAGGGGTTTGTGTAGACCCGCAGAAGATTGAGGCAGTGCTAGATTGGGCACCGCCTAAAAATGTTAAGGAAGTTCATAGCTTTTTGGGCCTTGATGGGTATTACCGTCGGCTTGTCGAGGGGTTCTCGAAACTTTCTCGGCCGCTTACGAAATTACTCCAAAAAAAGGAAAAGTTTGTTTGGACGACGGAGAGACAACAGAGCTTCGATGAGCTGAAGAGACGTTTGACTTCAGCGCCGATTTTAGCATTACCACATGGTAGTGAGGGCTTTACGGTTTATAGTGACGCTTCGGGTCAAGGTCTTGGCTATGTGCTTATGCAGCATGATAAGACGATAGCTTTTGCGTCACGACAATTAAAGCCGTATGAGATGAATTATCCTACTCACGATTTGGAGTTGGCCGCAATTGTCTTCGCACTCAAGATTTGGCGGCGTTACTTGTATGGTTCTCTGTGTCGGATTTATGCCGATCAAAAGAGCCTGAAGTATATTTTCAGTCAGAAAAGAGCTGAATATGAGACAGACACGTTGGTTAGAGTTGACAAAGGATTATGATTTGGAAATTCTTTACCACCCCGGAAAAGCCAATGTCGTCGCGGATGCTTTGAGCCGCAAATCGGCATCTCTTCAAATGCTCGAAGTTCTTACATCTTAGACGAAGATTCGTCAGGATTTAATCGAGCAAGGAATAGAAGTTTGGCTCCAACGAGTACAAGGACAGTTGTGTACTCTCGAAATTACTTCGTCCTTGGTTGACGACATCAAAGGGAAACAGTGGAGTGACTCGATGATTTCTCAACTGAAGGAAGATGTAATTAAAGGAAAAGCCCCTGGCTTTATGGTTCACGAGGATAATATTCTGAGATTTCAGGGCAGACTTTGTGTTCCGAATGATCTAGAGTTGAGGCAGAGAATTCTCCGAGAATCCCATGCTACGCCTTACTCAATCCACCCTGGGACGAGTAAGATGTATAAGTACTTGAAACGAAATTTTTGGTGGAACAACTTGAAGAAGGATGTCGCGGAATTTGTACTACGGTGCTTGACTTGTCAACAAGTCAAGATCGAACATCAATGACCAGCGGGGTTGTTGAAGCCGCTTCCCATTCCTGAGTGGAAGTGGGAAGACATCTCTATGGATTTCATCACTGGCATGCCGAGAACTAGGGCCGGAATGAATATGATTTGGGTAATCGTCGATCGGTTGACCAAGTCTGCACACTTCTTGGGTATTAAGGATACTTGGGGATGTAATACCCGGTTGTAATTCATTCATTTTCATTCAGTAATTATGAGTCTGTAATTGTCACTCATTGTTTCAACTTTCCTCATATGAGTTCGACTTTGTTAGATCACCATTAATTTTTGGTAACTCCAAAAATTCTAAATCTTTGCAATATTATATAGCATCGAGTTAGCTTTCCAATGGTTCAAACGGTGAGTCAATCGGAGTCCGGACAAGAGAGTTATGGTCGTTTTAGCTCACCCGCTCATTTTTCAGCTTTTGGCCGATCACTGCCGACCGGACTCGGTCGTGTCGTCCGACACGGCCCGTGCCGTACTCGTCCGGAAATGCCAAAGTATCTGCCCACAGGACTCGACCGTGTCGTTTGGCATGGCCGAGTCGAACCCTTCCGGATAAGCCAGAACCGACTGCCCAAGACGCCCGACCGTGTCCCAGGACACGGTCGAGTCATGCCGAGTCGCTGTCGGACGGGTCACTATCGGAAGGCCCTCAGCGCCGCGACCGTGTCAAGCAGGACACGGTCGAGTCCCTGTCGGCCAGCTGTGCGACACGACCGTGCCGATCGGCACGGGCCGTGTCCGGCAGGGTAGTCAACCCCTATAAATTGTTTTTTTTGAGCATTTCAGCTCATTTTTTCCATCTTTTCCACCTTCTTACGAGAGAGATAAGCTTAAGGGAGAGTTTTCTTCATCAATTATCATTTGAGTGTGTATTTTTCATCACCTTCAATCATTTGGGAAGCTTGGATACTCGATTAAACTCGTGTTCTTCGGATCGAAGTGATTGGATATTCAAGAGGTAATTTCTTCGACACCTTGGACTTCGATTTTGTGTTGAGTTATGATATTTTGGACGTTATAATCATGTTATATGAAGGGATATGTATATGATTATGAGTTTGTATAAGGATTCATTGGATTATTGAGGGATTATTCAAGAACACTTTGTATACCGAGTTGAAATTGGGGGTTTTCGATTAATTGTCGTTATAATCACGTTTTCGGATATTCATTTCGGATTATTGATCATTTGGAAGATGTTTTGTTGGTTTGAAACACTTCTTCGGGGTTTTGATATTGGTTTTTGAGGTTTTATTGTAAACAATCAGAGTTTGGACGCAACGTGTTTGATTTAATACCTCAATGAACTTGGTTTATTCGTATCGACGTTTTGAGTTCGTTATATTCGTGTTTGATAATGAGGATTTTGTGGTTTATAGTGATGCTTCGGGCCTCGGACTTGGATGTGTTTTGATGCAGAGAGATAGGGTTATTGTTTATGCGTCTTGACAGTCGAAGCATATGAGGCACATTACCCTACTCATGATTTAGAGTTAGCTGCGGTCATTTTCGCTTTGAAATTTTGGAGGCATTATCTCTACGGGTCATCGTGTAAGATTTAAACGGACTACAAGAGTCTGAAGTATATCTTAAGCCAGAAAGAATTGAACATGAGGCAATGGAGATGGATAGAATTAATCAAGGACTATGATATTGATATTCTTTATCATCCGGGCAAGGCCAATGTAATAGCGGATGCACTGTGCCGTAAGTCAATGGCCCTTCAGATGTTAGAAGTACTTACGCCTCAAATCAAGATCCAGCGGGATTTAATTTATCAGAATATCGAGGTTTGGCTTCAGAGAGTTCAGGGTCAGTTATGTGCGTTAGAAATCACTTCATTTTTTATTGATGATATCAAGGCGAGACACTATGACAACCAGTTTTTAGTTCAGTTGAGGGAGGATGCGAAGAAGGGAAAGCCCCTGGGTTTGTAATACAGGAGGATGGAATTTTGAGATTTTGAGGCAGATTGTGTGTACCATGCGCTGTGGAGTTGAGACAGAAGATTTTGAGAGAAGCTCATACTACACATTATTCGACAAGCTCATACTACACATTATTCCGTACACCCTGGTATAAGAAAAATATACAAGGATTTAAGGAGTAACTTCTGGTGGAGTAATTTAAAGAGGGACATTAGCGAGTTTGTGTCGAAGTGTTTGACCTGTCAGTAGGTTAAGATCGAGCATTAGCGACCCGCAGGGTTATTGTGACCACTTCTTATTCCAGAGTGGAAGTGGGAGGATATTTCTATGGATTTTATTACCAGCATGCCTATGACTTGGACCAGAATGAATATGATTTGGGTCATTGTCAATCGACTAACCAAATCTTCTCATTTACTGGGTATTAAGGATATGTGGGGACCAGAGAGACTAGACTGGGTGTTCATTGTAGAAATCGTGAGGTTACACAGAACTCCTAAGAGTATTATTTCTGATCGAGATGGTCGGTTTGTACAACATTTTTGGCAGGATGTTCATCGAGCTTTGGGGACCGAGTTGAGATTCAGTACATCCTACCATCCTCAGGCAGATGGACAGTCAGACCGGACATTACAGACGTTAGAGGATATGTTGAGAGCCTGTGCTCTAGACTGGAAAGATGATTGGGAATCGCACCCACCGTTGATCGAGTTTACGTATAATAATAGGTGGCATGCCTCGATCAAAATGGCACCATTTGAGGCTTTGTACGGAAGAAGGTGCAAATCGACATTGTGTGGAAATGATGCATTTGAATCGATTGGTACTGAACGAGATTTAGTAGTTGAGACGAAATAGAAGATTGCCTTGATCCATGATAGGTTGTTAATGGCCCAGAGTCGACAGAAGTACTATGCCGATAGGCATAGCTGGCCATTAGAGTTAAAGATTGGAGACCATGTATTACTGAAGGTGTCACCGACCCGGGGAGTTTACCACTTCGGTCGAAAGGGTAAACTTCGTCTGAGGTATATTGGACCATTTGAGATTTAGAGCGAGCCGGAGATCTTGCATAACGGTTGGGTTTTCTGCCATTCTTGAGTCACGTGCATAACGTATTTCATGTCTCCCAGCTCCGAAAGTATATACCGGATCCTAGCCATGTTATTGATTTTGGAGAGATTGAACTAGGACCCAATATCACAATTGAGGAGAGACCGATTCAGATTTTGGAGCGTAGGATAAAGCAACTTAGGCACAAAACCATTCCTTTAGTTAAAGTGCAATGGTCGAGCCATGTAAAGTAAGAGGCTACTTGGGAAACAGAAGATAGTGCGAAGGCGAGATACCTCGAACTATTCATCTTGTAAGTTTCGGGATGAAACTTCTTTTTAGAGGGAGAGAATGTAATATCCACATTTTTCGTTTCTGTTTATTCCAACTATTGTGATTCATTGGTACTCGATTCGATTTTTATGTTTCATGTCGTGTATTGTACTCATTCTATTATCGTGATGCTTGAGCTATTTATTGATGTTCGTTTTTGAATGTATCATATTGGATGAATAGTTGTATGTCTCGTCAGGTCACTTTTTTGTTTGAATAGTGCTTCTGATCCCTGAGCATAACGTACATTATGCTTCATACTTAGCATAAATTATCTTTTATGCGCAATTGAGTCAGTAGCCTCTGGAGTATTCATTGCGTACGCTATCTGCCGGGCGTAGCGTACGTAAGAACTCATTACGTACATTATCTGGTTTCTCTAACGTATGTAAAGATACCTGGGCATCAGGTCAGTGAGCACTGGAAATGTTGTTACGTATGTTATGGTTGAACCGTAGCATACGCTAGTCCTCTTTTACATATGCTAAAGTTTCCATGCAATATACGTAATGTTACCTGTTCATCGAGTCAGTGGGTTCTGTGGGGTTCATTGCGTATGCAAAGTGGATGCTTTAGCATACGTTAAATCATTAATGTACGTTATGCCTGTGTCGTTGCGTACGTATTGGTATTCAGCTATATAAGCGGACTCTAGTCCAGATTTTGTCTTTTTCATCTCTCAGCAGCCGTGCTGCCACTCCTTTTCGAGTAATGACTCAAAGCACCCATTTTTCCTAGTGAGAACATTAACAGATCCAGCAGCTATCTATTCTAGTGTGTTGCCATCAAGACCGTCTAGCATCTTGCTAATTTAAGCTACTCCATTGGTTACTGTACTTCATATGCTCGGTGTGGTGTGGAATAATTAATCATGCATGTTTCCCTTGAACGTATACTTACCATCGTGCATTAGTTTCTAGTGTAAACTACTCTCTATGATGTATTACATCAGCTATACATTTAATAGCACCCCATAATTTGGAACGACAAATTAAATTTTTAGGTTTTACAAATCTTCATTAATGTGCTGGTAGTTATCTCGTGTCTGTTTTGCCTAAGAATCACAGCATATGTTGTAGCAAAGGATATACAGAAAGGTCCTTATATGATAAAGTCACTCAATCATGTCCAGTTGACATTATATCAATTATTATATAATCCATATATTCATGTCCATGTTGGTTCCTAGTCCTTATTACAATATATTCATTGTTGTGCGGCGATTAATACGCCTCAGCGGCGATCGGCACAAGGACCGAGCGACCAAATTCAGCATCAAATAAACTAAGGCAGACTTACTAAGCAAAGATTCCAGATCAAGAACCGAGCGATCGGTATTCCGCGCGATCGTCTCTTGGCACCTAGCGATCGACCCTAGTGCCCGACCAAGGACGACCGCCTTATGCCACGTGTAAAGCCAAACATCCGTCAAGTCTACGAATACTGAATCTCGGGATGAGGGCCCACGTGCGGACCCGCAAACAGCGCCGCAAGAAAAGGCTTTTTAACTCCAGTCCATAACCAGCTGTGGGTGACAAGAACAGTCTTTCACCTACCGACAGACCCGCCGAAAGGTCCTAGGTGGGACCTCCCAAGACTGCGACATGAGGCACGTATTGTCTTTCCATTAGTTCGCACATGTGGATGCCAGCAGCAGCTGTGGACTTTAAAGAAATCGACCCACGTGCTGAGACGATCGCCCATTTAATTTAATGCAGGAAAGGCGATCGCCCGTTTGGGATTAAGTCATCCTAACGACCTCCTCTTATATAAATAGGAGACTCCCAGCAATTGGAAAAGGATCGAACAGAATTACATAGAACACTTCATCTTTGTAACAAGAACTCATAGAGCTTTAATTCTTCCGGCAATCATCAGCACTTAAGAGCTAGATAACTAGGGTCATTACACTCATTGTAATTGTACTCTAACATTAATATTTGTACTCCAAAGCAGTATTTCTATTAATAATATCTCGCGAGAGCATTCAAGCTCGGGACTAACAACCTCGGCAAATCTTGTGTTATTTTCATTCCATCGGACATGCTCTTGCATTTTGTTTGTTACTTACCCGTAGCCATATCCAGCAAATCAGTCCGAATACTATTTTGGGTAACAACATTCATGTCCAGCTGACATTGTATCAAGTATTATATTTACATGTATGTTGTTGTTTTTACAGTCGTCACATGGTGTTTTTAAAAAACCAACATCCTTTTAAAGGAATAGCATGGATAGAGAAAAAGCACAGTAAAACATTTGGTCAGTGGTTACGAGAGGAGGTACACTATTTTCATATTGGCGTTAAGTACTCTTTGTCGTATTTATCTTGAGTTGAAGCTCATCCTTGTAATAAATGTCAGGTTGAGAGAGAGTTAGCATTCTCCAGATAAAGTATATCAGAGACTGTTAGGTGGATTTCACATGGACCAAACAGCAACGTACTGAAATACAATGTGTATGGCATCAATGGATATACATTTCGTACAAAATGTCGTGAAGGTAAAGTTCACCAGAACAGTGGGGTTAGTGTAGTGGCAACTGACATGCACATTTCTAAGAAAGTTGTAACGTATGGCTAAAAATCTTATTATGGGGTTTTGCAAGAGATATGGGTATTATATTATCATTTTAGAAATATTCCTCTTTTCATGTGTGACTAAGTAGACAATAAATATGGGGTCAAGAAGGATAGTTTTGGTTGCACATTGGTTGAACTTAATAGATTAGACCATAAGGATGATCCCTTCATATTGGCCTCACAAGCACGACAAGTCTTTTACGTGATAGACTAACTGGATAAAAAAATATCTATTGTCTTCATGGCACCTCCCAAAAATTATAGAGATGCATATGACGATGTCGATGAGGAATTTAGTACTGTAGTTCTTCCTAACAATGATAATAAGTTGCCACGTGTAGACCTACTTGACTTGGGTAAAGAATCCTGAAATGATAATTTTCGGACCGACTGTCGGGGTATAGTTATATGTAAGGTATGACTTTATTATTCATACATTTGTTTATTTTATTTCAACAGTGAACATGCCATGATTTAAATTTGTTACTTTATTTACAATAGTCTAATGATTACATTTGTTTGTATCAGACATGTGGGAACCCTTGATTCCGGCATTATTTCAAGAGGGGGATTATCAGCAGTATCTAATTTTAAGGTAATTTTAAAACACCTCCTAGACCCTTCTGGTCATTTTGAATTGGGCAGTTTATTCTATTTAAACAGGTATAAAGGAACGCATTAAGACCGTTTGGGTACTTTTGATCATTTAAACCTTATCTTGTCTTTTTTGGAAATATGAAGAAAGCAACTACAACAGAAGGGGATAGAAGACAATTACTGAACAACAGTAGATGGTGAAGAAAGTAGCAGCAGCAGCAAATGATGAAGTGTAGTAGTGTTTTCTTTTATTTAACCTTTTGAACTTAATCTTGAACTCCATACATAAACACATCTTATAATGATCCATATATCTGTTTGTTTTGGTTAGTTTACTATCTTTTGTTGTTGACAAATTACCAAAATAGAACTTTTAGTTTTGATTATCTACGGCTCCATGCATCATTTGAAAAAGTAAATCATAGCAGGTTTGCATATGAGAAATTTTTTGGTTCCAGTGTGAGCCCCTAAAGTCAAACCTTGTAATGATAGTTGTACTGCATCTTGGGATTCCCCTACTAAAGCATTGTGGTTAGACATACCAGCTTAAAATAACATCAGGTGAGTGAGTTAAACCACATATATAACTTATTGCAACATTGTTGGACATCACATGTATTAGCTATTGGAACTAATCGTTATTGAGGTAACATTTAGTTACATTTCGCATGGTCATATCATATGTGATGGGTATATGGTGTAAGGCTTGCAGTGTATTCAAGGATTTCAGTTGTCACTTCGGTCTATTCGGTGTCAAAGCATGATTTATTTAATTAGGCTTTCAGCTGGTGCGAGGCGCTAGGTCGAATATACCCTTTATCTAACAATTCCCCCAACTGTTTCTTCAATTCTAACATCTCCGACGGTGCCATACGGTATGGCTCTCGAGAAACAGGAGCCGCATTCAGCTCAAGATCAATAGGAAACTCAACCTCTCGCTGTGGTGGTAATCCCGGCAAGTCATCTGGAAATGCGTCGGGGTATTCGCTAACAACTGGAATCAACGACATGTCGACTCCACCATCCTCCGCCTGCAGAGCATAGCACCAATAGCCGATACAACCCTGATTCAGAAGTTTCATCGCCTTCAAGGCGCTAATCACACTTCCTGATCTATCCGGTTTGCAACCGATGAGAGTATGCTCAGTGCCGTCCTCAGCCACTATCGTGATGGTACGAGTCCGATAATTCATGATAGCACCGTGACGATCCAACCAATCGTCCCCGAGGATCAAATCCTCACCCTTAAGATCTATAACAATGAGGTTCGAGGGCTAATATCGGCTCCCGATCCTCACTAGGCAATCCCTAACTTCCCGGTACCCAACCATACGATCCCCGCTAGGTGTACCCACTATGAACGGTTCGCACTCATACAAGCAGTCAATACCAATATGACATACACAATGCGAAGCAATAAAAGAATGAGTAGCACCCGAATCGAAAAGCACCGAAACTGGATGAGAAAGGATCTGAGTGGTACCTGACTCCAATGGAACATCTGTCTCCTCCATGCGCCTCATTTGAGATAACCGAGGATGGACTGAGCCTGAACTAGATGCAGCTCGGCAGTCCGGATGACCCCGACCCCTACCACGGCCTGAACTCTGAGGAACCTGAGTGGCTGGATTCTTCTGATCGACGCTAAGCTCCTTCTGAATGGTGGCGGAATCTGGAACTCTGGCGGCTCTGGTAGCCCTCTCGTAATGAGTGGCCCTGTGCCCGGTCTGTCCACAGGTAAAGCAAGTAACTGGAGGAGAAGGGCAATCTTTCATCAAATGCTCAAATTGGTTGCAGTTAAAACAAACCCTGCCACCAGAAGCAACGTATTGGACTGAACGATTACCCTGAGATCCTCCAGCCTGATGAAACGGCCTCTTCCCATGTGTAGGGGCAGACTGTGCTCTCGAAAATCGGCCACTCTTGCCGACTGAAAAACTGCCAGCCGTTTTCTGTTTCTTGGCCTCAGTACCCAACTCTGGTTCCGGTGCAGCAATCTCGATCGCTAGGGCGCGATCCTGATACTCCTTCAAGGTGACACACATGAGCGGTGCCATACTCTGCCTGATATGCGGTTTCATGCGTATATTGAAATAACGGATCTTGTCGGCCTCGGTCCTCACCTGATCTTTCACGAATCCTAATTGATGATTATAAGTGATGATGGCCTGAGAAATAGGCACATCCTGAGGTGTGGCAGTGTAGAATTCCACAATCCTGCGTTCTTTGACCGGCGGCGGACAATATTCTGCTTCCATAGTAGCCTTGAACTCCTCCCAAGTGGCTCGACGGTCTCTGGTTGCCACAGCCTCCCACCATTGCATAGCTTCCTTATCCAGGAGGTACTGAGCAATATGTACCCTCCTGTCATCGGGACAGGCTACGGCATTAAAAGTCCTGCTCAACTGAAAGAGCCAATTCTCCCAACCGAGGGAGTCAGAAGATCCAGAGAAACGGGGAGGGTGCATCTTAGTCACCGTCTGAAGCCACTTACTAGCCTCTTCCTCAGGATTCGGAGGCGGATTCTGGTGTCCACCCTGAGCAATTTGGGCAAGCTGAGCTACCAATTGTTGGAGTACAGCATTAGCCCCGGCGTCGGCATTATTACCCGACGGCACTGAATGAGAGGCTGAATCCACAGAGGACTGAGAAAGTGAGCCTTCCTCAATATTAGCACCCCGACCACGGCCGCGGCCGCGTACCCTAGCTGGTCTACCGCGACCTCTCAACATACTGAAGAAAGATATGAAAGAACAAGATTAGAAGGATTCATAATTTGCAAGATCGGTATCACAATTCATAATTCCGAACAACACAAGAAAATGAATTACAGAGTATAAGAGTTCAAGGAGACTTACAGCCATGGGTCGCACGAAAAGACGGTAGCATGATGATATTAGGCTCAACGATTGACTCAACGACTTAACTGACAGACCCAAAATTAACCGACAGCCTAGGCATTCAAAACCTAAGGCTCTGATACCATAAATGTAACACCCCAATTCACAAATGGGACATTACACGCCGTAGAACTCTCATGAGGTCTACCAGGCTATCACATGACACACATTCCGAACATGAAAATCCCAAAGACACAATCATTAATGTAAAAATGGGGTCGTGGCCTCAGCCAAAACGTTTTAATAGACGTACGTGAAAATATAAGTCGATACCATATCATTGCCCACGCAGGGGACTTAAACCGAATACAATAAAACCAGTCAAATTCCAATACTCAAACAGTATAAATGACCGAACATAAATAAAGACTCGAGCATCATAATCATGCCAATCCATTCTTTGCGTGCATATCCCGTGCCTGCTCCTCAGCTCTTCCGGTACCTGAAATGCATAAGACGCATTTCCCCTATTTAAGGGGTTAGCATTCGAATAGCTAGTGAAAGTATACAATTACACAACATTATATACAAATATGATTTAACACAATCATCTCAATCAGAAATCATTTGCCATAAATATTCCGGAATACTACATTGGCAATCAAATCAGTTATCAATTCATCACGATATCACAAAATCACAACTGATATCCCGTGGCCGTACCCCTTACTATCGACCCCCAGACATCCCGTCGAACGCTCCGGGTGGGATACCACTTCCGCGAGCCTACCCCTTAGTATCGACCCCCAGATATCCCGTCGAACGCTCCGGGTGGAAGTTCAACCACACACGCACCCAAGTCCACTTCCGCGGCCGTACCCCTTAGTATCGACCCCCAGACATCCCGTCTAACGCTCCACAACTCACGCACCCGAAACCAACAATTTATCATTCATTTCGAAAACGTAACATACATAACGGAATGTAATACATGTACTTGCCTTGAATAAGACGAAGCGAAGGAAACGACAAAAGAATAGGTTTCGGTCCGAATAATCCTCCCAAATCCGTTTCTAACACAAAGACGGTATACAAACAAGTCTCAATATTGCGGAAAGGTAAGAATTAATCCTAATTCTACCCGTTGGAACAATTCGTCGGTCACTACGAAGTCCTAGACGGTTTTAATCTTACAATGGCGAAACTACAAGGTCAAATTTGTTAGACTATAATGGAAATAAGGGATTACGACTACATATTCGTAATCTAACAATTCGACGGAGCTAAATCGGATTAAAAGGAAGAATTATGTCAAAAATCCCGAAATCCCCAAAAACTAGGGTTCAATGATGTATACCTCGATTCGGACAGAGAGTGATGATTATGATGATGATTAACCTCCCTTGGTACACAATAGTCAATCTTCGGAGGAACTCTACGGATTGCTCTGGACAAATCGCGCCAAATCGCTCAAGGAAAGTCACGTCGCGCACAAAGGGATGAGAAGAAACGAAATAACGCGACTAGGGTTAAGTCAGGATTTAAAACGCCTGACAGTGTGTTACGTACGTTAACACGAGTTGTTAACGTATGTTATGATGTTTACGTACGTAACCTCTCACAGGTTAACGTACGTAACAAACAATCTGTACTCTATTGTGAAAACCACAACGTACGTTACCAATAAGGTATAACGTACATTATGATGCCTCTATAACGTACGTAAAGGAGCATGCATAATGTATGTTATGCATGCAGCAGTCCCATGCTGCTAGACACTTAATTCTGCACAGTTGATACGACGACGGAACGCGACACAAGGACAGAACCAGAAGTGTAAACACGAGGTATCCAAGACAACGAAACTAAGTGCTGAAAGAAAAATACACTTCCGACTACCGGGGAATCTGAAATACAACAAGCAAAATAAAATTCCCTAAACTTTTAGGAAATTACAAAAAATGGCCCAAACATCCGAAAGTCACGATACGACGTCGGATTAACAATCCGAAACTCACAACACGAGCCACTCAACCGAACGAACTCATGGAAAAAGGAAAATGACGAAATTGAACGAGTTTTTCGAGAATCGAACGTTCATGCGACGAAATATAACTCAAGATGAAAAATACGTAAAAATATCCTCAAAACTCGTCCAAACGGAAAAACTCCAAGAACAAAATAGTTTCAGAATTTCAAAACAGTAATAAACGAGTCATCCGAAATGAATATACACCAAAATAGAAATTGCTAAAAATAGAAAGCACGGATATAACATATGTTTATTCTTTTATCATGACCATTATGCACGTTTAGTCACACATAATAGTTAAATTGTTACCATAAATCATTTGTAGTCCAGTTTTTTTTTATTATACCGTGACCATAGAATGCTTATAGTCCTAGTTTTTTTTCTGAACCGTGACTATAAAAGACTTAAATTCACATATTTTTTCTTTTATCATTAATATTTTTTAATTTTAGAACCGTGACCATAAAACAATAAAAGTCATGTTGTTTATTTTATCATGACTATTGTTTACTATTATACACACATAAAAAATTACATCGTGACCATAAAACACTTATATTCACATGTTTTATCAAATATGACAATATAATACATATAGTCACATTTATATTTATTTAATCATAAATATTTTTAGATTTTACACACACATAATTAATTAATAAGTCACCACTAAATACTTACAGTTACATATTTTTCTTCTTATTATGACTATTGTTTAAATTTAAACATACATTAGTAAAGAGAGACCATAATATAATTATAGTCACACGTTTTTCCATTTATCAGGAACATAATTTGCCTTTAGACACACATCAGACATTAAACCGTGACCATAATATTCTTACACACTACTTTTTTTTTATCATGACAAGTATTCATTTCTGACACACATAATAAAATAAAACATGACCATAAAATAGATATAGAAACTTGTTTTGTTGCTTTTACTAAGTGGCTAGTAACGCTACCATATAGACACACAAATAATTATTGTGGCCATATATTAGCTTTTATCTACATTATATTAATATGTCTAAATCATCTCTGTGATACAGACACATAAATAATTGCTTCATATGACCATATATTTATTTATCGTCTCTTATAAAAACCATCACAAATTTTTTCCATTTATCAAACAAAACACGTGGCAGTTGGTGACATTTGGCCACACTGTTCGACTGTGGCTCGTAATTGTCACATTTGTTATATTTAAGTGTGGCTAGAGTTTTCGATTATCTATCCAATGGTCACGAGATTCAACTTAAAATGTGGCTACAACAATGACAGAATTTTATCAATAACCTTTAGCCACAGTTTTAATCAAAAATATGGTTGGGATGTTTTGGCAAAAGTGTGACCACAGGTCATTTTTTTACTAATGATCGATTCCATCAGTGAAAACTCTAGTATAGGCAACGTATGAACTCAATAACTCGTCTAGCAGTTGACATCAAACATAGAGCCAGTCATCTTCGCCATACCCAAGACAAATAGATATTGCTCTAAATCCACAGTTTCCATCACCCCTAACATCTTGAATATGTGTGATGTAAAGATGAAACATCACTGGAATTTCATCCATTAGTTTATGAATGTAGCATGATTGAGGTACTTCATTCAAGTCTGGAATTTCATTCAAATCTGGAAGTGCGGTTACGTATGAACTATGTCTTGCTGGTTCCTTGTTCAACTCAAAGGATAAAGTATTTAAATACTGTCAGTCAACAGATCTTCAAATCCCACTAAATCCGGATCGTGCTTTTAATCCCGTTGGAACGGAATCTTGCTCAACGGATATATATTTCAGAGACTATATATATCACATCAAGATGTTGAAGATCAGTTACCCAAGCTACGATATTATCAAGCTATAAAAGTTATCATCAGAGCAAAATATATCTCTAAGCTTACTGCAACTCGGATAAAAGAGATATATAGTGCTCATTGGATATTGTATAATTCAAGGTTGTTCGAGTCATCGATATCTCAATTAGGACGTCGTTCGTGGAAGGATTATTGTCACCGGTATTGAGTAAGTTAATTCTTACTCGGTTAAAAGGATATTCATACCTTTTGTTGTTGATCATTCATAATCATAACGCATTCATCATTGTATTAATCATATTAAAACTTGTTATTGTCAATTAATCACTTCAGTCATAAGGAACGACGGTTCCAATCTTTTCGTTGAGCTATCATTCATTTCATTATTTCTCTCATCTCGGTGAGTCATTCTTGACTTTGTCAGATTATTATTTATTCATTGATATTCATTACGGTCATTCTCGTTCATATGACCTTCTGGGTTCATATTGCGTGGCCGGGTGCGGATGTGTGGAATTTTTAGTCGGGCACGTTATGGCCATGTATTGGGAGTGATACATTGGACTGTGCACACGGTAACAGATTACCTCCGTGAGACTAATTAGGTACAAGGACGGGTGTGTCCGGTCATTCGTCTTGTACACTTGCACAGAACACTACGGGCATACTATGATACCCCTCTTCAGCGTAATTCATAACTAAGGATAATCCATAACTTCAGATATATCATGATAGTGTATTTTCAACCCTTGAGGATTGTTGTTCTGTGTAACTGACCCCGTTTGGGGATTTTGTTTTTCAGGTCTTGGCAAGGCAAAGGCACGGGGAGAACATGCTGACGTCGAGGAGTCCCAGTGATACTAGAAAGGGGCCCAGTCTGTTCAGTCACTTATTCAGTCATTTATGTTTCCTTTATTTATTCCGCTGCAGACATTCCGTTTGAATACTCGTTTCATTCAGTGTTGTGTATTTTATCGTCACATAAGATACACATGTATTCTATTTTATCCTGGGTGTGTTGTATGAAACTCCTAATCGGAGTAATTGATGTTGTAATGTGGTTCGGTACTACATTTACCCTGTGTAATTCATCCTTTTCATTCGCCTGGTGGGTCCCAGTCGGGGGTCCACGGCACTGTAATATCCGCCTAGTTTGGGGTGTTACAGAGTTGGTATCAGAGCGTGGTTTTGAATACTACCTTCCGAGTCATGTCTCATTTGAAGTCATCGTCATCAGACTAGTATCATTGGACTTTCGTGTCACGTGTGACCTGTGCAAATGCCGAGCCAATCAGACCGAAAGAACTGTAAGATTTCTAACGCCATGGTATAATTTCTGGCAATAATCATTCATTCATCATTCATCAATTAACAATCCTCAAACATCATCAATCATTGTGATCAGGACGATCATATTAACTCATTAATCACTTAATTCATTTCATTACTCAGTTAATGATCAGGACGATCATGTTAACTCATTAATTACTCAATTCATTTCATTACTCAGTTGTCGACCTGGATGGCCATATTATCAATCTTATTAAGTTATTCAAGATAATCATTTCAAGAATTTTATCAGATAATCATGTCACTTCAGTAAATCATTCATATAATCATTAAGTTAGAACATGTATACTCATTTTCATCATCTCATGACATTATCATAACGTGATAATTATGCGGGAAATGTAATCATTATGCGACTTTCCTCCTTCAGTATGGAAAGGGCAAGAAGAGGACGTGGAGGACGAGGCCATGGAGCGGGCCGAATCCCGAGAGTTCGTGTGAATACACGTGCGAATGCGAGGAATAATGCTAATTCATCTAGCAGCGACGCTGCTACTCATTCACCTGGACGTGATCATTCTCTATCGTGAGTCGTACTGGGACACCGCTCGGTCGAGAAGGTGTTCGGGTTGACCCACTCGCTTTTATGCAGGCATGATGGCCCAAATGACCCGGATGACACGGTGATGCAGACGATGCATAACTCGGTCAATCAAAATCAACAGGCTCCTCCGCCGCCACCTCGGAGGCAAGAGAGGAATGTGAGCAATATCATCGGCGACATCTCTCGCCAGAGGCCACCTACTTTTGAGGGCTCGTCGAGCCGGCGGATATTATTCATTGGCTCGAGCATTTCGAGAAGTTGTTTGCTATGGTAGAGTGTCCCGAAGGACACAAAGTTTCATTGCGGCTTACTACAGGTAAGAGCGCACATTCTTGGTGGTTGTCGTTGAAGCCCACCGAAGGATCATGTACTTGGGAGCGATTCAAGACTCTCATGATGGAGTGATATTATCCGGACCAAATGAGAGAGTCCAAGCTGTCATAATAGCTCACCCACGACCCCCCATCTGACTATGATGTTCTCCCCATTGCCGAGAAATTTCAGGAACTTCTTCCGTTCGCCTCATCTATCATTCATTCCGAGGCGGATAAGATTAAGTATTTCAGCAAGAGGCTGAAATCCCGTATGAGATTACAATTGCTTAATCATAATTGCACCACGTTGGCCGAATTCATTGAGAAAGCTCTTACCTATGAGCTTACTGCTAAAGAAATCGCTAAGCAGCAACCTTCGTCTGCTAGCAAGAAATCGAAGAATCGTAATCAGTCTGAATGCGGTCAGACAACCTTCAAGAAACCTCGTGCGGGCTCTGCTTTTTCTGAGCGACCTCTTGTGACGTCTAAACCCGCGGAATCTCAGTCACGAGCAGCCAGTTCGGCCATCACCTGTTATAACTGTGGGGATCTTGGTCATGTCAGCACCAAGTGTCCGAGACAGTCTGTCACGTGTCATAACTGTGGAATTGTTGGGCATAAGGCCCGTTTTTGCCGTAGGGACTCCAAACCTACTCCAGCGTCATCTCAGGCCCCGGCGGTCGGCGTTGAGAATCGAGCCACTCAATCGGCGTCGTTTAAAGCAGCGACGGGAGCGACTAAAGGTGGAGCCTATAGTCGCAGACGGAGCGTCGGTCTGGGACTAGCAAACCACGGATTTATGAGATGAAGAAGACCGATGATCCCGAGGCCCGAATGATCTCAGGTACACTCGATATTCTATCTCAACCTGTGTGTACCCTTTTTGATACTGGTGCATCGCATTCATTCATTTCCGAGTCATGTTTGAGTAGACTACTTCTGGGTAATGCTACTAGTTGTGAGCCTTATGTCATTGGTCTACCTGATGGTAGACGAATTTTCGGTAATCGGGAGATTCAGGATTGTCCGATTCAGTTTCATGGTCGTGTATGGCCAGCGGACCTTATCGTGGTAGATTTGCCGAGAGACGACGTCATCTTGGGTATTGATTGGATGGATCGTCATGATGCCATCATTAGTGTCCGTAAGCGTATGATTACTATCATTTCAGACGATGGGGTTGAATGTGTGTTTCAGGGAGGTAATCCCGGCTGTTCTGGTAAGGTCATTAATTTGATGAAAGCAGTGCGATTACTCAGTCAGGGATGTGTCGGTTATTGGTGCTATATGACCAAAACCGAGGAATCATCAGTAATGTTGTCGGATATTCCGGTAGTAAGGGAATATGCCGATGTATTTCCAGACGAGTTACCTGGTTTGCCTCCACAGAGGGATGTGGAATTCACGATTGAGTTGGAGCCTGGTACGTCCCCGATATCGAAGGCACCGTACCGAATGGCCCCGACCGAAATGCGCGAGTTGAAGAATCAACTTGAGGAATTGTTCGAGAAAGGTTATATCCGACCGAGTGCGTCCCCGTGGGGAGCACCAGTGCTGTTTGTCAAAAAGAAGGATGGTTCTTTTCGCTTGTGTATCGATTATCGGGAGTTGAATAGGGTGACAATCAAGAATAAGTATCCTTTACCCCGTATCGATGGCCTTTTGGATCAACTTCAGGGAGCTTCAGTATTTTCCAAGATCGACTTAAGATCTGGATATCATCAGCTGCGGATTCGAGAGTCGGATATCGCGAGGACGGCGTTTCGAACACGCTATGGTCATTATGAATTCGTAGTTATGCCGTTCGGACTAACTAATGCACCTGCGGTATTCATGGAGCTAATGAATCGGGTCTTCATCGACTTTTTGGATCGGTTTGTTGTTGTCTTCATCGATGACATTTTGATTTATTCTCGTAACCGAGAGGAACACGAGGTTCATCTTCATCAGGTTCTCGACGTATTGAGATGAGAGCAACTGTATGGAAAGTTTTCCAAATGTGAGTTCTGGATGTCCGAAGTGACGTTTCTCGGACATGTAATTTCATCAGATGGAGTGCGTGTTGATCCTCAGAAGACGGAGGCTATCCAGGATTGGTTACCTCCGAAGAATGTTAAGGAAATCCGAAGCTTTCTCGGATTAGCCGGTTATTATCGGAGGTTTGTGGAAGGATTTTCCAAAATTGCTCAACCATTGACGAACCTTTTGCGGAAGGATAAGAAATACACGTGGTCCGACGCGTGTCAACGGAGTTTTGAGGAACTCAAGAGCCGGTTAATGTCAGCACCTGTACTTTCCTTGCCGCAGGGGACGGAGGGATTTGTGGTTTATAGTGATGCGTCCGGACAGGGTCTCGGATGTGTACTCATGCAAAATGGGAAGGTTATTGCTTATGCTTCACGGCAATTGAGACCTTACGAGGTTAATTACCCGACCCACGACCTTGAGCTAGCAGCCGTGGTGTTCGCTTTGAAGATTTGGCGTCATTACCTTTATGGCGTCACTTGTCAGATATTCACCGATCATAAAAGTTTGAAGTATATATTTACCCAGAAGGAGTTAAATATGCGACAGAGGCGGTGGTTAGAACTAATCAAGGATTATGATATTGAGATCCTTTACCACCCGGGCAAGGCGAACGTTGTCGCCGACGCCTTGAGTCGTAAGTCCGTTCAGGAGCAGATGCTTGCTCGTTTAACAATTTAGAATGAGCTCCAACAGGAATTCCTTAGACCCGAGATCGAGGTCTGGCTTCAGCGAGTTCAGGGACAGCTTTGTATGTTAGAGATTTCATCATCTCTTGAGGATGCAATCAGGGAGAATCAGGGTTCAGACCCAGCATTGTTGCGCATTCGTGAGGATGTGGCTCAGGGGAAAGCCCCTGGATTCGTGATCCACGAGGATGGACTTTTGAGGTTTAAGAACCGGTTGTGCGTACCGGCGAATGATGAGTTGAAAAACTCGATTTTGAGAGAAGCTCATGCTACCCCTTATTCTGTTCATCCGGGGTCTAGCAAGACGTATAAAGACTTGAAACAAAATTACTGGTGGATTAATATGAAGCGAGAAGTCGCGGAATTTGTTTCGAGATGCTTAACTTGCCAACAAGTTAAGATTGAACATCAGCGACCGGCAGGTATGTTAAAACCTCTTCCTATTCCAGAGTGGAAGTGGGAAGATATTTCTATGGATTTCATCACGAGTTTGCCGACGAGTCGTCGTGGCATGAATACGATCTGGGTGATTGTGGACCGCTTAACTAAATCAGCTCATTTCCTTGAGATCAAGGATACGTGGAGTCCCGAGAGACTGGCCCAGTTATTCATCAAGGAGATAGTAAGACTGCACGGTACTCCTAAGAGTATCGTTTCCGATCATGACGGACGATTTGTGTCTCATTTTTGGAAATCAGTTCATCGTGCTATGGGAACTCAGCTCAATCTCGCATCAGCCTTTCATCCTCGGTCAACTGGACAATCGAGAGAGGACTATACGTACATTAGAGGACATGTTGAGGGCATGCGTCCTCGATTGGAAGGACGATTGGGAAGCCCAACTACCACTGATCGAGTTCACGTATAATAATAGTTGGCATGCCTCCATTAAGATGGCACCTTACGAGGCCTTGTACGGTCGTCGTTGTCGATCTCCCTTGTGTTGGGATGACTTGTCTGAATCAATCGGCACCGAACCCGATATGCTTATAGCCGCCCGGGAAAAGGTAGCTTTGATCAAGAGTCGTTTGTTGACATTTCAGTCGGCAAATCATATGCGTATAATCGTCGTCGACCACTAGAGTTCGAGACGGGTGACCACGTTTTGGTCAAGGTATCCCCGAGTCGAGGTATTTTCCGCTTCGGAAAACGGGGAAGTTGAGTCCGAGATTCATTGGACCGTTTGAAATTTTGGATCGAGTAGGCGAGTTAGCTTATCGATCGCTTTACCTCGGCTTTGAGCCGAATTCATAATGTGTTTCATGTCTCTCGATTGCGAAAGTATGTTGCCGACCGAGTCACATATCGCAGCTTCGGAAATCGAGATCGCCGACGACCATTCATATGAGGAGCGTCCTATACGAGTCTTAGAGCGGCGAATCAAACAGTTGAGAAATAAGTCGATTCCTTTGGTCAAGATTCAGTGGTCCAGACATGGAGTCGAAGAGGCCACTTGGGAAACCGAGGAGAATATGCGGGAGAGTTATCCCGAGTTGTTTGACCCTTAGTTTCGGGGACGAAACTCTTTTTAAGGGGGGGAGTATGTAATACCCGGTTGTAATTCATTCATTTTCATTCAGTAATTATCAGTCTGTAATTGTCACTCAGTGTATTTTCACTCAATTATAATCATTCATCAATCGTGTTCGTTCACCGTGTTCACCGTTCGGAAAAACTTCGAGTTATGTATCATTATTGTTCATTGTTTCAACTTTCCTCATATGAGTTCGACTTTGTTAGATCACCATTAATTTTTGGTAACTCCAAAAATTCTAAATCTTTGCAATATTATAGAGCATCGAGTTAGCTTTCCAATGGTTCAAACGGTGAGTCAATCGGAGTCCGGACGAGAGAGTTATGATCGTTTTAGCTCACCCGCTCATTTTTCAGCTTTTGGCCGATCACTGCCGACCGGACTCGGTCGTGTCGTCCGACACGGCACGTGCCGTACTCGTCCGGAAATGCCGAAGTATCTGCCCACAGGACTCGACCGTGTCGTTTGGCACGGCCGAGTCGAACCCTTCCGGATAAGCCAGAACCGGCCCCGAGGCGCGGCCGTGTCCCGTGACACGGTCGAGTCATGCCGAGTCGCTGTCGGACGGGTCACTATCGGAAGGCCCTCCGCGCCGCGACCGTGTCAAGCAGGACACGGTCGAGTACCTGTCGGCCAGCTGTGCGACACGACCGTGCCGATCGGCACGGGCCGTGTCCGGCAGGGTAGTCAACCCCTATAAATTGTTTTTTTGAGCATTTCAGCTCATTTTTTCCATCTTTTCCACCTTCTTACGAGAGAGATAAGCTTGAGGGAGAGTTTTCTTCATCAATTATCATTTGAGTGTGTATTTTTCATCACCTTCAATCATTTGGGAAGCTTGGATACTCGATTAAACTCGTGTTCTTCGGATCGAAGTGATTGGATATTCAAGAGGTAATTTCTTCGACACCTTGGACTTCGATTTTGTGTTGAGTTATGATATTTTGGACGTTATAATCATGTTATATGAAGGTATATGTATATGATTATGAGTTTGTATAAGGATTCATTGGATTATTGAGGGATTATTCAAGAACACTTTGTATACCGAGTTGAAATTGGGGGTTTTCGATTAATTGTCGTTATAATCACGTTTTCGGATATTCATTTCGAATTATTGATCATTTGGAAGATGTTTTGTTGGTTTGAAACACTTCTTCGGGGTTTTGATATTGGTTTTTGAGGTTTGATTGTAAACAATCGGAGTTTGGACGCAACGTGTTTGATTTAATACCTCAATGAACTTGGTTTATTCGTATCGACGTTTTGAGTTCGTTATATTCGTGTTTGATTCGTATTTTGAACGGGTTGTTGGATATTGTATAATTCAAGGTTGTTCGAGCGATCGATATCTCAATTAGGACGTCGTTCGTGGAAGGATTATTGTCACCGGTATTGAGTAAGTTAATTCTTACTCGGTTAAAAGGATATTCATACCTTTTGTTGTTGATCATTCATAATCATAACGCATTCATCATTGTATTAATCATATTAAAACTTGTTATTGTCAATTAATCACTTCAGTCATAAGGAACGACGGTTCCAATCTTTTCGTTGAGCTATCATTCATTTGATTATTTCTCTCATCTCGGTGAGTCATTCTTGACTTTGTCAGATTATTATTTATTCATTGATATTCATTACGGTCATTCTCGTTCATATGACCTTCTGGGTTTATATTGCGTGGCCGGGTGCGGATGTGTGGAATTTTTAGTCGGGCACGTTATGGCCATGTATTGGGAGTGATACATTTGACTGTGCACACGGTAACAGATTACCTCCGTGAGACTAATTAGGTACAAGGACGGGTGTGTCCGGTCATTCGTCTTGTACACTTGCACAGAACACTACGGGTGTACTATGATACCCCTCTTCAGCGTAATTCATAACTAAGGATAATCCATAACTTCAGATATATCATGATAGTGTATTTTCAACCCTTGAGGATTGTTGTTCTGTGTAACTGACCCCGTTTGGGGATTTTGTTTTTCAGGTCTTGGCAAGGCAAAGGCACGGGGAGAACATGCTGACGTCGAGGAGTCCCAGTGATACTAGAAAGGGGCCCAATTGCTCACCACTTATTCAGTCATTTATGTTTCCTTTATTTATTCCGCTGCAGACATTCCGTTTGAATACTCGTTTCATTCAGTGTTGTGTATTTTATCGTCACATAAGATACACATGTATTCTATTTTATCCTGGGTGTGTTGTATGAAACTCCTAATCGGAGTAATTGATGTTGTAATGTGGTTCGGTACTACATTTACCCTGTGTAATTCATCCTTTTTCATTCGCCTGGTGGGTCCCAGTCGGGGGTCCACGGCACTGTAATATCCGCCTAGTTTGGGGTGTTACAGGGGACCGGATAGATTGGCTCGAACTTTTATAGCTGAGATAGTAAGATTGCATGTGCCCCCAAGACCATTGTTTCTGATAGAGACGGTCGTTTCATATCGCATTTTTGGCAAGCCATTCATCAGGCTTTGGGTACTGAGTTACGATTGAGCACGTCCTTTCATCCTCAGTAAGACGGTCAAACAGAGAGGACGATTCAGACATTGGAGGATATGTTGCGAGCTTGTGCCTTAGACTGGAGTAATGATTGGGAGCTTCACTTACCATTTATCGAGTTTGCCTAAAATAATAGTTAGCATGCGTCGATCAAAATGGCACCATTCGAGGCACTTTTATGGTAGGCGATGTAGGTCGCCATTCTATTGGGACGAGGCTTCGGAGCTAATTGGAACGGAACCGTATATGTTGATGAAGACTAAGAAAAAGATTTCTATTATCCGGGATCGATTGCTGACTGCCCAGAGCTGTCAGATCTTATGCTGATACTCATCTTCGACCCTTGAAGTTTGAAGTAGGGGATCATGTCTTACTCAAGGTGTTGCCGACCAGAGGGGTTTTCCGCTTCGGGAAAAAGGTGAAACTTAGTCCGAGGTATATCGGACCTATTGAGATCTTGGACATGATTGGAGATTTAGATTATCGTTTGGCGTTGCCTGCAGCTTTAAGTCACGTCCATAGTGATCTCCATGTGTCTCAGTTGAGAAAGTACGTGCCGGATCCGAGCCACGTTATCGACTACAGTGATATTGATGTAGTCTAGGATATTACCTTTCCGGAGAGACCCGTGAAGATCCTTGAGCATCGCGAGAAACAACTTCGGCATAAGACCCTTCCACTGGTTATAGTGTAATGGTCGAGACATGTAGTCTAGGAGGCGACTTGGGAAATGGAAGAGAAGATGCGGTTGGAGTACCCCGAACTTTTTATTTCTTAAGTTTCGGGACAAAACTTCTTTTTAGAGGGGGAGAATGTAATACTCGTAGTTTTATTGACTGTTTGACATTGCTGTTTTTCTTATTTTGTCGCTCTGTAAACTCTTGGTGATGTTGTCGATATTGTTATAGAGTTTCGTATCGTGTTTGGATCACAATCGTGCTGTTTAGACCTTGTGGAAGTGTTCTGGGTCAGAGAAATAGCACACGCTACGCCTAGGCTAACGCACGCTAATTCTGCTTGAGTAGCGCACGCTAGCTTTGAGCCGTAGCGCGCGCTAAGGGACCAGTCAGGTCAGAACCAATAACTCATACTCCTTTCTGGACTGGCAGTTAATGCGCGATAGGAGTTTGTTAACACACGCTATTCGTGGTCAGTAGCGCGCGCTAACATCCATCCGTAGCACACGCTAATGGGCTGGTTGACAGAGGCAGTGAGGTTGTCAGGTTTTCTGGAGTATCAAGTAACGTATGCTAGTCTTCGGATAGCGCAAGCTATAAGAGCTGCGTAGCGCACGCTAAGCCATAGCAGTAGTGCACGCTAAGACTCGAGCAGGACAGAGGACAGTAGGTTCTGGACTCCAGTTTCTGGACACCATTTTTGGCTAGCGCTCGCTAAGATAATGGCGATTAGCGCACACTAACGGGGCCGGCAGAATCTGTAACACCCCCAGAATACGACCGGGAATGTCACAGGCCGTAGACCCTTATCACAAGGATCTACCAGGCTAAACTCCAAAAGACTACTCAATGATTGACCGACCGGGGTCAAAATTAAATACAAAGCAGACCGACAAGGTCATTAACCAATTCAGAACTAACGACATTCAAATTACAATGACAATAATAAACTAGAACACCGAAAAGAATGACAACTCAATTTAATAAATGAAAACTACACCCATGCAAGGGTGAATACTCGAACGATAGAGAAATACGGACCAGAATGAAACAAAAGAAAAGACTCTGACTCTGGTGTGATTAGTATCATTGTCCTCCATCTCCTTCCAAGCTAATCCTGTGACTGCTCCCGAGCTGCCAAAACCTGAGCGCATAATAGGCACCCACCCCCCAAAAACTCGGGGGTTAGCAAACTGGAATTTTGCTAGTGCAAGTACATAATATACAAGATATACGAATAATAACAACACAAATCTCAACAGTCGTGAAGCCTTAACACAAACCACACATTCCCATAGTCCACAAAGAATAGCATCACATACACAAAGTGAAAGATAATCACATAGTCATATTCTCTGTACGGAACATAATACCAATGAAACTTTAAACGAGCCCAAGGAGTCAGAAAAATCCCTTTTTATAAAAGGAAAAGTATTTTGATAAGAAAGTTTGAAAACATTATTATTGACTCAGGCCATCATGGGGTTTTGAAAATCAAATGGGAATACTTTTAGAAAATACTTCAAAAACTATCGGATCCTCGACCCAACATGTGGAAAACAATTTAGAAGAAAACCATTACAACGTTATTCGGGTCCTCGACCCAATGCACGAATAATCATCACAAGACAATCAAAGGCACACCTCTCATTCGACAATTCCTGCTCAAGACCCTTGATTAATTAACCCTGAGATTTCGTCAAACATCCTTGGTTAATTAACCCCGATACCAACGTTTAAAACAATTTGAAACAAGCTTTCAAAAACACGAATCACAGTCTATATCGAGACCAGTATTTGAAAAGAGTTGAAAGAACTTTGAAATACGAGGATTGTTCGGTAACGGGGTCTTAGCTATCACTCGAATATCCGTTACCAATAAGCCTGCCGGGCGCCTCCCTTGCACACATGTGCACCGGCGTTCACTCCACTATGTTGGCCGCCCCTTGAACATGTCACCGCGCCGGCGATCACTCCTAACAGAGCCGCCCCTTGCACGCGCATTAGGTAACACCGGTGTTCACCAAACATATGGAGCCGCACATTGCAACAGACACCGTGCCGGAGTACACACCCCGCCCTCAGAGGTTCCCGGATACGACGTCTCTCACAACAAGTATTCACATTATTACAAACATCAAGTACACAATCAATCATTTCAACAATTATCAAATCAATACACCAATTCACACAATTTATCCGCCAGTCCATAACCACACAATAAACAATAACATGCACATTATCAATCAAGATCCAACACAATAATCCTTCGGCACAACCAACCAACGCTACACATATATCCTTATATTGCGACTCAACCGAATATATATATAGATAGATATATAGATATATATATACATATAACCTTACTATATTATATGAATAACTATAGTTCATCCATCAATCCAAGTTGAGTACGTCAACTAGTGTTAGCATTCCCCACTCGTCGTTCACCGACATAGGCATATATATCAATATACGTATATACATACATATATTTAACATATAAATATATATAAATCTATATATATATACACACACACACACACACATATATATATATATATATATATATATATATATCCGTATAAATTCATACACTTCGACAACGATGATTTCACGCAGTTACAATTCATATATCAAGGTACTTGCCTTGGTAATCTCTCGCGGATACTCCGAAAGTACTACTGGTTGGCAAAATCCGAACTCCAAATAAAAACAACGATCGGAAGGGCTCAACACCAGATTTTTGTAGGGAAATCGTCCTAATATCCTATCATCGAATAAACAATCAATCATACGAGGAAAAACATCACAAAACGACCAAATTCCTCTCTCGCGGCATTTCCGGACACCTTGAAGGCGTCAAACGGAAGTTCATATAATCGATTTAATTGGAAATGGTAAAACCGTGGAAAGATGATGAAAATGATAGAATACAACTTAATCTACAATTATCCATCAGTAATTTAAGTTCATAAGGCTCAAACGGACGAAATCTACCAAGATCCCCAAATTTCCCAAAGTTTGGATTTTAGGAAAAACTAACCTTGATTCGGTCGATTGAAGGATGTTATGGATTGATCTATCAATGATATAGACTCAGGATCTTCGTGAATTTGTTGTTCAATAACATGTCTCCTATCTCTCAAAAGATCAAGCCGCGGACATGAAGGAAGGGAAGTGAAAAATTGGTGAAAACAGGGCTGCTCAGTCAATTATATAGGCAGACCGCCCTAGCGTGCGCTAACGTGCCGGCAGCGTGCGCTAGCGGGCCGACCATGGTCCAGTCCAGAGGCTCCTGGACTGATCCCTCGCCCAGGTAGCGCGCGCTAGATGCCGAGCAGCGTGCGCTACGTCTTCCGATTAGCGCGCGCAGCGACCGGCCGTAGCGTGCGCTACCGGCCAACTCTCTGGAGTCCAGAACCTCTGGGGCCTCACTGCCCGGCCCAGGTAGCATGCGTTGGGTGCCGCATAGCGTGCGCTGGGTGCCGCATAGCGTGCGCTACGACTGCCGGGTAGCGCGCGCAGCCTGCCGGCAGTAGTGTACGCTATGCCGGTCCCTGTCGCGCCCGTCCGGCCAGAGCCCAGCTACTGTGCCGGTTCCTCCCGCAACCGTCCGGCCAGCACCCGGCTGCCGTGGCCTGACGACTCGATTCTTAAAAACACACGGAACGAACACGACGAAACGCTCGCGGACAACAACATCGATCCGAAATGAAAATAATATACAACAAATCACCACATATAGCCATAAACACAAAATCGATTGTCGAGAAAAATAATACCAATGCTCGGAAACCGAGAAATTTCCGGTCTAAGAAAAAGAAAATTTTGAATAAATCAGAATAAAAATATCGGATATTACATTCTACCCCCCTTAAAATAAGTTTCGTCCCGAAACATAAAATAGAGAGCGGCGAAACAATCAAGGAAATAACTACTTGCTCAGTCCCAAATCATCACGAGCAAAGCGCGAGTGTAAGGTTCCAGAAATACAATGAACTGACCGAGCATGTACAAGGCAGTTTAAAATGGTCGAAAGGTGCGCAGATGAATTACCAACAACGAAAGTCGTCCCATACCAAAAATACTAAGAAGAGTACGGGTAATACATTCCCCCATACTAAGAGGACATTATGATCCCGAAACTTAGAACAACAAGAGTTGGAAACGTAAAGCAATGAAACGAAATACGATCGAAGTCACGATTGTTTGAAACAGCAACGATTAAGACATACTACAAAATCTTCACTCTCCCATGCTAGGATCTTCAGAAGGAAACATAGGATTTCGGGACACTTCCCGGTCCCTAGCTCTGCTCTCTCTTAGGGCGGTATTCTTTGCCAATTCGGAAACTGTCTCACAATGTTTCTCCCGATGACCTTCGCACCCACACCGATAACAAGTCAAGAGTGGAAAGGGACAATTTGCACGATCATGTCCCTAACGATTGCAGTTGAAGCACCTTCTCTTCTTACCGAGAATCACCGATGTTGGCTTGGGATCCCCAGCGCTCACTCCCGATCGCAAAGACGACGCGTCCGAACGACGCGGGGGTTTGGGAGCCTTAGACTCTTCATCGCCCAAAAATTTCCCAGATGTCCTCGGTCTCTTCGTTTCGCTCGTGGGCTCGACCATTGAGGAGATTTCATAGGATATCGTTTGATCTTGATACTCCTTCACCGTAGCATGAATCGTTGTCATACGAACCACCTTGTCGCTTCCACTTCCGTCATCACACTTATGTCCGCCAAGGCTCGACATACTAATACAGATAGTACCGTTCAGCGTTATCAAATAATCAGTTGCACAATATACCACAATTATCAACACAAGGTTTAGTTAACATCTATAGAATAACGTAAAGCGTAAAGTTTTATGAAGTCAATTTCGAGTCCTTCGACGAGGACGATCATTATATGTATGCACTTAATGAAAACAAATTTTTGGAAAAGAGGGCTAGTCACGTTGCGCCCAAGACTCATAAATACATCTTTTATTTCTAAGAGGAAGTTTATATAACGACTCTAAAAATTATTTTCGAGTGATGTATAAAAGAAAAATCGAAAATTAAATTGTAACTAATTTGAAATATTTCAAAAGTGTTGAGTCCCAAATACCACAATTTTGAAAATCTTTCCTCTTCTTCCAAAATGTTTATTCGAAAGAATTTTTTTTTCCACCGAGATACGTGACCATTTAACATGAAGATATTAAATCATGGCTTTTCACAATGTTAGAAAATTTCAAAGCATCACTTTAAAATATTCGTGATACTACAGTGCCGTGGGCCCCGTGCCGGAACCTACCAGGCTAAAAATCATTTTAAAAAAAAAACAATATATGAAAACTCGGCTTGCAAGATACCAAAAGCCATCTCAAAATACTCACACAGCGGATAAAATTAACACTCATAAATTTATTCTAATAAAGTGCAGAAACAGATAAATATGCTCGACTTCCGAAGCATATTACATAACCATTTTTGCTCGGACCGCATACGCATGTTATATCCTAAAACAATAATATCACCAACAAGTTCCAATCCCTAGTTCACATTAAACACGTTAGCACAAAATAATCAAATACGTATATAAGGGGACTTACGATCGGGAGGCTTACCATCACAGATTGCCGGAAGATGATGTCGGAACCACGATACTAATCACAACTCTGATGCGCGCGACTTACACAAGACATGGACTTGACCCAACGACCTAGGTTTTTCGCAAACCTAAGCTCTGATACCATAAATGTAACACCCCCAGAATACGACCGGGAATGTCACACGCCGTAGACCCTTATCACAAGGATCTAAAGGCTAAACTCCAAAAGACTACTCAATGATTGACCGACCGGGGTCAAAATTAAATACAAAGCAGACCGACAAGGTCATTAACCAATTCAGAACTAACGACATTCAAATTACAATGACAATAATAAACAAGAACACCGAAAAGAATGACAACTGAATTTAATAAATGAAAACTACACCCATGCAAGGGTGAATACTCGAACGACAGAGAAATACCGACTAGAATGAAACAAAAGAAAAGACTCTGACTCTGGTGTGATTAGTATCATTGTCCTCCATCTCCTTCCAAGCTAATCCTATGACTGCTCCCGAGATGCCAAAACCTGAGTGCATAACAGGCACCCACCCCCCCGAAAACTCGGGGGTTAGCAAACTTAAATTTTGCTAGTGCAAGTACATAATATACAAGATATACGAATAATAAAAACACAAATCTCAACAATCATGAAGCCTTAACACAAACCACACATTCCCATAGTCCACACAGAATAGCATCGCATACACAAAGTGAAAGATAATCACATAGTCATATTCTCTGTACGGAACATAATACCAATGAAACTTTAAACGAGCCCAAGGATTCAGAAAAATCCCTTTTTATAAAAGGAAAAGTATTTTGATAAGAAAGTTTGAAAACATTATTATTGACTCAGGCCATCATGGGGTTTTGAAAATCAAATGGGAATACTTTTAGAAAATACTTCAAAAACTCTCGGATCCTCGACCCAACATGTGGAAAACAATTTAGAAGAAAACCATTACAACGTTATTCGGGGTCCTCGACCCAATGCACAGAATAATCATCACAGTACAATCAAAGGCACAACCTCTCATTCGACAATTCCTGCTCAAGACCCTTGATTAATTAACCTCGAGATTTCACAAACATCCTTGGTTAATTAACCCTGATACCAACGTTTTAAAAACAATTTGAAACAAGCTTTCAAAAACACGAATCACAGTCTATATCGAGACCAGTATTTGAAAAGAGTTGAAAGAACTTTGAAATACGAGGATTGTTCGGTAACGGGGTCTTAGCTATCACTCGAATATCCGTTACCAATAAGCCTGCCAGGTGCCTCCCTTGCACACCTGTGCACCGGCGTTCACTCCACTATGTTGGCCGCCCCTTGAACATGTCACCGCGCCGGCAATCACTCCTAACAGAGCCGCCCCTTGCACGCGCATTAGGTAACACCGGTGTTCACCAAACATAGGGAGCCGCACATTGCAGCGTACACCAGGCCGGAGTACACACCCCGCCCTCAGAGGTTCCCAGATACGACGTCTCTCACAACAAGTATTCACATTATTACAAACATCAAGTACACAATCAATCATTTCAACAATTATTAAATCAATACACCAATTCACACAATTTATCCGCCAGTCCATAACCACACAATAAACAATAACACGCACATTATCAATCAAGATCCAACACAATAAGCCTTCGGCACAACCAACCAACGCTACACATATATCCTTATATTGCGACTCAACCGAATATATATATAGATAGATATATAGATATATATATACATATAACCTTACTATATTATATGAATAACTATAGTTCATCCATCAATCCAAGTTGAGTACGTCAACTAGTGTTAGCATTCACCACTCGTCATTCACCGACATAGGCATATATATCAATATATGTATATACATACATATATTTAACATATATATATATATATATATATCCGTATAAATTCATACACTTCGACAACGATGATTTCACGCAGTTACAATTCGTATATCAAGGTACTTGCCTTGGTAATCTCTCGCGGATACTCCGAAAGTACGGTCGGTTGGCAAAATCCGGAACTCCAACGAAAACAACGATCGGAAGGGCTCAACACCAGATTTTTGTAGGGAAATCGTCCCTAATATCCTATCATCGAATAAACAATCAATCATACAAGGAAAAACATCACAAAACGACCAAATTCCTCTCTGCGGCATTTCCCCGGACACCTTGAAGGCGTCAAACGGAAGTTCATATAATCGACGAATCGGAAATGGTAAAACCGTGGAAAGATGATGAAAATGATAGAATACAACTTAATCTACAATTATCCATCAGTAATTTAAGTTCATAAGGCTCAAACGGACGAAATCTACCAAGATCCCCAAATTTCCCAAAGTTTGGATTTTAGGAAAAACTAACCTTGATTCGGTCGATTGAAGGATGTTATGGATTGATCTATCAATGATATGGACTCAGGATCTTCGTGAATTTGTTGTTCAATAACATGTCTCCTATCTCTCAAAAGATCAAGCCGCGGACATGAAGGAAGGGAAGTGAAAAATTGGTGAAAACAGGGCTGCTCGGTCAATTATATAGGCAGACCGCCCTAGCGTGCGCTAACGTGCCGGCAGCGTGCGCTAGCGGGCCGACCATGGTCCAGTCCTGAGGCTCCTGGACTGATCCCTCACCCAGGTAGCGCGCGCTAGATGCCGAGCAGCGTGCGCTACATCTGCCGGTTAGCGCGCGCAGCGACCGGCCGTAGCGTGCGCTACCGGCCAACTCTCTGAAGTCCAGAATCTCTGGGGCCTCACTGCCCGGCCCAGGTAGCGTGCGCTGGGTGCCGCATAGCGTGCGCTACGAATACCGGTTAGCGCGCGCAGCCTCCCGACAGTAGCGTACGCTATGCCGGTCCCTACCGCGCCCGTCCGGCCAGAGCCCAGCTACCGTGCCGGTTCCTCCCGCAACCGTCCGGCCAGCGCCCGGCTGCCGTGGCCTGACGACTCGATTCTTAAAAACGCACGGAACGAACACGACGAAACGCTCGCGGACAACAACATCGATTCGAAATGAAAATAATATACAACAAATCACCACATATGGCCATGAACACAAAATCGATTGTCGAGAAAAATAATACCAACGCTCGGAAACCGAGAAATTTCCGGTCTAAGAAAAATAAAATTTCGAATAAATCAGAATAAAAATCTCGGATATTACAGAATCCACTGGACTACCCGGTGACCTCGCTAGTGCACGCTAATAATCGAGGCGTAGTGTGTGCTAGACTGGGCGAGTATATATTGGACAGTTGACTTCCATTTCGTCATTTTTCATTCAGTTCACTCATTTTCGACGGGAGAAGCTCGGGAGAGGCGATTTTGGGCGATTGGAAGTGATCCATCTTCAAACATCAACATCTTTGGTTGGAGAACAAGGATTACACAACATCTAATTCATTCTATCGTCCTAATCAAGGTAAAAATTCTTAGAACCCTTTTTTTTGGGAATTTTGGGGTTTTTCCTAGATTCGTCCGATTTATCCATTTTGAAGCTTGAGAACCTTGCGATTATGATGTATCTATACCGTATACATGCTTTTCCTATGATTTTAAGGATTGGTTTGTGCCGTGTTCGGACTTGTGAGGGTTTGGGTAATTTTTCAAACTCTAGTTATTTACCATTGTATTTTCGTGAATCGTAGACGGGTTTCGGGAGTTTCTTCGTGAATTATGAGTATGGATTATTGATTATCATATCCCTTACGAGTCGTTTAGGTGCCGGAAGCGCGTTCTTGGACCTACCGAACTCATACTCTTTTCCGTTCAATTACTCGATGTCTCAAAGGCAAGTATATATTTATGGTTATACGTTCTCGACTTTGAAAGTAAGATATATGAATGGCATGATTGTTTATATCCACTCTGGGGTGGGCCGACAGGTCCCCTGAGGGTTTCGTAGCCTTTGGTGCGATTCCATGGATAATTTGGGTTAACGACTCTGGGGCGGGCCGACGGGTCCCCTGAGGGTTCCGTAGCCTCTGGTGCGGTTCCACGGTTAATCATGTATGTATTGATGTGATGCTATGAGATTTACTTATTCCGGAATACTAGTCTTGAATTGATGAATTGACGGTTACCTTTTCTTTATTGTCGAGGAGTATTGTGTTTCATATTTGATATACTTGCACTAGCTATTCGACGGCTAACCCCTTTATGAGGAAATACTTTTTATCTATTTCAGGTTCCAGGAGAGCGGATAGGTAGGTATCGGGTCGGCATGAAGATGATGGGCAAGCGTGATACTGTGTCTTATCTCCAATTATGTTTTGTGTTCCTCCATTCATTGTTGTTGTACTGGAATGGTTATTGAATACTCGAGCATTGTTTGTTTTCAGTCTTCCTTGATGTTCCGGCCTGTGTTGCCGTGGTTTTGATTTTGTATAGTGATGTATTTGGATACATTGGACATAGTTTGAATACACTTTGTATCGTCTTTCATTTCATTGTATTTGGACCTTCTCGGTCAAGTTTTATAGTTTCGCGTATGATTAGCCTTGTGGGTCCCACGGTGGGGTTCACGGCGCTGTAATATACCCTGAATAACTTGGGAGTGTTATAGTTATTGTTACGAGTTAAATAAATAATGAAACTCCAGTCTCAAGTTTAGTCGATTTAAGGGTAAAAATATAATCACTAATACACCTCACGCATTATAAGGGTCCAAGAAAGTTGTGTTTGGAGGAGCCATTTGGAGGCCGTTTGACCTATTTTGGATCAAAACCGGGGAGTTCGTACATTTTTAAAGAAAATATTAAAGTATTATGGTCAAAACATAATTTTTAAACCTTTTTGAAAAGTTTATGGGTCAATCTAGAATAATTTAAAACTTGATTTGGGGTCAAATTGTGAAATATCAAAAAATATAGTTCTAGGGTAATATTGAAGATTTAGAAAACTTCAATCAAGTCCAAATTTATTTCTAATTCCCGAATGGCACTTTAAAAAATTATGTTCAACCCAAAACTTTCTACGACCACCTGATACTCGTTTTAACTTCCTCCTTCCTATTGTAACCTCATTGGGAGCTTCTTTGTCATCGACTAATATTATTTTTACACATAAAAAAACACATCAATCCCAAGTCGACACACCCTAAAATTTACACATAGTAACTCACATAACACACACATACACTATACATAACTATCGACATACACACACACACACACTCAAAAACACCCTCACATACCCACACACGGGCTGTCTCACACACCCATGCATATCTATAGTTTCACAGTACACACACAACCATACAAACCCGATACACACAACACACACAATTATATAAACACGTAAATGGCGCACACACATATGAACATAGACATATTGTTTCACAAACACACATACACACACACACACACCTGAAACACACATACAAATTGCACACCAGAATGCTTACCAAAAGTCCCCCTCCTTTCCTCTCATGCGTCTTCTCTTTTCCCTTCTCTTCTTTTTTTTCTCTTTTGTTTTTCCTTATTTTTTTCTGGAGTTGCTCACGGCCTAAAATAGATGTGTGTATGTGTGTGTATGTGTGTGTGTGTGTGTGTGTATGTGTGCGTGCATGCATGCATGCATTAAGGCGGTTCTGGTGGAGGTGTATATATATATATATATATATATATGAGTAAATGTATATTTTTTTATATATATTTATAATTATAAATTGTTATTACTAGTAGCTGTATTATTTCTATTTCCATCCCGATAACTCGTCGTTAAAGCAGTGACGTATAAAATATCGTATGTAATATATAGTAGTAGTATTAGTTCTACTCCTGCCTGGATGAATCGAATATGGCGTAAAATGTACTTCATTTAGGATCGGCTGTTTGACATTGGCATCATTCGGCCCGCATACTCTGCCTTGGAATCACAGAACCCCATCTTCCTGAATCACAGAACTAGGGGCTTTCCCTTTTGTAACGTCATCCCAGATCTGGACTATTTTTGGGTCTTCAAACTATTCGGTTTGGATATCATCCATTACCGAGGGGGTGATCTCTAAGAAGCATAACCGTCGTTGAGCTCTCTAAAGCCATACTTCAATTTCCTGCTTAACCATTTCCTGTCAAATCCTAGGCTAGGATGTAAGTAGTTATAGTCTCTCTATAATGACTGACTTGCAGATCAGCGTGTCTGCGGCCACATTATCTTTACCAGGGTGATAAGGTATGTCGATATCATAATCCTTAATTAACTCTAGCCATCGCCACTGGCGCATGTTGAGTTCTTTTTGATTAAAAATATACTTTAAGCTCTTGTGGTTGGTATATATTTTGCAGGAAGAACCATACAGGTAGTGTCTTCTCATCATCAATGCAAATACCACCGCTGCTAATTCTAGTTCACATGTGTGGTAGTTAGCCTCGTACGACTTTAGATGAGGAGATGCTTGGTCTAGAAGAATCATTCTAAATAACAAAGCCATCAATTCCCTAGGGTAAGGCTAAAATTGGAGCCGTGGTTAGTCTCTTCTCCAGCTCATCAAAAATCTTTTGACATGCATCACTCCATCCGAACTTATGAGTCTTCTGGAATAGTTGAGTAAGGTTTCACGTGATTTAAGGAAAGCCTTCAACAAATCCGCGATTATAGCCTGTGAGACCCAAGAGCTTCTAACTTCTTTGACACTCTTTTGTGGTTCCCAAGATAACACTGCTTCGATCTTATGGGGATCAACTCTGACACCTTCAGCTGAAATAACATGGCCGAGAAGGTAACTTCATTCAAGCAGAACTCATACTTGGAGAGTTTGGCATAAAACTCCGTGGCTCTCCGGATACTTAACACAATATACAAATGCGTGGCATACTCTGTCTCATCATTTGAGTAGATCAGGATATCATTAATAAACACCACTACAAACTTATCGAGGTATTCAATGAAAGTCTTCTTCATTAACTGCTTAAATACAACTGGAGCATTATTCAGGCTTAAAGTCATAACCACGAATTAATAATGCCCGTACCTTGTCCTATATATCGGATTCGTAATTGATAATATCCCGATCTCAGGTCTATCTTCAAGAACATAGTATCTCCTTGTAGTTGATGAAACAAATCATCGATCTGTGGTAACAAATACTTGTTCTTGATAATGAGTTTATTCAACTCATGATAATCAATACATACTTGCAATGAACCATCCTTCTTACGGAAAAAAAGTACTAGTGCGCCCCATGGAGATGCGGTAGGTCGTATGTACCATTTGTCTAATAGCTACCCCAGCTATTTCTTTTACTCGAGCATTTATGATGGTGACTTACGATACAGTACTTTCGACACTGGCGCTGCATTACTCAATGGTGAACTCCACATCACGTTTTGGTGGTAGTCCCGACAGGTTATTCAGAAATACATCTCGAGACTCGTTCCCGACTGGAATAGTCCATAGCTGAATTCCTCCATCCTTATATTTCATCACATAACACCAGTAGCCAATACAGCCTCGTCTCAGCAATTTCATCGCTTTCAAGGCCCGTATGACCTTCTTGGAAGCAGCTGGATTCTGCCCCTCAATTACATGTTGTGTTCAAGATTTCGAAATAGATTACCTGGACATACGCCTCAGTTGCTTTCATTCTAAGGGTAGGTCGGTCCAATCAATTGCGATCATCGAACCCTGTGTCAAGCATACAATAGCTGTTTGATCTTGTCATACCTAATCTTTCGTTGAGTTTAACTTAGCCCTGTGTGGACTAAGCCTTTCTAGTTTAGAGCTGTGTGGGACGAATAGCATCGAAGATGAAGATTCAATCTGTGTGAAAAGAAACAAGCCGAAGAAGCCAAGCCAATATGTGTGAATGGCCCAAGCTATTGGCGGTTGTATCAATTTGTGTGAACGATATAGAAACGTGTTTAGTTAGAGTCGCATAGTTGTGTATGCCATGATTTTAATAAAAAGTTTACTCCTATGTGGAGAACCAGTGTACGTAGAGGTGTTTACCTTAAACCACTTAAATCTGTGTGTATTTACATTATGCCATTTACTGTTTTTTATCTACCTATGTGATTTAAGTATACATATTGTAAAAACCATGTATGCACCAAGCAAATAGGATATTACTTAGTTGTAGTATTTACAGCAACTTAACATCAGACCTCCGCTACGTAAATAACTTTGAAAAAGATACAGCTTATTCACCCCCTTTCCAAGCTGTTTACTGTATACTATGTGGCCAACATAGATATTACATAATATGTGGATCAATGTCTAATATGTCAACAGGTAAAATCAGAGCATCAAAGACCAACATGCACCTTGCAACCTTTATTTATTCCAAAATGGAAGTGGGAGTATATTACCACGAATTTTGTGACAGGTTTGCCAATAATAGTGAAAGGACATGATTTTATTTGGATGATAGTTGATCGATTGATTAAATCTACTCACTTTATTCCAGTTATGACATACTCCATAGATTGCTATGCTCAACTATATATAATAAATAGTCAGACTGCATGGAGTGCCATTATTTAATTGTGTCAAATAGAGATTTACGATTTTAGTCATTTGTTTGGAAGAGCTTGCATAGAGCATCGGGTACCCACTTGTCTTTCGTTCCTTATCATCTACAGTCGGATGGACAATCAGAAAGAACTATACAAACTCTTGAGGATATGCTCATAGCCTTTGTTATGGACTTTAGGACCAGTGAAGTAGAAAGTTACCTTTGATTGAATTCTCTTACAATAACAGTTATGAAAGTAAAATTAGAATGACTCCTTATGAAGCTTTGTAAGGCCAAAAGTTTTGATCACCATTACATTGGGATATGGTTAGTGAATGAAGATTTTTAGGTCCTGATATGATTCAAGAAATGATAGAAGCAGCTTCGATGATCATAGAAAGAATGAGAACAACTCAAAGTAGACAAAAGAGTTATGTATATAAGAGAACAAGAGCGCTGGAATTTATCGTGGGTGATCGAGTATTCCTGAAAGTTTCTCCAATGAAGGGAACAATGACATTTGGGAAGAAAAAAAAAATTGAGTCCAAGATAAATTGCACAATTTCCTATTACTGAGCTGGTCGGTGAAGTAGCTTATAGACCAAAGTATCCAGCACTAATATCTTAGATACACTATGTATTTCACATTTCTTTACTAAGCAAGTACATTGCTAATCCGTCCCACATTCTCAAGAATGAACCAATTGAGTTAAAGGCAGATTTGAATTACAAGGAAGTACTTGTAGAAATATTGCTAAGAGAAGTAAAGCAACTCAAAAAGTAAATATGTACCATGAGTCAATGTGTTGTGGAGAAATCAACTTGTAGAAGAAGCCACATGAGAGAGAAGGTGAAATTAGGGCAAGATACTATGATCTTTTTAGGTAAATTAAAGTGCGAGGATGAAATTTTTATAAGGAGGGGAGGATGTTATACCCGAGCCTGACACTACTCATTTGGTAAATATCATTCATGCATTCGTCTTATCAATCATGTTCTAGTTATGTTAATGATATTTCAATGTTATTTTATGTTAAACTGTATTTAAGTGCATTCAATGATATGAAACATGTAAAATTAATCCCAAAAACTTTAACATGTTGATAATATTATCTTTATGTAATGATAAAATACATGTTAAGATATTACATAACTCTAAGTTCATATGGTAAACCTAGAAGTACTAATTGTATTTATGAGGCATCTATTTTATGTTAACTGCTTTATCTAGGGGTCTTAGTTGGATTAGATGCTAGGTAAATCTAGATTAGGTCTAAGTGATATCCCTAACTTAATTTAATAATACACGTCATATATCATTTTTCTTATCAACACCATACAGGACACAATTAAGGTATCATCCGGTAACTTTGATCTATCGATGCCCGATTCCTCCCAATTAAGGTCGGATACCTGAAACTTATCTTTTGGTTTATTGCCCAAAACAGATCACATTGATAATTGAGTCCTTTGATTCTTATATATTGTGTTCTATGTATGAGGCACTAGAAGATTTAACAAGAAACTTCTCTTCTAGCATTTTCATCTTTATCCGCGCGAGTAACCATCTATTTAACTTTAAATAGATGAAACACTGATTACACCTCTACAAGAACCTTGGATAGGTCCATAATATCATAAATCCAGCGTGCACAACATAGATTCCCATGATGATCCAATTAGATCAACACATGGTGAATAACCAACAATATACATATACACAACAACAACAACACATGGGTAATCCAACGATCCAGCGCACACAACATCGATTCCCATGATGATCCCGTCGGACCAACACATGGTGGAAAACCCGTCCAACTATCCAGCACACACATCTATAGATTCACATGATGATCCCGTCAGACCAACGCATGGTGGACGAACAACTACAATGCAGAACTGCATAAAACAACAGTACACAAATGCACGACAACGACAATACGTGAATGTGTCACAACATGATCGACACTAAATGACAAAAAATGCTTAGAGTACTTGCCCTGAGTCCTTCGAGAGCAATCTCGATGTCAAAACCATCACTAACAATCTCCTCAATGTTCGACAATCTAAAATACCACGGATTATAGATAACTCATATCCTCGTCTTTACCATAATGTATCCTCGATACCTAAGTGTACCAATAACTAATGTAAATCATATACATTATGATTTAATTCTCAAAATCAGAAAACAACGTACCATCCCACATCTCCAGAGTTCACAATTATAATCATTGCTATACGAATTATAAACGAATGAAACTGAAACCATTGATTAGATATTATAAACTGAGCAAGTAATAACTTGCCTCGATACCAATATGATGATAATGAAGTCGTTACGAAGTTCCTTGACTTTATCTACAAGCTCCTCGAACCTGACCATAGTAATTCAAGAACATCCTCGAAGTCGACCGCAACATATTATTCTAATCAATGACCAATTCTCATCGCCTATAGTATTAATCGATAACAACAAGTTTGATAACAATCAACAATCGATCTAACCAATCAACAAACTCAACGGTTTCTACAATATCCCGATTAAGCACAAATCCGAACAATCCAACTCAAATAATTACGAACTCATAACCCACAATATATTTTATGAACATTGTCTGTTGACTTAGCGTATGTTATTCACATTACGTAGCGTGCGCTAATATCCAGAACATACTTTAAGTATGTAAGACTTTAAGATTTATGCACACTAAATATTCCAATTAACACCTTGCGATCATGAATATCGAAATATGGATGTAAGAATCATACTCTGATATTAATTATATTTATTAAGTTTTCCATCACTGAACACAATTATAAAGAACTCAACCCATTCGATACGTATTTGTATTATAACAAAGTAGGGCTGACTTGATCATAGTTCAATGAATACATTAATTTTAGTGGCTGAAAATATGAAAACAAAAACATAATTATTTGCATATGTCACTCAGTTCCAAAATCCACAAAATTTTATCGAAAAATAACCTTCATGTTAAAATATATACATATTCAAATTAGGCAACTCGATCAACATTCAAAAGAAATGTTGCTGGAAATGACTGATACGAACAGGGTTGACTCAGTGTAAAATGGCTCGTATTATCCAAGTATTAAGACTCAATAGTTATAGTATAAACTACATTTATACTTATATGTATTGTATTTACAAAATGCTCGAGATGGATTTGTAAAATACCTTGCAGCTTGTGGGATAATCGAGTTCAAATGTGGCAACACAGTCTGAAATTCACATACTCAGGGGAATTCCGCCAAACACCTACCGGACGTCTCCTGGACTAGGATGCTAAGATTCGCTGGGTTTTTGATTGTTTTGGAAGATTTACAAATTTCAAAACTAAAATAGAAAAATACGGTTTTGAAGAGGTAGATATTTTCGATGGATATTGACAAACGAAATTGGACAATAATGAACATAACACTAATCTTAACAGGTTCAAAGTCCGGTAGTCAGTCAAAATACGCATCACGACTGGGCATCATGAGCGACGACCCATCCCTCATGCGCGTGGGAATCTCGGACGCCTGTCAGGCGCTGACGCACAGAGTGACGTACGGTGCCCGACAGCTGGCACTCTTTCACTAGTTCGATCATAACTTCTTCGTCCGGACTCGGATTGACTCGCCGTTTGAACTGTCGGAAAGCTAACTCAATTCTTTACAATACTTCTAATTTTCAGGATTTTAAACTTCTCAAAAATTCATGATGATTTTTTTAAAATTGATTCTTATCCACAATACTTCCAGAAAATATCCAATTTTATTTCTATTAACACTTTCCGTGTTCCATTCTTATTTTAAATAGTCCACGACAACAAATACATCGCTGATACATCCAAGTAAATTTATAATCTCATATTTAGTCCGGATAATTTCTCTAATTCTCGTTGAATAATTTATTGAAGAATACAATATTGGCCACCGTCACATTCTTACCAATAGTTATTCGATGATCTTAGAAAATACTACCCGACATATTATTCTCGTTTACTCAATATTACGTCCAGAACCAAAAACAAATATTCATATTACTAGTATTCCAACAAGGTCATGATAAAATATTATTCTAAAATTCAGGATATTACATACTACCCCCCTTAATAATAAGTTTCGTCCTTGAAACTTGCCATTATGTCACAAACAAGTGCCCAAACTAGAAAATCCAAAATCATCAACGGTAAGTAATCATTGTTACAGTCGAATAACCAAAACAATATACTTACAAATGCGTGAAGTCGATGATCTCATGCGATACTAGCAAGTGTCCCCACTTCAAAGCCCCATTACATTTACAGTCACAATTTTACAAATTTCAACAAAGTACATCGTTATAACTCAATTATGGAATAATCCATCTGTGTCAAAATCGGTCTGCCTGAGTGCACAATCAAGTCCCAATCCTGATAAAATCCAATAATACAATATATAGCTGTGGAACAAATGCCCAGAGCAATGGCAACAAATCCCGAAATGTCGACACAAAGTTCGAACGCTCATACGACCAATAATAATGATCAATAGTGAAATTAACCGAGAATATCATCGACATGATAAACTCCAATACAACCAACCAAAGGTCAAAACACAACCGATAATATCATCCACATGATAAACTCCAATACTACCAACGAATGATCAATAATAACCGAGAATACCCTCATACGGTAAGCTCCAACACGATAAACACATAACCACAGGCACAGATATACGAAAGAATAAAATTCTCAAAACGTTACACAAATCACATACAACGGATCTCAAAGAAACACACCCGACTGTTGAACATACCCCTCGGGCGTGTGAACAACCAGTCACAGACCGACGAATATACCCAATCATACTCCAATCAATATGGCTCAAAACTAAAAAATCACTATAGCAAAATCACGTTACTACCTCACCAATAGAGCCACATAACACATATTCCCTGGTTTCACAAAGCTCGATGTTCCAAAATCATATTCTGTACTGAATCTACAACATGCGACATACTTCTCTTTTCTGATCAACCAACCGATTATCCCTGGATACTCCAACTACCATGCTGAAATTCGAATATATTTTCATCGTACCATTTGATGTGTATCCATATTATGAGTCTTACTCAGAACTTCACCATGATATGCATTATGCACTATGTTTGTACGTATACCAATCACATTTTTAAAACAGTTTTGAAATCATATGATCTTGTCAACAAAATCGATTTTCGAATGTCCTTTCAAGAATTTAAAATCTCAAAATATGTATGTGTATGTATATATATATATATATATATATATATATATATATATATATATATATATTCGTAAGACTAAAACTCAATTTCTAAAAAGTTAAAACGGCTCGCTTATGTCAAGTAATCGATGACAACTCTTTTTTGAATACACACGATTGAGGAAAATGAAATTATGCAAATAATTGACTACATCCATACTCCTGTATACCAATTCCCTGCACAACAATTCTACTAATATTCGATCGGAAAACTACACAATATAATATTTTTGAATACACACGATTAAGGAAAATGAAATTATGCAAATAATTGACTACATCCATACTCCTGTATACCAATTCCCTGCACAACAATTCTACTAATATTCGATCGGAAAACTACACAATATAATCCCAAATCTTATTGTGTAGACCTTCTTAAAATCACTCTTTTCCACAGGTGACTCGCTACATCGACCATTATTCCGTCCTGAATTACTTCAACTATGCCATGATAAAACATGTTTTAAAGACACATTTTTATTTTATAAAAATACTGTTTCTCAAAAAAAAATTTAAGAAAAATTCATTTTCACATTATCGAGAAAAATAGTTTATTCAAAATATATCATTTTGAAAAGTATCATTTTCTAATGTTCAAAAATAGTTTCGTGTATCTCAAAATGAACCAGCATAACTACATTTTTCTCTCAACAATCCACAATATTTCTTCCAAATACATAACTCCGTTTTCCAAGTTTAACTGACATATTGATTTTCCATAATCATAGTTTCTCAAGATCACCGGTTCTGTCCAAACTATTATATTCTGCTACCTCATAATGTAACACTGTAACGCCCCCAAAATTTGACGGGACGCTACAGTGCCGTGAATCCCATGTGGGACCTGCAAGCCAAGTTTTTAAAGAGTTGAAAAATTCATCATGAAATAATTTGCGGAAAGTAGCTCCATGATAGCGTAAGTAAGAAACGAAATACCTTAAAGAAAAACAAGTCCGTGTATGCGGTTATTACATAATGTGGAATGTTTTCAGAATTCAATTTAAGAAACATAATAACAAGTCTTCTCCCCAACACTGCTCAAGCCTGACCGGAACCTTCGGGAACGTCTTGCACATATTCAACAAATTTGCCTGACATGATGAATCATGCCAGCCAACCTAGGCCAGACAATATGAACAAAATTCATCGATAGAATCAGATAAATCCACAATACAAAATTATTACATGGAAAGGCAATATATTACAGAATACTCAACATTATCTCATCTTTCAACACATAAACTCCCAAGATCGCAACCAAGGGCCACAGAAGCATCTACACAGGAATACTCCGGACGTGGGCATAATTCAGGTTTTATCCCACAACACAGTTCCGTATGGTATATCAACATATAAACTCCCAAGATCGCAACCAAGGGTCACGGAAGTATCTACTCAGGAATACCCCGGACAAGATAAGTAAAACGAGCACAAGTCCACAACTAGTGATGCACATTAAATTTTGATATTTAATATAATATAGTCCGAGCAAGGGTTCACTTGCCTCAAGTCCGACGAGAGTTACTCCCTTGATATCACAATGGCTCGAACGACCACACCCGAGAGCTCAAGCTATTACATATTTGTTGATTAATAACTTGTGGTGACAATGACGATTAGCGACAATTTCCCCATCCCGTTAGGATTCTAAACCTAGTTGTTCATGACGTTGAAACCAAAATGCGAATTACTAAATTCCTCGGTCCACCAATTACAATTTATCATCTCGTTTAAACAATGGTGTTCTTAGTGCAACATTTCTACGTTACGACTATGACTTATAGTCACCATAATTTCATTACTTACACAAATTAGAAGTTCTAGAATAGAACGACTAAGCATAAATATCGTGAAATCCTAACGTATTCGATAGCCTATCCAATTCGATAATCGTTAACTAATTCATTAAGGAATTACCAACGGGTTCACAATACGATAATCTTATTATAATTGCAATCCATAACAAGATGATTCTATGGTGTTGGTGATTTACAAGTTCGATTATGAGTTTTACAATCCAACTACGAGTACTACTACAATTCATTCAAATACTAGCTCCACCGGTTCGATCATTTTCAAGAGTTTTATAAACTACTCAAGGCATTCGAATCTAGTACAATACAACTAATGACACCGAGATGAATTCGAAGGTTGATGAACTTACCTTACTCGACGAGATACGAGGAAGAACAACAAAGGACGATGAATGACGGGAGGACAACACCTTCAAAACCTTCTATGGAGCTTGATCAAAATCCACTCCACTACGATAATACACGGCTAAGATGGCTCAAAATTTGATTTGGAGGGTTGGAGGATGATTTTTAGATGAGAAGAAGTGTTTAAGGGTCGGAGGAAATGAAAAAGGAAATGTCATTTTATAACACCAGGCTAGAATTACGTATGTAATGCCTAAGGTTTTACGTACGTAACCTTTGTTACGTACGTAAGTGTTTATCAAAAGTTTCTACCAGAAATGTCATGGTCCGTTACGTACGTAATGTATGGCTGAGTTACGTACGTAATGATTGTAATACCCGTAATTTTGTTTCCCGGAAATTTTCTATTTTTGGCGGAAGTCCGTTTTTGACAACTTGCTTGGGACCGTTTCGTCATCCCGAGAATGATTAATTCTACACTTTTTGTCATCCGAGTTCGTTTCGGTATCGTTCTGTTGAATTCCGTGTTCTTTAGCGACTTTTCCACGTATGAGTTCGACTTTGTTAAATCACCGTAAATTCTTGGAAACTCCAAAAATTCTGAATCTTGGCAATATTATAAAGCATCGAGTTAGCTTTCCAATGGTTCAAAGCGGTGAGTCAATCGGAGTCAGGGCAGGGAGTTATGGTCGAAATAGCCAAGTCACTCTCATTTTCCAGTTCGGCCAAAACCGCTCAGTACCGGTGCCGCGGCACACAGGCTGAGCCGCGGCACCTTTGCCAAGCCACAGGAGCAAATTTTGGGCTGTGCGCGGCACACCTCTCTTGAGCGGCACACATGACAGTTTACCCTATATCTGCGTTTTCTTGAGCGGATCACCTCATTTTCCCCCATCTCTTCACTTGGGCACGAGAGAGGAAGCTTGAGAGGAAGAAGTTTCTTCACCTATCACTTGAGTGTGTGATTTCTCTTCATCTCTTTTCGATTGTGAAGCTCGGATCATCGATCTATCGCGTACTCTTCGAATCATAATGCTTGGATCTTCAAGAGGTAATTTCTTCAACATCTTGGATTTCGATTTTGTATTGGGTAATGATGTTTTGGATGTTAAAATCATGGGGTATGAAGTGATATACGTATGATTATGGACTTGTTGGAGTATTCATCGGATTATTGAAAGATTATTCAAGAACACTTCGAATTTTATGTTGGAAATTGGGGATTTTGTTTGACTTCATCCTTTTAATCCGTAGTAATTTAGGTTAGTGATGGATTGATAATGATTTAGGTGTATTCTATCATTTCCATCGTTATTCCACGGTTGGATTGTATTGATTCGTCGTTTTGGTTGAGTTATTAGTCGACGCCTTCAAGGTGTCCGACAAAAGGTCTAAGAGGGGGGGGTTTGTGCGTTGTACGATTATTATTCATCGTACGATTGTTGATTTATCATCGATATGACTTAGGGACGAAATTCTTGTGAAGAACTCAAGTCGAAACCCTTCCGTTCGTTGTCTTCTTCGTGGTTCAAGCTTCCCGGTCGAACCGTGTTCTTTGGGATTTTCGGTAACGTTTATTAAGGCAAGTATACATTTATGATTGTACGTTCTCGACTTTGAAAGTATGAAATATTGATGGTATGATTATTTCTAGCCACTCCGGGACGGGCCTATGGTCCTCTGAGGGTTTCGTAGCCTCTGGTGCGATTCCATGGTTGATATGAACGAACCGTTTCTACGGCATTCATATGAAATAATGTTGCCATGTAATGAACGAACCGTTTTGACGGCATTCCTACATGTAACGGCGTATGATATGAACGAACCGCTTCTACGGCATTCACATACGTCTTGAGATTTTAGTCATTCCGGAATACTAGTCTTAAATTGATGAATTGACGGATATTGATGAATTGACGGATTACATTTACTTTATTGTCGAGGAGTATTATGTTTCATATTGTTATACTTGCACTAGCTATTCGACGGCTAACCCCTTTATGGGGGAAATACGTTTCATGTATTTCAGTTCCGGGAGAAACGGACGGCGGGTACAGTCGGCATGAAGATGATGGGCAAGTGTGATCTTGTGTTTTGTCTCGGTTATTTTCTTGGATTCCTCCATTCGGGTTGTTGTCTTGGAATGGATTTTTAAATACTCGAGTATTGTATTTGATTTCCTTGATGTTCCATTTGTGTTGCCGAGGTATTGATTTGTGCAGTGATGTATATGGTTTCATTGGTTATGGTTTTTGAATACCATTTGTATCGTCTTTCTTTCTATTGTATGTAGACCTTATCGGTCAAGTGTATAGTTCCGCGTATGTTTAGCCTTGTGGGTCCCACGGCGGGGCTCACGGCGCTGTAATATACCCTGAATAACTTGGGGGTGTTACAAAATATGGTATCAGAGCTTAGGTTTATGGATACCTAGGCTGTCGGTCTTTTGGGTCGATTGAGTCGGCATTTGCCCACAGTATCACTACTCTGCCATCATCACAGTGCGACCGGTACTTGTAAGTCCTCTCACTCTTCTCGTATTTTTCTTAATCGTTTCGTTTATAGCTTGGTATTCTTGGGAATTGGTCACTTCGAGAATGTGCGATTCGGATTATACTTACGCACGTGTGTGCCTTTTAGAATGTCGGCTGAAAGTAGGAAGAATCGTGGCCGTGGTCACGGACGTGAACTCTTCCTTGAGATTTTGTTAAGTTGCTAATGGCGATAATGGTGTGTATCGATATTATGTTGAGACTTTGTTTAGGAGTCGCATGCTAGTATCACGGGAGATCTTCGACTTCGCAGACTTGTAAGTATGTTGTTCGAATTATTCGATAATTCTTGGTGAAATTGAATTCCCGTTGAAATGTTGTTTATTTAGTGATTGTAAGTTTCGAGGACGAAACTTATTTTTAAGGGGGGTAGAGTGTAATACCCCGATTTTTCGGATATATTTTTTTTCGTTTATATATTGGATATCGTGGATGGTTAATTATGCTCGAGGACGTTGTGAACGTATGACAATGTTATTGAATTGAGTATATGTATTGATTTTGCCGTATGCTCGTATTTGGTATGTCATGACTTTGGACAGGAATTGTTGAAATTGGCTAAGTATGGAATTATTACGTACGTTTATAAGGTGAGATTATGTACATAAGATTGGCATGGTTACGTACGTTAAGGCTAAGGTATTACGTACGTAACGAAGGCATCGGACAGAACCGAGTCCTGGTCGGCAGGTGGGACCCTGTTTCGGCTACTTTCGGCGGAGGATGTTGACAGGTGAGTCAACATACGTGTTACGTACGTTATACAGGACGTGTTACGTACGTTACACAACCATTGTACCATAGCAAGTCAACTGGTATATTACGTACGTTATATGGTATGGGTTACGTACGTAATGGACTGCACGGAATGAGACAGTGAGTTGGTTACGTACGTTATGGATATTGGATTACATACGTTAAAGTTGTTACGTACGTTAAGAAAGGACACTTACGTACGTAATGAGAGTGCAATTTATATATTGAAGTGTTGCCTTTCATTTCTCTCACGATCCTTTGAGATATTTCTCTCCAAAACTCGTCCCTCTTCACTTTTAAGAGTGTTCTAAACACTTTTAACATGATTGTGATCTTGGAATCATGGAATTAGAGCTTGGTTATGGAACTATTGTTGATTCTTGAAGTGATTTCTTGTGTTATCCATATTCCATGAGGTTTATGTTGAAGGAAGATAATGATATGCTTTGAATATGTTGATTATGATTATGGAATCATAGAGATCTTGATGTTCTTGAGGCCATATGATGACTATGATGATTTATTGATTCTTGGAATGGAGTTCAATTATTCTTTCTTCTTGGTTCGTCCATACAAGGTAATCCTCGTATCCCTTTGATAGTGGCTCCTTTTTTTTTCTTTTTGGATTACTACTTGGGAGGGAGTATGTTGGGAATCGTGTATTTTGATGTTCGTCTTATTTCAATGAAAATGCATAAATTGGACTGTACTTTTATCCGCTGCGTGAGTATTTTTGAAATGGATTTTGGTATTTTGCCAACTGAAATTTTATTTTGTAAAACCGATTCCCTAAACTGAGTTTTTGGCATTTTAACCTTGATCGTTTTGACGGTATTTGGAAAATGATTTTTTTAGTATTTGAAAAATATTACCGTCATCGGTCTTTTTGGCATTTTTGAAATGACGTGGAAATTGTGCTTAGCCTGGTAAATCCTTGTGAGAAGGGTTTACGGCGTGTAATATTCCCAGGAGGATCTGAGGTGTTACAATTATGGTATCATGTGATAATGCTATACGAGATTTATTGGAATTGTAATAAGAGATTTCGGATGTTGATATGATCATTGAGATCTTCTTCATATGGTGATAAGGGTTTTGTTGCGATTCTTGAGATTGTATGAATGACATGATGAAGAAAATGGTAACATGGAGATATATACCTCGGATATGTTGTTCTGAACGTGATTTCGGATATTTCATGTTCTTGAAGAACTCTTGAATTATACGAGGTGATGAATTTTTTTTTTTTTTTAGATGTGTTGATGTTTTGAAAATGAATATGGAATATTCATATCTAGAGCTAAACTATGTGTTGGAAATAATATTCGTATAGGAATACGAATGTGATTATGAGTTTGATGAGACTATTATTCATCTCTGAACTTGGAAGCCCATACGTATGGAGCAAGTATTCAAATCGAATGATTGGATTGTTTGATAACCTTTTTAATATGATTATCTATTGTTTTGAACCAGTCGGATGATTCGAATTGATAACGGTCATAAGTAAATTTTAACGATGGATTTACGAGAAGGGAACCTTGTCAATTCGTATTTAAGAATTGAGTTTGGAACATTTAGACCCTTATTATTGGTCCGAATTGGTTGCTGATATGATCATCATATTTCGACTCGTATTGTGGGCAGGATTTGTAAGTGTCTGAGTTGGATTGTTCAGACTGTGATTAGTCGAGATATGGTAAAACGATTGAGTTCGTGGTTTGGTGGTATTGATATTGGTCGTCATCGAACCGGTTAATTATCAATCCTTCGTTTTACAATAAGATATGATGTTTGATCATAGATTATGACTGTTGTGTTGCGGTTAAGGTTGAAGGGTTCGTAGATTAACTTGGTCGGGACTGAGGAACTCGTAAGACGAAATCAACTGAATTGGTAACAGTACGTTGTATTGATATCGAGACAAGTTTTATACTCGTACTAATCAATGAGACTAATGTTATCGTGTAGGCGTACGATTGTGTGTATCATTTTGGGACTTGGCCTCTTTATGATTGTATTGATATCAGGGGATTGTTTGACACGACGCCCGTCGGCAAATTATGCCAAATTTTACTGTTGTTTGTTAAAGTCCGATTCAAGGCATTACGGTACTTGTTGGTAAAGTTGCTGTCGATAGCCGGTTCGCGGTATCGATGTATCGATTATTATTGTTCGCGATTAATGTCCTTCTGAGACATCGTTGAATCTTTGTTGTCGAATTGGAACTGTTGCTATGATGTTGCGTTAACCGATTGGGGACGTTTGATATATCCTTTTGTCATCTCCGTTTCGATGGTCGGTGTAAGACACCGGGACATCTATTCTATCGTATCATTGATTATTGATTGACCGTTCTAAGGTAATCGAGGTATTGAATTGGGATTATCAAAGATAATTCCCATCCGTTGTCAAAGATATTCTCATCCGTTGTATCGTTGTTATCGATTGGCCATTCTACGGTAATCGAAGCATTGAATTGGGACTGTCGAGGATAGTTCCCATCCGTTGAATTATTATTGTCGTGTTGGCCGACTCAAGGCAGCACACTATTATTCTTGTGAACTCGGTAATTTTGTGATCGTTGAGAACTGAGGATTTCCCGAATTGTGGTGTTTTGATTATTGCCGTGTTAATCGGTCCTTAGGGAATTCTGATTCCAGGATGGTTGTTTTGAATATCGTTGGTCGTGTCGATCTTTCATTATTCGTGTGTCATCGTTCACTTGGTGAGTCGTATGATCCGTATTGGATGTTTTATCCCTTGAGTTTCGTTGTCATGTTGTATCGTGGCATATCTGGAATCATGTCTGCGTGCCGATTGGTTATGTGTAGGATTTTTAGCCAGGCACTCGATGGTCATGCGTGGATGTTTCCGCATTGGACCGTGCACACGAGACGTAGTTCTTGAGGCTAATTAAGTACATTGTCACACGTATATTCTGGATTCCGTATACGGGGTGGACATGTGCACGGACACATTTCCGGATCGGGCGTACTGTGATGTCCCTCTTGAGCTTTATTGATTGATCGTTCGTAGTCCATGTTGTATTGGATATGTCCGACGATTTGCGACTGGTTGTTCATACGCCGAGGGGTATGTCCAACAGTCAGGTTGTTTTCTTTGAGATCTATTTTGTGATGATTCACAGCTTTGGGCTGTTCGGCTTTCAGGCCATTGTGATGTATCAGTATTTCCGTTGGAGCCTTCGGGCATTGTGAATTCGTATCTTTTTCGGCATTGGTTTGGTTTACCTTCGGGTAATGTATTGTTGTGTTCTATATTGATGATTCGCCGTTTGGGCGTAAGTTTCGGCTCTTGTGTATCTCGTTGAGTTTTTCCTGGCGAAATATTTCTTCTCCCTGCCTGTTTTAAGTTTCGGGACGAAAGTTCTTTTAAGGAGGGTAGAATGTAATACCCGTAATTTTGTTTCCCGGAAATTTTCTATTTTTGGCGGAAGTCCGTTTTTGACAACTTGCTTGGGACCGTTTCGTCATCCCGAGAATGATTAATTCTACACTTTTTGTCACCCGAGTTCGTTTCGGTATCGTTCTGTTGAATTCCGTGTTCTTTAGCGACTTTTCCACGTATGAGTTCGACTTTGTTAAATCACCGTAAATTCTTGGAAACTCCAAAAATTCTGAATCTTGGCAATATTATAAAGCATCGAGTTAGCTTTCCAATGGTTCAAACGGTGAGTCAATCGGAGTCCAGACGAGGGAGTTATGGTCGAAATAGCCAAGTCACTCTCATTTTCCAGATTCGGCCAAAACCGCCTGTACCTGGTGCCGCGGCACACCTGGGCTGAGCCGCGGACCGCCGAGCCCTGGGAGCAAATTTTGGGCCTGTGCCGCGGCACACCTCTACTGAGCCGCGGCACACATGACAATTTACCCTATATCTGCGTTTTCTTGAGCGGATCACCTCATTTTCCCCCATCTCTTCACTTGGGCACGAGAGAGGAAGCTTGAGAGGAAGAAGTTTCTTCACCTATCACTTGAGTGTGTGATTTCTCTTCATCTCTTTTCGATTGTGAAGCTCGGATCATCGATCTATCGCGTACTCTTCGAATCATAATGCTTGGATCTTCAAGAGGTAATTTCTTCAACATCTTGGATTTCGATTTTGTATTGGGTAATGATGTTTTGGATGTTAAAATCATGGGGTATGAAGTGATATACGTATGATTATGGACTTGTTGGAGTATTCATCGGATTATTGAAAGATTATTCAAGAACACTTCGAATTTTATGTTGGAAATTGGGGATTTTGTTTGACTTCATCCTTTTAATCCGTAGTAATTTAGGTTAGTGATGGATTGATAATGATTTAGATGTATTCTATCATTTCCATCGTTATTCCACGGTTGGATTGTATTGATTCGTCGTTTTGGTTGAGTTATTAGTCGACGCCTTCAAGGTGTCCGACAAAAGGTCTAAGAGGGGGGGTTTGTGCGTTGTACGATTATTATTCATCGTACGATTGTTGATTTATCATTGATATGACTTAGGGACGAAATTCTTGTGAAGAACTCAAGTCGAAACCCTTCCGTTCGTTGTCTTCTTCGTGGTTCAAGCTTCCCGGTCGAACCGTGTTCTTCGGGATTTTCGGTAACGTTTATTAAGGCAAGTATACATTTATGATTGTACGTTCTCGACTTTGAAAGTATGAAATATTGATGGTATGATTATTTCTAGCCACTCCGGGACGGGCCTATGGTCCTCTGAGGGTTTCGTAGCCTCTGGTGCGATTCCATGGTTGATATGAACGAACTGTTTCTACGGCATTCATATGAAATAATGTTGGCATGTAATGAACGAACCGTTTTGACGGCATTCCTACATGTAACGGCGTATGATATGAACGAACCGTTTCTACGGCATTCACATACGTCTTGAGATTTTAGTCATTCAGGAATACTAGTCTTAAATTGATGAATTGACGGATATTGATGAATTGACGGATTACATTTACTTTATTGTCGAGGAGTATTATGTTTCATATTGTTATACTTGCACTAGCTATTCGACGGCTAACCCCTTTATGGGGGAAATACGTTTCATGTATTTCGAGTTCGGGAGAACGGACAGCGGTAGTCTGGTCGGCATGAAGATGATGGGCAAGTGTGATACTGTGTTTTGTCTCCGGTTATTTTCTTGGATTCCTCCATTCAGGTTGTTGTACTGGAATGGATTTTTAAATACTCGAATATTGTATTTCAGTTTCCTTGATGTTCCGGCCTGTGTTGCCGAGGTATTGATTCGTGCAGTGATGTATATGGTTTCATTGGTTATGGTTTTTGAATACCATTTGTATCGTCTTTCTTTCTATTGTATGTAGACCTTATCGGTCAAGTGTATAGTTCCGCGTATGTTTAGCCTTGTGGGTCCCACGGCGGGGCTCACGGCGCTGTAATATACCCTGAATAACTTGGGGGTGTTACAATGATCAGTTGACTAGCTGTCGTTGTCGTGCCAAAAGTTGCCCTGACCACGCGGGATCGAGGATCTCGTCTGTAGACTGCATTACATATGTAAAGTCTAAGATTTAACTTACGTAATATTATGAGGATAGCGTACGTAATGATGTCCGAATAACGTACGTAATGTTCGTTTAATACACTAAGTCATAATATTACGCCTAATCCTTATAACACAACTTCACTTTAGGCTCATCCAGCAATTTATCAGGAAACAAGACGTTGGCCACCGTCATATTCGCACCGATAATTGCTCAATGTCATCAAGGTAAGTCACCGACATATCATCAACATCAGGAAATCACATCACAACACAAATAAGTTCTTTCAGGAATTTATAAGCCACAACATGGTCTAAGCATAGTACGTATGAAGGTAAAAGCATCGTGATAGAGCACATTATTTAATCATTAAAACGAGGTACAAGGTTTTAAACAGCATGGAATACTCGTGGTATTACATACCATCCCCCTTAAAATAGTTTCGTCCCGAAACTAAGAAAATAACCCGGGGTAACTCTCTCTCATGCTAGACTCAGTCTCCTAAGTTGCTTCTTCAACACTGTGATGCAAACAACGAACCTTCACAAGGGGTATAACTATATTCATCAAGGTCTTTATGCGCCGATCTAAAATCGCGATTGGCACTTCTCTGAAGGTAGCATCATTAGAAATCTCTAACTCTTCGAAATTGAGTTTGTGACTCGGATCGTAAACATACTTCCTTAGCTGGGAGACGTGGAAGACATCGCGCAATCCGTCTAATGATGGTGGAAATGCTAATCGATAAGAGAGCCTACCTACATGGTCTAAAATCTCAAACGGGCCGATAAACCTCGGACTCAATTTTCCGTTCTGGCTGAAATGTCAAATGCCCCGCATTGGTGACACTTTGACCCAAACGTGGTCTCCGACTAGAAATTTCAACAGTCGCTGGCGGTCTGCAGCATATGACTTCTGGCGGCTCTGCGCCGCTAACAAGTGCTTTCGAACAATGGAAATTTTCTTAATAGATTCCTAGATCAGATCTAACTCGGTGGCGATGACATCGGAAGCATCATCCCAACATAAGGGATACTTGCATCTCCTACCGTATGAGGCTTCGAAGGGCGCCATGCCTATGCTTGCATGCCAACTGTTGTTGTATGAAAATTCCACCAAGCAGAGATGTTTAGCCCAATCTTTGACCCAATCGAGTACACATGCGCTTAACATATCCTCCAGGGTCTGTATTATACGTTTTGTCTGTCCATCTGTTTGAGGGTGATAGGCGGTGCTGAAATGTAGTTGAGTACCCATAGCCTTATGGACAGCCTTCTAAAAGCGGGACACGTACCTAGTGTCTCTATCAGATAAGATTGCCGAGGGAATGCCATGTAGTTTCACGATTTCCTGGAGAAAGATGGTGGCCAGCTGCTCTGTTCAAGTAGTCTCCTGAATTGGAATGAAATGTGCCGACTTTGTAAGTCGGTCTACAATGACCCATATCGTGTCCTTTGCTCCCGTCGTCACTGGTAACTTGGTGACAAAATCCATTGATATACTCTCCCATTTCCATTCCGGAATGGGTAAGGGCTGTATGATTCCGTCCGGTCTGCGGCGTTCAATCTTCACTTGTTGACATGTCATGCATCAAGCAACGAATCTCGCTACTTCCTGCTTCATGTTCTTCCACAGATCTTTATACATTTTGCTCGCCCCGGGATGTACCGAATAGGGAGTAGAATAAGATTCCTTGAGTATAGTTTGCTTAAGCTCGTCATTTGGTGGAATACAGATCTTGTTCTTAAATCTTACCAAGTTCCCTTGGATCCTGTAGTCTGAGATAATTCCCCCTTCAGCTCTTACACTGATCGCGTAGTTCCGGGTCTTCCATTTGTGCTAAGCATATCTCATCAAGCAAGGATGAATGAATGTTAATTAAGCACAATTGTCCCTGGTGGTGTTGTATCCATACTTCAATACCATTCCTCCAGAGGTCCTGCTGCAATTATGGCTGTACCGTTAAACCAGAAAGTGCCAACTCCTGCACAGTCTTTCGACTAAGTGCATCTGCTACGACGTTGGCCTTCCCAGGGTGATACAAAATATCCACGTCGTAATCCTTGATTAGTTCCAGCCAACACCTCTGCCTCATATTTAGTTCTCTTTGGGTGAAAATATATTTTAAGCTCTTGTGGTCCGTAAAAATCTTACAGGTAACCGCGTAAAGGTAGTGTCTCCAGATCTTAAGAGAGTGGACCACTGCAGCCAGTTCCAAGTCATGCGTCGGATAGTTCACCTCGTACGGTTTGAGTTGTCGAGAGGCGTATGCAATAAATCTGCCGTTTTGCATGAATACACATCCTAGTCCATGTTAAGATGCATCTATATAAATCACGAATCCTTCTGTGCCCTGTAGTATTACTAACACTGGAGCAGTAGCCAGTCTCCTTTTTAATTCATCAATGCTCTATTGGCAATCTTTTGTCCAGAAAAACTTGGTACTCTTCCTTAGTAGATTCGTCAATGGCCGGGAGATACAAGAAAAAGCCTCGACGAACCGTCGATAATATCCTGCCAATCCCAGAAAACTCCTCACTTCCTTGACGTTTTTTGGTGGTTCCCAACTCATCACTGTCTCGATCTTTTAAGGATCTACCTTGACGCCTTCTGCTGAAATAACACGTCCCAGAAAGGTTACCTCTGGCATCCAGAACTCGCACTTAGAAAGTTTTGCATAAAGTTGGTGTTGCCTTAATACACTTAATACATGCCTCAAGTGTTTCTCATGCTCCTGTCGGTTCCGGGAATAGATTAAAATGTCGTCAATAGAAACCACCACACACTTACCGAGAAAATCTTTCAGAACCTTGTTCATTAACTCCATAAAAATGGATGGGGCATTAGTCAAGCCGAACGACACCACCATGTACTCATAGAGTCCATATCTTGATTGAAGTGCAGTCTTGGGAATATCCTCCTCTCGAATCCTCAATTGGTGATATCCGGACCGTAAATCGATATTTGAAAACACAGTCGCCCCCTGTAGTTGATCTAGTAAATCATCAATCCTCGGAAGTGGGTAACTGTTCTTGATATTGACCTTTTTTATCTCTATGTAATCAATACACAGGCGCAGGGAGTTGTCCTTTTTCTTCACAAAAAGGACTAGCGCACCCTATAGTGAAGTACTCGGACGGATCAGTCCCTTCCTTAGCAATTCTTCGAGTTGTAACTTTAATTCCTTCATTTCGGCCGGTGCCATCCTGTATGGTTCCATGGAGATAGGCGTTGTTCCTGGATCAAGTTCGATCGAGAGATCGACCTCCCATCGTGGCGGCAGCCCTGGTAGTTCATCGAGAAAAATGTCTAGAAACTCGCTCACCGCGAGAATGTTTACAACCGATAGCTGTGATTTGTCCTCCTGAAGAACATAACACCAGTAATACATTTCTCGAGTGTCACAAGATACTCCCTCTTTAAGGAGGCTGAGGGACCCCTTAGTACTGAAGTGTTCTCGACCCATGATTATGTGAGTGGCACCGTCATGAGTCATAATGGAAACGGTCAGGTGATAGGTATCTAATATCATCCTGTGCATCATCATCCAGTCCATACCCAAAATGACATCTTCATTCTGAAGTGGAAAAACCATGAGATTCGCTGTTCATCCCTGATTATATCGATGCGGATCGGACAATTTCAAACTTCCAAATTACCCCAACACTGCTACCCTCGGATAACTTAACAGTAAAAGATTCACAAGGTACACAAGGAAGGTTCAAATGATTAACACATTCGATAGATATAAACGAGTGTGTCGCTGCAGTATCAAACAGTACATAAACAGGATGGGAATTAATAAGAAGTGTACCTGCGACAGCAGGTGCAGTCTGGTCATCAGTAGCCCTCAATTTGAACATGCGGGATGGCAGTGTCCCCGAGGAGGATGCAGTGCCTCCCCCACACCCACGTCCTCTTCCGGCACCATATGGAGGGGTTTGGTAAGGTGGAGATCGATAATCGGACACAGTGGGTGCCCTGGATGTGTACCGAACCTTGCTGACTCTGAGGTTCTAGATTGGATGTAGAATTGATCATGAAACAGTAGCAAGACATGTGACTACTTTTTCCGCATGAAAAACACTTCATAGCCACATTTCGACACTGACTCATGGTATGTCCATCTATGCCATAATTGAAACAGCTCTGGCGAAGGGGTCGGTCAGATGTGCCCTTCTATTGGTAAGAAACCGCTGATTTAGAGGAGAACACAGTCCCCGAGTTCATTCTACTGGTGCTCCAAGACTGATTAAACATCTTCTGTTTCTTTTGGTTATGACTGGTATCAGAACTAAAAACAGTACCGACGTATGCCATGACTACGTCCTCATATGCTCTCAGAGTTGTGCAGTGAAATCCAGGGCGTAACGTTGAACATCTTCCGGCAACCGTTGTGGAAGGTGACAAATTTGTTGATCTTCACATGGAACCATCTGTGAGACACAGCTTATTTCGGTCCTATAGGCCCGAATGATTTCTGGTACCCGCAAGTTTTGTGTTCCTGCACTGAATAAACTCCATGCGCGAGCAGTCTAAGCTGACCTGGGGCAGTACTCGTCTCTCAACAGTTTGGAAAACTCAGCTCACCCAAATGCTCTGTCTTCCGGCTTGTAGGTCCTCCACCATCGGGCTGCAGTATCGCGGAGCAGGTTGATTCCTAGCGGCACCTTTCGGATCCCTGGGCAACCGATTACCTCGAAAGCAGTTTCGATTTTAGAAATCCAGTCTTCCACATGTTTATCTCTCGAACCATCAAATAATGGTGGTCTAGCCTTCAGCATCTCTCCCAGCCATCGGTCCTTTCCGACGTTCTCCTCCACGTTAATGACTGGTACCCGCTCTGCTCGGTTGGCCTGAGCGATTCCTACTGCAATGGCTTGGGCGAGAGTATGAATGAAAGACGGAACCATTCCTCTGTTGTTCTGGTTCTCCGCCTCCTGTTCGTCCTGATAATTGGACGGTGGCTGGTTTCTGTCTGGAATGGTTTCAGCGGTGTCTCTGCCTTCCTACTGGTTCACAGCAGAGTCCTGAGCATCGTTCACGATTCTCCTAGCCCCACGACATGCCATTTGTAATAATTATGCGATCTAGAGGGTCAGTTCAGTACAATCATTCTTTGAGTTCGATTGAATTCTAACATCATACTTGATTCTCAAGAAACATACGCGTTTTTCACCTTGACATTCCTCGAGGAGTTACGGTCGCTTGGATTGTTGGACTTTTGAAGGTTTTTTAAACATTTTCAAAACATTTTGATAAAACTTTCCACTTGAGTGTTTGGCTCTGATACCATTTTCTGTAACGCCCCCAAAATTTGCCGGGACGCTACAGTGTCGTGAATCCCGTGCGGGACCCACAAGGCAAGTTTTTAAAGAGTTTAAAAATTCGTCATGAAATAATTTTCGGAAAGTAGCCCCATGATAGCGTAAGTACGAAACGAAATACTTTAAAGAAAAACAAGTCCACATACGCGGTTATTACATAACGTGGAATGTTTTCAGAATTCAATTTAAGAAACAGAATAACAAGGCTTCTCCCCAACACTGCTCAAGCCTGACCGGAACCTTTGGGAACGTCCTGCACATATTCAACAAATTTTCCTAACACAACGAATCGTGCCAGCCAACCTAGGTCAGACAAGACGAACAAATTCATCGATAGAATCAAATAAATCCGCAATACAATGTTATTACTTGGAAAGACAATATATTACAGAATACTCAACATTATCTCATCTTTCAGTACATAAACTCCCAAGGTCGCAACCAAGGGTCACAGAAGCATCTACACTGGAATACTCTGGACGTGGGTACCATTTAGGTTTTATCCCGCAACACAGATCCGTACGGTATATCAACATATAAACTCCCAAGGTTGCAACCAAGGGTCACAAAAGTATCTACTCAGGAATACTACGGACAAGATAAGTAAAACGAGCACAATTCCACAGATAGTGACGCACATTAAATTTTGGAATTTAATATAATATAGTCCGAGCAAGGGTTCACTTGCCTTAGGTCCGACGAGAGTTACTCCCTTGATAACACAATGGCTCGAACGACCACACCCGAGAGCTCAACCTATTACATATTTGTTGATTAATACCTTGTGGTGACAATGACGATTAGCGACAATTTCCCCGTCCCATTAGGATTCTAAACCTAGTTGTTCATGACGTTGAAACCAAAATTTCATGTTTTAACCACAATGCGAATTACTAAATTCCTCAGTCCGCTAATTACAATTAATCATATCATTTAAACAATAGTGTTCTTAGTACAACATCTCTACGTTACGACTATAACTTATAGCCACCGTAATTTCATTACTTACTCAAATTCGAAATTCTAGAATAGAACGACTAAGCACAAATCTCTTGAAATCCTAACGTATTCGATAACCTATCCGATGTAGGTCACAAGTCGTCCAGGAACAAGTCTAGAGGGGGGGTGAATAAACTTGTTGAAACTCTTAAACTCTTTTTCTCAAAGAGTGAGTTTCTTCAGCTGATAAGTAAACAAATGACTTGGAGTCGTTTGTTCTTAATATATGCGGAAGTCAGCTGATGAAGAATATAAAGCAACTAATGAAACACTTAACAATGAATGCAGCAGTTAAAATATGATGCTATAAGACAGTAAGGAACGCAGTCAATTATAGTGGTCTCAGAGGTGCGGTAATCCTCTACTAATCCACTTTTCTCCAAACCAGTTGGAGATGAATTCACTATAATTCTCAACCAGTGATAAATATTACAGTGATTCAATAAAACTACAACAGCTTCCAACCAGTGGAAATTCGTGCCGTTGTACCATACTTGACTGCCTTGCACCTCTTTATCCTTGATCCTCGGATGCCTTTACAGTCTCTTAACTTCAACCAGTGAAGTACCCCGAACTCAGGATTATAGACAAGAGTTTTTGTATTCTCCAACTAAGAGCTTCTTTAAGTATGAACTTTTAGAACCGCTCTTTTCACGATGCTGTATTTCGCTTTTGATTGCTTGAATGCTTTGATCGCTTGAAAGTTTGTTCGCACCGGTAGTTGCTCAACTTCAAATCTTTGGATATATATAGGTGTAGATCCATGAGCATTCCTTCATAGCCATTGCAAATCTGTAACAAATCAGTCCGTTGGAGGGAGACTTCTTTGTTTATTCTTTTCTGAACGTTGCAAGGCTGGATTCCCATATTTTAATCTATCTTCCGACCGTTGTGAAGACTTCTGCATGTGATGCGCTGAATCTTTTGAATATAAAACGATTAAAGTATTCAAGGTGGGTCTGGATAGTTTATTTAATTCATATCTTTTGCGGGAATCACTCCAATTTGTCTCTTCACGTTGCATGTGACTTTCCGTAATATTTGACTTTTCAACGCATGCTGACGTGGACTTGGAGTACTTGGCTGATCTCGACTAGGTTGATGAGTAGTTAGCTTCTCTGCAGTCTGTAACTCTCTGATGTTCCTAGTTTAGGACTTGTCTGATCAGGTGACTTGTCTGAGGTACCTTGGCTGCAGTCTGGTCAAACATCCCTGATGATTTTTGTTGACCAGAACTACTCTGACTTGACTCGGCTGATCCTCTCTGATGGACTTAGCTGTACTTTAGTACTTAGCCGATTTTTTTTAGCCTAACTTATTTTTGGCCTATAGAAGATACTCATTTGTCTTCTTTACATTTTGCCAAGTTTTACACTTAACATATTTGGCCTATGGAAGATACTCATTCGGTTCTTCCTTACATTTTTGCCAAGTAATAAACATTTGAATTTATATTAATGACATCATCAAAATCTAACAAGTATTCCTAACAAATTCCCCCTATTTTGATGATGGCAAAACTTAAGGAAATATTCAAATGAACAAGTCTGCACTTAGGTGCAAGACACAAACTCAAAATCAGTCTTGTTTTTGAGACAACTAGACATTGTCATTCAAAAGACTGTATATATTAATTTTCTGTTGGTTACAAGTACATGGCTTGAATAGAATAAATGCAGAAAATTAATCAATTAAAAAAAAATTACAATGTATCCAAAACCTATCTGCCCCTTCCTCTGCGAACCGTTTGCTTGGGAGGTCTAAATGGTTTTGCACCGATTGGTCTACTTTGGATGGAGGAATCATAGGATAATCTTGCCATTTGGCTGCATGTTTAAGCATGATCTTCCACAGAGTAGGCCATCTAGCATCCATGTAGTTGATGAATGACTGTTGGGGCGAGCATTCTTTATCTTGGAGAATCTCCAAGAGGTAGAACTGTTCTGAGAATTGTTTCTTGGCATTCCCCCAATTGTTCATGAATTCTGTTCGTAAGAATTCTTCAACATGCCACAGCTGTTTGCCTTCCCATTCGAATCTTTGCTCATATTTCTCTCTTGTTCTTCTCTTCTTCTCCACAGACTGCTTCTCTACAGACTGCTCTTCAGGTTGGCTGGGGCCAGATATCTCCTTTCTTTTCAGACTTGATGGTCCTCCTTCAATTTGAAGAATATCTTGCCTCTTCTTTGATCTTAGCTCTTTCCTTATCTCTTCTTGAGTACTTCCTTCCCCCTGTATTCTATATTCCCCCTTTTTTCCAGCATCAACTAAAGTAGTCAACTGCTGCTCTAATCTTCTCATCCAGTTAGACATGCCAAATGGCATTCTATTGTTGGTAGGGGGAGGAGGCTGAGGTACTTCTCTCGGCAGCAAAGTGTCAATCTTTGCATTGATGGTTTGGAGGTCAGGAGTGACCTGAGATACCAGTAGCTCTCCAATCGTATCCTTCACTATCTGCGTGATCAGCTCAGTCACCGCAGGTGAGATCTGGGCTGGTGGAGAGTGCTCGCCTGAGCCTTCTGCAATTGAACCACCAGACTGCAGGCTCCTATCTGCAGCTGGTACTCCAGATGGGGTCTTTTCTGGGGTTCCTGATCTGGAGTCCTCAGCCAGCTCTGCATCTAGGCTGGTATACCGGGCAGGTGCACCAGTCCTATCTGCAGCCTCTTGTATTGGCTCTTGCTCTGGCTCCCGTTCTCCTTCTTCCTTCTCTTGCTCTTTCTCCTGCTCTTCCTCCTTTTCTTTTTCAATATTTTCTTTTTCTTTTTGAGCTCCTTGATCTCCTCCTTCATCATCATCCTCATCATCATCATTATTATCATCATATTTCCCATCATTTTCTCCTTCATCCTCATCATCCTTTTTGCCTTCATCATTATCCTTCTCTCCTTCATCTTGTTCTACTTCTTCTCCTTCTTCTTCTTCTTCTTCTTCATTCAACTCTTCTGTTTTCTCAACTTCCTCAGGTTGTTTTTCAACTAAAATCTTTTCTTCTTCTCTTCTCTCTTCCTGTTCTTCTTCTTCATCGACTAAAACAATAACTTCCTCATTTTCTTCTCCATCTACCTCCTCAATCCTAATTTCTCTCTCATCTTCCTCCTCATCCTCTTGTACAAATGAACCATCAAAAATACTAAGCATAATGGAATGGATGAATTGGTCCATGTTAGTTTTAAAATGAGACATGAACCAATTATCCTGGAGGATTAAAACTAAGTCTCATTCTTTACAAAACTGAATCAGTACATCCTCTGTGGCTTGGGGATATCCCCAACCACTAGTTTCAATATAAGCCTGAAAATCTGTAAATGACAGGGATTTGAAAAACTTTCACTCTTCGAAAATATTGACAAAAGAGTGTTTTAATGCTTGTGGCTTAACAAGCTGTAATTGTTCGATGGATAGATTGAAAACATTATTTTCCAGTAGGTTAAAGATATAATTGGCTTCAGGGATTGAGATGATTAGACCTGCTTCTTCTTCCTCTGGAATGTATGCTGGGGTGAGGACAGCCACAATCTGAGTCTCGAGGGTGCCTGGGGCAGGCTGGTCTTCCAAGTGAGTAGGTGACCTGGCTGCAGGGCTGGCATGATGATCTGACTACTCTTCCTCACTAAATTGCAGTCGCCTAGGCCTCTTGGGAGAGGGTTCTGGAGATGACTGCATGATAGATGGTTCTCCAGGGGCTGGTCCCCTTCTCTTGAATCGGACAGCTATGGGAGTGTCATCTGACTCAGAGTCTGACTCGACTGCAGTTGGGTTGTCGGCTGCAGGTCGGTCCGACTCGCCTGATGAATGATATCTCGGGTAGGTCCTTGTGTCAGGTAGCTCCTTCAACATCTGGGCTGCTCTACTTGTGCCTCCCAATTTTCTTAACGTCTCTTGGTCCAGATGACCAAGTCTTTTGTTGGGGTGGAAGGGGTCAGTACTTCCCATCGCCATACCTGTCTTTTCCAGAATCCAACTCAGCTGCGTTCCAAACGCCATCTTCGATTTAAATCTCTTTTCATCAGAAAGCCATTCGGCTTTGTTGACTTCTCGAACAAGTTGCCTAAAAATGTAATCCGCCCAGTCAATTTCCTCATCTTGAATTAGTGCTCCCAGCACCATGAACTTCGCCGACGCAGTTGATCGTAACTGTCGGCCATTCCCATAATGATCTTTTTGGTTATATCCAACGCAAAACGATAGACCTTTTTAATCTCACTCCATTTAGCAGTGAGTTTCAGCTTTTCCGGCAGATTCTCCACCTTGATCTTCTTCCAGGTTTCGGCTGCGGACTATTTGAGAGCTTCGACAGCTATGCCGTGGTGTTTCATACCAAAAACTATACGAATCGATTCCCACGATATGTCGACTTGTCTTCCGCCAACTGTGCCCCGAATTCCATCCTGAATCAAATAGGCTTCGCGGTAGAACGCGATAACATCTTCCTTGTACAAATGTTGAGGGTTGATGTCCAGGAATGGGTAGATCCCATTAAGCTTCATCGTGCGGATTAGGTCAAGCACGTCGTAATCCTCCAGATTTGCTTCCAATAAGCCTTCGAAATCAACGACGAAGGAGAAGATAATCTGGTCCCGGACTGCCTTCAGATTGACGCCTTCAAAGTACGATCCCATTTCTGCAAATAAAGGATTTTTAGTGTATTTGGAGTTCAAGAATTTTTTGCTCTGTAAATTTTTGCTCTGTAGATCTAGGGTAAGCGTAAAAGGTAAAGTGAAGAGGTTTCTTTCCTTATAAAGAAGATGAAAGGATTAAATTATTATATATTTGAAACGGTGGTACGCCTTTTGAGATTCTTTTAAATTTCAAATTTGAATCGGTGGTCCATTTTAAAATTCGACGGTTGGTTTTAATTGGCCATCGTGGATGTCGATTTATCAAGTGATCGCCACGTGTATTTAAAATGCCACTTGTGAATCAAGCATTAATATATTTAAATGCCACTTGTGAGCCAAAATTAATATAATATTATTATAAATATGGCAGATAATAATTAAATATTCAGAGGTCGGTTATGTTTAGAAAACTTAGCTGGTTTGGTTATTTGTTACTCTGCATCAGGTGAGTTGACTTCATGGACTTCTCGCCTGAGATTCTGATCAGCTAGGTTCCTTTGTCCGTCCTTTGTCTTCTTGTCTGCATCAGCTAGGATCTGATTTCCTTAATCAGCTGGGTCCTTCCTTCCTCTGAGATGCTTCAGCTTGCTTCTGTACTAGATTCCCAATCTAGTAATCCAAGATCTCTGCTCAGCTCCAAAAACCTTTCTTCTGGCAAGGGTTTGGTAAAGATGTCAGCTATTTGGTAGTCTGTGCTGACTCTTTGAACTCTAACCCTTTTGTTAAGCACATGGTCTCTGATGAAGTGGTGCTTAACATCAATGTGCTTCGTCCTTGAATGCAAAATCGGATTGTTGGTTATTACAATAGCACTATTGTTGTCACACCAGATAGGAACTTCATTGGCAATGATATTATAATCCCTTAGCTGTTGTCTGATCCATAAGATCTGAGCACAACAGCTACCTGCAGCTAGGTATTCTGACTCTGTGGTGGAGATAGAGTTAGAAACCTGCTTCTTGCTAAACCAGGATATCAGTCTGGTTCCTAGGAATTGGCACGTTCCACTAGTGCTTTTCCTATTGATTTTGCAACCTGCGAAATCTGCATCTGAATATCCTGACAGCTCGAAGTTATCATCCTTGGGATACCATAGTCCAACATTGACTGTAGACTTAAGGTATTTTATTATCCTCTTGGCTGCATCTAGGTGTGATTGCTTCGGCTTGGACTGGAATCGCGCAAAAACTCCTATGGCATAGGATATGTCTGGCCTGCTTGCAGTGAGGTAAAGCAATGATCCAATGAGTCCTCTGTAGTGGGTTGAGTCCACTGATATGCCTGCCTCGTCTGCATCCAGGTGAGTACTTGTGCTCATAGGGATTCTTGCTGGCTTGGCTGATTCCATTCCAAATCTCTTGATTAGGTCTTTGGTATACTTAGCTTGATTGATGAAAATTCCTTTTTCCATCTGCTTAACTTGTAGTCCGAGAAAGAAGTTAAGCTTTCCCATCATACTCATCTCAAATTTCCTTGCATGAGGTTGGAGAATTTCTCACATAACTCTGGATTGGTTGAACCGAATATGATGTCATCCACATATATCTGGACTATTAATATGTGGCCTTCGTGCTCCACTCTGAATAAAGTCTTGTCCACCTTTCCTTTGCAAAAACCATTCTTCTCAAGAAACACAGACAATGTTTCATACCACGCTCTTGGTGCTTGCTTTAGTCCATAGAGAGCCTTCAACAGCTTGTAGACTTTGTCTCCTTTGACAAAACCTGGGGGTTGCTCTACATAGACTTCTTCTTCTAGGATGCCATTTAGAAATGCACTCTTTACATCCATTTGATAGACTTCAAAATCTTTGAATGCAGCATATGCGGGGAATAGTCTGATGGCCTCTAATCTTGCAACGGGTGCATAGGTTTCATCAAAATCTATTCCTTCACACTGTGCATAACCTTTTGCTACAAGTCTGACCTTATTCCTAACAACAGCTCCGTCTTCATCACTCTTATTTTTGTATACCCATTTGGTGCCAATAACCTTCTTGTGATTAGGTCTGTCTGTTAGTTCCCAAACTTTGTTTCTTTCCATCTGCTCCAGTTCCTCTTTCATGGCATTTATCCAAGAATAATCTTCCAAAGCTTGTTCTGTTGTTTTAGGTTCTATCTATGACATAAAGCATGAGAACATAGCCATTCCTGTGGGTAGAGTTGACTGTCTTGTCTTAACTCCATCAGTCAGCTTCCCGATGATTTTCTGGATTGGGTGATCTTTGAGCCATTTGGGGATATTGTCTTCTTCTGGGTCTGTTCCCCCTGTTGGATTGCTCTGGTGGATTTCTGCATCAGCTGGGTTCTAGTCTGCAATTGGATTAGCTACCGTCTTGTCATCTGCAGGTTGGGTCTGATCTGCAGGTGAGTCTTTATCAGCTACGGCTGGGTCTTCATCAGCAGCAACTGGATCAGATAGGTCTGGTGATCCTGTCTGATTTGCAGTTGGGTCTTCAGCAGCTACAGTTGAGTCTTCAGGCTGGTCTGCAGGTGAGTCCACCATTCCAGTGTCATGTATAATGACTTCTTCAAGGGTTGCTGACTTGAGCTTGTTCTCAATTAGCTCAACTTGCTTCCTGTACTTAACGGTAGATTCATCAAAAACAACATGGGGTGTTTCCTCCACAACTATGGTTCTTTTGTTAAATACTCTATATGCCTTGCTTCTTTGTGAGTATCCCATAAAGAGACCGTCATCAGTTTTAGCATCAAAGGCATTTAGTTGTGTTTTACCGTTGTTGTGGATGAAACACTTACAACCAAAAATGTGAAAGTAAGCAACAGTAGGAGTTCTATTATTCCAAACCTCATAGGGAGTTTTGCCATGTCTCCCTACTATCATACTCCTGTTCTGTGTGTGGCAAGCTGTGTTGTCAGCTTCAGCCCAGAACCTCTTGGGCAGGTCCGCTTCTGCAATCGTGGACCTGGCTGCTTCCTTCAGGGTTCTGTTTCTTCTTTCAGCAACGCCATTCTGCTGGGGAGTCCTGGCTGCAGAGAGCTCATGCTGGATCTCATTCTGATCGCTCTAATCAGTGATCGCCTTGTTGAGAAACTTTCATCCTCTATCTGATCTGATCTTGATGATGGATAGGAATTTCTCATTCTGGATCCTTCTCAGCAGCTCAGGTAGTTTGGTCAAGGTTTCACTCTTCTTATACAAGAAGATAATCCATGTGTACCTTGAATAATCATCTACTATGACAAGTGCATACTTTCGGCCGCTCAAAGTCCTTGGCTTGATAGGACCAAATAGATCCATGTGGAGTAGATCTAAGATCCTTGTTGTGAGAGTTGTAGGCTGGACTGGCTTGAATGATGCTCTGGTCTGCTTTCCTTTCTGACAGGCATCACAAAGTGCTTCCTTCTTGAATGCTTCAGCTGGAAGTCCTCTCACCAGCTTCTGAGAACTAATCTTGTTGATGGCTTTGAAGTTCAGGTGACATAATCTTTTGTGCCACAGCCATCCGTTCTCATCTACTGTCTTGGATAGAAAACAGGAGTTAGGTGTTCCTGTGTTCCAATCTATCATGTAGACATCTCTTCTTCTGAATCCTTGTAGCTTCACTTCTCCAGATATCTATCACCATACATTTCCAGATGGTGAAGACTACTAGATTCTTCTCGTCGCAAAACTGGCTTATGCTCAGGAGGTTGTACTTGAGCCCTTTGACATAATGAACTTTGGATATTACAATATTTCCTCGGTGCAGCTCTCCAAAGCCCTTTGTTTGTCCTCTGGAGCTATCTCCAAAAGTTACATCAGGACCTCTTTCTTTGGTGTATTTGGACAACATCTTCTTGTTCCCGGTCATGTGCCTCGAGTATCCAGAATCTACAAACCATTCTTTACCTCCAAAATTTGAATTTGTGGAGATGTGGTTGTAGTCCTTCCACCTTTTCTGCAATCAGACAAGCAGAGATTTAGGTACCCAAATCTGTGTGGGTCCTTTGGGGTTAGCTGGTTTCCTGGAGAATTGATTTCTCCTTGGATTGTGAAAGTTGTTATTATTATAACCCTCATAAGGTGTGTAAGGTCGAGGTCTGAATATCCTGTTGGGATTGTATACTTGATATTCCTCAAAATATTGATAGTGTGGGCCATTTCTAAATCTTGGCTGAGACCATTTATTAAATCTTTGTGGTCTCCACACTTGTTCATTTTGGTAATTAGGATAACCTTGAGGTTTCCATCTGCCCCTCCCATTTTCAAATCTGTTTTTAGGGAGTTGTTGATAATAGTGGGCATGTTGTCTGGGCTGCTACTTCTGCCTAGGCCATTGCCTAGTCGCCTGTCTAGGTGGCTGCCTTGTGTAACCTGACTGCAGCCTAGACATGTGACTTGGTTGTTGCCTATTTTTAAATATCGGTTTATACATAGGCTCAGCAGTTGAGACAATTGTTTCTCCCTTGATAAACTTTCTTTTAGAACTAGAGGGAGTGTGAGGAACATATCCAAGGCCTGATTTGGAATATAGTGACCTTTTATTGGTACACAATTCTTCCAGAGTTGAAGACGCCTTCAGGGAGGTTATTTCCTGTGCCTGAGTCTTATTTACCTGAGTCAGCTTAGTAAATTCGGCTTTGACATGAGCAAGTCCAGCTGATTTTTCTTTAAGTAAAACAGTTAATTGATTTATCTCAGTTGTATTAACATCAGCCTGGTTTTTAAAGTCAGCTGCAGTTATTTCAACCTTATTCAGTTCTAGGCTGAGTTTTTCAAAATCATTTTTCAGCTGTCTATTCTCATCTTGCAGCTGAGTCTTTTCTGCTGATACAGTTTGGTGTGCAGATTTGAGTGTTTCAAAATCTTTAAATAGCTGATTTACAGATTCATGCAGATCCATATCTTGTGATATGGCTGAACTATTATTTGAACCAGAGGGTTTAGATGTTACCTCTTCATCAGCTAGGTTGGCCATCAGGCAGTCATACTCTTCATCATCATCAGAAAAGAATCCGCTGCTAGATTCTACATGCTCCTGATCTTCTCCGATGAGGGCCTTCCTTCTGTCTTCTTTTCTGCCCACCTCCTTCTTGCTCTCGTCCTTCTTGAGATCAGGACAGTCGATTTGGATATGTCCTGTCTTGTGACAATTGTAGCACTCCACCTTCCAGCTTCCAGCTTTCTCGTTCCTTCTTGGATTCTCCTTATAATTTTTCTTGTATTTGGAGTAATTCTTTCTGAAGTTGCTGAACCTTTGCATTATAAACGCCATTTCTACCTCAAAATCTAATGGATTTGGAGGCTTTACATCAGATAAGATTTTGGCGGGGGACTCGGCTGCAAATGCTATTCCCTTCTCTGCAGGCTCAGTTGAGGATGAACTTGGAAGCTCGAACTCATAAGCCTTCAGATCAGAGAAGAGCTCTTGAATTTTTATTTTATTCAGGTCCTTGGACTCTCTCATGGCCACGACCTTCATGCTCCATTCAGGGTTGAGAGATCTGAGAACCTTCAGTGCCATTTCCCTGTTGCCATAGGTTTTGCCGAGGGAGTTGATCTCATTGATAATCTCAGTGAACCTTGTGTCCACTTGGTCTATGGATTCGCCATTCTTCATTTTGAAGTTGTCAAATTTTTGAATAGCAATTGACAACTTGATTTCCTTGATCAGCTCCGTTCCTTCACACATTAAGGCTAATGTGTCCCAGATTTCTTTGGCATTCTTGCAGTTCTTGATCTTGACCATGGTGGATTTGTCAAGAGTTTGATATAACACATCTCTGGCCCGGTTGTCAAGGTTGGCCTGCTTTATTTCTTCGGGAGTCAGCTCTGTCCTCTTTTTTGGGATCTTCTCTAGCTTCCCTGCTACGATCTCCTCTGGAGTGTTGTCCTTCTCGAAGATGAATGGACCGTCCTCGATGATTCACCATATGTCATCATGGATCGAAGATAAGTGTGCTTGCATCCTTATCTTCCAAAGATCATACTCGTCAACTGAAAACACAGGGAGTCTAGAATGCATGTGTTCCATTATAAAATGAGAGTAAAAATATATCTCTGATATAGATCTGGTTCATGAAATAAATGAACCAACCTCTCCGATAACACTTGTAGGTCACAAGTTCTCCATGAACAAGTCTAGGGGGGGTGAATAGACTTGTTGAAACTCTTAAACTCTTTTTCTCAAAGAGTGAGTTTCTTCAGCTGATAAGTAAACAAATGACTTGGAGTCGTTTGTTCTTAATATGTGCGGAAGTCAGTTGATGACGAATATAAAGCAACTAATGAAATACTTAACAATGAATGCAGCAGTTAAAATATGATGCTATAAGACAGTAAGGAACGCAGGAAATTATAGTGGTCTCAGAGGTGGGGTAATCCTCTACTAATCCACTTTTCTCAAAACCAGTTGGAGATGAATTCACTATAATTCTCAACCAGTGATAAATATTACAGTGATTCAACAAAACTACAACAACTTCCAACTAGTGGAAATTCGTGCCGTTGTACCACACTTGACTGCCTTGCACCTCTTGATCCTTGATCCTCGGATGCCTTTACAGTCTCTTAACTTCAACCAGTGAAGTACCCCGAAAGCAGGATTATAGACAAGAGTTTTTTTATTCTCCAACTAAGAGCTTCTTTAAGTATGAACTTTTAGAACCGCTCTTTTCACGATGTTGTATTTCGCTTTTGATTGCTTGGATGCTTTGATCGCTTGAAAGTTTGTTTGCACCGGTAGTTGCTCAACTTCAAATCTTCGGATATATATAGGTGTAGATCCATGAGCATTCCTTCATAGCCGTTGCAAATCTGTAACAAATCAGTCCGTTGGAGGGAGACTTCTTTGTTTATTCTTTTCTGAACGTTGCAAGACTGGATTCCCATATTTTAATCTATCTTCTGACCGTTGTGAAGACTTCTGCATGTGATGCGCCGAATCTTTTGAATATAAAACGATTAAAGTCTTCAAGGTGGGTCTGGATAGCTTATTTAATTCATATCTTTTGCGGGAATCATTACAATTTGTCTCTTCACGTTGCATGTGACTTTCCGTAATATTTGACTTTTCAACGCATGCTGACGTGGACTTGGAGTACTTGGCTGATCTCGACTAGGCTGATGAGCAGTTAGCTTCTCTGCAGTCTGGACCTCTCTGATGTTCCCAGTTTAGGACTTGTCTGATCAGGTGACTTGTTTGAGGTACCTTGGCTGCAGTCTGGTCAAACATCCCTGATGATTTTTGTTGACCAGAATTACTCTGACTTGACTCGGTTGATCCTCTCTGATGGACTTAGCTGTACTTTAGTACTTAGCCGATTTTTTTAGCCTAACTTATTTTTGGCCTATAGAAGATACTCATTTGGTTCTTCTTTACATTTTGCCATGTTTTACACTTAACATATTTGGCCTATGGAAGATACTCATTCGGTTCTTCCTTACATTTTTGCCAAGTAATAAACATTTGAATTTATATTAATGACATCATCAAAATCTAACAAGTATTCTTAACATCCGATTCTATAATCGTTAACTAATTCATTAAGGAATTACCAACGGGTTTACAATACGATAATCGAATCACAATCTATAACAAGATGATTCTATGGTGTTGGTGATTTACAAGTTCGATTATGAGTTTTACAATCCAACTACGAGTACTACTACAATTAATTCACAATAGTAGCTCCACCGGTTCGATCATTATCAAGAGTTTTATAAACAACCCAAGGCATCTGAATCTAGTCTAATACAACTAATGACACCAAGATGAATTCGAAGGTTGATGAACTTACCTTACTCAACGAGATACGAGGAAGAACAACAAAGGACGATGAAGGACGGGAGGACAACACCTTCAAAACCTTCTCCAGAGATTGATCAAAATCCACTCCACTAGGATCATACACGGCTAGGAAGGCTCAAAATTCGATTTGGTAGGTTGGAGGACGATTTTTGGATGAGAAGAAGTGTTTAAGGGCCGGAGGAAATGAAATAGGAAATGTTATTTTATAACACCAGGCCAGAATTACGTAATTAAGCCTAAGGTTTTACGTACGTAACCTTTGTTACGTAAGTTATCGCCTATGGGCTAACGCACGTAAGTGTTTCTCAAAAGTTTCTGCCCGAAATGTCATGGTCCATTACGTACATAATGTATGGCTGAGTTACGTACGTAATGATCAGTTGACTAGCTATCGTTGCCGCGCCGAAAGTTGCCCTGACCACGCGAGATCGAGGATCTCGTCAGTAGACTACATTACGTACGTAAAGTCTAAGATTTAACGTACGTAATATTATGAGGATAGCGTACGTAACGCTGTCCGAGTAACGTACGTACTGTTCGTTCAATACACTAAGTTATAATATTACGTCTAATCCTTATAACACGACTTCCCTTTAGCCTCATCCAGCAATTTCTCTGGAAACAAGACGTTGGCTACCGTCATATTCGCACCGATAATTGCTCAACGACATCAAGGTAAGTCACCGACATATCATCAACATCAGGAAATCACATCACAACACAAATAAGTTCTTTCAAGAATTTATAAGGCACAACATGGTCTAAGCATAGTACGTATAAAGGTAAAAGCATCACGATGTAGCATATTATTCAGTCATAAAAATGAGGTACAAGGTTTTAAACAGCATGGAATACTCGTGGTATTACAAACACGTAATATTTTTCCGAAGGTTTCTCAAAGTACATCAACTTATAACTTCAAATAACCTCAATGCAATAAAAAATCTAAGTACTTACAAATCGTGAAGCTGACGATTCCTCGTGATACTGGCATATGTCTCAACTTTAGAAATATACTCGATACAAATATTTTTTCCCAAACATACATTTTGCAAAATTAGTTTGGCTTAAAATACAATTATCTCACCAAAGAATCACATTAATACCATTTAGATAAATTTAAAACAACCACAGTATCACACTGGTAAACCACATAATACATAAGCCGAGTGAACAACAAAAACCCAGGGCTGTAATACTTGTCAACTGACAACTCGAATGACGTGACAAAAAACACCATTTGACTCAACCCGATAGCCTAGGTTTTCACAACCTAAGCTCTGATACCATATTCTGTAATACTCCCAGAGCCATCCGGGAATATTACAGTGTCGTGGGCCCGCGCAGGAACCCACAAGTCTAAAATATAATTTTTCAAACATTTCAAATATGCCTAAGTGGCAATGATGGTATTATCTTTTATAAATATATTCAAAGACTATATAAAATTCATTTATCAAATACCGTCGTAAAATCTCATTTAAAACTACCAGGCCAAAATGTCAAAACACGACAGTCTCAAAGTATAAGTCACCGCTTCCACGTGCAGACAAAATATTTTAGGAAATCGTTTTTCCAAGATAAACCCAAGTTCGTAAAATACTGAAAGCCATTTCAAAACACACTCGTAGCGGACATAACAAACAATTAAAAATACTTTTGCAGCGGAAAATAGCAACCAGTCAAAGTGCTCGATTCTAAAACACACGTCATAGCCAGTATCATCTGGGAAGCTCATCTCTTCACGACCGCTACAAGCTTGATCTCCGAGTACCTATAAATAAGGCCCACGATGGGGTCAGCCATAATACTAAACAATGATCACGATTACATCACATCAATAATTACATACCAACAAAACTACAAGGTAAGAATACTACCAATATAATCTTACCGTCAAAACTTTACCAACTCGTGATAATCCTCAGCAAAATAATGAACACAATGAACTCATACACAAACATCTGTACTGTATCCCGAACAACACCCAAGATTTCTCATAACATCATCATAACTCACTAATATGAAATATACTAGCTGTGACCAACCCAATCAATCGGATAATATCATCAATTCTCAACATGATAATCGATTGCCAATCAAACGACAAGTACCAAGAAGAAAATATGGAATATACCTCAAGGTACGCAATGCCACAACAAATCACGTCAGTCTAACCCGAGATCAGATCAAACAACATACGGACATGGTCCAAACACAAGACCTGCAAATGCATACTCATATGACAACGTCAATAAGTTCACATCAATAACAACATATACTTATGGTAATCCAACGATCCAGCGAGCACATCATAGGTTCCCACGATGATCCTATTAGATCAACACGTGGTGAATAACCAACAATATACATATGCACAACAACAAAACATAGGTAATCCAACGATCCAGCGCACACAGCATAGATTCCCATAATGATCCCGTCAGACCAACACATGGTGGAAAACCCATCCAACGATCCAGCGCACACGGATATAGATTTGAATGATGATACCGTCGGACCAACACATGGTAGACGAACAACTATAATGCACAACTGCATGGTGGACGAACGCATGGTGGACGAACAACTATAATGCACAACTGCATAAAACAACAATACAGAAATGCACGACAATAACAATACATGAATGTGTCACAACATGATCGACACTAAATTACAAAAAATGATTAGAGTACTTGCCCTGAGTCCTTCAATAGCAATCTAGATGTCAAAACCACCACTAAAAATTTCCTCAATATTCGACGATCCAAATACCACGGACTATTGATAACTCATATCCTCGTCTTTACCACAATGTATCCTCGATACCCTAGTATACCAATAACTAATGTAAATCATATACATTATGATTTAATTCTCAAACTCAGTAAACAACGTACCATCCCACATCTCCAGAGATCACAATTATAATCATTTCTATACGAATTATAAACGAATGAAAATGAAACCAGTCATTAAGTATTATAAACTGAGCAAGTAATAACTTGCCTCGATATCGATACGATGATAATGAAGCCATTACCAAGTTCCTTACCTTCGTCTACAAGCTCCTCGAACCTGACCATAGTAATTCACGAACATCCTCGAACTCGACCGCAACATATGATTCTAATCAACGACCAATTCTTATTGTAATAATCGATAACAACAAGTTTGATAACAATCAACAATCGATTTAACCAATCAACAAACTCAACGGTTTCCACAATATCCCGATTAAGCACAAATCCAAACAATCCAACTCGAATAATTATGAACTCATAATCCACAATATATTTTACGAACACTGTCTATTGACTTAGCATACGTTATTCACATTACGTAGCGTGCGCTAATATCCAGAACATACTATACGGATGTAAGACTTTAAGATTTACGCACGCTAAATATTCTAGTTAATACCTTGCGATCGTGAATATTGAAATATGGATGCAAATAATCATACTCGGATATTAACCATATTTATTAAGTTTTCTTGCCCTGAACACAATTATAAAGAATTCAATCCGTTCGATACGTATTTGTATTATAATAAAGTAGGACTGACTCAATCATAGTTCAATAAATACATTAATTTTAGTGGCTGAAAATATGAAAACAAAAACTTAATTATTTACATATGTCACTCAGTTCCAAAATACACAAACTTTTATCGAAAAATAACCTTCATGTTAAAAGATATACATATTCAAATTAGGCAACTCGATCAACTTTCAAAAGAAATGTTGCTGGAAATGACTGATACGAACAGGGCTGACTCAGTGTAAAATGGCTCGTATTATCCAAGTATTACGACACAATAGTTATGGTATAAACTTCATTTATACTTCTATGTATTTTTTTTACAAAATACTGGAGACGGGTTTGTGAAATAACTTACAGCTTGTGGGATAATCGAGTTCAAATGTGGCAAACCCAGTCTGGAATTCACATACTCTCTGGGGAATTCTGCCAAACACCTACTAGACGTCTCCTGGAATAGGATGCTAAGATTCGCTGGGTTTTTGATTGTTTTGGAAGACTTACAAATTTCTAAACTAAAATAGAAAAATACAGTTTTGAAGAGGTAGATATTTTCGATGGATATTGACAAACGAAATGAGACAATAATGAACATAACACTGATCTTAACAGGTTCAAAGTTCGGTAGTCAGTCAAAAAATGCATCATGACTGGGCATCATGATCGACGACTAGTCCCTCGCGCGCGCGGGAATCTCGGATGCCTGTCGGGTTCTGACGCACGCAGTGACGTATGGTGCCCTGCAGCTGGCACTCTTTCACTAGTTCGATCATAACTTCTTTGTTCGGACTCAGATTGACTCGCCGTTTGAACCGTTGGAAAGCTAACTCAATTATCTACAATACTTCTAATTTTCAGGATTTTTAAACGTCTCAAAAATCCATGATGATTTTTTCAAAGTTGATACTTATCCACGACACTTCCAGGAAAATATCCAATTTTATTTCTATTAAAACTTTCGGTGTTCCGTTCTTATGTAAAATAGTCCACGACCTCAAATATATCACTGATACGTCCAAGTAAATTTATAATCTCATATTTAGTCCCGATAATTTCTCTAATTCTCGTTGAATAATTTATCGAAGAATACAACGTTGGCCACCGTCACATTCTTACCAATAATTATTCGATGATATTAGAAAATACTACCTGACGTATTACTCTCGTTTACTCAATATTACATCCAGAACCAAAAAAAATATTCATATTACTAGTATTCCAACAAGGTCACGATAAAATATTATTCTAAAATTCAGGATTTTACAGTTGAGGCATCCAAGTGTTTTCAATCAGGAGGTGCAAGGCAGTCAAGAGAGTTGCAACGGCCATGGGTTTCCACTGGTTGGAAGCTATTGTAACTAGGCAAAATTCATTGTAATCTTTATCACTAGTTGACAGTTATAGTGAATTTATCTCCAATTGGTTTGGAGAGAAGTGGATTAGTAGAGGATTACCCCACCACTGAAACCACTATAAGTGCCTGCGTGTTTTACTACATTGAACATCATACTTACCTGCTGCATACATATTTATTGTTCCATTAGTTAGTTATCTGCAGAGAACATTAAGTTACCGTCATTAGCTGTGTCTTCCGCATATCTGTCTACAGACAACTTTAAGTCATCTGTATTTATCACACCTGAGAAACTCACCTTACTTTCAGGAAAGAGTTTCAGTAAGTCTATTCACCCCCCTAGACTTATTCCTGACGACTTGTGACCTACAGATATGCCCGTCAATAATGGATTCTTCTTCATAGATATGGAAGATGTCTATGAGGTAGACATTTTCAAGAGCAGATAGGTGAAGTAACAGGGAATAAAGCAAAGAAATTGCATAAAGTATGTAGACAAGTTGATAAAGACTCGTTAATTTACAAAAGGCATAAAAAGTCTATGGGAGCAAACTACTATCCTTTTATAGGGTATAGGGAAGATTAGATTTACAGTGAATGGTCAGATTTAAGGGATGGGAACCGTCTTTTGAAAGAACATACAGGATGGATTTATATGTAACTTCTACGTCTAATCCATCAGTTTTGAAATGATGGCCGGTACCACTTCTGACAGTTGGTCTTCCACTATTGCACAAAACGACGGTTTGGATTTTGAAATCACGGTATTTGAGGCAATAAAGTCGTGGTGTCTTTAAAACTATTAAAGCATAAAATATTTTAAATTTTAATAGAGCACGTGGATTAAAAATAGTTTACTGTGAGAAAGTATATGAATTAGATATTATTATAATATTAATTGATATTCTACAGTGTATGTGCTGTATCCGCAAAAAGACAGCGTTCCCCCTTAAAATGTACATATAAGATTTAATTCTTACAGCAATATTTGGATTAATACTGTATTCATGGGTCGTACTGTATTCCCCCTTAATTAATGCACACATCAGCTGTAGGAATGTTTTATGCCTTCTTTTTCCTACAGTAGGATCTGACTTGTTCTGAGTGTACATTAATCAAAGTGGATACTGTATTCTTGGGTCTTACCGCATTCTCCCTCAATTGATGAGTATAATGTAAAACTTAGAGGGAGTCAGGCTGTAACATTCACAATTCCTGGCGAAGCATGCAAAATCTGGTTGTGCTGAGAGGTTTTGTAAAGATGTCGGCTAACTATATGTCTGTATAAATCTTCTTAATCCAAAAATCTTTATTCTCAACATGATTCCTGATAAAATGATGCTTCATATCAATATGCTTAGTTCGCAAGTGCAATACAGGGTTGTGCATGATTGTAATTGCACTCATACTATCACACATGATTGAAGTCTCTATGGCGCTGATTCCATAATCTTGTAACTACTGTTGCATCCAGAGAATCTGCATACATCAACTTCTACCTGCATAATATTCCGACTCAGCTGTAGAAAGCGAATTGGCTAATTGATTCTTACTGAACAATGACACAAGTCTAGGTCTAAGAAAGTGATTAGTACCACTTGTACTCTTCTATCCAGCTTACAGCCTCTGAGATCCGAGTCGCTGTAGCCTCCTAAATCAAATCCTCATTCCTTAGGATACCACAATCTTATATCGATTGTTCCTTTCACGTACTCAAGGATTCGTTTGGCTTTGGTGAAGTGCGACTCCTTAGGTGATACATGATACCGAGCACACACTCCTACAACAAATTGGATATCAGACCTGCTAACCGTTAGGTATAAGAGTGATCCTATAAGTTTCTTGTAGAGTGATTGATCAACTAGATTTCTAGCTTCTTCAGCACTAATTTGGGTGGAAGTGCTCATAGGGGTGGACGAGGACTTGGAGTTGTTCATCCCAAATTTGTTGAGCAGCTCCTCCCTGTACTTTTCCTGGTTGATGAATAATCCTGTAGGCAATTGCTTAACCTGCAATCCTAGAAAATAGCTTTCTACCATCATACTCATTTCAAATTCACTTTGCATGAGATGTTAGAACCTTTGACATAGAGCGAGGTCAGTTTAACCAAATATAATATCATCGACATATATTTGTACCATTAAAAGATCATCACCTTCTTCTATCTTAAACAGGGTCTTATCCACTGTGCCTTTCTCAAACCCATTGTTGATTAGGTACAGGTATATGGTTTCATACCAGGCTCTAGGTGCTTGCTTAAGTCCATACAGAGCTTTTCGTAGCCTGTATAATAGGTCTCCACCTTCAGTATTGATAAACCCTGGTGGTTGTTCAACATACACTTCTTCAGCGAGATCTCTATTCAGGAATGCACTCTCAACTTCCATTTGATATACTATAAAGTTCTTATGGGCGGCGAATGTAAGGAATATCCTGATGGCTTCTAGTCTGGCTACAAGGGCAAACACTTAATTGTAGTCTATGCCTTCTTCCTGTATGTAGCCTTGAGCGATTACACGGGATTTGTTTCTTATAATAAGGCTATTCTCATCTTTCTTGTTTCTAAATTCCCATTTAGTTCTAATTACAGCTTTATGATTTGGTCTAGGTACAAGATACCATAGATTGTTTCTTTCGAAACCATTTAGCTCTTCTTCCATATAAGTGATCCATTGTGAATTATTCAAAGCGTCACTGGTCGAAAGAGGTTCGGCTTGGGCTAAAAATACAGCTAGAGTTCACATAGCTAGTCTCCTAAGTTCGGCTTGAGATTGCCATACAGGAAATTTTAACTTTTCAGAATCTGTCTCTTCTTGTGCACAGAGTACAGTTCCTTGTGTACTCTGTATTGTTCTACGGGTGGTTACACCAGCATCGATATCTCCTATAATCAACTCCTGGAGGTGATATCTCAGCCATATCCTCTCAGGTTCTAATTCGGCATCCCGTGTTGTGTCTTGTGGTGCTGGATTCTCGGCTTCAGCTTGTACAACATTAGCTTCGACTACTTCTGACCTTACAGCGGCGGGATTGATTTCTAAGTCCACGATAGGTTCTATTGGAGTTTGGGGATCATCAATGGAGAGTGTTTGGATGTTATAGGTTATTCCTTCTACTCCTGTCGAGTCATAGTGGGGTTCATCGAATACTACATGGACATATTCCTCTATTGTCAGCTTCCTTTTGTTAAATATCCCGAAAGCTTTGCTAACAGAGAAGTATCCTACGAATATACCTTCATCCGACTATTCGTTGAAGGTCTTGATTTGATCATTCCCATTGTTTAGAACATAACACCTGCATCCAAAAATGTGAAAGTATGCAACCATTGGAGTTTTATTATTCCATACCTCATATGCTATTCTGTTGTGATGCTTGTTGATGATACAGCGGTGTTGGGAATGCTTTGCATCTAGCATCCTCACCTTCGACTCGGGAGAACGTAAATGGCCGGGCTTAACATCCCGACCCGCAGCATCCTAGTGGTGCAGCTCCTCATGTCCGCCTGTTGCTTAGTACGGGGCTCTGCACTGCCACTAGAAAGTGGTTAAATGAACTGATTTGGAATACTCATACCAATAAGATGCATCTTTTTTTCTGGTAGCCATTTCATAGAAACTCCAAAATTGAGCATGCTTGGCCTGGAGTAGTTATGGGATGGGTGACCCCCTGGGAAGTTTCTTAGTTGCGCGTGAGTGAGGACAAAGCGCGCTAGAAAAGACTCGTGTTGGTACAGTGAGGACAGTCTTCATCATTTTTAGGGACCAACAATTGGTATCGGAGCGATTGATTCTAAAAAGAATCAGCCGTATTTTTGATTGAATCAGATCCATAAATCACTTATTTTTATTAAATAGTCATTTTCGTCCTTATACTCTCATCTGGATTCATCATTGATCAATAAAGTTTCTATGTTTTCTATTAACAAATTTGATGATTGGAGAATTAGGATGGAGGCTCATCTTGCACCAATGCACGAAGAAATGATTTTTGTCATACAGGATGGCCCCATAAAGATTATGAAGGTAAATCCAACCCCAAGGATTGAAGGCCAGGCTCATGTAGAGATGCTTGAAAAAGAGCGCGAACAATGGACTTCTGACGAAAGAAAGCGCGCCTACCTCGACAATATTGCGAAGAATGCGCGTGAGTGACCCCCTGGGAAGTTTCTCAGGTGCGCGTGAGTGAGGACAAAGCGCGCTAGAAAAGACTCATGTTGGTACAGTGAGGACAGTCTTCATCATTTTTAGGGACCAACAATTGGTATCGGAGTGATTGATTCTAAAAAGATTCAGTCGTATTTGTGATTGAATCAGATCCTTAAATCACTTATTTTTATTAAACAATCGTTTTTGTCCTTATACTCTCATATGGATTCATCATTGATCAATAAAGTTTCTATGTTTTCTATTAACACACATTTGATGATTGGAGAATTAGGATGGAGGCTCATCTTGCAGCAATGCACTAAGAGATGATTTTTGTCATACAAGATGGCCCCATAAAGATTATGAAGGTAAATCCAGTCCCAAGGATTGAAGGCCAGGCTCATGTAGAGATGCTTGAAAAAGAGCGCGAACAATGGACTTCTGACGAAAGAAAGCGCGCCAACCTCGACAATGTTGCAAAGAATGCGCTATTTGTTACCCTTGACAAAGGCACATTCTCTAAGGTAAAGAGCTGTAAATCAGCCAAGGATATCTGGGATAAACTCAAGTTAATTTTTGAGGGAACTGATCTCTAAAAAGAAAACAAAATTTCAAAATTAACTCAGCAATTCGAATCTTTTGAAATGAAACAAACTGAAACACTTGAGGAACTTGACCTCAGATTCACTGGCATCGTTAATGAACTTGAAGCATTAGGCAGAATTTATACTCCAAGGGAGAAAAACCTAAAAATTTTTAGATCACTCCCTGCCCGATGGGACATTAAGACCACAACTATGCGTGCCTCATGCAATCTTAGTGAAATATCTACTTTTGATCTCTTTTCTGACCTTAAAGCATTTGAGTACGATATAGACAGGAGAGAGAAAGCTGAAGAATCTCCCGCCAGGACTACAGCCTTAGCCGCTGTATCCAATCGAAGATACAGCATGCCGAGCTCATCAAAGCCCACTCATAAGAATGCTGACAACGACGATGACATCCTATCGCAAGACGAAATGGCGCTCCTCATGCATAAGTTCAAGAAGTTTATCAAGCAATCGAGAAAAAATCCATACATGTCCAAGCCTGTACACAAGGTAAGTACTGAAACTTCCTCTGGTGATGCTAACCTATGTTATAATTGCAGGAAACCTGTACATTATGAAAATAAATGTCCCCATCCCAAAGTTCAAAGGTTGCCGGAAGCCGGGCAACAAGAAAAGGATGAAAGAAGACGTGCTTGGAAAAACAAGCTCAAAGCCCTGATTGGTGAATCAGAAGCCGCCCCTGCTCCATCTAAATCCAAAGAATGTCTTCAGGTAGTCACTGACAGTGATTCATCTAATGATGCTTTCGAAGATAAAGCCTATATGTGCTTTATGGCCAAGGACATTCTGGAAGATGAAGACAGCGATGATGTGGTAAGCTCAACTTCAGCTATTCCCTCCAATGCATCTCATACTTTTGCAAACATGATTAATGAATTTAAGATCATTCAAATGGCCCATGAGACGTTGAAAAATGAAAACATACAGCTCCAACTTTCTAACTTAGAGATGGAAGAAGAAAACGAATTTGTGAAAGTAAATTACGAAAATATGTTTATTAATTGTGAAAACATCAAAGTCGAGTCTGAAAAACTCATGGAGAGCAATCATCAACTTGCTTATGAACTAAGTGAGACTAAATCTCATAGTGAAAGTAATACAAATGATTTTGTTCTGCTTCAAGTCAAAGTAAAAACTCTCGAAAAACGAGAAGGAGAACTTGAGACCATTATGAAATCTTTCGAGAAATCATCCAAAACAATGGAAGAAATTCTAAGCACTGGGCAACATGCTCATGATAAAAGTGGCTTAGGATACAACTCATTTTCCAATAAAGGGAAAACTAGTACTGTGTTCGTCAGGGGAGTGGAACTCATTCCTGTACCGGAAGAAGTTCTGAATCATGTCAAGGAACCCGTTGCACCGCGAACAGCAAAAGCTGCCATTCCACCACCTCAGTCCTATTCCAGACAGAGGAATCACCAGCAATTCAAACCTATAAGGCGTATCCAATAGCATGCTCCCCGAGCATATCAGCAGCGCCAACATCCATTCAGAAGGAAGGCTATATCCAAATACCAAAGGCCCGCACGACAGTACTTTCAGCACGCCTAGGTATTGGATACAGGAACCTCGTCACTCATCGTGATAGCAAGTTTCCGTACAGTATCGACAATATCATTGAGAATCCAACTAGAGACCCAGAAGGCAAGCTGTTAGGCCGAAAAAAATGGCTCCACCTCCAAGACAGCATTTGTACTGGACTAATAATAACCCTGAATTTTACATGCATAATAATTATAATGGTTATAGCAACTACGTATATGCTCCACGTAGAAATCGCAATTATGGACCTAAACCATGCTACAGTGAACCTATTGCTGTCAGGAAAATCTGGGTACCTAAAGGCACTAACATTCACGGACCCAACAATCAAAGGGGACCTAAATCTACCTAATTTGTTTGCTACAGGACATTCTGGAGAAGGACATCTGGTACTTCGACAGCGGATGATCCCGGCACATGATAGGAGATAAAAGCAAGTTATCAGATTTCGTAGAAGGTTGCGGTCCAAAAGTGCGTTTCGGTGATAAATCTAAATGAAGAACAAGAGGGAAGGGAACCGTACTTGTCGGAAAATTCAAAGTCACCGATGTAGATTATGTTGAAGGCTTACAATAGTATTAGCCAGTTCTGTGACAAATAGTTCTCGATGAAATTCTATATATATCACTGTAGAGTCAAGAACATCCTGACCAAAGAAGTTGTGCTCACAGGAAGCAGATCAGGTAATATGTATATTGCTGACTGGATGCCTACGAGCTCCACAATTCCTTGTTTTGTTACCAAAGGCACTGCAGATCTAAGCTGGTTATGGCACAAAAGGATGTCACACATCAACTTCAAGACTATCAACAAACTCTCCAGACAGGGAATGGTTAGATGATTGCCAAATGTTTCATTCCAGAAAGACAGCGTTTGTAGACCCTGTCAGAAAGGCAAGCAAATCAAGACCACTCTAAAAAGCAAATTCTACCTTTCAACCTACAGAGTGTTGGAAATGCTACATATGGATCTCTATGGTCCCGTAGACCCGGTAAGTTTGGGAGGTAAGAAATACTGTCTCGTTATTGTTGATGATTATTCCAGGTAAGCTTGGAAAATTTTCCTAAGCAAGAAGAAGGAAACAACATCAAAGCTCCCCGAGCACATGAGAAAGCTTCAAAATGAAAAAGGGTCGAGTATCGTGTCCATTCGTTCCGACAGAGGTACATAATTCACTAACCGCTTTATAGAGCAATACTCTTCGGAAAATGGGATACAACACGAATACTCAGCTACCCGTAGACCTCAACAAAATGGTGTTGCCGAGCACATGAAGGAAGCAACAAGGACAATGATTGCCGCAAGCAAGTTGCGACAGCGTTTCTGGGGCAAAGCCACCAATACAGCGTACTACACACAAAACTGATGTATCATCAACAAGCATCACAACAAAACAGCATATGAGGTATGGAACAACAAAACTCCACTAGTTTCATACTTTCACATTTTTAGATGCAGATGTTATGTTTTGAACAAGGGTAAGGATCAACTTAGAACCTTCGATGAGAAATCGGATCAAGGGATATTTGTAGGATATTCCCCTGTTAGCAAAGTTTACAGGATCTTCAAAAAGAAAGCTAACAATTAAGGAATCAGTTCATGTAGTGTTCGATGAATCTCACCATGATCCTTGTTGGCCACTAAGTATACAAGATACAGCTTGGAGAGTGTTTTAAACAACAAGCTGTACGGTTTTCAAATCTGAGTGCGTAGCGGAAGTCTTGACAAAGTAAGTTTCTGTAAATACAGCAACTAGATATGAAATGTATACTTAAAGATAATCACAAATATTAAAACAGTAAATGCAGAAGATAATTGACACAGTAATTAAAGTGGTTCGAGGTAAACCCCTATACGTCCACTGGTCCTCCACACAGGAGTAAAAATGTTTATTATAAATACTATGTACACAACTACGTATTTATAGTCAAACCTAATCAGTATATCGTTCACACAGATTGAGATAATGATTTGAGCCTTCAACCATTCACACAGATTGGTTTGAGCTTTCACTTGACTGGCTTCTTCACACACAGTTCCGAAGCTTTGTCTTTTCAATGCAGGTCTGTCACACACAGTTCGGGAAGAGCAAGGTTTCTCAGTCCACATAGGGTTGATGGGTTTGTTCAAGGGTTAGAACAATATTTGAACAACAACTTTGCCTTTCTGAGCTTTTAGCTGTTGATGTGTTGTTCACGGTTTTGAGCAATATATATCTCTTCTTTCAGAACAGCAGAATGCCTTGGGAGATATGTTTGCTATGAATATTCTTGTAAGCGCTTGTTTTACTTGCGTATAAATTCGATCGTTTGCGTGTGTGCATAGATCTTCAAAGGCTGGGGATATATATAGCTTTCAGAAATATATCCGTTGATATAAATCCATTGAGCAAGATTCCATTCCAACGGGATGATGTGTTTGAATAAAATCATAACTAATAATTGACGTGTGTGCTAGATTGAAGATCTCTGACGACTTTATATTTAAATACTTTATCCTTTAGTATTTAAATATATCTTCTCAAACGGGACTTTGACTTAGTGAATAGCAATGATTCCTTCTTGTCCTGTTTGGATGCTGTATGGAATGATAGTTGTATTGTCGATTCGATACAGCTTCAATACTTAGTCTTTATAAGACTCCTTTGCTGTATGATTTGATTCTGTAAGCTTGGGCTACGAGAAGTCTTCGATACAGGTTGATATCTTTTGATCAGCTTTTCGATACAACTGCTTGTTGTATGCTGAATTGGCATATTTGTCAAAACATTCTGTCTTGATCTTTTCGATATAGGGATTGTTATCCCAACAATCCTACAGGAGTAGAAGACCTTTCTCAGAACATCCAACAAATTTCCATCATAGATCCACCAACTCCTATCGAACCTGTCGTTGACCTAGAAATCAACCCCGCAGCTGTATGCACTGACGTAGATGAAGCCGATGATGTACAAGCTGAAGCCGAAACTTCAACAACTCAAGATATAGTAAGGGACCCTGAATTAGAACCCGACAGAAGATGGTTGAGAGATCACCCGCAAGAGCTGATCATTGGAAACATTAATGCTGGTGTTTCTACCCGTAGGAGAATACAGAGTACACAAGGGAATGTACTATGTGCGCAAGAAGAATGTGATACTGAGATATCACCATTTCCTGAATGGAAATCTCAATCCGAGATTAGAAGACTCAATATATGCACTATTGCTGTATTTTTAGCCCAATCCGAACCTGTTTCTACGAAAGAAGCTCTCAACAATTCTCATTGGATCACATCTATGGAAGAAGAGCTTAACGGTTTCGAAAGAAACAATGTATGGTATCTTGTACCCAGACCTACGCATCAATCAGAATTGTAACCAAATGGGTATTTAGAAACAATAAGGATAGAAATGGACTCATTATCAGGAATAAATCCCGACTAGTCACCCAAGGCTACAGACAGGAAGAAGGCATAGACTACGATGAGACATTTGCCCCTGTAGCCAGACTAGAAGCCATTAGGATATTTTTAGCCTTTGCCGCCCATAAGAACTTCATTGTATATCAAATGGACATCAAAAGTGCATTCCTAAATGGAGACCTCGCTGAAGAAGTATATGTTGAACAACCACCAGGGTTTGTCAATCCAGAAGGCGAAGACCTAGTATACAGGATAAGGAAAGCACTGTATGGACTTAAGCAAGCCCCTAGAGCATGGTATGAGACCCTATCCCAGTATCTAACCTATAATGGATTCGAGAAAGGTGTTGTGGACAAGACCTTGTTCAAAATACAGGAAGGTGATGACCTCCTGGTGGTTCAAATCTATGTAGATGATATAATATTTGGTTCAACTAACCTTGCTTTATGTCAAAGGTTCTCTCATCTCATGCAAAGTGAATTTGAAATGAGTATGATGGGAGAACTTAGTTATTTCCTAGGTGTGCAGGTAAAGCAGTTGCCTACAGGGATTTTCATCAACCAGGAAAAATACAGCAAGGAGCTTCTCAACAAATTTGGAATGAATACTTCCAAATCATCGTCAACCCCCATGAGCACTTCCGTGCAAATTAGTGCTAATGGAGCTGGAAAACCGGTTGATCAATCACTCTATAGAAAGCTTATTGGCTCCCTCCTATACCTAACGGCTAGCAGGCCTGATATCCAGCTTGTTGTGGGAGTGTGTGCGCGATATCAAGTATCACCTAAAGAATCACACTTCGCAACAGCTAAACGAATCCTGAAATACGCCAAAGGAACAGTCGATGTAGGATTGTGGTATCCTAAAGAAGGCGGATTCGATTTAGTTGGCTACAGCGACTCGGATCTCGGAGGTTGCAAGCTTGATAGGAAGAGTACAAGTGGAACTTGTCACTTTCTTAGTCCTAGACTTGTATCTTGGTTTAGGAATAAACAATTGGCTAACTCGCTTTCAAGAGCTGAATCAGAATACTATGCTACTGGTAGTTTCTGTATGCAGATCCTTTGGATGCAACAACAGCTGTCAGACTATGGAATTGAAGCCAAAGAAACGCCGATTATGTGCGATAGCACGAGTGCGATTGCTATCACTCACAACCCTGTATTGCACTCTCGCACCAAGCATATTCACATGAAGCATCACTTCATTAGGAATCATGTTGAGAACAAGGATGTTCAGCCGGAAAAAGTTCATGCAGATATCCAGTTAGCCGACATTTTCACCAAGCTTCTCGACACAGCAAGATTCTGCATGTTTCGACATGAATTGGGATTGCTACAGCCTGACTCCCTGTAAGTTTTTAATGCTTTAACTCAGCAAATTGAAGGGGAATGCTGTAGGATCCAAGAATACAGTATCCACCGTTAGTTATCTGTACACTCAGTCCATCAGAACAGCACTGTAGGAACCAAGCAATATAAATTATCCTACAGCTGAAGTGTGCAATAATTAAGGGGGAATACCGTACGACCCAAGAATACAGCATTAATCCGAAAGTTGTTGTATTGAATTGAAACTCGTATGTACCTTTTAAGGGGGAACGCTGTATATTCGTGGATACAACACATATAATGGGAAATCAATTATCATGTTATTTATATTAAAATATTTTATGTCCATGTGCCCTGTTGTCATTACAATCCATTTGCATTAAATGCTTTACACGACATCTGGACATTGGTATCTTCAAGCCGCGATGTTTTCAATTTATTTTATTAATTGTACACCGCCGTTTCAGGCAATAAGGGTAATTTGAAAAGTCATAAGTGGGACGAGCTCCTATTTTAAATTAGTTGGATAAGTTGTACCGGTTACACTCAGTCCAATCGTGATCCTCCATTTTAATCAAACGGTTCCCATCCCTTAAATCTGACCGTTCAGTCTCTGAAAACCCTTCTTCGCCGCCTACTATAAAAGGAGTGAAAATGCCATTTGAGACTCTTTACACTTTCTGCATATTGTAAGAGTTCTTGAGCATACAGCCTACAAGTTTTCTGTGTTTACTGCATTTTTGCTTGAAACCTTTTTAACTTTTCTTCGAGTATCATCAATGGCATCTTCTCAGACCTCTTCCATCTCTCTCAAGAAAACATCCAACATCATCGACGGACGGATCTTTTCCAGATCTGTCTTGCTTGAACGTGTTCATGCCGAAGTGGATGACGTTGAATCGATGGAATACGTCATCACTAGGATTCGTCAACAAGGCCTCTATCGCCTTGGCATCCACTCTGCTGAACAATTTGATGTTCATCTGGTTGAGGAGTTCTACCTCAATGCTGCTGTTCGTTTCCTTTCACAGGCCCAGGGAGGACATGTCGCTGACATCACAGCCGTCGTTCGCGAAGTTGAGATCCGCGTTAACCAAGAGCTACTCCAGAATATCTACAGGCTACCTGCTGATGGTCTGTCAATGGAAGATCTTGAGACGTTTGGGTCCCAGGAACTGTTAACCGCTTTCTATGGCTTGTTCACCAGTTCATCCTCAGTTGAAACGGTTCACACCTCTTGCCATAAGAAAAATTTCAATTTACCTTTTGTATACTTACATGATTTCTGTTGTCGTATTATTGAGAACAGAACAGGTGCCTTTGAGATGTGCACAAATCTTAGGTTTAGGATGATGGTTGCAATAATGACCTGTGAGAAGGTCAACTGGTGTCAAATCATCCTCAAACGGTTGCAGGAAGAAGTTTCTAAGCCTGCTTCACAGAAGAAATCCTTTGGTCTGCTGTTGAACTATATTCTGACCAAATACGGTGTTCCGCAAGATGAAAAAGCCAAGAAGATCACTTCTCGTATTTATATGGGAAGCATCCGACCCACCGTCTTCAGGAAACGACCCCTCATTGCTAACAGGCCCTACGTTCGCAATTTGACGCTTTCTGCTGATCCAAGGGACGTATCTTCGAAGTCTCATAGCGAGGAGACTTCAAGGAAGAGAAAAATATCTCACAGCAAAACTCCAGTTTTCGTTGAGAAGCCGAAAAGGAAGCTAAGGAGGCTTTCAAAAGTTAAGGCCATAGAAATCTCCAAGGATGTTTCTTCCGTGGCTCAACCCTCTGAACAACTCCCCCAGGGGCCAACCCCTGTGGAAGAGATGCCTGCTATTGTCGATATAGTAGATCCCGAGCCTTTGGCGGCTATGACGGATGCTCAGACATCTGCCAACATATAAGACTCTAGCGAGTCGGCTACCACTTTGGAGTCAATAGCTACTTCTCCTATACGGGATCCCACACCCGTTCAGGATCCATCTCCCATCAGAGTACCAACCCCTGTAAGGAATCCCTCTCCGATACAGGATTCCACACCTGTAGAGGAACCCATGCCTACAGCGAACCCGGTCATTGTACGCAGCCCCTCCCCGGACACACTTATTAACAAAACCTTACTACATGTGCAAATCGAACAGGCTTACGAACAGTTTGTCCACTGGAAGAGTTACAGACTTGCTCCGTACGAAACCCTATACAACTGGAGCGAATGGAGGAACGAATAAAAATTTGTTTTGCAAGTGACGGACACTCCAGATATTGTTGTCCTGATCCAATGGGTCAACCTATGCCTTAAAGAGATTATTGAGAGCCATCTATTTGAAAAAGCCGAGGCATGAAAGAAAGGTAAAGCTAAGTCCGTGGAATCTCCCGAAAGTCCAAAGTCAGATCCCGACTCAGACACTGATGATGATGCCCTACAGACTGGTCTAAGAAAGAGTCGCGAAGAACCTGAATTTCAGATGGGTGCAGGAACTTCAAGTCAACATCAATCTCCTCCCCATCAACAAGACACTGTTCCCGACAATGAGGATTCAGCCCCTCATGTCGTGGAGGAACAATCTGTTTTGAAACAGGCACCCGAGCCTGCCGCCGCCCAAGTAGAAGAAGAATCTAGCGCCATCCAGCAGGAGGAATCAGTCCCTCTGCAGAAGCAGGCAGAAGCTGAGAAACAACAGGAGGAATCAGTCCCTCATGTATCCATGTCTTCAGAACCCACTTCAGCATAGGAGGATGCAGCACCCGCTATCGCCGAGCCCGAATCTAATACTCACGCACCCTCAACCGCCTTGGAATCCGATGACGGTATAATACCTGAGGATGTCCAGCTCAATTCACGTCCCAATGTGAATTTTAGACGGTTGAACGGAGTTGAGGATTTTGCACAGCCAGACCCTCCTAGGACTGCCACAAGAAAAGAGCAGTTACATGCTCATGGCCTCTAAACTGTTTTCATACAGGATGACTTCAATACCTTGTACTCTTTGGAAAAAGGTCTTGATTGGCTACACACATCTGCCGTCGAAGAAATGACATGACTGAAGCACGAAGTCTCCCGGGTGGTAGAAGCCTTTACTGTCTTGCCACACGTCTTCAAGCAGGCACTGACCCAATTGTAAGAAAAACAGGAGCAGATCCTGAGAGAAGAGCAATCAAAGCTACGCGTGTCTGAGGCTAAGACAACATCTGCTCTGATCAAATCCGGTTCCCAACTTCGAGCCCACGACAAGAAAATTCAAGATATATTGCAGGTGCTCTCCTCCCTTGTTGAGAAAATGACTAATATTGAGACGAAACAGGATGTTGCGTTGCAAATCGTGGAACGCCTTGATGAAAAGGTGTCATACCTTGATGACACCAAAAAGGGGGAAGAATCGAGGGAAGCTGCTAGGAGAACGAAGCTGGAGCAAGAGAAAGAAATGTTAGCTCCTTTTTAAGACTCCATCACTGCTGATATAGCCCGTATCACATCTCCAAATCTTAGGATACAATGAGAGCGACCAGAATTCTAGGATCCTAAGTATCCTTGGAAAAGTCCGAAAGCCGCAAGCTATGGACCTCCCAGCCGACCGACATCCTACTGCTAAAGAGATCAAGAACTGGAGGAGAAATGAACTGCTAAGAAACTTTGTTGTTCTTATTATGGAATCCTCATTATTAAACATATGCAGGATGGTAAAAGAAGCCGCAGAGGAGTTCAAGAAAAGGCTGGAAGAAGGAACGCTCCCGCTATAGCTGCAGATGAAATCAAAGCACAAGAATGGTGACTGGTTACCCATCCAGAGGATTGGATCATAGTCTTCGATAAATCATATGAAGGTCGAGCCATATATCTGAAGCGAGACAGGGACGCACATCAAAACTGGTGGAAGGGTACCAAGAATGACCCTAAAAGGCCATGGAGGCATTCAGACTACAGAAGTTAGAATTTCCTTGTATTATTTTTTTTGTAATCTTATTTTCAGAACAGGAAAATTATGTACTCTTCGTTTGATATCAATAAAATTTTTGCCTGTCTTGAAAGATTACAACTCGTAATCTACTATGTTATTGTATGTTACAAACACTTAAATTCATACTTGCTGTATTCATATATGAAACTTATCTTAATACATAAACTATAAAGAACTTGTCTGCAAACAGTTCATAGTTTAAGTTGTATGTATCTAGAATACAATGTGAGATTGTGCATGCGCACCAATCATAAGTTTAAACATGTATCAATTTTAAAAAAAAAACTAAACTTGCCTGCGAGCAGTTCTTAGTATTAGGCTGAATGCTGAAGACCAGATCATTCGAACAGAAGACCAAAGAAGTCTGCACTACTTCAAGACGCTAAATGTCAAAGTTTTGGCATCATCAAGGATGTTTGGATAACATCATAAGGTTTTAAAAGGAAGACATTGAAGGACTTGGCCAATTATCAAAAAGGGGGAAATTATTGAGATAACAATCCCTGTATCGAAAAGATCAAGACAGAATGTTTTGACAAATATGCCAATTCAGCATACAGCAAGCAGCTGTATCGAAAATCTGATCAAAAGGTATCAACCTGTATCGAAGACTTCTCGTAGCCCCAACATACAGAATCAAATCATACAGCAAAAGAGTCTTATAAATACTAAGTATGGAAGCTGTCTTGAATCGAAAATACAGTTATCATTCCATACAGCATCCAAACAGGACAAGAAGGAATCTTTGCTATTCACTAAGTCAAAGTCCCGTTTGAGAAGATATATTTAAATACTAAAGGATAAAGTATTTAAATATCAAGCCGTCAGAGATCTTGAAACTAGCGCAAAATCCGGATCGTGTTTTATTCAAACACATCATCCCGTTGGAGCAGAATCTTGCTCAAAGGATTTATATCAATATATTTATGAAAGCTATATATATCCCCAGCCTTTGAAGATCTATGCACACACGCAAACGATCGAATTTATACGCAAGTGAAACAAGTGCTTGCAAGAATATTCAGAGCAAACATATCTCCCAAGGCATTCTGCTATTCTGAAAGAAGAGAGATACAGTGCTCAAAACCGTGAACAACACATCAACAGCTAAAAGCTCATAAAGTCAAAGTTGTTGTTCAAATATTGTTCTAACCCTTGAACAAACCCATCAGCCCTGTGTGGACTGAGAAACCTTGCTCTTCCCAAACTGTGTGTGACGGACCTGCATTGAAAAGACAAAGCTTCGGAACTGTGTGTGAAGAAGCCAGTCAAGTGAAAGCTCAAACCAATCTGTGTTAACGGTTGAAGGCTCAAATCATTATATCAATCTGTGTGAACGATATACTGATTAGGTTTGATTATAAATACGTAGTTGTGTACGCAGTATTTATAATAAATATTTTTACTCCTGTGTGGAGGACCAGTGGACGTACAGGGGTTTACCTCGAACCACTTTAATTATTGTGTCAATTATCTTCTGCATTTACTATTTTAATACTTGTGATTATCTTTAAGTATACATTTCATATCTAGTTATTGTATTTACAACAACTTACTTTGTCAAGACTTCCGCTACGCACTCAGATTTGAAAACCGTACAGCTTGTTGTTTAAAACACTCTCCAAGCTGTATCTTGTATACTTAGTGGCCAACATTAGGTCATATGCCATCAATTGGAAGTAATTCGAGAAGGATAAGGGTAACTTGGAGGTATGGGCAAACTTCTTAACCTACCTGTAATTGTTTTATTTGATATTAGAGCATCGCATTCATTTATTGCTAGAGCATGTATGGACAATCTTAACATTATTTTGGGTTGGTACTGCCACTTTAAGTGGGGTTGAATAGTGCGGTTAAGAACATAGAATTCTTTTGCGATTGCGGAAGCAATAAAGAGTGAAATTTAAAAGACATAGAGATATATAGAGATTCGGCAATGTGCCTACGTCCATTCTCCTTATCTTTTTTCTATAGGCTTAAGCTAAACATTTCTGCCTTGTATTCTATCGGTCAGAGGGAAACCGTTACAATATTGTCTTTATGCCAATCCAAGATAAACTGTTACAATCTTGTCTTTATGTAGGTCCAAGATAAACTATTTTTCTTTTCTATTGGATAAGGAATCAACCTCTCTAGCTTTCTATCGGTACTAGAAAAAACTCACTTGGATTTAGATTATGATTCTAATAATGATGTATCCATGATCTTAAATACACCGAATCAAATCTACTATCCTTTATTTTCTCTCGTGTATGGTTAAGTGAATTAAACACTCGGACTATTATCAATTAAGCTCGATTACAAAAATAATAATGTAAATAATGATATCTGTTGTATATAAACTTTGCTTGAAGTTGTTGTTGAATAAAATATAATATCATCAACATAAATTTGTACCATTAAAAGATCTTCACCTTCAGGTGTCTTAAAGAGGGTCTTGTTCATTACACCTTTATCAAATCCATTGTTGATTAGGTACAGGGACAAGGTTTCATACCAGCCTCTAGGTGCTTACTTCAGTCCATACAGTGCTTTTCTTAGCCTGTATACTAGGTCTCCATTGTTAGTGTTGACAAACCCTTGTGGCTCTTCAATATAGACTTCTTCGATGAGGTCTCCATTCAGGAATGCACTCTTAATGTCCATTTGATAGACTATAAAATTTTTATGAGCGGTGAACGCTAGGAATATCCTGATGGCTTCTAGTCTGGCTATAGGGGCATAGATTTCATCGTAGTCTATGCCTTCTTCCTATCTGTAATATTGAGCAACTAGTCGGGATTTGTTTATTATGACAAGTCCATTTTCATCCTTTTTGTTTCTAAATACCCATTTAGTTCCAATTACAGCTTCATGATCTGGTCTTGGTACAAGATACCATACATTGTTTCTTTCGAAACCATTTAGCTCTTGTTCCATTGAAGTGATCCAGTAGGAATTATTCAGAGCTTCATTAGTCGAAACAGGTTCGGACTGGGATAAGAATACAGCTAGGGTACACATATCTAGTCTCCTAAGTTCGTCATGATATTTCCATACTGGAAATTGAGACTTTTCAGAATCTGTTTCTTCCTATGCACAGAGTACAGTTCCTTGTGTACTCTGTATTCTCCTACGAGTGGTTACACCAGCACGATATCTCCTATAATTAACTCCTAGGGGTGATCTCTCAGCCATCTCTTGTTAGGTTCTAACTCGAAATCCCGCGTTGTATCTTGTGGTGCTGGAGTCTCGGCTTCAGCTTGTACATCATTAGTTTCAACTACTTCTGATCTTACAGTGCTGGGATTGATCTATATGTCCATGACAGGTTCTATTGGAGTTTGGGGATCGTCAATAGAAAGTGTTTGGATGTTCTGGGTTATGTCTTCTACTCCTGTAGGGTCACAATGGGGTTCATCGAATACTATATGGATGTATTCCTCTATTGTCAGCTTTCTCTTGTTAAATATCCTGAAAGATTTGCTGACAGAGGAGTATCCTACTAATATACCTTCATCCGAATTTTCATCGAAGGTTTGAGTTTATCCTTACCATTGTTTAGAACATAACACCTGCAATCAAAGATGTGCGAGTATGCAACCATTGGAGTTTTATTATTCCATACCTCATAAGTTGTTTTGTTGTAATGTTGTTGATAATACAGCGGCTTTGTGTGTAGCATGCTGTATTTGTTGCTTCTCCCCAGAACCACTGCGGTAATTTTCTTGAGGCTAACATGGTCCGTGTTGCTTCTTTGAGCATCCTATTCTTTCACTCGGCAATGCCACTTTGTTGAGGAGTTCGACTGTTGAGTACTCGTGTTGTATTCTATTATCCATACAGTATTGCTCTATGAAGCGATTTGTGAATTCATTGCCTCTATCGGAATGAATGGACACAATACTAAGCCCTTTTCTCATTATGTAGCTTCTTTAGGTGCTCTGGCAACTTTGTGGTGGTATCTTTCTTTTTGCTTAGAAAGATTGTCCAAGCATACCTAGAAAAATCGTCAACAATAACAAGATAGTATTTCTTACCTCCCAAACTTATAGGGTCTATACGACCGTAGAGGTCCATGTGTAGCAAATCCAGTACCCTGTGGTTGTACAGGTATGACTTGCTTCTCAAGGTGGTCTTAACTTGCTTGCCTTTCTGACAGGGTCCACAGATGTTATTTTTATGAAATAGCACATCGGACAAACCTCTGACCATTCCCTGTCTAGCAAGTTTCTTGATAGTCTTGAAGTTGATATGCGAAATCCTTTTGTTCCATAGCCAGCTTTGATATGCAGTACCTTTGGCAACAAAACATGGAATAGTTGAGCTCGTGAGATTCTAGTCAGCAATGTACATATTACCTGATCGACTTCATGTGAGCACGACTTCCTTGTTCTTGATGTCCTTCACCCTACAATGATCTATATAGAATTTGACCGAGAACTGTTTGTCACAGAACTAGCTAATATTAAGTAGATTATACCGTAAGCCTTCAACATAGGCTACGTCGGTGACTTTAAACTTTCCTACAAGCAGGGTTCCATTCCCTCTTGTTCTTCCTTTGGATTTGTCACCGAATCATTGATAAGTGTCAGTTTTGTACACTTATCCATGGTTTGTATCGATAAAATTCACCCATAATAGAGCTAGTTTACTCGTTTTTTGCTTTTAATTAATTAGTTTTTTTATTTTAGTTTTATCGGATGATGATCGGATTAAATAACTGATTTACTCAAGAAATAACATGTTTATTAAATATTCTCTTTGTTGAATTTTGTTATATTCATGTTTTAGGGCTTTCCGAGACGAATTCTAGCTTTTCCGATTCAAAATCGTAGTTATATATCAAAAGTTATCATCCGAAGAAGATTTGGGGCAAAAACGCAAAGTCTGAGAAATTCTGGGCTGAAAACGTAACTCTCAAAGCAACCAGTGAACAAATTGACGAAGACAAGTTACGGCCGTAACTACAAAATGTTACAGTCGTAAGTCATCCAAGTTACGGCCGTAACTCCTTAATGTTACGGCCGTAACACTTGACAGATTGTTATGATTTGTCTAATTTTTTATACTTTTTATGTATTATTGAGGGGATGGCTGGCATTGATCCGATCTATTGTAATAATGCTGGAGTTTTGGAGCTATTAGATGACTTTAGGTGTATAAATAGACCCCTTGGATCCTTCATCATTTATCATTCATCTTATAATTTTCCATTTTTTGTAAACTTTTCTTTTTGTGTGAAGAACACACTTGTGTTCTGGAGTGATATTTATAAGTGTGGTATAGCATATGTTGTTCAGAGAGTTTATTGCTTCTATCTCCTTTATCTACTAAGGGAGTTAGGATCAATTCATTCTCTTGATTCAACTAATAATGACCACCAAAGCTTGTAATATGTATAATAAACCCTTCATGGGCTAAGTAACCTTTAGTTGGGATTATAAACAAGGTTAGTCATGTTATTTATGTTTGTATAAAAGATCTATTGTGAATTACTTATTATTGTATGTGATTTTCATTGTTTTAGCAATCTTTTTTTATTTGGCCAATAAATGACGATATTTATGGTCTTCATATGTTTCGAAAGAAAATATGTTTGATTAGATCAAATGATCTTCACTCTAAGTTGTTCTAGGGGATAGAAATATACCTCTAGTCCTTAGGTGATTCTTTGAGTTATTTTCATAAATCCTAATGCTATGTATTGAAGCCAATCAACATAGAAATATAGTGGATTGATTCAATATGTAAGGGGCGTTTTATAGTTCGAAAGAGAAACCGTCTTTTTAAGGAAAATCGAATCTACACAACATAATAAGTAAATTCATCTTATGATCTCCTATACATCTTTTATAACTAATGACGAACTAAGTTTGTAATCCCAACTATTTCATTTTATCGTTAATCAATCTATTATTATTACTATTTTATTATTTCCCTATAAGTTTAGAACTATTATTGCATTATCTTTGCAATTATTAAACAAAACTTTTTAATTGTGTGTTTCACTCATCTTAGCATCTATAAAAATAGACTAATAGTGTATAATTCAAATTATAACCAAACTTCCTTGTGGGATCGATAAACCGGACTCAAAAAGTCCACTTTACTACTTGATACGATATCGTGCACTTGCGATAGTTACACTAACAACGTGTCAAGTTTTTGGCGCCATTGCCGGGGAAGTATAAGTTATATTTGAAATCTTACATTGTAAACTATTTTTATAGGTACAAATTTCTCGACATTATAACTTAGTACTCAATTGTGTTTGTCCGATCAAGTGGCGGATAACGGTACTCCGTGACTATTAAAGTCGGATTTTTTAGTTTCCCACAACAACTGATATTTGTAGATATTTTCTTCAATTATTTTCATTGTCTTTTTATTTATTTATTTTTTATCATGGAAGAAACATTGAATAAAATCGAAAAAAGATTTCCCTTTCTGAGCAAAAATGTCATTTTAAAGATTTATAAGACGAGACTTGAAAGGATGAGGTTGCTTATGAATAAAAGCATACCTTTTGACATAAGATTAATAATCGAAGCCAAAGTAAGAATAGAGGGTGAATTCAAAGAAACACCGACTAGATTTTTACCAGGGCTAGGAAAAAGTTCATATGCCAAGAAATGATGAGCAAAGATGAAAGCAGTTTGTTATAAATGTGCTAGATGGAACTGTAATTTAAAATGTCGATCTTTAGGAATCCCATCTACAAACAGAGAAGATAAAATTCAATTCATTAAGGATGGTCTGAATAAAGAGAATTTAGATGATATCGAAATTTCTCTTGACACGCATCCTAGTGGACTCGTACATTACGGATGTTTGTGGAATAAATTCAAACCAGAATATGAACAACGTCTTGGGAATCTGACGTTAAAAGACCCTGTTTGCCAAATTGTAAGAAAATTGGATGGGAAGCTTCTCCCCGACTCATAGAAGGCGTTTAGGCCGTTTCTGAACGTAAAATCAGAGGAAGATATGAGTCACAATCACAACTACTGTACATACACGTAAGTATCTTTTATTTTTATCGTGTGGTGAGATTTTCTGAATAAAAAAGTGATACGCGATAAATGCATTCATTATTCTAATTGAGTAGTTGAAGCGCAATCAACGCAATCACAAACTTGTCAAACAATTTTTACCTTCTTTTTCTTTTATAAATAAACATTCTGCTTGTTTCTTTCATTCATCCCTCAAACTTTCACTTTTCTCTGTTTCTCTCTAAAAAATTTCTTTTCAAAAATGGAGTCATCATCTTCAACAAAAAAATTTAGCACAGTCTGCATTTTTGGTGGAGCTAGTTATGGAAAAGAGGCATGCTTTACTGAAGCAGCCCACAACTTGGGTCGTACCTTAGGAGAAAAATGCATTCATGTAGTTTACGGAGGAGGAAGTCTAGGACTAATGGGACGAGTGCCGTCGCCTATATGGAAGGAGTAAGAGTGTTGGGAATAATCCCAAAACCTCTGGCTGAAAGTAAAATCACTGGATCAACTATTGGAGATGAGTTTAGATCTGTAAATATGCAAGATCGCATAACTCACATGATAAATAATTCTGGCGCCTTTATCACCCTTCCTGGTGGTTTTGGCACCCTTGAGGAACTTTTTCATGTGGTTACCAGAGCCCAGCTAAATGTTCATCAAAAACCAATAGGTATGCTTAATGTCAATGGTTTCTTTGATGGTTTACTATCTTTCATCGACTACTCTGCTGATAAGGGTTTTATTTCCGAGCGTGCTAAACGAATCATAGTCGTTGCAACAACACCAGATGAACCAATCAAAAAAACTCAATGAATTTGTTCCTCAACCAGATCCATCTCTAGCTAAAATTGTTTGGATGGAAGATTTTACTGTGAGAAAACGAAAAGTGGATTCATTCCTCTCCCTTTGATAACCCATGTCGGACCTCTTGTATTTTTACTTTCTGTTGTGTGTAATAATCGTGCTAAATGGTGGTAGCTTAAGGAGTTTCTTCTTGATCTCTTGACGCGCATCTATTCGCGATTTATGTATTGTTATTTTATTACTGTAATTTTTATTGTGTGTTTTTTATAAAAGCATTGATGGCAGCGTAAGGCGACTCTTCGGACTTTCTTGATGCGCATCTTAAAAATTGTGTTATACTTACGAGTATATTTTATTTTCTTTTGTTGTGTGCCTCGTATATTTATTCTCTTGCAGATTCTAAAAGGCGTTAGCTCAAACATCGACTTTCTTAACAGGGAGTATTCTGCTTTTCTGCATTGCTTTTTTTTTTTTTTTTAAAAACTGATGACAGTTTTATTTTCAAGTTTGGGGGTGGTTTGTTTAATTATTTTGGTGTACTGGAATTTTGGTGTGTTTTGATTGATTTGGTTATTTGCCTTAATTTATATATATATATAGTATTTTGATTTTTGATATTTCTAGATCTGGCCATAACACCAATAAATTAGCTATATACAAGTTTCTAAAATCGTTTTAACCGGTTAAAAAATTGTATATTCCAAAAATTTTTGAGCCTTAATCTCTCTTTCCAAGCCTTGTAATTATCATATAAAATCAAGTCATTCGTTACTTTGAGAAAAGAAGAATCAATCGGTTGATGAAAAATAAAACTGAAATTTACTTAATTTGTGGAGTTTTTGATTTTTCATGCTTAAACTAAGAAATGATATTCTGCAAAAATTCTATTCCCTAAAAAAAGGAGTCATTGGTGAAAAGAGCTACACGTTAGCAAATAACGGTGTGAAAGCTATCACCTAAAAAAATGACGAAAAGGAGAAGTGTTGAGCAGCAACAGCTGCCTAATTTTGGGGGTCTTAAATTTTGCGAAAAATAAAGGACTAACCATTGTTGGTGCGTAGCTGCCGTCTCAGAAAAATTGATGAAAAGAGCTACACTTTAGCAAATAACGGTGTGAAAGCTATCACCTTTTAAAAAAATGAGATAGAAATTGTGTTAGTGAAAAGAGCTACACGTTAGCAAATAATGGTGTGAAAGCTATCACTAAAAGGGATGTAGTTTATGAGCAGATTTGAATTAATTAGCGGCTGGATTTCAATACACTCAATTTTGTGAAAATCACAATATTTGATGATGCCAATAAAATTCTTCTTCATATTGAGTCGAAAAATAAACGAGTGGTCGAGAGCAAACATTAAAGGGAGTCGTGTGTATCACGAGTTGGAAAGAAATAATCAGCCTTTTGGAGGAAAAACCTTGCATTTTGGAATTACAAAATAAAAACCGTGTTTTAACTTCAAAATCATCAGTAGATTTATTTTGAATCTTGATTCATTTCTATCTACTGTATATAGATGGTTGTTGAGTATTAATGGCATTTTGATCTCCTTTTCTCTTTTTATATTTTGTGTGTATTAGTATTTTTGCGTCTTATTTTTATTTTTATTTTTATTTTTGGAGCATGAATAATAAAGAGTCTTGCTCGGGACTAGCAAGAATTCAAGTTTGGGGTGTGATAAGTGTCAGTTTTGTACACTTATCCATGGTTTGTATCGATAAAATTCACCCATAATTGAGCTAGTATACTCGGTTTTTGCTTTTAATTAATTAGTTTTTTTTATTTTATTTTTAACCGATGATGATCGGATTAAATAACTGATTTACTCAAGAAATAACATGTTTATTAAATATTCTCTTTGTTGAATTTTGATATATTCATGTTGTAGGGCTTTCCGAGATGAATTCGGCAGTCTTTCCGGATTCAAAATCAGAGTTATATATCAAAAGTTATCATCCGAACAAGATTTTGGGCAAAAACGCACTGTCTGAGAAATTTTGAGCTGAAAACGTAACTCTCAAAGCAACCAGTGAACAAATTGACGAAGCCAAGTTATGGCCGTAACTACAGAATGTTACGGCCGTAAGTCATCCAAGTTACGGCCGTAACTCCTTAATGTTACGGCCGTAACACTTGACAGATTGTTATGATTTGTCTAATTTTTTATACTTTTTGTGTATTATTGAGGGGATGGCTGGCATTGATCCGATCTATTGTAATAATGCTGGAGTTTTGGAGCTATTAGATGACTTTAGGTGTATAAATAGACCCCTTAGATCCTTCATCATTCATCATACATCTTATAATTTTCCATTTTTTGTAAGCTTTTCTTTTTGTGTGAAGAACACACTTGTGTTCTTGAGTGATATTTGTAAGTGTGGTATAGCATATGTTGTTCAGAGAGTTTATTGCTTCTATCTCCTTTATCGACTAAGGGAGTTAGAATCAATTCTTTCTCTTAATTCAACTAATAATGACCACCAAAGCTTGTAATATGTATAATAAACCCTTCATGGGCTAAGTAACATTTAGTTGGGATTATAAACAAGGTTAGTCATGTTATTTATATTTGTATAAAAGATCTATTGTGAATTACTTATTATTGTGTGTGATTCTCATTGTTTTAACAATCTTTATTTATTTGGCCAATAAATGACGATATTTATGGTCTTCATATGTTTCGAAAGAAAATATGTTTGATTAGATCAAATGATCTTCACTCTAATTTGTTCTAGGGGATAGAAATATACCTCTAGTCCTTAGATGATTCTTTGAGTTATTTTCATAAATCCTAATGCTATGTATTGAAGCCAATCAACATAGAAATATAGTGGATTGATTCAATATGTAAGGGGCGTTTTATAGTTCGAAAGAGAAACCGTCTTTTTAAGGAAAATCGAATCTACACAACATAATAAGTAAATTCATCTTATGATCTCCTATACATCTTTTTTAACTAATGACGAACTAAGTTTGTAATCCCAACTATTTTATTTTATCGTTAATCAATCTATTATTATTACTATTTTTTTATTTCCTTATAAGTTTAGAACTATTATTGCATTATCTTTGCAATTATTAAACCAAACTTTTTAATTGTGTGTTTCACTCATCTTAGTATCTATAAAAATAGACTAATAGTGTATAATTCAAATTATAACCAAACTTCCTTGTGGGATCGATAAACCGGACTCAAAAAGTCTACTTTACTACTTGATACGATATCGTGCACTCGCGATAGTTACACTAACAACGTGTCAATCATACCTTTGGACCATGACCTTCTACATAATCTGATTGCTTGCTAATATCTCCTGTCATGTACCGAGAATATTCGCTATCGAAGTACCAGATGTCCTTCTCTTTGTTGCCCTGTAAGCAAAGAAATTAGGTATATTTAGGTCCTCTTTGATTGTTAGGTCCATGGATGTTAGTGCCTTTTGATGCCTAAATTTTCCTGACAGCAATTGGTTTGTTGTAGGTTAGTTTTGGTCCATTCTTGCGATATTTATGTGGGTCAGGCACATATTCACTGTAATCTAAATTATTATGCATGAAAGATCTAGGATTTTAGTTCCAGTATGCTTTCCGTGTCGGAGGGGTAACCATTTTCTTCAGCCTTACAGCTTGTCTTCTAGGTATCCAGTTGGATTTCCAGATTTGTTGGTGGTACTGAGCGGCGGCCTATTTTCTGGATGGATAATGGGTCTCCTGTATCCAGTATCTAGGCACACTGTATTGTTGGTAGTACTGCGGTGCGTGGCTCTGATACTTAGATACGGCCTTTTTCTGGATGGTTGTTGCCGCTATTGGTATTTTATGGGAGCATACTGTTGATTACGTCTTACGGGTCTGGGAGGCTGAAGTTTCCGCTGCTTATGATAAGAACTTGAGGGTGGAATCGCAGCCTTTGTTGTACGACAAAGGGTAGCTGTAACCTTTACGGGACTCGGGGTCTCTTCAGTTTTAAGAATGGGTTCCATTCCCCTGACAAGCGCCGTACTAGATTTTCCCTTATGGGAGAACCCACATATCCTAAGCCATGCTTATCGTGGGCATGCTGCCAAGTTCTTAGAATTTCTTCCTTCCTTCTTGAAGATTTTTCAAATGATCTCAGGATGGTCTCGAGTTCTCCTTCTCGTTTCTCGAGAGTTTGTACTTTAGCTTTGAGTAAAGCATGATTATTTGTCTTGCACTCACTATGAGACTGTGCCTTATTTAGTTCTTTTGCAAATTGATGATTGTTTTCCATGAATTTTTCATGAGTGCCTTTGCTATTTTCGCAATCCAAAGACATATTTTCATAGTTGGTTTTGAGCAAGTTATTTTCACCTTTCTGCTCCAGGTTTTCTTATTTGAGTGTCTCATTGGCTTTTTGAATGTTTTTAAATTCATTCATCGGGAACCTTAATTCTCCAGGCCATACAATGATGGACTTAACCTACCTTTCCCTATTCATATTTCCAAACGTATGTGATGCATTAATAGGAACAGTTGAGGTTGAGCTTACCTCATCATCGCTGTCATCATCATCCTCTATTTCTTTGGCCATAAATTACATATATGTTTTATCCTCAATTTCATCGTCGGAGGAGTCATTGTCAATGATCGCCTGCAAGCACTTCTCGATCTTGTTCGATGGGGGCGAGGATTCTAATTCACCAATCAGGGCCTTGAGCTTGTTTCTCCAGGCACGCCTCTTCTCATCTTGTTCCTGTTGCTAGGCTTTGGGCAATTTTTGCACTTTTGGGTGGGGACACTTATTTGCATAATGTCCTGGCTTCCTGCAATTGTAGCACAAGAATCTCCAGATGAAGGGGATTTCGAGCTTACCCTGTTAAATGGCTTGGGCCTGTATGGGACCTTTCCAGACTGGTTGATGAACTTATTGAATTTGTGTATAAGCAGGTCCATCTCATCTTGTGACAAGATGTCATCATCGCTGTCTGCTGTCTTGTGTGCTGATTTGGATGTGCTAGGTGCTGAACTATATATCCTGTCAGATATAGAAGCCAGTGCTGTAGTCTTGGCATGTCACTCTTCAGATTTCTCTCTCCTATCTATTTCATACTCGAATGCCCTTAGGTCAGAAAAGAGATCAAAAGTGGAAATATCATTAAAGTTAGAGGACACACGCATGGTTGTGGTTCTTATGTCCCATCGGTTAGGGAGTGATCTAAATATTTTCAGGTTTTTTCTCCTTTTGGGTATACACTTTACCTAATGATTCAAGTTCACCGACATTGTCGGTATATCTGAGGTCAAGCTCCTCAAGCGTTTCTGTAGGTTTTATTTCACAAGACTCAAATTGCTGAGTTAGTTTAGAAATTTTATTTTCTTTTGAGAGCTCAGTTTCCTTGCAAATGAACTTGAGTTTTTCCCAGATTTGTTTGGCTGTCTGACAGCTCTTTACCTTATAGAATGTGCTTTTTACGAGAGTGACAAATAGCGCATTCATGGTGATGTTTTCCAGGTTTGCACGCTTGCGTTCATCGGTCGTCCATTGTTCACGCTCCTTCTCGAGCATTTCAGCATGGGGTTGTCCTTCTATCCTTGCGGCTGGATTGACCTTCATTATCTTTATTGGTCCTTCCTGGATGACGAAGATCATATCTTCATGCATCGCTGCAAGATAAGCTTCCATACTCATTCTCCCGTCATCAAACTCATTAATGTAAACATATGAACTTTATTTATCATAGAGGTGTCCATTTAGAAATAGGATAAATGATGAAAGTATAAATCTAAAGTTTTCAAACGCTAATGATTTGTGGATCTGATTCAGTTAAAAATTGACTGATTCTTTTTAGAATCAACTGCTCCAATACCACTTGTTGGCCATAGAGTATACAGTAAACAGCTTAGAAAAGAAGGATATAATAAGTTGTATGTTTTTCGAAGTTATTTGCGTAGCGGAAGACTAATATTGAGTTGCTGTAAATACAACGACTATGCAATATGTTGTTTGCTTGATGCGTACAGGATTTTCACAATATGTATACTTTAAATCACATGTTGATATCAAAATAGTAAGGACGGAATGTAAAATACACATAGATATAAGTGGTTCGAGGTAAATCCCTATACTGGTCCTCCACACAGGAGTGAAATGTTTATTAAAATCACTACGTACGCAACTACGTGAGTCTAACTATACATGTCCCTGTATCGTTCACACAGATTGATACAGTGACAACAGCTTGGGCCGTTCACAAAGATTATCTTTGGCTATTTCAACTTGCTTCTTTTCACATAGATAGAAGCTTCATCTTCAATGTTATTCTTCCCACACAGGTTGAAACTAGCAAGGACTTTGTCCACACAGGGCTAAGGTTGATCTCAACGTAAAGATAGGGAAGAACAAGTTCAAACAGCAGTTGTATGCTTTGATGATCATTCGCCCTATGATGTTCTGTTTCTGTTGAGGACTGTACATTTCTTTGCTTTGATGATGTTGTATGCTCAAGAAATATACTGCTCTTTCTTAGCTTGATATTCTGATTGCCACAGCTTATTGTCAGATGTATTGCGTGAAGTAAAGTGTGTAATGTCTTCTTGCTTGGGGCTATTTATCACCTTGGAAACAGATTCATTATAAATGTAGCTGTTGGCTGGTTGGTGGGACTGGGATAGCTTTGATTGGCGGCTGCAGAATGTTTGAATTAAAGGCGATCCACATTTAATGATTTAGACATTCTCTTTGACTTTGCATTAAATGTTCTTCAACGTGTTCAGACTGTTGTATCTTTCGGCCGCATTAAATGTTGTCCTATCATCATTAAATGCTGCTTTAATTGTAAATACTTTTTGAATAAACAAAGTTTATTTCACAACGATTTAAAGCTATTCTTCAGTCCTGTTGGATATATGTTTTACTTTTCCCAAGTAAAACACCTATAGCAAGATTGATGTATCCAACTTTCTTCATCTCTGCTATAATAGTGCAAGTGCTGTAGGAACGGACTATGCAGGAAGATCGGTTGCTGTATGGACAGCCTGTATGAAGTTTCGTAATGGCTTCCGTACTTGGAGCAAAAAGCTGACTTTGAAGGCCTTATGTTGTATAGTGGCAATTATCAAAACAGCGTGTATTTTTTCCAACAAAGGTTCTTGCGGGTGTTGCATGGGTTGCAAGCTTCTGAAGTTAGAAAGGAAGAGTCGGCTAACCAAAGGCAGCCATCAGCTTGGCAGCCCCATTTAAAGGCAACCATCAGCTTGGCAGTTCCCTTTGATAGTTGGAGAAGAGTGAAAGGAGAGGAGGGACGTGTGCTTCCTCACCGGGTGCTGCAAATTGTAGTCTGTCTTCTTTCCATATCCTCAGAACCCTCTGTAAGGGAAGAAGCGAGTTTCTGGACAGCTACTGCAGAACTCAGCTTCTTCCTAAATCATCTATGAGGGTTTAAAAAGCCGTGCTAGGGAAATTAGGATTGAAAATGATGTAATAGCTTTATAAAGGGACTTTGACTGAAACTAGATTTCAGCTCACTTTTTAATCTTGGAATTATCAGTCAATATGTAAAGTATATTACCCTTTCAGTTCAACCTAAAGACAATTTCTCTTTGTCTAGGCTCTGCATTGCAAAGAAGTTTTTTAAATTGATATAATACTTTTACTAACATCTGTTTTGCAGGAAAATAGTTGTCTGGAAAAGAAAAAGTTGAGTCATAGTCTTGTCAGTCTACGGCTGAAATATTATAATCATTCTGCTCTTCCTATAAGCCTAAGTGGTTTTGGCATTATCAAAAGGGGGAAATTGTTGGGAAAATCCTTAATGAAGGTCGTTTTGATTAATCCCAAAACCCTTGATTGATGCTAGAATCTAGTTGGACTGAAATGCTCATCTATTGGGGAGCATCATCTTGATAGGATTGTAGCATAAAGGTCCAAGACTGAAGATTTAATTTCTGAAGCTTAAAGTGATGAAAACTGGAGAGCTGAAGACCGGGAGACTGAAGCTTGAAGTGTTGAATGCTGAAAACTGACGACTGAAGCACAAAATGTCTGAAAGCTGAGGATGGTTGACTCATAAAAAGATGACGGATAAAGGAGGCCTCTTGCTTATCATTAGTCTCTCCGAAGTCAAATCATATGAGGTAGAGACTCACTGAAAGGAAGTACAACACTGCACCTGACTAAAAGCGACAACTCCAGGAAATATTTGCTACCAGACAATGTGTATCTCCCTTTACGTCAGACATCTACAAATTCATTTTCTCACATGTCACAGGTAGATCTATACAAATGACAAAAGCTTTCGGCGAAAAACCCTCGATCTCACAACGACGTCATTTCAAATTAGATTTCCCTCCAACTGATCTAATTTAAATCATACCTATAATATCGAGATAGATCCAACCTTTGAAGGTTTCCGATTCTAACAATAAGCCAAAGATCTGCCAAATTCAAATCTCACAAAGAAAAATCTCTCAACATATTCAGGCTTCAAAATGGAAGAAGAGAAGTGTTTACTCCTTAAGAGTACTCAGAATCCTTGGAAAATCTTCTCTTAGCTAGGCATTCTATATATCCATATCCTTAGCCTAGTCCAAGATTTAGAGTGCTATTAGGCTCTGTTAATATTGAGTTTTTGATACCATTCATTCAAATGCTTGTAAAGAGTGAGAAAGAAGAGCGGGTTTTAGACTGAGCTGAAATCTTGTGATTTTCAGTGTAGGTTCTTAGCATCTGTAAGTTAAGAGAGCAAGAAATCCTACACGATAAGTAGGCACTGATACTGACCCTCAGTGACAAAGTTTGTTGTGCACCCATAAGCACGAGCTAATCCAAGAGTGGATTGACTGATAGTTTTCAGTCCGTGGACGTAGCAGCTGATCTCTCTGAACCACGTTAAAGTCTCTTGTGTGCTTTATTTGCAATCGCTTTAACTACTGTATATTTATTATGTATGTTGATGTTTGTTGTTTCGAATACTGACTAATCACTCAAGACTTAATCAAAGCAGTTTTCTATTAAGTAACCACCAGACTCTGCAACAAGTTAGTTATCGGTCCAACTGACCAGTCTAAAAGACAGTCAATAGGATTTCTAACTGACATCACCTAAAAGGTTGAACCCTTATTTGGACTTTTCTTCAGTATTACCTAAATACTGAAGATAAGTCATCATACTAAAAAATCAGTTTCAGTCTCTGCCTTCCTCTGATCAATCAGTCGCATTTTGCAAAAACTATCCTACACATGTATTCCCCCTAACACCTGTTCAGCATACCTCCGTGACCTAACAATTGGTATCAGAGCGGGTTGTTCATAAGAACAATCTAATCTATTACTCGGTTCTGCTGAACTAGATCCTTTCCAAAAACCTTTTTTATTAATATAATTATTATTTCAGCATGGAGACTAACTTTAGCAGGTCGTCCTTGCTCCCCGCTTGCAACATTGACAACTACGATATTTGGAAGTTCTGGATCACAAGTGTTCTCACTGCTCAACACAGCCGCATGTGGGAAGTCATTACAAATGGTCCCATCACTATTATTGAGAGCATTCCTATGAGAACTGCAGTTGCTAGCCAAGAGATGGAGTATATCCAGCAACCTGAGTCAAAGGCCAACTTCAACACCGAAGAGAGAAAGCATGATGAGCTGGACAACCTCGCAAAGAACATCATATCTAGCACTGTTCCAGACATGCATCTACCAAAACTGATAACTTGCAGGATGGCCAAGGAGATGTGGGTCACGTTTGAGAGTATGTGCATAGGCTCTCAAGAAATCAAGGAGAACAAACTTACCATAGCTTGTCAAAAGCTTCAGGATGCTGAAAGGAGAATCCATGGATGGGATGGAGCTGAGATTCAACAATATCCTAAAGGACGTTGAATGCTTTAGTTGTGGCAAGAAGGGACATTACAAGACTGAATGCCCTGAATTTTCACATAGTGAAAGAAAGGCGATGCGTGTCAAGAGTGATAAGAAGTTCGAGAAGAGAAGGATATGGTCGCTGAAACACCTGAGGAGTACTCCAGTACCTCCACAAGCAGCTCATAAATCAACTCTTCAGATTCAGACAATGAAACATAGTGCCTGATGGCTCATGATCTCGAAAGCTGCGCAGAAAACTACTTTGCAAGATTCGATGATGGATTTGACGAGCATGAGGTAACCCCTCACCCAAAATTTCTTTCTTCCTTTGGTATAGTCTAATTTGGGCAGGTATCAAAGACTGAAGACTCTTCAGTCATATTGGAAGAAATAGAGAAGATAATGTCAGACTATAAGCAGCTGAAAGGCATGTACGAAAACATGCTGACAGAGAACTACAGGGTGCCTGATAAATTTCAGTCAATTGGGATGGAACGCTAGTCAGCCAAGACTGAAGTGATAGCTCAGCCTAATACCTAACTAAAGAAACTTTAGAATGAAAAGACTCAACTGACCAAGTACATCAGTGTGGTGAATGCTCATCTAGAGCTTGAACTAAAGGAGACAGCCCAACTAAAGGTCAAGTTGGAACAAGTCAACGACAAACTGGAGGAGACTTCAAGAGTGCTTGAAGAAGAACAAAAGGTGATCAAAAGAAGGACTACCTCCAGACAATCATTTGACGGATGTCACACCAGTGTGCAGAGGCCAACAATAAAGAAGGTTACATAAAATAAGATGAACATCGCATCCTCTAGTAGCACAAAGCAAATTATTGTTGCACAGAAGGCTTATGCTCACTTACCAGTGCCGAGTCTTAGGCACAAGCATAAAATGCTTGTCAAGGTTGATTCAATCAGTTAGCCTAAAATGGTACAAAAGAGGCAATATAAAGGCAAATAGCCCCAGTCTACAACATGTATACTGAAAACCCAACCTTCAGTACAAAGGAAAGCTCAGTCGAAACAACAACAGTCAAAGAAGCTCATACTAAAGAGACCACCTTCAATCCAGAAGAATGATCAGTCTAGGAAAGCTCAGCCTAGAAGAGGACATCAGCTTACTCCTCCAGCAAGAAAAATCCACAAAGCTGAACCAAGCAAAATCCTAATCAGCACAGAAAGGGGATAAATATTGAGCCAACTCAGTATCAGTTGAAGAGACATTCAAAGAAGCATAAGACTGTTTACATCGACTTCCAAGGATAATAGATAAATGCCTCTCCTAATGTTAGGATAATTAGGCAGATCTGGGTTCCAGAAGTTCAAACTAATGTCAAAAGACCCATTTTCAAGTGGGTACCTAAAGTTTAACTTTTTCAGGCTGTCTTGGTCGGGGACAGCAAGAACAAGAAGAAAGATGTTGCAGTCCAAAACAAAGTATGGTACATAGGAAATGGATGCTCTAAACAAATGACTGGATGCAAATAGTACCTGACTCAATATGTGGAAGAAGATGGATCAAAAGCGGATTTGGCGACAACTCGATTGGCTGCACCAAAGGTTATGGCATCCTATCTATTGGTAATACTAGTGTCATTAAAGTTAGCTTTGTTTCTGGTCTTAAGAATAATCTCTTATCTGTCAGTCAATTCTGTGATAATGGTTTTACTGTTAAGATAAAAAAGGAGGTGTTTACTGTAAGAGACAGCTTCAAGAAAGTAGTGCTGAGTGGAGTCAAACAAGGAAACCTCTATGTCGTATCATCAGAGGACTGCCCTCCAGAAACCGGACCTGTCTCCAAATCTGAGGAAGACACCAACTGGTTGTGGCACAAAAAGCTGAGCCACCCCAACTTCAAGACCATCAACAAACTGGCCTAACATCAGCTGGCTGAAGGATTGCCACCTATCATCTTGCAAAAGAATCAAGCATGTGGACCATGTCAAAGAGAAAAGCAGACAAAAGCCTCACTCAAAAGCAAGACTCCTCACTCGACTAAACGAGTGCTTCATCTCCTCCACATGGATCTTTTTGGTCATGTCTCACGAGAGAGATATAACGGTATAAAATACACCCTTGTAGTTGTAGATGATTTTATAGATTTATGTGGGTTGTGTTTGCTGCCGGAATTATGCTGAACCTCCAGGAGGTGTATGGAGAGTCGGAGAAATTGTGAGATTTGACCTCATGGCAGGTCGTGGATTCCCGCATGAGCGAGAATAGCTTGATGCATGCCCACGTCATGCACATGACTAATCTCATGGACAAGCTTGACTTGGTCTGAGGAAGTATTGACGGCGAAGCCAAGGTCGATATGATTCTTAACACCATTCCGAAGTCCTTTGAGAACTTCCGTATGAACGCAGTTATGGCCAAGAAAGAGTATACGTTAAACTAATTGCTCAATGATCTTAGTTACTGCAGAGGGATTCATGGGAAAGAATACACAAGCATTATCCACTGCCAAGGGCCTGCTGCTCCACCAAAAGGTGAATTCAAGAGGAGAGGCCAAAAGTAGGGATGGCAATGGGGCAAGGCGGGGTGGGTACTTGAAGACCCAAACCCGCCCCACGAGGTGAACGAGGGGGGGGGGGTCGACCGACCACGGGTCATGGGCCGTCGCAGGTCGACCCGTATAAGCAAAAATATTGTTTTATAGTGAATTAAATAAACATTTTTATGAGCTTCTATCTAGAACTTTATTTTCATAATACATATTATTTAAGAAATTTGTCAATATTAACATAAATATATAAGACATATTAATAAATGTATAAATAGTATATAAATATAAATACTATATATATAAAATATATATTAAATATTTAAAATAATTAAAAATTAGTGTGGGGAAGGGCGGCGCGGGTGCCCGCGGAGCAAAAATGATATCCAGACTTACCTTGCCCCGCTGCGGGTCGCGGGGCAAGGCAAGCGAATCATACGCCACGGGTCAGGGCGGGGCAGTGCGGGTCAGGCCAAAATTTCCATCCCTAGCCAAAAAGGCAAGTGCAACGGTTGGAGAGGAGGTCTAGCACCCAATGGCAGCGTGAAAAATCCCGACGGGAAGTGCTTTAAGTGTGGTAAGAGTGGGCATTGGAAGAAAGATTGCCCAAAACTCAAGGCAAAGAGTCAATGTATGCCTTTAGCTTTAGTAACTGAAACATGTTTGGCTTTTGTTTCTACTCATTCTTGGGTAGTGGATATGGGTGAGACAGATCATGTTTGTTACACCTTGCATGCCTTCCAGCCAACAAGGAAGCTTAGAGATGACGAGATCATAATCTCCATGGGCAATGTGGCGAAAGTCATAGCAGTTGATGTTGGAGATTTATCTTTATGTCTTGGTGACAATACTTTGGTTTCGAGAGATGTTTACTTGTGCCAGATTTCCGACGAAACCTTATTTCAATTTCTAAACTGTTTTGTGATGGTTTTTTCGTCATTTCGGGTCGTATTGTTACTATCATGAAAAATGACGTACTTATCTGTACTAGTCCTTTGGACAATTCTCTCTATACTATTACTTGTACACATAATACTGAAACTTATGCAGCTTCTACAACATCGAACCAAAAGAAGGGAAAGTTATCATCTCAAGAGGATCAAACATATCTTTGGCATCTTAAATTAGGTCACATCTGTAATATCCGGATTTATTACGGTGTATTTCATCTGTATTCAAGCCCTGTATTATTCGGATTTGTGGTTTTGATTATTGGAGTATGATATTTCTTGCATCGATATCATTATTACATAAGTATAGAAACATGCAAAATTTCTCATGCAAACTCGTGATAGCGCACGCTAAGAATGTATCTTAACGCGCGCTATCGGGCTACTATTAGCGCACGCTATGCAGATAGGAGTTGCGTGCGCTAAGAACTCAATTATTGAGCGGGACGGCTAGCACATGCACCAGCCGGGACATGGGTCCGGATAAGATTCCCGCGGACGAACCCGGACAATTCTGAAGTCAACCATTATTAGCGCACGCTAAGGAATGCTTAGTAGCGTGCGCTAACTTGTTAAAATGCAGAATATTATAAATGGGACAACAATCCATTTTGGCTTACATTTTACTCGACCATTCCGCATTCTTGAGAGGCCAGAGAGCTGAAATATCCTCCTACACACTTAAAACACATTTTGTTGGTGTTTATATATTGGTTATCACTTGGGAATAATCATTGAAGTGGAATAGCACCTTGGAGTGGCATACAACCAACCAGAGTCGGATTCTACCTTACGGTTCAGTGATTTTCATCATATTAAGGTATGTTCAATCTATCTCCAGGCTTAGAGTTGGATTCTAACGATTTGGATGATCATGTTAACAAGATATGGATTTTCATAGATGAATTATCCAAAGTATATCATGTTTGGAATATTGAGATGATTAAGCCTTAAGTACCTTGATTATGATCATCATGATTCGAATCTTATTACATTGAATAAAGTAAAGAGAAGCTTCTATCATTGGTAATCCGAATCTAGTAGATAACTTCATAATAATCATGGACTTGACTTTAACAATCATTATTGTTGGATAAATCTAAGGGATTGATCATGGAAGGATTTATCTAGTATAGATGGAATGTTAAACAACTACAACATGATGATTTCGATGGATATAAGGTGTTGATATCAACCGTTAAGCTTTTCGAATCGTCATATGAAGAATTGTAGTCGAAATGGAATATGGTTTTATATGGTATGCATATCCTTGAATCCGAAGTTGTTGTTACCCGTAAGATCATTCATAAACGTATGTACATGATATTAATGGAGGTAACATGAAGTATCACGAAAGATTTCATTGTTTTGATCTTGATGAGAACAGTTTACTGCTCAGCAGTAAACTGCCATGCACAGATAGCGCACGCTAAGCTATATAAATTAACGTGCGCTATCGAACACTAGTTAGCGTACGCTACGTTTGGTACGTAACGTACGCTAGGCCATCAGACGAGTCATTCGACTGATCAGTGAAGTACTGACCATACATAGTTAGCGTACACTAGGCTTTGTTGTTTGCGTGCATTATCGAGCAGACTTAACGCACGCTACGCAGAGTACTTAGCGTGCGCTAAGCAGTTCAGGCAGATTGCATTTTATGAACTTTTGGCCGTAAATCGAATTGTTAAACATTCGTATGACGTGAGATAAATCCTATATCATTTCTTTTGTTAAGGTTTGATCTTGTTGCGTGATTGATTGAGGAGGACGACCTTCGAGTGTTCGTTTTCATGGAAGTGTTGTTCTTGTCTTCAAATCGAGGCAAGTACCGTAATTGTTTTATGTATTGTTGTTATACATATTGTCATGCATGTATGTCGTTATTATATGTCCACCTCGTGTTGGTCCGACGGGATCATCGGGGGATCTATGCTAGCGTGCGCTTGATCATCGGACGGGTTTTTCCACCACGGGTTGGTCTGACGGGATCATCGTGGGTTCTAGGCAGTGAACGCTGGATCGACGGAATTACCATGTGTATGTTATGATATCATGTTGTGATTATCAGTTGTATATGTCGTTTATGAGTTTCTCGTAGGAGAAGACTCGTTGGTATTTTGTCATTTACGTTATTATTCTTCGTGAGATATGTATAATATGTTGTGGTACTTGTACTAGCATCGTTGTGCTAACCCCTTCGGGGGTGAACATTTTGTTTATGTTTAGGATCCAGGAGAGCAGGAAAACAACTACTGGAGCTGCATGACGACTAGGGTGCAGAGTGATGTTTCGGCCGGGTTTATTTATCTACGTTTATTCATTATTTCAATAAGTACTCGAGTACGAAGTCATTTGTGATGGATTTGAAGTTAGTGATGTGTTATTGAGTTCCTGTTGAACAATTGTACTTTCAGTATTTGGTAAGAACTGTTGTATCTTAAATCCGTTATTTCCATTCGTTAGTACCTTTTAATGTCTGTTCAATTCTTCAGCCTTGTAAATCCTTATGTAAAGGATTTACGGCGCTGTAATATTCCTGAATATATCGGGGGTGTTACAGAATATGGTATCAGAGCTAAGATTATGGATATCTTGGTCGTTGGGTTAAAATAGGGGTCATTTATGTCTTTTGAGGTAACCGGCCGTGAATGACATCACTGCACTACCTACGTCTTCATGCGAACAGTGGTTGTAAGTTCTTAAACTCTATCTCGTTCTTTACATGTTGTGTCTCTTTATACTCGAATATTAGAACGATGTTGTTTCCTGTATATTGAGTATTCATGCTTACAGTATGTTGAGAGGCGGACGTGGACGTGGTCGCGGTCGTGGACGCGGACGAAGAAATGCTGAAAGGGAAGCGTCGCCTTCTAACCAGGCCGGTCATAGCTCAGGCGAGCCGCAACAATCTATTAATAATGAACCAGATCCTGCTGTACCAGAGATCCTTCGTCAAGTGGTGAACCAGATGACTCAGTTCGCCCAAGTCGTGGACCGAATGCAAGTAGCGGTGGGACTACACCAGGGAGAGAGACAGCAAGGGATCCCAGACATGGGAAATCGAGGTGACCGGTGGCTGCAAGAGGTGGCAAAGATGCAACCACCCATATCGACGGTATTTATGAGACTCCCACTTGGGACCATTGGTTGAAGGAACTGGAGAAAATCTTTGCCGGAATTAACTGCCCAGACGACCGGAGAGCCTCTATCGCTCAATATTTTCTGATAGGGGAAGCATCCGAATGGTGGGAAGCCATCCGGCCTGTAGACCATGATTCTGATTGGACAGAGTTTAGATTGATGATGGAAGCTCAGTATTGCCCTCGTCCTGTGAGGGAAGCCAAAGTTCGGGAGTTTTTCTCCGCTCAGCCTTCTGATGTGCCAGTATCCCAGGCAATTAAGACATTTAACCAGCAGCTGGCATTTGTTCGACATCTGGTCAGAACAGATGCAGAAATGATGATCCATTTCGATATGAGGATGAAACCAGAAATCCAGAGGTACATGTCCGGATTTGAATGTACCACACTCCGTCAATACCAGGATAAGGCGTTGGCGTATGAGATTAAGGAAGCAGCTATGGAGAAATTTTCGGAATCCAAGAAACAGAAAGTCTCTGGTACTTTTACAGAGCACAAGAGCAGCGGGCCCCGTAAGGCCCAGTCATCCTTTCACTCTTTCAAGAAACCTCCGCACCTAGTTAGGAGCGGAAAGAACTTCGGAGCGACATCAACTATTACTGATGTTACCAGGAAATGCTTTAATTGCGCCCAGACGGGGCACTATCGATGGAATTGCCCCCTTCCTGCTGTGACTTGTTTTGATTGTGGACGAGAGGGACATCGGGTAGTGTTTTGTGAAGAGGCTGCAAAGTCTTTTAGAGCCCGTACACCACAACCAGTCCATAAGGAAGCCAGTATCCAATAGACGCAGCAAAGTGTTCAGATGCCTCAGAATTTTGGCCGCGGACGAGGCAGAGGACAATGGGACCGAAAGGGGACATCGAGTGCCGGATCTGCTCCCCCACGTCTGTACGAGATGAGGAGAACAGACGATCGATGTCTTTGCCGCATCGTGCAATCGCCCGCATCCTTTCCCAAACGGCTAGCGTTTTATTCGATACAGGAGCTACGCATTCTTTTATATCTTTGTCTTGTGTAAATCGTTTGAATATTTCCGGTTTTCATACTTGTGAACCTTATGTTGTTGGTTTACCGAGTGGAGAGAGGATTGTCGGAAATTTAGAAACTAGAAATTTCCCTGTATCATTTGGAGGCAGAGAATGGCTCTCAAATCTGATCGTGATAGAAATGCAAGGAGACGACCTGATACTCGGATACGATTGGCTTAATCGGTATGGAGCAATTGTAAACTACCGAAGGAGGAATATCTCGCTGATCGCTGATGACGGTTCCGAAATTCTGTTTGAGGGATGGAAACCGGGCAGCTCAGGAAAATTGATCAAAGCGATGAAAGTTGTCAGATTGTTGAAACAGGGTCAGACGGTAATCGTGTTATGCAATGAAGAAAGAAGACGAAATTGTGGAACTTTCATCCATTCCTGTTGTGAACGAATTTCCAGATGTATTTCCTGACGAGTTACCTGGACTACCTCCACGAAGGGATGTAGAATTTACCATTGAGCTGGAACCCGGAGCTACACCAATTTCTAAGGCGCCGTATCGTATGGCACCTACTGAGATGTTCGAACTGAAGAAGAAACTGGAGGAGTTACTGGACAAAGGCTATATTCAGCCAAGCGTTTCACCCTGGGGAGCGCCAGTTCTTTTTGTCCGAAAGAAGGATAGATCGCTTCGACAGTGTATTGACTATCAAGAGCTGAACAAGATGACGATTAAGAACAAGTATCCGTTGCCATGGATTGATGATCTGTTTGACCAGTTGCAAGGGGCAACAGTATTTTCTAAAATCGATCTGAGATCAGGGTACCATCAGCTGAGGATTAAGGAATCTGATGTTCTGAAATCAGCATTCAGAACTCGCTACGGACATTATGAGTTTATAGTGATGCCGTTTGGTCTCACTAACGCACCTGCTGTATTTATGCAATTGATGAACAGAGTGTTCATTGAATTTTTGGATAAATTTGTGGTCGTGTTCATTGATGACATTCTGGTGTATTCTAAGAGCCCGGAATAACATGCGCAACATTTGCGGATTGTATTGGAACTTTTGAGAAACGAGCAATTGTACGCCAAACTTTCTAAGTGTGAATTATGGCTAAAGGAAGTAATGTTCCTCGGCCATGTGGTGTCAGCTGAAGGAGTCCGAGTAGATCCTCAGAAGATCGAATCAATTATGGATTGGAAGCCTCCAAAGAATGTGAAAGAAGTTCGAAGCTTCTTAGGACTTGCTGGATATTATCGTCGATTCGTGGAAGGGTTTTCTAAAATCTCCCGCCCACTTACTCGACTCCTGCAGAAAACTCAAAAGTTTGAGTGGAATGAGTTGTGTCAGATTAGCTTTGATGAATTGAAGAAGAGATTGACGACGGCACCGATTCTATCACTTCCACAGGGAACTAGAGGGTTTATAGTTTACAGTGATGCTTCGAACCAAGGACATGGGTGCCTATTGATGCATAATGATAAGGTGATCGCTTATGCGTCACGACAGCTGAAACCTTATGAAGTAAATTACCCAACACATGATTTGGAGCTAGCAGCAGTGGTTTTCGCTTTGAAGATCTGGAGACATTATCTGTACGGGACTCACTGTCAGATCTTTACAGATCATAAGAGTCTCAAGTACATATTCAGTCAGAAAGAATTGAACATGCGGCAAAGAACATGGTTAGAGCTGATCAAGGACTATGACTTGGAGATTTTGTATCATCCAGGCAAAGCGAATGTAGTGGCCGATGCACTTAGCCGCAAGCCTGTTTCTATTCAGATGCTGGAGACGCTGACCTCCCAACTTAGCCTTCAACGAGAGATGATTCGTGAAGGAATTGAAGTGTGGTTACAAAGAGTCCAAGGACAACTGTGCGTGATGGAGATAACTTCATCATTAACCGAAGGAATCAAATCTAGACAGGCAGATGATCCTCTGATGATTCGGTTACGTGATGAAGTGATCAAAGGAAAGGCCCCCGGATTCATAATTCATGATGATGGAGTTTTGAGATTTCAAAACCGACTCTGCGTTCCTGATGATGACGTTCTGAAACAGACAATTATGAAGGAAGCTCACAGTTCGCCCTATTCTATCCACCCGGGCACCAGTAAAATGTATAAGGACCTGAAGCAGAATTTCTAGTGGGGCAACATGAAGAAAGATGTAACGGACTATGTTTCTAAATGCTTGACGTGTCAGCAGGTTAAGATCGAGCATCAGCGGCCTGCTGGAATGTTGAAGCCGCTCCCAATTCCTGAATGGAAGTGGGAGGACATATCGATGGATTTTATCACTAATATGCCGAGAACCAGGACAGGAATGAACATGATTTGGGTGATAGTTGATCGTTTAACCAAATCAGCTCATTTTCTAAGCATTAAGGATACGTGGGGACCAGAGAGGTTGGCACGAGTATTTATTTTGGAGATAGTTCGATTGCATGGTACGCCGAAGACCATTGTTTCTGATCGAGACGGCCGTTTTGTGTCTCACTTTTGGAAAGCAGTTCATAAGGCCTTGGGGACCGAATTGAACTTCAGTACAGCTTATCACCCGCAGACTAACGGACAAACTGAGAGAACTATACAAACGGTGGAAGACATGCTAAGGGCCTGTGCCTTAGATTGATCAAACGATTGGGAAGTTCATCTACCGTTTATTGAATTTACCTACAACAATAGTTGGCATGCTTCCATTAAGATGGCACCATTTGAGGCATTATACGGAAGGAGATGCAGATCGCCCCTATGCTGGGAAGATTCGTCAGACTTGATCGGAACAGAACCAGAGTTGATCGTGCAGACTCGAGAGAAGATAGCCTTGATTCGTGAAAGGCTGTTGACCGCCCAGAGTCGCCAAAAATCTTACGCAGACGTACGCCGTCGCCCATTGGAGTTCAATACTGGAGACCATGTACTTTTGAAGGTTTCTCCTACTCGGGGAATCTTTCATTTTGGAAGGAAAGGAAAGTTGAGTCCGAGATATATCGGACCATTTGATATCCTCGAGAGAGTTGGGGAGTTGGCATACAGATTGGCATTACCGCCGTCATTGTGCCATGTTCATAACGTGTTCCATGTATCCCAGTTACGGAGGTATATACCAGATCCCAGTCATATCATTGATTTCGGCGAGATCGAAGTCGCGCAGGATGGGACGTTTGAAGAAAGACCAGTCAAGATACTCGAGAGTCGAGTTAAGCAGCTGAGGAACAAACCAATCGATTTGGTTAAAGTTCAATGGTCACGTCACGGAATGGAAAAAGCCACCTGGGAAATGGAAGCTGACATGAAGTCTAGATATCCCGAGTTATTTTCGTCTTGAGTTTCGGGACGAAACTCCTTTTTAGTAGGAGAGTATGTAATATCCGTATTTATTACGGTGTATTTCATCTGTATTCAAGCCCTGTATTATTCGGATTTGTGGTTTTGATTATTGGAGTATGATATTTCTTGCATCGATATCATTATTACATAAGTATAGAAACATGCAAAATTTCTCATGCAAACTCGTGATAGCGCACGCTAAGAATGTATCTTAACGCGCGCTATCGGGCTACTATTAGCGCACACTATGCAGATAGGAGTTGCGTGCGCTAAGAACTCAATTATTGAGCGGGACGGCTAGCACATGCGCCAGTCGGGACATGGGTCCGGATAAGATTCCCGCGGACGAACCCGGACAATTCTGAAGTCAACCATTATTAGCGCACGCTAAGGAATGCTTAGTAGCGTGCGCTAACTTGTTAAAATGCAGAATATTATAAATGGGACAACAATCCGTTTTGGCTTACATTTTACTCGACCATTCCGCATTCTTGAGAGGCCAGAGAGCTGAAATATCCTCCTACACACTTAAAACACATTTTGTTGGTGTTTATATATTGGTTATCACTTGGGAATAATCATTGAAGTGGAATAGCACCTTGGAGTGGCATACAACCAACCAGAGTCGGATTCTACCTTACGGTTCAGTGATTTTCATCATATTAAGGTATGTTCAATCTATCTCCAGGCTTAGAGTTGGATTCTAACGATTTGGATGATCATGTTAACAAGATATGGATTTTCATAGATGAATTATCCAAAGTATATCATGTTTGGAATATTGAGATGATTAAGCCTTAAGTACCTTGATTATGATCATCATGATTCGAATCTTATTACATTGAATAAAGTAAAGAGAAGCTTCTATCATTGGTAATCCGAATCTAGTAGATAACTTCATAATAATCATGGACTTGACTTTAACAATCATTATTGTTGAATAAATCTAAGGGATTGATCATGGAAGGATTTATCTAGTATAGATGGAATGTTAAACAACTACAGCATGATGATTTCGATGGATATAAGGTGTTGATATCAACCGTTAAGCTTTTCGAATCGTCATATGAAGAATTGTAGTCGAAATGGAATATGGTTTTATATGGTATGCATATCCTTGAATCCGAAGTTGTTGTTACCCGTAAGATCATTCATAAACGTATGTACATGATATTCATGGAGGTAACATGAAGTATCACGAAAGATTTCATTATTTTGATCTTGATGAGAACAGTTTACTGCTCAGCAGTAAACTGCCATGCACAGATAGCGCACGCTAAGCTATATAAATTAACGTGCGCTATCGAACACTAGTTAGCGTACGCTACGTTTGGTACATAACGTACGCTAGGCCATCAGACGAGTCAGTCGACTGATCAGTGAAGTACTGACCATACATAGTTAGCGTACACTAGGCTTTGTTGTTTGCGTGCATTATCGAGCAGACTTAACGCACGATACGCAGAGTACTTAGCGTGCGCTAAGCAGTTCAGGCAGATTGCATTTTATGAACTTTTGGCCGTAAATCGAATTGTTAAACATTCGTATGACGTGAGATAAATCCTATATCATTTCTTTTGTTAAGGTTTGATCTTGTTGCGTGATTGATTGAGGAGGACGACCTTCGAGTGTTCGTTTTCGTGGAAGTGTTGTTCTTGTCTTCAAATCGAGGCAAGTACCGTAATTGTTTTATGTATTGTTGTTATACATATTGTCATGCATGTATGTCGTTATTATATGTCCACCTCGTGTTGGTCCGACGGGATCATCGGGGGATCTATGCTAGCATGCGCTTGATCATCGGACGGGTTTTTCCACCACGGGTTGGTCTGACGGGATCATCGTGGGTTCTAGGCAGTGAATGCTGGATCGACGGAATTACCATGTGTATGTTATGATATCATGTTGTGATTATCAGTTGTATATGTCGTTTATGAGTTTCTCGTAGGAGAAGACTCATTGGTATTTTGTCATTTACGTTATTATTCTTCGTGAGATATGTATAATATGTTGTGGTACTTGTACTAGCATCATTGTGCTAACCCCTTCGGGGGTGAACATTTTGTTTATGTTCAGGATCCAGGAGAGCAGGAAAACAACTACTGGAGCTGCATGATGACGAGGGTGCAGAGTGATGTTTCGGCCGGGTTTATTTATCTGTGTTTATTCGTTATTTCAATAAGTACTCGAGTACGAAGTCATTTGTGATGGATTTGAAGTTAGTGATGTGTTATTGAGTTCCTGTTGAACAATTGTACTTTCAGTATTTGGTAAGAACTGTTGTATCTTAAATCCGTTATTTCCATTCGTTAGTACCTTTTAATGTCTGTTCAATTCTTCAGCCTTGTAAATCCTTATGTAAAGGATTTACGGCGCTGTAATATTTCTGAATATATCGGGGGTGTTACAACATCAATCTAAACAGGATCCAAAGACTCGTATCTGAAGGAGTGTTGTATTTTTTCCAACTGGTTCAGACTAGAGTCTGGGAATCCTGCATAAAGGGAAAGATGTCACGAGACCTTTCAGTCTATATGAAATAGAGCCAAAGATGGGTTGGAACTGATTCATTATAACTAGTGTGGACCTATGTCCACTCAAGCTCGTGGAGGGTATGAGTATTTCGTCACTTCCATTGACGACTACTCAAGGTATGAATACATATACCTACTTCACTGCAAGTCTGAATGCTTTGAGAAATTCAAAGAGTTTAAGGCGGAAGTGGATAAGAAGTTAGGTAAGAGTATCAAGTCACTACGGCCTAATTGTGGTGGCAAGTACTTCAGTAATGGGTTTAATTAGTACTTGTCAGAAGCAGGGATAACATCCCAATTGACCACATGGGGCACTCTGCAGCAGAATGGTGTAGCATAGAGGAGGAATATGACTCTTCTATAAATGGTGCATTTGATGATGAGTTATGCATCTTTTCCCCTTTCGTTCTGGGGATATGTCTTAGAAACAACATCTTACTTGTTGAACTTAATTCCATCTACATGTAACACCCCCAGATTACAACCGGGAATATTACACGCCGCAGACCCTCTTCGTGAGGATCTGCCAGGCTAGACACCAAACAACACAAAACATTACAAGCTGACTTAAACAAAATAACGAACCATTAGACCGATTTGATCTTTCACCAAAAACATACAACTAAAAATACACATTTCTATCTCGAATCATACCCATGCATGGGCCAAATTCACTTACAACTCATACAACAGTAAATACGACCGTGGAGAGGTCAACACAATGAACTCCGACTAACTGCACCAAGAGTTGGCCTTCGTGTGATTAGTATCATTCGTCTTCCATCATCCTTCGTACTAATCCTGTGACTGCTCCCACGAACCTGCATGTACCTGGATGTAGAAGAGACATTGTTGGACACTAAGTATACATACTACAACTTGGAAAGTATTTTAAGCAACAAGCTGTATGTAAATACAGCAACTAGATATGAGGTGTATACTTAAAATAATCACAGATATTAAAACAGTAAATGCAGAAGGTAAATGACACAGTAATTAAAGTGGTTCGAGGTAAATCCCTCTACGTCCACTGGTCCTTAACACAAGAGTTAAAATGTTTATTATAAATACTATGTACACAACTATGTATTTATAATCAAACCTATCAATGTATTATTCACACAGATTGATACAATGATCAAAGCTTTCAACCGTTCACACAGATTGGTTTAGGCTTTCACTTGACTAACTTCTTCACACACAGTTACGAAGCTTTGTCTCTTCAATGCAAGTCCATCACACACAGTTTGGGAAAAGCAATGCTTTCTCAGTCCACACAGGGCTGATGTGTTTGTTCAATGAAAGAACGTTTGTTGAACAACAGCTTGAATTTCTTGAGCTTGAGCTGATGATGTGTTGTTCAAGATTGAGCACTTGGATATTTCTTCTCTAAGAATATGCAGTATTCCTGAAGAAATATGTTTGCTCATATATATTCGTGTAAGTTCGTATATCTTGTTGTAAGTTCGCTGTTGTCAGTTACTGATCTTCAAACTCTTGGGGATATATATAGCCTTCTGAATAGATCCGTTGAGAAAGATCCGTTGAGCAACAGTTCGTGACAACTGGATGGTCGACTTGTATAAACCAAGATCTAGATTTTACGTTGTTTGAAGATCTATGTCGGATTTAGTATTTAAATATTTATCCTTTCAGTATTTAAATACTTCTTATCAAACGGGACTTGACTTTAGTGAATAACAAAGATTCCTTTTCAAACGGTCTTCAGTCCTGTTTCGATAGGTATTCAAGGTCTCAATACTTTACAGCTTGAATGTTGTGTCCATTTATGTTGTGGGCTATAATGGAGAAGTCGCTGTATGGAATGTTTGTTGTATGAAGAGACAACTTCCATACTTGGCGCTTTTCGACTCTGTTGCTGCATGATGGCATAATGAGAAGTCTTCGATACAGGATCAGCAACCTTCGATTAGACTTTCGATATAGCAGCTTGTTGTATGCTGGATTGGAACTTTATCAAAGCACTCTATCAAAGCTTTCGATATAGGGATTGTTATCCCAACAATTTCCCCCTTTTTGATAATTTGCCAAGTCTCCTTAAATCCTTTTGATGTTTTCCAAAAATCCTTGAGGATGCCAAAACTTTGACATTTAATGAAACATCTTCCAGGAGGGCAGACTTATTGGTCTTCTTTCGAATGGGCCTTCAGTAATTAGCCTAACACTATGAGCTGCTCGCAAGCGAGTTCAGCTTTATCAAAAGAGTATTACATCTTTAAATTTATAATTGGCGCACAGGCACAATCTTACAGTGTTATCTAGATACATACAACTGAATCTATGAACTGTTCGCAGACAAGTTCGTACAGCTTAATATTTTAACAAGGTTTTATACTTGTATAAATTCAGCAAATGGATTGAATTGCGTAATCATACAAAAACACAGTAGATTACGAGTTGTAATCTTTCAATAGAAAAATATTTTATTGATATTGAACAATTGCTTACAATGTTTTTGCTATCTCAAAACAACTAAGAATATAAAAGAATGGGAATACAGGAGGGAATCTAGCTCCTATAGTCAGAGTGCCTACAAGGCCTTCTAGGGTCATTCTTTGTACCATTCCACAAATTTTGATGAGCGTCCCTGTTTTGATTTAGGTATATAGCTTGACCTTCGTAGGATTTATCGAATACCAGGATCCAATCTTCAGGATGGGTAACCAAGTCACCTTGTTTGTGCTTGGACTTCATCTTCTGCTGGAGCGGGAGCGTTCCTTCATCCAACCTCTTCTTGAACTCCTCTGCGGATTCCTGCACTGTCCTGCAACTATTAAATATTAGAGATTCCCTAATAAGAACAATGAAGTATCTTATCAGTTCATTCTTCCTCCAGTTCTTGATCTCGTCTTTAGTAGGCTGTCGGTTGGCCGGGAGGTTTATAGCTTGCCGTTTTTGAACGAGGCTCTTCCAAGGAAACTTAGGGTCCTGGAATTTTGGGCGATCTCCCTGTATCCTGACGTTGTGAACCGGAGATGCTAATCGATTAATTTCAGCAGTAATGCTGTCTCCAAATGTAGCTTCAATCTCCTTCTCTTTCTCAAGCCTTAATATCCTAGCAGCTTCCCTAGCTTCTTCCCCCTTTTTGGCATCATCAAGACAGGACACCTTCTCATCAAGACATTCAAGGATCTTCATTGCATCGTCTTGTTTCGCCTCAAAATTTGACATTTTGTCAATAAGGGATCTGAGCACCTGCATCATATCTTGAATTTTATCATGTGCTCGAAGCTCGGAACCTGTATCGATGAGAGCAGATCCTGTCTTGGCCTCTGAAATACAAATCTTAGCCTGTTCTTCCTTCAGGATCTGCTCCTGACGCTGTTGTAATTGGTTAAGTGCCGACTAGAAGACGGTAGGCAGAATACGGAAGGCTTCCTCAACTTTAGAAACTCCATGCCTCATACCGGTCATTTGTTCAACGGCTGACTGATGTAACCAATTAATCTCCTTTTCAACATCATGCAGGGCATTCACGGCGTCCTGCAGGAAAAACGGTTTGGCGGCCAAGATCATGCAATTGCTCTTTCTTCTCGATGGTCCGGGGAGATTCTGGCTGGGCAAAATCTTCAACTCCATTCAACTATCTCAAGTTCACATTGGGACGTGAATCTAGTTGGACATCCTCAGGTAAAGAACCATCGTCGGATTCCAATACAGTTGAAGGCTTGGGAGCATCCGATGCGGGCTCGACAATAGGGTTTGATGTATTCTCCTGTTCTGAAATAGTTTCTGAAGACATAGGTACAAGAGGGACTGATTCCTCCTGCCTTCTCTCAGCGTCCGCCTGCTCCTGCAGAGGGACTGATTCCTCGTGTGGGATGGCGCGGGTTTAGTCGTATGTGGCGATAGGCGCGGGTGCCTATTCCGTGGTTGGATGTTTCTCCGCGATAGGAGGTACTGAATCCATGCTGTTGGGAACATTATTTTGGCTTAAGGTCCCTTGATCTGGTTGGGTTTCCTCATGACTCATTCTCAGACCTGCCTGGAGGGCGTCGGCGTCGGCGTCCGAGTCATGATCAGATGTAGGACTATGGGGATCTGAGCCAATGGATTTTGCTTTTCCTTTCTTGCGGGCGTCTGCCTTGTCCATCAGGTGGCTGGTGATCAACTCTTTACAGCACAGGTTGTCCCATTACATCAGGACTTCAACATCTTGAGAGTCCGTCACTTGCAAGACAAACCTTTCTTCTTCGCACCATTCGCTCCAGTTGTATAAAGTGTTGTACGGAGCAAGCCTCTAGGCCTTCCACTGGACAAAGCATTCATAAGCCTGCTCAATTTGCATTGCAACCAAGGTTTTGTTAATTATTGCGTATGGGGAGGGGCTGCGTACAGCACATGGGTCTGTTGTATGCACGGGTTTCTTGACAGGATGGGTTCCTGTGTTGGAGTTGGATCCCGAACAGGGGTTGGTACCCTGAGGGGAGAGGGATCCTGAACGGGTGTGGAATCCCAAATAGGAGATGTGGCTATTAGCTCCAATGAGGCAGCCGACTCGCCAGAGTCTTTTAAGTTGGCAGATGTCTGTGTATCCATCATAGCATCAACGAAGGCGAGAAACAACACAAGGTCAGAAGCATCAACGAACACAATCGAGCCGATAGAGTCGAACAAAACGGAAGTGAAAAAAATATGTGTATTACACCATATCACCTTTAAAAGAGGTTTCGTCCCCGAAACCTAAACAATGAGAACGGAGTGCTAGCATAGCAACCTTCCTGGCAATCTTGTCTTGGTCCCGCAATCTCCATGGCCATATGTACCATGGTTACGACCGATACCTCTGCCCCTCGGCATATTGAGCAAGTAACTACTAAGCACGATGAAACTCAACGTCTCAAATGATATGCTAAAATTCTAACGCAACACAACATATCGCCATAGGGCATCTAATAGCAACACGATAAAAATGCCCACTCTGGATGATTACACGAATTCAAACTTACAATTTCAATACCCGGAACTTGCTGTCATAACCAACCATTCAAATAACCACATGTTACAACTCAATTCCATCACGATCAACAACAATTAGCTATTCCATGGTAATGCTCTCTTGGCATCGACTCCCAGAGGTTTCACAGAACCGTACCCGGTGGCAGCCCATTCATACATGTACTAAATATTTCAACAGATCAACAATTTCATTCAAATAAAATCATACGAGTTAGAAGGCAGGTCCAATTCATGCAAACCGCAATTGAATACTCAACCAAAATTCCTTAGCAATAAAGGCAACTCGACGATAAACCAAATCACTCGCCTTCACAATTAATCATTTCATCTTAAATCGAGGAAAATTTTTCATCTTTCACTGTAACTCCCCCAAAAATCAACCTGGAATATCACACGTTGTGGACCCCACACTCGAGGATCCACCAGGCTGAACAAAATCATACGACCAAATTATTGACCGTCCGGTATCAAACAGCATATAGACAGGGACCAATAAGGTCTCACAACAAAATGAAACTGTAACAATTTGTTTACAACTCATACCAACACAGGGGTCCAAAATAAAAAACGATACAACACAACAGAAGACTGAAAAATAATACAACGGCACAACAAACCAATAGAATTCCATATCTCTTGATTAGTAAAGTAGCCCATCATCTTTTTTGCCGATCCTGTGACTAGTCCCACGCGTCTGCATGAACTTGGACACAATACAGATATCCATCCCTCGATTACTCGGGGGTTAGCAAAACTTCACTATTTTACTAGTACAACTATTAAACTATACAAAATGAAACAAGCAATTACAAATCATAAAATAGGCAACCACACTCTACCAATCACAAATCAAACAATCACGTATTCCCTAGAAGTTATAATAATATAGAAACCAACACAAGTGGAATCTTTATAAAATGAATTTTCATCTTGGGAATTTTAGAAAGCGCAAATTCTTTAGGAACTCATGTCCTAGGTTTGTGAAAATCCTTTAGGAACTCATGTCCTAAGTTTGTCAAAATCCTATAGGAACTCATGTCCTAAGTTTGTCAAAATCCTTTAGGAACTCATGTCCTAAGTTTGTCAAAATATTTTACATCAAGACACGCTCAACAATCAATCAAGACACTCGTGAACTCTTGTCACATATACCAAACACAACAATCATAACACCCGTGATCCCTTGTCACATGGTTCCCTAGGTTCATCAACCCGCACGGACTATGCCAAACAAAATAATCATAACACCGTGAACTCTTGTCACGTATCAAACCCAACAAACATAACACTCGTGATCCCTTGTCACGTGGCTCCGTAGGTTCATCAACCCGCATGGACTATGCCAAACAAACAAAACTATCACAACACCATGAACTCTTATCACGTATCAAACACAACAATCATAACACTCGTGATCCCTTGTCACGTGGCTCCGTAGGTTCATCAACCCGCATGGACTATGCCAAACAAAACTATCACAACACCCTGAACTCTTATCACGTATCAAACACAACAATCATAACACTCGTGATCCCTTGTCACGTGGCTCCGTCGGTTCATCAGCCCGCAAGGAATATGACAAACAAAACAATCACAACATTCAGTCGTGGTCTCTTGCCACGAGTCACCGTAGGCCCCGTCGAACCCGCACGGTTGAATGTACTGTGCCCTGACCCCATGATCGCCTGTCATGTGTTATCGTAGGCCACGTCAAACCTGCACGACTGTACCTCAGCACCACAACACACATTACTCATGTTCACATTCCATCAACCACGAATACATCAATCAATCACATTGATCACCACGAAGTCACGCATCATGCGCACATAACAGAATCTCAACAATCACAATGGCCGTCATCAATCAAAGATACACAACCAACATAACCCACGATCAATACATAATACGTTGCACAACCATGTGTACAACCAAACCAACACGATTATCACAATCCTGCACACAAAACACAATACCCAATACATATACCAACATAACACAATCATCACCAATCCTTCATGATGCACAACATATAACTAACTTGCACGAACCAAATTTACAATGCAAACAAATCTTCACAAACCCACCACACGATTTCTAATCACAAGACAAATTGTATAACAAGATACTTGCCTCAATAATCGATACCGATCACTCCGACAAACATGGCTCGACCGGAAACTCCAATTACCTACAACTTCCACAATACACAACGAAAACATGATAACAACAAGGTTCAAGACCAACGACAACTGAAATCACGCCAAACTATCAAGGAAAACTCATTGGAACATTTAATCAAGCATTAAATGTTCAATATTCCCTAAGAACATTCAAATCTCCAATCAAGTTAGACCAACTCGAAATATAGATATACAAACCATAGAAAACAATTAATAACATCATACCACCCCAACCGATTCATGAAAATCGGACTGGGATCAATATCAAGAACAAGTCTCCAAAAAGTCAACTCGAAGAAAAACCAAGGAATTACCTCGATCCGACGAAGAACAATGGATTAGATGATGTTACAATCACCTAGAGACCTCCAAAACACCATGGATCGAATAAAAATCGGCCAGAAGTCCAAACCCTAGTCGCCCTCGTCTCAAACCCACGGAGAGAAGAAGAAAGAAGTCAAAATGAGAATTCATGACTGTTGTCCAGTGTATATACTGGACATCTTAGTGTGCGCTAATCATCCCATATTAGCATGCGCTATCGAGCACATTCTACATAATCACACATTTAGCGTGCGTTAATCATCAAGCCTTAGCGCACGCTAACGAATCATATATCCCAGTCCAGTAGCTTCTGGACTGCCCTGCACCCACCAGTTAGCGTGTGCTATCTCACCGTAGTGTGCACTACTAATACATCTTAATGTGCGCTATACCAATACATAGCGTGTGCCAATCAACGTCCTGACTCAAGGCAGTAGCTTCTGCCTCACTTCTGCATCCTCTGTTAGCGTGTGCTAACGGAGCCTTAGAGTGAGCTAACGAAACATAATAGTGCGCGCTACCCCAAGTACTTAGCGTGCGCTATTCCTGCTGAATAGGCAATCGGATCGCACCAAAACTCATCACAAGAATGATTCAACGGAACAACAAACACGCTACAATCTGATTCGCAACCAACACACACCAATGCATGACACACGATCATATAGGCACAAACAACATACAATCCACTAAATAGTATAAAAAAATTCAGCGCAACTGGAAACAAAACTCTCGGGTATTACATTCTACCCTCCTAATAAGTTTCGTCCGGAAAAGGCATCACAATATTGCAAAACAAAACCAAAAAGTTCAATCCTTAAGTGACCCCGTGATCTCCTATCACGTGTCTCCGTAGGTTCATCAACCCACACGGATTGAGCCAACACAACAATTACAACAACCCATAAGGAAATATTCAAACCAGAATATCAGATATCACGTACCATACATCAAACATCACATATCAAATCTACACACGAGATATCGGCAAGACAAAAAATAATATCCTATCACTGACACCGCTGGGCCCTCCAGGAGTAGGAACGGAATTTCGCTTCCCGAACATTTTAGCAATGGTATCATAATGTACCGCTTGATGCCCCATCTGGCCACACTTGAACAATTCACTTGAGGTGAACGATAATTCTGCCGTACATGGCCCGCATGACTGTAGTTGAAACACGTCTTCACAACATTCACCTTACTCATGGTTACAACCACGACCACAACCTCGACCATGTCTCCTCGGCATACCGAATATATAATCACTAAGTACAACAAAACGTAACTTTGCAGAGCAATGTACCAAGATGCCAACTCAGCATAACATATCAACGTAAAGCAACAAATATCAATCACAACAAAAACTCCACATCATTGTAACCAAACACTGACCACGTTCACTTTTAAAACTCCACGAGGTATTCGTTTAATTAATACCATTTGAAAATATTTGAATTCGTATATTTTTCCGAAGTAAAATTTGAAAATACTTTTAATACCTTGGGATGTTTTACCAATGTAACACCCCCAAGTTATTCAGGGTATATTACAGCGTCGTGAGCCCGCCGTGGGTCCCACAAGGCTATTTATACGCGGAACTATGAACTTTGACCGAGGAGGTCCAATACAATGAAATGAGGGACAATACAAATGGCATTCAAACCATATCCAATATATCCAAATACAGCACATCATAATTCAATACCTCGGCAGCATAGGCCGAAACATCAAGGAAACTGAAATCAGTACTCGAGTATTCAAAAACCATTTCAGTACAACAACACTAAATAGAGGAAACACAAAAAGAACCGGAGACAAGGCATAGTATCACACTTGCCCATCATCTTCTTGCCGACCCGATACATGCCTATTTGCTCTCCTGGAAACTAAAATACATGAAAAGTATTTCCCCCATAAAGGGGTTATCCGTCGAATAGCTAGTACAAGTATATCGAATATAAAACACAATACTTCTCGACGATAAAGTAAAAGTACCCGTCAATTCATTATTTCAAGACTAGTATTCCGGAATAACTAAATCTCATTTCAATACATACGTGATTAACCATGGAACCGCACCAAAGGCAACAGAACCCTCTGAGGCCCCGTCGGACCCTCCCAGAGTGGCTAACCCAAACTATTCACGGAACCGCACCAAAGGCCATAGAACCCTATGAGGACCCTTCGGTCCGTCCCAGAGTAAATATATACAATCATACAATTCATATATCTTACTTTCAAAGTCGAGAATGCACAAGCATAAACATATACTTGCCTTTGAGACATCGAGAATTCGGAAGGAAAAGAGTATAGGTTCGGTAGGTCCAAGAACACACTTCTGGCACCTAAACGATTCGTAAGGGATACGATAATTAATAATCGATACGCAAGCCAAATGGAGAAACTTACTAACGACTACCCTCGATTACAATATCATGCACATAGGGTTGGGAAACACCCAAACCCTCTCTAATTCGCAACACCACTCAAAGTAGAACATGAAATCATAGGGTTTATATATATACAAATGAGATTAATCATAAAATCAAGATTTCCATGGTTAAAAACGGATTACACAACCAAATCGAGCAAAACCCCCCAAAACTACCCAAGGTAGGGATTCACAGAGATTTACCTCAATTTGAAGGAGGAGAAACGGGATTGGGGTGATTAAATCACGCTATGAACTCGAGATGATGATGATTAATGAACTCTCGTCGACATTTCACCTTGGAAATCGCCCAAATCGCAACAATGGAGAAGAAGAAAGGAGTGGAAATGAAATCCTCTCCAAAAACACACACAATATAGGTCTGCTGACCCGCGTGTCGCAGCGCAGGCTGAGTGTGCCGCGTCTCGCGGCTAAAATTTGCAAGCAGGCCTCCAGCCGTGCCGCGACACGGAACGTGGCATGCCGCGGCGCACGGTACAGCGGCCCTGCTCGAGTCTCGCAAGGGGGTACCGTGCCGTGGCCTGGAAGGTGGTGTGCCATGGCGCACGGTACAGCCGGCTCTAGTCCGAGTCTAGCAAGGGGTGTGCCGTGGCGCACACTGTTCGTGCCCAAAAAGTGACGAAAAACGACCCAGGAACATGATATAATTGATCAACGCATAACTTCGACCATTTAAAGGTCTGAATGAACTACCAAGAACCCTCGTATGGTGATTCCACGTCAAACACAGTCGATCCCAAACTGATACTCGATCAAAATACCAATAAAAGTTCACAACATCTATAATAACATCAAATGAATTTGCGGGAACCTCAAAACGGCGATTCGTACAATGATTACGAGAATTGAACCCAAAGGCGACAAAAGTGACATCCAACACGGAATTGAGTAAAACAAGTCCGAAACAAGCTCGGATGATGAAAAGTCTAGTATTTAATATTCTCAAAATACTCATATGGTTACAAGTGATTCAACAAAATTGTAAAAATATCGGAATTATACGAATACGGAAAATAGAAAAATGTGGATATTACAACCAAAACCATAACCCATAGATCGCAACAGTCTCATTTTGAGATCATTTACAAAACAATACTCCAGAACATCATCCGGAGTATATCACATTTCCTTGAAAACAACATCATCACAAACGTCAGCGCACCTGGTAATCACCTGTTACCACTCAACATCATCACAATAAACAAGACATAAGGTAATCACATGTTACCACTCAACATCATCACAATTAACAGCACATAAGTTATCCCGTGGTCATGCTGTCTTGGCATCAACCCCCATAAGTTTCACCGAACCATCCCCGGGTGGGCAGCCTATTCATATATACAACAGAAATTCTCACATACCAACAATCACATCCAAGCCATACAACACAATGCATCTTAACACACGCTAAACCTACGATTAGCGTGCGTTAACTATATCACTTAGTTTGCCAGGTCCAGTTAGCATTCGCTAAATAGCACATTAGCGTGACATAATTTAGGAAGATTTATCCTCCACCCTTTTTGAAATAAAAATCGTGTTTGATTTATAAGTACAAAAATTTTATGGTGTGGAGGGTTTGAAATCACATACTCAAATCATTTGGAAATCGCACGAACACGTAGGAGAGATTTTCTCAAAATTCTTTCAAACCCAACCAAATTTCATCATTGGTAACATTTTACCAAGTATCCAAAATACCTCAAAATGCTCATTCATATGTACACACGCAGTGGATACAATAAAATCAACGATCCGAAATCTATCAATTTCGAAACACATGCCCATTCGGCATACAAAATCACCAATTCTACAAACTAATCACAAATACCGGGTTCGAACACATGTCAACCCATCCATCCAAGTTTAACAACATAATTTACGAACACCATTTCGAACACATGTCAAAACCATCAATGCTTCCCCTGAGCATCTTTGATCAATACACACATAATGCATCATAAACACCAAATACAAACTTCATTTCACAACAAACTTGTAACAAAATCAATAACACAAAATACAGTAGAAGAGACTTACATCACAGTTCACACGAAGATGACAGCCGGCCACGATACTAATCTTCTCTCATCATCCGACAACTCAAGTGACATAACAAAACACACCTCAACGCAAGTCAACTTGTTAAAACGTAACTCGACTCGACTCGACAGCCGAGGTTTCCACAACCTAAGCTCTGATATCATAATTGTAACACCCCTAGAAATCAACCAGGAATATCACACGCCGTGGACCCCATACTCAAACAGCATAAAGACACGGACCGATAAGGTCACACAACAAAATCAAACTGTAACAATTTGTTTACAACTCATACCCACACACGGGTCCAAAACACAAAACGATACCACACAGCGGAAGACTGAGAAATAATACAATGGCACAACAATAACCAATAGAATTCCATATCTCTTGATTAGTAATGCGGCCCATCATCTTTTGTGCCAATCTTGTGACTGCTCCCACATACCTGCATGAATCTGGACACAATATAGATATCCACCCCCTCATTACTCGGGGGTTAGAACAACTTCACTGTTTTACTAGTACAAGTATCAAACTATACAAAATGTAACAAGCAATTACAAATCATAAATTAGGTAACCACACTCTACCAATCACAAATCAACTAATCATGTATTCCCTAGAAGGTTTAGTAATATAGAAACCAACACAAGTGGAATCTTTCTAAAATGAATTGTCATCTTGGAAATTTTAGAGAGCACAAATTCTTTAGGAACTCATGTCCTAGGTTTGTAAAAATCCTTTAGGAACTCATGTCCTAAGTTTGTCAAAATCCTTTAGGAACTCATGTCCTAAGTTTGTTAAAATATTTCAGGAACTCATGTCCTAAGTTTGTCAAAATCCTTCAGGAACTCATGTTTTAAGTTTGTCAAAATCCTTTACATCAAAACACGCTCAACAATCAATAAAGACACCTGTGAACTCTTGTCACGTATACCAAACACAACAATCATAACACCCGTCATCCCTTGTCACGTGGCTTTGTAGGTTCATCAACCTGCACGTATTATGCCAAACACTTTAATCATAACACCATGAACTCTTGTCACGTATCAAACCCAACAAACATAAGACTCGTGATCCCTTGTCACGTGGCTCCATAGGTTCATCATGTAATACCCGGCATTCCCGTTTCCGGTCACTTTGAATTATTTGTCGATTTTGTCGGTTATTTTGTTTCGTTGATGATTATTTGGAACTTTCCCTATGTTTTGTACGATATGATGTACCGTGTTGTGCTGCTCGTTGGGTACGACTTGTCGTTGCGTAAGTCATGTGATCATATGTCGTGCTTTGTTATTTGTTGTTTTCATTTTGGAGCGAAGATGTTGTTCGCGAGCGTTTCGTCGTGTTCGTTCCGTGCATTTTCGGAAATTTGAGTCGTCGAGTCATGGCGGCTAGGCACTGGCCGGCCAGTTGCGGCAGGTACCGGCATAGCGCACCCTACTGCCCAATGGTGGCGCACACTAATGAGTCGAGCAGCCAACGCAATAGGGTTTGGACTTCGGCTGGACCATCAGGTTGTGAACGTTGGTCGGTCATTGTGCGCGCTAGCTCTACAGGTGTAGCGCAGGATGTCTGGTCGCAGCGCGCACTGGATGGGTCGGCTAGAGCACGCTAATGACCGCCCGGTGCGCGTGATATCACGGTCGGGCAGAAGATTCTGGACTACGGCCCAGGCCGATAGCGCATGCTAACCAGACGATTCTAGCTCGCGCTAATGCGCATCAGTATAAATATGACTGAGCAGTCATGTTTGCACTCATTTTCATTTCTATTATTTCCTCTCCGCGGCTGGAGTCAAGGTGGACAAGGAGACATGTTGTTGAACTCTTAATCCACGAAGTTCCTAAGTCCTTATCATCGATTAATCATTCTGTAACCTCCTCCGATCGACCGAATCAAGGTTAGTTTTCCTAAAATCTTAGTTTTGGGAAAATTAGGGATCTTATTTGATTTCGCCCGTTTAATCCGAACTACCCTAGATTAGTGATGGATTATTGATTATTAAGTTGTATTCTACCACTTCCCTTGATGTTCCATGGTTTGATTGCTAAGGATTTGTCGTTTTGTTGAGTTCCTAATCGACGCCTTGAAGGTGTTCGATATAAGGTCTTAGAGTGGGATTTGGGCATTTTATGATTTCTCCTCCTCGTGTGAGTGTTGATTGAATGATTTTATGTCTTAGGAAAGAAATATTTGTGAAGAACTCGAGTCGGAACCCTTCCGTTCGTTGTCTCCTTCAGGGTTCGACGCTTTCTGATTGACCGTGTTCGTCAGATTTTTCGGTATCAAATATCGAGGCAAGTATCTTATTTTACGACTTGTATCAAATATGTTTCGTGTGAGTTGGTTATGTATTATGCATTTTGAAGCCTTTGTGATGATAATTTTATTTTGGTATATGTGTTATGTGTTGTGCCATGTGTGTAGGATTGTGATATTTGTGTGGGTTGGTTATACACATAAACGTGTATTGTGTGTTGTGTTATGTGTAAAAAATTGTGATATTCGTTTTGGGTTGGTTGTACACTTGCTTGTGCAGTGTGTTGTGTATTGATCATAAGTTATGATAGATTGTGTATCGTGGATGATGATCGTTTGACTGTTGAGATTGTGTTATGTGTGCGTGATGTGTGATTTCGTGATGATCAATGCGATCGATTGACCGTGCTCATTATTGAAGGAATGTGAACGTGAATGTTATGCGTGGTAATGCTAAGTTCACTCGTGTAGGTTCGACAGGACCTACGAGGATTCATGGCAGACGATCATGGGATCGGAACATAGTATGTGGTGTTGCGGTCCAATCGTGCGGGTCTGACGAGGCTTACGGTGACACATGATGGAGGATCATGGGGTCAGGACACAGTACTTCCAACCGTGGGGGCTCGACGGGGCCTACGGTGACTCGTGGCGGTAGATCACGGATTCGAGGACTGGTATTTGTGATTGTTGTGTTTGGTTAAGACCGTACGGGTTGTTGAACCTACAGTGACTCGTGACGGTGGATCACGGAGTCGAGGATTGATATTTGTGATTGTTGTGTTTGGCTAAGACCGTGCGGGTTTTTGAACCTATGGTGACTCGTGACGGTGGATCACGGATTCGAGGATTGATATTTGTGATTGTTGTGTTTGGCTAAGACCGTGCGGGTTGTTTGAACCTATGGTGACTCGTGACGGCGAATCACGGAGTCGGAAAGTATGTTTTGATAAACAAGATGCTTGAAAAGAAAGCTTTTATGAAAATTGAATGACTGGTCCGAGACCCAAGCGATTGGTGTAAAGGTTTTCGTATTGTAAAACCTTTAGGTGTTGTAACAAGATCTTTGGTTTGATGAAGGTTTTTTTTTAAAACATAGGACATGAGTTCCTAATGATTTGTGTTGTATAAAACTTCCGAGATGATTTTTGTTTCTTTTAATGACTACAGTAAGTGTTGTTTCCGAGATTTCTAAAACTTCTCGGAAGTACTTGGTGAATGGTTGTCCTTATCTGAATCGTGGTTGTCGCTTGTTACATTTTGTATAGTTTGATACTTGCATTAGTAAAACAGTGGAGTTTTACTAACCCCCGAGTAATCGGGGAGTGGATATCTGTATTGTGTCCAGGTGCATGCAGGTTCGTGGGAGCAGTCACATGATTGGCACAAGAGATGATGAGATGCGATACTAGTCAAGAGTTGCAGAATGCAATGGTTGTTGTTGCATCATTATATTATTTGAACTAATATTGCATGAAATAAATTTGATTTTTGAAACCTTCGTTATGTAATAATCGAACTTTGAATTATGTTCCTTCATAAAATAATTCGGCTCGTGATATGTAACCGTAGATTTATCGATTTATTATTATTTCTTTAAAATGTCTACTTCCTGCTAGCCTTGTGGGTCCCACACGGGATTCACGGCGTTGTAATGCCTCGCGAGATTTTGGGGGTGTTACAGAAAATGGTATTAGAGCACTTTGGCTCCTATTGAAAATAATTTAAATAAAATTCCTCCTAATTTCAGAAGTTATCACAGTCCAACTCCCCAAGTGACCGTAACTCCTCGCGGGAATGCAAAGTAAGTAATATGTGTGTTTCTATCGGGATACTATACTTAATTGCAAACTGTGTGTTGAACTGGCCTTAGATTACTATAGTCTGTAATGGCACGCCGTGGAGCTAGGAGGGTGGTGAACGAGGCTCAGGGTTCCGCCGCGAACCACGACGGGGACAGGAACACTACCGAGACCATCCTGCTGGGGACCAGGCGCCACCGATTAATCAAAAAGATCAGGAGGCAGAACGCCAGAACAACAACCTGGGAGGCATGAACCCGGACTTCGTTCAGGCTCTTGCCAAAGCTATTGCCATGGGAATAGCTCAGGTTAACCAGGTAGAATGAATACCGGTCATCAATGTGGAGGAGAACACAGGGAGAGATCGTTGGTTGGGAGAGATGCTGAAGGCCAGGCCTCCATTGTTTGACGGGGCAAGGGAGAAACACCTGGGCGATTGGATTTCTGGAATGGAGACTGCTTTCGAAGTGATCGGATGTCCAGAGAACCCGAAGGTGCCGCTTGGGATTAATCAGCTCCGCGACACTGCTGCCCGCTGGTGAAGAACCTACAGGCCAGAGAACCGAGTGGTCGGGTGCGTCGAATTCGCCCGGCTACTGCGGAGCGAGTACTGTCCTAGATCAGCCCAAACCGCTCGTGCACGAGACTTTTTCAGTCCCGGACCACAGAATATGCCAGTACCGGAGATCATCCGAGCCTACCGTACCGAGCTAAGCTACATCTCTCAGATGGTTCCATTAGAAGATCAACAAGGTTGCCGGAAGATGTACAACGCTATGCCATCAGATTCCACTGCACAACTCTGAGGGCATACGAAGACGTGGTCACATCATATGCCGGTATTGTTGTTAACACCGACACCAGACATAATTCGAAGAAATAGAATACATTGACTCAATCAGGGAGCAGCAACAAAACGAACTCGGGACCCGTATCTTCTTTTAAGTTAGCAGTTTCGTACCAACAGAGGGGTTTCATCTGATCGGCCTTACCATAGAGACTGCTTTAATTGTGGCGTGTCTGGACATACTAAGGATCGGTGCCAGAAGTTGGATACCAAATGTTTCTCTTGCGGGAAGAGTGGACACATGTCTTGTTACTACTGTCGGGCCAATCCTACTCAGAACTCAGCTCCCCAACCGAGTCAACAAGGCTCTGTGCAATACTCCAGGACGCCTGCTGTCTCCAACTACCGATATCCACCCCATCAGACTCAACCACTTCCACACGGTACAGGACGAGGCTGTGGGCGTGGTGGTGGTACATCATCCATTTCGGAGTCAGTGTCGCCCCGTGTATTTGAACTGAGGGATATGGATGGTCAATCCGTCCCAGCTATCTCATGTACCCTTCTTGTTAACTCTCAGCCTATGCATGTACTATTTGATACCGGAGCCACATATTCGTTTATATCTGTGGAATGTGTGGAACGTTTAAATCTTGCTTGTGTACCTTGTGAGTCCTTTACTGTTAAGCTACCCGAGGGTAGTAAAGTAGGCGGCGATCTAGAAGTTCAAGACTGTCAGATCCGCATCGATGATCATTTTTGGACTACTAATATTATGGTCTTCCCGCTTCAGAACGAAGATATCATTTTAGGCATGAATTGGATGCCATTGCACAGAACAATATTGGATACCTACCACTTGACTATTTCCATCACGGCTCATGACGGTACCACACATGTTATCAGAAGTCGAGAACACTTCAGTACGAAAGGGTCTCTCAGCCTTCTTGCATCGGAAGTCTCCTGCAACTCTCGAATGAAGTACTATTGGTGTTATGTTCTTCAGGAGGATACTTCACAACTTATGGTCGCAAACATTTTGGTGGTGAATGAATTTCCAGACGTATTTCCCGATTAACTACCAGGGTTGCCACCGCATCGAGAAGTTGACCTCTCCATTGAACTCGAGCTGGGGATGAGACCTATTTCCAAAGCTACTTACAGGATGCATCCAAGCGGCCATATAGCTTGGTTAACCCGATGGAGGCGTATGTGTTCCAGGTGTGGCCTGAGAAAATGATTTGGCGGATATGTCGGATATCTAAGACGAAGTTGTACGCATCGCTTGCGGAGCTTGAGAATGAGGAGGGTCATACTGAAGAAGAACCGAAAAATAAGAAGAAGACTCGTGGCCCATCGAAGGGTCTAGCACTTGACACATATGTTTCAAAAAATGGTCGTCACAAGATAGCAGTAGATGAAAAGTATCGACGATCCATTTTGGCTTCGGATGCTTGTACGGAATATTGTCGTAATGTTGGGTTTGTCATACGCGATAGAGTTCCGGTAATGTGGGCTGAGTGGAAGGATGTGCCACAAAGTTTGAAGAATGCATTGAACAATGCTTTGTCGGTAAGTTTATCTCAATTCCGAAAGCTACTTTGTGTATTTAAATTCAGAAAAAATTTAGTAATATATATTATATGCTAATTGTAGGTTTGGTTTAAGGTTCCTTCTTTCCTACTATATACTTGGTGTGATGAGGTGCAAACAACCAAGTAAGTGATTTTCACAATACGTAGTTGAGTAATTACTCAATAAATTTTTTCATTATTTTTGTTATTGTTAAAAATATGTATTTGTCAAATATTTTAATAATTTATTTATTAATACAAAACAATTTGTAATTTAAAATTCACAACTTGTATAAATGGAAGGTAATTTGATTGATAAATTTAAACATGGTAAACTTTCTAATTTACTTGTAACTATGAGTATTATAACATACACTTTTAGAATATACATAAAATATTATAATATTAATTATACATAAAAATAATAAAACTAACACATTAACATTATATAATCATATACAAACAACAAATATAAAATGACATGTAACATAATCACTAAACTTAAATCTTAACATTAAACTGCATAATAACAAATGTATACACATAATAGATTATTTATGAATAACATAATAAACAAATAACATTATGAATTAGAATAAAACAATAACACAAATCACAGTAAATAAATACATAAAATTTACAAAATACTTTACAAATATATTTGACTAATGTTTGATTATTATTTATAAATGTTTGTTATAGGTACAAATCTTGGAAAAATGAGCTACACATGTTTGGTCAGCTTGGGGTAATTCCCGTGAGGCTACTCCCGAGGAGTTCAAGTATCGGGAGTACGAGTGGAGGTGGCTATGTGCATATTTTAGCGACCCGGACTATATTGCATGTAATCGAGCTCTAAATATTGTCGTAATGCTATTATTGTTTAAAGATATGTAACATATATGAAACTTACTTGTGGTAATTTTTCTCCTTGTTAAATGAAAATTACATGTTTCTATGTATAGGCGAGCAGTTCAACCAACACTGTTAATTGTAAGGGTTTGACGGAGCACCACAGCTTAGGTTCACAGTCGTTAGCGAGAGTTTCGCACGAGACCACTTCTGATGAAAATGTGGCGAATGCCTTTGTCTACGTGACTCGGAAGGCATATCCTAACTATCCGGATAGACTTGTAAGTTGTAAATGTATCCTAACCATTTTAATACTGCTATCAGTATCTACCTATGAACTTAATTAATATTCGGTTACTTTTTTTGTTCCCACTTAATTAGGAGAGAGTGACTGAGGAGTCTGAGAGGATGTTGATAGATATGGAGAGGGAGGAGCATCCGGATTTGGACGAGACTGGTCTCAAGTTAGCACGCCGAGGGATTGATCAGGCTGATCTATACATTAGGGCAAGGGTGTGGGCTAACATTTACCCTCCTAAAGGGAGTCATCACCGGACGCCGATGATGGGAGCTGAAGGCACCGGATTATTGAAGAATACTACAGGTTTTCAGCGCAATCAAAGGGGCGACACTCAAAAGGCCTATTTAGAGGAGCAATTGAGGATCGAGAGGGAGCTCCGAGCTGAGGAGCAAAGGAAGTCTCAAGACCAGTTCCAGAAATTCCAAGAGGAACAAAGGAAGGTTTAACAAGATGTCATTGAGTCAGACCGTGTGTCAATAGGGAATTTCGGTACCAAAACCACCTCAATTCTTCAATTCACAAACACCCCCCTCTTCTTCACAGCCTCGGGACGACGACATGCAAGACGGTAGTAATCCTTCTTCTATATTTAAGAATTTGATGGATCTTTGAGAATTTTAGTTGTCATTGTAGTAGTTCTTTTGCTAAATATTTTTTATTTAGACTCGTGTTCATTAACATTGGTGTTTATACTGATTTTGTTGATGTTGCTACATGACATGTTGATATGGTTTGTATTTAAATTATGCTTTTCGTAATTGATTTATGTTGATTGTGATGTATGGTGGTGCATTGTACATTTGGAATAACAGGTTATCTGAACAGGTTTGGTGATTTCAAAATCTGAATTTTTTTTTCACTGGACTTTAGCCAACGGCATTTGCCCAGACCGTCGGCTAAAGTATTTATTTAAAAACTAAAATAAAACACTTTAGCCGACGACTATGTAACCGTCGGCTAAATTATTTATTTAAAAAAAAACAAAAAAAACACTTTCGCCGACGACTATGTAGCCGTCGGCTAAAACCTATACATTTTAGCCGACGACAACTTTTGCCATTGGCTAAAATGTAGAACTTTAGCCGACGACCTTCCCTATTTGCCGTTGGCTAAACTTTAGCCGATCGACCTCGGCCGACTGACTTTTAGCCGACAACTGACCACTTTAGCCGATGACTTTCGATTTTAGCTGATGACTTTTTGCTATCGGCTAAAGTATAAACATTGGTAGTGATGGCACCAGCCGAGATGAAAGAATTAAAGATACAGCTCGAAGATCTACTGGAGAAGGGATTGATCTGCCCTAGCACCTCGCCGTGGGGCGCACCGGTACTTTTTATTAAGAAGAAAGACAACTCTCTACGCTTGTGCATTGACTACAGGGAACTAAACAAGGTTACTATCAAGAATCGTTACCCACTTCCAAGAATCGATGACCTCCAAGATTGATTACAGAGGGCGGTTGTGTTTTCAAAGATCGATCTATGGTCCAGATATCACCAGTTGAGGATTCGGGAGGAGGATATACCCAAGACTGCATTTCGATCGAGGTATGGGCATTACGAGTATATCGTGGTATCATTCGGGTAACTAATGCCCCAGCCGTTTTCATGGAATTGATGAACAGAGTTTTAATCGATTTCCTCGATAAGTGCATTGTGGTTTTTACTGACGACATCCTAATTTGTTCTCGAAGCCGACAGGAACATGAGGAACATTTGAGGCAAGTACTGAGCCTGTTGAGACAACACCAACTTTATGCAAGTATTGGCGGGTTACTATCTAAGATTCGTCGAGGCATTTCCCTGTATCGCTCGATAACGAAGCTACTAAGAAAGAGCACTAAGTATGTGTGGACTACAGACTGTCAGAAGAGCTTTGATGAGCGCAAGAGGAGGCTGACTACTGCTCCAGTGTTAGTGCTACCGCATGGAACGTAAGGATTCATTATATACACGGATGCATCTAAGCATGGGCTGGGATGTGTCTTCATGCATATTGATAGAGTTATTGCATACGCATCCCGACAACTGAGGCCGTACGAAGTGAACTACCCAACACATGACTGGAGCTAGCCGCAGTGGTGCATGCCCTCAAGATTTTGAGGCACTATCTTTACGGAGTTACTTGCAAGATTTTCACGGATCATAATAGTTTGAAATATATATTTTACCCAGAGAGAACTAAACATGAGACAGAGGCGCTGGTTGGAGTTAATAAAGGACTACGATGTGGACATCTCATACCACCCTCGGAAGGCCAATGTGGTAGCTGATGCTCTTAGTCGGAAAACTACACAAGAAGTGATGTTATCCAGCATAACATTTCAGCCCGAACTGTAGCAAGACATCAGGAGAAGCAGTACCGAAGTATGGATACAACATAGGCAAGGACAATTATGCTCAATCAATATACATTCGTCCTTACTAGACGAGATACGTCAACCACAGATGGAGGATTCCAAATTACATGCGATTGGTGCAAGAATCACAAACGTTAGCGCACCTCGTAATCACCTGTTACCACTCAACATCATCACAATAAACAACACATAAGGTAATCACATGTTACCACTCAACATCATCACAATTAACAGCACATAAGTTATCCCGTGGTCATGCTGTCTTGGCATCAACCCCCATCGGTTTCACCGAACCATCCCCGGGTGGGCAGCCTATTCATATATACAACAGAAATTCTCACATATCAACAATCACATCCAAGCCATACAACACAATGCATCTTAACACACGCTAAACCTACGATTAGCGTGCGTTAACTATATCACTTAGTTTGCCAGGTCCAGTTAGCATTCGCTAAATAGCACATTAGCGTGACATAATTTAGGGAGATTTATCCTCCACCCTTTTTGAAATAAAAATCGTGTTTGATTTATAAGTAAAAAAAATTTTATGGTGTGAAGGTTTTGAAATCACATACTCAAATCATTTGGAAATCGCACGAACACGCAGAAGAGATTTTCTCAAAATTCTTTCAAACCCAACCAAATTTCATCATTGGTAACATTTTACCAAGTATCCAAAATACCTCAAAATACTCATTCATACGCACACACGCAGTGGATATAATAAAATCAACGATCCGAAATCTATTAATTTCGAAACACATGCCCATTCGGCATACAAAATCACCAATTCTACAAACTAATCACAAATACCGGGTTCGAACACATGTCAACCCATCCATCCAAGTTTAACAACATAATTTACGAACACCATTTCGAACACATGTCAAAACCATCAATGCTTCCCCTGAGCATCTTTGATCAATACACACATAATGCATCATAAACACCAAATACAAACTTCATTTCACAACAAACTTGTGACAAAATCAATAACACAAAATACAGTAGAAGAGACTTACATCACAGTTCGCATGAAGATGACAGCCGCCCACGATACTAATCTTCTCTCATCATCCGACAACTCAAGTGACGGAACAAAACACAACTCAACGCAAGTCAACTTGTCAAAACGTAACTCGACTCGACTCGACAACCGAGGTTTCCACAACCTAAGCTCTGATATCATAATTGTAACACCCCTAGAAATCAACCAGGAATATCACACGCTGTGGACCCCATACTCAAACAGCATAAAGACACGGACCGATAAGGTCACACAACAAAATCAAACTGTAACAATTTGTTTACAACTCATACCCACACATGGGTCCAAAACACAAAACGATACCACACAGCGGAAGACTGAGAAATAATACAACGGCACAACAATAACCAATAGAATTCCATATCTCTTGATTAGTAATGGGGCCCATCATCTTTTGTGCCAATCCTGTGACTGCTCCCACATGCCTGCATGAACCTGGACACAATATAGATATCCACCCCCTCATTACTCGGGGGTTAGAAAAACTTCACTGTTTTACTAGTACAAGTATCAAACTATACAAAATGTAACAAGCAATTACAAATCATAAATTAGGTAACCACACTCTACCAATCACAATTCAACTAATCACGTATTCCCTAGAAGGTTTAGTAATATAGAAACCAACACAAGTGGAATCTTTCTAAAATAAATTGTCATCTTGGAAATTTTAGAGAGCACAAATTCTTTAGGAACTCATGTCCTAGGTTTGTAAAAATCCTTTAGGAACTCATGTCCTAAGTTTGTCAAAATCCTTTAGGAACTTATGTCCTAAGTTTGTCAAAATCTTTTAGGAACTCATGTCCTAAGTTTGTCAAAATCCTTCAGGAACTCATGTCCTAAGTTTGTCAAAATCCTTTACATCAAAACACGCTCAACAATCAATAAAGACACCTGTGAACTCTTGTCACTTATACCAAACACAACAATCATAACACCCGTCATCCCTTGTCACGTGGCTCTGTAGGTTCATCAACCCGCACATATTATGCCAAACACTGTAATCATAACACCATGAACTCTTTTCACGTATCAAACCCAAAAAACATAAGACTCGTTATCCCTTGTCATGTGGATCCATAGGTTCATCATGTAATACCCGGAATTCCCATTTCCGATCACTTTGAATTATTTGTCGATTTTGTCGGTTATTTTGTTCCGTTGATGATTATTTGGAACTTTCCCTATGTTTTGTACGATATGATGTACCGTGTTGTGGTGCTCGTTGGGTACGAATTGTCGTTGCGTAAGTCGTGTGATTGTATGTCGTGCTTTGTTATTTGTTGTTTTCATTTTGGAGCGAAGATGTTGTTCGCGAGCGTTTCGTCGTGTTCGTTCCATGCATTTTCGGAAATTTGAGTCGTCGAGTCATGGCGGCTAGGCACTGGCCGGCCAGTTACGACAGGTACTGGCATAGCGCACGCTACTGCCCAATGGTGGTGCGCACTAATGAGTCGAGCATCCAACGCAATAGGGTCTGGACTTCGGCTGGACCATCAGGTCGTGAACGTTGGTCGGTCATTGTGCGCGCTAACTCGGCAGGTGTAGCGCACGCTGTCTGGTCGCAGCGCGCACTGGATGTGTTAGCTAGCGCACGCAAATGACCGCCTGGTGCGCATGCTATCACGGCCTGGTATAAGATTCTGGACTACGGCCCAGGCCGATAGCGCACGCTAACCAGACGATTCTAGCTCGCGCTAATGCGCATCAGTATAGATATGACTGAGCAGTCATGTTTGCACTCATTTTTCATTTCTATTATTTCCTGTCCGCGGCTGGAGTCAAGGTGGACAAGGAGACATGTTGTTGAACTCTTAATCCACGAAGTTCCTGAGTCCTTATCATCGATTAATCATTCTGTAACCTCCTTCGATCGACCGAATCAAGGTTAGTTTTCCTAAAATCTTAGTTTTGGGAAAATTAGGGATCTTATTTGATTTCGCCCGTTTAATCCGAACTAACCTAGATTAGTGATGGATTATTGATTATTAAGTTGTATTCTACCACTTCCCTTGATGTTCCATGGTTTGATTGCTAAGGATTCGTCGTTTTGTTGAGTTCCTAATCGACGCCTTGAAGGTGTTCGATATAAGGTCTTAGAGTGGGATTTGGGCATTTTATGATTTCTCCTCCTCGTATGAGTGTTGATTGAATGATTTTATGTCTTAGGAAAGAAATCTTTGTGAAGAACTCGAGTCGAAACCCTTCCGTTCGTTGTCTCCTTCAGGGTTCGAGGCTTTCCGATTGACCGTGTTCGTCGGATTTTTCGGTATCAAATATCGAGGCAAGTATCTTATTTTATGACTTGTATCAAATATGTTTCGTGTGAGTTGGTTATGTATTATGCATTTTGAAGGCTTTGTGATGATAATTTTATATTGGTATATGTGTTATGTGTTGTGCCATGTGTGCAGGATTGTGATATTTGTGTGGGTTGGTTATACACATAAACGTGTATTATTTGTTGTGTTATGTGTAAAAAATTGCGATATTCGTTTTGGGTTGGTTGTACACTTGCTTGTGCAGTGTGTTGTGTATTGATTATGAGTTATGATAGATTGTGTATCGTGGATGATGATCGTTTGACTGTTGAGATTGTGTTATGTGCGCGTGATGTGTGATTTCGTGATGATCAATGTGATCGATTGACCGTGCTCATTATTGAAGGAATGTGAACGTGAATGTTATGCGTGGTAATGCTAAGTTCACTCGTGTGGGTTCGACAGGACCTACGAGGATTCATGGCAGACGATCATGGGATAGGAACATAGTATGTGGTGTTGCGGTCCAATCGTGCGGGTCTGACGAGGCTTACGGTGACACATGATGGAGGATCATGGGGTCAGGACACAGTACTTCCAATCGTGGGGGATCGACGGGGCCTACGGTGACTCGTGGCGGTAGATCACGGAGTCGAGGACTGGTATTTGTGATTGTTGTGTTTGGTTAAGACCGTACGGGTTGTTGAACCTACAGTGACTCGTGACGGTGGATCACGGAGTCGAGGATTGATATTTGTGATTGTTATGTTTGGCTAAGACCGTGCGGGTTTTTGAACCTATGGTGACTCGTGACGGTGGATCACGGATTCGAGGATTGATATTTGTGATTGTTGTGTTTGGCTAAGACCGTGCGGGTTGTTTGAACCTATGGTGACTCGTGACAGCGAATCACGGAATTGGAAAGTATGTTTTGATAAACAAGATGCTTGAAAAGAAAGCTTTTATGAAAACTGAATGACTGGTCCGAGACCCAAGCGATTTGTGTAAAGGTTTTCGTATTGTAAAAACCTTAAGGGTTGTAACAAGATCTTTGGTTTGATAAAGTTTATTTTTTAAACATAGGACATGAGTTCCTAATGATTTGTGTTGTATAAAACTTCCGAGATGATTTTTGTTTCTTTTAAGGACTACAGTAAGTGTTGTTTCCGAGATTTCTAAAACTTCTCGGAAGTACTTGGTGAATGGTTGTCCTTATTTGAATCGTGGTTGTTGCTTGTTACATTTTGTATAGTTTGATACTTGCATTAGTAAAACAGTGGAGTTTTACTAACCCCCGAGTAATCGGGGAGTGGATATCTGTATTGTGTCCAGGTGCATGCAGGTTCGTGGGAGCAGTCACATGATTGGCACAAGAGATGATGGGCTGCAATACTAGTCAAGAGTTGCAGAATGCAATGGTTGTTGTTGCATCATTATATTATTTGAACTAATATTGCATGAAATAAATTTGATTTTTGAAACCTCCGTTATGTAATAATCGAACTTTGAATTATGTTCCTTCATAAAATAATTCGGCTCGTGATATGTAACCGTAGATTTATCGATTTATTATTATTTCTTTAAAATGTCTACTTCCTGCTAGCCTTGTGGGTCCCACACGGGATTCACGGCGCTGTAATGCCTCGCGAGATTTTGGGGGTGTTACAGAAAATGGTATTAGAGCACTTTGGCTCCTGTTGAAAATAATTTTAATAAAATTCCTCTTAATTTCAGAATTTATCACAGTCCAACTCCCCAAGTGACCGTAACTCCTCGCGGGAATGCAAAGTAAGTAATATGTGTGTTTCTATCGGGATACTATACTTAATTGCAAACTGTGTGTTGAACTGGCCTTAGATTACTATAGTCTGTAATGGCACGCTGTGGAGCTAGGAGGGTGGTGAACGAGGCTCAGGGTTCCGCCGCGAACCACGACGGGGACAGGAACACTACCGAGACCCATCCTGCTGGGGACCAGGCGCCACCGATTAATCAAAAAGAACAGGAGGCAGAACGCCAAAACAACAACCCGGGAGGCATGAACCCGGACTTCGTTCAGGCTCTTGCCCAAGCTATTGCCATGGGAATAGCTCAGGTTAACTAGGTAGAACGGATACCGGTCATCAATATGGAGGAGAATGCAGGGAGAGATCGTTGGTTGGGAGAGATGTTGAAGGCCATGCCTCCATTGTTTGACGGGGCAAGGGAGAAACACCTGGGCGATTGGATTTCTGGAATGGATACTGCTTTTGAAGTGATCGAATGTCCAGAGAACCGGAAGGTTCCGCTTGGGATTAATCAGCTCCGCGACACTGCTGCCCGCTGGTGGAGAACCTACAGGCCAGAGAACCGAGAGGTCGGGTGGGTCGAATTCGCCCGGCTACTGCGGAGCGAGTACTGTCCTAGATCAGCCCAAACCGCTCGTGCACGAGACTTTTTCAGTCCCGGACCACAGAATATGCCAGTACCGAAGATCATCCGAGCCTACCGTACCGAGCTAAGTTACATCTCTCAGATGGTTCCATCAAAAGATCAACGAATCTGCCACCTTGCACAGAGGTTGCCGGAAGATGTACAATGCTATGCCGTCAGATTCCACTGCACAACTCTGAGGGCATACGAAGACGTGGTCACAGCATATTCCGGTATTGTTGTTAACACCGACACCGGACATAATTCGAAGAAATAGAATACATTGAATCAATCAGGGAGTAGCAACAAAACGAACTCGGGACCCGTATCTTCTTTTAAGTTAGCAGTTTCGTACCAACAGAGGGGTTGCATCTGATCGGCCTTACCATAGGGACTGCTTTAATTGTGGCGTGTCTGGACATACTAAGGATCAGTGCCAGAAGTTGGATACCAAATGTTTCTCTTGCGGGAAGAGTGGACACATGTCTTGTTACTACTGGCGGGCCAATCCTACTCAGAACTCAGCTCCCCAACCGAGTCAACAAGGCTCTGTGCAATCCTCCAGGACGCCTGCTGTCTCCAACTACCGATTTCCACCCCATCAGACTCAACCACTTCCACACGGTACCGGACGAGGCCGTGGGCGTGGCGGTGGTACATCATCCATTTCGGAGTCAGTGTCGTCCCGTGTATTTGAACTGAGGGATATGGATGGTCAATCCGTGCCATCTTTCTCATGTACCATTCTTGTTAACTCTCAGCCTGTGCATGTACTATTTGATACCGGAGCCACATATTCGTTTATATCTGTGGAATGTGTTGAACGTTTAAATCTTGCTTGTGTACCTTGTGAGTCCTTTACTGTTAAGCTACCCGAGGGTAGTAAAGTGGGCGGCGATCTAGAAGTTCGAGACTGTCAGATCCGCATCGATGATCATTTTTGGACTACTAATCTTATGGTCTTCCCGCTTCAGAACGAAGATATCATTTTAGGCATGAACTGGATGCCATTGCACAGAACGATATTGGATACCTACCACTTGACTATTTCCATCACGGCTCATGACGGTACCACACATGTTATCAGAGGTCGAGAACACTTCAGTACGAAAGGGTCTCTCAGCCTTCTTGCATCGGAAGTCTCCTGCAACTCTCGAATGAAGTACTATTGGTGTTATGTTCTTCAGGAGGATACTTCACAACTTATGGTCGCAAACATTTTGGTGGTGAATGAATTTCCAGACGTCTTTCCCGATTAACTACCAGGGTTGCCACCGCATCGAGAAGTTGACCTCTCCATTGAACTCGAGCTGGGGATGAGACCTATTTCCAAAGCTACTTACAGGATGCATCCAGGCGGCCATATAGCTTGGTTAACCCGATGGAGGCGTATGTGTTCCAGGCGTGGCCTGAGAAAATGATTTGGCGGACATGTCGGATATCTAAGACGAAGTTGTACGCGTCGCTTGCGGAGCTTGAGAATGAGGAGGGTTGTACCGAAGAAGAACCGAAAAAGAAGAAGAAGACTCGTGGCCCATTGAAGGGTCTAGCACTTGACGCATATGTTTCAAAAAATGGTCGTCACAAGATAGCAGTAGATGAAAAGTATCGACGATCCATTTTGGCTTCGGATGCTTGTACGGAATATTATCGTAATGTTGGGTTTGTCATACGCGATAGAGTTCCGGTAATGTGGGCTGAGTGGAAGGATGTGCCACAAAGTTTGAAGGATGCATTGAACAATGCTTTGTCGGTACGTTTATCTCAATTCCGAAAGCTACTTTGTGTATTTAAATTCAGAAAAAATTTAGTAATATATATTATATGCTAATTGTAGGTTTGGTTTAAGGTTCCTTCTTTCCTACTACATACTTGGTGTGATGAGGTGCAAACAACCAAGTAATTTTTACAATACGTAGTTGAGTAATTACTCGATAAATTTTTGCATTATTTTTGTTATTGTTAAAAATATGTATTTGTCAAATATTTTAATAATTTATTTATTAATACAAAACAATTTGTAATTTAAAATTCACAACTTGTATAAATGGAAGGTAATTTGATTGATAAATTTAAACATGGTAAACCTTCTAATTTACTTGTAATTATGAGTATTATAACATACACTTTTAGAATATACATAAAACATTATAATATTAATTATACATAAAAATAATAAAACTAACACATTAACATTATATAATCATATACAAACAACAAATATAAAATGACATGTAACATAATCACTAAACTTAAATCTTAACATTAAACTGCATAATAACAAATGTATACACACAATAGATTATTTATGAATAACATAATAAACAAATAACATTATGAATTAGAATAAAACAATAACACAAATCACAGTAAATAAATACATAAAATTTACAAAATACTTTACAAATATATTTGACTAATGTTTGATTATTATTTATAAATGTTTGTTACAGGTACAAATCTTGGAAAAATGAGCTACACATGTTTTGGTCAGCCTGGGGTAATTCCCGCGAGGCTACTCTCGAGGAGTTAAAGTATCGGGAGTACGAGTGGAGGTGGCTATGTGCACATTTTAGCGACCCGGACTATATTGCATGTAATCGAGCTCTAAATATTGTCGTAATGCTATTATTGTTTAAAGATATGAACATATATGAAACTTACTTGTGGTAATTTTCTCCTTGTTAAATGAAAATTACATGTTTCTATGTGTAGGCGAGCAGTTCAACCAACACTGTTAATTGTAAGGGTTTGACGGAGCACCACAGCTTAGGTTCACAGTCGTTAGCGAGAGTTTCGCACGAGACCACTTCTGATGAAAATGTGGCGAATGCCTTTGTCTACGTGACTCGGAAGGCATATCCTAACTATCCGGATAGACTTGTAAGTTGTAAATGTATCCTAACCATTTTAATACTGCTATCAGTATCTACCTATGAACTTAATTAATATTCGGTTACTTTTTTTGTTCCCACTTAATTAGGAGAGAGTGACTGAGGAGTCTAAAAGGATGTTCATAGATATGGAGAGGGAGGAGCATCCGGATTTGGACGAGACTGGTCTCGAGTTAGCACGCCGAGAGATTGATCAGGCTGATCCATACATTAGGGCAAGGGTGTGGGCTAACATTTACCCTCCTAAAGGGAGTCATCACCGGACGCCGATGATGGGAGCTGAAGGCACCGGATTATTGAAGAATACTACAGGGTTTCAGCGCAATCAAAGGGGCAACACTCAAAAGGCCTATTTAGAGGAGCAATTGAGGATCGAGAGGGAGCTCCGAGCTGAGGAGCAAAGGAAGTCTCAAGACCAGTTCCAGAAATTCCAAGAGGAACAAAGGAAGGTTTAACAAGAGATGTTAGCTCAGCAGCAGGCCATGATGCAGTATATGATGTCATTGAGTCAGACCGTGTGTCAATAGGGAATTTCGGTACCAAAACCACCTCAATTCTTCAATTAACAAACACCCCCCTCTTCTTCACAGCCTCGGGACGACGACATGCAAGACGGTAGTAATCCTTCTTCTATATTTAAGAATTTGACGGATCTTTGAGAATTTTAGTTGTCATTGTAGTAGTTCTTTTGCTAAATATTTTTTATTTAGACTCGTGTTCATTAACATTGGTGTTTATAGTGATTTTGTTGATGTTGCTACATAACATGTTGATATGGTTTGTATTTAAATTATGCTTTTCGTAATTGATTTATGTTGATTGTGATGTATGGTGGTGCATTGTACATTTGGAATAACAGGTTATCTGAACAGGTTTGGTGATTTCGAAATCTGAATTTTTTTTCACTGGACTTTAGCCAACGGCATTTGCACAGACCGTCGGCTAAAGTATTTATTTAAAAAAAATAAAATAAAACACTTTAGCCGATGACTATGTAACCGTCGGCTAAATTATTTATTTAAAAAAAACAAAAAAAAACACTTTAGCCGACGTCTATGTAGCCGTCGGCTAAAACCTATACATTTTAGCCGACGACAACTTTTGCCGTTGGCTAAAATGTAGAACTTTAGCCTACGATCTTCCCTATTTGCCGTTGGCTAAACTTTAGCCGACCGACCTCAGTCGACCGACTTTTAGCCGACAACTGACCACTTTAGCCGATGACTTTCGATTTTAGCTGATGACTTTTTGCTATCGGCTAAAGTATAAACATTGGTAGTGATGGCACCAGCTGAGATGAAAGAATTAAAGATACAGCTCGAAGATCTACTAGAGAAGGGATTGATCTGCCCAAGCGCCTCGCCGTGGGGCGCGCCTGTACTTTTTATTAAGAAGAAAGACAACTCTCTACGCTTGTGCATTGACTATAGGGAACTAAACAAGGTTACTATCAAGAATCGTTACCCACTTCCAAGAATCGATGACCTCCTAGATTGATTACAGGGGGCAGTTGTGTTTTCAAAGATCGATCTACGTCCGGATATCACCAGTTGAGGATTCGCGAGGAGGATATACCCAATACTGCATTTCGATCGAGGTATGGGCATTACGAGTATATCGTTGTATCATTCGGGTGACTAATGCCCCAGCCGTTTTCATGGAATTGATGAACAGAGTTTTAATGGATTTCCTCAATAAGTGCATTGTGGTTTTTACTGACGACATCCTAATTTGTTATCGAAGCCGACAGGAACATGAGGAACATTTGAGGCAAGTACTGAGCCTGTTGAGACAACACCAACTTTATGCAAGTATTGGCGGGTTACTATCTAAGATTCGTCGACGCATTTCCCTGTATCGCTCGATAACGAACCTACTAAGAAAGAGCACTAAGTTTGTGTGTACTACAGACTGTCAGAAGAGCTTTGATGAACTCAAGAGGAGGCTGACTACTGCTCCAGTGTTAGTGCTACCGCAGGGAACAGAAGGATTCATTATATACACGGATGCATCTAAGCATGGGCTGGGATGTGTCTTCATGCATATTGATAGAGTTATTGCATACGCATCCCGACAACTGAGGCCGTACGAAGTGAACTACCCGACACATGACTGGAGCTAGCCGCGGTGGTGCATGCCCTCAAGATTTGGAGGCACTATCTTTACGGAGTTACTTGCAAGATTTTCACGGATCATAATAGTTTGAAATATATCTTTTACCGAGAGAGAACTAAACATGAGACAGAGGCTCTGGTTGGAGTTAATAAAGGACTACGATGTGGACATCTCATACCACCTTGGGAAGGCCAATGTGGTAGCTGATTCTCTTAGTCAGAAAACTACACAAGAAGTGATGTTATCCAGCATAACATTTCAGCCCGAACTGCAGCAAGACATGAGGAGAAGCAGTACCGAAGTATGGATACAACATAGGCAAGGACAATTATGCTCAATCAATATACATTCGTCCTTACTAGACGAGATACATCTACCACAAATGGAGGATTCCAAATTACATGCGATTTGTGCAAGAATCGAGGGAGGAGATGTTTCTGACTATAAGATCCATGGTGACTTGGTGAGGTTCAAGAATAGGATTTGTATTCCGCCGAATGACGAGCTAAAGCAAACTATACTAAGGGAGGCGCACTCCACTCCCTATTCAAGTCATCCCGGAGCGAGCAAAATGTACAAAGATCTGCGACAGAGTTTTTGGTGAAAAAATATTAAACGGGAAGTTGCTAGGTTCGTCGCCCGATGTATGACGTGCCAACAAGTGAAGATTGAACACCGCAGACTAGCCAGAATCATGCAACCCCTACCCATCCTGGAGTGGAAATTGGAGAGCATATCAATGGATTTTGTCACTAAGTTACCAATGGCGGTGGGAGGAAAGGATATAATTTGGGTTATCGTTGATCGATTAACGAAATCGGCATATTTCATTCCTATTCAAGAAACAACTGGGACAGAGCAATTGGCCGCTATTTTCATCAGTGAGATCGTGAGGCTGCACGGCGTCCCCTCATCTATCATTTCGGATAGGGACACCAGATACGTGTCCCATTTTTGGAAAGCCGTCCATAAAGCTATAGAGACCCAGATACATTTTAGCACAGCTTATCACCCTCAGACGGATGGACAGACCGAACGTACGATTCAAACCTTGGAAGATATGATGAGGGCATGTGTGCTCGATTAGGGTAAGGATTGGTCTAGGCATCTGGGATTGGTGGAGTTTTCGTACAACAACAGCTGGCATGCAAGCATAGGCATGGCACCATTTGAGGCCCTGTATGGGCGAAGATACAAGTCGCCATTATGCTGGGATGATGCTTCTGACACCGTGGCTACCGAGTTAGACCTGATCCAGGGGTCCATTAAGAAGGTCTCTATTGTTCGAAAGCACATGCTAGCAGCACAGAGCCGGCAGAAGTCTTATGCCGAAAACCAGCAACGACCATTGGAATTTGCAGTCGGGGATCATGTTTGGGTCAAAGTATCACCCATGCAGGGTATCCGGCGTTTCGGCCAAAAGGGCAAGTTAAGCCCGAGGTTTATAGGCCCGTTCGAGATATTAGACCGGGTAGGGAAGCTTGCGTATCGATTAGCCCTGCCACCACATCTGGATGGAGTGCATAACGTCTTTCACGTCTCCCAGCTAAGGCAGTATGTCTATGATCCAAGTCAAAAACTCAATTTCGAAGAAGTGGAAATTTCGGACAACACTACCATTAGAGAGGTACCGATCGCCATCTTGGATCGGTTTATGAAGACATTGCGAAATAAAACCATACCACTCGTAAAGGTTCATTGGTCGCACCACGACATGGAAGAAGCAACTTGGGATACCGAGTCGAGCATGAAGGAGAGTCATCCCGAGTTATTTTCTTAGTTTCCGGATGAAACTATTTTAAAGGGGTGATATGTAATACCACCGGTATTTCATGCTTAATTACCTTATACTGTGTGATTACCTTGTACTGTGTGATTTCTTGTGGCGTGATATTGCCTTTTTATATTATATGATTTCATTAAATGCTTTTGCGATACAATTGTGTGATGTGAATGGGACAGAGGTGACGTACCTTGATGCCGTTGGACAATCGTCGGTGCGAATATGATGGTGGCCAACATCTTGTTCCCCGACGAATTGTTGATGAGTGGAGAGGATGGTCACCCTGAGGTGGTTAAAATGTGATAAATGAATAAGGGACTAGCGACTAATGTACGCTATATGATGTGCTTAACGTACGCCAATTCGGTGACATTACATACATTGACACTTCCTTGTTACGTACGTAATGCTAGGATTGGTCTCCTGACCATAATCCTCCTTTTGATAAGGACCGGGGTACTTTCGGTGGGCTAGAGGACAAACGAGTCAACCCCTTGTAACGTACGTTACTTTCCAAGCATAGCGTATGCTATGGTTAGGTGCCTTATGTATGATATGGCAACTTACGTACATAATGGATGGGCGCATTTCAGGCAGTAACCTCTAGACGGCCTTTACGTACGTTAATGGTAGTACCTTACGTACGTAATGACCTTTATGTATGTAAGACCTGGAGCCTTAACGTACGTTAACTAGATCAAGTGTTATAAAATAACACTTCCCGCCTTCATTCTCTCGACCTAAAACCTGCAGAGAAGCACTCTTCAAGCAGCTCCCCAGCCTTATACTTGATTCTTGGCCTCTCATATACATGAATTAACATAGAGGAGGTGATTTCTTGAGCTCCGGTGAAGAGTATACAAGTCATTCAAGCCACTCTTCGTTTCTCCTAGTGGTTCTTGTTGATTCGTCATCCCTCTTCATTTTTTTTCATCTACTAAGGTAAGCCTATCAATCCCTGAAGTAATCTCCTCGATGTTGTTGATTTTACTTGTTGGATTAGGGGTATTTGGGTAGACCTTGCAAAACTCTCGTAGACAATCTAATCGGACCTTGCCGTTGGACAATCGTCATTGCTCGTATGTTTTGTTTTCATACAAATCATATCAATCCCATGCGAAAATTTCATCTCAATCGACATTGGAAATATAAAAATTAACGAATCAATTGTAGGAGAATTTCGTAAGAATCCGTCACCATATGTTAAATTAGTCGTAGCCACTCTTACCTTATGATTATCGATGCTAAGTGAACTATGGGAAACAATTCGATAGTATTATCGTCATTAAAGATCAGACCACTGAAATCATTGTGTAAAATGGTAATCCACTAATTGAAGTACTCGGAATAGAGAATTGAATTAGAAGTTATGGAATTCGATTATGCATGGTCGTTTGTTGCTAACCGAATGATGATTGGGATAATCTTGTTGAGCAAATCGATATAGCTAACGTTAATAGTAGAATTGAACGGCATAGTAGTACGTATTACTTGTGAACTTAGAAGCACGATACTAGTATTGGCAAATAAGACTATGTTAGGAATTCGGTTAGGGAAGGGAAGGGGGACTAGTTTTATTCATCATGATCCGTACAAGATGTTAATCGGATATTACGTGACTAGGTTAAACTCAACTGGGCGTGGAGATCCCAGTTATCGTAAGGCACCTAGCGCCGGATCAAAGGCAAGTGAAATCTTGCTTGAGAAATGCTAGTATTATTGAAATGTTCGTGTTCATGAATATGCCATTGTTGATGAATGTCGACGGTTGTCTTTGTCTAAAAATATGTTATAAATGGGCCGATGTGTTAGGGATAAAACCTGTATGGTACCCGTATGGAAATGTGTTAGGGGATAAGACCCAAATTGGGCACCTACGTTCCGGGATATTCTCGTGTGGATACTCTCGTGACCCTTGGTTTCGACCTTGGGATTTATGTGATAAAAAGAGAAAGACAACGTCGGTCGTGCTGTGAATTATCTTCTGTTTGTTATGTGGCACGGTGTTGGTAAAATTGTGTATATCGTTGCTAATAATTGTTATTGGTATGCATTCTCTGACCCGGATTATCTGGCATGTATTGTCGTGCCAGTTAAATTTGTTGATTACGTGCAGGACATTCCTAAGGGGTCCGGTCAGGCTTGAACGTTGTTGGGATAAAATCTCGCCGCTGCATGAATTAAATTTGATTTTTGAAACCTTCATTATGTAATAATCGAACTTTGAATTATGTTCCTTCATAAAATAATTCGGCTCGTGATATGTAACCGTGGATTTATCATTTTATTATTATTTTAAAATGTCTACTTCCTGAACAAGCCTTGTGGGTCCCACACGGGATTCACGGCGCTGTAATGCCTCGGGAGATTTTGGGGGTGTTACAGTATATATATGTGTATATATATATATATAATCATTTTTACAGGAGTAATGGTTTTTGTGTGGTTACACAAGGAAAGTTTATCAATGTGATATTTTAAAGCTTTAAAATATTTTGGGAAGTCACGTAAATTATATTTTAAAACATCCTTCAAGAGAGGAAAAAGTTTGATTTTCGTATGATGACCTCGAGGCCAAAAATTTTGAGAATTCCAACTACTTATATTTTATTTTCATCTTGTATAGCAAGTTTTCAAAATTTTGATTTTAAAAACTCAAATGAGGTCTATCAAAAATTTACTTGAGACGTGACTTTCGTTTTTAACTTTTCGATTTCATGAATTTCGGTTAAAAGTTATGTGGTAATGATGTTATTGTTATTTCGACTATAATGCTCAGAGTTGTAATTAAATTGGTGGTGTGAACGTTGAGTAGTTCGATATGCACTTATTGAAGTAGCCCTCTTTATTGAGAGGTGAAATTTCGGTTTTGAATGTTAATTGTCTTTGATGGTCACTCGTGGAACGTTGTAATCATGTGTATAGATGTTGGTAAGGTTTGTATGTTGTTTCTAATTTTCAACCTTCGATTCTAGTAATGTTTAGTATATATTCATTAACGTGTGGCTTAATTTGAGCAGTTAGCGCACGCTAAGTATGAAGCTAGCACGCGCTAATGAGGCATGGCTAGCACACGCTAAACCTCTGTTGTAGCGCGCGCTAATCAGTCTAGTCAGAATGCCATGGAACTGCATTTTAGCCATCAGGTCTAACTTTTGTGATCGTTAGACCGATCATCTGTGGCCGTATTCTATGTATGTTGTTTAGTGATGACAATTGTTGTGTGTGATCATGTGTCATGATTTCTCGTTGCGCTAGGTGGTTACTTGTTAGTATGCCGAGGGGCAGAGGTCGTGGTCATAACCGTGGTACAAATGGCCACTGGGATCAAGCGAGGGATCGAAAGAATGTTGAAGAGAATGACATTAGTATTGGTGTTGCTACTATATTGCAACAAGTAGCAGCACAGATGACTCAGTTGACCCAGGCGGTTCAACGCAACACTGACGTGATTCAGAATGTTGGTGTAAATCAATGGCTTCGGGATGTAGTTCGTATGAATCCCCCTCGATTCGCTGGTGCTGCGGATGCATTGGGCTGGGATGGTTAGATTTTCCAGTTGGGAAAAATAGCCGAGGCAGTTAGTTGTTCCGAAGAGCGGAAGATGCCTATCGCTCAGTACCTTCTTGACAAAGATGCTGCTAATTGGTGGGAAGCTGTTAAACCTCGTGATCGTGACGTCATGTGGGCAGAGTTCAGGAATTTATGGAAGCTGAGTTTTGTCCGAAACCGATTATAGATCATAGGATTCGTGATTTTTATTTGGTAGAACCACAGGATGTATCGGTGTCGCAAGCTATCATCGACTATAGCAAACAACTCAGTTATGTGCGATTTCAGGTCAGTACTGGAGAAGAGAAGATCCATTATTTTGACTTAAGGATGAAGCCGGAGATTCACAAGTATATGGCGGGACTCACTTTCACTTCGTTGAGAGATTATTAAAATCGAGCCTTAGCCTATGAACTAGCTTCATTATCGTCGGAACGTGTGTCCGAGTCGAAGAAACAGAAGAGGTCTGATGACCTTATGGGCAGTACAAGAGTTGGTGTTTCTAGATTGCAACGCCGTAGTCTTTCTGCTGTGAAGCTCCATCGCTCCATGAGTGGGACTAAGAGTTCTAAGTCATCAGCCTTGACTCCTGGTAAAGCCAGGAGTTGTTTTAACTGCAATGTGTCGGGGCATGTTCGTGCACATTTCCCTTCTCCGCCAGTAACGTGTTATAAGTGTGGACTCGAGGGATACCGGATTCAGTTTTGCGAGTTGGTCACCGAGCCTTCCGAGGCACGAACTTGAGCACCGATATCAGGATCGACTCTGAGAAGTCTCTAAGAGTTTTAGTCTACCATTTTTTGTTAGGTATTTCCTTGTTTCGTTGTTTCAAATTTCAGGGGACAAACTTCTTTTATTAGAAGTGGATTGGATTTTTAAACGTCTGTGTTCCCAATTCTATCAACTCGTTTGTATTCGTGGATATTTTCTAAACTTGTTTTGTTCTTCACTTTTGTTATTCGAGTGAGTTTTCATATTGTTTTGATTGATCTAATCACCATAGGGTTTTTTTTTTCAAATTGGGTTCCATTCCCATTAACCCTATGTGAATGAATATCTTGTAGTTCTTACAAGATTACTTAATGTTTTGAGTCGAGGCATAAACTTTGGAATTTTTGTTCGATTGTTGTTGTTTTGATTGTTGTCGTTCGATCATTGTTGTTCGACTATTGTTGCTCGATCGTTATTATCTAATTGTTATCATTTGAGTTTGTATCGTGATTTTTGAGCATTCAGATCACTTCATAATTTCCTTAAGTTCGGGAAAGTGTCTTCGTATTTGATTTTCCAAACCTTTGAGTTGTTGGAATTTCATATTTGTTCAGCCTTGGACTCGTGTTGTGATTGTTGTGCTGTTTGGATTGGTCAACCATATTGACTCTTGTTCATTCCATTTTGTTATCATTCTAGTACAGCGATATGGATGGTAGCAGTTATGTACTACATGTGGTTCGTTGCGAGTTGTGAGCAGCAGATAACGTGTGTTGTCTGAGATCGCCTTGCCTCGATTATGTCATGTTTTAAGTTTCGACAAAACTTATTTTTAGGGGGTAGAATGTAATAGCAGAGCTCTTCGCTCCGGTTTTGTTGAGTTTTTCTGCGGTTTATCAGATTGGTGTTGTCCATGTCTTTGGGATTTTGTGCCATGTTTGGGCGTGCCATGGTGGGACACGTGTTTGGTTGTAATTCAGAATGTTGTGTGAGGTTTTGGATCGCTTTTGGTGTAGCGCACGCTATCTCTTGTCGTGTTGCGAGCGGTACATTGTCACAGTTAGCGCACGCTGGGTGGGTAGCACACGCTAACCGGCAGTTTGGAGGCAGTCCAGGAGCTACTGGACTGGGACTGGAGTCTCGATAGTGCACTAAGATTGGTAGTTAGTTCACACTATCTTCTGTCTTAGTACATGCTATTTGTCAATTGTAGCGCACGCTACCTGGTAGGTGCAGGACTGTCCAGAAGCCACTGGACTGGATTCGTGACTTGTTAGCGCACGCTACGCATATTGGCTAGCGCACGCTAATAGCGTTCGGACAGAAGGTGCTGGAAGCGTTGACCTCGTTAGTGCGCGCTAACGAGGTATGTTTAGCGCACGCTAATAACTGTCCAGTATAAATACTGGACAACAGCTTTACTTCGTCATTTTTCATTCTTTCTTCGTCTTTTTCCGTCAGGTCGAGTTCCAGAAGTGATTTTGGGTGATATTCATCATCAAGTTTCATCTTGGGGTAGATTTGTGTATGTTCAACATCATCTAATCATCTTCTTTGTTCGAATCGACGTATTTTCTTCTTAGAACCCTAGTTTCTTGAATTTGGGGGTTTTTTCTTTGTTTCGTGATTCTTACCCGATCTCATCTGATTGGTTATGTATTTTTGTTGTCATGGCCGTGACCTTTAGATTAGAAACTCATTTATCGATTTCATTTCACCCTGAAGATGATTTTGGCTTTCTTGGAACAAACCCTTAAAACGTTGTTGTTCTTAGCGTCGATTTGGATTTCGTTTAGTGTTGTTGATTCGTGGTGATGTTATTTTCGTAGTATTGTGGGGCTATTGGATTCTCGGTTGTTCTTGGAAGTTCAAGGGCTGCTTGATGATGTCCATTTGTTTCCGTTGTTCGTGGTTTTGAGGCAAGTATCTTGCCCATACACTTTGTGTTTCACATACGTGATAGTTGGTAGTTGATTATATGTGAAATTTGAATGTTTTTAATGAACTTAAAAAAAAGGGGAATCGGTATATTCTCGATAAAGGTTTTCTTCCAAAAATAACTCTATGCTTTGGGAATAAATGTGTTTGCTGAATAAGTGTATTAATTCTGTATGTTGGAAGATGTTGTGATTATATTACGTGAATATAGTAGACCGTAATCACTTGTTGAGGATTGTGTATTGATATGTGTGCTCGTTCGGTGAATATGTGATGTTGTGTGATATTAGTTGTCACTCCTTCGTAAGGAGGTTGTGATGCTCAGTGTTGCTTTGTAATAGTACTTCGTTGTTGTTCTGTGATTGTTGTAAGTGATGTGCCACCGGGTAAGATTTGTTGAATCTCCGGGATTCATCCTTGCTAGTACGGATCAGGCCTGTTTGTGAGGTTATCCAACCTGGAGACTCCGAGGATCGTGGCTTGCTAGCCCGATGCCGGGATAACTTGTGGGGTTATCCAATCCGGCTATGTATTGCGGAGACTCCGAGGTTCGTAGCTTGTTAGCGTGATGCCGGGATAGCTCATGATTGTGGTTTGTTGTGTGGCGTACGTGTCATGGGTTGTCCAAATTGGGTATGTCTTGCGGAGATTCCAAGGTTCATAGTTTGTTAGCACGATGTCGGGATGTTCCAATCGGGTATGTCAATGCGGAGACTCCGAGGTTCGTGGCTTGCTAGACCGATGCCGGGATAACTATGAACGTATGTCGTGGTTGTGGTTATGTGACTGTTGTCACGGTGATATAGGATATTGAGGGGTTTCACATTGGGTTATTCACTCGGGTATGTTCTGTAGGAGCATCTGAGGTTCGTGGCTTGCTAGCACGGACGCAAATAATCCTTGGGAATATGTTGATATGTAGGATTAGGTCGTGGACCCCGTGTTTTGTGATCGGAATGGTATGATTGGGTTGTGGACCCCATGTGTTGTTATCGGAATTGTATTTTGGGAAAACGATCTTTGGGTTGTGTCCTTAAGTGTTTTCGATAAGTGAAAAAACTCAAATGTTTTCAAAACTCCCGAGATTTTATAATGTTTTCTCGAAAACATATATTGAGTTTCATTCCTACCTTTCATGGTTCAAACAGTTTTATTCAAGTGAACTATCTCGGGAACTCTTTCGTTATGTCTTACTAGTTGACTGCTCTTGATTGTAATATTCTCGGAATATGTAGTGTATGGCTCGTAATTGCACTTTATACTTGCACTAGCAAAACAATGGAGTTTTGCTAACCCCCGAGTAATCGGGGGTGGATGTCTGTATTGCGTCCAGGTACTTGCAGGTTCTTGGGGAGCTAATCACAGGTTCTTGAAGATCAGTGTTAAGTATTTTGGTCAAGTCTTGTTGTTTTGTCCTTCCCATTGTGGTGTTTTCCCGTCTTGCAGGAGTGTTGATATATTCTGACCCCTGCACGGGTACGAGTTGTGAGAAAGGGTTGTGTATATGTAAGTTGTATGTTGTAGTAAAAGACCAAATGGGTCTAATGGCTCGTTATTTAGCCATGTCGGCATGTACTGTGTTATGTTGGTTTATGTATTTAGCCTTGTAGATCCTTACGGAGAGGGTCTGCGGCGCTATAATATTCCCAAGTCCTTTGGGGGTGTTACATCCGTAACCCACACGGATTGAGCCAAAACAACAATCACAAATACCAGTCCTCGACTCCGTGATCTACCGCCATGAGTCACCGTAGGCCCGTCGAGCCCACACGGTTGGACGTACTGTGTCCTGACCACATGATCCTCCATCATGTCTCATCGTAGGCCTCATCAGACCCGCACGATTGGACCGCAGCACCACATACTAAGTTCTGATCCCATGGTCGTCTGCCATGAATCCTCGTAGGTCCCGTCGAACCCAAATGAGTGAACTTAGCATTACCACACATAACATTCACATTCACATTACTTCAATAATGAGCATGGTCAATCAATCACATTGTCTATCACAACTTCACACAACTAGAACACCTAGCACAACCTCGACAATCCAATCATCAACATCAATATCACATAATCAGGCATACCTCATGATCGAAACACAACACGTTGCACAACCACGTGTACAACCAATAGACAAGATTATATAGCAATCATGTACACGTAACACAACACACAATAGACGTCCATAGAACTAATCTAACACAATCATAACAAATATCATGATTCCTCGATCAGGAACAATTATGCACCACACAACCAACATGAACTATTTACTACAATTGGTAGTAATCACAACATATAGAATATATATATATATATATATATATATTTATCGAGGTAAGCCAATCATCGTAAATCTAACACGAAATATCTATTTACAAGTCATAAATCGTATAAACATGATACTTGCCACATTAACCGATACCGAACACTCCGACGAATACGGTTCAATCGGGAAACCTCGAACCCCGAAGAAGACAACGAACGAAAGAGTTACGACTCGAGTTCTTCACAAAGATTTCATTGCTAAGACATATCATTAATACATCAACAATCGTACGAGGAATAATAATCGTATAATGCCCGAAGCCCCCTTTAAGACCTTTTATCGGACACCTTCAATGCGTCGATTAGGAACTCAACAAAACGACAAATTCTTGGCAATCAAACCATGGAACAACAAGGAAATTGATATAATGCAACTTAATCTTTGATAATTCAGCACTATAGTAAGTTAATTCGGATTAAAGGGACAAAATCAACTAAAATCCCCAATTTCCTAAAACTAGGTTTTTTTTTAGGAAATCATACCTTGATTCGGTCGATCGGAGAAGATTATAAGAGGATTAATTGATGTTAAAAGCTCAAAAACGATGTATATCAGTAGTTATACACCATGCCTTCGTGTACTCCAAGTCTTGGCCATGGAACAGGTGATTTAGGTTGAGAAAACAGGTAATGAATATGTCTGACCGGTCATTTATATAGAACCCGCACGACGCACGAGCAAACACGCACGAGCACCGGCCGTGCATGACTCGTGCACCAAGAACCTGTCGGAAGCTTTCGGACACCTCTGGGAGTCTTCCTGACACACACGAGCATGATGCTCGGGCGTCCGGTCATGCGTCGGGTCCTGCGCGCCACTGCCAGGAGTCTGCCAAGACGCACGAGCACCAAGCACGAGCAACCGCTCGTGCACGTGCAGTCAGGGCCGCACGAGCACCAGATCGTGCGCCCTGCTCGTGCACTATGCTCGTGCGCACCTAGTCGGTTCATGCCGTACCTGGCCGGCCAGTGCCCAACCGTCATGACTCGATGACTCAAATTTCCGAAAACGCACGGAACGAACACGACAAAACGCTCGCGGACAACATCATCGATACAAAATGAAAACAACATATAACAAATCACCACATACGGCCATAAACCCAAAATCAGCCGCCGAGAAAATAATATCAATGCTCAACAATCGAGAAATAATCGAAGAAAAATCTAAAATAACCGGAACGAAAATCACGGGTATTACATTAAGTCTATACCAAAGACTCCAGTTGAACTATGGTCAGGGCATAAACCCAGCTTGAGCCATATAAGAATTTAGGGCAGTCCAACACATGTGCTGAACAAAGAAGCCGACAAATTGGAGTATAGGACGGAAGTAAGATTGTTTATAGGCTATCCCAAGGGAACGAAAGGTGGTTACTTCTATGGTACTAAGGTTCAAAAAGTGGTTATTAACACTAAGGCACGATTCTAGAAGATGACTATATGATTAATCACAAGTCCTAGACCGATATTGCTCTTCAAGAAATTAAAGGGAATGTCAAAGCGATTCCAATGCCACACAGCCAAGTGTGCAAGAAGCAAGGCCACTAAATACTGCACAAACTATTGAAAAAATACCTTCACAACCACCTCGCAGTGCGAGGGTTGTTTGTCAACCCGATCGGTACATGTTTGTGGGAGAATCTTCGGATTTGATCCCGGGAGCCGAACACATGGATCTTGACCCCTGGACTTACAATGAGGCTGTGAATGACGTAAATGCTAAATAATAGCACTTCGCCATGGATTCTGAGCATGATTCTATAACTGCTATGGATGTGTACGAGAAAATAGTACTACTAGATGATTGCACAGCAATCGGTAGTAAGTGGGTATACAAGAGAAAAAGGGGAGCAGATGGAGAGGTTATAGCCTTCCAGGCCAAGATAGTGGCAAAAGGTTATATTCAGAGAGAGCCCATCGACTATGATAAAACCTTTTTACCAATAGCCAACGAAAATGAGAGTTGTGTGTACCGTTTAGATGTCAATGGTGATAAGGTATTTCTTGGACTTTATATTGATGATATTGTCCTAGTTGGCAGCAACGTGGAGCTAACATCAAACATAAAAGAATGGTTATCCAAACAGTTGCCAATGAAAGACATAGGGTATGCGGCGTACATCCTTGGGAGCAAAGTGATAAGGGATCGCAAGGAAAGGATGTTAAGCCTATCTCAAGTGGCCTATGTTAATACTGTGATTGCTCGTTTCACCATGAAAGAAGCCAATAAGGGATTGCTACCTTTCATAGATGGTGTTCCACTTTCTAAAAGACAATGTCCTCAGACATCACAAGAGAAAGAGGAAATGGGACAAGCACCATATGCCTCGGCATTCGATAGTCTTTTGTATGCAATACTGTGTATGAGACCTGATATTAGCTATGTCGTGGGCATGGTAGCTAGGTGTCAATATAATCCAGATCAGGCACATTGGACTGTGGTAAAGCATATACTCAAGTACCTCAAAAGGACTAGAGATTATAGGCTAGTTTACCAATCAGAGAGTCTATGACCTTTGGGTTACACGGATTCTGTTGAGAAATTTGTACCTTCGCTGTTTGAATTTTACGTGAAATATAATAGGGTTATCAAACTATTTTGCGTTGCGGAAGCGTAATTAAATTGCAGAAGATCAACGACACAAGATTTATAGAGGTTCGGCCAAACGTGCCTACGTCCTCTCTCTATATATTTTTCTGTAGGCTTAAGATCAACCTCTGCACCTCGTCTTCCATCAGTCAGGGGTATACCATTACAATCTCGTCTTCTATTGGTCCGAGATAAACCATTACACTCTTGTCTTTATATCGGTTCAAGATAAACCATTTTGCTTTTCTATCGGACAAGGAAGTAACCTATCTAGCTTTCTATCAGTACTGGACAAACCTCACTTGGATTTAAACATAATTCTAATAATGCCTCATCAACGATCCTAATAACACCGAATCAATATACATTCCGCGTCTTTCCTCTCATGTATGATTTAGTGTATGAACACTCAAACACTATCAATTACGCACAATTACAACAACAATAATGTATATAATGATATCTGATCAATATGTGACTTGCTTGTAGTTGTTGTGTAGAATGATATCAAATTACTTGGTATTTGTAGGCACAAAGCCTCAACTAGCCGTTACTGGCTGCCTTAAATAGTGTGAGCTATTTCTCTTCTTTAACGTGTGCTAAACCTTCTTACGTATGTTACTCTGCATGGTTACGTACGTTAACTGTTAATCAGTTTAGTCCAGTGGCTAATGTGCGCTAACATCTCCTTTTAGCGTGCGCTAACTGGTCTTATTTTACAACGGTCTGAATGCTGAAAGTCTTCTGTTCAACATTTATAATTCAAACTTAGCGTGCACTAAGTATTCTTCGTAGCATGCGCTATCTGTTCGTCACTGCATACGTCACAAATGATCGTTTGATCTCCGTGTTGAAATTCTTTACAACGGATATATTTCTTCGTTTGCGTGCGTTAGCCTTCATCTGTAGCGTGCGCTAACTCAGTCATTTAGCGTGCGTTGTTTCACTGTGTTGCGTACGTTATCCATCAGGTGACTTTTCAGGTGAGACATCAGGTGACTTTCTTAGCGTGCATTAATCTTTGTCCGTAGCGTGCGCTAAGTCATCAGGTGACTTTGTCTTCAGGTGACTTTCGACTCCTTTGTTGTTTTGCTTCATCTTATTGATTCGTTTGTTGTTTTGGATTGATCAACAATTCATCATCAAAACTAATTTATGATTATATGGAATATAATACTCCAACAATCTCCCCCTTTTGATGATGACAAAACAACAACCTTCGATGGGATTATATACCTGCAAAATTAAAACAATTTACGAATCAATGTTTTCGGCTTTGTCCGTTTCGTTAGTTTTATTCTCCCCACCTTTTCTTTTCTCCTTTTCAACTACTTCTCATTTTTCAACTTCTTCTTTGATTTTCGACTTCTCGACTTTCTTCGTCTTTTCTTTTCTCCCAATTTCATGATCGGGATAATGTTTTTATTTTTCTTGTCTTTCTTCCAGGACTCGTATTCTTTTTATCGACATTCTCCCCCTTTTTGTCATGATCAAAAAATGCAATAATAATTATATAAAAGCGATTAAGTGTGACAATTAAACGGGTAAAACTCCCCCTAAAAAATAGATTTCCTCATTTAAAAATAATGGTAACTCCCCCTGAGTTGAATATAAATTGTTAAAAATAGAAATTATCAAAATATCAATTGATGGAGATATATTAATTTTTATTTTTAGGGATCCAACCGATAGTTGGTTTTCTTTTGAAACATAGATGATATTCGGTATAGTGGTTCTTTAGGAATCCAAACTTTCTTAATTTTTATCGTCCGTCATAGGCTTTTGCAATTGGAAATGTGATGCCCCGGTTTTAAACATTTCTCACATTGGGGTATTTTAAAATTTAAGAATTCAGTTTTTATACGGTTTGAATCCTAATACCTGTTTGTTTAATGAGTCTTTTTGAACGGAAAGCATTTATTCAAATTTGTCATTTCTGCAAGAAAATTTGTTCGTTAAAACCTTAAGTTCGTTTTGGACTTTCACAAGATCATCCTTTAATTTATTTTCATTTTCAAGATATTCAGAATGATCGGTTTTCGATAAATTTCCCTTTTTCATTTATTTTGGAAATTTCGATTTCCAACATTTTAGTTTTCGGTTTGAGGGATTAATTATCAAGTAAAGCATATTAAAAATCAGTATATAAAAGTTCGAATGCTTCAAATAATTTGTCGTGAGACAAGGTACTTAGCTGGCTTTCGACGTCGCTTTCGTCGAATGAACTTCTTGTCATGAGTGTGAGGTTATTTTGAATATATTCATCGTCATCCTCTTCGTCACTCCATGTTGCTATGAGTACTTCCTTCTTAGGATTTGAGCCTCGACAATTTTTAGCAAAGTGGCCTGGTTTACCATAGTTTCGACACTTGTTGTCGAATTTCTTAGATTCGCCCGATTTGATGTCCTTCCTTCTCTGGTTCAATAAGTTTTGAAACTTATTTATATTCTTATCATAATATGCCAATTCTTCTTCATCTTTATCTATCGGGATTTCTTTTCGAGACATCTTTGCTTTCAAAGCCATGGATTTTTCCTTCGGTTTCGGTTTGGCATTTCAAGATTTAAAAACAATCTCATAATTAATTAGCGAACCTACAAGGGTGATAAAGTCGAGCGTGTTGAGATCTTTAGATTCCATGATCGTCGTCACAGTGCCGTCCCATTCGCTAGGAAGTGATCGTAATATTTTCTTGAATTTTTCACTACTCGATAGTGGTTTCCCGAACGAAGCAAGCCCATTTGTGATGACCGAAAATCGGTCGAGCATGTTGGTGATGGACTCGTCACCCTTCATCATGAATAACTCGTAGTCATGGAGAAGCATATCAATATTTCTCTCCTTGACTTAAGTAGTTCCTTCGTGTGTGATTTCAAGAATTTTCCAGATTTTTTTAGCACTTTCACACGAAGAAATACGGTTGACCTCCTCTGGATTTAAGGCACAATATAAAAGTTGAATGGCCTTATAATTGAGTTGATCGTTCTTCCAATCCTTGTCATTGTACTCTTAGAAGCTTTTAAGAGACCCGTCGGATTTGGTTGGAACTTTCGGGCCAAGGCATATGCTCTTCCAGATTTATATATCATAGGCACGAATGAAGATCGACATCTTTTTCTTCCAAGTCCTTTAATTCGACCCGTCAAAAAATGGAGGTTGATTTAGAGAAAGACCTTTAATCGGTGCAAATTGATACGCCATGGGATCGTATTCTCCTTGGATGTTAAGCCGCTTTCAAGAGATACCGCTCTGTTGTGTCGAGAATTATACTCTCCGACCGGTGATCGCCTCGGAGATCGGGTGACCTAGCCATTGCCGAGCAGCCAAGGCAGAACTGCCGACCAGCGACCAGGCGGCCTAGCCTTAGCCCGGCAGCCAAGATAGATCTGCCAACCGAAGGTCCCAGGACAAGTCCCAGTGCCGATCGATCGACATCTAAAGACGATCGTCTCTTGGTACTTGGCGATCGACTCCTAGTGGCCGACTAGCAGACGATCATCTCCCGGCACTTGCCGACCGACCCTTGGAGACCGACCGATGCCGACCCTCAGCAACTGGCCGATGCCGACCTCTGGTGACCGGCTAGAGACGACCGCCTCATGCCGCTCGAAGCCTGTAATACCCAGTTGTAATTCAGTAATTATCACTCAGTAATTATCATTCAGTATTTATCATTCAGTAATTGATACTCAGTAATTTCATTCATTATTGATCATTTGTCACTCAGATTCAGTCATGGTATTCATCATTCAGAGTAATTGTATCGTGTATCGATCGTCATTCATCATTAATCTGATTGGAGTTTCGTGCCGTGATTATCATCATTGTCATTTTCGTTGCAAGCTGTGCTTGAGGAGTAGCGCACGCTACATACTCCTTTTAGCGTACGCTAATTGAGTATAGGTAGCGCACGCTACCGCTCAGCTTTAGCGCACGCTAAGGCTACCTTGGTTGCGATCCGGAAGGTCTTTGGCGGTGAGAATAATTGTAGCGCACGCTACGAGTGGTAAGTAGCGCGCTAACGGTCGTAGTAGCGCATGCTATATGTGGAGTAGCGCGCGCTAGGGCGGATCGGTGTTGAGTCCGGTGGCTACCGGGCATCGGGTTTATTCATAGCGCGCTATGCATTGTTGTTAGCGTCTGTGACGATATATTAGCGCACGCTAAATAATGGTTGTAGCGCACGCTATCTAGGTTAGATCAGAGGGCAGATGGTTTTCTGGACTCCAGTACTGGGCGTCAAATATTTCGCTAGTGCACGCTAACAATGGATATTAGCGCACGCTAGTAGTATGGCCGTAGCGCACGCTACAAAGAGGTACGTAGCGCGCGCTACCGTGTTCGGACAGTGGGTACTGGACTACCCAAATTACTCGTTAGCGCACGCTATGCACAAGGGCTAGCGCACGCTAACCTGGACTGAGTATAAATTGGACAGTTAGTCAGACTTCTTCATTTGTTCATCTCATTTCACTCCTTCGGTATTTTTGGGCGATTTCGAGCGATTCGGAGAGGGTTCTTCGAGGTGTAATCATCAATCATCATCTTCAAGCTCATCTTTCGGATTGATCATCATCTCATCATCTTCATCACATCGAATCAAAGGTATTAATCTCTTGGATCTAGAATTTGATTTTTGGGTTTTCCTTCCGATTTCTTCGTGTAAGCTTGGATTATCATTGGGATATGTTAAGTTATGGATTATCTACTTGGATAAATATATTCCTACGGATTTAATGGTTATTTTCGGAATTGTTTTCAAGAACCCTTGGGGTTGACTTCGGTTAATTGGGGATTTTCCGATTGATGTCGTTATAATCATGAATTATGGATTCCTAATGGATTATTGATATCATTGAAGTGTTTTGTTAGTTCGAAATACTCATTTTGGTGTGGGTTTCGACATATTCGGGATTGGATATTTCCGTAGTTGTGCGGTCGGTTATGTATTCGTTGGAATGCCTATGAGTTTGATTATCGTTGTTTCGACCTTTGGGTTAGTCGTGTTTTGTGGTTGGATACGTGTATTGAACGATTGTTGGTAATTATTGTTATTCAAGGTTGTTCGATCGATCGGTATCTTGGTTAGGACGTTGTTCGTGGACGGACATTCTTCATCGGTATTGTGTAAGTTAAATCTTACTCGGTTAAAAGGATACTCATTCCTTTTGTTGTTGATTGCTCATAATCATAATTCATTCATCATAATATTAATCATTTTGAGACTTGTAAGTGTCGAATAATCATTTCATTCACGAGGCAGCGGTTCCAAATCTTTTCATTGGTTTATCAATCACGTCACTATTACTTTCATATCGGTGAGTCATCTTGGCCTTGTCTAATTATTATTCATTGGTTTTCATCATGGTCATTCTCGTTCATGTGACCTTCTGGGTTCATATTGCGTGGTCGGGTGTGGCTGTGTGGAATTTTTAGTCGGGCACATGATGGTCATGTATTGGGTTCACCGATACATTGGACCGTGCACACGGTAACGCTTACCTCCGTGAGACTAATTAGGTACAAGGACGGGTGTGTCCGGACATTCGTCTTGTACACTTGCACAGGACATTACGGGCGTACTATGATGCTCCTCTTCAGCGTAATTCATAATTAAGAATATTTCATCACTTCAGTTAATTCATGATTGTGTAATTTCAACTCTTGAGGATTGTTGTTACGTATGGCCCGGCCCGTTGGGGATTTTGTTTTCGTGTCACGGCAAGGCAAAGGCACGGAAGAGCATGTTGGCGGCGACGAGTCCCAGATGATACTAGTAGGGGGCCCGATCTGTTCGATCATTCATTCATCATTTATGTTTCCTTTATTCATTCCATTGCAGACATTCCGTTTGAATGCTCATTTCATTCAGTGTTGTGTATTTTATCGTCACATAAAATACACATGTATTCTATTTTATCACAGGTGTTGTATAAAACTCCTCGACGGACTAATTGATGCTGTAATGTGGTTCGGTACTACATTTACTGTGTAATTCATTCATTCTCATTCGCACTGGTGGGTCCCGATCGGGGTCCACAAGACCGTAATATCCGCCTAGTTTGGGGTGTTACGAGTTGGTATCGGAGCGTGGTTTTGAATACTACCCTCCAAGTCATGTCTCATTTGAAATCATCGTCATCGGACTAGTATCATTGGACTTTCGCGTCACGTGTGACTGTGAAAATGCCGAGCCAATCGGACCAAGAAGCGTAAGATTTCTAATGCCATGGTATAATTACTGGCATTTATCATTCATTCATAATTCATCGATTAACAATCCTCAATCATCATTGTCATTTTGGCCAGGGGTCGAGTTAACTCATTAATCACCAATTCATTTCATTGTTCGATTGTTGATCGGGAAGATCGGATCATTAATCTTGTTAACTCATCCAAGATAATCATTTGATAACTTCATCGAGATAATCATGTCACGTAAATCAATCATTCATGTAATCGCTGTATTTGAGCGCGTATGCTCATTTTCATCATTTCATAATATAATCATAATGTGATACTCATGCGAGATGTATAATCATCATATGACTTTCCACTTCGATATGGAAAGGTGGCGGAGGACGTGGAGGACGAGGCCGTGGAGCGGGCCGAATCCGAGAACTCGTGCGAATACCCGTGCAAATGCCGGGAATAATGCTAATTCAGCGAGCGTAGCGCCACTCATTCACACAGGACGCGATCATTCATTATCGGGAGTCGTACCGGGACACGGCTCGGTCGGAGGGTGTCCGGGTTGATCCACTCGCATTTATGCGGGGCATGATGGCCCAAATGACTCGAGATGGCTCGATTGATGGAGACGATGCATAACTCCGTCAATCGAATCGGCAGCTCCTCGCCGCCACCTCGGAGGCAAGAGAGGAATGTGAGTAACATCATCGGCGATATCTCTCGCGAGGCCACCTACTTTTGAGGGCTCGTCGAGCGTGAGATATCATTCATTGGCTCGAGCATTTCGAGAAGCTGTTTGCTATGGTAGAGTGTCCCGAGGGACACAAGGTTTCAGTTGCGGCTTACTATCTCGGTAAGAGCGCTCATTCATGGTGGTTATCGTTGAAGCCCACAGACGGAACATGTACTTGGGATCAGTTCAAGACTCTCATGATGGAGAGGTACTATCCGGCCCCACTCAGGGAGGCCAAGTTGTCGGAATTACTCACTCCTGACCTTTCGGCGGATGATGATGTTCTCGCCATCGCCGAAAAATTTCAGGAACTTCTTCCGTTCGCCTCATCTATCATTCACTCAGAAGCGGACAAGATCAAGCATTTCAGCAAGAGGCTGAAACCCCGTATGAGACTTCAGTTACTTAATCATAATTGCACCACGTTGGCCGAGTTCATTGAGAAGGCTCTTACTTACGAGCTTACGGCTAAGGAAATTGCTAAGCAGCAACCTTCGTCTGCTAGCAAGAAGTCCAAGAACCGTAATCAGTCTGAAGGCGGTCAGACAACCTTCAAGAAACCACGTGCGGGCTCCGCTTTTTCTGAGCAACCTTCGGTGTCGTCTAAACCCGCGGAATCTCAGTCTCGAGCGGCCAGTTCGGCCATCACATTATAATCTGGGGAACTTGGTCACCTCGGTACCAAGTGTCCGGCGTACTATCACATGTCATAATTGTGGAATTGCCGGGCATAAGGCCCGTTTTTGCCGTAGGACTCCAAACCTACTCGACGTCATCTCAGCCCCTAAGCGCCACCGCTCGAATCAAAGGGCCACTCAATCGGCGTCGTTTAAAACGACGGGGAGCGACTAAAGGTGGAGCTTTTAGCCGAGACGGAGCGTCGGTCTGCGAGACTAGCAAGCCCGGATTTATGAGATGAAGAAGACCGATGATCCAGAGGCCCGAATGATCTCGTACACTCGATATTCTATCTCAACCTCGTGTACTCTTTTCGATCTTGGTGCATCGCATTCATTCATTTCCGAGTCATGTTTGAGTAGACTACGTCAGGTAGTGCTACTAGTTGTGAGCCTTATGTCATTGGACTACCCGATGGTAGACGAATTATCGTAATCGTGAGATTCGTAATCGCCCGATTCGGGCCATGGTCGTGTATGGCCGCGGACCTAATCGTGGTAGATTTTCCGAGGGACGACGTCATCTTGGGTATTGATTGGATGGATTGTCATGATGCCATCATTAATGTCCGTAGCGTATGGTCACTATCATTTCGACGATGGAGTTGAATGTGTGTTTCGTGAGGTAATCCCTACTGCTGGTAAGGTCATTAATTCAATGAAAGCGGTAAGGTTACTCAATCAGGGATGTGTCGGTTATTGGTGCTATATGGCCAAAACCGAGAAGTCATCAGTAATGTTAACGGATATTCCGGTGGTGAGGGAATATGCCGATGTTTTTCCAGACGAGCTACCTGGTTTGCCTCCACAGAGGGATGTGGAATTCACGATTGAGTTGGAACCTGGTACGTCCCCGATATCGAAGGCACCGTACCGGATGGCCCCGACCGAAATGCAGGAATTAAAGAACCAACTTGAAGAGTTGTTCGAGAAGGGTTATATTCGACCGAGTGCGTCCCCGTGGGGAGCACCAGTGTTATTTGTCAAGAAGAAGGATGGTTCATTCCGCTTATGTATTGATTATCGGGAGTTGAACAGGGTGACGATCAAGAATAAGTATCCCTTACCCCGTATTGACGATCTCTTAGATCAACTTCAGGGAGCTTCAGTATTTTCCAAGATCGACTTAAGATCTGGGTATCATCAGTTGCGGATTCGAGAGTCGGATATCGCGAGGACGGCGTTTCGAACACGCTATGGTCATTATGAGTTTGTGGTTATGCCGTTCGGATTGACTAATGCACCTGCGGTATTCATGGAATTAATGAATCGGGTTTTCATCGACTTTTTGGATCAGTTTGTTGTTGTCTTCATCGACGACATTTTGATTTATTCTCGTGACCGGGAGGAACACGAGTTCCACCTTCATCAAGTGCTAGACGTGTTGAGACGAGAACAACTTTATGGGAAATTTTCTAAATGTGAGTTCTGGATGTCCGAAGTGACTTTTCTCGGACATGTAATTTCATCAGACGGAGTTCGTGTCGATCCTCAGAAGACGGAGGCTATTCGAGATTGGCTACCTCCGAAGAACATTAAGGAAATCCGAAGTTTCCTCGGATTAGCGGGTTATTATCGGCGATTTGTAGAGGGATTTTCTAGAATCGCTCAACCCTTAACGAACCTTTTGCGGAAGGATAAGAAATAAACGTGGTCCGACGCGTGTCAACGGAGTTTTGAGGAACTCAAGAGCCGGTTAATGTCAGCACCTGTACTTTCCTTACCGCAGGGGACGGAAGGATTTGTGGTCTATAGTGATGCATCCGGACAGGGTCTCGGATGTGTGCTCATGCAGAACGGGAAGGTTATTGCCTATGCTTCACGGCAATTGAGACCTTACGAGATTAATTATCCGACCCGACACTGGAGCTAGCGGTAGTGGTGTTCGCTTTGAAGATTTGGCATCATTATCTTTATGGCGTTACATCGAGATATTCACCGATCATAAGAGCTTAAAGTATATATTTACTCGAAGGAGTTAAATATGCGTCGAGAGGCAGTGGTTGGAATTAATCAAAGATTATGATATTGAGATCCTCTACCACCGGGCAAGGCGAACATTGTCGCCGACGCCTTGAGTCGTAAGTCCGTTCGAGAGCAGATGCTTGCCCGTTTAACAGATTCGAAGGAGCTTGGCGGGAATTCCTTAGACCCGAGATCGAGTCAGCTTGATGAGTTCGAGACGGCTTTGTATGTTAGAGATTTCATCATCACTCGAGGAGGCGGTCGAGAGAATCGGGGTTCGGACCCATCATTGTTGCGCATCCGAGAGGATGTGGCTCGAGGAAAGCCCACGGATTTGTGGTCCACGAGGATGGACTTTTGAGGTTTAAGAATCGGTTGTGCGTACGGCAAATGACGAGTTGAAAAACTCGATTTTGAAAGAAGCTCATGCTACCCCTTATTCCGTTCATCCGGTCTAGCAAGATGTACAAGGACTTGAAACAAAATTACTGGTGGAGTAGTATGAAGCGAGAAGTCGCAGAATTTGTTTCGAGATGCTTAACCTGTCAACAAGTTAAGATTGAACATCAGCGACCGGCGGGTATGCTGAAACCTCTTCCTATTCCCGAATGGAAGTGGGAAGACATTTCTATGGATTTCATCACGAGTTTGCCGACGAGTCGTCGTGGCATGAATACGATCTGGGTGATCGTGGACCGCTTAACTAAATCAGCTCATTTCTTTGAAATCAAGGAAACGTGGGGTCCCGAGAGACTTGCTCAACTGTTCATCAAAGAGATAGTCAGACTGCACGGTACTCCTAAAAGTATCGTTTCCGATCGTGACGGACGGTTTGTGTCGCATTTTTGGAAATCAGTTCATCGTGCTATGGGAACTCAGCTTAATCTCAATACCGCTTTTCATCCTCAGTCCGACGGACAATCAGAGAGGACCATTCAGACATTAGAGGACATGTTGAGGGCATGCGTCCTCGATTGGAAAGACGATTGGGAAGCCCAACTACCATTGATCGAGTTCACGTATAATAATAGTTGGCATGCTTCGATCAAGATGGCACCTTACGAGGCCTTGTATGGTCGTCGTTGTCGATCTCCGTTGTGTTGGGACGACTTATCAGAATCAATCGGCACCGAGCCCGATATGCTTATAGCCGCCGTGAGAAGGTAGCTTTGATCGAGTCGTTTGTTGACCGCTCAGTCGGCCGAAATCATATGCGGATAACCGTAAATCGACCATTAGAGTTCAAATTTGGTGACCATGTGTTGGTCAAGGTATCCCAGTCGTGGTATCTTCCGTTTTGGGAAGAGGGAAAGTTGAGTCCGAGATTCATTGGACCGTTTGAGATTTTGGATCGGGTGGGCGAGTTAGCTTATCGATTGGCTTTACCTCGGCGTTGAGCCGAATTCATAATGTGTTTCATGTCTCTCGATTGCGGAAGTATGTTGCCGACCGAGTCACATACTTGATTCGCAATCGAGATCGCCGACGATCATTCATATGAGGAACGTCTATACGAGTTTTAGAGCGGCGAATCAAGCGGTTGAGGAATAAGACGATTCCTTTGGTTAAAATTCGATGGTCTAGACACGGAGTCGAAGAGGCTACTTGGGAACCGAGGATAGTATGCGGGAGAGTTATCCCGAGTTGTTTGACCCTTAGTTTCGGGACGAAACTCTTTTAAGGGTGTATGTAATACCCGGTTGTAATTGATAATTATCACTCGGTAATTATCATTCGGTATTTATCATTGAAGAATTGATACTCAGTAATTTCATTCATTATTGATCATTTGTCACTCAGATTCAGTCATGGTATTCATCATTCAGAGTAATTGTATCGTGTATCGATCGTCATTCATCATTAATCTGATTGGAGTTTCGTGCCGTGATTATCATCATTGTCATTTTCGTTGCAAGTTGTGCTTGAGGAGTAGCGCACGCTACATACTCCTTTTAGCGTACGCTAATTGAGTATAGGTAGCGCACGCTACCGCTCAGCTTTAGCGCACGCTAAGGCTACCTTGGCTGCGATCCGGAAGTCTTGGGTGCAGTGAGAATAATTGTAGCGCACGCTACGAGTGGTAAGTAGCGCGCGCTAACGGGTCGTAGTAGCGCATGCTATATGTGTGGAGTAGCGCGCGCTAGGGGCGGATCAGGTTGAGTCCAGTGGCTACTGGACTGCATCGGGTTTATTCATAGCGCGCGCTATGCATTGTTGTTAGCGTACGCAACCGATATATTAGCGCACGCTAAATAATGGTTGTAGCGCACGCTATCTAGGTTAGATCAGAGGGCAGATGGTTTTCTGGACTCCAGTACTGGGCGTCAAATATTTCGCTAGCGCACGCTAACAATGGATATTAGCGCACGCTAGTAGTATGGCCGTAGCGCACGCTACAAAGAGGTACGTAGCGCGCGCTACCGTGTTCGGACAGTGGGTACTGGACTACCCAAATTACTCGTTAGCGCACGCTATGCACAAGGGCTAGCGCACGCTATGCACAAGGGCTAGCGCACGCTAACCTGGACTGAGTATAAATTGGACAATTAGTCAGACTTCTTCATTTGTTCATCTCATTTCACTCCTTCGGTATTTTTGGGCGATTTCGAGCGATTCGGAGAGGGTTCTTCGAGGTGTAATCATCAATCATCATCTTCAAGCTCATCTTTCGGATTGATCATCATCTCATCATCTTCATCACATCGAATCAAAGGTATTAATCTCTTGGATCTAGAATTTCGGATTTTTGGGTTTTCCTTCCGATTTCTTCGTGTAAGCTTGGATTATCATTGGGATATGTTAAGTTATGGATTATCTACTTGGATAAATATATTCCTACGGATTTAATGGTTATTTTCGGAATTGTTTTCAAGAACCCTTGGGGTTGACTTGATTAATTGGGGATTTTCCGATTGATGTCGTTATAATCATGAATTATGGATTCCTAATGGATTATTGATATCATTGAAGTGTTTTGTTAGTTCGAAATACTCATTTTGGTGTGGGTTTCGACATATTCGGGATTGGATATTTCCGTAGTTGTGCGGTCGGTTATGTATTCGTTGGAATGCCTATGAGTTTGATTATCGTTGTTTCGACCTTTGGGTTAGTCGTGTTTTGTGGTTGGATACGTGTATTGAACGATTGTTGGTAATTATTGTTATTCAAGGTTGTTCGAGCGATCGGTATCTTGGTTAGGGCGTTGTTCGTGGGACGGACATTCTTCATCGGTATTGTGTAAGTTAAATCTTACTCGGTTAAAAGGATACTCATTCCTTTTGTTGTTGATTGCTCATAATCATAATTCATTCATCATAATATTAATCATTTTGAGACTTGTAAGTGTCGAATAATCATTTCATTCACGAGGAGCAGCGGTTCCAAATCTTTTCATTGGTTTATCAATCACGTCACTATTACTTTCATATCGGTGAGTCATCTTGGCCTTGTCTAATTATTATTCATTGGTTTTCATCATGGTCATTCTCGTTCATGTGACCTTCCGGTTCATATTGCGTGGCGGGTGTGGTGTGTGGAATTTTTAGTCGGGCACATGATGGTCATGTATTGGGTTCACCGATACATCGGACCGTGCACACGGTAACGCTTACCTCCGTGAGACTAATTAGGTACAAGGACGGGTGTGTCGGACATTCGTCTTGTACACTTGCACAGACATTACGGGCGTACTATGATGCTCCTCTTCGGCGTAATTCATAATTAAGAATATTTCATCACTTGATTAATTCATGATTGTGTAATTTCAACTCTTGAGGATTGTTGTTACGTATGGCGGCCGTTGGGATTTTGTTTTCGTGTCACGGCAAGGCAAAGGCACGGAAGAGCATGTTGGCGGCGAGTCGAGTGATACTAGTAGGGGCCCGATGCATTCGATCATTCATTCAGTCATTTATATTTCCTTTATTCATTCCGCTGCAGACATTCCGTTTGAATGCTCATTTCATTCAGTGTTGTGTATTTTATCGTCACATAAAATACACATGTATTCTATTTTATCCTAGGTGTTGGATAAAACTCCTCATCGGAGTAATTGATGTTGTAATGTGGTTCGGTACTACATTTACCTGTGTAATTCATTCATTCTCATTCGCCTGGTGGGTCCCAGTCGGGGGTCCACAGCACTGTAATATCCGCCTAGTTTGGGGTGTTACAAAGCCGATAGTCATCCAGTCGGCAAAGGCCGAGCCTCAGGACTGAACCCACGTGCAGAGCCGAGACAAGATCCGCATATCACGGATCGTTGACCACAGCCTGTCAGCATCTTCCCACCAACCGACAGGCCCGCCGAAAGGTGTCAGTAGGACCGCATGTGACAGTGACTCCAGACGCGTGCTGGCTCCTCATTGGACCGCACAGCTGGCTGCCAGCAGCTGCCTTGGACTTTAGGCCGACAGCCAGTGTGACTTAAAGGCTATCGCCCCATTATTATATTGGTCGGTAGACGATCGCCCCATTATTATACTGGCCGGAAGACGATCGCCCACCAGAAATCAAGGCTCCTCTGCCCCTATAAATAGAAGGCAGCCTGCACTTGGATTTCGGCCTGGCATTATCGCGTTTTCAGCACAAAATACAGAAGCAATACACACACTTGGCTTTCTCCTACTCTTGGCAACAGCTATCTTTTGGTTCTTTCTTCTCTCGGCCTCTCTCATACAGAAGACGATCGGCAGGGACGAAGAACACCAAACTTCGCTCAAGAGCTGGATTAACAGAGTCTTTTTACACTCATTGTATTTAGATTCTCACATTAATACTTGTATCCACGAATATTTGTATTAATAACATCTCGCGAGAGCATTCAAGCCCGGGCCTAACAAACCCGGCAAATCTTGTGTTTACTCATATTCTCTCGGAAGTGCTCCCGCAAATTTTGTTTGTTGTCCGTCCATTCCAGCAGTATTTAATCTTCGGATAAATATTTTGGGCAACAACAATTGGCGCTGGAAGAAGGGGATCTAACCCTCAAATTTTTATTCCTACCGTCTCGAAGAACACTCACTGTTCTCGGGGCATATACGTGAAGTGACACTCACTGCGCTTCAAAGAAATCTTTCAGAAATCATGTTTTCCGCCTCCGCGTCGAAGAAAGCCACTGGCCAGCCCGCCAGACGCCTCGTTCCATCTCAGTCCGAGCCACAGCCGATGGCGGAAGGTAGCCGCCGCGGTCAGAGTCGCTCGATCCCGCCCCTGGGCGGAGGCCCAAGCCTCTCGCTCGATCAGTTCCGAACTGCGGAACAGATCGATGAGGCCATGGCCGTCCTACAGGAGCGACGGAGTGCTCTCGACGCGCCTCCCGCTATCACCCCCTCGGCCATCCGCCGGAAGACCAAGCGGAAGCTCAAGGCGTTACTGGCCGAGCGATCGCCAGGAGGCTCTCATCCGCAAGGAGAGGCGCTCGCTAGCCGGGGCACCTCTATTTTTGATCGCCTGGGCAGTGACCCGTCTTGGCGACCGGGGCAGTCCGGCCCCAGCTACGAGACGACGGAGTTTGAGTCCGTCACTAGGAGCTCGGCCTACCCGACTCCCAGAAGGCAGCCCAGCCGTCTGGCTCCCCCTTGCCAAATAGCCGAGGTTGGCAGCAGCGGAGTCCGGAGATCGGTACACGATCGCCTCGGCTCCCGCTCCCAAAGTCAATCCGCAAGCGACCGAGCCACAGCGATGGCCGCGATGCAACGTCAGCTCGACGACATGAAGGCGCTCCTGGAATCTATGGCAGGTGCCAAGAAGATCATCGCCGAGCCGAGCGAGCCGCTCGCGGTCCCCATCGAGCTCGCCCCTGTGCAGCACAAGATCGCTCCCCGCAAACACCTTTGTACGAGGGGAGATCAGACTCCGAAATGCACCTGAGCAAATTCAACATCTACATGACCGGGTGTGGGGCATCTGACGCGACCAGGTGCCAAATGTTCCCTATGACGCTGGACGACCTCACCTACAGGTGGTACACCTCATTGCCACCTCGGTCCATTAGCTCCTTTAACCAGCTGTAGAACGTCATCACAGAGTACTTCGCCACCAGGGTCGCTCGGCCGGAAGGTCCCCTTCGCATGATGCAAATCAAGCAGGGAGAGGAAGAGTCCGACTCGGACTACATCGACTGAGTAGACGAGATCATCCTCAACGGCAAGCCCGTAAGCGATGAGATCGCCCTCCACTCGGTCCTAGGAGGATTCCATGGCCTTTCGCCTATGTTCAGGCATCTTACGAAGAGTCAACCCACGACCTACGCGACCTTCCGGGCTAAAGCCGCCGACTTTCTGGCAAGGCAAAGGTTTCTCCTCAGCCTATGAGCAGCGCGATCAGCGCCCGAACGACGATCTCCCGCCCGATCGCCGATATCGACCTACGAATAACGCGATCGGCAGCCGAGCGACGATCGCCAGTCTTCCAGCCCGATCGCCGATCATCAAGCTACATCACTAAAAAACCGGAGGACTCCTTCGCCATCTACAGTTCAGCATCTAACATGACGGACTAAGGCATGAGATCGCCTCCACCGCACATCATAAAGCCATGGTCCGGGTAGTCGATGGAACCGGCTGCTTCGGCCATGCAAGGTCCCTTTGGGCCAAGATCGCCCGCCCTTCGTTTAAACACGAGGCCGGCGTAGTCTGAGGGCCCTCCAAAATTAATCAGTGGACACGATCGCCCGCCCTCAAAGGTTCACCATCTAACATGATAGACCCGGATAATGCGACACATGCCACTACCCCCGTCTCAACATACACCGTCGAGGTTCGCCGTCCTCATGGCGGGCCGAGGTGGAAGCAGAGCTTACAAGCCGCGGGCGTGGAGTTGAATCATCCGATGCTGCCCCGTGCAAGGACTCCTCTAGACCAAGACCGCACGCCCTTCGTTTAAATACGAGGCGAGGCGCAGCCTAACAGAGGACCCTCACAATAAAATGAGTCACGAGACACTCAATGTCTTCGCGCACCAAGACACGGTCATGGAGTCGGTCCATTGAACTCCGACTGTGCACGGTTCCTCAGCGACGAAACAATCAAGTTTCTACGAGGGATCGACCAATGTTGTTTTTTGCAGGTACAAGACCAAAAGATAGCTAGCCAATCGACCAGATAGCCCAAGTCCGAATCCAAAGTCGGCTCAACGGATCGCCCGTCCTCATCTTACACGATCGCCAGCAAGAACCACCTCGCCCCATGTCTTCAACATCGGAGCAAGTTGGGGGGCAATTGTTGTGTCGAGAATTATACTCTCCGACCGGCGATCGCCTCGGAGATCGGGCGACCTAGCCATTGCCGAGCAGCCAAGGCAGAACTGCCGACCAGCGACCAAACGGCCTAGCCTTAGCCCGGAAGCCAAGATAGATCTGCCAACCGAAGGTACCAGGACAAGTCCCGATGCCGAGCGATCGACATCTAAAGACGATCGTCTCTCGGTACTTGGCGATCGACTCCTGGTGGACGACTAGCAGACGATCATCTCCCGGCACTTGCCGACCGACCCTTGGTGACCGACCGATGCCGACCCTCAGCAACTGGCCAATGCCGACCTATGGTGACCGGCTAGAGACGACCGCCTCATGCCGCTCGAAGCCGATAGTCATCCATTCGGCAAAGGCCGAGCCTCAGGACTGAACCCACGTGCAGAGCCGAGACAAGATCCGCATATCACGGATCGTTGACCACAGCCTGTCAGCATCTTCCCACCAGCCGACAGGCCCGCCGAAAGGTGTCAGTAGGACCGCATGTCACAGTAACTCCAGACGCGTGATGGCTCCTCATTGGACCGCACAACTGGCTGCCAGCAGCTGCCTTGGACTTTAGGCCGACAGCCCGCGTGACTTAAAGGCGATCGCCCCATTATTATATTGGCCGGCAGATGATCGCCCCATTATTATACTGGTCGGAAGACGATCGCCCACCAGAAATCAAGGCTCCTCTGCCCCTATAAATAGAAGGCAGCCTGCACTTGGATTTCGGCCTGGCATTATCGCGATTTCAGCACACAATACAGAAGCAATACACACACTTGGCTTTCTCCTACTCTTGGCAACAGCTATCTTTTGGTTCTTTCTTCTCTCGGCCTCTCTCATACAGAAGACGATCGGCAGGGACGAAGAACACCAAGCTTCGCTCAAGAGCTGGATTAACAGAGTCTTTTTACACTCATTGTATTTAGATTCTCACATTAATACTTGTATCCACGAATATTTGTATTAATAACATCTCGCGAGAGCATTCAAGCCCGGGCCTAACAAACCCGGCAAATCTTGTCTTTATTCATATTCTCTCGAAAGTGCTCCCGCAAATTTTGTTTGTTGTCCGTCCATTCCAGCAGTATTTAATCTTCGGATAAATATTTTGGGCAACAACACGCTCTGATACCAATTGTTGAGAAATTGATACATTCGCCGTTTGAATTTTACGCGAAGTATAATAGGGTTGTCAAACTCTTTTGCATTGCGGAAGCGTAATTAAATTGCGAAAGATAAACGACAGAAGATTTGTAGAGGTTCGGCCAAACGTGCATATGTCCTCTCTCCGTATATTTTTCTATAGGCTTCATATCAACCTCTGCACCTCGTCTTCTATCGGTCCGAGGGATACCGTTACAATCTTGTCTTCTATCGGTCCGAGATAAACCGTTACACTCTTGTCTTTATGTCAGTCCAAGATAAACCTTTTTCCTTTTCTATCGGACAAGGAAGCAACCTATCTAGCTTTCTATCGGTACTAGACAAACCTCACTTGGATTTAGATATGACTCTAATAATGCCGGATCAACGATCCTAATAACACCGAATCAATTTATAATCCGTATCTTTCCTATCATGTATGATTTAGTGTATGAACACTCAAACCCTATCAATTAAGCACAATTACAACAACAATAATGTATATAATGATATCTGATCAATATGTTATTTGCTTGTAGTTGTTGTGTAGAATGATACCAAATGACTTGGTATTTATAGGCAAAAAGCCTCAACTAGTTGTTACTGGCTACCTTAAATAACGTGCGCTATTCATCTTCTTTAGCGTGCGCTAAACCTTCTTATGTACGCTAATCTGCATGGTTACATATGTTAATTGTTGATCAGTTTAGTCTAGTGGCTACTGCCTCTATCATTAGCGTACGCTAACATCTCCTTTTAGCGTGCACTAACTGCTCTTCTTTTATAACGGTTTGAATGCTAAAAGTCTTCTGTTCAACATTCATAATTCAAACTTAGCGTGCGCTAAGTATTCTTTGTAGTGTGTGCTATCTGTTTGTCACTGCATACGTCACAAATGATTGTTTGATCTCCATGTTGAAATTCTTTACAACAGATATATTCCTTCGTTAGCATGTGTTAGCCTTCATCTGTGGCGTGCGCTAACTCAGTCATTTAGTGTGCGTTGTTTCAATGTGTTGCGTACGTTATCCATTAAGTGACTTTTCAGGTGAGACATCAGGTGACTTTCTTAGCGTGTGTTAATCTTTGTTCGTAGCGTGCGCCAAGTCATCAGGTGACTTTGTCTTCATGTGACTTTCGACTCATTTGTTGTTTTGCTTCATCTTATTGATTCCTCTGTTGTTTTGGATTAATCGACAATTCATCATCAAAACCAATTTATGATTATATGGAATATAATACTCCAACAGATTCAAATTTCCCAGCTGATCGGGATGAAAAAAGATCAACCACGGGTTATGTGTTTACCTTGGGAGGTGGACCTATTTCATGGAGGAGTGTAAAGTAGAGGTGCATTGCAGACTCCACCATGGAAGCCGAATACATAACATCTTTGGATGGTTCTAAGGACGTTGTATGGCTCCGGAATTACCATATAGGCTGGTCCCGGGGTGTGAGGGGCCTCGGGACGCCGCCCGGGCTTCAGAACTCCCATCCCGTGACACGTGGTATCGGAGACAAAACCTCTCTCGGTGCGGTATGGTTCGGGTGTGGTCAAGTTCTGCCGAAACCAATGAGGGCAGGGAGTGAGCGCTGGTGCAAAGAGGGCACGATCAAAGTGCGGCTCCTGACAAGGCTTCTAGGCGGAGAACATGAACCAATTCTATAGAGGAATGAGAGGTGGTCCTAGGCATGTGAGATGAGACGGTCCAGAATGTGGACAAACTTATATTGCGCACTTTTGGTAGCTCCACCTATGGTGACCGGGGTATAAGAGCATGGATCATCGTGAGGCACTATGGGGACCTCGACATGCGGGAAAATGCAGCGGTTGAGGGAATTCCATTCAACCGAGTTACAAACTCCAGGAAGCGCATAGGGTGAAGGTTGATGTCGATTGGTGATGCGGTATGTTGCATGGCGCACTGCGGGCTAGCGCGAGGCGCGCGAGTGAAGAGCATGTCTATCAAAGTATGGTGCCATATGTGAATGGCCACGATCGTTTTGCGTGCGTGGGACAATACAATATGCGGAAAGAAACATTCTCCCCAGCACGATGATGTGTTGTGATTTGAGTGGGGGAGGATGTCACGACCCGATATGTCGTGTCTGTGTTGACCGTCCAAATGAGGCATGCCTTCTGGTTAGCTTGCCCCAAGTAGGGTAAAGGGGGCGACATTAGCATTAAGGCATTGTATACCCGGATGCATAGGTATGGCCGATTCAGGCATGCCGACCCGGTTTAGTCCGGAGAGCTTGTTGCTGGTCGAGGACTTGACTATGAAGGGGATCGTTGCGGGTAGGGCACAACTGGCCAGGGGCTACTGCCGTCTCCCTGATGAGCCCATGGCAGGGCAAAACCTGTTGGCATGCATATGTGGGATAGGCTGGTCTCGGGGTGTGAGGGGCCTTGGGATGCCTCGTGGGCTTCGGAACTCCCGTCACGTGACACGTAATGCCACGCCCCACCTTAAGGCATCAGGCAACTCGCAGCATCCGGACGAAGCCGTGCAGATGGACAGGCAGCAGGGCCGTGCGCGTACAAGGACCGTGTCAAGCTCACAGAGGACTACCCTCCCTATAATAGGCTTAGACGGAAAAAGACTTGTGAGTGCAGTAGACACTAAAAAGTCGAAGAGTACACTCTTCCGAAAGAAGACCTTAGAAGCTTCAAGAAGAAGACCAAAAATTCCAGAGGGTCAAAAAGAATTCCAGAAGCTCAGAAATCGGGTCGGATTGCTACGGTCCGAATCGGGCCTTGGCCGGGCCGGGCCAGGACACTTTGGTCCGGGTCGAGCCGGATGTTCCAGAATAGGATGGGGACTCCAAGGAATCTTCTTAGAATTACCTAGAATTGTATAGAATAATCTAGATGATGGTATTCTTGTAAATACTTGGAATAGTAGTGTGATGATGGTAATTTGTAGGACTTGGATGTTTAGTATAAATACCCCCATTGGGGCTCATTTGTAACCAATCTTGAGAAATCTGATTTGCTACAGTAATAAAAGCAAAACTTTCCCCAAGCATTCTCCTACTTTCCTTCCTAGAAATCTTAGTTTTTGAAAGGCTTACTACTTAGACTTGTGACAATCTAAGATAGTGTCGCACGACAAGGTAACTTAGCAAAATGCAAGTATAACCCCGTGACAGTTGGTATCAGAGTCGGGTTGAGACAACCAAGGCATATTTTCGAAGATAGCTAGCTGATCATGCAACGAGGAAGATGGCACAATCATCCGATGTTACCCAACCCAACACTCAGGCCGAGAAGACCAAGAAGGGCAGAGACAAGTCTGTCGACCGGGTTGCTGCCATGGACAGTCAAGTGACTCGACTAGAGGAGGTCTATGATGATGTTGCGAAGAGGGTGGATAACTTAGAAGAAGCTGGTGAGGAGCTGCATAACCAGGTACTTTCTACTATCAATGCTTGTGATAGGGACATGAAAAATGAGTGTGCCAATTTTCGGGCCATGATCTTGGCCATGCAAGAAAGCATGGAGGTTCTCAAGACGGAGATGGCTACCGTGAAGAGGGCAATATCCAATGGAGAAGTACATGTGGGTGCGACACCCCCACGAATCAACATTCTGAGGCCTGGAAAGTTCAATGGATCGAGAAACATCAAGGAGATTGACAATTTCATATGGAACCTGGAGCAGTACTTTGGTGCCTCAAACATTCTAGATGATGACACCAAGTTGCGGACGACGCCCTTGTACTTAGCCGACACAGCCGTACTATGGTGGAGGACCAAGCAGGTTGACATTGAGAGCGGGACGTGCAGAATGGATTCCTCGGAAGACTTCAAGACAGAATTGAAGAAGCAATTTTATCCCAAAAATGTGGAGTTCGAGGATCGGGGCAGGCTGAAGAGACTTAGCCACACTCGCACTATCAAGGACTATGTCAAGGAGTTCCAAGAAATTGTGCTGGAGATACCAAGCTTGACGGCGGCCCACAAGCTGTTTGCATTTATGGACGGACTCAAGCCTTTTGCGAGGCAAGAGTTGGAAAGGCGCAATGTTCAGGACGTGGCGACTGCCATTGCCGTGGCCGAGGGCTTAAGGGAGTTGAAAACCAGCGATAAGACAAGGAATTTCTGCACGGACAAAGGCATGGGTGGGGGAGACCGCCCATCGAGATTCAGGCCAAACAACTACTTGGCAACCCATGGACGAGATAAGTAAGCCGAAAGGTTGTCACATTTATCACAGTACCTCTCACATGAAGTACGATTGCCCATTTCGTAGGAAGAAAGCCGCATCCATTCAAGAGACCACGAAGACTGAGGTTGCGGATGGGGCGCACATGGGCTTATTGAGTCTGCTCAATGCTATCAAAGTTGTCGTAGAGCCAGCGAAGGGACCCAGGAAAGGGTCTATGTTCGTGGATGCCTTGATCGGAGGCACACACATTAAAGCCTTGGTGGATACAGGAGCTACGCACAACTTCATGCGGGATGGCGTATCCAAAGCATTACGACTTACCGTCATTCCAACAAATGGATCGATCAAGTCAGTGAACACACATGCTAAACCAGTGACCGGGGAAGCAAGAGGAGTGAAAGCAACGATAGATGATTGGCAGGGAATGATCACCTTCACCATAGTGACCATCGATGACTGCGATTTGGTTCTTGGGTTACAATGGTTCGATCAGGTTTGGACTTGCATTCTTCCCTTTTCAGATTCCTTAGTCATTTTTTACTCTGACAGGACACAGGCCATTCCGGCCAAGAGAGAAGCAAAGGGGACAAGCACCCTTTCAGCCATACAACTTAGTCGAGGACTTCGGAAGCAGGAAGAGACCTTCGCTGCATTTTATATTCCTGATGATGGAAACGATGCTGAAGGGACAGATGTACCAAAGGAAGTTCAATCCGTTTTGGAGGGGTTCCAGGATGTGATGCCCACAGAACTACCTAAGAAGTTACCGCCCAGACGGGATGTGGACCACAAAATCGAACTGATTTCCGATGTGAAACCACCTTCAAGGACAACCTATAGGATGTCACCACCTGAACTGAAGGAGTTACAGAAGCAATTAAAAGAGTTGTTGGATTCCAAGATCATCCAACCATCCAAATCTCCTTATGGATCCCCCGTTCTGTTCCAGAAGAAGCATGATGGATCCTTACGTATGTGCATGGACTATAGGGCACTCAATAAGCTCACGGTTCGAAACAAGTATCGCATTCCACTCATTGGAGAGTTGTTTGACCAACTGGGAGGTGCCAAATACTTTTCAAAGATCGATCTAAGATACGGATATTGGCAGGTCCGGATAGCTGAAGGAGATGAACCCAAGACCGCTATGGCAATAAGGTATGGATTGTTCGATTTTTTTATAATGCCGTTCGGGCTTACAAACACCCCAGCAACCTTTTGCACATTGATGAATAAGGTGTTTCAACCATACATAGACAAGTTTGTTGTCGTATATTTGGACGATATATTCATTTACTCATCATCGATGGAGGATCATGTCGAACACTGGCGACAAGTGTTCCAGGCACTGTGGGACAATGAACTTTATGCAAAGTTGGAGAAATGCACATTCGCCCAACAGGAAGTGACTTTGTGGGGCATCGTATTAAGGATGGCCGTGTGACACCCCCAAACCACTCGGGAATATTACAGCGCCGCAGACCCTCTCCGCGAGGATCTACCAGGCTAATTACAAAACAATGCGTCACTTCACATGCCGACATGGCTACATAAAGGACCATTAGACCGATTAGGTCTTATATCACAACACACACAACAATACATACAAGACCCTTGCCCAGCACACATACCCACGCAGGGGCTAGAATACGATAACACTTCTATAATTCGAGAAAATAACACATCGGAGGAATAACCAACACGACTCTACCAAATACTCTATAATTGGTCTTCACGTGATTAGTATCTTCGTCTCCCATCATCCTTCGTATCGATCATGTGGCTCGCTCCCCAGCTACCTGCAAGTACACGGGCCTTGTCTGAGACATCCACCCCGAATACTCGGGGTTAGCAAAACTCCTTTGTTTTGCTAGTGCAAGTATAGAACAGAAGTACAAGCCATACACAATGTGCTTCAAGAATATAATAATCTTGAATATATTTCCCGAGATAATTCACTTAATCAAAACAGTTTGATTTATAAAAGGTAGGAATAGAACCATATATTTCATACAAAATATTTTACGATCTCGGGTGTTTTTGAAAACATTTGGAATTAATGAATTCTCAAGTCTTTCGAAAACACATGGGGACACGGCCTAAAATCATCTTTCCAAAATACGATTCCAATAATAAAACGCGGTTTCACAACCCAATTCACAACACGGGGTCCAAGACCGAATCATAAGCCACAGTCCACGGCCGAATAACATAACACATGTTCTAAGGATTATTCGCGTCCGTGCTAACAAAGCCACGAACCTCGGATGCTCCCGTAGAACATACCCGAGTGAATAATCGATAGGAAACCATACCAAATCACATGTCCTCGTGACAACAGTCACAGAACCATTCCAAACCACAACCATAAGTTATCCCGGCATCGGGCTAACAAGCCACGAACCTCGGAGTCCCCGCAAGACATACCCGATGATAACCCCCACAAGTTATCTCGGCATCGGGCTAGCAAGCCCCGAACCTCGGAGTCCCCGCAAGACATACCCGGATTGGATAACCCTACGGTCACGCCCGACCCATACTAGCAAGTATGGATCCCGGAGATTCAACAATCCTACCCGGAGGCACATCACTTTCAGCAATCACATAACAATGAGCAGAACATCAAGCCAAGCAACACTTAAACATCACAACCTCCTTTAAAAGGAGTAACAACTAATATCCCACGTAATACATTCTTAACGAACAAGTATACATAACATTACGTAATCCCCGGCAAAGGATTACGGTCTAATAAACTCATTCAAAGTGATCATATCATCTTTTCAACATACAAAACCAACACACATATTCCGAGAACACATATATTCACGAAGTACATAAATTATCGTTGAAAGACAACATTTATCGAGAATATACCGATCCCTTTTTACGTTCATTAAACATTGGGTTTCGCATGAAATCCTTTACCATTAATTACGCCTACGAACCATGAAACGTATGGACAAGATACTTGCCTCGATATCACGAGCGACGAAACGATTTAACGGCACGATCGAAACCTTCGAACTTCCAAAACGATCAAGACTTGACACCCACGAATACTACGAAAATAGCATCACCACGAATCAATAACACTAATCGAAAACCGAAACGATCCTAAAAACGACAAGGATCTAAGTGTTCTCAAAGAAATCAAGAATCGTTGATCCGGGCTATAAAAATCGATGAACGGTTAACAAAATCTGAAGATTACGGTCAAGACAAACAAGAACAAATAACCGATCGGATGAGATCGTTTTAGAATCACAAATCCAAGCAAAAACCCAAAATTTAAGAAAATAGGGTTCTAACAAGAGATTACCTTGATTTGGACCAAGAAGACGATTAGATGTTGTTAAACATCTACAAATCCGCTCAAAGATGAAGCTAGAAGAAAAAGATCGGTCCTACTCGCCTCTGGATCTCACTCCCGTTGGAAGGGATGAAGAAAAGTGGGAAAATGACGACTTAATGCTGCTGTCCAGTATTTATACTGAATAGTTATTAGCGCGCGCTAAACACCCTGCATTAGCGTGCGCTAACGGGGTCAACGCTCCAGAGAAACTGCCTATAACAACGTTAGCGTGCGCTAGCTAAAAGCCGTAGCGTGCGCTAACGGGTCACAAAACCAGTCCAGTAGCCCCTGGACAGAACCGCACCTGCCGGGTAGCGTGCGCTAGAAAGAAGAGAGAGCGTACGCTAAGCAGTCGATAGCGTGCGCTAGCTATCGGCCTTAGCGTGCGCTAACAAAGCTCCAGTCCCAGTCCAGTAGCTACTGGACTGCCTCTGGACTGCCAGTTAGCGTGCGCTACACATTCAGTAGCGTGCGCTAAACACCACGCAGTAGCGTGCGCTATGCCTCAAGCATTAGCGTGCGCTACACCACAAAACTCAAAAACTCACAAAGTGATCCGAAATGCCTCCAAAAACATGTCCCAACAAGTCACAACCAAACATGGCACGAAATTCCTATGATGAGGACAATGACAATCCGATAAAACCCAGAAAACCCAACGAATCCGGAATAAAGATCTCGGGTATTACATTCTACCCCTCTTAAAAGAAGTTTCGTCCTCGAAACTTGAAATATGGAACGAACGACGCAAAACAAACTTAGATAACACACGATATCCGTTACCGAAATAACAAAACATGACGAACAAAAATCAATACGGTTGAACAATTCAACAGTACATCAACCAAAACACGAGCTATACGCTGAACCAATACGAGATTCCACAGCCCAAGGATTGGAAGATCGAACACAAAACAAATCTCCTGAACTTAGGGAAATTACGAAGGAGTCCTAACGCTCAACAATCACGAAACGGGATCAGCAAAAACCGAACAATCAAACGATTGAATTACAACGATCGAGGCACAAAAAGTCGATCAGTCATGTTCGATTCATGATGAACGATAATACTCAAAACAACAACCCCAAAGTTCACATCTCGACTCGAGACAATATACGATCCGGTGAAGACAACAAGATGTGCATTCACATAAGATCCACAGGAAAGGGAATAGCAATTTGGAGAGTCATAACGACAAACGTGTTATTCTGAAACAATACCACAACTCGTTCGATCAATAAAAGCACAAGACAGGACAAGATCAGCAAATATCAACGAATATAAACGATTCGACAGAGTCGAGAGTACAGAGTTCAAAATCCGATCCACTTCAAATAAAAGAAGTCAATCTCTGAATTTCGAAACAACAAAACGAGGGAAATAACATAACAAACAACTGGTAGGTTAAGCCACTCAGGGGCTTCTCGGAGTCGATCCAGATATCGGTGCTCAATTCCGCGCCCCGGAAGGCTCGGTAACCATCTCGCAAAACTGAACTCGGTGTCCCTCGAGTCCAAACCTGTAACACGTTACTGGCGGAGAAGGACAATGGGCACGAACATGTCCCGCCACATTACAGTTAAAACATCTCCTGGATTTACCAGGAGTCAGAACAGAAGACTTCGAACTCCCAGTTCCACGCATCGAGCGATGGAGCTTTACAGCGGAGAGACTACTACGTTGCAAATTGGAAACACCGACTCCTGCACTGTCCACACGATCATCGAACTCCCTCTGCTTCTTCGACTCGGGCACACGCTCCGACGATAATGAAGCTAGTTCACGAGCTAAGGCTCGATCTTGACAGTCTCTCAATGAAGTGCAATTGAATCCCGACATATACACACGAATATCCGGCTTCATCCGTCTGTCAAAGTGAAGGATCCTCTCTTCCTCGGTTCTCACTCGATCTCGCACATAACTGAGTTGTTTGCTATAATCGATGATAGCCTGCGACACCGATATATCCTGCGGTTCTTCCAAGTAGAATTCGCGAATCCTCTGCTCTCTAATCGGTTTCGGACAGAACTCAGCTTCCATAAGTGCCTGGAACTCCACCCACGTGACATCACGATCACGAGGTTTAACAGCTTCCCACCAATTAGCAGCATCTTTGTCGAGAAGGTACTGAGCGATAGGTACCTTCCGCTCTTCAGGACATCCGACAGCCTCAAAAATCTTTCCCAACTGGAAAATCCAACCATCCCAGCCCAACGCTTCCGCAGCACCGGCGAATCGAGGGGGATTCATACGAACTACCTCGTGAAGCCATTGATTTACACCAACGTTCTGGCTCGCGTCAATGCTACGTTGACCCACCTGGGTCAACTGAGTCATCTGAGTCGCTACTTGTTGCAATATAGTAGCAACACCCAAACTAAAATCATTCCCAGCGGCATTCTCTCGATTCCGCATCTGATCCTTGTGGCCATCAGCGCCACGGTTACGACCACGACCTCCGCCCCTCGGCATACTAACAAACAATCAACCTAGGGTAACGAAAGATCATAACTCATAGCAAGATATTCACATCTCTGTCTTTAATCCAACATCATCAAATCATATACATATTACCATTTAATTCAAGCTAGAGCACAATATACAAACTATTTTACCAAAAACCTTCATTTATAATGCCGTTGTTATGCGATTTATAATGCAAAGAAATTGAAATCATCCATTATATCAAAATCATTTTCTTTACGATTTCCGCGCCGGAACTCACCAAGTTGAAAACCATTTTCAAAAACGTTCCAAAATGCCAGAAAGGCCGATGACGGTAATACTTTCCAAATACTCCCCAAAAGTCATTTTCCAAATACCAAATACCGTCACCAAATACCATTTGAAATTACAAGCGTAGACGCGAAAACTCCATAGTTTCAAAATATATGTTAAATCACCCGACAAAAGAGTTATGAAAAAGGGTCAACGAAATAATTCAAATTTACAAACCCAAAAGGTCATTTTGAAACACACACTATTTGGTAAAAGTACCCAAAAAGTCACTTTGGACTTTACACACGCAGCGGATAAGAACACAGTTCAAGTTACACATAACCACACACAACAATTGTTATTCATGAACATATACCAAATAATGCCGAAAGTCGAAGGTTACAAATAAACAACAACATACGAATCCAAACGCCAACAATTTACATTCTCACTACATATCGTTTAACCGGAAAAGTTGAAGGCGAAAGTCACGTCTCAAGTAAACTATTGGTAGACCTCGTTTAAGCATTTAAAATATTTTGAAAATTTTCAATGCAAGATGAAAATATAATATGTGTAGTTTGAACTCTCAAAATCTTTGGTCTCGAGGTCATCATACGAAAATCAAATCATTTTTCCTCCTCGAAGGATGCTTTTAAATAGAATTTACGTGACTTCCCCAAAACATTTGAAGTTTAACAAACCACATTGATAAACTTTTATTGAGTAACCAGTCCAAAACATCATCCCTGTAAAAATGATTTCACACAAAGACGTATACATATACATGCATACCAGTACTACTCTTTATTCCAACACAATACGAGAATCAAACAAGTATGGAGTAAGTATTCACGAGGCACAATTAAACTCCACATAATAACATAGAATCACATAAACTCGTATAACACGAGACACAACAAAATAGGGAGACTTACATCCACAGATCGCACGAAGATGATGGTTGCACCTCGATACTAATCACGACCGACAACTCAGACGACGCGTCGCGACACCACTCAGTCAGACCAAACCTGACAAGACAAGACCCGACAACACACAACTCAACCCGACAGCCTAGGTTTCCTCAACCTAAGCTCTGATACTATATTCTGTAACACCCCCAAACCACTCGGGAATATTACAGCGCCGCATACCCTCTCCGCGAGGATCTACCAGGCTAATTACAAAACAATGCGTCACTTCACATGCCGACATGGCTACATAAAGGACCATTAGACCGATTAGGTCTTATATCACAACACACACAACAATACATACAAGACCCTTGCCCATCACACATACCCACGCAGGGGCTAGAATACGATAACACTTCTATAATTCGAGAAAATAACACATCGGAGGAATAACCAACACGACTCTACCAAATACTCTATAATTGGTCTTCACGTGATTAGTATCTTCATCTCCCATCATCCTTCGTATCGATCATGTGGCTCGCTCCCCAGCTACCTGCAAGTACCTGGACGCAATACAGACACCCACCCCCCGAATACTCGGGGGTTAGCAAAACTCCACTGTTTTGCTAGTGCAAGTATAGAACAGAAGTACAAGCCATACACAATGTGCTTCAAGAATATAATAATCTTGAATATATTTCCCGAGATAATTCACTTAATCAAAACAGTTTGATTTATAAAAGGTAGGAATAGAACCATATATTTCATACAAAATATTTTACGATCTCGGGAGTTTTTGAAAACATTTGGAATTAATGAATTCTCAAGTCTTTCGAAAACACTTGGGGACACGGCCCAAAATCATCTTTCCAAAATACGATTCCAATAATAAAACGCGGTTTCACAACCCAATTCACAACACACGGGGTCCAAGACCCGAATCATAAGCCACAGGTCCACGACCCGAATAACATAACACATGTTCCTAAGGATTATTCGCGTCCCGTGCTAACAAGCCACGAACCTCACATGCTCCCGTAGAACATACCCGAGTGAATAAACCATTAGGAAACCATACCAAATCACATGTCCTCGTGACAACAGTCACAGAACCATTCCAAACCACAACCATAAGTTATCCCGGCATCGGGCTAACAAGCCACGAACCTCGGAGTCCCCGCAAGACATACCCGATGATAACCCCCACAAGTTATCTCGGCATCGGGCTAGCAAGCCACGAACCTCGGAGTCCCCGCAAGACATACCCGGATTGGATAACCCTACGGTCACGCCCGACCCATACTAGCAAGTATGGATCCCAGAGATTCAACAATCCTACCCGGAGGCACATCACTTTCAGCAATCACATAACAATGAGCAGAACATCAAGCCAAGCAACACTTAAACATCACAACCTCCTTTCAAAGTAGTAACAACTAATATCCCACGTAATACATTCTTAACGAACAAGTATACATAACATTACGTAATCCCCGACAAAGGATTACGGTCTAATAAACTCATTCAAAGTGATCATATCATCTTTTCAACATACAAAACCAACACACATATTCCGAGAACACATATATTCACGAAGTACATACTTTATCGTTGAAAGACAACATTTATCGAGAATATACCGATCCCTTTTTACGTTCATTAAACATTGGGTTTCACACGAAATCCTTTACCATTAATTACGCCTACGAAACATGAAATGTATGGACAAGATACTTGTCTCGATATCACGAGCGACGAAACGACGAACGGGCACGATCGGGAAACCTTCGAACTTCCAAAAACGATCAAGACTTCGATAGCCCACGAATACTACGAAAATAGCATCACCACGAATCAATAACACTAATCGAAAACCGAAACGATCCTAAAAATGACAAAGATCTAATTGTTCTCAAAGAAATCAAGAATCGTTGATCCGGGCTATAAAAATCGATGAACGGTTAACAAAATCTGAAGATTACGGTCAAGACAAACAAGAACAAATAACCGATCGGATGAGATCGGTTAAGAATCACAAATCCAAGCAAAAACCCAAAATTTAAGAAAATAGGGTTCTAACAAGAGATTACCTTGATTTGGACCAAGAAGACGATTAGATGTTGTTAAACATCTACAAATCCGCTCAAAGATGAAGCTAGAAGAAAAAGATCGGTCCTACTCGCCTCTGGATCTCACTCCCGTCGGAAGGGATGAAGAAAAGTGGGAAAATGACGACTTAATGCTGTTGTCCAAGATTTATATCGATGATTATTAGCGAACGCTAAACACCCTGCATTAGCGTGCGCTAACGGGGTCAACGCTCCAGAGAAACTGCCTATAACAACGTTAGCGTGCGCTAGCTAAAAGCCGTAGCGTGCGCTAACGGGTCACAAAACCTATCCAGAGCCCTCGGGCGTAACTGCATTCGGGTAGCGTGCGCTAGAAAGAAGAGAGAGCGTACGCTAAGCAGTCGATAGCGTGCGCTAGCTATCGGCCTTAGCGTGCGCTAACAAAGCTCCAGTCCCAGTCCAGTAGCTACTGGACTGCCTCTGGACTGCCAGTTAGCATGCGCTACACATTCAGTAGCGTGCGCTAAACACCATGCAGTAGCGTGCGCTATGCCTCAAGCATTAGCGTGCGCTACACCACAAAAACTCAAAAACTCACAAAGTGATCCGAAATGCCTCCAAAAACATGTCCCAACAAGTCACAACCAAACATGGCACGAAATTCCTACGATGAGGACAATGACAATCCGATAAAACCCAGAAAACCCAACGAATCCGGAATAAAGATCTCGGGTATTACAGGCCGCATAATGATGGACGAGGCCAAAGTGAGATCCATTCGAGGTTGGGAACCGCCGACCAACATTACCTAACTCTGATATTTTCTGGGACTCGTGAACTACTACCGGAAGTTCATCGAGGAATACTCCCGGATAGCAGCACCATTAACGGGCCTATTGAAGAAGGACCATAAATGGGAGTGGACGGATAAATGCCGAGAGGCATTTGAGCGACTCAAAGATAAAGTGACGGAGCAACCAGTTCTTGCCTTGCCAGATCATGCCAAGGCATACAAGGTTCAGACCGATGCGTCAGACTATGCCATCGGTGGAGTATTGATGCAGCTAGGACATCCCATTGCCTACGAGAGCAGAAAGTTGAATGACACCGAGAGACGGTACTCGGTACACGAGAAGGAGATGACTGTCGTGGTACATTGCCTCAGGGCTTGGAGGCATTACTTACTTGGGAGCAAGTTTGTGGTACGAACAGACAACGTAGCCACAAGTTATTTTCAAACCCAGAAGAAGCTCATGCCAAAGCAAGCAAGATATCACGAATTTCTAGCCGAGTTCGACTTTAGCCTGGAGTACAAACTAGGAGTGCTTAACCGAGTAGCTGATGCATTAAGCCAGAAGGCCGAGCTTGCAGCCTTGACCAAAGCCGAGGGAAGCATCAAGGACCGCATACGCGAGGGACTGAGGCAGGACCCTTTCGCAGGAAATATCATGGAACTTTCCAAGAGCGGCAAGACTAGACGGTTCTGGGAATGAGACGGGCTACTCTTTACCAAAGGCAACCGTTTGTACGTGCCCAAATGGGGAAACTTACGGAGGGACATCATGAAGGAATGCCACGATTCACTATGGGCTGGACACCCAGGTATGCACCGTACAATGGCTTTAATTGACAATTCTTACTTTTGGCCCAGGATGCGTGAAGACGTAGAGGCATACGTCTGGACATGTCTTGTATGCCAACAAGACAAGGTGGAGCAACAACAACCTGGTGGACAACTTCAACCTTTACCCATAGCGGAACATCCTTTTGAAAGCATTTCAATGGACTTTATTACGGCATTACCTAAATCGGAGGGGTACGGGTCAATCATAGTTGTGGTGGACAGGTTCTAAAAATATGCAAACTTTATTCCAGCACCGGCGGACGTAACGGATCTGGAGATGGCCAAGTTGTTCTTAAAACATGTGGTAAAACATTGGGGTATTCCAAGGACAATCGTGAGTGACCGAGACCCACGCTTCACAGGGAAGTTTTGGTCCGAACTTCTCAAACTATTGGGTTCTAATTTAGCATTCTCAACAAGTTTCCACCCACAGACGGACAGGCAGACGGAAAGAGTTAATGCACTACTTGAGTGCTACTTGCGGCACTATGTGAGTACCAATCAGCGGGATTCGGCCAAACTTTTAGACACGGCCCAATTTTCATACAATTTGTAGACGAGTGAACCAACCAGACGCAGTCCATTCGAACTTGCCACAGGGAGACAACCGGCGACAACGAATAACATTGCCACCGGATACACGGGACAGAGTCCCGCAGCATATACCTTTGCTAAGTCATTACAGGAGGAATCGGACTTGGCTCGAGCATCATTGGACAAGGCAGCCAAGAAGATGAAGAAATGGGCCGATCTCAAACGACGGGCGGTGGAGTTCAACGAAGGAGACGTAGTTATGGTGAAACTTCTCCCGCAACAATTTAAAGCATTTCGAGCTGTGCATAAGGGACTTATCCGGAGATACGAGGGACCCTACAAGATCGAGCGACGTGTTGGGACAGTTTCATATCGAGTGGAACTACCGTCGAAGATGAAGACCCGGTCTTTCATGTTAGCCAACTGAAGCCATACCATCAGGACATGGAGGATCTGGACCGAGCTCAGTCACATCGAGCACCTACTGCCGTGATAACTTCCTTCGACAGGGAAGTAGTCGAGATCATTTCGCATCGGGAGGTTCGACGAAGGGGCGTGGCCCCATACACTGAATACTTTGTGCAATGGAAGGGACGCCCAGACGCTGAAAATAGCTGGGAACATGAGGATCACCTATGGCAATTCCGACAGAAGATCGAAGAGTATCGGGACAGCATCGTGCCGAGGACGGTCACGACTTTGGTGGGGGAGAACGTCATGTCCCACCTTAAGGCATCAGGCAACTTGCAGCATCCGGCCGAAGCCGTGCGGACAGACAGGCAGCAGGGCCTCGTGCGTACAGGGACCGCGCCAAGCTCACAGAGGACTACCCTCCCTATAATAAGCTTAGACGGAAAAAGCCTTGTGAGTGCAGTAGACACTAAAAAGCCGAAGAGTACACTCTTCCGAAAGAAGACCTTAGAAGCTTCAAGAAGGAGACCAAACAGTTCCAGAGGGTCAAAGAGGATTCCAGAAGCTCAGAAATCGGGTCGGATTGCTACGGGCCGAATCGGGCCTTGGCCGGGCCGGGCCGGGACACTTTGGTCCGGGTCGAGCCGGACGTTCCAGAATAGGATGGGGACTCCAAGGAATCTTCTTAGAATTACCTAGAATTGTATAGAATAATCTAGATGATGACATTCTTGTAAATACTTGGAATAGTAGTGTGACGATGGTAATTTGTAGGATTTGGAGGTTTAGTATAAATAATCAGAATTTCGTTTATACCAATCTTGAGAAATCGATTTCTTCTGATAATAAAAGCAAAACTTTCCCCAAGCATTATCTTACTTTCCTTCATAGTAATCTTAGTTGTTGAAAGACTTACTACTTAGACTTGTGATAATCTAAGATAGTGCCGCACGACATGGTAACTTAACGAGACGCAAGTATAATCCCGTGACACTTAGCCCAAGAAGGAAAATCCCTGCCAGATCAGGCCGAACCCTCTCTACACTTGTGAGTTAAGATATGCAATACGCTAAATCACAGAAAGTGAGAGAGAGTAGGGGCGGCGGCTACTTAGGGTTTCCTACGCTTGGGAGATCTCGAAGATTGTCGGCGGGAGAAAGTCTGGAAGACCAATTCGGGAGTCAATAATTTTCGCAGGATTTCAGCACCTGGCAGTAGTGGGAGAACAGCGATAACTTTCGGTCCAGAACTCGGATCGAGGCAAGGTCAGCGGCTATGGAAAGCTGACTCAGAGAACTACAACTCGTGTCTCTGGGTAGAAGTCCAGATCTGACCGTTTGGAGGTGGGGGGTCAAACGGGCTGCTGAAGTCGGCTGTCCTGTTCAGCGGATTCATCCACGAATTTCTCTAGAAATCTCCCGGTAACTCTCAACCTCCAACGTGATGTTTACTTCATTTAATCGGAGCATGCTGGGTTTTAATCATTAGATATTGATTATGATAATCCATAACATGATAATCCATAACATCCTCGAGGAGACGTGAATTTGGATTTCAAAGGAGTGGGAAACTTGTTTTGACTTTTTACGTAATATTAATCTTTTTTGTTCTCAAGTTTAGCAAAACTCTTTTGCTAATTAAATTGTCGGAATTGACTTTTACTCGAATATATTCGAGTAATATATTGTATTTTCGAGTTATATAATTTTAAGTCAACTTTAAAAAATTTACAATATTGAGGTAGGTCAGTAATCGGGTAAAACGAATTAGACCGTAGAGTTAACCGATTGCGAGTTACCCGATAAGAATCGAGTTACCCGTAACAATTCGAGTTATCCGAGTAGAAATTGAGTTACCCGAAACAGGACTCAAGTTACCCGAGCAGAAATCGAGTTAACTCGGACTGTTACTCGGGTCACACGGTTGTCGGGATACTCGATAACCCGACCAAGTTACCCTCGCGTAACTCGAAGTGTTACTCAGGTAACTCGGAGAAGTTAATCGCGATTATCGAGTAACCCGATTTGTTCCCGAGTTACACGATTTTGGGTGAGTAACTCGACTAAATTACTCGAGTAACCCAACAAATTCACTGAGTAAACCCGACCGTTACTCGGGTAACTCGAAGTTTGACCTGGGTAACTCGAGTCCATTAACTCGAGATTATATCGAGCAACCCGAATATCAGACAAAGTCACACGGGTAATTCGAAGGGTGACTCGAGTAACTCGATCAAGTTACTCGAGTAACTAGAGTGTAAAAAACGAGTTTTAGAATAAATATCATGCTCAGCGAGCCACAACATCCATCAAATTAAACCATCTCTCAGCAATATTTTTACCTATATTTTCAGATAAATTATCTCAACAATATTTTTACCTTTTTTTCTGATAAATTATCTCATATCAGGAGCTCTCTCACTTCGAAGAACAAGGATTATTTCAACTGTAAAAAATAAAAGGTATATTTGTAGCTCAATAAATAATGTTTATACTTGAAATATCAAAAAATATTCAAATACTCATTAATCTGTGTAAATATTTTAAGTTTTAGTTTTAGTTAATAACCTAATTTTTTTAATTTATTTGACCGATGAGTTTTTGGAAAAAAGTTGTCATTCGTTTTAATGGCAAATGGCAAGATTTAGACTATCGCGGTGGAGAAGAATAAATATTATCTGTGCCCGTGGGTGTGATCTATGTGACATAGTAGATAATGTTCACTATATTGTTGAAAGTGATGGAACAAAACATGTTTATGTTTTATTCTAATTGATTGTGATGGGGAAAAAAAGAAGAAAGATGAAAATAAAGAATGATTTTGATATAAATTACTTGTTCCAATCCAATGTTGAGTCTTTCATTTTTGTTAGCCTTCAGAATGAAACTAGCATTCCTCAAATAGCTCCCTCATTTGGTCCACAATTTGACTTACATAGATCTAGCTCTTTTCCAGTACCGTACAATACTAATCGTATGGATTATATGACTGATTTGGGTTTAAGCATGCAAATCCCTCAGGATTTTGATGGTTCTCGATTTGATGGTTGTGGTCCTTCAAATAATGTATGAGATGTTGGTAGTAATTATGGTGGTGGTGGTAGTGCTGATGATGGTAATAGTGATGATGATAATGACGACATAAATATCGATGATATCGATCTCGAAGATGCCGAGGTTCGGAAACATTGGTTTGAACAATTTTGCAAATATTGTGAGAAAAAAGGCATGTTCAATAGAAGACTTGTAAATGAAGCAGAACCAGAACCTGAACCATAATGGAGACGCTTTGATTTCGATCAATTAGCAGATGAAAAAGGTGCTCCAGCTCCTCCCTCTGGTCCTGGGTGGAAAATTCTGTAACACCCCGAGATATTCAGGATTATTACAGCGCCGTAAATCTTTGATGTAAGGATTTACTAGGATAAGAATTTCAAAACAACATTATTAAATATCAATTGTAAAGTTTATTATTACATCACAAGTATGAAAAGCACAAAACGGCCAACATCCGAATACAGACTTCAAAAGACAACAAAACAACAGCGTACTCGAGTACCTTATTAAAACAAAATGAAAGTCTGACAAAATATTCCGGCCGTAACATCACTCTGCACCCTCGTCATCATACAGCTCTAGTGGTTGTTTTCCCGCCCTCCTGGAACGTGGGCATAAAACAAATGTTCACCCCCGAAGGGGTTAGCACAATGATGCTAGTACAAGTACGATAATTATACAACAATGATTTATTCAGCAATCCCTGAATAATAACGTCAATAATATCAATCAATAATCATAACAAGTCTCTCCAACGAGAAATAATAGCAATACACAACACAACATGTCAATTTCAATATACTCGTGGTATTCTAACGATCCAGCGCACACAACTATAGATTCCCACGATGATCCCGTCGGACCAACGCATGGTGGAAATACCTGTCCAACGATCCAGCGCACACAACTATAGATTCCCATGATGAGACCGTCGGACCAACGCATGGTGGACAAAATAATCACAACACATATGCATGACACATAACAACATATCTGACATCAATACGGATAAACATAATTAAAGTACTTGCCTTAGAAAGATGGCAAGAAATAAATACTTCAACGACTTCAACCAACTCGAAGACCGCTCCTTCGATCAATCGTTCGTGAGGCTCGGACCTTACATAAAGGAAATAACGACAATCTCGACTTACGTAACAATACTATCACGCGAACATTCTAAACGTTCCAATAGTGACCGGGTATAATCATCATCGTTCGGCCGATTCCCGGTTAACTACTGAAAGAACACTACTACGAAAGAATACCGAACTACATGCGAAACGGAAGGTCATAACGGGGATAAGTGTCGACGTCTACATTTCAAGGATATGCTAGACATCAAAATCTGTACTCCAATCTCGTTTATCAATCCTAAGGTATGGTTTGATTAATCTACAATTCATAATAAGGATGGAATCAACTAAGTTGTAGGTTAATCTATCACAAGAATTTTCCGATATACTACGGAATAGTTCTTCATACAAAGGTTCTACATTCAATACGGTTTTTATCGTCATAATCGTTTCGTCTCAACCCCTACTATGAAGATTATCTAATCACAACTAATTCCTTACAAGATATGCATTTAATCTTGATGAACACCCTTACCACTCTTCCACTTGAATTCATTAATCATAAGTAATATCATAACAAGTCCTTTGTCATTAGAACATTTCGAATTCATCATCAAATGTATGGTATAATCTCATAGAACTCATTCAAAATCATGCTCAAAATCTGTAACAATTTCAAGAAACTACATCCTAGGGTTCAATCCCAACAAGGCTTGATTTATACTCTTAACAATGAAGTAGAACCGAAGTATAACTAAATCTAATCATCTTAAAACATGGTGTTCGATTCATCATGATAATAACGAACTTGGTAATCTCATAAACAGGTTCATAATGTCATTAAGAACATGAATTCTAGTTGGTGAAGGATCGACATACCTTAATATAGAAAAGAACGACGAAACACTTGGTGAAACTCAACACTGGAAGCTTGAACACTAATCCACAAGGGTCTATGATCTTCTAAACCAAGCTGGGAGGCTGATATAAGAGTTTTATAGGGCTGGGGAACTCTTAACTTTTCAGAAAATAGGACAAGGGTGGAGGTGAAATGAAATGAGGATGATGTCGATAAATAGAGTCTATCGATGTTACATACGTTATACACAAGCCATTATGTACATTATCGGTATAACGTACGCTAGCGTCTGGCGAAAGTTCACTGCCTCATTTCCTATCCTCCATTATGTACGTTAATAAAGTCCTTACGTACGTAATGTGATAAACGTAGCGTGCGTTATGATAAACCCTTAATGTATGTTATGCTCGTTCACTCACTTTATTGAAAAGCTGTCTAGGTTCTCGCGGGGAAATCCGATAATATCCGCCCCCCTCCCCGCTCCACACGCCGACCTTATCTGATCTGCCTGTTACGTATGCTATGCCTAGCCTATAGCGTATGTTATTTGCAGTGCTTAACGTAAGTTATGCTCCACCGTTAACGTACGTTATGTCGTGCAGATGCATGCATGCATGTTTTGGAAACTTAATAATGTAGGAATATGAATATGGGAAAATCACACTTTGATTATTAATACCACATAATCAAATGCTAAAGTTCAAATATAGATGAAATATACCATAATTATCCGGGTATTACGTACTCTCCCTCTAAAAAGAAGTTTCATCCCGAAACTTAAGATGAAAATAATTTTGGGTATCTCGACTTCATATTTTCCTTAGTCTTCCATGTGGCTTCTTCGAATTCGTGTCGCGACCATTGAACTTTAACCAAGGAGATTGGTTTATTTCTCAATTGTTTGACTCGACTCTCGAGTATCTTGATTGTCTTCTCTTCGAACGTGCTATCACTAGCTACTTCGATCTCGCCAAAATCGATGACATGACTGGGATTCGGTGCATATTTCCGTAATTAAGATACGTGAAACATATTATGAACATGACTCAGCGATGGCGGTAAGGCCCACCTATACGCGAACTCCCCAACTCTATAAAGAATCTCGAATGGTCTGATGTATCTCAGACTCAGCTTTCCTTTCCTCCCAAAACGGAAAATTCCTCAGGTAGTAGAAACTTTCAGAAGTACATGATCCCCAATTCCAAATTCTAGCGGGCAACGGGGCACATCGACATAAGATTTCTGTCGACTCTGGCCAGTCAACAACCTTTCACGAATCAGAGCTACCTTCTCTTGAGTTTGTACTATCAATTATGGTTCCATCCCAATTAAATCAGACGAATCGTCCCAACATAAGGGTGATCTACATCTACTTCCGTACAATGCTTCAAAAGGTTCCATCTCAATAGAAGCATGTCAACTATTATTGTAGGTGAATTCAATCAACGGTAGATGAATTTCCCAATCTGTTGACCAATCTAAGGCACAAGCTCTAAACATGTATTTTACTGTCTGAATAGTCCTCTCGGACTGTCCATCGGTTTGAGGATGATAAGTTGTGCTAAAGTTCAGCTCGGTTCCCAAGGCTCTATGAACCGCTTTCCAAAAAATGTGACATGAAGCGACCATATCGATCTGAAATAATGGTCTTCGGTGTACCATGCAATTGGACTATCTCCACAATAAACACTCGTGCCAACTTCTCTGGTCCCCAAGTATTCTTAATGCCCAGAAAGTGAGCTGACTTGGTTAGACGATCAATTATCACCCAAATCACATTCTTCCTTGTTCTGGTCTTCGGTATATTGGTGATAAAGTCCATCAATATATCTTTCCACTTCCATTCAGGGATCGGAAGTGGCTTCAACATTCCAGCGGGTCGTTGATGTTCAATCTTAACCTACTGACAAGTTAAGCACTTCAAGACATATTCCACCACATCTTTCTTCATGTTTCCCCACCAAAAAATTCGCTTCAGATCCTTATACATTTTACTGGTACCCGGGTGAATAGAATAGGGCGTATTGTTAGCTTCCTTCCTGATTGTCTGCTTCAAAACATCAATATTGGGGATACAACGTCGACTTTGAAACCTTAAAACTCCATCTTCCTGAATTAAAAATCCCGGGGCCTTTCCCTTGCTCACTTGATCACGTAACCGAATCATCAGAGGGTCATCTAATTGCTTAGATTTGATTTCTTCAATTAATGACGAAGTTAATTTCATTACACACAGTTGTCCTTGGACTCCTTGCAACCATACTTCAATTCCTTCACGAATCAGCTCTCGTTGAATGCTGGTCTGGGATGTGAGCGTCTCCAACATTCGAATAGAAACGGGTTTGTGGCTCAGAGCATCAGCCACTACGTTCTTCCTAGATGATAAAGAATTTACAAGTCATAGTCTTTAATCAATTCTAGCCATCTCCTCTATCGCATGTTCAACTCTCTCTGACTGAAAATGTATTTAAGACTCTTATGATCTGTGAAGATCTGACAGTGAGCCCCAAACAAATAGTATCTCCATATCTTCAGGGCGAAAACAACGGCTGCCAGTTCTAAATCATGTGTTGGGTAATTTACTTCATATGGATTCAACTGCCGTGAAACGTAGGTGATCACCTTCTCATTCTGCATCAGTACACAACTGAGACCTTGATTTGAAGCATCACTGAAAAATATGAATCCTTCAGTTCCTTGTGGTAGTGTTAGAATTGGGGCCGTCGTCAATCTCTTTTTCAATTCATCAAAACTAGTCTGACACATCTCGTTCCACTCAAACTTTGGGTTTTCTGCAGTAATCGAGTGTAATACCCGCCATTTTTATAATGCAATATTATTATTTTATAATAATATTATAATACATTTCATTTTATTTAATTTCATTTAGAGAATCATGAATATTTATTTCGACGTATCACGAGTCCTAGCCCGAATCATTTTTTTGTCAGTTACATTCTAGTAGTCATTTACTACTAATAATATTAATAATGCATTTTATTTCATTTAATCTCGTTTTATTACCGAGTGAGTAATTGTTGTACAATTACTTTCACTACACGTACAAGTCAACTTCATGTAATATCATTTAATAAGATCAGGTATTTTCATGATATATCTTATGTTCTAAACCCGAGTCAGTTTCTCAAGTTAATTTTAGAACATTTAATATTAGTCATTTTTTGATAATTAAAGGTATTATTATTAATAATAATAATAATATTTATAATAGGAACCATATTAATATTAACAGTATTAATATTTTTACCAGTATCATTTCTATATCATCATTTATATTACTCTCGATATTATTATTAGTATCGATGTTATTAATATTATTACTACTGTTATTATTAATTTTATCATTATTATTGTTATTATTATTTTTATTATTAGTATTATTATTATTATTATCAATGGCCCAAACTCATTGTAATGACCCAAAATAATATTAAGCCCAGAATAATTAACCTAACCCTAATTCTATTAAAGTATAAATACACACATTACTGTACAACACTACTGTACTATTTGTTTCTCTGCCTAGAAGTCATGCCGACCTGTGCATAGTTCTCCTCCAATATTCCAGCAAAGGTAATCCCTATATCTTTCACTTTACATCATCTTCAGAGCAAATACATATTGTTAGCTGTACGATTCCTCCTATTTGTCACCATCACAAATTCATATTAGATATAAAACCCTGTTTCTAGTTCCAAATTCAGATCCTATGAACCAAAACCGACTAAAACTCAGGCCAGAGCCTTATTCTTTACACCCAAAATCAAATCCCAATCCCATAACAATTGTAATCTCATTTCTTCGGCATACTTGATCAATTTTTTGGCTCGAACCTGAAACCACAGTGAAGCATCGACCACCGGCAGGAAACCATATGCAGATCTCATTACCCCAAGATTCAGATTTGCTCAGCCATCTCTTTATATTTGGACAGAAAATCATTCGAACCCCGAACACATGGAAACCAGCTCCTCAGGCAAACCATGGCTGCCATGAGCAGTCCGAATCATTCATCCCGATTCTTCAAATTCCAATTTCAGAGTCTTAAAATCGAACCCAGGATTGAAACTTCATTTTTGGCCCGAATCTCTAAATCGTCCCCCTTTCGAACCTTGATACGACTGAGTCAGGCACCACAATTCCATTGCACACCCCGCCCGAAATCTGACTGATGTAGCCACACATAATCGCCGATTATCGCTGTGGCCTGTGTGTGCGTGTGTAAAAATTTTTCCTGTGTAAATTACTGTGTGTGTATGTGTTTCGGAAATTTTTTTTCATGGCCGAGGAAAAGAAGAATTGGGGAGAGAGAGAGAGAGAGAGGGAGAGAGGGACACGGGAGCAGACACGAGAGGAGAAATGGAGTGGTGATGTCGGCGGAAGTTGTAAAAGGGTTATTTATACCCGCTATTTTTAGGGTTTATTCAATTAGGCCCAGAATTTTTAATAACCTTTCAATTTCACCCCAGGCATCTTTTTAATTCTTCCAATTTACCCCAGTCAACTTTAAAACCTGCATTTCAGTCTCATTTTGACCCAAACATTAAAATGTTAACTTTGAATTAATATTAATAATTAATCTGAAATTATGCATAAGTATTGTAATTTCAGTCATTAATAATGTTAATTCTTCGGTTAATATTAATAATCAACTGTAATTTATTTTCAGTTATTATAGTGATATTTGTATCTTTTCATTTATTATATAAATAATAAATTGTAAGGATTATAATTATTATTATTATATGTAGACTTTATCGAGGATTTACGGGCTTAGGACTGTGAGTCGAGCACATTCATTTCAATCAGACATCATCATTTATTCAGGTGAGAATTTTTACTATCACTTTAATTGCTTTAATTGGACTGCATATGTGATATTCAATTCATGTTTATAAATTATGATACGCGTCGTAAATCAGGCTCACCTGTATTCGTGTAAGAGGTTATCTTAAGATTCATGTTGTGTGGGGACACCTGCACAACCCAGTATTCACATACGTGCTCGATTCATGTTATATGTGGTATTGCGTGTATGTTTCATGTTGTGTGGGGACACCTGCTCAACCCAATATTCACATACGTGCTTGATTTATGTATATGTGGTATTGCGTGTATGTTTCATGTTGTTGCGGGGGCACCTGCGCAACCTCAATATTCGTGTTATGCGTGCTCGATTCATGGTGTACGTAATATTGTGAGTATGCATTCATGTTGAGGAAAGATATGATAGTTTATTCATGTTATGTTTTCCATGAGATTGTATATTACTGTGATCAGTGAGATTTGCACGAGCTGAAGTAAGCTCACCCCACCTTTATTGATCCCGTAGGTTGAATCGAGCCGGATGGATGAAGGAGCGGGCCGAGGGAGCATATGAAAAAGAATTTATTAAATGTTGTTTTCTTTATGTCAACTGTTTCGAAACTTTTTGGGGAAATTTGGATTTGAAATTTATAAATTATAATTTATTCTTCCGCCGCAAATTTTACTCTGTATTTATTATGAAATGTTACCTTATTTAAAGGTATTTATTTCCATGACATTGTAGCGACTCGACTTTGTAGGCGAGAATTTTTATATTCTCAAGAAAATTATTTTTCTCAAAATTTACCTTTTATTTATTTTCCCCCATTATTTACCCTAGAAAGTCGGGGCGTTACATAGTGGTATCGGAACGGGTTTTACCTTTCTGTAGACTCTCTAAAATGTAAAAGTATCATATGCTCTCAGCCTCGCCACTTCGTCACTCCGCCTGAGGTACCGAATTTTAGTCATTAATAATGCATATGTCATTTCATTTTCCTTATATAATTATTTATGTATGTACGAACGGTTAGAATGGTCAAACCTAGAATGACTCCACGTAAGAAGGTCCCAGCTACTTTTGACTCGCGTCTCCTAGCGCGTAAGGACTGGTGGGATGACCCTAGTCTACCAGAAAATGCGCCACACTACGTCATTAATAGATTAAGTAAGTGGCTAAAATCTGGGAAACAAGGTTCCGTCACTCACCAGCTAGAGCACTTGATGGAGAAATTATCCGAAGACTGGAGTTGCTGCATCTTCCGGCTTTATAAAAAGGCCATCAAGAGATCGCTTGAAGAGCGAGAGGCTGCGGATGATTTCCAATTTGTCGCTGGTTGCCTATTGGATTTATATGCTCGAGAGGAGATTCCAACTGCAAATTGGGATGCCGACTCCACGGACGAGGAAGACTCGGAGGAGGATCCCGAAGAAGATCCAGAAGAAGAACCAGAGGAGGATCCTGAAGAAGATCCAGAAGAAGATCCAGAAGAAGATCCGGAAGAAATTCCTGATGAAAGCTCAAGGGTGGATCTCGCCGAAAATATGAAGGACGTGATGATGGCGGATGTCGAGTCTGAAGATGAGGTCATTTCGTGGATTGAGCCACGACCCCCTATTCCCATTGTAGAGATTATTAGTAGTGATGATGGGGAGTAGTGCGTGTAGACTCGATAACTATCAACATGAAGATAGAGATTAGCGAACATAGCTTCTTAGCCAACTTGCACATAGTGGAACTTAGCGATTTTGATGTCATTTTGGGTATGGATTGGTTGGACAAACATAGAGCTGTAGTTGAATGCTCCGAAAGGAGGGTAACCTTAAGTCCGTCTGTTGATGTCAAGACCGTATTCGAGGGAGTGAGACACTCTAGTACCCCGAAGGTGATTTCAGCCATGAAAGTTGTGAAAATGTTGAAGAAGTGAAGTTGCCAAGGATTCTTGGTGAATGTGATGGGGAAAACAACTTCGGAGAAGACGGTAGCTGATGTATCTATCGTCAAAGAGTATCCATATGTCTTTCCCGAAGACTTGCCCGGAGTTCCACCGAATCGTCAAGTTGAGTTCTCGATTGATCTAGTGCCAGGAGCGGCACCAATATCAAAAGCTCCCTATAGGATGGCGTCTAAGGAATTGCAAGAGTTGAAGGTACAACTCCAGGAACTGCTCGACTCTGTTCATCCGACCGAGTGTTTCGCCATGGGGTGCGCCAGTGCTCTTCGTGAAGAAAAAGGATGGAAGTTTGAGGATGTGCATTGACTATCGTGAACTTAATCGACTCACGATAAAGAATAAATATCCACTTTCTAGAATAGAGGACCTATTCGATCAACTTGGAGGATCGGGAGTATTTTCGAAGATAGATTTGAGATCCGGATATCACCAGCTGAGGATTAAGTGTGATGATATCCCGAAGACCGCATTTCGAACTCGTTATGGACACTATGAATTTATAGTGATGCCATTTGGTTTGACTAATGCGCCAACGGTATTCATGGACCTCATGAACCGTGTATTTCAACCTTATTTGGATAAGTTTGTCATTGTGTTCATAGATGACATACTTGTATATTCAAAGACCAAGGTTGAACATGAGCAGCATCTTAGAACAGTATTGGGCATACTGCACAATGAGAAGTTATATGCGAAGTTCAACAAATGTGAATTTTGGCTTAACCGAGTTGCATTTTTGGGACATGTGGTCACTTCTAAAGGAATTGAGGTTGACCCGATTAAGGTAGAAGCATTCAATGATTGGAAAGTACCGAGTAATGCGAACGAAGTTCGAAGCTTCTTGGGATTAGCCGGTTATTATCGAAGATTTATCGAGGGATTTTCGAAGATTGCTGCACCTATGACTAAATTGACTCGAAAGGGAGAAGCTTTCTTATGGAATGAGAAATGCGAAAGGAGTTTCCAAGAACTTAAGAAAAGGTTGACTGCTGCACCAGTTTTGACGATTCCCCATCCGACGAAAGAATTTGTCATCTACAGTGATGCATCCAAGCAAGGCTTGGGATGTGTATTAATGCAAGAGGGCAATGTAGTTGCCTATGCTTCGAGACAGTTGAAACCGCACGATCTGAATTACCCTACTCATGATTTGGAATTAGCAGCGGTAGTTCATGCCTTGAAGATTTGGAGACACTACCTTTATGGAGGTAAGTGTGAAATTTATACAGACCACAAAAGTCTGAAATATATTTTCACACAGAACGAATTGAATATGAGGCAACGCAGATAGCTTGAGTTGGTCAAAGACTACGATTATACAATTCATTACCACCTTGGTAAAGCAAATGTAGTTGCTGATGCACTAAGCCGTAAGGCAAGAGGAGACCTAACTTGTTTGTTGACCAAGGAGGAAAGCTTGGTTAAGGAATTTGCGAGGATGAACCTTGAGATGGCTACACCATCGAATCCAGTTGAGTCAATATTGGCTAGTTTGGTGGTACAACCAACCTTGAGGGAACAAATCAAAGAAGGTCAAGGACAGGACGACTTCTTGGTCAAGATGAAAGAACGTACTCTTTCAGGTGAGGATAAGGGTTTCAGCGTATCCGATGATGGCACGATGCATTATGAAGGGAGAATTTGTGTGCCCAATGTTGTTAAGTTGAGAGAAGCGATACTAAAGGAGACACATAATACTCCGTATACAGCACACCCTGGGAGTACAAAGATGTATCAAGATCTTAAGGGGATATTTTGGTGGGAAGGTTTGAAAAGAGATATGACAGACTTTGTCAGAAGGTGTATAGTTTGTCAACAAGTGAAGGCAGAACACCAACGCCCCTTTGGATTGCTTAAATCACTTCATATTCCAGAATGGAAATGGGAACACATTACGATGGACTTTGTGGTAGGTTTGCCTCGAACGGAAAGAGGAAACCACGCTATTTGGGTTGTTGTCGACCGACTCACAAAGTCAGCTCATTTTATCCCAGTTAAGATGAACTTTCGAATGGATCAGTATGCTCAACTCTACATCCGTGAGATTCTTAAATTACATGGAGTGCCAGTCTCTATAGTATCCGACAGGGATACTCGTTTCACATCGCGTTTTTGGAAGAGTTTGCAAGAAGCCTTGGGAACGCAGTTGAATTTTAGTACGGCCTATCATCCTCAGACTGATGGTCAGTCCTAGAGGACCATCCAGATCCTTGAGGATATGTTGCGTGCATGTGTGCTAGATATGGGAAATAATTGGGAACGACTGTTGCCTTTGGTAGAATTTTCTTACAACAACAGTTACCAGTCGACGATCAGTATGGCACCGTATGAAGACTTATACGGTATGAAGTGTCGATCACCACTGTATTGGGATGAGGTAGGTGAAAGGAGGATTTTGGGTCCCGAGATGATTGAGCAGACAATTGGTATGGTGGAAAAGATTCGTTAGAGGATCAAGATAGCACAGGATCGTCAGAAGTCTTACGCCGACAAGCGCAGGAAAGATCTCAAATTCTGTGTTGGCGACAAGGTATTCCTGAAGGTATCTCCTACCAAAGGAATTGTTCGTTTTGGTCCAAGGAGCAAGTTGAGACCGAGATACATTGGACCGTTCGAAATTCTCGAGCGGATTGTAGAATTAGCTTATCGTTTGGCTTTACCCCCAGAACTTTCGGCTGTGCACAATGTTTTCCACGTATCATTGTTGATAAAGTATGTGCACGATCCCAGCCACGTCTTCAACTATACCGCCGTGGAGATGAACAAAGACCTTACCTATGAAGAACAACCAGAACTGATTCTCGACCGATCAGTCCGGCAATTGAGGAACAAAGAGAAGGTGTTTGTCAAGATCCAATGGCGTAACCACAGTAAGGATGAAGCTACTTGGGAGCGCGAAGAAGAACTTCAAGCTCGTTCTAAATCATGTGTTGGGTAATTTACTTCATATGGATTCAACTGCCGTGAAACGTAGGTGATCACCTTCTCATTCTGCATCAGTACACAACTGAGACCTTGATTTGAAGCGTCACTGAAAAATATGAATCCTTCAGTTCCTTGTGGTAGTGTTAAAATTGGGGCCGTCGTCAATCTCTTCTTCAGTTCATCAAAACTGGTCTGACACATCTCATTCCACTCAAACTTTTGGGTTTTCTGCAGTAATCGAGTGTAATACCCGCCATTTTTATAATGAAATATTATTATTTTATAATAATATTATAATGCATTTCATTTTATTTAATTTCATTTAGAGAATCATGAATATTTATTTCGACGTATCACGAGTCCTAGCCCGAATCATTTTTTTGTCAGTTACATTCTAGTAGTCATTTACTACTAATAATATTAATAATGCATTTTATTTCATTTAATCTCATTTCATTACCGAGTGAGTAATTGGTGTACAATTACTTTCACTACACGTACAAGTCAACTTCATGTAATATCATTTAATAAGATCAGGTATTTTCATGATATATCTTATGTTCTAAACCCGAGTCAATTTCTCAAGTTAATTTTAGAACATTTAATATTATTCATTTTTTGATAATTAAAGGTATTATTATTAATAATAATAATAATAATATTTATAATAGGAACCATATTAATATTAACGGTATTAATATTTTTACCAGTATCATTTCTATATCATCATTTATATTACTCTCGATATTATTATTAGTATCGATGTATTAATATTATTACTACTGTTATTATTAATTTTATCATTATTATTGTTATTATTATTTTTATTATTTTTATTATTATTATTATTATTATTATCAATGGCCCAAACACATTGTAATGACCCAAAATAATATTAAAGCCCAGAATAATTAACCTAACCCTAATTCTAATAAAGTATAAATACACACATTACTGTACAACACTATTGTACTATTTGTTTCTCTGCCTAGAAGTCATCGGCCGACATGTGCATAGTTCTCCTCCAATATTCCAGCAAAGGTAATCCCTATATCTTTCGCTTTACATCATCTTCAGAGCAAATACATATTGTTAGTTGTACGATTCCTCCTATTTGTCACCATCACGAATTCATATTAGATATAAAACCCTGTTTCTAGTTCCAAATTCAGATCCTATAAACCAAAACTGACTAAAACTCAGGCCAGAGCCTTATTCTTTACGCCCAAAATCAAATCCCAATCCCATAACAATTGTAATCTCATTTCTTCGGCATTCTTGATTAATTTTTTTGGCTCGAACCTGAAACCACAGTGAAGCATCGACCACCGGCAGGAAACCATATGCGGATCTCATTACCCCAAGAGTCAGATTTGCTCAGCCATCTCTTTATATTTGGACAGAAAATCATTCGAACCTCGAACACATGGAAACCAGCTCCTCAGGCGAACCATGGCTTTCATGAGCAGTCCGAATCATTCATCCCGATTCTTCAGATTCCAATTTCAGAGTCTTAAAATCGAACCCAGGATTGAAACTTCATTTTTGGCCCGAATCTCTGAATCATCCCCCTTTCGAACCTAGATACGACTGAGTCAGGCACCACAATTCCATTGCACACCCCGTCGGAAATCTGACTAATGTAGCCAGACATAATCGCCGATTGTCGCCGTGGCCTGTGTGTGCGTGTGTAAAATTTTCTCTGTGTAAATTACTGTGTGTGTGTGTTTCAGAAATTTTTTTTCATGGCCGAGGAGAGAGAGAGAGAGAGAGAGAGAGAGAGAGAGAGAGAGAGAGAGAGGGAGACGGGAGCAGACCCGAGAGGAGAAATGGAGTGGTGATGTCGGCAGAAGTTGTAGAAGGGTTATTTATACCCGCTATTTTTAGGGTTTATTCAATTAGGCCCAGAATTTTTAATAACCTTTCAATTTCACCCCAGGCATCTTTTTAATTCTTCCAATTTAGCCCAGTCAACTTTAAAACCTTCAATTCAGTCCCATTTTGACCCAAACATTAAAATATTGACTTTCAATTAATATTAATAATTAATCTGAAATAATGCATAAGTATTGTAATTTCAGTCATTAATAATGTTAATTCTTCGGTTAATATTAATAAGCAACTGTAATTTATTTTCAGTTATTATAGTGATATTTGTATTTTTTCATTTATTATATAAATAATAAATTGTAAGGATTATAATAATTATTATTATATGTAGACTTTATCGAGGATTTACGGGCTTAGGACTGTGAGTCGAGCACATTCATTTAAGTCAGACATCATCATTTATTCAGGTGGGAATTTTCACTATCACTTTAATTGCTTTAATTGGACTGCATATGTGATATTCAATTCATGTTTATAAATTATGATACACGTCGTAAATCAGGCTCACCTGTATTCGTGTAAGAGGTTATCTTAAGATTCATGTTGTGTGGGGACACCTGCACAACCCAGTATTCACATACGTGCTCGATTCATGTTCTATATGGTATTGCGTGTATGTTTCATGTTGTGTGGGGACACCTGCTCAACCCAATATTCACATACGTGATTGATTCTTGTATATGTGGTATTGCGTGTATGTTTCATGTTATTGCGGGGGCACCTGCGCAACCTCAATATTCGTGTTATGCGTGCTCGATTCATGTTGTACGTAATATTGTGAGTATACATTCTATTGTTACCCAAAATATTATCTGGAGATGATATTGCTGGAATGGTCGAGTAACAAACAAATGCGAGAGCACGTTCGTGGGGAAAGTAAATAACACAAGATTTGCCGGGGTTGTTAGTCCCGGGCTTGAATGCTCTCGCGAGATATTATTAATACAAATACTTGGGAGTACAAATATTAATGTTAGAGTACAATTACAATGAGTGTAAAGACTCTAGTTATCTTAGCTATTGAGCGTGAAGATTGCCGAAAGAACCAGAGATGATGTTCTGTGAGTCCTTGTAACAACGATGGAGTGCTGTACTGACTGTGAGAAATCGACGGTCCCTCACTGTGTGAATTAGCAGAGTATCTGAGCTTCTGAACTTGTGAATCTCTTTGAATCTGAACTGTAGGGAGTTCTTGCCTCTGCCGACCGTCTTTTGGTTGAGAGGTGCTGAGAGAGAAATCCTAAAATAGATTCAAGAGAGAAAGCCGAGAGGAGATACTTTTCTGTATGTTTTTTGTAACGTATTTGGGATCGTCTTCATGTGAACTTTTGTGAACTTTTTCTCAACCTTTCTCCAGTTGCTGGAGGTTCTCTATTTATAGGATTGGGAGCCGCTGGGCGATCACCTCTGCTGTATTATAATAAGCGGGCGATCGTCTTTAGCACATGGGTTGGTCTCCTTAAAGTCCGCGAAGTTCTTTGGGCCCGAGTGCGAACCAATGAGAGGCCAACACGCGTCTGTGTCGCTGTCTTGGGAGGCCCTACTTAGGACCTTTCGGCGGGTCTGTCGGTAGGTGAGGCCGTCCTTGTCACTGACAGTTGCTGATGGGATGGAGTCAACGATCCATGTTCTGCGGGGCCTTTCGCGGATCTGCACATGGGTCCTTGCTTCGTGATCCAGTCTTCGTAGACTTTGACGGACGATGGCCTTGTTCATGGCACGGTCGTCCTTGGTCGGGCACCAGAGTCGATCGCTCGGTGCCAAAAGGCGATCGCCTTGGGAGTCGATCGCTAGATACTCGAAGGTGGACTGTTACCTTCGTTTTGACAAGTTCTCCGTAGCTCATTTGGTCGTGAATTCGGTCGCTCGACCCTTATACCGATCGTCGTCGAGGCGTATAAATCGCCGCAAAACAATAGCCCCCCAGCTCGCTCCGATGTTGGAAACATAGGGTGAGGTGGTTCTACTGGAGATCACTTAACTTTGACGAGTGACTCAGCATTTTACGGAACTGGCGATCGTCTTTGAGCGGAATGGTTTTGAATTCGGACGACCTGGTCGGTCGCTGAAATGAGCGGGAAATGACAGCGGTCGTGGAAAAGTCTCCGGGGCACGTATCGGGTTCCTGTTGGGGGAGACCGACGGTTAGTTAAGACTCCTCGTCTGGCGTGTCCTTGAAACGACGCGTACGTGGGTTTCAAGGGAGGCATTAATTGCGACGGTTGCACTTCAGCCCCCGAGATTCTCCTTATTTGCACGGAAGCCCCCGCTTTCTCCTATAAAAAGGGGCTGGGTTACAGAGAAAGAAACCTTATACGATTTCACCGGAGAGGAAGATAGTCGAAATTTTTTTGAAGCTTTTGTCTGCCGATCGTCGATCGACTCAACCCTTCGGTAACAAACAACCCTTTCTCTCATTTTTCCTTTTCGAGAATGTCAGGAGTACCTTCATCGTCTGAAATGGACATCGCCTCTGTCGCCGGTACTTCGACTGTCCGGGGAGGACCCTCCGCTAGATTCCATATGGAGACGGCCGCTGAGGCCATCCGCGTCGGTATTAATCTCGCGGAAATCGAGGGACTATTCAACGAAGCCGATGCTGCCAGGGAGGCGGCGACTGAGCTGAAACGTTTGCTGGCGGAGAAGGATTTGGTGGTTAGGGCGTATTGGGAGCAACATAGCGCCTTTGGCCAAGCCTATTTGGCATTCGCAGAAATCATGGAGAGGTTGGCCGGTCCGTGCCCCAAGTTCAACTATCGGGAGTACTCGATCGCTCATCCCTATCAATCCGCGAAGCGGTCGCTGTTTTGGGCCGTGCAGCGCTCTCAATGGTCCCTCGGCCAGATCAGGAGCTCGGCGACCAGGAAGGACCTAGCCATCTGGAGGGCGAGGTACCATATCCTTTCAGATGTGGATCTTTTCGCGCCGGCCGAGAACGTGCGAGCCGACCAACCCCCAGAGAGTATGGTCGCCGTGAATGAGGCAATAATGGAGGCCGGATTGCGGTTCCCTATGTCGTTTGCCGTCTCCCATTTGCTGGTTGCTTGGAATGTGGCGCCGCTTCATCTAGCGCCGAACGCCTGGCTCCAGATCGTCTGTGCCCTCACCTTGTTCGGCGGTCACCGACTGTACCGCCTTCCCTCGCCATTGGAGATGAACCACCTGTTCAAGTTGACGGTTCAGAAGGGGTCCGTCGGTGGCTACCATATCCAGGGCCATTCCCGTCGGGTGATCCTTGGGGTCCCGAATAAGGTTCGGGGCGATCCGACGAAATGGTTCTGGGTCGGCGGTGCTTGGAAGACATCAACGAGCGACAATCCCACGGGCGAGCTAGATATTCCCACTGGCTTTCGGGAGAGGAATCCGAGTAAGTGTTTTGACTATCCCTTTGTTCGTATATGTTCTGAACTGATCTAATTTGGTCTTTTTTTTTCAGGTTTCCGTATTCCGGCGGCTGACGAGCTACCTTTCGATTTTCTGGTCATCTGGGAACGGATACGTAGTCTTCCGGACGATGATTTAGACGCTCGCCAGATTAACAAAGAGAGCCATTGGCTGTCTGCTCGGTTATTCCGTTTTTCGCGACACCTTTCGGTCCCAGGTATGAATTTCTACGATCTCCTTTTGCTTGGCGATCGTCTTGTTTGAGGAATGTGTCTAACCATTGCTTGATCGTTTCTTATCGCAGAGGTCCGCTTCCCTCGCTTCTTGGAGCCTTCGCCGGAGATTGCCATGTCGAACTCCGGAGTTTTGAGTCGCCTGCGCCAGAAGAAGTCGATTCGAGTTCCTCCGGTGGCGCTCCCTCTTATTCCGGAGGTGAGGCCTCATGCAGAGCCGATTGCAGCGGAGGGATAGGTTCGGGAGGAGGGACTCCGGCTGAACCGCAAGCGACAGAGGCCGGGGGAGCCCCCAGTCTCTTCCCGTGTTGGTGAGCCGCCGATCGCCGCGCCTCCGCTCACCGTGGTCCCCTTGGTGGATGAGCCTACGCCTTCGTCGACTTTCTTGCATACCATGGCGATTGCCGAGGCCGAGACCCCTCGCGGGAAACCGTACTTCGGTCGCGATCCCGAGAAAGCCGAGAGGTAAACTTTGTTTGTTTTGCTGAGTTTGGTCACTTGCGTAGGAGATGTGCTAACTCTTCTGTTCTTGATGTAGGATCCGCTGCACCAACCCGGCTTGCCCGCCGCTCGTATTGGATTTCATCGCGAGCCGATCTCCTCGCGAGGCCTGCGATGTCCCGCAATATGTCAAACGGGCTGTTTCTGCTTTGTCGAAGGCTTGGACGACCGACTTGGATGCGATCGCCCGCCAGCGATCCGGGGACACGATGCAGGTTGCCTTCGCTCTCTCCCTCCACGCGGCGACGATGGCTGCCAAGGCTGTGAAGGAGTTCGAAGGGCGTCCTTCTACTTCCCATCTTCAGTCGGAGCTCGAGGCCACTCGGAAACAGAACTCCGAGTTTGCCGACAGGATCGTGGCTATGGAGAAGGACTCCTTGGATGCGGTTAAACGGGCAAGCCAGGATCTTGAGCTGGCGAGACAGGATTCTGAGCAAGCCCGGGCGACGGTCGACCGGCTTCGGGATCAGATGACAGAGTCCCGTCGGTCGTACGCGGCTGCTCAGAAGGAAGCCGATCAGCTGAAGGTGGCTGTCGCTCGGCTGACTAGCGAGCTGGCGTCGTCGAGGGGAGAGATGACTGCTAAGGAGTCCGAGCTTCAGGGTGCGCAACGGGCGGTTGCGGAGTTGCAAGGAAAGCTGGAGGCGACCGAGGCCGATCCATTTCTCAACGTGGAGTTCGTCAGCGAGTTTGCCTACTACATGGCGTTCACTGACTCGCTCCACGCCGCTAAGAGGGGAGGGCTGGAGGTCGGCCCTATGGCTGAAAACTTCAAGGCATACGCGTTGGAGCATCCTCTTCATCCTGCCTTTTCCGTGCCAATCTTTGACCTCTCGGAAATCGGCGTAGACCTGAGCTGGTACCCGACTCCCGAAAATCTCGTTCATCCAAATGGCTCGGAGGACAGGGAGGCAGCTCCGGAAGCCGGCGAGGGATCTCGAGCTGATCCAGTGGTCGAAGGTGAAGGCCAGGCAGGGGCAGCCTGAGGTTCTATGTCCTTTTTTGTTTTTGTTTTTGCCTTGTAAATATTGTAGCTTTCCTTGTACTTAGGCATTCGGGCGACCGTGTTTGTACTTTGATATTCCAAGTAATGAAATGAAAGTTTGTTTCTTCGATTTATCGCTTGAATGATTGCTTTTATGAGTCTTTGCATGACTTTATACAAATGTGTGAGGAGAGATTGTTGCGTGTACAGCTCCAAGTGAATTGATAAACTCATATTGATAACTTTTTACAACAAAATCGATCGCTGCACATACATATGAAAAATGCCGATCTCTGTATGTAATTGAATAGGGATGATCGTCGTATATGTAGCTCCTCCCTTCCCCCTTGTTATTGTTCACTTAGTGAAAGTAAGGGGACGAAAATAAATCGTTGCGTGAGCGGTCTTCAATTTTGCAGATTCCTCGAGGAAGGCTGTCCATCTCGGTCTAGAGGAACCGTGCACGATCGCGGAGTTCGATGGAAACGACCTCCACGACCATGACTTGTGCGCGAGCGACATTCCGTCTGATGGCTAAGTTCTCGCTACTCACTTAATTGTGAGGGTCCTCCATAGGCTGCGCCCGCCTCGTATTTAAACGAAGGGCGTGCGATCTTGATCTGGAGGAGTCCTTGCGCGGGGCGTCGTCGGATTAATCGACTCCACGTCCGCGGCTTGTTGGCACTTTTCTACCTCGGACCGCCATGTTAGAAGGCGATCCTCGACGGTATACATTGTGACGGGGGGAGGGACGCGTCGCATTGTCCGGATCCACCATGTTAGGTGATGGACCTTTGAGGGCGGGCGAACGTGTCCATATATGTGTTTTGGAGGGCCCTTTGGCTACGCCGGCCTCGTATTTAAACGAAGGGCGAGCGATCGTGGCCCAAAGAGACCTTGCATGGGCATAGAGAACGGTTCCATCGTCCTCCACAGCCATGTCGACACTCTTCTACCTCGGACCGTCATGTCAGATGACGATCCTCGACGGTATACGTTGTGTAAGGAGAGGCGGTCGCTTGCCTAAGCTCTTCATGTTGATGACGGACTTTAGAGGGCGAGCGAGTAATCCTGTGATTCGTTTTGGAGGGTCCTTCGGCTACGCCCGCCTCGTATTTAAACGAAGGGCGAGCGATCGAAGCCCAAAGGAACCTTGCATGGACAGATCGTCGGTTTCATCGATTTTCGCGACCATGGCGGCACTTTTCTACCTCGGACCGTCATGTCAGATGACGACCCTCGACGGTATACGTTGTACTAGGGGAGGCGATCGCTGCATAGGCCCATCATGTTGATGACGAACTTTAGAGGGCGAGCGAGTCATCCTCTTTTTCGAAGTGTTTGCTCAGGCAGTAGCCTTTGGTTTGATGAGGCGGGAATCGGGGAGAGACTTCCGAAGTTCCCTCTTGATTGAAGCATATAGATCTGGTCGCCGAGGTTGATCGAGGGGTCGGCTCGCATGAGTTTTCTGGCCTGTTCGCGTTCGACTCTGGCGACCGCATCGGGAGATCGATGGGGCTCCGGCTAAGCCAATAAACTGTCCAACTTGCCATCTTCGAACAATCTCCAGAGTTGTCTGAGGAGGTCGAGGCATTGGTTGTTGCTGTGGCCGAGACTCTTGTGGTAAGCACAATATTGATTGTGGTCCAGATGACCGTTGTCCCTTATCGCCTTTGGCTTGTTTAGCAGTTCGCGCCCCTTGATGGAGTAAAAAATGTGGGCCGGAGTTCGGTTGAACTTGTGGAGGAGATTGGCTTCCACATCCTCGAAGGCCTTGAGATCTCCGGGTGGCTTGGCTACCGCATTTTTGGTTTTGACGATCACCGTCTTTCGGACAGGAGGCGGCGTTCCCTCGCCTAAGTGGAGGGTGAGCAGCCTCTGCCTGGCCAGAAAGTCGGCAGCCTTAGCACGGAAGATCGTGTAGGTCGGGGGAATGTCCGTCGTGAGGTGTCTAAACATGGGCGAATGACCGTCGAATCCCCACAGGACCGAGTAGAGAGCGAGCTCGTCGCTGATGGGCTCGTCGGTAAGGACTATTTCATCCACCCGGTCGATGTAATCTGCGTTGGATTTATCTTCCCCCTGCCTGATTTTGATCATGCGGTGGGGGCCTTCTGGTCTGGCGACCTTGGTGGCGAAGTATGAAGTGAAGTCACTCGCCAGTTTCTCAAAGGAAATGATTGATCGCGGTGGTAGTGAGACGTACCACCTATGGGCCAGTTCGCCCAAGGTTAACGGGAATATTCGGCACTTGGTCGCGTCTGATGCCCCACACCCGGTCATGTAGATCCGGAACTTGCTTAGGTGGGTCTCGGGGTCTGATCTCCCTTCATATAGAGGTGTTTTGGGAGGGGCGATCCTTGGTTGCATGGGGGCAATCTCGATGTGGACCGCGAGTGGTTCAGTCGGTCCGATGATCTTTCTACCGGCGCTTGCTCCAGTATCTAAGAGCGCTTTCATATCGTCGAGCTGGCATTGCATAGCGGCCATCGCCGTGGTTTCGATGCTCGCGGCTAGGCGCTCAGAGCGGGAGCCGAGGCGATCAAGTATTGACCCCCTGGCTCCGTTGCCGATGATGTCCTTGCCGCGTGTCTCGACTGTTCGGCGTAAGAGGGCCAAACGGCTGTCCTGCATTCGGCTGGGAGTTGGGTATGCCGAACTCCTGGTGGCAGACTGGGATTTCGTCGTCTCGTGGTTCGGGCCAGAATGCCTCGGTCGCCATGATGGATCGCTTCCTAAGAAGTGAATGAACGGGTCGTGGGCCCTGTTGGTGATCGAAATGGATGGGTCGTGGACCCTGTGTTTTGTGGCTGGAATGAATTGGGTTGTGAACCCCGTGTTTTGTTAATCGGTTTTGCATTTTTGGAAAATGAACTTTGGGGTGGTGACCCTAAGAGGCTTTTGAAGAATTAAGAAATTTACTATCGCAAATGTTTTCGAAAACTCCCGAGATTTGAAAATATTTTCAAAGTGCTTTCTTGTTTTGGTTTCTACTTTCAAGACTTGAACTATTTTAATTATCAAATATCTCGGGAAGTCTTTTGTTGTATTATCGGAATGTGTTTTGTATGGCTCGTATTTGCACTTTATACTTGTACTAGCAAAACAGTAGAGTTTTGCTAACCCCCGAGTATTCGGGGGGTGAATGTCTGTTTTTGCATCCAGGTACATGCAGGTTTGGGAGCAAAACACAGGATCGGCGCGAAGGATGATGGAAGGCAAATGATACTATTCACATGAAGGTCAGTTTTGGGTGCAATTAGTCGGAGTATGTGTATGGTCTTTTCCGCTGTCGTAATTTTTATTTATGAGTGTATTTTACCCTTGCATGGGTATGAGTCGAGATAGAAATGTGTGTTTTTAACTTGTATGTTAGTGACGAAAGACCAAGTTGGTCTACCGATTTGGTATTTTATCATGTCGGTATGTAATTTATTGTGTGGTTTCGATGTCTAGCCTGATGGAACCTCACGGAGAGGGTCTGCGGCGTGTAATATTCCCGGTTTGAAATTGGGGGTGTTGCATCCATTGCCCACGCAGGGGACTTTAACCAATTTATAAAACACTCAGTCTAACTCCAACATCAAGATAAATGCAATAGTAAAACATAAAACACGACCCGAGCCTCACCATCATGCTGGTCCATCCTTTGCATGTATAACCCGTGCCAGCTCCTCGGCTCGACCAGTACCTGAAATGCATAAGACGTATTTCCCCCATTTAAGGGATTAGCATTCGAATAACTAGTGCAAGTACACGATTACACTACATTATATACAACACTATTCGACACAAGCAATCCATTTGAGAAAAACAGTTGAAGTCAATATTCCGGAATATCACATTTACACCAAAACAGTATATTATCAAGTTTTCCACATCACAACTATCCACGCATGGTAACCCGCGGCCGTACCCATTAGTATCAACCCCCAGAGTCCCCGTCGGACCATACTCGGGTGAGAAACCACTTCCGCGGCCGTACCCATTAGTATCGGCCCCCAGAGGTCCCGTCGAACCATCCCCGGGTGGAAGAACATCAACACATGCACTCAAGTCCACTTCCATGGCCGTACCCATTAGTATCGGCCCCCAGAGGCCACATATGACATCATCGGGTGGAAGAGCAACAATCACATTTATTCAATATCACAATTTACATCATTCGCATCAAAATCGTACACACAAAATGAAATATAATACATGTACTTGCCTCGGATAACACGACGTGAAGGAAAACGGTGAAAGTAAAGGTTTCAGCCCGGATAATCTTCACAAATCCGATCCTAACACAATAACGATACACAACTAATCTCAATATTGTGAAAACGTAGGAATCCATCCTAGTTCTACCCAATGGAACAATTCGTCGAACAATACAAGGTCATAATCAGTTCCCCTCTATCAACGGAGAAAAGTATCGAATTCAATCCGCAAAACAGCAAGAGAAGTAAAGGATAGAGATTATACTATCGAAATCTAACAATCGTAAGGGCCAATCGGACTAGAAGGGTGAAAATCAAAACGAAACCCCAAAATCCTCAAAAGTTAGGGTTCTAACGAAATATACCTCGATTAGACGATGAACAACGGAAGATTTGATGCTAGAGTGATGATATAATGCCCCAAAATCGCTTCTCAACTGAGGTTGAATGAAAATCGGACGAACCCTAGGCCAAGAAATCGCTCCCGTCGCGAAGGAAGTGAAGGAAGTAAAAAATGAGAAGAAAACCTACTACCCAGTTTATTATACTGGGCAGCATTACGGCCGTAACACCAACACCATTACGGCCGTAATGGTGTTCACGACCTCACTGCCCAGTTTTCACACATCCGTTACGGCCGCTACACAAAGAATATTACGGCCGTAATGTATGAAGACTTACGTCCGTAATGCACATCAACATACGGCCGTAATGCATGTCTGGCAGCAGGCCTGCCTGATTCGAAATGCCAACAACCGGAATGAAAACACGAGAAACGAAACCACAGATATACGAGGATTTAACAGACGATATAAGCACAAAAACTATCACAAGTCTCCGATCGTCCGAAGGTCAATATAGGACGAGTATTAACAACGTCACCCAAATTAAGAAGAATTACAAAAATGACCCAAACGTCTGAATTTCACGATACGACGTCGGATTAAAAATCCGAAACCCATGACATGAGCAACTACACCATATGAACTCATTAAAATAGAGAAATAATGAAATCGAACGAGTTTTATGAGAATCGAACGTAATGCGACAAAACATGACTTAAAATGAAATTACGTAAAAATATATCCGAAACTCGTCCAAATGGAAAAACTCAAAAACAAACTAGATTCAGAATCCCAAAACAGTGACAAGCGAGTTGTCCGAAACGAACATGCACCAAAAATAGAAATTACCAAAAATAGAAAGTACGGATCTTACATTCTCTCCCCCTAAGAATAAGTTTCGTCCCAAAACTTACAATGCGAATAACTCGGGGTATCTCGACTTCATACTCTATTCCGTCTCCCACGTGGCTTCCTTGGATCCATGTATCGACCATTTCACTTTAACCAAGGGAATGGTTTTGTGCCGAAGTTGCTTCACCTGACGCTCTAGAATCTGAATTGGTCTCTCTTTGATGGTCATGTCGGGCCCCAACTCGATTTCTCCAAAATCAATAATATGGCTAGGGTCCGGTAAGTACCTTCTAAGCTGGGAAACATGAAATACGTTATGCACGTGACTCAAGGACGGCGGCAAGCCTAACCGATATGCGAGCTCTCCAACTCTCTCTAGAATCTCGAATGGTCCAATATATCTCGGACTAAGTTTACCCTTCCGACCGAAGCGGTAAACTCCCCGTGTAGGCAACACCTTAAGCAAAACATGGTCTCCCACCTCAAACTCCAACGGACGGCGACGCGTATCGGCATACGACTTCTGCCGACTCTGGGCTGTCAACAACCTATCACGAATCAGTGCAATCTTCTCTCTCGTCTCAACTACCATATCTGGCTCGGTGCTGATTAGCTCGGATGCATCATCCCAACACAACGGCGATCTGCACCTCCTCCCATACAATGCCTCAAATGGTGCCATTTTGATCGAGGCGTGCCAACTATTGTTGTACGTGAACTCGATCAATGGCAAATGCGACTGCCAATCATCCTTCCAATTTAAAGCACAAGCTCTCAACATATCCTCCAGCATCTGAATCGTCCACTCTGACTGCCCGTCTGTCTGAGGGTGGTAGGATGTATTGAGTCTCAACTCAGTCCCCAAAGCTCGATGGACGGCCTGCCAAAAATGTGATATGAATCGGCCATCACGATCCGAAACAATACTCTTAGGAGTCCCATGCAACCTCACGATCTCCGCAATGAATACCCGCGCTAGTCTCTCCGGCCCCCAAGTATCTTTAATACCTAGAAAATGAGCTGATTTGGTCAGTCGATCGACAATAACCCAAATCATGTTCATTCCAGTCCGAGTCATAGGCATACTGGTAATTAAATCCACGGAAATGTCCTCCCACTTCCACTCCGGAATAGGGAGTGGTCGCAATAATCCCGTGGGTCGTTGATGCTCAATCTTAACCTGCTGACAGGTTAAACACCTCGATACAAACTCGTTCACGTCCGTCTTCAAATTGCTCCACCAGTAGTTACTCCTTACATCCTTGTACATTTTGCTCGTACCAGGATGTATGGAGTAAGGTGTAATATGAGCCTCACTCAATATCTTATGTCTCAACTCAATGTTATTCGGTACACATAATGTGCCGCGAAATCACAAAACTCCATCATCCTGAATCACAAACCCAAGGGCTTTCCCCTTTCTCACATCATCCCTCAACTGGACCAAAAACGGATTATCATACTGCTTCGCCTTGATATCATCAGTCAAGGACGAAGTGATTTCCAACGCACATACTGACCCTCAACTCTCTGAACCCAAACCTCAATATTCTGACAAATAAAATCCCGCTGGATCCTGCTCTGTGGTGTAAGTACCTCTAACATCTGTAACGCCATCGGCTTCTGACTCAACGCATCAGCCACTACATTATCCTTACCCGGATGGTAAAGTATCTCGAGGTCGTAATGTTTAATTAGCTCCAACCACCTACGTTGTCGCATATTCAACTCTTTCTGACTGAAGATATACTTCAGACTCTTGTGATCCGTGTAAATCTTACACAACGATCCATAGAGATAGTGCTCCATATTTTTAAAGCAAAGACGACTGTGGCTAACTCTAAATCATGCATAGGGTAATTTGCTTCATAAGGTTTCAACTGTCGGGACGCATAAGCAATAACCCTATCTCTCTGCATCAAAACACATCCGAGACCGAGGCCCGAAGCATCATTATACACCACGAAATCCTCATTCCCCTGAGGCAATGCTAAAACGGGTGCGGTAGTCAGTCATATCTTCAACTCGTCAAAACTATCCGGTCTATCTGCGGTCCACTCGAACTTCTGAGTCTTCTGGAGTAACTGGGTGAGTGGTCTAGCGATCTTAGAAAATCCCTCAACAAATCTACGGTAATAGCCTTTAAGTCCCAGAAAACTCCTCACCTCCTTCGCATTCTTAGGTGGTTCCCACGCTATCACTGCCTCTATCTTCTGCGGATCTACCCGAACTCCCTCCGCAGAAATCACGTGCCCGAGGAACATCACTTCCTTGAGCCAAAACTCACACTTAGAGAACTTCGTGTACAAATGCTCATCTCTCAAAATGTCTAGCACAATCCAGAGATGTAAGGCGTGCTCCTCCCGACTCTGGGAATAGATAAGAATGTCATCGATAAAGACGACTACGAATTTGTCCAGATATTCAATAAAAAAACCTTGTTCATCAACTACATGAACACTGTTGGGGCATTGGTTAGCCCGAAAGGCATAACCACAAACTCGTAATGGCATATCTCATCCCGGAAAGCAGCTTTCGGTATATCACTGTCCTGAATCCTCAACTGGTAGTAGCCCGATCGTAAATCAATCTTCGAGAAGACTGTCGCTCCCTGAAGCTGATCAAACAAATCGTCGATCCTGGGCAAAGGGTACTTGTTTTTGATGGTTAACTTGTTTAATTCTCGATAATCGATGCATAAACGAAGCGATCCATCCTTCTTCTTAACAAAAAGTACAGGCGCACCCCAAGATGCGCTTGGTCGAATATACCCTTTATCTAACAACTCTCTCAACTATTTATTCAAATCTAACATCTCCGACGGTGCCATATGGTACGGCGCTCGAGAAACAGGGGCCGCATTCGGCTTTAGATCAATAGGGAACTCAACCTCCCGCTATGGTGGTAATCCCGGCAAGTCATCTGGAAAAATGTCGGGATACTCACTAACGACTGGAATCGAGGACATGTCGACTCCACCATCTTCCACCTCCAGAGCATAACACCAATAGCCGACGCAACCCTGGTTCAGAAGTTTCATCGCCTTCAAGGCGCTAATCACACTTCCCGATCTACCCGGTTTACAACCGACGAGTGTATGCTCGGTGCCATCCTCGGCCACTATCGAGATGGTACGAGTCCGATAATTCATGATAGCACCGTGACGATCCAACCAATTGTCCCCGAGGATCAAATCCTCACTCTTAAGGTCTATAACAATGTGATTCGAGGGCCAATCTCGGCTCCCGATCCTCACTGGGCAATCCCTAACTTCCCGGTCCCCAATCATACGATCCCCGCTAGGCGTACCCACTACAAATGCTTCACACTCGAACAAGCAGTCAAAACCAATACGACTCACACAATCCGAAGCAATAAAAGAGTGGGTAGCACCTGTAATATCCGGAATTTCTACTACTGTTGTTTAATATTATTTTATCCGAGTTATATTTTACAGCGTGGAATCTGTACAGTATGGATAAAATAAATTAAAGACTGAGATGTCAGTATTGGTATAATTGTCGTATTTGGTCGACAATTGCAATTGAGGATATAATGTGTTGAGTATATGTATTCCGTATGCCATATGTTCGTATTCTGCATGTCGAGATGTTAGACAAGAGTAGCTGAAAATATCTAAATATAACCTTGTTAGCGCACACTAATACTCATGTATAGTGCACGCTATCGTGCAGTATAGCGCACGCTACGGGCATATGTTAGTGTACGCTAGTGCAGAACAGCTCAGAGGGAATCTACGTGTGGACCCGTCCACTTTCGGCGCATGTGCCGATGAGTCAACGGATGTTGTAATGTAATACTAGCGCATGCTAAAACCTAAGGACTAGCGCACGCTAATTGCAGATCGGACAAAAAGGAATCTTATCCTCGTCAGTGCTTTCGACATGTGGAGACACGGGGGTAGGTGCGGACTGTAGCAAGTCAACTACGATTAGCGCACTCTAAGGTCTCAGAAATTGCGTGCGCTATACAGTGTAATTTACGTATGTTATTGCATGGGCATTACGTACGTAAGCTGATGTGCGAAGCAAAACAGTCGCCTCTGGACCACGATAGCGCACACTACTAAGGAAAAGTAGCGCACGCTAATAACAATCAGTATATATATGATTGCAGATGTGAATTATGTTCACTCGGTCATTCCTTCCTTTATTTCAAGAGAGAGAGTTGTTAGATAGAAGTTTGAGGTTTCAAACACTAAGAGATGATGATCTTTAACAAGATTAAGCTGAGGAACATGGATTAAAGTCTTGTTCTTGAAGTTATTGATGATTCTTGAAATGAAGTTGATTGTTCTCCTTCATGGTTCGTCTATACAAGGTAATCACTCTTCACCTTTGGATTTCATTTTGGATTAAAGATTGATGTTCTTGAGTTAATGATTATCATATAAACAAGTTGATAAGCATAATTATGAGATGGATTACCGGAGTATGATGATATTAATATGATTCGTGTGATTTGAATTGTATAGTTCATTTTGTTGAGATAAGTTGGTTAATCCTTCTCCTCCTCTGCGGATGTTGATGTCAATGTTGATGATTAATCTCTCTAATGTTAGATTAGGGAAGTGTTGTTAAGGTTCTTGGTGTTCATGATGTTGATATTTGAGGAAGAAGATGATATGTGAATATATGAATTGGATTAAAGTTGGATGATTACCTATATGTTAAAGGATACCGGATTTCGTTGTTTTAATAGCTTTGAACTTGGTTCAAGATCACTTAGTGTTCTTGAAAATCGCCATATGTTGATCAGTATCCGAAATACATGCAAGTGCATGTCATTATCGCACGCTAAGCCTACTGGCTAGTGCACGCTAACGGGAGCAACTTAACGCATGCTACGTTAAGTAATTAACGTGCGCTAAGTCAACAGGCAGGGTAGTATATTCTGTTTCGGTTATGAATTCGTGATCATTTAAGTTGGTTTGATCAGACTTGTGGTTAACCGAGATATTGTTGAGCCGTTGGGTTTGTGAATTGATTTTATCGATTGTTGATTGTTATCGAACTTGTTATTTATCGAATTACTAGGTTGAGAATATTGATCGGTAATTATAACCGTGTGTTGCGGTCGAGTTCGAGGATGTTCATGAATTGCTTTGGTCGGGACTAAGGAACTTGTAGATGACGGCAATGGATTGGTAATAGCTTCCTTGTCGTTGTATCGGTATCGAGGTAAGTTATTACTTGCTCAGTTTATAGTATTTCATGAATGGTTTCCGTTTCATTCGTGTATAATTCGTATAGCAATGTTTATAATTGTAATCATAGGAGATTTGGGATTATAAATCATATTCGAGTTTTGGGAATCTAAATCATAATGTATATGATTTACTTTTGTTATTGGTATACTTTTATATCGAGGATATATTGTGATAAAGACGAAGATATGAATTATCTGCAATCCGTGATACTTTGGACCGTCGAGTATTGAGGATAATGGTTCGTGATGGTTTAGACATTGATATCGTTCTCGAAGCACTCGGGGCAAGTACTCTAATCATTTTTATCATTTGTGTCGATCATGTCGTGATACATTCGTGTATCGTTGTTGTCATGCATTTGTGCATTGTTGTTGTCGTGTATTGTGTACTGTTGTTTTGTGCAGTTGTGCATTATTGTTATATGTCCACCTCGTGTTGGTCCGACGGGATCATTGGGGGATCTATGCTAGCGTGCGCTGGATCATCAGACGGGTTTTCCACCTCGGGTTGGTCTGACGGGATCATCGGGGGATCTAGGCAGTGAACGCTGGATCATCGGATTGCCATGTATTGTTGTTGTGCATATGTATATTATGGGTTTGCCATAAGTATACATTGTCGTTATTGTTGTGATCATATTGACGTTGTCATATGGGTATGCATTTGTAGGTCTTGTGTTAGGACCATGTCCGTATGTTGTGTTGATCTGATCTCGGATTAGACTGACGTGATTGTAATGGTATTTTGTATCTTGAGGTATGTTCCGTATTTCCTTGGTACTTGTCTTTGATGGACAATCGATTATCGTATTGGAATTATCGACGTTATCCGACGGATTGAATTGGCCAGAGTTGGTATAATTTCCGTATCGCGAGTTATGATAATGTTTTGAAAACCTTGGGTATTGTTGAGATACCGTATAGATATTTCGGTATTATCTTATTGTGTTGTTAAGGATACGAATCGTGGATTTTCGTAAAGTTACGACGGTAAGATTACATTGGTCGTATTCTTACTTAGTATTTCCATTGATATGTAATTATTGACGTGATGTGATGGTTATCATTGTTGGATATTATGGCTGTCGTGGGCTTTCTTTTTAGGTTCTTGGATTATCAAGCATGTAGCGGTCGTGAAGAGATGAGCTTCCTGGAGGATACTGGCTAGGATATGTATTTGTGTATTGAGTTTCTGATCAGTTGTTGTATTCCGCTGCTAGAGTATTTTAATTGTTTGTCTTTATCCGCTGTGTGAGTATTTTTAAATGGCCTTTTGGTATCTGGTAACTTAGGTTACTTTGGCAATCATTTTCTATATTTATTCTGTCGGTACGTGTAAGCGATAGCTTAACATATGTTTTTAAACTGTTCAGTTTTGGCATTTCGGGCCTTGTGGTTTCAAATGAGATTTTACGACGGTTTTGATAAACGAGTTTTATAAAGTCTTCAAATGTTTTAAATAGATAATACCGTCGTTAGCCTCTTAGACGTTTGTAAATGTTTGCGAAAATTTCCTTCAGCCTTGTGGGTTCCATCTTGGGGCCCACGGCGCTGTAATATTCCTGGATGGCTCTGGGGGTGTTACAGAATATGGTATCGGAGCTTTAGGTTGTGAAAACCTAGGCAGTTGGGTCGTGCTTTTGTCGTGTCATTCGAGTTGTCGGTTGACAAGTGTTTGGGCTCTGAGTTTTGTTGTCAACTCGGGCTTGTGCGTTATGTGATTTACCAGTGTAGTACTGGGGTTGTTGTAAACTTTTTCAAATGGTGTTAACATGTTTCTTCAAACAGAGCTGTGTTGTGTTCTCGAGTTGAACTGAGTTTGAAAAATGTGTGTTTTGTAAATGTCTGTGTCGAGTATTTTCTTGAGTCAAGACATGTGCCAGTATCACGGGGAATCGTCGGCTTCACGATCTGTAAGTATTTGGATTTTTGAATTTCATCTAGATTTATTGCCGTTCTAAGTTGATATGCTTTGAGATTCAGCAAAATATTATGCATTACAGTATAAGGTGACAGAGTTGGGACAGTATTGATGACCTTGAGAAGTTATGATTTTGGAAATCAATATGTCGATTAAATTTTGGAACGGAGTTGTGCATTTGGGAGAAATATTGTGGATTGTTCAGGAGAACATGTAGTCATGTTAGTTCATTTTGAGATATACTAAGTATTTTTTAGCATTTGAAAATGATACTTTTCAAAATGAATGTTTTATGGATGTTTTACGGAAAATGATTTTTAGGCCGAGACCCAATCGAATTTGAAATGGTTTTATAACTCAGGACTTGGGGTTCGAAAAAGAGTTTTCTACTTTTTAAACTTCTTGCAATGTGGAACGAGATACGGGCTGAGACCCTAATGTTTCAAAAGGCTTTTTCATGGTTTCTAAAAACTTTCGAGATTTGTAAAACACTCTACCAATTGTTTACCTATTTTATTACTACCTTCTGAGGTTTTGATTTACTTGTTAAAATGAAACCTCTCGGGAAGTTTTTCGTTGTGTTGATTTATTTCAATGTTTTGTCATAGCATATTTAAGATAATCCAGGATGGGTTAGTGGTTGACATTGTGAGTCATAGGTGGAAAAGGAGCTTTTGGGTCGGAGTTTATATATTGAGATGTTGGAACTCTATCATGTGGTGTTCCTATAGAATATCAGTGGATATTTGTGACGAGCCGAATTGGTATACAGGAGTATGGATGTGGTCAATCATTTGCATAATTTCATTTTATTTAATCATGCGTATTCGAAAAGAATTATTATTGAATACTTGGCACCAGTGAGCCGATTTAATTTTTTGGAAATTGATTTTGTGGTCTTACCAAAATTTATGTTTTGAGTTTTGAAATTCTCGAAAGAATTTTCGAAAATTTGTCTTCTTGACAAGAATATATGATTTCAAACTAGTTTTGAAAATGTGACTGGTATACATACGCATTTAGTTCATGGAGCATATCATGGTGAAGTTATGAGTGTGACTCATAAACTGGATATCATATCGATGGTACGAGGAAAAGAGATTCGAACTTTAGTATGGTAGTTTGGTTCTCCAGGGATGATCGATAGATTTATCGGATAAGAGAAATATGTTGCGTGTTGTAGATTCGTTCACATGATGTAATTTTAGAACTTTGGATTTTGTGAAACCGGGACATATGTGCTATGTGATTCCATTGGTACGGTAGTAACGCGATTTTACCATAGTGATTTTTGAATGATTTCTTTGTAAGTATAGATTTGGGGATGGTGACCCCATACTGGTTGTTGTGGACAATGAGTGGTCGTTCCCAATTCTTGTATGAATTGGTATTTTCATCGATTTGCGATTGGTTGTTCTTATGCCGAGGGGAATGTTCACCAGTCGATTGTGTTTGATTGAGATTCACTGTATGTGATTTGTTTAATGTTTTGAGAATTTTGTTCTTTCGTATATCGGTTTCTGCGGTTCTATGTTGATTATGTTGGAGCTTACTGTGTGAGGGTATTCCCGATTATCATTGATCGTTCGTTGGTAATATTGGAGTTTATCATGGTGATGATATTCTCGATTGTGTTTTGATCTATAGTTGGTCATGTTGGAGTTTATCATGTTGATGGTATTCTCGGTTGCATTTTGACCTTTGGATTGGTCATATTTGTAATATCCGACGGAAATTCTTACTTACTGTTGTATTATTCGGATAATTCAATACTGTTGTAGTCTTGTTGCATTTGTGAAATGAATATTGATGTTAGAATATATCATAATAGACTTAATAAAAACGATCACTCGCACTATGTTTGAATTCTCAACGTTGTATAGATAAGTACATTTTTGAACTGTTTAACCTGAGCCTAACGTACGCTAATCCTTAGGCATAACGTACGCTATTTTAAGTCCTTTACGTACGTAAAGAAGTACCTGTTATGTACGTAACCAGTGTAATCGTATCCGATCTCAACTTTCGGCGTGTGGGGCCGGACGGGATTCGAATATCTGATCTTTTGGAGGCAACCTAGTTGACCTACATTACGTACGTAATGCTTCAAACGGTAACGTACATAATGATGTTCGTATTTCAGTCCAGTAACCTCTGGACTTAGCTTACGTACGTAACACTTCTTGTGTAGCGTACATAAAGCTGTTAACGTACGTTATCCTCTTGTGATAACGTACGTAACGAACTGTGCTGTTATAAAAAGACAACTTGTGTCTTTCATTTTGCACGTCCAACCTCTGATTTTTCACCCATATAATCACCCCCCTGCATCCCTAGATCAAATTTACCTTCTTCCAACTTGTGTTTGAGTTTTACATTTTGATTTTGGAGCTTGTTGATTGGAAGTTGGAGACATTCTTGAAGCTTAGATTGTGTTCTTGTGGTTTTGGTGTATTGTTCTTCATTTTTGAAGGTATGTTATACGATTTAACCCTATAATCTCGTAATTGTAATGATAGTGATTAAGTATACTCCACCTAGTGATGACTTAATCAAGCTAAACATGTTTGTAGTTAAGCTTTCATCAAACTTAATGATAAATATGATGATTAGGGGATTTGTAATGATGAGTTCTTGGTGTTTTAAATGGTGATGATCATGTTTAGTAAACCACACTCTTCTTGCTGGACTAATAACACCATTGGAATAATAATAGTCCTTGTTTCCTTATAATGAAATGACTTGTTGGAATAATTACCATAAAATGTTTTAAGAAACCCTTGTTGATCATTAGAAGAATGAAATGACCTTCTTGAACCTAAGCTAATTAAATTCAGAGGTATGATCTTCGAATCTCCAGGTTAGTTAGAAGATTATAAGGATGGTGTTAAACTTGAGATAGTCTTCATGATCATGATATGGATTTACAACTAATTAACTCAACATAAGTAATTGTGTGTAATGCAGATTTTTACTTGTAATCAATTGAGATGTTCTTAATAAGTTTAAATGGCACAAGATTATTGTTTAACACATTATGGATTAATTCTTAATCCAGCAAATATTTGGTAACACCTTGTAAGCAATTGTAAGAATAGAATGGTATGAATAAGGTTCTTGGAGTAACACTTCAACATCTTAAAAAGTTGAACTACTCAAATGGGTATTTGGAGGTTGTCTCGTTAAAAATTTGGTATAGATGATCATATGCACGTATTATTGAGTAAAATATACTTCATTCAAGGTTGATTGTTCGAGTAACCGATTATGAATCAAGGGCCGTCCGTTCGTTCATTCGACAAGGAAGGACTATTCTCGCCTCCGTATTGAGGCAAGTTATCTTGCTTGGTTATAATGATATGTGGATTCTTATGATGTTTATGCATTTCGTGTAAATGAAACACTTATAAACTTGTGACTTGTGATGTGAGTTCATCCTTAATGATGTTCCGTCTTCATCGTGGGATTGTATTCCCAAGTTCGTCACTTTCGAACCCTTGATATTATTGCCCTCATTGTCATTTCGGTGAGTCTTCGATCCTTACTCGGATTTGTGAATTGTTGAATTCGTTGTCATGTTGCATCGTGACATATCCGGAGTCATATCAACGTTCCGATTGGATATTGTGTAGGATTTTTAGCCGGGCACATATATAGTCATGCGTGAATATTTTCCGTGTTGGGCTGTGCACACGAGACGTAGTTCGTTGAGGCTAATTAGGTACATTGTCCCACGTATATCCTGGATTCCGTATACGGGGTGGACATGTGCACTGACACATATTCGGATCGGGCGTACTGTGATGTCCATCTTGAGCCGTACTATCTTAAGTCGTTCATAGGCAATTCTTAAATTTGGATGTGTTCGACGTTTTGTGACTAAGCGTTCATACGCCCGAGGGGTATGTTCATTAGTCGGGTTGTTTCCCTTGAAATCTTATTTATGTGAATTGTATAATATCTTGAGAATCATTTATCATGTATATCTGACCCTGTGTTGGGTGAAATACTTGTGTAGTATTTTAGGTCGAGGAAAAGGCAAGGCACGGGAAGATCAGGGTGATGACGAAGGGTTCGAAGGATACTAGTTCGGGGGCCCCAAGTCTTTTATTATCCGGTCGTGTTCGTACCGTGTAATGTTATATTTCCGCTTTATTTAATTTAAGAACAAATGTATTGTTATTTAAAGTATATTCCATCTCTATATGGATTATACTTATATTTTGGATACTGTGTATAATAAGGCCGTTGGCCATACTACTGTAAACTCCTAATCGGAGTAAGTACTATGTTTTGTGGTTCGGTATCACATGTATTGTGTATTTAATCTGTAATTTGGGTATCGCCTGGTGGGTCCCAGTGTGGGGTCCATGGCACTGTAATGGTCGCCTTATTGGGGTGTTACAGAAGATGGTATCGGAGAGCTGTCATTTTTTTTAGTCTTTGTGTATTGAACTAGTATCAAGAGACCTTTGTGTCACGTGTGACACGTGCGAGTGCCTGATCCTACGAGCCAAATGCGGTACGTACTTTATGAACCATGATTAAATTACTGACATGATATTGATATCTGAATGGATCTCTTTGTTGATCTTGACATTTTAAGGGTTTGTGGCAGTAATTATCTGATTTATGATACGAATAAAATTCTGGATTGATTACATGATTGAAATTGTTCGACTCAAATGTCGATATGATATTATGTGTGACCCTCGTAGTGATGATAACTCATTACGAACTGTTTTCTTGAATATGCAATTTCTTACCGCCATTAACTTAGTATGAATTCTAATTGGTATCATGAACTGTACTTATGGTTATCTTTACAAATTGATTCTTTCAGTATGGAAAGAAATTTGAGAGGTCGTGGCAGAGGGGGACGAGGCTGCGGAAGGGGCCGAATCCCGATACAACGAGCCAACAGGCGTGCGAATGCAGAGCATAGTTCCGCAGGCAGTGATTCGCCTTTTAGGGACCAATCGCACCACACTGGACGCGAGGATGCTCGTGTCGATCCTTACACTGTGATGCAGGGCATGATGGATCAGATGACCCAAATGGGTCAGTTAATGGAAACTATGCAGAGAGCTGCTACCAACCAGCATCAGGGACCACCTCCTGTACATGGCGGACCGGTGAGTCGGATCATCAGCGACATCTCTCGCCAGCGACCCCCGATTTTTGAATGTTCCTCTGAGCCAGATGATATTGTGCATTGGATCGAACACTTCGAGAAATTGTTCGATATGGTAGATTGTCCAGCAGAGAATCGCGTCTCCATAGCAGCTTACTACCTGGGCAAGGGCGCCCACACTTGGTGGCTTTCAGTGAGGCCAGCTGATGGCATATGTACTTGGGAAGAATTTAAAAATCTCATGCTAGACCGTTACTATCCAGGTCCTCTCCGCGAGGCCAAATTATCAGAATTGCTGAATCCGGACCCGTCCGAAGATGATGACGTACTATCCATCACCGAGAAATTCCAGGCACTTCTTCCTTTTGCCGCAACGATTGTCTAAACGGAGGCTGATAAGATCAAATATTTTCTCAAAAGGCTTAAACCCCGAATGAGAATGCAGCTGTTGAACCATCACTGTGTGACCCTACCAGAGTTCATTGAGAAAGCTCTGGAGTACGAATTGACCGCGAAGGAAATTTCCAAGAAGCAACCACAGTCTAACAACAAGAAATTCAGGAACCGTAACTGCATGCAGACAAAGAACCGGGGAACATTCAAGAGACCCCAACCAGTGCCAAATCCTTTTGAACTGCAACCTACGGCGTCGAAGCCAATTGGATCGCAACCTCGAGCGGTCAGCCTATCTGTTGTGTGCTATAATTGTGGAGACCAGGGGCACATCAATTCAAAATGCCCAAGACCAGCCGTGCCATGCCATACTTGTGGGAAGAATGGACATCGTGCTCGTTATTGCAGGGGTGGACTAGGACGTACTCCCGCAGCGCCTCATGCTCCAGTACAGTCTTCAGTTCAGGACCGTGTACCTCCGTCCGCTTCTTATCAGACTACCGCGGCAAACAAAGGGATGGGGCATGGAAATCAAGCTGGTACATCTGGTACCGGGGCTGCAAAACCCAGAGTCTACGAGATGAAGAAGGCTGAAGATCCCGAAGCCAGCATGATTGCAGGTACTCTCGAGATCCAATCTCAGCGTGTCTGTGTTCTTTTTTATACCGGTGCTTCACACTCCTTTTTATCTGCTTCTTGTTTGAATCGTTTGCGATTAGATCGTGTTATCAATTGTGAACCTTATATAATTGGTCTACCCGATGGTAGAAGAATTGTTGGGAATCGTGAAGTTCAGGACTGCTCGATTCGTATGAACGACCGTGAGTGGTTGTCGAATTTAATTGTGGTCGAATTACCTAAAGATGATGTGATCTTGGGTATCGATTGGATGGACCGTCACGATGCCATAATTAGTGTCCGCAAGCGAACAGTGACCGTCACATCTGACGATGGTGTTGAGTGTACCTTCCAGGGTGATAACCCCAGTCGTTCCGGGAGAGTCATCAGCGCTATGAAAACAGTGAAACTTCTTAATCAGGAGTGTATTGGCTATTGGTGTTACATGACTAAGGCAATGGATCAACCAGTTGAATTGATCGATATTCCGGTAGTCCGAGACTACCCAGACGTATTTCCAGATGAGTTGCCAGGCTTACCTCCACATCGTGATGTAGAGTTCAATATTGAGTTAGAGCCTGGTACGTCCCCGCTTTCAAAAGCACCGTATCGTATGGCCCCAACTGAGATGCAGGAGCTGAAGAACCAACTTGAGGATTTGACCGAGAAGGGCTACATTAGACCTAGCGTGTCCCCTTGGGGAGCACCAGTATTATTTGTACGGAAGAAGGACGGATCCCTACGTCTCTGTATTGATTATCGTGAGATGAATAGGGTAACCATTAAGAACAAATATCCATTGCCGCGTATTGATGATTTATTGGATCAGCTTCAAGGGGCTGCTGTGTTTTCTAAGATCGACCTGAGGTCTGGTTACCATCAGTTGAGGATTCGTGAGTCTGATATTTCGAAGACCGCTTTTCGTACTCGCTATGGGCATTATGAGTTCGTAGTGATGCCTTTTGGACTGACGAATGCACCGGCAGTATTCATGGAGCTGATGAATCGAGTCTTTATTAACTATCTGGATTGCTTTGTAGTCGTTTTTATTGACGACATTCTGATCTATTCTCGCGACCATGAAGAGCACGAGCGTCATCTCCATCTAGTTCTCGAGTCGTTAAGGCGGGAGCAGCTTTATGGAAAATTTTCTAAATGTGAATTCTGGATGCGTGAAGTTATCTTTCTCGGACATGTGATATCAGCTGATGGGGTGCGAGTAGACCCACAAAAGACAGAAGCTATCCGAGACTGGCTACCACCAAAGAAAGTTAAGGAAGTACGCAGTTTCTTGGGACTAGCAGGTTATTACCGACAGTTCGTGGAAGGTTTTTCCAAAATTGCCCAACCAATGACTAATTTGCTGAGGAAGGATAAGAAGTATTTATGGTCAGAGGCATGTCAGCGGAGTTTTGATGAACTTAAGAGTCGGTTGATTTCGGCACCTATTTTAGTCCTACCGAAAGGAACGGAAGGGTTTGTAGTGTATAGTGACGCATCTAAGCAGGGCCTTGGGTGTGTACTAATGCAGAACGGGAAGGTGATCTCCTATGCATCGAGACAGCTACGACCTTACGAGGTCAACTACCCCACCCATGATTTAGAACTCGCAGCCCTGGTGTTTGCTTTAAAAATTTGGCGTCATTATCTGTATGGAGTTACCTGTCAGATTTTTACTGATCACAAGAGCCTGAAGTACATTTTAACTCGGAAGGAGTTAAACATGAGGCAGAGAAGGTGGCTAGAACTCATCAAAGATTATGATATCGAGATCCTTTATCATCCGGGCAGAGCAAATGTAGTTGCCGACGCTTTGAGTCGTAAAACAGTACAGGAGCAGATGCTTGCCCGCCTAACAACTCAAAGGGAATTGCAGTTAGAATTGGTGAGGCCGGAAATTGAAGTCTGGTTACAGCGTATTCAAGGATAACTCTGTACACTTGAGATTTCATCGTCCCTTGAGGATATAATTAGATCGAAGAAAGTTACAGACCCATTCTTATCTCGGGTTCGCGATGAAATAACTCAAGGGAAAGCTCTAGGATTTGTGATACACGAGGATGGATTGATACGCTTCAGGAACCGAGTTTGTGTACCCGCAGACAACGAATTAAGGAATTCTATCCTGAGAGAAGCTCATGCTACCCCGTACTCTATCCACCCGGGGTCTAGCAAAATGTATAAGGATTTGAAACAATATTATTGGTGGGGAAGTATGAAACGTGAACTTGCGGAGTTCTTTTCGAGGTGTCTAACCTGTCAACAAGTTAAGATTGAGCACCAACGACCCGCAGGAATGCTGAAACCGCTTCCGATTCCCGAGTGGAAATGGGAGGACATATCGATGGATTTTATCACCAGCTTGCCGACGAGTCATCGAGGGATGAATACGATTTGGGTGATTGTGGATCGTCTGACCAAATCAGCCCACTTTCTGGAGATTAAAGACACTTGGGGACCCGAGAGATTGGCTCAGCCTTTTATCAAAGAGATTGTAAGGTTACATGGCACCCCTAAGAGTATTGTATCAAATCGTGACGGGCGATTCGTGTCACATTTTTGGAAAGCAGTTCATCGTGCGATGGGTACACAATTGAACATCAGCACAGCATTTCACCCGCAGACGGATGGTCAGACTGAGAGGACTATCCAAACTTTAGAATATATGCTGAGGGCGTGCGTTCTCGATTGGAAGGATGATTGGGAGGCCCAACTACCTTTGGTGGAATTCACTTATAATAATAGCTGGCACACTTCGATTCAGATGGCACCCTATGAAGCATTGTATGGCCGTCGCTGTAGATCCCCTCTGTGTTGGGACGATCCATCTGAAACCTTGGGTACGGAACCCGATATGTTGTTAGCAGCCCATGAGAAGATCGCTCTGATTAGGAGTCGTTTGTTGACGGCTCAAAGCCGAAAGAAGTCCTACGCAAACAACCGCCGGCGACCGCTTGAGTTCGAGGTCGGCGACCATGTACTAATGAAGCTATCCCCTACTCGAGGAATTTTTCGTTTTAGGAAGAGAGGCAAGCTAAATCCGAGGTATATCGGGCCGTTTGAGGTGTTGGAACGAGTAGGCGATTTAGCCTATCGCCTGGCTTTACCACCAGCCCTAAGCCGGATTCATAACGTATTCCATGTCTCCCAGTTAAGGAAATACGTTGCTGATCCGAGTCATGTACTTCAGTTCGATGAGATCAATTTAGCGGAGGATCATTCGTATGAGGAGCGCCCCATACGGATACTTGAGAGGAGGATCAAACAATTGCGGAACAAGACGATTCCCCTACTAAAGGTTCAGTGGTCACGACACGGGGTCGAGGAGGCCATGTGGGAGACGGAGAGCAGCATTCAAGAGAGGTATCCCGAATTGTTTACCCCTTAGTTTCGAGGACGAAACCCCTTTTAAGGGGGGGAGTATGTAATATCCGATGGAAATTCTTACTTACTGTTGTATTATTCGGATAATTCAATACTATTGTAGTCTTGTTGCATTTGTGAAATGAATATTGATGTTAAAATATATCATAATAGACTTAATAAAAAAGATCACTCGCACTATGTTTGAATTCTCAACGTTGTATAGATAAGTACATTTTTGAACTGTTTAATCTGAGCCTAACGTACGTTAATCCTTAGGCATAACGTACGCTATTTTAAGTCCTTTCCGTACGTAAAGAAGTACCTGTTACGTACGTAACCAGTGTAATCGTATCCGATCTCAATTTTCGGCGTGTGAGGCCGGACGGGATTCGAATATCTGATCTTTTGGAGGCAACCTAGTTGACCTACATTACGTACGTAATGCTTCAAGCGGTAACGTACATAATGATGTTCGTATTTCAGTCCAATAACCTCTGGACTTAGCTTACGTACGTAACACTTCTTGTATAGCGTACGTAAAGGTGTTAACGTACGTTATCCTCTTGTGATAACGTACGTAACGAACTGTGTTGTTATAAAAAGACAACTTGTGTCTTTCATTTTGCACGTCCAACCTCTGATTTTTCACCCATATAATCACCCCCTACATCCCTAGATCAAATTTACCTTCTTCCAACTTGTGTTTGAGCTTTACATTTTGATTTTGGAGCTTGTTGATTGGAAGTTGGAGACATTCTTGAAGCTTAGATTGTGTTCTTGTGGTTTTGGTGTATTGTTCTTCATTTCTGAAGGTATGTTATACGATTTAACCCTATAATCTCGTAATTGTAATGATAGTGATTAAGTATACTCCACCTAGTGATGAATTAATCAAGCTAAACATGTTTGTAGTTAAGCTTTCATCAAACTTAATGATAAATATGATGCTTAGGGGATTTGTAATGATGAGTTCTTGGTGTTTTGAATGGTGATGATCATGTTTAGTAAACCACACTCTTCTTGCTGGACTAATAACACCAATGGAATAATAATAGTCCTTGTTTCCTTATAATGAAATGACTTTTTGGCATAATTACCATAAAATGTTTTAAGAAACCTTTGTTGATCATTAGAAGAATGAAATGACCTTCTTGAACCTAAGCTAAGTAAATTCAGAGGTATGATATTTGAATCTCCAGGTTAGTTAGAAGATTATAAGGATGGTGTTAAACTTGAGATAGTCTTCATGATCATGATATAGATTTACAACTAATTAACTCAACATAAGTAATTGTGTGTCATGCAGATTTTTACTTGTAATCAATTGAGATGTTCTTAATAAGTTTAAATGGCACAAGATTATTGTTTAACACATTATGCATTAATTCTTAATCCAGCAAACATTTGGTAACACCTTGTAATCAATTGTAAGAATAGAATGGTATGAATAAGGTTCTTGGAGTAACACTTCAACATCTTAAAAAGTTGAACTACTCAAATGGGGATTTGGATGTTGTCTCATTAAAAATTTGGTATATATGATCATATGAACGTATTATTGAGTAAAATATACTTCATTCAAGGTTGATTGTTCGAGTAACCGATTTTGAATCAAGGGTCGTCCGTTCGTTCATTCGACAAGGAAGGACTATTCTCGCCTCCGTATTGAGGCAAATTATCTTGCTTGGTTATAATGATGTGTGGATTCTTATGATGTTTTGCATTTCGTGTAAATGAAACACTTAAACTTGTGACTTGTGATGTGAGTTCATCCTTAATGATGTTCCGTCTTCATCGTGGGATTGTATTCCCAAGTTCGTCACTTTCGAACCCTTGATATTATTGCCCTCATTGTCATTTCGGTGAGTCTTCGATCCTTAATCGGAGTTGTGAATTGTTGAATTCGTTGTCATGTTGCATCATGACATATCTGGAGTCATATCTATGTTCCGATTGGATATTGTGTATGATTTTTAGCTGTAATATCCTAGAATTTCACTATGAATTTTTCACATTATTTTATCTAGGATGTACTGTACAGAGTGGGACCGACACGATATGAGTGGATAATTTTGGAAACTGTGACAGTCGTGCCAGTATGTCTATCGAGGGTATTTTGATTCTAGGATATTACATGTTTGTTGTGTTTTCGATGTCGGATATACCGTATGAGTATTTGTTTGATTTCCGTACTTGGTCGACAGTTGTAATTGAGGATATCGTGCATCAGACGTACCATATGAGAATACTTTCGGGATTTCGTATATGTGTTCAGTATGTCGTATGTTCATATTTGTTATGTCGAGACGTTGGACAGGAATTGCTGGAAACGGCTAAGTATGGATCTGTTAACGTACGTTAAGACTTTAAGATAACGTACGCTAAGTGGTACGTGTTACGTACGTTAAGCGTAAGGTATTACGTACGTAACAAGAGGAATCAAACAGTTGGGCCCGGTGTCGGCAGCTTTCGGCGCGGATGTGGACAGGTGAGTCAACGGATGGAGTTACGTACGTTATACAGGGTGTATTACGTACGTAATACGAGTATAGTACTGTAGCAAGTCAACGTACGTATTACGTGCATAGCGGAACAAGTGTTACGTGCGTTGCAGGCGATCGCCGAAGTCGTGGCCGAGATGACCTGGATGGCCGAGCATGGCCGGACGTGACTCGTTGGGATGGCCGAGCATGGTCGGCAGTAACTCGCTGGGGGCTAGGACTGTCCGATTACGTACGTAGGCAGTGGCCGGTTACGGCCGTAATGGCCGATTACGTATGTAAGGGAGCTGCCGGTTACGTATGTAAGGGTGCCGAACAAAGCTGGGACAAGGTTAGGCGCGGCCGGCTCGTGCGTAAGGACCCGCCGGTTACGTGCGTAATCGCCGGCAGTCTCGGCTATATAAGGCCTGACCGAGTCACCCTTATCATTTTCCATTTTTCTCCGTCCCTTTTGCGATTTCTTCAGCAAAGTTGATGGTTTTGAGTAGAATCAACTTATAACAACATGTTTTGGAAGTTGGAATCATGGATTAACATCATCCTCCAACCGGATCGAAGGTAAGAACACATGAACTTTTGGTTTTTGGATGTTCTTGAGGTTTCTTGGTGTTTTGGCCGATTTGCTTCGTTTTGATTCAGATTATTGATAGAACTTGATTGTATACTCGTAATCATTCAATACTCTTGAAGTTTTGTGGAACAAATTCGAGTATTTCTTCGTTAAAATGATTAAATTAGATTATGCCTTCAAAGTGTTCGATGAAATGCCTCAATGAGTTGAACTTGGGAAATTCTATACGTTTTCGTATGAATGATGGTTGAATTGATATTGTTGTGATGATTCTTGGTATTTACGAGAATTTTGTTAAGGGAAGATAATGAATTGGTGATCAAATGATTCGATTATGTTGTTATGATTATGGAATCGTAATATTCTCGATGTTCTTGGTAGTTTGTTGCGATTCGTGATGTTATGAGAAGTATATATGTTGAAGACGTCGTTAGGACCATTGAACACCGAATTTCGGCTTGTGTTCGTATTGTTAAGAGTTGATACGGTTTGGTTTCGTATGATCGAGATGTCGTTGAACCATCGACTTTGATTAGTTGGTCATTTCGGTTGATTGTTATTGAACGTATCGTTGATTGATTATTGTATTAGGTTGCGTTAGGTGATCATTGATATTAACCGTGGTGCTGCGGAGCTTGTAGACGAAGACGGAGGGATTGATAGTGGCTTCGTCGAATTGGTATCAAGGCAAGTTATGCTTGCTCAGTTCATAATGTTAATAAATGATTTCGTTTTCATTTCATTTATGATTCATATAGCAATGGTATTATAGAATATATGAATTGTCGGAATGGTGGTATGTAAGATAAATCATAATGTATATGATTTTAAGGATGTCTAGTGGAAATGAGAACGTGAATTATAATTTGGTCTATTGCATGAGAAGTTGGATATCAAGGTTAGTTATCGTGTCGATGTTGAACTCGGGATGGTGGTTTGGTATTAGTTGTGAACTGTACTTCATTTTGGATTGTCGGATAAACCGTTTATTCGTTCAGGGCGGTTGGTCGTGGAAAGGTTAGCGTCTCCAGCTTGAGGTAAATTAATATTGTTAGATTATGATAATCATCATGTTGCATTATTGCATGTGTGTGTTGATATTTCATGCGGTGAATGTGCACCATTGTTTGTTACGTTTTGTGAAGTGCTCTTTCTTGAGCCGTAATCTGTGGGGCCGATGTGTTGGGGATAAAACCTGTATGGTACCCGAATGGAAATGTGTTAGGGGATAAGACCTAAATGGCACCTATGTCCGGAGTATTCCTGAGTAGATGCTTAGTGACCTCTACCGTTGCCTTGGGAGTTTATGTGATATTGTCCGGAGTATTCCTGAGTAGATGCTTCCGTGACCCTTGACTGCTGCCTTGGGAGTTTATATGCTATTATTATATGCATTGTTGAGCATGCTGTGGACTACTGTCTGACGGAATACGATATTGTGGTCGTGTCAGTCTTTCATGATCGAGTTATTGTTGCCCTCTTGGAAAATCTTCTGATCCTTGTTGGATATGCGTTTCTTCGAGATCTGTTGTCATGTTGTATCGTGTCATATCTGGAGTCAGATACGTTCTGATCGTTCATGTGTAGGATTTTCGGGACGGGCACGTGTAGCATATGTTGGTTTCGACCTCATATTGAACTGTGCACACGAGACGTACTTCGTGAGGCTGATTAGGTACGAGACCAGACGTGTATTGATCAATACCCGTGGTTGGCTTGTACACGGACACATGTCCGGATCGAGCGTATCGTGACGTCCATCTTGAGTCTTATTGATTGGTCGTTCACACCCATGTATAATTGGAGTGCATTCGATATTCGGGTTGTCTTTGAAACCCCGTATATATGATTTGTTTATGGTTGACGATTTTATTCTCTCGTGTATCTGTCGCCATTGAACCTTTACTAATCTCGTTCGGGGTTACCATATCGATGGTCAACTCATTGATATCGATCCTTTGTAAATCTCGTTTGGAGTTCACCCTGTCATTGGTAATCTCGTTCGTTATTGATCCTTATTGATTCCGTTTGGGAGTTGTCTCACCGTTGGTATTCTTGGTTATTAGTCCTTGATTGATGTTATTGGAGTTTACCGTATCGTTGGTATTCCCGGTTGTTGGTCCTTATTGATCTTGCTAGAGTTTACTGTGTCGTCAGTATTCTCGGTTATTGACCCTTTATTGTTCTCATTTGAGTTTATCGTACCGTTGGTAATTCTGGTTGTCGACTCTTATTAACCTTGCTAGAGTTTACCGTGTCATCGGTATTCTCGGTTATTGACTCTTCATTGATCCTTACAGTGTCGTCGGTATTCTCGATTATTGATTCTTCGTTGATCCTTACTGTGTCATCGGTATTCTCGGTTGTCGACCTTTTATTGACCTTGTTGGGATTTGCCATATTGCCGGTATTCCCGGTTATTGATTCTTCACTGATCTTGTTGGAGTTACCACATCATGGTATTCTCGTTCATGGTTGATCCCTTTGTCGATCTTGTGTGGAACTATCATGTCATTGATATTTCTGGTGTGATGCATTGATTGTTATCATTATTGATTGTGTGAGCATTCATGCTTTGTATTGATATCCGGGACTTGCCATTGTTTCGGGACAGTTGATTTGCAGATGTATCGTGTGATATCGGTTCTATCGATTGGGTTCCGATTGTGCGACCAGTACCGCGTAATCGAACTTGGCCAGATTATTCTATACTCGAGATATGATTATGATTGGAAATCTTGGTAGTGTTTGGGATACAGTACAGGTGATTACATTTGAATTCGTTCATACTTAAGGACACGAGGCGTGGGATATGGTAAGAATTGATTGTTATGGTTGTGACAGGTTGGTAAGGTTACTTCGGTAAAATACATGGGGAATGTTCTTACTCTGTAGATTACATTGATATGTAATTGTTTTTGTGATGTGATCGTTATCATTGTTGAGTATTATGGCTGACCCCGTCGTGGGCTTTATCTTTTAGGTACTCGGAGTTCGAGCTAGTAGCGGTCGTGAAGGGATGAGCTTTCGGTGATCGGCTATGGCGTAGTTGTTGGGATTATGTATTCTTTTCTGGTTTTCTAATTCCGCTGCAAATGTAATTAATTGTGTTTTTATCCGCTGCGTGTGTATATTTAAAATGGTTTTTGGTATTCTCTTGAACTGTGTTTTTATCCGCTGCGTGTGTGTGTACTTTCAAAGGGCCTTTTGGCATTTTTAAACGTTTGTGAAAATGATTTTAGCCTTGTGGGTTCCAATATGGGGCCCACGGCGCTGTAATATTCCCGGTCGGTTTTGGGGGTGTTACATTAACCGGGCACATATATAGTCATGCGTGAATATTTTCCGTGTTGGGCTGTGCACACGAGACGTAGTTCGTTGAGGCTAATTAGGCACATTGTCCCACGTATATCCTGGATTCCGTATACGGGGTGGACATGTGCACTGACTCATATTCGGATCGGGCATACTGTGATGTCCATCTTGAGCTGTACTATCTTAAGTCGTTCATAGTCCATTCTTATATTTGGATGTGTTCGACGTTTTGTGACTAAGCGTTCATATGCCCGAGGGGTATGTTCGTTAGTCGGGTTGTTTTCCTTGAAATCTTATTTATGTGAATTGTATAATATCTTGAGAATCATTTATCATGTATATCTGACCCTGTGTTGGGAGAAATACTTGTGTTGTATTTTAGGTTGAGGAAAAGGCAAGGCACGGGAAGATCAGGGTGATGACGAAGGGTTAGAAGGATACTAGTTCGGGGGCCCCAATTCTTTTATTATCCGGTCGTGTTCGTACCGTGTAATGTTATATTTCCGCTTTATTTAATTTAAGAACAAATGTATTGTTATTTAAAGTATATTCCATCTCCATATGGATTATACTTATATTTTAGATCCTGTGTATAATAAGGTCGTTGGCCATACTACTGTAAACTCCTAATCGGAGTAAGCACTATGTTTTGTGGTTCGGTATCACATGTATTGTGTATTTAATCTGTAATTTGGGTATCACCTGGTGGGTCCCAGTGTGGGGTCCATGGCACTGTAATGGTCGCCTTATTGGGGTGTTACAATATTAGAGTTTATCGTCAATGATATTCTCGATTAATTTATGGGTTGATCATTGCTGGTGATCATCTGAGCATTCAGATTTTGTGTCGATATTTCAGGATTTGTTGCTATTGTGTTGGGCAGTTGTTTCACAGATGTATCGTGTATTATCGGTTTTATCAGAATTGGGACTTAATTGTGCGATCAGGCAGACAGGTTTTGACACGGATAGATTATTTCATCCGAAGATGATATAATTTTTTTTGAGACTCATGGAATTGTGATTGCTAGTATCTCAGGAGATCGTCGACTTTGCGCATTTGCAAGTGTACTGTTTGGTTATTCGGTAATAATGATGATTAATTGTTGTTGTGATGGTTTCAGAATATTTTGGTTGACCGTTTTGGTTGTTTTTCTATGATGGATTGCAAGTTTCGAGGACGAAACTTATTTTAAGTAGTGTAGTATGTAATATCCGAAATTCTACTACTGTTGTTTAATATTATTTTATCCGAGTTATATTTTACAGCATGGAATCTGTACAGTATGGATAAAATAAATTAAAGACTGAGATGTCAATATTGGTATAATTGTCGTATTTGGTATAACCTTGTTAGCGCACGCTAATACTCATATATAGCGCACGCTATCGTGCAGGTATAGCGCACGCTACGGGCATATGTTAGTGTACGCTAGTGCAAAACAGCTCAAAGGGAATCTACGTGTGGACCCGGCCACTTTCGGCGCATGTGCCAATGAGTCAACGGATGTTGTAATGTAGTACTAACGCACGCTAAAACGTAAGGACTAGCGCACGCTAATTGCAGATCAGACAAAAAGGAATCTTATCCTCGTCAGTGCTTTCGACATGTGGGGACACGGGGGTAGGTGCGGATTGTAGCAAGTCAACTACGATTAGCGCACGCTAAGGTCTAAGAAATTTTGTGCTCGAGACAGTGTAATTTATGTACGTTATTGCATGAGCATTACGTACGTAATCTGATGTGAGAAGCAAAACAGTCGCCTCTGGTGTAGGTCACAAGTCGTCCGGGAACAAGTCTAGAGGGGGGGTGAATAGACTTGTTGAAACTCTTAAACTCTTTTTCTCAAAGAGTGGGTTTCTTCAGCTGATAGGTAAACAAATGACTTGGAGTCGTTTGTTCTTAATATGTGCGGAAGTCAGCTGATGACGAATATAAAGCAACTAATGAAACACTTAACAATGAATGCAGCAGTTAAAATATGATGCTATAAAATAGTAAATAACGCAGGCGGTTATAGTGGTCTCAGAGGTGGGGTAATCCTCTACTAATCCACTTTTCTCCAAACCAGTTGGAGATGAATTCACTATAATTCTCAACCAGTGATAAATATTAGAGTGATTCAACAAAACTACAATAGCTTCCAACCAATGGAAATTTGTGCCGTTGTACCACACTAGACTGCCTTGCACCTCTTGATCCTCGATCCTCGGATGCCTTTACAGTCTCGAACTTCAACCAGTGAAGTACCCCGAACTCAGGATTATAGACAAGAGTTTTTGTCTTCTCCAACTAAGAGCTTCTTCAAGTATGAACTTTTAGAACCGCTCTTTTCACGATGCTGTATTTCGCTTTTTGATAGCTTGAATGCTTTGATCGCTTGAAAGTATGTTCGCACCGGTAGTTGCTCAACTTCAAGTCTTCGGATATATATAGGTGTTGATCCATGAGCATTCCTTCATAGCCGCAAATCAGAATAAATCACCGTTGGAGGGAGACTTCTTTGTTTATTCTTTTCTGAACGTTGCAAGGCTGGATTCCCATATTTTAATCTATCTTCCGACCGTTGTGAATACTTCTGCATGTGATGCGCCGAATCTTTTGAATATAAAACGATTAAAGTCTTCAAGGTGGGTCTGGATAGCTTATTTAATTCATATCTTTTGCGGGAATCACTCCAATTTGTCTCTTCACGTTGCATGTGATTTTCCGTAATACTTGACTTTTCAACGCATGCTGACGTGGACTTGGAGTACTTGGCTGATCTCGACTAGGCTGATGAGCAGTTAACTTCTCTGCAGTCTGGGCCTCTCTGATGTTCCCAGTTTGGGACGTGTCTGATCAGGTGACTTGTCTGATGTACCTTGGCTGCACTCTTGTCAACATCCCTGATAATTTTTGTTGACCAGAACTACTCTGACTTGACTCGGCTGATCCTCTCTGATGGACTTAGCTGTACTTTAGTACTTTAGCCAATTTTTAGCCTAACTTATTTTTGGCCTATAGAAGATACTCATTTGGTTCTTCTTTACATTATGCCAAGTTTTATACTTAACATTATTTGGCCTATGGAAGATACTCATTTGGTTCTTCCTTACATTTTTGCCAAGTGATAAACATTTGATTTTATATTGATGACATCATCAAAATCTAACAAGTATTCCTAACAAATTCGCCCTATTTTGATGATGGAAAAACTTTAAACAAGTAATCAAATGATCAAGTCTGCACTTAAGTGCAAGACACAAACTAAAGTCAGTCTAATTTTTGAGACAACTGGGAATAATCATTCAAAAAGACTGTTATCAAATTAATTTTCTGTTGATTACAAGTACATGGCTGAATTTTACAAGAAAATTTTCAAGTACATAAATCATTACAAGTACAAAATAAGTGAAAGTCATCTGCCTATTCCTCTGCCTCTTGAATAGCCGCTTAAGTGTCTGAAGGGTTTAGCTCCGATTGGTCTTTTCTTGACAGGGGCAAGACCATACTTCCTCTTCACAACAAGAGCTGTGAAGGCTTGCTCTTCTTGGGATGAAAACTTGTTCTCAAGACATAGCTTCTTGATTTTGCACCGTAGCGCAAGTTCATCCAACGCACCTCCTATTTCCAAAGTAGGAGGATCTTTGGCACTGAATGGAGGGATCATGGGATAAGCATTTAGTTCCTCAGCATGTTTCTTCAGAATAGCCCAGAGTTGTGGATGAGCTTCTTCCATGAAATTTATGAAGATATGCTGTTCGGAGAGATTATCATCCTGGAGTATTTCCCAGATGTAGTAGTCTCTGATGAATTTCTTTCTTGCAGATCCCCACATGGGCAGAGCTTCATATGGAACAAAATCCTCCACAAACCACAACTCCTTTCCTTTCCACTCTAGAGTAAGCTCAAAACCTCCTCTGGTCCTCCTCTTCTTGCCTTCAGGCTGGTTAGCCTGTTCTTCTGGTTCTGTTCCTCCCTTCCTCTTGGCTGAGGATGTCCCAGCAGTGATCATCTGGACATCCTGCCTCTTCTTCGATCTAAGCTCCTTCCTTATCTCTTCTTGATCATTTCCTTCCCCCTGAATTCTATCGTCCACCTTTTTGCCAGCATCAACTAAGGTAGTCAATTGCTTCTCTATTCTGCTCATCCAGTCAGACATGCCAAATGGCATTCTGTTGTTGGTAGGGGGAGGAGGCTGAGGAACTTCTCTCTGCAGCAAAGTGTCAATCTTTGCATTGATGGTTTGGAGGTCAGGAGTGACCTGAGATGCCAGCAGCTCTCCAATGGTATCCTTCACTATCTGCCTGATCAGCTCAGTCACGGCAGGTGAGATCTGAGCTGGTGGAGAGTGCTCGCCTGAGCCTTCTGCAATTGAACCACTGGACTGCAAGCTTCTATCTGCAGCTGGTACTCCAGATGGGGTCTTTTCTGGGGTCCCTGGTCTGGAGTCCTCAGCCAATTCTGCATCTAGGCTGGTGTACTGGGTAGGCGCCCCAGTCCTATCTGCAGCCTCTTGTATTGGCTCTTGCTCCGGCTCCCTTTCTCCTTCCTTCTCTTGCTCTTTCTCCTGCTCTTCCTCCTTTTCTTCTTCAATATTTTCTTTTTCTTTTTCTTCATCTTTTTCTTTCTCTTTTTCAGCTCCTTGGTCTCCTCCTTCATCTTTATCATCATCCTCATCATCATTATTGTCATCATCTTTCCCATCTTTTTCTCCTTCATCCTCATCATCCTTTTCGCCTTCATCATTATCCTCCTCTCCTTCATCCTGTTCTACTTCTTCTCCTTCTTCTTCTTCTTCTTCTTCAATCAACTCTTCTGTTTTCTCAACTTCCTCAGAATGTTTTTCAACTAAAATCTTTTCTTCTTTTCTTCTCTCTTCCTGCTCTTCTTCTTCATCGACTAAAACAATAACTTCTTCATTTTCTTCTCCATCTACCTCCTCAATCCTAATTTCTCTCTCATCTTCCTCCTCATCCTCTTGTCCAAATGAACCATCAAAAATACTAAGCATAATGGAATGGATGAATTGGTCCATGTTGGTTTTAAAATGAGACATGAACCAATTATCCTGGAGGATTAAAACTAAGTCAGATTCTTTACAAAACTGAATCAGTACATCCTCTGTGGCTTGGGGATATCCCCAACCACTAGTTTCAATATAAGCCTGAAAATCTGTAAATGACAGGTATTTGAAAAACTTCCACTCTTCATAAATATTGACAAGAGAGTGTTTTAATGCTTGTGGTTTAACAAGCTGTAACTGTTCAATGGATAGGTTGAAAACATTATTTTCCAGCAGGTTAAATGTGTAATTGGCTTCAGGGATTGAGATGATCAGACCTGCTTCTTCTTCCTCTGGAATGTAAGATGGGGTGAGGATAGCCACAATCTGAGTTTCAGTGCTGGGCAGCCGGGTCTTCAGTGAGTAGATGACACAGCCGCAGTGGCATGATGATCTGACTGCTCTTCCTCACTAAATTGCAGTCGCCTGGGCCTCTTGGGAGAGGGTTCTGGTGATGACTGCATGATGGATGGCTCTCCAGGGGCTGGTCCCCTTCTCTTAAATCGGACAGCTATGGGAGTGTTATCTGACTTGGAGTCTGACTCGACTGCAGTTGGGTCGTCGGCTGCAGGTCGGTCCAACTCGTCTGATGAATGATATCTCGGGTAGGTCCTTGTGTCAGGCAGCTCCTTCAACATCTGAGCTGCTCTCCTGTTGTTCCCTAACCTCCTCAAAGTTTCTTGGTCCATATGACCAAGTCTCTTGTTGGTATGGAAGGGGTCAATACTTCCCTTCGCCATACCTGTCTTTTCCAGAATCCAACTCAGCTGCGTTCCAAACGCCAGCTTGGATTTAAATCTTTTTTATCAGAAAGTCATTCGGCTTTGTTGACTTCTCGAACAAGTTGCCTAAAAATGTAATCCGCCCAATCAATTTCCTCATCTTGAATTAGTGCTCCCAGCACCATGAACTTCGCCGACGACAGTTGGTCGTAACTGCCGTCCATCCCCATGATGATCTTGTTGGTTATATCCAACGCAAAACGATAGACCCTTTTAATCTCACTTCTTTTAGCGGTGAGTTTCAGCTTTTCCGGCAGATTCTACACCTTGATCTTCTTCCAGGTTTCGGCGGCTGACTGTTTGAGAGCTTTGACAGCTATACCGCGGTGTTTCATACCAAAAACTGTACGAATCGACTCACACGATATGTCGACTTGTCTTCCGCCAACTATGCTTCGAATTCCATCCTGAATCAAATAGGCTTCGCGGTAGAACGCGATAACATCTTCCTTGTACAAATGTTGAGGGTTGATGTCCAGGAATGTGTAGATCCCATTAAGCTTCATCGTGCGGATTAGGTCAAGCACGTCGTAATCCTCCAGATTTGCTTCCAATAAGCCTTCGAAATCAATGACCAGGGAGAAGATAATCTGGTCCTTGACCGCCTTCAGATTGACGCCTTCGAAGTACGATTCCATTTCTGCAAATAAAGGATTTTTAGTGTATTTGGAGTTCAAGAATTTTCTGCTCTGTAAATTTTTGCTCTGTAGATCTAGGGTAAGCGTAAAAGGTAAAGTGAAGAGGTTTCTTTCCTTATAAAGAAGATGAAAAGACGTATGGATTAAATTATTATATATTTGAAATGGTGGTACGCCTTTTGAGATTCTTTTAAATTTCAAATTTGAATCGGTGGTCCATTTTAAAATTTGACAGTTGGTTTTAATTGGCCACCGTGGAGGTCGATTTAATAAGCGATTGCCACGTGTATTTAAAATGCCACTTGTGAATCGAACATTAATATATTTAAATGCCATTTGTGAACCAAAATTAATATAATATTATTATACATATGGCAGATAATAATTAAATATTCAGAGGTCGGTTGAGTTTAGAAAACTTATCTGGTCTGACTTGTTGACTGTTGACCGCTCTGCATCAGGTGAGTTGACTTCATGGACTTCTCGCCTGAGATTCTGATCAGCTAGGTTTCTTTGTCCGTCCTTCGTCCTCTTGTCTGCATCAGCTAGGATCTGATTTATTTAATCAATTGGGTCCGTCCTTCCTCTGAGATGCTTCAGCTTGCTTCTGTACTAGATTCCCAATCTAGTAATCCAAGATCTCTGCTCAGCTCCAAAAACCTTTCTTCTGGCAAAGGTTTGGTAAAGATGTCAGCTATTTGGTAGTCTGTGTAACACCCCAAAAGGCGGCTATTACAGTGTCGTGGATCCCACACTGGGACCCACCAGGCGATAACCAAAACAGTTTAAATAAATATTATTTGTGATACCGAATCACAATGAATAGTCATTACTCCGATTAGGAGTTTATCAAAAATATGGCCAACGACCTTATAATACACAGGATCCGAAAAACAAGTATAAACCATATGGAGATGGAAAATACTTTAAATGTCAATACAACCAGATAGTAATTTAAATGAAGCAGAAAATAAAATAACATAACACGGTTTAACATAACCGGACAACAAATGATGTGGGGCCCCCGAACTAGTATCCTTCGAACCCTTCGCCGTCAACATGCTCTTCTCGTGCCTTGCCTTTGCCTCGACCGAAAATACAATACAAGTATTTCGCCCAAAACACAGGGTCAGATATACATGATAATTAATTCTTCCGACAATATACAATTCACATATATATAGATCTCAAGGAAATCATTCCGACTATTAATCATACCCCTCGGGCGTATGAAACAATCAGTCACAAACCGTAGAACACATCCAATACTATGGACGATTAATAATATGGCTCAAGATGGACATCACAGTACGCCCGATCCGGAAATGTGTCCGTGTACATGTCCGCCCCGTATACGGAATCCAGAATATACGTGGGACAATGTACCTAATTAGCCTCACGAAACTACGTCTCGTGTGCACAGTGCAATGCGGAATAATATCCACGCATGACTATATATATGCCTGGCTAAAAATCCTACGCAATGACCAATCGGAACGCAGATATGATTCCGGATATGTCACGATACAACATGACAACGAATTCAATAAATCACATATCCGATTAAGGATCAAGAAAAACTCACCGAAGTGAAAATAAGACCAACGAGATCAACGATTCAAAGCGACGTACTTGGGAATGCAACCCCATGAAGAAAACGGAATAACGTCAAGGACAATGTCAAATCACGACAAACATTACATGAACAATTCATACATATGAAATATATAAGCATCACAAGAATCTAATCATCATTATAACCAAGCAAGATAACTTGCCTCAATACGGAGACGAGAATAGTCCTCTTCTTGTCGGAACGAACGAACGGTCCTCGACTAATATTGTGTACTCGAACAATCAACCTTGAATGAAGTATATTTTGCTCATTAATACGTTTATATGATCATCTATACCGAATTTTAACGAGATAGCATCTTAATTCCCGATTGAGTAGTTCAACTTTTGAAGTGTTACTTCAAGAACCTTATTCATACCATTCAATTCTTACAATTGATTACAAGATGATACCAAATGTTTGTTGGATTAAGAATCATTCCATAATGTGTTAAAAAATAATCTCCTATCCTTTAATCTTATCAAAAACATCTCAAATGATTAAAAGTAAAATCTGCACTACACACAATTACTTATGTTGAGTTAATTAGTTGTAAATCCATATCATGGTTATGAAGACTATCTCAAGTTTAGCACCACCCTTATACTCTTCCAACTAACTTGGAGATTCAAACATCATACCTCTGAATTCACTTAGCCTAGGTTCAAGAAGATCATTTCATTCTTCTAATGATCAACAAGGGTTTCTTAAAATATTTATGGTAATTATTCCAACAAGTCATTCTCATTACAATGAAACAAGGATTATTATTATAACAATGGTGTTATTAGTCTAGCAAGGAGAGTGTGGTTAAACTAAACATGATCCTTACCATTTTAAAACACCAAGAACACATCATTACAAATCCCCTAATCATCATGTTCATCATTAAGTTTGTTGAAAGCTTAACTATAACATGTTTATTAATTCATCACTAGGTATTATTATAATTACGAGATTATAGGGTTAAATCGTGGAACATACCTCTAGAAATGAAGAACAATACACCAAACCACAAGAACACAATATAAGCTTCAAGAATGTCTCCAACTTCCAATCAACAAGCTCCAAAATCAAAATGTAAAGCTCCAACACAAGTTGGAAGAAGCTAAACTTGATCTAGGGATGAAGGGGGGTGATTATATGGGTGAAAATCAGAGTTTGGACGTGCAAAATGAAAGACACAAGTTGTCTTTTTATAACAGCAAAGTTCGTTACGTACGTTAGCGCAAGAGGATAACGTACGTTAACATCTTTACGTACGCTACACAAAAAGTGTTACGTACGTAAGCTAAGTCCAGAGGCTACTGGACTGAAATACGAACTTCATTACGTACGTTACCTCTAGAAGCATTACGTACGTAATGTAGGTCAACTAGGTTGCCTCCAAAAGATCAGATATTTGAATCCCATCCGGCCCCACACGCCGAAAGTTGAGATCGGATACGATTGCACTGGTTACGTACGTAACAGGTACCCCTTTACGTACGTAAAGGCCTCAAAATAGCGTAGGCTATGTCTAATGATTAACGTACGTAAGGCTCAGATTTTAATAGTTCAATATGCACTTATCTACACAACGCTGAAAATTCAAACATAGTGCGAGTGATCATTTTTTTATTAAGTCTATTATGATATATTCTAACATCAATATTCATTTCACAAATGCAATAAGACTACAACAGTATTGAATTATCCGAATAGTACAACAGTAAGTAAGAATTTCCGTCGGATATTACATACTCCCCCCCTTAAAAAGGGGTTTCGTCCTCGAAACTAAGGGGTAATCAATTCAGGATACCTCTCTTGAATGCTGCTCTCCGTCTCCCATGTGGCCTCCTCGACCCCGTGTCGTGACCACTGAACCTTCAGTAGGGGAATCGTCTTATTCCGCAATTGTTTGATCCTTCTCTCAAGTATCCGTACGGGGCGCTCCTCATACGAATGATCCTCCGCTAAATCGATCTCATCGAACTGAAGTACATGACTCGGATCAGCAACGTATTTCCTTAACTGGGAGACATGGAACACGTTATGGATCCGGCTCAGGGCTGGTGGTAAAGCCAGGCGATAAGATAAATCGCCTACTCGTTCCAACACCTCAAACGGCCCGATATACCTCGGACTCAGCTTGCCTCGCTTCCCAAAACGAAAAACTCCTCGGGTAGGAGACACCTTCATTAACACATGGTCACCAACCTCGAACTCAAGCGGTCGTCGATGGTGGTCAGCATAAGACTTCTGTCGACTTTGAGCTGTTAACAACCGGCTCCTAATCAGGGTGATCTTCTCACGAGCTGCTAGTAACATATCGGGTTCCGTACCCAGAGATTATGACAGTTCGTCCCAACACAAAGGGGACCTACAGCGACGGCCATACAATGCCTCATACGGTGCCATCTGAATCGAAGCGTTCCAACTATTATTATAAGTGAATTCCACCAAAGGCAGCTGGGCTTCCCAATCGTCCTTCTAATCAAGAGCACATGCTTTCAACATATCCTCTAGAGTCTGGATGGTTCTCTCAGACTGACCATCGGTCTGTGGGTGAAAAGCCGTACTGAAATTCAACTGCGTGCCCATCGCATAATGAACTGCCTTCCAGAAGTACGACACAAATCGCCCGTCACGGTCTGATACAATACTCTTGGGGGTACCATGCAATCTCACGATTTCCTTAATAAACAGCTGGGCCAATCTCTCGGGACCCCACGTGTCCTTAATCTCTAAGAAGTGGGCTGATTTGGTCAGACGGTCCACAATCACCCAAATCGTATTCATTCCTCTACGACTCGTCGGCAAGCTAGTGATAAAATCTATAGATATGTCCTCCCATTTCCACTCGGGAATCAGAAGCGGTTTCAGCATTCCTGCAGGTCGCTGGTGCTCAATCTTGACCTGCTGACAGGTTAAACATCTCGAAACGAATTCGGCTACCTCACGCTTCATATTCCCCCACCAATAATTCTGCTTCAAATCCTTATACATCTTGCTAGAGCCCGGGTGAATAGAGTACGAGGTAGCATGGGCTTCTCTCATGATAGAGTTCCTCAATTTTTCGTCAGCGGGTACACAAATTCGATTTCTAAAGTGTATCAATCCATCCTCGTGGATTACGAATCCAGGGGCTTTCCCTTGGGTTACCTCATCCCGAACTCGAGATAAGAATGGGTCCATAATTTGCTTCGATTTGATCATATCATCAAGAGACGAAGAAATATCAAGGGTGCAAAGTTGTCCCTGAACATGCTGTAACCAAACTTCAATTTATGGCCTCATAAGGTCCAATTGCAACTCTCTCTGTGCTGTCAAACGGCTCAGCATCTGCTCCTGCACTATCTTTCGGCTCAAAGCATCGGCAACCACATTTGCTTTACCCGGATGATAAAGGAGCTCGAGATTATAGTCCTTGATTAATTCTAGCCATCTGCTCTGTCTCATGTTCAACTCCTTCTGAGTAAAAATGTACTTTAGGCTCTTGTGGTCTGTAAAGATCTGGCAGGTAACTCCATAAAGATAGTGACGCCAGATTTTCAAAGCAAACACCACGGATGCTAACTCCAAGTCATGGGTCGGATAGTTAACTTCATAGGGTCGCAATTGTCTAGATGCATAGGCAATCACTTTCCCTTCCTGCATTAGTACACATCCCAGACCCTGTCTCGATGCGTCACTATACACCACAAATCCTTCCGTTCCTTTTGGTAAGACCAAAACAGGTGCTGAAATCAATCGACTCTTGAGCTCATCAAAACTTTGCTGACATGCTTCTGACCACAAATACTTCTTGTCCTTCCGCAGTAAGTTAGTCATCGGTTGTGCAATTTTAGAAAATCCTTCTACGAACCGTCGGTAGTAACATGCTAGGCCGAGGAAACTATGAACTTCCTTCACGTTCTTCGGTGGTAGCCAATCTCGAATGGCTTCCGTCTTTTGTGGGTCCACTCTCACCCCTTCGGCTGATATCACATGCCCGAGAAAGACAACCTCAGGCATCCAGAATTCACACTTAGAAAATTTCCCATAAAGCTATTCCCGCCTCAATGTATCGAGAACTTGGTGGAGGTGACACTCGTGCTCTTCGTGGTCACGAGAGTAAATAAGAATGTCGTCAATAAAAACGACTACAAAGCGATCTAGATAGTTAATAAAAACTCGATTCATCAATTCCATGAATACCGCCGGTGCATTAGTCAGTCCAAATGGCATCACCACAAACTCATAATGCCCCTAGCGAGTACAGAATGCTGTCTTCGAAATGTCAGACTCTCGAATCCTCAACTGATGATAACCAGATCTCAAGTCGATCTTAGAAAACACGGCATCTCCCTGAAGTTGGTCCAATAAATCATCAATACGAGGCAAAGGATACTTGTTCTTGATGGTTACCCTATTCAGCTCACGGTAATCAATACATAAGCACAACGATCCATCTTTCTTCCGTACAAATAACACTGGTGCTCCCCAAGGGGACGCACTAGGTCGAATATAGCCCTTTTCAGTCAACTCCTCAAGCTGGTTCTTCAATTCTTGCATCTCAGTCGGAGCCATATGATACGGTGCTTTTGAAAGCGGGGATGTCCCTGGTTCTAACTCAATAATAAACTCCACATCATGATGAGGAGGTAAGCCTGGCAACTCGTCTGGAAATACATCTGGGTAGTCTCGGACTACCGGAATGTCGGCCAATTCAACTGGTCGATCTGCTTTTTTAGCCATGTAGCACCAATAATCAATACACCCTTGATTAAGCAGTTTCACTGCTTTCATAGCGCTGATGACTCTCCCGAGCAGTAGGATTATCCTCGAAAGATACACTCGAAACCATCATCAGAAGTGACGGTTACCATCCGCTTGCGGACACTGAGTATTGCATCATGACGATCCATCCAATCGATACCCAAGATTATATCATCCTTAGGTAAATCGACTACAATCAGATTTGACAACCACTCACGGTCGTTCAAATGAATCGGACAGTCCTGGACTTCACGATTTCTAATAATTCTTCTACCATCAGGTAGACCAATCACGTAGGGCTCACAATTGATAACATGGTTTAGAGGCAAACGACGTAAACAAGAAGAAGATATAAAGGAGTGTGAAGCACTGGTATCAAAAAGAACACACACAAGCTGGGAGTGGATCTCGAGTATACCTGAAATCATGCTGGCCTCGGGATCGTCAGCTTTCTTCATCTCGTAAATCTTGGGTTTCGCAGTTCCGGCACCAGGTGTACCACTTTGATTCCCACGGCCCATTCCCCTATTCGCCCCGGTGGTCTGATAGGAAGTGGACGGAGGCGTCGGTTACGGACAGAGGAGGCTGGAGCATGAGACGCCATCTTGGTTCATGTCTGGGCCCACTCCTGCAAAAACGAGCACGGTGACCATTCTTACCACAAGTATGGCATGTGATGGCAAAGCTTTGGGCATTTGAAGTTGATATGCCTGCCCCTGATTATGACACACCACGGATGAGGGAACCGTTCGAGAGTGCGATCCGGCGGGCTTTGATTCCATGGGTGGTCGATCAGAAGGGTTTGGAAATGACTGGGGCTTCTTGAATGTCCCCCGATTACTCTCAGTCTGGTTCTGGTTCCTGGATCTTTTATTGTTGGACTGTGGTTGTTTCTTGGAAATCTCCTTCGCGGTGAGTTCGTACTCCAGAGCTTTCTCGATGAACTCTGGTAAGGTAGTACAGTGGTGATTTAACAGCTGCATTCTCATTCGGGGTTTAAGCCTCTTGAGAAAGTATTTGATCTTATCGGCCTCTGTTCGGATAATTGTCGTGGCGAAAGGAAGGAGTGCCTGGAATTTCTCAGCAACAGATAATACATCATCGTCTTCAGATGGGTCGGGGTTCAGTAGTTCCGACAGTTTGGCCTCCCAGAGTGGCCCTGGATAGTAACGGTCTAGCATGAGGTTTTTAAATTCCTCCCAAGTGTAAACACCATCAGCTGGCCTTACTGAAAGCCACCAGGTGTGAGCGCCTTTGCTAAGATAATACGCGGATACCGAGACGCGGTTCTCCTCCGGGCAGTCCACCATCTGGAAAAGTTTCTCAAAATGCTCGATCCAATGCCCAATGTCAGCAGGCTCAGAGGAGCCTTCAAAGGTCGGTGGTCGCTGGCGAGAGATGTCACTGATAATCCGACTCACGGGTCCGCCAATCACAGGAGGAGGATGAGGCCCCTGTTGCTGGCCAGTAGCGGCCCTCTGCATAGCTTCCATTAGTTGACCCATCTGGGTCATCTGTGTCATCATGCCCTGCATCACGACTTAAGGATCGACACGCGCATCCCCACGCCCACTATGGTGCGATTGTTCCCTAGAAGGTGAACCACTGTCTGTGGAACTCTGATCCGCATTCGCACGTCTGTTGGCTCGAGGTATCCGGATTCGGCCCCTTCCGCGGCCTCGTACCCCTCTGCCACGACCTCTTAGGTTTCTTTCCATACTGAAAGAATCAATCATAATGATAACCATAAGTACAATTCAAGATACTAAAATTCATGCTAAGTTAATAGAAACAAGGAATCACATGTTCAAGGAAACGGTTATCGATACCATGAATGTCGCACCGAATATTATATCGGCATCAAGTCGAACAATTTCAATCATATAATCAATTCAGCATTTACCTCGGATTATCAATCAGATAAATCCTGTCACAATTCCTCGAAATAACATGATCAACAAGGAGACCCATACTGATATCAATATTATGCCAGTAATTAAATCATGGCTCATAAAGTACATACCGTATTTGGCTCGTAGGGTCAGGCGCTTGCACAGGTCACACGTGACACGAAGGTCTCTTGATACTAGTTCATTTCACAATGACTCATAAAAAGGAAACAACTCTCCGATACCATCTTCTGTAACACCCCAAAAGGCGGCTATTACAGTGCCGTGGATCCCACACTGGGACCCACCAGGCGATAACCAAAACAGATTAAATAAATATTATTTGTGATACCGAATCACAATGAATAGTCATTACTCCGATTAGGAGTTTATCAAAAATATGGCCAACGGCCTTATAATACACAGGATCCGAAAAATAAGTATAAACCATATGGAGATGGAAAATACTTTAAATGTCAATACAACCAGATAGTAATTTAAATGAAGCAGAAAATAAAATAACATAACACGGTTTAACATAACCGGACAACAAATGATGTGGGGCCCCCAAACTATTATCCTTCGAACCCTTCGCCGTCAACATGCTCTTCCCGTGCCTTGCCTTTTCCTCGACCTAAAATACAATACAAGTATTTCGCCCAAAACACAGGGTCAGATATACATGATAATTAGTTCTTCCGACAATATACAATTCACATATATGTAGATCTCAAGGAAATCATTCCGACTATTAATCATACCCTTCGGGCGTATGAAACAATCAGTCACAAACCGTCGAACACATCCAATACTATGGACGATTAATAATATGGCTCAAGATGGACATCACAGTACGCCCGATCCGGAAATGTGTCCGTGTACATGTCCGCCCTGTATACGGAATCCAGAATATACGTGGGACAATGTACCTAATTAGCCTCACGAAACTACATCTCGTGTGCACAGTCCAATGCGGAATAATATCCACGCATGACTATATATGTGCCTGGCTAAAAATCCTACACAATGACCAATCGGAATGCAGATATGATTCTGGATATGTCACGATACAACATGACAACGAATTCAATAAATCACATATCCGATTAAGGATCAAGAAAAACTCACCGAAGTGAAAATAAGACCAACGAGATCAACGATTCAAAGCGACGTACTTGGGAATGCAACCCCATGAAGAAAACGGAATAACATCAAGGACAATGTCAAATCACAACAAACATTACATGAACAATTCATACATATGAAATATATAATCATCACAAGAATCTAATCATCATTATAACCAAGCAAGATAACTTGCCTCAATACGGAGACGAGAATAGTCCTCTTCTTGTCGGAACGAACGAACGGTCCTCGACTAATATTGTGTACTCGAACAATCAACCTTGAATGAAGTATATTTTGCTCATTAATACGTTTATATGATCATCTATACCGAATTTTAATGAGATAACATCTTAATTCCCGATTGAGTAGTTCAACTTTTGAAGTGTTACTTCAAGAACCTTATTCATACCATTCAATTCTTACAATTGATTACAAGATGATACCAAATGTTTGTTGGATTAAGAATCATTCCATAATGTGTTAAACAATAATCTCCTATCCCTTAATCTTATCAAAAACATCTCAAATGATTAAAAGTAAAATCTGCACTACACACAATTACTTATGTTGAGTTAATTAGTTGTAAATCCATATCATGGTTATGAAGACTATCTCAAGTTTAGCACCACCCTTATACTCTTCCAACTAACTTGGAGATTCAAACATCATACCTCTGAATTCACTTAGCCTAGGTTCAAGAAGATCATTTCATTCTTCTAATGATCAACAAGGGTTTCTTAAAACATTTATGGTAATTATTCCAACAAGTCATTCTCATTACAATGAAACAAGGATTATTATTATACCAATGGTGTTATTAGTCTAGCAAGGAGAGTGTGGTTAAACTAAACATGATCCTTACCATTTTAAAACACCAAGAACACATCATTACAAATCCCCTAATCATCATGTTCATCATTAAGTTTGTTGAAAGCTTAACTATAACATGTTTATTTTGATTAATTCATCACTAGGTGAAATATACTTAATCACTATCATTATAATTACGATATTATAGGGTTAAATCGTGGAACATACCTCTAGAAATGAAGAACAATACACCAAACCACAAGAACACAATATAAGCTTCAAGAATGTCTCCAACTTCCAATCAACAAGCTCCAAAATCAAAAATGTAAAGCTCCAACACAAGTTGGAAGAAGGTAAACTTGATCTAGGGATGAAGGGGGGTGATTATATGGGTGAAAATCGGAGTTTGGACGTGCAAAATGAAAGACATAAGTTGTATTTTTATAACAGCACAGTTCGTTACGTACGTTATCACAAGAGGATAACGTACGTTAACATCTTTACGTACGCTACACAAAAAGTGTTACATACGTAAGCTAAGTCCAGAGGCTACTGGACTGAAATACGAACTTCATTACGTATGTTACCTCTAGAAGCATTACGTACGTAATGTAGGTCAACTAGGTTGCCTCCAAAAGATCAGATATTCGAATCCCATCCGGCCCCACACGCCGAAAGTTGAGATCGGATACGATTGCACTGGTTACATACGTAATAGGTACCCCTTTACGTACGTAAAGGCCTCAAAATAGCGTACGCTATGTCTAATGATTAACGTATGTTAGGCTTAGATTTTAATAGTTCAATATGCACTTATCTATACAACACTGAAAATTCAAACATAGTGCGAGTGATCATTTTTTTATTAAGTCTATTATGATATATTCTAACATCAATATTCATTTCACAAATGCAACAAGACTACAACAGTATTGAATTATCCGAATAGTACAACAGTAAGTAAGAATTTTCGTCGGATATTACAGTCTGTGCTGACTCTTTCAACTCTAACTCTTTTGTTAAGCACATGGTCTCTGATGAAGTGGTGCTTAACATCAATGTGGTTTGTCCTCGAATGCAAAACCGGATTGTTGGTTATTGCAATAGCACTATTGTTATCACACCAGATAGGAACTTCATTGGCAATGATATTATAATCCCTTAGGCTTATCGATCCATAAGATCTGCTGTGACTACTGACTAGGTATTCTGACTCTGTGGTGGAGATAGAGTTAGAAACCTGATTCTTGCTAAACCAGAATATTAGTCTGGTTCCTAGGAATTGGCACGTTCCACTAGTGCTTTTCCTATTGATTTTGCAACCTGCGAAATCTGCATCTGAATATCCTGACAGCTCGAAGTTATTATCCTTGGGATACCATAGTCCAACATTGACTGTAGACTTAAGGTATTTTATTATCCTCTTGGCTGCATCTAGGTGTGATTGCTTAGGCTTGGACTGGAATCGCGCACAAACTCCTACGGCATAGGATATGTCTGGCCTGCTTGCAGTGAGGTACAGAAGAGATCCAATGAGTCCTCTGTAGTGAGTTGAGTCCACTGAGATGCCTGCCTCGTTTGCATCCAGGTGAGTACTTGTGCTCATAGGAATTCTTGCTGGCTTGGCTGATTCCATTCCAAATCTCTTGATCATATCTTTGGTATACTTAGCTTGGTTCATGAAAATTCCTTTTTCCATCTGCTTAAATTGTAGTCCGAGAAAGAAATTAAGCTTTCCCATCATACTCATCTCAAATTCTCCTTGCATGAGGTTGGAGAATTTCTCGCATAACTCTGTATTGGTTGAGCCGAATATGATGTCATCCACATATATCTGGACTATTAATATGTGGCCTTCGTGCTCCACTCTAAATAAAGTCTTGTCCACCTTTCCTTTGCAAAAACCATTCTTCTCAAGAAACACAGACAATGTTTCATACCACGCTCTTGGTGCTTGCTTAAGTCCATAGAGAGCCTTCAACAGCTTGTAGACTTTGTCTCCTTTGACAAAACCTGGGGGTTGCTCTACATAGACTTCTTCTTCTAGGATGCCATTTAGAAAAGCACTCTTTACATCCATTTGATAGACTTCAAAATCTTTGAATGCAGCATATGCGAGGAATAGTCTGATGGCCTCTAATCTTGCAACGGGTGCATAGGTTTCATCAAAATCTATTACTTCACACTGTGCATAACCTTTTGCTACAAGTCTGGCCTTATTCCTAACAACAGCTCCGTCTTCATCACTCTTATTTTTGTACACCCATTTGGTGCCAATAACCTTCTTGTGATCAGGTCTGTCTATTAGTTCCCAAACTTTGTTTCTTTCCATCTGCTCCAGTTCTTCTTGCATGGCATTTATCCAAGAATAATCTTCCAAGGCTTGTTCTGTTGTTTTAGGTTCTATCTGTGACATAAAGCATGAGAACATAGCCATTCCTGCGGGTAGAGTTGACTGTCTCGTCTTAACTCCATCAGCCAGCTTCCCGATAATTTGCAGGATTGGGTGATCTCTGAGCCACTTGGGGATATCGTCTTCATCTGGGTCTGTTCCCCCTGTTGAATTGCTCTGGTGGTTTTCTGCATCAGCTCGGTTCTGGTCTGCAACTGGATCAGCTACCATCTTGTCATCTGCAGCTTGGGTCTGATCTGCAGATGAGTCTTTATCAGCTACAGCTTGGTCTTCATCAGCGGCAACTGGATCATATAGGTTTGGTGATCCTGTCTGATCTCTGATTAGGTCTTGGCGGCTACGGTTGGATCTTCAGCCGGTGAGTGTAGTCGATCCACCATTCCAGTGTCATGTACAATGACTTCTTCAAGGGTTGCTGTTTTGAGCTTGTTCTCAATTAGCTCAATTTGCTTCCTGTACTCAACAGTAGATTCATTAAAAAAAACATGGGGTGTTTCCTCCACAACTAAGGTTCTTTTGTTAAATACTCTATATACCTTGCTTCTTTGTGAGTATCCCATAAAGAGACCGTCATCGGTTTTAGCATCAAAAGCATTTAGTTGTGTTTTACCATTGTTGTGGATGAAACACTTACAACCAAAAACGTGAAAGTAAGCAAAAGTAGGAGTCCTATTATTCCAAACCTCATAGGGAATTTTGCCATGTCTCCCTACTATCATACTCCTGTTCTGAGTATGGCAAGCTGTGTTGACAGCTTTAGCCTAGAACCTCTTGGGCAGGTCTGCTTCTGCAATCATGGACCTTGCTGCTTCCTTCATGGTTTTGTTCCTTCTTTCAGCAACGCCATTGTGCTGGGGAGTCCTGGCTGCAGAGAGCTCATGCTGGATCCCATTCTGATGGCTGTAATCAGTGATCGCCTTGTTGAGAAACTCTCCTCCTCTATCTGATCTGATCTTGATGATGGATAGGGATTTCTCATTCTGGATCCTTCTCAGCAGCTCAGGTAGCTTGGTCAAGGTTTCGCTCTTCTTATATAACAAGATAATCCAAGTGTACCTTGAATAATCATCTACTACAACAAGTGCATGCTTTCGGCCGCTCAAAGTCCTTGGCTTGATAGGACCAAATAGATCCATGTGGAGTAGATCTAAGATCCTTGTTGTGAGAGTTGTAGGCTGGACTGGCTTGAATGATGCCCTGGTCTGCTTTCCTTTCTGACATGCATCACTGATGGATTCAAATTAAATACTCGCAAGTGTACGAATCGCTCTTGTAGTGAGCGGCAAGTAACTCCGAGGTCGATCTCACGAGGAATTGGAAACGGTTTAAAATTCGATGATGTTCGGCAAATAGTCGAATGAACAAAAGTAAATTAAATTAAAATACATCATTCGTTGATTATGATTGCAATTACTAATGCACAAAATTTAAATTGAACTAAGTGATAGCAACACCAATTTGATGGTCGGATAAATGAGAGATAACAATAATGAGATTAATATGGGAATTTAGAGTCACCGACACACATGTAATCAATTATTAGTTCCGATACTCAAATAAATAAGGTTAGGAATTATCGATTGCTCACGATTAAAAGAAATCCGTTTGATGGCGGAAATTCTAAAATCACGATTGTTCTCAACGAAAATAAAGGGATACTCTTTTGATGGGGACGAAACCCTAGCTAACAATCAATTAACCGACTACTTTTGATGAGGTAAATCGTTAAAAGATCGCGAAAAAGCCCGAGAACATTCACAATCGTTTCTTTGGTCGTTTGATGGCGAACACCGATAAAAACCCTCAATTCGAATAATAATAACAACAATGAAAAAGGTTTGATGATCTAATTCAAAAGTTCTTAAACGAAGAACGAACAAGAGGAATAATCCCAAACTTTATCCGGAAAATCAAAAGGAACTAACAATCAAAAACATGTGTGTGGCTATATCTAAAAACCCATATGAAGTGTTTAGCCACACATGATTAATTCAACAATAATAATGGAAATTGAAGAACAAAACATGGTAAAAACTTCCCTTGTAAATGCCGAAATCGAATTCCGATGAAGGTTTGATGATCTTCTTACAAGGACTCACAACAAATTTATACAAGGAATTATTATATCTCACTAAAGTATTTTTCTTACTCCAAGAACACACAAGGAAGATGATGAAAATCTCTTTCTTTCCCACTCTTTGGTGTTTTCTCCCTAATCTTGTGTTTTTCCACAAAATATCTTCTTCACAAGACAAGTACATCTCTCAAGGGTCACTCCACTTTGTTTTATAGCCAAAAATCAAGACAAAGGCTTAAAATATGCAAAGATGTCAAGGAAAGTGACATGAACCAAAAAGTGGCACGGCCGTGTCATGCTATGTTGAATTATCAAAAAGTAGTCGCCGAGAGGCTCGGCCGTGTCCCATGGCACGGCCGTGTTGTGCTGTGCGGGATAGGCGAAATGGCGAAGCGACTCGGCCGTGTCCCAAAGGCACGGTCGAGTCCTTCTCATCCGGAAAGTACCGTTCTTGCTGGAATGAGACCCGGCCGTGTCCCATGGCACGGCCGAGTTACTGATGCGGCCGGCGCATGTCGCGGCCTAGTCGGTGCAGCCTAGTCCGGTTGCACAGTGCGGCTAGTCCGGTTGCACAGTGCGGCTAGTCCGAGTTTTGGTCTTCTTGGCATGATCCTTCGTTCTTGTATCAATTCACCTCGGATTTTAGCATATGATATACCGTTTCGAAGCTAATTTCACGAGGAATTTATATCAAAGGATAATACATCTCAATTCGGAGTGGAGATTCTGGTATTTAGGAGATTCGACCGATATTGCTTAAATCTTTCGTCGTTTTAGGCCCCGTTCGCGCTCTTGATCGTCATAAACTCCAACATTGGCCATAAAAGCGCATATTTCACCACAATCTTCGTCCTGATACCTTCAAAACAAAAACACAACATACCACGCGTAAAAAGGGCAAAAACACTCGAAAACAAATGAAAGTGCGACTCGATAGAATGTAATGAGACGATCAAAATCGACTCATCAAATCCCCCCAAACCTAAACTTTGCTTGCCCTCAAGCAAAAAGAAATAAAACACACGACAAATAAACGAGAAGGATTGAATAATCAAGTTAATCATCGGGTATACATATAATCAACCGAGAATGTAAAAGTATCGTAAAGTCTCGTAATTCATCATGGAAGCCTAAACTCACAAATGAGTGGAAAGCAATGGCACTAGATCGAACATGAAAGAAAACAAGTCTTAATAGTCCCTCATCAATTATATCGATTCACTCATCTCTCAAGTGTTTAGATAGGTCAATACGCTCAACTCGATTCAAATGGAAAGTTCTACTATATGCTTGCACTTCTTCTCTTCATCAAACGCATCAATATTCACAAAACATGAGTCATATGGTCTTACTTTTGGTTGTAACGAGTGTGGCTCGGGTTGGGAAAATTTGGCTAGTAGTTACAAGTTCGGTCAAGTAGAGCATATACGATCCTCATATATATGAAATAAAAACTCAAAGCAAGATCGATCATTCTACTTCAATTCTCCCGTATATATATCTCCCTCTTTTTTTCTAGGCCTTGTTAAGTGTAATTCTTATGATATTGGCCTATTTCTCACAACCCAACGACTTCCCTTTTGTTTTCTCGGGCTCACTCCTCTCCTCCCCTATTTTTCTATCCCACTATTATTATTAGGATGGGGCTTATTATTTTCGAGGGGAACGGGAGAGAAGATTTTGCCTCTATACACCACAAACTTTGCACACCTTCGTTTTCAAATATACCCTCTCATGCTCTTACGTGGACCAATACTTGGGTAAGTTATGGATTTTGGATATGGAGCAATAAGATGCGGGTTTTCGAACAAAATTACGGCTAAAGGCTCAACGAGGCTAGCAAAGGATATTGATATGAATTGGTAGATATTTTTAGATAAGTAGGTTCAAGACAAAAAATGGGCAGCCCTAATCATTCCTCGTGTATGTAAATATCAACACGTCATCCGACAGAATCATGCAAGTTCTAAAGAATACAATCCACAAGAAGGGAAATCACTCATGAAAGAATTTCACCGCTAAAAGTGAACGGTTTAATTAGGCACAAGGACTCACGGCTTTTGGACTACCATACTCATTCCTTACACGTCAAATCAAGTAACCAAAAACTATACATTCACACGCAAGGTCAAGCAAACAATTAGATTTATTAAACTCTACGAGCCAAACACAAACACGATTAATCATCCATATACCCAACAGTTAACAAGGTTATTGCAATCCAACTACGACATCACGCAAGAAAAAAAAATAAAGAAAGGAAACAAACATCACGCAAACTAAAAACAAATAAAAATCAAAGAAGTTGCACCCCCCCCAAACCTAAACCTTTGCTTATCCCCAAGCAGAAAGATTAAGTCAGGAAAAATGCGAAAATACAAATTAAAAAGAAAGAAAATAAAACTACCGGATTAAGAAGTGTGGTTTTTGATCGCGGGGCACCATCCTTTGTGCTCGGGTCTCAACTTTCAATAAGCTAGGCTTCTTCCTCCCATAAATACCTCCTTTATTAGATTACCTACACACGCCATAGACAAAAACAAAATTAATGCAATAATAATAATAATAAAAGCGATAAAAATTAAAACTCCCTTGGGTTGCCTCCCAAGCGGCGCTTTATAGTCTTTAGCTCGACTTCTTCGGGTTCTTCTATCCGGGATTAAATGGAAATGTGATAGGTCCAACCATATAGCTCGTCATTTTTCGCTCGTTTTCCTTTGTAAGGATGTGGAGAGTGGTTCCATGGATTTCCATTGTGAGCGCTTTTGTCACCATTTCAATTTTCAGTATCATCGTAAGTGACGTGATTTTTGTTGGTGATGTTTCTTCTATGTTTGGTATCACAAAATCCATCGGGGCTATCACCTCCCCCAAATCTAGTGGCGAGTATATTGATTTTTGTGTTAAATTAATACTCGCTCCTAAGTTCACAACGGAACTTCTTTCTCCACTAAAAGGTCTTCCATATAAAAGCTTTCAAGGACCTCCTTTTGATGCATTGAGTTGACTGGTTTGCTCTTATTCTATTCAATTTTCTTCTAGATTGGATCTTTATATTTGTACCAATTAATTTGATTCTCGCAAAATTGAGTAGAATATACTCGGATTTATTCATAGTTCGACTCATCCTCTTCAATCACCATAGATTTCTCCGATTGACTCGGCAATTCTTCTTTCTCACCGCCCTTCTCTTTCGCCGGAAATTATCTCTTTATTTATCACTTTACCACTTCGGATGGTGGTAATAGCTTGAACTTGCTCGGGTTCACTTGGTAGTTTACCCGTTTCTTGTTTGCATGCCTCGGTAGCAAGTTGCCCAATTTGAATCTCCATTTTCTTCATCGAAACTTCTAAAGATTCAAACCTTTTATTGTTCTCCTCTCGGTTTTCCTTGCCCTCCTTAATGAATGCCGCAATACTCTCCTCAAGAGAGTCCCTTTGTTGTGGAGGTGGTTCACTTCGCGTTGGTTGTTGGGCTCGGTTTCCTCCGTTGTATTGAGTTTGGACATTTGCGTCGTATGCCATCGGGTGATAAGTATTTGGGAGAGGTGCATTTCTTGCGTTTCCGCCATAATTATTCCTCCTCTCCTCCCACTCGGGCCTTCCCGTGCTTTGTCCCATAGCCCAATTAACTTGTTCGGTTTGTTCTCCCGGAAAAATATAAGGGCAAGAATTAGCATGATGTCCGGTCCCCAACAAATTTCGCAAACTCGTGAGCTCGAAGATTTATTTTGAATCTTGAGTTGTCTTAGTTCCTTCATTAACTCATCGATTTTAGATTGCATCTCGTCCTTCTCGCTTACTTGGTTCACAACTCCTCTATGAACACGCACAATTTTTTGTTGAGAATTAGCCCCCAATAATTCAAATACGTCATAAGCTTGTCTCTCCGTTAACCCCCAAAACGAACCACCGGCGGCGTTATCCACCGCTCCTTGGCAATATTGAGTCAATCCGTCATAGAAGAATTGATTGAGTAGTTGAAGCGGATAGTGATGGTGTGGGCATTGAATGAGGAGCATCTTGAATCGGTCCCATGCTTCATGAAATGCCTCTCCTTCTTGTTGTCCGAATGTTGATATTTGGGCTCTCAATTGTGTAGTCTTGAATGAGAGAAGTACTTGGTAATGAATTTGTCGTATACTTCATCCCATGTTCTTATCGATCCGGGCGCCAAAGTCATCAACCATTGTTTCGCCCGTCCTTGAGTGTATTAGGATACACTTCATTCGTAGTTGATCCTCGCTCAACCCGTTCAATGGGAAGTTATCAATCGCCACATAGAAATCTCGAATGAATGATAACGGATCCTCTCGTGCTAATCCGTGAAATGAGGGCAATTGCTCGATGTGAAATCCGCTTATGTGGTAGTTCCTTGCGGCGGTGCTAATTGGATGCATGAAATGGCGGTGTTCACTACGGGCTTTGCATAGTCCCTCATAAGATGTTCGACGGAGGTTGTTGCGGCATGTTATAGTTCGCCTCCATCCCATATCGAGGTCCGGGATAATAATTCGCTCCATATTGCACTCCAACGGGTGGTTGTCTCGGATAAGTATCTCCCTTGTTGAGCTTCGGGCATCCCTTGATTGCGCCCAACATTATCATATCTCGGAAATCTTGGTTGTGAATGTTTTCCCTCTCAAGCAATTGGTGCTCTTCAAGATCAGGTTATTCTCGTTTGCCATTGATGATTGCGCTATTATTTTTGGTGCTCTAATTCTTTGAACCTCATCTATGGGTGGAAGAATCGGGTTTCCCAACGATCTCCTACCAAGCATAAACAAGAGAAATTAGAGCGAATTTTTAGACTTTATCGAAAATAATGAAAACGGAAAAATAATCAAGAAAAACAATTCAACTATTATTAAAACAAGATCAAAAATCAAACGCCAATTCCCCGGCAACGGCGCCAAAAACTTGATGGATTCAAATTAAATACTCGCAAGTGTACGAATCGCTCTTGTAGTGAGCGGCAAGTAACTCCGAGGTCGATCTCACGAGGAATTGGAAACGGTTTAAAATTCGATGATGTTCGGCAAATAGTCGAATGAACAAAAGTAAATTAAATTAAAATACATCATTCGTTGATTATGATTGCAATTACTAATGCACAAAATTTAAATTGAACTAAGTGATAGCAACACCAATTTGATGGTCGGATAAATGAGAGATAACAATAATGAGATTAATATGGGAATTTAGAGTCACCGACACACATGTAATCAATTATTAGTTCCGATACTCAAATAAATAAGGTTAGGAATTATCGATTGCTCACGATTAAAAGAAATCCGTTTGATGGCGGAAATTCTAAAATCACGATTGTTCTCAACGAAAATAAAGGGATACTCTTTTGATGGGTACGAAACCTAGCTAACAATCAATTAACCGACTACTTTTGATGAGGTAAATCGTTAAAAGATCGCGAAAAAGCCGAGAACATTCACAATCGTTTCTTTCGTGTCGTTTGATGGCGAACACCGATAAAAACCCTCAATTCGAATAATAATAACAACAATGAAAAAGGTTTGATGATCTAATTCAAAAGTTCTTAAACGAAGAACGAACAAGAGGAATAATCCCAAACTTTATCCGGAAAATCAAAAGGAACTAACAATCAAAAACATGTGTGTGGCTATATCTAAAAACCCATATGAAGTGTTTAGCCACACATGATTAATTCAACAATAATAATGGAAATTGAAGAACAAAACATGGTAAAAACTTCCCTTGTAAATGCCGAAATCGAATTCCCGATGAAGGTTTGATGATCTTCTTACAAGGACTCACAACAAATTTATACAAGGAATTATTATATCTCACTAAAGTATTTTTCTTACTCCAAGAACACACAAGGAAGATGATGAAAATCTCTTTCTTTCCCACTCTTTTGGTGTTTTTCTCCCCTAATCTTGTGTTTTTCCACAAAATATCTTCTTCACAAGACAAGTACATCTCTCAAGGGGTCACTCCACTTTGTTTTATAGCCAAAAAATCAAGACAAAGGCTTAAAATATGCAAAGATGTCAAGGAAAGTGACATGAACCAAAAAGTGGCACGGCCCGTGTCCTGGGACACGGCCGTGTCGCGCTGCGCTGAATTATCAAAAAGTAGTCTGTCGAGAGGCTCGGCCGTGTCCCATGGCACGGCCGTGTTGTACTGTGCGGGATAGGCGAAATGGCCGAAAGCGACTCGGCCGTGTCCCAAAAGGCACGGTCGAGTCCTTCTCATCCGGAAAGTACCGTTCTTGCTGGAATGAGACCCGGCCGTGTCCCATGGCACGGCCGAGTTACCTGATGCAGCCGAGCGCATGTCGCAGCCTAGTCCGGTGCAGCCTAGTCCGGTTGCACAGTGCGGTCCTGGTGCACAGTGCGGCTAGTCCGGTTTTGGTCTTCTTCGGCATGATCCTTCGTTCTTGTATCAATTCACCTCGGATTTTAGCATATGATATACCGTTTCGAAGCTAATTTCACGAGGAATTTATATCAAAGGAGAATACATCTCAATTCGGAGTGGAGATTCTGGTATTTAGGAGATTCGACCGATATTGCTTAAATCTTTCGTCGTTTTAGGCCCCGTTCGCGCTCTTGATCGTCATAAACTCCAACATTGGCCATAAAAGCGCATATTTCACCACAATCTTCGTCCGGATACCTTCAAAACAAAAACACAACATACCACGCGTAAAAAGGGCAAAAACACTCGAAAACAAATGAAAGTGCGACTCGATAGAACAGAATGAGACGATCAAAAATCGACTCATCAATCACAAAGCGCTTCCTTCTTGAATGCTTTATTTGGAAGTCCTCTGACCAGCTTCTGAGAACTAATCTTGTTGATGGCTTTGAAGTTCAGGTGACATAATCTTTTGTGCCACAGCCATCCGTTCTCAGCTACTGTTTTGGATAGAAAACAGGAGTTAGGTGTTCCTGTGTTCCAATCTATCATGTAGACATCTCTTCTTCTGAATCCTTGTAGCTTCACTTCTCCAGACAGGATATCTATCACCATACATTTCCACATGGTGAAGACTACTAGATTCTTCTCTTCGCAAAACTGGCTTATGCTCAGGAGGTTGTACTTGAGCCCTTTGACATAATGAACTTTGGATATCACAATATTTCCTCGATGCAGCTCTCCAAAGCCCTTTGTTTGTCCTGTAGAGCTATCTCCAGAGGTTACATCAGGACCTCTTTCTTTGGTGTATTTGGACAGCATCTTTTTGTTCCCGGTCATGTGCCTCGAGCATCCAGAATCTACAAACCATTCTTCACCTCCAAAGTTTGAATTTGTGGAGATATGGTTGTAGTCCTTCCACCTATTCTGCAATCAGACAAGCAGAGATTTAGGTACCCAAATCTGTGTGGGTCCTTTGGAGTTAGCTGGTATCGTGGAGAATTGATTTCTCCTTGGATTGTGAAAGTTGTTATTATTATAACCCTTATAAGGTGTGTAAGGTCGAGGTCTGAATCTCCTGTTGGGATTGTATACTGGATATTCCTCAAAATTTTGATAGTGTGGGCCATTTCTAAATCTTGGCTGAGACCATTTATTAAATCTTTGAGGTCTCCACACTTGTTCATTTTGGAAATTGGGATAACCTTGAGGTTTCCATCTGCCCCTCCCATTTTGAAATCTGTTTTTAGGGAGTTGTTGATAATAGTGGGCATGTTATGCAGTCTTTGCATACACTGGGCCATTGCCTAGTTGCTTGTCTAGGTGGCTGCCTTGTGTAACCTGACTGCAGCCTAGACATGTGACTTGGCTGTTGCCTGTTTTTAAATATCGGTTTATATGTAGGCTCAGCAGTCGAGACAATTGTTTCTCCCTTGAAGAAAGTGGTTTTGGAACTAGAGGGAGTGTGAGGATCATATCCAAGGCCTGATTTGGAATATAATGGCCTTTTATTGGTACACAATTTTTCCAGAGTTGAAGACGCCTTCAGGGAGGTTATTTCCTGCGCCTGAGTCTTATTTACCTGAGTCAGCTTAGTGAATTCGGCTTTGACATGAGCAAGTGCAGCTGTTTTTTCTTTAAGTAAAACAGTTAATCGATTTATCTCAGTTGTATTAACATCAGCCTGGTTTTTAAAGTCAGCTGCAGTTATCTCAACCTTATTCAGTTCTAGGCTGAGTTTTTCGAAATCTTTTTTCAGCTGCCTATTCTCATCTTGCAGCTGAGTCTTCTCGGCTGATACAGTTTGGTGTGCAGATTTGAGTGTTTCAAAATCTTTAAATAGCTGATTTACAGATTCATGCAGATCCATATCTTGTGACATGGATGAACTATTATTTGAACAGGAGGGTTTAGATGTTACCTCTTCATCAGCTAGGTTGGCCATCAGGCAGTCATACTCTTCATCATCATCAGAAAAGAATCCGCTGCTTGATTCTACATGCTCCTGGTCTTCTCTGATGAGGGCCTTCCTTCTGTCTTCTTTTCTGCCCACCTCCTTCTTGCTCTCGTCCTTCTTGAGATCAGGACAGTCCATTTGAATGTGTGTTGTCTTGTGACAATTGTAGCACTCCACCTTCCAGCTCCCAGCTTTCTGATTTCTCCTGGGATTCTCCTTATAATTTTTCTTGTATTTGGAGTAGTTCTTTCTAAAGTTGCTGAACCTTTGCATTATAAACACCATTTCTTCCTCAAAATCTAATGGATTTGGAGGCTTTACATCAGATAGGCTCTTGGAGGGGGACTCGGCTGCAAATGCTATTCCCTTCTCTGCAGGCTCAGTTGAGGGTGAACTTGGAAGCTCGAACTCATAAGCCTTCAGATCAGAGAACAGCTCTTGAATTTTTATTTTATTCAGGTCCTTGGACTCTCTCATGGCCACGGCCTTCATGCTCCATTCAGGGTTGAGAGATCTGAGAACCTTCAGTGCCATTTCCCTATTGCCATAGGTTTTGCCGAGGGAGTTGATCTCATTGATAATCTCAGTGAACCTTGTGTCCACTTGGTCTATGGATTCGCCATTCTTTATTTTGAAGTTGTCAAATTTTTGAATAGCAATTGACAACTTGTTTTCCTTGATCAGCTCCGTTCCTTCACACATTAAGGCTAATGTGTCCCAGATTTCTTTGGCATTCTTACAATTCTTGATCTTGACCATGGTGGATTTGTCAATAGTTTGATATAACACATCTCTGGCCCGGTTGTCAAGATTATCCAGCTTTCTTTCTTCGGGAGTCAGCTCTGTCCTCTTCTTTGGGATCTTCTCTGCTTCCCTGCTGCGATCTCCTCTGCTGTGTTGTCCTTCTCGAAGATGAATGGACCATCCTCTATGATGCACCACATGTCATCATGGATCGAAGATAAGTGTGCCTGCATCCTTATCTTCCAAAGATCATACTCGTCAACTGAAAACACAGTGAGTCTAGAATGTATGTGTTCCATTATAAAATGAGAGTAAAGATATATCTCTGATATAGATCTGGTTCGTGAAATAAATGAACCAACCTGTCTCCGATACCACTTGTAGGTCACAAGTCGTCCAGGAACAAGTCTAGAGGGGGGGTGAATAGACTTGTTGAAACTCTTAAACTCTTTTTCTCAAAGAGTGGGTTTCTTCAGCTGATAGGTAAACAAATGACTTGGAGTCGTTTGTTCTTAATATGTGCGGAAGTCAGCTGATGACGAATATAAAGCAACTAATGAAACACTTAACAATGAATGCAGCAGTTAAAATATGATGCTATAAAACAGTAAATAATGCAGGCGGTTATAGTGGTCTCAGAGGTGGGGTAATCCTCTACTAATCCACTTTTCTCCAAACCAGTTGGAGATGAATTCACTATAATTCTCAACCAGTGATAAATATTACAGTGATTCAACAAAACTACAACAGCTTCCAACCAGTGGAAATTCGTGCCGTTGTACCACACTGAATCGCCTTGCACCTCTTGATCCTCGATCCTCGGATGCCTTCTGATCTCTAACTTCAACCAGTGAAGTACCCCGAACTAAGGATTATAGACAAGAGTTTTTGTCTTCTCCAACTAAGAGCTTCTTCAAGTATGAACTTTTAGAACCGCTCTTTTCACGATGCTGTATTTCGCTTTTTGATAGCTTGAATGCTTTGATCGCTTGAAAGTATGTTCGCACCGGTAGTTGCTCAACTTCAAATCTTCGGATATATATAGGTGTTGATCCATGAGCATTCCTTCATAGCCGTTGCAAATCTGTAACAAATCAGTCTGTTGGAGGGAGACTTCTTTGTTTATTCTTTTCTGAACGTTGCAAGGCTGGATTCCCATATTTTAATCTATCTTCCGACCGTTGTGAAGACTTCTGCATGTGATGCGCCGAATCTTTTGAATATAAAACGATTAAAGTCTTCAAGGTGGGTCTGGATAGCTTATTTAATTCATATCTTTTGCGGGAATCACTCCAATTTGTCTCTTCACGTTGCATGTGACTTTCCGTAATACTTGACTTTTCAACGCATGCTGACGTGGACTTGGAGTACTTGGCTGATCTCGACTAGGCTGATGAGCAGTTAACTTCTCTGCAGTCTGGGCCTCTCTGATGTTCCCAGTTTGGGACTTGTCTGATCAGGTGACTTGTCTGAGGTACCTTTGCTGCACTCTGGTCAAACATCCCTGATAATTTTTATTGACCAGAACTACTCTGACTTGACTCGGCTGATCCTCTCTGATGGACTATAGAAGATTTTTAGTACTTAGCCTATTTTTAGCCTAACTTATTTTTGGCCTATAGAAGATACTCATTTGGTTCTTCTTTACATTATGCCATGTTTTATACTTAACATTATTTGGCCTATGGAAGATACTCATTTGGTTCTTCCTTACATTTTTGCCATGTGATAAACATTTGATTTTATATTGATGACATCATCAAAATCTAACAAGTATTCCTAACATCTGGACCACGATAGCGCATGCTACTAAGGAAAAGTAGCGCACGCTATTAACAATCAGTATATATATGATTGCAGTTGTGAATTATGTTCATTCGGCCATTTCTTCCTTTATTTCAAGAGAGATAGTTTGTAGAGAGAAGTTTGAGGTTTCAAACTTTGAGAGATGATGATCTTTAACAAGATTAAGCTGAGGAACATGGATTAAAGTCTTTTTCTTGAAGTTATTGATGATTCTTGAAATGAAGTTGATTGTTCTCCTTCATGGTTCGTCTATACAAGGTAATCACTCTTCACCTTTGGATTTTGTTTTGGATTAAAGATTGATGTTCTTGAGTTAATGATTATCATATAAACTAGTTGATAAGCATGATTATGAGATGGATTACCGGAGTATGATGATATTAATATGATTCGTGTGATTTGAATTGTATAGTTCATTTTCTTGAGATAAGTTGGTTAATTCTTCTCCTCATCTGCGGATGTTGATGTCAATGTTGATGATTAATATCTATAATGTTAGATTAGGGAAGTGTTGTTAAGGTTCTTGCTGTTCATGATGTTGATATTTGAGGAAGAAGATGATATGTGAATATATGAATTGGATTAAGAGTTGGATGATTACCTATATGTTAAAGGATACCGGATTTCATTGTTTTGATATCTTTGAACTTGGTTCAAGATCACTTGGTGTTCTTGATAATCGCCATATGTTGATCGGTATCCGAAATACATGCAACTGTATGTCATTAGCGCACGCTAAGCCTACTGGCTAGCGCACGCTAACGGGAGAAACTTAACGCATGCTACGTTAAGTAATTAACATGCGCTAAGTCAACAGGCAGGGTAGTATATTCTTTTTCGGTTATGAATTCATGATCGTTTAAGTTGGTTTGATCAGACTTGTGGTTAACCGAGATATTATTGAGCCGTTGGGTTTGTGAATTGATTTTATCGATTGTTGATTGTTATCGAACTTGTTGTTTATCGAATTACTTGGTTGAGAATAATGATCGGTGATTATAACCGTGTGTTGCGGTTGAGTTCGAGGATGTTCGTGAATTGATTTGGTCGGGACCGAGGAACTTGTAGATGACGGCAATGAATTTGGTAACAGCTTCCTCGTCGTTGTATTAGTATCGAGGTAGGTTATTACTTGCTCAGTTTATAGTATTTAATGAATGGTTTCCGTTTCATTCGTGTATAATTTGTATAGCACTGTTTATAATCGTAATCACAGGAGATTTGGGATTATAAATCGTATTCGAATTTTGGGAATCTAAATCATAATGTATATGATTTACTTTTGTTATTGGTATACTTGTATATCGAGGATATATTGTGATAAATACGAAGATATGAATTATCTTCAATCCGTGATACTTTGGACCGTCGAGTATTGAGGATAATGGTTCGTGATGGTTTAGACATTGAGATCGTTCTCGAAGGACTCGGGGCAAGTACTCTAATCATTTTTATCATTTGTGTCGATCATGTCGTGATACATTCGTGTATCGTTGTTGTCATGCATTTGTGCATTGTTGTTGTCGTGTATTGTGTACTATTGTTTTGTGCAGTTGTGCATTGTTGTCATATGTCCACCTCGTGTTGGCCCGACGGGATCATCGGGGGATCTATGCTAGCGTGCGCTAGATCATCAGATGGGTTTTCCACCTCGGGTTGGTCTGACGGGATCATCGGGGGATCTAGGCAGTGAATGCTGGATCATCAGATTGCCATGTATTGTTGTTGTGCATATGTATATTATGGGTTTGCCATAAGTATACATTGTCGTTATTGTTGTGATCATATTGACGTTGTCATATGGGTATGCATTTGTAGGTCTTGTGTTAGGACCATGTCCGTATGTTGTGTTGATCTGATCTCGAATTAGACTGACGTGATTGTAATTGTATTTTGTATCTTGAGGTATGTTCCGTATTTCCTTGGTACTTGTCTTTGATGGACAATCGATTATCGTATTGGAATTGTCGACATTATCCGATAGATTGAATTGGCCAGAGTTGGTATAATTTCTGTATCGCGAGTTATGATAATGTTTTGAAAACCTTGGGTATTGTTGAGATACCGTACAGATATTTCGGTATTATCTTATTGTGTTGTTGAGGATACGAATCGTGGATTTTCATAAAGTTACGATGGCAAGATTACATTGGTCGTATTCTTACTTAGTATTTCCATTGATATGTAATTATTGATGTGATGTGATGGTTATCATTGTTGGATATTATGGTTGACCCCGTCGTGGGCTTTCTTTTTAGGTTCTTGGATTATCAAGCTTGTAGCGGTCGTGAAGAGATGAGCTTCCCGGAGGATACTGGCTAGTACATGTATTTGTGTATTGAGTTTCTGATCAGTTGTTGTATTCCGCTGCTAGAGTATTTTAATTGTTTGTCTTTATCCGCTGCGTGAGTATTTTTAAATGGCCTTTTGGTATCTGGTAACTTAGGTTACTTTGGCAATCATTTTCTATATCTATTCTGTCGGTACGTGTAAGTGATAGCTTAACATATGTTTTTAAACTGTTCAGTTTTGGCAATACGGGCCTCGTGGTTTCAAATGAGATTTTACGATGGTTTTGATAAACGAGTTGTATAAAGTCTTCAAATGTTTTAAATAGATAATACCGTCGTTAGCCTTTTGGACGTTTGTAAATGTTTGCGAATATTTCCTTCAGCCTTGTGGGTTCCATCTCGGGGCCCACGACGCTGTAATATTTATGGATGGCTCTGGGGGTGTTACAGCACCCGAATCAAAAAGCACTGAAACTGTATGAGAAAGGATCTGAGTGGTACTTGACACCACCGGAACGTCTGCCTCCTCTGTGCGCATCATCTGATACAATCGATGGTGAACTGAGCCCGAACTTGATGCGGTACGGTGATTCGGCTAACCCCGACCCCATGGCCCGAACCCTGAGGAACATGAGTAACTGGAGTACTGTGCTCCTTCTGAATGGTGGTGGTAGTCGGAGTTCTAGCGACCCTGGTGGCCCTCTCGCAATGAACTGCCCGATGCCCGGTCTGTCTGCAAGTAAAGCAAGTAACTAACGGAGATAGGCAATCTTTCATCACGTGCTCATACTGACTGCAATTAAAACAAACTCTACCACCAGATGCAATAGACTGGAGTGAACAGTCACCCTGAGATCCACCAGCCTGATGAAACGGCTTCTTCCTAGATGTAAGAGCAGACCGAGACCTCGAAAACTGACCACTCTTACCAGCTGAGAAACCGCCAGTAGTCTTCCACTTCTTAGCTTTGGAACCCGACTCTGATTCCGGGATAGCCATCTCAATCACTAGCGCGCAATCCTGGTATTCCTTTAAGGTGGCACACATGAGCGGTGCCATACTCTGCCTGATATGAGGATTCATGCGCATATTGAAATAACGGATTTTATCGGCCTTAGTCCTCACCTGATCCTTCACGAACCCCAACTGTTGATTGTAAGAGATAATGGCCTGAGAAATCGGCACATCCTGAGGTGTGGCAGTGAAGAACTCCACAATCCTGCGTTCTTTGACTGGAGGCGGACAATATTATGCTTCCATAGCAGCCTTGAATTCCTCCCAAGTGGCTCAGCGGTCTCTGGGCGCCACAGCCTCCCACAATTCTGCAACTTCCTTATCCAGGAGGTACTGAGCAATATGTACCCTCCTGTCATCGGGACAAGCTACGCATCAAAAGTCCTGCTCAACTGAAAGAGCCAATTCTCCCAACTGAGGGAGTCAGAAGATCCAGAGAAACGAAGAGGGTGCATCTTAGTCACCGTCTGAAGCCACTTACTAGCTTCTTCCTCAGGAGTCGGGGGCAGATTCTGGCGTCCTCCCTGAGCTATCTGGGCAAGTTGGGATACCAACTGCTGAAGTACTGCAGTAGCCACGGCGTCGGCATTATTACCCGACGATAGATCCTGACTGACCGACATATCCTGATGCCCGTCAGAGCTCAGAGGTAGAGTGCTCGGCACTGACTGAGAGGCCGAATCTGCAGAGGACTGAGAAAGTGGGACTTCCTCATTAATAGCACCCCGACCACAGCCTCGTCCGTGTCCCCTAAATAGTCTACCGCGACCTCTCAACATACTAAAGAAAAGATATGAAAGGAACAATATGAGAAAAATTCACAGTTTGCAAAGTCGATACCACCATTCACAATCCAAACAACACAAGGAAATGAATTACAGAAATATAAGAGTTCGAGGAGACTTACAGTCACGGGTCGCACGAAGAGATGGTAGCAAGATGATATTATGCTCAACAACTGACTCTAACGACATGACTGACAGACCCAAAATTAACCGACAGTCTAGGTATTCATAACCTAAGGCTCCGATACCATAAATGTAACACCCCAAATCACAAATGGGACATTACACGCCATAGAACCTTCATGAGGTCTACCAAGCTAACACATAACACGCAATCCAAATATGAAATACCAAAAGACACAGTCATCATAGTAAAATAGGGTTGTGGCCTCGGCCAAAACATTTTAATCAAGTATCGAAGAGTGTAACTCCACATGAATCCATTGCACACGCAGGGGACTTTAACCAATTTATAAAACACCCAGTCTAACTCCAACATCAAGATAAATGCAATAGTAAAACATAAAACATGACTCGAGCCTCATCATCATGCTGGTCCATACTTTGCATGCATATCCCGTGCCAGCTCCTCGGCTCGACCAGTACCTTAAATGCATAAGACGCATTTCCCCCATTTAAGGGGTTAACATTCGTATAGCTAGTGCAAGTACACAATTACACTACATTAGATACATAGACGATTCGACACAAGCAATCCATTTGGGAAAAACAGTTGAAGTCAACATTCCGGAATATCACATTTACACCAAAACAGTATATTATCAAGTTTTCCACATCACAACTATCCACGCTTGGTAACCCGCATCCGTACCCATTAGTATCGACCCCCAGAGGCCCCGTCGAACCGTACCCGGGTGAGAAGCCACTTCCGTGGCTGTACCCATTAGTATCGGCCCCCAGAGGTCCCGTCGAACCATCCCCGGGTGGAAGAACATCAACACATGCACCCAAGTCCACTTCCGTGGCCGTACCCATTAGTATCGGCCCCCAGAGGCCACATATTCCATCCCCGGGTGGAAGAGCAACAATCACATTCATTCAATAGCACAATTTACATCATTCGCATCAAAACCGTACACACACAATGAAATGTAATACATGTACTTGCCTCGGATAACACGACATGAAGGAAAATGGTGAAAGGAAAGGTTTCGGCCTGGATAATCTTCACAAATCCGATCCTAACACAATAACGATACACAACTAATCTCAATATTGTAAAAACGTAGGAATCCATCCTAGTTCTACCCAATGGAACAATCCGTCGGACAATAAAAGGTCATAATCAGTTCCGCCCTATCAACAGAGAAAAATATCGAATTCAATCCGCAAAACCGCAAGAGAAGTAAAGGATAGAGATTATACTATCGAAATCTAACAATCGTAAGGGCCAATCGGACTGGAAGGGTGAAAATCAAAACAAAACCCCAAAATCCCCAAAAGCTAGGGTTCTAACGAAATATACCTCGACTAGACGATGAACAACGGAAGATTTGATGCTAGAGTGATGATATGATGGCCCAAAATTGCTTCTAAACTGAGGTTGAATGAAAATTGGATGAACCCTAGGCCAGGAAATCGCTCCCGTCGCGAAGGAAGTGAAGGAAGTGAAAAATGAGAAGAAAACCACGCCGCTTTATTATATGGCAAGACACGGCCGTAACACCAACACCATTACGGATGTGATGGTGTTCACGACCTCACTGCCCAGTTTTCACACATCCATTATGGCCGCTACACAAAGAATATTACGGCCCTAATGTATGAAGACTTACGGCCGTAATGCATATCAACTTACGGCCGTAATGCATGTCTGGCAGCAGGCCTGCCAGATCCAAAATGCCAACAACCGGAATGAAAACACGAGAAACGAAACCACAGATATACGAGGATTTAACAGACGAGATAGGCACAAAAACTATCACAAGTCTCCAGTCGTACGAAGGTCGGTATAGGACGAGTATTAACAACGGCACCCAAATTAATAAGAATTACAAAAATGACCCAAACATCTGAATTTCACGATACGACGTTGGATTAACAATCCGAAACCCATGACATCAGAAACTTCACCATACGAACTCATGGAAACAGAGAAATAATGAAATCGAATGATTTTTACGAGAATCGAACGTACATGCGACAAAACATGACTTAAAATGAAATTACGTAAAAATATATCCGAAACTCATCCAAATGGAAAAACTCAAAGAACAAACTAGATTCAGAATCCCAAAACAGTGACAAACGAGTTGTCCGAAACGAACATGCACCAAAAATAGAAATTACCAAAAATAGAAAGTACGGATATTATAGAAGTGACTCCCGTGCCAACCCCTTTTAAAAATCCGCCATGTTCCTTTCTAAAGACTAGTGTGAGGGCATCCGTGCCCGGATCAAGCTTCAGGCTTCCATCATTGATTTGTTTTTCATGATCGATCTGTATACATAAGATGTCAAATAGGTGTGCTCAATTGTTATTTAACAAGTTTCACAATTATTATAGTAAAACAACATACAAGAAAGTTTCTTTAAACTTACTATTTTATCTGCAATGACCGTAACGGCATCATCTACCAATTCGCCATTTTTGTTTTCACGTCCTTTCCTCCACATGAATGACCGGTCGGGAAGTTTACCTTTCTCAATCACTTTATCTTTAATCTTGTAATCATTAAATATACATATTAGTTCACAATTAAAAATGGAGAAAACCATGGATGTTGTACTGTACATACATACATACGCCATACTTAGCACGGGACAGAAAAAGTAGCATACAATAATTTAGTTTGCACAAACGTAAGGGATTGATGTAACCTTGGGAACTATTAAATTATTATTTGACTCTTGAATAGTGAACATGAATCAAAGACGGATAATGTGTAAATTAAAAAGAACGGTACAGTATATGAGCTTGTTTACTACTCTCCTTTACATTGTCACTAACCTTTGAAAAATTCATAGAGCGTATCTATATGGCTTGAAAAAGTTATAGTTTTGGTCGTTGTTCTACATGAAAAAGACTGTTATACCCTTTATAATATATCTTTTCTTTTTCCAGAAAAGGCAACATCGTGCTAATTTTTGGTGTAAAATATACATAAAAATTTCACATTTTACATTAAAGTATATCAATGTTGATATTTATCAGTAGAGAATAAAAAGCTCAGAATTGTAACATATTTTGTTTTGCTTATATTGAAATAAATGTAAGAAAAAGTAAATGTCAGACATAAGTTAAATAACGCATAATCAAGATTAAGCAACCTCTGATTTAGTTGTTGTATTGTGTGGCAACATAATCAAGAAGCGGATATAATGTCAATAATTGTAAAATAAGATTTGATTATACTACAGAATCAAGAAGCATATTACAGGTTTCAAGAAAAGGATACTCCTTACCAATTTCTCTGTTAGCCTTGCATATCCACCTCATCCCATCCGATGCTGATAATGGGAATTCGAACGCGCTATTTTCGTATTTGACATATCCTTCCAAAAAAAATATAAGGATGTGATAAGTATTTTTAACGTAAAAACATGAAAACAAAATGATGATGAAGATAACAAAAATGAATAAAACCTTGCATTTGTCCGATTGTGTATGTTCTACAAACTTGTCCTAGTGTTCTTGATTAAGTATTATTGTACGATACTGTCTAGGAATTTTTGCAAGCTTGGTGGGTTTGCCTATGTCTGGAACTATGTGATTTGCATACAGTTTTCTTCTAAAGTTCTGTAGAAGATTACCTAGCTGGTTCATTACAAGATTTCTTCTACATTCCTCAATATCATAATAACGCTGCAATAATAATTACTAATATGTTATGAATGGAATGAAATTGTAATGTAGCATCAATGCAAGTACTTAAAAAAAAAAGATGTTTACCGTTATCTCTTCCCAAAGTTTTTCCTTAACTTCATTTGTCACCTTCTTCCAGGAATGTTCACTGACTCCTACTTTCTCCCGTACTAGATCTCCCAAAAAACTAGGAAACTCTGACCTATACTTACCCAAAAACCGACCCAATTCATCAAAGGTCACTTTGCATTTTTTTTCCACCAGAAGAAGTATATGCAGTCCGCAACTTTGGCAACCGAGTTAAGCCCCTCTTAGTCTTTTTCTTTCTAGTAACCATATTTTCCATTTCTTGTTCTGCATCTGTCATGCTATCGGACTCGCTTCAACTGTTATCAGATTCATCTTCGTGGTCTGAATCTCCTTCGTTGGGTTCAACATCATCTTCCATTTCATATTCGGGCAAATTCTCAATGAATGTCATTTCTCAAATGACACGAAACATTAACATACAAGTTCGATATATATTACAATAAAGAATAAGGAAGCAAAAAATAATATTTGATGAAAACAGATTTTAGATCAGTATCGTAGTTCTCTGGCACATATTGTTGTCTAAAGTATAATGTGCACCCGCGATTGGAAGTTTAATGAAAAATGTAGTTGCATTTACTTATTAGAGCATGTTGCAATGACTACATAAATTAGACTGACTTATGCAATTTTTATTACAGTTGTTCCAGATTTAATTTGGGAAGATCTAATAGAAGGTATTATGAACATTACTCTTAGTGAGGATGCTCCTCCTCCTAATCCACAAGGTAACAGTTCTGATCTGTACTTGGCAGCAGGAGTACAAGTTAAACTTCACTAATCTGCAATTTTTAGTACTTGTACAAGATATATGTTATTCTTTAATTTATGTCTAATCTGCAATTTATGTTTCTGTCTATAATTCTACAGGTCCATTGATTAATAAAACTACAAGGACTGTGTGATTATGTACAGCTTATTTCAGTCTTAAGAGGGTATTCTGAATTTCTAATATTCTCAAAATTTTCACAAAAATGACACAGCAGGGTGTTATTTATAAATCTTCGTGGCCTGAATCTCCTTCGTTGGGTTCAACGTCATCATCCATTTCATATTCAGGCAAATCCTCAGTGAATTTCATTTCTACATCCACGATGAACATTAACATACAAGTTTGATATGCAGTACAATAAATAATAAATAACCAGCAAATAATATTTGACATAAACTCTTTCATGTAAGCATCTCATCGAACAGTTGGTGTGCAACAAGCACACCCCCAACTGTTAACAAAACTATCATTTTTCTAAGGCATAATTCACCTCGTTACAATCAGTAACATGATCAATCATAATGAAAGATCATACTAATGTTAACAATCATTGATATACTTACATATTAATGTCAGATTGTTCTGGAGAACCTATAGCAGCCGACTTGGTGTGACAATGGAGATAACGATACAACTGATGGGATATTTTCATATGGTTTATAGGGATGATAAGAATCCGTTCCTAATTTCATGGCACTTACCTAATATTTTGTATTACCTTTCTGGAATGGATTTGGTAAAAATTTTGGCGGTGGTGAAGGATGATGTATTCCCGCCTTATTTTGTAGCCGAAAAACCTTCTGGAAATAGATGAAATCAGTATCCATTTTTTTCGAGATCGCATCCAATTGTGGTGTGATTCGGTGAGGATGAGAAAACAAATGTCTCCATGGACGAGTCCAGAAACCTAGCAAGTTAAAAAATCCAAAACACCCGAATTATATAGATATATTATTATAGTATATTATACATAAAGATTATATTATATTATATATTATGTATATTATGTATATTACATAAAGACAATTTCCATTGTTTCAATGGAGCCAAAGACTCCTTATTCTTTGGTTCTAGATTATAATGGAATAAAACAAAATGACTCACTAAACTGGCTGCACTTCTTTTTCTCATGAAGTACTAGTCATTCCATGCAATTCTCGATGTAATTTTCATTTTGGATCATCCAGAAATAGCCTCTCTGTGTTAAGACAGGGGTAAGGCTGTGTACATCCGATCCCCCCTTACCCTGCTTTTTGCGGGAGCCGTTGAGGCATTGGGGTAATGTTGTTGTTGATATATTATGTATATTATTATATAAAATATAATATTTTAAATATTTATTATACTAAATTGAATTTATTAATTATATTAAATGTATATATGATATATATTAAAAAATATTTATATTTTTAAATACAGGAGCGTGAGTTGTTTTTCGTTATGGATTAAAATTGATGATTTGGTTGTTCTGTGCCATCCATCATGACTCCTACATGCGTATACGAGAAAAATTACCATACAAGGTGATTCAAACTGTTGTGAACCGCCAGTTTCGGGCCCGAACTGGTGGTTCCTGTTCACCAGAAAAGGTGAACTATAACCGGCCCGGGTATTCTGCAGAAGGGCTGGTTTCCGGGCCCGAAATCGGCAGTTCAGGGCCGGGCCAAAAACCGACGGTTCCCGGGCCGAACCGGCGGTTCATCATTTTTTTATTATTTTTTATGTTTGTATGAAATTATATGAATTGTGTAGTTGTGTTGAAATTTCGAATGTTGAAACTATTTATATTGTGTTTTTATGTAATTTATAATTAATTGTAATATTTTTTATATCTTTTTTTTTTTTTGAAATTAAATGATTAGTGATTTTAGTGTTAAAATTTCTAAATTTTATAATTTACAAGTGTTGAAATTTTTAAATTACTTAAGTTAATTTAATAACATGCCTTTGACGATGAATTTGAAATACTCTTTTGAGGACTGATTTGTTAAGGTTATCACGTGTGTTAGATGAATTCAAGAAGATAAATGTAGAGGGTGTTCTTCGAGCATAGTTCATGATTTGTATAGGTTTCTTGATGTGATAATCTTCATATTGATGGTTAGAACGAAGTGATTAGTTTGGTGATAATTGTTTTGAATTTTGTATGTAAGAACGAAAAATCGTAGAGATGAACTAATCTAGAACTCGGTTGGAATGTGTTAAAATAACCGAACCAAGTACTGGAATTGATAATCAGAATTGTAGTATGGATTTGTGAGGATTTGAATGAAATTACGAGTGTTTTTTATTTTTTTTTATGTAAAAAGTGCAGAAGGGCCGGTTCCGGGCCGAACCACCGGTTCGTACCGCAGATTAACGGGCCCAGAAAATTTGGCCCGTAACCAGATTAACGGTCCGGATCGGAATCATTGACCAGGGGTTGGTCCGTGCCAGAACCGTCGGTTCCGTTACAATGTGGCAACATTAATTCAAACGCATTTTAAAATGGTGGTCAAATAGATAGACATGATTGATGATCAACTATTCAATGTAGAAGTTATGTAAATTGAAATTGAGAACTTACTTGATTGATCATCATTTTGAAATTATTTTGACTCACGTTGTATGATATTTTTCACTCGTGTACACATGAAAGACTCATAACAGATGGCACAGAACAATAAAATCATCAATATTTACGATAAACAACTCGTGCTACATATGAAGACACGATATGTATCTTGTTATAACTAAAAATTATATCGTTATGTGTACACCGTAACGACTTTAAAAGTTCATATCCTAAGATAATTCAAAATTATTTGTAATATTTTTACCTATAACGGATTTAAGATCGTTATTTATATATAGTAATAATTTCAATCTCGTTATTATATTAAGGATAAAAATGTCATTTGAAATATTAATATATTTTTTCTTTTTATTTTATATTGCTATTTTGGTCAAAGACTATTTAAACAAATGTTTTATATGTGAAGACTATTCTAGTGGTGGAGCAAAAATACCGAAATACCGAAAAATCGTCTTTACCGTACCGAAAATATTGAAATTTACGGTATACCGTAATTTTTGGTACGGTACGGTATGATACCGTACATGATCGGTACAATATCAGTATGAAATTCAAAAGAAAACAGTATTTCAATGTATACCGAAATAACGAACTACCGATAATATTTTATATTTTGTATTTTTCATGGGCTCTATTTATTAGGAGTATTCAAAATCGGATATCCGAATTTTCGGATATCCGGTTATCATAAAATTCGGATAGTAAATATTGATATCCGAATATCCGAAATAAATATCCAAAATAATTTTTTTACTATAAGTTTTTTAACAACAAATTAAATATAGGCTTAATCAATTATTTATCTTAAATAAATAATACTACAATTCCAATTCAAACCAATAAAAATAAATATATTCATATTATTTGCCAAACAAAGTGTATATCATCATGTTATTTAAAAGATAAAAAATACAAATTATAGATTTTTCGGATATTTCCGATATCCGAATATCCAAAAATTTTCAAAAGGCATATCCGATATCCGAATCTGAAAAACGGATATCCGATTTTTGGGTATCCGAATTTTCAGATATCTAAAAGTTCGGATACCCGAAACTTCTAATTTTTGGATTTTCGGAACGAATATCGAATATTGAATATTTTTAACACCCCTACTATTTATTACATCCTTTGAGCCCAATACCCATAACCCCTAACTAAATGATGGATCGCCCACAACCCATAACTAAATTATGGATGGATCTGATATTTTTATCCACCACCATATCATCCGGCCATTATTCTTTTCTCTCTGGCCACCATCTCCCCCGACCACCGAACCACTTATGCCAATTTCTTCTTCGATTTTGGTCGGCGCTCCTCTTCGATCTTGCTCGCCGGTGACACCAAATCTCCTCTTATTTTTTGTATTCGAGCTGCCTTACCTTCTAGACATGCCAATCTATTTTTTGATGCCAAGACTGCAAGTTTGAGGAATATATGTCTTTGCTTGCTTAAATCTTATGTTGCTTACAAAATTGTTCCTTGAAGTTTTGGCTAATAATAGAAAAACCCGTAGCTTTTTAAAAATTGCAAAATTGTTCCTTGAATTTTCAAACAATGGAGGCGATCGTTTTCACTCATCCTTCTTAATTTCTTGTGATCTGTTTTCTTAGTTACTTAGGTTTTATTGTTTTGGGATCATATTTTATAGATATATAACCACTGTGGTTTCACAAGGAGGCAAGATAGTGTCTTAATACATCAAGTTGTGTTTTCTGGTTTAACCCATTTAGACATTATTTTGCTAATTAATTCAAAAGGAAACAATCATGTATAGTTGTCCGGATTAAGTAATTAATCCATTAAGCTCATAAAGTAAAAAAGAACACGGAAAATTTGACAAAAATCCTTATTCAGGTTTGGAATTTGAAAATTAATTTTGAAAGTTTTAATATGATAAACTGATGAATTATTATAGATATAATTTTAAGATATATCTATTTTTCATATATGATTTTTGTGGGTGATTTTTTCTTAAGAAAATCATTTTTTTTATACAAAAGCATGAAAACTTGGAAATTAATTATGATATTTTGAAAAAAAAATCACCCTTAAAATTCATATATATAAAATGTATATTATTTGTTTAGAATAATTTCTACAAGAATTTTTCATTATTCAAATGAATTCATAATTAATTGTTAGGTTCTTAGCTGATAAAATAGATTTTTTTAATGAAAAAATCATTTTTCTAAAAAAAATCACCCCTAAAAATCTTTTAGAATCATATCTACATGAATTTTTCAGTTTTTCAAATCAAAATTTTAATATTAATTTTCAGATATTTTAGAATATCAAAACCCCCTAAAATATCTAATTTAAACAATAGTAAAGTGCTCATTTTTTTATAGTCCAGGGGGTATTTTGTGAAATTAATTAAATCTAGGGGCAAAGTGATCTCCCCAAAGTTTATGGGCTTAGCATTGTTACAGTTTACGAAAGAAACTGAAAGAAATCCCTCTCTCTGTTGGAGAACCTCTCCTGTTTCTCCAACACTAATTTCCCAATCCTAACCCAACACATTCCCCTTCTCGACTTCTGTCAATCCCTAATCCAGCAAAAAGTTCAGGCAGCGGCGCCGCAACGATCTCCGACTCTTTGGTCTTCGACGAGTCAACGTCTCAGGTGGGTTCTTTTCTTTGGCAATCTTCTCTTATAGCTTTCGTCACCATCTGTCGTGGAATCCGTATGGCTAGCTCAGGTTGCCCGTGGCGTAAGTGTATCTTGTATTTGTGAATGTGTGTGTGAGTCTGTAAAATCCTCGTGTCTATGATTTACTCGTGTATATTGTGTTTGTGTTTTGTCTGTATAGTGTTTTTGAGCTGCGTGAGCGAATAAATTATCTTCAACTTCTGCAAATTGATATTCGTGTTTAGTTTATCAGTTTGCTACCAACCAATTGTCAGTGCAATATGCTTATTTTTGTTAAGATTTTCTTGGCTCTATTGTTCAGATTGAAGTTCATTTTTTTGGTTGAAATTACTCGATTGTGAAGCTTTGGGCTTGAGTGATTAAGTATAGATAATCATATACATGTATATGTTATATATACATACATAACATAAGAGTGGATAAACATTCTTGTGCCGTTCTTTTTACTGTGTAATATGCGGCTTGGTTTTGCAGACTATGATGTGGCATTGCCATTTCAAATGCTGATCAGTTTTCTTAGTTACTTAGGTTTTATTGTTTTGGAATCATATTTTGTACATATATAAGCAATGTGTCTTCACGGGGAGGTAGGAGACACATTTATTCTGTTCATAAATAACCTGAATAGTAATTGATAAACACTATGGAAATAACACATTTGAAGCTTCAATAAACTATTATATAAAGTATTCTGATAACCAAACAATAGAACAGTTTCATCTATAAACATTAGTTATACATATGTATATGTGTCCCACTTGTATTGAGCGATGTGACAAGTTATTTTTATCTTTAAAAGTACTTATAGATACATGTCTGAATTTTTACTATTGTGACAAACAGATGGACAAGTCTTGGATGGTGACACAAAAAGCCTTATGTAGATGGAGTTGCAGCATTTATAGATTATGCGGTCCTTAATTTGAAAATCTTAAGGAATATGGTGTAATATCCGCAATTTTCGATTTTCGGTGAATTTCTTTTTTTCGACGGAAGTCCGTTTTGATGACTCGCTCATGACCGTTTCGTCATTCCGAGAATGATTAATTCTGCACTTTTTCTCATCCGAGCTCGTTTCGGTGTCGTTTTGTTCAGTTCCGTGCTTTTTAGCGGTTTTTCCGCACTTGAGTTCGATTCTTGCGAATCTCGTCCAAAACTGTTGTTTCGACTTTCTCGTAAGTTCATTTAATGTTATTATTCATGTTGCGAGCTTTGGCTTGGTGTTTCGATCATGTATCGTGATTTTCGGGCGTTTTGGGCCATTTTCGTAATTTCCCAAAGTTTGGGGTAATTACTTCCCGTTGTCGAATTTCGAGTATTCGGGTGGTCGGAATCGTGTGTTCTCTTAGTGCTCGGATTTGTATTTGCGAGTACTTCGTAACCGTATCTTCGATTCGTACTCAGGTTCGGGTTTCGGGGTCGTTCGGGCCGTCGGAGTTGGTCCCGGCCGAGTCATGGTCGGGCATGCTGGGGCCAGGCCAGCCCTGGCCGAGTAACGTGCGGTAGTGCTCGGCAGTTACGTACGTAATGCCGGTTACGTACGTAAGGCCCTGGCCGGTAACGTCCGTAACGTTTCCGGCATTTCAGTGCCGAAGTTCGCCATGGCCATGGCGATTACGACGTAAGCCATGGCCGATACGACGTAACCTCTACGGCAATACCTATTTAAGGCCTGCAGACGTTTTTCTTCAGCCATTTCTCCTTCTTTTTCTTCCCGTACGCGGCTGTGGGTGTGTATATCATGGAGAGATGTTGTTGGACAATCAATCCATGAAGTTTTGGAGTTCATATCATCAATCATCAATCCTATAACATCCTCCAATCTACTGACCGCCGATTTCCTAGAAATCTAGTTTTGGGGAATTTGGGTATTTTGGTTGTTTTCGTCCGATTAATCCGATTTAACTTAGGATTATGATGGATTGATGATTATTTAGATGTGTTATATCATTTCTTTTGTTATTCCATGGTTGGATCGTATCGATTCGTTATTTGGGTCGAGTTCTTGACCGACGCCTTGAAGGTGTCCGGTAAAATGTCTTAGAGGGGTTTTCGGGCGTTCTACGATTATTCTTGATCGTATGATCGTTGATTTATTCATTATATGTTGTTAGGGTCGAGTTTCTTGCGAAGAAACCGAGTTGAACCCTTCCGTTCGTTGTCGTCTTCCTTTTCGATAGCATCGGGCGTTTCGAAGCTTCCCGGTTGAGCCGTGTTCGTCGGAATACTCGCATTCCGATTTCGAGGCAAGTACCTTGTCCATATAATTCTTGTTTTATGAATATGATAATTAGTGATCGTATCTATGTGTTTATTTTATCGTTTGATTTGAACTTTCAAAAGATTCGGTTTAGCCCTGTTAAAGGCTTGCTTTCAAAACGCATGTGTTTTGTGAATGGTGTGGTTTGAGAATGACTATGTGAACTCTATGGATATGTTTGGTGTTGATGTTGCACTTGGTATTGCGTGTGGACGTATATTATTTCATTTCGGTGCGTTGTGGTTTGACGTGGTGTTTGACTAAGTGTTGATGCCTCTGGATGAATTATTTGGATATCTTTGTTGCATTGTGATATGTGTGTGATTATGTGAATGTGGGCGGGGCCTACGGTGGCACATGGCATGTGATCATGTGGCCAGGATGCAACAAGCGATTGATCCAACCGTGAGAGCCTAAGGAAAACTACGGTGGCACATGGCATGTGATCATGTGGCCAGGATGCAACAAGTGATTGATCCAACCGTGAGCGCCAAAGTTAATCTACGGTGGCACATGGCATGCGATCATGTGGCCAGGATGCAACAAGTGATTGATCCAACCGTGAGATGTTGTGATTTGTTTAGCTAGCCTGTGCGGGAGGGTCCTTAGAGGCCTCGTGCGGGAATCTATGATATGACTCTATTCCCAAGGCGATGCATGTGTTGTGATTTGTTTAGCTAGCCAGCTCGGGAGGGTCCTTCGAGGCCTCAGGCGGGATCAATGGTATTACCCTGTTCCCAAGGCGATGATTGTGCATGATTACGTTGTGTTGATTTTATATCCGTCGAGGACACGTGATGTTGGGCTCTGGCCCTGTGAATTGTTGTCGGTTTTCTATTTGCGAAAATAAAACCTTTGGGCTGTGACCCTGTTGATTTTGGAAAGAGAAGGATTTGATAATCCTAAATTGTTTTCTATTAAAACTCTCGATGGCATTTTAAACCGTTTTATAAATTGTTTTCCCTTGATTGTGATCTTTCGGTTTTGAAATGTTTTACCCAAACTCATGCCTCGGGAAGTACTTTTCGTTACTTTAGATTTTTGAGGATTCCTGGTTATCGTTATTCGTGGAACTTGAATTATATGGCTCGTATTTGCACTTTGTATTTGCACTAGCAAAACAGTGGAGTTTTGCTAACCCCCGAGTATTTGGGGGGTGGATGTCTGTATTGCATTCAGGTTTTGGAGCAGAGCACAGGGTCGGCATGAAGGATGATGAAAGATGAACGATACTTATCACACGAGGATCCGTTGATGTCGTATTGGTCTAGTTGTATTTTCTTTTCCGCTGCAGTATCTTTTCCCCGTTGTACGGGAGTTTATTGTATTTTGACCCCTGCGTGGGTATGTATTTGGAATTGAGTTGTATGTTATTTTTGAAAGACCAAATCGGTCTACTGAGTCATTTTAGCCTTAATGGCGATGTTTAGATGTTTGATTTTAGTTATCAGCCTGGTAGATCCTTGAGGAGAGGGTCTACGGCGTGTAATATCCCTGAGTGGATTGGGGGTGTTACATATGGACCCTCTAAAAACTAGAGAAAGAATAAAAATTCCATGTCCGTGTACCAGATGTCTAAACCACATTTCTCTTCATGTGGAGGTGGTAGATCATCACTTATTCAGATATGGAATAGATCAAAACTATACCAACTGGATTAAGCATAGAGAAAAAGAGGACCCACCAAAACGTGTGCTTTTTGAAGACAACTATGCAATGCACACAAGAGACTTTGTTGCATCCACGAATTTCACAATAGGAATTCCAAAAGATGCAGTTGAAACAGTAGAGATGGTTGAAGCTACAGAAGAAAATTTCACTGAGGACCTTGACAAATTTCAAAAACTAATTGAGGATGCTGAGAAGCCACTTTATGAAGGGTGTCCTGACTTCACAAAGTTGTCTGCAATTGTACAACTCCTCAATTTGAAGAGTAAGTTTGGAGTTTCAGATAAGTGCTTTACTGAAACACTAGTTTTGTTAAAGAAGATGCTGCCTAAAGGTAACGAAATGTTCAGGGTATACAAAGATACATGCATGTATCAACAACTGCATTCTTTACAGAAATGAGTATAAAGACGTGAAACAATGTCCCACTTGCGGAAAATCAAGATGGAAGATGGATGAGGGAAAAAATATTTTTTATTTTTTTTAAGAAAAAAAAGAAAAAGCGTCCTGTGTGGACGGGGGGTTGAGGCGGGACCCACCAACCTGTAGATAAGAAGAAATCAAGAAATACAAAGAATCAGCCCCCAATTATGACCAAATATGGGCCATAATTCGGGTCCAAACTGTAACACCCCCAGAGCCATCTTGGAATATTACAGCGCCGTGGGCCCCGAGATGGAACCCACAAGGCTGAAGGAAATTTTCGCAAACATTTACAAACCTCCAAGAGGCTAACGACGGTATTATCTATTTAAAACATTCGAAGACTTTATAAAACTCGTTTATCAAGACCGTCGTAAAATCTCATTTGAAACCACAAGGCCCAAAATGCCAAAACTCAACAGTTTAAAAACATACGTTAAGCTATCGCTTACACGTACCGACAGAATAGATTTAGAAAACGATCTCCAAAGTAACCTAAGTTACCAGATACCAATAGGTAAAAATACTCACGCAGCGGAAAAGACAAACGATTAAAAATACTCTAGCAGCGGAATACAACAACTGATCAGGAAACTCAACACACGATTACATGACCTAGCCAGTATCCTCCGGGAAGCTCATCTCTCCACGACCGCTACAAGCTTGATAATCCAAGAACCTAAAAAGAAAGCCCACGACGGGGTCAGCCATAATATCCAACAATGATAACCATCACATCACGTCAATAATTACACATCAATGGAAATACTAAGTAAGAATACGACCAATGTAATCTTACTGTCGTAACTTTACGAAAATCCACGATTCGTATCCTTAACAACCCAATAAGATAATACCGAAATATCTGTACGGTATCTCAACAATACCCAAGGTTCTCAAAACATTGTCATAACTCGCGATACGGAAATTATACCAACTCTGGCCAATTCAATCCATCGGATAACGTCGACAATTCTAATACGATAATCGATTGTCCATCAAAGACAAGTATCAAGGAAATACGGAACATAACTCAAGATACGAAATACCATTACCATCACGTCAGTCTAATCCGAGATCAGATCAATACGACATACGGACATGGTCCTAACACAAGACCTACAAATGCATACTCATATGACAACGTCAATATGATCACAACAATAACGACAATGTATACTTATGGCAAACTCATAATATACATATGCACAATAACAACAACACATATGGTAATCCAACGATCCAGCGCACACAACTATAGATTCCCATGATGATCCCGTCAGACCAACGCATGGTGGCATTACTTGTCCAGCGATCCAGCGCACACAGGTATAGATTCCCATGATGATCCCGTCAGACCAACGCATGGTGGACATACGACAACAATGCACGACTGCATAAGACAATAGTACACAATACACGACAACAAAGATACATGAATGTATCACAACATGATCGACACAAATCACAGAAATGATTAAAATACTTGCTCCGAGTCTTTCGAGAGCAATCTCGATATCTAAACCATCACCAACCATTATTCTGAATAATCGACGATCCAAAATGTCACGGACGGTAGATAATTCACGTCTTCGTCTATACCACAATGTATCTTCGATACCAAGTATATCAACAATAAATGCAAATCATATACCTTATGATTTAGTTCCCAAAAATCGAATACAACCTATAATCCCAAATCCCCTGTGATTACGATTATAATCATTGCTATACGAATTATAAACGAATGAAACGGAAATCATTCATTAAATACTATAAACTGAGCAAGTAATAACTTGCCTTGATACCGATACAACGATGATGAAGCCTTCACTAATCTCATTGTCTTCGTCTACTAGCTCCTCGGCCCTGACCAACGCCATTCACGAACATTCTCGAACACGACCGCAACATACGGTTATAAACACCGATCAATAATCTCAACCTATTACAATAATCGATAAACAACAAGTTCGACAAGCAATCAACAATCGATAAAACCAATTCACAAACCCAACGGCTCAACAATATCTCGGTTAACCACAAGTCTGATCAAACCAACTTAAACGATCACGAATTTAGAACCACAATACGAAAATACTGCACTTTCTGCCTTCTTAGCGCACGTTAATCACCTAACGTAGCGTGCGCTAAGTTGCTCCCGTTAGCATGCGCTAGCCAGTAAGCTTAGCGTGCGCTAATGCTGTACAGATGCATGTTTTTCAGATACCGATCAACATAAGGCGATTCCAAGAACACTAAGTGATTCTAAACCATGTTCATAGCTATCAAAACAAAAAAATCCGATCTCCTTTAACATATAAACAATCATCCAACTTATAATCCAAGTTCTATATCCATATATCATCTTCCTTAATATCAATACATAAAACATCAAGAACGTAACAACACTTCTTTAATCTATCATTATAGAGATTAATCATCAACAATAATATCAACATCCGCAAAGGAGAAGAAAGATTCACCAACTTATCTCAGAAAATGAACTACATAATTCAAACCACACGAATCATATTAATATCATCATACTCCGGTAATCCATCTCATAATCATGCTTGTCAACTTGTTTATGTAATAATCATCAACTCAAGAACATCAACATTCAATCCAAAACGAAATCCAAAGATGAAGAGTGATTACCTTTATAAAGGAATGGATTGATTTCCAAGGTTGAATCCATTTCCAAGAATCATCAATGATTTCAAGAACAAAGCTTTAATCCATGATTTCCATCTTTAATCTTGTTAAAGAGGATCATCCCTAAGTGTTTAGGAACTTCAAATGTCCTCCCAAGGTTCTCTCTATCGGGTGAAAGGAAAGAAATGGACGAAATGCTTCATAACACCCTTTTGTCCCTTTTTATAAAGTATATTACTAGCGTGCGCTAAACCTTATGTTTAGCGTGCGCTACGGCCTTAGTGTGCGCTAACTGACTTTGTTAGCGTGCGCTATCGCAGTCCAGAGGCTACTGTCTGGCTACGTACATGAGCTTACGTACGTAATGCCCATGCATTAGCGTACGTAACTTACACTGTCTAGCGTACGCAAGTCCTTGCTTTTAGCGTGCGCTAATATCAGTTGACTCGTTTGTCTGTATGCTCCGAAGATTGGTCCACACGCCGAAAGTGCTGACGAGGATAAGATTCCTTTTTTGTCCGATATACAGTTAGCGTGCGCTAATCAACATGTATTAGCATGCGCTAACACTACATTACAACATCCGTTGACTTATCAGAACATGCGCCGAAAGTGGCCTGGTTCACACGTAGATTCCCTCTGAGCTGTTCTTCACTAGCGTACGCTAAGTTATGTCCGTAGCGTGCCCTAAACATGCATGATAGTGTGCGCTACTCATGATTATTAGCGTGCGCTAATAATGTTACACTTAGCCATTTTCAGCTATTCTTGTCCAACGTCTCAACATACAGAATACTAACATACGGCATACTGAATACATATACTTCTTACATCCAATTGTCGACCAAGTACGACAATTATACCAATACAGATGTCTCGGTCCTTCAATTATTTTACCCATACTGTACAGATTCCACGCTGTACAACATAACTCGGATAAAATAATATTAAACAACAGTAGTAGAAATTCCGGATATTACATACTACACCACTTAAAATAAGTTTCGCCCTCAAAACTTGCAAGCCGTCATAGAAAAACAACCAAACCATTCAACCAAAATATTCCAAAACCATCACGACAACGATCAATCATCATTATTACCGAATAACCAAAATAGCATACTTATATATGCGCCAAGTCGACGATCTCCTGAGATACTAGCAAGTGACCTCACTGTAAAGTCTCAATACACTTTACAATCACAATTCCATGAATCTCAACAAAATATATCATCTTCGGATGAAATGATCTATCCGTGCTAAATCTCATCTGCCTGATTATACAGTCAAGTCCCAATTAAGATACAATCAATAATGCGCGATACATCTGAGAAAGAACTGCTCAACACAACGACACCAATCCCGAAACATCGACACAAAATCCGAACGCTTAGGTGATCACTAGCAATGATCAAGCATTAAATTAACCGAGAATATCATCGACATGATAAACTCTAATACGACCAATCCAAAGGTCAAAACGCAACCGAGAATATCATCAACATGATAAACTCCAATACGGTCAACACAGAACCACAGAAATAGATATACGAAAGAGTAACATTCTCAAAACGACAATTCAATCACGTACATTAGATCTCAATAAACATACCCGACTGGCGAACATACTCCTCGGCATACGAACAACCAATCACAACCCGACGAACATATCCAATCATACATGGAGTGGGAATGACCACTCAATTTTCAAAACAACCAGCATGGGGTTACCATCCCCAAATCTACACTTACAAAGGAATCATTCAAAAGTCACTATGGTAGAGTTGTGCTACTACCATACCAATGGAATCACATAGTACATATGTCCTGGTTTCATAAAATCCAAAGGTCCAAAATCATATCCTGTACTCGAATCTACAATATGCAGCATATTCCTCTTATTTGATCAATCAACCGATCATCTCTGGATAACCAACTACCATACTGAAGTTCAAATCTTTATTCATCGTTCCATACTGATGTCTCATCCAGTTTGTGAGTCACACTCGTAACTTCACCATGATATGCATTATGCACTAAATGTGTATGCATATCAATCACATTTTTCAAAACTAGTTGAAATCATATAGTCTTGTCAAGAAGACAAATTTTCAAAAGTTCTTTCAAAAATTTCAAAACTCAAAACATAACTTTTCGTAAGATCACGAAATCAATTTTCGAAAAATTAACTGGCTCGCTAATGCCAAGTATTCAATAACAGTGTCCTCCGAATCCACACGATTTCGAAGTTTTAAAATGAAAACTATGCAAATGATTGACCACATCCGTACTCCTATATACCAATTCGGTTCGTCACCAATATCCACTGATATTCCATCGGAAAACCACACGATAGAGTTCCAAAATCTCAGTATATAAATTCCGACCAAAACTCCTATTCCACATATGACTCGCAACGTCGACCATTTTCCATCCTGGATCACCTCAAATATGCTATGACAAAACATTGAAACAAATCATCACAGCGAAAGACTTCCCGAGAAGTTTCATTTGAACAAGTAAACCAAAACTCCGAAAGGCAGAAACGAAATAGGTAAATGATTGATAAAGTGTTTTACAAGTCTCGGGAGTTTTAAGAAAACAGAAAAGCCGTTTGAAACATTAGGGTCTCGGCCCGTATCTCGTTCCGCATTACAAGAAATTTAAAAAGTAGAAAACCCTTTTTCGGACCCCAAGTCCTGAGTTATAAAACCATTTCAAAATCGATTGGGTCTCAGCCCAAAAATCATTTTCCGTAAAACATCCGTAAAACATTCATTTTGAAAAGTATCATTTTCAAATGCTCAAAATCAGTTTCATGTACCACAAAATGAACTATCATGACTACATGTTCTTCTCAACCATGCACAACATTTCTCCCAAAGGCACAATTATGTTCCGAAATCTAACCGATATATTGATTCCCAAAATCATAGTTTCTCAAGATCATCAATCCTGTCTCACTCTGTCACTTTACACTGTAATGCACAATATTCTGCTGAATCTCAAAGTATATCAACTTAGAACGGCGATAAATCTCGATGAAATTCAAAAATCCAAATACTTACAGATCGTGAAGCCGAAGATTCCCCGTGATACTGGCACATGTCTCGACTCAAGAAAATACTCGACACAGATATTTTCAAAACACATATTTTGCAAACTCAGTTCAACTCGAGAACACAACACAGCTCTATCTGAAGAAACACGTTAACATCATTTGGAGAAGTTTACAACAACTCCAGTAATACACTGGTAAATCACATCACGCACAAGCCCGAGTGAACAACAAAAAATCACGGCTCTAATATTAGTCAATCGACAACTCGAATGACGCGATAAAAACACGACCCAACTCGACCCGACTGCCTAGGTTTTCACAACCTAAGCTCCGATACCATATTCTGTAACACCCCCAGAGCCATCTAGGAATATTACAGCGCCGTGGGCCCCGAGATGGAACCCACAAGGCTGAAGGAAATTTTCGCAAACATTTACAAATGTCCAAGAGGCTAACGACGATATTATCTATTTAAAACATTCGAAGACTTTATAAAACTCATTTATCAAGACCGTCGTAAAATCTCATTTGAAACCACAAGGCCCGAAATGCCAAAACTCAACAGTTTAAAAACATACGTTAAGCTATCGCTTACACGTACCGACAGAATAGATTTAGAAAACGATCTCCAAAGTAACCTAAGTTACCAGATACCAATAGGTCATTTTAAAAATACTCACGCAGCGGAAAAGACAAACGATTAAAAATACTCTAGCAGCGGAATATAACAACTGATCAGGAAACTCAACACACGATTACATGCCCTAGCCAGTATCCTCCGGTAAGATCATCTCTCCACGACCGCTACAAGCTTGATAATCCAAGAACCTAAAAAGAAAGCCCACGACGGGGTCAGCCATAATATCCAACAATGATAACCATCACATCACGTCAATAATTACATATCAATGGAAATACTAAGTAAGAATACGACCAATGTAATCTTACTGTCGTAACTTTACGAAAATCCACGATTCGTATCCTTAACAACACAATAAGATAATACCGAAATATCTGTATGGTATCTCAACAATACCCAAGGTTCTCAAAACATTATCATAACTCGCGATACGGAAATTATACCAACTCTGGCCAATTCAATCCATCGGATAACGTCAACAATTCCAATACGATAATCGATTGTCCATCAAAGACAAGTATCAACGAAATACGGAACATACCTCAAGATACGAAATACCTTTACCATCACGTCAGTCTAATCCGAGATCAGATCAATACGACATACGGACATGGTCCTAACACAAGACCTACAAATGAATACTCATATGACAACATCAATATGATCACAACAATAACGACAATGTATACTTATGGCAAACTCATAATATACATATGCACAATAACAACAACACATATGGTAATCCAACGATCCAGCGCACACAACTATAGATTCCCATGATGATCCCGTCGGACCAACGCATGGTGGCATTACTTGTCCAGCGATCCAGCGCACACAGCTATAGATTCCCATGATGATCCCGTCAGACCAACGCATGGTGGACATATGACAACAATGCACGACTGCACAAGACAATAGTACACAATACACGACAACAAAGATACATGAATGTATCACAACATGATCGACACAAATGACAGAAATGATTAAAATACTTGCTCCAAGTCTTTCGAGAGCAATCTCGATATCTAAACCATCACCAACCATTTTTCTGAATATTCGACGATCCAAAATGTCACGGACGGTAGATAATTCACGTCTTCGTCTCTACCACAATGTATCTTCGATACCACGTATACCAACAATAAATGCAAATCATATACCTTATGATTTAATTCCCAAAACTCGAATACAACCTATAATCCCAAATCCCCTGTGATTACGATTATAATCATTGCTATACGAATTATAAACGAATGAAACGGAAATCATTCATTAAATACTATTAACTGAGCAAGTAATAACTTGCCTTGATACCGATACAATGATGATGAAGCCATCACTAATCTCATTGTCTTCGTCTACTAGCTCCTCGGCCCTGACCAACGCCATTCACGAACATTCTCGAACACGACCGCAACATACGGTTATAAACACCGATCAATAATCTCAATCTATTGCAATAATCGATAAACAACAAGTTCGACAATCAATCAACAATCGATAAAACCAATTCACAAACCCAACGGCTCAACAATATCTCGGTTAACCACAAGTCTGATCAAACCAACTTAAACGATCACGAATATAGAACCACAATATGAAAATACTGCACTTTCTGCCTTCTTAGCGCACGTTAATCACCTAACGTAGCGTGCGCTAAGTTGCTCCCGTTAGCGTGCGCTAGCCAGTAAGCTTAGCGTGCGCTAATGCTGTACAGATGCATGTTTTTCAGATACCGATCAACATAAGGCGATTCCAAGAACACTAAGTGATTCTAAACCATGTTCATAGCTATCAAAACAAAGAAATCCGATCTCCTTTAACATATAAACAATCATCCAACTTATAATCCAAGTTCTATATCCATATATCATCTTCCTTAATATCAATACATAAAACATCAAGAACGTAACAACACTTCTTTAATCTATCATTATAGAGATTAATCATCAATAATGATATCAACATCCGCAAAGGAGAATAAAGATTCACCAACTTATCTAAAAAAACGAACTACATAATTCAAACCACACGAATCATATTAATATCATCATACTCCGGTAATCCATCTCATAATCATGCTTGTCAACTTGTTTATGTAATAATCATCAACTCAAGAACATCAACATTCAATCCAAAATGAAATCCAAAGATGAAGAGTGATTACCTTTATAAAGGAATGGATTGATTTCCAAGGTTGAATCCATTTCCAAGAATCATCAATGATTTCAAGAACAAAGCTTTAATCCATGATTTCCATCTTTAATCTTGTTAAAGAGGATCATCCCTAAGTGTTTAGGAACTTCAAATGTCCTCCCAAGGTTCTCTCTATCGGGTGAAAGGAAAGAAATGGACGAAATGCTTCATAACACCCTTTTGTCCCTTTTTATAAAGTATATTACTAGCGTGCGCTAAACCTTATGTTTAGCGTGCGCTACGGCCTTAGTGTGCGCTAACTGACTTTGTTAGCGTGCGCTATCGCAGTCCAGAGGCTACTGTCTGGCTTCGTACATGAGCTTACGTACGTAATGCCCATGCATTAGCGTACGTAACTTACATGGTCTAGCGTACGCAAGTCCTTGAATTTAGCGTGCGCTAATATCAGTTGACTCGTTTGTCTGTATGCTCCGAAGATTGGTCCACACGCCGAAAGTGCTGACGAGGATAAGATTCCTTTTTTGTCCGATATACAGTTAGCGTGCGCTAATCAACATGTATTAGCATGCGCTAACACTACACTACAACATCCGTTGACTTATCAGAACATGCGCCGAAAGTGGCCTGGTTCACACGTAGATTCCCTCTGAGCTGTTCTTCACTAGCGTACGCTAAGTTATGTCCATAGCATGCGCTAAACCTGCACGATAGTGTGCGCTACTCGTGATTATTAGCGTGCGCTAATAATGTTACACTTAGCCATTTTCAGCTATTCTTGTCCAACGTCTCAACATACAGAATACGAACATACGGCATACTGAATACATATACTTCTTACATCCAATTGTCGACCAAGTACGACAATTATACCAATACAGATGTCTCGGTCCTTCAATTATTTTACCCATACTGTACAGATTCCACGCTGTACAACATAACTCGGATAAAATAATATTAAACAACAGTAGTAGAAATTCCGGATATTACATACTACACCACTTAAAATAAGTCTCGTCCTCGAAACTTGCAAGCCGTCATAGAAAAACAACCAAACCATTCAACCAAAATATTCCAAAACCATCACGACAACGATCAATCATCATTATTACCGAATAACCAAAATAGCATACTTATATATGCGCCAAGTCGACGATCTCCTGAGATACTAGCAAGTGACCTCACTGTAAAGTCTCAATACACTTTACAATCACAATTCCATGAATCTCAACAAAATATATCATCTTTGGATGAAATGATCTATCCGTGCTAAATCTCATATGCCTGATTATACAGTCAAGTCCCAATTAAGATACAATCAATAATGCGCGATACATCTGAGAAAGAACTGCTCAACACAACGACACCAATCCTAAAACATCGACACAAAATCCGAACGCTCAGGTGATCACTAGCAATGATCAACCAATAAATTAACCGAGAATATCATCGACATGATAAACTCTAATACGACCAATCCAAAGGTCAAAACGCAACCGAGAATATCATCAACATGATAAACTCTAATACGGTCAACACAGAACCACAGAAATAGATATACGAAAGAGTAACATTCTCAAAACGACAATTCAATCACGTACAGTAGATCTCAATAAACATACCCGACTGGCGAACATACTCCTCGGCATACGAACAACCAATCACAACCCGACGATCATATCCAATCATACATGGAGTGGGAACGACCACTCAATTTTCAAAACAACCAGCATGGGGTTACCATCCCCAAATCTACACTTACAAAGGAATCATTCAAAAGTCACTATGGTAGAGTTGTGCTACTACCATACCAATGGAATCACATAGTACATATGTCCTGGTTTCATAAAATCCAAAGGTCCAAAATCATATCCTGTACTCGAATCTACAATATGCAGCATATTCCTCTTATTTGATCAATCAACCGATCATCTCTGGATAACCAACTACCATACTGAAGTTCAAATCTTTATTCATCGTTCCATACTGATGTCTCATCCAGTTTGTGAGTCACACTCGTAACTTCACCATGATATGCATTATGCACTAAATGCGTATGCATATCAATCACATTTTTCAAAACTAGTTGAAATCATATAGTCTTGTCAAGAAGACAAATTTTCAAAAATTCTTTCAAAAATTTCAAAACTCAAAACATAACTTTTCGTAAGATCACGAAATCAATTTTTGAAAAATTAACTGGCTCGCTAATGCCAAGTATTCAATAATAGTGTCCTCCGAATCCACACGATTTCAAAGTTTTAAAATGAAAACTATGCAAATGATTGACCACATCCGTACTCCTATATACCAATTGGGTTCGTCACCAATATCCACTGACATTCCATCGGAAAACCACACGATAGAGTTCCAAAATATCAGTATATAAATTCCGACCAAAACTCATATTCCACATATGACTCGCAACGTCGACCATTTTCTATCCTGGATCACCTCAAATATGCTATGACAAAACATTGAAACAAATCATCACAGCGAAAGACTTCCCGAGAAGTTTCATTTGAACAAGTAAACCAAAACTCCGAAAGGCAGAAACGAAATAGGTAAATGATTGATAAAGTGTTTTACAAGTCTCGGGAGTTTTAAGAAAACAGAAAAGCCGTTTGAAACATTAGGGTCTCGGCCCGTATCTCGTTCCGCATTACAAGAAATTTAAAAAGTAGAAAACCCTTTTTCGGACCCCAAGTCCTGAGTTATAAAACCATTTCAAAATCGATTGGGTCTCAGCCCAAAAATCATTTTCCGTAAAACATCCGTAAAACATTCATTTTGAAAAGTATCATTTTCAAATGCTCAAAAACAGTTTCATGTACCACAAAATGATCTATCATGACTACATGTTCTTCTCAACCATGCACAACATTTCTCCCAAAGGCACAATTCTGTTCCGAAATCTAACCGATATATTGATTCCCAAAATCATAGTTTCTCAAGATCATCAATCCTGTCTCACTCTGTCACTTTATACTGTAATGCACAATATTCTGCTGAATCTCAAAGTATATCAACTTAGAACGGCGATAAATCTCGATGAAATTCGAAAATCCAAATACTTACAAATCGTGAAGCCGACGATTCCCCGTGATACTGGCACATGTCTCGACTCAAGAAAATACTCGACACAGATATTTTCAAAACACACATTTTGCAAACTCAGTTCAACTCGAGAACACAACACAACTCTATCTGAAGAAACACGTTAACATCATTTGGAGAAGTTTACAACAACTCCAGTAATACACTGGTAAATCACATCACGCACAAGCCCGAGTGAACAACAAAAAATCACGGCTCTAATATTAGTCAATCGACAACTCGAATGACGCGATAGAAACACGACCCAACTCGACCCGACTGCCTAGGTTGTCACAACCTAAGCTCCGATACCATATTCTGTAACACCCCCAGAGCCATCTAGGAATATTACAGCGCCGTGGGCCCCGAGATGGAACCCACAAGGCTGAAGGAAATTTTCGCAAACATTTACAAATGTCCAAGAGGCTAACGACGATATTATCTATTTAAAACATTCGAAGACTTTATAAAACTCATTTATCAAGACCGTCGTAAAATCTCATTTGAAACCACAAGGCCCGAAATGCCAAAACTCAACAGTTTAAAAACATACGTTAAGCTATCGCTTACACGTACCGACAGAATAGATTTAGAAAACGATCTCCAAAGTAACCTAAGTTACCAGATACCAATAGGTCATTTTAAAAATACTCACGCAGCGGAAAAGACAAACGATTAAAAATACTCTAGCAGCGGAATATAACAACTGATCAGGAAACTCAACACACGATTACATGCCCTAGCCAGTATCCTCCGGTAAGCTCATCTCTCCACGACCGCTACAAGCTTGATAATCCAAGAACCTAAAAAGAAAGCCCACGACGGGGTCAGCCATAATATCCAACAATGATAACCATCACATCACGTCAATAATTACATATCAATGGAAATACTAAGTAAGAATACGACCAATGTAATCTTACTGTCGTAACTTTACGAAAATCCACGATTCGTATCCTTAACAACACAATAAGATAATACCGAAATATCTGTATGGTATCTCAACAATACCCAAGGTTCTCAAAACATTATCATAACTCGCGATACAGAAATTATACCAACTCTGGCCAATTCAATCCATCGGATAACGTCAACAATTCCAATACGATAATCGATTGTCCATCAAAGACAAATATCAAGGAAATACGGAACATACCTCAAGTTACGAAATACCATTACCATCACGTCAGTCTAATCCGAGATCAGATCAATACGACATACGGACATGGTCCTAACACAAGACCTACAAATGCATACTCATATGACAACATCAATATGATCACAACAATAACGACAATGTATACTTATGGCAAACTCATAATATACATATGCACAATAACAACAACACATATGGTAATCCAAAGATCCAGCGCACACAGCTATAGATTCCCATGATGATCCCGTCGGACCAACGCATGGTGGCATTACTTGTCCAGCGATCCAGCGCACACAGCTATAGATTCCCATGATGATCCCGTCAGACCAACGCATGGTGGACATATGACAACAATGCACGACTGCACAAGACAATAGTACACAATACACGACAACAAAGATACATGAATGTATCACAACATGATCGACACAAATAAAAGAAATGATTAAAATACTTGCTCCAAGTCTTTCGAGAGCAATCTCGATATCTAAACCATCACCAACCATTTTTCTGAATATTCGACGATCCAAAATTTCACGGACGGTAGATAATTCACGTCTTCGTCTCTACCACAACGTATCTTCGATACCACATATACCAACAATAAATGCAAATCATATGCCTTATGATTTAATTCCCAAAACTCGAATACAGCCTATAATCCCAAATCCCCTGTGATTACGATTATAATCATTGCTATACGAATTATAAACGAATGAAACGGAAATCATTCATTAAATACTATTAACTGAGCAAGTAATAACTTGCATTGATACCGATACAACGATGATGAAGCCGTCACTAATCTCATTATCTTCGTCTACTAGCTCCTCGGCCCTGACCAACGCCATTCACGAACATTCTCGAACACGACCGCAACATACGGTTATAAACACCGATCAATAATCTCAATCTATTGCAATAATCGATAAACAACAAGTTCGACAATCAATCAACAATCGATAAAACCAATTCACAAACCCAACGGCTCAACAATATCCCGGTTAACCACAAGTCTGATCAAACCAACTTAAACGATCACGAATATAGAACCACAATATGAAAATACTGCACTTTCTGCCTTCTTAGCGCACGTTAATCACCTAACGTAGCGTGCGCTAAGTTGCTCCCGTTAGCGTGCGCTAGCCAGTAAGCTTAGCGTGCGCTAATGCTGTACAGATGCATGTTTTTCAGATACCGATCAACATAAGGCGATTCCAAGAACACTAAGTGATTCTAAACCATGTTCATAGCTATCAAAACAAAGAAATCCGATCTCCTTTAACATATAAACAATCATCCAACTTATAATCCAAGTTCTATATCCATATATCATCTTCCTTAATATCAATACATAAAACATCAAGAACGTAACAACACTTCTTTAATCTATCATTATAGAGATTAATCATCAACAATGATATCAACATCCGCAAAGGAGAATAAAGATTCACCAACTTATCTAAAAAAACGAACTACATAATTCAAACCACATGAATCATATCATCATACTCCGGTAATCCATCTCATAATCATGCTTGTCAACTTGTTTATGTAATAATCATCAACTCAAGAACATCAACATTCAATCCAAAATGAAATCCAAAGATGAAGAGTGATTACCTTTGTAAAGGAATGGATTGATTTCCAAGGTTGAATCCATTTCCAAGAATCATCAATGATTTCAAGAACAAAGCTTTAATCCATGATTTCCATCTTTAATCTTGTTAAAGAGGATCATCCCTAAGTGTTTAGGAACTTCAAATGTCCTCCCAAGGTTCTCTCTATCGGGTGAAAGGAAAGAAATGGACGAAATGCTTCATAACACCCTTTTGTCCCTTTTTATAAAGTATATTACTAGCGTGCGCTAAACCTTATGTTTAGCGTGCGCTACGGCCTTAGTGTGCGCTAACTGACTTTGTTAGCGTGCGCTATCGCAGTCCAGAGGCTACTGTCTGGCTTCGTACATGAGCTTACGTACGTAATGCCCATGCATTAGCGTACGTAACTTACACTGTCTAGCGTATGCAAGTCCTTGCATTTAGCGTGCGCTAATATCAGTTGACTCGTTTGTCTGTATGCTCCGAAGATTGGTCCACACGCCGAAAGTGCTGACGAGGATAAGATTCCTTTTCTGTCCGATATACAATTAGCGTGCGCTAATCAACATCTATTAGCATGCGCTAACACTACACTACAACATCCGTTGACTTATCAGAACATGCGCCGAAAGTGGCCTGGTTCACACGTAGATTCCCTCTGAGCTGTTCTTCACTAGTGTACGCTCGTGTGCTAAACCTGCACGATAGCGTGCGCTACTCGTGATTATTAGCGTGCGCTAATAATGTTACACTTAGCCATTTTCAGCTATTCTTGTCCAACGTCTCAACATACAAAATACGAACATACGGCATACTGAATACATATACTTCTTACATCTAATTGTCGACCAAGTACGACAATTATACCAATACAGATGTCTCGGTTCTTCAATTATTTTACCCATACTGTACAGATTCCATGCTGCACAACATAACTCGGATAAAATAATATTAAACAACAGTAGTAGAAATTCTGGATATTACACAAACATCGAAGAAATCTACAGCCCGCTAAAGAAATACAAAGTGCACCACAAACCGTGGGCTAATGTGCGGACCCGTAGCTAAAATAACTCAACTCCGAATTATGACCAAAAAAAGGGCCATAATCCGGAACCTAAAATCTAAAATGCCTACGGCCCGCTAGATCAATACAAGGTGCACCACTAAAACTGTGGGCTAATGTGCGGACCAATAGGCTAGCAAGCAATCAATAAAATAAAAACCTATCAAAATCTAAAAGACGGATAACCAAGCTGATCCATCCGTATAAGGGAGAGAAGAAATCGAGGAGCAGTATCGTAAGTATAAGTCTGAATGTCGAGGGATGACATGCCGAGCTCAGAAAGATAGTCGGCCGGCATGTTGCCCTCCCGGAAAATGTGAGTGACTCTGAACTGAATATCTCTGAGAATGTGTCGGATACGCATAAGAGTGTGACGAACCTGCCAAGAGCCCCAATGGTCAGATGATAGCAGGGTCACCACACAAGCATCATCAAGCTCAATCCAAACATGTCTCGATCTCTGGGAAGCTAGAATCAATCCAATCGCCAATGCCTGGACCTTAGCATCAAAACTCGAAGAGGCCTGAAAAGAGGAATGGAAAGCAAGAAGGAGCTCTCCGTTGTGATCTCTAATCAGACCTCTCCCACCCGCAATCTGTGTGTATCTATCGAACGAACCATCCGTGTTCAGCTTGATCCAAGGGGTCTCAGGTCGAAGCCAAACCACTGGGACGGGGCGACGAGTCTGAGCGGGGGAAGATGTAGCTCGCTGGAAATAATCAGGCGGTGAGCAACCCACCCATAACTCAGATGAAATAAGCCCGGTATAAGCCAATAAAGCAACATGGCGCTCTACCTGCACAATAACATGAGACGAAAGAAAAGTAACCGCCCTATGATTTGCACTATTCCTTTCTGTCCAGATGAACCAAAGGATCAGACAAGGAATAATGAAAGTCGCGTGCCTAAAGTGTGTGCCGTGTGCAAAAAAACTCAGGAGCTCAAAGATATTCTGAGTATGGGGTAGGGATAAATGTGTCCATGTGCCAAAACTCCCACACGTCACGAGCCACATCACTCTCCAAGAAAAGGTGGGCAATGGTCTGGGTAAGGGTATGCGAGCAGCACCAACATCTAGAAGCCAGTGAAATGCCCCTCCTATGTAGAATGTCATCAGTCGGTATCCATCGCATGATAAGTCGCCAAATAAACACCAAAGTGGTCGGTGTAAGTAAGGCAGTCCAGATGGCCCCATAAACAAGATTAGCCTGACCCCTCACCCTGATGTGAGACCAAGCCGACGACAATGAGAACGCACCCGAAGAGGTAAGAGTCCAACACATACTATCCGAATCCTCCTCGGCGATGGGAATCGCGGAGATCTCCTGGATGAAATGAGGGGTAAATCCTAGCTCCTCTCCAACAATAGACTCCAATCTACCCATGTCCCACGTCCCATCAACCCATAACTCATGAATCCTAAGATGGGGTCTACCAGTAACCTGATGAAAAGAAGAAATAGGCCTATCCCCAATCCAAATATCGTCCCAAAAGATGACCTCCCCGCAACCACGACCAAGAGTCCAGTGGATGAACTCCTGAGCCTCAATACCCACTCGGAGGAGACGGCGCCAAGGGTGGCTGGCATGAGCTTTAAGAGCGGTACGCATAGGCGTATAAAGGCCAGCAAAGCAGTTTCTGTGGAGCATAAACTGCGCCCAAAGAGACGTGCCCGCGCGAAGGCGCCACCAGAGCTTATAACTAAAAGCTCTCCTCATATTCGAAAGGCTCCGAACCCCGAGGCCTCTCTCAGAGACCGGACGACAAATCTGCCACCAACGGACCCAGTGCGTCTTCCTCTTCGGACCAACAGCACCCCAGAAGTATCTCGCAATGATCTGCTCGAGCTCCTGGATAATGTACTGTGGAGGGTCCAACACCTGAAGCAGGTGTAGAGGAATCGTGCAGAGAGTGCTCTTAATAAGAGCCAAGCATCCCCCAAAAGCAAGGTGGCGATGGGACCAACCAGATATCCTATCCAGCATCCATTGTTTCACCCCAGCAAAGAGCTCTTGTCTCATAAAGCCTTTGTAAAGGGGCACACCAAGATAGGTGATGGGGAGATCGCCCTAGCGAAAACCAGTAAGATCGTGAACTCTCTGATGCCAACAAGGCACATGCTTAGGAGCAAGAATAAAAGTGCTTTTCTGGATACTAACCATTTGGCCCGAAGCCATAGAGTAGTGATCTAGGAGACGTATAAGATCAACGAGACCATTATACACAGCCCGTGTGAATATAATGATGTCATCGGCGTAGGATAGGTGCGAGATGGGGAAAGGCCGTCTAGCCGTCATATACCTCATCAAAGGATGGTCTCGAATGAAACGGTCCAAGCAGCGCGATAAATAATTAGCGGCAAGCACGAAGAGCGACGGAGAGATAGGGTCGCCCTGACGCAAACCCCGATTAGAGGCAAAATAGCCGGCCGGACTGCCGTTCACCAAAATAGAGAATGTGCAACTATCGACGCAATGACAGATGAACAAAATCCATCTAGCCGGGAATCCCATCCTCACCAGGACCTCACGTAAAAACTGCTAGTGAACCCTATCATATGTCTTACCCATATCAAGCTTCAGCGTAAGGTTCGGGACACCATGAATGTCCGCGACGTGGAGGTCGTGAATAAGTTCTTGGTCCAGAAGGATATTATCAGTAATAACCCGCCCGTGAACAAATCCACTCTGGTTTGGAGAGATAATCAGAGGGAGGAGAGGAGTCATCCGAGCGTTAAGGATTTTCGTGATAATCTTATTGGTTACATTACACAGGCTAATAGGCCAGTAATCTGACCAACTGCTCGGAACAGGCTTATTCGGGATCAAGATGACTGTAGTCGCCGTGAAAGCCGGAGGCATATGATGACCCTCAAAAAACTCGAGCACAACCCCCTCCACGTCGGAAGAGACAATCTCCCAACAATGCTGAAAAAACAAAGACGAGAACCCGTCAAGCCCAGAAGTGCTGTGAGGATCGATATCAAATACCGCAGCACGAATCTCCTGGGGAGAGGGTGGGACACACAAACTATCAGAATCAAAAGAACAGGGGATAGAGGGAAAACAAGTGTCATCCGGGGGGACGAGAACATCACCATCGGATTTAAGCAGAGTCCTAAAGAAATTCACAACGGATGATCGGATGTCCGACTCTACAGCGATCGTTGTACCACCATCCTCAATGCTGTGAATATGCGACTGACAACGCTTCTGCTTCGCAAAACCCTGAAAGAACTGGGTGTTGCGCTCGCCCTCAGTAACCCAACGAACTGCGGCTTTCTGTTTCCAGAAATCTTCCTCCATAGAGAGATGAAGATGGTACTCAGCACGAAAACGGTGCATAGCGGTTTTATGCTCCGAAGTAGGATCCGAATCATATCGCCACTCGGCCTCGTCAGCAGCCCTCAAGGCCTCATCCAACTTTCGTATGAAGGTTTCCAAAAACAGACCAGTTCCACTGTTTCAGCCTGCGTTTAACCCTAAGGAGTTTGGCCTATAGGTTACACATGCCAGATAATGTAGTCGGGGTAAGCCAGACCTCCTTAACAGTGTCTAGGAATGTGTGATGCCGGATCCACATACTCTGGAAACGGAATGACGACTTGTGACGAGTCGCGGAGAAGCGACACTGGATAAGAAGGGGTGCATGGTCCAACCGAAGTCTAGGCAGGTGAGTGGCGGTAGAAACCGCAAACGACGTTCGACCATGCTTCATTAAATAAAGCACGATCTAGCCTTTCCCTCAAACCATTGCACTCCCAAGTGAAAATATCGCCCTCGCAGCCCACGTCAATCAACTCATAGTCAGCAATAGCCTGTGCGAAGTCTAGAATCTCTGAAGAACGGTCTGTGGTACTACCCTCGCGCTCATGTGAATTCAAGAAGATGTTGAAGTCACCACTGACTAGCCACGGCAACCCCTCTAATTCCAAAGCAATCTCACGGAGGGTGTCCCAAAGGGAGTAATGACCAACACAGTTAGTGCTGGCATAGACATAAGTGACATAGATCGACTGAGGAAGAAGGGGGAAGAAATAGAAAGATGGAGGACTTGATCGATATCCAACAAAACTTGGTGCTAAAAGTGAGGGGAAGAAAAGAACCAAATTTTGTTAGACTAATTATAAAGTCCCGACGCAAAGCCTAAAGAACGAATATAAAAATCAAAATTAGCATTGGAACCCATGGGTTCTAAAATACCAATAAAAGAAAACCTATGAACACGGTTGAGATGTGGAATGCGCTTCTGTGCTCCGGTGTTAGCCAGACCACGAGCGTTCCATGTAAGACTGGGTATCGACATAAACTAACCAACTAACTCAGACGAAGACCTAGGACGCTGACTGGAGCGGCCCCGTCTCTGAGGTGTATCCTTCCGGGCATATGTTCCCCCTTTCAAGGGCGATGAATATCGCCCCTTCGAGAAGGAGGAGGGTCCGTGAGAAGCTATTCTTCCTCGTGTGGAAATCGAGGAGTCAGAAGCAGCTTTGCCCCAAGTGGTGACACCAGGAGCAGCAGTAGAAGACATCAGACGTCTCTTAATCGGGGGCTTTGGTGCCGTCGTAAGAGGCACCATCGCTGAGAAAGAGAGACTGGACTCAGAAATCTCAAATTGGGTGCGTTTAAGACCACACTCAGTCTGAGATAGAGAAGGAAAATAAAAAGAAGGGGGAGGAGGGGGAGGCTCGTAAACCACCATGGCAAGGATCTCAGGCTCAACGATGATCGGATCATCCGTGCAGCCCTCACCGTCATGGAGGGGGGAGGTAGACTCTACGAGTCTAGAAAAATGTGGGACGGTAGAGGACTCCGTGTCATCCTATAAAACACGCTCAATATCGCTATCTCGACCACCGTCATCGCTACCCAACACGCTATCTTTATTGCCCACGCTAATAATGTCATCTGTGCCTACTAAATCCTGCTCCTGTCTAGCAGAGGAGTCTAATTATGCAAATTATGAGTGATGTATGGTAGCAGCCGTGCCCTTGGGGATCATCCCCGTCTCTCTAGCTCCTTTTTTGGTAACAACCTGCCAAACGGCAGGCTCCTTCCCTTTAGCGGTCTTAGAGGCAACCTGAGAGGTATTTGCCTTAGGGGCTTTAGCAGGGGCTGGCTGCGCCTTCTATTGTCTAGATGTGACAACAGCAGGCTTCTTACGCTGGGGCGGAGGAGGCCGTTCTTTGTTGCCAACTATGTAGCAACTGGACGGGTCGTGCCCCACATGAAAACAAAGAGAGCAATACAATGGAACTCTCTCGTAGATAATGCGCTGCGTAAGAATGTGATCATCAAATTCAACTTCAATCTCTGGGCACTCTGGGCCTTACCTTACTTGAAGTCACTTGGGCCGCAGAGGTAGATCCACTAGCATAGACCGGAAGATCTGGGCCGTTGGTTGGAATAGGCCCTAGGATCGACGACTTCCCTTCAATCTATGAAACCTTTATATTATTCCGATCGTCCGCCGTTAGGGTTGCATGCGGCGAAAAAAGCTCAGCAGCTAGGGTTTTGGACGCAGGTGACGACGCAGATGCTGGATCATGGTGGGTTATCGGAGCTTCCTCTTCATGACTAGATTTAGGATTACCTTTGCTGTAAGTAGGAACGATGGAGCTATCGTCCGATCGATGGATATTTGCAGGCTTCTTCAATGGCGACGACGAAGGTAAAAGATTTCTTAGCGGCGACGATGGTGAAGCAGATGGCGAGGGCGACAACGATGAAATCGGGTTAACACGGAACGACTTTACTGTTTTTGGGCGACCGCGAAGCCCTTTTTTTCTTAGGCATGGCTGTGATGACTCAATCGTCGGGAGGGGCGATGGTAGTCATAAACCTTGATGACTGGAATGTGTGGACAGAATAGACGATGTCAGATATGAGTTCGGATGTTGGAGATGACGGCAGAATTGGTCGGAAAGTGCAGGCGACCGGATATGCGATTTTCACCTTGAGTGTGCAAAAACCGTTTGCTCCGCGGAGGCTGCTGCCGGCGTCGGCTCCGGAAGTTGCAGGCGAAGGTTTGGGCGGTGAAGGCGAATCGGCTGGTGGGTGATATGGCCGGAGACGGTGGCCGGACGGGGGTGCGGTTGAAGAGGGAAGTGGCAGCGTGTGTAGAAAAAAGAGAATTAACGAAAATATTCCTGCAAAAGTATTGTGGTATTTTCCCATTATTCCGCGTATGAAACGACTGTTTCAATCAAAGACCATAGCACAAGATTTAACATGGCATGCGACCGATAGAATAAATGACGGTGTTTTACGTCACCTAGAAGATTCACCCGCATGGGCTGCCATAGATGACAGATATCCAGAAATTGCTAACGATCCAAGAAATATACGGCTAGGCATTTCGGTTGACGGAGTCAATGTGAATAGTGGAAATAGGCATCACAGTGTATGACCACTTTTAACTGTCATTTACAACCTGCCACCATGGTTGTGTATGAAATGAAAGTTTATCATGCTTTCATTATTGATATCGGGAACGCCAGGAAATGATATTGATGTTTTCTTAGCACCTTTGATTGATGACCTGCAGCTCTTATTCGAAGTTCGAGTCGAAACATACGATGCATTTGCAGAAGAGAAGTTTACTCTACTTGCAGTTGTGTTATGGGCGATAAATGATTACCCGGCACTTGGTACACTATGTGGATGTCCTTACAGCAGATACAAAGGTTGTGTAGTGTGTGGGAAACAGACAAACTGTATTAGACTTCCTAAATCGAAGAAACAGAGTTATGCTGGCCACAGACGATATCTACCCTATAACCATCCATTTAGAAGTCAAAAGAAGGGTTTCAATGGGGAACAAGAGTTCGGACATGCTCCTGAACCTATGAATGGGGAAGAAATATATAACGAGGTCAAGTATATTATAAATAAATGGGGAAAGGGAGATGAGAATAAGGAAGCAAACATCCAAAAAACTTCGACAGAAAAAGGTGGGAAGATGAAAAGAAAGAGGAGAACATCAAAAGAAGTGGGTTGTTCAGACGTTGGAAACAAAGAAACCACATATTGGAAGAAATATAATGTATGGTATCGCCGTCTTAGGTATTGGCGATATAATTGTGTCCAACATTGTATAGATTTTATGCATATCGAGAAAAATGTGGCTGAGAGTATAGTCGGAACATTGCTAAACGTCACCGGAAAGACGAAAGATGGATTAGAGGTTGGATTGGATTTGGCACATTTTGGGTTGAGACCAGAGTTACAATCTAAGATAGAAGGGAACATAACCACACTTCCGGCAGCAAGTTACACATTAACAATGGAGGAAAAAGACAAGTTTTGTGAATCATTATACAATTTAAGGGTTCCACAAGGGTATTGTTCTAATTGTTCTAGTTTGGTGAGTCTAAAGGATAGGAAGCTTATCAGACTAAAATCACATGACTATTACATGCTCATGCAACAGTTTTTGCCCATTGCCATACGATCAATTATGCCGAAACCCACTAGAAATGCAATTATTAGGTTTTGTTTCTTTTTGAAATCAATATGTAGCAAAGAAATCAAAGTGGAGGAGATCGATAAGTTACAAGAATTCTGTGTGACATTATGCCTGCTCGAGAAATACTTTCCTCCATCTTTTTTGGATGTTATGGTGCATTTAACTGTTCACCTTACTAGGGAAGTAAAATTATGTGGTCCAGTATGCTTTCGGTGGATGTATCCATTCGAAATGTATATGAAGATTATTAAGGGGCACGTGCGAAACAAAAATAAACCAGAAGGATGCATTGCTGAAGAGAATGTTGCAGAAGAGACAATTGGGTTCTTCAGTAAATTCCTAAAAAGCATGAAGACTGTTGGTATTCCACCTGACACGCAAAACACATTTGGAAGAGAGAATGTTGAAGATAATATTTCTCTTAGGGACGGAACTCCACTATCAGCGGGTAAATCGGTTCACGTTTCTCCAGAGCTCTTGCACATTTCTATGTCTTGCAAAATACACCTGAAGTTGTACTGTATATCGAGTAAGTATTATTTACATGCATGTTGTTGTTTTATATTTTACAATATGGTGTATCAAGTATAATACTAGTTGCACACAAATATTTAAAAGGCAGGTAATCAATATCAACTGGACATGAATATATTGAAATAAGGACTAGGAACCAATTATATGCTTAGCTTTATTCAGCTGCAGCTTCACTATTGGTAAATGTGGCAGAAATGTTATAGTACTGTTGCTCCCTCCAATTTTCTTTGACTAGAGTTATTGACATGGTTGAAAAGTTGCGTCTTCTAGGATCTTGATTTATAGAATCGACTCGTTTTTGTTTTTGTTTCTTCAAGCTTGGTTGTCCGTGCGTATTTTTTTGAATTGCAGGTTCTCTAATGAGTGTTTTACTTGACTGGAATATATCTAATAGATTTCTCATCATACTTTTTTCACAGCTTTCAATTGCCTGTTGTAGGTTTCTTTAAATATTTCAAATTCATCATCACAACAAATATCCTCATTTTCCATAGAAATTGACGGTAAAAATCAAGCTTTCTCCAGAATACATCTATTGAATCCAATGGAATACACACATCACATTGAAGTACCATTAATTTATAAAAAATCAATATGTAAATTAAATTGAAAAAATACTTGTCCAATGTACCCACCGGAGTTCAAGTAGACTGATATCATGCAAGCACATGGTAAGCCACAACTATAATATAGTTTACAACCACAGTTTGAAGAGTCAAGTTGATGTCCATCCGCCCACTGAAGTTTCCCTACAAATATATTTAGAGCTTCAAATAAAACATTATCCCGCAATAATTTGAAACAAGACAAGTTGTGTTCGTATTTGAAGATGATTATGCTCTTTTCAGAACTTTCATGTATCTTTGTAAGTTGAGATCTCACAAACCGATCAATAGAACCAACAACCATATCTAGAGTATAATTTTTTTCACGTAAGTACTTCTTTAGATTTGCATGATGGCTCCCAACTCTGTTGGTAGTTCATTGTCCAAAGTTCAGATTTTGATCAATCCAAACAGAGACAAATATTTCATTATACTTGTTTAACCAAACATCATCCAGATAATTTAAAACACCTGGATTTATATAGATGTTATTTATGTAAAAAAAATCTTCTAAAACTATAAACAATTAGTTACAAAAAAAGTAGAATTGTACCTTGATGTTTGCTCAACATTGATTGGAGTTTTCTGTAGTTTTTGGTGTACGAGATTCATGTTGGAGACTTAACAAGTATACTCCATACAGCATGAAAGGAGTTCCACTCAACTTGCGACCTGATAGACGACTTACAATGCTTTTTAATATTTTCAGTAATGTGCCATCGGCAACCGAGTGGCATCGGGAAAAACTTGTTGGCATGCATTCACCAATGCCAACTCTCTATTCGTCAATAACGCCTGGGTGCATGCACTTGTCTAGTGTCAATTTTAGACACATTAGTGGCCACTTATAGTTCTCCTCCATTCCACTAATAATAAAGGTAAAAGCTATGCTAAATGTCTTTTTGATTGAAGTTACGCGAATAATATGAAGAAAAGGCATACCGTATATTTTCATTTTATATGTTGCATCTACAATAAAAATATGTGGAAATACTTGCCATATATCTAACGTTAGTGGATGAACGAATAATATGTTTTTCAATTTATTTGAAATACTATTTACGGAAAACTCAGTAAGAAATTTTTTATCGTTCAAAATTGTCATAAGAACCTGCATTGAGATACCATTAATTAATAAAAATTCAGTATATTAATTAAATTTAAAATATACTTGTTGAATATACCACTTGCGTCAGAGTTTTTCCGTCATTCGGGGACGAGCGAAGCTTGTTCCGTGCATTGTATATGGTTTCTAGTATAGAAATATTATTCTCGTCATGCTCTTTCAATATCAAGAATATGTCCCGCGGTGCAATATTTTGACTTGTTAAGTCATTCACCAACTGCTTTTCGTTTTCTTTCAACCGCCTAGCATAAGCATGTCCCTCCATATGTTGTACAAGTGGATGATTATGTTGATCACATATCACCCTTCACATCCAACCGTCATATTGTTTTATATACAAACCTACCAATTGAAATTTACAATTGATTTTTTTGGTGCCAGAATTTTTACTTGTTGCTTTAATTTTGTATTCACCGCCACGATCACAAATAAGTGTCACATAAGACACCACACCATTTTTCTTTGCCGTTGATATTCTCGTCACGATGACATAACCAAGAGAGAATGCCGTGTTTTGCGCTCATTCCATCAACTCATTAAGAGAATCGAACACATAAAATTCAAATAAAAAAATATTAGTAAACATTACGATGACAAAAATATTTGTATCATGATAAGTATTATACCCGATCGGTAAAAAATGATGATATCCCCATAGAAAACTCTTTGCCTTCATTTGAGTTTTTTCCGTATAAACTCAACATCTTTTCGATAAACACTACAAATTATAATAAAAATAAATAGTTAAAAAACTAAATTTATTTAAAAAACCCGATTAAAAAATAAATATATTTTTTTTAAAAATACTGATGTATTTTCTAAAAAGATTTATATAATAAAACTAATAGAAAAAATTTAGGAGCCCAATCAATTTTAAGAACCCAGTCCAACAATCCATTTATCCATTATAACTCATACGTCTTGCCATTATGCCAGAATCTAAAAATATATTTCCTCAGTTTTCAATCTCTCTCTGGAGAGAGTACAACCGCCGCCCAAACATCACCTCACCCATCGGACCACTGGTGTCATCGGAGCACCGTCGCCACCCTATTTCACCGGAGCACCGTCGCTACCGCACCAACGCCGCCACTGGACCTCTGCCTCCAATTCCGCCATCATATCTCTCTCTCGATCTGTATATATATATATCTCTCTCTATCTATCTGTCTCTCTTTCTCTTTATGTTGTTTTGCCGACGGTAGGTATCCGGCGACCGGCGGCGGTGATGGCAGTGGTTGGAGGACTCATTTACATAATATTACAGGGATGTTAGGAGATTTACCTAATTTGTATTGTGTTGTTTGATTAATGTTAACTTATCCTTTTTATAATAAAATAAAAGTGGTTAATAGTTAGATTAGAATTAATGTCAACAGTAGAATTAATGTAAAAGTATCGGAAGATTTAAAAAATACTCAATTTACAATGTCTTAGTCTCCTATCTTCTGATACACAGTTTACAATGATAAGCTGTTTACAATGATACACTGTTTATAATGACATCAGTCTTTTTACACAGTTTCGAAGATCTTACTGTTGAAATATGGTGTCCTTTAGTAAAAAATGGTTGACTTTAAAAATAAGGTATTTGTGGGGTGTTTATTTAGCAGCAACCTTTTTTATATGCAATCGACTAGGGTGAAAGATCCTCTTGATATGAAGCTCACACCGCTCTTCTTTACTACTTGATCGAGCATATATAGCAAAAATTCGACAATCATAATTGATTGCATAATTTTCTCATATTTATTATATAAGGTTTTATCAATTTAGATTATTGTAATTTTGAGATTTACTTTGTTTATTTTGTATTTTGCCAAGTTTCCTATGTTATATCAATTTGTCGTTTTGTGTTTTTAATATTTTTCCCTATAATTATTTGAAGTACAATCAATGAGATTATATATATATTAAAAACAGTAAAAAATATAAATATAAAATGTTATGATATTATGGTGGGACGTAGATCTGGCAAAATAGGCAGGCCTGCCTCATGACCGCCACTGGTCTGCGGGCAAGACGCCTAATATTTTTACCAAAAATCGGCTTTTACTGCCAGATTTACTACCCATTGAGGCCAGGCCCAAGTCGCCTGCTGGCCAGCTTTTTTAATGTTATATGTAATTATAATATTTTAATTTTTTTCTTATTTGTTAGATTATATTACATCTATATGTTAATTATCGATGTAATTTTATTTTTTATGGGACTTTGTGATTACTTTGTAGTATCTCATATCAATAATAATATTATTTTATGATTTTTATAAGAAAGTAGTAGTGATAAATGATATGATGATGAAATAAAAATATTTTTATATTTGTCTTTTGATTGTGGTAGTGTAGTAAATAATGTAATTATCAAATAAAAATAATTGTAGATTTTTTATCTGATTGTGATAGTATAATGAATAATATACTCCCTCCGTCCCAACCAAAGGTTGACAGAGGGTGTATATTTGGTGTATTTTAGGTAATGATTGGTATAAGGAATGATGATTAAATGTGTGGTGGAGATTAAAAAGTAAAAAGTATTGATGATGAATGAGTGGTGGAGATTAAAAAGTAAAAAGTGATTGTTTGATTTGATTGTAAAAAGTGATATATGTAAACTTATTAAAGGGACTACTTTTTGATAGAAATGTAAACCTTTGGGTGAGACGGAGGTAGTAATAATTAAGGATCGAAAAATATTTCTATATTTATTCAGAATTAATATTTAAAAAAAAAAAGAATTGAGGCCCGCGAGCCTAATATTTTTAGCCCAAAAAAATCGGATCTTTTTGGCCCGGCCTAGATTTGGCCCGCCTGTTTTTTCCCGGCCTGTTTGAGCCGAGCCCGCCCGTTTATCCGGTCTAGTGGGACGATCATTAACAGAAAAGATGAATGTGGTTGGATTAAGTGAAAATTAGATTAAAAATAGGGAGAGAAAATAATAAAAATTGAAGTCATTGAATTATTTGATTTTTAGATGGTTATTTGATAAACGAATGGGGATCCTACTGCGAAGTCTTCCCGTGGTCATGCCAGATTAAATATATTGGCGATGATTGGCGCAGGGAAAAAAAGCAGAAACACCAAAGCGAAAACCACTCTCTTTACTTGCACTGTCCAAAAAATCACTCTCTTTAAGGAAGTGGTGGGCCCAGATAAAGTAAAAGTAATGTCAAATATCCAGGAAATTACCTCCTTCCCCAAGCGAAGCTAGCTCCGCCCCCCATAATAATAAGAGTAATGCTACTTTCACAATTTACTTGACAATAAGGGTGACAATCTGTATACGTGGCACGATCCTGTAAAGTGAAATGTCACGATCACATTTATCTCACTTCACAGGATCGTGCCACATACACAAATTGTCAACCTCGTTGTTATCCAGATTGGGAAAGTAGCATTATTCTAATAATTAGCTTAGCTGCCTTCCATCAATCAAACTCGTCCATCCCACTCTCTCTCTCCGTCACACATACAGACATACACACACAGCAGACCTAATGCCTTTGGCTGCTACAGACGAAATGTCTTCCTCCACAGTAGTAGAGTCGGTGCCCAGACTAAATCTCCTCAAAATAGCCAAACACCATCGCCAGCAAGAAGAGGAGGAGGAAGATGAATCAACTCCGGCGGCGGCTCACCACGCTCCCATCGTCTCTCCCTACAACAAACGGATTCGACCGCTGCTGGACACGGTGGACAGGCTGCGCAACCTCAAAATCATGCAGGAAGGCATCCAGCTCCCAACCATCGTCGTCGTCGGCGACCAGTCCTCCGGCAAGTCCAGCGTCCTCGAGTCCCTCGCCGGCATCCGCCTCCCCCGCGGAGACGGCATCTGCACCAGAGTCCCCCTCATCATGAGGCTCCAGAATCATACAAACCCCGACCCTCAAATGTGGTTGGAATTTAACGGCAAAACCGTCCCAACCGATGAGGCAAACGTCGTCGACGAAATCATGTACACCACTCAGGAAATCGCCGGGAAAGGGAAGGGGATCTCCAACACCCCCTTGACTCTGGTCGTTAAGAAGAGAGGCGTTCCCGATCTCACCATGATCGATCTCCCCGGAATCACTAGGGTTCCGGTCAAGGGCCAGCCAGAGGATATCTCCGATCAGATCTCCAGCATCATAATGAAGTACATCACACCCGATGAGAGCATAATTTTGAACGTTTTATCAGCCGGCGTCGATTTCCCCACTTGCGAGTCCATTCGGATGTCCCAGAGCGTGGACAAAACAGGGCAAAGGACTCTTGCCGTCGTCACCAAAGCTGACAAGTCTCCGGAGGGACTGCTCGAGAAGATCGTCGCCGACGACGTTAACATCGGCCTCGGCTACATCTGCGTCAGAAACCGCATCGGCGATGAGACCTACGAGGAGGCGCGGGCGGAAGAGGAGAACCTTTTCAAAAATAACCGCTTGCTTTCTAGAATAGACAAATCCATTGTTGGCATTCCTTCATTGGCGGAGAGGTTGGCGACGATCCAGGCCAACATTATCGTTAAATGCTTGCCGGAGATCGTGCGGAAGATAAATGAGAAGCTGGCGGCGAATGTGGAGGAGCTGAATAAAATGCCTAAGCATCTGAACTCCATTGGTGAAGCGATGACTGCGTTCATGAACATCCTTGGCTCTGCTAGAGAGTCCTTGAGGAAGATCTTACTGCAAGGCGAGTTCGATGAATATCCTGCTGTTGATAATATGCACGCTACTGCAAGACTAGCTGAAATGCTCAATAAATTCTCCGACGAGCTGCGCTCTGCCAAATGTGATTCCGATCAGAATTTCCTGGTGGACGAGATGAGGGCGCTGGAGGAGAGCCGATCAGTCGGCCTCCCTAATTTCATCCCCAAATCCGCCTTCCACACTCTGCTTGCGAAGAAAGTGAATGAGATATCCATGGCGCCGTTTGAGTGCGCGGAGAAGATATGGAGTTACATACAGAGTGTGGTGATCGCGGTTCTCCTTCAACACTGTGACAACTACCCTCAGCTCATCTCCTGCACCAGGCGAGCTGCTCAGAATCTCATCTCGAGGAAGAAGGATCAGTCAGTTGAGTGGATCAGCGACCTCGTGGAGATGGAGAAGCTCACGGACTACACTTGCAACCCCGAATACACGGCTTTGTGGAACAAGCTCATGTCGGAGCAGGCAGGGTTCGTGGACAAGATCCGCGGGAGCTTCCCGTTGGCGTCCCTTAGCAAGTTCGGGGAGATCAACATCGCTCATCTGTGGAGCCTCAACTCGGACGTGGTACAGGCGGCGTATGATCTGAAGATGAGGATGGCAGCGTATTGGGACGTGGTGACGAGGAGGATGGTGGATAACATGGTGCTGCATTTGCTCTTCAGCATTCAGAAACTGGTGAACAAGGAGATGCAGAAGGAGATCATCGATGAGTTGATGGGGCCGCAGGGGAATGGGTTGCAGAGGATGCTGGATGAGCTGCCGTCGGTGTCGGAGAAGAGGAAGAAGCTGCACAGCAGCATCAGCTTGCTAAAGCAATCTAAGGATATTGTTGCCAATATCATGGATAAGATTTCTATCGATTTCAACTGAGTGTGGATGGATATATGCAATAATATCTATGTATTTAACATGGTATGCTTAAGCTTGTTTTGCCTATAATTCTCAGGTTAAGCTATAATTATATATTTTTATTTTTCTCTGTTTTGTTCTTTTTTGAGAGAGAAAGAGTAACATAATTCAATTATTAAAAGATCTCCAAGATACAACATGATTCGTCAAAGGCAATACACGTAAATTCTGAAAAAGACGAATATAAAGCGCGATAGATCTGAAAACTGAAAAGGCCGATTACCCTTCCCCGCGCACAATGTCAAAGTTGCGAGAGTGACCTCATCTTGTAAAATCTATAAATAGTGATTCTTGTTTGTTCTGGCTTTATCTCAATACCCCCTAAGTTATTCGGGATATTACAAGATCATGGAAATTTCGCCATGTGACCCACAAGGCTATTCATATGCGAAACTATGAACTTTGACCGATAAGGTCCAGCCATGTGACCCACAAGGCTATTCATACGCGAAACTATGAACTTTGACCGATAAGGTCCAAGTACCATCAAATGGAAGACAATAAATATGGTATTCAAAACCATAACCAATAAAACTGAATGCAACACATCACAAATCAATACCATGGCAACACAGGACGAAACATCAAGAAAACCGAAAACACTACTCAAGTACTCAAAAACCATTCAAGTACAACATCACAGAATGGAGGAAATACAAAACATAACCAGTGACAAGACACATCATAACACTTGCCCATCATCTTCATGCCGACCCGGTACATGCCTATCCACTCTCCTAGATCCTGAAATACATGAAAGGTATTTCCTCCATAAAGGGGTTAGCTGTCGAATATGAAACACAATACTCCTCGATAATAAAGTAAATGCAATCATCATTTCATCAACTCAAGACTAGTATTCCGGAAGAACTAAATCTCATAGCATCACAATCAATACATACATGATTAACTGCGGAATTGCACCAGAGGCTACGGAACCCTTGGAGGACCCGTCGGTCCGTCGCAGAGTGGTTAACCCAAAATATCTGCAGAACCGCACTAGAGGCTACGGAACCCTCATAGGACCCGTCGGCCCATCCCATAGTGGATATATACCATTATACAATTCATATATCTTACTTTCAAAGTCGAGAAGGTACAATCATAAACATATACTTGCCTTTGAGATATCGAGAAACGGAAGGAAAAGAATATAAGATCGGTAGGTACAAGAACTCACTTACGGCACCTAAACGATTCGTAAGGAATTCGATAATAAATAATCCATATCCAAATCACATGAAGAAACTCCCAAAACTCACCTACGATTCACGAAATTATAAGGATAAACATCTAGAGGTTTGAAAATCACCCAAACCATCTCAAGTCCGAACAAGGTACAAAACAATTCATATAATCATAGTAGAAACGTGGATACGGGGTAGATACATCATAATCTCAAAGATATCAAGCTCCAAAATGGATAAATCGGACAAATCTAAGAAAATCCCTAAAAATTTCCAAAACTAGGGGTTTAAGGAATTTACCTTGATTTGGAAGATTAAAATGGATTAGATGTTGTGTAATCTTTGTTATTCAACCAAAGATGATGTTAGTTGAAGGAGGACCGCCACAAATCGCCCCAAATCTCCCTCTCCCGTGTTCTCCCATTGGAAATGAGTAAGAAGGGTGCAAAATGACGACAGCAGGGGTTGACTGCCTCTTATATACAACACCAAGTTAGTGCGCGCTAAAACTAAGGGTTAGCGTGCGCTAACCGGGTCACCCGGTAGTCCAGAAGCTCCTGACCTAAGAAGTTAGCGCGCACGACAACACCTTAGCATGCCCTAACTGGTGTCCTGCAAAAATTCCAGTTCACTGCCCAACTCCGCTAGCGTGCACTATGACTGGGCACTAGCGCGCACTACGCAACACCTATAGCGTGCGCTAGCTACTGCCTAGCGTGTGTTACCTGTTAGTCTAGAAAGTAAAAATACTACACTGCCTCTGCCGACTCAGGTCGTTAGCGTGCCCTACGGGCGATGTTAGCACGCGCTACTGAACACGAATAGCATGCGCTAGCTACTGCCTAGCGTGCGCTAACTGCTAGTCCATAGGGCAGAGTTAGCTACTGCCTCTGCCAAGCCCGGACCATTAGCATGCGCTAATACCCAATGCTAGCGTGCGCTACTCAATAGGAATAGTGTGTGTTAGCTTAGGTCTAGCGTACGCTATCTGCCTGTCTCAAATCACCGCCGTAAGGTCCAAACAATACGAACATGATCCGGAAGGCACGAAACTCTAGAATCAACATCGAAAACATCTCAATAAGTGTTTATAGAGTGACAAAAGTGAAATAATGGCAAGGTCAATAATTAAATAAAAAGTATGGGTATTACATTCTCCCTCTCTAAAAAGAAATTTCGTCGCGAAACTTAAGGAATAAAAAGTTGGGGGTATTCCGATAGCATCTTATCTTTCGTCTCCCAAGTTGCCTCCTCCACTCCACATCTCGATCATTGCACTTTAACCAACGTAATGGTTCTGTGCCGAAGCTGCTTCTCACGACGTTCAAGGATCTTCACCGGCCTCTCCAGAAAGGTAACATCCTCGGCTACATCAATCTCGCTACAACCGATAACATGACTTGGATCCGGCACGTACTTTCTCAACTGTGACACATGAAAAACGCTATGGACATGACTCAAAGCTGGAGGCAACGCCAAGCGACAAGCTAAATCTCCAACCCTGTACAAAATTTCAAACGGTCTGATATACCGTGGACTAAGTTTTCCCTTTTTCCCGAAACGGAAATCTCCTCTGGTCGGCGACACCTTGAGTAAAACATGGTCTCCCACTTCGAATTCCAAGGGTCAGCGACGAGTATCAGCATAAGACGTCTGACGACTCTGGGCAGTCAACAATCGGTCCCTGATAATGGAAATCTTCTCCTTAATCTCCATCAACATATCCGGTTCCATTCCGACTAGCTCCGAAGCCTCGTTCGTCCCAACATAGTGGCAATCTACACCGTCTAACATAAAGTGCCTCAAAAGGTACCATTTTGATCGACGCAAGCCAACTATTATTGTAGGCAATCTCGATCAATGGCAAGTGAAAGTCCCAATCATCACTCCAGTCTAGGACACAAGCCCGCAACATATCCTCCAACGTCTGAATCGTCTGCTCCGTTTGACCGTCTGACTGACGATGAAAAGACATGCTCAATCTCAACTCGGTGTTCAAATCCTCATGAACGGCTAGCCAAAAATGCGATAAGAAGCGACCATCTAGGTCGGAAACAATGCAATCTCATGATCTCAGCTATAAAAGTTCGAGCCAACCTCTCTGGTCCCCAAGTATCCTTAATACCTAGGAAGTGTGCGGACTTGGTCAACCGATCAATGATTACTAAAATCATATTCATTCCGGCCCTAGTTCTCGGCATCCCAGTGATAAAATTCGTAGAGATATCTTCCCACTTCCACTCCGGAATGGGAAGCAGCTTCAACAACCCCGCCGGTCGTTGATGTTCAATCTTGACTTGTTGACACATCAAACATTGTAGTACAAACTCTGTGATATATTTCTTCATATTATTCCACCAAAAATTTCACTTCAAGTTCTTGTACAACTTACTCGTTCCGGGGGGGATTGAGTAAGGCGTAGCATGGGCTTCTCGGAGAATTCTCTGCCTCAATTCTAGATCATTCGGAACACAAATCCTGCCTTGAAATCTCAGAATACTATCCTCATAGACCATAAAACCAGGGGCTTTTCCTTTAGTTACATCTTCCTTCAATTTAGAGATCATCGAGTCACTCCACTGTTTCCCTTTGATGTCATCAACCAAGGACGAAGTAATTTCGAGAGTGCATAACTGTCCTTGCACTCTTCGAAGCCAAACTTCTATTCCTTGCTCGATTAAATTCTGATGAACCTTCGTCTGAGATGTAAGAACCTCGAGCATTTGAAGCGATGCCGATTTATGGCTCAAAGCATCCGCGACGACATTGGCCTTTCCCGGATGGTATAGAATTTCGAAATCTTAATCCTTGATCAATTCCAACCAATGTCTCTACCTCATATTCAGCTCGTTCTGACTGAAAATATACTTTAAACTCTTGTGATCGGTATAAATCCAACACGGAGAGCCATACATATAATGCCGCCAAATCTTAAGTTCGAAGACAATTGCTGCCAACTCCAAATCATGAGTAGGATAGTTCATCTCATACGGCTTTAACTGTCGTGAAACAAAAGCTATCGTCTTATCATACTTCATAAGCAAACATCCAATCCCTTGTCACGAAGCGTCGCTATAAACTGCAAATCCTTCACTACTCTATGGTAAAGCTAAAATTGGCGCTGAGGTCAGACATCTCTTTAGCTCATTGAAGCTCTGTTGTCTCTAAGCCGTCCAAACAAACTTTTCTGTCTTTTGGAGTAACTGAGTAAGCGGTCGAGCGAGTTTCAGAACCCCTCAACAAACCGACGGTAATATCCAGCAAGACCAAAAAAGCTACGAACTTTTTTAACTTTTTTGGCGGTGCCCAATCTAGCACTGCTTCAATATTCTACGGGTCTACATGAACCCCTTCGGCCGAAATCACATGGCCGAGAAACATAACTTCTTCCAACCAGAACTCACATTTCGAGAATTTTGCATAGAGATGCTCGGCTCTCAAAACATCTAGTATCAAACGTAAGTGCCAGGCATTTTCCTCCTTATCCCAAGAATAAATCAAGATTTTGTCAATAAAGACAACCACACATCAGTCCAGGTATTCGATGAATATCTTGTTCATTAGTTGCATGAATACTGCCGGTGCATTAGTCAATCCAAAGGGCATGACCACAAATTCATAATGTACGTACCTCGTCCGAAATGCAGTCTTTGGAACGTCGGACTCTTTCACCCGGAGCTGATAGTATCCTGATCTCAAATCGATTTTTGAGTATACTGCGTCTCCTTGCAACTGATCAAATAAATCATCTATACTAGGCATAAACGTAGTGAACCATCCTTCTTCCTCACAAAAACGTAATGAACCATCCTTCTTCCTCACAAAAAAACAGGTGCGCCCCAGGGCGAAGCGCTCGGTCTAATGTACCCTTTCCCCAATAGTTCTCCTAGATGACCCTTTAATTCTTGCATCTTGGAAGTTGCTATCCGATAAGGTGCCTTAGAGATCGGAGCCGCGCCACGGAAAATTTTATCTCTCGATCCAATGGTAATCCTGGGAGGTCATTCGGAAAAACATCGGGATACTCATTAACAACTGGAATCGAATAGAAATCAACTTTGTTCCCTTCCCTCTTCAACGCATAACACCAATAGCCCGTGCAACCTTTATTGAAAAGTTTTATGGCCTTCATGGCACTGATAAGCCACTTAGGTTGGCCCTATTTATGTCCCATAAACGAGTACTCGGAACCTTTTTTAGTCATCATAGTGATAACCTTAGTACGGTAATTCATAATCGCTTGGTGACTGTCAAGCCAATCCTCGCCGAGGATCATATCCTCGCCTTCCATATCACAATCAAGTTCGATAACCAATCCGTACGAGCTATATTCACCGTAAAATCTCTAATCTCCTGATTCCCCACGATTCTATCCCCGCTAGGTAGTTTCACAATGAAAGGATCGCAAGCAGTCATACAACTTATATTCAAACGGCGTACACACTCCAAGTAGATGAAAGAATGTGTAGCACCCGAATCAAAAAGTGCACGAACTGGATGAGATAGGATATGAATGGTACCTGAGGCCATCGCCGCATCGGTTTCGTCTGCTCGACGCATCTCATACACTTGTGGGTGTGCTGAAACAATGCTAGAATCTCCCCCTCTAGCGTCCTGACTCCGTCCCCGGCCTCTACCGTAACTCTGCTGTGACTGGCTGACCGGTTTTTGCTTATTCATACTCTGATCTATAGGCATTGGGGCCGAAGCCTGAGTGTCCAAAGTCTGATCTTGTTCGAGGCAATAAGCTGCCCTATGTCCCATCTGTCCACAAGTGTAACACTTCAGGGGTGGAAAATTGCACTCCAGATTAACGTGGCCTGGACGACCACAATTAAAACAAGTTACCGGGTGAGTTGAGGTGCCTGGAGCAGAACCAAAACTCCTCTTCCATCTAACAGAACGTGACGACTTCCCGACAGAACGGTTAGTCGTCTGAGGTCTCTGGAAGTTGCCACCTTTAGATCTAGAAAAGTTACCGGCAATCTTCTGCTTCTTCGATTCTTCCGTGGTATCATTGTGGGGACCTAACATGTCATATGCTAAGGCCCTGTCTTGGTATTCCTTCAAGGTATTGTAATCAAACCCAGCCACATAATGCCGTAAATCCATACTCGTCCACATATCAAAGTAACGGATCTTGTCACGCCCATCCCGCACTTGATACTTCACGTGGATCACCTGCTGGTTGTATTCCACTATCGCGTGCGAGACTGGAATATTCTGCGGCTTAGCCTCGAAAAAGTCTCGTATTCTGCCTTCTTTCACTAGCCAAGGATAAAACTCGGCCTCCAGTCGCTCTTTAAACTCTCCCCATGTAGCAGCATGATCCTGGGCTTGATAACTTTCCACCAAATCGCGGCTTCCTTGGTAAGGAAGTACTGAGCAATCAGTACCTTCCTCACTTCCGGACAATCGACCGCTTCAAAATATTTATCTAACTTTGCTAACCAGTTCTCCTAACCCATCGGGTCTGTAGCACTGCTGAACTGTGGAGGGTGCATACAGATCACATTCTGAAGCAAGGCATCTAATGTCGGGTTCGGATTTTTCAGCTGAACGGCTTGGTCCAGGATAGTCATCTAGTTAGCTAAATGTTGAAGGACATTCGTAAATCCAAAATATGCATTATTCCCTTGGCCGGTCGACTGGTCGTAATGACCCTCGGCATCACGATGCACTGAGTTAGATAAACTAAGGGTGGTCGAACCCGTAGCGGAACTGAGGGAAGCGACCGTGCCACATACTCATTTGTGTCCACAACCACGGCCTCGTCTCTATCCCCTATCAGCATAAATTCTGAAGGATACACAAAGCACGTAAGTATATTTCAAATCGCATGTTATCGAAGTGACCGATTCCCAAAAATACCAAATCAGAAGCAAGGCGATTGAGGAAACACTAGGAGAGTAAGAGGTCTTACAAGTACTATCCGCATTGTGATGATGGCAAAATAGTGACACTGTAGACAAACAATGACTGAATCAACCCAAAAGACCGACAGCCTAGGTATCTATAATCCTAAGCTCTGATACCATATTCTGTAACACCTCCAAGTTAACCAGGGTATATTACAGCGCCGTGAGCCCCGCCATGGGACCAACAAGGCTATTCATATGCAGAACTATGAACTTTGACCGATAAGGTCCAAGTACCATCAAATGGAAGACAATAAAAATGATATTCAAAACCATAACCTATAAATCCAAATGCAACACATCACAAATCAATACCATGGCAACACAGGCTGAAACATCAAGAAAACCGAAAACAATACTCGAGTACTCAAAAACAATTCAAGTATAAAATCACTGAATGGAGGAAATACAAAACATAACCAGTGACAACACAGCATCAAACTTTCCCATCATCTTCATGCCGACCCGGTACATGCCTATCCGCTCTCCTGGATCGTGAAATACATGAAAGGTATTTCTCCCATAAAGGGGTTAGCCGTCGAATAGCTAGTACAAGTATATTGAATATCAAACACAATATACCTCGACAATAAAGTAAATGTAATCATCATCTCATAAACTCAAGACTAGTATTCCGGAATAACTAAATCTCATATCATCACAATCAATACATACATGATTAACCGCGGAACCGCACCAGAGAGGCTACGGAACCCTCAGAGGACCCATTGGTCCGTCGCAGAGTGGTTAACCCAAAATATCTGCGGAACCGCACCAGAGCCTACAGAACCCTCAGAGGACCCGTCGGCCCATCACAGATTGGATATATACCATCATACAATTCATATATCTTACTTTCAAAGTAGAGAACGTACAATCATAAACATATACTTGCCTTTGAGACATCGAGAAATGGAAGTAAAAGAGTATAAGCTCGGTAGGTTCAAGAACACACTTCCTGCACCTAAACAATTCGTAAGGAATACGACAATCAATAATCCATACTCAAATCACACGAAAAAAACCCCGAAACCCGCCTACGATTCACGAAATTACAAGGATAAACATCTAGAGGTTTGAAAATCACCCAAACCCTCAAGTCCGAACAAGGTACAAAACAATCCATATAATCGTACGGGAAACGTAAATACGGGGTAGATACATCATAATCACAAAAATCTCAAGCTCCAAAATGGATGAATCGAACGAATCTAATAAAATCCCCAAAAATTCCCAAAACTAGGGTCCAAAGGAATTTACATTGATTTGAAAGATAGAAATGGATTAGATGTCGTGCAATCTTTGTTATTCAACCAAAAAGTGATGTTAGTTGAAGAAAGACCACCTCAAATCGCCCCAAATCGCCCTCTCCCGTTTTCTCCCATCGGAAATGAGTAAGAAGGGTGCAAAATGACAATAGCAGGGGTTTACTGCCCCTTATACAGCGCCAGGTTAGCGCGCGCTAAAACTAAGGGTTAGAGCGCGCTAACGGGGTCACTCGGTAGTCCAGAAGCTCCTGACCTGAGAAGTTAGGACACGCTACCACACCATAGTGTGCGCTAACTGGTGTCCTGCAAAAATTCCAGTTCACTTACCAACTCCTCTAGCATGCGCTATGACTGGGCACTAGCACACGCTATGCAATACCTATAGCGTGCACTAGCTGCTTCCTAGCGTGTGTTACCTGTTAGTCCAAAAAGTAGAAATACTACACTGCCTCTGCCGACTCAGCTTGTTAGCGTGCGCTACGGGCAATGTTAGTGCGTACTTCTGAACATGAATAGCATGCGCTAGCTACTGCCTAGCGTGTGCTAACTGCTAGTCCAGAGGGCAGAATTAGCTACTGCCTCTGCCAAGCCCGAACCGTTAGCATGTGCTACTACCCAACGCTAGCATGCGCTACTCAACAGGAATAGCGTGAGTTAGCTTAGGTCTAACGTACACTATCTTTCTATCTCAAAACACCGCCGTAAGGTCCAAACAATACGAACATGATCCGAACGGCACGAAACTCTAGAATCAACATCGAAAACATCTCAATAAGTGTTTACAGAGTGACAAAAGTGAAAGAACGACAAGGTCAATAATTCAATAAAAAGTACGGGTATTAAACCTTGAACCTGAGATTATCATAGAGTCCAACATGATAACTTCTATGCCTTGATGTAATCCAACGTCATCTTAAACATGGTGATCATAAAGGTTAGCGATCAGGATTGGTGGGAGTCATGTAGAGGGCAATGAATAATCAAAATGAGGATTTGTCCCTCTCTTTAGTGAGAGAGATATCTGCTGGGGCCCTCAATAAGTAGGACTGAAGGAAATACATGGCCATGCTCAAATGAAGGGTCATATGATTCAATCAGTCTACTTAAGATCGAGAAAGCATTTGAACATAAATAAGTTTGACAGACTCCATGACTTAGTTCAAATATGATATCGCGTGACAAAGAGATTTGACACGTTAAAAGGTTTAATGAACTATTAACTTATATTATTTAGGTAATCACAATATCTTGCTAGAGGCTGCTTATGATTTATTATTTAATAAGGTATTAAATAATTTCCAACATAATATAAGCCTTTTGGGTCGCACGTACGATAATTATAGACAAGTAAGAATAAATATCAATTGGGAATAATAAATATAATATTGTATATTATATTTATGAGGAGATTAAATAATAAGTAATATATATAATATTGGATATTATATATATTATATTATTTAATAACTTGAGGGGTAACTAAGTAAATACTAGATTCTTGAATATAGGGTTACTTAATATAAATAGGGAGTCTATGACAAGGAGTTGTCATAAGAAACCAAGACACAACCCCCCCCCCCCCCAAGAAGAAAGGAAAAATCGGCCCTTCTCTTACAGTAGGAGAATGACGTAGGTCATCTGATCTTCTTTCCTTAGTTGATTTTGATCGATAGTACAATCCTTATAGTAAGGAATTTGTATTGTACTATTTATCAGTATTATTCGTAATGATCTAGCAATCCGGCTTGTGGAATTTTTTGTGTGTGGATCACCCAAAGAGGAAGGAGATATTCATCTGCTTCTAGTCGGGATATAGATTTGTTCGTCGTATTAAGGTAATTCGATTAACCCTTTAATCAAACAATTAAATTACTGTTGGGTTTTCTTATTATTTCTTCCGCTGCGTTTTACTCTTGATTTATGTATTCGATGCATGGAAAACCCAACAGTGGTATCGGAGCCAACTTGCATGTAATTTAATTGTGTTGTGTATAACATATTTATGTGTAAATTATGTTCTTGATTATGTTTATAAAATATAGATTTTATAAAATAATTTTTCTGGTTTAATTTGATTAAATCAGATCATCAAAAATTAATTTTCTGGACTGTTTTCATGAATTTCTGCGCTGGAACTGTTCTGGAACAGATTTGTTCCGAGACGGTTCGGGTCGGATCTGGGTCTGGACCCGTGGGTCATTTTAATTAGCAAAATGTGTCTTGCTAGGAGAGGGATTCAATCCCTTGACATTTAGATACTCTAGAGCAGATTTACCAAGTGGTCTACAATTTTATTTTGAAATTAACAAACAGAAGTTTTTATAAAAGGTAAAAAAATATGCTTTAAATATTGCAAAATATTATTCAAAATGAGGGAATCAAACCCAAGCCTTTCCGCTTTAAAACGGGCACTTTGCCATCTACACTGGCCATATGAATGTGATAATGTATCACAAATTTTAGATACTCTAGAGCAGATTTACCAAGTGGTCTACAATTTTATTTTGAAATTAACAAACAGAAGTTTTTATAAAAGGTAAAAAAATATGCTTTAAATATTGCAAAATATTATTCAAAATGAGGGAATCAAACCCAAGCCTTTCCGCTTTAAAACGGGCACTTTGCCATCTACACTGGCCATATGAATGTGATAATGTATCACAAATTTTCCTTTTATAATCAAAATATGTTTCAAACCAAATGTTCCAAAATGATATGTAGCTCGCAGGTTTCGAACCCGCATTTTTCATTCACAGAACCTCTGATCGGACCATCTGGGCTGTAGGTCTGGATTGTTAATTTTTGACACATTCTTTTTATTTATTGTCTGATTGTCAGACATATTTATTGTTTAGTATATTACATGCTTTTATTAATTATTTGATAATTATTTATGGAATGTGTATGGTGTATGGCATGACCATAAATTGACCAATGCGATTTGATACTTTACTTCCTTATGGGTTGGTTTTACGGCCTGCGTGTCTTTTAATTATATTGGTTTTACGGCCTGTGAGTCATCTATTTAAATTATTATCTTACGGCCTGCATGTCGTTTGCACCTCTTGTAATTTAATTTACTAGAGTAGTATTAAATTTCATTAATGTAATGAAGACAAGAAGGATGAGAAGGACGGACTCGAGGATCCAATTGATCGCGTATGATGTTCCAAGAAGTTGGGAATATCAATGAATACCAATTTCACCCTTTAGATTGACCTTTGTGATTTTTATGTTGGCTCATAAAAATCACGTTAGGATTATGGTCATGCTATACCCGGTCCTATATTTTAATTGTCATGTGATGCGATGTATGCTGAAATTTATGCATATATGTGATGCTATGTATGTTTAGATCTATGTTAGCAAACATAGACATTAACATAGGGTAAAAATCCCTCGTTAAAATTTTAAAATGCCGTTCATTTTAAAAACACCTATCAAGACTTCGTTCAACTTGAGTGGGTCATGCCAAAGCTAGGCGCTTGTATTATCTTAGTAAGGTAGGATAGGTAATGGTGATACCTATGTGTTTTAATGAATTAAGAATTCAAAAGAGTTTTGAACCTTAAGGCATAAGATGGGATTATAACATGCTTGGGCATAAGATGCCAAATCCCATGAATATAATCTAAGAGTTACATATGTTGTAATCGATAAAGAGTTATCCACCTAAAGTCGCTCAATTCTAGGCATCATGCCAAAGATGAGTTTAGAATTGTGCAAAATGGGGTACTTTGTTTTAGTGGGAGTATTTTTCGAGAAATAAAATAATGTGACTAAATACTTTGCATATTAAATTTTGTAGATAATATAGAATGACATCAAGCAACACGTCCACCATTTCACTGTGATCTGTCCTTGAGAAGGACAAGCTCAAAGAAAATGGCAAAAACTATCTAGATTGGATCCGGAGCTTGAGAATAGTTCGCAAGCAAGAAATAAAATTGTATGTTCTTGAGGAAGAAATCCCCGATGTGACTGCTGACAATGCTACAAAGCAATAAAAGACAAATGGAAGAAACATTGTGATGATTCCATTGATGTCAGTTGTCTTATGTTGGCTACCATTTGTCCAGAACTTCAGAAGAATCTGGAGGAAATGGAAGCTTATGAGCTAAATGCTCACCTCAAGGAAACTTTCTCGAAGCGTGCTAGACAAGAGAGGTATGAGACCTTTCAAGACATATATGCTTGCAATATGGTTGAGGGGACATCTATCAGTGCTCATGTACTCAAGATGAAAGGATATATTGATCATCTTGAAAGGCTTGGTTTTCCACTTTCTAAGGAGCACTCCACGGATATGATCCTAAACTCATTGACTAAAAGTTTTGGTCAGTTCATTATGAGCTATAATATGAATGAGATGGAGAAGTATATTGCTGAGCTGTATGGGATGCTTAAAATGGCTGAGCATAATATTAAGAAGAAACTGAGCCACGTGCCGATGGTCAGCAAAGGGAAGTCCTTTAAGAACAAAGGCAAGGGCAAGGGTAAGGCAAAAGTTGCTAAATTTAAAGACTCTACTAAGCCAATTTTCAAGGTTAAAGCTCCCAAAGATGGAAATTGCCATCATTGCAATAAACTAGGACACTGGAAAAGAAATTTCAAGATTTACTTGGAAGAGCTAAAGCGTACCAAGGGTAGTGAGACTGCCACAGGTATATTTGTTATAGAAGTTAACTTATCTACTTCTAACTCCTGGGTATTGGATACTGGATGTGGATCTCGTATTTGTACAAATGTGCAGGGGTTGAGAAGCATTAGAAAAGTGAAGAAAGTGGAAGTGGATCTAAGAGTCGGCAATGGTGCAAGAGTTGCTGCACTAGCCATAGGAACATATGATCGAGTTTTTACACAATAGGCTTTTGTTAGTTTTGAACAATTGCTATTATGCTCCTGCTATGAATAGGAATATTATTTGTATTTTCTTTGATGATTTGCTTCAAGGTACTGCGAAGTTATATACAAGCCTTTACAATATTGATCTAGATGAGTACGACACTTTCGAAGTCTATAACATTGCATCTAAGAAACCTAAGCTCAATTATTCTAATCCGACTTACTTCTGGCATTGTCGACTTGGTCACATAAACGACTAACGCATTTCTAAGCTCCATAATGATGGAATTTTAGACTCTTTTGACTATGAATCATATGGGACATGCAAATCTTGTTTATTAGGCAAGATGACGAAGAATTCTTTCACCGGTCATGGACAAAGGGCTAGTGATCTATTAGGCCTAATACATAATACTGTATGCGGACCTCTTTGCACTCATGCCAGAGGAGGATACCAATACTTCATTACATTTACTGATGAGTTTAGCCGATGTAGATATGTTTATATTATGAAGAATAAACATGAATCTTTTAAAATGTTCAAAATATTCCAGAATGAAGTACAGAATCAACTTGGCCAGACAACTAAAGTCCTTCAATCAGATCGAGGTGGTGAAAACTTGAGCCAAGAATTCGATGATCATCTTAGGAGTTGTGGAATTGTTTCACAACATACTCCTCCCGGAACACCTCATCATAATGGAGTGTCCGAGAGGAGGAATCTTACTTTATTAGATATGGTTCGATCCATGATGAGTCGAACAGAGCTTCCATTATCATTTTGGGGCCACGCCTTAGAAACAGCAGCATTCACCCTTAACCGTGTTCCATCTAAAGCAGTTGAAAAGACACCATTTGAGAAATGGACTGGTAAGAGACCAAACTTGTCTTTTCTAAAGATATGGGATTGCGAAGCGCTCGTAAGGCACCAAGTGTTTGACAAACTGGCAGCCCAATCCGAAAGTTGTTTATTTGTGGGGTATCCTAAGAAAACTAAAGGATATTACTTTTATAAGCCCGCAGAGAACAAAGTGTTTGTTGCTCGAAATACTGTATTCTTAGAAAGGGAATTTATTTCCAAAAGAGACAGTGGGAGAAGAGTAATTCTCGAGGAAACTCGAGAACCACAAGAAGACATCGCTTCACCGATGGAAATCGAACAGACCCAACAATCAGTTGAAGAGCCCATTCAAAGTACACAAGTCCCTCACAGATCTGATAGGATGCGACATGAACCTGAGAGATATGGTTATCTCGTAATAGAGGATGATGATGCATCGCTCATAGATGATGAGCCTAGTAGCTATATAGACGCTGCTTTAGGGCCAGAGTCCGAGGAATGGCTAGATGCCATGGACTCAGAGATGCAGTCCATGTATGACAATCAAATTTGGAACTTGATAGATCTACCTGAGGGTGTCAAAACCATTGGGTGGAAACGGGTCTATAAATAGAAGAAAGGCATGGATGATAGTCTGCAAGCCTATAAATCTAGACTAGTGGCAAAAGTTTATAGACATATTCATGGTGTTGACTATGATGAGACATTTTCACCCGTAGTACTGCTTAAATCAATTAGAATTTTATTTGCCATTGCCGCATACTATGATTATGAAATATGGCAAATGCATGTCAAAATAGCATTCCTTAATGGAAACTTACTCGAGGATGTGTACATGACACAACCTGAAGGTTTTGTTCATCTAGAACATTCTCAAAAGGTTTTCAAGCTTCAAAGATCCATTTATGGGTTGAAGCAAGCGTCTCGGAGCTGGAATCTTCGTTTTGATGAAACTGTCAAAGAGTTTGGGTTCATTCAAAATGAAGATGAACCATGTGTGTACAAGAAGGTTAGTGGGAGTATAGTTGTTTTCTTAGTCTTATATGTCGATGACATATTACTCATTGAAATGACATTCCCACCTTGCAGACAGTCAAGACTTGGTTGGAAAGTTGTTTCTCAATGAAAGACTTAGGAGAAGTTGCTTACATTCTTGGGATAAAAATCTATATAGATAGATCAAAGAGATTGATTGGTCCAAGTTGATGTACCTACATTAATAAAATATTGAAGAGGTTCAATATGCAAGACTCCAAGAGATGACTCTTGCTAATGTCACATGGCATTCGTTTGAGTGAGACTCAGAGTCCTTCGACCCCTGATGAGTGAGCCTGCATGAGCAAAATACCATACGCTTCGGCTATTGGATCGATCATATATGCCATGATTTGTACTCGACCACATGTATTGTTTGCCCTTAGCATGACAAGTCGATACCAGTCGAATCCAGGTGATAGTCACTGAACAGCAGTCAAAACCATCCTAAAGTACTTCAGAAGAACTAAGGATGATTTCCTAGTTTATGGAGGGGTGGGAAACGAGCTGGCTGTAAATGGTTACGCTGATGAAAGTTTCGAAACCGACATAGATAATTTTAAATCGCAAACTGGTTATGTGTTTTTATTGAATGGAGGTGCTGTGAGTTGGAAGAGTTCCAAGCAAAGCACGACTACTGATTCTGTTACAGAAGCTGAGTACCTGGCAGCATCAGATGCAGCTAATGAATCTGTATGGATCAAGAAGTTCGTTACCGAACTAGGAGTGGTGCTGACCATACAGGGTCCCATAAGCCTTTATTGTGACAATAATGTGCTATTGCACAAGCTAAAGAGCCTAGGTCCCATCATAATTCCAAACATATACTCAGAAAATATCACCTAGTCAGAGAGATCGTAAGACGAGGAGATATTACAATATGCAAAGTAGCAACGGAAGAGAATGTTGCAGATCCACTTACCAAGCCTCTCTCACAAGGAAAGCATGTTGAGAATGCTAGAGCGATATGACTAAAATTCATGAATTTATGGTCCTAGTGCAAGTGGGAGATTGTTGGGGATAGTGCCATAGAAGGTAATGAATAATCAAGATGGGGATTTGTCTCTCTCTTTAGTGAGAGAGATATCTGCTGGGCCCCTCGATAAGTTGGACTGAAGAAAATGCATGGACATGCTCAAATGAAGGGTCATTTGATTCAATCAGTCTACTTAAGATCGAGAAAGCATTTGAACATAAATAAGTATGACAGACTCATAACTTTGTTCAAATATGATATCGCGTGACAAAGGGATTTGACACGTTAAAATTTTTAATGGACTATTAACTTATATTATTTGGGTAATCATAATGTCTTGCTAGAGGCCGCTTATGATTTATTATTTAATAAGGTATTAAATAATTGCCAACATAATATAAGCCTTTTGGGTCGCACGTACGACAATTATAGACAAGTAGGAATAAATATCAGTTGGGAATAATAAATATAATATTGGATATTATATTTATGAGGAGATTAAATAACCAGTAATATATATCAAATTGGATATTCTATATATTATATTATTTAATAACTTGAGGGATAACTAAGCAAATACTAGATTCTTTAATCTAGGGTTACTTAGTATAAGTAGGGAGTCTATGACAAGGAGTTGTCATAAGAAACCAAGACACAAAAATCGCCCCCCCCCCCCAAGAAGAAAGGAAAAATCGACTCCTTCTCTTACAGTAGGATAACGACGTCGGTCATCTGATCTTCTTCCCTTAGTTGATCTTGATCGATAGTACAATCCTTATAGTAAGAAATTTGTGTTGTACTATTTATCAATATTATTCGTAAGGATCTAGCAATCCGGCTTGTGGAATTGTTCATCTGTGGATCACCCAAAGAGGAAGGAGATATTCATCTGCTTCTTGTCCGGATATAGATTTGTTCGTCGGATTAAGGTAATTCGATTAACCCTTTAATCAAACAATTAAATTACTGCATGAGATCCTAAATTTGATTTTCTTATTATTTCTTCCGCTGCGTTTGACTCTTGATTTATGTATTCCATGCATGGAAAACCCAACAACTTATTCATACCTTATGCTTAATTAGGATATCGCGCGACGAGAGGATTAAATATTATACAGTAACGGGATTTCGTTCGTGCCGTCGAATTAATTCTTTTAATGCGGATAGTCATAATGTCTAGCTAGAGGCCGATTATGATTTATGAGTTGTAAAATTGTTTTTATACTCATTGTCATATTAATTAGAACCTATAGGGTCACACACTTTAACGAGCAGAGCAGCTATTTTGTTCTGGTTAATTATAGTTGGTGAAAGGGTTGGTGAACCCTTAGCCATGTAGAGGGCTATATAATAGTGTCTTGTGATAGCCTCACACTTGACAAAACACAAGATAAGACATATTTTATGTAGAGATAATCAAAAATATGATTTTGATATTTCTCTCTCAAAAGTCTTGAAGATATATTCAAAAGTTGAATAATCAAAAGGATCAAGAATATATCTTCATATCTTTGAAGGTTGATTCTTTAATCAAGAAAAGTATTTAGAATACTCATCTAATCTTCATCTAATCTTGTGAGTTTGATTATTAATAACATACTGAATAAGATTCATAGTTGCTATTTTTTATCAAAGTTCAAGAACATTTGAATAAAATTCTTGGTGTTCTTGTTCTTACCATAATCAAGAACATACCTATATTCAATTTAATTTAAGGGAAATATTTGTGGAATCGGAGCAAGCAATTCGTTAGACACTCGGGACTTGTTCGTTATGTGGATACCATAGAGCACGCTCGCTATTTGCAGCGTCTCTAGAAGGCTCGATCGAAAACACGCTACAAGAGGTAACAATCTTGTTCGTCGTACTTTTATAATATACTTGGATCCTCGGAGGATTTTTACATATTATATTTATACTTCCGCTGCACTAATTCGATATATGATGAGATTATAAATCTTATTAGTTCGATAAAAACCCAACATGCATACATTTTTAATTTCTTCCTGAAGAGCAATCTCATCTAGTTCTCCATTCATGAGAGTAGGTGCTTCTTCAGGTCTGAAGTTTGGAATCATGGGGTATGCATTGAATTGCCTTTCTGCACACTTCTTCAAAACCTCCCAAAGGTTGGGGTAATTCATCTCTATGAAGTTTATGGAAATTTCTTGTGGGGAACAATCCTTGTCTTGAAGTATTTCCCAAAGGTAGTACTTTTCTATGAAATGTTTCCTTGCACTTCCCTATATAGGCTCTTCTTCAACAGGTAAGAATTCCTCAACAAATTAGAGCTCTTTTCCTTCCAATTGTAATGGTACAACAGGATATTGCCTGGTTCTTTTCCTTTTGGCTATAGGTTCTTCAGGTGGTGCAGCTGACTCTTTTCTCTTCAGGCTTGAGGTTCCTGCCTGAATCTGTGGAAGGCCTTATTTCCTTTTTGATCTTGCTTCTCCTTTATCTTCCCCCTTATTCATATCTTCCCCCTTTTTGCCAGCATCAATAACTTTTGCTAGCTGTTCTTCCACCCTTAGCATTAAGTCAGTCATGTCAAGAGGCATTCCTGATGTTGATTAGGGTATCTATATTTTCATTAATAAACCTCAGCCCTAGTTTAACATCAATTGCCAAAAGTTTAGCAATAGTCTCTTCAATAATTACTCTGACCAGGGCAGTGAAGTTTGGAGGCAGATGATATGCATGATCTTGATTAACATTCTCTCCTGATTCCACCTCTGCAGTTGGTCTTTCAGCAATGGATTTCTCAGATGAGAGTTTCCTGTCAACTGGTTGCTGATCAGATGGTGTTGGATCAAATGTCCCTAATTTATCTGAGAGGTCCTCATCTATAGGTGACTTGCTCTTCTTCTTACCTGCAGAGGACTTCTTATCTGCAGACGACTTCTTCTTTGCAGATGATTTCTTCTTGGAGGGGGTATCCTCAGGTTGTTCCCCCTCGTGCTCTGCTTCGTCAGCTTTATCAGGATGTGCTGAATTAGGGGCCTGATCAGGTCACTTATGATCATGGTCCTCATCATCCTCTTTTCTGCCTTCTTCCTGCTTCTTTTCATCTTCTTTCTCTTCTTTCTCTTCCACATCCTCATTTTCCTCATCTTTCTTCTTTTCTTTTTCTTCCCCCTTCTCCTCTACCTTTTCTTTCTCTTCCTTTTCAACTCCTTCACATTCTTATTCTTTTTCAACTTCTTAAATGACAATTCCTTTTTCTTTCTCCCCTTCATTTTCCTCACCCAGGGTCTGTCCATGTCCAACACCAATCATGACATCATAAATGAACTTATCCATGTTTTGATTAAAATGACTGATGAACCAATTCTCTTGTAGTAACAACATCACATATGTATCCTGACATAAGTGCATGATGAGGTGATATATGACAATAGGGTGATCCCAGATACACTTGTCAATAAATACTCTTAGCTGAGAGAAGCTAAGAGTCTTCAAATCCTTCCAATCTTCATAGATATTGACAAAGGAAAATTTCAGGGATTGCTGCTTTACCTTTTTCAGTGGCTCCATGGTGAGATTCAGGGGATTGTTTTCCCTGAGATTGAAGGAGTATCCTGCTTATGGTATTTCAGTTGTTTCTTATGCCTCTTGTTCTTCTGTAATACTTGGATAAGTCAGAAGAGGAACCATTTCTGATATCAGCTCTGGTTGTTCAGATTGCTTATATATTGGTACAGGTGTAGCTTAAACTACAATCTGCATTTCTTTCTTCTTCTTCTTCTTCTTCTTCTTCTTCTTCTTCTTCTTCTTCTTCTTCTTCTTCTTCTTCTTCTTCTTCTTCTTCTTCTTCTTCTTCTTCTTCTTCTTCTTCTTCTTCTTCTTCTTCTTCTTCTTCAGATGAGTAGTCCACCAGGCCGTTATGTATTTTGGGGGACTGGTCTAGTGAGGATTTGACATGGACAACTTCCTATGGTTCAGGAGACATTCTTTTGAATATTTTGTACAGAGGTAGGTTGTCACTGTCAGAGTCATCTGCAGGTGCCACTTCAGGTGCAGGTGACTCTTGTATAATCTTAGCTGCAGAGGGAGCTGACGTAATCTCCTCTGCAATCACCTCAGGTGGGGTTTGCGCAACCACATCAGATTGGACCTCATCTGAGTCTGAAGGTCCTCTGTAAGGGGAAGTGCCACTAGTCATTTCCCTAAGTATGTCAGCTGCGTTCCGCTTATTATCTCCAAGCTTCTTCAATGTATCTTGGTCCAGGTGACCAAGTCTTTTGCTGTCATGAAAAGTATCTGCCTTTCCGTTAGCTTTCCCAAGGAACTCCAAGATCCAACTAATCTGAGTTCCATAGGCCAGTTTTTGTCTGAACTCTTCTCATCATCATCCCAATTGGCTTTGTTGACTTCCCAGACTAACTGCCTGTAAATATAATCAGGCTAGTTAATCCTCTAGATCTGGATTAGTGCTCCGAAGACAGTGTATTTGGATGATGATAGTTAATTGAAGCTTCATGCCATTCCCATTACTATATTACTTGTAATATCCAGAATGTACATGTATTCATTCCTGATGTCTCATTTCTTGGCCGTGAATTTAATATTTGTTGGTTGCTCCGGTGTTTTGATCTTTAATGGGTTTTTGTTTCAAAGCCTCGACTGCTATGCCTCTATTTTCCATGTTTAAGGCGTCGGTGATGGCTTGCTGAGTTATGGTGACTTCTTTTCCAAAGATCGAACTTACGATACAGTGTTCCGTGACCCGTGTTTCTTTGAAGAAAGAGATGAAAACTTCCTTGAAGAGCTGTGTGGGTGAATATCTAGAAATGATAGATACCATTCTTCTTCATCCTTCGAATTATGTGTGCCATCTCTGTCGTGTTGTTGGACTCCATCAATCCTTCAACATCAATGACGATGCTGAAGATGATTTGTTCTTTCACTAGCTTTAGGTTTGTAATACCCGGTTGTAATTCAGTCATTATCATTTAGTAATTTCATTCGGTAATTGTCACTATGTAATTTTTCACTTGTTAATAATCATTCATCCGTGTTCACCGTTTGGAATAACTTCGAGTTGTGTATCGATATTGTTCATTGTTTCAACCTTACTTGGGAATCGAGACAAGAGTATTATCTTGATTGTTGTAATTGATTCATTAGTCGATGTTGACATTGGAGTTCATGTCATTTCAAATCTCCTCATTGTTCAAATTGTGTTTTGTTGGGCGAACCCTTGTAATCATTGCTTGGAACAACCGTTTTGGAGTTTCCGCACTTCCATTTCGTGTTATTGTTTCCCAAATATTGATTCCTATTGATTTTATTCTCTTCTCGGGTCATTTTTCATCATTTTAGGATCCAAGGGGGTGTGGGCCGCGGCACAAGGGATTGTGCGCCGCGGCACACACATGTTGCAATTTTGGCCGACCCGCCTGTACCGGGGGCCGCGGCTCATGCCGGCAGGGCCGCGGCACACTCGTCCGGGCCGCGGCACACTGCCGAGCACTGGGGGCAGATTTTGGCCCTGTGCCGCGGCACACTCGGCCGGGCCGCGGCACACAGTGCAGGCTGCACTATAATTGCGTTTTTTTGTGAGGAAAAACTCATTTTCACCATTTCTTTCACCTTGTTCCGAGAGAGAGAGCTTGAGGGAGAGATTTTCCATCAACAATCACTTGAGTGTTTGATTTTCTTCATCTCCTTTCGATCGTGAAGCCCGGATAGTCGATCTAACGCGTGTTCTTCGGATCAAAGTGCTTGGATCTTCAAGAGGTAATTTTTTCAACATCTTGGATTTCGATTTTGTATTGAGATGTGATGTTTTGGATGTTAAAATCATGTTGTATGAAGTGATATACGCATTATTATGGATATGTTTGATTATTCATTGGATTATTGAAGGATTATTCAAGAACACTTTGAATATTGAATTGGATTTGGGGGTTTTCGATTAATTGTTGTTGAAATCACGAATTTGGATATTCATAATGGACTATTGATCGAATTGAAGATGTTTTGTTGGTTTGAAACATTTCTTGGGGATTTGATGTTGGTATTATTGAAGTTTGGTTGTAAACAATCGAAGTTTGGCCACAACGTGTTCGATATAATGCCCCAATGAACTTGGTTTAGTCGTATCGACATTTTGAGTTCGTTATATTTGTGTTTGATTCATATGTTGAACGGATTGTTGGTAATTGTGTTATTCAAGGTTGTTCGAGCGACCGACAACTCATTTAGGACATTTGTTTGTGGAAGGATAATTGTCACCGGTGTTGAGTAAGTTAATTCTTACTCGGTTAAAAGGATATTCATTGCTTTTGTTGTTCATTCATAATCATAACTCATTCATCATTGTATTAACCGTATTGAGACTTGTAATTGTCGAATATTCACTTCATTAACGAGGAATGGCGGTTCCAATCATTTCATTGAACTATCATTCACTTCACCATTATTTTCATCTCGGTGAGTCATTCTTGACCTTGTCGGATTATTATTCATTGGTATTCATTATGGTCATTCTCGTTCATATGACCTTCTGAGTTCATATTGCGTGGCCGGGTGCGGATGTGTGGAATTTTTAGTCGAGCACGCGATGGTCATGTATTGGGATCGATACATTGGACTCTGCACACAGTAACGATTACCTCCGTGAGACTAATTCGGTACAATGACGGGTGTGTCCGGTCATTCGTCTTGTACACTTGCACAGAACATTACGGGCGTACTATGACTCCTCTTCAGCGTAATTCATAACTAAGGATATTTCATAACTTTAGATATATCATGATTGTGTATTTTCAACCCTTAAGGATTGTTGTTCTGTGTAACTGACCCCGTTGGGGATTTTGTTTTCAGGTCACGGCAAGGCAAAGGCACGGGAAGAGCATGTTGACGGCGAGGAGTCCCAGTGATACTAGTAGGGGGCCCCAGTCATTCCAGTCATTTCAATCATTTCAGTCATTCTTATTTCTCTTCATTTGTATTTCCGCTGCAAATTCCGTTTGAGATGTTTATTTATTCAGGGTGGTGTATTTTATCTTCATATAAAATATACTAGTATTCTGTATTGTCCTGGTGTATTGTACTTAATCTCCTCATCGAATTATTTGGTAATATAATGTGGTTCGGTACTACAATTATATTATTTAATTCATCTGTTTTCATTCGCCTAGTGGGTCCCAGTCGGGGGTCCATGGCACTATAATATCCGCCTAGTTTGGGGTGTTACAGAGTTGGTATCGGAGAGTGGTTTTGAATACTACCTTCCGAGTCATGTCTCATTTGAAATCATCTTCATCGGACTAGTATCATTGGAATTTCGCATCACGTGTGACCTGTGCAAATGCCGAGCCAATCAGACTGAAAGAACTGTAAGACTTCTAACGCCATGGTATAATTTCTGGCATTAATCATTCATTCATAATTCATCAATTAACAATCCTCAAACATCATTTTCATTTTGATAAGGACGATCATGTTAACTCATTAATCACTCAGTTCATTTCACAGTTTAGTTGTTGATCTTGAGGATCATATCATTAATCTTGTTAACTTGTTCAAGATAATCATTTCAAGAATTTCACCAGATAATCAGGTCACCTCAGTTAATCATTCATGTAATCATTGTGTTAGAGCGTGTATGCTCATTTTCATCATCTCATGACATAATCATAACGTGATATTCATGCGGGAAATATAATTATCATGTGACTTTCCTACTTCAGTATAGAGAGAGCAGGCAGAGGACGCGGAGGACGAGGCCGCAGTGCGGGCCAAGTAGCGACGCTGCTACTCATTCACCTGGATGTGATCATTCATTATCAGGGAGTCGTACCCGGGACACCGCTCAATCAGAAGATGTTCGGGTTGACCCACTCGCTTTTATGCAGGGCATGATGGCCCAGATGACTCAGATGGCACAACTGATGGAGACGATGCATAACACGACTACTCAAAAGCAACAGGCTCCTCCTCCGCCACCTCAGAGGCAAAGAGGGGTGTGAGCAGTATCATTGGCGACATCTCTCACCAGAGACTGCCTACCTTCGAGGGCTCATCTGAGCCGGCAGATATCATTCACTGTCTTGAACATTTCGAGAAACTGTTTGCTATGGTGGACTATCATGAGGGACACAAAGTTTCAATTGCGGCTTACTATCTTGGTAAGGGCGCACATTCGTGGTGGTTATCACTGAAGCCCACCGACGGAGCTTGTACATGGGAACAATTCAGGACTCTCATGATGGAGAGGTATTATCCGGCCCCACTTAGGGAGGCCAAGTTGTCAGAATTACTCACTCCCGACCTTTCAGCGGACGATGATGTTCTCGCCATCGCCTAGAAATTTCAGGAACTTCTTCCTTTCGCCTCATCTATCATTCATTCAGAGGCGGACAAAATCAAGTATTTAAGCAAGAGGCTGAAACCCCGTATGAGACTACAGTTGCTTAATCATCATTGCACCACTCTGGACGAATTTATTGAGAAAGCTCTTACTTATGAGCTTACTGCTAAGGAGATTGCTAAGCAGCAACCTTCATCTGCTAGCAAGAAATCGAAGAATCCTAATCAGCCTGAAGGCGGTCAAACAACCTTCAAGAAGCCTCGTGCGGGCACTACTTTCTCTGAGCGACCTCCTGTGGCGCCCGGGCCGTGAATCGCGATCCGGCGGCGATTCGGCCATCACCTGTTTTAACTGTGGGCATCTTGGTCATGTCAGCACCAAGTGTCCGAGACAGACTGTCACGTGTCATAACTGTGGGATTGCTGGGCATAAGGACCGTTTTTTCCGTAGGGACTTCAAACCTACTCCGGTGTCATCTCAGGCCCCTGTTAGGAATACTTGTTAGATTTTGATGATGTCATTAATTTAAAATCAAATGTTCATTACTTGGCAAAATGTAAGGAAGAACCAAATGAGTATCTTCCATAGGCCAAAATATGTTAAGTATAAAACTTGGCAAAATGTAAAGAAGAACCAAATGAGTATCTTCTGTAGGCCAAAAGTTAGTTAGGCTGAAAATCGGCTAAGTACTAAGTACAACCTAGTCCATCAGAGAAGTACAGCCGACTCCAGTCAGAGTAGCTCTGGTCAACTAGATTTATCAGAGAAGTTTGACCAGACTGCAGCCGAGGTACCTCAGGGAAGTCACCTGACCAGATAAGTCACAAACAGTGAACAACCGAGAGAACCTATCTGCAGAGATGTAAGCTGCACATCAGCCTACTCGACTACAGCCAAGTACTCCAAGTCCACGTCAGCATGCTTTGAAAAGTCAAATATTACGGAAAGCACACATGCAACGTGAAGAGACAAATTGGAGTGATTCCCGCAAGAGATATGATTTAAATAAATCATCTAGACCCACCGTGAAGACTTTAATTCTTTTATATTCAAAAGATTCGGCGCCCACATGCAGAAGTCCTCACAACGGTCGGAAGATAAAATAAAATAATGGGAATCCAGCCTTGCAACGTTCAGAAAGATTAAACAATGAAGTCTCCCTCCAACGGACGGATTTGTTCAAATTTGCAAACGGCTACAAGGAAGAAGCTCAGAGATCGTGATCTATATATATCCGAAGATTTGAAACTGAGCAACTACCGGTGCGAACATACATTCTAGCGATCAAAGCAATCAAGCAATCTCAAGCAATCAAATAGCATCGTGAAAAGAGCAGATCTAAAAGTTCATACTTAAGGAAGCTCTTAAGTTGGAGAAGACAAACACTCTTGTCTATAATCTTGAGTACGGGGTACTTCACTGGTTGAAGTAAGAGACTGTAAAGGCATCCGAGGATCGAGGATCAAGAGGTGCAAGGCAGTCAAGTGTGTGTACAACGGCATGGATTTCCACTGGTTAGAAGCTGTTGTAGTGTGGTTGAATCACTGTAATATTTATCACTGGTTGAAAATTATAGTGAATTCATCTCCAACTGGTTTGGAGAAAAGTGGATTAGTAGAGGATTACCCCACCTCTGAGACCACTATAATTGCCTGTGTTATTCTTGTTTCTTGCATCATACTTTAAGCTACTTGCATACTTTGTTATGTGTTTCATTAATATTAATTTATATTCGTCATCAGCTGACTTCCGCACTTATCCAAGAACAAACGACTCCAAGTCATTTGTTTGACTATCAGCTGAAGAAACTCACTCTTCGTGAAAAAGAGTTCAAGAGTTTCAACAAGTCTATTCACCCCCCCCTCTAGACTTGTTCCTGGACGACTTGTGACCTACAAGTGGTATCAGAGAGGTTGGTTCATTTTTTTCACGAACCAGATCTATATTAGATATATATCTTATCTCTCACTTTATAATGGAACACATGCACTCTAGACTCCCTGTCTTTTCAGTTGACGAGTATGATCTCTGGAAGATAAGAATGCAGGCACACTTATCTTCAATTCATGACGACATGTGGTGCATCATTGAAGACGGTCCATTCATTTTTTAAAAGGACAACACAGCCGAGGAGATCGCAGCTAGGAGACCCGAAAAGATTCCTAAGAAGAGAACGGAGCTGACCCCTGAAGAAAGGAAGCTGGCCAATCTTGACAACAGGGCCAGAGATGTGTTATACCAAACTCTTGACAAATCCACCATGGTCAAGATCAAAAACTGTAAGAATGCCAAAGAAATTTGGGACACATTAGCTCTAATGTGTGAAGGAACGGAGCTGATCAAGGAAAACAAGTTGTCAATTGCTATCCAAAACTTTGACAACTTTAAAATGAAGAATGGTGAATCTATAGACCAAGTGGACACAAGGTTCACTGAAATTATCAATGAGATCAACTCCCTGGGCAAAACCTATGGCAACAGGGAAATGGCACTTAAGGTCCTCAGATCTCTCAACCCCGAATAGAGCATGAAGGCCGTAGCCATGAGAGAGTCCAAGGACCTGAATAAAATAAAGATTCAGGAGCTGTTCTCTGATCTAAAGGCTTATGAGTTCGAACTTCCAAGTTCATCCTCAACTGAGCCTGCAGAGAAGGGAATCGCATTTGCGGCCGAGTCCCCTGCTAAGAGCCTATTCGATGTGAAACCTCCAAATCCACTAGATTTTGTTGAAGAAATGGCTTTCATAATGCAAATGTTCAGCAATTTCAGAAAGAACTACTCCAAGTATAAGAAAAACTACAAGGAGAACCCAAGAAGGAACCAGAAGGCTGGAAGTTGGAAAGTTGAATGCTACAACTGTCACAAAATAGGACACATCCAAATGGATTGTCCCGAGCTCAAGAAGGACAAAACCAAGAAGGAGGTGGGCGAAGGAAGACGGAAGAAAAGCTCTCATCGGAGAAGACCAGAGCATGTCGAATCAAGCGGCGGTTTCTTTTCGATGAAGACGAGGAGTATGATTGCACGATGGCAAACCTAGCGATGAAGAGGTAACTTCTAAACCCACCGGTTCAAATAATAGCTCAGCCATGTCACAAGATATGGATCTACATGAATCGGTAAATCGGATTATTCAAAGATTTTGAAACACTCAAATCGCACACCAAGTCAGACAATGAGAAGACTCACCGCAAGATGAGAATAGGCGGTGAAAAATGATTTCAAAACTCACCTAGATTTAAATAAGGTTGAGACAACTACGGTGACTTTAAAAACCAGGCAAGTGTCAATACATTTGAGATAGACCGGCTAAACATTTTACTTAAAGAAAAATCACCGCACTTGCTCATGCCAAAGCCGAGTTTACTAAGCCGGCACAGATAAATAAAACTCAGGCGCAGGAAATAACCTCCCTGAAAGCGTCTTCAACTCTGGGCGAATTGTGTACTTATAAAAGGTCATTATATACCAAATCAGGCCTTGGGTATGATTCTCACACTCCCTCTAGTTCTGAAACCAAGTTTATCAAGGGAGAAACAATGGTCTCGATCACGAGCCTGTGTATAAACCGATTTTCAAAAGCAGCAACGGCCAAGTCAAACGACTAGGCTGCAGACATGTTACACCAGACAGCCACCTAGACAGGCGACTAGGCAGTGGCCCAGGCAAAAGCAGCAGCCCAGACAACATGCCTACTATTACCAACAACTCCCCAAAAATAGATTTCATAATGGGAGGGGCAGATGGAAACCTCAAGGTTATCCGAATTACCAAAATGAACAAGTGTGGAGACAACAAAGATTTAATAAATGGTCTCAGCCTAGATTTTGAAATGGCCCACACTATCAAAATTTTGAGGAATATCCGGTATACAATCCAACCAGGAGATTCAGACCTCGACCATAGACACATCATAAGGGTTATAATAATAATTTCTATAATCCAAGGAGAAATCAATTCTCCAGGAAACCAACTAACCCCAAAGGACCCACACAAATTTGGGTACCTAAATCTCTGCTTATTTAATTGCAGAAAAGGTGGAAGGACTACAACCACATCTCCTCAAGCTCAAATTTTGGAGGTGAAGAATGGTTTGTAGACTCTGGATGCTCGAGGCATATGACCGGGAACAAGAAGATGCTGACCAAATACATCAAAGAAAGAGGTCCCGATGTAACCTTTGGAGATATCTCTAGAGGACAGACAAAAGTCTTTGGAGAGCTGCACCGAGGAAACATTGTCATATCCAAAGTCCATTATGTCAAAGGGCTCAAGTACAACCTCCTGAGCATAAGCCAGTTATGTGACGAGAAGAATCTAGTAGTCTTCACCATCTTGAAGTGTATGGTGATAGACATCTTATCTGGAGAAATAAAGCTACAAGGATTCATAAGAAGAGATGTCGACATGATTGATTGGAACACAGGAACACCTAACTCCTATTTTCTATCCAAGACAGTAGCTGAGAATGGATGGCTGTGGCACAAAATACTATGTCACCTAAACTTCAAAGCCATCAACAAGATTAGCTCTCAGAAGCTGGTCAGAGGACTTCCAAATGAAGCATTCAAGAAGGAAGCACTCTGTGATGCATGTCAGAAGGGAAAGCAGACCAAGGCATCATTCAAGCCAGTTGAGCCTACAACGCTCACAACAAGGATCTTAGATCTACTCCACATGGATCTATTTGGTCCTATCAAACCAAGGACTTTGAGCGGCAGAAAGCATGCACTTGTAATAGTAGATGATTATTCAAGGTACACTTGGATCATTTTTCTATACAAGAAAAGTGAAACCCTGACCAAGTTACGAGTGCGAGAAGGATCCGAATGAAAAATCCCTCTCCATAATCAAGATCGAGATCGGATAGAGGAGGAGAGTTTCTCAACAAGGCGATAATCGATTTCGGCGATTAGAATGGGATCCCGGCATGAGCTCTCTGCGGCGGGCGCCCGACAAAATGGTGTTCTTGAAAGAAGGAACGAGAACCACGAAGGAAGCGGCCAAGGTCCATGATTGCGAGCGGACCTACCCAAAGGTTACGGGTGAAGGCTGTCAACACGGCTGCCACACCTGAAGCAGAGTATGATAGTAGGGAGACATGGCAAAACTCCCTATGAGGTTTGGAATAATAGAACTCCTCATTGCTTACTTTCATGTTTTTGGTTGTAAGTGTTTCATCCACAACAACGGTAAAACACAGCTAAATGCCTTTGATGCTAAAACTGATGATGGTCTATTTATGGGATATTCCCAAAGAAGCAAGGCATATAGAGTTTTTAACAAAAGAACCTTAGTTGTGGAGGAAACACCCCATGTTGTTTTTGATGAATCTACCGTTGAGTACAGGAAACAACTTGAGCAAATTGAGAACAAGATCAAGTCAGCAACCCTTGAAGAAGTCATTATACATGACACTGGAATGGTGGACTCACCTGCAGACCAGCCTGATGACCCAACTGCAGCTGATGAAGACCCAACTGCAGATCAGACAGGATCACCAAACCTATCTGATCCGGTTGCTGTGGAAGAAGACACAGCCGGAGCTGACAAGGACCCATCTGCAGTTCAGAACCAAGCTGCAGATGACAAGGCGGTAGCTGATCCAGTTGCAGACCTGAACCCAGCTGATGCAGATAATCACCAGAGCAATCCAACAGGGGGAACAAACCCAGAAGAATACGATATCCCCAAATGGCTCAAGGATCACCCGATTCAACAAATAATTGGAAAGTTGACTGATGGAGTTAAGACGAGACAGTCAACCCTACCAGCAGGAATGGCAATGTTCTCATGTTTCATGTTGCAAATTGAACCCAAGACTACAGAACAAGCCTTGGAAGACTATTCATGGATTAATGCCATGCAAGAGGAATTGGAGCAGATGGAAAGAAACAAAGTTTGGGAACTAATGCATGCACTGATCACAAGAAAGTTATTGGCACCAAATTGGTGTATAAAAACAAGAGTGATGAAGACGGAGGCTGTTGTTAGAAATAAAGCGGACTCGTAGCAAAAGGTTATGCAGTGTGAGGAATAGATTTTGATGAAACTTATGCACTGTTGCAAGATTAGAAGCCATCGACTATTCCTCGCATATCTGCATTCAAGGACTTTGAAGTCTACCAGATGGATGTAAAAGTGCGTTTCAGACGGAATCCTAGAAGAAGAAGTCTATGTAGAGCAACCCCGGTGTTTTGTCAAAGGAGATAAAGTCTATAAGGTATTGAAAGCTCAGTATAGACTCAAGCAAGCACCAAGAGCGTGGTATGAAACACATGCTGTGTTTCTTGAGAAAAATGGATTTTGCAAAGGGAAAGTGGACAAGACCCTATTCGAGTAGAGCACGAAGGCCACATATTAATAGTCAGGTTATGTGGATGACATCATATTCGGGTCTACCAATCAGAACTATGCGAGAAATTCTCCAACCTCATGCAAGGAGAATTTGAGATGAGTATGATGGGAAAGCTTAACTTCTTTCTCGGACTACAAGTTAAGCGAGATGGAAAAGGAATTTTCATCAACCAAGCAAAGTATACCGAGAGATCTTATCAAGAGATATGGAATGGAATCACCAAACCCGCAAGAATTCCAATGAGCACAAGTACTCACTGGATGCATACGAGGCGGGCATATCGGTGGACTCAACCCACTACAGAGGACTCATCGGATCTCTTCGTACCTCACCGCAAGCGTGCCGGACATATCATATGCGGTTGGAGTTTGTGCAAGATTCAGTCAAGCCGAAGCAATCACACCTAGATGCGGCAAGAGAATAATTAAGTACCTAAAGTCTACAATTAATGTTGGGTGTGGTATCCCAAGGATGACAACTTCGAGCTATCGGGATACTCGGATGCGGATTTCGCAGATGCAAAATCAACGGGAAGAGCACTAGTGGAACGTGTCAATTCCTAGGAACCAGATCGATATCCTGGTTTAGCAAGAAGCAGGTTTCTAACTCTATCTCCACTACAGAGTCGAATACCTAGTTGCAGTAGTTGTGCACAGATTCTATGGATCAGACAACAGTTAAGGGACTATAATATAATTGCCAACAAAGTTCCTATTTGGTGTGACAACAATAGTGCTATTGCAATAACCAACAATCCGGTTTTGCATTCAAGGACGAAGCACATTGATGTTAAGCATCATTTCATTAGAGACCATGTGCTTAACAAAAGGGTTAGAGTTGAAAGAGTCAGCACAGACTACCAAATAGCTGACATCTTCACCAAACCCCTGCCAGAAGAAAGATTCCTAGAGCTTAGCAGAGATCTTGGATTACTAGATTGGGAATCTAGTTCAGAAGCAAGTTAAAGGAAGAACGGACACTCAGAATCAGCCTAAGCTGATGCAGGCGAGAAGACGAAGGCCAGACGAAGCAACTAAGCTGTTCAGAATACCAGGCGAGAGGTCAACTAACCTGTTGCAGAATGGTCAACAGTCGACAAAATCAGACCAGCTAAGTTCTCTAAACTAACCTCTATTTTTTTAATATCTGCCACATTTATAATATTAATTTTGGCTAACGAAATGGCATTTAAATATACATCTTTATAAGCCAAGTGGCAATTTTAATACACACGTCAAACGCCTATTTAATTAACCTCTACGATGGCCAATCAGAATCAACCGTCGAATTTTAAATTGGGCCACCGATTCAAATTTGAAATTCAAAAGAATATCAAAAGGCGTACCACCGTTTAAATATATAATAAACTAATACAAACGTCTTTTCATCTTCTTTATAAGGAAAGAAAACCTTTCACTTTACTCTTTACGCTTACAGAAACCCTAGAATTTACAGAGCAAAAATATACACTAAAAATTCTCTATTTGCAGAAATGGCATCTTTCGAAGGAGTGAACTTGAAGGCGGTGAAGGACCAGGTCATCTTCTCCATGGTCGTTGACTTCGAAGGTTTATTAGAAGAAAATCTAGAGGACTTCGATATGCTCAATTTGATCCGGGCAATGAAGCTGAATGGAATCTACCCGTTTCTCGACATCAACCCGCAACATTTGTTCAAGGAAGATGTCGTTGAATTCTATCGCAATGCCTATCTGATTTAGCACGGGATTAACAGCTCAGTCGGCGGAATTCCTGTCAGCATAGATCGTGAGAAGATTCGTTCTGTATTCGGGATGAAACATCGTGGTTTGGCGGTCGAAGCTCTTAAACAATCAACCGCCGAAACCTGGAAAACGATTAAAGTCGAAAATATCCCAGAGAAATTGAAGTTTACAGCCAAGAGGAATGAGTTAAAAAGGATTTACCGAGTTGCGTTGGACATCACCAACAAGATAGTCATGGGGATGGCGGGCAGCTATGACCAACTGTCATCTTCGAGATTTATGGTGTTGGGTGCGTTGATTCAGGAAGAGGAAGTCGATTGGGCGGACTATATTTTCAGGCAACTTGTGCGCGAGGTGAACAAGGTCGAGTGGCTCGACGATGAGAAGAAGTTCAAAACTAAGTTGGCGTTCGGAACGCATCTTAGTTGGTTTTTGGAGAAAACCGGAGTGGCTAAGGGAAACATTGACCCTTTCCACCCAAATAAGAGGCTAGGTCACATGGACCATGACAAGAAGAAAGTTGGAGGCACTGGGAAAGCAGCCCAGTTGTTGAAGGATCTGCCGGACTCAAGGTCATATCCAAGATACGATTTATCAGAGGAATCGGACAGACCTGCAGCTGAGATCGGAACTGCAGTCGAGTCCGACAACGAGTCCGACGATACACCAATAGCAGTCAGATTCAAGAGACGGGGACCAGCCCCAGAAGGACCCTCTAACCTGCAGTCATCACCTGAACCCTCTCCTAAGAGGCCTAGGAAGCTGCAGTTCAGCGAGGGAGAGCAGTCTGAGCATCACGCCAGCCCATCAGTCCAATCACCAATCCATCCGGACCTGCCTGCACCAGACACTGAAACTCGGATTGTACCTGTTATCACACCTCCAGTCTACATATCCGAAGAAGAGGAAGCAGGTCTAATAATCTCTGTACCTGAAGCTGACTATACTTTTAATCTGTTAGAAAATAATACCTTCAATCTTTCTATTGAACAACTTCAGCTTGTTAAACCACAAGCAGAAAAACACTCTTTTGTACATATTTTTAAAGAGTGGAAATCTTTCAAAACCATGCCTTTTACAAATCTTCAAACTTTCATTGCAACTAGTGGTTGGGAATATCCCCAAGCCACTGAGGAGGTTCTGATTGAATTTTGCAAAGAATCAGATTTGGCTTTAATCCTCCAGGATAAATGGTTCATGTCACATTTTAAGACAAACATGGACCACTTTATCCATTCTATAATGCTCAGTATTTTTGATGGCGTTTTTGGAGAGGAGGAGGAGGAAGAAGTTGAAAAGGAGATTAGGATTGAAGAAGTAGATGGAGAAAATGAAATCATTGATTTGGTGGCTGAAGAAGACGAAGAAGAGAGAAAATCAGAAGAAAATATACCAGTTGAAAAACAGTCAGAGGAGATTGAGAAGACAGAAGAAGTGGCTGATGAAGGAGATGAAGAAGAAGGATAAGAAGTAGATCAGAAAAAAGATGAAGAAGAAAAGGAGGATGAGGATGATGAAGGAGAAAAGAAGGAGAAGGATGAAGATAAGGATGATGATGATGATGATAATGATGATGGAGGAGAAGCAGGAGCAGAGAAGGAAAATGAAAAAGAAAAAGATGAGGAAGAAGAAAAGGAGGAAGAAGGGAAAGAGGAAGAGAGAGAAGGAGACAAGGAGCCAGAACAAGAGCCGGAGCCAGAGCCTACTCACAAAGCTGCAGATAGGTCTGTGGTACCTGCCAGGTACACCGGCTAGGCAGTGGTCAAGACTCCAGGTCAGGGACCCCGGAGAAACCCCAATCTGACCTACCAGCTGCAGCCAGGAGCCTGCAGTCTAGTGGTTCCCTTGCAGAAGGATCAGGAGAGCACTCTCCATCAGCTCAGTTATCACCTACCATGACTGAGCTGATCAAGCATATTGTCAGAGACACTATTGGGGAGCTGCTATCAACTCAGGTCACTCCTGACCTTCAGACAATAAATGCCAAGATAGACACCCTTCTTCAGAGAGAGATCCCTCAGCCTCCTCCCCCTACCAACAACAGAATGCCATTTGGCATGTCTGATTGGATGAGCCGCATGGAACAGCAGTTGACTACCCTTATTGATGCTGGCAAAAAGGGGGAAGAGAGAATTCAGGGGGAAGAAAGAGAAATCAGAAGCAAGAAGAAGCAGGATGTCCCTCAGATTGAAGGACCCTCCAGTCTAAAGAGAAAGGAAGCTGTAGATCGAGATGACCAGGCTGACCAGCCTGAAGGAAAAAGAAGAAGGACTAGAGGTGGCTTTGAACCTACTCTAGAATGGGAAGGGATGGAGCTATGGTTTGTTGAGGATTTCATTCCATTTGAAGCTCTTGAGATGTGGGGAGCTGCTAAGAAGAGGTTCATCAGAGACTATTACGTCTGGGAACTACTCCATGATGACAAACTCTCCCCACAAGAAATTTTCATAAACTTCATGGAAGAAATCTATCCGAAGCTTTGGGCTGTTCTGAAGAACCACGCTAAAGAGCAAAATGCTTTTCCTATGATTCCCCTATTCAGAGCTGAAGAAGCACCAATCCGTATGGACGGTGAACTTGATGAGTTAGCACTTCAGAGGGAAATCAAGCTAGTGTGTCTTGAGAACAAATTCAGATCTCAGCAAGAACAAGACTTCGCAGCACTTGTTGTGAAGAGAAAATATGGTCTTGCTCCAGTAAAGATAAGACCTATTGGATCCAAACCATTCAAGCCTGCCAAGCAGCCTATTCGAAGAGGCAGAGGAAGAGGCAGATGACTTTTAGTTGTTTCTCTTACTTCTAATTTTATTTTCTGTACTTAGAACCTTCTTGTAAAATTTCAATGATAAGTCAGAAAATTTTATGAACAGTCTGTTGAATGACAATTTCCAGTTGTCTCAATATTAGACTGATTTTAGTTTTTGTCTCGCACTTAAGTGCAGACTTGGTCATTTGATTTCTTACTTAGTTTTGCCATCATCAAAATAGGGGGAATTTGTTAGGAATACTTGTTAGATTTTGATGATGTCATTAATTTAAAATCAAATGTTCATTACTTGGCAAAATGTAAGGAAGAACCAAATGAGTATCTTCCATAGGCCAAAATATGTTAAGTATAAAACTTGGCAAAATGTAAAGAAGAACCAAATGAGTATCTTCTGTAGGCCAAAAGTTAGTTAAATGAAAATCGGCTAAGTACTAAGTACTGACCTAGTCCATCGAGAGAAATACAGGACTCGGTCGGAGTATCTCTGGTCAACTAAATTTATCGAGAGAAGTTTGACTGGATCGGCTGAGGTACCTCGGGAAGTCACTGACCGAGATAAGTCACAAACAGTGAACAGCCGAGAGAACCTATCTGCAGAGATGTAAGCTGCACATCAGCCTACTCGACTACAGCCAAGTACTCCAAGTCCACGTCAGCATGCTTTGAAAAGTCAAGTATTACGGAAAGCACACATGCAACGTGAAGAGACAAATTGGAGTGATTCCCGCAAGAGATATGATTTAAATAAATCATCCAGACCCACCGTGAAGACTTTAATTCTTTTATATTCAAAAGATTCGGCGCCCACATGCAGAAGTCCTCACAACGGTCGGAAGATAAAATAAAATAATGGGAATCCAGCCTTGCAACGTTCAGAAAGATTAAACAATGAAGTCTCCCTCCAACGGACGGATTTGTTCAAATTTGCAAAGCGGCTACAAGGAAGAAGCTCGAGAGATCGTGATCTATATATATCCGAAGATTTGGCGAGCAACTAGTGCGAACATACATTCTAGCGATCAAAGCAATCAAGCAATCTCAAGCAATCAAATAGCATCGTGAAAAGAGCGGATCTAAAAGTTCATACTTAAGGAAGCTCTTAAGTTGGAGAAGACAAACACTCTTGTCTATAATCTTGAGTACGGGGTACTTCACTTTGGTTGAAGTAAGAGGCGTAAAGGCATCCGAGGATCGAGGATCAAGAGGTGCAAGGCGATCAAGTGTGTGTACAACGGCACGGATTTCCCGGTTGGAAGTCTGTTGTAGTGTGGTTGAATCACTGTAATATTTATCACCTTTGGTTGAAAATTATAGTGAATTCATCTCCAATGGTTTGGAGAAAAGTGGATTAGTAGAGGATTACCCCACCTCGAGACCACTATAATTGCACTGTGTTATTCTTGTTTTTCTTGCATCATACTTTAACTGCTGCATACATTGTTAAGTGTTTCATTAAGATTAATTTATATTCGTCATCAGCTGACTTCCGCACTTATCCAAGAACAAACGACTCCAAGTCATTTGTTTGACTATCAGCTGAAGAAACTCACTCTTCGTGAAAAAGAGTTCAAGAGTTTCAACAAGTCTATTCACCCCCCCTATAGACTTGTTCCTGGACGACTTGTGACCTACAGCCCCGAAACAGTCAGCTATTCAAAATCAGGCCACTCAGTATGCGTCGTTTAAGACGACAGGAGCGAATAAAGGTGGAGCCTTTAGCCATTAGATGGGAGAGTCCGGTGCCGGGACTAGCAAGCCCCGAATTTATGAGATGAAGAAGACCGACGATCCAGAGGCCCGAATGATCTCAGGTACACTCGATATTCTATCTCAACCTGTGTGTATCTTTTTTGATACTGGTGCATCGCATTCATTCATTTCCGAGTCATGTTTGAGTAGACTACGTCTGGGTAGTGCTACTAGTTGTGAGCCCTATGTCATTGGTTTACCTGATGGTAGACGAATTATCGGAAATCGTGAGATTCAGAATTGTCCGATTCGGCTTCATGGCCGTGTATGGCTAGCGGACCTAATCGTGGTAGATTTTTCGAGAGACGACGTCATCTTGGGTATTGATTGGATGGATCGTCATGATGCCATCATTAGTGTCCGTAAGCGTATGGTCACTATCATTTCAGACGATGGGGTCGAATGTGTGTTTCAGGGAGGTAATAACAGCTGTTATGGAGGAGTTATTAATTTGATGAAAGCAGTGAGATTACTCAATCAGGCGTGTATTGGTTATTGGTGCTATATGAATAAAACCGAGAAACCATCAATAATGTTGGCGGATATTCTGGTAGTGAGGGAATATGCCGACGTATTTCCAGACGAGTTACCTGGTTTGCCTCCACAGAGAGATGTGGAATTCACAATTGAGTTGGAGCCTGGTACATCTCCAATATCGAAGGCACCGTACCGGATGGCCCCGACCAAAATGCAGGAGTTGAAGAATCAACTTGAGGAATTGTTCGAGAAAGGTTATATCCGACCGAGTGCGTCCCCGTGGGGAGCACCAGTGTTGTTTGTCAAGAAGAAGGATGGTTCATTTCGCTTGTGTATTGATTATCGGGAGTTGAATAGGGTGACAATCAAGAATAAGTATCCCCTACCCCGTATTGATGATCTCTTAGATCAACTTCAGGGAGCTTCAATATTTTCCAAGATCAACCTAAGATCTGGATATCATCAGTTACGAATTCGAGAGTTGGATATCGCAAGGATAGCGTTTCGTACACGCTATGGTCATTATGAGTTCGTAGTAATGCCGTTCGGGCTAACTAATGCACCTGCGGTATTCATGGAGTTAATGAATCGGGTTTTCATCGATTTTTTGGATCAGTTTGTTGTAATTGATTAATCAGTTTGTTCTTCATCGATGACATTTTGATTTATTCTCGCGACCGAGAGGAGCAAGAGCTTCACCTTCATCAGGTGCTCGACATATTGAGGCGAGAACAACTTTATGGAAAGTTTTCCAAATGTGAGTTCTGGATTTCCGAAGTGACTTTTCTCGGGCATGTAATTTCATCAGATGGAGTGTGTGTTGATCCTTAGAAGACGGAGGCTATCCAAGATTGGTTACCTCCGAAGAATGTTAAGGAAATCCGAAGCTTTCTCGGATTAGCCGGTTATTATCGGCGGTTTGTGGAAGGATTTTCTAAAATTGCTCAACCAATGACGAACCTTTTGCGAAAGGATAAGAAATACACGTGGTACGATGCGTGTCAACGGAGTTTTGAGGAACTCAAGAGCCGGTTAATTTCAGCACCTATACTTTCCTTGCCGCAAGGGATGGAAGGATTTGTTGTTTATAGTGATGCGTCCGGTCAGGGTCTCGGATGTGTACTCATGCAGAATGGGAAGGTTATTGCCTATGCTTTGCGGCAATTAAGACCTTACGAGGTTAATTATCCGACCCACGACCTGGAGCTAGCAGCCATGGTTTTCGCGTTGAAGATTTGGCGTCATTACCTTTATGGAGTCACCTGTCAGATTTTCACCGATCACAAGAGTTTGAAGTATATATTTACTCAGAAGGAATTAAATATGCGACAGAGGCGGTGGTTGGAGCTAATCAAAGATTATGATATCGAGATCCTTTACCACCCGGGCAAGGCGAACGTTGTCGCCAACGCCTTGAGTCGTAAGTCCGTTTAGGAGCAGATTCTTGCTCGTTTAACAGTTCAGAAGGAGCTTCAGCAGGAATCCCTTACACCCGAGATTGAGGTCTGGCTTCAGCGAGTACAAGGGCAACTTTGCATGTTAGAGATTTCATCGCCACTTGAGGAGGGAATCAGATAGAATCAGGGTTCAGACCCATCATTGTTGCGCATCCGTGAGGACGTCGCTCAGGGGAAAGCCCCTAGATTCGTGGTCCACGAGGATGGACTTTTGAGATTTAAGAATCGGTTGTGCGTACCGGCAAATGACGAGTTGAAAAACTCGATTTTGAGAGAAGCTCATGGTACCCCTTATTCTGTTCATCCGGGGTCTAGCAAGATGTACAAGGACTTGAAACAAAATTACTGGTGGAGTAATATGAAGCGAGAAGTTGCAGAATTTGTTTCGAGATGCTTAACCTGTCAGCAAGTCAATATAGAACACTAGCGACCGAGAGGTATACTGAAACCACTCCCTATTCCGGAGTGGAAATGGGAGGATATTTCAATGGACTTCATCACGAGTTTGCCGACGAGTCGTCGTGGCATGAATACAATCTGGGTGATTGTGGATCATCTAACTAAGTCAGCTAATTTTCTCGAGATTAAGGATACTTGGGGTCCCAAGAGACTTGCCAAGTTATTCATCAAAGAAATAGTGAGATTGCACGGTACTCCTACGAGTATCGTTTCTGATTGTGACGGGCGATTCGTGTCTCATTTTTGGAAATCAGTTCACCGTGCCATGGGAACTCAGCTTAATTTCAGCACATCTTTTCATCCTCAGTCCGACGGACAATCAGAGAGGACTATTCAGACATTGGAGGACATGTTGAGGGCATGCGTCCTCGATTGGAAAGACGATTGGGAAACCCAACTACCATTGATCGAGTTCACGTATAATAATAGTTGGCATGCTTCGATTAAGATGGCACCTTACGAGGCCTTGTACAGTTGTCGTTGTCGATCTCCTTTGTGTTGGGATGACTTATCATAATCAATCGGCACCGAGCCCGATATGCTTATAGCCACCCGTGAGAAGGTAGTTTTGATCAGGAGTCGTTTGTTGACCGCTCAGAGTCGATAGAAATCTCATGCAGACAATCGTCGCCGACCATTAGAGTTCGAGACAGGTGACCACGTGTTGGTCAAGGTGTCCCCGAGTCGAGGTATCTTCCATTTCGGAAAGCGGGGAAAGTTGAGTCCAAGATTTATTGGACCGTTTGAGATTTTGGAACGAGTAGGCGAGCTAGCTTATCGATTGGCCTTACCTCCGGTGTTGAGCCGAATTCATAATGTGTTTCACGTCTCTCAGCTACAGAAGTATGTTGCCGACCCGAGTCACATACTTCAGTTCGACGAAATCGAGATCGCATATGATTATTTGTATGAGGAGCGCCCCATACGAGTCTTAGAGCGGCGAATCAAACAGTTGAGGAATAAGGCGATTCCTTTGGTTAAAATTCAGTGGTCTAGACATGGAGTCGAAGAGGCTACTTGGGAAACCGAGGATAGTATACGGGAGAGTTATCCCGAGTTGTTTGACCCTTAGTTTCAGGGACGAAACTCTTTTAAGGGGGGGTGTACGTAATACCCGGTTGTAATTCAGTCATTATCATTCAGTAATTTCATTCGGTAATTGTCACTATGTAATTTTTCACTTGTTAATAATCATTCATCCGTGTTCACCGTTCGGAATAACTTCGAGTTGTGTATTGATATTGTTCATTGTTACAACCTTACTCGGGAATCGAGACAAGAGTATTATCTTGATTGTTGTAATTGATTAATTAGTCGATGTTGACGTTGGAGTTCATATCATTTCAAATCTCCTCATTGTTCAAATTGTGTTTTGTTGGGCGAACCCTTGTAATCATTGCTTGGAACCACCGTTTAGGGGTTTCCGCACTTCCATTTCATGTTATTATTTCTCAAATATTAATTCCTATTTCTTTTATTATCTTCCCGGGTTATTTTTCATCATTTTAGGATCCAAGGGGGTGTGGACCGCGTCACAAGGGAGTGTGCGCCGCGGCACACACATGTTGCAGATTTGGCCGACCCGCCTGTAATGGGGGCCGCGGATCATGCCGGCAGGCCGGCACCTTTGCCCGAGTCACCGCGGCACACTCTGCAGGCCGCGGCGCACCGCCGAGCACCGGGCAGATTTGGCCCCGTGTACATGCACACTCGGTCGGGCCGCGGCACACAGTGCAGGCTGCACTATAATTGCGTTTTTTTTGTGAGAAACAACTCATTTTCACCATTTCTTTCACCTTGTTCCGAGAGAGAGAGAGATTGAGGGAGAGATTTTCCATCAACAATCACTTGAGTTTTTGATTTTCTTCATCTCCTTTCGATCGTGAAGCCCGGATAGTCGATCTAACGCGTGTTCTTCGGATCAAAGTGCTTGGATCTTCAAGAGGTAATTTTTTCAACATCTTGGATTTCGATTTTGTATTGAGATGTGATGTTTTGGATGTTAAATCATGTTGTATGAAGTGATATACGCATGATTATGGATATGTTTGATTATTCATTGGATTATTGAAGGATTATTCAAGAACACTTTGAATATTGAATTGGATTCGGGGGTTTTCGATTAATTGTTGTTGAAATCACGAATTTGGATATTCATATTGGATTATTGATCGTATTGAAGATGTTTTGTTGGTTTGAAATATTTCTTGGGGATTTGATGTTGGTATTATTGAAGTTTGGTTGTAAACAATCGAAGTTTGGCCACAACGTGTTCGATATAAGGCCCCAATGAACTTGGTTTAGTCGTATCGACGTTTTGAGTTCGTTATATTCGTGTTTGATTCGTATGTTGAACGGATTGTTGGTAATTGTGTTATTCAAGGTTGTTCGAGCGACCGACATCTCATTTAGGACATTTGTTCGCGGAAGGATAATTGTCACCGGTGTTGAGTAACTTAATTCTTACTCGGTTAAAAGGATATTCATTCCTTTTGTTGTTGTTCATTCATAATCATCACTCATTCAGCATTGTATTAACCGTATTGAGACTTGTAACTGTCGAATATTCACTTCATTAACGAGGAACGGCGGTTCCAATCATTTCATTGAACTATCATTCACTTCACCATTATTTTCATCTCAACGAGTCATTCTTGACCTTGTCAGATTATTATTCATTGGTATTCATTATGGTCATTCTCGTTCATATGACCTTATGAGTTCATATTGCGTGGTCGGGTGCGGAAGTGTGGAATTTTTAGTCGAGCACGTGATGGTCATGTATTGGGATCGATACATTGGACTGTGCACACGGTAACGATTACCTCCGTGAGACTAATTAGGTACAAGGACGGGTGTGTCCGATCATTCATCTTGTACACTTGCACAGAACATTACGGGCGTACTATGATACTCCTCTTCAGCGTAATTCATAACTAAGGATATTTCATAACTTTAGATATATCATGATTGTGTATTTTCAACCCATGAGGATTGTTGTTCTGTGTAACTGACCCCGTTGGGGTATTTTGTTTTCAGGTCACGACAAGGCAAAGGCACGGGAAGAGCATGTTGACGGCGATAAGTCCCAGTGATACTAGTAGGGGGCCCCAGTCATTCCAGTCATTTCAATCATTTCAGTCATTCTTATTTCTCTTCATTTGTATTTCCGCTGCAAATTCCGTTTGAGATGTTTATTTATTCAGGGTGGTGTATTTTATCTTTATATAAAATATACTAGTATTATGTATTGTCCTGGTGTATTGTACTTAAGCTCTTCATCAGAGTATTTGGTAATATAATGTGGTTCGGTACTACAATTATATTATTTAATTCATCAGTTTTCATTCGCCTGGTGGGTCCGAGTCGGGGGTCCGCGACACTGTAATATCCGCCTAGTTTGGGGTGTTACAAGGTTGACGCCATTGAAATAAGTAGCTGAGTCATTTCTGCAAAAGATAGTGTTTCGAATTAGTGTAGTGAAGAGTCTAGGGTTTCTTTACTTTTTCATAGAAATTAGGGTTTTTTGAGATTGAAGATGATAAGGTTTTGTGAAATGATTTCAGCCATCTTAAGTACCCAGTTGAAAAGATGTTTTTGAAGTTATTAATTAAATAAGCAAGCGGCGGTTTGTATTACTGATTGATGTAGATGTGGAGTGAGTGGGATCGTGTGATTTAGTCTATGTGTTGATAAACAATATAATTAAATAATCACATTTCGGTCAAGGAATGAGAAACTTAGTCGGTTGACCGTTTGACTTCTGATGAACTGTGATTTCAATTCCTTATCGGCTCTGATCAAGAGACATTTCTTATATGTGCTTCTGATCAACTAGCTTTTTCTTAGTCTGTCCTTACCTACTTCTGCATCAAGTGAGGCATGTTGCCTGTAGTTGGAATCAACTAGCTTTTCCTTGTCTGTGCTTTGAATCTTCGTCTGCTTTGATTAGGTGGCTTCCTTGTCTGGTCTTTGGATCAGATACTTTTCTTCATTTAGTCTTATCCGATGTCTTTTCTTCGTCTGGTTTGATCAGATGACTTTTTCTTCATCTCTCGTTTGTTTCAGGTCAGATGACTTTTCTCATCTGTTTTTCAACTAAGTACTTGATTCCCAATCTAGTAATCCAAGATCCCTTCTAAGTTCCAGAAACCTTTCTTCTGGTAAAGGCTTAGTGAATATGTCAGCAATTTGATACTCTATGCTGACCCTTCCCACTCCTACTCTTTTGTCGAGCACATGATCTTTGATGAAGTGATGTTTGACATATATGTGCTTTGTTCTTTAGTGTAGGACTGGATTTTTGGTTACGGAAATTGCACTATTGTTGTAACACCAGATATGAACTTCATTTATTGTGATATTGTAATCCCTTAGTTGTTGTCTAATCCACAAAATTAGAGCACAACATCTACCTTCAGCTAGGTATTCTGACTCAGTTGTGGATATTGAGTTAGAAACTTGCTTCTTACTGACCCACGATATATGTCTGTTTCTAAGGAATTGACACGTTCCACTGGTGCTTTTCCTATCGATCTTGCATCCTGCAAAGTCTGCATCTGAATATCCTCAAAGTTTGAATTTGTCATCCTTTGGATAGCATAAACCAACATTGATTGTGGACTTAAGGTATCGTATTATCCTTTTATCTACTTCCTGGTGAGACTGCTTCGACTTGGACTGGAATCTTGCACACACTCCTACTGCAGGTCTGCTTGCAGTGAGGTATAGAAGTGAACCAATTAGTCCTCTGTAGTATGTTGGATCTACTGGAATGCCTCCTTCATCTGCATTAAAGTGTAGGGATGTGCTCATAGGAACTCTTAGGTGTTTGGGAGAATCCATGCCAAATCTTTTGATTAGCTCCCTTGTATACTTTGCTTGGTCAACTTGTTTGACTTGCATACCAAGAAAGAAATTTAGCTTGCCCATCATACTCATCTCAAATTCTACTTGCATGAGATTTGAGAATTTCTCACACAGCTCAGGGTTGGTTGAGCCAAATATAATGTCATACACATATATTTGAACAAGTAATATGTGGTCTTCATGTTCAATTCTGAGGAGTGTCTTGTCCACCTTCCTTTGCTAAATCCATTTTTCTCCAGAAATATAGATAGAGTCTCATACCATGCTCTTGGTGCCTCCTTGAGTCCATATAAAGATTTCAGAAGTTTGTATACTTTGACTCCTTTAACAAATCTAGGGGGTTTCTCCATATAGACTTCTTCTTCTAGTACTCTACTGAGAAATGCACTTTTCACGTCCATTTGGTAGACTTCAAAATCTTTGAATGCTGCATATGCAAGGAATAGTCTGATAGCCTCCAGTCTTGCAACAGGTGCATATGTTTCATCAAAATCTATTCCTTCACAGTGAGCATATCCTTTTTCAACTAATCTGGCTTTATTCCTAACAACAACTCCACCTTCATGACACTTGTTTTTGTACACCCATTTGGTGCCTATGACTTTCTTGTGATCTGGTCTGTCTGTTAGTTCACAGACATTGTTTCTTTCTATTTGGTTCAGTTCCTCCTGCATTGTAATTACCTAAGTGTAGTCATCCAGTGCCTGATCTGTTGTTTCAGGTTCCATTTGAGACATGAAACATGAGAACATGGCCATCCCTGGTGGTTTTGTGGATTGCCAGGTTTTGACTCCATCCATTAAGTTTCCAATGATTTGTTGAATGGGATGATCTCTGAGCTATTTAGAGATACCATCTTCAGGGTTTGTTCCCCCTGTTGAGTTGCTTTGATGGACATTGTCTCTCTCTGCATCAGCTTTATTTTGGCCTTCGTGATCTGCAACTGGGTCAGCTACAGTTTTGTCAGCTGCAGATGGGAATCATGTCTGCTCTGCAGTTATGACTTCATTAGCTGCAGTTGGAACATGTGCATTTGGAGATCATATCTGATCTGCAGTTGGGTTTCCTGTCTGATCTGCAGTTGGGTCTCCTATCTGATCTTTAGTTCGGTCTTCAGCTGAGTCCATCATTCATGTGTCATTGATGATAATTTCCTCCAAGGAGGCAGATTTGAGCTTTTTCTCAATTAAATCCGCCTGTTTTCGGTACTCAATAGTAGATTCATCAAACACAACATGAGGTGTTTCTTCCACAACTAATGTTCTTTTGTTAAATACTCTTTATGCCTTGCCTATTTGTGAGTATCCCATAAAGAGACCATCATCAGTTTTAGCATCAAATCCATGCAGTTGGGTTTTTACCATTGTTGTGGATGAAACATTTACAACCAAAAATATGAAATTAAGCAACAATTAATGTTCTACCATTCTAAACCCCATATCGTGTTTTGCAGTCTCCCTACTATTATAATTCTATTCTGAGTATGGCATGCTGTGTTGACAACTTCATCCCAGAACCCATTGGGCCGGTCAGCTTCTGCAATCATTCACCTGGGTACTTCCTTCAGGGTTCTATTTCTTCTTTCAGCTACACCATTTTGCTGTGGTGTTCTTGTTGCAGAGCTTCATGCTGAATTCCATTATGGTCACTGTATTCGGTGATTACTTTGTTGAGAAATTCTCCTTCTATGTCAGATCTGATATTTATGATGGAGAGGGATTTCTCATTCTAGATTTTCCTCAGCAACTCCAGTAGTTTGGTTAAACTTTCACTCTTTTTATACAGGAAAACAACCCATGTAAATCTGGAGTAGTTATATACTACTACCAAATCATTCTTCCTTCCACTCAATGTCCTTGGCTTGATGGGGCCACAGAGATCCATAAGAAGTTGATCTAGAATTTTGGTGGTGAGTGTGGTAGGCTGAGCTGATTTGAAGTTTGCTCTGGTCTGCTTTCCCTTCTGACATGCATCACAGATACTCTCCTTCTTGAATGGTTCTAATGGAAGTCCTCTGACCAACTTTTGAGAGCTGATTTTTTTTTATGGCAAAATCAGCATGTTTTTTTATAGAAGCAGGTGTTTTGAGTGATTGTATTCCAATCTATCATGTAAACATCTCTTCTTCTGAATCCTTGTAGTTACACTTCTCCAGATAGAATATCAATCACCATGCATTTCCAAATAGTGAAAACTACTAAGTTCTTTTCATCACTTAATTGACTTATGCTCAACAGGTTGTATTTGAGCCCTTTGACATACTGCACTTTTGATATGATTATGTTTCCTCTGTGCATCTATCCATAACCTTTTGTTTGGCCTCGAGAGCTATCTCCAAAAGTTACATCAGGACCTTTTTCTTTGATGTAGTTTGTCAGCACCTTCTTGTTTCCCGTCATGTGCCTTGAGCATCCAGAACCCACAAACAATTTTTCACCTCTTATTTTTGAACTTGAGATGACTGAACGGTAGTCCTTCCACATATTTTACAATCAGAAAAACAGAGATTTAGGTACTCATATTTGAGTGGGTCCTTTGGGGTTAGTGGGCTTCCTGGAGAATTGATTTCTCCTGGTGTTCTAAAAATGTTGGTTATTCCTATGGGGTACATATTGTTTTGGTCTATATCCCTAGTTAGGATTGTATACTGGATATGCCTCATAATGTTTGTGGTGTGGGCCATTCCTGAGTCTTGGCTGAGACCATTTATTAAAGTTTTGGGGTCTCCACACCTGGTCATTTTGAAAGTTTGGATAACCTTGAGGTTTCCATTTACCTCTCCCATTTTGAAATCTGTTTTTGGGGATTCCTTGGTAATAAGCAGAATAATGTTTTGACTATTGCTTCTGCCTTGGCCATTGCCTAGTCTCATGTCTAGGTCGCTGCCTTGTAAACCTTGGCGGCTACCTATTTTGAAATACAGGTTTATTTCTAGGCTCAGCAGTCTGGACATAAGTTTCTCTATTAATAAACATGGTTTTTTAACGAGAGGGATTGTTGGGGCCATATCCAAGGCCTAATTTTAAATAAAGTGGCCTCTTGTTGATACACAAACCATCAAGAGTTATAAATCCTTTCAGATATGTTATCTTTTTACCTTGTGCACTGTTTAGCTTTTTCAACTTAGATAGCTCAGTTCTGATATGAGCAAGTGCAGCTGACTTTTCACTGTTTAAAACAGTCAGCTTATGAACATCAGCTGTGGTATTTTCAGCTGAGTTTTTCAAAGTATTTTCAGATTGTTTTTCAAACTCAGCTATGATGTTTTTAAACTTTGCTGACTCTTGGTTGAGTTTGTCAAAATCATTTTTCAGCTGGACTTTCTCATTCTTCAATTGTGCATTCTCAGTTGTAACAGACAGGTGGGCTGATTTTAAGGTTTCAAAATCTTTAATAAGCTGATTTACAGATTTATGAAGATCAATGTCTTCAGACATGTCAGAACTGAACCCTTCTGAATTTTAAGGTTTAGATGTTACCTCTTCATCAGCCAAATTAGCCACCAAGCAGTTGTAGTCATCATCATCGTATGAAAAGAATCCACTCCTTGATTCAACCCTTTCTTGATCTTCACTAATAAGAGATTTCCTTTTATCATCCTTTCTGCACATGTCCTTCTTGCTTTCATTCTTCTCGAGTTCAGGGCAATCAAACTGGATATGTCCTGTTTTGTGACAGTTGTATCATTCTACCTTCCAGTTTCCAGCTTTTTCATTTATTCTTGGGTTCTCTTTGAAGTTCTTCTTGTACTTTGAATAGTTTTTCCTAAATTTGTTGAACCTCTGCATAATAAAACCCATCTCTTCTTCAAATTTTATAGGGAGGGGGGACTGACTTCAACTTGACATTTTGCAGGTGATTCAGCTGCAAAAGCTATTCCTTTCTCAACTGGATCATTTGTTGATGCGCAGGGCAGCTCAAACTCGAATGCTTTTAGGTCAAAGAAGATTTCTTTTATCTTTATTTTATTAATATCTTTAGATTCCCTCATAGCAACGGCCTTCATGCTCCAATCTGGGGTGAGAGATCTTAGAACCTTTATAGCCATCTCTAGGTTTTACCAAGAGAGTTTATTTCGTTTATGATCTCTATGAATCTTGTATCTACCTGGTCAATTGTTTAACCATTCTTCATTTTGAAGTTGTCAAACTTCTGAGTGGCAATTGACAGCTTGTTCTCTTGGATAAGCTCAGTCCCCTCACACATTACAGCTAATGTCCCCCATATCTCCTTGGCATTCCTGTAGTTCTTGATTTTAACCATGGTTACCTTGTCAAGGGTCTGGTATAATACATCCCTGGACCAGTTATCAAGATTGGCCAGCTTCCTTTCTTCAGGGGAAATTTCAGTTCTCTTCTTGGGAATCTTCTCTGGCTTCCCAGCTGCAATTTCTTCTGCTGTATTGTCCTTTAGGAAGATGAATGGGCCTTCCTTGATTATACACCATATATAATCATGGATAGATGATAGATGAGCCTGCATTATTATTTTCCAAAGGTCATATTCATTAATAGGAAAGACAGGTAGTCTAGAATGCATGTGTTCCATTATAATAAAAGATTAAGATAGATATACTCAATTATATGGATCTGGTTCTGTAAAATTGAACCATCCTCTCTGATACCACTTATAGGTCATAAGTTGTTAGGAATAAGTCTAGAGGAGGGTGAATAGACTTATTAAACTCTTTTCCTAAATATCAGGTGAGTAACTCAGCTGATATAATATGTAGCTAAGAAACCTTAGATGCAGATGAGTAATATGGAAGACACTTGACTGCTAAATGGAACAGTAAATATAAATGCAGCAGATAAGTATGATGTAATGCAGTAAAACACACAAGCACTTATAATGGTTTCAGAGGTGGGGTAATCCTCTACTAATCTACTTCTCTCAAAACTAATTGGAGATAAAGTCACTATAACTGTCAACCAGTGATAAATGTTAGCGTAAATATCTTAGTTACAACAGCTTCCAACCAGTGGAAACCCGTGGCCATTGCAACTCCATTTGATTGCCTAGCACCTATTGATTGAAAACCCATCAATGCCTCAGCAACTCGGAAGTTGTCTATCACCTTCCAATCAAGAACCCGTGGATGCCTTATCAGCCTCAAAACTTCCGAGAACCTCGTTCAAGGAAGTACTCCGTACTCAAACTTTTAATACAAGAGTATTGTCTTCTCCAACTAAAGAGCTTCTCAGTATATGAACTTTGGAAACGGGCTCTTCGCGATGCTATAGTTCGCTTTGATTGCTTAGATTGCTTTGAATGTTTTTTTCGCTTATAAATTTTATTGGCATCATACTTTGCTCAAATCAGTCTTCATATATTTATAGTACGAATCTTGAACTTCTTCATAGCCATTGCATATCTTGTACAAATCCATCCGTTGGAGAGTAGACTTCTTTGTTTATTCGTTCATCACTTTACACGGCTTGTCTCTTTCTTCAAATATGTCCATATGAAGAATATTCCCATTGCGCCATTTTTCTAGATTACCATATTTGGAAAGTTTTCCGGGCACTAATATCTAGGAATAAACTATTGCTTAACTTCTGAGAATTACTCACTTTCTCTTCTTGAACTTACGTCCGCATGTCTTGCCGTTATTGTTAACTTTTCAATGCTTGCTGACATGGACTGAGCTTCTTCTCTGATACTCAAACTTGGATGTATAATTAGTTTGGTCAACCTTCTCTGATATTCTGTTTGATCAAAAACCTCGATTGATAAAGTACTCATCTACAGTCAAACTACGGCTGATGGTTCTCTTGACCTGAAAACTTGTCTTATGATATCTCATCTGTGGTTAAACCTCAGATGATGTTTTGTGTTGACCAAACCATCTCTGATAATAAGTCTTCTGTGGTCAAACTTCTATGATATACTCTGTTGACCAGAACTCGCCTGTTTTTTCGCCTGGTTATATCTCGTTTGTGGTCAACCTTCTCTGATCTGTTGAGTTGACCAAAACTCGGCTAAAAGTATCTCGCCTGGTGATTACTTGTCAGAACCTCATCTGCCACAGTGTTTTGGTCAAAACTCTCTGTTGTTACATTTGACCAAAACTCGTCTGATAAACTCGCCTAAAAACTTATCTAATATTTGACAGTTCTATAATTAGCCGATTTTTTAAAGATTAACTTTTTATCAAACTTAGCCTATTCAATGGCTTATAGAAGATACTCATTTGATTCTTCTTTACAATGCCAAGTACTTAGTAAATACATTTGAAAAAATCATGAATACAGGGATGACATCATCAAAATCTAACAAGTATTCCCAACAATATTGTTCTTAATGATTCTTGTTGAATTTCTTTTCACAAGTGTTAAAGACATAATGATCATGTTGATCATTGATGTGATTGGATGATGTCAGAATTCATAGTTGAGGACTATGATATTCGTTTGTGTAGTTTGATCGATTTGGGATCTAATCGAGGTTATCCATTGTGTTGTTTTCGACATCGATATTGTGTTATTGAATGAATTGTATTTATTTCAAGGTTGCTCGAGTGATTTTGATTGTTGAAGAACGTCGTTAGTGGTAGGACTTCATCGCCTTCGGTTTGAGGAAAGTTTTATACTTGTACTGGTCAATGAGATTTATGTTATCATTTATGTGTATAAATGTGTTGTATCATTTCGGGACGTAGTCTCTTCATGATTTGTTGATATCAGGGAATTGTTCGATATACCCTTCGACAATCATGCCAAATGTTATTATTTTTCGTCAATGGCCAGTTCGAGGCATTGCGATACTTTTTGTTAATGTTATTGTCGATAGCCAGTTTGCGGTATCGATGTATCAATTGTTATTATTGATATTAATGTTCGATTAAGACATCGTTTTGGTTGTTGCTACTAATCATGGTGTTTGTTATTGATGTTTTATTGAATGATCAAAGGCATTGACATATTCGGTTATCATCTTTGTCTTCGGTGACCGATTAAAGGTGCCGAGGCATCTATTATCGTTGTTGTTATTAATTGGTTGTTCCAAGGCAAATTGAGGTACTAAATTAGGACTGTCGAGAATGGTTCTCATCTGTTGTCTCATTGTTATAGATTTGGCCGATTAAAGGCAATTGCGGTATTTGAATTGGCATTGTCGAGGATGGTTCCCATATGTTGTGTCATTGTTATCTATTTGGCTGATTAAAGGAAATCGAGGTATAGAAATGCGACTGTCGATGACGTTTCCAATCTGTTGTGTTGTTTTTGTCGATTGGTCATTTCAAGGAAATCGAGGTATTGAATTGAGACTGTCGAGGATGTTTCCCAACACCTACAGTTCAGTACCTCACAGACATTTTGATAATCTCATTATGGGTATGTTTGGAGCTTGAACCTTCGCAGTTGGTTTCTTGACACCTACAGTTCATTAGGTCACGATCACCGGGTGATCTCATTATGGGTAAGTCTAGGGTTTGAACTCATCGCAGTTGGTTTCCCAACACCTGCAATTCAGTAGGTCACGGTCATTTGATGATCTCATTGATTTGCAGCCTAGGCCGAGGGCTTTTATGACATTGTGATGATTTGCAGCTTAGGCTGAGGGCTTTTATGCCATTGCAAGATTTGCAGCTTCGGATGAGGGCTTTCAGTCCATCTATGGTGTATTGGTGTTTTAGTTGGAGCCTTCAGGCATCGTTGTTATCTGTTTCAGCTTTGGGCTGGTTTGCATTCGGGTAATTCGTGTTTGTGTCCTATATTGATTATTCGCTGTTGGGCACTTGTATTCTAACCTGTTGAGCAGGTGTTGATCGTATGCCATGGGTATAAAATTTTGCAAATGCTCGGTTTTTATCATTGTTTGTGAGCATATCGTATTTTTGTTGTACCGTTTGTTTTCCTTTGGATGCATATCATGTTGTACATGTAGTTGATATTCCTTTGGATGACTGACCCTATGGGGGCGGAATATGTTTACATGTTTTAGGTGTTTGCAAGAATGGAGTTAAGACTTAGGGGCATGACGATGACGACAAGGCATTCAAGCGATACTAGTCCCGAGTTATTTCAGGGTATATGTTGGTTGGTTAGTTGTTGGAGTAGTTTTCAACTTGGCAGTTGTTATTTTATGTATCCGAGTAAGGCTCGTGGATGTTGTTGTAATTTTTATTTTGGCCATGTAGGCACATACTTGTCATTGAAATTCCATACCCGTGTATTATGTCGGATATCATACTAGGGACTGTGATTTTCCTTTTTGGTCAGTTTGATGTATTTTAGTCGTGTTCGCCCTGTAGATTTCGTAGTGTGGGGTCCACAACACTGTAATAATCCAATGGAATTTTGAGGGTGTTACACTCACTGTGTGCAATTAAATTAAAATCCAAACTATATGGATACCATAATCCCAGTTTGGTTCAGTACCATTTAAATAGCGAAAAATTCAGTTACATGCAATTAGATGTGATCCTTAGGATTCGATTGAAATCTAGCACATAAACTGGTTGAAAAAATTATATATGGTGTAGATGCTTTTAAATAGGGTAGGGAGTCAATCATACCTCGAACGAGTTTTTGATATACTGATTTCCCATTCTCATATTTGTCCAATTTCAATGAAGAAGACATTGGAGATGAAATGGTTTTGCTACCTTCCATTTTGAATTTCTTGATAAGATCGTTTGTATATTTAGTTTGCTGGATAAAATTTCTACCTTCATGTTGTTTTATTTGGAGCCCAAGGAAGAATGTTAGTTCACCCATCATGCTCATTTCGAAATCTCCCTTCATAATATATATGATTTACATTCGTTATCGGTATACTTGGGAATTGAGTATATAAGGACAAGGATACAAGTTATCTACGGTGTTCAGTATCATTTGGTCATTTGCGAATATGGGATATGAAATATGATAAGGATGTCTTGATGTGAATGACCACGAGTTGGTAAGGACATGACAGTGAGATTTTTTTTAAAGTCATGTTTGAGTTGTTTAAATATTTTGAAAACCTACAATTTGACATAATGTTGACAAATAGTCACGTACTTCGGTGTAAAATAAACTTTCAATCAAACATTTTGGTAGAAGAGGAAAGACTTCAGTTTTTTATGTTTGCATTCCAAGTAAAATTTCTAGTTAGAGATGACGTCTTCAGAAATTTACATTTTTGAATATGATTTTCAAAGTCGAGATGCAAATATAAAACTTCCTCTTCTAGAAAAAGATCAGTGTTGATAAGTTTTAGACGAAATATGACTCGGTTTTTTTTGAAAAGTTTTGTTTACATGGAGTGCACGCAGTGTCAATATTATTACTAATGGCGATAATTCCCGAGTTCATAATTCGTGTGATGGTACGAATGCCAGTAATATTGTTTATGTGCATAATATTCCTGTCATTGTTGGAACATGAGAATATGGTTATTGCATTCAATGCTCTATGAGTTTTAATTGTTTTGTGACCCGTATAGTGTCGTTTTCGTGTGACGTGAGCGCGCACAGACTCATATGTGGTATGCATACTCTACGAATTTTATCTTGGGGTTGCCAATACGATTTTGGGTCATTCAGAACGATAGCTAATTTTTGTAATTCAACAACACCCCATGATCGTAAGTTATTGATTGCTACAGTCGGAAGTTTTCTGAAGTTGGGAGTACCACTTCAGAGTTCTATTATGTGCCTTGTGTGGATACGTGGGGTGTTAATATATCGCGAAGTCGCTGCTAAGGTGTTTGGAGAACCGAATTCCTGTTTCCACTCCAGAATATCCAGTAGTAGTAAATGAAGATTCCGAGAGTCGTTAGTCGAGATCGAGCTTGGTGTACAGAATCAGAAATTAATGTTATGTTCAGTTCTTTTTCGACAATTACTGCTTGATTACTTTTGTTACCCTATTTCGAATCCTTGCATTCACATGTATGTTTATCGCCTCGACTCGTGTATCAAGTGCTTACTTATTCAGTTCATCGTATTTCGAGGAATTTTGTGTTTACAGATTTTTCGTGGCTTTTCGGAGCTGAGCAGAGTGTTTGTTTCATTTTGTTTGGTTGCCACCCTTCATTTTATGTTTCGGGACGGAACTTCTTTTTAGTAGGGTAGAATGTAACACCCAGGATTTTGGCTTCCGAACGTCGTGAGTTGTTTACCGATTCAAGCGGTGATGTGGTGCATGTGTTTATGTAATCATATGTCATGCTTTGTTATTTGTTTGTTTCCGATTTGGATCATTAGTGTTGTCCGTTGTATATCTTTGCATGTTGAATGATTGTTGTTTTGTCGAATAGTATCATTGTTGTGCATTTGGGTCAACTTTGTAAGATCACCACCGGCACTTATAAAGTCTAGAAATTCTAAATCTTTACAGTGTGATAGAGCATCAAGTTAGATTTCCAATGGTTCAAACAGTGAGCCAATCAGACTCCGGGAGAAGGAGTTATGGTCGAAATAGCAAAGACTACATTGTCAACCTTTAGTGTATAATTAGTGCACGCTATCGCAGCTATTAGCGCGCGCTAACTGTTAGGGACAGAGCGTTCTATCCTTCAATGGACTACCTCATTTGCGCATGCTAATGCGTTGATTAGCGTGCTAACAGATTGAGGCATAATGTTCAGCTTTTCTTCAGGCTCGTTAGCGCACGCTTTGGGGAGGGCGAGCGCGCGCTAAGCTGTCCAGTATATATACTCGACAACAGTTCCTTTTCTGCATTTTTTTTCATTTCTTCCCCTTATCGTGGTGGACAGACGAGGGCAACTAGGGTTTGGGTTCCTGGCCTATTTTACTCCATCCTAGGGTGTTTTAGAGGGTCTTAGGTGATTATAACATCATCTAACCCGTTGTTCTTCGTCGGATCGAGGTTGTAGGTTTTTCGGGCTGTCCGATCGAGCTGTGTTCATCGGAGTATTCGGGTGTCTATTATTGAGGCAAGTATCTTGCTATATGAATTATATTCCTCGTAATACCTTACGTGATCAGGTGTGTATCATTTCATTTTGAATTGGTGCTTATATGAGTTGTGTGTTTATCTCTCTCTCTCTCTCTCTCTCTCTCTCTCTCTCTATATATATATATATATATATATATATATATATATATATATATACTTATAAACTTCTTTGCTCCGTGATTATGTGGATCAAAGGATATGTGGTTTGGTCCTAGTGGTGGTTGTTCATAGTACGTTCGACTTTGTGATTTTTGTGAAATTGATATATGTCAATTGGGATATGAGATCCCTATGGTTGCAATATTGAATACCCGATGGATTTTGTGGGATGTGAATGGTTATGTGATTTTCCACGAACGAATGTGGTTGAGATTGAATGGAATGTTGGTTGAATCTTGTGTGGTTACCAACGTGAATAATTACCTGTAGTTTGCCAGTGTGAATTTGTGCTTATATGTTGTTTCATATCAAAAGTTCCAAGGGCGGGGTTTGGACTCCGGTCTGTGTATGCTGCAAACTGAGCGGCTCCTGTGGTTGGTGATTCGATGGTGTTGCCTAATGCGTTATTTGAAGGGGCGGCTCTTATAGGAGTGACGTCGACGTGGTGACATGACAAGGGGAGGCCGCCATAGTGTAGTGAACGCCGGTACATAGGTGTTTCAATGGAGGTTCCCGGCAGGCTTCTAAACTGTGGATATGCGTATGATAACTATTTGTGTGATAGCCATGACCCTAATACCATATGAATTTGTATTTTTGAGTCCTCTTTTGAACCTTGTTTGAATAATGGTATCAGTCAAAAATTCAAGGGGTTAAACTACCAAGGACTTTCGATGGGAACTCCGAGGGTTAGTTAGTCCTTGATGGTCTTTAGCAGAATTTCGATATGAAAGCGCATATATTGGGTCGAGGACCCCGAGAGATTTTGTAAAATACTTTCTAAATTGTTTCCATATGTTGGTTCGAGGACCCTGAGAGAAGTTGAAACTACTTTCTATATTGTTTCTGTATATTGGGTCGAGGACCCCAAAAAATGTTGAAACTAGTTTCTGTAGTGTTTCCGTATATTGTGTCGAGTACCCTGTGAGATTTTGAAACTACATTCTGAAGTATAACTATTTTATTTTCGAATACCTTATGGAATCCTTTGAATCGGCCCCAGTCAATGAAGGCATTTTTAAACTAATTTATTAAAATGTTCTTCGAAGGTATTTCAAAATGATTGAACTAATTCTCTTGACTCAATCGGGCATTTCTGGAAATCCTTTTATTTTAACTTCCCCTTTGAGAATGTGTGACTTTATGAATTGTTGGTATTTCTTGCGTATGCATGCATCCTTTGGTAATGTGTGGATTGTGTGATTTGTGTCGTAATTATGAGTCATTTAGATTGGTGTGAATATTTCTTGTATGGCTTGTATATTATGTACTTGCACTAGAAAAAATTCCAGTTTGCTAACCCCCGAGTCTTCGGGGAGTGGGGTCCTATTATGCGCTCAGGTACTGCATGTTCTTAAGGATAAAAAACATAGGATCGGTACGAAGGACGATGAGAGACAAATGATACTAATCATATGAGGGCCAACACTTTGATATGTTGGTCGAATTATATTTTTTCCTTTCCACTGTAGTGTTTTCCCGCCTTATGGGAGTGTTGTTGTACTTTGACCCATGTGCGGGTGTGAGTTTTGAAATAGAGATGTTTATGAAGTTTAAGATGTATGTTATTGATGAAAGACCAAATCAGTCTACTGATTCGTTATTCAGTCACGTTGGCATTAAGGATGTCTTGTTTTGGTATCTAGCCTGGTGAATCCTCATGGAGAGGGTTTGCGGCGCTGTAATATTCCCGAGCAGACTAGGGGTGTTGCAAAATATGGTATCGGAGCTTAGTTTGTGGAAACCTAGGCAGTCAAGTCAAGTCGTGTATTGCCAAGTCTTGTCTTGTCAGAATATGTCTGACAGAGTCGTGTCGGGATGCGTCGTCTGAGGTGTCGGTCATGATTAGTATCGTGGTGCATCCATCATCTTCGTGCGATCTGTGGATGTAAGCCTCCTCTATTATATCTTGTTTTCAGTGACTTTATTACATGCGCGTTGCGAGATAAAATTCGTATGTGGTACTGGTGGTATATTACATGTGTAATGAGCTAGAGGTATTGATGGATTTGACACCGAATGGTGTAGTATGATATGAAACATTGAACATTGATTTGTTTTAGAAACTGTATCTATGGTAGAGTGTGTTGAAAAATTCAGATAGATGGTTTTGACGTATGTTTGAAATTGGTGGCCACGAGTTGTGGTTGATGAATTTGTGATCTTGAATGTCGTACATGCATGTGTTTGAAAATTGATTTTTTTGGCTAATTGTTGTTATATGTTACAAACGTGTTCCATTGGTAATTATGTCTACTGCGTGCATGATTGAAAATGCTTTTATGAGAATTTCATCGACCTGATTAAGTTTGTGGAAAACCAATTTTGAAAAATCTTTTGACGGTGTGATTAAACGACAGGTTCGTGTGGATTTTTAAAATTGTTTAAATTTGACGAACCGGCCTTGTATCCCCTAATGAAATCCGATGATGGTATTTGAAAAATGTGTTTTGAAGCATTTTGAACATTTTGTAAAAAAATTACTGTCGTTGATCTTTTGTCCTGTTTGAGAGGATTTATCGAAAATGATTTAAACGTATTGGTTTTATTTTCAAATAATCTGAGTACACAATTTTAAAAATCTTTCACACCATAAAATTTTTTATATTCCAAAATAAAAATGTGATTTTTACTTTCAAAAGCAAATAGTGAAAGATGAAAAATCTTACTCGGTTTAAACTTTAAACAATAGTTAGCACCCACAAATTGTGTACTTAGCGCATGTTAAATTGCAGTATGTGCGTAATTTGGACCTATCGTTTCAGACGATGTGCTAGAACTGGGGAATTTTGGCTATGTACCCACATGTTGTGTTGCATGGTCTGGATATGCCTTATGGGTTGTATGTTTTCCAGCCTTGGAGTTAAATCATAATGTATATGATTTACATTAGTTATCGGTGTACATGGGAATTGAGTATACAAGGACAAGGATATAAGCTATCTACGGTGTTCAATATCATTTGGTCATTTGAGAATATGGGATATGAAATATGATAAGGATGTCCTGGTGTGAATGACCACGAGTGGGTAAGGACATGACAGTGAGATTTTTTTTAAAGTGATGTTTGAATTTTTGTAATTATTTTGAAAACCTACAATTTGACATAATGTTGACAAATAGTCATGTACTTTGGTGAAAAATAAACTTTCAATCAAATATTTTGATAGAAGAGGAAAGATCTCAGTATTTTATATTTGGATTCCAAGTAAAATTTCTAGTTAGAGATGACATCTTCAGAAATTTACATTTTCAAATATGATTTTCAAAGTCGAGATGTGAATATAAAACATCCTCTTCTAGAAAAAGATCAGTGTTGATATGTTTTAGGCGAAATATGACTCACTTTTTTTCAAAAGTTTTGTTTACATGGAGTGCACACAGTGTTAATATTATTACTAATGGCGATAATGCCCGAGTTCATAATTCGTGTGATGCTTCGAATGCCCAGTAATATTGTTTCTGTTAATTATATTCCTGTCCTTGTTGGAAGATGAGAATGTGGTTATTGCGTTCAATGCTCTTTGAGTTTTAATTGTTTCGTGACTCATATAGTGTAGTTTTCGTGTGAAGTGACCGCGCAAAGACTCATATGTGGTTTGTATGCTCTACGAATTTTATTTTGGGGTTGCCAATACTATTTTGGGTCATTCCGAATGATAGCTAATTTTTGTAATTCAACAACACCATACGATCATAAGTTATTAATTGCTTCGGTCGTAAGTTTTCTAAAGTTGGGAGTACCACTTCAGAGTTCTATTATATGCCTTGTGTGGATATTTGGGGTGTTAATATATTGTGAAGTCGCTGCTAAGGTGTTTGGAGAACTGAATTCCTATTTCCACTCCAGAAGATCCAGCAGTAGTAAATGAAGATTCTGAGAGTCATTAGTCGGGATCAAGCTTGGCGTATAGAATCAATAATTAATGTTCCGTTTAGTTCATTTTCGATAATTGCTGTTTGATTACTTTTGTTACCCTGTTTCGAATCCTTGCGTTCGTGTGTATGTTTATCACCTCAACTCGCGTATCAAGTGCTTACTTATTTAGTTCATCGTATTTAGAGGAATTTCGTGTTTACAGATTTTTTGTGGCTTTTAGGAGCTGAGCAGAGTGTTTGTTTCATGTTGTTTGGTTGCCACCCTTCATTTTATGTTTCGGGACGGAACTTCTTTTTAGTAGGGTAGAATGTAATACCCAGGATTTTTGCTTCCGAGCATCGTGAGTTGTTTACCGATTAAAGTGGTGATGTGGTGCCTGTGTTTATGTAATCATATGTCATGCTTTGTTATTTTTTCGTGTTCGATTTGGATCGTTGGTGTTGTCCGTTTCTGTTTCGTTGCATGTTGAATGATTGTTGTTTTGTCGAAGAGTATCATTGTTGTGCATTTGGGTCGACTTTGTAGGATCACCACCGGCACGTGTAAAGTCGGAAAATTCTGAAACTTTACAGTGTGAGATAGCATCAAGTTAGAATTCCAATGGTTCAAACGGTGCGCCAATCAGAGTCCAGACAAAGGATTTATGGTCGAAATAGCAAAGACTACATTGCCAGCATTTAGTGTATAATTAGCGCACGCTATCGCAGCTATTAGCGTGCGCTAACTATTAGGGACAGAGCGTTCTGTTCTTCACTGGACTTCCTTATTTACGCATGCTAATGCGTTGATTATCTCGCTAATAGGTTTTTGGAAGAATGTTCAGTTTTTCTTCAGGCTCGTTAGCGCATGCTATGGGGAGGGCTAGCGCGCGCTAAGCTGTTCAGTATATATATTGGACAACAATTCCTTTTCCGCATTTTTCTTTCATTTCTTCCCCTTCCCGCGGTGGAGAGACGAGGGCGAATAGGGTTTGGGTTCCTGGCCGATTTTACTCCATCCAAGGATGTTTTAGAGGGTCTTATGTGATTATAACATCATCTAATCCGTTGTTCTTCGCCGGATCGAGGTTGTAGATTTCTGGGGCTGTCCGATCGAGCTGTGTTCATCGGAGTATTCAGGTGTCTATTATTGAGGCAAGTACCTTGCTATACGAATTATATTCCTCGCAAAATCTTACGTGATCAGGTGTGTACCATTTCATTTTGAATGGATGTTTATATGAGTTGTGTGTTTATCTATCTATCTATCTATCTATATTTATATCTATATATATATATATATATATATATGTGTGTGTGTGTGTGTGTGTATGTATGTATCTATATTTATAATTTGCTTCGGGTTTATGTGGATTAAAAGATATGTGGTTTGGTCCCAGTGGTGGTTGTTCATAGTACGTTTGACTTTGTGATTTTTTGTGAAATTGATATATGTGAATTAGGATATGAGATCCCTATGGTTGCAATATGGAATACCCGATGGATTCTGTGGGTGTGAATGATTATGTGATTTGCCTCGAACTTATGTTGTTGAGGTTGAATGAAATGTTGGTTGAATCTTGTGTGGTTACCAACGTGACTAATTGCCTGTGTGGTTTACCAATGTGAATTTGTGTTTATGTGTTGTTTCATATCCCAAGTTTCAAGGGCGGGGTTTGGACTCCGATTTGTGTATGCTGCAACGTGAGCGGCTCTTATGGTTGGTGATTCGACGGTGTTGCCTAATGCATGAATTCAAGGGGCGGATCTTATAGGGGTGACGCCGGCGTGGTGACATGACAAGGGGAGGCCGCCAGAGTGTAGTGAATGCCGGTACACAGGTGTTTCAGTGGAGTTTCGCGGCAGGCTTCTAAACTGTGGTTACATGTATGATAACTATTTGTATAAGAGCCAAGACCGTGCTACCATATGAATTTGTATTTTTGAATCCTCTTTTGAACCTTGTTTGAATAATGGCATTAGTCAGAAATTCAAGGGGTTAAACTACCAAGGACTTCCGATGGGAACACTGAGGGTTAGTTAGTCCTTGATGGTCTTGAGCAGAATTTTGCTATGAAAGGTCATATATTGGGTCGAGGACTCCTAGAGATTTTTTAAAATACTTTCTAAATTGTTTTCGTATATTAGGTCGAGGTTTTCGATAGATGTTGAAACTACAATCTATAGTATTCAGTATATTGGGTCGAGGACCCTGAGAGATTTTGAAACTACTTTCTAAAATGTTTCCGTATATTGGGTCGAGGACCCCGAGAGATGTTAAAACTACTCTTTATAGTTTTTCCGTATATTGGGTCGAGGACCCCGAGAGATTTGGAAAGTACTTTCTAAAATGTTTCCTTATATTGGGTCGAGGACCTCGAGAGATTTTGAAACTAATTTCTGAAGTATAATTATTTGATTTTCGAATACCTCCTGGAATCCTTTGAATTGGCCCCAGTCAATGATGGCATTCTTAAATTATTTGATTAAAATTTTCTTCGAAGGTACTTCAAAATGATTAAACCAATTCTCTTTACTCAATCGGGCATTTCTGGAAATCCTTTTTCTTTTACTTCTCCTTTGAGAATGTGTGACTTTATGAATGGTTGGTATTTCTTGCGTATGAATGCATCCTATGGTAATGTGTGGATCGTGTGATTTATGTCGTAATTGTGACATGTTTGGATTGGTGTGAATATTTCTCGTATGGATTGTATATTATGTACTTGCACTAGCAAAATTCCAGTTTGCTAACCCCCGAGTATTCGGGGGGTGGGTGCCTGTTATGCGCTCAGGTACGTGTAGGATCTTGAGGATCAAAAATACAGGATCGGTACGAAGGATGATGAGATACAAATGATACGAATTACATGAGGGCCAGTACTTAGATTTGTTGGTCGAATTATATTTTCCTTTCCGCTGTAGTATTTTCCCACCTTATGGGAGTGTTGTTGTATTTTGACCCCTGTGCAGGTGTGAGTTTTGAAATAGAGATGTTTATGAAGTTTAAGTTGTATGTTATTGATGAAAGACCAAATCGGTCTACTAATTCGTTATTCAATCATGTTGGCATTAAAAATGTCTTGTTTTGGTATCTAGCCTGGCAGATCCTCATGGAGAGGGTCTACGGCGCTGTAATATTCCCGAGTGGACTGGGGATGTTAGACCTTCATCCAAAAAGTATTGTTGAAGAGATTAATCATTTAACATAGTTCTTGACATTCCTTCCATAGTGCGGTTTTTTTCTAATAACCCCATTTTGCTGAGGAGTTCTGGGAGCTGATAAGTTATGATTAATGCCATATTTATCACACATGATTTCTAAAGGAGAGCAGTCAAATTCTCCACCGTGGTTGGTTCGAATAGAAATGATAGAGAGTTTTTTCTCATTTTGTACTAAATGACACCATTAAGAAAACTCAACAAATGCAACATCATTATCAGTGAGAAATTTAACCCATGTAAATCGATAGAAGCCATCTATAATTGCCAAAGCATTAAATTTGCCATTCAAACTAAGCAGATTATTTCCACATCTTAGTCATCAACTATGTAAATATTACCAAAGGGGACCTTTCTGCCTTGATTCCATAATGTGACTGTTGGGATTCGGTGCCTAAAAATGAAGGCCCAGCAGAAGCGGCAAAACGAAAATTAATTCGATCTGAATCCCTACGAGGATCGATCGAGCTATGTATATACGAATATATAAACGAAAACACAAGAGATGTAAGAAACTCGTCCTTGTAGTCCGTTGATTAAATCGATTCCTTCGCTTGAGCTATTCCCCAAGCTTTAAACGAATTCCCTACGATCCAAAGCACTCAAAGCACTTGAATGATCCAACATCGAAATTACAATGCCTCTACTTGCCACGCGCCGGAGAAACGAATGGGATGACGATCACCTTGCTATCCTCCAAGGATACGGCTAGAGCTACATGATGAAGCTATTGAATTTGATGAATATATTCTAAGTATGTTTATCAAATTTTCTCTCTTTTATTTCTCAATTTTCCTTCAATAAAAATCAAGAACTTGTGAAGTAAAAATGGAAGAAGACTTGGAGAAGATGATAAAGACTTTGAGAAAAGTTTTCTCTCTCTCTCTCTCTCTCATTCTCTCTCACGTTGGAATCAATTGGGATGATGAGAGATACAAGTCTTCCCTACTTATTCTAATCACACCTATAAGATGGACAACTCATGCCACATGAGTGATTCCCACAAATCTTTTCATCCATTATAAATTGGACACAAAAGAACAAGAGGTGAAGGTAGGTGGAAAGTGGGGGAGGGGGGGGGGCAAGATGAAAATCGGATGAATTCGATTCATTTCGGACTCACGAGAGTCCAGATAGATAAACTCTGATTCCGTTCCGATGTATTTGTGTTGATTAATTAATCCAATAAATTAACCACATTAATACATAATAACATAATTAATTTCTCCAAGAAATAATTATATTTATGAATTAAATTAATCACCCAGTAATTTATTTAATTCATTAGGCCGTAAATAACTTTATCCAATAAATAATATTTATAATGAGAGAATTAGCTTGATTCATTCCGTCGTCAATCCTATTGCGCGACTCGGTAGGTCCGTCTCAGTCAGCAATGGGAGGAACCAAAGAGTAGTAGCACCACCTAGCCAGCCTGGCGGCCTACACTGTACCCCAACTGAGAACGAATGATTGGAATCATTCAAGAACCACTATGTCGTGAATACCAGTATACGTATAAACCCTTATTTCAAATGCCCCGATCAAGTTATAGGGTCACGGTTAGTGAAACCCTATCTGTACTTGACGCTATGCATGCGTTAATGCAAATCGAGATCATCGTACTCTCGTGTATCCAATACAACTAGCTCCAATGCTTTGACCAAAGACTTATGATCTCATCTGCCAATAACCGCATAGGACATATAACCCACTCACTAACGGGAGAAAGAATTCTATCTTGGTATTCAGTAGGACCTGCTACTTGCCTGTCAAGATGCACGTCGAGGTTGACCCCCGCCTCCCGGTTTATAGGTTCGAACTACTCTAATGAAAATATTGACGTCACAAGGACATCCCTACTAAATCCTCAAGTCGAAGGTTCACAGATACCTATCACAACCTTTCGATTCTGTCATTGACTGTTCCGGAGTGAAATATGTGCGACGAATCGAGGGTGAGTCGGTTCGAGTATACTAATCCAATTAACATACCTATAACGTGTGCTCCCACTAACCATTAGCATTCGACAGGCACTCTCCATGTCAAAGAACACGTTGTACAAGTATTCACATAAACTTAACGCCCAGTTAAGTTTCATCGACTTGCGAACGATTAAGTATTTGAGCTATAAACCTTTCCAGTGCGGACCCCCTTATCCAATAAGGAGTGGAACGTTTTGCTCTCAAATACACGGACTAGTTTCTATATGTATATTTACGAGTTAGGAATGCTAGTAACTACCAGTAAATAAAGAAACATCCATTGCCTTATATTAATGATCTACATAATTACAAGTACAATGCCCTCACTCAACATCCTCTGAGTGGCATTCGAGGGCATACTCCTAACAATCTCCCACTTGCACTGAATGCCACACACTATTGTATCTAATACCCATGTTCTCCAGATGACGCTCCAAGCTAGTCTGAGAAAGTGGCTTGGTCAGTGGATCAGCGACGTTGTCGGCCGAGTCTACTCTGTGCAGCATAATATATCCCTTGCAAACAAATTCTCTTACGAGATGATACTTCCTCTCAATATGTTTGGTGCTGCTGTGAAACCTCGGCTCCTTGGCCTGTGTTACAGCTCCATCATTGTCGCAGTACAGCAGAACAGGAAGCTCAGCACATGGTATCACTTGAAGTTCTCCCAGAAACTTCTTAATCCAGAACCCTTCCTTGGAAGCCTCCGAGGCTGCTTTATACTCAGCCTGACAGGTGGAATTAGCAGTCGCACTTTTCTTGGCGCTACGCAAAGATACTGCTCCTCCATTAAGAGTAAATATGTAGCCAAACTCTTTGAGCGCCTTGTCAAAATGAAGGTTCCAACTACGCGACGCTTGCTTCAGTCCATAAATGTAACGCTAAAGCTTGCACACTTTCTGAATATCGACTTTGGACACAAAGCCTTTAGGCTGCTCCATATAGGTTCCCTCCTCTAGGAATCCATTAAGGAAAGCCATCTTTACGTCCATTTGTCATATCTCATAATCGTGGTAGGCAGCTATAGCAAGCATCATGCGAATATACTTGATCACAGCTACGGGCGAGAAGGTATCGTGGTAGTCGATCCCTTCCTTCTGGGTATAACCCTTTGTCACAAGCCTGGCCTTATAGGCGTCAACCTTGCCATCACCATCAGTCTTTCTCTTGTAGATCCACTTGTTCCCAATAGGCACTATGCCCTTGGGGCGGTCTACTAGAGTCCAGACCTGATTGACATGCATCGAGTCTATCTCAGCTTCCATAGCTTCACGCCATTTCGCGGAGTCTACATCCACCATCGCTTGGTCATAGGTCGTTGGGTCGGTCTCTTGGCTATCACTTGGAACCTCGTGGAGACTCAGCTCCTCCAAGTGCACAAGCCCATACCTCTCAGGTAAATGAGACACCCTACTAGACCTACGAGGTGGTTGTACTTGTATTTCAGAAGGTTTGGTTCCAGTTTCTTGCACAGGTGTCTCCCGAGGAATTTCATTATATTCTTCAAAGAAATACTTCTACCTGCTCCACCTTCCTGAATGAACTCATCTTCCAGGAAGTGTGCTTGTAAAGCAACAATGATCTTTCGATCTTCGGGAATGTAGAATAGATATCCCATTGTCCCAGACGGGAACCCAATGAAATGTCCCTTCACGGACCTCGCTTACAACTTTTCCACCTTAGTCTTCTTGACATAGACGGGACATCCCCAAATCCTAATATGATTAAGACTTGGTTTCCTGCCCTCCCACATCTCATGTGGAGTTTTAAGAATGGATTTGGAAGGACATCTTTTCAAGATGTAAGCGGCAGTCAGGAGTGCATACCCCCACAGGTAAATCGGTATGTCAGTATAGCCCAGCATGGAACGGACCATGTTCAACTAGGTCCGGTTCCTTCTTTATGACACATCATTTAACTGAGGAGTACCTGGAGGTGTTAGTTGTGAAACTATTCCATGTTCCTTAAGGAACTCGTCAAACTCCGTACTCATATAAACGAAAAGCAAGAGTTGTAAGAAACTAACCATTGAAGTCCATTGTTTAAATGGTAACCTTCTCTTGAGCTATTCTCCAAGCTTTGTTTGATCTCTACGAATCCAATCTGCTCCAAGCTCTTGAACGATCCAACGCCGAAAGCACCACGTCTCTACTTGCCACGAGCTGAAAAAATGACCAGAATGACAACACTCGATTAACCTCTAAGGTTACGGCTAGAATCAAGTGATGAAGCTTTTGATTGTAACACTCTATGTGTTTTACTGTTTGATCTCTCAATATTTCTTGATTTTTCTCTAAGAACAATCAAAAACTAAGTTGATGAAGAAGATGACTATGAAGAAGAACTCCTTTCTCACTTTCTCTCACTACAACTCATGTAAGGAATAATGTAATGTGAATGAGAGATCAAAGTCCTCTTCTTATGCATGTTCAACTCACAAGAATACATCTCATACAAAGAAAATCTAACCCCACCATATAATGTGTATGATACTTGTCCCCTCAACACATGATATTCCAAACATCATGATTTGGACTAGTCAATACATATACATGTATATTGGGGGGGGGGGCATGAGGATGAAACAGACGAGTTTAGTTCGTTTCGGAATCCCGAGAGTCTAAACAGATAAACTCTGATTCCATTTCGATGTATTTATATTGATTAATTAAACATATCAAATACAAAATAATATAATTAATTTCTCCAAGAAATAATTATATTCATGAATTAAATTAATCACCCAGTAATTTATTTATTTCATTAGGCCGTAAATCAATTTATCCAATAAATCACTTTAAACATCCAATGTCCCAAATTTAGATATCCAATATCTAATATTCATAATGAGAGATTTAGCTTGATTCATTCTGTCGTCAATCCTATTGCGCGACTCGATAAGTCCATCTCAGTCAGTAATGGGAGGAACCAAAGAGTAGTAGCACCACCTAGCCAGCCTGGCGGCGTACACCGTACCCCAATTGAGAATGAATGATTTGGATCATTCAAGAACCATTCTGTCGTAAATACCAGTATACGTATAAGCCCTTCTTTCAAATGTCCCGATCAAGTTACAGGGTCATGGTCAGTCAAACCCTATCTGTATTTAACGCTATGCATGCGTTAATGCAAATCGAGATCATTAAGCTGTCGTGTATCTAATACAACTAGCTCCAATGCTTTGGCCAAAGACTTATGATCTCATCTGCCAATAACCGCATAGGACATATAACTTGCTCACTAACGGGAGAAAGAATTCTATCTTGGTATTCAGTAGGACTTGCTACTTGCCCGTCAAGATGCACGTCGAGGTTGACCCCCGCCTTCCGGTTTACAGGGTCGAACTACTCTAATGAAAATCTTGACGTCACAAGCACATCCCTACTAAATCCTCAAGTCGAAGTTTCACGAATACCTATCACAACCTTTCGATTCTGTCATTGACTGTTCTGGAGTGAAATCTGTGCGACGAATCGAGGGTGAGTCGGTTCGAGTATACTAATCCAATTAACATACCTATAAAGTGTGCTCCCACTAACCATTATCGTTCGACAGGCACTCTCCATGTTAAAGAACACGTTATACAAGTCTTCACATAAACTTAACGCCCAGTTAAGTTTCATCAACTTGCGAATGATTAAGTATTTGAGCTATAAACCTTTCCAGTGCGGACCCCCTTATCCAATAAGGAGTGGAACGTTTGCTCTCAAATACACGGACTAGTTTCTATATGTATATTTACGAGTTAGGAATGCCAGTAACTACCAGTAAATAAAGAAACATCAATTGCCTTACATAATTACAAGTACAATGCCCTCACTCAACATCCTCTGGGTGGCATTCGAGGGCATACTCCTAACAATCTCCCATTTGCACTGAATGCCACACACTATTGTATCTAATAACCATGTTCTCCAGATGACGCTCCAAGATAGTCTGAGAAAGTGGCTTGGTTAGTGGATCAGCGACGTTGTCGGCCGAGTATACTCTGTGCAGCATAATATATCCCTTGCAAACAAATTCTCTTACGAGATGATACTTCCTCTCAATATGTTTGGTGCTGCTGTGAAACCTCGGATCCTTGGCCTGTGTTACAGCTCCGTCATTGTCGCAGTACAGCAGAACAGGAAGCTCAGCACATGGTATCACTTGAAGTTCTCCCAGAAACTTCTTAATCCAGAACCCTTCCTTGGAAGCCTCCGAGGCTGCTCTATACTCATCCTGACAGGTGGAATCAGCAGTCACACTTTTCTTGGCGCTACGCAAAGATACTGCTCCTCCATTAAGATTAAATATGTAGCCAGAAGTAAATATCGAATCGTCCTTCAGTCCTTGGAAGTCCGAATCAGTGAATCCCACCACATCTAATTCTCCACCGCCATACATCAGAACCATATCTCTAGTTCTTCTCAAGTACTTGAGAACGTTCTTTACGGCAGTCCAATGTTCCCTACCTGAGTTTTCCTGAAACCTACTCACCACGCTTACAGCCTGCGCAATGTCAGGTCTTGTACACAACATATCATACATAAGGCTACCCATGGCCGAAGCATATGGTATATTACTCATTTCCTTTCGTTGTTCCTCACTTTGAGGACACATCTTCAAGGAGAGTTTTATTCCATGTCGCATCGGTAGGAACCCTCTTTTAGAATCATCCATCTTAAATCGCTTTAAGATTTTATCTATATAGAGGGCTTGGGAAAGACCTATTGTTCTCTTCGCTCTATCCCGGTAGAGTCGAATTCCAAGAATATAGGTTGCTTCTCCCAAGTCTTTCATGGAGAAATTACTCAAAAGCCAAGCTTTCACAAACCTAAGCATTCCCAAATCATTTCCTATTAGTAGAATGTCATCCACATATAGTACTAAGAATGCGATCTTGCTCCCACTAACCCTCTTGTATACACAAGGTTCCTCTTCATTTTGCACGAAGTCAAACTCTATGAGCGCCTCGTCAAAATGAAGGTTCCAACTACGCGACGCTTGCTTCAGTCCATAAATGTAATGCTAAAGCTTGCACACTTTCTGAATATCAACTTTGGACACAAATCCTTTAGGCTGCTCCATATAGGTTTCCTCCTCGAGGAATCCATTAAGAAAAGCCATCTTTACGTCCATTTGTCATATCTCATAATCGTGGTAGGCAGCTATAGCAAGCATCATGCGAATATACTTGATCATAGCTACGGGCGAGAAGGTATCGTGGTAGTTGATCCCTTCTTTCTGGGTATAACCCTTTGCCACAAGCCTGGCCTTACAGGCGTCAAACTTGCCATCACCATCAGTCTTTCTCTTTTAGATCCACTTGTTCCCAATAGGCACTATGCCCTGGGCGGTCTACTAGAGTCCAGACCTGATTGACATGCATCGAGTCTATCTCAGCTTCCATAGCTTCATGCCATTTCGCGGAGTCTACATCCACCATCGCTTGGTCATAGGTCGTTGGGTCGGTCTCTTGGCTATCACTTGGAACCTCGTGGAGACTCAGCTCCTCCAAGTGCACAAGCCCATACCTCTCAGGTAAATGAGACACCCTACTAGACCTACGAGGTGGTTGTACTTGTATTTCAGAAGGTTTGGTTCCAGTTTCTTGCACATGTGTGTCCCGAGGAATTTCATTATATTCTTCAAAGAAATACTTCTACCTGCTCCACCTTCCTGAATGAACTCATCTTCCAGGAAGTGTGCTTGTAAAGCAACAATGATCTTTCGATCTTCGGGAATGTAGAATAGATATCCCATTGTCCCAGACGGGAACCCAATGAAACGTCCCTTCACGGACCTCGCTTACAACTTTTCCACCTTAGTCTTCTTGACATAGACGGGACATCCCCAAATCCTAATATGATTAAGACTTGGTTTCCTGCCCTCCCACATATCATGTGGAGTTTTAAGAACGGATTTGGAAGGACATCTTTTCAAGATGTAAGCGGCAGTCAGGAGTGCATACCCCCACAGGTAAATCGGTATGTCAGTATAGCCCAGCATGGAACGGGCCATGTTCAACTAGGTCCAGTTCCTTCTTTATGACACACCATTTAACTAAGGAGTACCTGGAGGTGTTAGTTGTGAAACTATTCCATGTTCCTTAAGGAACTCGTCAAACTCCGTACTCATATAAACGAAAAGCAAGAGTTGCAAGAAACTAACCCTTGAAGTCCATTGTTTAAATGGTAACCTTCTCTTGAGCTATTCTCCAAGCTTTGTTTGATCTCTACGAATCCAATCTGCTCCAAGCTCTTGAACGATCCAACGCCGAAAACACCACGTCTCTACTTGCCACGAGCCAAAAAAATGACCAGAATGACAACACTCGATTAACCTCTAAGGTTACGGCTAGAATCAAGTGATGAAGCTTTTGATTGTAACACTCTATGTGTTTTACTGTTTGATCTCTCAATATTTCTTGATGTTTCTCTAAGAACAATCAAGAACTAAGTTGATGAAGAAGATGACTATGAAGAACTCCTTTCTCACTTTCTCTCACTACAACTCATGTAAGGAATAATGTAATGTGAATGAGAGATCAAAGTCCCCTTCTTATGCATGTTCAACTCACAAGAATACATCTCATACAAAGAGAATCTAACCCCACCATATAATGTGTATGATACTTGTCCCCTCAACACATGATATTCCAAACATCATGATTTGGACTAGTCAATACATACACATGTATATTAGGGGGGCATGAGGATGAAACAGATGAGTTTAGTTCGTTTCGGAATCCCGAGAGTCTAAACAGATAAACTCTGATTCCATTTGGATGTATTTATATCGATTAATTAAACATATAAAATACAAAATAATATAATTAATTTCTCCAAGAAATAATTATATTCATGAATTAAATTAACCAACCAGTAATTTATTTATTTTATTAGGCCGTAAATCAATTTATCCAATAAATCAATTTAAACATCCAATGTCCCAAATTTAGATATCCAATATCTAATATTCATAATGAGAGATTTAGCTTGATTCATTCCGTCGTCAATCCTATTGCGCGACTCGGTAGGTCCGTCTCAGTCAGTAATGGGAGGAACCAAAGAGTAGTAGCACCACCTAGCCAGCCTGGCGGCGTACACCGTACCCCAACTGAGAATGAATGATTGGGATCATTCTTGAATACCAGTATACGTATAAACCCTTCTTTCAAATGTCTCGATCAAGTTATAGGGTCACGGTCAGTCAAACCCTATCTGTACTTGACAATATGCATGCGTTAATGCAAATCGAGATCATCGAGCTGTTGTGTATCTAATACAACTAGCTCCAATGCTTTAGCCAAAGACTTATGATCTCATCTGCCAATAACCGCATAGGACATATAACCCGCTCACTAACGGGAGAAAGAATTCTATCTTGGTATTCAGTAGGACTTGGTACTTGCCCGTCAAGATGCACGTCGAGGTTGACCCCCGAATTCTGGTTTATAGGGTCGAACTACTCTAATGAAAATCTTGACGTCACAAGCACATCCCTACTAAATCCTCAAGTCGAAGGTTCACGAATACCTATCACAACCTTTCAGTTCCGTCATTGACTGTCCCGGAGTGAAATCCGTGTGACGAACCGACGGTGAGTCTATTCGAGTATACTAATCCAATTAGCATACCTATAACATGTGCTCCCACTAACCATTAGTGTTCGACAGGCACTCTCCATGTCAAAGAACACGTCATACAAGTCTTCACATAAACGTAACGCCCAGTCAAGTTTCATCGACTTGCGAACGATTAAGTATTTGAGCTATAAACCTTTCCAGTGCCGACCCCCGTATCCAATAAGGAGTGGAACGTTTTGCTCTCAAATACACGGACTAGTTTCCATATGTATATTTACGAGTTAGGAATGCCAGTAACTACCAGTAAATAAAGAAACATCCATTGCCTTATATTAGTGATTTACATAATTACAAGTACAATGCCCTTACTCAATCATCCTCTGAGTGTCAATCGAGGGCATACTCCCAACATTGATATGATTACCAGTTTGTTTCTCTACTAGGGCCTTGAATTCCTGGAATTTCTCAAAAGCCTCGGATTTATGTTTCATTAAGTATACATAACCATACCTAGTATGATCATCTGTAAACGTAATGAAATATTGATATCCATCACGTGCTGCTTACAAAGCACCACATACGTCGGTATGGATTAATCCCAATTTGTCAGTGGCTCTTTCAAAAGTCCGTGTGAAGGGGGACTTAGTCATTTTGCCTTTAAGGAAAGATTCAAAAGTAGGAAATGGATCCGATCCCAATGGACCCATAAGTCCATCTTTTTCCATCTTGTAAACCTTGGTCTGACCAACATGACCAAGTCTAAGATGCCATTTTAAAACTTGATTAGTTTCATCCCTACCACGTTTTCTAGTCATAGTATTCACAACTACTTTGTTGCTGAGATTTAGATGATACAATCCATTTAACAATGTAGCAGTACCCACTAGTTTATTACTAAAATAAATTATGCAGGAACTATCACCAATGAAAAATGAAAAGCCTTTTCGGTCCACGACCAGAATGGATACAATATTTTTGTGCCGCTTGGGCAAAACAAGTAGATCTTCTAAAGTCAAAACAAAACTGGATTCTAAACCCAAAAGAAGTGATCCTATGTCGGTCGCCTCGACACTATGCCCGCTTCCGACTATGATCATAACTTCTCCAGCTCCAAGCAACCTAGTTTGTTCCAGATCCTGATTCATAGTACAAATATGAGAACTAGCACCAGAATCCAGTATCCAAGAAGTAGAAAATACAGTAGCAGAACAATTTGTTTCCAAAACTAAAAGTTCTGTACCTGAAGTGCCATGAAGAATCGGACAGTCTCTGGCCCAGTGGCCCAGCTCACCGCACTTGAGACATGCGTCCTTTTTCTTCTTGTTCTTTGGAACCATTGGGCCTTGCCCTTACCCTTAAGGTCCTCGACTTATGGTCCCATCTGCTTCTTGGTCTTTTTATTCTTGTTCTTGGACTTCCGAGATCTAGAAGAAATCACAAGGGCAGACTCCTTCATCCGCGGAGTCTTCATCTGAGACTGAGCGGTCACAAGTTTGTATATTAGCTCAGCTAAGTTACCTGCAATCTCATTGCAGTTGAAATTCATAACAAACTGTGAGAAGGATTCAGGGAGAGACTGTAAGATAAGGTCGGTTTGAAGAGAAGTATCCATCTTAAAATCAAGAGCCTCCAATCTCTCGATCATGGATATCATTTTGAGGACGTGGTCCCTAACCTTCTAATCTTCCTTCATCCTTGCACCGAATAATTGCTTGGATATCTCATATCTAGCAGTTCGACTGTGCTCACCATAAAGTTCGGTCAAGTGAGATCGAATCTGCCTAGCAGAAGTCATTTTCTCACGAGCTCTCTGAAGCTCATTAGACATATAATCCATCATGTATGCATGGACTTTTACATCATCATTAACCCACTTTTTGTGGTTTTCGATCTCTTCCTGATTGGCTATTGTCCGCACTGGAGGCGCCGGAATGTCCATCTCTAAGACGTATCCCAATGCCTCTATACTGAGGACTATTATCAGATTGCAGAGCCAATCCACATGGTTAGGTCCCATCAAGGTGTTCTTTTCGAGTAGAATTGCGAGTGGATTCATTGTCATATTGAGAGTTATGTCTACATTAAGTATGACAGATTAATTTAGTGACTCGTTAATTATGATCTAAGTATAGAATTAAGGTCTTTTTCTATTCTTGTTACCTATCTCCCACTATTTTTATCGGAATAACACACTCTCATGTGAAATCTGGAAGTATCGTCGCTCTACTTCATAGTGGTGATCGAGTTCTTTATAAATCTTAATAGAGGGCAACCGAACAGGTTTCTAGTCTATTAATTTTCATAAAGTGGTGTCCAACACCAACCCATATAATAGATGATTCGATCTTCTTTTTCCCCTTGTTCACTCCACTCGACCTATACGGTTTCTATGGTTTTTGAACAAGTTCAGTTTACACCATCGACGCAAATCAGTTTCACAATTGAATCTTATCCGGCAACCTATTAGGTTTCTAGGGATAAAATTTGCTCCAACCGAAGGAATCCAATGCGCTCCCGGTAATTTATCCATCCTACCCAAACGACTACCCCGATAACTCGGAAGCATAGCACATCCGGTTTGGATTTCAATTTCCCGAAACCTCGATGGAGGGAAGGAAAACCTTGAAACCTTATAAACTTAATAATTTGTTGTGGGAGAATTTTCGCGATTAACGTTACACTTTGCACATTAATCATTTTAGCGCGTTTGTGGCATTCATACATTATGAAAAAACCATTCACAACCTAGTTGCTACAAACATGTGGTTCATGGACCGTTCATAGAAAACAAAAACTCCGTAATCTAATTACAAGTCTTCGTCTTGAATTTTCGTCTTCTCGAAACGGATCTTCCTCTGGTCTTCGTCATTACATATAAATTTTACATTGAAAATTGCATCCTAGATACAAATATTTCTAGTAAAATAAATAGGCTCAAAACGGCCTTTACAACCCAATCGAATAAAACGAACGATTCAAAAATAAGTCCACGAACCACATCCCCATTCAAAATCATTCATCCAATAAATACTATATAAATGGAAATCGTAGAGGTACATTGATCCAATCAACAGTACGAACCGATCCAATCGATTCACACAATCGATAATATGAAAACGTTCAAAATAATTCGGTCGATCACAAGAATTCCAATAAATCAATTTTCCCTTATAAAATGAAATACCATAAATCATTTTAATCATATTAAATCCAATTTAAAATGTGGGAAATCATTTTTAGGAATACACGAAGAAAATAAGCCCAAAACGGGTCCGAAATGGGCTTAACCACGCCCGATAACTACATTGGGCAGCAGGCCGCCAATGTCACTGAGCCGCGCCTCGAGCCCCGGGCCGCGCCCACAAGATGAAACTTAGGGTGTGCTGCCCAGCAGCCCTGGGCCGTGGCCCCCAAGCCCTAGACCGTGGCCCCCTTCTTCCGGACCTCTCCCGGATCGTCCAACGGCATTTCGGGGCTAATTTTTCCACCGGATATCCAATATCTATATTTTTCGACATTCACATCCTCAATATAAATCATATTTCCTAGAAAATAAAGATTTATATTTGGACATAAACTTACGAAAAATACAACTATAACGAACCGAAAAACATATACCACGATTATGACTAAAATGATTCCAAATCATTCACCATCTAATCGAGCATTCCAAATGCCAATATCGTATATACGATCGCAAGACCTACGCTCCGATACCACTGTTAGGATTCGGTGCCTAAAACGAAGGCCCAGCGGAAGCGGTAAAATGAAAATTAATTCGATCCGAATCCCTTCGCGGATCGATCGAGCTACGTATATACGAATACATAAACGAAAAGCAAGAGTTGTAAGAAACCGACCCTTGAAGTCTGTTGATTAAATGGTAACCTTCTCTTGAGCTATTCCCCAAGCTTTGCTTGATCTCTACGAATCCAATCCGCTCCAAGCCCTTGAACGATCCAATGCCCAAAGCACCGCGTCTCAACTTGCCACGCGCTGGAAAAATGAACGAAATGACAACACCCGATTAACCTCTAAGGTTACGGCTAGAATCAAGTGATGAAGCTTTTGATTGTAACACTCTAAGTGTTTTAATGTTTGATCTCTCAATATTTCTTGATGTTTCTCTAAGAACAATCAAGAACTAAGTTGATGAAGAAGATGACTATGAAGAAGAACTCCTTTCTCACTTTCTCTCACTAAAACTCATGTAAGGAATAATGTAAAGTGAATGAGAGATCAAAGTCCTCTTCTTATGCATGTTCAACTCACAAGAATACAACTTATACAAAGAGAATCTAACCCCACATTATAATGTATATGATACTTGTCCCCTCAACACATGATATTCCAAACATCATGATTTGGACAAGTCAATACATACACATGTATATTAGGGGCATCCACGAGGATGAAACAGATTAGTTTAGTTCGTTTCGGACTCCCAAGAGTCCAAACAGATAAACTCCGATTCCGTTTCGATGTATTTATATCGATTAATTAATCCAATTAATTAAACATATCGAACACAAAATAATAAAATTAATTTCTCCAAGAAATAATTATATTCATGAATTAAATTAATCACCCAGTAATTTATTTATTTCATTAGGCTGTAAATCAATTTTTCCAATAAATCAATTTAAACATCCAATGTCCCAAATTTAGATATCCAATATATAATATTCATAATGAGAGATTTAGCTTGATTCATTCCGTCGTCAATCCTATTGCGCGACTCGGTAGGTCCATCTTAGTCAGCAATGGGAGGAACCAAAGAGTAGTAGCACCACCTAGCCAGCCTGGCGGCCTACACCGTACCCCAAGTAAGAACGAATGATTGGGATCATTCAAGAACCATTCTGTCGTGAATACCAATATACATATAAATCCTTCTTTCAAATGTCTCGATCAAGTTATAGGGTCACGGTCAGTCAAACCCTATATGTACTTGACAATATGCATGCGTTAATGCAAATCGAGATCATCGAGCTGTCGTGTATCTAATACAGCTAGCTCCAATGCTTTGGCCAAAGACTTATGATCTCATCTGCCAATAACCGCATAGGACATATAACCCGCTCACTAACGGGAGAAAGAATTCTATCTTGGTATTCAGTAGGACTTGCTACTTGCCTGTCAAGATGCATGTCGAGGTTGACCCCCGCATTCCAGTTTATAGGGTCGAACTACTCTAATGAAAATCTTGACATTACAAGCACATCCCTACTAAATCCTCAAGACGAAGGTTCACGAATACCTATCACAACCTTTCAGTTCCATCATTGACTGTCCCGGAGTGAAATCCGTGTGACGAACCGACGGTGAGTCTATTCGAGTATACTAATCCAATTAGCATACCTATAACATGTGCTCCCACAAACCATTAGTGTTCGACAGGCACTCTCCATGTCAAAGAACACGTCATACAAGTCTTCACATAAACTTAACGCCCAGTCAAGTTTCATCGACTTGCGAACGATTAAGTATTTAAGCTATAAACCTTTCCAGTGCCGACCCCCGTATCCAATAAGGAGTGGAACGTTTTGCTCTCAAATACACGGACTAGTTTCCATATATATATTTACGAGTTAGGAATGCCAGTAACTACCAGTAAATAAAGAAACATCCATTGCCTTATATTAGTGATTTACATAATTACAAGTACAATGCCCTTACTCAATCATCCTCTGAGTGTCATTCGAGGGCATACTCCCAACATTGATATGATTACCAGTTTGTTTCTCTACTAGGGCCTTGAATTCCTGGACTTTCTCAAAAGCCTCGGATTTATGTTTCATTAAGTATACATAACCATACCTAGTATGATCATCTGTAAACGTAATGAAATATTGATATCCATCACGTGCTGCTTACAAAGCACCACATACGTAGGTATGGATTAATCCCAATTTGTCAGCGGCTCTTTCAAAAGTCCCTGTGAAGGGGGACTTAGTCATTTTTCCTTTAAGGCAAGATTCAAAAGTAGGAAATGGATCTGATCCCAATGGACCCATAAGTCCATCTTTTTCCATCTTGTAAACCTTGGTCTGACCAACATGACCAAGTCTAATATGCCATTTTAAAACTTGATTGGTTTCATCCCTACCACGTTTTCTAGTCATAGTATTCACAACTACTTTGTTGCTGAGATTTAGATGATAGAATCCATTTAACAATGTAGCAGTACCCACTAGTTTATTACTGAAATAAATTTTGCAGGAACTATCACCAATGAAAAATGAAAAGCCTTTTCGGTCCATGACCGGAATGGATACAATATTTTTGTGCCGCTTGGGCAAAACAAGTAGATCTTCTAAAGTCAAAACAAAACTAGATTCTAAACCCAAAAGAAGTGATCCTATGTCGGTCGCCTCGACACTATGCCCGCTTCCGACTGTGATTATAACTTCTCCAGCTCCAAGCAACCTACTTTGTTCCAGATCCTGATTCACAGTACAAATATGAGAACTAGCACCAGAATCCAGTATCCAAGAAGTAGAAAATACAGTAGCAGAACAATTTGTTTCCAAAACTAAAAGTTCTGTACCTGAAGTGCCATGAAGTATCGGACAGTCTCTAGCCCAGTGGCCCAGCTAACCGCACTTGAGACAAGCATCCTTCTTCTTCTTGTTCTTTGGAACCATAGGGGCCTTGCCCTTTCCCTTGAAGTCCTTGACATGTGGTCCAGTCTGCTTCTTGGTCTTTTTCTTCTTGTTTTTAGTCCTCCGAGGTCCAGAAGAAATCACAAGAGCAGACTCCTTCATCCGCGGAGTCTTCATCTGAGACTGAACAGTCACAAGTTTGTTCATTAGCCCAGCTAAATTACATGCAATCTCATTGCAGTTGAAGTTCATAACAAACTGTCAGAAGGAATCAGGGAGAGACTGTAGGATAAGGTCGGTTTGGAGAGAAGTATCCATTTTAAAATCAAGAGTCTCCAATCTCTCGATCATGGATATCATTTTGAGGACGTGTTCCCCAACCTTTTCACCATCCTTCATCCTTGCACCGAACAGTTGCTTGGATATCTCATATCTAGCAGTTCTGCAGTACTCACCATAAAGTTCGGTTAAGTGAGATAAAATCTGCCTAGCAGAAGTCATTTTCTCATGAGTTCTATGAAGCTCATTAGACATAGAAACCATCATGTAGGCACGGACTTTTACGTCATCCTTAACCCACATTTCGTGGTTTTCAATCTCTTCCTGATTGGCTCTGGTCCGCATAGGAGGCGCCGGAATGTTCGTCTCTAAGACGTATCCCAGTGCCTCTATACTGAGGACAATCATAAGATTGCGGAGCCAGTCCACAAAGTTAGGTCCAATCAGGGTGTTCTTTTTGAGTAGAATTGCGAGTCTATTCATTGTCATATTGAGAGTTATGTCTGCATTAAGTATAACAGATTAATTAGTGACTTGTTATAATTATGATCTGAGTATAAAATTAAGGTCTTTTCTATTCTTGTTACCGAGCTCCCACTATTTTTATTGGAATAACATACTCCCATGTGAAATCCGGAAGTATTTCCGCTCTACTTCATTGTGGTGATCGAGTTCTTTATAAATTTTAATAGAGGGCACCCGAACAGGTTTCTAGTCTATTAATTTTGATAAAGTGCTGTCCAACACCAACCCATCTAATGGATGATTCGATCTTGTTTTCCCCTTTGTTCACTCCCCTCAACCTATACGATTTCTATGGTTCGTGAACAAGTTAAGTTTATACCATCGACGCAAATCAGTTTCACAATTGAATCTTATCCGGCAACCTATCTGGTTTCTAGGGATAAAATTTGCTCCAACCAAAGGCATCAAATGCGCTCCCGGTAATTTATCCGTCCTCCCCGAACGACTACCCCGATAACTCGGAAGCATAGCACATCCAGTTTGGATTTCAATTTCCCGAAAGCTCGATGAAGGGAAGGAAAACCTTGAAATCTTATAAACTTAATAATTTGTCGTGGGAGAATTTTCGCGATTAACGTTACACTTTTCACATTAATTCATTTAAGCGCATTTGTGGCATTCATACAATATGAAACAACCATTCACAACCTAGTTGCTACCAACATGTGGTTCATGGACCGTTCCTAGAAAACAAAAACTCCATAATCTAATTACATGTATTCGTCTTGAATCTTCGTCTTCTCGAAATGGATCTTCCTCCGGTCTTCGTCATTACATATAAATTTTACATTGAAAATTGCATCCTAGATACAAATATTTCTAGTCAAATAAATAGGCTCAAAACGGCCTTTACAACCCAATCGAATAAAACGAACGATTCAAAAAAATAAGTCCACGAACCACATCCCCATTCAAAAGCATTCATCCAATAAATACTATATAAATGGAAAGCGTAGAGATACATTTATCCAATCAACAATACGAACTGATCCAATCGATTCATTCAAAACGAATTAATCCAATTAATTCAAACAACCATCAATTTTAACTTGTTCCGGATGATAAAATATTTCATTAAATTAAAAATTACCATAATTAAATCTTAGTCAAATTAAATCCAATTTAATTTGTGGGACATTAATTATCGAACGAAATATAAAAAACGGAGTCGAAAAACACGGCCGGAGCACTACCCAGCAAGCTGCCCAGCAGGCTGTCGAGCAGGGCCGGCAGGGACCGAGACCATTGTCAGGCAGCGGCCGAGAGGCTGCCGAGCATGGCGGACACATGCTGCCGAGCATGGCCGATCACGGGTCCAGCACGATCTGCTGCCTCGGACCGCGAGGCAGCGCCCGGCAAGCCCCAGTGTCACGGGGTGCGGCTCACTGATGTTCAGGCCGTCGAATTCGTGCAGCGGATCACGAATCACCCATGGGCCTAAGAGACTTCCGAGTCTCCATCCGGCTACCATCAACGATATTTCATAGAATACCAACATCAGAGATATCATGCACTGGTCCATTGTGCTGCGTAAAACACTAGGCACCCGTCTGTCCTTTGCCTCCGACCAACTAAGGTCCGGTATCTCATACCCTTCAAGCTTAACCCGCAATGGCACTCGGCACTAAGGGTCACTCGCATGCCCGAAGTGCAATTCCTCGTGCTCGACACTCACTCGGGACTTCCTAGGTGCAGTACCTTGGCGCCCTTGAGAGTACATCACCCGAGACGGACAACCTTTTAGATCTTGGCTTAGATTCATGCCATCAATATATATTTGCCCTTCACGATGTTTGGGACTACTTCGCATATTGACATATTACCTTCAATCCGCAATGTGGTGTTGTCTCGCAACCACATGTACAATCCAACGATCCCCCGCAGCATAGCCGGATCCGATAGCTAATGCTTACGAGTAAGCTCACGAGGCGTATGATTTAGATGAGTGCCTAGATTGCCCAATCGATATAGAGGAAGTGTTATATGGCCAACGGCATCCCTCCGGTCACACTAGAGCCTCCATGCCAACCTTAAGCCCAACGCAGACCACATAGGTCCTACGCCGCCCTAACGATTTCTAACTGGCTCGGGAACTCCTCGCACACTTCAAATACTTAGAGTTGGCTCCCTAGAGGCCCCCCTTACCTCTAGAAAGATTGCACGCTTGGTGCTCGACAGCACGAGGAAGACTGGTCGCTTGCCCACCATTGCCCATCTAAGGACTGTCCCCCCTATAATAGGCTTAGAAAAATAATGCCTTGTAATTGCACTAGACATTGATTGGCCGAGGAAGCACATCGGCTGTAACTCCCTCATACGAACTCCAAATCCTTATATGCTTGAACCGTAGAGTAGCTTGCGACATTATCTATAAGTCCTCAAAGTTTCAGCCCCATCTGATACTCGAGGAGTGAGGAATTGCCTCTGCAATATTCTGAAACTACTACAATGCCACTGCACTGCAGCATCTCGACCCTTCGCGTCGTTCGCTACTCAAACGGAGCCGTCTAGTTGTGAAACTTGGTGGAGACCTTCCCAACACTCGAGGGAACTCCCCACTGCAAGCATTCCACGAAATTATTCTCTTAAAGACCTCTGCTCAACGACTCAATGTCCTGCTCGCGCACGGACACACTCCGGACGCCGACCAATGTCGCACGTCCCCAACCTTATTCGTGTCGCAGGGCAACTATCCAACATAATCCTTCATAATTACGAGGCAATCCTGGGTACTCCGAATAATATGGAAAGCGCCCTGTGACATCCTCCCCCTCTCGATCCGTTGACGTCCTCGTCAACGCATGCACACCCAACCTGCTCTATGTACATGCGCTGCTCATCTCATCATGAAAATACTTGGGCAACGAACCCGACAGTCTACCTCCATCTCCCGGATGTTGCCTTTATCTCGGTGCACACCCACTCTAATCTTGGCAGGAATCATTCTCTCCATGCCTCGATATAACCGAAAACCAACTGATGGTGTTAGATTGCCACTCTAGCTCAAATCAAGCTACTCCCTCATTGTCAAGTCCGAGACTAGCGACAAGTTCTCCGAATTAAACCGGGTCAATTTACCTGAACGTCTGGAGTACATGATACTTATAAGAGTGCTCACTAACACCAAGAACCCATCCAAAGGAGCCTTACGCTCCGCTCAAATACCACCGCGGCTGCCCTCTCAAAAATCCTTACTAACCATACCCCATAATATGGATTCCGAATTCTATTAAGGACGAGCCAAACCCAATCTGAAACTCTATAAGACAAGTTCTCTCGAGCACAAGTCGAAAGAGGCCTACACGGATGCACACAGATCACTAAACTCTTGGCCCTCAGGCTACCGCACTTCTACGGCAAGGAGCTTGAAGGCTGTACGCGTGATCAACGCACCCTCCCCCGCTCGAAGGTGATGCCTAACTCTCGGCACACCGCGTCAAGGGCCTTCAGCCTGGCGTGACGAAAACTAGCGGGTTGGTCTCGTTGGTCCTATGACTCATACGAAGACACGAACCCAGGCCATCTGGCCTAACTCGTAACCTGGCCATCTGGCCTTATTGCTCAATGCACGACTGTGAACTCTGTACGAGTACACCTCATCTGGCTTGCTCCCATCAGAAATCCTTAGACCAATAGTTGCCATTTATTGGCTTCCAAATTACTTCCAAGAATAGCCATATCGAAATCGCTCATATGTGTGTCCAGGATGGACACACCTCCTCGGTAACCAAGGAGCCCAATGCTCCATATAACTCAGTCCCTTTCAGAAAATCCCTCAACCACAGAGCCCATACTCTAGGCTTTGGAATACCCTTAAGGAACATCATTCTCGAATCAGCCCATTATGTGCTCTTAAGTGACGTACTTCCTCTCGAGAGTCTGGCCCTCCCCCATTCATGTTGGAGGCCAGACCCAAATCTCTTGTCCCTCATAGACGGATGGGACATGCAACACCACACTTGGAGCATGGCCATTCTCATATCTGTCCGACTCGAACCGGGAAGACTGAACACTCCACTCTTGCAACTTCCGTGGTGGCTGTGTTACGATTGCACCTCATGTGTGAAAGCGCTTTGCGCATACCAATTCAAATCTCATGTAACCAACATAACCGATGCACTTTAAGTGCTATGATGCTTGCGCGCACTAAAATTCAGCACAAGTTTTGCACCTGAACGTGCTGTGATAGATTCCCGCACTGAAGTTCTCACACAAATAGGTCTCAAACCCAAATCACCTCTCAATCTGCGGCGCTACGCAAACATGGCTGCAACTTGGCAGACGTGGCTACTGCACACCACCCGGCTCACCATCATGTCTCCTTCTAGGAGATCAAGATGTCTTATAAGCCCACAAAAATAGGCCAACATAAAGTTTCTGATCAGATTACACCAACACCGTTACTCACGCGTCCGCAATTTACCGATGAGAATGTTCCCCTCACATTAACCAACTGCAAACCGTACTCGCAGAGAAAAATATAGTCATCAAACACGTCGTAACTCGGTTACTACCATTCGCCGGAATCACTAATGCCAACAACTCACACTGAACAAAGACTTCAAACATCACCGACAGAAACCAAAAAACCAGGGTACTACCATTCGCCCAATTTCAAAGCCAACTCGAGGTACTACCATTCGCTCAAGTCCCACTGCCAACTTAATTCTCAACTCTTCCACAATACGTAAGATCGCACTGCGAGCCCTTCGCTGAAATGCCACTACAATGGCTGATAAGAAAAATTCGGCACAATTTTGGTATCCGGTTCTCAAGGGGAAGCAAGATATTCAACAACGCTCAACTGAAACCTGGATACGACATTCCAGGCTCCGATACCACTTGTCACGGGGTGCGGCTCACTGAGGTTCAGGTCGTCGAATTCGTGCAGCGGATCACGAATCACCCGTGCGCCTAGGAGACTTTCGTGTCTCCATCCGGCTACCATCAACGAGATTTCATAGAATACCAACATTAGAGATATCATGCACTGGTCCATTGTGCTACGTAAAACACTAGGCACCCGCCTGTCCTTTGCCTCCGACCAACTAAGGGCCGGTATCTCATACGCTTCAAGCTTAATCCGGAATGGCACTCGGCACTAAGGGTCACTCGCATGCCCAAAGTGCAATTCCTCGTGCTCGACACTCACTCGGGACTTCCTAGGTGCAGTACCTTGGCGCCCTTGAGAGTACCTCACCCGAGACGGACAACCTTTTAGATCTTGGCTTAGATTCATGCCATCAATATATATTTGCCCCTCACGATGTTTGGGACTACTTCGCATACCAACATATTACCTTCAATCCGCAATGTGGTGTTGTCTCGCAACCACATGTACAAGCCAACGATCCCCCGCAGCATAGCCAGAACCAATAGCTAATGCTTACGAGTAAGCTCACGAGGCGTATGATTTAGATGAGTGCCTCGATTGCCCAATCGACATAGAGGAAGTGTTATTTGGCAGACGACATCCCTCCGGTCACACTAGAGCCTCCATGCCAACCTTAAGCCCAACGCAGACCACATAGGTCCTACGCCGCCCTCACGATTTCCAACTCGCTCGGGAACTCCTCGCACACTTCGAATGCTTAGAGTTGGCTCCCTAGAGGCCCCCCTTACCTCCAGGAAGATTGCACGCTTGGTGCTCGACAGCACGAAAAAGACTGGCCGCTTGCCCACCATTGCCCATCTAATGACTGTCCCCCCTATAATAGGCTTAGAAAAATAATGTCTTGTAATTGCACTAGACATTGATTGGCCGAGGAAGAACATCGGCTGTAACTCCCTCATACGAACTCCAAATCCTTATTCGCTTGAACCATAGAGTAGATTGCGACATTATCTATATGTCCTCAACGTTTCAGCCCCATCCGATACTCGAGGAGTGAGGAATTGCCTCTGCAATATTCTAAAACTACTACAATGCCACTGCACTGCAGCATCTCGATCATTCGCATCGTTCGCTACTCAAACGGAACCGTCTAGTTGTGAAACTTGGTGGAGACCTTCCCAACACTCCAAGGAACTCCCCACTCCAAGCATTCCGCGAAACTATTCTCTTAAAGCCCTCTGCTCAACGACTCAATGTCCTGCTCGTGCACGGACACACTCCGGACGCCGACCACTGTCGCACGTCCCCAACCTTATTCGTGTCGCAGGGCAACTATCCAACATAATCCTTCATAATTCCGGGGCAATCCCGGGTACTCCGAATAATATGGAAAGCACCCTATGACACCCAGACTGCCGGGTCCGATTACGTTTTTGGCTCGTTTTTCACCCCGATTCCAAAAATAATATTTTTCTAATCTTTATATTTCACTTTAAATCAGTTTTTCAAAAGAAAAATAGATTTACATTGTAACATAAAATCATGAAATAATAATTTTTGGATGAACAATAGAAAATCAACGATTAATACGATTATGATTCCAAATCATATACTATCTAATCAAGCATTCCAAATGTCAATATCGTATATACGATCGCAAGACCTACTCTCTGATACCACTGTTGGGATTCGGTGCCTAAAAACAAAGGCCCGGCGGAAGCGGTAAAACGAAAATTAATTCGATCCGAATCCCTACGAGGATCGATCGAGCTACGTATATACGAATATATAAAAGAAAACACAAGAGATGTAAGAAACTCACCCTTGTAGTCAATTGATTAAATGGATTCCTTCTCTTGAGCTATTCCCCAATCTTTAAACGAATTCCCTATGATCCATAGCACTCCAAGCACTTGAATGATCCAACGTCGAAATTACAATGCCTCTACTTGCCACGCGCCGGAGAAACGAACGGGATGACGATCACCTTGCTATCCTCCAAGGATACGGCTAGAGCTAAGTGATGAAGCTATTGAATTTGGCGAATATATTCTAAGTATGTTTATCAAATTTTCTCTCTTTTATTTCTCAATTTTCCTCCAAGAAAAATCAAGAACTTGTGAAGAAAAAATGGAAGAAGACTTGGAGAAAATGATGAAGACTTTGAGAAAAGTTTTCTCTCTCTCTCTCTCTCTCTCTCTCTCTCTCTCTCTCTCTCTCTCTCTCTCTCTCTCTCTCTCTCTTACTCTCACTGACGTTGGAATCAATTGGGATGATGAGAGATACAAGTCTTCCCTACTTATTCTAATCACACCTACAAGATGGACAACTCATGCCACATGAGTGATCCCCACAAATCTTTTCATCCATTATAAAATGGACACAAAAGAACAAGAGGTGAAGGTAGGTGGAAATAGGGGGGGCAAGATGAAAATCGGATGAATTCGATTCGTTTCGGACTCCCGAGAGTCTAAACAGATGAACTCGGATTTCGTTTCGATGTATTTATGTCGATTAATTAATCCAATAAATTAACCACATTAAATACATAATAACATAATTAATTTCTCTAAGAAATAATTATATTTCTGAATCAAATTAATCACCTAGTAATTTATTTAATTCATTAGGCCATAAATCAATTTATCCAATAAATCGATTTAGACATCTAATGTCCTAAATTTAGATATCCAATATCTAATATTCATAATGAGAGAATTAGCTTGATTCATTCTGTCGTCAATCCTATTGCGCGACTCGATAAGTCCATCTCAGTCAGTAATGGGAGGAACCAAAGAGTAGTAGCACCACCTAGCCAGCCTGGCGGCGTACACCGTACCCCAACTGAGAATGAATGATTGGGATCATTCAAGAACCATTCTGTCGTGAATACCAGTATACGTATAAGCCCTTCTTTCAAATGTCCCGATCAAGTTACAGGGTCACGGTCACTCAAACCCTATCTGTATTTAACGCTATGCATGCGTTAATGCAAATCGAGATCATCGAGCTGTCGTGTATCTAATACAACTAGCTCCAATGCTTTGGCCAAAGACTTATGATCTCATCTGCCAATAACCGCATAGGACATATAACCCGCTCACTAACGAGAGAAAGAATTCTATCTTGGTATTCAGTAGGACTTGCTACTTGCTCGTCAAGATGCACGTCGAGGTTGACCCCCGCCTTCCGGTTTATAGGGTCGAACTACTCTAATGAAAATCTTGACGTCACAAGCACATCCCTACTAAATCCTCAAGTCGAAGGTTCACGAATACCTATCACCACCTTTCGGTTCCGTCATTGACTGTCCCGGAGTGAAATCCGTGTGACGAATCGAGGGTGAGTCGGTTCGAGTATACTAATCCAATTAGCATACCTATAACGTGTGCTCCCACTAACCATTAGTGTTCGACAGGCACTCTCCATGTCAGAGAACACGTCATACAAGTCTTCACATAAACTTAACGCCCAATCAAGTTTCATCGACTTGTGAACGATTAAGTATTTGAGCTATAAACCTTTCCAGTGTCGACCCCCTTATCCAATAAGGAGTGGATCGTTTTGCTCTCAAATACACGGACTAGTTTCTATATGTATATTTACGAGTTCGGAATGCCAGTAACTACCAGTAAATAAAGAAACATACATTGCCTTATATTAGTGATTTACAGAATTACAAGTACAATGCCCTCACTCAATCATCCTCTGAGTGGCATTTGATGGCATACTCCCAAAACTGATATGATTACCAGTTTGTTTCTCGACTAGGGCCTTGAATTCCTGGAATTTCTCAAAAGCCTCGGATTTATGTTTCATTAAGTATACATAACCATACCTAGTATGATTATCTGTAAACGTAATGAAATATTGATATCCGTCACGTGCTGCTTCCAAAGCACCACATACGTCGGTATGGATTAATCCCAGTTTATCAGCGGCTCTTTCAAAAGTCCCTGTGAAGGGGGACTATCACCAATGAAAAATGAAAAGCCTTTTTGGTCCATGACCGGAATGGATACATTATTTTTGTGCCCCTTGGGCAAAACTAGTAGATCTTCTAAAGTCAAAACAAAACCGGATTCTAAACCCAAAAGAAGTGATCCTATGTCGGTCGCCTCGACACTCTGCCCGCTTCCGACTGTGATTATGACTTCTCTAGCTCCAAGCTTCCTACTTTGTTCCAGATCCTAATTCATGGTACAAATATGAGAACTAGCACCAGAATCCAGTATCCAGGAAGTAGAAAATACAGTAGCAGAACAATTTGTTTCCAAAACTAAAAGTTCTGTGCCTGAAGTGCCATGAAGTATCGGACAGTCTCTAGCCCAGTGGCCCAGCTAACTGCACTTGAGACAACCATCCTTCTTCTTATTGTTCTTTGGAACCTTCGGGGCCTTGCCCTTTCCCTTGAAGTCCTTGACATGTGGTCCAGTCTGCTTCTTGGTCTTTTTCTTCTTGTTCTTAGACCTCTGAGATCCAGAAGAAATCACAAGAGCAGACTCCTTCATCCGCGGAGTCTTCATCTAAGACTGATCGGTCACAAGTTTGTTCATTAGCCCAGCTAAATTACATGCAATCTCATTGCAGTTGAAGTTCATAACAAACTGTCAGAAGGAATCAGGGAGAGACTATATGATAAGGTCGGTTTGGAGAGAAGTATTCATTTTAAAATCAAGAGTCTCCAATCTCTCGATCATAAATATCATTTTGAGGACGTCTTCTCCAACCTTCTCACCTTCCTTCATCCTCGCACCGAACAGTTGCTTGGATATCTCATATCTAGCAGTTCTGCAGTACTGACCATAATGTTCTGTTAAGTGAGATAAAATCTGCTTAGCAGAAGTCATTTTCTCCTGAGCTCTCTGAAGCTCAACAGACATAGAAACCATCATGTAGGCACGGACTTTTACGTCATCCTTAACCCACTTTTCGTGGTTTTCAATCTCTTCCTGATTGGCTCTGGTCCGCATTTGAGGCGCCAGAATGTTCGTCTCCAAGACGTATCCCAGTGCCTATATACTGAGGACAATCATCAGATTGCGGAGCCAGTCCACAAAGTTAGGTCCAATCAGGGTGTTCATTTTGAGTATAATTGCGAGTCGATTCATTGTCATATTGAGAGTTATGTCTGCATTAAGTATAACAGATTAATTAGTGACTTGTTATAATTATGATCTGAGTATAGAATCAAGGTCTTTTCTATTCTTGTTACCCAGCTCCCACTATTTTTATCGGAATAACACACTTCTATTTGAAATCCGGAAGTATTGTCGCTCTACTTCATAGTGGTGATCGAGTTCTTTATAAATTTTAATAGAGGGCAACCGAACAGGTTTCTAGTCTATTAATTTTGATAAAGTGCTGTCCAACACCAACCCATCTAATGGATGATTCGATCTTCTTTTTCTCTTTGTTCACTCCCCTCAACCTATACGGTTTCTATGGTTTGTACGCAAATCAGTTTCACAATTGAATCTTATCCGGCAACCTGTCAGGTTTCTAGGAATAAAATTTGCTCCAACCAAAGGCATCCAATGCGCTCCCGGTAATTTATCCGTCCTCCCCGAACGACTACCCCGATAACTCGGAAGCATAGCACATCCAGTTTGGATTTCAATTTCCCGAAAGCTCGATGGAGGGAAGGAAAACCTTGAAACCTTATAAACTTAATAATTTGTCGTGGGAGAATTTTCGCGATTAACGTTACACTTTGCACATTAATTCATTTAAGCGCGTTTGTGGCATTCATACAATATGAAACAACCATTCACAACCTAGTTGCTACCAACATGTGGTTCATGGACCGTTCCTAGAAAACAAAAACTCCGTAATCTAATTACATGTCTTCATCTTGAATCTTCGTCTTCTCGAAACAGATCTTCCTCCGGTCTTCGTCATTACATATAAATTTTACATTGAAAATTGCATCCTAGATACAAATATTTCTAGTAAAATAAATAGGCTCAAAACGGCCTTTACAACCCAATCGAATAAAACGAACGATTCAAAAAACTAAGTCCACGAACCACATCCCCATTCAAAAGCATTCATCCAATAAATACTATATAAATGGAAAGCGTAGAGATACATTGATCCAATCAACAATATGAATCGATCCAATCAATTCATTCAAAACGAATTAATCCAATTAATTCAAACAACCATCAATTTTAACTTGTTCCTGACGATAAAATATTTCATTAAATTAACTCCCCTAAGATTAAAATTACCATAATTAAATATTAGTCAAATTAAATCTAATTTAATTTGTGGGACATTAATTATCGAACGAAAGATAAAAAAGGAGTCGAAAAACACGGCCGGAGCACTACCCAGCAAGCTGCCCAGCAGGCTGCCGATCAGGGCCGGCAGGGACCGAGACCATTGCCAGGCAGCGGCCTAGAGGCTGCCAAGCATGGCCGATCACGGGTCCAGATCGCGATCTGCTACCTCGGACCGCGAGGAAGCGCCCGACCAGCCCCAAGCTGGTGGGTCCGATTATGTTTTCGGCTCGTTTTTCACCCCGATTCCAAAAATAACATTTTTATAATCTTTATATTACACTTTAAATCAGGTTTTCAAAAGAAAAATAGATTTACATTGTAACATAAAATCATGAAAAAATAATTTTTGGATGAACAATAGAAAATCAACGATTAATACGATTATGATTCCAAATCATATACCATCTAATCAAGCATTCCAAATGCCAATATCGTATATACGATCGCAAGACCTACTCTCTGATACTACTATTAGGATTCGGTGCCTAAAACCAAAGGCCCGGCGGAAGCGGTAAAACGAAAATTAATTCGATCCGAATCCCTACGAGGATCGATCGAGCTTCGTATATATGAATATATAAAAGAGAACACAAGAGATGTAAGAAACTTACCCTTGTAGTCAGTTGATTAAATAGATTCCTTCTCTTGAGCTATTCCCCAAGCTTTAAACGAATTCCCTATGATCCAAAGCACTCCAAGCACTTGAATGATCCAACATCGAAATTACAACGCCTCTACTTGCCACGCGCCGGAGAAACGAACGGGATGACGATCACCTTGCTATCCTCCAAGTGTAATACCCGGTTGTAATTCAGTCATTATCATTCAGTAATTTCATTCGGTATTTGTCACTATGTAGTTTTTTCACTTGATAATAATCATTCATCTGTGTTCACCGTTCTGAATAACTTCGAGTTGTGTATCGATATTGTTCATTGTTTCAACCTTACTCGAGAAACGAGACAAGAGTATTATCTCGATTGTTGTAATTGATTCATTAGCCGATGTTGACGTTGGAGTTCATGTCATTTCTAATCTCCTCATTGTTCAAATTGTGTTTTGTTGGGCGAACCCTTGTAATCATTGCTTGGAACCACGGTTTTGGGGTTTCCGTACTTCCATTTCGTGTTATTGTTTCCCAAATATTGATTCCTATTGCTTTTATTCTCTTCCCGGATCATTTTTCATCATTTTAGGACCCAAGGGGTGTGCGGGCCGTGGCACAAGGAGTGTGCGCCGCGGCACACATATTTTCTAATTTTGGCCGAGCAGCCTGTACCGTGGGCCGCGGCTCATGCCGGCAGGGCCACGGCACACTGCCGAGTCACTGCCGCGGCACACTCATCCGGGCTGCGGCACACTCATGTTGCAACTTATCGGCCAACCCGTCTGTACCGGGGGCCGCGGCTCATGCCGATGGGGCCGTGGCACACTGCCGAGTCACTGCCGCGGCACACTCGTTCGGGCCGCGGTACGCTGCCAATCACTGGGGGCAGTTTTGGCCCTGTGCCGTGGCACACTTCGGCCGGGCCGCGGCACTCAGTGCAGTCAGCACTATAATTGCGTTTTTTGAGAGAGAGAAGGCTTGAGGGAGAGAATTTTCATCATCTATCACTTGAGTGTTTGATTTTCTTCATCTCCTTTCGATCTTGAAGCCCGGATAGTCGATCTAACGCGTGTTCTTCGGATCAAAGTGCTTGGATCTTCAAGAGGTAATTTCTTCAACATCTTGAATTTCGATTTTGTATTGAGATATGATGTTTTGGATGTTAAGATCATGTTGTATGAAGTGATATACGCATGATTAGGGATATGTTTGATTATTCATTGGATTATTGAAGGATTATTCAAGAACACTTTGAATATTGATTTGGATTTGGGGGTTTTCGATTATTTGTGGTTGAAGTCACGAATTTGAATATTCATATTGGGTTATTGATCGTATTGAAGATGTTTTGTTGGTTTGAAACACTGATTGGGGATTTGATGTTGGTATTATTGAGGTTTGGTTGTAAACAATCGTAGTTTGGCCACAAAGTGTTCGAATGAACTTGGTTTAGTCGTATCAACGTTTTGAGTTCGTTATATTCGTGTTTGATTCGTATGATGAACGGATTGTTGGTGATTGTGTTATTCAAGATTGTTCAAGCGACCGATATCTCAATTAGGACGTTGTTCGTGGAAGGATAATTGTCACCGGTGTTGTGTAAGTTAATTCTTACTCGGTTAAAAGGATATTCATTCCTTTTGTTGTTGTTCATTCATAATCATAACTCATTCATCATTGTTCATTCGAATAATCATTTCATTCACGAGGAACGACGGTTCCAATTATTTCATTGGGTTATCAATCACTTCACTAATATTTTCATCTCGGTGAGTCATTCTTGATTTTGTCGAATTATTATTCATATGACCTTCTGGGTTCATATTGCATGGTCGGGTGCGGATGTGTGGAATTTTTAGTCGAGCATGCGATGGTCATGTATTGGGATCGATACATTGGACTGTGCACACGGTAACGATTACCTCCGTGAGACTAATTAGGTACAGGGACGGGTGTGTCCGGTCATCCGTCTTGTACACTTGCACAGAACACTACGGGCGTACTATGATGCTCCTCTTCAGCGTAATTCAGAACTAAGGATATTTCATAACTAAAGATATATCATGATTGTGTATTTTCAACCCTTTTCAGGTCACGGCAAGGCAAAGGCACGGGAAGAGCATGTTGATGGCGACGAGTCCCAGTGATACTAGTAGGGGGCCCCAGTCATTCCGGTCATTTCAGTCATTTCAGTCATTCTTATTTCTCTTCATTTGTATTTCCGCTGCAAATTCCGTTTGAGATGTTCATTTATTCAGGGTGGTGTATTTTATCTTCATATAAAATATACTAATATTCTGTATTATCCTGGTGTATTGTACTTAAGCTCCTCATCGGAGTATTTGGTAATATAATGTGGTTCGGTACTACAATTATATTATTTAATTCATCAGTTTTCATTCGCCTGGTGGATCCCAGTCGGGGGTCCACAGCACTGTAATATCCGCCTAGTTTGGGGTGTTACAGAGTTGGTATCGGAGAGTGGTTTTGAATACTACCTTCCGAGTCATGTCTCATTTGAAATCAACGTCATCGGACTAGTATCATTGGACTTTCGCGTCACGTGTGACCTGTGCAGATGCCGAGCCAATCAGACCGAAAGAACTGTAAGACTTCTAACACCATGATATAATTTCTGGCAATAATCATTCATTCACAACTCATCAGTTAACAATCGTCAATCATCATTTTTCATTTTTGACAGGACGGTCATGTTAACTCATTAATCACTCAATTCATTTCATTACTCAGTTGTTGATCTGGAAGATCATATCATTAATCTTGTTAACTTGTTCAAGATAATCATTTCAAGAATTTCATCAGATAATCATGTCGCCTCATTTAATCATTCATGTAATCACTGTGTTAGAGCGTGTATGCTCATTTTCATCATCTCATGACATAATCATAACGTGATATTCATGCGGGAAATATAATGATCATGTGACTTTCATACTTCAGTATGGAGAGAGCAAGAAGAGGACACGGAGGATGAGGCCGTGGTGCGGGCCGAATCCCGAGAGATCGTGTGAATACACGTGCGAACGCAAGGAATAATGCTAATTCATCGAGCAGCGACGCTTCCACTCATTCACCTGGATGTGATCATTCACTATCAGGGAGTCGTACCCGGGGCACAGCTCAGTCAGAAGGTGTTCGGGATGACCCACTCGCTTTTATGCAGGGCATGATGGCCCAAATGACTCAGATGGCCAACTGATGGAGACGTGCATAACTCAGCTAATCAAAATCAATAGGCTCCTCCGCCGCCACCTCAGAGGCAAGAGAGGAATGTGAGCAGTATCATTGGCGACATCTCTCGCCAAAGGCCACCTACTTTTGAAGGCTCATCTGAGCCGGCGGATATTGTTCATTGGCTCGAACATTTTGAGAAGTTATTTGCTATGGTAGAGTGTCCCGAAGGACACAAAGTTTCAGTTGCGGCTTACTACCTCGGTAAGAGCGCTCATTCTTGGTGGTTATCGTTGAAGCCCACCGACGGATCATGTACTTGGGATCAATTCAAGACTCTCATGATGGAGAGGTATTATCCGGCCCCACTCAGAGAGGCCAAGCTATCAGAATTACTCACTCCCGACCCCTTAGCAGACGAGGATGTTCTCTCCATTGCCGAGAAATTTCAGGAACTTCTTCCGTTCGCCTCATCTATCATTCACTCCGAGGCGGATAAGATTAAGTATTTCAGCAAGAGGCTGAAACCCCGTATGCGGATGCAGTTGCTTAATCATAATTGCACCACGTTGGCCGAATTCATTGAAAAATCTCTTACCTATGAGCTTACTGCTAAGGAGATTGCTAAGCAGCAACCTTCATCTGCTAGCAAGAAGTCCAAGAACCGTAATCAGTCTGACGACAGTCATGCCACTTTCAAGAAACCTCGTGCGGGCTCTACTTTTTCTGAGCGGCCTCTTGTGACGCCTAAACCCGCGGAATCTCAATCACGAGCGGCCAGTTCGGCCATCACCTATTTTAACTGTGGGGATCTTGGTCACGTCAGCACCAAGTGTCCGAGACAGTCTGTCACGTGTCATAACTGTGGCATTGCTAGGCATAAGGCCCGTTTTTGCCGTAGGGACTCCAAACCTACTCCAGCGTCATCTCAGGCCCCAAAACAGTCAGCTGTTCAAAATCAGGCCATTCAGTCTGCGTCGTTCAAGACGAGAGGAGCGAATAAAGTTGGAGCCTATAGCCAGCAGACGGGAGCATCCGGTGCCGGGACTAGCAAGCCTCGGATTTATGAGATGAAGAAGACTGACGATCTAGAGGCCCAGATGATCTCAGGTACAGTCGATATTCTATCTCAACCTGTGTGTACCCTTTTTGATACTGGTGCATCGCATTCATTCATTGTCGAGTCATGTTTGAGTAGACTACGTCTGGGTAGTGCTGCTAGTTGTGAGCCTTATGTCATTGGTCTACCTGATGGTAGACGAATTATCGGAAATCGTGAGAATCAAAATTGTCCGATTCAGCTTCATGGTAGTGTATGGCCATCGGACCTAATCGTAGTAGATTTGCCGAGAGACGACGTCATCTTGGGTATTGATTGGATGGATCGTCATGATACCATCATTAGTGTCCGTAAGCATATGGTCACTATCATTTCAGACGATGGGGTCAAATGTGTGTTTCAGGGAGGTAATCCCAGCTGTTCTGGAAGAGTTATTAATTTGATGAAAGCAGTGAGATTACTCAATAAGGGGTGTATTGGTTATTGGTGCTATATGACTAAAACCGAGAAATCATTGATAATGTTGGCGGATATACCAGTAGTGAGAGAATATGCCGACGTATTCCCAGATGAGTTACCTGGTTTGCCTCCACAGAGAGATGTGGAATTCACGATTGAGTTGGAGCCTGGTACATCTCCAATATCGAAGGCACCATACCGGATGGCCCCGAGTGAAATGCATGAGTTGAAAAATCAACTTGAGGAATTATTCGAGAAAGGTTATATCCGACCGAGTGCATCCCCGTGGGGAGAACCAGTGTTGTTTGTTAAGAAGAAGGATGGTTCATTTCGTTTGTGTATTGATTATCGGGAGTTGAACAGGGTGACAATCAAGAATAAGTATCCCTTACCCCGTATTGATGATATCTTAGATCAACTTTAGGGAGTTTCAATATTTTCCAAGATCGACCTAAGATCTGGATATCATCAGTTGCGAATTCAAGAGTCGGATATCGCAAGGACAGCATTTCGTACACGCTATGGTCATTATGAGTTCGTAGTTATGCCGTTCGGGATAACTAATGCACCTGCGGTATTCATGGAGTTAATGAATCGAGTTTTCATCGACTTTTTGGATCAGTTTGTTGTTGTCTTCATCGATGACATTTTGATTTATTCTCGTGACCGAGAGGAACACGAGGTTCATCTTCATCAGGTTCTCGACGTGTTAAGACGAGAGCAACTTTATGGAAAGTTTTCCAAGTGTGAGTTCTGGATGTCCGAAGTGACTTTTCTCGGGCATGTAATTTCATCAGATGGAGTGCGTGTTGATCCTCAGAAGACGGAGGCTATCCAAGATTGGTTACCTCCGAAGAATGTTTTGGAAATCCGAAGCTTTCTCGGATTAGTCGGTTATTATCGGCAGTTTGTCGAAGGATTTTCTAAAATCGCTCAACCAATGACAAACATTTTGCGAAAGGATAAGAAATACACGTGGTCCGACGCGTGTCAACGGAGTTTTGAGGAACTCAAGAGCCGGTTAATTTCAGCACCTATACTTTCCTTGCTGCAAGGGACGGAAGGATTTGTGGTTTATAGTGATGCGTCCGGGCAGGGTCTCGGATGTGTACTCATGCAGAATGGGAAGGTTATTGCTTATTCTTCACGGCTATTGAGACCTTACGAGGTTAATTATCCGACCCATGACCTGGAGTTAGCAGCCGTGGTTTTTGCGTTAAAGATTTGGCGTCATTACCTTTATGGCGTCACCTGTCATATTTTCACCAATCACAAGAGTTTGAAGTATATATTTACTCAGAAAGAGTTAAATATGCGATAGAGACAGTGGTTGGAACTAATCAAAGATTATGACATCGAGATCCTTTACCACCCGGGAAAGGCGAACGTTGTCGCCGACGCCTTGAGTCGTAAGTCCATTCAGGAGCAGATGTTTGCTCGTTTAACAGTTCAGAAGGAGCTTCAACAGAAATTCCTTAGACCTGAGATCGAGGTCTGGCTTCAGCGAGTACAAGGGCAACTTTGCATGTTAGAGATTTCATCGCCACTTGAGGAGGCAATCAGAGTGAATCAGGGTTCAGACCCATCATTGTTGCGCATCCGTGAGGATGTGGCTCAGGGGAAAGCCCCTGGATTCGTGGTCCACGAGGATGGACTTTTGAGATTTAAGAATCGGTTGTGCATACCGGCGAATGACGAGTTGAAAAACTCGATTTTGAGAGAAGCTCATGCTAACCCTTATTCTGTTCATCCGGGGTCTAGCAAGATGTACAAGGACTTGAAACAAAATTACTGGTGGAGTAATATGAAGTGAGAAGTTGCAGAATTTGTTTCGAGATGCTTAACCTGTCAACAAGTCAAGATTGAACATCAGCGACCGACGGGTATGCTGAAACCTCTCCCTATTCCAGAAAGGAAGTGGGAAGACATTTCTATGGATTTTATCACGAGTTTGCCGACGAGTCATCGTGGCATAAATACGATCTGGGTGATTGTGGACCGCTTAACTAAGTCAGCTCACTTTCTCGAGATTAAGGATACTTGGGGTCCCGAGAGACTTGCCCAGTTATTCATCAAAGAGATAGTGAGACTGCACGGTACTCCTAAAAGTATCGTTTCCGATCGTGATGGACGGTTTGTGTCTTATTTTTGGAAATTAATTCATTGTGCTATGGGAACTCAGCTTAATCTCAGTACCACCTTTCATCCTCAGTCCGATACGTTAACTCGATCAATGGTAGTCGCCCGTGAGAAGGTAGCTTTGATCAGGAGTCGTTTTGTGACCGCTCAGAGTCGACAGAAATCTTATGCACACAATCGTCGTCGACCACTAGAGTTCGAGATGGGTAACCACGTGTTGGTCAAGGTGTCCCCGAGTCGAGGTATCTTCCATTTCGGAAAGAGGGGAAAGTTGAGTCCAAGATTTATTGGACCGTTTGAGATTTTTCAACAAGTAGGCGAGCTAGCGTATCGATTGGCCTTACCTCCGGCGTTGAGCCGAATTCATAATGTGTTTCATGTCTCTCAGCTACGGAAGTGTGTTTCCGACCCAAGTCACATACTTTAGTTCGACGAAATCGAGATCGCAGATGATCATTCGTATGAGGAGCGTCCCATACGAGTCTTAGAGCGGCGAATCAAACAGTTGAGGAATAAGGCGATTCCTTTGGTTAAAATTCAGTGGTCTAGACACGGAGTCGAAGAGGCTACTTGGGAAACCGAGGATAGTATGCGGGAGAGTTATCCCGAGTTGTTTGACCCTTAGTTTTGGGGACGAAACTCTTTTAAGGGGGGGTGTATGTAATACCCGGTTGTAATTCAGTCATTATCATTCAGTAATTTCATTCGGTATTTGTCACTATGTAGTTTTTTCACTTGATAATAATCATTCATCTGTGTTCACCGTTATGAATAACTTCGAGTTGTGTATCGATATTGTTCATTGTTTCAACCTTACTCGGGAAACGAGACAAGAGTATTATCTCGATTGTTGTAATTGATTCATTAGCCGATGTTGACATTGGAGTTCATGTCATTTCTAATCTCCTCATTGTTCAACTTGTGTTTTGTTGGGCGAACCCTTGTAATCATTGCTTGGAACCACCATTTTGGGGTTTCCGTACTTCCATTTCGTGTTATTGTTTCCCAAATATTGATTCATATTGCTTTTATTCTCTTCCCGAATCATTTTTCATCATTTTAGGACCCAAGGGGGGGGTGTGGGCCGCGGCACAAGGAGTGTGCGCCGCGGCACACATATTTTCCAGTTTGGGCCGAGCAGCCTGTACCGTGGGCCGCGGCTCATGCCGGCAGGGCCGCGACACACTCGTCCGGGCCGCGACACACTCATGTTGCAACTTATCGGTCAACCCGTCTGTACCGGGGGCCACGGCTCATGCCGACGGGGCCGCGGAACACTCGTCCGGGCCGCGGCACGCTGCCGATCACTGGGGGGAGTTTTGGCCCTGTGCCGCGGCACACTTCGGCCAGGCCGCGGCACACAGTGCAATCAGCACTATAATTGCGTTTTTTTGAGCGTGATCAACCCATTTTTTCATTTCATCCACCTTGTTCCGAGAGAGAAGGCTTGAGGGAGAGAATTTTCATCATCTATCACTTGAGTGTTTGATTTTCTTCATCTCCTTTCGATCGTGAAGCCCGGATAGTCGATCTAACGCTTGTTCTTCGGATCAAAGTGCTTGGATCTTCAAGAGGTAATTTCTTCAACATCTTGGATTTCGATTTTGTATTGAGATATGATGTTTTGGATGTTAAGATCATGTTGTATGAAGTGATATACGCATGATTATGGATATGTTTGATTATTCATTGGATTATTGAAGGATTATTCAAGAACATTTTGAATATTGATTTGGATTTGGGGGTTTTCGATTATTTGTGGTTGAAATCACGAATTTGAATATTCATATTGGGTTATTGATCGTATTGAAGATGTTTTGTTGGTTTGAAACACTTCTTGGGGATTTGATGTTGGTATTATTGAGGTTTGGTTGTAAACAATCGTAGTTTGGCCACAAAGTGTTCGATATAATGCCCCAATGAACTTGGTTTAGTCGTATCGACGTTTTGAGTTCGTTATATTCGTGTTTGATTCGTTTGATGAACGGATTGTTGGTGATTGTGTTATTCAAGGTTGTTCGAGCGACCGATATCTCAATTAGGATGTTGTTCGTGGAAGGATAATTGTCACCGGTGTTGTGTAAGTTAATTCTTACTCGGTTAAAAGGATATTCATTCCTTTTGTTGTTGTTCATTCATAATCATAACTCATTCATCATTGTATTAACCGTATTGAGACTTGTAATTGTCGAATAATCATTTCATTCACGAGCAGCGGTTCCAATCATTTCATTGGGTTATCAATCACTTCACTAATATTTTCATCTCGGTGAGTCATTCTTGATTTTGTCGAATTATTATTTGTTGGTATTTCATTATGGTCATTCTCGTTCATATGACCTTCTGGGTTCATATTGCGTGGCCGGGTGCGGATGTGTGGAATTTTTAGTCGAGCACGCGATGGTCATGTATTGGGATCGATACATTGGACTGTGCACACAGTAACGATTACCTCCGTGAGACTAATTAGATACAGGGACGGGTGTGTCCGGTCATCCGTCTTGTACACTTGCACAAAACACTACGGGCGTACTATGATGCTTCTCTTCAGCGTAATTCAGAACTAAGGATATTTCATAACTAAAGATATATCATGATTGTGTATTTTCAACCCTTGAGGATTGTTGTTCTGTGTAACTGACCCCGTTGGGGGGGGAATTTTGTTTTTAGGTCATGGCAAGGCAAAGCCACGGGAAGAGCATGTTGACGGCGAGGAGTCCCAGTGATACTAGTAGGGGGCCCCAGTCATTCCGGTCATTTCAGTCATTTCAGTCATTCTTATTTCTCTTCATTTGTATTTCCGCTGCAAATTCCGTTTGAGATGTTCATTTATTCAGGGTGGTGTATTTTATCTTCATATAAATTATACTAGTATTTTGTATTATCCTGGTGTATTGTACTTAAGCTCCTCATCGGAGTATTTGGTAATATAATGTGGTTCGGTACTACAATTATATTATTTAATTCATGAGTTTTCATTCGCCTGGTGGGTCCCAGTCGGGGGTCCACGGCACTGTAATATCCGCCTAGTTTGGGGTGTTACAGAGTTGGTATCAGAGAGTGGTTTTGAATAATACCTTCCGAGTTATGTCTCATTTGAAATCATCGTCATCGGACTAGTATCATTGGACTTTCGCGTCACGTGTGACCTGTGCAGATGCCGAGCCAATCAGACCGAAAGAACTGTAAGACTTCTAATGCCATGGTATAATTTCTGGCAATAATCATTCATTCATAACTCATCAGTTAACAATCCTCAATCATCATTTTTCATTTTTGGCCAAGACGGTCATGTTAACTCATTAATCACTCAATTCATTTCATTACTCAGTTGTTGATTTGGAAGATCATATCATTAATCTTGTTAACTTGTTCAAGATAATCATTTCAAGAATTTCATCAGATAATCATGTCGCCTCAGTTAATCATTCATGTAATCACTGTGTTAGAGCGTGTATGCTCATTTTCATCATCTCATTACATAATCATAACGTGATATTCATGCGGGAAATATAATCATCATGTGACTTTCCTATTTCAGTATGGAGAGAGCAAGAAGAGGACGTGGAGGACGAGGCCGTGGTGCGGGCCGAATCCCGAGAGCTCGTGTGAATACACGTGTGAACGCAAGGAATAATGCTAATTCATCGAGCAGCGACGCTGCCACTCATTCACCTGGAAGTGATCATTCACTATCAGGGAGTCGTACCCAGGGCACAGCTTAGTCAGAAGGTGTTCGGGTTGACCCACTAGCTTTTATGTAGGGCATGATGGCCCAAATGACTCAGATGGCATAACTGATGGAGACGATGCATAACTCATCTAATCAAAATCAATAGGCTCCTCCGCCGCCACCTCATAGGCAAGAGAGGAATGTGAGCAGTATCATTGGCGACATCTCTCGCAAAAGGCCACCTACTTTTGAAGGCTCATTTGAGCCGGCGGATATTGTTCATTGGCTCGAACATTTCGAGAAGTTAATTGCTATGGTAGAGTGTCCCGAAGGACACAAAGTTTCAGTTGCGGCTTACTACCTGGGTAAGAGCGCTCATTCTTGGTGGTTATCGTTGAAGCCCACCGACGGATCATGTACTTGGGATCAATTCAAGACTCTCATGATGGAGAGGTATTATCCGGCCCCACTCAGAGAGGCCAAGCTGTCAGAATTACTCACTCCCGACCCCTCAGCAGATGAGGATGTTCTCTCCATTGCAGAGAAATTTCAGGAACTTCTTTCGTTCGCCTCATCTATCATTCACTCCGAGGCGGATAAGATTAAGTATTTCAGCAAGAGGCTGAAACCCCGTATGCGGATCCAGTTGCTTAATCATAATTGCACCACGTTGGCCGAATTCATTGAGAAAGCTCTTACCTATGAGGTTACTGCTAAGGAGATTGCTAAGCAGCAACCTTCATCTGCTAGCAAGAAGTCCAAGAACCGTAATCAGTCTGACGGTAGTCAGGCCACTTTCAAGAAACCTCGTGCGGGCTCTACTTTTTCTGAGCGACCTCCTGTGACGCCTAAACCCGCGGAATCTCAATCACGAGTGGCCAGTTCGGCCATCACCTGTTTTAACTGTGGGGATCTTGGTCACGTCAGCACCAAGTGTCCGAGACAGTCTGTCACGTGTCATAACTGTGGGATTGCTGGGCATAAGGCCTATTTTTGCCGTAGGGACTCCAAACCTACTCCGGCGTCATCTCAGGCCTCAAAACAATCAGTTGTTCAAAATCAGGCCAATCAGTTTCGTCGTTGAAGATGACAGGAGCGAATAAAGGTGGAGCCTATAGCCAGCAGACGGGAGCATCCGGTGCCGGGACTAGCAAGCCCTGGATTTATGAGATGAAGAAGACCGACGATCCAGAGGCCCGGAAGATCTCAGGTACACTCGATATTCTATCTCAACCTGTGTGTACCCTTTTTGATACTGGTGCATCGCATTCATTCATTTCCGAGTCATGTTTGAGTAGACTACGTCTGGGTAGTGCTGCTAGTAGTGAGCCTTATGTCATTGGTCTACCTGATGGTAGACGAATTATCGGAAATCGTGAGATTCAGAATTGCCCGATTCAGCTTCATGGTCGTCTATGGCCAGCGGACCTAATCGTGGTAGATTTGCCGAGATACGACGTCATCTTGGGTATTGATTGGATGGATCGTCATGATGCCATCATTAGTGTCCGTAAGCGTATGGTCACTATCATTTCAGATGATGAGGTCGAATGTGTGTTTCAGGGAGGTAATCCCAGCTGTTCTGGAAGAGTTATTAATTTGATGAAAGCAGTGAGATTACTCAATCAGGGGTGTATTGGTTATTGGTGCTATATGACTAAAACCGAGAAATCATCGATAATGTTGGCGGATATACCGGTAGTGAGAAAATATGCCGACGTATTCCCAGATGATTTACCTAGTTTGCCTCCACAGAGAGATGTGGAATTCACGATTGAGTTGGAGCCTTGTACATCTCCAATATCGAAGGCACCGTACCGGATGGCCCCGACTGAAATGCAAGAGTTGAAAAATCAACTTGAGGAATTATTCGAGAAAGGTTATATCCGACCGAGTGCGTCCCCATGGGGAGCACCAGTGTTGTTTGTCAAGAAAAAGGATGGTTCATTTCGTTTGTGTATTGATTATCGGGAGTTGAACACGGTGACAATCAAGAATAAGTATCCCTTACCCCGTATTGATGATCTCTTAGATCAACTTCAGGGAGCTTCAATATTTTCCAAGATCGACCTAAGATCTGGATATCATCAGTTGCGAATTCGAGAGTCGGATATCGCAAGGACAGCATTTCGTACACGCTATGGTCATTATGAGTTCGTAGTTATGCCGTTCGGGCTAACTAATGCACCTGCGGTATTCATGGAGTTAATGAATCGGGTTTTCATCGACTTTTTGGATCAGTTTGTTGTTGTCTTCATTGATGACATTTTGATTTATTCTTGTGACCGAGAGGAACACGAGGTTCATCTTCATCAGGTTCTCGACGTGTTAAGACGAGAGCAACTTTATGGAAAGTTTTCCAAGTGTGAGTTCTGGATGTCCGAAGTGACTTTTCTTGGTCATGTAATTTCATCAGATGGAGTGCGTGTTGATCCTCAGAAGACCGAGGCTATCTAAGATCGGTTACCTCCGAAGAATGTTAAGGAAATCCCAAGCTTTCTCGGATTAGCCGGTTATTATCGGCGGTTTGTGGAAGGATTTTCTAAAATCGCTCAACCAATGACGAACCTTATGCGAAAGGATAAGAAATACACGTGGTCAACGGAGTTTTGAGGAACTCAAGAGCCGGTTAATTTCAGCACCTTTACTTTCCTTGCCGCAAGGGACGGAAGGATTTGTGGTTTATAGTGATGCGTCCGGGCAGGGTCTCGGATGTGCACTCATGCAGAATGGGAAGGTTATTACTTATGCTTCACGACAATTGAGACCTTACGAGGTTAATTATCTGACCCACGACCTGGAGTTAGCAGCCGTGTTTTTCGCGTTGAAGATTTGGCGTCATTACCTTTATGGCTTCACCTGTCAGATTTTCACCGATCACAAGAGTTTGATGTATCTATTTACTCAGAAAGAGTTAAATATGCGACAGACGGTGGTTGGAACTAATCAATGATTATGACATCGAGATCCTTTACCACCCGGGCAAGGCGAACGTTGTCGCCGACGCCTTGAGTCGTAAGTCCATTCAGGAGCAGATGATTGCTCGTTTAACAGCTCAGAAGGAGCTTCAACAGGAATTCCTTAGACCTGAGATCGAGGTCTGGCTTCACCGAGTACAAGGGCAACTTTGCATGTTAGAGATTTCATCGCCACTTGAGGAGGTAATCAGAGTGAATCAGGGTTCAGACCCATCATTGTTGCGCATCCGTGAGGATGTGGCTCAGGGGAAAGCCCCTGGATTCGTGGTCCACGAGGATGAACTTTTGAGATTTAAGAATCGGTTGTGCATACCGGTGAATGACGAGTTGAAAAACTCGATTTTGAGAGAAGCTCATGCTACCCCTTATTCTGTTCATCCTGGGTCTAGCAAGATGTACAGATACTTGAAACAAAATTACTGGTGGAGTAATATGAAGCGAGAAGTCGCAGAATTTGTTTCGAGATGCTTAACCTGCCAACAAGTCAAGATTGAATATCAGCGACCGGCGGGTATGCTGAAACCTCTCCCTATTCCAGAATGGAAGTGGGAAGACATTTCTATGGATTTTATCACGAGTTTGCCGACGAGTCGTCGTTGCATGAATATGATATGGGTGATTGTGGACCGCTTAACTAAGTCAGCTCACTTTCTTGAGATTAAGGATACTTGGGGTCCCGAGAGACTTGCCCAGTTATTCATCAAAGAGATAGTGAGAATGCACGGTACTCCTAAAAGTATCGTTTCCGATCGTGACGGACGGTTTGTGTCTCATTTTTGGAAATCAGTTCATCGTGCTATGGGAACTCAGCTTAACCTCAGTATCGCCTTTCATCCTCAGTCCGACGGGCAATCAGAGAGGACTATTCAGACATTAGAGGACATGTTGAGGGCATGCGTCCTCGATTGGAAAAACGATTGGGAAACCCAACTACCATTGATCGAGTTCACGTATAATAATAGTTGGCATGCTTCGATTAAGATGGCACCTTACGAGGCCTTGTAGGGTCATCGTTGTCGATCTCCTTTGTGTTGGGACGACTTATCAGAATCAATCGGCACCGAGCCCGATATGCTTATAGCTGCCCGTGAGAAGGTAGCTTTGATCAGGAGTCGTTTTGTGACCGCTCAGAGTCGACAGAAATCTTATGCAGACAATCGTCGTCGACCACTAGAGTTCGAGACGGGTAACCACGTGTTGGTCAAGGTGTCCCCGAGTCGAGGTATCTTCCATTTCGGAAAGCGGGGAAAGTTGAGTCCAAGATTTATTGGACCGTTTGAGATTTTGGAACGAGTAGGCGAGCTAGCTTATCGATTGGCCTTACCTCCGGCATTGAGCCGAATTCATAATGTGTTTCACGTCTCTCAGCTATAGAATTATGTTACCGACCCGAGTCACATACTTCAATTCGACGAAATCGAGATCGCAGATGATCATTCGTATGAGGAGCGTCCCATACGAGTCTTAGAGCGGCGAATCAAGCAGTTTAGGAATAAGGCGATTCCTTTAGTTAAAATTCAGTGGTCTAGGCACGGAGTCGAAGAGGCTACTTGGGAAACCGAGGATAGTATGCGGGAGAGTTATCCCAAGTTGTTTGACCCTTAGTTTCGGGGATGAAACTCTTTTAAGGGGGGGTGTATGTAATACCCGGTTGTAATTCAGTCATTATCATTCAGTAATTTCATTCGGTATTTGTCACTATGTAGTTTTTTCACTTGATAATAATCATTCATCTGTGTTCACCATTCTGAATAACTTCGAGTTGTGTATCGATATTTTTCATTGTTTCAAACTTACTCGGGAAACGAGACAAGAGTATTATCTCGATTGTTGTAATTGATTCATTAGTCAATGTTGACGTTGGATTTCATGTCATTTCTAATCTCCTCATTATTCAAATTGTGTTTTGTTGGGCGAACCCTTGTAATCATTGCTTGGAACCACCGTTTTGGGGTTTCCGTACTTCCAATTCGTGTTATTGTTTCCCAAATATTGATTCCTATTGCTTTTATTCTCTTCCCGAATCATTTTTCATCATTTTAGGCCGAGCAGCCTGTACCGTGGGCCGCGGCTCATGCCAGCAGGGCCGCGGCAAACTTCCGAGTCACTGCCGCGGCACACTCGTCCGGGCCGCGGCACACTCATGTTGCAACTTATCGACCAACCCGTGCATGCGGGGCGCGGCTCATGCCGGCGGGGCGCGGCACACTCTGAGTCATGCCGCGGCACACTCGTCGGGCGCATGGCCGCCGATCACTGGGGGCAATTTTGGCCCTGTGCCGCGGCACACTTCGGCCGGGCCGCGGCACACAGTGCAGTCAGCACTATAATTGTGTTTTTGGAGCGAGATCAACCCATTTTTTTCATTTCATCCACCTTGTTCCGAGAGAGAAGGCTTGAAGGAGAGAATTTTTATCATCTATCACTTGAGTGTTTGATTTTCTTCATCTCCTTTCGATCGTGAAGCCCGGATAGTCGATCTAACGCGTGTTCTTCGGATCAAAGTGCTTGAATCTTCAAGAGGTAATTTCTTCAACATCTTAGATTTCGATTTTGTATTGAGATATGATGTTTTGGATGTTAAGATCATGTTGTATGAAGTGATATACGCATGATTATGGATATGTTTGAGTATTCATTGGATTATTGAAGGATTATTCAAGAACACTTTGAATATTGATTTGGATTTGGGGGTTTTCGATTATTTGTGGTTGAAATCACGAATTTGAATATTCATATTGGGTTATTGATCGTATTGAAGATGTTTTGTTGGTTTGAAACACTTCTTGGGGATTTGATGTTGGTATTATTGAGGTTTGGTTGTAAACAATCGTAGTTTGGCCACAAAGTGTTCGATATAATGCCCCAATGAACTTGGTTTAGTCGTATCGACGTTTTGAGTTCGTTATATTCGTGTTTGATTCATATGATGAACGGATTGTTGGTGATTGTGTTATTTAAGGTTGTTCGAGCGACCGATATCTCAATCAGGACGTTGTTCGTGGAAGGATAATTGTCACCGGTGTTGTGTAAGTTAATTCTTACTCGGTTAAAAGGATATTCATTCCTTTTGTTGTTGTTCATTCATAATCATAACTCATTCATCATTGTATTAACCGTATTGAGACTTGTAATTGTCGAATAATCATTTCATTCACGAGGAACGACGGTTCCAATCATTTCATTGGGTTATCAATCACTTCACTAATATTTTCATCTCGGTGAGTCATTCTTGATTTTGTCGAATTATTATTCGTTGGTATTTCATTATGGTCATTCTCGTTCATATGACCTTCTGGGTTCATATTGCGTGGCCGGGTGCGAATGTGTGGAATTTTTAGTCGAGCATGCGATGGTCATGTATTGGGATCGATACATTGGACTGTGCACACAGTAACGATTACCTCCGTGAGACTAATTAGGTACAGGGACGGGTGTGTCCGGTCATCCGTCTTGTACACTTGGACAGAACACTATGAGCGTACTATGATGCTCCTCTTCAGCGTAATTCAGAACTAAGGATATTTCATAACTAAAGATACATCATGATTGTGTATTTTCAACCCTTGATGATTGTTGTTCTATGTAACTGACCCCGTTGGGGGGAATTTTGTTTTCAGGTCACGGCAAGGCAAAGGCAAGGGAAGAGCATGTTGACGGCGAGGAGTCCCATTGATACTAGTAGGGGGCCCCAGTCATTCCGGTCATTTCAGTCATTTCAGTCATTCTTATTTCTCTTCATTTGTATTTCCGCTGCAAATTCCATTTGAGATGTTCATTTATTCAGGGTGGTGTATTTTATCTTCATATAAAATATACTAGTATTCTGTATTGTCCTGGTGTATTGTACTTAAGCTCCTCATCGGAGTATTTGGTATTATAATGTGGTTCGGTACTACAATTATATTATTTAATTCATCAGTTTTCATTCGCCTGGTGGGTCCCACTCGGGGGTCCACGGCACTGTAATATCCGCCTAGTTGGGGGTGTTACACCAAGGATATGGCTAGAGATAAGTGATGAAGCTATTGAATTTGGTGAATATACTCTAAGTATGTTTATCAAATTTTCTCTCTTTTATTTCTCAATTTTCCTCCAAGAACTTGTGAAGAAAAAATGGAAGAAGACTTGGAGAAGATGATGAAGACTTTGAGAAAAGTTTTCTCTGTCTCTCTCTCTCTCACTCTCACTCACGTTTGAATCAATTGGGATGATGAGATATACAAGTCTTCCCTACTTATTCTAATCACACCTACAAGATGGACAACTCATGCCACATGAGTGATCCCCACAAATCTTTTCGTCCATTATAAAATGGACACAAAAGAACAAGAGGTGAAGGTAGGTTGAAAGAGGGGGGGTAGATGAAAATCGGATGAATTCAATTCGTTTCGGACTCCCGAGAGTCCAAACAGATAAACTCGGATTCCGTTTCGATGTATTTGTGTCGATTAATTAATCCAATAAATTAACCACATTAAAGACATAATAACATAATTAATTTCTCCAAGAAATAATTATATTTCTGAATTAAATTAATCACCCAGTAATTTATTTAATTCATTAGGCCATAAATCAATTTATCCAATAAATCGATTTAGACATCTAATGTCCTAAATTTAGATATCCAATATCTAATATTCATGATGAGAGAATTATCTTGATTCATTCGGTCGTCAATGCTATCGCGCGACTCGATAGGTCCGTATCAGTCAGCAATGGGAGGAACCAAAGAGTAGTAGCACCACCTAGCCAGCCTGGCGGCCTACACTGTACCCCAACTAAGAACGAATGATTGGGATCATTCAAGAACCATTATGTCGTGAATACCAATATACGTATAAACCCTTATTTCAAATGTCCCGATCAAGTTATAGGGTCACGGTTGTTAGGAATACTTGTTAGATTTTGATGATGTAATTAATGTAATTCAAATGTTTATTACTTGGCAAAAATGTAAGGAAGAACCAAATGAGTGTCTTCCATAGGCCAAATTGTGTTAAGTTAAATACTTGGCAAAATGTAAAGAAGAACCAAATGAGTATCTTCTATAGGCCAAATAAGTTAGGCTCAAATCAGCTAAGTACAAAGGTACAGCTAAGTACATCAGATAAGTACAGCCGAGTCAAGTCAGAGAAGTTCTGGTCAACAAAAAATCATCAGAGATGTTTGACCAGACCGCAGTCAAGTGACTTCAGACAAGTCATCTGATCAGGCGAGTCTCAATCAGCCACCATAAGAGAAGTCCAATCTGTAGAGAAGATGACTGTACATCAGTCTACTTGAGATCAGCCTAGTACTCCAAGTCCATGTCAGCATGCGTTGAAAAGTCATATATTACGGAAAGTCACATGCAATCGTGAAGAGACAAATTGGAGAGATTCCCGCAAGGATATGAATTGAATAATTCATCTAGGCCTACCACTGAAGACTTTAATTTTATTATATTCAAAAGATTCGGCGCCTCACATGCAAAGTCTTCACAACGGTCTAAAGATGGATTAAAATATGGGAATCCAGCCTTGCAACGTTCAGAAAAATAAACAAAGAAGTCTATTTCTCCAACAGACGGATTTGTTACAGGATTTGCAATGGCTATGAAGAATGCTCAAGGATCAACACCTATATATATCCGAAGATTTGAAGATGAGCAACAACGGTGCGAACAAAAATCTCAAGCAATAAAAGCATTCAAAGCAATCAAAAAGCGAACTATAACATCATGAAAAGAGCAGTACTCAACGTTCATATTTAAAGAAGCTCTTAGTTGGAGAAGACAAACTCGGGTCTTTAATACTGAGTTTGGGGTACTTCACTGGTTGAAGTTCGAGACTGGAAAGGCATCCAATGATCGCAGATCAAGAGGTGCAAGGAAGTCAAGGGAGTTGCAACGGCAAGGATTTCCAGTGGTTGGAAGCTGTTGTAATTTGGTTGAATCACTGTAATCTTTATCACTGGTTGACAATTATAGTGAATTCATCTCCAACTGGTTTGGAGAAAAGTGGATTAGAAGAGGATTACCCCACCTCTGAGACCACTATAACTGCCTGCGTATTTTACTGTTTTATAGCATCATACTTCAACTGCTGCATTCATTGTGAAGTGTTTCATTTGTTGTTTTGTATTCGTCATCAGCTGACTTCCGCACGTATTGAGTACAAACGACTCTAAGTCTTTTGCTTATCTATCAGCTGAGAAACTTACTCTTCGTGAAAAAGAGTTTAAGAATTTCAATAATCTATTCACGCCCCCCTCTAGACTTATTCCTGGACGACTTGTGACTTACAACTGGTATCGGAGAGGTTGGTTCATTTATTTCACGAACCAGATCCATATATCGAGGATATATGTTTTTTAACTTTCATTATATGGAACACATGCATTCTATATTACCTGTATTTTCAGTTGACGAGTATGATCTTTGGAAGATAAGGATGCAGGCACACTTATCTTCAATCCATGATGACATGTGGTGCATCATAGAGGACGGTCCATTCACCTTCGAGAAGGACAACACTCCCGAGGAGATTGCAGTAGGGAAGCAAGAGAAGATCCCAAAGAAGAGGACAGAGCTGACTCCCGAAGAAAGAAAGATGGCCAACCTTGACAACCGGGCCAGAGATGTGCTGTATCAAACTCTTGACAAATCAACAATGGTCAAGATCAAAAACTGCAAAAATGCCAAGGAAATCTGGGACACATTAGCCTTAATGTGTGAGGGAACAGAGCTGATCAAAGAGAACAAGTTGTCAATTGCTACTTAAAAATTTGACAACTTCAAAATGAAGAATGACGAATCAATAGACCAAGTGGACACAAGGTTCACTGAGATCATCAATGATATCAACTCGCTGGGTAAATCTTATGGCAACAGGGAAATGGCGCTGAAGGTCCTAAGATCTCTTAATCCTGAATGGATCATGAAGGCAGTGGCCATGAGAGAATCCAAGGATCTTAATAAAATAAAGATCCAAGAGTTGTTCTCTGACCTGAAGGCTTATGAGTTCGAGCTCCCGAGTTCATCATCAACTGAGCCTGCAGAGAAGGGAATAGCCTTTGCAGCCGAGTCCCCCGACAAGAGCTTATCTGATGTAAAGCCTCCAAATCCATTAGATTTTGAGAAAGAAATAGCGTTCATAATGCAGAGGTTCAGTAACTTCTGGAAGAACTACTCCAAATACAAGAAGAATTATAAGGAGAATGCCAGAGCTCTGAATTTATCTCCAACTTGTTTGGAGAAAAGTGGATTAGTAGAGGATTACCTCACCTCTGAGACCACTATAACTGCCTGGGTATTTTACTGTTTTATAGCATCATACTTCAACTGCTGCATTCATTGTCAAGTGTTTCATTGGTTGTTTTGTATTCGTAATCAGCTGACTTCCGCACGTATTGAGTACAAACGACTCTAAGTCATTTGCTTATCTATCAGCTAAGAAACTTACTCTTCGTGAAAAAGAGTTTATGAGTTTCAATAAGTCTATTCAGCCCCCTCTAGACTTATTCCTGGACGACTTGTGACCTACAATGGTCAGTCAAATCCTATATGTACTTGACGCTATGCATGCGTTAATGCAAATCGAGATCATCGAGCTCTCGTGTATCCAATACAACTAGCTCCAATGCTTTGGCGAAAGACTTATGATCTCATCTGCCAATAACCGCATAGGACATATAACCCGCTCACTAATGGGAGAAAGAATTCTATCTTGGTATTCAGTAGGACCTGCTACTTGCCCGTCAATATGCACGTCGAGGTTGACCCCCGCCTTCCGGTTTATAGGGTCGAACTACTCTAATGAAAATCTTGACGTCACAAGCACATACATACTAAATCCTCAAGTCGAAGGTTCACGAATACCTATCACAACCTTTTGGTTCCATCATTGACTGTCCCAGAGTGAAATCCGTGTGACGAATCGAGGGTGAGTCGGTTCGAGTATACTAATCCAATTAGCATACCTATAACGTGTGCTCCCACTAACCATTAGTGTTCGACTGGCACTCTCCATGTCAAAGAACACGTCATACAAGTCTTCACATAAACTTAACGCCCAGTCAAGTTTCATCGATTTGCGTGTTAGGATTGTATACTGCAAAGCATACTTTATGCTTGTATTACCTAATTTCCCTGTTACTACCTATGAAAATATTAATTACATTTAATCACATGTTTTGCATATTTATTCACGTTATTGTTATGCAAATGAAATGTCTAATTATTTTATATTGTAGATAATGGGGTGTGTTGGTGTCACACGGAAGATTACATTATTGGTGCCTTATAAAATAATATAATAGTTCACAACCTATATAATTATTAGACAAATTATATAAAGGGTTGTAGTGTATGCTTGAGAATAGTTGGTCTTGACTATTAGCATACGTTGAACTGGATCGAGGTGAGATAGTGTCTTCTGTACTGACTGTAAGAAGAACATAAATCTCGGATAATTATTATTTCTTAATTCTAAGTATATAATATTTAATTATGTATTTATAATAATTATTGTTTTGATTTACCATAGGTGAGAGTCAAAATGATCGACTCAATAAGCCTCGTATCTTGGGCAATAATATTGTTTATATGACAGTTATTATTATTACTAGAAATCATGTCCCGACTCGTGCGGGTTGATGATGTCCCCTTGAGGAGCTCGATAATAATTATTATATTAAACCCTGCAGGTGGATTTAATTCCGCTATAATAATAAGGTTCGAGTGGTACCACTCTTGGATAAGATATTAATTAATTAAAGCTGTCAGTAGCTTATAATTAATTAATAGACATTCGATATCTTAAACACGAGAAATAATATATTTAATGAGGAGTCCAATTTCGTAATTTGGGATTTTGGTAGGAAGTGCAATATCAACTTTTTAGTGGACTAAGTTGATATTAATAGATTCATTATATTAGGAAGAGTCCTAATAAGGTAAGATGAATTTATTGGGAGTCCTTCCATAATCCTCCTTAAGATCCCTAGTAGTAGTCCGAGAGCCTATATATAGGACTTATGGGTGTTGGCCGATTTTAGCATTATTCATACACAAGGAATTTCGATTTTTTCTTCTAAGTGTTTAATTGTGGATCTTGACTTGTGTCTTTGATTCCACAATTGAGAGAACACTTTAATTCTTGCTACATATTGGAATTACTTGAAGAAAAGAAAATCGAGAATTGTGAGGGATATTATTTCGGCCGATCCATAGAAGTCCAAACAAGATCCGGTAGCTCGTTGCCCACACAACATCCGGTTCAAGGCGAATCATACTCTAGAAGGTCTAAAGGTAGAAATACAAGGTGATCAAGATGGAAGCAGCCAATACTCTTCAAAAGGTAATATCCTATGATCTTGGATCTAGATTAGGATATTTTAATAATCAACATATTTAATTAATAAATTATAAATAATATTTAAATTGCTTATTAGTCTTAGTAATTGATTAATTAGCATGCCTAAATAGATCTTATGCTCGTAGATGCGTAAAACGCGATTATCACCTTTCCCAAACTTCGCTTCCGCTGCGTTTTACTTTCCAACATTGCGAACGATTAAGTATTTGAGCTATAAAACTTTCCAATGCCGACCCCCCGTATCCAATAAGGAGTGGAACGTTTTGCTCTCAAATACACGGACTAGTTTCTATATGTATATTTACGAGTTAGGAATGCCAGTAACTACCAGTAAATAAAGAAACATACATTGCATTATATTAGTGATTTACATAATTACAAGTACAATGCCCTCACTCAATCATCCTATGAGTGGCATTCGAGGGCATACTCCTAACATTGATATGATTACCAGTTTGTTTCTCGACTAGGGCCTTGAATTCCTGGAATTTCTCAAAAGCCTCGGATTTATGTTTCATTAAGTATACATAACCATACCTAGTATGATCATCTGCAAACATAATGAAATATTGATATCCGTCACGTGCTGCTTCCAAAGCACCACATACGTCGGTATGGATTAATCACAGTTTGTCAGCGGCTCTTTCAAAAGTCCCTGTAAAGGGGGACTTAGTCATTTTGCCTTTAAGGCAAGATTCAAAAGTAGGAAAGGGATCCGATCCCAATGGACCCATAAGTCCATCTTTTTCCATCTTGTAAACCTTGGTCTGACCAACATGACCAAGTCTAAGATGCCATTTTAAAACTTGACTGGTTTCATCACTACCACGTTTTCTAGTCATAGAATTCACAACTACTTTGTTGCTAAGATTTAGATGATACAATCCATTTAATAATGTAGCAGTACCCACATGTTTATTACTGAAATAAATTTTGTAGGAACTATCACCAATGAAAAATGAAAAGCCTTTTCGGTCCATGACCAGAATGGATACAATATTTTTGCGCCCCTTGGGCAAAACAAGTAGATATTCTAAAGTCAAAACAAAACCGGATTCTAAACCCAAAAGAAGTGATCCTATATCGGTCGCCTCGACACTATGCCTGCTTCCGACTGTGATCATAACTTCTCCAGCTCCAAGCTTCCTACTTTGTTCCAGATCCTGATTCACGGTACAAATATGAGAACTAGCACCAGAATCAGGTATCCAGGAAGTAGAAAATATAGTAGCAGAACAATTTGTTTCCAAAACTAAAAGTTCTGTACCTGAAGTGCCATGAAGTATCGGACAGTCTCTAGCCCAGTGGCCCAGCTAACCGCACTTGAGACAAGCATCCTTCTTCTTCTTGTTCTTTGGAACCATCGGGGCCTTGCCCTTTCCCTTGATGTCTTTGACATGTGGTCCAGTCTACTTCTTGGTCTTTTTCTTCTTGTTCTTAGACCTCCGAGGTCCAGAAGAAATCACAAGAGCGGACTCCTTCATCCGCGGAGTCTTCATCTGAGACTGAGCGGTCACAAGTTTGTTCATTAGCCCAGCTAAATTACATGCAATCTCATTGCAGTTGAAGTTCATAACAAACTGTCAGAAGGAATCAGGGAGAGACTGTAGGATAAGGTCGGTTTGGAGAGAAGTATCCATTTTAAAATCAAGAGTCTCCAATCTCTCGATCATGGATATCATTTTGAGGACGTGTTCCCCAACCTTCTCACCTTCCTTCATCCTTGCACCGAACAGTTGCTTGGATATCTCATATCTAGCAGTTCTGCAGTACTCACCATAAAGTTCGGTTAAGTGAGATAAAATCTACCTAGCAAAAGTCATTTTCTCATGAGCTCTCTGAAGCTCATTAGACATAGAAACCATCATATAGGCACGGACTTTTACGTCATCCTTAACCCACATTTCGTGGTTTTCAATCTCTTCCTGATTGGCTCTGGTCCGCATAGGAGGCGCCGGAATGTTTGTCTCCAAGACATATCCCAGTGCCTCTATACTGAGGACAATCATCAGATTGTGGAGCCAGTCCACAAAGTTAGGTCCAATCAGGGTGTTCTTTTTTAGTAGAATTGCGAGTCGATTCATTGTCATATTGAGAGTTATGTCTGCATTGAGTATAACAGATTAATTAGTGACTTGTTATAATTATGATCTGAGTATTGAATTACGGTCTTTTCTATTCTTGTTACCCAGCTCCCACTATTTTTATCAGAATAACACACTCCCATGTGAAATCCGGAAGTATTGTCGCTCTACTTCACAGTGGTGATTGAGTTCTTTATAAATTTTAATAGAGGGCAACCGAACAGGTTTCTAGTCTATTAATTTTGATAAAGTGTTGTCCAACACCAACCCATCTAATGGATGATTCGATCTTCTTTTTCCCTTTGTTCACCACCCTCAACCTATACGGTTTCTATGGTTCGTGAATAAGTTAAGTTTATACCATCGACACAAATCAATTTCACAATTGAATCTTATCCGGCAACCTATTAGGTTTCTAGGGATAAAATTTGCTCCAACCGAAGGTATACAATGCGCTCCCGGTAATTTATCCGTCCTCCCCGAACGACTTCCCCGATAACTCGGAAGCATAGCACATCCGGTTTGGATTTCAATTTCCCGAAAGCTCGATGGAGGGAAGGAAAACCTTGAAACCTTATAAACTTAATAATTTGTCGTGGGAGAATTTTCGCGATTAATGTTACACTTTGCACATTAATTCATTTAAGCGCGTTTGTGGCATTCATACAATATGAAACAACCATTCACAACCTAGTTGCTACCAACATGTGGTTCATGGACCGTTCCTAGAAAACAAAAACTCCATAATCTAATTACATGTCTTCGTCTTGAATCTTCATCTTCTCGAAATGGATCTTCCTCCGGTCTTCGTCATTACATATAAATTTTACATTGAAAATTGCATCCTAGATACAAATATTTCTAGTAAAATAAATAGGCTCAAAACGGCCTTTACAACCCAATCGAATAAAACGAACGATTCAAAAAACTAAGTCCACGAACCACATCCCGATTCAAAAGCATTCATTCAATAAATACTATATAAATGGAAAGCATAGAGATACATTGATCCAATCAACAGTACGAACCGATCCAATCGATTCATTCAAAACGAATTAATCTAATTAATTCAAACAACCATCAATTTTAACTTGTTCCGGACGATAAAATATTTCATTAAATTAACTCCCCTAAGATTAAAATTGCCATAATTAAATCTTAGTCAAATTAAATCCAATTTAATTTATGGGACATTAATTATCGAACGAAATATAAAAAACGGAGTCGAAAAATATGGCCGGAGCACTGCCCAGCAGGCTGCCGAGCAGGGCCGACAGGGACCGAGACCATTGCGAGGCAGCGGTCGAGATGCTGCCGAGCATGCCCGGCACAGGCTGCCGAGCATGGCCGATCACGGGTCCAGATCGCGATCTGCTGCCTCGGACTGCGAGGCAGCGCCCGACTAGCCCCAGTGTCACGGGGTGCGGCTCACTGAGGTTCAGGCCGTCGAATTCGTGCAGCGGATCACGAATCACCCGTGCGCCTAGGAGACTTCTGAGTCTCCGTCCGGCTACCATCAACGAGATTTCATAGAATACCAACATTAGAGATATCATGCACTGGTCCATTGTGCTGCGTAAAACGCTAGGCACCTGCCTGTCCTTTGCCTCCGACCAACTAAGGGCTGGTATCTCATACCCTTCAAGCTTAACCCACAATGGCACTCGGCACTAAGGGTCACTCACATGCCCGAAGTGCAATTCCTCGTGCTCGACACTCACTCGGGACTTCTTAGGTGCAGTACCTTGGCACCCTTGAGAGTACCTCACCCGAGACAGACAACCTTTTAGATCTTGGCTTAGATTCATGCCATCAATAGATATTTGCCCCTCACGATGATTGGGACTACTTTGCATACCGACATATTACCTTCAATCCGCAATGTGGTGTTGTCTCGCAACCACCTGTACAAGCCAACGATCCCCCGCAACATAGCCAAAACCGATAGCTAATGCTTACGAGTAAGCTCACAAGGCGTATGATTTAAGTGAGTGCCTCGATTGCCCAATCGACATAGAGGAAGTGTTATATGGCCGATGGCATCCCTCCGGTCACACTAGAGCCTCCATGCCAACCTTAAGCCCAACGCAGACCACATAGGTCCTACGTCGCCCTAATGATTTCCAACTTGCTCGAGAACTACTTGCACACTTCGAATGCTTAGAGTTGGATCCGTAGAAGCCCCCCTTACCTCTAGGAAGATTGCACGCTTGGTGCTCGACAGCATGAGGAAAACTGGCTGCTTGCCCACCATTGCCCATCTAAGGACTGTCCCCCCGATAATAGGCTTATAGAAATATTCCCTTGTGAATGCACTAGACATTGATGGTCCGAAGAAGCACATCGGGTGTAACACCCTCATCCGAACTCCAAACCCTTATCCACTTGAACTGTAGAGTATATTACGACATTATCTATATGTCCTCAAAGTTTCAGTCCCATCCGATTCTCGAGGAGTGAGCAATTGCCTCTGCAATATTCTGAAACTACGACAATGCCAATGCAGTGCAGCATCTCGATCCTTCACATCGTTCGCTACTCAAACAGAACCATATAGCTGTGAAACTTGGTGGAGACCTTCCCAACACTCCAAGGAACTCCCCATTACAAGAATTTCACGAAAATATTCTCCTAATGCCCTCTGATCCCCGACTCAAGGTCCTGCTCGCGCACGGACACACTCCGGACGCCGACCACTGTCGCACGTCCACAACCTTATTCGTGTCGCAGGCCAACTATCCAACATAATACTTTGTACGTCCGGGGCAATACCGGGTACTCCGAATAATATGGAAAGCGCCCTTTGACATCCTCCCCCTCTCGATCCGTTGACGTCCTCGTCAACGCATGCACACACAACCTGCTCTATGTACATGCGCTGCCCATCTCATCATGAAAATACTTGGGCAACGAACCCGACACTCTACCTCCATCTCCTAAACTCGTGTGCTTCAGCACAGCACTCTCAGTTCCATCAAGTGGCACCTGCTTGTAAAGTCAGAGACCCAACTCGAAGAACGCCTGCACGGCCACTCAATGATCGCAATTTCCCGCCGCTCGCTGGGAAACTCTTGCGCATCGCGCATTCAAACTTATCTCGTAGGGAAGCAGTGCACACGATCAAAACACTCTCCCTCCTCCCGGATGTTGCCTCTCTCTTGGCGCACACCCACTCTAATCTTGGCAGGAATCATTCTCTCCATGCCTCAAATCAAGCTACTCCCTCATTGTCAAGTCCGAGACTTGCGACAAGTTCTCCGAATTAAACCGGGTCGATTTGCCTGAACATCTCGAGTACATGACACTTATAAGAGTGCTCACTAACACCAAGAACCCATACAAAGGAGCCTTGCGCTCCGATCAAATACCACCGCGGCTGCCCTCTCAAAAATCCTTACTAACCATACCCCATAATATGGATTCCGAATTCTATCAAGGATGAGCCAAACCCAAATGAAACTCTGTAAGACAAGTGCCCTATAACACAAGTCTAAATAGGCCTACACGGCTGTACGGAGATCACTAAACTCTCGACCCTCTGGCCACCGCACTTTTGACGGCAAGGAGCTTGAAGGTTATGCGCGTGATGAACGCACCCTCCCCCCTTGAAGGTGATGCCTAACTCTTGGCACACCACGTCATCGGACCTATGACCTGGCATGGAGAAAACCCAAAGGTTGGTATCGCTGGTCCTCTGACTCAGACGATGACACAAACCCAGGCCCTCTAGCCTAACTCGTAACCTCGCCATCTGGCCTTATTTCTCAACACACGATTGTGTCCTCCGTACGAGCACACCTCATTCAGCTTGCTCCCATCAGAAATCCTTAGACTAATAGCTCTCATTTATTGGCATCCAAATTACTTCCAAGAACAGCCATCTCGAAATCGCTCACGTGTGTGTCCAGGATGGACACACCTCCTCGGTAACCAAGGAGCCCAATGCTCCATATAACTCAGTCCCTTTCATAAAATCCCTCAACCATAGAGCCCATACTATAGGCTTTGGAATCCCTTTAAGGAACATCATTCTCGAATCAGCCCATTTCGTCTCGAGAGTCTGGCCCTCCCCCACTCATGTTCGAGGCTAGACCCAAATCTCTTGTCCCTCATAGACTGCTAGGACATGTAACACCACACTTGGAACATGCCCATTCTCATATTTTCCCGACTCGAACCAGGAAGACTGAACACTCCACTCTTGCAACTTCTGTGGTGGCTGTGTTACGATTGCACCTCGTGTGCGAAAGCGCTTTGCGCATAACAATTCAAATCTCATGTAACCAATGTAACCGATGCACCTTAAGTGCTATGATGCTTGTGCGCACTAAAGTTCAGCCCAAGTTTTGCACCTAAACGTGCTGTGACGGATTCCCGCACTGAAGTTCTCGCACAAATAGGTCTCAAACCCAAATCACCTCTCAATCTGCGGCGCTACGCAAACATGGCTGCAACTTGGCAGACGTGGCTACTGCACACCACCCGGCTCACCGGAATGTCTCCTTCTAGGAGATCAAGATGTCTTATAAGCCCACAAAAATAGGCCAACATAAAGTTTCTGATCAGATTACACCAACACCGTTACTCACGCGCCCGCAATTTACCGATGAGAATTCTCCCCTCACATTAACCAACTGCCAACCGTACTTGCGGAGAATAAGTAGTCATTAAATACGTCGTAACTCGGTTACTACCATTCTCCGGAGTCACTAATGCCAACAACTCGCACCGAACAAAGCCTCCGAACATCTCCGACAGAAACCAAACAACCAGGGTACTACCATTCGCCCAATTGCAAAGCCAACTCGAGGTACTACCATTCGCTCGAGTCCCACTGCCGACTGAATTCTCAACTCTTACATAATACGTAAGAACGCACTGCAAGCCCTTCGCTGAAATTCCACTACAATGGCTAATAAGAAAAATTCTGCACAATTTTGGTATCCAGTTCTCAAGAGGAAGCAAGATAATCATCAATGCTCAATGCTCAGCTAAACCTGGATGTGACATTCCAGGCTCTGATACCACTTGTCACGGGGTGCGGCTCACTGAGGTTCAGGCCGTCGAATTCGTGTAGTGGATCACGAATCACCCATGCGCCTAGGAGACTTCCGAGTCTCCGTCTGGCTACCATCAACGAGATTTCATAGAATACCAACATTAGAGATATCATGCACTGGTCCATTGTGCTGCGTAAAACGCTAGGCACCCGTCTATCCTTTGCCTCCGACCAACTAAGGGCCGGTATCTCATACCCTTCAAGCTTAACCCGCAATGGCACTCGGAACTAAGGGTCACTCGCATGCCCAAAGTGTAATTCCTCGTGCTCGACACTCACTCGGGACTTCCTAGGTGCAGTACCTTGGCGCTCTTGAGAGTACCTAACCCGAGACGGACAACCTTTTAGATCTTGGCTTAGATTCATGCCATCAATAGATATTTGCCCCTCACGATGTTTGGGACTACTTCGCATACCGACATATTACCTTCAATCCGCAATGTGGTGTTGTCTCGCAACCACATGTACAAGCCAACATTCCCCGGCAGCATAGCCGGAACCGATAGCTAATGCTTACGAGTAAGCTCACGAGGCGTATGATTTAAGTGAGTGCCTAGATTGCCCAATCGACATAGAGGAAGTGTTATATGGCCGACGGCATCCCTTCGGTCACACTAGAGCCTCCATGCCAACCTTAAGCCCAACGCAGACCACATAGGTCCTACGTCGCCCTAACGATTTCCAACTCGCTCGGGAACTCCTCGTACACTTCGAATGCTTAGAGTTGGCTCCCTCGAGTCCCCTTACATCTAGGAAGATTGCACGCTTGGTGCTCGATAGCACGAGGAAGACTGGCCGCTTGCCCACCATTGCCCATCTAAGGATTGTCCCCCCTATAATAGGCTTATAGAAATATTCTCTTGTGAATGCACTAGACATTGATCGGCCGAAGAAGCACATCGAGTGTAACTCCCTCATCCGAACACCAAATCCTTATCCGCTTGAACCGTAGCTTAGCTTACGGCATTATATATATGTCCTCAAAGTTCCAGCCCCATCCGATACTCGAGGAGTGAGGAATTGCCTCTGCAATGTTCTGAAACTACGACAATGCCAATGCACTGCAGCATCTCGATCCTTCGCATCGTTTGCTACTCAAACGAAACCGTCTAGCTGTGAAACTTGGTGGAGACCTTCCCAACACTCCAAGTAACTCCCCATTAAGAGAATTTCACGAAACTCTTCTCCTGAAGCCCTCTGCTCCCCGACTCAAGGTCCTGCTCGCGCACGGACACACTCCGGACGCCGACCACTGTCGCACGTCCCCAACCTTATTCGTCTCGCAGACAACTATCCAACATAATCCTTTGTAAGTACGGGGAAATCTCGAGTACTCCGAATAATATGGAAAGCACCCTGTGACACCCAGGCTGCCGAGTATGATTACGTTTTCGGCTCGTTTTTCGCCCCGATTCCAAAAATAACATTTTTCTAATCTTTATATTACACTTTAAATCAGTTTTTCAAAATAAAAATAGATTTACATTGTAACATAAAGTCATGAAAAAATAATTTTTGGATGAACAATAGAAAATGAACGATTAATACTATTATGATTCCAAATCATATACCATCTAATCAAGCATTCCAAATGCCAATATCGTATACGATCGCAAGACCTACTCTCTGATACCACTGTTGGGATTCGGTGCCTAAAAACTAAGGCCCAACGGAAGCGGTAAAATGAAAATTAATTCGATCTGAATCCCTACGAGGATCTATCGAGCTACGTATATACGAATATATAAAAGAAAACACAAGAGATGTAAGAAACTCACCCTTATAGTTAGTTGATTAAATGGATTACTTCTCCTGAGCTATTCCCCAAGCTTTAAACGAATTCCCTACGATCCAAAGCACTCCAAGCACTTGAATAACCCAACGTCGAAATTACAACGCCTCTACTTGCCACGCGCCGGAGAAACGAACGGGATGACGATCACCTTGCTATCCTCCAAGGATACGGCTAGAGTTAAGTGATGATCAAGCTATTGAATTTGGTGAATATACTCTAAGCATGTTTATCAAATTTTCTCTCTTTTATTTCTCAATTTTCCTCCAAGAAAAATCAAGAACTTGTGAAGAAAAAATAGAAGAAGACTTGGAGAAGATGTTGAAGGCTTTGAGAAAAGTTTTATCTCTCTCTCTCTCTCTCTCTCACTCCTACTCACGTTGGAATCAATTGGGATGACGAGAGATACAAGTCTTCCCGACTTATTCTAATCACACCTACAAGATGGACAACTCATGCCACATGAGTGATCGCCACAAATCTTTTCATCCATTATAAAATGAACACAAGAGAACAAGAGGTGAAGGTAGGTGGAAAGAGGGGGGGGGGGGGGGCAAGATGAAAATCGGATGAATTCGATTCGTTTCGGACTCCAGAGAGTCCAAACAGATAAACTTGGATTCTATTTCGATGTATTTATGTCGATTAATTAATCTAATAAATTAACCACATTAAATACATAATAACATAATTAATTTCTCCAAGAAATAATTATATTTCTAAATTAAATTAATCACCCAGTAATTTATTTAATTCATTAGGCCATAAATCAATTTATCCAATAAATCAATTTAGACATCTAATGTCCTAAATTTAGATATCCAATATCTAATATTCATAATGAGAGAATTAGCTTGATTCATTCCGTCGTCAATCCTATTACGCGACTCGGTAGATCCTTCTCAGTCAGCAATAGGTGGAACCAAAGAGTAGTAGCACCACCTAGCCAGCCTGGCGGCCTACACTGTACCCCAACTAAGAACGGATGATTGCGATCATTCAAGAACTATTATGTCGTGAATACCAGTATACGTATAAACTCTTCTTTCAAATGTCACGATCAAGTTATAGGGTCACGGTCAGTCAAATCCTATCTGTACTTGACGCTATGCATGCGTTAATGCAAATCGAGATCATCGAGCGCTCGTGTATCCAATACAACTAGCTCCAATGCTTTGGCCAAAGACTTATGATCTCATCTACCAATAACCACATAGGACATATAACCCGCTCACTAAAGGGAGAAACAATTCTATCTTGGTATTTAGTAGGACCTGCTACTTGCCCGTCAAGATGCACGTTGAGGTTGACCCCCGCCTTCCGGTTTACAGGGTCGAGCTACTCTAATGAAAATCTTCACGTCACAAGCACATCCCTACTAAATCCTCAAGTCAAAGGTTCACGAATACCTATCACAACCTTTCGGTTCCGTCATTGACTGTCCCGGAGTGAAATCTGTGTGACGAATCGAGGGTGAGTCGGTTCGAGTATACTAATCCAATTAGCATACCTAAAACGTGTGCTCCCACTAACCATTAGTGTTCGACAGGCACTATCCATGTCAAAGAATATGTCATACAAGTCTTCACATAAACTTAACGCCCAGTTAAGTTTCATCGACTTGACAATGATTAATTATTTGACCTATAAACCTTTCCAGTGACAACCCCCTTATCTAATAAGGAGTGGAACGTTTTGCTCTCAAATACACGGACTAGTTTCTATATGTATATTTACGAGTTAGGAATGCCAGTAACTACCAGTAAATAAAGAAACATACATTGCCTTATATTAGTGATTTACATAATTACAAGTAAAATGCCCTCACTCAATCATCCTCTGAGTGGCATTCGAGGGCATACTCCCAACATTGATATGATTACCAGTTTGTTTCTCGACTAGGGCCTTGAATTCCTGTAATTTCTCAAAAGCCTCGGATTTATGTTTCATTAAGTATACATAACCATACCTAGTATGATCATATGTAAACGTAATGAAATATTGATATCCGTCACGTGCTGCTTCCAAAGCACCACATACATCGGTATGGATTAATCCCAGTTTGTCAGCGGCTCTTTCAAAAGTCCCTGTGAAGGGGGACTTAGTCATTTTGCCTTTAAGGCAAGATTCAAAAGTAGGAAAGGGATCTGATCCCAATGGACACATAAGTCCATCTTTTTCCATCTTGTAAACCTTGGTTTGACCATCATGATCAAGTCTAAGATAACATTTTAAAACTTGATTGGTTTCATCCCTACCACGTTTTCTAGTCATAGTATTCACAACTACTTTGTTGTTGAGATTTAGATGATATAATCCATTTAACAATGTAGCAGTACCCACTAGTTTATTACTGAAATAAATTTTGTAGGAACTATTGTTGTGCGGCGATTAATACGCCTCGATAGGCGATCGACATCACAATCAGAGAAGCCAACCATGGAAGACTTACTCTGGACAAACGCCCAGAGTTCGGCACAATGCGGTGACCGTCTTTTGGTACCCAGCGATCGTCTTTTGATGTCTGACGATCGTCTTTAATGAGCGAACCAGAGGCGATCATCTCGTGCCACGTATGGATCCAGCATCCATCAAAGTCGTCGAAGGCCGAATCTTAAACGGTGGCCCACATGCGGATCTTCAAAGGATACCGACAGATAGGACCATTGACCCCAGCCTGTCACCTACCACACCTACCGACAAGGCCGCCGAAAGGTACAAAGTGGGTCCCCCCCGGACAGCGACTCGAGATGCATGCTGGCTTCCCATTGGTTCGCCCAGCTGGCCTCCAACAGCAACCTCGGACCTCAAGGGAACAGGCCCACGGGACGGGACGATCGGCCATCTTATTTTAATATAGAAAACGGCGGTCGCCCGCGATCGCCTGGGGAGTCCCAACTACCTTGTCCCCTATAAATAGGGAACTCACTACAATGGCCAGGGGGACGCGAATTGACTACGGATTCAGTGCAAAATACACACAAAAGAGAGAATAAAAGACTCTTTTGGCAACCACTTACACATTCATAGTGATATTCATACACATTCATCATATATCCCAAGCAAGAACTCACAGATTTACCTATCTGGTTCTTCCGGCAATCTACGCGCTCTAAAGCCTAGATAACTAGAAGTCTTTACACTCCTTGTAATAGATTCTAACATTAATATTTGTACTCGACAGTATATTTATTAATAACATCTCGCGAGAGAATTCAAGCCCGGGATTAACAACCCCGACAAATCTTGTGTTATCTATTTTCTCACGGAAGTGTTCTCGCATTTTTTTGTTACTCGATCATTCCAGCAATACTGTCTCCGAATAATATTTTGGGTAACAACAACTATCACCAATGAAAAATGAAAAGCCTTTTCGGTCCATGACCGGAATGGATACAATATTTTTGTGCCCCTTGGGTAAAACAAGTAGATCTTCTAAAGTCAAAACAAAACCGGATTCTAAACCCAAAATAAGTGATCCTATGTCGGTCGCCTCGACACTACGCCCGCTTCTGACTATGATCATAACTTCTCCAGCTCCAAGCTTCCTACTTTGTTCTAGATCCTGATTCACGGTACAAATATAAGAACTAGCACCAGAATCTAGTATCCAGGAAGTAGAAAATACAGTAGCAGAACAATTTGTTTCCAAAACTAAAAGTTCTGCACCTGAAGTGCCATGAAGTATCGGACAGTCTCTAGCCCAGTGGCCCAGCTAACCACACTTTAGACAAGCATCCTTCTTCTTATTGTTCTTTGGAACCATCGGGGCCTTGCCATTTCCCTTGAAGTCCTTGACATGTGGTCCAGTCTGCTTCTTGGTCTTTTTCTTCTTGTTCTTAGACCTCCAAGGTCCAGAAAAAATCACAAGAGCAGACTTCTTCATCCGCGGAGTCTTCATCTGAGACTGAGCAGTCACAAGTTTGTTCATTAGCCCAGCTAAATTATATGCAATCTCATTGCAGTTGAAGTTCATAACAAACTGTCAGAAGGAATCAGGGAGAGACTGCACGATAAGGTCAGTTTGGAGAGAAGTATCCATTTAAAAATCAAGAGTCTCCAATCACTCGATCATGGATATCATTTTAAGGATGTGTTCCCCAACCTTCTCACCTTCCTTCATCCTTACATCAAACAGTTGCTTGGATATCTCATATCTAGCAGTTCTGCAGTACTCACCATAAAGTTCGGTTAAGTGAGATAAAATCTGCCTAGCATAAGTCATTTTCTCATGATCTCTCTGAAGTTCATTAGACATAGAAACCATCATGTAGGCACGGACTTTTACGTCATCCTTAACCCACATTTCGTCGTTTTCAATCTCTTCCTGATTCGCTCTGGTCCGCATAGGAGGCACCGGAATATTCGGCTCCAAGACGTATCCCAGTGCCTCTATACTGAGGACAATCATCAGATTGCGGAGCCAGTCCACAAAGTTAGGTCCAATCAGGGTGTTCTTTTTGAGTAGAATTGGATTGTCATATTGAGAGTTATGTCTGCCTTAAGTATAACAGATTAATTAATGACTTGTGATCTGAGTATAAAATTAAGGTCTTTTCTATTCTTGTTACCCAGCTCCCACTATTTTTATCGGAATAACACACTCCCATGTAAAATCCGGAAGTATTGTTGCTCTACTTCATAGTGGTGATCGAGTTCTTTATAAATTTTAATAGAGGGCAACCGAACAGGTTTCTAGTCTATTAATTTTGATAAAGTGCTGTCCAACACCAACTCATCTAATGGATTATTCAATCTTCTTTTTCCCTTTGTTCACTCCCCTCAACCTATACGGTTTCTATAGTTCGTGAACAAGTTAAGTTTATACTATCGACGCAAATTAGTTTCACAATTGAATCTTATCCGGCAATATATCAGGTTTCTAGGGATAAAATTTGCTCCAACCAAAGGCATCCAATGCGCTCCAGGTAATTTATCCATCCTCCCCAAACGACTACCCTGATAACTCAGAAGCATAGCACATCCGGTTTGGATTTCAATTTACCGAAAGCTCGATGGAGGGAAGGAAAACCTTGAAACCTAATAAACTTAATAATTTGTCGTGGGAGAATTTTCGCGATTAACGTTACACTTTGCACATTAATTCATTTAAGTGCGTTTGGGGCATTCATACAATATGAAACAACCATTCACAACCTAGTTGCTACTAACATATGGTTTATGGACCGTTCCTAAAAAACAAAAAACTCCATAATCTAATTACATGTCTTCGTCTTGAATCTCCGTCTTCTCAAAACGGATCTTCTCCGGTCTTCGTCATTACATATAAATTTTACATTGAAAATTGTATCCTAGATACAAATATTTCTAGTAAAATAAATAGGCTCAAAACGGCCTTTACAACCCAATCGAATAAAACGAACGATTCAAAAAACTAAGTCCACGAACCACATCCCCATTCAAAAGCATTCATCCAATAAATACTATATAAATGGAAAGCGTAGAGATACATTGATCCAATCAACAATACGAACCGATCCAATCGATTCATTCAAAACGAATTAATCCAATTAATTCAAACAACCATCAATTTTAACTTGTTCCGGACGATAAAATATTTCATTAAATTAACTCCCCCAAGATTAAAATTACCATAATTAAATCTTAGTCAAATTAAATCCAATTTAATTTGTGGGACATTAATTATCGAACGAAATATAAAAAATAGAGTCGAAAAACACGGCCGAGAACCTTTGCCCGCCAAAGAAGCCAGCCGCCGAGCGAGGCGGCAGGGACCGAGACCATTGCCAGGCAGCGGCCGAGAGGCTGCCGAGCATGCCCGGCAAGGGCTGCCGAGCATGGCCAATCACTGGTCCAGATCGCGATCTGCTGCCTCGGACCGCGAGGCAGCGCCCGGCCAGCCCTAGTGTCACAAGGTGCCCGTGACCCCAGGCGGTATTACCTGATCATAGGCCATTCATGGGCCCACTTGCAGCTTTGTGGGATGTCGAGCCTCTTCAAGTTATCATCTATAGTGTATGGCTTTACTTTATTTTCCTTGTAATGTTGTAATAGCTAGTTAGTGCTTGTTCAGCTTTACTTTATTTTCCTTGTAATGTTGTAATAGCTAGTTAGTGCTTGTTCAGCTTTTCAATATCTAGTCTTGTCATTAGCTTTTATTTTTCTAAGCCTATTATAGGGGGAAGAGTGTACTGAAGAGTTGTAGTACGAATTGGCAAGTTTGCTGAGACCCTCCTATCCGTGTATGCTTGTAATCGTTGTTGCATATTGTAATTGTTCGTTGTATTAATACAAATCGATTTTCATCTTCAATTTTGCTGTGCCACTAAAATGCCTTGGCGTGATTGCGTCGTATTAGCACCAACTCTCGAACGAGTTAGGCGGACGTAGTCGGGTAAATTGACTACTAGCTGCACGGTGCGCGTACATTCTATACAAACTATATGCGCCCCGTGATAGGTGGTATCGAAGTCCGGTTAAGGTCGAAAGAATGGAATCGGGTAACGAGACGGAAGTCCCTAGAAGGCAGGGCAAGAAAAAGGATGACGGAAAGAAGAAAGAGGCCGAGGCCTCCAAAGCCCAATTCGATAATCTAGAGCAAGAGTGCTCTAGATTGAAATATGTTGTCGAGACCTTGGAGAAGAAGGTCGAGACCCTCGAGGTGGAGAATGAAGACCTCTGAGCCCAATTGGGCGAATGCAGAGAAGTCTAACGAACCCTTGCAGAAGCAATGGGAGCCAACAATACGGCAGAAATGAGACGCGAGATGGAAGCAATGAGTATCCAAATTGGATTGATTCAAAGAGCTGTGAACAACACACCCCATGTTGCTCAAGAACCTATTACGAGAATTCGGATCCCCGAAACAAGTTCCTATAGTGGAACCCGAGATGCCAAGGAAGTTGAGAACTTCTTATTCGACATGGAACAATACTTCCATGCCGCTAATGTTTTGGACGAAACGAGAAAGGTGTCAACCGCCACAATGTATTTGATTGATGATACCAAATTGTGGTGGCGCACCAAATATGCGGACATTCAGGCTCAACGAGTAAGAATTGACACTTGGGAACAACTGCGAGAAGCCATCAGGCAACAATTCTTCCCATAGAATGTTGAGTACAACGCAAGAAGGGCCTTGTGAGATTTGAAGCACACCGGTCTTATTCGAGATTACGTGAAGGCATTTTCGACACATATGTTACACATTAGCGATATGTCGGAGAATGATCGGTTGTTTACGTTCCTCGAAGGTTTGAAACCATTTGTTCGTATGGAGCTTCTGCGCCAATGAGTCACAGAGCTAAGTGCCTCCATGGGAGCAGCAGAACGATTAATGGATTACACATCGGAACCTCGAAAAGATCGTCCAGTAACAACAAACATGGCACCATCCTGAAGTGTAATGCCAAGACCGTTTAAACCTAAATTGAGTCGGAGTGTAGGGGATCAGCAAACCTATACTCAAGGAAGTTCATATGGGAGAACGAATCGTAGCAAACCTACAGAAGGTCAGCAGGCCCCTTCCCAACGAATCGTTAAATGTTTCCTATGTGATGGGCCTCATTTTCTCAGTAATTGTCCGAAGAGGCAACTTTTGAGCGCCTTAACAAGCGTTGCGGAATCGAGCTCGCAACCGAAAGAAGAGTTGCAAGTACCAGATGACGAAGGAAGATCGAAAGATGAGGAGAACCTTGGGGCCATCAATCAATGGTGCAACTCGTTAACCCATCAGGTGGCAGCTAAGGCAAGAGTGCCGACAAAAGCTAGAAAACTCGTACCTGCTCTCACGACAGGTGGTACCGATAAGAGAAAGAAGGGATTAATGTTTGTTGATGTTAAAATCAATGGGAAAAATATTCGTTCTATGATAGACTTAGGTGCCACCCATAATTATCTGGCAAGCACCGAAGTGGGGCGACTTGGACTGTTGTTAGAGAAAGGAGTGGGTCGGGTTAAAGCCGTCAACTCTCCGGAAAAACCAATAGCGGGGATTGCCAAGGCTATTCAAATTAAGGTAGGGTCCTTCGAGGCTAGGGCCGACCTATCTGTTGTGGAAATGGATGACTTCAAATTGATACTCAGGCTCGAGTACATGTGTGACACTCAAACCCTAGTCATGCCGTATGCTGATGCACTCTTGGTTTTGGGGGATAAACCACATATTATCACAACAATTAGCGTAACCCAAGGGCAAAATAACTATCTGCGCTACAATTCAAACAGGGATGCAGACATGGTGAATCGTCCTTCCTGTGCGCGTTGCAATTCGACGCGGTAGAGGAGTTCTCAGGTCCTATCCATGATGCTGTGAAGCACCTCCTAAATGAATTTGAAGATGTTATGCCCGACGAACTGCCTCGGAAGCATCCACCTAAGAGGGCGGTCGATCATGAGATTGAGTTGGTGTCGGGCACAAAACCCCCTGCCCGAGCCCCTTATCGTATGTCGCAACCTGAGCTTGTGGAGCTCAGAAAGCAGTTAAAAGAGATGCTGGAATATGGTATGATCCAACCGGCGAAATCACCGTATGGAGCTCCTGTTCTCTTTCAGAAAAAGTCGGACGGAACTCTGCGATTGTGTTGTGATTATCGTGCTCTAAATAAAATTATAGTGAAGAATGTGTATCCTATTCCGCTCGTAGCAGATTGCTTCGACCGACTCAGTGGAGCGGAATACTACACGAAGATCGATCTGAGATCAGGTTATAGGAAAGTTCACATCAAGGAGAGAGATGAAGTAAAAACGACGATTGTCACACGTTATGGGGCCATCGTGTTCTTAGTCATGCCCTTTGGCCTAACAAACGCCCCAGCAACTTTCAGCACCATGATGAATCAAGTTCTCCATGGGTTCTTGGACGAGTTTGTCATGGTATACCTGGATGATATTGTTATATACAGTCGGACCTTGGAAGAGCATGTGGAACATTTGAGAATGGTTTTTACTAGGCTTCGTGAGCACGAACTATATGCTAAGATATCGAAGTGCTCATTTGCCCAGAACCGGATCAGTTTCTTAGGTCATATCATTGAGTGTGGCAATATTCGTATGGATCCGAAAAAAACACGAGCAATTCAAGAATGGAAACCACCAACCGATGTACATGAAGTACGGTCATTTCTTGGGTTGGCGAATTACTATAGAAGATTTGTGATGGGGTATGCCGGAATAGCAAGGCCCCTAACCGATTTTACAAGAAATACGGAAGTTTGGGATTTGTCACCGGAATGCCAAATTGCCTTCGACAACTTAAAGAAGGCCATCCTCAGAGACCCGGTCCTCGCTCTACCAGATCTATCCAAACCTTTTGTGGTTGAAACGGATGGTTCAGATATTGCACTAGGAGGAGTTTTATTGCAAGATGGCCATCTTGTTGCCTTCGAGAGTAAGAAACTTAAGGATGTCGAGAGGCGCTACACGGTGCATGAGAAAGAGCTTTTAGCAGTGACCCATTACCTTCGACTTTGGAGACATTACTCATTGGGGTTGCCGTTTATTGTCAAAACTGACAACACTGCTGTTAGTCACTTTCTGTCCCAACCAAAGCTTATTGGGAAACAAGCGAGATGGCAGGAACTATTGTCCGAGTTCAACTTTGTGATCGAGTATCATGCCGGTTCTAGTAATCAGGTGACGGATGACCTGAGCCGCAGATCCGACCTAGCTGCTATACAAGTGCTGGCAGCGCTTTCTTCGAGTCAGGTGACCACTCCATTAAAAGATCAAATATGGGAACTAATGGGAACCGATGCAACGGCTCAATGTTTGGTGAATCTTGTCTGCCAAGGTACAACACGAAGATTTTGGCTTGAGGATGGTCTCTTATGGACCAAGGGAAGACGTCTCTATGTACCTCTAGCCGGCGGTATGAGGAAATATATTATTACGGAATGTCACAACACTCTCTGGGTGGGCCACCCAGGAGAGGAGCGTACTGTGGCCTTAGTTCAACGAGCTTACTATTGGCCCCAAATGCAGGACGACATTGAGATGTTTGTCCACACCTGCTTGGTGTGCCAACAAGATAAACCCGATCGTCAAAAGAAGGCAGGCTTGCTGGAACCACTACTCATACCCGTCAGGGCTTGGGAAATTGTTTCAAGGGATTATATCACCAGTCTACCAAAAGTTGGGGATCTTGATGCCATTATTGTTGTGGTAGACCGGTTATCCAAATATGCTACATTCATAGCGGCACCCAAGACAGTTTCGGAGGAAGAGACAGCTCAGCTCTTTTTCAAGCATATTGTTAAGTATTGGGGACTGCCGAGGGACATTGTTAGTGACCGAGACCCCCGGTTTACTAGTAACCTTTGGACCGAGCTCTTCAAACTACTCGGCTCCAAATTGAACATGAGTTATAGCTTCCACCCACAATCTGATGGCCAAACTGAAAGATTTAACTCGATGTTGGAGGAATATCTTCGACGTGTTGTGAGCACTAATTAGAAGGACTGGGTGAAGCTTTTGGATGTTTCTCAACTGTGTTTCAATGCTCAAAAATGCTCTACCACCAATAAGAGTGCTTTTGAATTTTGTAATGGGCAGCAACCACTCCTCCTGCACAATATTGATACTGTTCCGCAAAATGCCAGGTCTACTTCGGTGCAAAACTTTTCCCTTGAATGGGAACAAAACCTTGATTTGGCCCGTGGCTACCTGGAGAAGGCTCAAAAGCGGATGAAAAAATATGCTGATCTTAAACGCCGCTTTGTTGAATACTGTGTGGGTGACGAGGTAATGGTGAAGGTCCCGAACCAGAGTTCCTCCAGGGCAACACGGGGGAGAGACTCTTGGCTAATGCAAAAATATATTGGGCCCCTGACCATCCTCAAAAGAGTCGGAAAGGTAGCCTACAAGCTAGAGTTACCATAATGGTGGCGCATTCATAATGTCTTTCATGTCATCCAACTCAAGCCATATCAGGTAGACAAAGAGGACACCACACGCAACCTGCCCAACCGTCCACAACTGAAACTACGCAACTTGGGGAAGAGGGTGGCCGAAGCTATTATCGACCACCGTGATGCAGGGCCGAAAAAGAAGCTACATAAAGAATATTTGGTGAAATGGCAGGGCTGCAGTATGGAGGAAAACAATTGGGAGAGGGCGACAACACTTAAAGCTTTTCAACCACTACTGGGTGCTTGTCTCACATCTATGGCGCCGGGGACATCACCAACTCAGAGGGGGGAGTGCTGTCACGAGGTTCCCGCGACCCCAGGTGGTATTACCTGATCACAGGCCATTCATGGGCCCACTTGCATCTTTGTGGGATGCCGAGCCTCTTCAAGTTATCATCTATAGTGTAGGGCTTTACTTTATTTTCCTTGTAATGTTGTAATAGCTAGTTAGTGCTTGTTCAGCTTTACTTTATTTTCCTTGTAATGTTGTAATAGCTAGTTAGTGCTTGTTCAGCTTTTCAATATCTAGTCTTGTCATTAGCTTTTATTTTTCTAAGCCTATTATAGGGGGGAAGAGTGTATTGAAGAGTTGTAGTACGAATTGGCAAGTTTGCTGAGACCCTCCTATCCATGTATGCTTGTAATCGTTGTTGCCTATTGTAATCGTTCCTTGTATTAATACAAATCGATTTTCATCTTCAATTTTGCTGTGACACTAAAACGCCTCGGCGTGATTGCATTGCATTAGTACCAACTCTCGAACGAGTTAGTCGGACGTAGTCGGGTAAATTGACTACTAGCCGCATGGTGCGCGTACATTCTATACAAACTATAAGTGCCCCGTGACACCCAGGCTGCCGGGTCCGATTACGTTTTCAGCTCGTTTTTCGCCCCGATTCCAAAAATAACTTTTTTCTAATCTTTATATTACACTTTAAATCAGTTTTTCAAAAGAAAAATAGATTTACATTGTAACATAAAATCATGAAAAAAAATAATTTTTGGATGAACAATAGAAAATCAACGATTAATATGATTATGATTCCAAATCATATACCATCTAATCAAGCATACGATCGCAAGACCTACTCTCTGATGCCACTGTTGGGATTCGGTGCCTAAAAACAAAGGCCCAACAGAAGCGGTAAAACGAAAATTAATTCGATCTGAATCCCTACGAGGATCGATCGAGCTACGTATCTACAAATATATAAAAGAAAGCACAAGAGATGTAAGAAACTCACCCTTGTTGTCATTTGATTAAATGGATTCCTTCTCTTGGGCTATTCCCTAAGCTTTAAACGAATTCCGTACGATCCAAAGCACTCCAAGTACTTGAATGATCCAACGTCGAAATTACAACGCCTCTACTTGCCACGCGCCGGAGAAACGTACAGGATGACGATCACCTTGCTATCCTCCAAGGATACGGCTAGAGCTAAGTGATGAATCTATTGAATTTGGTGAATATACTCTAAGTATGTTTATCAAATTTTCTCTCTTTTATTTCTCAATTTTCCTCCAAGAAAAATCAAGAACTTGTGAAGAAAAAATGGAAGAAGACTTGGAGAAGATGATGAAGAATTTTAGAAAAGTTTTCTCTCTCTCTCTCTCTCTCTCTCTCTCTCTCTCTCTCTCTCACTCTCACTCACGTTAGAATCAATTGGGATGATGATAGATACAAGTCTTCCCTACTTATTCTAATCACACCTACACAACTCATGCCACATGAGTGATCCCCACAAATCTTTTCATCCATTATAAAATGGACATAAAAGAACAAGAGGTGAAGGTAGGTGGAAAGAGGGGGGGGGGGGGAAGATGAAAATCGGACGAATTCGATTCGTTTCGGACTCCCGAGAGTCCAAACAGATAAACTCGGATTCCATTTCGATGTATTTATGCCGATTAATTAATCTAATAAATTAACCACATCAAATACATAATAACATAATTAATTTCTCCAAGAAATAATTATATTTCTGAATTAAATTAATCACCTAGTAATTTATTTAATTCATTAGGCCATAAATCAATTTATCCAATAAATCAATTTAGATATCTAATGTCCTAAATTTAGATATCCAATATCTAATATTTATAATGCGAGAATTAGATTGATTCATTCCGTTGTCAATCTTATTGCGCAACTCGGTAGGTCCGTCTCAGTCAGCAATGTGAGGAACCAAAGAGTAGTAGCACCACCAAGCCAGCCTGGCGGCCTACACTGTACCCCAACTGAGAACGAATGATTGAGATCATTCAAGAACCATTATGTCGTGAATACCAGTATACCATAAACCCTTCTTTCAAATATACCGATCAAGTTATAGGGTCACGGTCAGTCAAATCCTATCTGTACTTGACGCTATGCATGCGTTAATGCAAATCGAGATCATCAAGCTCTCGTGTATTCAATACAACTAGCTCCAATGCTTTGGCCAAAGACTTATGATCTCATCTGCCAATAACCGCATAGGACATATAACCCGCTCACTAACGGGAGAAAGAATTCTATCTTGGTATTCAGTAGGACCTGCTACTTGCCCGTCAAGATGCACGTGGAGGTTGACCCCCGCCTCCCGGTTTACAGGGTCGAACTACTTTAATAAAAATCTTGATGTCACAAGCACATCCCTACTAAATCCTCAAGTCGAAGGTTCACGAATACCAATCACAACCTTTTGATTCCGTCATTGACTGTCCCGGAGTGAAATCCGTACGACGAATCGAGGGTGAGTCGGTTCGAGTATACTAATTCAATTAACATACCTATAACGTGTGCTCCCACTAACCATTTGTAACAACCCCAATCCGCTGAGGGATATTACACGCCGTAGACCCCTTCCTCAAGGATCTACCAGGCTGGTAAATAAATCGAACAATTCAAAAATGCCTTTAAGGCTAAAATGACTCACTAGACCGATTTGGTCTTTCAATAAATACATACAGCTCAATACATGCCCATGCAGGGGTTGAAATACAATACACTCCCGTACAACGGGGAAAGAATACTGCAGCGGAGATAAAATACAACTAGACCAATACGACAACATACGGGTCCTCGTGTGATTAGTATCGATCATCTTTCATCATCGTTCGTGCCGACCGTTTGTTATGCTCCCAAAACCTGAATGCAAAAACAGACATCCACCCCCCGAATATTCGGGGGTTAGCAAAACTCCACTGTTTTGCTAGTGCAAGAACAAAGTGCAAAATACGAGTCATACAATTCACATTCTGCGAATAACAATAACCAGGAATCCTCAAAAATCCAAACTTAACGAAAAGTACTTCCCGAGGCAAGAGTTTGGGTAAAACATTCCAAAACAGAAAGATCATAAATCAAGGGAAACAATTTATAAAATGGTTTAAAATGCCATCGAGAGTTTTAATAGAAAGCCATTTAAGATTACCAAATCCTTATCTTTCCAAAATCAACAGGGGTCCTAACCTAAAGGTTGTGTTTTCACAAATGAAACCAACAACAATACCCAAGCTTAAAATCCAAGTCACGCGTCCTCTACGGACATAAAATACACACGCACCTGTGAAGTTTCACTCGTGAATCCAGGGCGAAACCATTGGACTCCCTCCGTGGCCCCATCGAACCTTCCCGAGGTGAGCAAACACATTCACAAAACATACACACGCACTCGTGAAGTTTTTACTCGTGAATATAGGGTGAAGCCATTGGAATTCCCTCCGTGGCCCCGTCGAACCCTTCTGAGGTGAGTAAAATACATTCACTAAATATACACACCAACCTGTGAAGTATTTACTCGTCAATCCAGGATGAATCCATTGGAATTCCCTCCGTAGCCCCGTCGAACCCTCCCGAGATGAGTAAAATACATTCACTAAACATACACACCAACCTGTGAAGTTTTTACTCGTGAATCCAGGGTGAAGCCATTGGAATTCCCTCGGTGGCCCCGTCGAACACTCCCGAGGTGAGTAAAATACATTCACTAAACATACACACCAACCTGTGAAGTTTTTACTCGTGAATCCAGGGTGAAGCCATTGGAATTCCCTCCGTGGCCCCGTCGAACCCTCCCGAGGTGAGTAAAATACATTCACTAAACATACACACTAAGGATATCCAAGCAATTCACCCAAATGCAACAAACACAAAGCACGACACCATTGTTAAATCACAACGTACCAAAATGAGATAATATATGCGCATATATATTATCAAAGTACAACAACAACACCAAGCATATTCATAGGGTTCACTTAACCATTCACGAGACGCAATATTCACAAAACACACGCGTTTGAAAGTGATCCTTTAACGAGGCTAAACCAATTCTTTTGAAAACTCATTTCAAACAATCAAACAAACATGCTACAATCATCATATCCACAAAACAAGAATGGTATGGACAAGGTACTTGCCTCGAATAATCATAATGCGGAGAATCGAACGAAGTGAGGAGACTCGAACTGACTACGAACCCGCCGACTCCGCCGAACGACAACCCGCGACAATAAACTACGAACGAAAACAATAAAAACGAAAATGAATTCCAAAGTACGACCCAAAGCCGCTGAATTCAAAGAACAAACGACGAAAGTTCAAGTGTTTTCCCCAAAACGGCCAAGAACACGAATCGACCCAACAAAACATGAAAATGGAATTCCCAATATAAATATAGATGTACAATCCATAGGATATATTAAACAACATCATTTAACAACAATGGATTCATCAAAAATGGATGGAAAACGAAATCAAGAACAAATCCCCCAAAAAGTCAACCGAAGGAAAATCAATAAATATACCTTGATTCGGCGAAGAACAATGGATTAAATGATGTTAGACATATGAATAATACTAAGATTAATCATACCCATCATGGATTAATCAACAATTAGGAAGGAATCGGACAAAAACCCAAAAACCCCAAAATTCAAGAAACTAGGGTTCTAAGAAGAGATTATCTTGATTCGCTGGATCAAAGAATGATATAGGATGATAAATCAATGATATGAACTCAAGAACTTCATGGATTTGTTGTTCAACAACATGGCTTCTCCTTCTCCGAAACTCCAGCCGCGGACAGAAAAGAAATGAAATGAAAAATGAGTGAAAATGCGACTGCTCTGTCACATTTATACTGGGCCGGACTAGCGTGCGCTACCCTTCCGTGATGGCGTGCGCTATCGGCCGCACGCCCGAACTCTCGTCGGGGCCATGTCGACCCGGAATCGATGACGGCCCTTAACGGGACCTGCCTGTCCGCTCCCGATAGCGTGCGCTGCGCGGAGGCTAGCGCGCGCTAGCCGATCTGTCCAGAACCATCTTGACCAAACTGCTCGGCCAGGTAACGTACGCTAGTCGGCCAGCAGCGTGCGCTACACATGCCGATTAGCACGCACCACGACCAACAGTAGCGTGCGCTCCCTGCCGATCCTCCCCGAGTCCAGTACTCCAGTAACCACTCTGCCCAGCCCGATAGCGTGCGCTGGCTGGCCTAATAACGTGCGCTAGTACTGCCGAGCTAGCGTGCGCAGTCTGCCGGCAGTAGCGCGCGCTATGCCGGTTCCTGCCGCGTCTGCCCGGCCAGTGCCCAGCACTCCCGACAGTGCCCGCCGCACCCGTACGGCCAGTGCCCAGCCTCTATGACCTGACGATTCGGTTTCCAAAAATGCACGGAACGAACACGACGAAACGCTCGCGGGAAACATCATCGATCCAAAACGAAATATCATGCAACAATTAATCGCACGCGACCAAGAAAAAAGGGTCAAGACAAGAATTACGAATGCGGATACCCACAACTTTGGGTAAATTACAAAATGGCCCAAAACGCACAAAAATCACGATACGTGATCGAATAACCAAACCGAAGTTCACAACACATCTACCAAAGTTAAACGGACTTACGGGAAACTCGAAACAGCAGTTTCGAACGAGATTCGCAAGAATCGAACTCAAGTGCGAAAAAGTCGGTAAGAAGCACGGAACTCAACAAAACGACACCGAAATGAACTCGGATGTCAAAAAGTGCAGAATTAATCATTCTTAGAATGATGAAAAGGTCCCATGCGAGTCGTCAAAACGGACACTCGCCAAAAAAAGAAAATTACCGGAAATCGAATTTGCGGATATTAGATACTACCCTCCTTAAAACAAGTATCGTCCCGAAACTTAAAACAAGTAGGGAGAAGCAATATCCCGCCAGGAAAACCCAATGAGATACACAAGAAATGCGTAACTTACGCCAAACGGCGAAACGTTACAAGCAACGCAAAGGAATATACGGCGTGAAAACGCGCTCCACGACGACCAACATAACGCCACAGGTAGAAACATAATAAAACCAACAAGTGACAAGCGTCATCAAATAGATAATACAATCGAGTCAATTATCCGAACAACCACAAAACCCTAAGCACCTATTACAAGAAACACAAACATTCGAGAAAATAGCAATTAAACACAAAACGGTTCACAAGGACGACCATAAACAGTTCGGACTATGCCGAAATTCTCAAAAAATCACAGTAGACATCTCTGTGTCCTTTCGGAGCAGAGACGCAACCTCGATCCTCAAATCTCTCAGCTGTCGTCTCGCAATGCACGGCTTGGTGACCCGCCTGGCCACACTCGAAACAGCTGACTAACGGTGAACAACAATTCTTCGCGGTACGAGATCAAGCAGCGACAGTCAGACAACCACGATCGAACAACAATGATCGAAAAATAATGATCGAACAACCACAGTCGAAAAATAACTCCGAAGTTCACACTTCAACTCAAGACATCAAAAGAACTAGTAGAATCAAAAGATGTTACTTCCGAACAAGGTTCACAAGAATCGAACCGAACTCAGAAAAGTCACAGCGATAATCAGATCGACCCAAAACAAGATCACGGCTCGTTCGAACAATGAAACCGAAATACAAAATAAGTTCAGAAAGTATTAACGAACACGAGCGAGTCGATAGACTTGAGAAAGAGGAAATGCAGATGTCCAAAACAATACGGGTATTACATTCGACCTCTTATAAAAGAAGGTCGTCCCCGCAACTCACAATAACAGAAACAAAGCAACAACACAAAGGCAGCTGACAGAAACATTCTCCGTGGGCCTCTTAGAGCCAATCCTGATATCTGTGCTGAAGTTCGTGCCCTGAAAGACTCGGAACCTAACTCGCAAAACTGGATCCTGTGTCTATCGGGTCCATACTTGAAATGTGTTACTGGCGAGAAGGACAATTGGTACGTGGATGCCCCCGGCACACCACGGTTGAAACACCTCGGCTCGGCATACCTAATATACAAATGCTCGATACAATGGAACATAACATCACCAAGCAACAAACCCGAGATGCCAATTCCACACAACATATCAACGTGAGGTAGCCCGCATACACAGAATCATAGCAACGACGGCATCGTTCGGCGATCTCAACGGCCCGAACGATAACCAGCACATAATCACAAAACACTATACAAATATTACCGGACCGCAAACAGGAATGATAGGTTTTAAAAATGAAAACCACCTTTGAAAAAAATGATTTTGGAAATATTAGTTGATCTTGAGTATCACCTTTCAAAATGTAGCACAAACACCATTATCGAGACGTTGAAAACCATCTCGCGCTTGATAAAACGAGGACGTGAAAAAACTGGCCGGCAGTAGCGTGCGCTACGCCGGTTCCTGCCGCGTCTGCCCGGCCAGTGCCCAGCACTCCCGACAGTGCCCGCCGCACCCGTCCGGCCAGTGCCCAGCCTCCATGACCCGACGATTCGGTTTCCGAAAATGCACGGAACGAACACGACGAAATGCTCGCGGACAACATCATCGATCCGAAACGAAATATCATGTAACAATTAATCGCACGCGACCAAGAAAAAAGGGTCAAGACAACAATTACGAATGCGGATACCCACAACTTTGGGTAAATTACAAAATGGCCCAAAACGCCCGAAAATCACGATACGTGATCGAATAACCAAAACGAAGTTCACAACACGTCTAACAAAGTTAAACGGACTTACGGGAAACTCGAAACAGCATTTTCGAACGAGATTCGCAAGAATTGAACTCAAGTGCGAAAAAGTCGCTAAGAAGAACGGAACTCAACAAAATGCACCGAAACGAACTCGAATGTCAAAAACTGCAAAATTAATCATTCTCGGAATGATGAAATGGTCACAAGCGAGTCGTAAAAATGGACTCTTGCCAAAAAAAGATAATTATCGGATATCGAATTTCCGGATATTACACCATTAGCATTCGACAGGCACTCTCCATGTTAAAGAACACGTTATAAAAGTCTTCACATAAACTTAACGCCCAATCAAGTGTCATCGACTTGCGAACGATTAAGTATTTGAGCTATAAACCTTTCCAGTGCCGACCCCCTTATCCAATAAGGAGTGGAATGTTTTGCTTTCAAATACACAGACTAGTTTCTATATGTATATTTATGAGTTAGGAATGCCAGTAACTACCAGTAAATAAAGAAACATCCATTGCCTTATATTAATGATTTACATAATTACAAGTACAATGCCCTCACTCAATATCCTCTGAGTGGCATTCGAGGGCATACTCCTAACAGTGACTTGATCTTTCTAGCGTGTGTTACTTCATATCATAACCTACATTAGATAAATCTATATTCGAACTCGAGAAGTAGGTTGTATATGTTACTGGCATTGAAATACCAGCCTTATGTCGAGCTTGATCGCGTGCGCTATTGCACATGAATAGTGTGGGCTATTTCATGTTGTTTGTTGACTTTTACTATGATGCAATATGTGTCGTTTTTATTTTAATCAGTCTTGATATATTGATTTACTTAATGTTGTTTTGAGAAAATACATCGTCAAAATATATTTGTTCAACAACTTGTTCGGCGGTCTGAACCTCTATCGGTTCAGCCTGAGTTTCCCTCTGCAAGACAGAAGGGACTGATTCCTCCTGCCTCATTTCGGTGTCTCTAGCCTGTCGAATCGGAGGGACTAATTCGTACTGCTGGATCTTAGCTAGCGCCTGCTTCGTAGGAGAGACTGATTCCTTCTATTGGATGAAACATGTTGCATTCTCATAGGTCGAAGGGATTGATTCCACCTAGGCGGGAAGTGCTGTTTCCTCCTCCTGAGGATCAGATGCAGCAATTTCTTCAATTAAAGGAGGGACTGATTACTCCTGTAAGATGTCAACATGGGCACTTCATTTTGCAGTGTGGGAGACCTAGGCTTTTCAGATGATTTCCAAGACGTCCACTGGACTTGGGCTGCCTAAATGTTGGCAAATTCCTTTTCTCGGGCCTTTTCATGGCTCATCTGTATCCTAGTCTGCGAGGCCTCATCGTTGCCGCTAGAGTCCGGATCGGAATGGTGACTTGAGATAAGAGTTCCATCATAGGATGGTTGCTTTCCCTTTAGTCTATCCTTCTCAATTTCCACATAATATTTGGCAATGATCTCATGGTAAAGGGGATCATCCCATCTGATCAGGACTTCGACATTCTGGGAGTCCCTAACCTCTAGTACAAATAGCTCATCATCCTTCCATTCTTCCAAATTGTACATGGTGTCGTAAGGAAAAACCCTATAGTTTCTTCCATATTCTGAAGCATCTAATTACTTCATTAATTTGGACTTGGAGGACTGTTTGGTTGATGATTGCTGAAGGGGAGGGAATCTGAACTTAGAGGGTTCTAATACCCGGTTGGGATCCTCTACAGGTATGGGAGCCTGTTGAGGAGATGGATCCCTGACAGGGTGGGGTGCTGTTGGATGAGGGGGCCGTCACAGGGGTAGAGGCCTTATGAGGATAAATGGCTAACGGCTCTGAAGGGGGGCGCGATTGACCAACTTCCTCCAGCTTGCAAAACATCTGGTCATTAGTTATAGCCACAACTAGCTGAGGATATGCTGTAGGAGGAGCTAATGTTTCTTCCATATGTATGGCCTCCGATAGGTGGACTACTACATGGGCAGACGCAGTAGGCGTGACTGCCTCAGTGACCACTGTAGTCGGCTGAGGAGTTGTAGGAACAACTTCCAACATTGAAGACTTCTTAATATTTTACTTCTTCCTATCGACAGCCGAGTGTGAGTTGTTGTCGGCAATCGTCCTTTTTCTTACTTACATGCCTCTTCTATTTGTCGTTGTCACCAGCTTTTGCCTTCGAGGAGTAACCACTTACATCGCTTGGACTCGATGTTGGTAGAGAGTTTTGATTAGGCATGTTGGCAGTAGGCGTACCTTTGTTGTACAAGGTGGTTTTGGAACCTACCAAACACTTCCCAGCAAGAATCTTCTTTGTTGTAGGTGACTGCTGGATGCCACAACTTGTTAGAATATATTTCATCATTAGGCCGAAGGCCTTCTTTTCCGTTTATGGTTAGCAGCCTCCTCTTGTACGTGCTTCATAACTATCTGAAACTAATACACCTTCACACTGCTCATGATGGCAACGATCATCGTAAACCTCAAATTTTTGCATGTTTCAAATGCACCACTGTTCTCCACGACTCGACAACAAAAATCATGCAGATAGAAGTAAGGAAGAGTGAAAATCCTCTTGTGGCATGAGGGATGAATGTATGCGGCGTTGGATCTTCCTATGAGTAGCTCCCAATATGTTTCAAGCATACTATCAGACCCGAAAGCCTCCAGATCTTCCAACAGAAGGCCGTTAGAGGGCGACTTTTACAACTTTTCCAGAAGATCCCTATTACTTGAGATCTCCTTCTCCCGTACGATGCTCATAGTTTCAGACATGGGAGCACCTTTCTTCTCACACGCACACTTAAACACTGACAATTGGTTCATCATTGTTTTCTAGGTGTATACTACCCAGTCTATAAAGTCCTTGCTCATTGGCACGAAACCACCAGATTCGTCCCAGCCATATCTTCATCTCGGAAATAATGTGTTCTTGGAGCACAAAGCGAGCGAAGATTCTTCCATCGATGATAGTTTCCTTCTTCTTAAAGGATAGGGATGAAGTATGAGATGAAGTCATTTTTCATAGAAAAAGAGGTGAAAACTGAGATAGAGAAGCTTGTAGAAAATATTCTAAGTATTTAGGTTGTATGCTATAGGCTCGTTTAATTTGCAAAAGCGTAAAGAGTCTCTATTTCAGCATACTGGCCCTTTTATAATGTGCCGAGAGGCTAGGTTACACTGCATGGCCAGATATAAGGGATGGGAACCATCATTAAATAAATGTACATGATCAATCCTGACATAACTGGTACATCTAATCCATCAATTTCGAATTAAATGCCCGGTCCCACGTATGACACATTATAGCCTCCACGATCGCACACTTATGCGGTTTGAATTTTAAAATCATGGGTTTCAAGGCTTTAAAGTCCAGATGTCGTTTCAATATTAGAAGTTAATTTTTTTTGAAATTAGACGATGCATGTGGACTTAAACTTGTTTTGAAAAGGTTGAGTGTATGGAATTGGATACAATTAAAATAATAAATGAAATCCTACAATATTTGTGTTGTTTGTGATAGTTCAACATTTACCCTTGAATGGTACATACAAGATTCAATTCTTACATAAATTGATGATTAATACTATATTCAAGAGTCCTACTGTGTTCCCCCTTAATTAATGCACATTACAGCTGTATGGAGGTAACTATACCCTCTCCTTCCGAGTGTACAATTAATAAGTTCGGTCACTGTATTCATGGATCTTACAGTATTCCCCCTTAGTTGATGAGTAAAATTAAAACTTACAAGGGTTTTAATCAAGCTATAGCATTCCCAATTCCTGATGGAGCATACAAAACCTCGTTGCTAAGGGGCTTTGTAAAGATGTCGGCTATATAAATGTGTGTATGGACCTTTTCAATCCGGACATCTTTATTCTCCTCATTATTTCTGATGGAATGATGCTTCATATCTGTAATATCCGCAATTTTAGTTTCCGGTAATTTTCTTTTTTCGGTGGGAGTCTGTTTTGACGACTCACTCATGACCGTTTAGTCATTTTGAGAATATTTAATTCTGCACTTTTTGACATCCGAGTTCGTTTCGTTGTCGTTTTGTTGAGTTCCATGTTCTTAAGCGACTTTTCTGCGCTTGAGTTCGATTCTTGCGAATCTCGTTCGAAACTGTCGTTTCGGGTTTCTTGTAAGTTCATTTAACATTGTTATATGTGTTTTGAGCTTCGGTTTGATTATTCGTTGTCGTATCGTGATTTTTCGGACTTTTGAGACTATTTTGTAATTTTCCAAAGTTCTGGGTACTTGTTTTCGTACTCGCTTTTACCTACCTCAGGGTTGTCGGGATCATGTATTTCTTTCAAACTTAAGCTCGTGTTTTTATTGTCGTACTACTTGTCTTGTTCGACCGTGGAGATTTGTGTTCGTCGCGTTCCACGATCCTTTTCGGATATGACATCTGGCAGCTGTTCTGTACTGCCAGATGATTAGCGCACGCTATTCTTCATTGGTAGCATACACTATCGATGCATCTCTTACGTACGTAACACATCATTCGTTATGTACGTTACCTTGTTCAGGTTTTCGGACAGTTGAGTCTAGATGACTCTTACGTACGTAATGCCTTGTTCCTTACGTACGTAACATCACTAACGTACATTAAGGCTTATGGCCTACGTACGTTAGCTTCGCACAGGTATATATATTTGAGGGTTGACTTATTTTGGGTCATTTCCTTCCTCCTTTCTCCCTTGCGGTGTTTTTGGCGATTTGGGGTGGATTTGGACGAGCTTTCATCAACTTTTGATGGTAGTAATCATATCGGTGGGTCTTCTCCTTGTTCATCATCATCTAGCCTTCCTTCTTCTCCGAATCAAGGTAAGGTTTTAGAACCCTATTTGGGATATTTTGGATTTTTCTCGATTTCGTGATTTCAGCCCGAGATTGTTGGTTCTATTGTCATTATCTATTCGTATTGATCATAACCCATGGGTTGAAATTCCGTTTTCATGTTTTTGTCGGGTCGATTCGTGTTCTTGGCCGTTTTGGGGGAAACCCTTGAACTTTCGTCGTTTGTTCCTTTAATTCGGCGGCTTTGGGTCGCACTTTGGAATTCATTTTCATTGTTATTGTTGTCGTTCGTAGTTTATTATCGTGGGTTGTCGTTTGGGAGAGTCGGCGGGTTCGTAGACGGTTCGAGTCTTCTCACTTCGGTCGTTTCTCCACGTTTGTGGTTATTCGAGGAAAGTACCTTGTTCATACATTTCTTATTTTGTGGATATGATGATTGATGACCGTCTTGGTATGTTTGTTTGTTTGTTTGAAATGAACTTTCAAAAGATTTGATTTAGCCTCGTTAAAGGCTCACGTTCAAAATGCGTGTGCTTTGTGAATGTTGGGTTTTCCACCTCGTGTTGGTTCGATGGGATCATCTTGGGATCTATGCTGAGGGTGCTGGATCATTGGATTACCCTGTCTTGGGTTGATGGAATCATGTGGATTCGCATCGTTGGATTCTGGTAGAGGAAGTCCGCGTTTTGTATTTTGCTAGGCATCATTGTTGCATATCTGATTTTGTATATTAGGATACTTGTACTAGCATCATTTTGCTAACCCCTGAAGGGGTGGACATTTGTTTTGATGTTAGGGTAGCCGAGGAGCGGGGAAGCAACCATAGTACCGGCGTGATGACGAAGGGGCACAATGATGTTATCAGTTGTATTGTTTTGGTATTCTGGTTTGGTATTAAGTACTCGAGTACGTCTGTTCTTTTGATGATTTGAGAAGTTTGTAATAAATGGATTGTTTTGGGGTGATTAAACTGGTTATTAAATTACTCAACTTTTGGTGGTACTTTCTTATTATTCAGCATTTCTTTTAATTTAGCCTTGTAAATTATTATATAAAGGGTTACGGGACTTTAATTATTCCGAATATCTCGGGATGTTACAATATCCCGACTCAAGGAGTCTTCCGTGGAGATACAGAGGTTGAGTCTGAGATATATTGGTCATTTGAGATTTTGGATCGAGTGGGTATCCTAGTGTATCATTTAGCTTTGCCTCCAGATTATGAAGTATGTCGCTGGTCCAAGTCACATACTTCAATTTGATGATATTGCGATCACCAATGATCATGTGCACCAGGAGCATCATGTACAAACTTTATAAAGGAGAATAAAATAGCAGATTAACAACTTAACTCCATGGTGAAGATTGAGTGGTCAAGGAAAAGAGTCGTGGATGCTATGTGGAAAAGTGAGACTAGCATGTGTGCAAGATATTCTAGATTGTTGCCCCTTTAGTTATCAGGAAGAAACCATCTTTTAAGGGGGGAGTATGTGTAACACCCCAAAGTTATTCAGGGTATCTTACAGCGACGTGAGCCCCTCCGTGGGACCCACAAGGCTAATCATACACGGAACTATAAGACTTTGACCGAGAAGGTCCAAATAAAATGAAATGAAAGACAATACAAAGGGTATTCAACCATATCCAATGTATTCAAATACATCCCAACACAAAATCACTACCTCGGCAAGACAGGCCGGAACATCAAGGAAACTGAAAAACAATCTCGAGTATTCAATAACCATTCCAGTACAACAACACTGAATGGAGGAACACAAAACATAACCAGAAACAGACACAGTATCACGCTTGCCCATCATCTTCATGCCGACCCGATACCTGCCTGTCCGCTCTCTTGGAACTTGAAATACATAAAAAGTATTTCCCCCATAAAGGGGTTAGCCGTCGAATAGCTAGTGCAAATATATCAAGTATGAAATACAATACTCCTCGACAATAAAGTAAAAGTAACCAACAATTCATCAATTCAAGATTAGTATTCCGGAATAACTAAATCTCATAGCATCACATCAATACATTCATGATCAACCGTGGAACCACACCAGAGGCTACGGAACCCTCAGAGGACTCGTCGGTCATCCCAGAGTGGTTAACTCATATGCAGTCTTTGAAACATCGGACTCTTTCACCCGGAGTTGATAGTACCCCGATCTCAAATCAATTTTCGAGAAAAATGCAGCCCCCTACAACTGATCAAATAAATCGTCTATACGAGGCAAATGATACTTGTTTTTGATGGTCACTTTGTTCATCTCACGGTAGTCGATGCACAAACGTAATGAACCATCTTTCTTTCTCACAAAAAGAACAGGTGCACCCCAAGGCAAAGCGCTCGGTCTGATGTATACTTTATCTAATAATTCTCCCAGATGATTCTTTAATTCTTGCATCTCGGAAGGTGCCATCCGATAAGGTGCCTTAGAAATCGGGGCCGCATCAGGCTTTAAATCCACAGAGAATTCTATTTCTCGATCCGGTGGTAATCCCGAGAGGTCGTTCGGAAAAACATCGGGATACTCATTGACAACCGAAATTGAAGAGAATTCGGCTTCGTTCCCTTCCATCTTCAAGGCATAACACCAATAGCCTTTACAACCTTTATTCAAAAGTTTTACGGCCTTTATGGCACTAATAAGTAACTTGGATTGGCCCAAGTTACGTCCCAAAAATGAGTACTCGGATCCGTCTTTAGTCATCATGGAGATAACCTTAGTACGGTAATTCATAATCGCTTCGTGACTATCAAGCCAATCCTTGCCGAGGATCACGTCCTCGCCTTCCATATCAACTACAATCAGATTCGATAACCAATCTGTAAAACCCCCTAAATTCGATAAATTATCACATGTACAATATATCAAATTATGATGTAATTTAATGATAGTTATTTTATGTCATGATATAACCTACATCTATTTTATTTTATTTCACTCTTTAACTTTGTGATTTACTTATTAAACCAAATAATAAAAATTAAAATAGTGTGTTGATTCATCTATTGGGCTAATTATCAACACCTAACTACATGTGGACCCACTAATGGACTCAACCCAACTTATTAAAAATCATAAGACTTGAAGTTACACTTCAAAGCCCAACCCAACTAATTAAATCCTTTGCCATTTTAATTATACTCTTAATTTAACAAAAAAAAAATATGTATATATACATACATATGGGCGGCCAAGATGGAGTGGAAGAGTGTAGCTCTAGATTCTTCACTCATCACATGCAAGACTTGCATGAAACATCTTGACACATGTAACAAGTCTTCTTCACGTTTCACTTCCCAACCCTCCTTATCCCAACTTTAAATACTTACACCTTAACCTAACCACCCTTTACACTTACTACAACCAAAAAAATCTTCATTTGAGAGTCTAAGAGAGAGAGAGAAGGCCAAACCAAGAAGAAGAAGGAGGAGGAAGAAAAATTTCAACAAGAAATAGGTAATCTCATCCCTTATAACTATTTCCATAATTTCTTATGAAATCCTCCATAATCTAACCTTAATCTTAATATATGCAAACATAATTCTCACCTTGGGAGTGCATGTGGGTCGGCCAAACCATGTAGTAGTAGAGGAGAAGTCGTTTTCCAACTTTCAAGACCTATAACCGACTAAATCCGACAAGATCGGGGTGGGTGAAAACTCTTTCAAACTTTAAAGTAGAAATCTATTTTTTTCTTGTGATGCATGTGTTAAATCTGAAGTATTTCAAGATTCTTTTGATATGATATATGTTAAAATTACATGTTATGATTTTGTGTATAACTATGTGAGATTCGTTTTTCTTAAACATAATCTTCAAATATTATAAAAAATATGAAAGTATGTACTAATCTGAAATTCTTGTATAAATTAATGTTTTTAAAGATAAATGTTATGGTTATAACAACATGCAATATGATTTATCGGATTTAAAAGACAACCGATTTGGTAGTCGGGTGCCGATTTTGTGATAACTTGAAAGTTATATGTTTTCTTCTATGTGTTGTTGAAACCCTACCATAATCTGAAATCTTGTGTTATATAATTATGTTATGATATATGGATAATTTATTTGCGGCCAAAACGGGACTTGAAATGAGTAAACGGACTTTTGGGTATAAATTGTAATTTCTCAAAGTTTGAGGACTAAACTGAAAATTTCAAAAAATACAATATTCTGGACCTTGTACAGTACATATTAAACCATGTATAGGCTGTCCATAAAGTTTCAAGCGATTCGGAGTTCGATATCTAAACTTAATAGTCCAAATCGCAAACTTTAAATAATTTTGGGGCCAAAATGCAAAAATTCCAAACTTCTGTACCAGGCCCGAAATTTTCTGGAATTTTCACGAATCTGTAATTCTAGGTTCATCACGAGTCATCTCGTAAAATTTCGTTAAATTTCGAGCTAAATTCATAGCTCTATATGCCTCGGAACGATTTCCTTAAGTTTTGGGGCAATATCGTAATTTCTGGAAATTTTAGTCCCAAAACTGGAAATTTCCGAATTTTCATTAAATCTGGAGTCGAGGAATTATTTTTGGCTTCCTCATAAAATTTCATAACCATCCGATTTCGTTTCATACTCCAACGCTTAGGTTTGAACCTAGGGGTAAAAACGTCCTTTCAAACTATTTACGAAACTCTCGTTTCGTTTCATCGAACCTATCCATTTAATATATCTGATCTGAACCCATCAGACCGTTAATAAATTATTGAGAATAATTTCGAGTTTATATACAAGTCCTATTCCGCATTACCGGCCTCAAATAAAATTATCCATATTCCATACTTAGTCAAAAGACGTTATTAACTTCACTGACCGAACGTTTACGTGATACTTGTGAAACGCGTCAAATTGACAACTGTGACTGTCTGGAAACTAAGTGCTAAACAAACAAAGTGCTACGGATGGGTCCGCCTCCAACTCTATCGGAACAAAGTGCCACGTCGACGGACGGGGGCCACCTCTTGAGTCCATATGAAACAGAGTGCCGACCTATAATCTGGGGGCCACCTATTGAGCTGTAGGAGCCACCTATAGAGTCCAAAATTGTGTCAGGGAGGTTAGACCGAGTCTTGGATCGAGAAGCGCGGCTGCGGTTCATGAACGAGGCTACCGTTGTTTCCTATTCCCATAACCGAGGAATGGAGTGTTCCGAGGGACCTGGGTCGTAGACTTGGGGTATAATCGCGATTATGGTGTGATCCGGGTATTGACCCACAGCTAAGGACATACCGAGCCCAAATAAGAGATAAGGAAGCACACGCTAAGTGTGAGAATGAAGGCTCATCTATTGGGGTGACGATCCAAATCTTGGGGCGACGACCTATATTGCTAGGAGTAATAAGGAGACAGATTGACTGACTGCTTGACTTGATATCCGTCTACGGGGATAGGATTATAATATTACAACTACACAATGATTATTGTTTGTAAAATTTCGACGTAATTGTAATTGTTCTCATTTTTTTTTATAATTGATAAAATCATGCATCACTTAAAAATTTTTCAAAGGAAAGAGCCACACTCCCACACGATCACCCACTCACTGAGACCACTCACTGAGACCTTTCGTCTCACCCCACCATTTTCCCTTTTAAACCAGAGAATGAGCCAACAGCAGAGGACAAAGAAGGCTTCGTGGAAGAGGCCGAATAGAAGATTACCTTCAAGATTTAGGACTTATGTTCTTAGAATTTCTGTTGTTATCCCAACTTGTAATAGTTAACTATGCTTTGTACTTAACTCGTTTGGTATTTTTCCGCTACAAACTTTGAACAATTTGTAATTTTGATTATCAGCTTTGTCACAATGAATCTTAGAGCATCAGGCTAAGATTGTTGTTTTGAAATATTATCCAATCGTTATTTTGCTTCCGCTATTTATTGTCGCATTTTAATTGATTGATTGACCGATGCGTCGCGCCCTCGTCCTTCCAGATGTTGGGGGCGTGACAGGAGTTGTATCGGAGCCCCTTTTTGAGAAGGACACTTACAACGGGCTAACCAGGATAAGATTCTTTGGACTTAGACGGGAATTCCACCTAGGATGAAGTAAACCATAGGATTGAGACCTAATGTAGATTCTCGAGTCAATTCTCATTAAAGATCTCTTTCGACTTATTGCTATTCACTTGGAATATGCATAGTCAAATTCAAAATTCCTAAGTCATTGGCCAAAGTACTTTTTTAAGTACCCACGGCATTTACCGACTGAATTAACTCTTCTATTGAACTCTTGAAACAGATATAGCTTACTTCACTTATCCATTTCTCAAAGTCATATCACTATTCATTCAAAATTGATGAAGCTCCCTTAAACCCCACTAAACTTCATTGTCTTCTTAAAAATGGAGTATTATTGTTCCTTTGTCGTTAGTATTGTATAAGCATATTTGTTGAATCATTATGTTCACTTCCCTAATGAATATTCATGCTCAATTATGCGCTTAAATCTACATGACAACACAGAATACTAATAATTCCACATAAGACTGAAAATCCTCACACATTCCCCTAACTTATAATAGATGGCTGACCAAAGATGCAGGCGTCCACGTGTGAACCGTGATGAACTCCTAAAACCGTTAGCATTTCATAGGTTACAAATCCTTCAAAAACATCTTCATAAAATCTCGCCCTCGCATGAATCGCGAAGAGCAGCATCAACGCGATGATCGCTCACGCTCTCCTCTACGGGGAAGAATTGGGAATGATGCCATGGCCCAATCCCTCACTCAAATGACGAACTTCCTACAACAACAGACTGCTAACAACGGGAACCAAAATGAAACTCATGATTGTACCCTGGAAAGATTTTTACGTTTCAACCCGCCTACCTTTGACGGGGAACCCGACGATATCAAAGCTGAACTCTGGCTGGAGAGAATCGAGGGAATTTTCAATGCCCTTCAGTATACTGATGAACAACGAATTTCACTATCTACATTCCGACTCGAGGCCACAGCTCATGACTGGTGGAGGAGTGTCAACGAACGCTGGACGAGAAAAAACCGTGTCAGGACATGGGCTAACTTCCTGACCGACTTTCGAACCCAATACGTGTCAGCAGCAGCCAGAGAGGCTAGACGAGACGAATTCTACCACTTGAAGCAAGGAGCCATGACAGTCGCTCAGTATGAAGCCCAGTTTAACAGATTATCTAAATACGCACCAGGATTGGTAACAACTGAGGAGGACAAGCTCTATAAGTTCACTAGAGGACTGAGGCAGTCGCTTCAACAGAGCCTTCTAACTGTTCACCTGACGACACTTACCCAAGCAGTAGAATCCGCCACCCGGATCGAAAGCAGAACTGCAAGGTTAGCTCAACAGCAAAGCCGTTTCTCCAACAACGCTAAGAGGCCTTCTACCCGACCAACATCAATGCCACCACAAAAGTTTAAGAGGAAGGGAACTCAAGGAATATCGAGTGGATCAAAGGCACCGGTTCTCAACAAACCAACAACGCCTTGCACCCACTGTGGTAGGAAAGGGCATAAGTCAGAGTTGTGTTGGAGAAAGCTCGGAAAGTGCCTGCGTTGCGGCATCCCAGATAATCAAATTCGAGAATGCCTAGATATGAACACCCCGACGATCAAACCAGCTACTGCAGCCAAACTAGGAAACAACAAATGGAAAGCCCCAGCTCGAGTATTCGCATTGACTGGTCAAGAGGCACCATAGAACAACGATGTGGTGGAAGGTACACTCCTGATATCTAATCAACTTGCACGAATACTTATATATCCAGGATCATCCCATTCGTTTGTTGCACCGCATTTTTCTAAGAAACTTGATAGACCGTTAGAATCTTTATCATTATGCCTAGAAGTATCTACCCCGATGGGAGTTATTCAGCTAGCAGATAAAGTCCATTCTGCGTGTGATGTGATCATCAGTGGTAACTATTACTCTGCCGATTTAGTAGTGCTTCCAATATTAGAATATGACGTCATCCTAGGAATGGATGTCTAAGCACTACGCACAATTGGATTGTCATTCTAAGATAGATAGGTTTTGCGAACCTAGCAATCCAATTGTGGAATTAATTGGAGACGCTAGAATCAACCTAGCACCTATAATATCAGCTATTAGCTAGTAAGGCAGTTTCCAAAGGGGCGACCGGATTTTTAGCCTTCATCATCAACAAACCCATGAGTAAGTCGGGCATAGAAACTCTACGTGTGGTATTCGAATACCCTGACGTATTTCCCGAAGAATTGACCCCCCTACCACCTAACAGAGAAGTTGAATTCAATATCGAAATCATGCCTGGGAAGGCACCCATTGCAAAGGCACCATACCGAATGGCACCACTAGAGCTACAAGAGTTGGTCTAAATGCAGAAGTTACTCGACGTGGGTTTTTTTACAACCCAGTGTATCACCTTGGGGAGCTCCAGTATTATTTGTCAAAAAGAAGGACGGAACATTGAGGCTTTGCATAGATTACCGTGAACTCAACAGCGTGACAGTTAAAAATAAGTATCCTCTCCCGAGGATAGATGAGTTGTTTGAACAACTCCAGGGAGCTACGGTGTATTCCAAGTTCGATCTTCAATAAGGATACTACCAGTTAAAGATTAGGAATGATGATGTTCCTAAAACTACATTCCAAACTAGATACGGCCACTACGAGTTCGTAGTGATGCCTTTTGGACTCACGAATGCTCCTGCGGCATTTATGGATTTAATGCACAGAGTATTTCAACCATATCTCAACCAATTCGTAGTAATTTTCATCGATGACATACTCGTGTACTCTAAGTTGGAAAAAGATCACGAGAGACATCTTAGACTAGTGTTGGATACACTAAGGTAGCACAAGTTGTACGCCAAGTACAGCAAGTGTGAATTTTGGTTGAGGGAAGTGGCATTTCTAGGCCATATTATTTCCGGAGAAGGGATTGCAGTCGATCCATCTAAGATAGAAACTATTATGGATTGGAAGAGGCCATAAAATGTAACTGAGATCAGAAGTTTTCTTGGACTTGCGGGCTACTGTTGTAAATTCATCAAAAACCTCTCGAAGATAGCGGGACCCCTCACCCGACTAACCCAGAAACAAGTAAAATTTGAATGGACGGATAAATGCGAGTCAAGTTTCCAGGAACTCAAGAAGAGACTTACCACCGCACCTATACTGACACTTCCAGAAGGAACCCAAAGATTTGTCGTATATAGTGACGCTTCAAAGGATGGCCTCGGTGCCGTACTAATGCAGAATGGTAAAGTTATCGCATATGCTTCCAGGCAACTCAAGACACATGATAAGAATTATCCAACGCACGACCTCGAACTTGCTGCAATAGTATTCGCCTTAAAGAAATGGCGACATCATTTATATGGCGTTGAATTCACCGTGTTTACGGATCATAAAAGTCTCAAGTACCTATTTTCTCAAAATGGACTTAATCTCCGACAGCGAAGATGGGTAGAACTTTTAAAAGATTACCATTGTGAAATTCAACACCACCCATGGAAAGCGAATGCCGTGGCCGATGCCCTAAGTAGAAAGGCTAGAGTGGCCCGACTCATGGTTCGAGAATGGCAAAGTCTCAAGGAACTGAGCTACTTGAAACCCATTCATGAAGGTACTCGTTTAAATTGCGCCAACCTCACAGTTAAATCGAAGCTATTGGATGATATTCGATTAGCCCAAGAGAAAGATCCAAAACTTCAAGAGTTTAAGGACAAGATCGCTAAGGGCGAGAAACCCGAGTTTACAATTACCGAGGATGGAATTGTAAGGTTTAAGGGATGATTATTCATACCTTACGATGGGGAGCTCAAAAGATGAATTCTCGAGGAAGCTCATTGCTCGAGATATAGGATACACCCAGGAGGTAACAAGATGTACCGAGACTTGAAGAAACACTTTTGGTGGGTAAACATGAAGAACCAAGTGGCAGAATTTGTCGCGTGATGTCTCACCTGTCAGAGAGTCAAGGCTGAACATCAGCGACCATCAGGACAATTACAACCATTAGAAGTCCCTGAATGGAAATGGGAAAAGATAACCATGGATTTTATCACGGACTTACTGACCACAAGAGGAGGTTATAACACCATTTGGGTGATCGTCGACAGACTGACGAAATCATCACATTTCGTACCAGTTAAAAAGGACAATAGTTTGTAAAAGCTGGCTAGGACCTATATTAGAGAAATCGTTCGAATCCATGGAGTGCCAACAAACATAGTATCAGACAGAGATCCTAGATTCGTATCTCGTTTTTGGAAAGTGTTTCATAAGGAATTAGGAACTTCCTTGAGCGTCAGCACAAGTGCGCATCCCCAGACCGACGGGAAATATGAAAGAACCATTCAAACCCTTGAAGACATGTTACGAGCTTGCGTACTGGACTTTCAAGGAAATTGGGATCACCACCTGCCATTAGCCGAGTTTGCATACAACAACAGTTACCAAGTGACAATCGGAATGGCACCTTATGAAGCTCTGTATGGGAGAAAGTATCGATCCCCGCTCTATTGGGAAATTGATGACCATTGGACGCTGAAGACTCAATGATCAGAACCTTCAGAAATGAGCACAGATTTGGTGAAGGAAGCCGTAGATAAAGTACAACTAATCAAGGATAAGATCCGCACAGCGCAAAGCAGACAGAAGAGTTACATCGATCAACGTCGGAAGGATCTAGAATTTGAAGTAGGAGATCAAGTCTTCCTAAGGTTAACACCACGGAAAGGTTTGATAGTATCAAGAAAAGGAGGAAAGTTAAGTACCCGATATGTAGTACCATTCAAAATCACGGAAAGAATTGGATGACTAGCGTACCGATTGGAACTACCACCCAATCTGTCTGGAATGCACGACGTTTTCCATGTTTCGAGATTAAAGAAGTATCATCCAGACCCAATGCACATTCTTACTTCTGACATTCTGCCGATCAAGGATAACTTGTCTTATGAAGAGAAGCCAATCAAGATCCTCGACCGGCAAGTACGCGAATTGAGGAAGAAGTGAATTCCTTTGGTTAAATTCGTCTGGTCGAATCACAACAGAGAGGAAGATGCGACGTGGGAGGCCGAGGAAGAAATGAAGAAATCTTACCCCGAGTTGTTTAAGTAGGAATTTGGGGACCAAATTCTTTTAAGGAGGGGAGGATGTAAAACCCCATAAATTCGATAACTTGTCACATGTACAATATATTAAATCATGATGTAATTTAATGATAGTTATTTTATGTCATGATATAACCTACATCTATTTTATTTTATTTCACTCTTTAACTTTGTGATTTACTTAATAAACCAAATAATAAAAATTAAAATAGTGTGTTGATTTACCTTTTGGGCTAATTGTCAACACTTAACTACATGTGGACTCACTAATGGACTCAACCCAACTTATTAAAAAACATAAGACTTGAAGTTACACTTCAAAGCCCAACCCAACTAATTAAATCATTTACCATTTTAATTATACTCTTAATTTAACAAAAAAAAAATAATATATGTATATATACATACAAATGGGCAGCCAAGATGGAGTGGAAGAGTGTAGCTCTAAATTCTTCGCTCATCAAATGCAAGACTTGCATGAAACATCGTGACACATGTAACAAGTCTTCTTCACATTTCACTTCTCAGCCCTCCTTATCCCAACTTTAAATACTTACACCTTAACCTAACCACCCTTTACACTTACTACAACCAAAAAAATCTGCATTTGAGAGTCTAAGAGAGAGAGAAGGCCGAACCAAGAAGAAGAAGGAGGAGGAAGGAAAATTTCAACAAGAAATAGGTAATCTCATCCCTTATAACTATTTCCATAATTTCTTATGAAATCCTCCATAATCTAACCTTAATCTTAATACATGCAAACATAATTCTCACTTTGGGGGTGCATGTAGGTCGTTCAAACCATGTAGTAGTAGAGGAGAAGTCGTTTTCCAGCTTTCAAGACCTATAACTGACTAAATCCGACAAGATCAAGGTGGGTGAAAACTCTTTCAAACTATAAAGTAGAAATCTATTCTTTTCTTGTGATGCATGTGCTAAATCTGAATTATTTTAAGATTCTGTTGATATGATCTATGTTAAAATATTCATGTTAAAATTACATGTTATGATTTTGTGTATAACTATGTGAGATTCGTTTTTCTTAAACATAATCTTTAAATATTATAAAAAATATGAAAGTATGTACTAATCTGAAATTCTTGTATAAATGCATGTTTTTAAAGATTAATGTTATGGTTTTAACAACATGCAATATGAATTATCGGACTTAAACGACAACCGATTTGGTAGTCGGGTGCGATTTTGTGATAACTTGGAAGTTATATGTTTTCTTCTATGTGTTGTTGAAACCCTACCAAAATCTGAAATCTTGTGTTATATGATTATGTTATGATATATGGATAATTTATTTGCGTCCAAAACGGGACTTGAAATGAGTAGACGGAGTTTTGGGCATAAATTGTAATTTCTCAAAGTTTGAGGACTAAACTGAAAATTTCGAAAAATACATCATTCTGGACCTTGGACAGTATATATTATACCATATATAGTCTGTCCATAAAGTTTCGAGCGATTCAGAGTTCGATATATAAACTTAATAGTTCGAATCGTAAATTTTAAATAATTTCGGGGCCAAAACGCAAAAATTCCAAACTTCTATACCAGGTCCGAAATTTTCTGGAATTTTCACAAATCTGTAATTCCAGGTTCATCACGAGTCATCTCGTAAAATTTCGTTAAATTCCGAGCTAAATTCTTAGCTCTATATGCCTCGGAACGATTTCCTTAAGTTTTGGGGCAATATCATAATTTCTGGAAATTTTAGTCCCAAAACTGGAAATTTCCGAATTTTCATTTAATCTGGAGTCGAGGAATTATTTTTAGATTCCTCATAAAATTTCATAACCATCCGATTTCGTTTCATACTCCAACGCTTAGGTTTGAACCTAGGGGTAAAAACGTCCTTTCAAACTATTTACGAAACTCTCGTTTCGTTTCATCGAACCTATCCATTTAATATATCTGATCTGAACCCATCAGACCGTTAGTAAATTATTGAGAATAATTTCGAGTTTATATACAAGTCCTATTCCGCATTACCGGCCTCAAATAAAATTATCCATATTCCATACTTAGTCAAAAGACGTTATTAACCTCACTTACCGAACTTTTACGTGATACTTGTGAAACGCGTCAAATTGACAACTATGCTCATCCCAAGACCGACGGGCAATCTGAACGAACCATCCAGACCCTGGAATACATGTTACGAGCTTGCGTTCTGGACTTCCGAGGAAATTGGGATCAACATCTACCATTGGCCGAATTCGCATATAACAACAGTTACCACGCCACAATCGGAATGGCACCATATGAAGCGCTGTACGGAAGGAAGTGCCGATGCCCACTTCATTGGGAAATTGACGATCAATGGACGCCAAAGACACAACGAACGGAACCTTCTGTAATAAAAACAGATTTGGTGAAAGAGGCCATGGACAAGGTACGACTGATCAAGGATAGGATCCGCACCGCTCAGAGTAGACAGAAGAGTTACGCCGATCGTCGTAAAAAGGATTTAGAATTTGAAGTAGGTGATCGAGTCTTCTTAAGACTAACACCACGGAAGGGTTTAATAGTATCAAGGAAGGGAGGAAAACTGATCCCCGATATGTAGGACCATTCAAAATCACCAAAAGGATTGGTCGACTAGCTTACCGGTTAGAGTTACCACCCAATCTAGCGGGAATGCACGACGTTTTCCATGTCTCGAGACTAAAGAAGTATCATCCGGACACGGAGCATGTTCTTACCTCTGACATTCCACCAATCAAAGATGATTTATCTTATGAAGAGAAACCGATAAAGATCCTCGACCGACAGATGCATGAACTGAGAAAGAGGACAATTCCCCTAGTCAAAGTCATCTGGTCTAAGCATAATAGCGAGGAAGACGCTACATGGGAAACTGAAGAAAAAATGAAGAAATTGTACCCCGAATTATTCAAGTAGGAATTTGGGGACCAAATTCTTTTAAGGAGGGGAGGATGTAAAACCCCCTAAACTCGATAGTTTACTACATATATAATTATTAAATCATGATATACTCTAATAACAATTGTTTGTAATCTACATCTAGTTTCATTTTATTTTACTTAGTTATTCATAAATTATTTTATGAATGAGATAATGAATTAATTAAAACTCAAAATAGGAACATGAAATTCCTAATGGGCCATGTGTATCAACACCTACACATATGAACACACTAAAAGGCTCAAGCCCAACTTGATGAAATTCCTAAGGCTTGAAAACACTTCAAAGCCCAACTAACTAATTAAATCACCAACTATTACAATTATAATTATACACTTAAAATAACAAATATATATATATATATATATATATATATATATATAAAATACATATATCTATGTAATGGGGCGGCCATATGGGAAGAAAAAGAGGGGAATCAATTTTTTTTTATAACCTCATGTCCCCCATGCAAGACACCCCTCAACACACCTTAAACATCTTGTCCCTAGTCCTCACTACACATACACTTCCCCAAGCCTCTATTACACACTATAAATTGTAGGTCACAAGTCGTCCAGGTACAAGTCTAGGGAGGTGAATAGACTTGTAGAAACTCTTAAACTCTTTTTCACGAAGAGTGAGTTTCTTCAGCTGATAGGTAAACAAATGACTTGGAGTCATTTGTTCTTTAATATATGCGGAAGTCAGCTGATAACTAATAGAAAGAAACTAATGAAACACTTAACAATGAATGCAGCAGTTAAAGTATGATGCAATATAACAGTAAAGAACGCAGGCAATTATAGTGGTCTCAGAGGTGGGGTAATCCTCTACTAATCCACTTTTCTCCAAACCAGTTGGTGATGAATTCACTATAATTCTCAACCAGTGATAAATATTACAGTGATTCAAACAAAACCACAACAGCTTCCAACCAATGGAAATCCGTGTCGTTGTACCACACTTGACTGCCTTGCACCTATTGATCCTCGATCCTTGGATGCCTTTACAGTCTCTTAACTTCAACCAGTGAAGTACCCCGAACTCAGGATTATAGACAAGAGTTTTTGTCTTCTCCAACTAAGAACTTCTTTAAGTATGAACTTTTAGAACCGCTCTTTTCTCGATGCCGTATTTTGCTTTTTGATAGCTTGAATGCTTTGATCGCTTGAAAGTATGTTAGCACCGGTTATCGTAAATTATTGTTGTATGCACAACTTCAAATCTTCGGAAATATATAGGTCACGATCTCTGAGCTTTTCCTTATAGCCGTTGGAAATCTTTTGAACAAATCCGTCCGTTGGAGATGTAGACTTCATTATTTTCTTTCTGAACATTGCAAGGCTGGATTCCCATATTTTAATCTATCTTCTGACTGTTGTGAAGACTCTGCATGTGATGCGCTGAATCTTTTGAATATAAAACGATTAAAGTCTTCAAGGTGGGTCTGGATGATTTATTTAAATCATATCTCTTGCGGGAATCCCTCCAATTTGTCTCTTCACGTTGCATGTGACTTTCCGTAATACTTGACTTTTCAACGCATGCTGACGTGGACTTGGAGTACTTGGCTGATCTCGACTAGGCTGATGAGCAGTTAACATCTCTGTAGTCTGCACCTCTCTGATGTTCACTGTATATGACTTGACTGATCAGGTGACTTGTCTGAGGTACCTTGGATGCAGTCTGGTCAAACATCCCTGATAATTTTTGTTGACCATAACTATTCTGACTTGACTGCTTGACTTGATATCCGCCTACGGGGACAGGATTATAATATTACAACTACACAATGATTATTGTTTATAAAATTTCGACGTAATTGTAATTGTTCTCATTTTTTTATAATTGATATAATCATGCATCACTTAAAAATTTTTCAAAGGAAAGAGCCACACTCGCACACAATCACCCACTCACTGAGACCTTTTGTCTCACCCCACCGTTTTCCCTTTTAAACCAGAGAATGAGCAAACAGCAGAGGACGGAGAAGGCTTCGTGGAAGATGCCGAATAGAAGATTACCTTCAAGATTTAAGAATTCTGTTCTTATAATTTCTGTTGTTATCCCAACTTGTAATAGTTAACTCTGCTTTGTACTTAACTCGTTTGGTACTTTTCCGCTGCAAACTTTGAACAAGTGTAATTTTGATTATCAGCTTTGTCACAATGAATCTTAGAGCATCGGGCTAAGATTGTTGTTTTGAAATATTATCCAATCATTATTTTGATTCCGCTATTTATTGTCGCATTTTAATTGATTGATCGACCGATGCGTCGCGCCCTCGTCCTTCCCGATGTTGGGGGCGTGACACAATCTATACCGGATATAATCACTGGAAAATCTTTAATCTCCCGGTTCCCCACAATTCTATCCCCGCTAAGTAGATTCACAATGAAGGGATCACAAGCAGTCATACAAGTTATATTCAAACGGCGTACACACTCCAAGGAAATGAAAGAATGGGTAGCACTCTAATCCAAAAGTACACGAACTGGATGAGATAAAATATGAATGGTACCTGAGGCCACCACTGCATCGGGTTCGTCTATTCAACGCATCTCGTACACTCGTGGTTGTACCGAATCGATGCTAGAGTTTCCCCCTCTGGCATTCTGACCCCGTCCTCGGCCCCTCCGTAATTCTGTTGAGACTGACCAAAAGATTGCCGCTGATCAAGTGGCACTGGGGCAGAAGCCCGAGTGTCCAAAGTCTGATTTGGTTTGGAACAATAAGCCGCCCTATGTCCCATCTGCCCGTAAGCGCGACACTTAAATGGTGGGAAATTGCATTCCAAATTAACGTGGCCTGGACGACCACAATTATAGCAAGTCACCGTGCGAGCTGAGGTGCCCGGAGAGGAACGGAAACCTCTCTTCCCTTTTTGTAGAACGTGCCGACTGTCCGGCGGTGTGCTTAGGCGTCTGTGACCTATGGAAGTAGCCACTCTTAGACCCAGAGAAATTTCCCGCAATCTTCTGCTTCTTCGATTCTTCAGTGGTATCGTTGTCGGGGCTTAACATGTCATGGGCTAAAGCTCTATCTTGATATTTCTTCAACGTGGTACAAGCAAATCCGACCATGTACCTACGTAAGTCCATATTCATCTGCATTTCAAAATAGCGGATCTTATCTCACTCGTTTCGCCCTTGATCCTTCACGTGGATCAATTGTTGGTTGTACTCCACGATTGCCTGCGAAACGGGAATATTCTGCGGTTAAGCCTCGAAAAAAGCTCGAATTCGGCCTTCTCACACCGGCCAAGGACAAAACTCGGCCTCCAAAAGTTCTTTAAACTCATCCCACGTAGCAACACGATCTTGTGGTTTGATGACTTTCCACCACGTAGCAGCCTCCTTGGTGAGGAAATACTGAGCAATCGGTACTTTCCTCACTTCGGGACAATCAACTGCTTCAAAAATTTTCTCCAACTCCGCTAGCCAATCTTCCCAACCTAACGGTTCTGTGGCACCGCCAAACTATGGAGGGTGCATACGGATTACATTTTGAAGCAAGGCATCCGCGTTCGGGTTCGGATTATTCAGCTGAACGGTTTGGGCTAAAATGGTCATCTGGTTAGCCACTTGTTGAAGTACATTCACAACTCCAATGTCTGCGCTATTCCCCTGGCCAGTCGACTGGTCGTGCTGACTTTCGGTGTCAGGATGCACCGAGTTAGATAGGCTAGGGTTGGTCGATCTTACAACGGAACAGATGGAAGAAGCTGCGCCACGTCCTCGTCCATGTCCACGGCCACGACCACGGCCTCATCCCCTACCAGCTGACATGCTAATAAACACACAAGGCACGTAAGTACAATTCAATCGCACATCACCGAAGTGACCCATTCTCAAAATACCAAAGCAGAAGCAAAACGATAAAGGGAACGTCAGAAGAGTAAGAAGTCTTACAAGTACCGGTCGCACTGTGATGATGGAAAAGTAGTGATACTGTAGACAAATGATGACTTAATCGACCCAAAAGACCGACAGCCTAGGTATCCATATACCTAAGCTCTGATACCATATTTTGTAACACCCCCAAGTTATTCAGGGTATTTTACAGCACCATGATCCCCTTCGTGGGACCCACAAGGCTAATCATACACGGAACTATAAGACTTTGACCGAGAAGGTCCAAATACAACAAAATGAAAGATAATACAAAGGGTATTCAACCATATCCAATGTATTTAAATACATCCCAACACAAAATCAATACCTCGGCAACACAGGCCGGAACATCAAGGAAACTGAAAAACAATACTCAAGTATTCAATAACCATTCTAGTACAACAACACTGAATAGAGGAACATAAAACATAACCAGAAACAGACACAGTATCACGCTTGTCCATCATCTTCATGCCGACCCGATACCTGCCTGTCCTCTCTCCTGGAACCTGAAATACATAAAAAGTATTACCCCCATAAAGGGGTTAGCCGTCGAATAGCTAGTGCAAGTATATCAAGTATGAAATACAATACTCCCCGACAATAAAGTAAAAGTAACCGTCAATTCATCAATTCAATATTAGTATTCCGGAATAACTAAATATCATATCATCACATCAATACATACATGATCAACCTACGGAACCCTCAGAGGACTCGTCGGTCTATCCCAGAGTGGTTAACACATATGATCCATGGAATCGCACCAGAGGCTACGAAACCCTTAGAGGACCCATCGGCCCATCCCATAGTGGATATAAATAAACATGCCATTCATATATCTTACTTTCAAAGTCGAGAATGCACAATCATAAATATATACTTGCCCTTGAGACATCGGAAAAACGAACGGAAAAGAGTATGAGTTCAGTAGGTCTAAAAATGCACTCCCGGTACCTAAATGATTCATAAGGGATATGATAGTCAATAATCCATACTCATAATTCACGAAGAAACTCCCGAAACCCGTCTACGATTCACGAAGAATACAAGGGTAAATAACTATAGGTTGGAAAATCACCCAAACCCTCACACGTCCGAACACGGCACAATCCAATCCATAAAATCGTAGGAAAAGCATGTATACGGGGTAGATAGATCATAATCTCAAGATTCTCAAGCATCAAATCGGATAAATTGAACGAATCTAAGAAAAACCCCAAAATTCCCAAAAATAGGGTTTTAAGGATTTTTACCTTGATTTGGACAATAGAATGGATTAGATGTTGTTAAATCCTTGTTCTCCAGCCAAATATGTTTATATCTGAAGAAAGATCGCCTTCAAACTCTCCAAATCGCCGAAACCTGCTGCTCTTGATCGGTATAATGAGAAGAATGGGAAAAATGACGAAATGGAAGTCAACTCTCCAATATATACTTGCCCTGTCTAGTACACGCTACGCCTCCAATATTAGCGTGCGCTAGCGAGGTAACCGGGTAGTCCGGTGGCTTCTGTCGGCCCCGATAGCATTCGCTAATCGCCTTCCTTTAGCGTGTGCTAGCCGAAAATGGTGTCCAGAAATCGGAGTCTAGAACCTATTGTCTTCTGCCCTGCTCAAGTCTTAGGGTGCGCTACCGTGATAGCATAGCATGCGCTACGCTGCCCTCATAGCGTGCGCTAGCCGAGACCTAGCGTACGTTACCTGATAGTCCAGAAAACCTGACAACTTTACTGCCTCTGCCGACTCAGCCCGTTAGCGTGTGCTACGGAAGTATTAGCACGCGCTACTACCCATGAATAGCGTGCGCTAGCTAACTCCTAGTGTGTGCTAATTTGTAGTCCAGAGAGCAGAATAAGTTACTAGTTCCGACCTGACTGGTCCCATAGCGTGCGCTACGGCTCAAAGCTAGCGTGCGCTACTCAAGGAGAATTAGCATGCGTTAGCCTAGGCCTAGCGTGCATTATATCTCTAACCCAGAACACTTCCACAAGGTCCAAACAACACGATCAAGATCCAAACATGGTACGAAACTCTTCAACAATATCGACAACAACATAAAGGGTTCAAAGAGCGACAAAATAGGAAGAACGGCAAAGTCAAACAGTCAATAAAAGTACGGGTATTACAGTATGTAATACTTGGCAGTAATTTTTTATTTTTGTGTTGTTATATCGTATATATTTATTTTAGAACTATATATTTTGTTGGATTGATGTTTGTTCATACTCATTTTTGTGTTTTGTAAGTGAACATTTTGGAAATTGGAAAATTTTAACACAGACTAGTTATGCCATAATGTAAAACCCCCTAAACTCGATAGTTTACTACATGTATAATTATTAAATCATGATATACTCTAATAACAATTGATTGTAATCTACATCTAGTTTCATTTTATTTTACTTATTTATTCATAAATTATTTTATGAATGAGATAATGAATTAATTAAAACTCGAAATAGGAACATTAAATTTCTAATGGGCCATGTGTATCAACACCTACACATATGAACACACTAAAAGGCTCAAGCCCAACTTGATGAAATTCCTAAGGCTGGAAAACACTTCAAAGCCCAACTAACTAATTAAATCACCAACTATTACAATTATAATTATACACTTAAAATAACAATATATATATATATATATATATATATATATATATATATATATGTAATGGGGCGGCCATATGGGAAGAAAAAGAGGGGAATCAATTTTTTTTTTATAACCTCATGTCCCCCATGCAAGACACCCCTCAACACACCTTAAACATCTTGTCCCTAGTCCTCACTACACATACACTTTCCCAAGCCTCTATTACACACTATAAATATGATCATCCACCCCCCTAGCTACATTTTACACCTCCTACACACACAAAAAAAATCTACATTTGAGAGAGAAAGAGAGAGAGGGACGAATCTAGAGGAAGAAAAGAAGAAGGAAGAAGAGAAGTTTAACAAGGCATAGGTAATTTTTTTCCTACAACATTCTTTTATATGTATAACTATTGAAAACCCTCTCATCTAACTTTAAACCTAACATGCAATCAAAAAATAATAATCCATAGTGTGTTGATGCATGGGCTGAAATGTAGAGGAGGAGGAAGAGAGGTCCTTTTCGACTCACAAGAACTAAAGTGAGTGGAAATTCTTCAAAATTTTGAAAACAAAAATCAATTATTTCTTGTTTATGATGATGCATGTGAGATCTGAAAATTTTGAAATATATTCTTGAGTTGCATGTCAAATTTTGCATGTTGAAATTATACTACAAGTTTTTGTTAATATTTCTATATAAATATTTGTATTTCTTGATTTTTAATTATGAATATTATGAGAAATTATGATGCATGTACAAATCTGGAAATTTCTGAGTATATACATGTTTTGAATATTCATATTATGTTTATAACATCATGCAAATTGATTTGACAATTTTAGTCGACAACCGATTCGATAGTCAGATTCTAATTTCGTGAAAAATTGAAATCTTTATACCTACCTTGCACTTTCTCGCGACTTTGTCTTAAATCTAGAATTTGAGTGTCATATGACTATGTTGTAATATGTGATAATATACTTGTGGCCGTAAGTAAGAATTTAATCGAGTAAACGGAAAATTGGGCACAAAATGCAATTTTAGGTAGTTTGGAGAATAAATTGAAAATTTACAAAAATATGTATTCTGGACCTTGTACCACATATATTTCTTCATATATAAGCTGTCCTTAAAGTTTCGTACACTTCGGACTTTGATATCTATACTTATAAACCAAAATTGTAATTTGAAACACTTTTGGGGTCAAAACGCAAGAAAATTAGAATTCTGGACCAAGTCCGAAATTTTCTAGAATTTTTCACAAATCTATCATTCCAGACCTATTACGAGTCACCTCGTAAAATTTCATCAAAATCCGAGCTAATTTCATCACATTATAAGCCCCGGAATAATTTTCCTAAGTTTTGGGGCAAAACCGTAAATTCTGGAAAATTCAGTCTCGAAACTGAAAATTTCGAAATTTCCTTAAATCTGGAGTTGTGGGAATATTTTTGACATTCTCACAAATCTTCACAACCATCCGAATCCGATCCTTACTCTAAAAACTAAAACTCGAACCCAAGGGCAAAAGCGTCCATTCAACCTATTCCAAAGATTTCTCGTTATCGTCGAACCTGCCCATATTATATAAATACCTGATCTAAACTCCTCAGACTGTTAATAAGATTATTCAGATTATTTCTCAGATTTATTATGAATTTTTTTTCTTTCGAGCAAATCGGGCCACAATTATAAATAATACATATTTCGTACTTAGTCAAAAAGACGCTATTAACCTGACTAACCGAACACATACTTGATACTCATGACATGCGTCTGACTACTGACTGTAACTGTCTGGGAACTAAGTGCTATACAAACAAAGTGCCATGGACGGGTCCGCCTCTAACTCTACCGGGGCAAAGTGCCACGTCGACGGACGGGGGCCACCTCTTGATCCCATACGAACCAGAGAGCCAACCTAAAATCCGGGGCCACCTCTTGAACTGTATGAGCCACCTCTAGAGTCCCTAATCGTATCAGGGACGGTTAGACCAAGTCTTGGATCGAGCAGCGAGGCTGCGGTTCATGAACGAGGCTACCGTTGTTTCCTATTCCCATAACCGAGGAACGGAGTGTTCCGAGGGACCTGGGTCGTAGACTTGGGGTATAATCACGATTATGGTGTGATCTGGGTTTTGACCCACAGCTAAGGACATACCGAGCCCAGATAAGAGATAAGGAAGCACACGCTAAGTGTGAAAAGAGCGAAGGCTCTACTTGGGGCGACGGTCCAAATCTTGGGGCGACGGCCTATCTTGCTAGGAGTAATAAGGAGAGCCTAGAATCTAAAGTCCATATCGGCAGGATTCGAAGCTAGCTTGACTGATTGACCAACTGCTTGACTTGACATCCGTCCACGGGGACAGGATTATAATATCGCACCTGTAAGTGTTTATTGTGTTCATAAAAATTATAATGATTCTTGCAAACGATTCCAATTTCATATACTTTATAAAACCATGCATCAATCAAAATATTTTCAAAGAAAAGTAAGCCACACTCGCACACGATCACCCACTCACTGAGACCCTTTGTCTCACCCCACCGTTTTCCATTTTAAACCAGAGGATGAGAATCCGGCCGAAGACGAGGGGACTTTTGAAGAGACCGAGTAGAAGACCTTCGAGACATAGAATTGTGTATAATTCCACCTTGTGATAGATTAGTTATGTTTCGTATTTGGTACTTTTGAAATTCTGGAAAGAATTTCTGCTGTAATGTTCTGATCTTTGTAATTTCATTACCAACTTTTATTTCAACGTATCTTAAAACATCGGGTTAAGATCGTTGTTGAATTTTGTTGATCGTTATTCTAGCTTCCGCAATGTCTTTACTGCACTCTTATTGATTGATCGACATGTATCGTCGCGCCCTCGTCCTGCCCGATGTTGGGGGCGTGACAGAAGTGGTATCGGAGCTCGCTTTGTAAGAAGGACACTTACATCGAGCTTTTCCAGGATAAGATTCTTCGGACTTAGATGAGGATTCCACCTAGGACGAAGTAAACCATAGGGTTAAGACCTAAAGTAGATTCCTCGAGTCAACTTCCAATAAATTCTCTTTCGACTTGTCGCAATTCACTTGGAAAATGTATAGTCATATTTAACAGTTTCTAAGTCATCAGCTAAACAAGCTATGCTTAGTCTTTTCAGAATCGGATACTTAATTAAGTATTCGTAGCATTTCCCGATTGAGTAAATTCCTCTATTGAACTCTTGAAACGGATATAGTATATGTTACTTATCGGTTTATCTAAAATTCATTAAACCTCCTTACTATTCTAAAATAAGGTATTAATCGCTAATGTCACATAAGCATACTTGTTGAATCATTAAGATCACTACCTTGATGATTATTCATGCTTAATAGAGTTTACATTGAACATTAGATTTTTACGAAATACTGACTTAGACCTTGGTCTGGTAGGTATGGATTCCGAAATGGATATGATCATTGAGCTCACGCGTTTAACGGAGAAGTTCCAGCTCTTAGAAGAGCAGGCTACCTACTGGAGAGAGAGCTGGGCGGACCAGTTTCGAGCAAAGCTTAAGGACCAGGATCGGATTGAGCGACTCGAGCAGCAGATTCATACCTTGACAGGAGAGCTGGATAGGACCAGGCAGGAGGCGAACTCGTATCGAGGGCATAGACAGGAGGCGTTCCAGGCACTAGAGTCTCGACGTGAGGAATGCAGGAGTCTAGAGCTGGCACTACATCAGCGGGATACACATGTAGAGAGACAAGAGGCCGCCATCAGGAGCCTCCAGCATGTTCGATCTCAGTTGAGCTCCCGAGTTGAGACACTGGAGTGTACCCTAGCCGCAGAGCACCTTCAGGACAGAGAGTTATTGGATGCGATACGTGCTCGAGTGATAAAGTTAGTGGAGCTTATCCCAGGGATCGAGGTTATAACCCCAGGAGAGAGGATTGATGCATCCTCTAGCTCTGAAGATGAGGACCCTGAGGAAGACCCGATGGAGCCAGGAGAAGACTGAGAGTGATACCGCTATGTTCCTACTTTGATGTTTAACTATTATGATGACGTTATGATGTACTTATGTTTGTTCTTTGGTATTTGAACGATGGTTAAGTTGGACAACTTACTAACTATCCCTATCAAAAAAACTATAATTTTCGCATGTCAAATCAAACCATTAGGATGCATTAATGATGTGTTATTCGTATTACGTTATAATGAGATTTAAAATAACGTTTGCATGATTGACTTCTCTATGCTTACAACTCGAAATAAACTAATTATAATAACCGTTAATGGCGATAGATGGCCGACCGACGTGGACGTGGGAGACCCTGTGCTCAACATAACAACAATGAGGAACAACATGGAGGTAACGGAAATCCATTCCAAGGGGACAATAACACTGCCTAAGCAATCACCCAACTGGTGACCTTTCTACAACAGCATATTGCACCAAACCCGAATGCACCCGAAACACATGACCGGGCCTTAGAAAGGTTTCTCCGATTCAAACCCCCTACATTTCTTGGGGAGCCGGACGACGCGATTTCCGAACACTGGTTAGAGAGGATAGAGAGTATGTTTGCAACCCTACAGTACTCGGAAGAGCAGAAGCTGGCACTCGCAACTTTTCGATTGGAGTCTGCGGCTCACGACTGGTGGAAGATTACCAATGGAAAATGGACAAGAGAGGCCACTGACCGGACATGGGAGAACTTCGTTAAAGCTTTCCGTGATCAATACATTTCCCAAGCTGCTCGTGAGGCTCGCCGTGATGAATTTTATCATCTTAAGCAAGGGGCAATGACCGTCGCCCATTACGAGTCTCAATTCAATCGACTCTCAAAATACGCACCGGTACTGGTGAGCACCGAGGAGGACAGACTGTACAAGTTTACGCGCGGGTTGAGATTTACACTTCAACAAAGCTTGCTGCCAGTAAGGATGACGACGATGACAGAAGCTGTCGAGGCTTCCAGCCGAATTGAAAGCGGGATGACCTGACTGGGTCAGGCAAAGGAGCGCACCGTTAGGAAGTCAAAGATACCCGTGCCAAACTCATCATCCAGGCCACCCCAAAAATTCCAACGCAAGACTTCAGGACAGAACACCGGAAAGAAGCCTGTAAACAACCTACCGCCCTGTCCTCACTGCAATAAGATGGGGCATAAACCCGAGGACTGTTGGAAGAAACAGGGGAGGTGTCTGCGCTGTGGGGATAATTAGCATCAGATTAGGGAATGCCCGAAGTGGGAAGCGCCGAACAACAATCAACAAAAAAACGCGGCTAAGAAGGACGATCGCAAGGGCAAGGGAAAAGCGCTAGCAAGAGTTTTTACCTTAGCTGGACAAGAAGCTCCTAATGCAACAGACGTGGTGGAAGGTACATTCCTTGTGTCAAACCACTCTGCTCATGCATTATTAGATCCAGGATCATCACATTCTTTTGTTGCACCCCATTACGCACAAAAACTGAATGTATGTATGGAATCATTGCCTGTAAGCTTAGTGGTGTCCACACCTATGGGTGCAAGCCAGGAAACAGATTCGTTATTTAGGAATTGCGAAGTTGTAGTTGAGGGTCAATGTTTTCCTGTTGACCTAATTCTTCTTCCCATACTTGAGTATGACCTCATACTTGGTATGGATTGGCTATCTAAGAACTATGCACAACTTGATTGCCATTCTAAAATTGTTCGATTCTGCAAACCCGATCACCCTGTAGTTGAACTACATGGAAATGCTAGAATTAACTCGGCCCTGATTATATCAGCCACGAAGGCGAGGAAGGCCATTTCGAAGGGAGCAACGGGATATCTAGCTTTTGTCATGGAAAAACCCCAAGAGCACAACTGAGATCGAAGCAATACTAGTAATATCAGAATACCCTGATGTTTTTCCCACGGAACTCACTTCTCTACCTCCAGATAGGGAAGTTGAATTTAATATAGATATATTGCCAGGAAAGGCACCGGTGGCTAGAACGCCATATCGAATGGCTCCACTAGAACTGCAAGAACTGAAGGTTCAATTGCAGAAATTACTAGAAGTTGGATTTATCCGACCAAGCATATCCCCTTGGGGAGCGCCAGTACTATTCGTAAAGAAGAAGGATGGCACGCTAATATTATGTATCGATTACCGTGAACTTAACAACATTACTGTTAAGAACAAGTATCCACTTCCCAGGATCGACAAACTATTTGATCAGCTACACGGTGCAACGGTTTACTCGAAGTTCGATCTCCAACAAGGATATTATCAGTTGAAGATCAAAGAGAATGACATACCAAAGACTGCCTTTTAAACTAGGTATGGTCATTATGAATTCGTGGTAATGCCTTTTGGATTGACCAACGCACCAGCTGTATTTATGGATTTAATGCACCGCGTGTTCCAACCATATTTGGATCAATTCGTAGTAATATTTATCGACGACATACTCGTTTATTCCAAGTCGGATCAAGAACACGAAACTCACCTAAGGTTGGTGCTAGAGACGCTAAGGGAGCATAAATTGTGCGCCAAATTCAGCAAGTGTGAATTCTGGTTAAGAGAAGTGGCGTTTCTAGGACACGTCATATCAGGAGAAGGAATTGCAGTAGATCCATCAAAGGTGGAGAATATTCTGGACTGGAAGAGACCAGAAACAGTCACGGAGATTCGAAGCTTTCTTGGACAATCCAAGACATGCGTTATGTGCGCCAATTTTTCATTGAAGCCGGACTTATTTAAGGAAATCCAAGAAGATCAGACTCAAGACGAGAAGTTATGTAAACTTATGGAAAAGGTCGCACAAGGCGAAAAAACCTGAGTTCAGCTTGTCTGTTGATGGGATACTAAGATTCAAGAACCGTATATGTTCCCGACAATGTCGATCTCAAGAAGAAAATTTTAGCATAAGCTCACTGCTCCCGATATACAATTCATCCGGGAGGAAATAAAATGTAGAAGGTGTTGGGATTCCGAAAATAAAACGAAATACGCAGCGGAAAAAATATGAATCCCAAACAGGATCGATCAAGTAACATATATACGAAAAAAAAAATACAAAGATAAAGTTTCATACCCTTGAAGCCTTTGAAATAAATCTTCGTAAAGTGTAGACGATGATCACGATCCCGTCCCGAACACGAAATCCCTTAGTTCCAAGCACCGAAAATTCGAAGCCTCTACTTCACACGCGTCGGAAGTTGCCCGGAAAAATCTACAGCACTCCGTTCTATGAAGAACACAGCTAGGAAGTATTGTAGGAATTTTTTCTCTCTTAATTGTTCTTACTTCTTTTCACCTCAAAGATGAACAAAATGAAGAAGGAAAATTTTTCTCTCTCTCCTCACTTAAAACTCTCGGCCAGCAGCTCACAACTTTCCAAGAAGTTCTCTCTTTTGCAAGTGTGTGTGTGTTGTAGTTGTTATAATGTGTTGTTAATATATTATCTCAAACATATAATACAAATCATATAATTGAGATAAAATGTCAACACATAATAACAAAAATACAACTAACACATACACATGCATGGAAATGATTCCATGTGATGTGGGGAGAGGGAGGGTGGCCCATGGTGGAAGTTTCCTAGAAAACGAGCCGAGTCACTCGGCTCGTGTACCGGACATTCGTCAAACAACTCTGTTAAATACACTCCGTTAAATCACCAATGTATTTATATTAATTAATTAATCTAATTAATTAATAATATCAAATACAAATATATTTCTCTAAGAAATATAATTTATGAATTAAATTAATCACCCGGTAACTTAATTTTAATTCATAAGACCGCTATTTTGATTTATCTAATAAATCATAATTACATATCCAATATCTAATATTTATAGAGAGATAACAAATTCACATTTATCCGTCAACGCTCCTGATGCGCGACTCCGTAGGTCCGTCTCAGCCGGCATTCGGAGGAACCAATGAGTGCGGCAAGACTTAGCCACTTAGCGGGCCGCATCAGTAAACCCCGACCGAGAACGAATGAAGGGATCATTCCGTAACCATTATGTCGTGAATACTATATACGTATAAACCCTTTATCGATGTCCGGTCAAGTCTTCGTGTCACGAAAGTCAAACCCTACTATTGACTAGACTCTATACATGTGTTAATGTAAATCAAGACCGACTGATTAATAGTGTATCTAATACGACTATATCGTAATGCTTTGCCAAAGACTCATGATCTTATTTGCCATTAACCGTATAGGACATACCCGCTCACTAACAGAGATAAAATCCTTTCTTGGCATACAAGAAAGATCGCTACCGCCCGTATAGTCCGCACTTCGAGGTCGACTCGGAATTAAGCAAATGAGTCTAACTACTCTAATGACAAACTAAACGTCACAGCACATCTTCTCTGAATCCTCAAGTCAAAGGTCCACATACACTATCACAACCTTTTGATTCGTCATCGACTCTTCGAGAGTGAATACCGTGATGAATCGAGTATGAGTCGTGTTCGAGTATCTGTCCCACCAATATACTTTATAACTATGCTATCAAGACGTGCACACGTCCTAGCATCGATTATACAAGTCTTATTAAAACTTAATGCCCATTTAAGTTTATTGACTTATGACGATTTTCGTAAATAAACTTTAAACACTTCCAGTGCATTTTCTCTTATCCCATAACGAGAATGGAATGTTCAGTTTATTTACATGGACTTCACTTCAATGTTTACCAAGTCAAGAATGCAATTGAAATACAATAAACAGTGAATGAATCGAATTGGCTTTTTATTATTTATTCCATAATTACAAGTACAATGCCCCTACTCTCTCATCCCCTGAGTGGCATTCGAGGGCATATTCCTAACAATCTCCCACTTGCACTCAATGCCACACATCATGATATCCAATACCCATGTTCTTCAGATGTCTTTCCAAGACGGCCTGAGATAATGGCTTAGTCAGCGGGTCAGAGACATTGTCTTCTGAGTCTACTCTTTCCAATGAAATATATCCTTTTTCCACCATCTCTCGAACGATGTGGTACTTTCTCTCTATATGCTTGGTGTTGTGGTGAGCCCTCGGCTCCTTGGCTTGGGCGACAGCTCCATCATTATCACAGAATAGTGATATAGGCAACTCTGCGTTAGGCACCACTTGAAGTTCTTGTATAAACTTCTGCATCCAAAATGCTTCTTTGCTAGCCTCCGAGGCAGCTTGATACTCTGCTTGGCAGGTGGAATCTGCAGTAGCGGTTTGCTTGGAGCTTCTCCAAGATACTGCTCCTCCATTTAGAGTAAATAAATACCCAGATGTCGACTTAGAGTCGTCATTGTCTCCTTGAAAATCAGAATCGGTGAATCCAATCACCTTCAGTTCTCCACCACCATAAGTAAGAACTAAATCTCTAGTTCTTCTTAAGTACTTCAGAATGTTCTTTACGGCAGTCCAATGTTCCCTTCCCGGGTTTGCTTGAAATCAACTTACCATACTCACAGCGTAGGCTAAGTGTGGTCTCGTACACAACATAGCGTACATGAGGCTACCCACTGCCGAGGCATAAGGTACCTTACTCATCTCTCTCTTGTCTTCCTCACTTTGAGGACACATTTTCGTGGTGAGATGAATTCCATGTCGTATGGGAAGGAACCCTCTTTTAGATTCATCCATCTTGAATCTTCTTAGGATTTTATCGATATAAAGGGCTTGGGAAAGTCCTATCATTCTTCGCGGTCTATCTCTGTAAAGACGGATCCCTAGAATATAGGAAGCTTCTCCCAAGTCTTTCATGGAGAACGTTTTAGAAAGCCAAGCTTTCACAGTGCTGAGCATTGCTATGTTATTTCCTATAAGTAGAATATCATCTACATATAGTACTAAGAACGCAATGTTGCTCCCACTGATCTTTTTGTAAGCACACGGTTCCTCCTCATTTCGTTCAAGTCAAAGTCCTTAATCGCTTCCAAATCGAAGGTTCCAACTCCGAGAAGCTTGCTTGAGACCATAAATGGCTCGTTGCGGCTTACACACTTTATGAATATTAGCTTTGGACACAAAACCTTTAGGCTCCATATAGATTTCCTCCTCGAGGTATCCATTTAAAAGCCGTTTTGACATCCATTTGCCATATTTCATAATCATAATAGGCAAGCGACAATGGCAAGCATCATGCGAATCGACTTTATCATAGCTACGGGCGAGAAGGTATCATGATAATCGATTCCTTCCCTTTGGGTATAACCCTTTGCCACAAGCCTGGCCTTATAGGCATCAACCTTGCCATCCCCATCAGACTTTTTCTTATAGATCCATTTATTTCCAATAGTTCTCATGCCAGTTGGAAGATCTACTAGAGTCCAGACCTGATTGGTATGCATCGAGTCTATCTCAGCTTCCATTGCTTCTTGCCATTTATCAGAGTCTACATCCACTATCGCTTGGTCATAGGTGACAGGGTCGTTTTCACTGCTATCAGGTGTGTCGTGGAGACCCAGTTCCTCAGCATGTGTATAGCCATACCTCTCAGGTAAGTGAGATACCCTATCAGACCTTCGAAGTGGAGGTTGTGTTACAATAGGTTTGGTTCTTGATCCCTGATCAGATGTCTCCTTAGGAGTTTCATTATGCTCTTCCAAAGAGATATTTCTACCCGAGCCACCTTCCTGAATGAATTCATCCTCAAGGAAGTGCGCTTGTAATGCCACAACGACCCTATGGTCTTCTGGCATGTAGAATACATAACCCATCGAGTCCTCTGGGTATCCTATGAAACGTCCTTTTATGGACCTCGCTTCCAGTTTGTCCACCTTAGCCTTTTTGACATAGGCTGGACATTCCCAAATCCTTATGTGATTAACGCTTGGTTTCTTACCCTTCCACATCTCATGCGGAGTGATAGGAACAGATTTGGAAGGACATCTATTTAGGATATAGGCAGCGGTTAGTAAGGCATACCCCCACAGTTAAATAGGTAAATCAGTGTAATTTAACATGGAGCGAACCATGTCCAACAAAGTCCGATTTCTCCTTTCTGAAACACCATTTAACTGTGGGGTTCCTGGAGGCGTGAATTGTGAAACTATTCCATGTTCCTTAAGGAACTCATCAAACTCAGTGCTCATATATTCGCTACCTCGGTCCGACCGAAGTGCTTTGATATGACATCCAGTTTGTTTTTCAACTAGGGCCTTAAATTCTTTGAATTTAGCAAAGGCTTCAGATTTATGTTTCATTAAGTACACAATCCCATACCTAGTATGATCATCTGTGAACGTTATGAAATATTGATATCCGTCTCGGGCTACTTCTAAAGCACCACAAACATCGGTATGCACCAATCCAAGTTTATCGGCAGCCTTTCAAAAGTCCCTGTGAAGGGGAACTTAGTAATTTTGCCTCTAAGGCAAGATTCACAAGTTGGATAGGGTTCTACACCCAATGGACTTAAAAGTCCATCTTTTTCCATTTTCGAACCTTGGTCGACCAACATGACCAAGTCTAAGGTGCCATTTAAGAGCTTGATTAGTATCTTGCCTACCACGTTTCCTAGTTATAGTGTTCACTCTTTGTTTTATTTTGCATGTTCGGATGATATAAACCATTCAACAATGTAGTGCTCCAACCAATTTATTTCGAAAATAAATTTTACAAGCGCCATTGCCAATGAAGAAACAAAATCCTTTCCGGTCCAAGACTGAATGGATACAATGTTTTTATGCCCCTTGGGCAAAACAAGTACTTCATCTAATGTCAAAATAAAACCGATTCTAAACCCGAGTATTGATCCAATATCGGTTGCCTCGACACTTTGTCCGCTTCCAACAGGTGATCATTATTTCCCGACTTCAAGTTTTCTACTGCTCCAGATCCTGATTCATAATACAAATGTGAGAAGTGGCACCTGAATCCAGAATCCATGAAGCATAATATACAGTAGCGGAACAATTAGTTTCAAAAACAAAAAGTTCCGTACCTGATGCGCCATTAATCTTGGGACAAGTCCTTCGCCAGTGGCCCAGCTAACCGCATTCAAGGCATTTGTCCGTAGGTTTTGGACCGCCTACCTTTTGAACCTTTCGGCCTTGCCCTTTCCTTTTTGCACCCCTTTCTTGGGTTTGTACTGCTCGTAGGTCTTTTCTTCTTGTTCTTGGACCTCTTAGGCCCAGAAGAAATCATAAGAGCAGCCTCTCTCGGTTTAGTCTTCATGTTAGGCTGCGCCGTCACGGTTTATTCATTAGCCCACTAATGTGCATGTAATTTCATTACAGTTGAAATTCATTACAAACTGCGTGAAAGAGTCGTAGAGATTGAAGGATGAGATCAATTTGAAGGGATAAATCCATATTAAAGTTGAGCACCTCGAGCCTCTCAATCATAGAGATCATCTTGAGGACGTGGTCTCCCACTTTCTCCCCTTCTTTCATCCTAGCACCGAACAACCGCTTTGATATCTCATATCTAGCATTCTACCGTGCTCTCCATAAAGTTCGGTCAAGTGTGCGAGAATCGCCAGCGTAAGTCATTTTCTCGTGCGCTCTGCAGCCTTATTAGTCATTGAGCCCATCATAAAACCACGGACTAGCACATCATCCTTGACCCATTTTTCATGGGCGTCAATGTCTTCTGATTACCCCTAGTCCGGATTGAGTCGGTGGAATGTCCGCCTCCAAGACGTATCCCGAGACTCCATCTGAGTACAATCGTCGATTCCGCAACGATCAACAAAGTTAGGGCCGATTAGGAGATTCTTTTCAAGTAGTATTGCAAGTGGGTTTTTAGCCATTTTAGAGAGATTCAATTTCGTTTTACAAAGATTTAGACAAGATTAAATTAGTGACTTGTTTAATTATGATCGAGTATAGAACTTAAGGGCTTGTATAATTCTTGTCTCGCTCCCACTAATTTTATCGGAATTATACACTCCCATGTTATAATCCGAAATCATGGTTAGATCGACTTCTTAGTGGTGATCAAGTTCTTTACAAATTTTAATGACGCAACCTATCGTGTTTCTTGCCAATTAATTTACGTAAAGTGGTGTCTAACACCAACCCGTCTAACGGATGATTTGATCTTCTTTTACCCCTAGTCTTCATGCCCTCAACCTATCGTGTTTCTTGGCAATCCAGGACTATCTAAGTTGTTGACCATCAACGCTCATCGGTTTGACTATTGAATCTCACCCGCAACCTATCGTGTTTCTAGGCGAAATTTATCACCAACCGAAGGCATCTAAAGCACTCAAGAATTTTTCAACCTCAACCAAATGTATTAACCCGATAACTCGGAAGCATTGCACACCACCTCGGGTAGCAATTTTCTACGAGTTTGATGGAGGGTAGGACACCTCGTAAGCTTTTTCAAACTTAGTCCTGTTTGTAGTCGGAGAATTTCGCGATTAATGTTACACTTTGCACATTAATTCAATTATACGCGTTTGTTGGTTTGTCAATCATTCAAAATGAAAATGTAAAACAGTAACCTAGTTACTACCAACATATAGCTCATGGACCTAATTCCTAAGTACTGGGCCAAGCGAATGACCCAATAAAAAAATAGTCTTCGATTCTTCGTCTTCTCGGTCGGTTGTCTTCGGTCTTCTTCATACCCAAAATAATAATTACATCATTGAAAAATTGCATCCTATACAAGTTTTTCTAGTAAATATAAATAGGCTCAAAACGGCCTTTACAACCCAATCGAATCGAACAAATAAAAAAAAAAAACTAAGTCCACGAGCTATATCACCATCACATAAGGATTCCATACAACATGTAATGGCAACGAAATTAAAGAATTAATCTTAATATAAATTAATCTAATTAGTCTATAAATTAATCTATTCAATTTCTACTATATTAATCCAATTTATATAAAGTGGCATTAAAATTAAATAATCAATTAAGATATTAATCCAATCAATATAAAATTAATCTATTCAATTTTAATGGTATTAATCCAATTAATACTAATAATCGTCATTTAAATTCATTCGAAGTAATCCGGCCAAAATAATATTTTCGTTTAATTTATTTCCTTTAACTAAAAAAATATTCCAAATATTAATTTAGTCAAATTAAAATCCAATTTAAATTTTGGGAAATAATTAAAACGAAATATAAACTTAATACGGAGTCCCGGACAATCCGATTTTAGGCCCACTGCGCCCGATTAAAAATCGGGCCAAAACCCGAGGGTGCTCGCCGAGCCATCGCCGGCAGTGCCGATCATTCTCGGCCGTGGCCGAGAAATGGCCGATTATGGCCGATCATGCTCGGCACTGGGCAGTGAGCAGGCCGCCAAAGACCGCCGACAAATTTCCGCTTATTCGCTTTTCTACCGCTTCAAAAACGTGATGCTACAACGAACAATTTAAAATCTACAATTATTCCAAACATGATTCTAAATCATAATCATCATCCAAAAGCATTCAAAATGCACAAATAATCGTATATACGGAAACATTGACCTCGCTCTGATACCACTGTTGGGATTCCGAAAATAAAACGAAATACGCAGCGAAAAAAATACGAATCCCAAACAGGATCGATCAAGTAACGTATATACGAAAAAAAAAATACAAAGATAAAGATTCATACCCTTGAAGCCTTTGAAATAAATCTTCGTAAAGTGTAGACGATGATCACGATCCCGTCCCAAACACGAAATCCCTTCGTTCCAAGCACCGAAAATTCGAAGCCTCTACTTCACACGCGTCGGAAGTTGCCCGGAAAAATCTACAACACTCCGTTCTATGAAGAACACGGCTAGGAAGTATTGTAGGAATTTTTTCTCTCTTAATTTTTCTTACTTCTTTTCACCACAAAGATGAACAAAATGAAGAAGGAAAATTTTTCTCTCTCTCCTCACTTAAAACTCTCGGCCAGCAGCTCACAACTTTCCAATAAGTTCTCTCTTTTGCAAGTGTGTGTGTGTTGTAGTTGTTATAATGTGTTGTTAATATATTATCTCAAACATATAATACAAATCATATAATTGAGATAAAATATCAACACATAATAACAAAAATACAACTAACACATACACATGCATGGAAATGATTCCATGTGATGTGGGGAGAGGGAGGGCGGCCCATGGTGGAAGTTTCCTAGAAAACGAGCCGAGTCACTCGGCTCGTAATGACGTTCACAAACGACTCCGTTAAATACACTCCGTTAAATCACCAATGTATTTATATTAATTAATTAATCTAATTAATTAATAATATCAAATACAAATACATTTCTCTAAGAAATATAATTTATGAATTAAATTAATCACCCGGTAACTTAATTTTAATTCATAAGACCGCTATTTTGATTTATCTAATAAATCATAATTAGATATCCAATATCTAATATTTATAGAGAGATAATAAATTCACATTTATCCATCAACGCTCCTGATGCGCGACTCCGTAGGTCCGTCTCAGCCGGCATTGGGAGGAACCAATGAGTGCGGGCAGCACTTAGCCACTTAGCGGCCGCATCAGAAACCCCGACTGAGAACGAATGAAGGGATCATTCCAGAACCATTATGTCGTGAATACTATATACGTATAAACCCTTTATCAGATGTCCCGGTCAAGTCTTCGGGTCACGGTAAAGTCAAACCCTACTATTGACTAGACTCTATACATGTGTTAATGAAAATCAAGACCGACTGATTAATAGTGTATCTAATACGACTATATCAGAATGCTTTGGCCAAAGACTCATGATCTTATTTGCTATTAACCGTATAGGACATACGCCTGCTCAGTAACAGGAGATAAAATCCTTTCTTGGCATACAGTAAAGACTGCTACCTGCCCGTATAGTCCGCACTTCGAGGTCGACTCAGCAATTAAGCAAATGAGTCTAACTACTCTAATGACAAACTAAACGTCACAAGCACATCTTCTACTGAATCCTCAAGTCAAAGGTCCACATACACTATCACAACCTTTTGATTCGTCATCGACTCTTCGAGAGTGAATACAGTGTGACTGAATCGAGTATGAGTCGTGTTCGAGTATACTGGTCCCACCAATATACTTTATAACTATGCTATCAAGACGTGCACACGTCCTAGCATCAGTTATACAAGTCTTATTAAAACTTAATGCCCATTTAAGTTTATTGACTTGCGAACGATTTTCGTAAATAAACTTTAAACACTTCCAGTGCATTTTCTCTTATCCCATAACGAGAATGGAATGTTCAGTTTATTTACATGGACTTCACTTCAATGTTTACCAAGTCAAGAATGCAATTGAAATACAATAAACAGTGAATGAATCGAATTGGCTTTTTATTATTTATTCCATAATTACAAGTACAATGCCCCTACTCTCTCATCCCCTGAGTGGCATTCGAGGGCATATTCCTAACATAAGGATATAAAGAAGCACTACTGGTGGGTAAATATGAAGAACCAGGTAGCGGAATTCGCAGCAAGATGCTTAACTTGTCAGAGAATAAAAGCCGAACACCAAAGACCCTCAGGACTGTTACAGCCATTAGAAGTTCCTGAATGGAAATGGGAAAAGGTAACCATGGATTTCATCACGGACTTGCCAACCACAAGAGGAGGATATAATACCATTTGGGTAATCGTTGATAGGTTAACAAAATAATCACATTTCATACCAGTGAAAAAGGACGACAGTTCGCAGAAGCTGGCTAGGACCTATATCCGAGAAATCGTTCGACTCCATGGAGTACTAGTAGATATTGTATCTCATAGAGATTCAAAATTTACATCTCGTCTTTGGAAAGCTTTTTACAAGGAATTAGGAACTTCCTTAAGCTTCAGCACAAGTGCTCATCCCAAGACCGACGGGCAATCTGAACGAACCATCCAGACCTTTGAATACATGTTACGAGCTTGCGTTCTGGACTTCCGAGGAAATTGGGATCAACATCTACCATTGGCCGAATTCGCATATAACAACAGTTACCAAGCCACAATCGGAATGGCACCATATGAAGCGCTGTACGGAAGGAAGTGCCGATCCCCACTTCATTGGGAAATTGACGATCAATGGACGCCAAAGACACAACGAACGAAACCTTCTGTAATAAAAACAGATTTGGTGAAAGAGGCCATGGACAAGGTACGACTGATCAAGGATAGGATCCGCACCGCTCAGAGTAGACAGAAGAGTTACGCCGATCGTCGTAAAAAGGATTTAGAATTTGAAGTAGGTGATCGAGTCTTCTTAAGACTAACACCACGGAAGGGTTTAATAGTATCAATGAAGGGAGGAAAACTGATCCCCGATATGTAGGACCATTTAAAATCACCAAAAGGATTGGTCGACTAGCTTACTGGTTAGAGTTACCACCCAATCTAGCGGGAATGCACGACATTTTCCATGTCTTGAGACTAAAGAAGTATCATCCGGACACGGAGCATGTTCTTACCTCTGACATTCCACCAATCAAAGATGATTTATCTTATGAAGAGAAGCCGATAAAGATCCTCGACCGACAGATGCGTGAACTGAGGAAGAGGACAATTCCCCTAGTCAAAGTCATCTGGTCTAAGCATAATAGCGAGGAAGACGCTACATGGAAAACTGAAGAAGAAATGAAGAAATTGTACCCCGAATTATTCAAGTAGGAATTTGGGGACCAAATTCTTTTAAGGAGGGGAGGATGTAAAACCCCCTAAACTCGATAGTTTACTACATGTATAATTATTAAATCATGATATACTCTAATAACAATTGTTTGTAATCTACATCTAGTTTCATTTTATTTTACTTATTTATTAATAAATTATTTTATGAATGAGATAATGAATTAATTAAAACTCAAAATAGGAACATGAAATTCCTAATGGGCCATGTGTATCAACACCTACACATATGAACACACTAAAAGGCGCAAGCCCAACTTGATGAAATTCCTAAGGCTTGAAAATACTTCAAAGCCCAACTAACTAATTAAATCACCAACTATTACAATTATAATTATACACTTAGAATAACAAATATATATATATATATATATATATATATATATAATACATATATCTATGTAATGGGGCGGCCATATGGGAAGAAAAAGAGGGGAATCAATTTTTTTTTATAACCTCATGTCCCCCATGCAAGACACCCCTCAACACACCTTAAACATCTTGTCCCTAGTCCTCACTACACATACACTTCCCCAAGCCTCTATTACACACTATAAATTGTAGGTCACAAGTCGTCCAGGTACAAGTCTAGAGGGGGGGTGAATAGACTTGTAGAAACTCTTAAACTCTTTTTCACGAAGAGTGAGTTTCTTTAGCTGATAGGTAAACAAATGACTTGGAGTCATTTGTTCTTTAATATATGCGGAAGTCAGCTGATGACGAATAGAAAGCAACTAATGAAACACTTAACAATGAATGCAGCAGTTAAAGTATGATGCAATAAAACAGTAAAGAACGCAGGCAATTATAGTGGTCTCAGAGGTGGGGTAATTCTCTACTAATCCACTTTTCTCCAAACCAGTTGGAGATGAATTCACTATAATTCTCAACTAGTGATAAATATTACAGTGATTCAAACAAAACCACAATAGCTTCCAACCAATGGAAATCCGTGCCGTTGTACCACACTTGAATGTCTTGCACCTCTTGATCCTCGATCCTTGGATGCCTTTACAGTCTCTTAACTTCAACCAGTGAAGTACCCCGAACTCAGGATTATAGACAAGAGTTTTTGTCTTCTCCGACTAAGAGCTTCTTTAAGTATGAACTTTTAGAACCGCTCTTTTCTCGATGTTGTATTTTGCTTTTTGATAGCTTGAATGCTTTGATCGTTTGAAAGTATGTTAGCACCGGTTATTGTAAGTTATTGTTGTATCCTCAACTTCAAATCTTCGGAAATATATAGGTCACGATCTCTGAGATTTTCCTTATAGCCGCTGCAAATCTTTTGAACAAATCCGTCCGTTGGAGATGTAGACTTCATTGTTTTCTTTCTGAACGTTGCAAGGCTGGATTCCCATATTTTAATCTATCTTCCGACCGTTGTGAAGACTCTGCATGTGATGCGCTGAATCTTTTGAATATAAAACGATTAAAGTCTTCAAGGTGGGTCTGGATGATTTATTTAAATCATATCTCTTGCGGGAATCTCTCCAATTTGTCTCTTCACGTTGCATGTGACTTTCCGTAATACTCGACTTTTCAACGCATGCTGACGTGGACTTGGAGTACTTGGCTGATCTCGACCAGGCTGATGAGTAGTTAACATCTCTGCAGTCTGGACCTCTCTGATGTTCACTGTATATGACTTGACTGATCAGGTGACTTGTCTGAGGTACCTTGGATGCAGTCTGGTCAAACATCCCTGATAATTTTTGTTCACCATAACTATTCTGACTTGACTCGGCTGATCCTCTGTGATGGACTTAGCTGTACTTAGTACTTAGCCGATTTTTTGCCTAACTTATTTTTGGCCTATAGAAGATACTCATTTGGTTCTTCTTTACATTTTGCCAAGTTTTATACTTAACATATTTGGCCTATGGAAGATACTCATTTGGTTCTTCCTTACATTTTTGTCAAGTAATAAACATTTGACTTTATATTAATGACATCATCAAAATCTAACAAGTATTCCTAACAAATTCCCCCTATTTTGATGATGGCAAAACTTTAAACAAGTAATCAAATGATCAAGTCTGCACTTAAGTGCAAGACACAAACTAAAGTCAGTCTGTTTTTTTTTAGACAACTGGGAATTGTCATTCAAAAAGACTGTTATAAAATTAATTTTACAAGTACATGGCTGAATTTTACAAGAAAAGTTTCAAGTACATAAATCATTACTAGTAAAAAAATAAGTAAGTGAAAGTCATCTGCCTCTTCCTCTGCCTCTTCGAATAGGCTGTTTGGCAGGTCTGAAGTGTTTAGCTCCGATTGGTCTTGTCTTGACTGGGGCAAGACCATACTTCCTCTTCACGACAAGAGCTGCGAAGGCTTGCTCTTCTTGGGATGAAAATTTGTTCTCAAGACATAGTTTCTTGATTTTCCTTTGTAGCGCAAGTTCATCCAACGCACTTCCTCTTTCCAAAGTAGGAGGATCTTTGGCAGTGAATGAAGGAATCATGGGATAGGCATTTAGTTTCTCGGCATGTTTCTTCAGAATAGCCCAGAGTTGCGGATGAGCTTCTTCCATGAAATTTATGAAGATCTGCTGTGGGGAGAGATTATCATCCTGGAGTATTTCCCAGATATAGTAGTCTCTGATGAACTTCTTTCTTGCAGATCCCCACATTTCCAGAGCTTCATATGGAACAAAATCCTCCATAAACCACAACTCCTTTCCTTCCCACTCTAGAGTAGGCTCAAAACCTCCTCTAGTCCTCCTCTTCTTGCCTTCAGGCTGGTCAGCCTGTTCTTCTTGATCTGCTCCTGCCTTCCTCTTGGCTGAGGATGTCCCAGCAGTGATCATCTGGACATCCTACCTTTTCTTTGATCTAAACTCCTTCCTTATCTCTTCTTGATCATTTACTTCCCCCTGCATTCTCTCTTCCCCCTTTTTGCCAGCATCAACTAGGGTAGTCAATTGCTGCTCCATTCTTCTCATCCAATTAGACATGCCAAATGGCATTCTGTTGTTGGTAGGGGGAGGCTGAGGAACTTCTCTCTGCAGCAAAGTGTCAATCTTTGCATTGATGGTTTGGAGGTCAGGAGTGACCTGAGATGCCAACAACTCTCCAATCGTATCTTTCACTATCTGCCTGATCAGCTCAGTCACGGCAGGTGATATCTTAGCTAGTGGAGAGTGCTCGCCTGAGCCTTCTGCAATTGAAGCACTGGACTGTAAGCTTCTGTCTGCAACTGGTACTCTAGATGGGGTCTTCTCTGGGGTCCCTGATCTGGAGTCCTCAGCTAACTCCGCATCTAGGCTGGTGTACCAGGCAGGTACCACAGTCCTATCTGCAGCCTCTTATGTCGGCTCTGGCTCTGGCTCCTTTTCTCCTTCTTCCTTCTCCTGCTCTTTCTCCTGCTCTTCCTCCTTTTCTTCTTCAATATTTTCTTTTTCTTTTTCTTTTTCAGCTCCTTTATCTCCTCCTTCATCACCATCCTCATCATCATCATTATCATCATTATTGTCATCATTCTTCCCATCATTTTCTCCTTCATCATCATTATCCTTTTCATCATCATCATCCTCCTTTTCTCCCTCATTTTCTTCCTGTTCTACTTCTTCTCCTTCTTCTTCTTCTTCTTCTTCATTCAACTCTTCTGTCTTCTCAACTTCCTCAGGTTGATTTTCAACTAAAATCTTTTCTTCTTCATTTCTCTCTTCCTGCTCTTCTTCTTCATCGTCTAAAATAATGACTTCTTTATTTTCTTCTCCATCTACCTCCTCAATCCTTATTTCCTTTTCAACTTTCTCCTCAACAACTTTCTCATAGGATCCATAAAAAATACTAAGCATAATGGAATGGATGAACTGGTCCATGTTGGTTTTAAAATTTGACATGAACCAGTCCTCCTGAAGGATCAAAATTATGTCTGATGTTTTACAAAAATCTATCAGCACATCCTCCGTGGCTTGGGGATAGTCCCAACCACAAGTGTCAATGAAAGTTTGAAGTTTGACAAAAGATAGGGATTTCAAAAATTTCCATTCTTCAAAAACTTCAAGGAACTATTGTTTTAAGGCTAGAGGTTTAACAAGTTGTAATTGTTCAATGGATAGATTCAAAACATTATTTTCTAGCAGGTTAAATGTATAATTGGCTTCAGGGATTGAAATAATCAGACATGTGTCTTCTTCCTCAGAGATGTAGGCTGGGGTGACGACAGACACAATTTGAGTCTCGAGGGTGCCTGGGGCAGGCTGGTCTTCTAGGTGAGGTGACCTGGCTGCAGGGCTAGCATGATGATCTGACTGCTCTTCCTCACTAAACTGCAGTTTCCTAGGCCTCTTGGGAGAGGGTTCTGGTGATGACTGTATGATAGAGGGTCCTTCAGGGGCTGGTCCCCTTCTCTTAAAACGGACTGCTATGGGAGTGTTGTCGGACTCGGAGTCTGACTCTACTGTAGTTGGGTTGTCGGCTGCAGGTTGGTCCGACTCGCCTGACGAATAATATCTCGGGTAGGGCCTTGTGTCAGGCATCTCCTTCAACATATGGGCTGCTCTCCTTGTGCCTCCCAATTTTCTCAGCGTCTCTTGGTCCAGATGACCAAGTCTTTTGTTGGGGTGGAAGGGACCAGTGCTTCCCTTCGTCATGCCTATCTTTTCCAGCATCTAACTCAGCTGCGTTCCAAACGCCAGCTTTGTTTTAAATCTCTTCTCATCAACAAGCCATTAGGCTTTGTTGACTTCTCGAACGAGTTGCCTAAATATGTAATCTGCCCAATCAATTTCTTCATCCTGAATTAGTGCTCCCAGCACCATGAACTTCGCTGACGATAATTGATCATAACTGCCGGCCATCCCCATGATGATTTTGTTGGTTATGTCCAACGCAAAACGATACACCTTTTTAATCTCACTCCTTTTAGCAGTGAGTTTCAGCTTTTCGGGCAAATTATCCACCTTGATCTTCTTCCAGGTTTCGGCGGCGGATTGCTTGAGAGCTTCGACAGCTATACCGCGGTGCTTCATACCAAACACTGTGCGAATCGAATCACGCGATATGTCGACTTGATTTCCACCGACTGTGCTCCGAATTCCATCTTGAATCAGACAGGCTTCGCGATAGAACGCGATAACATCCTCCTTGTACAAATGTTGAGGGTTGATGTCCAGGAATGGGTAGATCCCATTGAGCTTCATCGAGCGGATTAGGTTAAGCACGTCGTAATCCTCCAGATTTGCTTCCAATAATCCTTCGAAATCGACGACCAGCGAGAAAATAACCTGGTCCTTGACCGCCTTCAGGTTGACGCCTTCGAAGTATGATTCCATTTCTGCAAATAAAGATTTCTTAGTGTATTTGAAGTTCAGTAATTTTTTTTTTGCTCTGTAAATTGTTGCTCTGTAGATCTAGGGTAAGCGTAAAAGGTAAAGTGAAGGGGTTTCCTTCCTTATAAAGAAGATGAAAAGACGTATGGATTAATTTATTATATATTTGAAACGGTGGTACGCCTTTTGAGATTCTTTTAAATTTCAAATTTGAATCGGTGGTCCATTTTAAAATTTGACGGTTGGTTTTGATTGGCCACCGTGGAGGTCGATTTAATAAGCGTTTGACATGTGTATTTAAAATGCCACTTGTGAATCGAACATTAATATATTTAAATGCCACTTGTGAACCAAAATTATAATAATATTATAAATATGGCAGATAATAATTAAATATTCAGAGGTCGGTTGAGTTTAGAAGACTTAGCTGGTATGACTTGTTGACTGTTGACCGCTCTGAATCAGGTGAGTTGACTTCATGGTCTTCTCGCCTGATATTCTGATCAGCTAGGATCTTTTGTCCGTCTTTCGTCCTCTTGTCTGCATCAGCTAGGATCTGATTTCTTTAATCAGCTGGGTTCGTCCTTCCTCTGAAATGCTTCAGCTTGCTTCAGTACTAGATTCCCAATCTAGTAATCCAAGATCTCTGCTCAGCTCCAAAAACATTTCTTCTGGCAAGGGTTTGGTAAAGAGGTCAGCTATCTGATAGTCTGTGCTGACTCTTTCAACTCTAACCCTTTTGTTAAGCACATGGTCTCTGATGAAGTGGTGCTTAACATCAATGTGGTTCGTCCTTGAATGCAAAACCGGATTGTTGGTTATTGCAATAGCACTATTATTGTCACACCAGATGGGAACTTCATTGGCAATGATATTATAATCCCTTAGCTGATGTGTGATCCATAAAATCTATGCACAATAGCTACCTGCAGCTAGGTATTCTGACTCTGTGGTGGAGATATAGTTAGAAACCTGCTTCTTGCTAAACCAGGATATCAGTCTGGTTCTTAGGAATTGGCACGTTCCACCAGTGCTTTTCCTATTGATTTTGCAACCTGCGAAATCTGCATCTGAGTATCCTGACAGCTCGAAGTTATCATCCTTGGGATACCATAGTCCAACATTGATTGTAGACTTAAGGTATTTTATTATCCTTTTGGCTGCATCTAGGTGTGATTGCTTCGGCTTGGACTGGAATCGCGCACAAACTCCTACGGCATAGGATATGTCTGGCCTGCTTGCAGTGAGGTACAGAAGAGATCTAATGAGTCCTCTGTAGTGGGTTGAGTCCACTGATATGGCTGCGTCGTCTGCATCCAGGTGAGCACTTGTGCTCATAGGAATTCTTGCTGGCTTGGCTGATTCCATTCCATATCTCTTGATCAGGTCTTTGGTATACTTAGCTTGGTTGATGAAAATTCCTTTTTCCATTTGCTTAACTTGTAGTCCGAGAAAGAAGTTAAGCTTTCCCATCATACTCATCTCAAATTCTACTTGCATGAGGTTGGAGAATTTCTCGCATAACTCTGGATTGGTTGATCCGAATATGATGTCATCCACATATATCTGGACTATTAATATGTGGCCTTCGTGCTCCACTCTGAATAGGGTTTTGTCCACCTTCCCTTTGCAAAAACCATTCTTCTCAAGAAACACAGACAATGTTTCATACCACGCTCTAGGTGCTTGCTTAAGTCCATAGAGAGCTTTCAAAAGCTTATAGACTTTGTCTCCTTTGACAAAACTTTGGGGTTGCTCTACATAGACTTCTTCTTCTTCTAGGATTCCATTTAGAAAATCACTCTTTACATCCATCTGATATACTTCAAAATCCTTGAATGCATCATATGCGAGGAATAGTCTGATGGCCTCTAATCTTGCAACAGGTGCATAGGTTTCATCAAAATCTGTTCCCTCACACTGTGCATAACATTTTGCTACAAGTCTGGCCTTATTCCTAACAACAGCTCGGTCTTCATCACTCTTATTTTTGTACACCCATTTGGTTCCAATAACCTTCTTGTGATCAGGTGTGTCTATTAGTTCCCACACTTTGTTTCTTTCCATTTGCTCCAATTCCTCTTGCATGGCATTTATCCAAGAGTAATCTTCTAAGGCTTGTTCTGTAGTTTTAGGTTCTATCTGTGACATAAAGCATGAGAACATAGCCATTCCTGCTGGTAGGGTTGACTGTCTCGTCTTAACTCCATCAGTCAGCTTTCATATGATTTGCTGGATTCGGTGATCTTTGAGCCACTTGGGGATGTCGTCTTATTCTGGGTTTGTTCCCCCTATTGGATTGCTCTGGTGGATTTCTGCATCAGCTGGGTTCTGGTCTGCAACTGGATCAGCTACCGTCTTGTTATCTGCTGGTTGGTTCTGATCTGCAGATGAGTCTTTGTCAGCTACAGGTGGGTCTTCATCAGCGGCAACTGGATCAGATAGGTTTGGTGATCTTGTCTGATCTGCAGTTGGGTCATCAGCAGCTGCAGTTGGATCATCAGGCTGGTCGGCAGGTGAGTCCACCATTCCAGTGTCATGTACAATGACTTCTTCAAGGGTCACTGATTTGATCTTGTTCTCAATTAGGTCAACTTGCTTCCTGTACTCAACGGTAGATTCATCAAAAACATCATGGGGTGTTTCTTCCACAACTAAGGTTCTTTTGTTAAATACTCTATTTGCCTTGCTTCTTTGTGAGTATCCCATAAAAAGACCGTCATCAGTTTTAGCATCAAAGGCATTTAGTTGTGTTTTACCGTTGTTGTGGATGAAACACTTACAACCAAAAACGTGAAAGTAAGCAACAGTAGGAGTTCTATTATTCCAAACCTCATAGGGAGTTTTGCCATGTCTCCCTACTATCATACTCCTGTTCTGGGTATGGCAAGCTGTGTTGACAGCTTCAGCCCAGAACCTCTTGGGTAGGTCCGCTTCTGCAATCATGGACCTTGCTGCTTCCTTCAGGGTTCTGTTTCTTCTTTCAGCAACGCTTTTCTGCTGGGGAGTCCTGGATGCAGAGAGCTCATGCTGGATCCCATTCTGATCGCTGTAATCAGTTATCGCCTTGTTGAGAAACTCTCCTCCTCTATCTGATCTGATCTTGATGAAGGATAGGGATTTCTCATTCTAGATCCTTCTCAGCAGCTCAGGTAGCTTGGTCAAGGTTTCACTTTTCTTATATGGGAAGATAATCCAAGTGTACCTGGAATAATCATCTACTATTACAAGTGCATGCTTTCGGCCGCTCAGAGTCCTTGGCTTGATAGGACCAAATAGATCCATGTGGAGTAGATCTAAGATCCTTGTTGTGAGAGTTGTAGGCTGGACTGGTTTGAACGATGCTCTGGTCTGCTTTTCTTTCTGACATGCATCACAAACCGCTTCCTTCTTGAATGCTTCATTTGGAAGTCCTGTGACCAGCTTCTGAGAACTAATCTTGTTGATGGCTTTGAAGTTCAGGTGACATAATCTTTTGTGCCACAGCCATCCGTTCTCAGCTACTGTCTTGGATAGAAAGCAGGAGTTAGGTGTTCCTGTGTTCCAATCTATCATGTAGACATCTCTCCTTCTGAAACCTTGGAGCTTCACTTCTCTAGATAAGATATCTATCACCATACATTTCCAGATGGTGAAGACTACTAGATTCTTCTCGTCGCAAAACTGGCTTATGCTCAGGAGGTTGTACTTGAGCCCTTTGACATAGTGAACTTTGGATATCACAATATTTCCTCGGTGCAGCTCTCCAAAGCCCTTTGTTTGTCCTCTAGAGCTATCTCCAAAAGTTACATCGGGACCTCTTTCTTTGGTGTATTTGGACAACATCTTCTTATTCCCTGTAATGTGCCTCGAGCATCCAGAATCTGCAAACCATTCTTCACCTCCAAAATTTGAGCTTGTGGAGATGTGGTTGTAGTCCTTCCACCTTTTCTGCAATCAGACAAGCAGAGATTTAGGTACCCAAATCTGTGTGGGTCCTTTGGGGTTAGCTGGTTTCCTGGAGAATTGATTTCTCCTTGGATTGTAAAAGTTGTTATTATTATAACCCTCATAAGGTGTGTAAGGTCGAGGTCTGAATCTCCTATTGGGATTGTACACTGGATATTTCTCAAAATTTTGATAGTGTGGGCCATTTCTAAATCTTGGCTGAGACCATTTATTAAACCTTTGAGGTCTCCACACTTGTTCATTTTGGAAATTGGGATAACCTTGAGGTTCCCATCTGCCCCTCCCATTTTGAAATCTGTTTTTAGGGAGTTGTTGATAATAGTGGGCATGTTGTCTGGGCTGCTGCTTCTACCGGGGCCATTGCCTAGTCGCCTGTCTAGGTGGCTGCCTTGTGTAACCTGACTGCAGCCTAGACACGTGACTTGGCTGTTGCTTGTTTTTAAATATCGGTTTATATGTTGGCTCAACAGTCGAGACAATTGTTTCTCCCTTGATAAACTTTCTTTTAGAACTAGAGGGAGTGTGAGGATCATATCCAAGGCCTGATTTGGAATATAGTGGCCTTTTATTGGTACACAATTCTTCCAGGGTTGAAGACGCCTTCAGGGAGGTTATTTCCTGCGCCTGAGTCTTATTTATCTGAGTCAGTTTGGTAAACTCGGCTTTGGCATGAGCAAGTGCAGCTAATTTTTCTTTAAGTAAAATAGTTAATCGATTTATCTCAGTTGTATTAACATCAGCCTGGTTTTTAAAGTCAGCTGCAGTTATTTCAACCTTATTCAGTTCTAGGCTGAGTTTTTCGAAATCATTTTTCAGCTGCCTATTCTCATCTTGCAGCTGAGTCTTCTCGGCTGATACAGTTTGGTGTGCAGATTTGAGTGTTTCAAAATCTTTAAATAACTGATTTACCGATTCGTGCAGATCCATATCTTGTGACATGGCTGAACTATTATTTGAACCGGAGGGTTTAGATATTACCTCTTCATCAGCTAGGTTGTCCATCAGGCAGTCATACTCTTCATCATCATCAGAAAAGAATCCGCTGCTTGATTCTACATGCTCCTGGTCTTCTCTGATGAGGGCCTTTCTTCTATCTTCTTTTCTGCCCACCTCCTTCTTGCTTTTGTCCTTCTTGAGCTCAGGACAGTCCATTTAGATGTGTCCTGTCTTGTGACAATTGTAGCACTCTACTTTCCAGCTTCAAGCTTTCTGGTTCCTTCTTGGATTCTCCTTATAGTTTTTCTTGTATTTGGAGTAGTTCTTTCTAAAGTTGCTGAACCTTTGCATTATGAACGCCATTTCTTCCTCAAAATATAGTGGATTTGGAGGCTTTACATCAGATAGGCTTTTGGCGGGGGACTCGGCTGCAAATGCTATTCCCTTCTCTGCAGGCTCAGTTGAGGATGAACTTGGAAGCTCGAACTCATAAGCCTTCAGATCAGAGAACAGCTCTTGGATTTTTATCTTATTCAGATCCTTGGACTTTCTCATGGCCACGACCTTCATGCTCCATTTAGGGTTGAGAGATCTGAGAACCTTCAGTGCCATTTCCCTGTTCCCATAGTTTTTGCCGTGGGAGTTGATTTCATTAATAATCTCAGTGAACCTTGTGTCCACTTGATCTATAGATTCGCCAGTCTTCATTTTAAAATTGTCAAACTTTTGAATAGCGATTGACAATTTATTTTCTTTGATTAGCTCCGTTCCCTCACACATTAAGGCTAATGTGTCCCAAATTTCATTGGCATTCTTGTAGTTCTTTATCTTGACCATGGTAGATTTGTCAAGAGTTTGATATAACACATCTCTGGCCCGGTTATCAAGATTGGCCAGCTTTCTTTCTTCGGGAGTCAGCTCTGTCCTCTTCTTAGGAATCTTCTCTGGCTTCCCTGCTGCGATCTCCTCTGCAGTGTTGTCCTTCTCGAAGATGAATGGACCGTCCTCGATGATGCACCACATGTCATCATGGATCGAAGACAAGTGTGCCTGCATCCTTATCTTCTAAAGATCATACTCGTCAACTGAAAACACAGGGAGTCTAGAATGTATGTGTTCCATAATAAACTGAGAGAAAAGATATATCTCTGATATAGATCTGGTTCGTGAAATAAATGAACCAACCGCTCCGATACCACTTGTAGGTCACAAGTCATCCAGGTACAAGGCTAGAGGAGGGGTGAATAGACTTGTAGAAACTCTTAAACTCTTTTTCACGAAGAGTGAGTTTCTTCAGCTGATAGGTAAATAAATGACTTGGAGTCGTTTGTTCTTTAATATATACGGAAGTCAGCTGATGACGAATAGAAAGCAACTAATGAAACACTTAACAATGAATGCAGCAGTTAAAGTATGATGCAATAAAACAGTAAAGAACGCAGGCAATTATAGTGGTCTCAGAGGTGGGGTAATCCTCTACTAATCCACTTTTCTCCAAACCAGTTGGAGATGAATTCACTATAATTCTCAACCACTGATAAATATTACAGTGATTCAAACAAAACCACAACAGTTTCCAACCAGTGGAAATTCGTGCTGTTGTACCATACTTGACTGCCTTGCACCTCTTGATCCTCGATCCTTGGATGCCTTTACAGTCTCTTAACTTCAACCAGTGAAGTACCCCGAACTTAGGATTATAGACAAGAGTTTTTGTCTTCTCCAACTAAGAGCTTCTTTAAGTATGAACTTTTAGAACTGCTCTTTTCTCGATGCTGTATTTTGCTTTTTGATAGCTTGAATGCTTTGATCGCTTGAAAGTATGTTAGCATTGGTTATCGTAAGGTATTGTTGTATGCTCAACTTCAAATCTTCGGAAATATATAGGTCACGATCTCTGAGCTTTTCCTTATAGCCGTTGCAAATCTTTTGAACAAATCCGTCCGTTGGAGATGTAGACTTCATTGTTTTCTTTCTGAACGTTGCAAGGCTGGATTCCCATATTTTAATCTATCTTCCGACCATTGTGAAGACTCTGCATGTGATGCGCCGAATCTTTTGAATCTAAAATGATTAAAGTCTTCAAGGTGGGTCTGGATGATTTATTTAAATCATATCTCTTGCGGCAATCTCTCCAATTTGTCTCTTCACGTTGCATGTGACTTTCCGTAATACTTGACTTTTCAACGCATGCTGACGTGGACTTGGAGTACTTGGATGATCTCGACTAGGCTGATGAGCAGTTAACATCTCTGCAGTCTGGACCTCTCTGATGTTCACTGTATATGACTTGACTGAGGAGCTGACTTGTCTGAGGTACCTTGGCTGCAGTCTGGTCAAACATCCCTGATAATTTTTGTTGACCAGAACTATACTGACTTGACTCGGCTGATCCTCTCTGATGGACTTAGCTGTACTTAGTACTTAGCCGATTTTTAGCCTAACTTATTTTTGGCCTATAGAAGATACTCATTTGGTTCTTCTTTACATTTTGCCAAGTTTTATACTTAACATATTTGGCCTATGGAAGATACTCATTTGGTTCTTCCTTACATTTTTGCCAAGTAATAAACATTTGACTTTATATTAATGACATCATCAAAATCTAACAAGTATTCCTAACATAAATATGATCATCCACCCCCCTAGCTACATTTTACACCTCCTACACACACAAAAAAAATATACATTTGAGAGAGAAAGAGAGAGAGGGACGAATCTAGAGGAAGAAAAGAAGAAGGAAGAAGAGAAGTTTAACAAGGCATAGGTAATTCTTTTCCTACAACTTTCTTTTATATGTATAACTATTGAAAACCCTCTCATCTAACTTCAAACCTAATATGCAATCAAAAAATAATAATCCATAGTGTGTTGATGCATGGGCTGAAATGTGGAGGAGGAGGAAGAGAGGTCCTTTTCGACTCACAAGACCTAGGATCGACTTCTACCGACAAAGAACTAAAGTGAGTGGAAATTTTTCAAAATTTTGAAAACAAAAATCAATTATTTCTTGTTTATAATGATGCATGTGAGATCTGAAAATTTTTAAATATATTCTTGAGTTGCATGTCAAATTTTGCATGTTGAAATTATACTACAAGTTTTTGTTAATATTTCTATATAAATATTTGTATTTCTTGATTTTTAATTATGAATATTATGAGAAATTATGATGCATGTACAAATCTGGAAATTTCTGAGTATATACATGTTTTGAATATTCATATTATGGTTATAACATCATGCAAATTGATTTGACAATTTTAGTCGACAATCGATTCGATAGTCGGATTCCAATTTTGTGAAAAATTGAAATCTTTATACCTACCTTGCACTTTCTTGTGACTTTGTCTCAAATCTGGAATTTTAGTGTCATATGACTAAGTTGTAATATGTGATAATATACTTGTGGCCGTAAGTAAGAATTTAACCGAGTAAACGGAAAATTGGGCACAAATTGCAATTTTAGGTAGTTTGGAGAATAAATTGAAAATTTACAAAAATACGTATTCTGGACCTTTTACCGCATATATTTCTTCATATATAAGCTGTCCGTAAAGTTTCGTACACTTCGGACTTCGATATCTATACTTATAAACCAAAATTGTAATTTGAAACACTTTTGGGGTCAAAACGCAAGAAAATTAGAATTCTGGACCAAGTTCGAAATTTTCTGGAATTTTTCACAAATCTATCATTCCAGACCTATTACGAGTCACCTCGTAAAATTTCATCTAAATCCGAGCTAATTTCATCACATTATAAGCCCCGGAATAATTTTCCTAAGTTTTGGGGCAAAACCGCAAATTCTGAAAAATTCAGTCTCGAAACTGAAAATTTCGAAATTTCCTTAAATCTGGAGTCGTGGGAATATTTTTGACATTCTCATAATTCTTCACAACCATCCAAATTCGATCCTTACTCTAAAAACTAAAACTCGAACCCAAGGGCAAAAGCGTCCATTCAACCTATTCCAAAGATTTCTCGTTATCGTCGAACCTGCCCATATTATATAAATACCTGATCTAAACTCCTTAGACTATTAATAAGATTATTCAGATTATTTCTCAGATTTATTATGAATTTTTTTTCTTTCGAGCAAATCGGGCCACAATTATAGAATACATATTTCGTACTTAATCAAAAAGACGCTATTAACCTGACTAACCGAACACATACTTGATACTCGTGACATGCGTCTGACTACTGACTGTAACTGTCCGGGAACTAAGTGCTACACAAACAAAGTGCCATGGACGGGTCCGCCTCTAACTCTACCGGGGCAAAGTGCCACGTCGACGGACAGGGGCCACCTCTTGATCCCATACGAACCAGAGAGCCAACCTAAAATCCGGGGCCACCTCTTGAACTGTATGAGCCACCTCTAGAGTCCCTAATCGTATCAGGGACGGTTAGACCAAGTCTTGGATCGAGCAGCGAGGCTGCGGTTCATGAACGAGCTACCGTTGTTTCCTATTCCCATAACCGAGGAACGGAGTGTTCCGAGGGACCTGGGTCGTAGACTTGGGGTATAATCGCGATTATGGTGTGATCCGGGTTTTGACCCACAACTAAGGACATACCGAGCCCAGATAAGAGATAAGGAAGTACACGCTAAGTGTGAAAAGAGCGAAGGCTCTACTTGGGGCGACGGCCTATCTTGCTAGGAGTAATAAGGAGAGCCTAGAATCCAAAGTCCATATCGGCAGGATTCGAAGCTAGCTTGACTGATTAACCACTGCTTGACTTGACATCCGTCCACGGGGACAAGATTATAATATCGCACCTGTAAGTGTTTATTGTGTTCATAAAAATTATAATGTATCTTGCAAACGATTCCAATTTCATATACTTTATAAAACCATGCATCAATCAAAATGTTTTCAAAGAAAAGTAAGCCACACTCGCATACGATTACTGATCGCTAGAAATTCGCGTAGTATGGTTTTCAAATCCGATCAATTTTAAAATTTGTAAAACCTCGAAGTATTTCCAAGGTGTCGAACCCAAGGGAATTGATATGTCGAAAATAAAGGAAGTAACTCTACTCAAAATTTGACTGCTATTTAGGAATCCGAAAATTTGGTTTGTTTCTAATTATCTAACTTTAAAAATCGAAATATAAAAATTAAATAAAAGATGAATTATCTAAATCAAGCAAATAAAGCAAATTAGCAAGATAAAATCACAAGTGAAAGCTAATTGATCCTAGGGCAGTATCATCTAATTGAGTTCACACAATCCATTCACTTGATTCCTTTTCCCCAAATTTTAATTCAATCCTAGAAATAATCACTCAGCCGATCTAGAATTCCGATCAAGGCAACCTAGAAAGATAGTTAATTTAAACCCTTTTCCCCGTCAGGGCTCAAAGAATTTAAATCACTTAAAAAGCACCAACTTATTTATCTATGATTTATCTTACTCTACTTAGGTCTTAACATAAAATCATATTGTGCATCAAGTATTTCCACTAATTAATTAATCCTTCCGGGAAAAATTAATTAGCTAACATGCATCGATTAAGGGCCCTTTAATCTAGCATGATATTTAACACATCTTGAACACAAGCCTAGGATGAAAGGTAAAACGGTAATCAAAGGAACATCATGTGAACATCAATTAAAATTACTAACCCTAGAATCAATCAATGGATTTAGCCAGACATAATTGAAATTAAACAAGAAATAGATGGAGAATGCATATTATTAATATGAAAAGAGAGATTACAACCCTTTCGGATGAACTCTGAGTCTTCAATCTCCGAAAAAGTAGAAAAACAATAATAATTGCTGCCTCCAAAAAGTTCTAGTCTCCAAGGAATTAATCTTGCGAAAATATGTAAAAGAGTGCAAAAGATGATAAAGGATGATAAAGGATGATAAAAGATAATGGAAGATGATAAAAAGTCATAAACTAGGGCTGGAAGGAGGTCTATATAGCCTATGGGGGTTAAACTCCCGATTAGCCCTAATCTAGGAAACAAAATCTATCCAAAAGAGTCACAATCCGTCAAAATTCGAGAACCCGCGGAGCAGCCTATCGGACTCACCTATTGGCCGATAGGCTGGCCCGATAGTTGGTTCGTCGGTCGACTTCACTCGATAGGGCCTGGACACCTTTCGGATGCACCTATCGGCCGATAGGCTGGCCCGATAGGTGGTCTGACTTTTGCAAAAATCCGTTTCTTCCGTCCGTTTGACTCGACTCTCGGTCCTTTGTCTCGTTTTGGGTCCTTTTGGCTCTAAAAACCTGCAAACACACTAAAACCAACCCAAACGCGTAATACGGCTCGACTAATCATAAATAAGCCAAATACGAGCACATTAATCACGAAACGAGATAAAAACCTAGTATAAAATCCTAGAAAAATGTGGTAAAATTACCACTTATCAAACCCCCCCAAACTTGAGCATTGTTCGTCCCGAACAACAAAAAGAAAAGAAAAAGAATGTCGTGAATCATCGTGCAACTCATAGTGTTCAACCTAATCAATACTATCCTGTAATTCTCTCTAAATAATCCGAGTGTCGTAAAAGCGAGCTGCACTCAGAATAATGATTCCACAAAGTAGTCAAGTTCAGTCCTAATCATTCGTTCATGAAGAAAATCCAGCTCAAAGATTAACAAAACGTGAGTCAAATCGACCGTCAATATGAAATGCTACAATAAACAAGCTAGTTCGTCCCGTTACACAGTCTAGTGGCACAATTTTCACGAGTTTCATAACAAATAAACCTCGGACAGTATTCCCTTATATATATGTTCAAGAATTTGATTCGAGTTGACCACTAGGTTAGGATCTCGGGATGTTTCATCGGGGTAATCCTAGGGTGGAACTTCCATTCTCATGTATTAGGAAACCGTTTGACGTAAAAGACACTCATGGGGCACATGGATGCTTCTAGTTACTAAGTTCCCGTCTACAGCGGAGAAACAACTCGAATATATAATTTCCGCATGTCCGAATCAAGGTCGCCGTTTTGCGCGAGAGTAAGCAATGGTCACGCGAATACCCCGGTTACTAGGCTCCCTATCATTGGCACATGTGAAATATCTAAATCACTAGTCCGATCGAGTGGTCGCTGCTTTACGCGAGGGTAAACAACGGGTCACGCGAATGCCCCCGGTTACTAGACTTCCCTTCATAGAACAACATTATCTCGACTTTTGGGAAAAACTGACCGACTCTAAACTCAATCTAAGTGCCAACACGACTAAAGAAACAGTACGACTCACTATCCGGAAGATGTAACCAAACGTATTGACGGTGATTTTAAAACAAGTATGTATCGTCTCTTATCTGCCAAGACCTCTACAATCACGAAAAATTTTGGACCTAAATGAATACTATGCAAAACAGAAATAACTGACTACAACTCGACTAAAACTCGACCGTTTCTTCAGAGAGAAAAACAGTATCGTAACATCGGTATCACACAAATAGAAGCACGAAAAATTCACGAATAAAGAAAAACTAAGACAAGCAAGGCTATCTAAAAAAATAAAAAAAAAATAAAAATTTTACGCAAAGTAGACCAAAATCTAAAAAAAACTAATTACCCAAGCAAGGCATCAAAGCAAACAACGAAAAGCAAACAAAAGCAAACACGAAAGCAAACAAAACTACTACGACCTAAAAAAATAGAAACTAGCAAACACACCAAACGAAAATGAACATAAAAATCTAAAAACTAAGCAACAAAAGCCAAATCCACGCTACACCAAAATGAGAAGCACAAATAAAAACAACGGGCACCAACACAAGCAAATAGTGATACAAGGCATACAAGGTACTCACACGTGCCGAAATTAACAAAGCCGCACTTCTCCCCCAAACTTATTTCGCATCCCAAAGGAGGAATAAGTTTGAAAAGAGAAAGGAGTGGCTTTGTTAACGGAGTACCTGATCACTGCAATTGCCTTAGACTTTCTGGCCTTACACGGCTTCGATTTCTTGCTTTGATTTCCAGCCATTTCAAAGTTCCTACAAAACAACCATCCAATCAATATCCAATAAGCAACTCATAATGCAAACATTCAACGAGTGTCGACATAATCCAATAATCCCACAATATCAACTAAGACCCCTATAATGTCCAATAAACATCAAAATCATAGACCCGACAGCCATATACTACGATCAACAAATCACACAACCTCCCCCAAACTTCGACTCCCCCATTTCATATTCAAAGGATCAAAATCACAACCCACAATAACAAAACCACACACTACGATCATATTAGGACAAATTCTCTCCAATGAAATCTAATTCATTCAAAATTCGAGTCATCATCAACAATTCAACTCATATCAATCCCAATTAACAATTCAATTCAACAACTTTACCCAATTTCAACAAATTCGAAATTAGGGTTCTTCCAATTTGGGAGTTTTTTTTTCAAAATTCGTTCAATTTCATCAATTAATCGCCCAATTCGAAGTACCCATGAACAATCAAGCATAGATAACATGTTTCCATCAAGATTCTATCAACAATCGGGCATAAAATTCAAAGAACATCAAATTCTAACAAAAGCCCCCAAAAAGTGGATCCCCAATTGGAAATTCAACAAAACTCCAAAAAGAATCCGTCAAAGTGCTTCAAAACATGTATAGAATTGAAAAACAAGAGGATTAAGAGTCGAAACTACGTACCTTGATCGAATTTGTAAGGAAGAACAATAGAAAAAAATCGCCCTTTTTTTTTTCTTTTCGGCCAATATGTGTATGTGTGTGTGAGGAAAACGGGTGGGAGAAGTGTATAAAAGGGGTTATTAATCAACCGGGTCGAAGCGGATACTGGACCGGGTATGTCCTATCGGGCTGGCCTATCGGCCGATAGGCTGGGCCGATAGGACAGACAGAAAGTTACGTACCTGACTATCGGGCGGGACCTATCGGTCGATAGGGTCTGCCTATCGACCACTGCTTGTAACATTTAATTTTTTTAATTTTCCTCAGCCTATCGGCCGGGCCTATCGGCCGATAGGCTCGACCGATAGGTTCGTATGTCTCAAAAAAATTTTTCAACTTTTTCTATTTCGCATACTTGGTCCCGTTTTTGCTTGGATATGGCGATTAAAGACCTGCAAGTATCCAAAACTCGGCGTGCATGGATTAGAACTTAACAAAACTAACAAAGCTACTACGAAACTAGAAACTACAAAAATCACGCAAACGAAAAATCGAAAACAAACGAATAAAACGAACTAATATACATACGTTGGGTTACCTCCCAACAAGTGCTACGTTTAACGTCTTTAGCTAGACGATACCTCATTCATTCCGGGTCTTCAGCGACAACTCCCCCTTGAATGGGTTTGTTGACATCAAGATAGCATACGTCCCTCTCATTAGATCGAAACTCGTGCGCCTCCAACATTCAAACATACTCTGGCAAATCCTCGTAAATTTCTTCAACATCGGAATGTGAGTAAATGGATTGTGAAATGCAATGCTCCAACAAGTCGGTCGGGGGCGGCATAATAGACTCAATTTCATAACATTCCTCGGGCGCATCCTCGGGCCTCTTCATCGCGTCATAGATGGAAATTTTCAGATTTTGATCATTAACCCGGAAGGTAAGATCACCCTGTTGGACGTCGATAAGTGCTCTCTCCGTCGCTAGAAACGGTCTCCCAAAGATTAATGGTTGATTCTCGTCTTCGGGCATATCAAGAACTACGAAGTCGGCCGGGAAGACTAAGTGTTGGACTCTAACGAACACATCCTCCACAACTCCCCTCGGATAAGAGATCGACCGGTCCGCCATGAGTATAGAAATGGTAGTCGGCTTCATCTCCCCAATCTTCAACCTCTTAAAGATGGATAGAGGCATAAGATTGATGCTTGCCCCGAGATCACACAACACATTACGGAATGTTTGATCGCCAATCATGCATGTCAAAGTAAAACGTCCCGGATCCTTCTGCTTGAGTGGGAGCTTGTTTTGAATGATAGCGCTACACTCCTCTGTCAAATTTATGGTTTCAAACTTCGCCACTTCCTCTTGCTTGCCACAGCATCTTTCAAGAATTTAACATACCCCGGCATGTCTCTCAAAGCGTCTAGAAGTGGAATGTTGATATTCACCTTTTGAAACATGTCGATAAACCGTTGAAGCTTTTCATCATATCTCGACTTGGCCAATCGCTGTGGAAATGGAGATTTTACCTCAAAATCCTTCACATTCGAACCTAAAGGAGCCTTTCGACCGATAGGGGGTCGATAGGCTCAATTGCTGGCATTCTGTCTGGGTATCGGGTGGGCATATTGGCCGATAGTCTTGGCCGATGGGCCTGCTGCGTTTCATCTGCCTTCTCGTTCTCGGCTCCCGTTTCTAGTACATCCTCGTTTACAGATTTCTCAACTTCAGCCCCATGATTACTGTACCTTGTCCCACTCCGAAGCTCGATTGCGTTGCATTGTTGCGTCTTCGGGTTGGTCTCGGTACTGCTCGGAAAATGGCCCGGCTTATGAAATCCGGCTTGGGCGTTCGCCATTTGACCTATTTGGGTCTCCACCATCGACATCTGCTTTGTCAAGGCTATCACTGAGTTTCCAATAGATGTCACACTATGCTCGAGAGCCCCGAACCTCTTGTCTGCTTTATAAATAAAATCTTTTTGACTCGCCTCCAACCATTCCAACATCTCTTCCATCGGTGTCTTAGCAATCGGCTCTTGAATAACCCCGTTTTTCACGTTAAATCCCGGTGGTGGCTGAAGAGCATTGTTCGGGTTGGCATAGGAGAAATTAGGGTGGTTTCGATTGTTTGGATAATAGTTCCCCCTATTCCCCCTTGCCATAAGTTTCCTCCTTGCACGTAATTTACATCCCCCTCAATTGCAATAGGCTCGTTTAGCTCTTCAAAAACTGCATTGACTCCCAAAGTCTTCTTTTTTAGCATCTCAAGCTCTTTTTGTTGTCTTTCAAATTTCGCCTTCAAATCACCGTAGGCGTCCTCGTCACCGGATGGGACCTTTCTTCTCGTCATCTTCCTATCGGTCACCTCCTCGTAATCATTGTTGACCGCTAGCTCGATGAGATTCTTGGCCTCTTCATAATCGTTAGCAAGAAATCCCCCTTTCGAGGAATAGTCCAACTCTCTTCTAGCCTTCCTCGTCAGACCCCGATAAAACCGAATGTAGATTTCCTCCTTGTCAATTCCATGTTGTGGGCATTTGCGAAGTAGCTTCTTAAATCGGATCCATGCCTCGTATAAGTATCCATCCTCATATTGCTCGAATTGCAAGATATCGTTGATTTGTTTTTGCACCTTCGAGAGAGGATAGAACTATGCTAAGAACAACCGAGTCATCTCTCTCCAAGTACCAATTTCCTTCCGATCTAGGCTCTTGTACCAATCTAGCGCATCGTCTTCTAAGGAGAACCGGAATAGGCGGAGCTTAATGACATCCGGAGGCACTCCGTTTTGCTTGATGGTGGCACATATGTCCAAAAACGACTCAAGATGAGCGTTTGGATCTTCATTAACTCCTCCTCCGTATGTTTGAGACTTCACCGTAGCGATGAGGGACGACTTAAGCTCGAAGTTGTTGGCATCAATCTTCCCCCAACCTCCTTCTTGATAATCGTCCGGCCGGTCGGCGGGCATTCAAAGTGATCTTCTCGGGATGAGCGAGTTCTCGTGGTGGGTCAACAATGCCGGCCATGGTATCAACGATAGGTATAGAAATAGTCTCGGTTCTCGCTTCTTGCTTCTTCCTCCTCAAAGACTTCTCGATTTCCGGATCCAAAGGAAATAAGTCCTTTCCTTGGGATCTTGTGATCATGCACCGCCTACAAGGAAGAGAAAACAAGATGTGAGGAAACGAGATCGAATATTAATAATAATAGTATACAACCTAAAGTAACAATCTCTTCTTTTTCGAATTATCCCTTTAAGTTTTCTATCAATTCCCCGGCAACGGCGCCAAAAATTGATCGCTAGAAATTCGCGTAGTATGGTTTTCAAATCCGATCAATTTTAAAATTTGTAAAACCTCGAAGTATTTCCAAGGTGTCGAACCCAAGGGAATTGATATGTCGAAAATAAAGGAAGTAACTCTACTCAAAATTTGACTGCTATTTAGGAATCCGAAAATTTGGTTTGTTTCTAATTATCTAACTTTAAAAATCGAAATATAAAAATTAAATAAAAGATGAATTATCTAAATCAAGCAAATAAAGCAAATTAGCAAGATAAAATCACAAGTGAAAGCTAATTAATCCTAGGGTAGTATCATCTAATTGAGTTCACACAATCCATTCACTTGATTCCTTTTCCCCAAATTTTAATTCAATCCTAGAAATAATCACTCAGCCGATCTAGAATTCCGATCAAGGCAACCTAGAAAGATAGTTAATTTAAACCCTTTTCCCCGCCAGGGCTCAAAGAATTTAAATCACTTAAAAAAGCACCAACTTATTTATATATGATTTATCTTACTCCACTTAGGTCTTAAGATCAAATCATATTGTGCATCAAGTATTTCCACTAATTAATTAATCCTTCCGGGCAAAATTAATTAGCTAATATGCATCGATTAAGAGCCCTTTAATCTAGCATGAGATTTAACACATCTTGAACACAAGCCTAGGATGAAAGGTAAAACGGTAATCAAAGGAACATCATGTGAACATCAATTAAAATTACTAACCCTAGAATCAATCAATGGATTTAGCCAGACATAATTGAAATTAAACAAGAAATAGATGGAGAATGCATATTATTAATATGAAAAGAGAGATTACAACCCTTTCGGATGAACTCTGAGTCTTCAATCTCCGAAAAAGTAGAAAAACAATAATAATTGCTGCCTCCAAAAAGTTCTAGTCTCCAAGGAATTAATCTTGCGAAAATATGTAAAAGAGTGAAAAAGATGATAAAGGATGATAAAAGATAATGGAAGATGATAAAAAGTCATAAACTAGGGCTGGAAGGAGGTCTATATAGCCTATGGGGGTTAAACTCCCGATTAGCCCTAATCTAGGAAACAAAATCTATCCAAAAGAGTCACAATCCGTCAAAATTCGAGAACCCGCGGAGCAGCCTATCGGACTCACCTATCGGCCGATAGGCTGGCCCGATAGTTGGTTCGTCGGTCGACTTCACTCGATAGGGCCTGGACACCTTTCGGATGCACCTATCGGCCGATAGGCTGGCCCGATAGGTGGTCTGACTTTTGCAAAAATCCGTTTCTTCCGTCCGTTTGACTCGACTCTCGGTCCTTTGTCTCGTTTTGGGTCCTTTTGGCTCTAAAAACCTGAAAACACACTAAAACCAACCCAAACGCGTAATACGGCTCGACTAATCATAAATAAGCCAAATACGAGCACATTAATCACGCAACGAGATAAAAACCTAGTATAAAATCCTAGAAAAATGTGGTAAAATTACCACTTATCAAACCCCCCCAAACTTGAGCATTGTTCGTCCCGAACAACAAAAAGAAAAGAAAAAGAATGTCGTGAATCATCGTGCAACTCATAGTGTTCAACCTAATCAATACTATCCTGTAATTCTCTCTAAATAATCCGAGTGTCGTAAAAGCGAAATTTTTTCGAATAATGATTCCACAAAGTAGTCAAGTTCGATCTTAATCATTCGTTCATGAAGAAAATCCAGCTCAAAGATTAACAAAACGTGAGTCAAATCGACCGTCAATATGAAATGCTACAATAAACAAGCTAGTTCGTCCCGTTACACAGTCTAGTGGCACAATTTTCACGAGTTTCATAACAAATAAACCTCGGACAGTATTCCCTTATATATATGTTCAAGAATTTGATTCGAGTTGACCACTAGGTTAGGATCTCGGGATGTTTCATCGGGGTAATCCTAGGGTGGAACTTCCATTCTCATGTATTAGGAAACCGTTTGACGTAAAAGACACTCATGGGGCACATGGATGCTTCTAGTTACTAAGTTCCCGTCTCTGACGGAGAAACAACTCGAATATATAATTTCCGCATGTCGAATCAAGGTCGCCGTTTTGCGAGAGTAAGCAATGGTCACGCGAATACCCCCGGTTACTAGGCTCCCTATCATTGGCACATGTGAAATATCTAAATCACTAGTCTGATCAGGGTCGTCGTTTTACGCGAGGGTAAACAACGGGTCACGCGAATGCCCCCGGTTACTAGACTTCCCTTCATAGAACAACATTATCTCGACTTTTGGGAAAAACTGACCGACTCTAAACTCAATCTAAGTGCCAACACGACTAAAGAAACAGTACGACTCAATATCCGGAAGATGTAACCAAACGCATTGACGGTGATTTTAAAACAAGTATGTATCGTCTCTTATCTGCCAAGACCTCTACAATCACGAAAAATTTTGGACCTAAATGAATACTATGCAAAACAGAAATAACTGACTACAACTCGACTAAAACTCGACCGTTTCTTCAGAGAGAAAAACAGTGTCGTAACATCGGTATCACACAAATAGAAGCACGAAAAATTCATGAATAAAGAAAAACTAAGACAAGCAAGGCTATCTAAAAAAATAAAAAAAAATAAAAATTTTACGCAAAGTAGACCAAAATCTAAAAAAAACTAATTACCCAAGCAAGGCATCAAAGCAAACAACGAAAAGCAAACAAAAGCAAACACGAAAGCAAACAAAACTACTACGACCTAAAAAAATAGAAACTAGCAAACACACCAAACGAAAATGAACATAAAAATCTAAAAACTAAGCAACAAAAGCCAAATCCACGCTACACCAAAATGAGAAGCACAAATAAAAACAACGGGCACCAACACAAGCAAATAGTGATACAAGGCATACGCGTACACGTGCCGAAATTAACAAACCCGCAATTCTCCCCCCCCCCCCCCCCCCCCAAACTTATTTCGCATCCCAAAGGAGGAATAAGTTTGAAAAGAGAAAGGAGTGGCTTTGTTAACGGAGTACCTGATCACTGCAATTGCCTTAGACTTTCCGGCCTTACACGGCTTCGATTTCTTGCTTTGATTTCTAGCCATTTCAAAGTTCCTACAAAACAACCATCCAATCAATATCCAATAAGCAACTCATAATGCAAACATTCAACGAGTGTCGACATAATCCAATAATCCCACAATATCAACTAAGACCCCTATAATGTCCAATAAACATCAAAATCATAGACCCGACAGCCATATACTACGATCAACAAATCACACAACCTCCCCCAAACTTCGACTCCCGCATTTCATATTCAAAGGATCAAAATCACAACCCACAATAACAAAACCACACACTACGATCATATTAGGACAAATTCTCTCCAATGAAATCTAATTCATTCAAAATTCGAATCATCATCAACAATTCAACTCATATCAATCCCAATTAACAATTCAATTCAACAACTTTACCCAATTTCAACAAATTCGAAATTAGGGTTCTTCCAATTTGGGAGTTTTTTTTTTTCAAAATTCGTTCAATTTCATCAATTAATCGCCCAATTCGAAGTACCCATGAACAATCAAGCATAGATAACATGTTTCCATCAAGATTCTATCAACAATCGGGCATAAAATTCAAAGAACATCAAAGTCTAACAAAAGCCTCCCAAAAAGTGGATCCCCAATTCGAAATTCAACAAAACTCCAAAAAGAATCCGTCAAAGTGCTTCAAAACATGTATAGAATTGAAAAACAAGAGGATTAAGAGTCGAAACTACGTACCTTGATCGAATTTGTAAGGAAGAACAATAGAAAAAAATCGCCCCTTTTTTTTTCTTTTCGACCGATATGTGTGTGTGTGTGAGGAAAACGGGCGGGAGAAGTGTATAAAAGGGGTTATTAATCAACCGGGTCGAAGCAGATACTGGACCGGGTATGTCCTATCGGGCTGGCCTATCGGCCGATAGGCTGGGCCGATAGATGCATGAAAGTTACGTGCGACTATCGGGCGTGACCTATCGGTCGATAGGGTCTGCCTATCGACCACTGCTTGTAACATTTAATTTTTTTAATTTTCCTCTGCCTATCGGCCGGGCCTATCGGCCGATAGGCTCGACCGATAGGTTCGTCTGTCTCAAAAAAAAATTTCAACTTTTTCTATTTCGCATACTTGGTCCCGTTTTTGCTTGGATATGGCGATTAAAGACCTGCAAGTATCCAAAACTCGGCATGCATGGATTAGAACTTAACAAAGCTACTACGAAACTAGAAACTACAAAAATCACGCAAACGAAAAATCGAAAACAAACGAATAAAACGAACTAATATACATACGTTGGGTTACCTCCTAACAAGTGCTATGTTTAACGTCTTTAGCTAGACGATACCTCATTCATTCCGGGTCTTCAGCGACAACTCCCCCTTGAACGGGTTTGTTGACATCAAGATAGCATACGTCCCTCTCATTAGATCGAAACTCGTTCGCCTCCAACATTCAAACATACTCTGGCAAATCCTCGTAAATTTCTTCAACATCGGAATGTGAGTAAATGGATTGTGAAATGCAATGCTCCAACAAGTCGGTCGGGGGCGGCATAATAGACTCAATTTCATAACATTCCTCGGGCGCATCCTCGGGCCTCTTCATCGCGTCATAAATGGAAATTTTCAGATTTTGATCATTAACCCGGAAGGTAAGATCACCCTCTTGGACGTCGATAAGTGCTCTCCCCGTCGCTAGAAACGGTCTCTCAAAGATTAATGGTTGATTCTCGTCCTCGGGCATATCAAGAACTACGAAGTCGGCCGGGAAGACTAAGTGTTGGACTCTAACGAACACATCCTCCACAACTCCCCTCGGATAAGAGATCGACCGGTCCGCCATGAGTAGAGAAATGGTAGTCGGCTTCATCTCCCCAATCTTCAACCTCTTAAAGATGGATAGAGGCATAAGATTGATGCTTGCCCCGAGATCACACAACACATTATGGAACGTTTGATCGCCAATCATGCATGTCAAAGTAAAACGTCCCGGATCCTTCTGCTTGAGCGGGAGCTTGTTTTGAATGATAGCGCTACACTCCTCTGTCAAATTTATGGTTTCAAACTTCGCCACTTCCTCTTGCTTGCCACAGCGTCTTTCAAGAATTTAACATACCCCGGCATGTCTCTCAAAGCGTCTAGAAGTGGAATGTTGATATTCACCTTTTGAAACATGTCGATAAACCGTTGAAGCTTTTCATCATATCTCGACTTGGCCAATCGCTGTGGAAATAGAGCTTTTACCTCAAAATCCTTCACATTCGAACCTAAAGGAGCCTTTCGACCGATGGGGGGGTCGATAGGCTCAATTCTTGGCGTGCATGCGGGTATCGGGTGGGCATATCGGCCGATGGTCTTGGCGATGGGCTCTTTGCGTTTCATCTGCCTTCTCGTTCTCGGCTCCGTTTCTAGTACATCCTCGTTTCCAGTTTCTCAACTTCAGCCCCATGATTCTGTACCTTGTCCCACTCGAAGCTCGATTGCGTTGCATTATTGCGTCTTCGGGTTGGTCTCAATCTTGCTCGGAAAATGGCCCGCTTATGAAATCCGGCAGGCGTTCGCCATTTGACCCATTTGGGTCTCCACCATCGACATCCGCTTTGTCAAGGCTATCACCGAGTTTCCAATAGATGTCACACTATGCTCGAGAGCCCCGAACCTCTTATGCCTTTATAAATAAAATATTTTTGACTCGCCTCCAACCGTTCCAACATCTCTTCCATCGGTGTCTTAGCAATCGGCTCTTGAATAACCCGTTTTCACGTTAAATCCGGTGGTGGCTGAAGAGCATTGTTCGGGTTGGCATAGGAGAAATTAGGGTGGTTTCGATTGTTCGGATAATAGTTCCCCCTATTCCCCCCTTGCCATAAGTTTCCTCCTTGCACGTAATTTACATCCTCCTCAATTGCAATAGGCTCGTTTAGCTCTTCAAAAACTGCATTGACTCCCAAAGTCTTCTTTTTTAGCATCTCAAGCTCTTTTTGTTGTCTTTCAAATTTCGCCTTCAAATCACCGTAGGCGTCCTCGTCCCCGGATGGGACCTTTCTTCTCGTCATCTTCCTATCGGTCACCTCCTCGTAATCATTGTTGACCGCTAGCTCGATGAGATTCTTGGCCTCTTCATAATCGTTAGCAAGAAATCCCCCTTTCGAGGAATAGTCCAACTCTCTTCTAGCCTTCCTCGTCAAACCCCGATAAAACCGAATGTAGATTTCCTCCTTGTCAATTCCATGTTGTGGGCATTTGCGAAGTAGCTTCTTAAATCGGATCCATGCCTCGTATAAGTATCCATCCTCATATTGCTCGAATTGCAAGATATCGTTGATTTGTTTTTGCACCTTCGAGGGAGGATAGAACTGTGCTAAGAACAACCGAGTCATCTCTCTCCAAGTACCAATTTCCTTCCGATCTAGGCTCTTGTACCAATCTAGCGCATCGTCTTCTAAGGAGAACCGGAATAGGCGGAGCTTAATGACATCCGGAGGCACTCCGTTTTGCTTGATGGTGGCACATATGTCCAAAAACGACTCAAGATGAGCGTTTGGATCTTCATTAACTCCTCCTTCGTATGTTTGAGACTTCACCGTAGCGATGAGGGACGGCTTAAGCTCGAAGTTGTTGGCATCAATCTTCCCCCAACCTCCTTCTTGATAATCGTCCGGCTTGGTCGGCGAGGCATTCAAAGGGATCTTCTCGGGACGAGCGAGTTCTCGTGGTGGGTCAACAATGCCAGTCATGGTATCAACGATAGGTATAGAAATAGTCTCGGTTCTCGCTTCTTGCTTCTTCCTCCTCAAAGACTTCTCGATTTCCGGATCCAAAGGAAATAAGTCCTTTCCTTGGGATCTTGTGATCATGCACCGCCTACAAGGAAGAGAAAACAAGATGTGAGGAAACGAGATCGAATATTAATAATAATAGTATACAACCTAAAGTAACAATCTCTTCTTTTTTCGAATTATCCCTTTAAGTTTTCTATCAATTCCCCGGCAACGGCGCCAAAAATTGATCGCTAGAAATTCGTGTAGTATGGTTTTCAAATCCGATCAATTTTAAAATTTGTAAAACCTCGAAGTATTTCCAAGGTGTCGAACCCAAGGGAATTGATATGTCGAAAATAAAGGAAGTAACTCTACTCAAAATTTGACTGCTATTTAGGAATCCGAAAATTTGGTTTGTTTCTAATTATCTAACTTTAAAAATAGAAATATAAAAATTAAATAAAAGATGAATTATCTAAATCAAGCAAATAAAGCAAATTAGCAAGATAAAATCACAAGTGAAAGCTAATTAATCCTAGGGTAGTATCATCTAATTGAGTTCACACAATCCATTCACTTGATTCCTTTTCCCCAAATTTTAATTCAATCCTAGAAATAATCACTCAGCCGATCTAGAATTCCGATCAAGGCAACCTAGAAAGATAGTTAATTTAAACCCTTTTCCCGCTTGAGAACTCAAAGAATTTAAATCACTTAAAAAGCACCAACTTATTTATCTATGATTTATCTTACTCCACTTAGGTCTTAAGATCAAATCATATTGTGCATCAAGTATTTCCACTAATTAATTAATCCTTCCGGGCAAAATTAATTAGCTAACATGCATCGATTAAGGGCCCTTTAATCTAGCATGAGATTTAACACATCTTGAACACAAGCCTAGGATGAAAGGTAAAACGGTAATCAAAGGAACATCATGTGAACATCAATTAAAATTACTAACCCTAGAATCAATCAATGGATTTAGCCAGACATAATTGAAATTAAACAAGAAATAGATGGAGAATGCATATTATTAATATGAAAAGAGAGATTACAACCCTTTCGGATGAACTCTGAGTCTTCAATCTCCGAAAAAGTAGAAAAACAATAATAATTGCTGCCTCCAAAAAGTTCTAGTCTCCAAGGAATTAATCTTGCGAAAATATGTAAAAGAGTGCAAAAGATGATAAAGGATGATAAAGGATGATAAAAGATAATGGAAGATGATAAAAAGTCATAAACTAGGGCTGGAAGGAGGTCTATATAGCCTATGGGGGTTAAACTCCCGATTAGCCCTAATCTAGGAAACAAAATCTATCCAAAAGAGTCACAATCCGTCAAAATTCGAGAACCCGCGGAGCAGCCTATCGGACTCACCTATCGGCCGATAGGCTGGCCCGATAGTTGGTTCGTCGGTCGACTTCACTCGATAGGGCCTGGACACCTTTCGGATGCACCTATCGGCCGATAGGCTGGCCCGATAGGTGGTCTGACTTTTGCAAAAATCCGTTTCTTCCGTCCGTTTGACTCGACTCTCGGTCCTTTGTCTCGTTTTGGGTCCTTTTGGCTCTAAAAACCTGCAAACACACTAAAACCAACCCAAACGCGTAATACGGCTCGACTAATCATAAATAAGCCAAATACGAGCACATTAATCACGAAACGAGATAAAAACCTAGTATAAAATCCTAGAAAAATGTGGTAAAATTACCACTTATCAATTACCCACTCACTGAGACCCTTTGTCTCACCCCACCGTTTTCCATTTTAAACCAGCGGATGAGAATTCGGCCGAAGACGAGGGGACTTTTGAAGAGACCGAGTAGAAGACCTTCGAGACATAGAATTGTGTATAATTCCACCTTGTAATAGATTAATTATGTTTCGTATTTGGTACTTTTGAAATTCTGGAAAGAATTTCTGCTGTAATGTTCTGATCTTTGTAATTTCATTACCAACTTTTATTTCAACGAATCTTAAAACACCGGGTTAAGATCGTTGTTGAATTTTGCTGATCGTTATTCTAGCTTCCGCAATGTCTTTACTGCATTCTTATTGATTGATCGACATGTATTATCGCGCCCTCGTCCTGCCCGATGTTTGGGGGCGTGACACATAACTACTGAGTGTTAAAGGCTGTAACACATATATCATGACAGTATGTTTTTGTGGTACGGTCGTATTTTGTCTATTCATACATGAATTTGACGAGAGTACCATACAATTATATATAATAGGAATATGGCCATATGGATTAAGGTTATGGCCGTATTTTGTGGATCCACAGTGATAATCTAGTACTGGTTGGTACTTCGTTTTTCGGCAAATGTAGGGTACGATAGTATGTAAGGGAGATATGTGTAATATCCGGTATTTTCGCTTTCCGTTATCTTGTATTGTTTGTGTTTTGACGCCATACATTTTTCTTGATTGATATGAATCAGAGTGATTTCTATCGTGATACTCTATTTGTTTCTATCGCATAACCATTTTAGTCATGTACGACTTGTTTCCATGTGCGTTCCTTTGATTAATGTGTCGTCATTTGCTCGTATTTGTTTTGAATCATAGCTCGTGCGTTTGTGCGACCAGAAAGTTGTCGAACGCCTAACCAGAATATTGGAACGATTGAGTCCCGACCGTAGGAACAGGCCGAGTTATGGCCGCAATGTAGTGTCAATTATGGCCGCAAGATATGGCCGGTTACGGCCGCAATGCCTTGCCGGTTACAGTCGTAAGGCTTCCGCATAGGTTGAGCAGTAGCCCAGGGTTGATCGGTTATGGCCGCAATGCATGCCTGGTAACGGCCGTAATGTGTCGAGCGGTTTTGGGCAGTGGCCTGGGAGGTGCCGGTTACGTCCGTAGGCTGATGCCGTTTATGGCCATAAGGGCCGAGTTACGGCCGTAAGGTGATGCCTATTACGGCCGTAACGTGCGTGGCTTTATATAGCCATGACCGACGGGTTTGTGCCATTCTTCTCCATTTTTCCCTTCTTGTGGCGGCTGACGAACAGGAGGTTAGGAAGTAGGAGTTCTTGGTCGATTCCAAGGGATTTTGAAGGGCTTGTGTGATTATAACAACACCTAATCCTTGTTCTTCGTCGGATCGAGGTAATTTCTTGAAATCTCCTAGGGTTGACTTTCGGGATTTCCTTCTTGATTTTTCATTGTTCGTCCGATTTTGATGAATCGGTCATTATTATTAGGTATTAGTAGGCATGTTCTATGGATTGTATATTCATATTTCGAATTCGTTGGAACCCAATCGGGATTTTTGGTGTTCTAAGGAACCTTGAACTTTTAATATCCGATTAAATGTCTCAAAGGGTTCCCTTCGATTCTTGACCTTGTTTCCCGTTGTTTTCAATTGTTATTCTCATTGTAATCGTGTTTCTGTTGGATTTCAGGTAGTATTGTAGGTGTTCGGGGTTTACGAGTTGTGCCGTGTTCGTAGGAATATTCGGGCGCCGACAATCGAGGCAAGTATCTTCTTATACGACTTGTATCTTACGACTAGAAATCACGTCTTAGGTTATTGATGATTTTGCTTGCCTTCGTAAATATGTTCCATTTGAGTTGGTTATGTATTCTATAATTCGAAGGCTTTGTGATGATAATGTTATGTGTTAGGTGTTATGCCATTTGTGCAGGATTCCGATGTACATATGGGATGGTTGTACACTTGGTTGTGCAATGTTTTGTGTATCGATCGTAAGTTATGTTGGTTGTGTGTCGTTTATTGATGACAGTTGTTGTGAATGTTGAGATTGTGTTATGTGTGTGTGATGTACGATTTTGTGGTGATCAATGTGATTGATTAACCGTGCCCATTTTTGTATGAAATCAGAATGTGAATATGTGTGTGACCGCTAAGTTCACTCGTGATGGTTCGACGGGACCTACGAGGACTCATGGCAGTGGACTATAGGGTCGGAACTTAGTGAGGTACTAAGGCCCAATCGTGCTAGTCTGACGAGGCCTACGATAACACATGGCAGTGGACCATGAGTTTAGGGCAAAGTGCGTCCAACCGGGTGAGCTCGACGGGGCTTACGATGGCACGTGGCAGTAGACTACGATGTTGGGACTGTGATATAGTCTGCGTGGGTTGTTGAACCTACGGAGACACGTGATAGTGGGTCACGGTGTAGGAATTGATTATGTTTGGTTATTTGTGCGTGGAATAGTCCGTGCGGCTTGTTGTACCTACGGAGACACGTGACAGTGGATCACGGTGTCATGTATATGTTTTGAAAATCAAAGTTTTGAAAGGAAAAGTTTTATGGAGAACTGTTGAGTTACGAAACAAGTCTTGGGTTAAGACCCTAAAGTTTTTCGAAAGGTTTTGTGAATTGGGACTTGAGGTCTTACAGGTTTTGAAATTCATAAAATTCCCGAGATGATAAGTTTAGTTTCAAATGCATCCTCACTTATTTTCCTTTGTTAAAACCTCCCGGGAATATTTTGGTACTTGGTTATTATATTTGATTCATGATTAATGTTTGCTCATTACATTTCGTATGATTTGATACTTGCATTAGTAAAACAGTGGAGTTCTACTAACCCCCGAGTAATCGAGGAATGGATGTCTGGTTTGCATCCAGGTACATGCAGGTTCAGGGGAGCAGTCACAGGAGGATGACGAGCTACGATACTAATCAAGAGATGAGAGTTGTTTTGATTTTCGTTGTGTTGTCAGAGTTGAGTTCAGTCTTCCGCTGTATTGTGTTTCGACCTCTGTGTAGGGTAATGTTGTTTTAGTCAGTTCTGTTGATTGAGTTGTGTGACCTCATCGGTCTGTGTATTCATCTGTAAGTGATCTTAACGACGAGATTAGTATCGTGGACGACCGTCATCTCCATGCGGCCTGTGGACGTAAGCCTCCTCTTTTATGCGAGGTACCTGTGTATCATGATTTTATCTTAGCGAGTTAATTGCGGTGCATACTCTTATTTGCGCGGTGTTGTGTAATATAGTTGTATCTAATACTTGTGGCACATAGTATATGTATAAAACTGGGTGAATACTTGTTTTACCTTTGAACCACCGGGTGGGGTGGAATAATGTGAAAGTTGTGAACCTTGATGGGTTTCGAAAAGGTATCGACGGTAGAGTTTGTGAGAAACTCCGATGAATGATTTGTTGTGTGTTTAAACTTTGTGTCACGAGATGCATTTGATTGGATTGGCGACCCTAGTTGCCGTTTGAGCATGTTGTTTTAAATTCGACTGATTTTGGAATGTTGTAATTTTGCCCACTAAGGGTAGGTTTGAGAATGCTTTCTGAAGGACTTTACGGTTTGAGCATTATTGTAGAAATCGATTTTTGGAAAATATTTTGGTGGTGCGGCCAAACCATGGTTTATATGGATTTTAAAATCGATTAAATTTTGACAAATAGGTCGTGTATTTTCAAATGACACCATCAGATGGTATTTGGAAAATGTGTTTTGAAGTACTTCGGAGATTGTAAAATATTACCGTCGTTTTTGGTTATGAACTAAAGGATTTTGGAAAACTGTATTTTGCAAAACGATATGGGTTTTCGGCATTTTAAACTTTATGTGTTTGTGTGTTGGGACTAGTAGTTGCGGTAAGTTTGTTGTGTTGTTGTGCTCACCGGAGAATGTTGTAATATTTTCTAGATGTTGGGATATGTTGTTAGGTATCGTTCCCTAACTCTCGGAGCTGTTTCAGGGATGCTGGGTTACTTCAGCCGTCTAACAGCCAATAGTTACGGCCGTAAGTTGGTAGTTGCTACGGCTATAAGACGTTGGTATTACGGCCGTAATCTTCTAATTGTTACGGCCGTAAGCTGTGTGCTATTACGGCCGTAAGCTTATTGTTGTCACAACCATAATCTTATTGTTACAGACATATCTGTACACTTTACCGGTCGTTCGATCCCTATGGATATAGTCGTGTGGTCTGCAGATGACGATTGTGAACTTTAGCTATTGCATCAGCAATGTTGCGCTCGGTTGTTTATCGTGTTTTGATATTATTGACATGTTGTCGATCGTTACCCTTCTTGTTAGCAATTTGATTGTACACCTGAGTGTTGTGACGGTATAGTCTAATTTAATTGTATTGTTCTATGACGTTATCCTGGACATGATAGCTTATCTATGGCAATGATTAGTGTGCTGGCAGATATTAATAAGGTCATTTTGCCGACATCGGTTCAACGTATTGTTGTGCAAGTGATTTCAAATCAAGAAGTTTTGATAATGGGTCCATGGTTTTGGTTAAATGACTGAGGTATTAAACAAAGTGTTTTCAAAATTTCATCGCAACAAAATCTTTCAAACTCGCAAATTTTAAAATATTATCATTCGAACAAATACCTCGAAAAACTTGTTTTTAAGAATATTATCCATGTTGGACCACAATAGTATGCTTAATGTTTTAACCGCGTATGCTGAGGTATAAGTCGTACATCTCTATCGATGTGAACGTGTGAATTACTTTTAAATTTAAGTTCTATTATTGCAAGTGTTAGTTCGTGTATTCGAGTAGTAAATTGGTGTGAATATTGTATTGTGCTGCTGTTTATGGGCTTATGTTGTTTATTTGAGGTTCGTTTTATCCCGTTATTATGAATGGTTGTTCGTTCAGTATGTTGAGGGGTCGAGGCCGAGGCCGTGGTCGTGGCGGTGGTCGTAATCAGGAGCATGAGAGGGTGACTCACTCCTTGTCGAGTACCAATCAGCTTAGTACATATGGTCGTGGTGACCAGTCGCGAGAACAGGGACAATCAGCCAGCGTTAATGTTGACGTTGGCGCCGCTGGCATCCTTCGTCAAGTGGTTGACCAGTTAGTGCAGATAAATCAGGCCGTACATCGGAATGAGAACCCAGATGGGGACAAGGGGGCTAGTAAGTGGTTACGAGATGTGTTGAGGATGCAGCCGCCCCGTTTTGTAGGTTCTTCTGACTTGTTAGGTTGGGAGAACTGGCTCTTCCAGTTGGACAGAACATTCGATGATGTAGCTTGTCCCGAGGAAAGGAGGGTATCCATTGCTCAGTATTTCCTCGACAAAAAACCTGCAGACTGGTGGCAGGCTGTAGTGCCTGCAGATCGTACACCTACAAGAGCTGAGTTTAAGCCCTCCATGGAGGCAGAGTATTGCTCGTTGCATGTCCGTGAGCGCAGGATGGTTGAGTTTTTCTTGGCTACACCCCAGGATGTGTCGATATCCCAGGCGATAGTCGATTATAATCGACAGCTGGCTTATGTTCGTGATCAAGTGAGAAGTGAAGCGGACAAGGTCTGATACTTCAATATGCGCATACAGCCCCATATCCGTGAGATTATGGCTCCGCTCATGTGTACCACTCTGAAAGAATATCAGGACCGAGCTTTAGCCATTGAGATGACCGTTTCCGTGATGGAATCTGGTTCAGAGAGTAAGAGGCAGAAGACCTCGAGTAGCTCTTCAAGAGGCTAGAGAAGTGAGATTCGTGAGCCTGTTGCTTCGCATTTTCCTTATGGGAGCACTCCTCGTTCAGTTGACCAATATAAGAACCTTACTCCGGAGGCGAGTAAGACGAGCGGTGTGAAGACCTGCTTCAACTGTAGTCGTGTGGGCCATGTGAGACAGAACTGTCGTTCACCACCGGTTAATTGTTTCAAGTGCGGTCAACTGGGGCACCAAGCGGTATATTGTGAGACCATCGCTAAGATGTTCGGGAATCGGGTTTTCGTTCCTACACGTGGAGGGCCCAGTGGTGTCCAGTGATGTAGTTGTGTGTCGTACCTTGTACTGTATCTCGTGTGGAGATTTGTTACTTGTTGTGTGAACCTTTTTGGTTTCGTTCGTATTCTACCCTGTTGCTTTGTTTTAAGTTTCGGGACGAAACTTATTTTTAGTGGGATAGAATGTAATATCCAATATTTTCGCTTTCCGTTATCTTGGATTGTTTGTGTTTTGACGCTGGACATTTTTCTTGATTGATATGAATCAGAGCGATTTCAATCGTGATACTCTATTTGTTTCTATCGCATAATCGTTTTAGTCAGGTACGACTTGTTTCCGTATGCGTTCCTTTGATTAATGTGTGTATGTGATGTGTCGTTATTTGCTCGTATTTGTTTTGAATCATACCCGGTGCGTTTGTGCGACCGGAATGTTGTCGAACGCCTAACCGGACTGTTGGAACGATCGAGTCCCGACCATAGGAATAGGCCGAGTTATGGCCGCAATGCAGTGCCGATTACGGCCGCAAGACATGGCCGGTTATGGTTGCAACGCATTTCCGGTTATGGCCGTAAGGCTTCCATACAGGTTGGGCAGTAGCACAGGGTTGATCTGTTACGGCCGCAATGCTTGCCTGGTAATGGCCGTAATGTGTCAAGCGGTTTTGGGCAGTGGCCTGGGAGGTGCCGGTTACGTCCGTAGGCTGATGCCGATTATGGCCGTAAGGGCCGAGTTATGGCCGTAAGGTCATGCCTGTTAGGCCCGTAATGTGCGCGGCTTTATATAGCCCTGACCGTCGGGTTTGTGCCATTCTTCTCCATTCTTCCCTTCTTGTAGCGGCTGACGAACGGGAGGTTTGGGAGGAGGAGTTCTTGGTCGATTCCACTCGATTCCAAGGGATTTTGAAGGGCTTGTGTGATTATAACAAAACCTAATCCTTGTTCTTCGTCGGATCGAGGTAATTTCTTGAAATCTCCTAGGGTTGACTTTCGGGATTTCCTTCTTGATTTTCATTTTTCGTCTAATTTTGATGTATCGATTGTTGTTATTAGGTATTAGTAGGCATGTTCTATGGATTGTATATCCATATTTCGAATTTGTTGAAACCCAATCGGGATTTTTGGTGTTCTAAGGAACCTTGAACATTTAATATCCGATTAAATGTCTCAAAGGGTTCCCTTCGATTCTTGACCATGTTTCCCGTTGTTTTCAACTGTTATTCTCGTAGTAATCATGTTTCCATTGGATTTCACATAGGGTTGTAGGTGTTTGGGGTATCCGAGTTGTGCCGTGTTTGTAGGAATATTCGGGCGCCGACAATCGAGGCAAGATCTTTTTATACGACTTGTATCTTGTGACTAGAAATCACGTCTTAGGTTATTAATGATTTTGCTTGCCTTCGTAAATATGTCCCGTTTGAGTTGGTTATGTATTCTACAATTCGAAGGCTTTGTGATGATAATGTTATATTGGTATATGTGTTAGGTGTTGTGCCATTTGTGCAGGATTGCGATGTACATATGGGATGGTTGTACACTTGGTTGTGCAATGTTTTGTGTATCGATCGTAAGTTATGTTGGTTATGTGTCGTTGATTGATGACAGTTTTTGTGAATGTTGAGATTGTGTTATGTGCGTGTGATGTGCGATTTTGTGGTGAACAATGTGATTGATTAACCATGCCCATTTTTGTATGAAATGAGAATGTAAATATGTGTGTGACCGCTAAGTTCACTCGTGATGGTTCGACGGGACCTATGAGGACTCGTGGCAGTGGACTGCGGGGTCAGAACTTAGTGAGGTACTGAGGCCCAATCGTGCTGGTCTGACGAGGCCTACGATAACACTTGGCAGTGGACCATGAGTTTAGGGCACAGTGCATCCAACTGGGTGAGCTCGATGGGGCTTACGGTGACACGTGGTAGTGGACTACGGTGTTGGGAATGTGTGTGTGATTGTTGTGATTGATAAGTCCGTGTTGGTTGTTGAACCTACGGAGACACGTGATAGTAGATCACAGTGTCGGAATTGATTATGTTTGGTTATTTTTGCGTGGAATAGTCCGTGCGGGTTGTTGTACCTATGGAGACACGTTACAGTGGATCACTGTGTCATGTATATGTTTTGAAAATCAAAGTTTTGAAAGCAAAAGTTTTATGGAGAACTGTTGAGTTACGAAACAAGTCTTGGGTTAAGACCCTAAAGTTTTTTGAACGGTTTTGTGAATCAGGACTTGAGGTCTTACAGGTTTTGAAATTCCTAAAATTCCCGAGATGATAAGTTTAGTTTCAAATGCTTCGTAGCTTATTTTCCTTTGTTAAAACCTCCCAGGAATATTTTGGTACTTGGTTATTATATTCGATCCATGATTAATGTCTGCTCGTTCCATTTCGTATGATTTGATACTTGCACTAGTAAAACAGTGGAGTTTTACTGACCCCCGAGTAATCGGGGGGTGGATGTCAGTTTTGCATCCAGGTACATGCAGGTTTAGGGGAGTAGTCACAGGATTGGCACAGGAGGATGCCGAGCTATGATACTAATCAAGAGATGAGAGTTGTTTTGATATTCGTTGTGTTGTCAAAGTTTATTTCAGTCTTCCACTGTATTGTGTTTCGACCCCTGTGTAGGGTAATGTTGTTTTAGTCAGTTCTGTTGATTGAGTTGTGTGACCTCATCGGTCTGTGTATTCACGTGTAAGTGAACTTAACGGTCTGTATTATTTTATTGTTTGACCCTGGCCGGGCAAACATTTGGTCGTTTTGTAAGGTTTAGCCTGGTAGATCCTCGTGAAAAGGGGTCTACGGCGTGTAATATTCCCATATGATTTTGGGGGTGTTACTATACGGACGTTCGAATGCATGGTACATGTAATAATCGAGAATTTTATTCCGTTTGTCTGAAATTCATTTTCGTTTTGTGCCGGATATTTTTGCGTCGATAATGATTATGTGGAACTATTTCTCCCTGTGTACTGTGTAGTGCGTCATATTAGTTTTCATCGAGTGCGACTTGCCATCGCATTAGTCGAATTGATTGTAGACTTGTACATATGACACTATATATTGTGTTTCTTCGTATGACTGTTCTCATTGTGGACCGTTAGAGCTTCATTGGGAGTCGTGTTAGGAAGTTGCATCATTTTACCAAATTTCAGAGTGTGCTGTTATCAACACGTGTTACTTATGTTAACAAGGCATTACGTACGTAACCAATCAAGGTTAACATATGTTATGTGCATAGTTAACGTACGTTAACATATCTGTTGGTTGAGGCAGTAGTCTCTGGAGAGACATTAGCATATGCTGCATGAGAATCATAACATACACTATTCGTTATGTGCGTACGTAACAGTGGGATGGTTGCATACAGTAACTTACATGTAGATCGGGGTAGTGAGCTCTAAGTAGAGAATTACCTACGTAACATTTGGCTGTTACGTATGTCAAGTCTGTTACGTATGCGAACCTTGAGGCGGTGCGTAACGTACTGCGGCCTATATATAGATGGGCCGCAGACTTTCTTCGTCATTTTCACTCTTTTTCTTCTTCCTTTTGGTGCAGCCTATGGAGCGAGTTGGGATCGAGGGTTGGTCTAGATTTTATCATCCATCCACGTATTTGAGTTCGTAGCATGGATTAACACCTTCTAATCCTTCGTTATGCATTGGATCGAAGGCAATGTTCTTCCCTCGAGTTGATTTTTTTGGGGTTTTGTTCTTGATTTTAATTCTAGTCAGATTTTGATAAATAGATTGGTGCTATTTGATGTTCTTAGTCATATTCTATGGACTGTATATCGATATCATGTACCCATTTAGCTCGTTGACGGCTTTTATATTCTTGAGAATCCTTAAACATTTAATGTTCGATTAAATGTTTCAATGAGTTTTCCTATGGGTGGTGGGTGTGTTTTCTGTCGTTATTGGTTTTTGTTCTTGTGGTAAACGTATTGTTGATGTTCTCTCGTAGAGGTTGTAGGTTTCTAGGATTTCCAGTCAATCTGTGTTCATGGGAATATACGCGTGGTGATTTAGAGGCAAGTATTCTTATATATACCATTTATATCTTGCGAACTGAAGTAGAGTAATGAATTTACGGTAGTTGCTCGTTCTTGTCATATGTGAATTGTAATATCCGAAATTTCTACTACTGTTGTTTAATATTATTTTATCCAAGTTATAGTGCCGCGTGGAGTCTGTACAATATGGATAAAATAAACAAAGGACTGAGATATCTGTATTTGTATAATTGTCGTAATTGGTCGACAATTGTATATGAGAATATTATTAGATTTAGTATATGTATTCAGTATGTGTGTATGTGTTTTCGGTATGTCGAGAGAGACAGGAACGGTTGGAAATGGCCAAGTATAGAGCCCTTAACGTACGTTAAGATTTTGAGATAATGTACGCTAAGTTGTTAGTGTTACGTACGTTATGGCCAAGGCATTACGTACGTAACAAGAGGAATCAGACAGGACCGAGTCATGGTCGGCATGTGGGACCCGATGTCGGCAGGGGATGTGGACAGGCGAGTCAACCCCGACCATTACGTACGCTAAGGAAGAACCATTACATACGTTAACGAGTATGCTACTGTAGCAAGTCAACGTACGCATTACATACATTATGGAGAAAGAGTTACGTACGTAAGGCATTAAAAGAAATGAGTCGGTTAACTATGGAATGTCGTTACGTACGCTACCAAAGTCAGATGGCATACGTAAATGGTGGTTAGGTATTTTAACATGTGCATGTTACGTACGTAACAAACTGCAATGTTTTATAAGTAAATGCATGTCTTTCATTTCTCTTCAGTATTTCACTTTGTTCTTCGCCTCCAAACACTGAGAGAGGGAGTTTTAGCTCTCCTAAGTCGATTATGAGTTTGGAAACATGGTATTGGATCTTAGATATGAGGATATTGATGATCTTTAAGTGTTTGCTTGTGTATTTTATCTTTTAAGAGGTATGTTGGATAATCCTTTCTTTCAATTCGGATTTTGATGTTGTTGCTGATGAATGATTCGTATGAAGATGATTATGATGTTGTTGTTACGATTCTTGAGGCTATATGAACTATATGTTGAAGGATATGATGGTTTATGTCTTGATTATGTTGGTAATAATTATAGAATCATAGTGTTCTTGGTAGAATTGTTTCGATTCTTGATGTTAGGAGGATCATATATTGGAAAATATGATAATACACACCTTGAATTATGAATGGGGATGGTTTAGATGTTAGAATATATCGAATTAGGTTGTTTGAGGGCTATGAACACGATTTCGAATCACTTAGTGTTCTTTAGGAACTTCTTGATGAATTTAACATAGCAAGACGATCATAGGTTGAATTATCGGTATCTTTAGATATGAATATCGAATGTTCATTGATTGTAGTGGTGGAATTCGTATGTTCTTGATGAAATACGAATCATGATATGAATTTGCAATCCAGAAAGATTGTGATTGATCACCGAATATGATTTCCTTTACATTCGTATCTGTAATCGTATTTTGGTTATGAATTCGTAATCGTTTGAGTTGGATTGTTCGGACTTGTGTCTAATCGAGATATTGTGAAATCGTTGATTTTTTCGGTCGTTTATATTGATTAGTATTTATCGGATTTAGGTTCATATGATGGACATGAATTCGTAAAATGGTTTGAGTATATTATTTGGTTTTATATAAGATCGAGGTATTGTTGACCCGTTAAGTTTGATTGGTTGGCTATGTCGGTTGTTGATTGTTATAGGATCATTGCTATTTGATTACATCAATAGGTTGAGATTATTGATCGGTGATTATAACCGTATGTTGCGGTCGTGTTCGAGTATGTTCGTGAATTTCATGGTCAGGGCCGAGGAGATCATAGACGAATGCAATGAGATTGGTAGCGGCTTCATCATGGTCGTATCGGTATCCAGGCAAGTTATTACTTGCTCAGTTATAATGTTAAATGAATGGTTTCAATTTCATTTCGTTTATAATGCATATAGCAATGATTATTACTACAAATTCTGGAGATTTGGATTATATGTTGTCCTTCCGATTCTGGGAGTAAATCATAATGTATAGGCTTTATCTCAGTTATCAGCATATTCGGGTATCAAGGTTACGTTGCGATACAGATGAGGATATGAGTATCTATAGTCCATGGTACGTTGGGACCACCGAGCATCGAGGATAATTGTCGGTGATGATTTGACATCGAGATTTCTCCTGAAGGACTCGGGATAAGTATCTTAGTTTGATTCAGTTTAGTATTGATGATGTTGATCATGCAGGTTGTCATTCATGTTGCTGAACATGAAGTCGTCCTAGTTGTTTCATCAAAGTGTCGTTCATGTTTTTGATTCATACATTGTTCATGTTGATGAACATATTGAGTTGCATATGTGTATGCATTATTGTATTGTTTGTATTATGTTAATCCGGTAAGATCGTGTGATCTATGCTGAGGGTACTGGATCGGATGTCCACTATGCGTTGGTCCGACGGTATCATCATGGGGATCTATGCTGAGGGCGCTGGATCATTGGACAGGTTTTCCACCATGCTTTGGTCTAACGGAATCATCATGGGGATCTATGCTGAGGGCGCTGGATCGTTGGATTGCCCAGTGTTGTGTTGATGGAATCATGTGGATTCGCATCATAAATTTTACCATGTGTTGTTATTGTGCATATGTATATTATGGGTTTGCCATAAGTATACATTGTCGTTAATGATATGAGCATATTGACGTTGTCATATGAGTATGTATTTGTAGGTCTTGTGTTAGGACCATGTCCGTGTGTGGTATTGATCTGACCTCGGACTTGACTGACATGATTCTCGTGGCATTTCAAATCTCGATGTATGTTCCGTATTTCCTTTGGTATTCGTATTTTGATGGACAATCGGTTATCGTCTTGGGATTTGATGATTCTATCTGATGGATCGAATTGGTCGGAGTTGGTATATTTCCGTACTGTGAGTTATGATGATGTTTTGAGAATCTCGGGTATTCCTTGAGGTACCGTATGCTGTTGTGCTTGAGTTTATTGATTAATCGAGATTACGAGACGTGCCTTGTGATGATGGTTAATCTGATGAGAATTATTTGAGTAAATAAAGTTATGACGATGAGATTACATTGGTCGTATTCTTATTTTGTATTCTCATTGGTATGTAATTATTAATGTGATGTGACGGTTATCATTGTTGGATATTATGGCTGACCCCGTCGTGGGCTTTCTTTTTAGGGTCTTGAGACATCGATCTTGTAGCGGTCGTGGAGAGATGAGCTTCTCAGAGGATACTGTCTAGGGCATGTAATTGTGTATTGAGTTTCCTGATCAATAGATGAATTCCGCTGCTAGAGTATTTTTAATTGTTTGTCTTTTCCGCTGCATGAGTATTTTTGAATGGCCTTTTGGTATCTGGTAACTTAGGTTACTTTGGCAATCATTTTCTAAACTATTTTGTCGGTACGTGTAAGCAATAGCTTAACGTATGTTTTTAAACTTTTGAGTTCTGGCATTTCAGGCCTTATCCTTTCAAACGAGATTTTACGACAGTTTTGATAAATAGATTTTATATAGTCTTCAAATGTTTTAAGGATAGTACCATCGTTGGCCTCTTGGGCATTTGTAAATGTTTGCGAAATTTTCTTTTAGCCTTTGTTAGGCGTATTTTTATACGCTTGTTTATCATTATTTTGTATTCTTTTCATAATTAAATCTGCATAAATGAACTTTTAATGCCCTATTATTTTATGTTTTGCAGGAAATTGAAGTCCGGAAGCTAAAACGATGAAAACGGGCGAAAACAGCAAATTTTGGCCTGGCGCCACGGCACAAGGCAAGCAGGCCGCGGCACACGCAGGTGACCAGCGAGCCCCGAGTGAACTGTACCCTGAGCCGCGGCACAAATATAGTGAGCCGCGGCCCAGGAGGAAAAATCAGCATCAGGTATTACGCGCTGAAGACCGTGATCCGCGGCACAGATTAAGTGAGCCGCGGCCCACGGGGCGGTTTTCACAGAAAATGCCACGTTTCTGGGCCGTTTTGGAGCCGGTTCTCGACCTAATCACACGGACGCATTTTGGAGGCTGATGGGATTTATAAATAAGGGTTTAAGGTCATAATCTTGGGGGATTATCATTGGAGGATCGATCATTATCAAGAGAAGAAGCAGAAGACACCAAGAGCACAGAGCGGAAGCCAGAAGAACGGAGGAATCCGAGTTCTTCATCTGCGTTTGATTTCGATGCTTCCTTTCATTATTTCTGTATTTTTATTCTTCAGCATGTCAGGCTAAAACCCTGTTCTAGGATTTTGATGAAACCAAAGTTTTGACGAAGTTGCTTTTGATTATCTATATAATTCCCTTTTCTGTTGAGTTTTCCCAATCATTTTTAATGCTTTCAATTGTGTGGCCTATAATTGGATTGTTTTAATTACGCAACTCGAATCGGGAGAGGAGAGTTGGTGAGGAACTATTGGTGAGAACCATTTTATCTTGTGAGATAGGAATATACTCTTAGGAACTACGTGGCCTTTTGAAGATTTTGTACTTTTTGCCTATTGTCGAATTAATTCACCTAGGGATAGAGTGCGTTATTCGCCTTTAGAAAAATCTATTGACCTCGGGAAAGGCGGTAGAGTATTTTAGCAATGTTCGCCTTCAATAAATTGGGGAAATCATTAACTTCAAATAATCGAGAGTAAATTTGGATAAACCGAGGTGGATTCACAATCCTAGACTTATTCATCATTTGACTTTCTTTCTTTGAGCGATCGTTTTTACTGTTAGTTCTTTTATTGGTTTTCTTTAGTTATTGATTGCATCCCAAACTTCGACAGTTCAAATAACATTAGAATACATAAAAATCGGTAATTAGTGATTCAGTCCTCATGGGAACGATATCTCACTCATCACTTTATTACTTGTCTACGATAACGTGCACTTGCGTTAAACGAAATATCGCAACAAGTTTTTGGCGCCGTTGCCGGGGACTGATTTTTTTTTTTACTAATATCGATTTCAGTATTTTTAGTCTTAGTTTGAACATTTTTTATTGTTTTTGTGTAATTTTATTTATTTGTTTTTTCCTTTCAGGAGTTTCCGGTTAGTGCATGAGAAAATTCGGTAACTAAGGCCTTCTACCTTTGGATACCGAACTCGAGCGCACTCTTCGGAGAAGCAAGAAGGAGAAAAGAGAGTTACCATCAAAAGTGACCATGGCCGAAAATACCGAAAATCATAGAGGAGATAATCTTGTGCAACAAGCTCAACCAGCATTAGCACTCCGCGATTATGCTATGGCACAAATCAATGCGAACTTTTCGGGGATCCGGCGTCCGACAATCCAAGCCAACAACTTCGAAATCAAGCCGGCTATTATTCAGATGGTGCAAGCTAGCCAGTTTTGTGGATTGCCGAACGATGACCCCAATGCACACATTGCGTCTTTTCTCGAGATTTGTGACACCTTCAAGAACAACGGTGTCACCGATGATGCCATCCGTCTAAGGCTTTTCCCTTTCTTTTTTAGGGACAAAGCCAAATTTTGGTTGAATTCTTTACCGCCGGGCTCGATCACGACATGGGCAGAATTAGCGCAAACCTTCCTGGCTAAGTTCTTCCCACCATCGAAGACGGCGAGGTTACGGAACGAGATCACTACCTTTGGGCAATTTGATATGGAGTCGCTTCACGAAGCTTGGGAGCGATACAAAGATTTATTATGGAAATGCCCACATCACGGCCTACCGGACTGGCTACAAATTCAGACGTTCTATAATGGATTGAGTGCTTCTACACGCACTCTTGTGGATGCAGCCGCAGAAGGAGCATTAATGGGAAAAACAATGGCCGAGGCACACTCTTTATTGGAAACTATGGCTGCGAATGCTTATCAATGGTCGTCCGAACGAGTAAACCCGAAACGAGTAATGGAAATCTCCAATAATGATCCGATCTCTACATTATCAGCTCAAGTCGCCGCCTTGACGCAGCAACTCCAAGACTTTTCACATGCTCCTTCTCCCATTACCATTGAATCGTGCAATTGGTGTAACGGATCTCATCCCAGCGCAGAGTGCCAAGTCGGAAACCCTTTCGAGCAACCTCCGATGGAACAAGCTCAGTTCGTGGGGAACGGGAACCGGCAAAATAATTCGTACTCCAACACTTATAATCCGGGATGGCCTAATCATCCTAACTTCTCGTGGAGAAACGGACAAAACTCGAACCAACCCCCGTTTGCTCAACACCAACAGCAACCTCCATCTGCTCCAAAAATCTCTCTAGAAGAAGCAATGGTGAAATTGGCAGCGAACACGAGTCAGTTCATGGCACGCACGGAGGCGACCTTGCAGAACCATTCCGCTTCTATCCGCAACTTGGAAGTCTAACTGGGCCAGATTGCTAATGTATTAACAGTCCGCCCGGAAGGTTCCTTGCCAAGTACGACCGAAACAAATCCCAAAGAGAGTGTCAATGCCATTTGTTTGAGAAGTGGGAAAGAATTGGGTGAGCTGCCTGGGCAGAATGAAAAGAGAAGTGAGGATGAGGAGAAGAAAAATTCAGCGATTGAGGAATCACAAATGTCTAGACCCTCGATACTATTTCCGGATAACCCGAAGGCATATGTGCCACCCGTCCTGTTTCCGCAGCGATTACAACAGAAAAAAGTGGACAAGCAATTCTCTAAGTTCCTCGACGTCTTCAAGAAACTGCACATAAACATTCCATTTGCCGATGCCTTGGAACAAATGCCGAGTTACGTGAAATTCATGAAAGAAATCTTGTCAAACAAAAGAAAGCTCGAGGAGTATGAGACAGTCGCATTGACGGAGGAGTGCAGCGCTATTCTTCAGAAAAAGCTTCCGCCAAAATTGAAGGATCCGGGAAGCTTAAACATATCGTGCACTATAGGAAACCTTTCGTTTGTTAAGGCGTTGTGCGATCTCGGGGCCATCATTAATCTGATGCCACTTTCCATATTTAAGAAGCTAAACATTTGGGAAGCAAAGCCGACGACAATCTCGCTGCAATTAGCTGATAGATCGATTAAATATCCTAGGGGAATAATAGAGGACGTCTTAGTAAAGGTATATAAGTTCATCTTTCCATCTGATTTCATTGTGCTCGATATGGAGGAGGATCAAGACATCCTAATTATTTTGGGAAGACCATTTTTAGCTACTGGCCGAACTCTCATAGACGTGGAAAAAGGGAGACTCACTCTGCGGGTTCAGGATGAGCATGTCACTTTCCAAGTGTTTCAACCCATTCTGTGTCCAAGTAGTGTTGAGAAGAGTTCGCAAATTGAAAGTGTAGATACCTCTGCGAAGGACACACACCGGAAGAATTATCGGTCGAAAAAGTCAGAATCCGTTTCAGCAGCCCCGACGCCTAATAAGAATGAAGAGCAAGTCGCATATCTTAGGCATTTGAATATGTCGTCTGCTACATCCTATCATCCACAATCGAAAAATTCTCCTTCTGTCCTAAATTCGCCCGTGGAGTTGAAAATTAAGCCGGTTGTCAAACGGGCACCAAGTCATGTGAAAATGGGTGCTTCGGAAAATTGTTTTTGTTAAAACCTTTTCGCAAAGAACATTGGGTTCCCAAACCGAAAATCTAATTATTAAAGACCAATGGTCAAAAATTTGAAACACATTTCGACGGTTCGATGGATGGGGCGGAGTTCAAATGGTCTTTGCGAAAAGCGAATTGATCTTTAAAAAGTCTGGCTGAAGACTATAAACTTAGCGCTTCTCGGGAGGCAACCTGAGTTTTAGTTGTAGTTTTTTGCATTTCAGTATTTTCTTGCAATTTTTGGATCTTTATTTTTCGTCATTTTAGCTTGGATATGCTTGTCTCTCATGCTCTTGACGTTTTCTGTTGAAAATTTTGTGCAGAAATCACCCCAGGGAAGAATTCATGCCTAAGACGCGGCACAAGGATAGCGATCCGCGGCACACACAAGTGAAGAAAAAAGGGCCAAGCCAAACTGTACTCTGTGCCGCGGCACGACCTTACTGAGCCGCGGCACACCAGATCCCTGAGCCGCGGCACGTTGCTGCTGTGCCGCGGCATGCCAATTGCCAAAAATCTGTCCAGGAGGCTGTACTCTATGCCGCGGCACCCGTATGCTGAGCCGCGGCACACTAACATTCTGAGCCGCGGCACCCGTATGCTGAGCCGCGGCACATGGCGATGGAACAAAGAAGCCCAGGCCGACTATACTCTGGGCCGCGGCTCACTTAAGCTGTGCCGCGGCCCTCGTTCGGAAGTTAGACAGCCCAGGTACCTTTATAACACGAATTCGGCCGACTCCCAGGTAACTTCTCGTCCTCTTTCCTCGGCAAAAGCGATCGGCCGAGAATTTTTTTTTCTCATCTTCTTCTTCCTCTTGCATACTACAATCCAAGTCAGGTAATCCTAAATTTCTTGATCCTTATTGACACATATTTTGAAAAGTAAGTTATTGTTCTTCATTCGATATTGATTATGTTGTTAGTTTTTTCAAAGTTCTATCAAAGGTTGACTGGGGAATATGAAGTTTTTTTTATTGATTATTGATGATATCTGTCGATTATGAATGATTTGTTTATGTTATATGTCGTTTGTCATGACGATCGATTTGTGTTTTTGTTTTTGGGGATTGAATGAAGCTATGGTCATGTTTGTTCCTCAATTAAAATTATGCACACAAGGTGTTTGATGAAATGCTTGAATGAAAATCTTTTCTTTGTTAAGACAATGTTTTGAAACTATGTGCAAAGAATTCGTTTCTGGGAATTACAGCGTACCCCAACCAACGTCAAGTTTAATCGTTAAAGCTCAATTTTATTTTTCTCTCACGGAGGTGCTAGCTCGTTAAATTCTTGATTCACGTTTTGCATATTCTTAGCCGATAAGTGTTGTTCTCCTTATTGCGTAAGTAAGTAAACTCCGATGTTTATCTTTTCAGGACTCGCTATGGCTAGAAAGAGAAAGGTTAGCACAAGGTCCAGGACTCAATCGTCCCCCACACGAGGGGAAACGTCTCAGAGCCAAGCCGAGTTGGAGGTGCACCAATTCTCCGACCCGGAGATTTATAAAATCTTCAATGAAAAGATCCGCCCTCGACCTCTGATCCCGGAGAGGGGATTCACTCCAGCCCGCCGCCTGACAGAGAGCACTTGCAGGCGATGTTCGATGGGTTGAGAGAGGAGATGAGGAGAGATAGAGAGAGAGAGCTTTCTGGCTGCCCTGAGAGAAGAGAGGCAGACGGAGAGAGAGAGCATCATCGCTGCCATCCGAGATGAGATGAGAGAGCAGGCCCGCCGGGCCAACCGACGTGAGATGAGGCGCCTGGCAGCGAGAGATGCTTACCACCAGGAGCACCTTGCTGCATGGACGGCCCACATTATACACCCGGACGGGCCATTCATTCCACCCGTTCGCCCAGCCACGCCACCCTCCTCGCCGAACGACGCCGGCACCAGTTCATGAGCAGACTGTAGGGGAGTACTTGACCTTCTTCCTTTATTGCATATTACATTTTGTCCATTGAGGTCAATGTACATCCTAAGTTTGGGGGGGTTTACTTTCTGTTGCTATACTTATTGCTGTACTTACTCGTTTGCACTTTCGTTATTTTTTTCATATATTTTGTTGCTAGCCTTGCTTGTCGTGATATTATTTGCAGTCGTGATTTTTTCATGCTTCTTTTTGTGTAAAACTAATGTTACGATACTGATTTCTCTCTGAAGAAACGGTTGAGTTTTAGTTGAGTTGTAGTCAGCGTATCTGTTTCTGTTGAGTATTCATCTAGGTCCGAAATTTTTTCGTTTTTGTAGAAATCTTAGCGGATAAGAGAGGAGACATACGTGTTTTTCAAATCGCCGTCTATATGTTTGGTTACACTTTTCGCGTAGCTAGTCGTCCAGTAACATAAGTCGTGTTGGCACTTGATTTGAGTTTAGAGTCGGACATTTTTTTCCAAAAAGTCGAGATATTATTTGTTCTATGATGGGAAGTCTAGTAACCGGGGGTATTCACGTGACCCGTTGTTTACTCTCGCGTAAAACAACAACCCTGATTAGACTAGTGGTTTTGAGATTTCGCATGTGCCGATGATGGGGAGCCTAGTAACCGGGGGTATTCGCGTGACCTGTTGTTTACTCTCGCGTAAAACATCAACCTTGAATCGGACATGCGGAAATAGCTATTCGAGTTGTTTCTCCGCTGTGGAGGGGAACTTAGTAACTATAAGCATCCATGTGCCCCATGAGTGTCTTTTACGTCAAACGGTTCCCCAATACATGAGAATGGAATTCCACCCTAGGATTATCCCGATGAAACATCCCGAGATCCGAACCTAGTGGTCAACTCGAATCATCTTATTGAGCATATATAAGGGAATACTGTCCGAGGGTTGTTTTTGATGATGAAACTCTTGAAATTTTGGCCACTAGACTGTGGGACTGGGCGAGTTAGCTTGTTTATTTTTCACCCTTCATATTGATAGTCGATTAAATTCATGCTTGTTAATCTTTGAGCTTGATTTTTCTTCATAAACGATTGATTAGGACTGAAATTGGTTATTTTGTGGAATCAGTGTCGTGGATGTGACTCACTATTACGATACTTGTACTATTCTTTGAGATTTTTAGGGTAGTATTGATTAGGTTGAGCACTATGAAATTGCACGATTATTCACGATTATTCTTTTATTTGTAATCAATTCTTTTTGCTTGAGGACAAGGAAAGGCTCAAGTTTGGGGGTATTTGTTAGGCGTATTTTTATACGCTTATTTATCATTATTTTGTATACTTTTCATAATTAAATCTGCATAAATGAACTTTTAATCCCCTATTCTTTTATGTTTTGCAGGAAATTGAAGTCCGGAAGCTAAAACGATGAAAACGGGCGAAAACGGCAAATTTTGGCCTCGGGCCGCGGCACAAGGCAAGCGGGCCGCGGTACACGCAGATGACCAGCAAGCCCCGAGTGAACTGTACCCTGATTCGCGGCACAAGTATAGTGAGCCGCAGCACAGGAGGAAAAATCAGCATCAGGTATTAGGCGCTGAAGACCGTGAGCCGCGGCACAGATTAAGTGAGCCGCGGCCCACGGGGCGGTTTTGACAGAAAATGCTGCTTTTTTGGGCCGTTTTGGAGCCGGTTCTCGACCTAATCACACGGACGCGTTTTGGAGGCTGATGGGATTTATAAATAAGGGTTTAAGGTCATAATCTTGGGGGATTATCATTGGAGGATCGATCATTATCAAGAGAAGAAGCAGAAGACACCAAGAGCACAGAGCGGAAGCCAGAAGAACAGAGGAATCCGAGTTCTTCATCTGCGTTTAATTTCGATACTTCCTTTCATTATTTCTGTATTTTTATTCTTCAGCATGTCAGGCTAAAACCCTGTTCTAGGATTTTGATGAAACCAAAGTTTTGACGAAGTTGCTTTTGATTATCTATATAATTCCCTTTTCTGTTGAGTTTTCCCAATCATTTTTAATGCTTTCAATTGTGTGGCCTATAATTGGATTGTTTTAATTACGCAACTCGAATCGGGAGAGGAGAGTTGGTGAGGAACTATTGGTGAGAACCGTTTTATCTTGTGAGATAGGAATATACTCATAGGAACTACATGGCCTTTTGAAGATTTTGTACTTTTTGCATATTGTCGAATTAATTCACCTAGGGATAGAGTGCGTTATTTGCCTTTAGAAAAATCTATTGACCTCGGGAGAGGCGGTAGAGTATTTTAGCAATCTTCGCCTTCAATAAATTGGGGAAATCATTAACTTCAGATAATCGAGAGTAAATTCGGATAAACCGAGGTGGATTCACAATCCTAGACTTATTCATCATTTGATTTTCTTTCTTCGAGCGATCATTTTTACTGTTAGTTCTTTTATTGGTTTTCTTTAGTTATTGATTGCATCCCAAACTTCGACAGTTCAAATAACATTAGAATACATAAAAATCGGTAATTAGTGATTCAGTCCTTGTGGGAACGATTTCTCACTCATCACTTTATTACTTGTCTACGATAACGTGCACTTGCGTTAAACGAAATATCGCAACAGCCTTGTGGTTTCCATTCCGGGGCCCACGACGCTGTAATATTCCCGGTCAGATCTGGGGCTGTTACAGAATATGGTATTGGAGCTTAGGTTGTGAAAACCTAGGCATTCGGGTCGAGTTGGGTCGTACTATTGTCGTGTCATTCGAGTTGTCGGTTGACAAATATTAGAGCCGTGAGTTTTTGTTGTTCACACAGGCTTGTGCGTTATGTGATTTACCAGTGTAGTACTGGGGTTGTTGCAAACTTTACCAAACGGTGTTAACGTGTTTCTTCGGATAGAGTTGTGTTGTGTTCTCGAGTTGAACTGATTTTGCAAAACGTGTGTTTTGAAAATGTCTGTGTCGAGTATTTTTTAGAGTTGAGACATGTGCCAGTATCACAGGGAGTCGTCGGCTTCACGATCTGTAAGTATTTGGATTCTTGAATTGCATTGAGAATTATTGCCATTTTAAGTTGATATGTTTTGAGATTCAGCAGATGTTATGTATTACCATATGAGATGATAGAGTTGGGACAGGATTGATGATCTTGAGAAACTATAATTTTGGAAATTAGTATGTTGGGTAGATTTTGGAACGGAATTGTGCATTTTGGAGAATGTTGTGGATGGTTGAGAAGAATATGTAGTCATGTTAGTATATTTTGAGATATATGAACTGCTTCTGAGCATTTGAAAATGATACTTTTCAAAATGAATATTTCACGGATGTTTTACGGAAAATGATTTTTGGGCCGAGACCCAATCGACATTGAAATAGATTTATAACTCAGGACTTGAGGTCCAAAAGGGTTTTCTACTTTTTAAACTTCTTGTAATGTTTCAAAAAAAGGCTTTTTCATGTTTTCTAAAACTCCCGAGATTTGTAAAACGCTTCACCAATCATTTATCTATTTTCCTACTGCCTTTCGCGGTTTTGGGTTACTTGTTCAAATGAAACTTCTCGGGAAGTCTTTCGCTGTGTTGATTTATTTCAATGTTTTGTCATAGCATATTTGAGGTGATCTAGGATTGGTTAATGATTGACGTTGCGAGTCATATGTGGAAAAGGAGTTTTTGGTCGGAGTTTATATATTGAGATTTTTGAACTCTATCGTGTGGTTTTCTGATGGAATATCAGTGGATATTGGTGACAAACCGAATTGGTATACAGGGGTATGGATGTGGTCAAGCATTTGCATGGTTTTCATTTTAAAACTTCGAAATCGCGTGGATTCGAAGGAAACTGTTATTAAATACTTGGCACCAGCGAGCCAATTTAATTTTCGAAAATTTATTTTGTGGTCTTAGCAATTTTTTTTTTAGTTTTGAAACTTTTGAAAGAACTTTCGAAAATTTGTTTTCTTGACGAGCCTATATGATTTCAAACTGGTTTTAAAAATGTGATTGGTATACATACGCATTTGGTGCATAGTGCATATCATGGTGAAGTTATGAGTGTGACTCACGAACTAAATAATACATCAGTATGGTACTATGAAAAAAGATTCCAATTTTAGTATGGTAGTTTGGTTATCCAGAGATGATCGGTTGGTTGATTAGATAAGAGAAATATGATGTGTGTTGTAGATCCATCCACATGATGTAATTTTCGAACTTTGGATTTCGTGAAATCGAGACGTATGTACTATGTGATTCCATTGGTATGGTAGTAGTGTGATTTTTACCATAGTGATTTTTAAAGGATTTCTTTGTAAGTGTAGATTTGGGGATGGTGACCCCATGCTGGTTGATCTGGATATTGAGTGATCATTCCCGCTTCATGTATAATTGGATATGTTCATCGGTTTGTGATTGGTTGCTCGTATGCCGAGGAGTGTGTTCACCAATCGGTTGTGTTTTGTTGAGATCCACTTTATATGATTTGTTTAACATTTTGAGAACTTTGGTTGTTCGTATATCAGTTTCTATGGTTCTATGTTGATCGTGTTGGAGTTTACCATGTGAAGGTATTCTCGATTATCGTTGATCGTTCGTTGGTTATGTTGGAGTTTATCATGTTGATGATATTCTCGATTGTGTTTTAACCTCTGGTTGCTCATATAGGAGTTTATCATGTTGATGATATTCTCAGATGCGTGTTGACCTTTGGATTGCTCGTATTAGAGTTTATCATGTCGATGATATTCTCGGTTAATTTATTGATTGATCATTGTTGGTGATCATCTGAGCATTCTGATTTTGTGTCGATGTTTCAGGACTTGTTGCCATTTGTTTGGGCAGTTGTTTCATAGATGTATCGTACCCTGTTGGTTTTTCAGCAGATTGGGACTTGTTTTTATAATCAGGCAGATGAGATTTAGCACGAATAGATTATTTCATCCGAAGACGATATATTTTTGAGGCTCATGAAATTGTGATTGTAAGCGTATTGAGGCTTTACAGTGAAGTCACTTGCTAGTATCTCAGGAGATCGTCGACTTTGTGCATTTGTAAGTATGCTATTCGGTAATGATGATGATTGATCGTTATGGGTTCGGAATATTTTGGTTGAACGGTTTGTCTGTTTTTTTCTATGACGGATTGCAAGTTTCGAGGACGAAACTTATTTTAAGTGGTTTATTATGTAATATCCGAAATTTCTACTACTGTTGTTTAATATTATTTTATCCGAGTTATATTGTATCCCGTGAAGTCTGTACAGTATGGATAAAATAAACGACGAACTAAGACATCTGTATTTGTATAATTGTCGTAATTGGTCAACAATTATATATGAGAATATTATTGGATTTAGTATATGTATTCAGTATGTGTGTATGTGTTTTCGGTATGTCGAGACAGGCAGGAACGGTTGGAAATGGCCAAGTATAGAGCCCTTAATGTACGTTAAGATTTTGAGATAACGTACGCTAAGTTGCTAGTGTTATGTACGTTATTGCTAAGAGATTACGTACGTAACAAGAGGAATAAGACAGGACCGAGTCATGGTCGACAGGTGGGACCCGGTGTCGGCAGCGGATGTGGACAGGGGAGTCAACCCCGACCATTACGTACGCTAAGGTCGAATCATTACGTACGTTAACGAGTATGGTACTGTAGCAAGTCAACGTACGTATTACGTACGTTATGGAGCAAGAGTTACGTACGTAAGGCATTGAACGAAATGAGTCAGTTAACTCTAGACTATCGTTACATACGCTACCAAAGCCAGATAGCGTACGTAAATGATGGTTACGTACGTTAACATGGGCATGTTACGTACGTAACGAACTGGAATATTTTATAAGTAAATGCCCGTCTTTCATTTCTCTTCAGTATTTCACTTCGTTCTTCGCCTCCAAACACTGAGAGAGGGAGTTTTAGCTCTCCTAAGTCGATTATGAGCTTGGAAACATGGGATTGGAGCTTGGATATGAGGATATTGATGATTCTTGAAGTGTTTGCTTGTGTATTTCATCTTCTAAGAGGTTTGTTGGATAATCCTCTCTTTCAATTTGGATAAGCTTCTCTTTCAATTTCATCTTCTAAGATGTATGTTGGATAATCCTCTCTTTATAATCTTCTACGAGGTATGATGTTCTCGATAAATGTTGTCTTTCAACGATAACTTGGATACTTCGTGAATAAGTGTGTTTTTGGCCTATATGTGTTAACTTCGTTGGTTGAAAGACTTACAATCACATTGACTGAATGTAATAAACCGTAATCATTTATCGAGGATTTCGTGTTGTTATGTGTACTTGTTCGGCGAATACGTGACGGATGATATTGGTTGTTACTCCTTTGAAAGGAGGTTGTGATGCTTAATATTACTTGTCTTGATAGTTGATTATTCTTGTGTGCTTGTTGTATGTGATGTGCCTCCGGGTAGGATCGTTGAATCTCCGGGATCCATACTTGCTAGTATGGGTCGGGCATGCGCGTAGGGTAATCCATTGGGTATGTCTTGCGCGGACTCTGAGGTTCGTGGCTTGTTAGCGCGATGCCGGGGATAACTTGTGCAGTTATCCATCGGGTATGTCTTGCGGGGACTCCGAGTTCGTGGCTTGTTAGTGTGATGCCGGGATAACTTATGGTTGTGATTTGGTTATGAATGTATCTGTGCTTGTGGTCACGTGACTGTTGTTATGGTGACATGTGATTTGGTATGGCGTTCTATTGGGTTATTCACTCGGGTATGTTCTGCGGGAGCATCTGAGGTTCGTGGCTTGTTAGCACGGGACGCGAATAATCCTTAGGAATATGTGTTTGATGATTCGGGTCGTGGACCCTGTGGTTTATGATTTGGGTCGTGGACCCCATAATTTATGATTTGGGTCGTGGACCCTATGTTTCGTGATTTGGGTCTTGGACCCCGTGTTTTGTGAATTGGATTGTGAACCCGTGTTTTATTATCGGAATTGTATTTTGGGAAAGATGATTTTTGGGCCGCGTCCCCAAGCATTTTCGAAAGACATGAGAATCCTTTAATCCCAAATGTTTTTACAAACTCTCTAGTTCGTAAAATGTTTTGTAAGGTGTATATTGGGTTTATTCCCACCTTTCTCATTTTGAACAGTTTGATCAAGTGATTTACCTCGGGAAGTATGTTTATGATTTCTAAGTCCTTGGAGTATGTTATGTATGGCTTGTCTTCGTATTTTATACTTGCACTAGCAAAATAGTAGAGTTTTGCTATCCCCCGAGTATTCGGGGGGTGGATGTCTGTTTTTGCATTAAGGTTTTGGGAGCATAACACAGGGTCGGTGCGAAGGATGATGAAAGATGATCGATACTAATCACATGAGGATCCGTACGTTGTTGTATTGGTTCAGTCATATTTTATTTCCACTGCATTATAATTACCCCATTGTACGGGAGCATTTTGTATTCGACCCCTGCGTGGGCATGTATTGAATTGTATGTATTTATTGAAAGAGCAAATCGGTCTACTGAGTCATTTTAGCCTTAAAGGTATTGTTTAGATGTTCGATGTTGTTTACCAGCCTGGTAGATCCTTGAGGAAAGGGTCTACGACGTGTAATACCCCTGAGCGGATTGGGGGTGTTACAATGCGAAGGTATGCGGCGGATTGCGAAGGTATGCGGCGGTTTGCGACGGATTGCAGATGCTTGCATGGTGGTTTTTTTCTAAAGGGTCGATTTGTTGTGTGGGAGAATAGTGCAAAGTGTGTGGGAAGAAAATAATTGGCGGTGGAAGAAATTTTACCCGCTTCTTTTGTTGTTTTTTTTCCTTTTTTTCCTTTTTTTTTAGTTTGGGCCTTTTTATTGTAGTTGTAATTTAGTAAACTATTAATTTAACTCAAATTAGCATGCTTATTTGGTGATTTTGGTTTATTAATTAAAAAATATAAGAAACCTATTTTCATAAAAAGTGGTTCCTTATATATTAATAAATTTATAGAAATAAATAAGAAACCTCTTTTCTTTAGAAAGGGTTTCTTATATACATGTATAAGAGACCCCTTATTTGGGAAAAAGGTTTTTTTAATAAGACACCCCTTCTCTGACAAAAGTGATTTCTTATTATTGGTTCCTTTGCCAAGATTTGTAGTAGTGGTTGTGGTTTACAGTGAAAATTAATGAATTACACAGTGCAAATGTAGTACCCACCAGGCGAGTGAAAATTAATGAATTACACAGTGCAAATATAGTACCAAATCACATTACATCATCAATTACTCCGATGAGGAGTTTCAAGTACAACACACCCAGGAGAACAGGATAAATGTATATTTCATGTGAAGATAAAATATACAACACTGAATAAATCACAATCCAAACGGAGTGCAGCAGAAAAATACATAACAAGAAAACATGAACAAATAGATGGACTGGGGCCACCTACTAGTATCACTGGGACTCCTCGCCGTCAATGTTCTCTTCCCGTGCCTTTTCCTTGCCATGACCTGAAAACAATATCCCCTAACAGGGTCAGTTACACAGAACAACAATCCTCAAGAGTTGAACAAAATACAATAATCACAATGAATGAATTAAGAAATTGAGTTGAATGGTGGGCATCATATTACGCCCGAATGGAATGTGCAAGTGCACAAGTAGCCGAGTGTCCGGAGTCCCGCATATACACCCGCAATTTGGCCTAATTAGTCTCACGGAGGCACATTACCGTGTGCACAGTCCAATGTGTCCGGAGTCCCGTATATACACATGACCATCGTGTGCCCGATTAAAAATTCCACACATCCACCACCCGACAACGTAATACAATCCCGGAAGGTCACAAGAACAAACACGACCGAAATGAGGAATAAGGAATAAAAATCCGACAAGGGTCAAGAATGACTTACCGAGATGAAATAATGGTGCAATGAATGATAACTTCAAATGAAATGATTGGAACCATCGTTCCTCGTGAATTAAATGATTAGCTGGATAATTACAAGTCTCAACATGATTGATACATTATGAATGAATTATGTGTATGCATGAACAACAACGAAAGGAATGAGTATCCTTTTAACTAAGTAATAATTAACTTGCCTCAAATACTGGTGAATAATGTCCTTCCTCGACAAACGTCCTTAATGGAGGTATCGATCGCTCGAATAACCTTGAATAACACAATTACCAACAATTCGCTTAATATACGTATCAATGGCAATCATAACCAATTCAATAGGTTGATACAATAAATCCAAACTCATTGGGGCATTTCGACAAACACTTTGTAAACAACCTCTCATTATTTACAACTAATCCCTATTGTATCGAAAACCAACCTCTAATGAATGATTCAATCCAACAAAACACCATCAACATAATCGATAATTCAATAGGAATACTCAATTCGAGCTTACGATAACATTTAATTGAAAATCCCAATTCCAAGTCAACCTTCAAAGTGTTCTTGAATAAAACTTCCAACAATCCTACGATAACTCATAAAAACTAAGAATCGAACGTATATCCTTCACAAATCATGATTATATCATCCAAAACATCATGCTCCAACTCAAAATCGAATCTAGGGTTGAAGAAATTACCTTGAATTAGGATGAAGAATCTACAAATATGTTGTTAATCCACACCACAACTTGAAAAAGATGAAATTCTCTGAGTTTGATGATGTTAAATCGCCCAAAATATCGCCCACAAATTGCCCAAGGAGAGGAGGAAGAAGGAAGGAGATGAAATGAGCTACTCTCCTCACAAACCCGCTGAAAAAGGGTAAACTGCATCGCGTGCCACGGCACGTAGCCAAAAAACTGCCCAGGGAAATGGTTAGTGCCGCGGCCCGCCAGGCGGTTTTACCCCAAAATGCACAAGGTGTGTGCCGCGGCGCACAATCCCTTGTGCCGCGGCGCACAATCACTTGTGCCGCGGCGCACACTATTCGGGCCCAAACATGACGAAAAACAACCCAGGAAGAGAATAAAAGCAATAGGATTCAATACTTGGGAATAATAACACAAAATGGAAGTGCGGAGACCCCAAAACGGTGGTTCCGATCAATGATTACAAGGGTTTGCCCAACAATAGCACGATTCGAACAAGGAGTAAATTTTGAAATGGTATGAACTCCAATATCAATATCGACAAACGAAGTAATTAAAATAATCAAGATAATATTCTCGTCTCGATTCTCAATCAAGGTTGAAACAATGAACAATATCAATACACGACTCAAAGTTACTCCGAACGGTGAACACGAATGAATGAATGTGAATGATGAATGATTATTAATAAGTGAAAAAATTACAGAGGAACGGTTTACTGAATGAGAATGAATGAATTTACAATCGGGTATTACATACTCTCGCCCTTAAAAATAGTTTCGTCCTCGAAACTAAGGGTGAAACAATTCGGGATAACTCTCCCACATACTATCCTCAGTTTCCCAAGTAGCCTTTTCGACTCCATGTCTCGACCACTGAATTTTAAACAAAGGAATCGACTTGTTCCTCAACTGTTTGATTCGCCGCTCTAAGATTCGTACGTGATGCTCCTCATACGTATGATCATCCGCTATCTCAATTTCATCAAACTAAAGTATGTGACTAGGGTCAGCAACATACTTCCGCAACTGAGAGACATGAAACACATTATGAATTCGGCTCAGGGCTGGAGGTAAAGCCAACCGATAAGCTAGATTACCTACTCGATCCAAAATCTCGAATGGTCTAATGAATCTCGTACTCAACTTTCCTCGCTTCCCAAAACGGAAAACACCTTGACTCGGGTATACCTTGACCAATACGTGGTCACCTGCCTCATACTCTAATGGTCGACGAAGATTATCTGCATATGATTTCTGTCGACTATGAGCAGTCAACAAACGACTCCGGATCAACGCTACCTTCTCAAGGGCAGCTAATAGCATATCGGGTTCACTGCCGATCGATTCTGATAAGTCATCCCAGCATAGGGGCGATCGACAACGATGACCGTATAAGGCCTAGTAAGGTGCCATCTCAACCGAATCATGCCAACTATTATTGTACGTGAACTTGATCAACGGTAGTTGGGCTTCCCAATCATCTTTCCAATCGAGGACACATGCCCTCAACATGTCCTCCAACGTCTGAACAGTTCTCTCTGATTGTCCGTCAGACTGAGGGTGAAAAGTCATGCTGAAATTGAGCTGAGTCCCATGGCACGATGAATAGATTTCCAAAAATGCGACACAAATCACCCGTCACGATTCAAAACGATACTCTTAGGGGTACCGTGCAATCTCACGATCTCTTTAATGAATAACTGGGCAAGTCTCTCAGGACCCCACATATCCTTAATCTCAAGGAAATGAGCTGACTTAGTTAAACGGTCCACCACAACCCAAATTGTATTCATGCCGCGACGACTCGCCGACAAGCTCGTGATGAAGTCCATGGAAATATCCTCCCACTTCCATTATGGAATAGGAAGTGGCTTCAGCATACCCACCGGTCGCTGATGTTCTATCTTGACTTGCTGACAGGTAAGACATTTCGAAACAATTTCTGCGACTTCTCATTTCATAGTACTCCACCAGTAATTTTGTTTCACATCTTGCTAGACCCCGGATGAATAGAATAAGGGGTAGCATGGGCCTCTCTCAAAATCGAGTTTTTCAACTCATCATCTGCCGGAATGCATAACCTTAAATCGCAAAAGTACATCTTCATGGACAACAAATCCAGGGGCTTTCCCCTGAGCCATATCATCTCGAATGCGCAATAAAAATGGGTCTGAACCCTGATTCACTCTGATTGCCTCCTCAAGTGGCGATGAAATATCCAGCATACATAATTGTCCTTGTACACGCTGTAACCAAACCTCGATCTCATGCCTTAGGAATTCCTGTTGAAGTTCCTTCTGAACAGTTAATCGAGCAAGCATTTTCTCCTTAACGGACTTACGACTCAAGGCATCGGCGACAACATTCGCCTTACCCCGGTGATATTGAATCTCGATATCATAATCTTTAATCAGTTCCAACCATCGTATGTGACGCATATTTAACTCCTTCTGAGTAAATATATACTTCAAACTCTTATGATCAGTGAAAATCTGATAGGTGACGCCATAAAGATAAGGATGATAAATCTTCAATGCGAAAACCACGGTCGCTAGCTCCAGGTCATGGGTCGGATAGCTGACCTCATAAGGTATCAGCTGTCGTGATGCATAGGCAATCACTTTCCCGTTCTGCATTAATACACATTTGAGACCTTGTTCGGACGCGTCACTATAAACCACGAATCCCTCTGTCCCTTGTGGTAAAGAAAGGACAGGTGCTGAAATTAAACGACTCTTTAGCTCCTCAAAACTTCATTGACACGCATCAGACCACGTGAATTTATTATCCTTCTGCAAAAGGTTCGTCATAAGTTGAGCGATTTTAGAAAATCCTTCCACAAATCACCGATAATAGCCAACTAATCCGAGAAAACTTTGGATTTCCTTAACATTCTTCAGAGGTTGCCAATCTCGGATAGCCTCCGTCTTCTGAGGATTCACTCGTACTCCATCTGATGAAATCAGATGTCCGAGAAACGCCACATCGGACATCCAGAACTCACATTTGGGAAATTTCCATAGTGTTGCTCTCGTCTCAACACGTCGAGAATCTGATGAAGGTGAAGCTCGTTTTCCTCTCAGTCACGAGAATAAATCAAAATGTCGTCTATGAAAACAACCACAAACCGATCTATATAATCGATGAAGACTCGGTTCATCAGCTCCATGAATACTACAAGTGCATTAGTTAACCCACACGGCATCACCACAAACTCGTAATGCCCATAGCGTGTTTGAAACGCCGTCCTTGCGATATCCGACTTTTGAATTCGCAACTGATGATACCCAGATCTCAAATCGATCTTGGAAAATACTGAAGCTCCCTGAAGTTGATCCAAAAGATCATCGATGCGGGGAAGGGGATATTTATTCTTGATCGTCACCCTATTCAGCTCTTGATAATCAATGCACAAGCAAAATCAACCATCTTTCTTCTTGACAAATAACACCGGTGCTCCCCACGGAGACGCACTCGATCGGATATAACCCTTCTCAGTCAATTCCTCCAGTTGATTCTTCAATTCCTGCATTTCAGTCAGAAACATACGATATGATGCTTTTGATATTGGAGACGTACCAGGCTCCAACTCAATCGTGAATTCCACATCTCTTTGTGGAGGCAAACCAGGTAACTCTTCTGGGAATACATCGGCATATTCTCTCACTACCGGGATGTTCGCCAATGACACTGATAATTTCTCGGTCTTGGTGATAAAGCACCAATAACCAACACAACCCTGATTGAGTAATTGCACTGCTTTCATCATATTGATAACTCTTCCGAAACAGTTGGGATTACTCCCCTGAAATACACACTCGACTCCATCATCTGAAATGATAGTGACCATACGCTTATGGACACTAAGGATGGCATCATGACGATCCATCCAATGAATACCCAAAATGACATCATCTCTATGTAAATCTACCACGACCAGGTCTGCCAACCAAACAAGGCCATTAAGCTGAATCTAACAATTCTTAATCTCACGATCCTCGATAATTCTTCTACCGTCAGGTAGACCAATGATATAAGGTTCACAACTAAAAGTATTGTCCAGGTGAAGTCTACTCAAACATGACTCGGAAATGAATGAATGTGATGCACCAGTATCAAAAAGGGTACACAGAGGTTGAGATAAAATTTCAAGTGTACCTGAGATCATTCAAGCCTCCAGATCGTCGGCTCTTTTCATCTCATAAATTCGGGCTTGCCAGCCCCGGAACCGGATGCTCCTATCTGATAGCTGTGGGCTCCGCCTGTGTTTGCTCCCGTCATCTTAAACGACGCGGACAGAGTGGCATTATTCTGAACAGCTGACTGCTTCGGGGCCTGTGATGTCGTCAGAGTAGGTTTGGAGTCTCTTGGGCAGAAATGGGCCTTATGCCCAGCAATCCCACAGTTATTGCACGTGACATTCTGCCTTAGACACTTAGTGCTAAAATGACCCTATTCACCACAATTGTAACAGGTGATGGCCGAACTGGCCGCTCGGGACTGATATTCCACAAGTTTAGGCACCGTAGGAGGTCGCTCAGAAAAAGTAAAGCCCGCATGAGGCTTCTTGAAGGTTGCCTGGCTGCCTTCAGACTGATTAGGCTTCTTTGATTTCTTGCCAGAAGATGAAGTTTCATTCTTAGAAATTTCCTTAGCACTAAGCTCGTAAGCAAGTGCTTTCTCGATGAGTTCGGCCAAAGTGGTAAAATAATGATTAAGCAATTGTAGCCACATACGATGTTTCAACCTCTTGCTGAAGTAATAGATCTTATCTGCCTCGGAGTGGATAATAGATGAGGCGAAGGGAAGTAGCTCCTGAAACTTCTCGGCAATGACGAGAACATCTTCTTCCGTTGAGGGGTCAGGACTAAGTAACTCCGACAACTTGGCCTCTCTAAGTGGGGCCGGATAATATATTTCCATTATGAGATTCTTGAACTGGTCCCATGTGAAAGATACGTCGGTGGGTTTCAAATATAGCCACCAAGAGTGAGCACTCTTACCCAGATAGTAGGCCGCAACTGAAACTTTGTACCCATCGGGACACTCCACCATATCAAATAACTTCTTAAAATACTCCAGCCAGTAAATAATGTCCACCGGCTTAGATGAACCCTCGAAGGTAGGTGACCTCTGGTGAGAGATGTCATTGATGATACTTCTCTCACTCCTCTCTTGCCTCTGAGGTGGCGGTGGAGCAGCGTGTTGAGCCTGAGTGGCTGAGTTCTGCATCGTCTCCATCAGATGTGCCATCTGAGTCATTTGGGCCATCATGCCCTGCATAAAAGCGAGTGGATCAACCCGAACACCTTCTGATTGAGATGTATATCGGGTACGGCTTCCTGACGGTGAATAATTATTTCCAGGTGAATGAGTAGCAGCGTTGCTGCTCGTTGAGTTGACATTATTCCTCGCATTCGCACGGGTGTTCACTCGAGCTCTCGGGTTTCGGACCGTACCGCGGCCTCTTCCCCTGCGGCCTCTGACAGCTCGATCCATACGAAGGTAGGAAACACATGATTATTATAGATCTCGTATGAATATCGCATGAAAGATCAATTGAGGTGACATGATTATCCGATGAAATTATTGAAATGATTATCTTGAACAAGTTAACAAGATTGATGATACGATCCACAAGATTAACAATTGAGCAATGAAATTAACTAAGTGATTAATGAATTAACATGATCGACATGACCAAAAATGATAATGATGATTGAGGATTGTTGACTGATGAATGATGAATGAGTGATTCTTATTGCCAGATATTATACCATGGCGTCAGAATTCTTACTGTTCTTTCGGTCTGAGGGGCTTGCCGCTTGCACAGGTCATACGTGACACGAAAGTCCAATGATACTAGTCTAACGAATGATGATTTCAAATGAGACATGACTCGGAAGGTAGTATTCAAAACCACGCTCCGATACCAAATCTATAAAACCGCAAAATAGGCGGATATTACAGCGCCGTGGAACTCCGACTGGGACCCACCAGGCGAGTGAAAATTAATGAATTACACAATTCAAATGTAGTACCGAACCACATTACATCATCAATTACTACGATGAGGAGTTTGAAGTACAACACACCCAGGAGAACAGAATACATGTATATTTCATGTGAAGATAAAATATACAACACTAAATAAATGACAATCCAAACGGAAGTGCACCGGAAAAATACATAACAAGAAAGCATGAACAAATAAATGGACTGGGGCCCCCTACTAGTATCACTGGGACTCCTCGCTGTCAACATTCTCTTCCCGTGCCTTTTCCTTTCCATGACCTGAAAACATTATCCCCCAACGGTCTCAATTACACAGAACAACAATCCTCAATAGTTGAACAAAATATAATAATCACAATGAATGAATTAAGAAATTGAGTTCAATGATGGGCATATAGTACGCTCGAATAGAATGTGCAAGTTCACAAGTAGCCGAGTGTCCAGAGTCCCGCATATACACCCGCAACTTGGCCTAATTAGTCCCACGGAGGCACATTACCGTGTGCACAGTCCAATGTGTCCGGAGTCCCGCATATACACATGACCATCATGCGCCTGACTAAAAATTCCACATATCCACCACCCGGCGACGTAATATAATCCCGGAAGGACACAAGAACAAAAACGACCGAGATGAGGAATAATGAATAAAAATCCAACAAGGGTCAAGAATGACTTACAGAGATGAAATAATGGTGCAATGAATGATAAATTCAAATGAAATGATTGGAACCGTTATTACTCGTGAATTAAATGATTAGCTTGATAATTACAAGTCTCAACATGATTGATACATTATGAATGAATTATATGTATGCATGAACAACAACGAAAGGAATGAGTATCCTTTTAACCGAGCAAGAATTAACTTGCCTCAAATACCGGTGAATAATGTCCTTCCTCGAACAAACGTCCTTAATGGAGGTATAGGTGGCTCAAACAAGCTTGAATAACACAATTACCAATAATTCGATTAATATACATATCAATGGCGATCATAACCAATTCAAGAGGTCGATACAATAAATCCAAACTTATTGGGGCATTTCGACAAAAAGTTTGTAAACAATCTCCCATTATTTACAACTAATCCCAATTATATCGAAAACCAACCTCTAATGAATGATTCAATCCAACAAAACACCATCAACATAATCGATAACCCAATAGGAATACTCGATTCGAGCTTACGACAACATTTAATTGAAAATCCCAATTCCAAGTCAACCTTCAAAGTGTTCTTGAATAAATCTTCCAACAATCCGATGATAACTCATAAAAACTCATAATCGAACGTATATCCTTCACAAATCATGATTATATCATCTAAAACATCATGCTCCAACTCAAAATCGAATCTAGGGTTGAAGAAATTACCTTGAATTAGGATGAAGAATACACAAATATGTTGTTAATCCACACCACAACTTAAAGAAGATGGAATTCTCTATGTTTGATGATGCTAATTCCCCCAAAATATCAACCACAAATTGCCCAAGGAGAGGAGGAAGAAATGCATCGCGCTGAAAAAGGGTAAACTGCATCGCGTGATGCGGCCCGCGGCCAAAAAACTGCCTAGTACCACGGCCCGGCCAGCAGAGGGCCGCGGCCCGCGGTACAGGCGGTTTTAGCCCAAAATGCACAAGGTGTGTGCCGCGGTGCACAATCCCTTGTGCCGCGGTGCACAGTATTCGGGCCCAAACATGACGAAAAACGACCCGAGAAGAGAATAACAGCAATAGGATTCAATACTTGGGAACAATAACACGAAATGTAAGTGCGGAAACCCCAAAACGGTGGTTCCGAACAATAATTACAAGGGTTTGCCCAACAATAGCACGATTCAAACAAGGAGTAAATTTTGAAATGGTATAAACTCCATTATCAACATCGAGAAATGAAGCAATTAAAACAATCAAGATAATATTCTTGTCTCGATTCTCAAGCAAGGTTGAAACAATGAATAATATAGATACACGACTCAAAGTTACTCCGAATGGTGAACATGAATGAATGAATGTGAATGAGGAATGATTATTAATAAGTGGACAAATTACAGAGGAACGGTTTATTGAATGAAAATGAATGAATTTACAATCAAGTATTACAATATTTTCATTAGAGTCGCCACCATTCCTTGACATGTGGAAGCATAGTTGACGCAGATTCAGGGTGGGCATTGGAATGAGCCTACAATTGCGGACAAAGGAGCTAGCAAGTGGCTCCACGACGTGATGATAATACATCCACCTCATTTTGTGGTTCTTCTAATTTGTTAGGATGGGAGAACTGGCTCTCCCAGTTGGATTGAACATTTGATACAGTAGCTTGTCCCAATGGTAAGAGGGCACCTATGACAGTGGCTGCTTCAGAAGTTAAGAGAAATAAGACCTCTTGTAGTTCTATAGAAAGTCAGAGGAGTGAACTTATTAAATCTGTTATTTCTTATCATTCTTATGGGAAGACTCCTCTCTCGTTTGATCAGCCTAAGAGTCTTACCTCCACAGCAAGTCAGGTGAGCGGTGCAAAAATATGTTTCAACCATAGCCGTGTTGGTCATACCCAGGAGAATTGCCATTCACCACAAGTTAACTGTTTCATGTGTGGACAAGTGGGGCACCAAGCAGTGCATTTCAAGACCGTTCCCAACATTCTTGGGAATGGTGGGTCCGCTCCTACTCCTCTAGGTCCCAGTAGTACTCGATGAGGATGGTTCGTGTGTTGTTTTAGGATTGGATCTCATGTGGAAATTTATGATTTGTTTCTCGAATGCTTTTGTTTAGTTATGTGGCAATTTATTGTTTCTTGTTTTAAGTTTCGAGGACGAAATTTATTTTTAGTGGGATAGAATGTATTACCCGAGAATTTTGTTCCGTCTATCTGGAATTAATTGTTGTTTTGTGCTGGATATTTTTGCTTCGATAATGATTAAGTGAAAGTATTTCTCGTTGTATAGTGTGTAGTGCATCATGTTTAATTTTGGTCTAGTGTGACTTTTCGTCACATTAGTCGAATTGATTGTAAGTTTATACATGTGACAGTATATGATGTGTTTCATTGTATGATTCTTCTCATTGTAGATCATCACAGCTCCGCTGCAAGCTTAGAGTCATGCTATTCGTCGAGAAGTTGCAGCGTTGTATCGAAATTCAGACTGTACTATTGTCAGCACGTGTTACGTACGTTAACAAGGCATTACTTACGTAACCAATGAAGGTAAATGTACGCTATGTGCATAGTTAACATACATTACATACCTGTTGGTTGAGGCATCAGCTTGTGGAGAGACTTCTGTGGATGCTCCATGAGGAGCATAACGTACGTTATTCATTGTTTAGGTATGTAACAATGGGACGGTTGCGTACATTAACTTACATGTAGATCGGGGCGGTGAGTTCTAAGTAGAGCAATATATACGTAACATTCAGTTGTTACGTAAGTAAGGACTTTTATGTAAGCTAACCTTGAGGCGTTGCATATGTAATATACTGCGGCCTATATATAGGCGGGCATCAGACTTTCTTTGTCATTTTCACTCTTTTTCTTCTTTCTTTTAGTGCAGACGAACCAAGCGATTAGTGAATGAGGGTTGGTCAAGATTTCATCATCCATCAATGTATTTGAGTTCGTAGTATGGATTAACACCATCTAATCCTTGGTTCTTTATCAGATCGAAGGTAATGTTCTTGAATCCCTAAAGTTGACTTTTTGGGGTTTTGTTCTTGATTTCGATTCTAGCCTGATTTTTATAAATAGGTTGGTGTTATTTGATGTTGTTGGTCGTATTCTATGGATTGTATATCCACATCTTGTATTCATTCAACTGGGTTGATAACCTTTGTATTCTTGTAGTAATCGTACTGTCGGTGTTCTCAAGTGGAGATTGTAGGTTTCCGGGCTTCCAGTCGAGCCATGTTTGTGGGAATATTCACATGGTGATTCCGAGGAAAGTATTTTTATATATATAATTTATATCTTGCGAATTGAAGTTGAGTAATGAACTTATGATAGTTGCTCGTTCTGGTCGATTGTGCATTATGTGAGTTGTCATCATTGGTGTCTAGTTATGTTCTGATGTGTCTGATCGTTCCTTGTTGTGGTATTACGTCAATCGTGATGATTTAGTTGGTTTATTATACTTCTGATGTGTATTGTACCGAGTTTGGATTGACGGATATTTGTTGAGTTGGTATGCTCATATACTTGGATGTGTATTTTAATTGTGGGTTGATCATTGGACGTTTTGTGTTGTTAGTGTGTTGTTATAATGATTGTCATGATACTGTTTATGTATTTTGTGGAGTGATTGAATGTGTACTATTCGTGATGGATGTTCTGATATTGATTGTGTGTATAAGTGGAAAATGATTGATGAGCGAGATAATCCACCTAGGGATGTCCTATGGGGCGTATAGGGTTTAGTACCTTGAGGGGCGGAACATGGATAATCACCTGATCATGTATATGAGTGAGAAAGTTTGTATTGCTCACCTAGGGATGTATGACAGGGCGTATGGGTATTTATACCCTGAAGGGCGAATTGGGAACGTGAGGTTATCCACCTACAGATGTCCTAGAGGGCGTATAGGGTTTCATACCTTGAGGGGTGGAACACAGATAACCATTGAGTGTTTTGGAAATGAATGTTGAGTGGAGATTATCCACCTAGGGATGTTCGACTGGGCGTATAGGGTTTCGTACCTTGATGGGTGGAACATGGATAATCATCGGATCAACATGAAATGGTTTTGGGTTGATGAACCCCAACGATTTATGTGATCAAATGAGAGATATTCTCGAATACTAAATTGTCTTGAAGTTAAGTATTTCAAAATGATGTTTTATGGAAAATGACCTTAGGTGAAGATACAATTGATTTCAAATGGTTTGTAACTAAGGACTTGAGGTCCAAAAAGGTTTCCCACTTTATAAAACATTTGTGATGTGAAATGAGATTTGGACTGAGACCCTAATGTTTTCAATAAGGTTCTATAACTTCGGACTTGAGGTCCAAAAATGCTTTTCTATTTTCTAAATTGCCCAAGATGATGATTTATTTTTAGAAAATTGAGTTGTTTTCTAAACATTAAAACATCTCCAAAATTTCTATCAATGTTTGTTGTTGTTTGACTATGATTGATATTTGCGTGGTATAATTTGTATGATTGGAATTCTTGTACTAGAAAATTAGAATTGCTAACCCCTTAACTGGGGGAAATGCATTTCATGCATTTCAGGTATGGTTAGTTCTAGGGAGAAGTCACAAGGTCGGCATGGAAAATGACAAGCTATGATACTAATCAATCGAGAGTCATAGTTTCTTTATATTGTTGAGTTATGTCATTTCCTCTACTGTATAATTGACCCCTGCATGGGTATATGGTATAATTTGTTCAGGTTATGTTACTTATATCTTGGGTATGACCTCATCGGTCCATGTATTTTGAGTTTTCGACCTTATCGGTCTATATTGTTATGTAGTTTGACCCTGGCCGGTCAAACATTATGATGTACATTGCAATGTATAGCCTGGTAGATCCTTGTGAGAAGGGTCTATGGCGTGTGATATTCCCTTATAGTTTTGGGGGTGTTACAGTATGGCCATATTATGTTGGTATACGACCTCGACAAAAGAACCTTGGTTACGTCAAACATTGACATATGGGTGTTAGCACGTATGTATGGAGATTTACGGCTATATGATGAGGAATTACGGCCATAACAGGCCGAGGTACCGCCATAACGTTGTTGACCTTCGATATTAGTTGGCACCATCTTATATAGTTGCATGTAGACTTTATCCTCCATTTCTCAATACTTTACATTTCCTTATGAGGGAAACACATTCAAGAGAGATTTTTGGCATCCAAACACTTGAGTGTTCGTGGATTTTTTCGTGTAACACAATTGTGAAGCTTGTAAATTGCATAAACGCGGATTTAGACCAATGGACATAATCTAATTCTTCAAGAGGTAATTTTTTTAACTTGGATTTTATTTTGGAATGGGACATGGTATTCTTAAGGTTATACTCATGATAGATATGGGTTTATATATATAATTAAAAAATGGGTATGATTAGTTACTTAATGTATTGACATGGTTATGAAGAACACTACGAATATGGGTTTTGATCTTGACGAGTTCAACTATAAGTTGATATAATGTTAGGTTATGATACTTAAGTGGATTTGTAATGACATTAAAGTAATTCTTTGTATTTGAATCATTGTGTAGTTGAGTTCTAATTGTAAACTTTTGAAGATTGCTTACAAAAGATTTGATAAATTGCGTAAAGGAATTATATGATAGGATGTTTAGAGTTTTTGGGGTGCCTTGTTGAGGATAACAAGGTTATACAGTCGTTAAAACTTGGTTTTGGAAGGTTGTTCTTGATGAATTATGTTTCATTCAAAGTTGGTCGAGTATTGATTTCACGCGATATGTCTTATTCGTGTTGGGACATTTCCATCTACAGTATTGGGTAAGTTAGTGATTGCTTTATTATAGGGATAGCGATTCTTTTATATGCTGTGCATGTGACTTATATTGTTTTATGCTTTATGAATTGTGATTCATATTGATGTGATATTAATGTTTGTGTTGATCATTCGTTTCTTGGGGAAGAGTTGTTCTATAATATTTATTTCATCATTGTTTCACTTTGATGATTGTTTCTTGATCCTTGTTGGGTTCTATTGATTCTTATTGATTTGTTTTCACTTTGTTATAATGACATTCTTGGAGTCACACGTGTGTGCCAGTTGGTAAGGTGTAAGATTTTTAGCCGAGCATATATAGTCATGTGGATGTACGCATTGGACTTTACATACGGTAGGGGAACTGCCATGAGACTAATTAGGTACGTGATCACATGTGTGTTTGGAGAATATCGTACCCATTAGTGGCTTTTATACAAACACATTTCCATTTCGATGCTAATGTAACGTCCAGCCTTTGTGCTTATAGGTTTGTTGGTTCATACTCATGTGGTATTGCATATGTTCAACATCTTGATATTTGTTATCTTGTAGTTCTGGGTAAAATATATTTTTATCGTATTTTAGGATGAGGAAAAGTTAAGATGCAAGAGGGTCATGGTGAAGTCGAGGAGTTTCAAGGAACCTAGTTGGGGCACGGGTCTTTTTGTTTCTTGTTACATTATTTTTGTATTCATTTCCATCGTATTGTACTCCTCTGTACTTTATGTTAATTTGGTACATCCATCTTCATATGGATTATGCTCGTATTTGTGGATGATCTTGTATATTGATGCATTTGGTAGACAAACTATTTTATAAACTCCTCGTCTGATTATTCTGTAACATGATGTAGTTCGGTACTACAGTTATATTATCTTGATTGTGCATGATTTATATTATTTCAAGTCGTGTTGTTGGTCCCAGTGTGGGGTCAATGATATTTCGGGGTGATACAGTTACATTCATGATTACTGGTGGTTGTCTGACTAAGTGGACTACCCTTACACTACCTAAAGATAGCCACAATGGCTTCAAAATGTTAGCTACATAGAAAAAAATGAAGCTAAAGAAACAAAGATTATTAAGTTATTAAACAAAGGCGTCACAACGTTTGAATGAAATCAATCAATGTAGGGTAATTAAAGGCGTAACATATTTGACGCAACAGTGGATAATTTTTTTATTTGTTCCATCATTATCGTCACAAAAGCGATGCCAAAAGGTAACAATATATTAAAACAGTCGGTTCCTTTAGCGTCACATATATGACGCCATTAAACACGAATTGATCTTTCCAAAAAATATTTTTTTAATATTTGTGTCACATATGTAGTGCCAGTAATCAACATTTAGAAGCTGGGTCAGCCTCTTTAGCGTCACATTGGTGATGCAAATAGGTGCAACAATACTAGACCGGCTAGTTTCTTTTCTTTCATTCTTTCCTTCCCCCCTTTCCCCCGCACCCCCAATTCTATCTTCCCCCAATTTTCAAAAATCTAAGTTCTTCATTTTCCATTAAAATCTTTCAATCTATAACTTGTTTTTTCCCCTGTGTAGATTCATCTGATTCATAAGGTATGTATATTTGTTTTGTGTATTTTCGATTTTGTACAGTTTAGTTGTATTAGTTAGTTTATGGTTTAAATCATGGATTTATGTAAATACTTTTTAGAAATGAATATTGAAGTGTAAAATATCTGATGTGGAATGAAAATTGGTGGATTTTTTTTTTTGGATATGTGAAATTAGGTTTTACTTAATAATTCAGAATTAATTGAAAATTGTTATTAATTCGAAATTAATTAAAAAATCATTGGATAATTCTAAAATAAATGATAATTATTTAATTTTCCAGTTTATAATTTAGTAATTGATATTTTAGTTGATAATTTAGTTGCTAGATAGAGTTTGATTGTTATTAAGAAATACTTGATAAATTCTTTGATAATTTGAATTAAATGATAATTTAGTTTATGAATTCTCCCAAATTAGTTGGTTATTTAGTTGATGAAAATTATAAATTATGATGAATAGATTTATTATTGATAATAATATATATTATTGATAATTAGTTGATTTGAAGTTAGTTTGTAAAGATTAACGTATTTTGTATTTTAGATGTCGAGACGTAGTACCGACCAGCATGCTGAAGTTTCTTCTCATATGAGGGCACCTCGCAAGATGTGTATTAGTTAAAGCCCCTCGTCATCTCCTAGTATTCCCGAGTCTTTGTCGTCACATAGGAGTTAGTCTGTCAGACGACCAGAGATAGAGGATCTGACCCGGCACATACCCTCCGGGCGGCAACTACAACAAAAGATTTGTGTACCTATTAGGGGATCCATATGCCATGAATCTTCCGTTTAGTTATTCTGAATTTGTTAGGAATATTTAATATTTTGATAATGCAATCTCTGTATTCAAGTTGAATTCAAATGTATGTTCTATGTACATGATATTGTAAAAAGAACCAAATAAGTATATTCTATAAACCTTAAATTTTAGAGCTAAGTACAGAACAGTTAGGTTCATACACCTAAGTGAAAAGCTAAATATTGAACCGCCGAGTTCATACAACTAAATACAGACTTAAGCTAAGTATGGACAGTCAGGTAACCTAGCCATGATGAGACAGCTGGGTAACCTAGCTAGAAAGGGTTATCCAGGTAACCCAGCTATGAATAGACAGCCGAGTTAGTCAGTATGGTATGGCCAACCAAGTTAGTCAGCCGATTATGGATAGTAAGATACGTTCGATACTAAGAAAATTATCTAATATCAATCAAGAATGTCCACGTCAGCAACATTGAAAAGTCAACTAAAATGGAAAGACACATGTAGACGTGGATAACACAAAGAATAAACAATTAAGTCATTTACGCACCTTGCATGAAAAGGAGGAATAGAATATTCTTCAATATTCATGACCAAAAGACATTCTCCATTAGAGAAATCCAGAAACGAGACGAAGACATTAAATACTGGAGGAATATCTTCAAACGGACATATTTGAAGAAAACAACAAAGCCTTGCAAAAGAAGATAATACTAAACCAAGAGGTTGATGGAAAAGATTATACCCCAAGTATTTTGATAATTGCACTCTACAGCCGTCCCTACAACGAACTTCATACAGCACCCAAAAGATGTTTCCTATAGCCAAATGAAGATTCCAAGGGTACAATAAAAAGACTGATAGCTACATTAAGAGAAGTTATAGATATTTTACTTAGGAAAAGTAAAATAAAATCCAACAAGATTTAGACTTGGACATTTAAAGTATTCTGAGATAAGTCTTTCTTTATTCACAAATTATTCACAGTTTCAAATGTGAATTTAATGCTTACAGAACAACATTTATGTGGTCAAAAAGACTATGAACAGAAATTATTCAATGCAGTTCAAAAAGAATATTAGAAGTATTAAATGTGGTTATCTTTAATTCGAACATTCTCCAAGCCGCTAATCTAATCGGTCGTTAATGAATCGGTTTACTACAGAAAGGATGCTTTGATAGTCCTAGCCATAAATGATGGATACTAGGCGCTGTGAGGCAATAGCTTACCAAGATGATAATCAGTAGCTGGTCCTTGAGGATGATCAATTTTGAATAATTAACAAAATATTTTTTTCTAAAATAAAGTTGTTCGTATTCATTTAAATCGGATTTTGCTATTTTTTTCTTCTGCAATCATGTATTTACAGTCCTCGTGTGGGATTAATATTTTACATCCCACCAACCGGATAACGGCTATATTTATAATGGATCTATATCAAAGGTTATAAGTAGCCCAAGCAAGAGGATATTGCTGACCAACTGACTTACTGATTGATCAAGTATCCAAAGCATTCATTATCCAAGAGCAATCTATTTCCTCAAGAATACTACATATATCTTTGAGTGGAAAAATACTAAATCCTCAACTGAGAACAACACACTATAACGAAGACTTTCATGACCTACAACTGTTGTTCTGATTTATGTGATTCAGAACCTTATTGTTGAGATCATTAGCCCTATGTGGACTAAGTTGAACTAGTCCGACCTATGTGGGATAAAGAGTGTTTGAAGACGAAGCTTCAATCTGTGTGAGAAGAAGCCAGTCAAAGAAGCCTATAGCCAGTCTGTGTGAATGGCTCTAGCTAAGTATGAAAAGAAAAGAAAATTTTAAAACTCACACATCTGTTTGAATATTTCGAAATGAAAACTACTTTAACACTTGAGGAACTTGATCTCAGATTTACTAGCATTGTTAGTGAACTTGAAGCTTTGGGCAAAGTGAATACCCAAAAGGAAAAGAATCTCAAAATCTTAGATCACTCCCTGCTATTTGGGATATTTATACCACAACTATGCGTGTCTCTTTCAATCTTAATGATATATCTCCTTTTTATTTATTCTCCTACCTTAAAGCTTTTGATTATGACATTGAAAGGAGAGAAAAGGATAAAGAGTCCCCTGTAAAGACTACATCACCGGCCACTGTATCCGACTGGAGACATGGCTCTGTCCCCATCCATTCCAAAGCTGCTGACAGTGATGATAAGTTACTGTCATAAGACGAAATGGCATTTCTCATGCATAAATTCCAAAAATTCATTAAGAGATCCGGAAATTCTCCCTACAAGCCCAAACCCTTCAAGAAGATGAGTTCTGAGTCACCATCTTTTGCAGACTCTAACCTATGATGTAATTGAAGAAAGCCAGGACACTATGCAAATAGATTTCCTCATCCTAAGGTACAAAAGCTACTAGAAGCTGAGCAACAAGAGAAGGATGAGAAGAGACATATATGGAGAAGTAGGATGAATGCACTGATTGGGGAATCAGAAGCAATACCCATAACTATGAAAATAGAGGAATGTCTACGGACTGTCACTGACAGTAACTCCTCTAATGATGAAATTGAAGATAAAGCCCATATGTGCTTTATGGAAAAGAAAGAGGATGATGATGACAATGATGATGAGTTAATCTCAACCTAAATTAACCCTGTAAATGCATCATATACTTTTGAAAATATGATGAATGAGTTTCGGTTCATTTAAAAAGCCATGAGATGCTTAAGTAAAAAAATCTACAGCTCTCACTTTCTAACATATATATGAAGGATGAAAATGACTTTATGGAAATCAATTATGAAATCATGTCTTTATATTGTGAATATAACACGGTCACTCATGAAAAAAATCATGAAAAGCAATCATAAACTTACAACTGAACTAAATGAGGTAAAATCTCATAATCAATGTAAGATAAATGATTATGATTTACTGGAAGCGAAGATATAGCTTCTCGAGAAGAGAGAAGGAGAACTCGAGAACATCCTCAAGTCTTTGACAAATCATCTAGGAGGATGGAAGACATCCTTAGCACTGACACCATATCCATGATAAATGTGGCTTAGATTACAAACTCGTTCTCCTACAATGGCAAAACTAGCACGATATTTATCAAATGCGTAGAACCTATCCTTAAGACCGGGGAATTTCCAAAGGCTGCACCTGTAGACAAAGAAAAAGGCAATAGTTTTACCTTCTTATAAATCAAAGGCTGCCTTTCTGCCACCAAGCACTTATCACAAGTAGCGGACCGCACAACCTCATAAGCCCGTGAGACACAATGCACAACATCAACAATGCTCCCCAAGCATACCAACAACATCTCCAGCAAAGAAGAAGGAAGGTTGTACCCAAGTACCATCAATAGCATGCGCCTCAGTACTATCAACAGTACGTTGCTCCTAAATACTACGTATAAGAACCCACGCAACTTTGTTGTAAGCAACCTACCACGCATTTCTAGCAATAGCAGGTCTGGGAATCCAACTGGAAACCTAGAAGGCAATCCAGAAGGAATAGAAACACGATTAATTCCCCCTATATAACAACCATACTAGAACCAATGTTCTCAATTTTACATGCATAATAACAATGCTTACAGCGATTACGTGCCTCCCCAAATAAATCTCGAAAATAGAGGACCTAACAAAATCTACAGCAAACCCATTGCTGTCATGCAAATTTGGATACCTAAAGGCACTAATAACCAAGGAACCAATGATCAAAGGGTATCTAAATCTACTTAGTTCTTGATTACAGGATATCATGGAGAAGGACATACGGTACTTCGAAACTAGATATTCTCTCCACATGATAGGAGATATCACCAAGGTAACAAATTATGTATAAGGTCGAGTTCTAAAGGTACGATCGGGTGACAAAGATGAACAAGAGGGAAAGGAACCCTGCTTGTAGAAAAATTCAAAGTCCTCGATGTAGCCTATTCAGAAGGAATACATTAAAATCTTATAAGTGTTGTCCAGGTATGTGATAAATAATTCTCAGTTAAATTCCAAGAAGATCGTCGTAGGGTGAAGGGGCCCAACAGATAGTATTCGCAGGAAGCAGGTCAGGTAACATATACATTACTGATGGGAAACTTACTAGTGCTGTAATTCCTTATTTGTTGCCAAACATGAAGATCAAAATTGGCTACAATACAAAAAGATGTCTCACATCAACTTCAAGACCATCAACCGATTGTCTAGATAGGGAATGGTCAGAGGCTTTCCCAATGTTTCATTTCATAAGAACAACATCTACGGACCTTGTCAGAAAGGCAAGCAAGTTAAGACATCTCTGAAAAGCAAATCATATCTCTCAACCCGCAGTGTACTGGATTTACTCCATATGGATATTTATAGCCCTGTAAACCCTGTCAGCCTAGGAGGTAATAAATATTGTCTTGTTATCGTTGATGATTTCTCCAAGTATTCATGGGCCATTTTCTTGATAAATAATAAGGAGACAACCACAAAGCTACCAGAACACCTTAAAAAGCTTTTGAATGAGAAATGACTGACCATTGTATCTATTCGGTTAGACAGAGGCACATAATTCAGAAACCGCTTCATAGATCATTACCGTGCAAACAATGGTATAAAATATGAATATTTAGCAGCGGGGGCTCCTCAGAAAATGGTGCTGTCAAGCAAAAAAGCAGGACGTTGAAGGAGGCAACTGGAACAATGATTGATGTAAGTAAGTTGCCACAACGTTTCTGAGGAGAAGCAACCAATTCAGCATGTTATACACAAAACTACAATATCATCAACAAGCGCCACAAAAAAATCGCATATGAGGTATAGAATAATAAAAAACTCATATGGTTGCGTATTTTCACATTTTGGATGTAGTTGTCATATTCTAAATAATGTGAAGGATTATCTCAAGACCGTTGATAATAAATGCAATGAGGGTATATTTGTTGGATACTCCTCTTTCAGCAAGGTATTCGGGATTTTCAGCAAAAGGAAACTGACTATAGAGGAGTCAGTCCATGTGGTCTTCGAGTAACCTCATTGCGATCGTACATGAATGGACAATATAACGCAAGCTATCTGGACTCTATCTCTTGCGGAAATCCCACAGCTTGAGGAAGACCCTGTCGTCACTCTAGAAATTAATCTTGCTGCTGTAATAACAGATGAGGTAGTTGAAGTTGATGCTGTGGAAGCTAAAGCTGAACCTATAGCCCAACAGGACACATCAAAGGATGCAGACTTAGAACCCGATAGGTGGTGGATAAGAGATCACACACATGAGTTGATAATTGGTGATATTGATGGTTGTGTTTCCACTAGAAGAAGAATACAGAGTACACAAGGAACTGTACTCTGTTCACAGAGGAAATAGAATCTGGACCTGAATAGTTCTCATTGCCTGTATGGAAGTTTAAGGCTGAACTTAGGATAATTGCTATGTGCAAACTGGTTGTATTCATACTAGAGTTTGAACCCGTCTCAATGAATGAAGCTCTCAATAATTCTCACTGGATTTCATCTATCTAATAAGAGTTAAATGTGGTATCTAGTCCCCAGGCCATCCCATGAAGCTGTAATTGGAACTAAATGGATATTTCAGAAAAGAAGCACGAGAAGGGCCTTGTTATAAGGAACAAGTATAGACTGGTTTCCCAAGGCTACAAACAAGAAGAAGGCATAGACTACAATGAAACATTTGCCCATGTATCCAGACTAGAAGTCATTAGTATATTCCTAGTATTTGCTGCTCACAAGAACTTCATTGTGTATAAATGGATATTAAGAGTGCATTCCTTAATGGCAATCTATCTGAAGAAGTATATGTTGAACAACTTCCAGGGTTTGCCAATATAGAGGAAGGAGATCCTTTATACAAGCTAACAAAAATGTTGTATGGTCTCAAGCAAGCACCTAGGGCATGGTATGAAACATTGTCCCTGTACCTTATCAATATTAGATTTGAGATAGGTGTTTCAGACAAAAGATTCTTCAAACTCCACGAAGGTGATCATCTTGTTATGGCATTAATTTATGTGGATGATTACTTTTAGTTCAACTAACATTGGTCTATGTCAGAAGTTCACTCATCTCATGCAAAGTAAACTTGAAACAAGTATGATGGGAGAAGTTAGATATTTCTTAGGGTTGCAGATCAAGTAGTTACATATAGGTATCTTCATCAACCAGGAGAAATATAGCAAGGAGCTGCTCAATAAATTCGGGATGAACACTTCAAAGTCGTCATCTACCCCCATGAGCATTTCCACACAGATTAGTGGTGATGAAGATGGAAAGCAAATAGGACAATCACTATACAGGATGCTTATGGGCTCACTCTTGTGCCTAACAGCTAGCAGGCTTGATATCCAGTCTGTTGTAGGAGTGTGCGTTTAATATCAGGTTGCACCTAAGGATTCATACACCATAGCTAAATGAATCCTTAAGCACGTCAAAGGAACAATCAATGTAGGATGTGGTATCCTAAGGTTGGAGGATTTGATTTGGTAGGTTACAACAACTCAGATCTTGGAGGCTGCAAGCTAGACAGGAAGAGCACAAGTGGGACTTGTCACTTCCCTAGACGTAGACTTTTGTCATGGTTCAGTAATAAGCAACAACTCGTTTTCTACAGCTAAATTAGAATATTATGTTGCTGGAAGTTGTTGTATGAAAATATTGTGGATGCAGCAATAGCTATAAGGGCATCGAGGCAAGCAAAACTCCCATCATGTGCGACAATACGAGTGCAATCCAATCACGCACAATCCTGTATTGCACTCTTGGACTAAGCACATCGATATTGTAACACCCCCAATCCGCTCAGGGATATTACATGTCGTAGAACCTTTCCTCAAGGATCTACCAGGCTGGTAACAACATCGAACATCTCAACTATGCCTTTAAGGCTAAAATGTCTCAATAGACCGCTTTGATCTTTCAATAAAAATATACAACTCAATCTCAATACATGCCCACGCAGGGGTCAAATATAAATTACTCCCGTACAATGGGGAAAATACTGCAGCGGAAATAACGTACAACTGAAACAATATAAATATCGATCATCTTTCATCATCCTTCATGCCAACCCAGTATTATGCTCCCCAAAACCTGAATGCAATACTGACATCCACCCCCCGATTACTCGGGGGTTAGCAAAATTTCACTATTTTGCTAGTGCAAGTACAAAGTGCAAAAATACGAGTCATACAATTTAAGTTCCAAGGATAACAATAATCCATGAATCCTCAAAGATTCAAACATAATGAAAAATAATTCTCGAGGAAGGAGTTGATTAAAACTTTCCAAAAACCGAAGGATATCAATTCAAGGGAAACAATTTACAAAATGGTTTAATATGCCATGGGGAGTTTTAATAGAAAACAATTTAGGATTATCGAATCCTTCTCTTTCCAAAATCAACAGGGGCCATAGACCAAAGGTTTTGTTTTCACAAATAAAACCAACACCAATTCACAGGGTCAAAAACCACGTCACGTGTCCTTGACGGACATAAAATCAACACAACATAAACACCCAAGATATGCAAATCTTGGTCACACAAATACAACACCAACTCGTGAATCCAGAGTGAAGTCATAGATTCCCTAGAGGCCTCGACGGACCCTCCCGAGGTGAGAAAAACACATTCACAAATCATATACGCACCAGCGTGAACACTTGTCATGGCATCTCATGATTGGATCAATCACTTGTTGTCTCCTGATCGTATGATCACATGCCATATGTCACCGTAGGTATTCTTTGGCGCTCACAGTTGGATCAATCACTTGCTGCATCCTGACCACATGATCACAAGCCATGTGTCATCGTAGTTTTTCTTAGGCTCTCACGGTTGGATTAATCGCTTGTTGCATCCTGAACACATGATCACATGCCATGTGTCACCGTAGACCCCGCCCACATTCACACATTCACACACACAGCACAATACAACAAAGATATGCAGACAATTCACCGAGAGGCATTAAACACTTAGCAAGACACCACGTCAAATAACAACGTACCGAAATGAGATAATATATGCATATATATATTATCAAAGCACAGCAACAACACCAAGCATTCACACCTCTCACAGAGGGCTAGTACTACAAATACGTGGCAACGCCTCAACGTTCATGCCACCAACTCGATCATATTCAGGAGTTAACATCATAACGACAAAGCAAACATCATACATACATTTCCAGACCGCAAACGGGAATTGATAGGTTTTTAAAAAAAATGAAAACCACCTTTTGAAAATAATTTTGGAAACACCGATTGATCTTGAGTATCACCTTTCAAAAGGTACAAATGTGAAACATCGTTATTGAGACTTTGGAAAACCATTTCGCATTTGATAAAAATGAGGACACTTTCTTTTCGTAAAAAACTTTCGGAAATATTCGACCCTCGGGCCTAAGCAAAAGTATTTCTAAATCAATGAAAATATCTCAAAACATTTTGGTCCTCGAGGTAGAAGAATTTTGAAACATATTGTGGCACCTTGGAAGTACCACGAGAAAACAATTCATTTTAAACGTACGTCTCGAAATTTATTTTCTAAGATACTCAAGGTTTTTAAAAATAATTCAATGGGCTAGAATGCCCAAAAATGCTCATGAACCAATATTCGTTTAAACATATTATAATATACGCATCAAATCGTACAAAATCAAGACAATACATGTCTATTACCAGAAAACAGACAGTCACATCGCAGTTCAAACTTGCTTAGGATCGAGGCTAAACCACTGGTCCATCCGAAGCCCCTACGGACCGAGTTAATCGCACCCATAAACATTTCCATACCATATTGAGCACAAGGTTTCACGAAAACACTTGCAAACGAACAAATCAGTTTGGAATATACACGCAGCGGACGAAACCAACAGTCAAGAATACATAACCAGCGACACTCCTCATCTAAACAAAATATGAGAGTCAAATAACCACATATCACGAAATCAAAATCCATAGGAGGATTCCATCACTTAACACATAATCATACCAGTAACTCGCAACAGACGAGGCACTATCACAACGAAGGGATACTTACAACCACAGGTCGCACGAAGATGATGATCGCCCCACGATACTAATCACGACCAACGAACTCAGACAACGCGTCGCGACACGACTCAATCAGACAAAATCTGACGAGACAAAACTCAACAGACACAACTTGACCCGACATCCTAGGTTTCCACAACCTAAGCTCCGATACCATAAATGTAACACCCCCAAAACCATATGGGAATATTACACGCCGTAGACCCCTTTTCACGAGGATCTACCTGGCTATACCTTACAAAAAGACCAAATGCTTGCCCGGCCAGGGTCAAATAATAAATTAATACAGATCGTTATGGTCACATACACGTGAGTACACAGACCGATGAGGTCACACAACTCAATCAACAAACTGACTTAAACAACATTACCCACACAGGGGTCGAAATACAATATAGCAGAAGACTGATATCAACTCTGACAACACAAAAAAATCTAAACAACTCTCGACTCTTGATTAGTATCGCAGCTTGTCATCCTCTTGTGCCAATCCTGTGACTGCTCCCCTGAGCCTGCATGTACACAGGCCTTAAGCAGACATCCACCCCCCGATTTCTCGGGGGTTAGTAAAACTCCACTGTTTTACTAGTGCAAGTATCAAATCATACGAAAAGTAACGAGCAAACATTAATGAAGAATCTAACACAATATTCAAGTATCAAATTATTCCCAGGGGTTTTAATAAGGGAAATTTAAGCTAAGAAGCATTTCGAAAATAAGTTCATCACCTCGGGAATTTTGGAATTTCAAAACCTTTAAAACTCTAAGTCCTGGTCCACCAAACCTTTCAAAAGAAGGGTTGAGGGCTTTAACCCAAATCTTGTTTCATAATTCAACAGTTCACAATACGGAAAAAATTTACTCAAGCTTAGGAGTCGGTCCAACATTCATTTTCATAAAACTTTTCCTTTCAAAACTTTGATTTGAAAATAAACATGTTCATGACACCATGATCCACTATCACGTGTCTCCGTAGGTTGAACAACCCACACGGACTACACCACGAACAAATAAACAATCATAATCAATTTCGACACCGTGATCCACTGTCACGTGTCTCCGTAGGTTCAACAACCCACACGGACTACACCACATACATATAACCAAACATAACCTATTCCGACACCGTGATCCACTGTCACGTGTCTCCGTAGGTTAAACAACCCGCACGGAAAGAAACAAACACCTCGATCACAACAACTAGTCCTGACCCTGTGAACCTGTGCCACGTGTCACCGTAGTTCCGTCGAACCCGCACGGTTGGACGTACTGTGTCCTGATTTGATGGACTTGTGCCATGAATCATCGTAGGCCTCGTCAGACCCGCACGATTGGACCTCAGCATCACACACTAAGTTCTGATCCCATGGACCTGTGCCATGAATCCTCGTAGGCCCCGTCGAACCCACACGAGCGAACTTAGCGTTCCAGCACACAACATTCACATTCACATCACATTTCATATAACAATGAGCACAGTTAATCAATCACGTTGATCACCACAACATCGTACAACACATGCACATAACACAATCTCAACACTCACAACAACTGTCATCAATCAACGGCACACAACCAACATAACACACGATCGGTACACAATACATTGCACGAGCAAGTGTACAACCATCCCATATGTACATCGCAATCCTGCACAAATGGCACAACACCTAACATGTATATCAATATAACACTATTATCACAAAGCCTTCACATTACGGAATACACAACCAACTCAAACGGAACATATTTACGAAGGCAAGCAAAATCATCATAACCTAATACGTGATTTCAAGTCGCAAGATACAAGTCGTATAATAAGATACTTGCCTCGATCGTCGGCACCATGTACTCCAGCGGACGCGGTTCAACCGGGAAGCTTCGAAACGCCCGATGCCATCGAAAAGGAAGACGACGACGAACGAAAGGGTTCAACACGGTTTCTTCGCAAGGAACTCGACCCTAACATCATATAATTAATTAATCAACGATCATACGAGGAAGAATAATTGTGGAACGTCCGAAAACCCCTCTATGACATTCTACCGGACACCTTGAAGGCGTCGATCAAGAACTCGACCAAAACAACGAATCGATACGATCCAACCATGGAATAACAAGGGAAATGATATAATACATCTAAATAATCATCAATCCATCACAATCCTAAGTTAAATCGGATTAAACGGATGAAAACAACCAAAACAGCCAAATTCTCCAAAACTAGATTTCTAGAAAATCTGACCTGATTTGCTCGATCAAAGGATATTATAGGATGGATGATTAATGATATGAACTCCAAGACTTCATGGATTTAACACCTTACAACATCTCTCTAAGATTAACATATCTCCAGATGCGAAAGAGGAAGAATGAAGTGAGAAAATGGGTGAAAAACCTGTCTGCAGGGCCTTAAATAGGCTGCGTGCCGGCCGAGTTACGTACATAACCGGCCAAGGGCTTACGTACGTAAGCGGCCATGGCCGAGACGCTGCCCAAAAATGCCGGTATCCTTACGTACGTAACCGGCCAAGGGTTACGTACGTAACCGGCCTTACGTACGTAACTGCCGAGCACTATCGGCCGTAACTCGGCCAGTGCCGGCCTGGGCCCATACTGCCCGGCCATGACTCGGCCGGGGCCACCCGAACCTGAATATGAATCGAAGATATGGTTACGAAGTACTCGAAAAGACGAATTCGAGCACTAAGAGAACACATGATTCCGACCACCCGAAGGCTTGAAATTCGACAATGGAAAGTAATTACCCCAAACTTTGGGAAATTACGAAAATGGCCGAAAACATCCGAAATACGCGATACATGATCGAAACACCAATCCAAAGCTTGCAACATGAATAACAACATTAAATGAACTTAGTAGAAACTCAAAACAACAGTTTCGGACGAGATTCGCAAGAATCGAACTCAAGTGCGGAAAATCCGCTTAAGAACACGGAACTCAACAAAACGATACCGAAACGAACTCGGATGACAAAAAGTGCAAAATTAATTATTCTCAGAATAACGAAACGGTCACGAGCGAGTCGTCAACACGGACTCCCGCCGAAAAAAAGAAAATTACCGAAGTTCGAAATTGCGGGTATTACACCTAAAACATGTAAACATGTTCTGCCCCCACGGGGTCAGTCATCCAGATAATGAATATCAAATATATGTACAACATGATATGAATCCAAAGGCAGAATGAAACGGTACAATGATGGTAATATGAAATGCTCACAACCCAAAGTAAGAATCGAGCATTCGAGAAACACTATGCCCAGGGCATACGATCGGTACCTACTCAACAGGTTAGAACACAAGTGCCCAACGACGAATCATCAATATAGAACATAACCAAAACATTACCCAAAGGTAAACCAAACCAACACTGAAATAAATACGAATCACAATGCCCGAAGGCTCCAACGACAATACCAATACATCATAATGGCCTGAAAGCCACTCAGCCGAAGTTGCCACAATATCACAATTGTATGAAAAACCACTCAGCTGAAGCTGCCAATCATCACAATGGCCCGAAGCTAAATAGCCCGAAGCTGTATCATCTGAGGGCCGAATCCACGGCACGAAGCCGTATCACAATGAGGACTGAAGCCACGACACGAAGCCATATCACAATGAGGGCCGAAGCCAGGGCACGAAGCCGTATCACAATGAGGGCCGAAGCCACGGCACGAAGCCGTATCACAATGAGGGCCGAAGCCACGGCACGAAGCCATATCACAATGAGGTCCGAAGCCACGACACGAAGCCGTATCACAATGAGGGCCGAAGCCACGGCACGAAGCCGTATCACAATGAGGGCCGAAGCCATGGCACGAAGCCGTATCACAATGAGGCCATGATGATGTTTCGAGAACTTGAGTATTGCCTGAAGTACAATATAGATGTTGCGTATGAATTCATGGTTTAATGGAGATTACGAGATTGTGGAATATGGTAAGGATTATTTGGATGAGGATTATCATCGAGTTGGTAAAGTTATGATGATAAGATTTGATTGGTCGTATTCTTATTTTGTGACTTCATTGGTATGTAATTGTTGATGTGATGTGACCGTTATTATTGTTGAGTATTATGGCTGCCCCTGTCGTTGTAACATCCCGAAAGCGGTGTGTATCATTTCGAGACTTGGTCTCTCTATGATTTCGTTGATATTTGGGAATTGTTTGATGAAATTCCCTTCGGAAATTATGCTAGCTATTATTGTTATTCGTTAATGGCCTGTTTAAGGCATCGAACTCTTGTTGTTATTGTTGTTGTCGATAGCCGGTCCGCAGTATAGATGTATCGATCACACATACTTGATAACATTAATTTCATTGACCATTACAAGTATAAAACTTGCCTCAAACTGAAGGCGAGAAAGTCCTTCCACGATCAACGTCCTTCCACGAAATAGCGAACGACGTCTTCCGAAGATCACGACCACTCGAACAACCTTGAATGAAACACCATTCATTCAATAACACAAAATCAATAGAAAACAACACTAAGGGTAATCTCGATTCAACCCCGAATAGGTTAAACTCCACCAACAAATATCATAGTTCTCAACTATGAATTCTAACATCCTCCAACACCTCAACGATCGATTAACATGATCATTACGTTCTTAACACTTGCGAAATCAATTCAACAAGAATCACTTAAGAACAATCATCAAAACAAACATCTCAAAATGATAATATCACCAATGTCATCATCAATACCCCAAGAACATCATCATCTCAACAAACATGATGTCTAAACCATAATCAATCAACCATTCATCATGAATTCGGATTAATCAACAAGGTTCACTCAACCATTTCAAGATTATGATAATCATTACATAATTCATCATAATTCCTTACTAAAATGATTATAATCCCTCCAAAAACACAATCAACAACAACAATCATATCAAGACTATGTTAATCATATAGCAATCTTAACATAATCCTTCAGAGACATGATTATAACCTCCAAACATTCTAAAACATCAAGAACAACTCTTCCTCAAGACAAAATCATCATCTACTTCATCACAAGTTATAAAAACTCATCAAGAATCATGATATACTCCAACAATCAATCAATACCCGAAGAAAACAACAACATCAACAACATACTCGGAAATCACTTGAAGAACAAGAGATTAAGAGAACTTACCAATGAAGAACAATAAGAACTCTCCAAACACCAAAGGAGCACCAAAAAGCTTCCAACTCCAAGCTCCAAATCAAGTTATGATGATCAAAAACAAGATGGAAGAGGTTAAATATCAAGAACAAGTCCAGAAGGACGATTCTAGGGAGAGAAAAATGATTTTGGTTCGTGAAGAAATGAAATACGAAACCAAGTTATATAATCTGAAAAGCACATTACGCACGTTATATAACAAGGTTAACGTACATAAGGGCCATTACGTACGCTATGCCAAAATATTAACGTACGTAATGCTAACTCCAGAACCAACTGACCCAAAATACGAAGACCTTAACGTACGTAAACAGTAACCATTTACGTACGTTAGCAAGCTACAAGGATTACGTACGTAGAGCTCACCTCTTAATGTATGTAAAGATCCGTTGACTGCAAAAGTAAGATCGGATCAAAGATGATCGGGACCCACCGTCCGAAAGTCGAGTCCGAGGAAGGTTCCCTCCACCTACCACTCATTACGTATGTAACATGAACATCTTAACGTACGTAATGCCTAAAGCCTAACGTACGTTAGGCGAACAAGCTAACGTATGTTAGCTCCACAAAGTGGACAACCAAGTTGTTCCACCAACTCTCAACCGGAATGAACGAACTACAATCCAACGCACCTCAACAAACACGAATGATACAATACAATGGCATTTGTACAATTCCAAATGAATATGTACAACTCAATAGTGAAACGAAAAAATTATCCCCAGATATTACATATTCCCCCCCTTAAAAAGAGTTTCGTCCCCGAAACTCAGGGCGCACAACACGGGGTACGAACTATCCATCAGGATCTGAAAACAATGTCCCCAGGAATACTCCTCATCGAAAACCACTCTGCCTAAGTAATCGGGCCAACCCCCCGGGTCCCCGCGTCTCCTCTGCCCGAACACGGTGAAAACTAAGAGTTAAAAACACTCAACCTAGTGCGAGATCAGTCGAATCATGACTCTTACGCTAGAGACCAGCCAGAAAGTCGTACCAACCACATGACTCGTAACACCGGCATACACACCCCGTGGGTGCCGCCCATTGTACATGTCTACAATCATTGGTGTACACTCCCCCGTTATCATCGGCATCGGATGTCCATGCAAACACTAACTCACGCCATGCAAAAATAATAACTACACAGACATAGTCCTCGGGGCCATATCAATCGCACGTCCAAGTCCTCACGACTTGATGTCTCAAATCACAATGAACAATTACCCAGATTATCATAAAATCTCGTGTATAACACCAAAAGGAAAGAAAAATACATCACACGACCTCAAATCTCAATATTCTCAAAAGCTATCATTACAAGATAGATCAATAATAAATGGTTCACAACAACAATACTACAATACAGACTGAGTCAAACATCAATCCGAAAAACAAGGAAAATACAAATCAAGGCTACATCTCAAATGTACCCAGCATCGATATCCTCCAAATCATCGACATCCTCGATCTCGGTTGTCCTTACCTCTGGCGTCAGAAGCCTGATAGGACCCCTTGAATGAAGTACGGACTGGAGTAACAAAATCTCTCGAGACCTACTGGCACTAGAATTCCTGCAGTATTTCTGAAGGTGTCCTTGCCTCCCACATAGAAAACAAACAATAGCTGGCACAGTACCACGAGTGCTAACATGCCCTGCTGAATTGCAGTTAAAGCAAACAACAGTCGAACTCATCATCTAATAGGAAGATTCTTTCCCAGCACGAAGACGACTAAACGATGACCTCACAGACGTCGGAGCCCGTTGTCCCTCTGAACAAACCGGCATCCTAGTCCTCTCACCAGAACAAACTGAAGGGTTCTTCCGAGCAAGCTCCTTGATCAAAAGCTCTGCTCCAAGAGCATTCTCGATAAATTCACCAAGTGAATTACAATTATGGTTGAACAACTGCATCCTCAACTACGGGTTTAGCCTCTTGCTAAAATACTTGATCTTATCCGCCTCAGTACGGATAACAGAAGAAGCAAACTGAAGAAGTCCTTGAAACTTCTCTGCAATAACAATAACACCCTCGTCCTTGAAGGATTCAGGGTTCAACACCTCTGAAAACTTGACTTCACGAAGTGGAGCCGGATAATACCTCTCTAACATGAGAGTCTTGAAATCATTCCAACCACAATCCCGATCGGTGGGCTTCACAGAAAGCCACCATGAATAAGCACCCTTAGTCAAGTAGTAAGCCACTACTGCCACCTTACTCTCTTCCGGACACTGAACCATGTCGAAGAGTTTATCAAAATGTTAAAGCCAATGAACAATATCAGCTGGTTATGACGAACCCTCAAAAATAGGCGGTCTATGACGAGAGATATCGCCGATGATCTGACTCACTCTCCCGGCCTGTCCATAAAACGGCACCTAGAGTCCCTGCTGCGGTGGACCACGAACCATCGAGGCCTGCATGGTCTCCACTATCTGCGTCATCTGAGTCATCTGGGCCATCATGCCCTTCATAAGCAAGAAAGGATCAACGTGTCCACTCTCAGTCTGATCGACATCTCGAGTATGACGTCCCGAAGGAGAACCGGTGGCATAAGTCACATCTCTGGACGAATTCTGATCCATATCGGCACCTGCACGTGCATAAACATGAGGTTCTGGGTTCCGGCTTGCTCTACAGCCTTAACCCCCTCTGCCACGTCCTCGAATTCCTCTTTCCATACTGAAAGAATAACGTTCGATCATGAACAAATCTCAATTACGTCTCAACAGAAAAATCAGAATGCTAAGTCAATAGCCAGACACGAGTATACATACTCAACAGATAAACAATCACCTCAAACATGCTAATTATAGCCAATACTGAGCTCGCCCGCTCCAAAACAAATAATCATGACTGAATCGTAACACAAATGTTAAATACAGGTTTCAACAAAACATGTATAATCAATGGCATAATGAATGTATGAACATAAAAGAGAATCGAGTCCTTACACAGGTCATACGAAGCTTCGATGTCTTGCGATACTAGTCTTCACTGATCACGACTCGATGAAAGAATGACTCATACAGTCATCCAACTATCACGACCCACAAAACCCGATTGTCCAGATTGTCATAACCTGACATCCCCACTACTACCGCGTCGGTAGAACCACATTACTCACATGTCAGGGTATCTCACAACCTAATTCTCTGATACCATCTTCTGTAACACCCCCAAATCCCATTGGGTCATTACAGTGCCGTAGACCCCACACCAGGAGATCCACCAGGCGAACACGACCAAAAATACAACAAACTGACCAAAAGGGGAATCTCAGTCCCTACAATGACATCCGACATAGTATTCCGATATGGAATTTCAACGACAAAAGTGGGCCTACATGGCCAAAATAAAAATACAACAACACCCATGAGCCTCGCTCGGATAATACAAAATGACAACAACTGAACAACACTGGAGTACTCCGACTATCTGACCGACATGAACACTGAATTATCTCGGACTAGTATCGCTCGAATGCCTCGTCGCCATCGTCATGCCCCTGTATCTCAACTCTGTCCTCGCAAGCACCTAAAACGTGTAAACATGTTCCGCCCCCACAGGGTCAGTCATTCAAATAATGAATATCAAATACATGTACAACATGATATGCATCCAAGGCAGAATGAAACGGTACAATGATGGTAATACGAAATGCTCACAACCCAAAGTAAGAATCGAGCATTCGAGAAACACTATGCCCACGGCATACGATCGGTACCTGCTCAACAGGTTAGAACACAAGTGCCCAACGGCGAATCATCAATATAGAACACAACCAAAACATTACCCAAAGGTAAACCAAACCAACACTGAAATAAATACGAATCACAATGCCCGAAGGCTCCAACGATAATACCAATACATCACAATGGCCTGAAAGCCACTCAACCGAAGCTGCCACAATATCACAATAGTCTGAAAAACAACTCAACTGAAGCTTCCAATCATCACAATGGCCCGAAGCTGTATCATCTGAGGGCCGAATCCACGGCACGAAGCCGTATCACAATGAGGACTCAAACCACGACACGAAGCCGTATCACAATGAGGGCCGAAGCCACGGCACGAAGCCGTATCACAATGAGGGCCGAAGCCACGGCACGAAGCCGTATCACAATGAGGGTCGAAGCCACGGCACGAAGCCGTATCACAATGAGGGTCGAAGCCACGTCACGAAGCTGTATCACAATGAGGGCCGAAGCCACGGCACGAAGCCATATCACAATGAGGGCCAAAGCCACGGCACGAAGCCGTATCACAATGAGGGCCGAAGCCACGGCACGAAGTCGTATCACAATTAGGCCATCCAATGACCGTGACCTACTGAACTGTAGGTGTTGGGAAACCAACCACGAAGGTTCAAGCCCCAAACTTATCTATTGAGCACTAACCGAGACTAGCCTCCAAAACACAATTAATCACAAATGGCAACGATCCCAAGATTACTGAATTCACAAGAATAATAGTGTGCTGCCTTGAGTCGGCCAACACGACAACAATAACTCACGGATGGCCACCGTCCTCGGTGGTCCTAATTCAAATACCTCGACTATCTTGGAATGGCCAATCGATCACAACAACTCAACGGATGGAAACTATCCTTGACAGTCCCAATTCAACACCTCGATTACCTTAGAACGGTAAATCAATGACGATGACTCAACGGATGGGAAATGTCTTTGACAGTCCCAATTCAATACGTCGATTACCTTAGAATGGTCAATCGATAAACAATGATACAACGGATGGGAATTATCTTCGATAATCCCAATTCAATACCTCGATTGCCTTAGAATGGCCCATTGATAACAACAACAACACGAATGGGAATTATCTTCGATAATCCCAATTCAATACGTCGATTATCTTAGGATGGCCAATCGATAACAACAACATAATAGATGGGAATTATCTTCGATAATCCCAAATCAATATGTCGATTGTCTTAGAACGACCAGTCGATAACAACAACTCGATTAGAATAGATATCCCGGTGTCTTAAACCGACGACTGAAAATAGAGATGGAAATCGGATATGTCAAATGCCTTCAATCGGCCAATACAATAGCAACAATACCAATTCGATAACAACAATCCCAACGATGTCTTAGACTGACATCAACGTCAACAATAATAATCGATACATCGATACCGCAGACCGACTATCGACAACAACAATAACAACAAGAATTCGATGCCTTAAACAGGCCGTTAACGAATAACAATAATATCTAGCATAATTGCCAAAGGGTATTGCATCAAACAATTCCCAAATATCAACGAAATCATAGAGAGACCAAGTCTCGAAATGATACACACATTCATACACATACATGATATCATTAATCTCATTAACCAGTACAAGTATAAAACTTGCCACAAACCGAAGGCGAGAAAGTCCTTCCATGATCAACGTCCTTCCAGGAAACGACGAACAGTGTCTTCCGAAGATCACAACCACTCGAACAACCTTGAATGAAACGCAATTCATTCAATAACACAAAATCAATAGAAAACAACACTAAGGGTAATCCCGATTCAACCCCGAATCGGTTAAACTCTACCAACGAATATCATAGTTCTCAACTATGAATTCTAACATCCTCTAACACCTCAATGATCGATTAACATGATTATTACATTCTTAACACTTGCGAAATCAATTCAACAAGAATCACTTTTGAACAATCATCAAAACAAACATCTCAAAATGATAATATCACCAATATCATCATCAATACCCCAAGAACATCATCATCTCAACAAACATGATGTCTAAACCATAATCAATCAACCATTCATCATGAATTCGGATTAATCAACAAGGTTCACTCAACCATTTCAAGATTATGATAATCATTATATAATTCATCATAATTCCTTACTAAAATTGTTATAATCCCTCCAAAAACACAATCAACAACAACAATCATATCAAGACTATGTTAATCATATAGCAATCTTAACATAATCCTTCCTAGACATGATTATAACCTCCAAACATTCTAAAACATCAAGAACAACTCTTCCTCAAGACAAAATCATCATGTTCTTCATCACAAGTTATAAAAACTAATCAAGAATCATGATATACTCCAACAATCAATCAATACCCGAAGAAAACAACAACATCAACAACATACTCGGAAATCACTTGAAGAACAAGAGATTAAGAGAACTTACCAATGAAGAACAAGAAGAACTCTCCAAACACCAAAGGAGCACCAACAAGCTTCCAACTCCAAGCTCCAAATCAAGTTATGATGATCAAAAACAAGATGGAAGAGGCTAAATATCAAGAACAAGTCGAGAAGGATGATTCTAGGGAGAGAAAAATGATTTTGGTTCGGGAAGAAATGAAATACGAAACCAAGTTATATAATCTGAAAAAACACATTACGTACGTTATACAACAAGGTTAACGTACGTAAGGGCCATTACGTACGCTATGCCAAAACATTAACGTACGTAATGCTAACTCCAGAACCAACTGACCCAAAATACGAAGACCTTAACGTACGTAAATAGTAACCATTTACGTACGTTAGAAAGCTACCAGTATTACGTACGTAGAGCTCACCTCTTAACGCACGTAAGGATCCGTTGACTGCAATAGTAAGATCGGATCAAGATGCCCGGGACCCACCGTCCGAAAGTCGAGTCCGAGGAAGGTTCCCTCCACATACCACTCATTACGTACATAACATGAACATCATAACATATGTAATGCCTAAAGCCTAACGTACGTTAGGGGCACAAGCTAACGTACGTTAGCTCAACAAAGTGGACAACCAAGTTGTTCGACCAACTCTCAACCGGAATGAATGAACTACAATCCAACACACCTCAACAAACACGAATGATACAATACAACGGCATTTGTACAATTTCAAATGAATATGTACAACTCAACAGTGAAACGAAAAAAAATTACCCCCGGATATTACATTGACGGTAGTTGAGGAATAAAGTTGTACGTTCTTGAGGGAGAAACTATTCAAGCAAGAGAAAAAGTTGTACACTGCTAAGAAAGCAATAAAAGACAAGGGCACTATTGATGTGAGTTGTCTTTTGCTGACTATCATTTATCCGGAACCTCAGAAGAATCTGGAAGAAATGGAAGCTATGAGATTAATGCTCACCTCATGGGCACTTTCTCGAAGCACGCTAGGCAAGAGAGGTATGAGACCTTTCAAGCTTTGTATGGGTACAAGAGGGTTGATGTAACACCCCCAGAATACGACCGGGAATGTCACATTCCATAGACCCTTCTCACAAGGATCTACCAGGCTAAACTCCAATAGACTACTTAATGATTGACCGACCGGGGTCAATATAATTACAAAACAGGACGATAAGGTCAATCAACAATTCAAAAACCAACATAATTCATAGATCAACGACAATAATAAACTTAAACATGAAAAGGAATGACGACTCAATTTAATAAATGAAAACTATACCTGTGCAAGGGCGAATACTCAACCAAATGAGAAAATACCGACCAAGATGAAACAAAAGAAAAAGACCCTTACTCTTGTGTAATTAGCCTCATCGTCTTGCATCTCCTGCCAAGCCAATCCCGTGACTGTGCTCGATCTGCCAAAACCTAAGCTCATAACAGGCACCCACCCCCCGAAAACTCGGGGGTTAGCAAACTGGAATTTTGCTAGTGCAAGTACATAATATACAAGATATACGAACAATATCAACACAAAACTCAACAGCCGCGAAACCTTAACACAAACCACGCATTCCCATATAACACGGGAAAGCACTCGCTTACAACAAGGTGAAAGATAATTACAAAGCCATATTCTCTTTACGGATCATAACACCAATGAAACTTTAAAAAAGCCCAATGAGTCAAAAGATCTAGTTTGAAAAACCCCTTTCTAAAAATAAAATATTTGATAAGATAGTTTGGAAACGTTATTATTGACTCGGGCTCTCTTGGGATTTTGAAAATCGAATGGGAATATATTTGGAAAATAACTTCAAAAGCTCTCGGGTCCTTGACCCAGCATATGGAAAACAATCTTACAAGAAAATCATTTCAACGTTATTCGGGGTCCTCGACCCAATTTATGTAACACCCCCAGAACATATGGGGATATTACATGCCGTAGACCCTCTCCACGAGGACCTACCAGGCTAAACAACACAGCAAACACCAAAACTTGACCGACTGAAGACAATTATTACAAAGGTCAATTACAATACAACCACACGGACTAATGAGGTTAAACGACCAGTGCAAATAAGACAATATACAACCCTTTACAATAAATACCCACGCAGGGGTAAGGATACACAACATCGGAAGTCTGACCATAACTTGGTCGACACAACATAACCTGACCAAACTCTCAACATTTGATTAGTATCGTAGCTCGTCAATTCCTGCGCCAATCCTGTGACTGCTCCCTCGAACCAGCAAATACCTGGACGCAAAACAGACATCCACCCCCCGATTACTCGGGGGTTAGTAAAACCCCGTTGTTTTACTAGTGCAAGTATAATAGCAAACGAAATGTATCAATCAGAAGTCAATCACGAATCAGACAACACAATCAGTTGTCAAACTATTCCCGAGAGTTTTTATTAATCAGAAAACAAGTGATGAAGTTTTAAGAATTAAAACTCGGCATCTCGGTAATTTTTAGAACATAATTTCTTTTGGACCTCGAGTCCCAATTTACAAAACCCTTTTCGAAAATCATCAATGCCTCAGCCCGGTTCTTGTTTCAAAACACATTAGTGAAATATCATCATGTATTTGTGATTTCACCATCAAGACATTATCCACACAATCACTGTTCGTACACATCATGCACCAAACTCCAGAGGTCCCACGGACCGTACCTGGACCACACACTGTTCGTACACCTCATGTATCGAATTCCAGAGGTCTCACAGACCGTACTTGGAACACACACTATTCGTACACATCATGTACCGAACTCCAGAGGTCCCACGTGTAACACCCCCAGATCCGACCAGGAATATTACAGCGTTGTGGGCCCCGAGATGGAACCCATAAGGCTGAAAGAAAGATTTACAAACCTTTACAAACGCCTAAGTGGCGAAAGAGGGTACCATCTTTTAAAACATTTGAAGACTATATAAATCTGTTTATCAAAACCGTCGTAAAATCTCATTTGAAACCACAAGGCCTGAAATGCCAGAACTCAACAGTTTGAAAGCATACATTAACCTATCGCTTACACGTACCGAAAAAATAGTTTAGAAAATAATTGCCAAAGTAACCTAAGTTACCAGATACCAAAGGCCATTTAAAAATACTCACGGAGCGGAAAAAGACAAACAATTAAAATACTCTAGCAGCGGAATACAAGAACTGATTAGGAAACTCAATACACAAATACATGCCCTAGCCAGTATCCTCTGGGAAGCTCATCTCTCCACGACCGCTACAAGGTTGATATTCCAAGAACCTAAAAAGGAATCCCACGACGGGGTCAGCCATAATATCCAACAATGATAACCATCACATCACGTCAATAATTACATACCAATGAGACACTAAGTAAGAATACTACCAATATAATCTTACCGTAAGAACTTTACCAAACTCGAATAATCCTAATCAAAATAACCAGTATCATATTGTACATCTCTTAATCTCGATTAACCAATAAACTCAAACATATCATCTGTATTGTTCCTTAAACAATACTCAATATTATCAGAATATCATCACTAACTCATGATACGAAAAAAATACCAGCTCTGACCAATTCGATCCATCGGATAACATCATCAGATCCAAACACGATAATCGATTGTCCATCCAAAGACAAATACCAAAGGAAATACGGAACATACCTCAAGATATGAAATGCCACGATGAAATCACGTCAGTCTAATCGAAGATCAGATCAACACAACATACGGACATGGTCCTAACACAAGACCTACAAATGCATACTCATATGACAATGTCAATATGCTCACATCAATAACAACAATGTATACTTATGCAAACCCATAATATACATATGCACAATAACAACACATAGTAATCCGATGATCCAGCGTTCACTGCCTAGCTCCCATGATGATCCCGTCAGACCAACCGTGGTGGAAAAACCTGTCCGATGATCCAGCGCACCCTAGCATAGATCCCAAGATGATCCCGTCAGACCAACCCTGGTGGACATATGACAACAATGCACAAATGCATATAACAATGATACACAATGCATGACAACAACGATACACGAATGTATCACAACATGATCGACGCAAATGACAAAAATGATTAAAATACTTGCTCTGAGTCCTTCGAGAGCAATCTCGATATCTAAACCATCACCAACCATTATTCTAAATATTTGACGATCCAAAATGTTACGGACGGTAGATAATTCACGTCTTCGTCTATACCACGATGTATCCTCGATACCAAGTGTACTGACAATAAATGTAAATCTTATACATTATGATTTAATTCCCAAAACTCGAATACAACTTATAATCCCAAATCTCCTGTGATTACGATTATAAACATTGCTATACGAATTATAAATGAATGAAATAGGAACCATTCATTAAATACTATAAACTGTGCAAGTAATAACTTGCCTCGATACCGATGAATCCGTTACCAATTCCTTGCCGTCGCTGACAAGCTTCTCGGCCCCGATCAATGCAATTCACGAACATTCTCGAACATGACCGCAAAGCAAGGTTCTAATCACCGATCAATAATCTCAACCTAATGAAGTAATAAATTAACATATATTCGATAATAATCAATTCCCGATATAACCAATCAATCAAACTCAACGGCTCAACAATTCCTCGATCATATACAAAACTAAAATAATCCAACGAACTCATATCTATAATACAAACCGCAACTTGATGATCATACTTATCAATCATTACAGCCGATCAATAAACCCAATGGTTCCACAGTGTTGGGATAACAATACCCTGTATCGAATCTGTTGGGATAAAACCTTGTATCAATACTGCCCTGTATTAATCGTAGTTTCAGTATGTTTTGACAATAAGCCAATCCTCAATACAGTAAGGAAACTGTATCGAAAAGCTGAAGTGTCAACCTGTATCGAAGACCTCTTCTAAGATCCAGCATACAGTACAGCAAAGAAGTCTCATAAAGACTAAAGTATTGAAGTTGTCTCGAACTGAGAATACGTAATCCTTCCATACATCTCTCAGCAGGACAAAGAAGGAATCTTCAGTATTCACTAGAATTCAAGTCCCGTTGATAAAGAAGTATTTAAATACTAAAAGGACAAAGTATTTAAATACTGTAAGTCAACAGATCTTCAAATCCTGCAAAATCCGGATCCTGATTTTCATACCGTTGGAACGGAATCTTGCTCAACGGATTTATCTCAACGGACATATTTCAGAGACTATTTATATCTCCAGAGTTTGACGATTGAAGACAACAAAAAAATTAACTGAAACGACTGAACGTCTGAACGATCAAGCTTTCAAAGAAATATTCAGAGCAAAACATATCTCAAGCTTACTGCTATTCAGATCAAAAAGAGATATACAGTGATCAACAACTTGAACAACACATCATCAGCTAGAAGCTCAGAAAAGTCAAAGATGTCGTTCATACCCTGTTCTATCCTTAAACAAACCCAGACGAAGCTTCAGAACTGTGTGTGAAAGAAGCCAGTCAAGCATTAGCTCAAACGAATCTGTGTGAACGGTTGAAGCTAAGATCTTTATATCAATATGTGTGAACGATATATTGATTGTGTGTTTTTATAATTACGTAGTTGTGTACGCAGTAATTATAATAAACTTTTTACTCCTGTGTGGAGGACCAGTGGACGTAGAGGGGTTTACCTCGAACCACTTTAAATACTGTGTTATTTACCTTCAGTTTTTACTGTTTTAATTACTGTGATTATTTAAGTATACACTGCACATCTAGTTGCTGTATCCACAGCAACCTACTGTATTTAAGACTTCCGCTACGCACTCAGATTTAAAATCAGTACAGCTTGTTGTTTAAAATGCTTTCCAAGCTGTGTCCAGTATACTTTGTGGCCAACAAGTGGTATTGGAGCAGTTGATTCTAAAAAGAATCAGTCGTATTTTTAACCGAATCAGATCCAAAATCACTTAATTTTCAAAACAGTCTTTTTCATACCTTTATTCTCACATGGATACATCAATATCAACAAAGTACATATGTTCTCTATTAACGAATTTGATGAGTGGAGAATCAAGATGGAGGCTCATCTTGTAGCAGTGCACGAAGAGATGATTTTTGTTATACTGGATGGCCCCATCAAGATAATGAAGGTAAACACGGCCGCAAGGATTGAAGGCCAAGCTCATGCTGAGATGCTCGAGAAGGAGTGCGAGCAATGGACCATAGATGAAAGAAAACGCACCAATCTCGACAATGTGGCTAAGAATGCGTTATTTGTCACTCTTGACAAAGGCACGTTCTCGAAGGTAAAGAGCTGTAAAATAGCCAAGGAAATCTGGGATAAACTCAAGTTAATTTGTGAGGGAACTGAGCTCTCAAAAGAGAACAAAATTTCAAAACTGACTCAACAATTTGAATCTTTCGAAATGAAACCAACTGAGACACTTGAGGAACTTGACCTCAGATTCACTGGTATTGTTGGTGAACTTGAAGCTTTGGGAAAAATTTATACCCAAAAGGAGAAGGAATTTAAAAAATTTTAGATCTCTCCCTGCCCGATGGGACATTAAGACCACAACTATGCGTGTGTCATGTAATTTAAATGAAATATCTACTTTTGATCTCTTCTCTGACCTCAAAGCTTTTGAGTATGATATTGACAGAAGAGAGAAAGCTGAAGAATCTCCTTCAAAGGTCACAGCACTAGCCGCTGTATCGAGCCATCGACACAGCATGCCCAGCTCGTCGAAGCCTAGTCACAAGAATGCTGACAGTGACGATGACATCCTGTCTCAAGATGAAATGGCGCTTCTCATGCAGAAGTTCAAGAAGTTCATCAAGCAATCGAGAAAAACTCCCTACAGGCCCAAACCTGTCCACAAGGTAAGTACAGAAACTTCATCCGATAATTCTAACATGTGTTATAATTGCAGGAAACAAGGACATTATGCAAATAAATGTCCTCATCCCAAAGTTCAAAGGTTGCCGGAAGCCGAGCAACAAGAGAGAGATGAACGAAGACGTGCTTGGAAAAACAAGCTCAAGGCCCTAATTGGAGAATCATAAGCCTCCCCTGCACTATCAAAATCCGAAGAATGTCTTCAGGTGGTCACTGAAAGTGATTCATCTGATGATGAGTTCGATGATAAAGCATATACGTGCTTTATGGCCAAGGACATTCCGGAAGGTGAAGATAGCGACGATGAGGTAAGCTCAACCTCAATCATTCCTGCCAATGCATCTCATACTTTTGAAAACATGATGAATGAGTTTAAAAACATATAAAAGGCCCATGAGACATTGAAAAATGAGAATATACAGCTCCATCTGTCCAACCTAGAGCTGAAAGATGAAAATGACTTGCTGAAAATAAATTATGAAAACATGTCAATTGATTGTGAAAACAGCAAAGTCGATTATGAAAAACTCATGGAGAGCAATCATCAACTTTCTCATGAACTAAGTGAGGTTAAAACTCACAATGAGAGCAAGACAAATGATTTCGTTCTACTTCAAGCCAAAGTCAAAACTCTCGAAAAATGAGAAGATGAACTTGAGACCATTATGAAATCGTTCGAGAAATCGTCCAAAAGAATGGAAGAAATTCTGAGCACTGGGCAACATGCTCATGATAAAAGTGGCTTAGGATACAGCTCATGTTCAAACAAAGGGAAAACTAATACAGTGTTTGTCAAGAGTGTGGAATACAATCCTGTATCGAAAGATACCCCAAGTCCTGTGAAGGAACTTGCTGCACTGTGAAAACCGAAGGCTGCTATTCCGCCCCCGCAATCCTATTCCAGACAGCGGAATCATAATCCATTCCAACCTGTAAGGCGCACTCAACAGCATGCTCCCCGAGCATATCAATAGCGCCAACAGCCGTTCAGAAGAAAGGCTGTATCCAAATACCAAAGGCCCGCATGACAGTACTATCAGTACAATACGTCGAGGTATTGGATACAGGAGCCCCGTTATTCCTCGAGATAGTAGGTGCCCACTCAGTATCAACCACAGCGTTGGGAATCCAACTGGAGACCCAGAAGGCAAGCTGTTAGGCCAAAGAAAATGGCTCCACCTCCAAGACGGCACTCGTACTGGACTAATAATAATAACCCTGAATTTTACATGCATAATACTTATCATGGTTGTAGTGACTACGTATATGCCCCACGTAGATACCGCAACACTGTACCGAATGTGACCTACAGTAAACCAATTGCTTTCAGGGAAATTTGGGTACCTAAAGGCACTAACATTCATGGACCCAATAATCAAAGAGGACCTAAATCTACTTAATCTCTTTACATACAGGACATCCTAGAGGAAGACATCTGGTACTTCGATAACAGATGCTCTCGGCACATGACCGGAGATAGAAACAAGTTATCAGATTTCGTAGAAGGTCGCGGTCCAAAAGTGCGCTTTGGTGATAAATCTAAAGGAAGAACAAGAGGGAAAGGAAACCTTCTTGTCAAAAAATTCAAAGTCACCGATGTAGCTTATGTTGAAGGCTTACAGTTCAATCTTCTTAGTATTAGCCAGTTCTATGACAAACAGTTCTCGGTGAAATTCTATATAGATCACTGTAGAGTCAAGAACATCCAGACTAAAGAAGTTGTGCTTACAGGAAGCAGATCAGGTAACATGTATATTGCTGACTGGAAGCCTATGAGCTCCTCAATTCCATGCTTTGTTGTCAAAGGCACTGCAGATCTAAGCTGGTTATGGCACAAGAGGATGTCTCACGTCAACTTCAATACGATCAACAAGCTCTCAAGACAGGGGATGGTAAGAGGATTGCCAAATGTGTTATTCAAAAAGGACAGTGTCTGCGGACCATGTCAGAAAGGCAAGCAAATCAAATCAACCCTGAAGAGAAAATCCTACCTTTCAACCCAAAGAGTGTTGGAGATGCTACACATGGTTCTCTATGGTTTTGTCGACCCAGTAAGTTTGGGAGGTAAGAAATACTGCCTTGTTGTTGTTGATGATTACTCCAGGTATGCTTGGACGATTTTCCTAAGCAAGAAGAAGGAAACAACATCAAAGCTACCCGAGCTCCTGAGAAAGCTTCAAAATGAAAAGGCATTGAGTATCGTGTGCATTCGTTCCGACAGAGGTACATAATTTACTAACTGCTTTATAGAGAAATACTGTTCGGAGAATGGGATACAACACGAATACTCAGCTGCCCGTACACCTGAACAAAATGGTGTTGCCGAGAGAAAGAACAGGACGCTAAAAGAAGCTACAAGGACAATGATTGCCGCAAGCAAGTTGCCACAGCGTTTCTGGGGTGAAGCAACCAATACAGCATGCTACACTCAAAACCGATGTATCGTCAACAAGCACCATAAAAAAACAGCATACGAGGTATGGAATAACAAAACCCCGTTAGTTTCATATTTTCACATTTTTGGATACAGGTGCTATGTGTTGAATAATGGGAAGGATCAACTTAGAACCTTTGATGAGAAATCAGATGAAGGAATATTTGTAGGATACTCCTACGTCAGCAAAGCTTACAGGATATTTAATAAAAGGAAGCTGACGATCGAGGAATCAGTTCATGTAGTGTTCGACGAACCTCACCATGACCCTACAGGAGTAGAAGATGTTACTCAGAACATCCAACAACTTTCCATCCTAGATCCACCAACTCCCATAGAACCTGTTGTTGACCTAGAAATCAAACCCGCAGCTGTAAGAATCGACATAGATAAAGTCGATGCTATACAAGCTGAAGTTGTATCTACGGAAACTCTCGATACAATACGGGACCCTGAATTAGAACCCGACCGAAGATGGTTGAGAGATCACCTGCAAGAGCTGATCATTGGAAACATTGATGCTGGTGTTTCTACTCGTAGGAGAATACAGAGTACACAAGGAAATGTACTGTGTGCACAACAAGAACCAAATACTGAGATATCACCATTTCATGAATGGAAATCTCAATCCGAGCTTAAAAGACTCAACATGTGCACTATTGTAGTATTCTTAGCCCCGTCCGAACCTGTTTCTACCATAGACGCTCTTAATAACTCTCATTGGATAACATCTATGGAAGAAGAGCTTAACGGTTTTGAAAGAAACAATGTATGGTATCTTGTACCCAGACCTACACATCAATCGGTTATAGGAACCAAATGGGTAGTTAGAAACAAAAAGGATCGAAATGGACTGCTCATAAGGAACAAATCAAGGCTAGTCACACAAGGCTATAGACAGGAAGAAGGCATAGACTACGATGAAACTTTTGCCCCTGTAGCCAGACTAGAAGCCATTAGGATATTTTTAGCCTTTGCCGCCCATAAGAGCTTCATTGTATATCAAATGGACATCAAAAGTGCATTCCTGAATGGAGACCTTGCCGAAGAAGTTTATGTTGAACAACCACCAGGGTTTGCCAACACAGACGGTATCGATCTAGTATACAGGCTAAGGAAAGCACTGTATGGAGTTAAGCAAGCCCCTAAAGCCTGGTATGAGACCCTGTCCCAGTATCTAACCAATAATGGATTTGAGAAAGGTGCTGTGGACAAGACCTTGTTCAAAATTCAGGAAGGTGATGACCTTCTAATGGTGCAAATCTATGTAGATGGTATAATTTTTGGTTCAACTAACCTTGCTTTGTGTAAAAGGTTCTCTCATCTCATGCAAAGTAAATTTGAAATGAGTATGATAGGAGAACTTAGTTATTTCCTAGGTTTGCAGGTAAAGCAGTTGCCTATAGGTATTTTCATCAACCAGGAAAATTACAACAAGGAGCTTCTCAACAAATTTGGAATGAACACTTCCAAATCATCGCCAACCCCCATGAGCACTTCCGTGCAAATTAGTGCTGATGAAGCCGGAAAGTCGGTTGACCAATCACTCTACAGGAAACTTATTGGCTCGCTCCTGTACCTAACAGCTAGCAGGCTCGATATCCAGTTTGCTGTTAGAGTCTGTGTGAGATATCAAGTAGCACCCAAAGAATCACACTTCAATATAGCTAAACGAATCCTGAAGTACATTAAAGGAACAGTCGATGTAGGACTATGGTATCCTAAGGAAGGCGGATTCGATTTAGTTGGATACAACGACTCAGATCTCGGAGGCTACAATCTAGATAGGAAGAGTACAAGTGGAACTTGTCACTTTCTTGGACCTAGACTTGTTTCTTGGTTCAGTAAGAAGCAATTGGAAAACTCACTTTCCACGGCTGAATCACAATACTATGCTGCTGGTAGTTGCTGTATGCAGATCCTTTGGATGCAGCAACAGTTGTCAGATTATGAAATTGAAGCCAGAGAGACGCCGATCATGTGTGATAGCACGAGTGAAATTGCAATCACACACAATCCTGTATTGCACTCGCGCACTAAGCATATCAACATGAAGCATCATTTCATAAGGAATCATGTCGAGAACAAGGATGTTCGGCTCGAAAAGATTCATACAGATATTCAGTTGGCCGACATCTTCACCAATCCTGTCGACACAACAAGATTCAACATGCTTAGACAAGAATTGGGATTGCTACATCCCGAGTCCCTGTAAGTATTTACAGCTTTTACTCAACAATTTAGGGGGAATGCTGTAAGACCCAAGAATACAGTATCCACCATTAATTATATGTACACTCAGAACTGTCGATACAGCACTGTAGTGAACAAAGTGATATGAATCATCCTACAGATGACGTGTGCAATAATTAAAGGGGAATACAATATGACCCATGAATACAGCATTAATCCAAAAGTTGTTGTATGGAATTAAAACCTATATGTACCTTTTAAGGGGGAATGCTGTATCGTCGCGGATACAGCACATACTATAGGATTTCGATTTAGTATATATATTATATTATAATATTTCATTTTTAAAATAATTTCTGCCCACGTGCCCTGTCTTCATGTCAACGTCATTTACATTAAATGCTTTACACAACATCTGGACAACTGAATCACAAAAGCCGTGATGTTTTAAATTGTTTAGTATTTTAAAACCGCCGTTTCAGGCATTAAGGGTAACAACAAATGTCAGAAGTAGGACCCGATTATATTTTAACATTTTAATGGATAAGTGTACCAGTTACACTCAGTTCATCTTGACCGTTCATTTCAAAAACCGGTTCCCATCCCTTAAATCTGACCATTCGTTTTCTCAGAAACCCTTCTTTGCTGCCCACTATAAAAGGACTGCTATTTCCATTTGAGACTCTTTACGCCTTCTGGATATTCTTAGATCACTCAAGCAAAAACAACCTACAAGTTTTCTTTGCATTTTACTGCAAATTTCTTTTAATCTTCTTCATATTTTCTTGAGAATCATCAATGGCTGCTCAGACCTCTGCCACCACCCTCAAGAAAACCTCGAACATCATGGACGGACGGATCTTCTCCAGATCTATCGTTATTGAACGTATTCTCATTGAAACAAATCACGTCGAACCCATGGAGTACATCATCACCAGGATACGTCAGCAAGGCCTCTACCGCCTTGGAAGCCACACCGCTGAGAAATACGACGTTCACTTGGTTGAGGACTTCTACCTCAACGTTGCCGTTCGCTTTCTGCCGCTGGCTCAGGGAGGCCACGTCGCTGATATCACCGCTGTTATTCGTGGATTCGAGATCCGAATCGACAGAGATCTTCTCCAGAAAATCTTCAGGCTGCCCGCTGATGGCCTGACCATGGAAGAACTTGAGACTTTTGGGTCTCAAGAGCTGATGACAAAATACTATGGCATGTTCACAGGTTCATCTTCAGTTGAAGTGGTTCACACCAAATGTCACAAAAAGAATTTATGTCTGCCATACATTTACTTGCATGACTTTTGTTGCAGAATAATTGAGAATCGCACTGGTGTATTTGAAATGTGCACTAATCTGAGATTTAGGATGATGGTTGCGATTTTGACCTGTGAAAAGGTCAATTGGTGCCAAATTATTTTGAAGCGCTTGCAGGAGGAAGTGTCGAAGCCTGCCACTCAAAAGAAATTGTTTGGTCTGTTTCTGAACTACATTTTGATGAAATGCGGATTACCACAATCTGCAGGTGCTAAGAAAATCAGTTCCCGGATCTACTTAGGAGGTGTCAAGCCTTCAGCCTACAACCAGAGCACCCTGGTCTGCAATCATCCAAAAGTCCACAGTATGCCCGTTTCTGAAGATCCAAGGGATGTTTCTTCGAAATCCCAGAGTGTGGAATCTTCCAAGAAATGCAAGAGATCTCACAGCAAGACACCAGTTGCTGCTGAGAAGCCTAAAAAGAAGCTAAGGAGGCTTTCTAAAGCTAAATCCACAAAAACCTCCGAGGAAGCTTCTACCGTGGCGCAACCCACTGAACAACTACCCCAGGGCCCAACCCCTACGGAAGAGATGCCCATTACTATCTCTACAGTAAATCGCGAGCCTTTGGCGGCAACGATGGATGAAAGGACATCTGCCAACTTATAAGACTCTAACGAGTCGGCTGCCCCTTTGGAGCCAACAGCTAAATCTCCTATGCGGGATTCCACACCCGTACAGGATCCACCTTCCTTCGGGGTACCATCCCCTGTAAGGAATCCCTCTTCCATACAGGATCCCACACCTGTAGAGGAACCCCTCTCTACAGCGGACTCAGACGTTGTAAGAAGTCCCTCCCCGGACACCATTATCAACAAAACCCTTCTGTCTGTGCATATTGATCATGCTTATGAAATATTACTTCAATGGAAAAGCTACCGGCTTGCTCCATACGACACCTTATACAACTGGAGTGACTGGAGCAATGAAGAGAGATTTGTGTTGGAAGTGACGGACTCGACATAAGTTGAAGCCCTGATCCAATGGGACAATCTCTACTGCAAAGAACTGATTGAAAGCCATCTTTTGCAAAAATCAGATGCCAGAAGAAAAGGAAAAGATAAGTCCGAGGACTCTACACAAGATCCAAAAGATGACCATGACTCAGATGACGACGACGATGCCTTACAAGCAAGTCTGAGAATGAGTCATGAGGAGGCTCGAGGAAGAGAAGCCTCTCAAACTAAGAATGACGAAGGGCCATCAAGCCGAAGTGAGCCCCCTTCGCCATAGCAAGAAAATATTCCTGATGATGAGGAATCAGTCCCTCAAGTCGAGGAAGAAGAAATTGTTTTGGAACAGGCACCCGAGCCTGCTGCCGCAGAAGAAGAAGAAGTATCTCGTGTCGTCCCGCAAGAGGAATCAGTCCCTCTGCCGTAACAGGCGGAAGCTGAGAGACAACAGGAGGAATCAGTCCCTCCTATACCAATGTCTACAGACGCCTCTTTGCAACAGGAGGATATAGCACCCCCTACCGCCGAACCCGCATCAGCTGCTCCCGCCCCACCAACCATTTTGGAATCCGACGATGGTACTACACCTGAGGATGTCCAACTCAATTCACGCCCTACCGTGAATTTGAGAAGGTTGAATGGAGCCGAAGATTTTGCCAAGCTGGATTCTCCAAGCACTGCTGCTAGGAAAGAGCATTTGCGTGCTCTTGGCCTTCAAACCGTCTTTATCCAGGATGCAGTAAATGCCTTGTACTCAGTGGAAAAAGCTCTAAATTGGATGCATACTTCTGCTGTTTAAGAGATGACTACTTTACAGCATGAGGTTTCTCAAGTAGTCGAAGCCTTCACTGTTTTGCCAGAAGTCTTCAAACAAGCCCAGAAGAATCTGCAAGACAAACAAGAGAAACTCCTGAGAGAAGAAGAATCGAAAACTCGCATATCCGAGGCCAAGACAGCGGCTTCCATGATCGAAACAACTTCTCACTTGTGCGTCCATGACAAAAATATCAAAGATATGTCGCAAGTGCTCTCCACCCTTGTCGAGAGAATGACAAACATTGAGACGAAACAGGATGCCGCACTGGAAATCCTAGGACGTCTTGATGATGCCAAAAAGGGGGAAGGAGCAAGAGAAGCAGCAAGGAGAATAAGGCTACAGCATGAAAGGGAATTTAATGCTGCTCAAGACAGCATTACCGCTGAATTGAACAAATTAGATCCATCCTCTCACAGTTTCAAGATCTCAGGTTCTCGACCTGAATTCCATGACCCCAATGTCCCCTTGCAAACCTTGATCCAAAGACCTTCTGATATGCGTCTGCCAACCAACCGCCATCCCACTGCCGAAGAAGTGAAACAATGGAGAAAAAATGAACTGATGAGATATTTTGTTAAACTCGTCAGGGAATCCGCCATCTTCAAAAGTTATAAAACATTAGCGGAGGCTGTAGACAAATTATCGAAGATGTTAGAAGAAGGAAAGCTCCCTCTTCAACTAGATATGAAATCCAAGCATAAAAGGGGAGATCGGATCACCCATCCAGAAGACTGGATTCTTGCTTTTGACAGATCATATAAAGGTAGAGCTATGTATCTAGATCGAGGCAATGACTCCCTACAGCACTGGTGGCGTGGAACCGAGCATGATTCAGAGAAGAGGCCATGGAGACATTCTGCTTATAGAAGCTGAAATCCCTGTATTTTTTTTGTAATTTTTCTTTCAAAACAGCAAAACCTTGTACTCTATTTTGAATATCAATAAAAATGTTTGCCTGTCTTGAAAGATTACAACTCGTAATCTACTGCGTTAATGTATGATTACATAACTTAAATTGTTGGGATAACAATCACAAGTATAGAAACTTGTTTGAAAAATAAGCTGTACGAACTTGTCTATGAACAATTCATAGATTCAGTTGTATGCATCTAGAATACATTGTAAGATTGTGCCTGCGCGCCAATGATAAGCTAAAGTTGTAAAAATTCTTAGCTGTATCGAACTCACCTGCAAGTAGTTCATAAATTAGTCTAAGTTACTGAAAGCCAGATCATTTGACAGAAGACCAAGGAATCTGTCCGAAGTCATCAAGAAAGTCATTCGCTTCATGGAGAAGGTTTTGGAATCATCAAAAAGGACTTGAAAGATTCTAAGTCTTGGCAAATTGTCAAAAAGGGGGAAATTGTTGGGATAACAATACCCTGTATCGAATCTATTGGGATAAAACCCTGTATCGATACTGCCCTGTATTAATCATAGTGTCAGTATGTTTTGACAATAAGCCAATACTCAATACAGTAAGGAAACTGTATCGAAAAGTTGAAGTGTCAACCTGTATCGAAGACCTCTTCTAAAATCCAGCATACAGTACAGCAAAGAAGTCTCATAAAGACTAAAGTATGGAAGCTGTCTCGAACTGACAATACGTAATCCTTCCATACAGCTCTCAACAGGACAAAGAAAGAATCTTCAGTATTCACTAGAAGTCAAGTCCCGTTGATAAAGAAGTATTTAAATACTAAAAGGATAAAGTATTTAAATACTGTAAGTCAACAGATATTCAAATCCCGCAAAATCAGGATCGTGTTTTTCATCCCGTTGGAACGAAATCTTGCTCAACGGATTTATCTCAACGGACATATTTCAGAGACTATTTATATCTCCAGAGTTTAAAGATTGAAGACAACGAAAAAAATAACTGAAACGACTGAACGTCTGAACGATCAAGCTTTCAAAGAAATATTCAGAGCAAAACATATCTCAAGCTTACTGCTATTCAGATCAAAAAGAGACATACAGTGCTCAACAACTTGAACAACACATCATCAGCTAGGAGCTCAGAAAAGTCAAAGATGTTGTTCATACCCTGTTATATCCTTGAACAAACCCAGACGAAGCTTCAGAACTGTGTGTGAAAGAAGCCAGTCAATTATTAGCTCAAACGAATCTGTGTGAACGGTTGAAGCTAAGATCTTTATATCAATATGTGTGAACGATATATTGATTGTGTGTTTTTATAATTATGTAGTTGTGTACGCAGTAATTATAATAAACTTTTTACTCCTGTGTGGAGGACCAGTGGACGTAGAGGGGTTTACCTCGAACCCCTTTAAATACTGTGTTATTTACCTTCAGTTTTTACTGTTTTAATTACTTTGATTATTTAAGTATACACTGCACATCTAGTTGTTGTATCCACAGCAACCTACTGTATTTAAGACATCCGCTACGCACTCAAATTTAAAATCAGTACAGCTTGTTGTTTAAAACGCTTTCCAAGCTGTATCCAGTATACTTAGTGACCAACACACAGTATTCCAATTAAACAAAAATCCGAACAACCCGAATCAATCAATCAATCATGAAAATCATCAATGCCTCAGCCCGGTTCTTGTTTTAAAACACATTAGTGAAATATCATCACGTATCTGGGATTTCACCATCAAGACATTATCCACACAAATGCACCAAACTCCAGAGGTCCCACAGACCGTACCTGGACCACACACACTGTTCGTACACCTCATGTATCGAATTCCAGAGGTCCCACGGACCGTACTTGGAACACACACTGTTCGTACACATCATGTACCGAACTCCAAAGGTTCCATGTGTAACACCCCCAGATCCGACCGAGAATATTACAGCGTCGTGGGCCCTGAGATGGAACCCACAAGTCTGAAAGAAAGATTTACAAACCTTTACAAACTCCTAAGAGGTAAACGAGGGTACCATCTTTTAAAACATTTGAAGACTATATAAATCTGTTTATCAAAACCGTCATAAAATCTCATTTGAAACCACAAGGCCTGAAATGCCAGAACTCAACAGTTTGAAAGCATACATTAAGCTATCACTTACACATACCGACAAAATAGTTTAGAAAATAATTGCCAAAGTAACCTAAGTTACTAGATACGGCCATTTAAAAATACTCACGCAGCGGAAAAAGACAAACAATTAAAATACTCTAGCAGCGGAATACAAGAACTGATTAGGAAACTCAATACACAAATACATGCCCTAGCCAATATCTTCTGGGAAGCTCATCTCTCCACGACCGCTACAAGCTTGATATTCCAAGAACCTAAAAAGGAAGCCCACGACGGGGTCAGCCATAATATCCAACAATGATAACCATCACATCACGTCAATAATTACATACCAATGAGACACTAAGTAAGAATACTACCAATATAATCTTACCGTCAGAACTTTACCAAAGTCGAAAAATCCTAATCAAAATAACCAGTATCATATTGTACATCTCTTAATCTCGATTAACCAATAAACTCAAACATAACATCTGTATTGTTCCTTAAACAATACTCAAGATTATCAGAATATCATCACTAACTCATGATACGGAAAAAATATCATCTCTGACCAATTCGATCCATCGGATAACATCATCAGATCCCAACACGATAATCGATTGTCCATCAAAAGACAAATACCAAAGGAAATACAGAACATACCTCAAGATATGAAATGCCACGATGAAATCACGTCAGTCTAATCGAAGATCAGATCAACACAACATACGGACATGGTCCTAACATAAGACCTACAAATGCATACTCATATGACAATGTCAATATGCTCACATCAATAACAACAATCTATACTTATGCAAACCCATAATATACATATGCACAATAACAACACATGGTAATCCGATGATCCAGCGTTCACTGCCTAGATCCCACGATGATCCCGTCAGACCAACCGTGGTGGAAAAACCTATCCGATGATCCAACGCACCCTAGCATAGATCCCATGGTGATCCCGTCGGACCAACCCTGGTGGACATATGACAAAAATGCACAAATGCATATAACAATGATACACAATGCATGACAACAACGATACACGAATGTATCACAACATGATCGACGCAAATGACAAAAATGATTAAAATACTTGCTCCGAGTCCTTCGAGAGCAATCTCGATATCTAAACCATCACCAACCATTATTCTAAATATTTGACGATCCAAAATGTTACGGACGGTAGATAATTCACGTATTCGTATATACCACGATGTATCCTCGATACCAAGTATACTGACAATAAATATAAATCTTATACATTATGATGTAATTCCCAAAACTCGAATACAACTTATAATCCCAAATCTCATGTGATTACGATTATAAACATTGCTATACAAATTATAAACGAATGAAATAGAAACCATTCATTAAATATTATAAATTGTGCAAGTAATAACTTGCCTCGATACCGATGAATCCGTTACCAATTCCTTGCCGTCGCCGACAAGCTTCTCGGCCCCGATCAATGCAATTCACGAACATTCTCGAACATGACCGCAAAGCAAGGTTCTAATCACCGATCAATAATCTCAACCTAATGAAGTAATCAATTAACATATATTCGATAATAATCAATTCCCGATATAACCAATCAATCAAACTCAACGGCTCAACAATTTCTCCATCATATACAAAACCTAAATAATCCAACTCAACAAATACGAACTCATATCTATAATACAAACCGCAACTCGATGATCATACTTATCAATCAATACAACCGATCAATAAACCCAACGGTTCCACAGTGTTGGGATAACAATACCCTGTATCGATTATGTTGGGATAAAACCCTGTATCGATACTGCCCTGTATTAATCGTAGTGTCAGTATGTTTTGACAATAAGCCAATCCTCAATACAGTAAGGAAACTGTATCGAAAAGCTGAAGTGTCAACCTGTATCGAAGACCTCTTCTAAGATCCAGCATACAGTACAGCAAAGAAGTCTCATAAAGGCTAAAGTATGGAAGCTGTCTCGAAATGACAATATGTAATCCTTCCATACATCTCTCAAAAGGACAAAGAAGGAATCTTCAGTATTCACTAGAAGTCAAGTCCCGTTGATAAAGAAGTATTTAAATACTAAAAGGACAAAGTATTTAAATACTGTAAGTCAACAGATCTTCAAATCCCGCAAAATCCGGATCGTGTTTTTCATCCCGTTGGAACGGAATCTTGCTCAACGGATTTATCTCAACGGACATATTTCAGAGACTATTTATATCTCCAGAGTTTGAAGATTGAAGACAACAAAAAAATTAACTGAAACGACTGAATGTCTGAATGATCAAGCTTTCAAAGAAATATTCAGAGCAAAACATATCTCAAGGTTACTGCTATTCAGATCAAAAAGAGATATACAGTGCTCAACAACTTGAACAACACATCATCATCTAGAAGCTCAGAAAAGTCAAAGCTGTTGTTCATACCTTGTTCTATCCTGGAACAAACCCAGACTAAGCTTCAGAACTGTGTGTGAAAGAAGCCAGTCAAGCATTAGCTCAAACCAATCTGTGTGAATGGTTGAAGCTAAGATCTTTATATCAATCTGTGTGAACGATATATTGATTGTGTGTTTTTATAATTACATAGTTGTGTACGCAGTAATTATAATAAACTTTTTACTCCTGTGTGGAGGACTAGTGGACGTAGAGGGGTTTACCTCAAACTACTTTAAATATTGTGTTATTTACCTTCAGTTTTTACTGTTTTAATTACTGTGATTATTTAAGTATACACTGCACATCTAGATGCTGTATCCACAGCAACCTACTGTATTTAAGACTTCCGCTACGCACTCAGATTTAAAATCAGTACAGCTTGTTGTTTAAAACGCTTTCCAAGCTGTATCCAGTATACTTAGTGGCCAACCCACATTATTCCAATTAAACATAAATCCGAACAACCCGAATCAATCAATCATGAAATCATAACCACAACATATTTCCATAATCCAATAATCATATCAACGATCAACTCATCTCGATAACAAGGATTACATAACACACTCTATTCCAAATTCATACGAATTACTACGATTCCTCCTTGTTTATAATTGTAAATTTCATAGTAGGATAATAGTATCGGCATAATCGGCAATCCGAACTACCCAACGAGTTCAATACCTTTGAGAATCTTGTTATAAGATTAACTATCATCTTTCCGGATTCAAAATTTTTATCATGATTCGTATTTCGTCAATAACATATGAATTCTACCATTACAATCAACATGCATTGGTCTAAATTATCAATTCCATGATTATACTTAAAAACCAACATATATCTTATCAAATTTCCCTCTTTGATGTGATATATATACCAAGAACATCAAGAACACCATGATTCCATAATCATGATTATAACAAATGACATAATCGAAGACATATATCATTGTATCTTTCCAATATACAATTCACATAACCTCAAGAATCTTACAACGATACAATAATCATCTTCATATGAATTATTCATCAACAATAACATCAAAATTCGAATTCAAAGTGTAGAGTTCATCAACATACCTCAAGAACATGAATAACATAATCAAACTCTTCAAGGATCATTGATATCTTCATATCCAAGCCTCTAATCCATGTTCCCAAGATCATAATCAAGTTGGAAGAGGTTTATTCTCACTAACACACTCATAGGGACGAAGTTTGGAGGAAGATACGGTTTCTCTCTCGTGAAAAAATGAAAGAACGAACTTCATTTTATAAACTGCATCGCTCATTACGTATGTTATCACTCAACATTAACGTACGTAATACTCCATAACGTACGCTACACGTCCAACATAGCGTACGTAACATCATCCCAAAACTTACTGACTTGTTTCGTTCACTCGCTTACGTACGTAATACTTCCTTCATAGCGTAAGTAATATGTACGTTGACTTGATACAGTAAATCTCCACTTAACGTACGTAATGCACTACTCGTAGCGTATGTTAACCAAGAGTTGACTCGACCATGCACTTTCTTCGCCGAAATCTGCCAACCACGGGACCCACCTATCCCCCATAGCCTGATCTGTCCGATATGAACTTTACATACGTTAACATGTCCGCTTAACGTACGTAATCCTTGTGCATTAGCGTATGCTAAGTATACATCGTAGCGTGCGCTAATGTGGCTGTAGTTAGCCATTTTCAGCTATTCTTGTCTAACGTCTCAACATACAGAATACGAACATACGGCATACTGAATACTTATACTACTTCCAATAATATTCTCATACGATACACAATATCCTCAACTGCAATTGTCATCCAAGTACGACAATTATACCAATACAAATGTCTCAGTCCTTCATTTATTTTATCCATACTACAGATTCCATGTTGTACAACATAACTCGGATAAAATAACATTAAACAATAGTAGTAGAAATTTCGGATATTACATACTACACCACTTAAAATAAGTTTCGTCCTCGAAACTTGCAATTCGTCATAGACAAAACAAACAAACCATTCAACCAAAAATATTCCGAAACCATCACGACAACGATCAATCATCATCATTAACAAATAACCAAAATAGTACACTTACATATGCGCCAAGTCGATGATCTCCTGTGAAACTAGCAAGTGACTTCACTGTAAAGCCTCAATACACTTACAATCACAATTCCATGAGTCCCAACAAAATATATCATCTTCGGATGAAATAATCTATCCATTTCAAGTCCTGTCTGCCTGATCCCACAACCAAGTCCCAGTTCTGATACAGATCAATAATACACGATACATCTGTGAAACAACTGCCCAACACAATGGCAACGAATCCCAAAACATCGACACAAAATTTGAACGCTCAGATAGTCACCAGCAATGATCAACCAATAAACTAACCGAGAATATCATCGACATAATAAACTCTAATACGACCAATCCAAAGGTCAAAACACATCCGAGAATATCATCAACATGATAAACTCTAATATGACCAACCAAGGGTCAAAACACAATCGAAAATATCATCATCATGATAAAATCCAATATTACCAACGAATGAGCAACAACAATCTAGAATACCCTCACATGGTAAACTTCAACACGATCAACACAGAACCACAGAAACTGATATACGAACAAATAAAGTTCTCAAAATGACTCACCAATCACATACATTGGATCTCAATAAACATACCCGACTGGTGAACATACTCCTCGGCATACGAACAACCAATCATAAACCGACGAACATATCCAATCATACATGGAGTGGGAACGACCAATCGATACCCAAAACAACCATCCTGGGGTCACCATCCCCAGATACATGCTTATAAAGGAATCATTCAAAAATCATTATGGTAAAATCGCACTACTACCATACCAATGGAATCACATAGCACATATGTCCTCGTTTCACAAAATCCAAAGTTCCAAAATCATATTCTATACCGAATCTACAACACGCAGCATATTTCTCTTATCCAATAAGTCAACCGATCATCCCTGGATAACCAAACTACCATACTGAGGTTCGAATCTCTTTTCCTCGTACCATCGATATGATATCCAGTTTGTGAGTCACACTCATAACTTCACCATGATATGCATTATGCACTAAATGCGTATGTATATCAATCATATTTTCAAAACTAGTTTGAAATCATATAGTCTTGTCACGAAGACAAATTTGAATATGTAAACCAAAACCTCAAAAGGCAGAAATAAAATAGGTAAACGATTGGTTAAGTGTTTTAAAAATCTCAGGAGTTTTAGAAAACATGAAAAAGCCTTTTTGAAACATTAGGTCTGTAACACCCCCAAAACCAACCGGGAATATTACAGCGTTGTGGGCCCCACATTGGAACCCACAAGGCTAAAATCATTTTCGTAAACATTTTCAAATACGCCAACGAGGCGAAGACGGTAATGTTTTAAATACCCAAGTGTTTGCAAAACATAGTTCCCAAATACCGTCATAAAATACCATTTGAAAACACAAGGCGAAGATGCCAAAAGGGCATTTAGAAGGTATACACGAGTTGTAGAAAATACTGAAGGCCATTATAAAATTACACACGCAGTGGATAGAGACATGATTAAATACATTTGCAGCGAAATTATAAAAACCAGAAAGAATACTCGAAACCTAATAACCATGCCATAGCCAGTATCACCGGAAAGCTCATCCCTTCGAGACCGCTACTAGCTCGTTCTCCGAGTACCTAAAAGATAAAGCCCACGACGGGGTCAACCATAATACTCAACAATGATAACGATCACATCAACATATTCAATTACATATCAATGTAATTACAAGGTAAGAATATTTCCAGTGTAACCTTACCGTAGTAACCTTACCAATGGTGATAATACATATCAATTCAACCCTTACCTCAATCCACACTTCGCGTCCTCAAGTGACAATGAATTCTAAAATAACCATTTATACTGTATACAAATGATACCGAGATTCTCAATGCATAAGTATATCTCAATATGGAATAATCCATCCCTGTCCAACTCTGTCCGCTGGACCGCACAATCGAAGTCCAATTCTGATAAAACTGATATCACACGATACATCTGAAGATCAACTGTCCCGAAACAATGGAAAGTCCCGGTATCAATACAAAGTATGAATGCTCACACAATCAATAATGATAAACAACCAATGCATCAGAATGAGACTATCAATGACATGATAACTCCACACAAGATCGACAAGGGATCAACCACGAATGAGAATACCATGATGTGGTAACTCCCACATGATCATTAAAGGATCAGCGACCGAGAATACCAACGATACGGTAAACTCTAACAATATCAATAAAGGATCAACAACCGAGAATACCAACGATAAGGTAACCTCCAACAAGATCAATAAGGGATCAACAACCGAGAATGTCAACGATACAGTAAGCTCCAACAAGATCAATAAAGGATCAACAACCGAGAATACCAACGATACGCTAAACTCCAACAAGATCAATAAAGGATCAACAACCCAGGATACAACAATACGGTAAACTCCAACAAGATCGATAAAGGATCTACAACGTCCGAGAATACCAACGATAAGTCAAACCCCAAACGGAATCAATAAGGATCAATAACAAACGAGATTACCATCGCTAGAGTAAACTCCAAACGAGATTAATAAAGGATCAATAATAAATGAGTTGACCAATGATAGGGTGAACTCCAAACGAGATCAGTAGAGAATCAATGACAAGTTAGATTACCAACGATATGGTTACTCCAAACGAGATCAATAGGGAACCAATAACAAACGAGATTTCCAGCGTTATGGTAACTCCAAACGGGATCAATAAATGGTCAACGAGGACAGATACATGAGAGAATAAAATCGTCAACCATATACAAATCACATATACGGGATCTCGAAGACAAACCCGACTATCGAATAGATCCGATTATATATGGACTGTGAACGACCAATCAATAAGATTCAAGATGGACATCACGATATGCCCGATCCGGACATGTGTTCGTGTACAAGCCAACCTCGAGTGTTGATCAGATACACGTCTGGTCTCATACCTAATCAGCCTCACGAAGTACGTCTCGTGTGCACGGTTCAATATGAGGTCGAAACCAACATATGCTACATGTGCCCGCCCTGAAAATCCTACACATGAACGATCAGAACATATCTGACTCCAGATATGCCACGATACAACATGACAACAAATCTCGAAGAAATGCATATCCAACAAGGATCAGAAGACTTTCCAAGTGAGCAACGATAACTCGATCATGAAAGACCGACATGACCACAACGTTGTATTTCCGCCAGACAACAGTTCACAGCATGCTCAACAATGCATATAATATTAGCACATAAACCCCAAGGCCGCAGCCAAGGGTCACGGAAGCATCTCACAGGAATACTCCGGAACGTGGGTGCCCAATTTGGGTCTTATCCCCTTACACATTACTTGCAATCACAAAATATCCCAAGGTTGCAACCAAGGATCACGAAAGTATTCACACAGGAATACCCCGGAACATGGGTGCCATTTAGGTCTTATCCCCCACACATCGACCCAACAAACTACAGCTCAAAGAAAGAGCACATCATAAAATGTAACAAACAATGATGCACATTCACCACACGAAGCATCAACACACATGCAATAATGCAACAGGATGATTGTCATAATTTAGCAATATTAATTATATCAAGCTGGGGACGATAATATTTCCACGACCAACATCCCTGAACGAATGCACAGTTATCTACACTCCTCGAAGATGTGTCCTCAAAGTGAGGAACAACGAAAGGAAATGAGTAATATACCATATGCTTCGGCCGTGGGTAGCCTTATATATACTTTATTGTGTACAACACCTGATATTGCGCATGCTGGGAGCGTGGTAAGTAGGTTTCAGGCTAACCGGTTAGGGAACATTAGACCACCGTAAAAGAACGTAGTCAAGTACATTAGAAGGACTAGAAATCTGGTTCTTAAATATGGTGGTGGAGAACTGAATGTGGTGGGATTCACTGAATTGGACTTCCAAGGACAGAAATACGATTCGATGTCTACTTATGCCTACATATTTACTCTTAATGGAGAAGCACTATCTTGGCATAGTGCCAAGTATAGCGCGACTGCTGGTTCCACCTGTTAGGCTGAGTATAAAGCGGCCTCGGAGGCCTCCAAATGAAGGGTTAAGAAGTTACTGGATAAACTTCACGTGACACCATGTATTGTGCTACATATTTTCATTTTTTATACGATAACAATAGAGTGGTAGCACAGGCCTAGGATCCGAGGTTTCATAATAGTACCAAACATATTGAGAGAGAGTATCATCTCATAAGAGAATTTGTTCGCAAAGAGATACATTGTGCTGCATAGAGTAGAGTCAGCCGACTACGTCACTGATTCACTGATCAAGCCACATTCTCATATTAGCTTGGAGCGTAATCTGGAGAACATGGGTATTAGATACCATAGTGTGTGGCATTGAGTGCAAGTGGGAGATTGTTAGGAGTATGCCCTCGAATGCCACTCAGAGGATGTTGAGTGAGGGCATTGTACTTGTTATTATGTAAATCATTAATATAAGGCAATGGATGTTTCTTTATTTACTGTTAGTTACTGGCATTCCTAACTCGTAAATATACATATACAAACTAGTCCATGTATTTGAGAGCAAAACGTTCCACTCCTTATTGGATAAGGAGGTCGGACTGGAAAGGTTTATAGCTCAAATACTTAATCGTTCGCAAGTCGATGAAACTTGACTGGGCGTTAAGTTTATGTGAAGACTTGTATAACGTGTTCTTTGACATGGATAGTGCCTGTCAAACACTAATGGTTAGTGGAGCACACGTTATAGATATGCTAATTGGATTAGTATACTCGAACCAACTCACTCTCTATTCGTCACACGGATTTCACTCCGGGACAGTCAATGACGGAATCGAAAGACTGTGATAGGTATTCGTGAACCTTCAACTTGAGGATTTAGTAGGGATGTGATTGTGACGTCAAGATTTTCATTAGAGTAGTTCGACCCTGTAAACCGGAAGGCGGGGGTCAACCTCGACGTGCTTCTTGACGGGCAAGTAGCAGGTCCTACTGATTACCAAGATAGAATTCTTTCTCCCATTAGTGAGCGGGTTATATGTCCTATGCGGTTATTGGCAGATGAGATCATAAGTCTTTGGCCAAAATTCGAGCTAGTATATTGGATACACGAGAGCTCAATGATCTCGATTTGCATTAACTCATGCATAGCATCAAGTATAGATAGGGTTTGACTGACCATGACCCTATAACTTGATCGGGACATTTGAAAGAAGGGTTTATACGTTTACTGGTATTCAAGACAGAATGGTTCTTGAATGATCCCAATCATTCATTCTCAGTTGGGGTACAGTGTAGGCCGCCAGGCTGGCTAGGTGGTGCTACTACTCTTTGGTTCCTCCCATTGCTGACTAAGACGGACCTACCGAGTCGCTCAATAGGATTGACGATGGAATGAATCGAGCTTATTCTCTCATTATGAATATTAGATATTGGATATCTAATTTTGGGACATTGGATGTCTAAATCGATTTATTGGATAAATTGATTAACGGCCTAATGAATTAAATTAATTACTGGGTGATTAATTCAATTCATAAATATAATTATTTCTTAGAGAAATTAATTATGTTATTTTGTATTTGATATGATTAATTAATTGGATTAATTAATTGATATAAATACATCGGAACGAAATTGGAGTTTATATGTTTGGACTTTCGGGAGTCCGAAACGAACCAAACTCATCCTGGTTCTTCTAGATGGCCAACCCCTTCCACCGACCTTCCACTTAGTCTTTGTCTCCATTTTATAAATGGAAGACCAAAGACTTAAGAGATATGGTATCTCTTATTATAATGTGAAAGGTGATTTGGGGAGATGTTGAAAAAGGGAAAAATGAAGACTTCCACTTGCTTTTTGGTGAGAGCATTCACGGCTCATTGAGAGAGTTCAAGAGAGATAAAATAGTTTTCTCAATAGTCTTATTCTTCTTCTTCATTAGTTCTTGATTATTCTTGGAGAAAAATCAAGAGATCAATATAGAGCGATCAAAGATTATATACTTAGAGTGTTATAATCTTGATAAACAAGCTTCTATAATCTTGTTCTAGCCGTATCCTTGGAGGATAACAAGGTTTAGTCATTCCGATCATTTCTCCAGCGCGTGACAAGTAGAGACATTGTCTTTTCGACGTTGGATCATCCAAGAGCTTGGAGCGGATTAGATTGTAGGGAAATCAACAAAAGCTTGGGGAATCGCTCAAGAGAAGGAATCCATTTAATCAACGGACTACAAGGGTGACTTTCTTACATCTCTTGTGTTTTCGTTTATATATTCGTATATACGTAGCTCGATCGATCCTTGTATGGATTCGGATCGAATTAATTTTCATTTTACCGCTTCCGCTGGGCCTTCGTTTTAGGCACCGAATCACAACAGTTCCGTATTTCCTTTTGGGTATTCGTCTTTGGATGGACAATCGATTATCGTGTTGATATTGTTGATGTTGTTCGATGGATTGAATTGTCCAGAGTTGGTATAATTTCCATATCGCGAGTTGTGATGATGTTTTGAGAACCTTGGGTATTGTTGAGATACAATACAGATGTTTAGGTGTGAGCTTATTTTGTTGTTAAGGATACGAATTGTGAATTTTGGTAAAGTTACGGCGGTAAGATTACATTGGTCGTATTCTTACTTAGTATTTTCATTGGTATGTAATTATTGGCGTGATGTGATTGTTATCATTGTTGGATATTATGGCTAACCCCATCGTGGGATTTCTTTTTAGGTTCTTGGGATATCGAGCTTGTAGCGGTCGTGAAGATATGAGCTTCGCAAAGGATACTGGCTATGGCATGTGTTTGTGAATCGAGTATTCTGATTATATGTTGTAATCCGCTGCTACAGTATTTTTAATTGTTTGTCCTTTCCGCTGCGTTAGTATCTCTTAAATGCCCTTTGAATTTTTTTGTCGGTACGTGTAAGCGATATCTTAACGTATGTTTTTAAACTTTAAAGTTTTGGTATTTCAGGCATTGTAGTTTCAAATGAGATTTTACGACGATTTTGATTACTGGATTTAATAAGTCTTCGAATGTTTTTAAAAGCAAATACGAATGCGGATACCCACAACTTTGGGTAAATTACAAAATGGCCCAAAACGCCCGAAAATCACGATACGTGATCGAATAACCAAACCGAAGTTCACAACACGACTAACAAAGTTAAACGGACTTACGGGAAGCTCGAAACAGCAGTTTCGAACGAGATTCGCAAGAATCGAACTCAAGTGTTGAAAAGTCGCTAAGAAGCACGGAACTCAACAAAACGGCACCGAAACAAACTCAGATGTCAAGAAGTGTAGAATTAATCATTCTCAGAATGACGAAACGGTCCCAAGCGAGTCGTCAAAATAGACTTTCGCCAAAAAAAGAAAATTACCAGAAATCGAATTTGTGGATATTACATATACTACCCTCCTTAAAAGAAGTTTCGTCCCGAAACTTAAAACAACTAGGGAGAGGAAATATCCCGCCAGGAAAACTCAACGAGATACACAAGAAACGCGTAACTTACGCCCAACGGCGAAATGTTACAAGCAACACAACAATACATTACCCGAAGGTAATCCAAGCCAACGCTGAAATAAATACGAATCACAATGCCCGAAGGCTTCAACAGAAATACCAATACATCACAATGGCCTGAAAGCCCCTCAGCCGAAGCTGTATATCATGATGGCCTAAAAGCCGAACAGCCCGAAGCTGTAAATCATCACAATACAGATCTCAAAGAAACAAACCTGACTGTCGGACATACCCCTCGGCGTATGAACAACCAGTCGCAAATCGTCGGACATATCCAATACAACATGGACTACGAACGACCAAACAATAAGGCTCAAGAGGGACATCACAGTACGCCCGATCCGGAAATATGTCCGTGCACATGTCCACCCCGTATACGGAATCCATAATATATGTGTGACAATGTACCTAATTAGCCTCACGAACTACGTCTCGTGTGCACGGTCCAATGCGGAAACATCCACGCATGACCATCGTGTGCCTGGCTAAAAATCCTACACATAATCAATCGGCACGCAAATATGATTCCAAATATGTCACGATACAACATGACAACGAAACTCAAAGGATAACATATCCAATACGAATCATACGACTCACCAAGTGAACGATGACACACGAATAATGAAAGATCGACACGACCAACAATATTCAAAACAACCATCCTGGGATCAAAATCCCTAAGGACCGATTAATACGAGCAACAATCACAACACAACAATCCGGGAAATCCTCCAACCTCAACGATCACAAAATTACCAAGTTCACAAGAATAATAGTGTGCTTCCTTGAGTCGGCCAACACGACAATAATAATTCAACGGATGGGAACTATCCTCGACAGTCCTAATTTAATACTTCGATTACCGTAGAACGGCCAATCAATAACAACGATACAATGGATGGGAATGTTTTCGACAATCCCAAATCAATACATCGATTACCTTTAGAACGGTTAACCGATAACAATTATACAACGGATGTCTCGGCACCTTTAATCGGTTACCGATAACGAAGATGATAATCGAATACATCAATGCCTTCAATCGGCCAATACAACACCAATAGCGAAGCACCAATATCAATGACAACAGTCAAGACATCAATACCACGAACCGGCTATCGACATCAATATGATCAACAAGTATCGTAATGCCCTGAACCGGCCATTTACGAACAACACTAACAATTGGCATAACTTGCCGAAGGATATCGTATCAAACAACCCCCTGATATCAACAAAATCACAAAGAGATCAAGTCTCGACATGATCCACACATTCGTACACATATATGATAACATCAACCTCATTGACTAGTACAAGTATAAAACTTGCCTCGATATCAATACAACGAACTGTTACCAATTCAGTTGCTTTCGTCTACGAGTTCCTCAGCCTCGACCAAAGTAATCTATGAACTCTTCAGCCTCAACCATATCACAACAGTCATAATCCACGATCATACATCACAACTTATTTTACAAAGAAGGATTAATAATCGACAAGTTCGATAACGATCGATATCAATACCACCAAACCACAAACTCAACCGTTCCACCATATCTCGATTAAACACAGTCTGAACAATCCAGCTCAGACACTTACAAATCCTGTCCACAATACGAGTCGAAATATGATGATCATATCAGCAACCAATTCGAACCAACAAGGGTCTAGATGTTATCGATTCCAAACCAAATTCTTAAATACGAATTAACAAGGTTCCTCCTTGTAAATCCATAGTTAAAATTTTCCGATGATCATCATTAATTCGAATCATCCAATTAGTTCAACATTATAGATAATCATATTCTAAGGTTATCAACCAATCCAATCATTCGGCTTGAACATTTGTTCAATATGTATGGACTTCCAAACTCAGAGATGAATAATAATTTCATCAAACTCGTAATTATATTCGTATTCCGATGCAAATATTATATCAAAACACATAATTCAGCTCTAGACATGAATATTCCATATTCATATCAAAAACACCCACACTCCTTATAAATGTTCATCATCTCATATAATTCAAGAGTTTCTTAGGAATCCTTAATTAATCCGAAATTACGTCCACAATCGACCAACGACAAAATCCAATGTTCTAACATCTAAGCCATCATCTAGCTCATAGTCTAAGGCATATATCATCATAACATCAGGAATCGCAATAATACTGCCAAGAACACTATGATCCCCTAACCATACTCATGACAACATAACATAATCCAACATATAAGTCATCATGTCATCATCTTCCTTAAAAAACTTCCCGTGGGATACCAAGAATCATCATAACACCTCCATAAACTATTATCATACGAACTAATCATCAACAACAACGTCAAAGTCGAAATGTCTGGAGATATTAAACAACACATCTCTTGAAGATAAACAACACCATTCAAAACCACACGAATCATATCAATATCCGCACTTCAACAATAATATCAACATAACGTGGCAATCCATCCATAATCATACTTATCAACTCCTATACATGATGATTATCAACTCAAGAGCAACGATATTCAATTCAAAACTAAATCCAAAGTGATATTAATTACCTCTTCGAAGAAATGGATTGATTCTCAAGGTTGAATCCATTTCCAATCGATTCCAAGCTTAGAGTTGTTAAAACGGTCAACTCCATGATTGCACAAGTATTTAGAACCTCAAAATATCTTCCAAGAACTCTCTCTTTTGGTGGAAAATAATGGACGGGCCGAAAATGATAACATTACTCAATTTCACACTACTAGTGCGTGCTACTCTCACAAAATGGCGCGCGTTACTTGCCATAGCACGCGTAACTGACTTTGTTAGAGTGCGCAACCGATGTCCAGAGGCTACTGCCTCATTTCGTGCCAAGTGTTATGTACGTAAAATCCTTGTCATAGCGTACGTAACATAACGTTGACTTGCTACAATAAAAGTCTCATTAGCGTACGATATTCTCCACCCGTAGCGTGCGCTAATCATAGTTGACTCGACAGCTTGCACCTACCCATAAGACGCATGTGCCCTACATGCCGAAAGCACCCGCGATTGCCGGGATTCCCTTGACTGTTCTACATTTAGCGTGCGCTAATACTTATGTCCCGCGTGCGCTAAATGCCGTTGACGCATGAAACCCGGAAGTTATCGACAACTTTGCCAACCACTCGGATAAGTTCTAACATGGCCTTGCGCGCGCTAGTACAAGCCTTTAGCGTGCGCTAAGTTTGTACACTAGCGTGCGCTATGCTTCACTATTAGCGTGTGCTAAACAGGCTACACTTAGCCAATTCCAATGGTTCCTGTCCATTGCCTCGACATAATGGACACGTATATATGACATGATGAATACATATACTTGATTCAATAACATTTTCATATGATATGCCTGATATCAAAATTAAACAACCTGATACACGATATCCTCAATTATAACTGTCAACCAACAACAGATCAACCCAGAATTTCCAAACTCATCACAAGGGCAATCAATCGTCGCCACGAGCGAATAACCAAAATAGTGTACTTACATGTACATGAAGTCGATGATCTCCCATGATACTAGCATCCGACTCCCATACAGAGTCTCAACGTAACACAAACATATATCAGTACCGCAATTCGAAATTTTAAAAATATCTCAAAGAAAAGTCCGCGTTCGCGACCACGGTCTCGTCTCTATCCCCTGCCAGCAGACATTCTAAAGGATACACAAAGTACGTAAGTACAATCCAAAATGAACGTCTTCGAAGTGACCAATTCTCAAGAATATCAAACTAAAATCAAAACGATTAAGAAACGCAAGGAGAGTAATAGGACTTACAAAAGACGACTCAATCGACCCAAAAGACCGACAGCCTAGGTATCCATAGACCTAAGCTCTGATACCATATTATGTAACACCCCCAAGTTGTTCAGGGTATATTACAGCGCCGTGAACCCCACTGAGGGACCCACAAGGCTAATCATACGCGGAACTATAAAACTTGCCCGAGAAGGTCCAAATACAATGAAATGAAAGACGATACAAAGGGTATTTCAAACCGTGTCCAATGTATCCAAATACATCACAGTACAAAATCAAAACCTCGGCAACACAGGCCGGAACACCAAGGAAGACTAAAAACGAACAATTCTCGAGTATTCAATAACCATTCCAGTACAACAACACTGAATGGAGGAACACAAAACATAACCAGAGATAAAACACAGTATCACGCTACCCCATCATCTTCATGCCGACCCGACACCTGCCTATCCGCTCTCCTGGAACCTGAAATACATAAAAACTATTTCCCCCATAAAGGGGTTAGCCGTCGAATAGCTAGTGCAAGTATATCAAGTATGAAACACAATACTCCTCGACAATAAAGTAAATGTAACCGTCAATTCATCAATTCAAGACTAGTATTCCGGAATAACTAAATCTCATAGCATCACATTAATACATATATGAATACCGTGGAACTGCACCAGAGGCTACGTAACCCTCAGAGGACCCGTTGGTCCATCCCAGAGTGGTTCGTTCATATCATCCATGGAATCGCACCAAGAGGCTACGAAACCCTCAGGGGACCAGTCGTCCCGCCCCAGAGTGGATATAAATAATCATGCCATTAACATATCTTACTTTCAAAGTCGAGAACGTACAATCACAAATATATACTTGTCTTTGAGACATCGAGAAATTGAACGGAAAAAGGGTATGGGTTCGGTAGGTCCAAGAACGCGCTTCCGGCACCTAAACGATTTGCAAGGAATATGATAATCAATTATCTATACTCAAATTACACGAGGAACCTCCCGAAACCCGTCTACGATTCATGAAAATACACGGATAAACAACTAGAGGTTGGAAAATCGTCCAAACCCCCACAAGTCCAAAAATGGCAAAATCTAATCCGTAAAATCGTAGGAAAAACAGGCATACGGGATAGATACATCATAATCCCAGGGTTCCCAAGCTTCAAAACGGATAAATCGGACGAATCTAAGAAAATCCCCAGAATTCCCAAAAACTAGGGTTCTAAGGAATTTACCTTGATTCGCTGGATCAAAGGATGTTATAGGATGATTAATCAATGATATGAACTCCAGAACTTCATGTATTTGTTGTTTAACAACATGGCTTCGCCTCCTACGAACCTCCAGCCGCGGACAGAAAAGAAAAGAAATGAAAACTGAGTGGAAATATGACTGCTCATTCATATTTATAGAAGTAGGCATTAGCGTGCGCTAATGCCTTCCTGGTAACGTACGCTAACGGGCAGCCTCGGCCGAGCACCTTCGACCGGGGCCCATGCAACCCGACACTGCTGACAAAACCTACCGACCGAGACCTGTCCACCCGACCCCGATAGCATGCGCTGTGCAGACGCTAGCGCGCGCTAGCAAACCTGTCCAGAACCCTCCGGACCAAACTGCTCGGCCAGGTAACGTACGCTAGTCGGCCGGCAACGTGCGCTAAACATGCCGATTAGCGCGCTCCACGACCGACAGTAGCGTGCGCTACCTGTCGATCCTCCCCGAGTCCAGTACTCCAGTAACCCCTCTGCCCAGCCCGATAGCGTACGCTAGCCGGTCGGCAGCGTGCGCTACACCTGCCGAGCTAGCGTGCGCAGCCTTCCGGCAGTAGCGTGCGCTACGCCGGTTCCTACCGCCGCTCGACAAGGCTCAAGACTTCCGATGCTCGCCGCTCGTCTGGCCAAAGGTTTCACCGTCATGATCCGACGACTCGATTTCCAAAAACGCACGGAACGAACACGATGAAAAGCTCGCGGACAACATCATCGACCCGAAATGAAATACCATGCAACAATTAATCGCATGTGGCCATGAAAAAGGGCCAAGACAATAAATACGAATGCGGATACCCACAACTTTGGGTAAATTACAAAATGGCCCAAAACACCTGAAAATCACGATAGGTGATCGAATAACCAAACCGAAGTTCACAACACGAATAACAAAGTTAAACGGACTTACGGGAAGCTCGAAACAGCAGTTTCGAACGAGATTCGCAAGAATCGAACTTAAGTGCGGAAAAGTCGCTAAGAAGCACGGAACTCAACAAAATGGCACCGAAATGAACTCGAATGTCAAAAAAGTGTAGAATTAATCATTCTCAGAATGATGAAACGGTCCCAAGCGAGTCGTCAAAACGGACTTTCGCCAAAAAAAGAATATTACCGGAAATCGAATTTGCGGATATTACAGGTCGAGTATTGTTGATGATAATGGTTGGATTGCTGAGATTGTGATATGTGTGTGGATGTATACAGTTGTAGTAATCAACGTGATTGATTAGCTGTGTACATATTTGGTGAAATGTGAATGTGAAAGTTATGAGCTGTGATGCTAAGTTCACTCGTGCGGGTTCGACGGGACCTACGAGGATTCAGGGAAATTGATCCTGGGATCAGAACTTATGTGGTGCTGAGGTCCAATCGTGTGGGTCTGACGAGGCATATGATGACACATGGCAATTGATCATGGGATCAAGACACAGTACGTCCAATCGTGTGGGTCTGACAGGGCCTACGGTGGCTCATGACAATAGATCACCGAGTCGGGACTGATTGTATGATTGTTGTGTTTGGTTAAGTCCGTGCGGGTTGATGAAATTACGAAAATACGGTACAAGAGATCACGGGTGATATGATTGATGATTAATGAATGATATTGGTTTGGTATGGTCCGTGCGGGTTAATTATAACACCCCCGATTCCTTCAGGAATATTACAGTGTTATAGACCCTCTCCGTGAGGATCTACCAGGCTAAATACATAAACAAGACATCACGTTACATACGACATGGCTGAATAATGAACAATTTGACTGATTTGGTCTTCACCGCAAACATCACTTAAAACTTCCAATACATCTCTACTACAAAACTCATACCAGCACAGGGGTCAAAATACAACAACACTCCCATAAGATGGGATAACATTACAGCGGAAAGGATAATACAATTCGACCAACAAATCCCAATAGTGGCCCTCATGTGATTAGTATCATTTGTCTTTCATCATCCTTCGTACCGATCCCGTGTTTTGCTTCTCAAGAACCTGCACGTACCTGACCGCAATACAGACGTCCACCCCCCGATTACTCGAGGGGTAGCAAAATTCCACTATTTTGCTAGTGCAAGTATAAATTGCAAATACGAGTCATACACAATCATATTCCAAGAATATAATAATCTAAACCAAACGATGGTAAATAACTAAGGGTCACATGTAATCGATGGTGAATAAATCTAATCATACAATTCAAGATCAATGTTCTAGAATAAGTAAATATCTACCCCCGATTCCCTCAGGAATATTACAGTGCCGTAGACCCTCTCCGTGAGGATCTACCAGGCTAAATACAGAAACAAGACATCACGTTACATACGACATGGCTGAATAACGAACAATTTGACCGATTTAGTATTCATCGCAAACATACACTTAAAACTTTCAATACATCTCTACTACAAAACTCATACCCGCACTGGGGTCAAAATACAAAAATACTCCCATAAGACGGGAGAACATTACAGGGGAAAGGATAATACAATTCGACCAAAAAATCCCAATACAAGCCCTCATGTGATTAGTATCATTTGTCTTCCATCATCCTTCGTACCATCCTGTGTTTTGCTCCTCAAGAAACTGCATGTACCTGAATGTAATATAGATATCCACCCCCCGATTACTCGGGGGTTAGCAAAATTCCACTATTTTGCTAGTGCAAGTATAAAGTGCAAATATGAGCCATACACAATCATATTCCAAGAATATAATAATCTAAACCAAACGATGGTAAATAACTGAGGGTCATATGTAATCGATGGTGAATAAATGTAATCGTACAATTCAAGATCAATATTCCGGAATAACTAAATCTCATACATATCATTTCAATTTCATACGTGATTCACAAAAATATTCGTGGAACCGCACTAAAGGCAATGGAACCCTCTGAGGAGAGCAAAAGTCCATTCTGATTGGCTGTTTGACTTTCAAGATGCTTGATCTGGATTTTGCTCCTTGTCTGAAGATCCTTGTCGGTTGATATTTAAATACTTTATCCAATCAGTATTTAAATACTTCTTTCAAAATGGTGTTTTGACTTTCGTGAATAAAGTAGATTCTGTCGCAACAGTCTTCAGTCCTGTTGGATAAGTATTTGTTTTCCCAACACTTCCAGCCTGTATGCTGTATCCAACATGTTAGAATTTTATTGTTTCGAATGTGAGTGCGTAGTGGAAGTTCGTTTAAGTGAGTTGCTGTAAATACAGCAACTAGGCTTTTTCCTGTTGGCTTGGTGCGTACAGGGTTTCGCAATGTATACTTGTATAAATCATAGTTATGAAAACAATATAGGCAGAAGGTAAATAACACACAGTTTAAAGTGGTTCGAGGTAAACCCCTCTACGTCCACTGGTCCTCCACACAAGAGTAAAACATTTATTATAATCACTCGTACACAACTACGTGACTATAACTAAACCTCCCAATGTATCGTTCACACAGATTGATACAAGGGCTGAAGCTGTTCGCTATTCACACAGATTGGCTAGAGATTGTTCTTGACTTGCTTCTTCACACATAGTTGGAAGCTTCGTCTACAATGCTTATTCTTCACACACATTTCCGAATGAGCAAGGCTTCTTCAGTCCACACAGGGTTGATGGATTTATTCAACAGTAATGGTAAAATCACAGTTTTGAACAGCAGCTTGAATGCTTGATGAGCTTAGGTTGATGATGTGCTGTTCTCATTGAGGACTAGTATATTTCTTCTCTCATGTATTGCAATACGCTTGAAGAAATATGTTTTCTCTTGCAATGTTGATATACTGTTCTCTGTGTTTGTTCACGTATGAATACCAGTATTCAATCTTTCACTTTCCGATAGTTGATACTTGTATATCTCGTCGTATATATTGTGTGTCCCAGAGTGAATATGTATATAATCACAAACCAAAATATTCGTGGAACCGCACCAAAGGTAACGGAACCCTCTGAGGACTCGCCACCCGTCCTGCATCGAATATATATAATTAATTGTATTCAAGACTAGTATTTCGGAGCAACAAAGTCTCATTGTATGTCACATTTCATTTATATGCGTGATTAACTAGGGAACCGCACCAGAGGCAATGAAACCCTCTTAGGCCCCGTCGAACCCTACCAGAGTGGTTAACCCAAAATATATTCGTGGAACCGCACCAGAGCCAACGGAACCCTCTGAGGTCCCGTCAGACCCTCCCAGAGTGAATATATGGATATGATCACAACCACGAGGAGATATAATTTCCAAATAACACCGAATAGTACCACCTCCTCACAAGGGAGTCAACAAGCAATACAACACAACATTACACACCAACAAATAAATACGCATTCCAACATACCACCCTTAGCGAAGACAGAGAGCTTTACTAGTCGCATAACATAAGAAAATATACTTCGCTTCACAACCACAACACAACGTATTCGTAAGGTTTATCTATTCACAAAGTACTCAAGCATTTTGAAAGAAAGTCATTAACGAGATTATATCAATCCTTTGAAAGTTCATTATGAGTATTCAAATAGCACACATAGTCGATTACCAATTATTGTATCTACGAAACACGAAATGTATGGACAAGATACTTGCCTCGATAATCGACGTGAATCCTCTGAAGAACACGATCGATCAGAAAGCTTTGGAACCCTTGATGTTAGAAAATGAAGGCGACGGCGAACAGAAGGGTTGAATACGAGCTCTTTGCAAGGAACTCGACCCTAACATCATATCATCAATAAATCAACGATTGTATGGGGAAGAATAATCGTAGAATGCCCAAATCCCCTCTATGACATTCTACCGGACACCTTCAAGGCATCGATTAGGAACTCAACAAAACAACGAATCCTTAGCAATCAAACCATGGAACAACAAGGAAATTGGTAGAATACAACTTAATAATGAATAATCCATCACTAATCTAGGTTAATTCAGATTAAACGGACAAAATCAAACAAAATCCCCAATTTTCCCAAAACAAGATTTTTAGGAAATCTAACCTTGATTCGGATGAGGTTATGGGATGATTAATCAACGTTAGAAACTCAAGAACCTCGTAGATTGATAGACTAACACCATATCTCCATGTTCTCCAAGTCTCGGCCTCGGAGGAGATGAGTTGGGTTAGAAAATGAGTGAAGAAATCATCTGTCCGAACATATTTATTCTGCCCAGCGATGCACGAGCAGACACGCATGAATGTCCGGTCGTGCGCCGGGTCGTGCGCGCCACTGCTAGGAGTCTGCCGAGATGCACGAGCACCAAGCACGAGCACCCGCTCGTGCGCGCGCAGTCAGGGCCGCAGGAGCGCCGGATCGTGTGCCCTACTCGTGCGCACCTGGCCGGCCAGTGTCCAGCCGCCATGACTCGACGACTCAAATTTCCGAAAATGTACGGAAACAACACGACGAAACGTTCACTGACATATCATTGATACGAAATTAAATATCATGAAACAAATCACCACATACGACCACAAAATCAGTCAACGAGAAAATAATAGCAACGGTCGACAATCGAGAAATATTCGGTCTAAAAAGAAAAAAATTCAAATTAACCAGAACGAAAATCTCGGGTATTACATTCTACCCCACTAAAAAGAAGTTTTGTCCCGAAACTTAAAACATGAAACAATCAAGGCAGAGCAACTCTAGATAACACATGTTATCTGTTACCGACAACGCATAAAAGCTCCATGTAGTACAGAGCTGCTGCGGTCCGATTCAATACGCAAGAATATTTACAAAAAGCAACGAACATGAATCACTATGGTTGGTAAATCCGGTCAGTACAACAACCAAAACACTAGTCCAATGCTGAACAAGTATGTAATTCCAATAACCTCAAAGGTTTGAAAGATCACATATAGGAACAATTACCCGAAACTTAAGGAAATCACGAAGTGGCCCAGATGCTCAATAATCGCGATACGAGATCGAACAACAAAATCGGACAATAACGATCGAACAACAACTCCGAAATTCACACTTCAACTCAAGACATAGAATGAACTTGTAGAAACTAAAAGACGTTATTTTCAAACAAGGTTCACAAGAATCGAACCGAACTCGGAAAAGTCACAACGATAAACGGGTTAATCCAAAACAATATCAAAACTCGTTCGAATGACAAGAAGCGAAGTACAAGACAAGTTCAGAAAGTATTAACGAACACAGGCGAGTCGATAGGATCGAAAAATACAGAAGTGAAAAATAATACGGGTATTACATTCTATCCAACTAAAAGGAAGTTTCATCCCAAAACTTAAAATGAAGAGTGGTAACCAAACAAGCTGAAGCAACACTCTGCAGAGCTCCGAAAGCCACGAATAATTTGTTAACATGAAATTCCTCGAAATATGATGAATCAGACTAAAACAACGGAGTTCAGTATTCATGCAACAAAATTATAGCGTCTCCGGATGACTCTGGGATGACTTTCAAATTTATCCAAAAATAAGAGGGTAGAAAAAAATACGGCTTCTGCTGCACAACTCCGATGATCATCCATTCGAAATACAAGAAAATGGGTCCAATGATAATTACACCGAGAATGACCAAGATAGTAAAATCATGGAATAATTTAAACTGATCACGAAACTCGTTCGTTTCATAAAGTATGAAAAAGAGAAAGAGAACATGTCATAAAAATCATGACGATCACAAGGCACATAATAAAACTCTAAAGTGGCACTCCCGACCTTAGAAAACTTACGACCGTAGCAATCAATAACTTACGATCGTAGTATGCTGTCGAATTACCAAAAATTAGCTATCGTCCTGAATGATTCAAAATAGTGTTGGCAACCCCAAGAAAAAATTTATAGAGCATGCAAACCACAGATAAGTCCGTGCGCGCTCGCTTTATACGGAAACAACACTATATAGGTCACGAAACCATTAAAACTCAAAGAGCGTTAAACTCAATAACCATATTCTTATCCTTTAACAAGGACGAGAATATTATGCACATAAACAAATGACTGGGCATTCGCACCATCGCACGAATTATGATCTCGTGCATTATCGCCATAAATAATAATATTGACACTGCGTGCACTCAATGTAGATGAAACTTTTGAAAAAGGAGGCGAATCATATTTCGCGTAAAACTCATTAACATTGTTCTTTCTCTAGAAAAGGAAATTTTATTTTCGCATCTCGACTTTGAAAATTGTATTTGAATATGTAAAGCTTTCGAAGACGTCATCTCGAACTCGAAATTTTACTTGGGATCCAAATATAAAACCGAAGTCTTTTTCCTTCTACCAATTTGTTTGATTCAAATTTATTTATCACCGAAGCATGTGCTATCTGTAAATACGATATCAAATATCACAAAACAATATACCAAAATGCCCAACCAGCACAACATAACCACATAAGGCTGGCTCGCCAAAATTCGTACCACTTTTCAAAAACCCCCATTAAGCTGCCATTTGACCGCACCGTCAAAATATTTCCGAAAACTAATTTTTCACCGTACACTCAGGTCTAAAAAATTTTGGAAATCATTTTCAAGCACGTACGCAGCGGATATAATTATTAATAGGAACACATTGGTTGTAAACAACAACAACAACTAGCCAAATACCATCAATTCTCAAACACATGCCTATACGGCATCCAAAATCACCAATTCAACAAGCACAACTCGGGAACACTAATTCCAAACAAATGTCAAACCATCTATATGAGTTTAACAACATAACTTATGAACACCGACTCAAACACATGTCAAAACCATCCATGCTTCCACATAGCATCTCTGATCATTACGCACATAACGCACCACAAGTACCAAATACGAACTCCATTCCACAACACACATATAACAAAATCACTAAACATAAGATGTAGAGGAGGAGACTTACATCCACAGGTCACACAGACATGATGGCTGCACCACGATACTAATCACGACCGACATCTCAGACGACGTGTCGCGACACGACTCAGTCAGACAAAATCCAACGAGACAAGACTCAACAAGACACGACTCAACCCGACAGCCTAGGTTTCCACAAACTAAGCTCTGATACCATATTCTGTAACACCCCCGATTCCCTCGGGAATATTACAGCGCCGTATACCCTCTACGTGAGGATCTACCAGGCTAAATACAGAAACAAGACATCACATTACATACGACATGGCTGAATAACGAACCAATTGCCGATTTGGTCTTCACCACAAACATACACTTAAAAATTCCAATACAACTCTACTACAAAACTCATACCCGCACAGGGTCAAAATACAACAACACTCCCATAAGATGGGAGAACATTACAGCGGAAAGGATAATACAATTCGACCAACAAATCCCAATAGTGGCCCTCATGTGATTAGTATCATTTGTCTTTCATCATCCTTCGTACCGATCCCGTGTTTTGCTTCTCAAGAACCTGCTCGTACCTGACCGCAATACAGACGTCCACCCCCCGATTACTCTAGGGGTAGCAAAATTCCACTATTTTGCTAGTGCAAGTATAAATTGCAAATACGAGCCATACACAATCATATTCCAGGAATATAATAATCTAAACCAAACGATGGTAAATAACTAAGGGTCACATGTAATCGATGGTGAATAAATCTAATCATACAATTCAAGATCAATGTTCCAGAATAAGTAAATATCTACCCCCGATTCCCTCAGGAATATTACAGTGCTGTAGACCCTCTCCGTGAGGATCTACCAGGCTAAATACAGAAACAAGACATCACGTTACATACGACATGGCTGAATAACGAACAATTTGACCGATTTAGTCTTCATCGCAAACATACACTTAAAACTTTCAATACATCTCTACTACAAAACTCATACCCGCACTGGGGTCAAAATACAAAAATACTCCTATAAGACGGGAGAACATTACAGGGGAAAGGATAATACAATTCGGCCAACAAATCCCAATACAAGCCCTCATGTGATTAGTATCATTTGTCTTCCATCATCCTTCGTACCATCCTGTGTTTTGCTCCTCAAGAAACTGCATGTACCTGAATGTAATATAGATATCCACCCCCCGATTACTCGGGGGTTAGCAAAATTCCACTATTTTGCTAGTGCAAGTATAAAGTGCAAATACGAGCCATACACAATCATATTCCAAGAATATAATAATCTAAACCAAACGATGGTAAATAACTGAGGGTCATATGTAATCGATGGTGAATAAATGTAATCGTACAATTCAAGATCAATATTCCGGAATAACTAAATCTCATACATATCATTTCAATTTCATACGTGATTCACAAAAATATTCGTGGAACCGCACTAAAGGCAATGGAACCCTCTGAGGAGAGCAAAAGTCCATTCTGATTGGCTGTTTGACTTTCAAGATGCTTGATCTGGATTTTGCTCCTTGTCTGAAGATCCTTGTCGGTTGATATTTAAATACTTTATCCAATCAGTATTTAAATACTTCTTTCAAAATGGTGTTTTGACTTTCGTGAATAAAGTAGATTCTGCAAGCCTTCAAATCCTGTTGGATAAGTATTTGTTTTCCCAACACTTCCAGCCTGTATGTTGTATCCAACATGTTAGAATTTTATTGTTTCGAATGTGAGTGCGTAGTGGAAGTTCGTTTAAGTGAGTTGCTGTAAATACAGCAACTAGGCTTTTTCCTGTTGGCTTGGTGCGTACAGGGTTTCGCAATGTATACTTGTATAAATCATAGTTATGAAAACAATATAGGCAGAAGGTAAATAACACACAGTTTAAAGTGGTTCGAGGTAAACCCCTCTACGTCCACTGGTCCTCCACACAAGAGTAAAACATTTATTATAATCACTCGTACACAACTACGTGACTATAACTAAACCTCCCAATGTATCGTTCACACAGATTGATACAAGGGCTGAAGCTGTTCGCTATTCACACAGATTGGCTAGAGATTGTTCTTGACTTGCTTCTTCGCACATAGTTGGAAGCTTCGTCTACAATGCTTATTCTTCACACACATTTCCGAATGAGCAAGGCTTCTTCAGTCCACACAGGGCTGATGGATTTCTTCAACAGTAATGGTAAAATCACAGTTTTGAACAGCAGCTTGAATGCTTGATGAGCTTAGGTTGATGATGTGCTATTCTCATTGAGGACTAGTATATTTCTTCTCTCATGTATTGCAATACGCTTGAAGAAATATGTTTTCTCTTGCAATGTTGATATACTGTTCTCTGTGTTTGTTCACGTATGAATACCAGTATTCAATCTTTCACTTTCCGATAGTTGATACTTGTATATCTCGTCGTATATATTGTGTGTCCCAGAGTGAATATGTATATAATCACAAACCAAAATATTCGTGGAACCGCACCAAAGGTAACGGAACCCTCTGAGGACTCGTCAGTCCGTCCCAGAGTGAATATATATAATTAATTGTATTCAAGACTAGTATTTCGGAGCAACAAAGTCTCATTGTACGTCACATTTCATTTATATGCGTGATTAACCAGGGAACCGCACCAGAGGCAATGAAACCCTCTTAGGCCCCGTCGAACCCTACCAGAGTGGTTAACCCAAACTATATTCGTGGAACCGCACCAAAGCCAACGGAACCCTATGAGGTCCCGTCAGATCCTCCCAGAGTGAATATATGGATATGATCACAACCACGAGGAGATATAATTCCCAAATAACACCGAATAGTACCACCTCCTCACAAGGGAGTCAACAAGCAATACAACACAACATTACACACCAACAAATAAATACGCATTCCAACATACCACCCTTAGCGAAGACATAGAGCTTTAATAGTCGCATAACATAAGAAAATATACTTCGCTTCACAACCACAACACAACGTATTCGTAAGGTTTATCTATTCACAAAGTACTCAAGCATTTTGAAACAAAGTCATTAACGAGATTATACCAATCCTTTGAAAGTTCATTATGAGTATTCAAATAGCACACATAGTCGATTACCAATTATTGTATCTACGAAACACGAAATGTATGGACAAGATACTTGCCTCGATAATTGACGTGAATCCTCTGAAGAACACGGTCGATCGGAAAGCTTCGGAACCCTTGATGTTAGAAAATGAAGGCGACGGCGAACAGAAGGGTTGAATACGAGCTCTTCGCAAGGAACTCGACCCTAACATCATATCATCAATAAATCAACGATTGTATGGGGAAGAATAATCGTAGAATGCCCGAATCCCCTCTATGACATTCTACCGGACACCTTCAAGGCATCGATTAGGAACTCAACAAAACGACGAATCCTTAGCAATCAAACCATGGAACAACAAGGAAATTGGTAGAATACAACTTAATAATGAATAATCCATCACTAATCTAGGTTAATTCAGATTAAACGGACGAAATCAAACAAAATCCCCAATTTTCCCAAAACAAGATTTTTAGGAAATCTAACCTTGATTCGGATGAGGTTATGGGATGATTAATCAACGTTAGAAACTCAAGAACCTCGTAGATTGATAGACTAACACCATATCTCCATGTTCTCCAAGTCTCGGCCTCGGAGGAGATGAGTCAAGTTAGAAAATGAGTGAAGAAATCATCCTGTCCGAACATATTTATTCTCGCCTGGCGATGCACGAGCGTACACGTATGAATGTCCTGGCCGTGCGCTGTGTCGTGCGCGCGCCATCGCTAGGAGTCCTGCCGAGATGCACGAGCACCAAGCACGAGCACCGCCGTGCGCTGCCGTGGCCGCAGAGCGCCGGATCGTGTGCCCTACTCGTGCGCACCTGGCCGGCCAGTGTCCAGCCGCCATGACTCGACGACTCAAATTTCCGAAAATGTACGGAAACAACACGACGAAACGTTCACGGACATATCATTGATCCGAAATTAAATATCATGAAACAAATCACCACATACGACCACAAAATCAGTCAACGAGAAAATAATAGCAACGGTCGACAACCGAGAAATATTCGGTCTAAAAAGAAAAAAATTCAAATTAACTAGAACGAAAATCTCGGGTATTACATTCTACCCCACTAAAAAGAAGTTTTGTCCCGAAACTTAAAACATGAAACAATCAAGGCAGAGCAACTCTAGATAACACATGTTATCTGTTACCGACAACGCATAAAAGCTCCATGTAGTACAGAGCTGCTGCGGTCCGATTCAATACGCAAGAATATTTACAAAAAGTAACGAACATGAATCACTACGGTTGGTAAATCCGGTCAGTACAACAACCAAAACACTAGTCCAATGCTGAACAAGTATGTAATTCCAATAACCTCAAAGGTTTGAAAGATCACATATAGGAACAATTACCCGAAACTTAAGGAAATCACGAAGTGGCCCAAATGCTCAATAATTGCGATACGAGATCGAACAACAAAATCGGACAATAACGATCGAACAACAACTCCGAAATTCACACTTCAACTCAAGACATAGAATGAACTTGTAGAAACTAAAAGACGTTATTTTCAAACAAGGTTCACAAGAATCGAACCGAACTCGGAAAAGTCAAAACGATAAACGGGTTAATCCAAAACAATATCAAAACTCGTTCGAATGACAAGAAGCGAAGTACAAGACAAGTTCAGAAAGTATTAACGAACACAGGCGAGTCGATAGGATTGAAAAATACAGAAGTGAAAAATAATACGGGTATTACATTCTATCCAACTAAAAGGAAGTTTCATCCCAAAACTTAAAATGAAGAGTGGTAACCAAACAAGATGAAGCAACACTCTGCAGAGCTCCGAAAGCCACGAATAATTTGTTAACACGAAATTCCTCAAAATATGATGAATCAGACTAAATCAACGGAGTTCAGTACTCATGCAACAAAATTATAGCGTCTCCGGATGACTCTGGGATGACTTTCAAATTTATCCAAAAATAAGAGGGTAGAAAAAAATACGGCTTCTGCTGCACAACTCCGATGATCATCCATTCGAAATACAAGAAAATGGGTCCAATGATAATTACACCGAGAATGACCAAGATAGTAAAATCATGGAATAATTTAAACTGATCACGAAACTCGTTCGTTTCATAAAGTATGAGAAAGAGAAAGAGAACATGTCATAAAAATCATGACGATCACAAGGTACATAATAAAACTCTAAAGTGGCACTCCCGACCTTGGAAAACTTACGACCGTAGCAATCAATAACTTACGATCGTAGTATGCTGTCGAATTACCAAAAATTAGCTATCGTCCTGAATGATTCAAAATAGTGTTGGCAACCCCAAGATAAAATTTATAGAGCATGCAAACCACAGATAAGTCCGTGCGCGCTCGCTTTATACGGAAACAACACTATATAGGTCACGAAACCATTAAAACTCAAAGAGCGTTAAACTCAATAACCATATTCTTATCTTTTAACAAGGACGAGAATATTATGCACATAAACAAATGACTGGGCATTCGCACCATCGCACGAATTATGATCTCGTGCATTATCGCCATAAATAATAATATTGACACTGCGTGCACTCAATGTAGATGAAACTTTTGAAAAAGGAGGCGAATCATATTTCGCATAAAACTCATTAACACTATTCTTTCTCTAGAAAAGGAAATTTTATTTTCGCATCTCGACTTTGAAAATTGTATTTGAATATGTAAAGCTTTCGAAGACGTCATCTCGAACTCGAAATTTTACTTGGGATCCAAATATAAAACCGAAGTCTTTTTTCTTCTACCAATTTATTTGATTCAAATTTATTTATCACCGAAGCATGTGCTATCTGTAAATACGATATCAAATATCGCAAAACAATATACCAAAATGCCCAACCAGCACAACATAACCACATAAGGCTGGCTCGCCAAAATTCGTACAACTTTTCAAAAACCCCCATTAAGCTGCCATTTGACCGCACCGTCAAAATATTTCCGAAAACTAATTTTTCACCGTACACTCAGGTCTAAAAAATTTTGGAAATCATTTTCAAGCACGTACGCAGCGGATATAATTATTAATAGGAACACATTGGTTGTAAACAACAACAACAACTAGCCAAATACCATCAATTCTCAAACACATGCCTATACGGCATCCAAAATCACCAATTCAACAAGCACAACTCGGGAACACTAATTCCAAACAAATGTCAAACCATCTATATGAGTTTAACAACATAACTTATGAACACCGACTCAAACACATGTCAAAACCATCCATGCTTCCACATAGCATCTCTGATCATTACGCACATAACGCACCACAAGTACCAAATACGAACTCCATTCCACAACACACATATAACAAAATCACTAAACATAAGATGTAGAGGAGGAGACTTACATCCACAGGTCACACAGACATGATGGCTGCACCACGATACTAATCACGACCGACATCTCAGACGACGTGTCGCGACACGACTCAGTCAGACAAAATCCAACGAGACAAGACTCAACAAGACACGACTCAACCCGACAGCCTAGGTTTCCACAAACTAAGCTCTGATACCATATTCTGTAACACCCCCGATTCCCTCGGGAATATTACAGCGCCGTATACCCTCTACGTGAGGATTTACCAGGCTAAATACAGAAACAAGACATCACATTACATACGACAGGCCTGAATAACGAACCAATTGCCGATTTGGTCTTCACCACAAACATACACTTAAAAATTCCAATACAACTCTACTACAAAACTCATACCCGCACAGGGTCAAAATACAACAACACTCCCATAAGATGGGAGAACATTACAGTGGAAAGGATAATACAATTCGACCAACAAAACCCAATATTGGCCCTCATGTGATTAGTATCATTTGTCTTCCATCATTCTTCTTACTGATCCCGTGTTTTGCTCCTCAAGAACCTGCACGTACCTGAATGCAATACAGACATTCACCCCCAATTACTCGAGGGTTAGCAAAATTCCACTATTTTGCTAGTGCAAGTATAAAGTGAAAATACGAGCCATACACAATCATATTCCAAGAATATAATAATCTAAAACAAACGATGGTAAATAACTGAGGGTCGCATGTAATCGATGGTGAATAAATGTAATCGTACAATTCAAGATCAATATTCCGGAATAACTAAATATCTACCCCCGATTCCCTCAGGAATATTACAGTGCCGTAGACCCTCTCCGTGAGGATCTACCAGGCTAAATACAGAAACAAGACATCACGTTACATACGACATGGCTGAATAACGAACAATTTGACCGATTTAGTCTTCATCGCAAACATACACTTAAAACTTTCAATACATCTCTACTACAAAACTCATACCCGCACTGGGGTCAAAATACAAAAATACTCCCATAAGATGGGAGAACATTACAGGGGAAAGGATAATACAATTCGACCAACAAATCCCAATACAAGCCCTCATGTGATTAGTATCATTTGTCTTCCATCATCCTTCGTACCATCCTGTGTTTTGCTCCTCAAGAAACTGCATGTACCTGAATGTAATATAGATATCCACCCCCCGATTACTCGGGGGTTAGCAAAATTCCACTATTTTGCTAGTGCAAGTATAAAGTGCAAATACGAGCCATAAACAATCATATTCCAAGAATATAATAATCTAAACCAAACGATGGTAAATAACTGAGGTTCATAAGTAATCGATGGTGAATAAATGTAATCGTACAATTCAAGATAAATATTTCGGAATAACTAAATCTCATACATATCATTTCAATTTCATATGTGATTCACAAAAATATTCGTGGAACCGCACTAAAGGCAATGGAACCCTCTGAGGAGAGCAAAAGTCCATTCTGATTGGCTGTTTGACTTTCAAGATGCTTGATCTGGATTTTTCTCCTTGTCTGAAGATCCTTGTCGGTTGATATTTAAATACTTTATCCAATCAGTATTTAAATACTTCTTTCAAAATGGTGTTTTGACTTTCGTGAATAAAGTAGATTCTGTCGCAACAGTCTTCAGTCCTGTTGGATAAGTATTTGTTTTCCCAACACTTTCAGCCTGTATGCTGTATCCAACATGTTAGAATTTTATTGTTTCGAATGTGAGTGCGTAGTGGAAGTTCGTTTAAGTGAGTTGCTGTAAATACAGCAACTAGGCTTTTTCCTGTTGGCTTGGTGCGTACAGGGTTTCGCAATGTATACTTGTATAAATCATAGTTATGAAAACAATATAGGCAGAAGGTAAATAACACACAGTTTAAAGTGGTTCGAGGTAAACCCCTCTACGTCCACTGGTCCTCCACACAAGAGTAAAACATTTATTATAATCACTCGTACACAACTACGTGACTATAACTAAACCTCCCAATGTATCGTTCACGATTGATACAAGGGTCAAGCTCGCTATTCACACAGATTGGCTAGAGATTGTTCTTGACTTGCTTCTTCACACATAGTTGGAAGCTTCGTCTACAATGCTTATTCTTCACACACATTTCCGAATGAGCAAGGCTTCTTCACCACACAGGTTGATGGATTTATTCAACAGTAATGGTAAAATCACAGTTTTGAACAGCAGCTTGAATGCTTGATGAGCTTAGGTTGATGATGTGCTGTTCTCATTGAGGACTAGTATATTTCTTCTCTCATGTATTGCAATACGCTTGAAGAAATATGTTTTCTCTTGCAATGTTGATATACTGTTCTCTGTGTTTGTTCACGTATGAATACCAGTATTCAATCTTTCACTTTCCGATAGTTGATACTTGTATATCTCGTCGTATATATTGTGTGTCCCAGAGTGAATATGTATATAATCACAAACCAAAATATTCGTGGAACCGCACCAAAGGTAACGGAACCCTCTGAGGACTCGTCAGTCCGTCCCAGAGTGAATATATATAATTAATTGTATTCAAGACTAGTATTCCGGAGCAACAAAGTCTCATTGTACATCACATTTCATTTATATGCGTGATTAACCAGGGAACCGTACCAGAGGCAATGAAACCCTCTTAGGCCCCGTCGAACCCTACCAGAGTGGTTAACCCAAAATATATTCGTGGAACCGCACCAAAGCCAACGGAACCCTCTGAGGTCCCGTCAGACCCTCCCAGAGTGAATATATGGATATGATCACAACCACGAGGAGATATAATTCCCAAATAACACCGAATAGTACCACCTCCTCACAAGGGAGTCAACAAGCAATACAACACAACATTACACACCAACAAATAAATACGCATTCCAACATACCACCCTTAGCGAAGACAGAGAGCTTTACTAGTCGCATAACATAAGAAAATATACTTCGCTTCACAACCACAACACAACGTATTCGTAAGGTTTATCTATTCACAAAGTACTCAAGCATTTTGAAAGAAAGTCATTAACGAGATTATACCAATCCTTTGAAAGTTCATTATGAGTATTCAAATAGCACACATAGTCGACTACCAATTATTGTATCTACGAAACACGAAATGTATGGACAAGATACTTGCCTCGATAATCGACGTGAATCCTCTGAAGAACACGATCGATCAGAAAGCTTCGGAACCCTTGATGTTAGAAAATGAAGGCGACGGCGAACAGAAGGGTTGAATACGAGCTCTTCGCAAGGAACTCGACCCTAACATCATATCATCAATAAATCAACGATTGTATGGGGAAGAATAATCGTAGAATGCCCGAATCCCCTCTATGACATTCTACCGGACACCTTCAAGGCATCGATTAGGAACTCAACAAAACGACGAATACTTAGCAATCAAATCATGGAACAACAAGGAAATTGGTAGAATACAACTTAATAATGAATAATCCATCACTAATCTAGGTTAATTCAGATTAAACGGACGAAATCAAATAAAATCCCCAATTTTCCCAAAACAAGATTTTTAGGAAATCTAACCTTGATTCGGATGAGGTTATGGGATGATTAATCAACGTTAGAAACTCAAGAACCTCATAGATTGATAGACTAACACCATATCTCCATGTTCTCCAAGTCTCGGCCTCGGAGGAGATGAGTTGGGTTAGAAAATGAGTGAAGAAATCATATGTCCGAACATATTTATTCTGCCCAGCGATGCACGAGCAGACACGCATGAATGTCCGGTCGTGCGCCGGGTCGTGCGCGCCACTGCTAGGAGTCTGCCGAGATGCACGAGAACCAAGCACGAGCACCCGCTCGTGCGCGCGCAGTCAGGGCCGCAGGAGCGCCGGATCGTGTGCCCTACTCGTGCGCACCTGGCCGGCTAGTGTCCAGCCGCCATGACTCGACGACTCAAATTTCCGAAAATGTACGGAAACAACACGACGAAACGTTCACGGACATATCATTGATCCGAAATTAAATATCATGAAACAAATCACCACATACGACCACAAAATCAGTCAACGAGAAAATAATAGCAACGGTCGACAACCGAGAAATATTCGGTCTAAAAAGAAAAAAATTCAAATTAACCAGAACGAAAATCTCGGGTATTACATTCTACCCCACTAAAAAGAAGTTTTGTCCCGAAACTTAAAACATGAAACAATCAAGGCAGAGCAACTCTAGATAACACATGTTATCTGTGACCGACAACGCATAAAAGCTCCATGTAGTACAGAGCTGCTGCGGTCCGATTCAATACGCAAGAATATTTACAAAAAGCAACGAACATGAATCACTACGGTTGGTAAATCCGGTCAGTACAACAACCAAAACACTAGTCCAATGCTGAACAAGTATGTAATTCCAATAACCTCAAAGGTTTGAAAGATCACATATAGGAACAATTACCCGAAACTTAAGGAAATCACGAAGTGGCCCAGATGCTCAATAATCGCGATACGAGATCGAACAACAAAATCGGACAATAACGATCGAACAACAACTCCGAAATTCACACTTCAACTCAAGACATAGAATGAACTTGTAGAAACTAAAAGACGTTATTTTCAAACAAGGTTCACAAGAATCGAACCGAACTCGGAAAAGTCAAAACGATAAACGGGTTAATCCAAAACAATATCAAAACTCGTTCGAATGACAAGAAGCGAAGTACAAGACAAGTTCAGAAAGTATTAACGAACACAGGCGAGTCGATAGGATCGAAAAATACAGAAGTGAAAAATAATACGGGTATTACATTCTATCCAACTAAAAGGAAGTTTCATCCCAAAACTTAAAATGAAGAGTGGTAACCAAACAAGATGAAGCAACACTCTGCAGAGCTCCGAAAGCCACGAATAATTTGTTAACACGAAATTCCTCGAAATATGATGAATCAGACTAAATCAACGGAGTTCAGTACTCATGCAACAAAATTATAGCGTCTCCGGATGACTCTGGGATGACTTTCAAATTTATCCAAAAATAAGAGGGTAGAAAAAAATACGGCTTCTGCTGCACAACTCCGATGATCATCCATTCGAAATACAAGAAAATGGGTCCAATGATAATTACACCGAGAATGACCAAGATAGTAAAATCATGGAATAATTTAAACTGATCACGAAACTCGTTCGTTTCATAAAGTATGAGAAAGAGAAAGAGAACATGTCATAAAAATCATGACGATCACAAGGCACATAATAAAACTCTAAAGTGGCACTCCCGACCTTAGAAAACTTACGACCGTAGTAATCAATAACTTACGATCGTAGTATGCTGTCGAATTACCAAAAATTAGCTATCGTCCTGAATGATTCAAAATAGTGTTGGGAACCCCAAGATAAAATTTATAGAGCATGCAAACCACAGATAAGTCCGTGCGCGCTCGCTTTATACGGAAACAACACTATATAGGTCACGAAACCATTAAAACTCAAAGAGCGTTAAACTCAATAACCATATTCTTATCTTTTAGCAAGGACGAGAATATTATGCACATAAACAAATGACTGGGCATTCGCACCATCGCACGAATTATGATCTCGGGCATTATCGCCATAAATAATAATATTGACACTGTGTGCACTCAATGTAGATGAAACTTTTGAAAAAGGAGGCGAATCATATTTCGCGTAAAACTCATTAACACTGTTCTTTCTCTAGAAAAGGAAATTTTATTTTCGCATCTCGACTTTGAAAATTATATTTGAATATGTAAAGCTTTCGAAGACGTCATCTCGAACTCGAAATTTTACTTGGGATCCAAATATAAAACCGAAGTCTTTTTTCTTCTACCAATTTGTTTGATTCAAATTTATTTATCACCGAAGCATGTGCTATCTGTAAATACGATATCAAATATCGCAAAACAATATACCAAAATGCCCAACTAGCACAACATAACCACATAAGGCTGGCTCGCCAAAATTCGTACCACTTTTCAAAAACCCCCATTAAGCTGCCATTTGACCGCACCGTCAAAATATTTCCGAAAACTAATTTTTCACCGTACACTCAGGTCTAAAAAATTTTGGAAATCATTTTCAAGCACGTCTGCATGGATATAATTATTAATAGGAACACATTGGTTGTAAAGAACAACAACAACTAGCCAAATACCATCAATTCTCAAACACATGCCTATACGGCATCCAAAATCACCAATTCAACAAGCACAACTCGGGAACACTAATTCCAAACAAATGTCAAACCATCTATATGTGTTTAACAACATAACTTATGAACACCGACTCAAACACATGTCAAAACCATCCATGCTTCCACATAGCATCTCTGATCATTACGCACATAACGCACCACAAGTACCAAATACGAACTCCATTCCACAACACACATATAACAAAATCACTAAACATAAGATGTAGAGGAGGAGACTTACATCCACAGGTCACACAGACATGATGGCTGCACCACGATACTAATCACGACCGACATCTCAGACGACGTGTCGTGACACGACTCAGTCAGACAAAATCCAACGAGACAAGACTCAACAAGACACGACTCAACCCGATAGCCTAGGTTTCCACAAACTAAGCTCTGATACCATATTCTGTAACACCCCCGATTCCCTCGGGAATATTACAGCGCCGTATACCCTCTACGTGAGGATCTACCAGGCTAAATACAGAAACAAGACATCACATTACATACGACATGGCTGAATAACGAACCAATTGCCGATTTGGTCTTCACCACAAACATACACTTAAAAATTCCAATACAACTCTACTACAAAACTCATACCCGCACAGGGTCAAAATACAACAACACTCCCATAAGATGGGAGAACATTACAGTGGAAAGGATAATACAATTCGACCAACAAAACCCAATACTGGCCCTCATGTGATTAGTATCATTTGTCTTCCATCATTCTTCTTATTGATCCCGTGTTTTGCTCCTCAAGAACCTGCACGTACCTGAATGCAATACAGACATTCACCCCCAATTACTCGAGGGTTAGCAAAATTCCACTATTTTGCTAGTGCAAGTATAAAGTGCAAATACGAGCCATACACAATCATATTCCAAGAATATAATAATCTAAAACAAACGATGGTAAATAACTGAGGGTCGCATGTAATCGATGGTGAATAAATGTAATCGTACAATTCAAGATCAATATTCCGGAATAACTAAATCTCATACATCTCATTTCAATTTCATACGTGATTCACCACCATATTCGTGGAACCGAACTAAAGGAAATGGAACCCTCTGAGGACTGGTCAGTCCGTCCCAGAGTGAATATGTATATAATCACAAAATAAAATATTTATGGAACCGCACCAAAGAAAATGGAACCTCTGAGGACTCGTCAGTCATCCCAGAGTGAATATATATAATTAATCGGATTCAAGACTAGTATTCTAGAGTAACAAAGTCTCATTGTACGTCACATTTTATTTATATGCGTGATTAACCATGGAACTGCACCAGAGGCAACGGAACCCTCTGAGTCGGACCCACCCAGAGTGGTTAACCCAAAATATATTCGTGGAACCGCATCAAAGGCAACGGAACCCTCTAAGTCCCCGTCGGACCCTCCCATAGTGAATATATAGATATGATCACAACCACGAGGAGATATAATTCCCAAACAACAAAGAGTAGTACCACCTCCTCACAAGGGAGTCAACAAGCAATACAACACAACATTACATACCAACAAATAAATACGCATTCCAACATACCACCCTTAACGAGGACGGAGAGCTTTACTCGTCGCATACATAAGAAAATATACTTCTACTCACAACCACAACACAACGTATTCGTAAGATTTATCTATTCACAAAGTACTCAAGCGTTTTGAAAGAAAGCCGTTAACGAGATTATACCAATTTTTTGAAAGTTCATTATGAGTACTCCAATAGCACACATAGTCGATTACCCATTATTATATCTACAAAGAACAAAATATATGGACAAGATACTTGACTCGATAATCGATGCGAATCATCCGAAGTACACGGTCGATCGGAAAGCTTCGAAACCCTTGATGTTAGAAAATGAAGATGACGACGAACAGAAGGGTTCAATATGAGATCTTCGCAAGGAACTCAACCCTAACATCATATCATCAATAAATCAACGATCGTACGGGGAAGAATAATCGTAGAATGCTCGAATCCCCTCTATGACATTCTATTAGATGCCTTCAAGGCGTCAATTAGGAACTCAATAAAACGACGAATCCTCAGCAATAAAACCAGGGAACAACAAGGAAATTGGTATAATACAACTTAATAATGAATAATCCATCACTAATCTAGGTTAATTCGGATTAAATGGATGAAATTAAACAAAATCCCCAATTTTCCCAAAACTAGATTTTTAGGAAATCTAACCTTGATTCGGTCGGTCGGAGGAGGTTATGGGATGATTAATCGATGTTAGAAACTAAAGAACCTCGTGGATTGATAGACTAACACCATATCTCTGTGTTCTCCAAGTCTCGGCCGTGGAGGAGATGAGTTGGGTGAGAAAATGAGTGAAGAAATCATCTGCCCGAACATATTTATTCTGCCCAGCGATGCACGAGCGGCCGTTCGTGCGCCGGGTCGTGCGCGCCACTGCCAGGAATATGCCGAGATGCACGGGCACCAAACACGAGCACCCGCTCGTGCGTGTAGTCAGGGCCGCACGAGCACCAGATCCTGCGCCCTTCTCATACGCCATGCTTATGCGCACCTGGCCGGTTCCTGCCACACCTGGTCGGCTATTGCCCAGCCGTCATGACTCGACGACTCAAATTTCCAAAAACGTATGGAACGAACACAACGAAATGCTCACGGACAACATCATTGATCCGAAATGAAATATCATGAAACAAATCACCACATACGACCACAAAATCAGTCAACGAGAAAATAATACCAACGGTCGACAATCGAGAAATATCCGATATAAAAAGAAAAAAAATTCAAATTAACCAGAATGAAAATCTCGTGTATTACATTAATAAACCTATGGAGATACGTGACAGGAGATCACGGGTATTATGAATATGTTTTAATGATCAAAGTTTTGAAAGGAAAGTTTATGAAAATGGAATGTTGGGCCGAGACCCAAGCAATTTGTGTAAATGTTTTCATGTAGTAAAAATATGGAGTTTTGAAATGGGATTTGGGTCGAGACCCTAACGTTTTGATAAAGGATTTTTACAAACTTAGGACTGATGTCCTCAAGGCTTTCTGTTTTCTAAAATTTCCGAGATGATGTTTCTATATTCAAATGATTCTAGTGCTTTGTTTTCTAAACACCAAAACCTCTCGGGAATAATTATTGGATGGTTGTATTTCTCTGATTCGTGATTAATTTTGCTTGCTACATTTCGTATGGTTATGATACTTGTACTGACAAATACGAAGTGCTAACCCCTTAAATGGGGGAAATGCATTTCATGCATTTCAGGTCTGCTCAGTTCGGGAGAGAAGTTACAGGATCGGCATGGAAGATGATGGTCTGCGATACTATTCAAGAGTTGAGGAGTTTAGTTTTATGTCATATTAATGAATTATTTTTCAGACTTCTACTGTATTGTGTTTAGACCCCTGCGTGGGTATGTGGTAGAAGAAATTTATTTTGGTTTGAATTAGTTATGTAACCTTATCGGTATGAGTAGTTATATAGTTGACTCCGGCCAGTCAATCAATTGGTCGTTTTGTAGTATTTAGCCCAGTAGATCCTTGTGAGAAGGTCTACGACATGTGCTATTCCCGGATGATTTCTGGGGGTCTTACATCAGCATCTTTATCTTGGATTGCCTCCTTGTAAGTCTACGTATCTGATTCATCTTCGACTGGGACTGATTCCAGAGACTTTCCCATGCCTATGAATCATGCCAGTTGATGAACAACCCCCCCACTATGACGAGGCAAGTCCTGAGTTGGTGCAGAAGTCTCAAAATCTATACTTGGTGCAGTGTTAGTTGGTGCATGCATGATTAGTATAGACGGAGTATCGCCCCTTAACTCTTCCAGAAATATTTCGCTCATGGGATTGTGACTAATCACATAATCCTCTTCCAGGATCGGGCATTGGTGCTAATAAGGAGCTTTTGATCATGGGGACTATAGAACCAAATCCACCCTTCGTTCCCTTAGGGTATCCTACAAACACTCGTACCTCTATACGACATGCCAACTTATCAGCATCCTTATTCAGCGCATGTGCTGGAGTACCCCAAATCCAAATGTGTCCTAGAATGGGATTCCACTCACTTCACAATTCCATCAGTATTTTTGGAACTGATTCCGAATGCACCAGGTTTAGTATGTATGCCGTTGTTTCCAAGGCATACCTCCATAACAAACTCGGTAAATATGAGTAACTCATCATTGATCTAACCATTTCTAAAAGAGTTCTGTTCCTTCTCCCAGCAACACCATTTTTTGTGGAGTTCCCAATGCAGTGAGCTGGGACGTAATCCCCTTATTCTGTTCCTCTACTAAGGTATTCACCACCACGATCAAATTTTAGTGACTTGATACTCCTCCCATGATGATTCTCCATTTCAGCCTTGAAATCTCTGAACTTGTCAAATACTTCAGACTTATGTCATATCAAATAGATGTAGCCATGTCTCGAATAATCATCTCTAAACATGATGAAGTATCCGAAACCACCCCTAGACTGGATGTTCATTGGACCGCATACAGTAGTATAACCAATTCCAATACGTTCTGAGCATGGTTTCCCTTGGTTTTAAAAACCATTTTGGTCATTTACCTTCCCGACCCGATTCACAAATTGGAAATGACTCAACTTGGAGGTCATCCAGTGGGCCATCATCTACCAATCGATGAATCCTTCTAATGTTTACAGGATCCAGCCGTAAACGCCACAAATATGTTTAGTTTATGCTTGAAGGTTCTTTTCACCTTTTATGTTTATACAGAGGGTTAAGCGATTTATTTTTATATATAAGAGTTTGTGTAGTATTAATGACATATAGTTCATCAGTATAGATACATTTGAAAATGTATTCACCATTTTTCTAATAATTGTTGGGTTTTACGTGTATCTAATACAATAAATTTGAGCAAAAACACAGCGGGAATAATTATCGAAAAATCCAGATGAGGATCTTTATGCAATAATTCTACATCCGGACCAGAAGCTGATGAAAATCACCTTTCTCTTTCGGTGATCCACATACAAACAATTTGAGACAAATCCCCATCTTGATTATTCATTGCCCTCTACATGAATTCAGCTAATCCTGATTGCTAACCTTTATGATCACCATGTTTCAGATGACGTTAGATTACGTCAAGGCATAGCAATTATCATGTTTGGACTCTATGATAATTTTAGATTCAAGGAATTATTGACATATTGTTATATTGAGATTCACTTATGATATTTCAATGTAGTGACCTCAATGTGGGTTTGTCCAGTACTGTGTTCTCCAACCAACACCCATAAGTTTAATCCGAATCATGCGCACAATCGTACGATGATTATCATTCAAATTTATACTAGTATATTAATCACTTGAGTCTCCACTCTACATGATTGGACCAGGGACATATGAATAATCTCATTATTCGTGAATAACTATTATTCTATTATTATAATATTAAAATATACACACATTATAATAATCAATGAGAAATAGATGATATCAAATAACTTTGTTTAAATGTGACAAATCAAATCTAGGTATATCAAATGTCCTAGGGCACTATTCCCAATAATCTCCCACTTGCACTAGGACCATTTATTCATGACTTTTAGTCCCATCGATCTAGCATGCTCTTCCTGATTTCCTTATGAGAGAGGCTTGGTAAGTGGATCAGCAATATTCTCTTGTATTGATACTTTGCATATACTGAGTATGTGTTTGGATCTCTAATCGGACCTTGACTCTTTAGCTTGTACAATAGCACCATTATTGTCGCAGTAAAGACTTACAAGACCTAAAAGATCCACATATTCTCCTCGGCTGCATCCGATGCTGCCTGGTACTCATATTGAGTTATAGAATCTATGAGCGTGCTTTACTTGGAACATTTCCAACCACAGCACCTCCATTTTAAACAAAAACACAAAACCATCTGCGATCTTAAATCGTCTCTATCGTTTCAAAACTTACATCAGCGTAACCATTTACAGCCAGCTTGTATCTCACACCTCCATAAATTAGGAACGCATCCTTAGTTCTTCTTAAGTACTTTAGTATGGCTTTCACTACTGTCCATTGACTTTCACCTTGATTTGATTGATATCGACTTGTCATGCTATGGGCAAATGATACATCTGGTTGAGTATAAATCATGGCATACATGATCGATGCAATGGTCGGAGCATATGGAATCTTACTCATACGGGCTCACTCATCAAGAGTCTAAGGACTTTGAGTCATACTCAGATGAATGCCATGCGACATTGGCAGAAGTCCTCTCTTGGAGTCCTATATATTGAACCTCTTCAATATCTTGTTAATGTAGGTACTCTGACTCAGACCAATCATTCTATTTGATCTATCTCTATAGATTTTTATCCGAAGAATATAAGAAGCTTCTCCTAAGTCTTTCATGGAGAAATAATTTCCCAACCAAGTCTTGATTGTCTGCAAGGTGGGCATGTTATTTCCAATGAGTAATATTTCATCTACATATAAGACTAGGAAGACAACTATGCTCTCACTAACCTTCTTGTACACACATGGTTTATCTTCATTTTGAATAAATCCAAACTCTTTTATAGTTTCATCAAAACGAAGATTCAAGTTGTCCACGTCTTTTTTCTTTATGAAGACACATTTGCACCCCATGGTTTTTACACCCTCAGGTGGATCTATCAAGTTCCAAAATCTGCTTTACTGTGTAAAATCATAATGAATTTTAGAACCCTCAATATGACATATCATCTTGATCTTATCTAGTATAAAATATTTATGTTGTTATAGTATTCACTATGCTCATGTTTGTAAAGGTTTGCAAGTGGAATTGAGTGCTAAGTTAGCCATTTACAAGGGGGACTTCAATGACTAGGTCATCAAAATCAACGAGTGGTATACTGCTCAAGATGTAAATGTCGAACGACTTCTTCTAGTCAAATATGTTCCATAACAATTGGACCATATTAAGATGATATTCATGCTGACGTATATCACCTATAACATCTTAGTGTGGGAAATAAGAATCTTATATATCATTTGTATTGGATGTGTGAAAGAATATTCATGAGTCAACATGGTCCGGCTTGTATCGGTTTTGTAACTAAACTATGTATTGGGACATTGGTATGTTTAAGCTTTAATGATCTGTAGTTTGGACAATTTTATGATACATATACCACAATATTGTCATGGATATCATTTTTTTTAATAAAGAAGCTAGCTGGATCAAAGCCACTGAAGTACAATGGTGGATGTGTGGAAGGTTCATGACCATTGATGACATTTATGTCATCCGCCTCTTGCTTTCATAAGAATGTGTGACGCTAAAGTCCCATTGATAATCCTTCTTAGGCAAGTTCATTGCTTAAAGCCTATTCTTTGGCACGATTATAGGAGACACACCTATGCTAGAGAGAAGAATGTAGAGACTCTCATAAGTATGGTGCTGAGTCCTCCCATTCATCGAGTCTTTATAAATATAGTATCATAAGTGTTGGACTGGGTGGCTTATGATGCTACGCTGGTGTTCACAAAGGGCGGTACTCAAGTCATAACATTTCTATATTATGTGGTTCCTTTGACAATGATTATAAGTTTACGAAACCTGAATATTTGGTTGTCCAACTTGCGGACCAGTCATTGTAAATGCCTATTCACCTACTTTTAGATCAACTCTTAATGTGAAAATTTAATCAATACTTTCTAACATTCAAGGCAACCTTCTCACAAATTTTGGTGTCATTTATAGACTCATAAGGAGGTGAATAATTCAAATGAAGCCTTCACAGACCACCAACTATTTCAACAGCCAATTTAATGTCCTTTTGACTGGCTTCCGACCATAAGGTCGATGGTTTTGGAATCTTAACACCCGTTTATACTTGCTTAAGATACTTTGTCGTGTTTGGGGCTTGGTAAGGGAGCGAAATATTCAAGAAATTACTGAAGGTCCTATAATACAACTGGCCTATCACTGGTTCAATCGATGCTTTATGTCCTGTCCCGGTGGTGCATGGTGGCAATTTTGTTGGATTCTTGAGACTAGTAACTACGGTTATGTAGCATAGATAAACATGTTATATTCACCTATACCTATCATCATTCAAATGTTTAGTTACAAGTATAATACAGTTCATCGTCTCTGTCGTTGTATGCTTAATACATGGTGGTTAGAGTAACATCCGCATTTTTCTTTTCCAAGTATTCTAATTTTTGGCATATTATTCGTTTTTAGCAACTCGCTTGTAACCGTTTCGACATTTTGAATCTATTTTATTCTTGGAGTTTCTCCATTTGAATGAGTTTCGGAGATGTTTTGATATTATTTCGTCTTATGTCATATATTGTTGCATGGGCGTTCGATTCTCGTAGAACCCGTTCGATTTTATAATTTCTTTGGTTGCACGAGTTCGTATGGTTGAGTTGTTCGTGATGTGAGTTCCGGTTTATGGATCCGACATCATATCGTGATTTTTGGATGTTTGGGCCGTTTTGTAATTTCCTATAAGTTTAGGGAATTTTACTTTCCTTGTCGTTTCTCGGATTCCTCGGTAGTCGGAATTGTATTTTCCTTCAGCGCTTAGCTTCGTTGTCATGATTATTTCGTGTTTACACTTCTGGAATCTGTCCTTGTGTTCCGTCTCGTTTTCGGACCGCCTGATGCAGCTAACTTCATTCAGCAGTGTTGAACTGCTACATGCATAACGTGCGTTATGCATGCTTTCTTGCGTGCGCTATCGGCACCTTCATAACGTATGTTATAGATCATCGTTAACGTACGTTATGGCCTCAGCAGATTGGACATATTGTTATGTCCGAACCATTACGTACGTTAACTCCTTATGTTACGTACGTAAAGCCCATGGTAGCGTACGCTAAACTATCCGGTGTAGCGTACGCTATCGAACCCAGTGTTGTTGTATGGTGACTCTACCCAGTTTTTACTAGACCCTTACGTACATAAACGCGTTGATGTTATTTACGTAAGCCTCTTGTAGCGTACGCTAGCCGTCTGTTGTAGCGCACGCTAGCGACCTCAGCATTTTGGGGCAGACTGTTCTGCCCAGCCATTACGTACGCTAATACTTGAGTGTTAACGTAAGTAATGAGCATTACGTACGTTAACTAGCTTATGTAACATACGTAACGGAAGCCCAAGCTTTATAAACCGGGGGTTGACCTTCATTTCGGCATTTCCTTCATTTTTCTCCTCCAACCGAGAGCTGCGATCCAAGTGAGGTTTTGAGTGATTCTTCAAGTTTTGCCCATGGAAATCCTTGGGGAATCAAGTATTGTGTTCCTAGTGTAGTTCATCCTCATCGTAACCGTCTTCCTCCATCCGAATCAAGGTAAATCTTCTAAGAACCCTACTTTTGGGTAAATTGGGGGTTTTCGATTTTATTGTTCGATTTGTTCTGTATTGTTGATCAATTCATGATGAATATGATTAATCTTATTGGTTTCTTGGTTTTCCTATGGATTCATGGTATATTTCGTGGTATTTTCGTAATCGAGAGGGTTTGGTTGTGGTCTGCCCTCGTTGTTGTTCTTATACTAATATACATGAATCGTAGGTGGCTTTTCGGGTGTATTCCTTTTCGGTATTCAATTGGAAATTGTTGTGATCGTATTCTTCGAATCGTTAGGTTCGGTTCCGTTGGTTCCTAGCGTTCGTCGGTAATTTTTCTTTCCGTTCGTTGCATCGTCAATTATTCAAAGCAAGTATTTTTGGGAACCTTTATGCTTAACATGAAATGGTGATGTATATTGTGTGAGCTTTGCTCACCTCGGGAGGGTCCAATGGGGCCTCGAGGGAATCCAATGGTATACCCTGGATCCACGAGTTTGTTTCGCTAGCCAGCTTGGGAGGGTCCTTAGAGGCCTCGACCGGGATCAATGGTATAGCCCTGTTCCCAAGGCGATGCGCGTGGGTGATTTGTTTTATGATTTGTCCAGTTCGGGAGGGTCCTTAGAGGCCTCGATCGGGATCAATGGTATAGCCGTGTTCCCAAGGCAAATTGACTGACTATTTGTTTCCGGAAAAGACATGTCTATTTTTGGTTTCGAAATGATTTGGTGCATTATACTATGAAATGTGTAAGCGAATGGTTTGCCTTGATTACTTGTACTAGCGTAATTGCTAACCCCTTTGGGGACCCGTTTTGGGGAAATTCTTATTATGGATTACAGGTTATGTTCAGCCGGACGAGCGGGCGCTGGGACAGTATGAGGATGCCGGCCAGGGTCGTTGACATGTGCATTTGAGTTTATTTTATTTACATTGTTCTTTTCGATATGGTTGTTGTCTGCTTTATAAACTTATAGATTGTATTCGCGAGGACTTAGGCTTTTCCGTTCAGTTTGTGATTTGTATTCGTTGAAGTTATTTATGTTTGTGGGTATTGATTATTCCGCCGGTTGTACCGGGTGTGTTATGTGATTTTCATCTGGGTGATGTGTGTTTTTACTGTGGTGATTCGAGCTTAGCCTGGTGGGTCCCATGTAAGGTCCACGACATTGTAATATACCTTGAGTATTTCGGGGTGTTACAGAAAATGGTATCAGAGCACTGGGTTTATGGATACCTAGGCTTGTCGGTTATTTGGGTCTAGTTGTGTTTTGTTTTGCACATTGTCACACCACTGCCAGCCTCTCGATACTTCCAGTTCTCATTATTTTTCCTTACTCGATTCTTTGTTTTCTCGTACCGTATTTCTGTTTCTTGAACTGTGATTGTTTTCCTCTCTTACTTATCATTGGGTTGCTTTTTGCCACCTTTTAACACCAGTATGGATGCTGGAAGAGGCCACGGTCGTGGTCATGGTCGTGGCCGTGAACGCGGCCGGGGACGTGGGGGCAGCCGGTGGGGCGGCCACATCGCATTCTTTGGGAGCCGGCATCACCAGTGACCGTCATAGCCATGCTTCTTCTTAAGATGGCGCCGACCTTGGTGTTGCGGCTGTTATGCAACAAATGGTGAACCAAATGGCGGCGATAGCTCAGCCGGTTCAGAACCCAAATCCGGCCCACGCTAATCTGGCTGGGGCAAACCGTTGGCTTCAGGATGTCATCAAGATGCATCCTCCTCAGTTTTCGGGAACTTCAGATCCGATCATCTGGGAGGGATAGATCAAGGAGATATCTAAAGTCTTTGTTTCCACCAACTGTCCCGAGGACCGTGAGGTCCCTATTGCCCTGTACTTTCTCACTGGGGATGCTACTGACTGGTGGGAGGCTGTTGAGACCAAGGACCACGTTGCTTCATGGGTAGAATTCAAGGACCTAATGGAGACCGAATATTGCCCGTAGCCGGTTAGACAGGCTCGAGTTCATGCCTTTAATGATGCTCAACCTCGGGATATTCCTGTTTCTCAAGCTATTGCCGATTTCAACAAGGAGTTGCGCGACGTGAAGACCTAATTTGTCGAGGAGAGCGACAAAATATTTCACTTTTCCAGATGGATGAAATTGTCAATTCGGGACTATATGTTTGGGCTCGTCTGCACCACTATGAAGGATTATCAGAGTACGGCTTTTACGTATGATATGTCGGTGACGGCCAGTGAAGGGGCCCATGAGAGCAAGAAGCAGAAGTCTGTCGGAAATTTTTCTGGTCACAAGGGCGGAGGCCAGCTGTGTTTTGATGATTAAGTTGCTAAACAAAGCAAAACAACATCGAGGCAAAGCAAAACATCGAAGCAGACGAAGATGCAAAAAGCTGGACAAAATACAAAGCTAGCGCACGCTAGATATATAAGTTAGTGCACGCTAAGGGGTCCCAGCTGCAGATCAGACGAGTTCGAAGTAACCTGAAGTGAAGTCACTTGATGAGGATAGTGCACGCTACCCACTGTAATATAACGCACGCTATCGAGCCAATATTACCGTTGTGAAGAGAATTCAAACACAGAATGACGTATGTAGTGAAGTAAGCTTAGCGCACGCAAGAGGTGATATTTAGCGCACGCTAAATATCAAAGTTTCAATCAAGTCAATCAATCCGTTGGGGAGAATCTGCTGCAAGTCAAAAAGTATAAACGGATATATGACGCATGCAAAGATGCATGATTAGCGCACGCTACAAGAAAGTGTTAGCGCACGCTAACTGTGAAGGACAAAAGCCACTGGACTAAAACTGGAAGATGCTAACGTACGTAACATGCATTACACAACATATGTTAAGGCAAATATACGCGATAGCGCACACTAAGGCAGTCAGCCTAGCGCACGCTAATATCAACTGGGAGTAACGGCTAGTTTGTGGAAGAAGGCTATAAATACCAAATGAGTTGGTATCATTCCACACAACAACATTGAGCAATTCATATACACTTGAGATCTCATTGTAAACATTATAGTTGTTGTTCTTGAGCTTAAATTAGAGTGATTGAGTGTTATATACATAATCATACACGAGTGAGAAAAAGAAAAGATACAATTGGATTCGGTGTTATTAGGATCAAGGATCCGGCATTGTTAGTATCGCAATCGCTATCTTAGTAAGGTTTATTTGGTACCAATAGAAAGCTAGAGTGGTTGATTCCTTGTCCAATAGAAAAGGAAAACGGTTTAACTCAGACCGATAGAAGACGAGCTTGTAACGGTAATCCCTCGACCGATAGAAGAGAGGTGCAGAGGTTTTGATCTTTATCCTATTGAAAAAGATACATCGAGAGAGGACGTAGGCACATTTGGCCGAACCTCTATAAATCTGTGCGTCATTTAATTTCCGCATTTAATTTACGCTTCCGCACAAATGGCGCAAATTCCGAACTTGCCCCAGCAATTGGTATCGGAGCGGTACTCCTATAAGCGGCTTTACATCCGAGGAGAAAAGATCCAATGGTTCTCCAATTTGCTCCAGTCGAAGGTCTTGCGCTAAACCGACCTCCATTATTTGATGGATCGAACTTCATGACTTGGAAGAAAAAGATGTCGACATTCATTCGAGCTTACGACATCGAGCTTTGGAAGGTGATTTTTCTTGGTCCGAAAATTCCGACGAATTCCAACGGTACGCTTAAAACTTTCGAAGAATATGACGATTCTGATTGGAAAAATGACCACTACAATTGTAAGGCAACTCAACTTCTTTATTGTGCCTTAAATCCGGAAGAACACAACCGGATATCATCGTGTGATAGTGCCAAAGAAATTTGAAAAATGCTTGAGGTAACACACGAAGGTACGTCTCAAGTCAAAGGAGACGAAAATAAACATGCTCCTTCACGAATACGAATTATTTCAAATGAAGGACGATGAATCCATCACCATAATGCTTGACCGCTTTTCGGTCATCAGTAATGGATTAGCATATTTCGGGAAACCACTTTCAAGTAGTGAGAAAGTAAAGAAAATTCTCCAATCACTACCTCGAGAATGGGACGGTACGGTGACGGCTATAATGGAATCAAAAGATTTAAATACTCTTGATTTTAGTGCTCTCGTTGGTTCTCTTATCAACTACGAGATTGTTCTAAAATCTCGGAATGCCAAACCAAAACCGAAGGAAATATCAATAGCCATGAAGGCTAAGATATCGAGAAAGAAAGAAGAAATCCCGGTAGACGAAAGCGACGAAGAATCGGCATATTATGCCAAAAATATTAATAGGTTTCAACACTTATTAAACCGGAGGAAGAAGGACATCCAAGCGGGCGAATCTAAGAAATTCGACAACACCTGTCGATTATGTGGTAAACCAGGCCACTTTGCTAAGAATTGTCGGGTAAAACAAAAAGAGGTTTTAATTGCAACATGGAGTGACGAAGATATCGAGGATGAAGATTTCATGAATCAAAATAATCTCGCACTCATGGCCCGGAGTTCATTCGACGATAGTGACGTCGAAAGCCAAGTAAGTAATTCTTGCGATGAACTTTTTGAAGCATTCGAGTTATTACATACCGATTATCAAAATACTTTAAATGAGATTAAATCCCTCAAATCTAAATATAAATCTTTGGAAAATGAAAATCCCAAAATTCTTGAGAAGGGAAAATTTGTTGGAATCGATCATTCAAAATGCGATGAAAATGAGAATATTTTAAAGAATGATCTTGTTAAAGTTCAAACCGAGCTCAAAAATTTAATGAAGAAATTTCTCTCGAAAACGAGAAATTTGAAAACATGCTCTCGGTTCAAAAATACATGTTAAATAAATAGGGCTTAGGATTCAAACCACGTTTTAAAAATGAATCCGTAAATTTCAAAATACCCCGGTGTAAAAAATGTTTGAAAATTGGGCACGATATTTCAAACTGTAAGAGCCCAAGACGGACGATTAAAGTTAAGAAAATTTGGGTTCCTAAAGGAACAATCTTTTCAAATATCGTCTACGTCTCGAAAGAAAAACCGACTTTCGGTTGGATCCCCAAAAATTAATTTTTGATATTTTACAAAGGGTGAGATAATATTTTTAGGGGGAGTATTATTTTTTAAAAATGGGTATAACTCCATCCTACTATTGCATGTTTTATTCATGCATATTATTTATATTCAAATTGGTATCCTCTATATTTTCTTTTTACACTTTGTTGTGTCACGATTTATTCATCCCGACAGGCGATCGACTATAAGGCCGAGCGACCAAGTCAACTCCAGTCAAACCCTGACTAGCTCGCCAAGTCGAAGATATCAAACCACCATCAGGTACCTGGCGATCGACTCCCAGGGCGATCGCCCTTTGGCAGCTGGCGATCTGCTCCACTAACCGGCTAAGGGCAATCGACCTGCGCCCCGAGCAGAGATGATCGCCCGTCTAAGTCATCGAGGACTGGATCTCAGAAAAGCACCCACGTGCAGATCCATAAAAGGCGCTGACAAGATCTTTTGCTAACTGACAAGATCTTTGACCAGAGCCTGTCACCTACCCCACCTACCGGCATGTGCGCCGAAAGTTGTCAGTAGGGCCGCATGTGACTAACTCAGGACGCGTGTAAGCTCTTCATTGGACCGAGTAGTTGACTCCCAACAACTCCTGCAGGCTGTGAAGGGACAGGCCCATGTGCTAAAAGACGATCGCCCGATTATTATATTGCAGTAAAGGCGATCGCCCGGCGTATCCAAGCCCTATAAATAGAGAACCTCCTCCTACCGGAAAAAGGTTCTCGGTTCCCGCCTCGCCTCGCCCGCCTCGGTTCTCGCCTCAATTCATTCGAACCAACAGCTCGGAATTCACTCTACAGTTCCGAGTTCACTGAATATACAGTTCCGAATTCATTCTGACTTACGCTTAGAGCTCATTCTCTCACATTCCGATACATCCACGGAAATACTGAAGAACACACACACATCATCAAGCTACCGGCTATCTCACCGGAATCCGTCTCAGGACTTCTCTCTCCAAATCTCTCGTCCAGAAGACGATCGCGAAAGCAAGTCTCCACTAGATAGATTCCAAGGGATTCACAAGCCCAGAAGCCCAAACATCCAGCTATATACTCGCCGTGAGAGGCGGTCGATCTCTCACCGCCGCGACCGTACATCACCTTTGTTACAAGAACTCACAGAGCATCAAATCTGGCTCTTCCGGCAATCTACACGCTCACTAGCTAAGATAACAAGAAACTTTACACTCATTGTAATTGTATTCTTACATTAGTACTTGTATCCCCGAATATCGGTATTAATAATATCTCGCGAGAGCATTCAAGCCCGGGACTAACAACCCCGGCAAATCTTGTGTTATTTATCTTTCTCACGGAAGTGCTCTTGCATTTGTTTGCTATCCCATCCATTCCAGCAATATCTATCTCCGGATAATATTTTGGGTAGCAACAATTGGCGCTAGAGGAAGGGGATCTAAACCTTCATTTTTATTCCTACCGTCTCGAAGAACACTCACTGTTCTCCGGACATATACTTGAAGAAACACTCACTGTTCTTCAATAGAAAAACCTTCAGAAAATGACATCAGCAACAACCTCCAAGAGGGCCACCGAGATCTCACGGAAATCTTATTCCGGCGAGGACCGAATCACGGCCCACGGCGGAGGGCGAGCGTGGCGACGCTAGGCTCACTCCCGCCCCGAGGGACAGCTTCTAGCCTCTCACTCGACCGGCCCAGACATCGAATGATTGAGGAGGCTATAGCCATCCTCGTGAACGGCAGAGGGCCCGCGATACGCCTACCATCACCCCGTCGGCTAACCGCCGGCAAGCAAAAGAAAGCTCAAGGGGATCTATGTTGAGAAATCAGAAAGTCCCGAGCCGCAGGGAAGGCTCTCGTAAGGCGGGACGATTCCGTCTTCACCGCCTAGAAGCGATCCTCATGGCAACCTGGCACTCAGCCCCAAATGGGAGACATCGGTATCTGAATCCTTTACCAGAGTTCGGCATATCCGACCCCCAAGAGACAGATCGGTCGGCGACCCCCTGCTCGCCCAAGGAAGGAACCCACTGGCGGGGAACTCGTCATTCACCCCGGCTGGGGATCGCACACGATCGCCTCGGTGCACGCTCCGAGAGCCATTCGCGAGCAAAGCCGGACGGCGATGGCCGCCATGCAACGCCAAATGACGAGGTGAAGGCGCTCCTGGAAAATGGGGCAGCGCCAGAGACCAATCGTTGGATCAAGCGAGCCACTCGCGACTCGCATCGAGCTCGCCCCACCCAACCAACGATTAATCCCCCACAAACACCTCTATATGGGGGGAGAACGGATCCGGGAACCCACTTAAGTAGGTTCCGGATCTACATGACTGGATGCGGAGCTTCAGACGCGACGAAATGTCGTATGTTCCCGTTAACTCTGGACGATCTCGCCCACAGATGGTACACCTCGCTACCATCTCGCTCAATCAATTGCTTTGAGAAGCGGGCGAACGACTTCACGCCGTACTTCGCCGCCAAAGTCGCCGCCCGGAAGGCCCCCACCGCATGATGAAAATCGGGCAGGGAAGGAAATCGGATGAGGATTATATCGACCGGTGGGACGAGATAGTCCTCACCGGTGAACCCGCTGCCGACGAGATCGCTCACCACGCAGATCTGAACGGATTCCACGGACGTTCGCCCATGTTCGAGCACCTCACAAAGGATTTCCCACCTATCTGACGTTCCGCGTCAGAGCCGCCGATTTTCTGGCCAGGCAGAAGATGCTCTCACTCCGTTTGGACGAGGGACAGCCCGAAGAAGGAAAAGCACCTTCCCATGTCCAGAAGAAGGCGGTCGCCAAGCCTAGAAAGGCGGTCGCCAAGCCGCCCGGCGAATTCAAAGCCTTCGAGGATGTGGAGGTCCACCTTCTTCACAACCTCAACTTATCTCCGGCACACATCTTCAACGCGATCAAGGGTCGCGAGTGGCTTTCCAAGCCAAAACCAATAAGAGACCACGGTCACCTAGACCGTAGCAAATTCTGTGCCTATCATAAGAGTCCCGCCACAACACTAGCTGCCGCGACCTCCTCGCATACCTATGGCGATCGCTTGAAGAAGGCAAGCCGACAATCTAATCACCAAGCCGAGCCAAGGACCGAAGGACCGAGGGCGCGAACGCCGACAACGCGAAAGAACTCCCCCAATCCGGTCGCCAGATCGAGCATGAGCCGGAATACTGATGAATCGGTCCCGCCGATCAACCTCAGCGGTCGGATAAACATGCTTCAAGCCGGGGTGGAAACCTCGGAGGTCTTTCCCGGTTTCCACCATGTCGAACAGAAGCGAAAGGCCGAGTTGAGGGCATTCGCCGAGTCCATGTTGTAGTTCCTCCTGAGCCGACCATCTCTAGAGACGCGCTCATCACCTTTTCCAACAAGGACAGGAAGGAGTGCAATGTCCCAAAGAGGATGCACTAGTGATCTCCGCATGCATCCTTGGGAAGACGGTCGATCGCGTGTTGGTCGACAATGGGAGTTTTTGCAACATCATATTCAAAACCGCCCTAGACCAACTCGGCAACCTAATCAAATTCATCAAGCCTTTCGACACCGTGCTTCAAGGGTTCGGCGACAACACCGTCCAAGCCTATGGGAGGATCAAGCTCTCTGTTGAGCTAGTATGCTTTTATGATCCCAAGGTTAGGATTACTAGGAACCTAAGCTTTGTAATCATAGATAGGCCCGGATCTATAATGGGTTCCTAGGTCGCCCTTTGGAAACCTTTGAGGCGGTCGCCTCATCTTTCTTTATCTTGTATCAAATTCCCACCGCCGATGGGACGGTCGGCATCAGTAAGGGAGATCAACTAATGTCAAAGAGATGTTTGAGTTACTCCTGTGTTGCTACTTATTTCGCTATTTCCCATGCTATATGTAACATTGAAGCGACCAACGATCAACCCATGGAGATCGACGGGCCTAACACTTCGTACCAACCGGACTCAGAGGACGCCATCTCTCATCGATCGACGGACGACATCGAGCCAAGGATCGGTTTGAGCCAAGTCTCGACATCGATCCAAGGACCAAGTCCGAGATCGTACCAACGAGAGGCGCCTCGCCGAAGAGTTGGAAAACATTACGATGGATCCGATCATCCGAGCGGGAAGTACAGATCGGCGCAAGCATCGACCGCGAATTAAAGGGAGATCGATCAACTTGCTACGTAAGAACATCGGTGTCTTTGCCTGGTCGCATCAAGATATGGTTGGCATAAGTCCCGAACACGCCTGCCACTATCTGAAGATCGACCGGGCGATGAAGCCTGTTCACCAGAAACGTAGGAAGTTCGGTCCCGAGAAATACGCGGCGCTCGACATAGAAGTCCAGAAGTTACTCAACAACAAATTGATCGGAGTAGCAACAGACGAACCACAGTGGGTCGCCAACGCGGTTATCGTCAAAAAGCCAACTGGCTCCTGGAGATTATGCATAGACTTCACTGACCTCAACGCGGCGTGTCCAAAAGATCACTTCCCAATGCCTCATATCGATCACCTGGTCGACAGCACGGCAGGTTGCGAAATGATGTCGTTTATGGATGCCTTCGCCGGATATCATCAAATCCCAATGGCAGAGGAAGACATAAAACACACATCCTTCCACACATAAAAAGACATATACTTTTGGGTCAGAATGCCGTTCGGCTTGAAAAACGCAGGGGCAACCTACCAGCGATTAGTCAACAGGATGTTCGCCGATCAGATCGGCAAGACCATGGAGGTCTACATCGACGATATCGTAGTCAAAAGCCTCAAGAAGGAAGATCACCTCAGCGATCTCGCCGAGACGTTCGCCATCCTTGAGAAGTTTAACATGAAGCTGAACCCCAAGAAATGCAACTTCGGGGTGGGCTCCGGGAAGTTCCTGGGGCACATAGTGAGCCAAAGGGGATCGAGGCGAACCCTACCAAGATACAAAGCGGTCCTTGACATGCAGAACCACGAAACATCAAACAGTGCAACGCCTCACAGTTGTCTAGCCGCCTCAACCGTTTCATTTCACGGCTCGGCGATAAAGCAAGCCTTTCTTCGCGACCATCAAGAACAAGAAGTTCGCATGGACGAAAGAAAGCCGTAGCATTCGCCAAAATAAAGGAATATCTATCTAACCCCGAGATCTCGGCGAAGCCGATCCCGTGAAAAATTATTCCTTTACTTGGCGGCCTCGGAGGTCGCATGAGTGCCGTTCGTGCGAGCAGAGGGGCAGTCCACTTGCCAATCTACTATGTTAGCCGATGCTCCACGACCGAGACACGCTATACACCATTGGAGAAGATCGCCTATGCCCTTGTCATGAGTGTACGTAAGCCGAGGGCTTATTTCTTCGATCACCAAGTGGAAGTCCTAACAACTCTACCTCTAAGACAAGTCCCGCACCGACCGGACACCAACGGGCGACTCCTCAAGTGGTCGCCGGAGATCGCCCAATACGGTATCACTTACGCACCTCGCACGGCGATCAAAGGCCAAGCTCGCGGACTTCGTGGTGGAATTAACGTTCCCTCACACCGACTCGGGTCGGTAAACCCGCCTGAAATTATACGTGGATGGCTCAAATACCAATGCGAGAGCAAAGGTGGATTGTCCTCATCAGCCCCGACGGTCGAGTTTCACAAATGCTTTGTGCGTTTCGGCTTTCGTGCGACCAACAATGAAGCCGAATACGAAGCTCGTAGGCGGGCTTGATCTAGCCCTCGCCCTAGACGTTCGTCGCCTCCATATCTTCATGGACTCCCTTCTGGTCGTAAACCAAGTCAAGGGAGAATATGAGGCACGCGGGGAACAAATGGTCAAATACCAAGAGCTGGTCGCCGAAATGTGCACAAAATTTGAAGAAGTACTAATCGAACAAGTCCCGAGAGATCATAACTCCCATGCCGATGCTCTTTCCAAATTAGCATCATCAGATGGGGCAGCCGACTTCTCCAATATCCAAATCACAAAATCAGCAAGGCCGGCGATCGACAGGAATTTGGTTACCACGGTCGCCATCGCCGAAGAGAATTGGATGACTCCGTTCATCAAATACTTAAAGGACGGAACGGTCCCTGACGACCGTGTTAAAGCTCGCCAACTCCGGCCTTGCGACCGTGTATACCCTATCGACGATCGGCTTTACAAGCGAGCCTTCACCTTCCTCCTCAAGTGTATTACACCGGAGGAAGGTCGGCTGGTTTTGGCTGAGATTCATGACGGGGTTTGCGGAAACCACGCGGGCGGGCGAGCCCTCATCCATAAAACAACCAGACAAGGGTTTTTCTGGCCATCACTTCGGAAAGATGCGATCGCTTATGCCAGATCTTGTCATAGATGTCAGATAATGGGCCCCAACATTAAGCTATCACCCGAATGCTCACCTCCATGTATAGCCCTTGGCCATTTGCGCAATGGGGCATCGACCTTATAGGTCCCTTGCCGACGGCTCCAGGGGGCTGTAAGTTCGCCATCGTTGGGGTCGACTATTTCACCAAATGGGATGAGGCCGAACCGCTCAACAAGATCGGCCAAGAGCAGGTGATCAAGTTTATATGGAAAAACATAATTTGCCGATTCGGTTTGCCCTGTGCCATCATCTCCGACAACGGGAAACAGATTCGACGGCTTAGAAGTCATGCGGTGCAGTGAAAAGTGGGGAGTCAAAAGGTTATTCTCGGCGCCTATCACCCTCGAGACGACGGGCGGGTAGAGGCGGTGAATAAGATCCTCAAACACACGATCAAAGCACGACTCGAATCCGTGCAAGGAAGATAGGCGGCGAGCTCCCGGACGTTTTATGGTCCTGCGAACGACGCCCGCAATTCAACCGGCGAAACCCCTTTCGCCCTTACCTTCAGGCGAGCGGTGATTCCTTCGGAGATCGCCGTCCTCAGCCATCGAACCGAACAGCAGATGACGACCGACAACGATGTAGCCCGGCGAATCGATCTAGACATGCTTGAAGAAAGACGGCTGACCTCAGAAATGAAGAACACAATCCACAAAAGGAGAGCCGAGAAGTTCTTCAATTCAAAGGTCAGAGAAAGAAGATTTCAAGTGGGCGATCTCGTCCTCAAGAAGATCCAAACCCATACAGGCGTCTTTGGTCCGAACTGGGAAGGACCTTTCAGAGTATCCAGATGGCTAACTAAAGGAGCCTACGAACTGGAACATCCTGACGGTACTCCGGACCAGTACCCCTGGAACGCCGTGCATCTGAAAAAATACTATCAGTGATAAATTTGTATTCGATTTCAATGATGTACAAGGAATATAATGAGATTTTTTGTTATCCCATCTATTATGGCGATCGCCCCACCGGGCATCGCACATCACCGACGATCGCTGATCACGACGATCCCAGGTAAAATTAACGCAGCCATGGTCCTGGAGGTCGATGGAACCGACAGCTTCGCCCATGCAAGGTTCCTTTGGACTGAGATCGCCCGCCCTTCGTTTAAATACGAGGCCGGCGTAGCCGAAGGACCCTCCAAAATAATCAGTGGACACGATCGCACGTTCTCAAGGTACATCATCTAACATGGTGAACCCGAACAATGCAACGTTCCATTACCCCCGTCTCAACGTACACCGTCGAGGATCGCCATCTTCATGGCGGGCCGAGGTGGAAGCAGAGCTGACAAGCCGCGGACGTGGAGTCAAATAAGCCGACAACACTCCGCGCAAGGACTCCTCCAGACCGAGATCGCCCGCCTTTCGTTTTAACACAAGGCAGGCATAGCCTAACGGAGGACCCTCACAAAAAGTGAGTCGCAGGATACACAATATCCCTCGCACACGAAGACACGATTGGGGAGATCGGTCCATCGAACACCCCAACCACTCATGACTCTTCAGAATCGGCGAAATGAAGATAGCTCGCCAGACAGACTAGTCTTTGTTTCCTTACTTACAACAAGTGAACAAAAACAAGGGGGCAGGGATAGGTCGAGCTACTCTCAAATACGATCGAACAAAGAGAAACCACATCCGATCGGCTTCGCTCAAAAACATGCAGGGCGATCGAGGTCGTACGACGAAAATTACAAGTAAGAATCCAAATTCAAAACACATCAATGCTTTCAACACTCAGACAATCGGCCGAAAGCAAATATACACGTACTCGTAAAAATTGCACGCAAACAGTCAAAGGCGATCGCATATAATGCATTACGCAGAATGAGAAAAGGAGTATTTTATTCATAAACACAAGCTTCATACATTTCGAAGCCCGAAGGCCTTACAACAAAAAGTACAAGTTACGGAGGAAAAACAAAAATGCCTCTCAAGGCCCCGCCTGCTGGTCTTCGCCCTCGGGTTGCGGATCGGCTTGGGCACCCCCATCGGCCTCGGGATGAATGAGTTTGCCGGTATACCAACTCAAGTCGATCCCAAAGTCGACGAAGTCAAGGATCGGCAAGGAGAATTCTGGATGCAGAGGATGTTCAAGGACATAGGATTTGAAGTTCTCCATCAGGGGACCTATCTCGATCCTCGCCTTCTTAGCGGCTCGACGGCATCGGCAAAGGCCAACGATAAGCGAATTCGCCGACGAGCGCAACGTTGAGGTAGGGATCGTCTGGATCGCCTTCACCGCCCCTTCAAATCCACGGCCGTCTTCTCGACTTCCGCGCTTGGGCCGCCTTGGCAACATTCTCGCCCCGGCTGCTCCGGCTCTCTCTTCGCCGCCTCCGGCTCAACTGTGAGCCAATCCATCGCAGCCTTCAACCGGTCGCCTCCTCTGCGAAGCCTCGAGCTTCGGCGAGTTTCTTTCTCCTTAGCACAGATCGATCGGCATCCTCCTTGGAGCGGCTCGGCTCCTGCTTCAAACGATCCACGTCCAGGCTTAGCCCATTTGGCCGTCTCCTCATACTCTTTCTCCATAGACCGGATCCGGTTGGCATCCTCAATATTTACATTAAGGCGGTCTCAAGTTCACGATGGAGATGAGCGGTGGAGGGTCGCCCCTCAAAATCCCGGCGGCACAGGACGGCCATCGCCGCCGTCTGAAGAGCCGTGGCGGCGGTCGCCGCATGGCGTCTCGGATCGCCGACGAGCGACCGCATCAAGGTCGGTCGTCAAGCCTTGGGCAGAAGTGATAGCCTGGCGAACATAAGCGGGACTTCGAGAGAAGTTTGCGGAGCTTTGCTCGACAGAAGTCCCGGCACCATGGGGCGACATCCGGTCGGCGAGACGAACCTGCGGCGCAAACCAAGGAAATCAAGGAGTTAGCCCATACCATGCTCAAAATGCCTAGCTCGGAAAAGTTTGATCTTTTCTTACCTATTGACTTGATTCGGGATCGCACCGAAATAAGGCTTGCCCGGGAGGTTTCCACATCGGCGGTCGCCACTTTCTTCGCCGAGCTACCGGATGGCCGGGGCCGAGACCGGTGGTTTGAAGCACAGTCGCTCCATCATCGGGATGGCAGAGATAGGAGCGCGGCGGCGGAGGCTCTAGAATTGATACATCCGCCTCGAAATCGACGGACTCCTCCGCCTCCGCCTCTTGCGGCGTTGGGCTGTTCCTCATCGTGGACTTCGGTTCGCGATCGGCACCTCAGCGAGCCTCGTCACCGGGCGGGGCGAGACGTTGTCGCAGAACGCGACCATCCGCTTGCCCAAGTGAAGGCGACCGATGAGTCCCGGGTTCGACATGGCGATCTCTGCAATCGGTTCGGAAATGCGGGAAAATAAACCTCGACAAAGAGAAACATAAACAAGTTAGACAAAGCAAAAGCGACCACATGGAAAGCGATCGTCAAGAAAGGAAGCACCACTTAAGCTCATACCGGAACTTTCAGTGACGGGGTAGCAAAATAATCGATCTCCCAACCGATGAGCTTCGGTACCAAGAGAACGAACGTCGATAAAGGAATCAGGCAAAGCTCGGATCCGCTCCCAAACGATCAAGAAATCGAATGGAAGGTCGACGATCGCTGGAACAAGAGGTCCTGCAAAAAGAAAACGAAATTAGATCAGTCCAAGACAAGCTCAAACGAGGGGAGAGTTAAAATCCTTACTCGGATTCCTCTCCCGGAAAGTGGTGGGGATTTCCAACTCCTCATTCGGCCTGTCGCTCGATGCCGATCGCCATGCCCCGCCGACCCAAAACCATTTAGCCAGGTCGCCCCTGGTCTTACTCGGCACACCAAGGACCACTCTCCCGAGTCGGCCTTGAATATGATGACCGCCGATTGACCCCTTCTGCACGGCCAACTTAAACAAATAATTCATCTCCAACGCAGAAAGGAGGCGGAATAACCGATGACCGCCGACCAGGGTCAACGTGCAGATGATCTGCAACCAAGCATTTGGCGTCAGTTGAAGAGGCGCCAAATTCCAGGCGATCAGCAAGTAGGAGACGGCGAATGGCAATGGGAATCGCAGACCCGCCTCCATAATCATCTCGTTGACGGCAACCATGTGCTCAGGCGGTTGGTCGGCACGTTCGTTCTCCGAGGGCACGTGAAGGGAGACGTCAGAAGGAATGTGATATTTGGCCCTCCAACGGCTCAGGTCTTTCGTGGTCGCCGTACTCCGGATCTGTCCGAGAGTCCACGGAGACGGGACGGCGGCCCGAAAGACCGTCCGATTCACATGTTCGTAAGGGTGAGCGGCGGTGTAGGCTTTCAAATCGAATTCCGGACAGGGACCGGCAATCGCTTCCATCATCTGAGCGAAAGCCATGTAGGCGGGGCCAAATCTACTCTCTCGTTCCCAGGCCTCCCTCACCAAATCATCCTCCTCCGCCGGCGAGCCCCCCTGCTCCGCCGTCACCGCCGTCCTCGCCACTTCGGCTTCGTTGAAAAGCTCTTCAAGTTCCGCAGGTGCAATCCCCGCTCGAATAGCTTCGGCGGCCGTCTCCATATCCACTCCGACGGGAACATCCTCCCGTTCAGGCGACACGGCGGCGGCGGAAGAGCTTCCGGTCTCGAATGCTTTTGATCCTCCCGACATATTAGAAAGTAAAAAGAGGGAGAAGGTTAATTTGTTCTTACCGAGAAAAAAGTAGGAGATCGGCACAAAAAGCTCCAGAAATTTCTGCAGAATTTCGGCTATGAATACCAAGGACGCGTAAAAATGAAAGAAAAGAAGCCCTGCCCTTTTTATAGACGGAGACGAGGGCCTATATGCAAATAGGAGAAACCCCAAGGGCTGGATCGCAACCGTCACGTGGGGACGCATTAAAAAATGTCCTCGGATCCAGCGTCAGCGTTTTTTGAGCACGCCCGGTAAACAAGTCGACAAACCGTCGAGACTTCCCAACCATGGCGCGACGCGTGTCTTTGCCACTCTAAAAACCCGCCTCATTTTCCCGCTCCCGACGTAAAGAGGATCATCCATATTTGAATTGGACCAGGTGATCGTTTAAACATTGACGATCGGCTACGGTGCCACCTCACCCGTGTTTTCAACATCAAGGCGAGTGAGGGCAATTGTTGTGCGGCGATTCATACGCCTCGAGAGGCGATCGGCATCACGACCAGAGAAGCCAATCGTGGAAGGCATACTGGACGAACTCCTAGAGTTCGGCGCAATACGGCGATCGTCTTTTGGCACCTAGCGATCGTCTTTTGATATCGACGATCGTCTATAATGAGCGGACCGAGAGACGATCACCTCATGACCACGTATGGGTCCGACATCCGTCAAAGTCATCAAAGACCGAATCTTGAACGGTGGCCCACATGCGGATCTTCGGAGATACCGGCGAGATAAAGACCTTTGTCCTCATCCTGTCACCTACCTCACCTACCGACAAAGCCGCCGAAAGGTACAAAGTGGGTCCTCCTCACATGCCGCCGGGACGCGTGTTGGCCTCTCAGCTCACACAGTTGACTCCAGCGCGGCCCACGACTTTAAGGAAACGGCCCACGTGGCGAACGATCGGCCACATTATTATAATATAAAAACGGCGGTCGCCGGTGATCGCCTCGAGATCCCAACCACCTTGTCCCCTATAAATAGGGAACTCACCGCAAGACAAAGGGACGGTTTTTGACTACGATTCGGTCTGAAATACACACAAAAGAGAAAATCAAAGACTCTCTCAGTAACTGCCTACAGATTTATAGTGATATTCATACATATCCATCTTATCTCCTAAGCAAGAACTCACATATCTATCTATCTGGTTCTTCCGGCAATCTACGCGCTCTAAAGCCTAGATAACTAGAAATCTTTACACTCCTTGTATTAGTTTCTAACATTAATATTTGTACTCGACAGTATATTTATTAATAATATCTCGCGAGAGCATTCAAGCCCGGGATTAACAACCCCGGCAAATCTTGTGTTATTTAGTTTCCCACGGAAGTGTTCTCGCATTTGTTTGTTACTCGACCATTCCAGCAATATTACCTCCGGATAATATTTTGGGTAACAACAGATACGCCGGGCGATCGCCTTTACTGCAATATAATAATCGGGCGATCGTCTTTTAGCACATGGGCCTGTCCCTTCACAGCCTGCAGGAGTTGTTGGGAGTCAACTACTCGGTCCAATGAAGAGCTTACACGCGTCCTGAGTTAGTCACATGCGGCCCTACTGACAACTTTCGGCGCACATGCCGGTAGGTGGGGTAGGTGACGTGCTCGTCAAAGATCTTGTCGATTAGCAAAAGATCTTGTCGGCGCCTTTTATGGATCTCGCACGTGGGTGCTTTTCCGAGATCCAGTCCTCGATGACTTAGACGGGCGATCATCTCTGCTCGGGCGCAGTCGATTGCCCTTAGCCGGTTAGTGGAGCGGATCGCCGGTGCCAAAGGGCGATCGCCCAGGAGTCGATCGCAGTGCACGATGGTGGTTTGATATCTTCGACTTGACGAGCTAGTCGTGGTTTGGACCGAGTTGACTTGGTCGCTCGGCCTTATAGTCGATCGCCTGTCGGGATGAATAAATCGTGACACAACAATTCACCCCAAGCTCGCTCATACGTTAGAAACGTGGGGTGAGGTGGCTTTCTTAGCGATCGGAATTTTTGTGGCGACTGAGTGTTTTATTGAACTGGCGATCGTCTTTGAGCCGATATGCTCTGGATTCGGACGACCTGGTTGGCCGCTGAACTGCGCGGGAAAAAACAACGGGCGTTGAAAAGTCTCCGCGCACGTGTCAGGCTTCTATTGGAGGACGCCAACGGTCATTAATGACTCCTCGGCTGACGCGTCCTCGAAAAGACGCGTGCGCGGGTCTCGAGGGGGTCAACTGGTGCGCCGTTTGAGATCCGACCCCTGAGGTTTCCCTTTATTGCAATCGGGTCCCTGCTTTCTCCTATAAAAGGGGGGCGCGGGGCTGCAGTCTCACTCACGCGTACGCATTGGAGAAAGAAGGTCCTGCTGCCGAATTTTTTGAAGATTTAAGCGCCGATCGTCGATCGATTTCACTTTAGGGTAAGAAAAAACCTTTTCTTCTTTTCTAACTCTGAAAATGGCCGGAACCTCATCGTCGTTTGGAGCGGGAACCGATTACGCCGCCAGGACATCAGTGCCAGGAGAAACTTCTTCCGTCTTCCACTGAGACGGCAATGGTGGCTCATTCGGCCGGAATCGACCGGCTGAAGTTGAGGCTTTGTTCAATGAGGCCGATGTTGCTAGGAGTCGGTGCTAAGGAGAGACGATCGCAGATCGAGAGAGATCGCGATCGGGGCTTCGGGAGCAACATAGTGATTTTGGGACGGGCTATAGGGCCTTCGCTGAAATAATGGATAGATTGGCGGTCCTACTCCGCGATTCGATTTGAGGATATTCGGTCGCTTATCCTATGTGCTCCCCAAGCGGTCGCGATATCGTGCAGCGCAATGTCGTTGTGGTCGCTCGGCCAAATACGAGCTCGGCGTCGGAGAGATCGGCGTCTGGAGGACAAGATTCCATGTTCCTTGAGATGTGGACATGTTCGCGCCCGCGGAGAATGAACGAGCCGACCCGGCCTCCGATGGGTATGGTCGCAGTGAGTGAGGCCGTTATGGAGGCCGGCCGCGCTTCCCTCTGTCCTTTGCGGTCTCCCATCTGTTGGCCGCTTGGAATGTGGCGCCACTTCGGTGGCGCCGACGCCCGGCTCCAAATCATATGCACTCTCACCCTTTTCGGCGGTCACCGCTGTCACTGCCTCCGTCCGTTGGAGATGAACTATTTGTTTAAGCGGACGGCACATAGAGGGTTGGTCGGCGGTTACCACATTCAAGGCCTATCTGGCCGGGTGATTCATGGAGTTCGAATAAGATACGGGCGATCGGACGAAGTGGTTCAGGTCGGCGGCAAGTGGAGAGCTTCGGCGGCGACAATCCCACAGCGACTGGAGATCCCCAGATTTCGGGAGAGGAATCCCGGTAAGGGTTTAGACTCTCCCTTCGCTTGGATGCGTGTTGGGTGATCTAATTTGATTTACATTTTGCAGGCTTTCATATCCCGGCGATCGAGGAGCTGCCTTTCGACTTCCTCGTTGTTTGGGAGCGAATTAGGAGCTTGTCGGACGACGACCTAGACGCCACTCGGATCAACAAGGAGAGTCGCTGGTTGTCGGCTCGACTATTCCGCTTCCCGAGACATCTCGCGGTGCCAGGTATTGATTTTATGCGACCTTCAATTTCTAGGCGATCGCCTTATTTGAAGATAGTGTCTGACCGTTAGTCGATCGTCTTTAACTGCAGAGGTTCGTTTCCCTCGCTTTTTGGAGCCTCCGAAGGAGATCGCTATGTCGAACCCAGGAGTCCTAGGCCGTCTCAAGTCGAAGAGGTCGACTCGGGTTCCACCCGTCGCATTGCCTATAGTTCCAGAGGCGGTGCCTCGTGCGGAGCCGGAGCCTAGCGTAGAGCAGGTCGAGGTTGAGGAGGAAATTCCGGAGGAGGGGCTTCGGGCGAATCGCAAGAGGCCGAGGCCGCAAGAAACTTCGTTTCCTGCCCCGGGCGATGAAGTGCCGATCGCCGCGCCTCCGATCACCATCGTTGCTCCGGAGCGCGAGCCGCCCTCTGCGGCTTTTCTGCGGGAGACGGCGATCGCGGATGCGGAAACTCCTCGAGGGAAACCGTTTTTTGGTCGGGATCCGAGAAGGCCGAGAGGTAGATAGCATTTACGTGTTGACAATTACATCTGCGTAGGAGTTGTATTAACCTTGGTGTTTTGGTGCGGGATCCGTCGCAAAGACCCGTCTTGCCCACCGATGGTCGTGGATTTTACGCGAGTCGATCTCCTCGCCATTCTGCGACATTCCTCCTATGTGAGCAAGGCTTACGCCTTGCGAAGGCGTGGACAATCGATCTGGATGCGATCGCCCGGCCGCGATCGTCGAGTTCGATGGATCTTTGTTGTCGCCCTTTCTCTTCGAGACGGCGACCATGGCCGTCCAGTGCTCGGGAGTTTGAGGCGGCCCTCCACTATTCGCCTTCGGGAGGATCTTGAGGCGGCTCGGAAAGAGAACGCCGAGTTTGCGACAAGATTGCAGCGATGGAGAGGACTCCTTGGAGGCGGCTGCGGGCGAGCCTTGAGCTTGAGTGGAGAAGAAGGAGGCGAGAAATTCGAATGGCGGTCGACCGATTTCGGGACCGGATGCAGAGTGCTATCCGGGCGAGGAATGTTCTTTGAGGAGGAGGCCGATCGCGGAAGGTGACGATCGCTCGGTGATGGCGAGTGGCGGAGGCGAAAGAGAAGGTTGCTGCGAGGAGGCCGAGCTCCGTGGATCGCAACAGGCGATGGCCGAGCTGAGAGGAGAGGTTGAGGCGACCAAGGCCGATCCCTTCCAAAACTTGGAGTATGTCAGCGAGTTCGCCTATTACTTGGCGTTCGCCGACTCGATCCGAGCGGCTAAGAAGGGAGGCTTGGAGGTCGGTCCTCTTGAGAAGTTCAAGTCATATGCATTGGAGCATCCTCTCAATTCGGCTTTCTCCTTGCCGATCTTGGACTCAGCGGACATCGGTGTGGATTTGAGCCGGTATCCGTCTCGGACAGTCTTGCTCATCCCGATGCTCCGGAAGATGAGGGAACCGCGCCGAATGCTGATGGCGAAGGCCCGGCAGGGGCCTGAGGCGCTTCCTTTTTGATGTTTTTAGCTTACTTTCTTTGTAGTTTGTAGCTTTCTTTTTGTAGCACTTAGGCCTTCGGGCGATCATGTACTCTATTTTTTCAAGTAATGAAATGAGCATTTGTCTTTCTGACTTATCACTTGAATGAATGGTTATTTTTAAGTCTTTGTTTGACTTTGTACAAATGTGTGAGGAGAGATCGTTGCGAGGGTAGTTCCAAATGAATTGATAAACTCATAAGACAACTTTTTACAACAAGTTCGATCATTTGCACTACATCTGAAAAATGACGATCTCCGTATGTGGTTGAATAGCGACGATCGTCGTGTAGGTAGTCCGCACTCTTCTTGCCCCTTGTTTTTATTCACTTAGTGGAAGTAAGGGGATGAAAATAATTCCTTGAGTGAGCGGTCTTCAACTTTGTCGAATCCTCGGGGACGGTCGTCCGTCTTGAGGAACCGTGCACGATCGCGGAGTTCGATGGACCGACTCCTTGATCATGTCTTGATGCGCGAAGACATTGAGTGTCTCGTGACTCACTTTATTATGAGGGTCCTCCGTTAGGCTGCGCCTCGCCTCGTATTTAAACGAAGGGCGTGCGGTCTCGGTCTAGAGGAGTCCTTGCGCGGGGCAGCGTCGGATGAATCAACTCCGCGCCCGCGGCTTGTTAGCTCTGCTTCCACCTCGGCCAGCCATGGAGATGGCCGACCTCGACGGTGTACGTTGAGACGGGGTTGTGGCACGTCGCATTGTCCGGGTTCACCATGTTAGATGATGAACCTTTGAGGGCGAGCGATCGTGTCCACTGATTTATTTTGGAGGTCATACAGACAAAGCCGGACTCGTATTTAAACGAAGTGCGGGCGATCTTGGCCTAAAGGGACCTTGCATGGCCTAAGCGATCGGTTCCATCGACCACCGGGACCATGGTCGCACTCTTTCACCTAGGATCGTCAGGTAGATGTCGATCTTCGACGGTGTACGTTGTGCGGGGGAGGCGATTTCGTGCCTTAGTCCTTCATGTTATATGGTGAACTGTAGATGGCGATCGTGTCCTCCGGTTTCTTGAATAAGGAGGGAGATCGGGATAACTTCCGTGGTCTCCTTCTCTTGATTGAAGCATATAGAGACGGTCGCGAGGTTGATCCAGGTCGGCTCGTATGAGCTTCCCGGCTGTTTGCGTTCGACTCGGACGATCGTCTATAGAGATAGGCGGGGCTTCGGCTAAACCAATAAGTCATCCAACTTGCCCTCCTCGAGCAGTCTCCAGAGGCGCTTGAGGAGGTCGCGGCAATTGTTGGTCTTGTGGCCGGACTCTTGTGGTAGGCGCAATATTGATTGTTGTCCAGTGACCGTGGTCCCTTATCGCCTTTGGCTTTTGAGCTCTTCGTGCCCCCGATGGCATAGAAAATATGTGCCGGAGTTACATTGAACGTATGGAGGAGATGGGCTTCCATGTCCTCGAAAGCCCGGAGATCTCCGGGTGTCTTGGCGATCGCCTTCTTTGCTTTGGCGATCGCTATCTTTGGGCAAGAGGTGGCGTTTCCTCGTCTAAGCGGAGGGTGAATAGCCTTTGCACGGCCAGAAGTTGGCGGCTTTAGCGCGGAAGATCGTGTAAGTTGGGGGATATCCTTGGAGAGATGTCCGAACATGGGAGAGTGACCGTGGAATCCCCCATGACCGAGTAGAGAGCGAGCTCATCAGCGACGGTTCGCCGGTGAGGATGATTTCGTCTACCCGGTCGATGTAATCTGCGTCGATTCGTCCTTCCCGCTTGATTTTTATCATGCGCTGGGGCCTTCTGGTCTGTCGACCTTTCTGGCGAAGTATGACTTGAATACATCAGCAATTTACTTAAAAGATTTGAACGATCGTGTTGGTAGTGATACGTACCACTTATCTGCCAGCTCGCCAAATGTAAGCTGGAAGATCCGGCACTTGGTTGCATCAGATGCCCCACACCCAGTCATGTAAATTCGGAATTTACTCAGGTGGGTTTCGGGGTCCGATCTCCCCTTATACAGAGGTGTTTTAGGAGGAGCGATCGTTGGTTGTATGGGGGCAAGCTCGATGTGGACCGCGAGTGGCTCGGTCGGCCCGGCGATCTTCTTGCTGGTGCTTGCCCCAGCGTCCAAGAGTGCTCTCATCTCATCGAGCTGACGTTGCATGGCGGCCATCGCCGTGGCCTGACTATTAGCGGCTCGGCGATCGGAGCGGGAGCCGAGGCGGTTGAGTACTGAGTCCCTGGCGATCGGGGCGGGAGTCAGATGGCTGACATGCGTTCGGCTGTGAAGTGAGTAGGCCGAACTCCTGGTGATGGATTCGGATTCCGTCTTCTCAAGGTTGGAAACAGAGTGCCCCGGTCGCCGGGATGGGTCGCGTCCCAAGCGATCGAATATGGATCCGTCCGGTCGTGCGAGAGCCTTTCCTCGCGAATCGGGGCTTTTTGACGATCGCTCGTTCAGTAGCCCCTTGAATTTCCGTTTTCCCATGCGACGGATGATCGAGGGAGTTATCGCGGGCGGCGCGCATGCTCTCCGTCGCTCCTCCAGGATGGCCATAGCCTCCTCGATCTGTTCCTCGGTTTGGAACTGATCGAGTGAGAGGTTGGGGCCATCTCTCGGATGCGGGATCGAGAGTCTCGCGTTGCCGCGGCTTCCCCCTGTCGTCGGCTGGGGTTCGGACTGAGCCGGGAAATGGTGTCCGGCGGTTCGGAGAGTAGCTTTCTTCGATGGACCGGCGGATGTCATGATTCTGGAGGTTTTCTTTGAAGTGCAGTGAGTGTCACTTCAAGTATATGCCCCGAGAACAGTGAGTGTTCTTCGGGACGGTAGAAATAAAAATATGAGGGTTAGATCCCCTTCCTCTAGCGCCAATTGTTGTTACCCAAAATATTATCCGGAGGTAATATTGCTGGAATGGTCGAGTAACAAACAAATGCGAGAACACTTCCGTGGGAAACTAAATAACACAAGATTTGCCGGGGTTGTTAATCCCGGGCTTGAATGCTCTCGCGAGATATTATTAATAAATATACTGTCGAGTACAAATATTAATGTTAGAAACTAATACAAGGAGTGTAAAGATTTCTAGTTATCTAGGCTTTAGAGCGCGTAGATTGCCGGAAGAACCAGATAGATAGATCTGTGAGTTCTTGCTTAGGAGATAAGATGGATATGTATGAATATCACTATAAATCTGTAGGCAGTTACTGAGAGAGTCTTTGATTTTCTCTTTTGTGTGTATTTTGCTTGAATCGTAGTCAAAAACCGTCCCTTTCTTCTTTGCGGTGAGTTCCCTATTTATAGGGGACAAGGTGGTTAGGATCCCCGAGGCGATCACCGCGACCGCCGTTTTTATATTATAATAAGTTGGCCGATCGTTCCGTCACGTGGGCATTCCCTTAAAGTCGTGGCTGCTGCTGGAGTCAACCTGTGAGCGGTGAGAGAGGCCAACACGCGTCCTGGGCAGCATGTGAGGGGAGGACCCACTTTGTACCTTTCGGCGGCTTTGTCGGTAGGTGAGGTAGGTGACAGGATGAGGACAAAGGTCTTTATCTGCCGGTATCTCTGAAGATCCGCATGTGGGCCACCGTTCAAGATTCGGTCTTTGATGACTTTGACGGATGTCGGACCCATACGTGGTCATGAGGTGATCGTCTCTGGTCCGCTCATTATAGACGATCGTCAGATATCAAAAGACGATCGCTAGGTGCCAAAAGACGATCGCCGTATTGCGCCGAACTCTAGGAGTTCGTCCAGAGTATGCCTTCCACGATTGGCTTCTCTGGTCGTGATGCCGATCGCCTCTCGAGGCGTATGAATCGCCGCACAACAGTATCCAAGCCCTATAAATAGAGAACCTCCTCCTACTGGAAAAAGGTTCTCAGTTCTCAGTTCTCAGTTCTCAGTTCTCAGTTCTCAGTTCTCGGTTCTCAGTTCTGAATTCATTCGAACCAACAGCTCGGAATTCACTCTACAGTTCCCAGTTCACTGAATATACAGTTCCGAATTCATTCTGACTTACGCTTAGAGCTCATTCTCTCACATTCCGATACATCCACGGAAATACTGAAGAACACACACACATCATCAAGCTACCGGCTATCTCACCGGAATCCGTCTCAGGACTTCTCTCTCCAAATTTCTCGTCCAGAAGACGATCGGCAGAAGCAGCAAGTCTCCACTAGATAGATTCCAAGGGATTCACAAGCCCAGAAGCCCAAACATCCAGCTATATACTCGCCGTGAGAGGCGGTCGATCTCTCACCGCCGCGACCGTACATCACCTTTGTTACAAGAACTCACAGAGCATCAAATATGGCTCTTCCGACAATCTACACGCTCACTAGCTAAGATAACAAGAAACTTTACACTCATTGTAATTGTATTCTTACATTAGTACTTGTATCCCCGAATATCGGTATTAATAATATCTCGCGAGAGCATTCAAGCCCGGGACTAACAACCCCGGCAAATCTTGTGTTATTTATCTTTCTCACGGAAGTGCTCTTGCATTTGTTTGCTATCCCATCCATTCCAGCAATATCTATCTCCGGATAATATTTTGGGTAGCAACACACTTTTTGCTGAATACAAAAAGGGAGAGAAGAAGTTGAATCGGATAAAAATAATAAAAATCGAAGAAGTCGAAAAGGAGAAGAAAGCATACAAAAAGGGGGAGAAATGAAGAAGTTGAAAAATGAAAAATGAAGAAGTCGAAAATGACAAGGAAAAGAAAAAGGATTGGAGAAACTAACGAAACGATCAAAGTCGAAAACTTTGAAACGTACATATATATAATTTTATTTTGCAAGTTTTATCCAATTCAAGAGTTGTTTTGTAATCATCAAAAAAGGGGAGATTGTTGGAATATATATTCCACATATTAATAAATAAGTGTTTTGATGATTAAGTTGCTAAATAAAGCAAAACAACATCGAGGCGAAGCAAAACATCGAAGCAGACGAAGACGCAAAAAGCTGGACAAAATACAAAGCTAGCGCACGCTAGACATATAAGTTAGCGCACGCTAACGGGTCCCGGATGCAGATCAGACGAGTTCGAAGTAACCTGAAGTGAAGTCACCTGATGAGGATCGCGCACGCTATCCACTATAATATAACGCACGCTATCGAGCCAATATTACCGTTGTGAAGAGAATTCAAACACAAAATGACGTATGCAGTGAAGTAAGCTTAGCGCACACAAGAGGTGATATTTAGTGCACGCTAAATATCAAAGTTTGAATCAAGTCAATTAATCCATTGGGGAGAATCTGCTGCAAGTTAAAAAGTATAAACGGATATATGACGCATGCAATGATGCATGATTAGCGCACGGTACAAGAAAGTGTTAGCTCACGCTAATTGTGAAGGACAAAAGCCACTGGACTAAAACTGGAAGATGCTAACGTACGTAACATGCATTACACAACGTACGTTAAGGCAAATATCTGCGATAGCGCACACTAAGGCAGTCATCCTAGCGCACGCTAATATCAACTGGCAGTAACGGCTAGTGTGTGGAAGAAGGCTATAAATACCAAATGAGTTGGTATCATTCCACACAACAACATTGCGCAATTCATATACACTTGAGATATCATTGCAAACATTATAGTTGTTGTTCTTGAGCTTAAATTAGAGTGATTGAGTGTTATATACATAATCATACACGAGTGAGAAAAAGAAAAGATACGATTGAATTCGGTGTTATTAGGATCAAGGATCCGGCATTGTTAGAATCACACCAATAGAAAGCTAGAGTGGTTGATTACTTGTCCAATAGAAAATGAAAACGGTTTAACTCGGACTGATAGAAGACGAGCTTCTAATGGTAATCCCTCGACCGATAGAAGAGAAGTGCAGAAGTTTTGATCTTTAGCCTATTGAAAAAGATACATCGAGAGAAGATGTTGGCACATTTGGCCGAACCTCTATAAATCCGTGCGTCATTTAATTTCCGCATTTAATTTACGCTTCCGCACAAACGGCGCGAATTCCGATCTTGCTCCAACACAACTATCGGGGGCAAGTCCAAAGAATGTTTGTTAAGCGCATTTAGCGATTTATTCAAACATGGGTTCGGTATGCTCGGGTTGGGGAATGCTCGGGATGAATTTACCCCACACAAGTTTTCTTGGTTTACAACAATCATCTCTCAAAATACAACTACTCTTCTCTTTGAATAGCAGCACAACAAATTGGAAGACTTGAATACAAAATGCCTCGAAACCAGTCTTGAAGAAGGGTTGGGGAATGCTCGGGTTCGGTATGCATTTTGGTAATCAGATTGTGTTAATAATGAAAATCCTTTATCGTCTACATGTTCATGTGCCAAAAGTCTGTCACCATAATGCATTATAAGGGGTTATAAATGATGAATATAACATGTGCTTTCGAATATAGTTCGCTTAAAGTTACCTTGACAGACTATCTCATAAGTGACGTTGATGAGCGAGTCTTCCCATTGTTAGGGTGAGATATGAACCATCGTGTTCAAGTAGATCAACTTGAAATTATCGTAGTTTGTCCCTATTGTGCCTCACCAAGTTTCCTAAAGTGACAAGATTAAACACATGCTACAAACATGTAGGCAAGGATTGTGTTCGATCATAGATGTTCGTCGCCTATCTATAGTGATATGGTAACACCACGAATCGTAGTAGATGGTGTTACTACGCCGTGGATCTCATAGATTGTTGGGATGCCAATTGGTTCAATAAGTACTCTCGCTAAGAATATATGTTAGTTTAGTACACGAAACTTGATCATCTGATCAAATGAACTCAGTTGTATCATGTGATTCTAGATTACAATCATCATTGGGGACGCCTTAAAGAATGTCAATCCATAAAGAGTACTCTATGAATAAAGCAAGTTCATGATGCGTGGAATGAGTTTAACCAAAATATAATTCGTTGAAAATCTACAACGTTGATCTAAAATAGAAATATATAAGACTCCAGTACAAACAAAGTGATAACTCTTTGGTGAAGTGGTGCCGGCACTCCAAAAATAAGATCTATTAAATCAAGTGATAGAAGGAGTTAAACTCACCCCATAGCCCAAGATTTCTCGTGAACCCACTCGAATCGATTACGATAACACAAAACATAGTTGTGCGGTCATAATAAATGTTAACATCCAATATCTTGTGAGTTAGATAATTTTTCAAAACTCAACATGCACCTTGTGGTTAAGTCTTAGGATTAAATATCAAAGTGGTCATCAAACTCAAAGGCCATATATCAAATATTTGACTCTAATTTTGAAGGTCCCAATATAGTCGTTTAAAAACCAAACCAAACCAAACCAAATATATCCAGTATATCCCGCTCAGAGTAGGCTCTGGGGAGGGTAAGATGTACGCAGACCATGCCCCCACTTATTACGGTAGGGAGGCTGTTTCCGTGAAGACCCCCAGCTTAGTGCACAGCAGAATCTTGTGTGATAAATACAAATAAAAACATATGATTCGAAAACGCTCGAGACCATACCTGAGCCCATGGCTTGATCCACATGGGACTTACCTAAGCGGAATTTGGCTACTTCACTCCCGATGAACGCTGCTCTAACAAAAGATAGGTTGGCTCTACGCACAGCTCCCTGTCAAAAAAAACACCACACGCAAAGACAATAGGATAAAATATACAATAAAAACTAAAAATGCAATGCTCTAGGTCAAAGCTAACCGAGACAACCCAACCCTGAGGCTCTCAACTACAGCACCGCTCCCTACAAAAGAATCCACAACTCTGATCTGGCGCCTCCAAGCGCACCTATCAACAGTCATGGTCTCGGAAAGGTTTAAGGCCTTCAAATCTAATCTTAGTTGCTCCTCCCACGTCCTCCTCGGTCTGCCTCTCCTCCTCTCCCCGACAACCATTAAACTCTCGACCCTCCTCACCGGAGCAGATGCCTGCCTCATGCGGACATGGCCAAACCATCTCAATCTCCCTTCCTTAACTTTCGCTGAAATGGGCGCCACTTCCAGCGCGTTCCTGAAAACCCCGTTCGCAATTCTATCTAACATTGTGCGACCACACGACCAACGTAACATTCTCATTTCAGCCACTTCCAACTTGCTCTCAAGCGACTTCTTCATCGCCCAACATTCGGAGCCATACAACATTGCGGGTCGGATTGCCGCTCTATAGAATTTACCTTTCAACTTTAGAGGGACTTTCTTGTCGCACAGGACCCCTGTCGCTGCTCTCTACCTTAGCCACCCCGCCTTGATGCGATGCGTGACATCATCTTCACACTCACCTTCCTTCTGAATGATCGAAGCCAAATACTTGAACTTATCCGTACGAGGTACGATCTTATCCGCAATCATTACCTCAACATCTTCCTCGTTGGCCTCACCACTAAAGTTACACTAGAGATACTCGGTCTTAGACCGGCTCACATGCAAGCCCTGGGATTCTAACTTAGCCCTCCAAAGCTCCAACTTCGAGTTCACCTCCCTCCTCGACTCCGCCACTAACACAATGTCGTCAGCAAAAAGCATGCACCACGGGATGCCATATTGAATCCCTCGCGAAATGACGTCAAGGATTATAGCGAAGAGAAGAGGGCTTAGCGCCGACCCCTGGTGTAGCCCTATCTCAACCGGAAAATACTGGGTGTCACCAAATGGGGTCCTAACGCACGTCCTAGCTTGGGAGTACATGTCTTGGATCGCCCTAACGAACGGCAACGACACCCTCCTCTCTACTAGGCTCCTCCAAATAACAGCGCGCGGAATGCTATCATAAGCCTTCTCTAGATCTATGAACACCATATGGAGGTCCTTACGCCGCTCTCTAAACTTCTCCATAAGGCGTCTGACGAGATGAATGGCCTCAGTCATGGACCTCCCCGGCATGAAGCCAAATTGATTCTCTGAGATCTCAACTTCTCTTCTAACCTTGCATTCCACCACTCTTTCCCAAAGTTTCATAGTATGACTGAGGAGTTTAATACCCCTATAGTTACTACAACTCTGAGCATCGCCTTTGTTCTTGAAAAAAGGCACGACAATACTATGCCTCCACTCTGTCGGCATCTTAGAGCCTCTGAGGAGGATGTTGAACAGCTCTGCTAGCCACTGAACTCCGACTTCCCCCAGACAAAGCCACACCTCAATAGGGATCGATCCGGCCTCTGACCTTAGCTCTACCCATTTTCATTAGGGTACCCTTTACTTCTTCCTTGCTGATGCTCTCACAGGAACTAAATGAACGAGCAGAAGATAGACTAACTCCTTGCACCACCAAGTCACTACATCTAGCCTCATTGAAAAGTTCGAAAAAATACCTATTCCACCGCTCCTTAATAGCCACATCGTTCACTAACACTTGACCCAAATCATCCTTAATAAACTTAACGGGACCCAGGTCGCGCCGCCCTCTTTCCCTAGCTTTCGCTAGTTTAAAAATAGCATTCGCTCCTTCTTTGGTGTCTAGGCGCTTGTACATCTCCTCGTAAGCCTCACATTTAGCCTTAGCCACTGCCTTCTTAGCCTCTCTTTTCGCCACCTTGTACGCTACAATCTTCAAGATTCTCTCCTCCCCAGCACTAACCGACAAAAGCTCCTTAAAAAGCGTTTGTTTTGCCTTAACCTTGTTTTGGACCTCCTCATTCCATCACCAAGCCTCCCTAGGTCCACTAGACCTGCCCGAAGAAACCCCTACCACCTTCTCGCCCACTCTCCTAATAGCATTGGCCATGCTGGTCCACATAAGGTTAGCATCGCCCGCACGCAAAAAACCTCCTTCGCGGGTCAGAGACTCCTTGAATATTGTCGCCTTCTCACCCTTCAGATCCTTCCAGAGAATCCTAGGTCTAGTCTCTCTAACCCTGCTAACAACACGACCTCCCATGGATAAATCCATAGCCAGCAGACGGTGTTGAGAAGCACATGCCTCGCTCCGGAACACCTTGCAGTCCACGCACGCCCTAGCATCACGACTGCGCAAAAGAAGGTAGTCAATTTGCGTCTGGTGCCCCCCACTACTGAAGGTGATGAGGTGCTCAGCTCTCTTCTGAAAAACAGAGTTAGCAATTACCAACTCATGCGCAGTGGCAAACTCCAACACTGCGGAACCTCGTGCATTCCTAATTCCGAAGCCGAAACCCCATGCCCACTATGATAACTATCCACCCCTCAGTATAGTCGTTTCACTGATGGGTAATGACATGACATGTCCACTAGTTTAAAATTTTTGGGGTTTCAGTATTCGATCTGCATCAGGTGGAGATCCTGACAATATATCACGTGCATTAAGCTAGATCCTTTCATTCTGATAATTAAAATGACTACAATATGAATATACATTAAGTGCAAGTTACCGCACGGGAGAAATTGCATTTTTCTGGGGGAAAATTTCCAACTTTCAGTGTTTTTAGGTTTTTCTAGGATTTTCTGTTTTTTAGAGTTTATATCACGGTTTCCAGTTTCTTAGGCCCTGTTTAGTTCAGAAAAATTATTTCACTTTTCCAGAATAATATTCCAAAATACAAGAGAATTTGAAAAACATGTTCACAAACAGTTCATTTAGAATAATTTGAAATAGGCGGTATTCCAATATTCCATTTTTCTGGAAAATAGGTCAAAATTTGAAAAACAATCTCAGTTTGTTTTTCAAATTTGAACTAGAGTATTCCAAAAATTTGAAATAATGGAATACCGCGTATTCCAAATTAAAAAATTGGACTGTTTCTGAACATATTTTCTCCAATTTTCCATATTTTTCTGAAAACGAAATATTTTGAAATACTCTTGAAAAATTTAGAATAGAATAATAGAATAATTTTCCTGAACTGAACAGGACCTTAGGGTTTTTATGTTTCTACATTTTCAATTCTTTTTTCATTTTTAGGGGAAAAAAAAAACCACGGTAGCATGCAACTGCAGCAGTATCAAATATATTCATTGCGCACGAGCTTATTCTGACTCGTTTAAATTCAGTAGGATTGATCAACAGCAACAAAGCTAAAGCAAATTTATTTGGATCATAAGTAAGAAACTTAACAAGGTTGAAGATGACGGAACTTGAGATAAATTGATCACGATTTTTTTTTCTTAAAAAAAAAAAGACGAATGGAAGCATAGTGCAACCCTAGATTTCCAATAAATGGCATTACACCATCTATTCACTATCGATGACCAATATTTGGATGACAGCTAGCTCTGTGGAGAAAAAAAATGCCAGGACAAACTCTCGGACTTGCTTTCTGACTTGAGGATGCTATCCAATTGAGCCCGGCATGCATCCTCTAACCAGAGATGCAATAATCAGAAGCGTTTACCCGTTTTCACAAATCTTCTTGCAACCCCAAATATAACAGCCTTAGTCAGGAGTCCTCGATCAAGGGTACAAGCAAGGGCAACAGCTCCGCCAAAAACGAGCATCTTTGGGATACCTCTTCCGGATGGCTTGTCCACCGAAACTAGAGGTCCGACCTCTGATGTGCTGCTACTTGTGCTCTCCATGGCTTCCTCTAGGGAGTCCACATTCACTTTAGTGTTGATTTGAGCCATGAAAGCGCTTGGTGAAAGAGGGCCCCCAGATGATACCCTGTGCCTGTGATAGGCACGCAAGCCAGGTTCGATCTTCTTGACGGCACCCCACATGCCTTGCCGGATACCGAGTTTCGCAATCTCCCAAGGAATGCCCATGTCTTCGTGATGGAAGAGTATAACCTCGCATGCAGTCAATCGCCCGTCTCTCTTTGACTCAGCTGACATTCACAGAAAGAGAGGGAAAACGCATCTTTTAGAAGGTAAAGCGAAGAATCATCAGTCCAAAGACCTCTTCTTGAAAGAGTAATTTTTTCTTCTCTTCTTTTCTGTTTTTTTCTTTCTTTATGTAGAGGTAAAATTACAATATACTTCCTCCGTTACTTTATCATTACAACGTGTTGACTATTATATTGTTCACATACTCTCTTTTGATCATCTTTTATAATTTAGACATATGAAAAAATATAATAATGCAAGATCTTGTTAGATTATCTCGAAATATACTTTTAAAATATCAACATCTTATAATTTTTAAAAATAAAGAATTGAAGATATTAATAATCAAAATTGTGTATTGGCAAGCGTGAAAGTCCAGATGTTGCAGTTATAAAAGAACGGAGGTAGTATAACCTTCATTTTTAACCTAATCGTAAATTACAAATACCTCTGTCATGTTTGTCTTTGCGTTGCAAGTATTTCCTCAGCAGGTGCGATTTTTAAAATAGGAACAACCATCATCATTAACTGCACCTTAATCCCAACTATGTTGGGGTAGGTGGCAAGAAAACATAGTGCTATTTAATTGTCGAAAATTAGTTAACACTACAATTCATGCTCTCCCTGTCGCAATATGGAGAACTATCAGTGAAAGGTTTGTAATGTTGTACTACAGAATATTTTGTAATCGGGTTGAACTTCCAAAAGTAGTTTTTGTAAGTCACCAGGCCCAAAATGGCTGACAAATTTTGACTCGACTTAAAACTCAAGGAGATTTGACTTATTTTATCATTGACTTATTTTATCATTTGACAATTTTACCCTTATCCATGTTAGATAACTGCGCTTACAGAAATAAACGCAGGCGACATTTTGAAACTCACTCTTAGAAAACGAGTTTTCAACCCGAAAAAGGGTTCACCAACTGAAAACAGATACCTGCACGAATGCACCAACTGGAATAGTACAAATCAACTCGTCTTGGTTTACTACGACGTGGCAAGGAGGAGCATGGCACACCCTAGAACATGAAGAATCCACATAAGCCATGGACACATGATGCATATGGAATGACAAGTGTATATGCAATGATGTATGTGGTAAAATTGGATAAAATAGTACACTACAATACGGATACATACATGACGTATATGGAATGACAAACAGATATAGAATAATTAAAAATATCAGCTCACAAGTGCAGGAATACCATCTCTGTCTTCAGCAGAAAATTTTACAACTTAGGATAGGTGACATACATGTATACATAGGCAACTTTGTTACAGAAATCCTTCATCACTCGAGAATTTCAGCTATCAAATACGAAGTACCAACACTAGAATACAACTATCTGTTTCTACCCTCTTACCTTTGTTATACAGTAATAAGTTTGTCCAGATTCCCAAATTCGACGGCCTATGACATACTCTCTGTCACTACAGAAGAAGGGAAACTGCACCACGGAGATCACAAGAGAATGTTGTCAATATTCTATCAAAACAACTAAAGGTACCAAAATTCACAACAACAAAAAGAAAAAAGAAAAGAAAAGAAAAAAGTATCCACACCTTCCGTACCCACTGGACAACCATTGTGCCGGTGGCGGGGCATTCCTCCAAAGTCTGAGCATGTATAAGCATATCGTCCCATTCTGATCTAAACTCGTCATCCCAGAAAAAATCCCTCAACATTTCAGGAGTGGCATCTTCGTAAACACTTCTACTACGATACTGTGGAGGCCCATTCTACGAGAAAAGCCAAAATTGCTACAAGTAAGTCGAATAGGGGCATCACAATTTGGAAAAAACAAATCAATTCTGGATCGAAATATACGAGTCATAGGAAAATTTTATACACAAATTAAAGATAATTATTAAAACCACCCCTGAAGTTTGTAGTGTTTAGAGAAGAACCCTGAAAAGTCTCAAAATTACAGAAAAAAAAGTCCCTCAATATTTGATCATGTCTTACATTCTCCCCTTCTTGCAAAGAAATACTTGTTACCCCACCCCTCAAATTTAAAGGGGAATCAAACCTCAAGTTTTTTTTTTTTCCTTTTATTTTGGTAATTCCGACACTTCTATGTTTTTTCTTTTTTAAATCACTCCAAATCACAAGGGTAGTTCTTCTTTAAGTATCCCACAAGTCAATTACTAAGTCGAGACGAATTTACCTCAGGGTCTCTTCTCCAAGCTTGATAGCTCATACCAGATGTGGACCTATCCATCATCTGAATCCAAGAAGGGCCATCATCTTTTTCTTCAACTAATGTATGCAAATGCCTAAGGTCACTCTCATTCACAACTCTTGATTTCTCATTCTCCAACTTTGACAAACTGATCATAGACAATTCAATTTATGACCCAACAGTCAAACTTATAAATTATGCAACATGGCTTGAGTGATATATTTAAAATATAAGCGTAAGCCATGACCAATTGCACTGCCCTCGAACAATGCCAAAAAAACACTTAAACATAAGCAAGCAAAAAGTGGAAAAAAACCTCAACAAAGTCATAAACTTCGTGGCAAACCTGCAATCAGGATACGAAGGCGAGGTCGAATTATCCTTATAAAAAGCAAAATCAGAAATCCACGTGGGCAATTGTTGTTTCAAAGAGCTCAAACTTGGCATTGAAGAAGCAAACTGAGGAAACACCATCAGAGGTTTGTTCTGTTCTCCTTTACTTGAAGCGGAATCAAGTAAATCAACATTCAATTTGGCCCATTTAGGCTTCCAAGCCCATCCCAACAAGATACCAACAAGAACAGCTATCCAGATGGGCGCCATGAACACCATAAGCTCAAACATCACATCTCCAGTTGTGGGCCTTCGGCAAATCTCAAGAAAAGCAGAAATTAAAGCCATGACCAACAAAAAGGTCCACCGGATAAAAGAAACAGCAAAAACAAACCCTTGATTCAATCGGATGAAGATTCAGCCTTTAAGCACATTGACGACCAAGGGTTGACGAAAAAGATTAAATAAAACCCGCAACCGACCCCAAAATGTTAAAGAGGGGCCAAAATTCAAGAAACTAGAAGAAAATAAGAAACGGAAATGGATAAGAATATATATATATATATATATAAAAGAATATCAATTAACACTTAATTGAAACAACTGTAGTCTTTCTAAGGGCAATAACAAATAAAGACAACAAAATCGAGAGAGAGGAAGAGATATGACAAAAGGATAAGATTTAGCTTGATTTCTTTAAGAGTTTTTTTTTCTCGTTTTCCTTTTACTTGCAGAGTTGGTTTGATTGGTTTTATTCTATATAATAGTAATAATAGGTGTTTTGGCTTTGATGACTTGATGTGAATGTGACTTGTTGGTCTGCGGTGACCGCGTTCTCATTTTTCACGTTTGTTAAGACTTCCGATTTTGATTAGACTCCAAAATATTACTAGTGTTAATTAATGTATTTATTAATGAATGATCTTTATACCCATAAAATTCTAGATGTGTACCTATAAATAAAGGCTTTTGGCTCTATAACAATACACACATTATTCTTCTTTTCTTCCAATTTCTCTCTTTTTCTCTCATGTTTATAACACGTTATCAGCACGATACTCTACGAGTAATTTTTTTTTTCTCTCCGATTTTCGAAAAAAAAAAATGCGAGCAACTTTTCTGCACTGCGAGATCGCGCTAAAATCGCGATTCCCGTTTTGTTAACCGTCGGATCATCATGAAATTTTTACAGATCTTCGACAAGCGATCTACAAATTCAACGGTGGAGATCGGATTCTAAAACGTATTGCATGCATAAAAAAGTCCGAATGAAATAGTCTTTTTACATTGGTGAAAGGTATTAATTCTATTTACTCATTCAAAAACTTTCTTGCATATGATGATTCTGAGGAAAAATATATTATATTTAGTTATTAAATTTTATATTTTTGTGTGCATCATATATAAATAATATATGATTACCTCAAAATGTATTATCAAATCATATTCCTCTTTGTTTCCGGAAGAAACACGATTCAACAATACTTAATAATCCAGAAGATTATTAAGATAAAAGATTTGTTGTAGTCCTTGAAGAAGGACAACGTTATCTCGTCATATTCTAGTTGAATATGATGTGTTCATGAAGAACACTATGAGATCTAATAATTTATGCAATTCCTAATGAAAAATACAAAATAATATTCCTGAAGAATATTGTAAGTGCTCTTGAAGAAGCAACTATTTTAGTTTAGTTATTTCGAGTCTTGATTAATTCTCGTACTATTTTTTTCCCTTTGTATATTCAATTATGGATCTTAAAATTATTGCTCCCGAAGTAGCACAATTAATTGTAATATTCTTGAAGAATATCACTATTCTAAATGAATAATTCTTATTTATACATGAATTATGTGATGATACAATATTCCTGAAGAATATTGATTTGTTATTTATAAATATAATAGCATAATTAAATCATTATGCCCTTGATGTAGCATGATATTATCCCTGAAGGAAAATATAACTTATATCTCAAATAAAAAAATATTAATATGATTTGAGAATATCCTCTATCGAGATTGTACAAGATATGATATACTCCACAATCATAATCCGACTGTGCTCCAATGGTAGCAAGATTAGTGAGTGGTCGAATATTCCTATCAAGTTGTTCCCGGAAGTGAACAATATTAATTAAAAACTTCAATATTACATGGCTCAAATTTTATCTCCCGAAGTAGATAAAATTTAGAGTTTATCCTTGTAGGGGATAATTATTTATAAATTTTATCTCGTGGAGTTGATATATCAACTGTAATGATAAGGACACGAAAATGATAATCTTAAGATTATATGTCAATATCTAATCTTATATATTGTGTAGTTATTTTATTATCTCTTATGATATATTGTGAGTTTTTATCAATATAAGATATGATGTCATACCTGAAGTATGATTTGAATTGATCGTTGCTATATAATTAGTGATAAAAATGTCAAATATCCTGAAGATATTTGTATCATTCAAATTAGTGGCTTATCTTATTTCTTCTTTTGTGAATAGAATGCCAAGTTCTTGGAATTAAATAGTGGTCATGATTTATTGTCTCATCAAAGTGCAAATATGCATGATATCTTTATAATGATACTTTTTGTATGAAAAAAAAGGTAGTGCTAAATTTATTGACAGTTCTTGAAGAACTACTAAATTCCTTCCTACAGGGTCGAAGATTATGCACTATTATCTTCTAAGTATCGATAAATCTATGGATTTCTAAACTATCGCTTGAAATATGTATGATTCCGCGATAACAAGTGAGACAAATGACATATACAATTTTTGAAGAGAAGGAATTGGTATTAGAGAAAAAATCAATGTAAATAATATTCACCACTTATTAGACCAAAAGTCTATTAATCTCAATACTTTCAATATTTACATATTTAAATTTACGTGTTTGGTGTTAAAGTCTATTTATATTATTTTTATATATTATTTAACTATATGTTTATTTATGATATATATCCTGAAGATATATTAATACAGATTCACACATATTGTATGATAAATATCACAAATTACTAGTAAATATCATGAAGTACATTTATACACTTAAAATTATATTATTTTGAGTTGACCTATTTTCATCAACATCTTATAGATGTTGGATTAACTGCATAATAATTATTGCACTTTCTTCTGGAAGAAGAGTAATAACGATAGTTATTATATATTATATTGATGATGATACTTGTATCATTGATATAAAATTATTTGTAATGATTCTTTTAATACATTACATTGATATATTTTCATGGTTTCCTGAAGAAACATGAATTTGTAATTTTAATAATCCAGAAGATTATTAAAAAGAAATTATTGATGTTCTTGATAAAACACAACGATATATAGTCATATTTTTATGATAGTATTTATGATAAACACATCAATTAAGGTTAATATTCCTGAAGAATATTAAACAAAAAAAGGTATTATTTTGAATATTTTCTATATGGCCTTGTGTTATTGAATTGCTTTTATTATCACCACATTGATATAAATTGTTGCTCATGACGTAGCATAATTAATACTTTTAATTAATATTTACATACTCTTTAGAGTAATTTATATTTTGGGTGTTATATGCTTATAAATTGTTGCTCCCAAGGTAGCATAATTGATACTTTTGAAAAATATCACATACTCTTAATATTTTCGGTAATATATGATTATCTTTGATTTAAATTGTTGATCCTGAGTTAGCACAATTAATATTTTTTAAGAAAAATACATGCTCCTGGAGAGCAATTTACATTTGAAGTTGCATGTATTTATTTCAAATGAAAAATACATAACTTTATGTCATATTGATTTGTTCAATTTCTACTTGTGGAATGGAAAGACAACCCCCGAAGGATTGGTATAATTTCATATGGCAATATTCTTATTGTCGGCTCTAAAAGGAGCTTTATTCAATGAGTATCGAATTAATTATAAGGGATATATTATTTTATTCAATGATCATGTTGCGATGAATTTTAAATTCAAGTATCCATATCAAAGGCACAATATTTGGGTCACCCCCTATGTTATTAGTGCACCTCCTGAAGAGGATTGATTTTACAATCCAATTCCAACTATCTCGGACATTAGGGGGAGATATGAAATATAAATAAGAGAAAGTCGGAAAATTCTCGTTGGGTTGGATATTGAAATTTACGCACTATGAACTCGAAGATCAACAAATTATTGATTGCCAAAGGAGTGATGAAATCTCATATACTAGTTGTGTATGTACCATAAAGAATTAAAGTCGAATGTGAACGAAATATATTTGTTGATACTCCTCGACGCCAGAAGTGTGAGAGACGCATTCTTTATTGGTATTAAAGATAAAATCCGCGGATACAAATAGATAAAACTATAACATCACTTCAAAAACCTCCTGAAGAGGATCGTCCCGAAGATGAGAATCTCAATACCTTAATTTGCACGTGCACTAAATAATTACAGTATTGGATTATGGGACGACCAAATCAAATGTTATGGGAAATGTTGAATATTTGATTTTGTTGAAGTTGTCATTGACTTTGTGAATATGGGAGAATTGTTTATAAGAATGATAGTTGTCGACAACACTTTGTGTCTCAACAATTGCTAGTGGAGTGCCTGAAGCACTAAATAAAATATAAGCAATTGAGACAAAGCTTAACTCGCAGAATAAAATAAAGTGGTGAAAGATAAGCGAGATTAGCATATCAAGGGTTTAAGCGCATAGCCGAAATATATTCTCCCGTTGGAAAAATATATTTCATCATTTAATATACATATGACACTTATTATGACTATAGATATTCAATTAGTGACGTCATCACCACATTTCTCTATGGGTCATTGGACGCGAATATCTATATGAAAGTCCCTGACGGACTTGAGGTTCCTAAAGTAATAGGAACATGAAATTCGCAACATGTACTATTTTGAGTTATAAATATTTATACATTTTGAAATAGTCTGGTGGATCAACCGACTAAGTAAATTCCTCCTGAAGAGGATATGTGTGAATTATTTGAACTCGTGTCTAAAGACAAGTTCAAAATGAAAAACTTAAATAAAACTAAGTATTAGTATTGTCTCGACTTGTAGATCGAGCATATATGATGGAAAGTTTTTATCCATTTAGCTACCTAAAGGTTGTCTTACCACTTGAAGTGGATACCGACCATATAGATCTCAAGAAACTAACAAAGATATAAGAGGACCAGAAGTTCCGTACTTGTATGCTATTGAAGCATTACATTATCAGGCCTGATATACAATTTGAAGTTAACATGCTAGCAAAAATTAATATTTCTCAAGGAAGGAGAATGTGGAATGGTGTTAACCATATTGGTTTGTTACATGAAAGAGATCAAGATTCGATATTGGTGGCTATTAGGGATTATGATCTCATATTTGTTCTCATACTGCCTATTTATTATTATGATAAATATTCTCCATTTATGTGTCGCATATAATGTTTGGGCAAGTAAGATGAAATTTATTTCCACACGAGCTTCAGAAGAGCAATAATGATAATCTAGCAGATTTATTCACTAAATCTCTCCATGTCTGAAAATTATATTCATGGTATTGGAGTGCAAGATTGTTATCTTGAGGGGGAGAAGTGATAACTTTTAAATCAGTTTGAAAATTATGTTGACCCTGAAGGTCAAAAGGTCCTGAAGACCAAATGGTTGTACTCTTTTTCCCTTTCTAAGTTTTTTTCCCATCGGGTTTTCTTAGTTAAGGTTTTTAACGAGGCGACCAATGCAACACACGAGCAAATTTATACTATGTACTCTTTTTCTCTATCGGTTTTTTCCCACAGGGTTTTTCCGAAGGAGTTGATGACGCATGAACATCATAATATTCAAGAGGAAGTATTATATGAAGACGATGTCACTTGTATCTCAAAGGTAGATACATCAAATATTCACTTAAGTGATTAGTCGGCGAACTTATTCACAAAGGTGTTGCCGACATCAACATTCAGAAGACTAGTACACAAGATCGGAATGCGTCAACTCAAATATCTTATGTAATCGATTTCAGGGAGAGTAGCTGTACTCTTTTTCCTTCGATCGGGTTTTTTTCCACTGGGTTTTCCCGACAAGGTTTTAATGAGGCAGCATGTATGAAAGGTCATTCAAGGGGGAGTGTTGTAATTAATGTATTTATTAATGAATGATCTTTATACCCATGAAATCCTAGATGTGTACCTATAAATAAAGGCTTTTGGCCCCATAACTGTAACACCCCCAAGATATTCGGAATATGTTACAGCGCCGTAGACCCCTACATGGGACCTACCAGGCTACAATAGAAAAACTCTACTCGACTAACCATCTTGGTTAGCGAGGATACACAATTAAATAATATGACATATAAAGATACGCCCGGAGCAACCGGCAAAATAGCATCAACCAACAACGAGACAGTTTAAAAACAATACAATACGGAGTTTGAAACAAAGAGCCTAAGTACTCGCGAGTACAATCTATAAGTTTAAAACTGTGGGAACAACCATATCGAAATGGACAAAGGAAACAAGTAGACCCAAATGCACATGTCAACGACCCTGGCCAACATCCTCGTACTGTCCTGGTGCTCGCTCGTCCGGATAATCATAACCTGAAATCCATAACAAGAATTTCCCCGACAACGGGTCCCCAAAGGGGTTAGCAATTACGCTAGTACAAGTATTCAAGGCAAACCAATCGCTTACACATTTCATAGTACATGCACCAAAATCATTTTCGAAAATCAAAACTAGACATGTCTTTTCCGGAAACAAACAGTCAAACAATTTGCCTTGGGAACAGAGTAATATCATAGATTCCCGCACGAGGCCTCTAAGGACCCTCCCGCGCTGGCTATATCACAAAACAAAACACGCACATGCATCGCCTTGGGAACAGAGTAATATCATAGATTCCCGCACGAGGCCTCTAAGGACCCTCCCGCACTGGCTAGCTAAACAAACTCGTGAAATCCGGGCGCGATAGATTTCCCTCCTTGACCCCGTCGGGCCAACACGAGGTGAGTTACACACAAGTAATATACATCACCATTTCATGTTAAGCTTAAAGGTTTCCAAAAATACTTGCCTCGAATTATTGACGACGTGAAGAACGGAAAGGAAAGTCACCGACAACCGCTAGGAACCAACGAAACCGAACCTAACGATTCGAAGAACACAATCACAACCGTTTCTAAATGAATACGGAATTGGAATACACCCGAAAACCCGCCTACGATTCATGTATATTCGTATAAAAACAACAACGAGGGCGGACCACAACCAAGCCCTCTCGATTCCGTAAAAATCACGAAATATACCATGAATCCGTAGGGAAACTAAGAATACCAACAAGATTAATCATATACATCATGAATTAATCTAACATACGGAACGAATCGGACGAAACATGAAAACCCCTTCAATTTACCCAAAACAAGGTTTTTAGGAGTTTACCTTGAATAATGATGAAGAACACGATTAGAGGTTGATAATATACACCAAAAACTCGAAGAAGATGATGACTCGGAGTTACAAAGCTTCAAATCACCGGAAATACCAAGAAGGTCGCCTAGGAGTCGGATGGTAAGGAGAGGGATGAAGAATGACCGAAATCGGTCAACTCCTGGGTTTATAACCCCAGGCCTCGTTACGTACGTTAGCCACCACATGCTAACGTCGTAAAGCCGATACGACGTAAGCCATAAGGGCCTTACGACGTAACCAAAAAGGCGAGAATCGCTGGACCGAAATGCACTAGGCGTTACGTACGTAATCGAAAAGGGTGTTACGACGTAACCAAAAAGGCGTATGCCTGTATCGATTTACACTAGGGCGTTACGTGCGTAACCAAAAAGGGTGTTACGTCGTAACATTCCTTCTCATGGAGTACGAGCCAGAATGAAAGAGGGAGGTACCGAAAAGAATCGAAATACAACGGTGAACAATTCACGATGGTACGGACGTAAGGGGCCACGAAACGACGAACTTAAGTACCGAAGGAAAACATATTCCGACTACCCAAAGGTTCGAAAACAACATCAAACGTAAATTTCCCAAACTCTTGGGAAATTTACAAAACGATCCAAACATGTGAAATATACGAAACATGGTGAAACACCAACAAAACTCACAACGCCCACAATAACATGAGATCGATCTTGGCAACCCCAAAGCGGCGGTTCCGAGCAGCGATTATGATAACACACCAAATAGCGACGGAAACAACATGAACCACCGACTCGAGTAAAACGAGTCCGAAACAAGCTCGAACGACAAAAGTTCAATATTAAATATCCTCAAAATGTTAATACGGTTACAAACGAGTTGCTAGAATCGAAAATGCACCATGATGGGAATAATAAGAGAAGGGAAAAATGCGGATATTACATTCTACCCCTCTAAAAACAAGTTTCGTCCCGAAACTTAAGAAATAAACAACTCGGGATACTTAGCACGCATGCTATCCTCGGTTTCCCAAGTCGCCTCCTCGACACCATGTCTCGACCACTGCACTTTGACCAAAGGAATGGTTTTATGCCTCAGTCGCTTCTCACGGTGCTCCAAAATCTTCAAAGGACGCTCCTCAAAAGTAATATCCTCGGCAACGTCAATCTCCCCATAGTCGATGATGTGACTAGGAACCAGGACAAATTTCCTCGGTGAGAAACATGAAAAACGCTATGAACATGACTCGGGGCGGGGTAATGCCAAACGGTATGCTAACCCACCGACTCTCTCGAGAATCTCGAAGGGCCCAATAAATCTCGGACTCAACTTCCCCTTCTTCCCGAAACGGAAAACTCCTCTCGTCGGCGACACCTTCAGCAAAACGTGGTCTCCCACCTCGAATTCTAAAGGTCGACGACGGACATCGGCATATGACTTCTGTCGACTCTGGGCAGTCAACATCCGTTCTCGAATTAATTCTATCTTCCGTCTCGTCTCTAAAACGACATCCGGTTCGGTCCCGACCAAATCGGATGCCTCATTCCAACAAATCGGCGATCGACATCGTCGCCCATAAAGTGCCTCATACGGTGCCATCCGAATCGACGCGTGCCAACTATTGTTGTACGTGAATTCGATCAATGGCAAATGCTCCTCCGATCGCTACTCGATCGAGGGCACAAGCACGCAACATGTCCTCGAATGTCCGGATAGTGCGTTCCGGTCCATCCGATCGGGATGAAAAGAGGTACTCAAATGCAAACGGTACCTAAAGCCTTATGCACCGCCCGCCAAAAGTGCGATACAAAGCGGCCATCACGATCCGAAACAATAGACTTTGAGTACCGTGAAGTCTCACAATCTGTGCGATAAACACACGAGCCAATTTCTCCGGGCCCCAGTGTCCTTGATGCCCGGAAAATGTGCCGACTTGGTCGACGGTCAACAACCACCCATACCATATTCATGCCCGACCTAGATCTCGGCAAACTCGTAACAAAATCCATCGATATATCTTCCCATTTCCATTACGGAATGGGAAGTGATCGCAATAATCCAAATGTCGCCGATGTTCGATTTTGACTCTGGCAAGTCAAGCATCTCGCCACAAACCGTGCGACCTCCTCCTTCATATCATTCCACCGGAAGTTCCTCCTCGGGTCCTTGTACATCTTACTCGAACCGGGATGAACGGAATAGGGTGTGGAATGGGCCTCATGCAAAATACTCTGCCGCAACTCTGGATCGTTCGGCACACAAAGCCGACTCTGGAATCTCAAAACGCCATCCTCGTGAATCACAAACCCGGAGACTTTCCCTAAGAACGCGTTCGCGGATTTGAGCAATCATCGGATCCTCTAATTGCTTGACTTAATTTCATCGATCAAAGACGATGAAATCTCTAGAACACAAAGTTGCCCGACTCCGAGCAACAAAACTTCAACATCTAACTCGATCGAGCCCGCCGAGCTCGACCGAGGCGTAAGGACCTCAAGCGTTCGCAACGCAATCGGTTCGACTCAAGGCGTCGGCCACGACGTCGCTTTGCCTGGATGATAAAGGATTTCAAGGTCATAATCCTTAATCAGCTCTAACCACCTCCTCTGCCTCATATTCAACTCCCGCTGAGTAAATATGTATTTCAGACTTTTATGATCGGTAAAAATCTGACATGTAGAACCGAAAAGATAGTGACGCCAAATCTTGAGTGCAAAGACTACCGCCGCTAATTCCAAATCGTGAGTAGGGTAGTTAAGTTCATACGGCCTTAACTGTCTCGACGCATAGGCAATGGTCTTGCCGTGCTGCATCAATACGCACCCAAGACCCTGACCTGAAGCATCGCTATAAACGGCGAATCCCCCGTTGCCACATGGCAACGCCAAGACCGGGGCTGAAGTCAAACGCTTCTTCAGTTCCTCAAAACTCGACTGTCTTTCGACATTCCAAACGAACTTCTCGGATTTCTGGAGCAACTGTGTAAGTGGCCGAGCTAGTTTTGAGAAACCCTCGACGAACCTACGGTAGTAGCCAGCCAAACCCAAGAAACTACGGACCTCCTTTACATTAGTGGGCGGTGCCCAATCCAACACTGCCTCAATTTTCTGCGGATCCACACGGACTCCCTCGGCTGAAATCACGTGACCCAAAAGCATCACTTCCTTCAGCCAGAACTCACATTTCGAGAACTTCGCATAGAGTTGCTCGGTCCTCAAAATGTTTAACACTATTCGCAGATGATGGGCATGCTCCTCCTCATTACTCGAATAGATAAGAATATCGTCAATGAAGACGACGACACACTTATCCAAATACTCGATAAAGACTTTGTTCATCAACTGCATGAACACCGCCGGTGCGTTAGTTAACCCGAAAGGCATAACTACAAACTCATAATGTCCGTATCTCGTCCGAAAAGCCATTTTCGGCACGTCGGACTCCCTCACCCGGAGCTGATAGTACCCCGATCTCAAATCAATCTTTGAGAATACCGCCGCTCCCTGCAACTGGTCGAACAAGTCGTCAATCCTCGACAAAGGATACTTGTTCTTGATGGTCACCTTGTTCAGTTCACGATAGTCGATACACAAACGTAGTGAACCATCCTTCTTACGCACAAACAAGACCGGTGCGCCCCAAGGCGAGGCGCTCGGTCGAACATACCCCGACTCAAGAAGTTCACTCAACTGTTTCTTCAACTCTGACATCTCCGAAGGTGCCATGCGATACGGCGTCTTCGAAATCGGAGCCGCACCTGGCTCTAACTCTATAGCAAACTCAACCTCACGATCCGGTGGCAATCCCGGCAACTCGTCAGGAAATACATCAGGAAACTCACTAACGACTGGAATCGATGAAAGCTCGACTCCACCATTCTCCGCCTTCAAGGCGTAGCACCAATAACCAGTACACCCTTTTCGCAGGAGTTTCATCGCCTTCAAGGCGTTAATAACAAACTTCTGGTTTCTCTTTCGCCCTGCGAAAGAGTGTTCGGTGCCGTCCTCGGCTAACATAGTGATGATTCTCGTGCGGTAGTTCATGATTGCACCATGCCGTTCGAGCCAATCATTCCCGAGAATTAAATCCTCACCCTCGATATTAACGACAATAAGATTAGAGAGCCAAGCTCTCTCACAAATAAACACAGAGCAGTCTCGGACCTCTCGATCACCGACAATTCTATCACCGCTAGGAAGTTTAACAATGAAAGGCTCGCAAGGTGACAAACAGTCGAGACTTAAACGGCGTACACACTCTAGAGAAATGAATGAATGCGTAGCACCCGAATCGAAAAGCACACTGACAGGATGGAAATGAATGTGAACGGTACCTGTCGCCACAGTAGCTGCTGGATCATCGGCCCTCCTCATCTCATAGATACGTGGCTGAGCAGAGCCGACACTGGAAGCTCCACCCCTAGCGGGCTGACCCCGACCCTTACCTCGGCCGGCACTCGGTGGAGGTGGCGGAGCAAATGAGCCCTGGTTCACACTCGGCTCTAACGGTACTGATTGGGAAGAACGGGCGCCACGAAGCTGCTTGATCTGCTCACAAAAAGAGGCCTTGTGGCCCAGCTGTCCACAAGTGTGACAAGTAAACTTCGGACGAGAACACTGCCGGTTCCTATGGCCCTGCACACCACAGTTAAAACATGTGGGTTCACGAGCGGAGGTCCCGGCGGCACCCCGAAAACTCCCAGAGAAACGAGCCGAACCGCCCGTTGAAATATTTGCAGCTTGAGGTTTCTGCTGGCCTCCACTCTTAGGACCGGAAAAATTTCCGACCGACTTCTGCTTCTTGCTCTCACGAGCCAAATCGCTAGCCGTCACCGACATATCATAAGCAAGGGCTCGACTATGATAATCCTTCAAGGTAGTACAGACGAGCCCAGACATATAGTCCCGAATGGGCAGCTTCATCCTCCTGGAAAAATGGAAAATTTTGTCGCTCTCTGCGACAACTTGGGTCTTCACATAACCCAACTCTTTGTTGAAATCAGCAATAGCTTGGGATACGGGAATATCCCGAGGTTGAGCATCGTAGAAAGCATGCACTCGAGCCTGTCTGACCGGCCACGGACAATACTCGGTTTCCATCAACTCCTGAAACTCGGCCCACGAAGCAACATGATCTTTGGGACTAACGGCCTCCCACCAATCTGTAGCATCTCCCGTGAGAAAGTATTGAGCAATAGGGACCTTACGGTCCTCGGGACAATTGGTAGCAGTGAAGACTTTGGACATCTCCTTGATCCACCCTTCCCAGCCGATCGGGTCTGAAGCTCCCGAGAACTGAGGAGGATGCATCTTGATGACATCCTGGAGCCAGCGATCCGCTCCGCCCCGATTAGCGTGGGCCTGATCGGGGTTCTGGACCACTTGAGCTATAGCCGCCATCTGGTTAACCATTTGCTGCATAACGGCCGCAATACCAAGATCGGCGCGCTCCTGAGAAGAAGCATGACTGTGACGGTCACCGGTACTGCCGGCTCCCGAAGAATGCGACGTGGCCGCCCCACCGGCTGCCCCACGTCCTCGGCCGCGCCCACGGCCACGACCACGACCACGACCACGGTTTCCTCCGGCATCCATACTGATGTTGAGAGATAACAGAAGTATATCGATGATGAGTAAGGGGAAAAGCAATTACGATTCAGAAGCAGAAATACAATGCAAGAAACAAAAGAGCCGAATAGGGAAACTTACGAGCACTGGAAGTACCAGGATGCTGGCAGCGGCGTGACAATGTGCAAAACAAAACACGACTAGACCCAAATGACCAACAAGCCTAGGTATCCATAAACCTAGAGCTCCGATACCATTTTCTGTAACACCCCCAAGATATTCGGAATATGTTACAGCGCCGTAGACCCCTACATGGGACCTACCAGGCTACAATAGAAAAACTCTACTCGACTAACCATCTTGGTTAGCGAGGATACACAATTAAATAATATGACATATAAAGATACGCCCGGAGCAACCGGCAAAATAGCATCAACCAACAACGAGACAGTTTAAAAACAATACAATACGGAGTTTGAAACAAAGAGCCTAAGTACTCGCGAGTACAATCTATAAGTTTAAAACTGTGGGAACAACCATATCGAAATGGACAAAGGAAACAAGTAGACCCAAATGCACATGTCAACGACCCTGGCCAACATCCTCGTACTGTCCTGGTGCTCGCTCGTCCGGATAATCATAACCTGAAATCCATAACAAGAATTTCCCCGACAACGGGTCCCCAAATGGGTTAGCAATTACGCTAGTACAAGTATTCAAGGCAAACCAATCGCTTACACATTTCATAGTACATGCACCAAAATCATTTTCGAAAATCAAAACTAGACATGTCTTTTCCGGAAACAAACAGTCAAACAATTTGCCTTGGGAACAGAGTAATATCATAGATTCCCGCACGAGGCCTCTAAGGACCCTCCGCGGCTATATCACAAAACAAAACACGCACATGCATCGCCTTGGGAACAGAGTAATATCATAGATTCCCGCACGAGGCCTCTAAGGACCCTCCCGCACTGGCTAGCTAAACAAACTCGTGAAATCCAGGGCGGCAGCATAGATTTCCCTCCTTGACCCCGTCGGGCCAACACGAGGTGAGTTACACACAAGTAATATACATCACCATTTCATGTTAAGCTTAAAGGTTTCCAAAAATACTTGCCTCGAATTATTGACGACGTGAAGAACGGAAAGGAAAGTCACCGACAACCGCTAGGAACCAACGAAACCGAACCTAACGATTCGAAGAACACAATCACAACCGTTTCTAAATGAATACGGAATTGGAATACACCCGAAAACCCGCCTACGATTCATGTATATTCGTATAAAAACAACAACGAGGGCGGACCACAACCAAACCCTCTCGATTCCGTAAAAATCACGAAATATACCATGAATCCGTAGGGAAACTAAGAATACCAACAAGATTAATCATATACATCATGAATTAATCTAACATACGGAACGAATCGGACGAAACATGAAAACCCCTTCAATTTACCCAAAACAAGGTTTTTAGGAGTTTACCTTGAATAATGATGAAGAACACGATTAGAGGTTGATAATATACACCAAAAACTCGAAGAAGATGATGGCTCGGAGTTACAAAGCTTCAAATCGCCGGAAATACCAAGAAGGTCGCCTAGGAGTCGGATGGGAAGGAGAGGGATGAAGAATGACCGAAATCGGTCAACTCCTGGGTTTATAACCCCAGGCCTCGTTACGTACGTTAGCCACCACATGCTAACGTACGTAAGCTGTATTACGTACGTAAGCCATAAGGGCCTTACGTGCGTAACCAAAAAGGCGAATCGCCTGGACCGAAATGCACTAGGGCGTTACGTGCGTAATCGAAAAGGGTGTTACGACGTAACCAAAAAAGCGTATGCTGTCCGATTTACACTAGGACGTTACGTACGTAACCAAAAAGGGTGTTACGTACGTAACATTCCTTCTTCGGAGTACAGGCCGGGAATGAAAGAGGGAGGTACCGAAAAGAATCGAAATACAACGGTGAACAATTCACGATGGTACGGACGTAAGGGGCCTGAAACGACGAACTTAAGTACCGAAGGAAAACATATTCCCGACTACCCAAAGGTTCAGAAAACAACATCAAACGTAAATTTCCCAAACTCTTGGGAAATTTACAAAACGATCCAAACATGTGAAATATACGAAACATGGTCGAAACACCAACAAAACTCACAACGCCCACAATAACATGAGATCGATCTTCGGCAACCCCAAAACGGCGGTTCGAGCAGCGATTATGATAACACACCAAATAGCGACGGAAACAACATGAACCACCGACTCGAGTAAAACGAGTCCGAAACAAGCTCGAACGACAAAAGTTCAATATTAAATATCCTCAAAATGTTAATACGGTTACAAACGAGTTGCTAGAATCGAAAATGCACCATGATGGGAATAATAAGAGAAGGGAAAAATGCGGATATTACAATAACAATACACACATTATTCTTCTTCTCTTCCAATTTCTCTCTTTTTCTCTCATGTTTATAACAACTAGGAGATTCTTTGGGGAAAATTTTCAAAACGTGGGTCTTAATTTTCACCGATGCAAACATAGGTAGCATTAATTAAGGAGAGATGATAGGCACGTCTCGACCCACACCCCCTAATATACTCATGTTTTATGGGTGTTGTACCACGTGCTTTATTATTAATTTTATTATAATATTATTATGACTATTTTATCTTTAAAGCATGCGGTATAACACTCATAAAACACGGAGTGTGGTTCAGGGTGTTGCCTATCACCCCTCTTAATTAAGATGCAGATAAATACTTAAGAAATTTGTGTTCGTGGACATTCCGCTGTTTATTTTAGTGGAAGTAATGAAAAGTCGTCCTCAAATATAGAGGATAATGAAAATGATACTCCCTCCGTCCCGCCCAAAGGTTTACATTTCTATCAAAAAGTAGTCCCTTTAGTAAGTTTACATATATCACTTTTTACAATCAAATCAAACAATCACTTTTTACTTTTTAATCTCCACCACTCATTCATCATCAATGCTTTTTACTTTTTAATCTCCACCACACATTTAATCATCATTACTTATACCAATCATTACCTAAATTATACCATATATACACTCTCTGTCAACCTTTGACTGGGACAGAGGGAGTATGTCCTAAATTTATTGGACTTTTTTTTACTAAAGTAATGATAATGATATTTCTAATAAAAGGGAGGGGTTTTGGATGTAGCAAGAAGGTTAGCGAAATGTTCGGAAAAAGATATGTATATTATTATATGTCCCATTTGAAATAATAATGGTTGTGTATAAGTCAGGGCAAATGAATAATATGCATGTCTTTTCCTAAATATTATATATATATTGTTGTAATTAATGTATTTACTAATGAATGACCTTTATACCACTGAAACCCTAGATGTGTACCTATAAATAAAGGTCTTTGGCCCTCATAAGAATACACATATTATTCTTCTTCTCTTTCAATTTCTCTTTTTTTCTCTCAAGTTTATAACACGTTATCAGCACGATACTCTACGAGTAATTTATTTTTTCTCTCTGATTTTCGAAATAAAAAAAAAAAAACGCGAACAGCTTTTCTGCACTGCGAGATCGCGCTAAAATCGCGATTCTCGCTTTGTTAACCGTCGGATCATCATGAAATTTTTACAGTATATTCCTGACAAGCAGATCTACAAATTCAATGGTGGAGATCGGATTCTAAAATGTATTGCATGCATAAAAAAAATCCGAACAGAAATAGTCTTTTTTTTTTTACATTGGTGAAAGGTATTAATTCTATTTACTCCTTCAAAAACTTTCTTGCATATGATGATTTTGAGGAAAAATATATTATATTTAGCTATTAAATTTTATATTTTTGTGTGCATCATATATAAATAATATATATGATGACCTCAAAAATTATTATCAAATCATATTCCTCTTTGTTTCCGGAAGAAACACGATTCAACAATACTTAATAATCCAGAAGATTATTAAGATAAAATATTTGTTGTAGTCCTTGAAGAAGGACAACGTTATATCGTCATATTCTAGTTGAATATGATGTGTTCATGAAGAACACTATGAAATCTAATAATTTGTGCAATTCCTAATAAAAAATACAAAATAATATTCCTGAAGAATATTGTAAGTGCTCTTGAAGAAGCAACTATTTTAGTTTAGTTATTTCGATTAATTCTCGTACTATTTTTTTTCCTTTGTATATTCAATTATGGATCTTAAAATTATTGCTCCCGAAGTAGCACAATTAATTGTAATATTCTTGAAGAATATTACTATTCTAGATGAATAATTCTTATTTATACATAAATTATGTGATGATACAATATTCCTGAAGAATATTGATTTGTTATTTATAAATATAATAGCATAATTAAATCATTATGCCCTTGATGTAGCATGATATTACCAAGGAAAATATAACTTATATCACAAATAAAAAAATATTAATATGATTTGAGAATATCCTCTATCGAGATTGTACAAGATATGATATACTCCACAATCATAATCCGACTGTGCTCCAATGATAGCAAGATTAGTAAGTGGTCGAATATTCCTATCAAGTTGTTCCCGAAAGTGAACAATATTAAATTAAAAATTTCAATATTACATGGCTTAAATTTTATCTCCCGAAGTAGATAAAATTTAGAGTTTATCCTTGTAGGGGATAATTATTTATAAATTTTATCTCGTGGAATTGATATATCAACGGTTAATGATAAGGACACGAAAATGATAATCTTAAGATTATATGTCAATATATAATCTTATATATTGTGTAGTTTAATATTTTATTATCTCTTATGATATATTATGAGTTTTTATCAATATAAGATATGATGTCATACCTGGAGTATGATTTGAATTGATCGTTGCTATATAATTAGTGATAAAAGGGTCAAATATCCTGAAAATATTTGTATCATTCAAATTATTGGCTTATCTTGTTTCTTCTTTATGTGAATAGAATGCCAAGTTCTTGGGATTAAATAGTGGTCATGATTTATTGTCTCATCAAAGTGCAAATATGCATGATATCTTTAGAATGATACTTTTCGTATGAAAAAAAAAGGTAGTGCTAAATTTATTGACAGTTCATGAAGAACCACTAAATTTCTTCCTACAGGGTCGAAGATTTTGCACTATTATCTTCTAAGTATCGATAAATCTATGAATTTATAAACTATCGCTTGAAATATGTATGATTCCGCGATAACAAGTGAGACAAATGACATATACAATTTCTGAAGAAAAGAAATTGGTATTAGAAAAAATATCAATGTAAATAATATTCACCACTTATTAGACAAGAAGTCTATTAATCCCAATACTTCCAATATTTACATGTTTAAATTTACGTGTTTGGTGTTAAAGTCTATTTATATTATTTTTATATATTATTTAACTATATGTTTATTTATGATATATATCCTGAAGATATATTAATACAAATTCACACATATTGTATGACAAATATCACAAATTACTAGTAAATATCATGAATTACATTTATACACTTAAAATTGTATTATTTTGAGTTGACCAATTTTCATCAACATCTTTATTAATTGCATAATAATTATTGCACTTTCTTATGGAAGAAGAGTAATAACGATAGTTATTACATATTATATTGATGATGATACTTGTATCACTGATATAAAATTATTTGTAATGATTCTTTTAATACATTACATTAATATATTTTCATGGTTTCCTGAAGAAACATGAATTTGTAATTTTAATAATCCAGAAGATTATTAAAAAGAAATTGTTGATGTTCTTGATAAAACACAACGATATATAGTTATATTTTTATGATAGTATTTATGATAAACACATCAATTAAAGTTAATATTCCTGAAGAATATTAAACAAAAAAAGGCATTATTTTGAATATTTTCTATATGGCCTTGTGTTATTGAATTGCTTTTATTATCACCACATTGATATAAATTGTTGCTCATGACGTAGCACAATTAATACTTTTAATTAATATTTACATACTCTTTAGAGTAATTTATATTTTGGGTGTTATATGCTTATAAATTGTTGCTCCCAAGGTAGCATAATTGATACTTTTGAAAAATATCACATACTCTTGATGAGTACTTCATATTTTCGGTAATATATGATTATCTTTGATTTAAATTGTTGCTCCTGAGTTAGCACAATTAATATTTTTGAAGAAAAATACATGCTCCTGGAGAGCAATTTACATTTGAAGTTGCATGTATTTATTTCAAATGAAAAATACATAACTTTATGTCATATTGATTCGTTCAATTTCTACTTGAGGAATGGAAAGACAATCCCCGAAGGATTGGTATAATTTCATATGGCAATATTCTTATTGTCGGCTCTAAAAGAAGCTTTATTCAATGAGTATCGAATTAATTATAAGCGATATAATATTTTATCCAATGATCATGTTGTGATGAATTTCAAATTCAAGTATCCATATCAAAGGCACAATATTTGAGTCACGCCCTCTGTTATTAGTGCACCTCCTGAAGAGGATTGATTTGATAATCCAATCCCAACTATCTCCGACATTAGAGGGATATATGAAATATAAATAAGAGAAAGTCGGAAAATTCTCATTGGGTTGGATATTTAAATTTACGCACTATGAACTCGAAGTTCAACAAGTTATTGATTGCCAAATGAGTGATGAAATCTCATATACCAGTTGTATATGTACCATAAAGAATTAAAGTCGAATGTGAACGAAATATATTTGTTGATACTCCTCGACGCCAGAAGCGTGAGAGACGTATTTTTTATTGGTATTAAAGATAAAATCCGCGGAATACAAATAGATTAAACTACAACATCACTTCAAAAACCTCCTGAAGAGGATCGTCCCGAAGATGAGAATCTCAATACCTTAATTTGCACGTGCACTAAATAATTACAGTATTGGATTATGGGACGACCAAATCAAATGTTATGGGAAATGTTGAATATTTGATTTTGTTGAACTTGTCATTGACTTTGTGAATATGGGAGAATTGTTTATAAGAATGATAGTTGTCGACAACACTTTGTGTCTCAACAATTGCTAGTGGAGTGCCTGAAGCACTAAATAAAATATAAGCAATTGAGACAAAGCTTAACTCGCAAATTAAAATAAAGTGGTGAAAGATAAGCGAGATTAGCTTATCAAGGGTTTAAGTACATACCCAAAACATATTCTCCCGTTGGCACTAAATTTCGTCATTTAATATACATATGACAATTATTATGAATATAGATATTCAATTAGTGATGTCATCACCACATTTTTCTATGGGTCATTGGACGCGAATATCTATATGAAAGTCCCTGACGGACTTGAGGTTCCTAAAGTAATAGGAACGTGAAATTCGCAACATGTACTATTTTGAGTTATAAATATTTATACATTTTGAAATAGTCTGGTGGATCAACCGACTAAGTGAATTCCTCCTGAAGAGGATATATGTGAATTATTTGAACTCGTGTCTAAATACAAGTTCAAAATGAAAATCTTAGATAAAACTAAGTATTAGTATTGTCTCGACTTGTAGATCGAGCATATATGATGCAAAGTTTTTATCCATTTAGCTACCTAAAGGTTGTCTTACCACTTGAAGTGGATACCGACTCATATAGATCTCAAGAAAATAACAAAGATATAAGAGGACCAGAAGTTCCGTACTCGTATGCTATTGAAGCATTACATCATCAGGCCTGATATACAAATTGAAGTTAACATGCTAGCAAAATTTAATATGTCTCCAAGAAGGAGAATGTGGAATGGTGTTAACCATATTGGTTTATTACATGAAAGAGATCGAGATTCGATATTGGTGGCCATTAGGGATTATGATTTCATATTTGTTATCATACTGCCTATTTATTATGATGATAAATATTTTCCATTTATGTGTTGCATATAATGTTTGGGCAAGCAAGATGAAACTTATTTCCACACGAGCTTCAGAAGAGCAATAATGATAATCTAGCAGATTTATTCACTAAATCTCTCCATGTCTGAAAATTATATTCATGGTATTGGAGTGCAAGATTGTTATCTTGAGGGGGAGAAGTGATAACTTTTAAATTAGCTTGAAGATTATGTCGACCCTGAAGGTCAAAAGGTCCTGAAAACCAAATGGTTGTACTCTTTTTCCCTTTCTAAGTTTTTTCCCACCGTGTTTTCTTAGTTAAAGTTTTTAACGAGGCAACCAATGCAACACATGAGCAAATTTATACTGTGTACTCTTTTTCTCTATCGGTTTTTTCCCACAGGGTTTTTCCGAAGGAGTTTTGATGAGGCATGAACATCATAATATTCAAGAAGAAGTATTGTATGAAGACGATATCACTTGTATCTCAAAGGTAGATACATCAAATATTCACTTAAGTGATTAATTGGCGAACTTATTCACAAAGACGTTGCCGACATCAACATTCAGAAGACTAGTACACAAGATCGGAATGCGTTAACTCAAATATCTTATGTAATCGATTTCAGGGGGAGTAGCTGTACTCTTTTTCCTTCGATCGAGTTTTTTCCCACTGGGTTTTCCCGACAAGGTTTTAATGAGGCAGCATGTATTAAAGGTCATTCAAGGGGGAGTGTTGTAATTAATGTATTTACTAATGAATGACCTTTATACCCCTGAAACCCTAGATGTGTACCTATAAATAAAGGCCTTTGGCCCTCATAAGAATACACATATTATTCTTCTTCTCTTTCAATTTCTCTCTTTTTCTCTCAAGTTTATAACATATATATATATATATATATATGTTTGATTTATTCTAAAAAGGGTCCTATAATAAAAAGTGTAGGAAGGATTCTGGGAGTGACATGTGTCATCCCCATTCCACATCATATGACATGTGTCACCCCCACCCCCACCCCACCCCCCGCGAAATTTTTTTTTTCCTGCCAAAAAAATTTTTTTCGTGGGCAAAAAATTTTTTTTTTCCCGCCAAAATTTATAAGTGCATCACATTTATAAAGTTATTGCATCACAATTATGATTTTAGTGCATTAAGGTTATAAGTTACTGCATCATAGTTGATGCACTTAACTATAAACTATGATGCAGTAAATAATATAGACGCACCAAAACTTATTAGTGTGATGCACTAATGATATAAAAAAAAGTGTAGTACTTGTATAAAAAAGAATCATATTTAATTTTGAAGCAATTACATACATATATGATGCAGAGAAACTTAGGATGATGCAGTTCCTATAACTATAATGCAGTTACATACATGATTCACTTACTTATAACTACAATGCAGTTACATACATATATGATGCAGAGAAACTTAGGATCATGCAGTTTCTTATAACTATAATGCAGTTACATACATGATGCAGTTACTTATAACTTATAACTATAATGCAGTTACATACATATATGATGCAGAAAACTTAGGATGATACAGTTTCTTATAACTATAATGCGATTACATACACGATGCGATTACTTATAACTTAAAACTATCTATGATTAGATATATATATATATATATATATATATATATATGATGCAGAAAACTTAGGATGATGCAGTTTCTTATAACTATAATGTAGTAAACTTATAACTATGATGCATTAAAACTCATGTGCATCACCATTATGAAATTTGGTGCATCATAGTTATAACTAATTTTTATAACTGTGATGCACCAAAATAAAATGGTGCATCATAGTTATAAAATTTTGGCGGGAAAAAAAAATTTGGCCCCAAAAAAAAATTTTTGGCGGAAAAAAAAAATTCGGGATTTTTTTTTTTCGGGGTGGGGGGTGGGGTGTGGTGGGGTGGGGTTGGGGTGGGGGTTGGGGTGGGGGGTGACACATGTCATATGATGTGGAATGGAGATGACACATGTCACTCCCACAATCCTTCCTACACTTTTTATTATAAGACCCTTTTTAGAATAACCCCACCCTATATTTATATATATATATATATATATATTTCTTAAACCCCTTCCTCTCCATGTTCATATCTGTATCCCTTACACTTGGCTCAATTTCATAAGAACAATGAATTTGTTAGGATTCTTGGAAATAAGTAAGTTAAAATACGATTTTGACTAGACTTCTCAAATATGGCGCATCGTCAAAATTGAAAACGAGCGTCATAAGTGGAATTTCGTTATGAGAAGACAATCGTGGTGTATTTATTTTTACAAATTCAAGATCAGATTAGTGAGATACTAATGCCCAAACGTTTAGCTTTGTAGTTGGAATTATAAAGGAAAGTCCATTCATTTAGAATGAGTACAAATCATCCCACGTAGAAATTATTTCCTTGTGGGAGACACTTTACATTAGGAAATAAGATAAAAGAAAGTAAAAAACTCTTGTGGAAGAGCCTATATGGAAGGGGCCACACACACGGGCCCGCGTACGCCCGTCAGGCTCGGCCCCATCCCTTCCCGTACTATCTGGGAGTGACGCGGTTGGGCTCGTGGCCCGTTTCGGTTGGATGGGGCTCGGTTTTGCTCCGAATTTAATTATTCTCCCGAATTGATTAAGTTTGGGACTCCTCATATTCTATATCCTCCCATACTGCTAAGGAAGTAAGTCAAAGAATCCTAATTTAATTGAGATTCTTTTATCCTTGACCTAATCTACACATATAGATACAACCCCTACATAAAGGAAAATTGCACCACATAACAGATTGCGTAAAACAATTTTGGGCGCCTATTGCATACATAAGAAAAAAATCGTGCATCTCTCTCTCTAAACGTTTTCTTCATACTAGAATTTTAGGGTACATCGCTAAGTCATCCGCCAGGACTCGTTCGCTAGGGTGATTGGTTCTGAAGTTTCAATTCAATACCGAATCGTTATATCTTGGGAGGTTTATTATCATAGACCTTGAGCTGCTACATGGGGCAATAAGAATCTTAAAAGAAAGGTCTGCTCGCCGTGTCTATTTCTCCATTTATTGCTTATTACTGCTTATTCTATTTTATATATTTGTTGTTAGTTTAAATTTTCCTAAGCGTATCCAATAGTTTTATTGTATCCCAACAATTTTAAGATTCTTATTTTAATTTCAACTAATGGCAACCAACAAAATTATTTCGATTCCCTTTTCGGAACTACCGCCGCATACTGTCCGAATGGCTGCCTCCGCCTGTAACACCTCAAAAATGGCGGCTACTACAGTGCATTGGATCCCACACTGGGACCCACTAGGCGATACAAATACACAAATCAACCGTAATATAATTGTAGTACCAAACAACAAAATAGTAACCATAATTATGACGAGGAGTTTATACATCATACATCTATAATCGCCACGACACACATGATTTAAATACAGGTATAAATCATATGAAGATTGAGTATACCTCGGATAATAACAATTGAAAAGAAATATTATAAAGCAGAAATGAATATACACGGTTTAATCATAACTGGAGAAGACAAGACTCGGGGCCCAAATTAGTATCCTTCAAACCATTCGCCATCAAAATGATCTTCCCGTGCCTTGGTCTTCTCCCGACCTCAAATACAAACAACAAGTATTTCGTCCAAATACAGGGTCAGATATGCATGATAATAAATTTTCAAGATGTTATACAAAGCACATATAATAGATCTCAATGAATCAAACCCAACTGTTGAACATACCCCTTGGGCGTATGAACAACCAGTCGTAAAACGTCGAACATACCCAATCACACATGGTGTATGAACGACCAATTGGTATGTCTCAAGACGAATATCACAATATGCCCGATTCAGAAATGTGTCCATGTACGTGTCCACCCTGTATATGGAATTCAGGATATACGTGGGACAATGTATGTAATTAGTCTCACGAAGTAAGCGTCTCGTGTGTACAGTTCAACGTGGAAACATCAACACATGACCATATGTGCCCGACCAAAAACCCTCCATATGACCAATTGGCAAGCAGATATGACTCCAGATATATCACGATGCAGCATGACAATGAAACTCAATTAATCATATATCCAGCAAGGATCAAAGAACTCACCGAAGTGACAACGACGATCAACGAGACAACGATATCAAAGGTAGTAAAACTTGGGAGTACAATCCCACATCGAAATGTCTAACACAATCAACAGCAAACCCTCAACATGAATTATAGATTCATAAAGCTTTACACATACCCGAAATGTATAACATTCACAAGAATAACTTATCATTATAAACAAGCAAGTAACTTACCTCAATTCTGGAGATGAGAAATAGTCTTCCCTTGAACGAACGAATGGCGTCCTTCGACAAATAATACTCACTCGATCAAGCAACCTTGAATGAAATACAATTCATTCAATAACATAATCCTACAATTCTGATATCTAATTCATTGAAATCGATATATATGATTAAACACGAATAGTTCAAACTATTCCCACGAATATTAAAGTCCTAATTTATGAATTTCAATACCCCCAAATCATCTCTATGATCAGATTAACATACTCATAATGTTCTTTAATACCCATGATGATCCATCAAGTAGGGATTCCCAAGAACAACATCAAATAATCATCTTATTATGATAATATTATCACATGTCATCATAATGCTCTCAAGAATGTTATCAACAATTGAGTAAGATGTTCTAGAAATCTTAAACCATCAATCTATTAAGAATTTTGGATTTGTAATTGTAACACCCCCAATCCACTCAGGGATATTACACGCCGTAGACCCTCTCCTCGAGGATCTACCAGGCTGGTAACAATATTTAACATCTCGACAATGCCTTCAAGGCTACAATGACTCAGTAGACCGATTTGGTCTTTCCACAAATACATACAACTCAAATACAACTCATGCCCACGCAGGGGACAAAATACAACTACACCGTCTGGCAGAACAATACAAGAATGAAAATAAAGTACAATCGAACCAACACACGATGTACGGTTCCTCATGTGATTAGTATCGATCATCTTTCATCATCCTTCGTGCCGACCACGTGTTATGCTCCAAACACAGAATGCAAAAGCAGACATCCACCCCGAATACTCGGGGTTAGCAAACTCCTTTGTTTTGCTAGTGCAAATACAAAGTGCAAATACGAGCCATACAATTCACATTCCACGAATAACAATAACCGAGGATCCTCAAAGATCCAAACGAAGCGAAAAGTACTTCGAGGCAAGGGTTTGAGAAAACATTTCAAAAGCGAAATATCATAAATCAATGGGAATAATTTATAAAAGCGGTTTAGAATGCCATCGAGAGTTTTAATAGAAAACAATTTAGGATTATCAAATCCTACTTTTCGAAAACCAAAAGACAAAAGGGGTCACCGCCCCAAAGGTTTACTTTACGGAAAATGACATTAACCAAATCGTTGGGATTTTAGCCCCAAATCAAGTAAAGCGACTTTTATAAACCATTGGGATTTTAGCCCCAAATCTCATCAACTCACGATGCGAGAACGTCAACAAGGTTCGTCTTCCAACGTCAAAATCCACAAATAAATGATTTAAAACAAACAACAAAATACTCTAGAGCCATCCTAGCCAAGTAGGCCAAACGAACAACTTACCTCTTACACATTTAGTCAATGCATGCAAATGAAAACCGTTCAAAAGTACTCATTTCGAAATGCCAATATCAAATCACATTTGCAAAAATGCACCACAATTAACCGTCGATCCACACCTCGTGGACCCCTACCGAGACCGTCGGATCTAACCCGTAGTGGTTAAAAGCAAAGCTCGTCGATCCACACCTCCGTGGACCCCTACCGAGACCCGTCGGATCTAACCCGTAGTGAGCATACACACACACACGTTACTCATGCAATACTAACATGCTAAGAATGTAAGTTCATTAAGAATACTCACTAGAGATGGCCATTAACTCGACACCATTATCAAACTCTTCAAAAATAAATAACAAGATTAAATACGGAATACACGATTCCATAACTTAAACAATAGGAGTACCATCATAAAATCCTTCAACGTTCAAAATAATCAAATCATAATCAATTCTCAAAACACCGTTCACAAATCACACTCATTTTGAAAGAAAGCCTTTAACGAGGCGAAGCGAAATCCTTTGAAACTTCATTTCAAATAACCAAACAAACGCATCAAGACGACCACCGATCATCATATCCATAAAACGAGAAAAGTATGGGCAAGGTACTTGCCTCGAATAAGAGCAGCGGAGAATCGACCAAGTAGGTTGGCGAACCGACTACGAACCCGCCGACTCCACGACGCCAACTCACGTTCATAAACTACGAAGGACAAATAATAACAATGAAATGAATTCCATAACACGACTCAAAGCCGTTGAATTCAAAGAACGAATGACGAAAGTTCACGATTTCCCCAAAGCGCCAAGAACACGATTCGTCCACAAAGCCCAGCGGAATTCCAAGTTGAAATATGGATATACAATCCATAGAATATGTTTAACAACATTATTTAACCATAGTCGATCCATCAACGGATGAAAACGAGATCGGGGACAAATCCCCCAAAAAGTCAATTCGAAGGAAATCAAGAAATATACTTGATTCGACGAAGAACAATGGATTAAATGATGTTAAACACAATAATACTATCAAGATTAATCATACCCATCATGAATTAATCAACAACACGGAACGAATCGGACAAAAATGCAAAAATCCCCAAATTCACGAAATTAGGGTTCTAAGGAAGATTACCTTGATTCGCTGGATCAAAGGTTGATAAAGGACGATCGATTGATGTTATGAACCCAAGGACTTCATGGATTTGTTGTTAAACAACATGGCTTCGTCGCCCATGAATCGCCACTCGCGGATGGAGAAGGAAGGAAATGAAAAACGAAGTGAAATGTGATCGCCACCATATTTATACCGGGCCAGCCTAGCGTGCGCTAGCCTTCCCGGACTAGCGTGCGCTATCGGCCGGTATCGGCCGAGTACCCTCGGCCAGGGCCCACAACACCCGGCATCACCGACCAACCCTGCCGACCGAACCTGTCGACCCAACTCCCGCTAGCGTGCGCTACGGCCGGATGCCTGCGCGCGCTAGCAATTGGCCCAGAGCCACTGGATCGAATCGCCCGGACAGTAACGTCGCTAGCCGGCCCACAGCGTGCGCTACGCCTGCCGTCTAGCTCGAGATACGCTCGGCGTAGCGTGCGCTACCTGCCGATCCTGACCGAGTCCAGAACCTCAGAAACCCCACTGCCCAGGCCCGATAGCGTACGCTAGGCCACCCGGCAGCGTGCGCTACACCTGCCGGTTAGCGCGCGCAGCCTTCCGGCCGTAGCGTGCGCTACGCCGGTTCCTGCCGCACCCGTCCGGCCGGTGCCCGCAATCGTCCGGCCAGTCCCGCCACCGTCCGGCCAGTCCCGCCACCGCCAGGGCTCGACGACCCGATTACCTAACACGCACGGAACTAACACGACGAAAAGTTCGCGGAAAAAATAAACGACTCGAAATGAAAGCGTAATACCATAATTAGTCATACGCGACCAAGAAACGGGTCGAGACAACAATTACAGATACGGATACCCGTAACTTTCAAGAAATTACAAAATGGCCCAAAACGCCCGGAAATCACGATACGTGATAGAATAACCAAACCTAAGGTCACAACACGTCCAACAAAGTTAAACGGACTTGCGGGAAACTCGAAACAACATTTGGACGAGATTCGCAAGAATCGAACTCAAGTGCGGAAAAGTCGCGAAAAACACGGAACTCAACAAAACGACACAAACGAACTCGGATGTCAAAAGTGTAGAATTAATCATTCTCGGAATGACGAAACGGCCATGAGCGAAGTCGTCAAAATGGACTTCCACTAAAAAAAGAAATTAGGAAATCGAAAATTGCGGATATTACATTCTACCCTCCTTAAAAGAAGTTTCGTCCCGAAACTTAAAACAAGTAGGGAGAAGAAATATTCCGCCAGGAAAAACTCAACGAGACACACAAGAATGCGTAACTAACGCCCAACGGCGAAATGTCACAAACAACGCAAAGGAATATACGGCGTGAAAACACGCTCCACGGTGACCAACACAACGTCGCCGTTAGGGATATAATAAAACCGACAAGTGACAAGCGTCATCAAACGGATAATATATCCAAGTCAATTATCCGACAATCACAAGACACAACGAACGAAAACCAATATGATTGACCAACCCAACGGTACATCAATCAAAACGCGAGTCAACCGCTGAACAAACACGGAATCCCATCGCCTAAGGGATGGAAGATTGAAAACGAAACTAATTTCCCGAACTAAAGGGAATTACGAAGGAGCCTGAACGTTCAACAATCACGAAATGAGAACAAAAACCGAACAAACAAACGATCGAGACAACAAAAATCGAACAATCATGTTCGAATCACAAAGAACAATAAAGTTCAAACAACAACTCCGAGGATGATCTGGTGAGAACTACAAGACATGCATTGCCGAAGATCCACAGGAAAGGGAATAGCGATTGAAAGGTCACCACGACGAACGAGTTATTCCGAAACGATACCACACTCGTTCGATAAACAAAAACAAGGGGCGGACAATCTCAGAAATGTCAACAAACATAAATGAGTCGATAGAGTCGAAAACATAAGAGTTCCAAATCCGATCCACTTCGAACAAAAGAACTAGTAGAACCAGATGATGTCACTCCCAAACAAGGTTCACAAGAATCGAACTGAACCCGAAAAAGTAACATCGATAACCGCATCAACTCAAAACAAGATCACGATTCGTTCGGACGATGAAATCGAAATACCGAACAAGTTCATAAAGTACCAACGAACATGAGCGAATCGATAGGCGGGGAAGAGAAAATACGAAGTCAAAATAGTACGGGCATTACCTCCGACCTCGTCCACGAAATTCACAAATACGGGAGCAAGGTAACAAGACATTAAACAGCGGACACATAACGGAACCATCACCGATGCACACGGTCATACCAAACCAAGCTCTAACGGCTCGCACATGCGCGACAACGCAGAATCACTACGAGGCGATAATATTCAACACCAACATCCCGCCTCTCACGGGGGCTAACGCAACAAATGTGTGGAAAGCGACTCAACGCTCACACCGCCAATTCGGTCATACTCGGAGAAAGTATCAAAAGGACAACGCGAACATCACACATACATACCCAGCCCTCAAACGGGAATGGATAGGTTTTAAAAACGAAAACCTCATTTTGAAAATAATTTAGAAGAACACCGATTGATCTTGAGTATCATCTTTCAAAAAAGTACAAACATGAAACATCGTTATCGAGACATTGGAGAACCATTTCGCATTTGATAAAAATGAGGACATTTTCTCTTAGTGAAAACTTTCAAAATATTCGACCCTCGGGTCTAAATAAAAGTGTTGAAAATATCTCAAAACATTTTGGTCCTCGAGGTAGAAATTTTTTTGAAATACATTGTGGCACCTAGGATGTACCACAAAAATAAGTCATTTGAAAAGTATGTCTCAAGTTTATTTTTCTAAGATACTCAAGGTTTTCAAAAATCCAATAGGCGAATGCCCAAAACTCACACATACCGACGTTCACTAAAACAACTCCTAGCACACGCATCAAAGCGTTTAAAATCAAGACAATACATGTCTTTAAACGAAAATAAACGATAAAATACCACATTGAACAAAACCACCGATAAAATACCCTCATGGCTAGTGAACAAGTCGAACGCGTATAAGCACAAAGCTTCCACAAGAGACTTGTAAAACGTGCAAATCGATTCGAAAATCATCAACAACGGACAAAAACAACAATAAAAAGACATCACAAATGACGACATTCCTCGTATAAATCAAATACGAGAGTCGACTAAATACATATCGTGAAATCAAAATTCACATAAGGATTCCACCACTTAACAAATAATCATAAAAATAGCTCGTGTCACACGAGGCACAACACAAAGAAGGGAGACTTACTTCCACAGCACGCACGAAGATGATGATCGCCCCACGATACTAATCACGACCAACAAACTCAAACGACGCGTCGCGACACGACTCAGTCAGATAAAAATCCAACGAAACAAGACTCAAACAACACGACTTGACCCGACAGCCTAGGTTTCTTCAACCTAAGCTCGATACCATTTATGTAACACCCCAATCCACTCGGGGATATTACACGCCGTAGACCCTCTCCTCGAGGATCTACCAGGTGGTAACAATATTTAACATCTCGACAATGCCTTCAAGGCTACAATGACTCGAGAGACCGATTTGGTCTTTCCACAAATACATACAACTCAAATACAACTCATGCCCACGCAGGGACAAAATACAACTACACCTGCATAACGGAACAATACAAGAAATGAAAATAAAGTACAATCGAACCAACACACGATGTACGGTTCCTCATGTGATTAGTATCGATCATCTTTCATCATCCTTCGTGCCGACCACGTGTTATGCTCCAAAACCCGAATGCAAAACAGACATCCACCCCGAATACTCGGGGTTAGCAAACTCCACCGTTTTGCTAGTGCAAATACAAAGTGCAAATACGAGCCATACAATTCACATTCCACGAATAATAACCGAGGATCCTCAAAGATCCAAACGAAGCGAAAAGTACTTCCCGAGGCAAGGGTTTGAGAAAACATTTCAAAAACGAAATATCATAAATCAATGGGAATAATTTATAAAACGGTTTAGAATGCCATCGAGAGTTTTAATAGAAAACAATTTAGGATTATCAAATCCTACTTTTCAAAACCAAAGACAAAAGGGGTCACCGCCCAAAGGTTTACTTTCTGGAAAATGACATTAACCAAATCGTTGGGATTTTAGCCCCAAATCCGTAAAACGACTTTTATAAACCACCGGGATTTTAGCCCCAAATCTCATCAACTCACGACACGAGAACGTCAACAAGGTTCGTCTTCCAACGTCAAAATCCACAAATAAATGATTTAAAACAAACAACAAAATACTCTAGAGCCATCCTAGCCAAGTAGGCCAAACGAACAACTTACCTCTTACACATTTAGTCAATGCATGCAAATGAAAACCGTTCAAAAGTACTCATTTAGAAATGCCAATATCAAATCACATTTGCAAAAATGCACCACAATTAACCGTCGATCCACACCTCCGTGGACCCCTACCGAGACCCCGTCGGATCTAACCCGTAGTGGTTAAAAGCAAAGCTCGTCGATCCACACCTCCGTGGACCCCTACCGAGACCCCGTCGGATCTAACCCGTAGTGATCATACACACACACACGTTACTCATGCAATACTAACATGCTAAGAATGTAAGTTCATTAAGAATACTCACTAGAGATGGCCATTAACTCGACACCATTATCAAACTATTCAAAAATAAATAACAAGATTAAATACGGAATACACGATTCCATAACTTAAACAATAGGAGTACCATCATAAAATCCTTCAACGTTCAAAATAATCAAATCATAATCAATTCTCAAAACACCGTTCATAAATCACACTCATTTTGAAAGAAAGCCTTTAACGAGGCCAAACCGAAATCCTTTGAAACTTCATTTCAAATAACCAAACAAACGCATCAAGACGACCACCGATCATCATATCCATAAAACGAGAAAAGTATGGGCAAGGTACTTGCCTCGAATAAGAGCAACGCGGAGAATCGACCGAAGTAGGTTGGCCCGAACCGACTACGAACCCGCCGACTCCACCGAACGCCAACTCACGTTCATAAACTACGAAGGACAAATAATAACAATGAAATGAATTCCATAACACGACTCAAAGCCGTTGAATTCAAAGAACGAATGACGAAAGTTCACGGATTTCCCCCAAAACGGCCAAGAACACGATTCGTTCCGTCAAAGCCCGAAAACGGAATTCCAAGTTGAAATATGGATATACAATCCATAGAATATGTTTAACAACATCATTTAACCATAATCGATCCATCGAAAACGGATGAAAAACGAGATCGGGGACAAATCCCCCAAAAAGTCAATTCGAAGGAAATCAAGAAATATACTTCGATTCGACGAAGAACAATGGATTAAATGATGTTAAACACAATAATACTATCAAGATTAATCATACCCATCATGAATTAATCAACAACACGGAACGAATCGGACAAAAATGCAAAAATCCCCAAATTCACGAAATTAGGGTTCTAAGGAAGATTACCTTGATTCGCTGGATCAAAGGTTGATAAAGGACGATCGATTGATGTTATGAACCCAAGGACTTCATGGATTTGTTGTTAAACAACATGGCTTCGTCGCCCATGAATCGCCACTCACGGATGGAGAAGGAAGGAAATGAAAAACGAAGTGAAATGTGACTGCTCAGCCATATTTATACCGGGCCAGCCTAGCGTGCGCTAGCCTTCCCGGACTAGCGTGCGCTATCGGCCGGTATCGGCCGAGTACCCTCGGCCGGGGCCCACAACACCCGGCATCACCGACCAACCTGCCGACCGAACCTGCCGACCCAACTCCCGCTAGCGTGCGCTACGGCCGATACTGCGCGCTTAGCCGACTGCAAAGAGCCACCGGATCGAATCGCCTTGACAGTAACGTCGCTAGCCGGCCGACGGCGTGCGCTACGCTGCCGACTAGCGCGCTACTGCCGATCCCGACCGAGTCCGTAACCTCGAAACCCCATCGCCGGGCCCGATAACAGACGCTGAGCCACGGCGGCAGGCGCTACACTGCCGTAGCGCGCGCAGCCTCTTCCGGCCGAAGGCGTGCGCTACGCGCTCTGCCGCACCCGTCGGCGGTGCCCGCAATCGTCCGGCGCCCCGCCACCGTCGGCGATCCCGCCACCGCGTGGCTCGGCGACCCGATTTCAAAGCATTTGAACGAACACGACGAAAAGTTCGCGGACAAGATAAACGACTCGAAATGAAAGCGTAATACCATAATTAGTCATACGCGACCAAGAAACGGGTCGAGACAACAATTACAGATACGGATACCCGTAACTTTCAAGAAATTACAAAATGGCCCAAAACGCCCGGAAATCACGATACGTGATCGAATAACCAAACCGAAGTTCACAACACGTCCAACAAAGTTAAACGGACTTGGGAAACTCGAAACAACAGATTTGACGAGATTCGCAAGAATCGAACTCAAGTGCGGAAAAGTCGCGAAAAAAACACGGAACTCAACAAAACGACACCGAAACGAACTCGGATGTCAAAAAGTGTAGAATTAATCATTCTCAGAATGACGAAACGGCCATGAGCGAGTCGTCAAAACAGACTTCCGCCGAAAAAAAAAGAAATTACCGGAAATCGAAAATTGCGGATATTACAGTAATATCCCGAATTTCTACTATGGTTGTTTAATATTATTTTGGGGTTGAAATTGGAATCGAGAATATTAAGACCCTTGTTTGAATTGATTGTTGATATGATTATTTGAATTTTGGATTGTATTGTGGAATCGTATTGTGATTATTGATTTGGGTTGTTCGAATTTGTGTTTAATCGAGATATTGTGGAACCGTTGAGTTTGTTGATTGGTTAGATTGATTATTGATTGTTATCGAACTTGTTCTTATCAATTATTACAATAGGTTGTGAGGATTGATCGTTGATTATAATAATATGTTGCGGTCGAGTTCGAGCATGTTTGTGAATTGCTTTGGCCGGGGGCCGAGGAGCTTGTAGACGACGTCAAGTAATTAGTAACGGCTTCATTATCATCGTATCGGTACCGAGGCAAGTTATTACTTGCTCAGTTTATAATATTTAATGAATGGTTTCAGTTTCATTCGTTTATAATTCGTATATCAATGATTATAATTGTGAACCCTGGAGATTTGGGATTGTACGTTATTTTATATTTTGGGAATTAAATCATAATGTATATGATTTACATTTGTTATTGGTATACTTGGGTATCGAGGATACATTATGGTCAAGACGAGGATATGAGTTATCTATAGTCCGTGGTATTTTGGATCGTCGAACATTGAGAATAATCGTCGGTGATGGTTTTTGACATCGAGATTGCTATCGAAGGACTCGGGGCAAATACTCTAATCATTTGTATCATTTAGTGTCAATCATGTTGTGATACATTCATGTATTTTTGTTTTCAGGCATGTAGATTATGTTGTTATGTGTCGTGCATATGTGTTGTGATTATTTTGTCCACCATGTGTTGGCCCGACGGGATCATCATGGGAATCTATAGCTGTGTGCGCTGGATCGTTGGATGGGTACTTCCACCATGTGTTGGTCCGACGGGATCATCATTGGGATCTATGCTGTGTGCGCAGGATCATTGGATCATGTGTTGTTGTTGTGCATATGTACATTGTAGGTTATCCACCAAGTGTTGATCTAATAGGATCATCGTGGGAATCGATGCTGTGTGCGGTGGATCGTTAGATTACCATAAGTATACGTTGTTGTTAATGTTGTGGGCATATTGATGTTGTCATGTGAGTATGTATTTGTAAGTCTTTTGTAGGACCATGTCCATATATTGTGTTGATCTGATCTCAGATTAGACTGACATGATTCACCGTGGCATTGCGTATCTGGAGGTATGTTCTATATTTCCTTCTTGGTTCTTGTCTTTGGATGGATAATTGATTATCGTGTTGATATTTGATGATGTTATCCGATGGATCAAATTGGTCAGAGTTGGTATATTTCGTATCAGTGAGTTATGATGATGTTTTGAGAATCTTGGGTATTGTTTGAGGTATAGTATAGATGTTGTGTTTGAGTTTATTGGTTATCGAGAATGCGAGATGTGTAATATGGTAAGGGTTACTTTGATGAGGATTATCACGAATTAGTAATGTTATGACGGTATGATTACATTGGTCATATTCTTACTTTGTAATTTCATTGGTTAGGTTCTTGGGATATCAAGCTTGTAGCAGTCGTGAAGAGATGAGCTTCCCGGAGGATACTGGCTATGGCGTGTGTTTGTGAATCGAGTACTCTGTCTAGTTGTTATTTTCCGCTGCAAAAGTATTTTTAATCATTTGTTATATCCGCTGCGAGTGTGTTTTAAAATGGCTTCTTAGCATTTTATGAACTTACGTTTATTCTGGAAAATCATTTTCTAACTTATTTTGTCGATACGTGCAAGCGGTGGCTTAACGTATACTTTTGAAATTGTTAAGTTTTGGCATTTTGGCCTTGTACTTTCAAATGGGATTTTTATGATGGTATTTGGAAAATAGATTTTTGGAGACTATTTGAGTATTTGAAAGATATTATCGTCATTGCCGCTTAGGCGTATTTGAAATGTTTGTAAAATGTCTTTTAGGCTTGTGGGTTCCGTTTCGGGGCCCACATCGCTGTATTATTCCCCGATGGCTCTGGGGGTGTTACAGAATATGGTATCAGAGCTTAGATTGTGGAAACCTAGGTTGTTGGGTCGAGTCGAGTCGTGTTTTTGTCACGTCATTTGAATTGTCAGTTGGCAAGTATTAGAGCCCTGGGTTTTTGTTGTTAACTCGGGCTTGTGTGTTATGTGGTTTACCAGTGTAGTACTTTGGTTGTTTTAAACTTATCCAAATGGCATTAACGTGATTCTTTGGAAAGAAATGTGTCGTATTTTGAGTTGAATTGATTTTGCAAAATGTATGTTTTGAAAATATTTGTATCGAGTATTTTCTAGAGTTGATACATGTGCCAGTATCACGGGGAATTGTTAGCTTCACGATATGTAAGTATTTGGATTTTTGGATAGCATTGAGGTTATTTGCCGTTACAAGTTGATGTACCTTGAGATTCGGAAAGATATTATGTGTTACATTATGAGGTAGCAGAATATAATAGTTGGGACATAACCGATGATCTTGAGAAACTATGATTATGGAAAATCAATATGTCGATTAAACTTGGAAAATAGAGTTGTGCATTTAGGAGAAAGGTTGTGGATTGTTGAGAGGAACATGCATTAGGAATACGCCCTCGAATGCCACTCAGGGGATGAGAGAGAAGAGGCATTGTACTTGTAATTATGAAATTATCAATAAAAGGCAATATGATTCATTCATTGTTTATTGTATTTCAAATGCATTCTTGATTTGGTAAACATTGAAGTGAAGTCCATGTAAATAAGAGCGAACATTCCAATCTCATTATCGGATAAGTGAAAATGCACTGTAAGTGTTTAAAGTTTATTTACGTAAACCGTTCGCAAGTCGATAAACTTAAATAGGCATTAAGTTTTTAGTAAGACTTGTATAACTGATGCTAGGACGTGTGCATGTATTGATAGCATAGTTATAAGTATATTGGTAGGACCAGTATACTCAAACACGACTCATACTTGATTCAGTCACACGGTATTCACTCTTGGAGAGTCGATGATGAATCGAAAAGTTGTGATAGTATACATGGACCTTTGACTTGAGGGTTCAATAAGAGGTGTGCTTGTGACGTTTAGTTTGTCATTAGAGTAGTTTGACTCATTTGCTTAATCTGTAATACCCGCCATTTTTATAATGCAATATTATTATTTTATAATAATATTATAATGCATTTCATTTTATTTAATTCCATTTAGGGAATCATGAACATTTATTTCGACATATCACAAGTCCTAGCCCGAATCATTTTTGTCAGTTATATTCTAGTAGACATTTACTAGTGATAATATTAATAATGTATTTATTTCATTTAATCTCATTTCATTACCGAGCGAGTAATTGTTGTATAATTACTTTCACCGCACGTACAAGTCAATTTCATGTAATATCATTAATTACGATCAGACATTTTCATGATATCTCATACGTTCTAAGCTCGAGTCAATTTCTCTAGTTAATTTCAGAACATTTAATATTAGTCATTTTTTTAGTATGATAATTAAAGGTATTATTATTATTATTAATAATAATATTTATAATGGGCACAATATTAATATTAACATTATTAATATTTTATCTTCATTATTTTGATATCATCATTAATATTAACATTATTAATATTTTATCTGACCCAGATAAATTATTAAGCCCATAATAATTAACTTAAACCCTAACCCTAATTTTTTTATGCAGTATAAATACACACAATCTGTTCAATACACAAGACACGAAATACACTTTTCTTCCAAGCGCCGTTTTCTTCATCGTTCAAAAAAAAATACGAAAAGAAGATACAAAACATCAATTCTCGCCCAATTTTCCCGATCGATTTTCCCACCACGAGTTCCATCTTCGCAAATCCCGTCACCGTGAAGGAGTTCCCAGTCGATTCGGCCATCAAGTTTACAGAGCATCCTTCCAAAATCCATCGAAAAGAATTCATCTTCTCGGTTCCTCCCCCAACAGAGGTAACTTCCATCCTCAAGTTCTTTAATTTGAGTTCATATTCATATTGACTTTTGCGATTCAACCAAACAAACCAAAATTTCGAGAAAATTTAATACATTAATAATCAAATAAAATCAAAACGTAATGCTTTCAACTTGCCCGACTGCATTTAATCCCATTTGGTCCAAGCCCATAAACCATCCGAAATCCAAACCCGTTTGACTCACATCGGGTATTCTTTTTCAACCCATAGCCCGAATCCGACGAAAATTTGAAATGCAAATCAAAGCGAAGTTAAACACGAATCCAGAAATTTTACAAATCCAAAAATCAAATTCGGGAACCAAAATATAAAACTTTCAATTTACCCGACGAAGGGTCACGAAATCGGGCCAAGCCCGAAAATTTAACTGAAATCCGATTGCCCCATCAGACGAAACCCTTCAACATGGACCAGATTCGGAACCCTCTTCCGCCAGCACGACTTTAAAACCCTTATCGGTGCAGCCCCACCGTAAGCCACCCACCACGGACTCAACAACCAGAAACATCTCGGCCTAACCTCGCCGACCTTACCCGTTTTGCTTCGTCGGAACCGCCGCCCACTGTGAGTGAGATTTCTGCCATCGCGTCGCCGACTTCCCCTTTTCTTTTCATCTTCGCCGCCGTTCCTTCCCTGGAGCAAAAGCATTCACTCACTTCGTGGGTGTGCGCGACGTACCATGTGTGTGTGTGTGAGAGAGAGTTCATGGCGGACTGTTTGTGTGATTTCTTTCCGGCCGATTTTCAGAGAGAGTTTGAAGAGAGAGAGTGAGGGTGAGAGAGACGGGAGGTGAGGAATGAAGTGAGTCGACTGAGGATTAGGTTTAGCTGTATTTATACCCCCGAATTTTCAGGACTTTTCAATTTAGTCCTCCCAATTTTCAGAAGTTTTCATTTCATTTGACCAAGATAATTAATTTGATTTTAATCGATCGACTTCTCAATTCTTACAATTTGACCCCAGTCAACTTCAAACTCCAATTCAATCCTAATTTTGACCGAAACATTTAAAATATTGACTTCCAATTAATATTAATAATTAATCTGAAATTATGTATAAGTGTTTTAATTTCAGTCATTAATAATGTTAACTCTTCGGTTAATATTAATTAGCAATTATAATTTATTTTCAGTTATTATATAGTGATATTCATATCTTTTCATTTATTATATAAATAATAAAGTGTAAGGATTATAATTATTATCGTTATTATATGTAGACTTTATCGAGGATTTACGGGCTTAGGACTGTGAGTCGAGCATCTTCATTTCAAGTCAGACATCATCATTTATTCAGGTGGGAATTTTCACTATCACTTTAATTGCTTTAATTGGACTGTGTATGTGATCTTCTATTCATGTTTAAAATTTTTATGCATGTTGTAATTCAGGCTAACCTGTTTTCGTGTAAGAGGCTATCTTAAGATATATGTTGTTGCGGGGACACCTGCGCAACCTCAATATTCACATGCGTGCTCGATTCATGTTATGTGGTATTGTGTTTATGTTTTATGTTGTTGCGGGGACACCTGCGCAACCTCAATATTCACATGCGTGCTCGATTCATGTTATGTGGTATTGTGTTTATGTTTGATGTTGTTGCGGGGCACCTGCGCAACCTCAATATTCGTGTATGCGTGCTCGATTCATGCTATACGTAATATTGTGAGTATGCAATTATGTTGAGGAAAAATGTGATAGATTATTCATGTTATGCTTTCCATGAGATTGTATATTACTGTGATCAGTGTGATTTCCACGAGCTGAAGGAAGCTCACCCCCACCTTTATTGAACTGCGAGTTGAACCGAGCCGGATGGACGAAGGAGCGAGCCGAGAGGGCATATGAAAGATGAAATTATTATATGATGTTTCTTTATGTCAACTATTTTGAAACTTTTGGGGAAACTTTGACTAGAAATATTAAATTATGATTTATTTTCTTCCTCCGCAAATTTTTATCTCGTATTTATGATGAAATGTTACCTTATTTAAAGGTATTTATTTTTATGTCTTTGTAGCGACTCGACTTTGTAGGCGAGAATTTTTATATTCTCAAGAAAATTATTTTTCTCAAAATTTACCTTTTATTTATTTTTCCCCAATAATTACCCTAGAAAGTCGGGGCGTTACATAGTGGTATCAGAGCGGGTTTTACCGTTCTGTAGACTCGCTAAAATGTAAAAGTATCATATGCTCTCAGCTTCGCCACTTCGTCACTCCGTCTGAGGTACCAAATTTCAGTCATTATTCATGCATATGTCATTTCATTTTACTTACATAATTATATATATATATATATATGTACGAACTGTTAGAATGGCCAAACCTAGAATGACTCATGAGTTTTACAACTCGTTGGCAGACTCATGGCTAACCGCGGAAATCGCAATGCCCCACCCACACAAGATCAACTCTTGGCTGGATTGGCCACCTTGCTTCAAGGCGCGACTATCGTACCGCCTAATAACCCTGAGCAGGCTCAAGCTCAAGTTATTAAGAGGTTCAACCACTTCAAGCCGCCTGTCTTTCTTGGTCGTGAGGGACCAGCAGCCATAGAGGAATGGTTGATGAATCTAGATAGCATTTTTGACTACATGGCGTGCACCGACGCTCAGAAGGTGTCATGTGCCGTGTTCCAGCTTAAGGAAGATGCTCGGACATGGTGGATGGGAGTGTGGAGGCTCAAGACTCAAGACGAGAAAGACACATTCACTTGGGATCAGTTTAAGAAGACGATCATGGAAAAGTACTACCCAAGAGCATACAAGATCAAGATGCAGAAGGAGTTCCTTGATCTAACCCAAGGTGGAATGTCGGTAATCGAGTATGAGCGCAAGTTTAACCATATGTGCCGTTTTGCTCCCCACATGGTCGAGACGGATGATATGAAGTCTCAGAAATTCCGGGATGGACTTCGTGACCGGATTCGCCACCATTTGGCTGGTCATGGTTATTTGAGCTACAATGAAGCCGTTTCAAGGGCCGAGGACATTTCTGCTAGTTTAGATGTGGAGAAGGCTAGGGCACCACCAGTTGCAACAAATAACAAGCGCAAGTGGCACGATCAAGGAGGTGGTAACAATAAGATTGTTAAGACTGGACCTTTAGGGGTGAAACCCCAGTCAACTAACCCTACATGTGCTACTTGTGGCAAGGGACATAAAGGTGCATGTATGCTTGGCCAGAGGCGGTGCTACTATTGCCGTGAGGAAGGACACCTGGCCCCAGCGTGTCCGAAGATAGGAAAGGGCCCAGGCAATAATGTGCAAGGTCAAGGCTCAGAAGGCAGAGCTCGAGTGTATAGCATGGCCGAGGTCAAGGCAGACTGAACCCCAAACCATGTCAGGTATGTTATCAGTTGCAAATATTCCTGCTTTGGTGTTGTTCGATACGGGTGCGTCTCATTCATTCATCTCTAGGAAGCTTTGTACTATGATTGGTTGTAGAAGTAGTAAAGCCCCTATATCTTTGTTAGTTAGCATGCCTGCGGGGGGAGTAGTGCGTGTAGACTCGATAACTAACAATGTGAAGATAGAGATTAATGATCATAGCTTCTTAGCCAACTTGCACATAGTGGAACTTAGCGATTTTGATGTCATTTTGGGTATGGATTGGTTGGACAAGCATAGAGCTGTAGTTGAATGCTCCGAAAGGAGAGTAACTTTATGTCCGTCCGTTGATGTCAAGACCGTATTCGAGGGATTAGACACAGCAGTACCCCGAAGGTGATTTCTGCCATGAAAGCTGTGAAGATGCTGAAGAAGAGTGATTGCCAAGGATTTTTGGTGAACGTGATGGGAAAAATGACTTCGGAGAAGACGATAGCTGATGTACCTATCGTCAAAGAGTATCCAGATGTCTTTCCCGAAGACTTGCCCGGAGTTCCACCGAATCGTCAAGTTGAGTTCTCGATTGATCTAGTGCCAGGAGCGGCACCAATATCGAAGGCTCCCTATAGGATGGCGCCTAAAGGAATTGCAAGAGCTGAAGGTACAACTCCAGGAACTGCTCGACTCTGGATTTATCCGACCGAGTGTTTCGCCATGGGGTGCGCCAGTGCTCTTCGTGAAGAAAAAGGACGGAAGTTTGAGGATGTGTATTGACTATCGTGAACTTAATCGACTCACGATAAAGAATAAATATCCACTTCCTAGAATAGAGGACCTATTCGATCAACTTGGAGGGTCGGGAGTATTTTCGAAGATAGATTTGAGATCCGGATATCACCAGCTGAGGATTAAGAGTGATGATATCCCGAAGACCGCATTTCGAACTCGTTATGGACATTATGAATTTATAGTGATGCCATTTGGTTTGACTAATGCGCCAGCAGTATTCATGGACCTCATGAACCGTGTATTTCAACCTTATTTGGATAAGTTTGTCATTGTGTTTATTGATGACATACTTGTATATTCGAAGACCAAGGTTGAACATGAGCAGCATCTTAGAACGGTATTGGGAATACTGCGCAAGGAGAAGTTATATGCGAAATTCAACAAGTGCGAATTCTGGCTTAACCGAGTTGCATTTTTGGGTCATGTGGTCACTTCTAAAGGAACTGAGGTTGACCCGATTAAAGTTGAGGCAGTCAATGATTGGAAAGTACCGAGTAATGCGAATGAAGTTCGAAGCTTCTTGGGATTAGCCGGTTATTATCGGAGATTCATCGAGGGATTTTCGAAGATAGATGCACCGATGACTAAGTTGACTAGGAAGGGGGAAGCTTTCTTATGGAATGAGAAATGCGAAAGGAGTTTCCAAGAACTTAAGCAAAGATTAACTACTGCACCAGTATTGACGATTCCCGATCCGACGAAAGAATTTGTCATCTACAGTGATGCATCCAAACAAGGTTTAGGATGTGTATTAATGCAAGAGGGCAAGGTAGTTGCCTATGCTTCGAGACAGTTGAAACCGCACGAGCTGAACTATCCTACTCATGATTTGGAATTAGCAGCGGTAGTTCATGCCTTGAAGATTTGGAGGCATTACCTATATGGAGGTAAGTGTGAAATCTATACAGACCACAAAAGTCTGAAATATATTTTCACACAGAAGGAATTGAATATGAGGCAGCGCAGATGGCTTGAGTTGGTCAAAGACTACGATTGTACAATTCATTACCACCCCGGTAAAGCAAACGTAGTTGCTGATGCACTAAGCCGTAAGGCGAGAGGAGACCTAACTTGTTTGTTGACCAAGGAGGGAAGCTTGGTCAAGGAATTTACAAGGATGAACCTTGAGATGGCTACACCATCGAGTCCAGTTGAGTCATTATTGGCTAGTTTGGTGGTACAACCAACCTTGAGAGAACAAATCAAAGAAGGTCAAGGACAGGACGACTTCTTGGTCAAGATGAAAGAACGTACTCTTTCAGGTGAGAATAAAGGCTTTAGCGTGTCCGATGATGGCACGATGTATTATGAAGGGAGGATTTGTGTGCCCAATATTGTTAAGTTGAGAGAAGCTATATTGAAGGAGGCACATAGTACTCCATATACAGCACACCCTGGGAGTACAAAGATGTATCAAGATCTTAAGGGGACATTTTGGTGGGAAGGTTTGAAGAGAGATGTGGCAGACTTTGTTAGAAAGTGTATTGTTTGTCAGCAAGTGAAGGCAGAACACCAACGCCCCTTTGGATTACTTAAGTCACTTCATATCCCAGAATGGAAATGGGAACACATTACGATGGACTTTGTGGTAGGTTTTCCTCGAACGGAAAGAGGAAACCATGCTATTTGGGTTGTTGTCGACTGACTCACAAAGTCAGCTCATTTTATCCCAGTTAAGATGAACTTTCGAATGGATCAGTATGCTCAACTGTATATCAGGGAGATTATTAAGTTGCATGGAGTGCCAGTCTCTATAGTATCCGATAGGGATACTCGTTTCACATCGCGTTTTTGGGAGAGTTTGCAAGAAGCTTTGGGAACGCAGTTGAATTTTAGTACGGCTTATCATCCTCAAACTGATGGTCAGTCCGAGAGGACCATCCAGATCCTTGAGGATATGTTGCAAGCATGTGTGCTAGATATGGGAAATAATTGGGAACGACTGTTGCCTTTGGTAGAATTTGCTTACAACAACAGTTACCAGTCGACGATCGGTATGGCACCGTATGAAGCCCTATATGGTAGGAAGTGTCGATCACCACTGTATTGGGATGAGGTAGGAGAAAGGAGGATATTGGGTCCCGAGATGATCGAGCAAACAGTTGGCATGGTGGATAAGATTCATGAGACAATGAAGATAGCCCAGGACCGTCAGAAGTCTTACGCCGACAAGCGTAGGAAAGATTTTGAATTCTGTGTTGGCGACAAAGTATTCCTGAAGGTATCTCCTACTAAGAGAATTGTTCGTTTTGGTCCGAGGAGCAAGTTGAGACCAAGGTATATTGGACCGTTCGAAATCCTCGAGCGGATTGGAGAGTTAGCTTACCGTTTGGCTTTACCCCCAGAGCTTTCGGCCGTGCACAACGTTTTCCACGTATCATTGTTGAGAAAGTATGTGCACGATCCCAACCACGTCATCAACTATACCGTCGTGGAGATGAACAAAGATCTTACTAATGAAGAACAACCAGAACTGATTCTTGACCGATCAGTCCGGCAGTTGAGAAACAAAGAGAAGGTGTTTGTTAAGGTCCAATGGCGTAACCACAGCAAGGACGAAGCCACTTGGGAGCGTGAGGAGGAACTTCAAGCTCGTTATCCGAATTTCTTCAATCGAGGTATAATATTTATTTTCGAGGACGAAAATTTTTCTAAGAGGGGTAGGATGTAATACCCGCCATTTTTATAATGCAATATTATTATTTTATAATAATATTATAATGCATTTCATTTTATTTAATTCCATTTAGGGAATCATGAACATTTATTTCGACATATCACAAGTCCTAGCCCGAATCATTTTTGTCAGTTATATTCTAGTAGTCATTTACTAGTGATAATATTAATAATGTATTTATTTCATTTAATCTCATTTCATTACCGAGCGAGTAATTGTTGTATAATTACTTTCACCGCACGTACAAGTCAATTTCATGTAATATCATTAATTACGATCAGACATTTTCATGATATCTCATATGTTTTAAGCTCGAGTCAATTTCTCTAGTTAATTTCAGAACATTTAATATTAGTCATTTTTTTAGTATGATAATTAAAGGTATTATTATTATTAATAATAATATTTATAATGGGCACAATATTAATATTAACATTATTAATATTTTATCTTCATTATTTTGATATCATCATTAATATTAATTCAATATTATTATTATTAGTATCGATATTATTAATTATTACCACCGTTATTATTATTATTTCGATTTTTATCATTATTATTATTATTATTATTAGCCCAAACATGTGGTGCTGACCCAGATAAATTATTAAGCCCATAATAATTAACTTAAACCCATAATTTTTTTATACAGTATAAATACACACAATACTGTTCAATACACAAAGACACGTAAATACACTTTTCTTCCAAATACCGTTTTCTTCATCGTTCAAAAAAAAAAATACGTAAAAGAAGATACAAAACATCAATTCTCGCCCAATTTTCCCGATCGATTTTCCCACCACGAGTTCCATCTTACGCAAATCCCGTCACCGTGAAGGAGTTCCCATCGATTCGGCCATCAAGTTTACAGGAGCATCCTTCCGTAATCCATCGAAAAAGAATTCATCTTCTCAGCCTCCCCAACAGAGGTAACTTCCATCCTCAAGTTATTTAATTTCGAGTTCATATTCATATTGACTTCAAAGATTCAACCAAACAAATCAAAATTTCGAGAAAATTTAAAATATTAATAATCAAATAAAATCAAAACGTAATGCTTTCAACTTGCCCGACTGCATTTAATCCCAGATTCGGTCCAAGCCCATAAACCATCCAAATCCAAACCCATTTCACCACATCGGGTATTCTTTTTCAACCCATAGCCCGAATACGAAAATTTGAAATGCAAATCGAAAGCGAAGTTAAACACGAATCGAGAAATTTTACAAATCCGAAAAAATCAAATTCGGGAACCAAAATATAAAACTTTCAATTTACCCGAATGAAGGGTCACGAAATCGGGCCAAGCGAAAATTTAAGCGAAATCCGATTGCCCCATCGACGAAACCCTTCAACACGGACGGATTCGAACCCTCTTCCGCCACCCGACTTTAAAACCCTTATCGGCAGCCCCACCGTAAGCCACCCACCACGGACTCAACAACCAGAAACATCTCGGCCTAACCTCGCCGACCTTACCCGTTTTGCTTCGTCGGAACCGCCGCCCACTGTGAGTGAGATTTCTGCCATCGCGTCGCCGACTTCCCCTTTTCTTTTCATCTTCGCCGCCGTTCCTTCCCTGGAGCGAAACCGTTCACTCACTTCGTGGGTGTGCGCGACGTACCATGTGTGTGTGTGTGTGAGAGAGAGAGTTCATGGCGGACTGTTTGTGTGATTTCTTTCCGGCCGATTTTCAGAGAGAGTTTGAAGAGAGAGAGAGTGAGGGTGAGAGAGACGGGAGGTGAGGAATGAAGTGAGTCGACTGAGGATTAGGTTTAGCTGTATTTATACCCCGAATTTTCGTGACTTTTCAATTTAGTCCTCCCATTCTCGAAGTTTTCATTTCATTGCCAAGATAATTAATTTGATTTTAATCCGATCGACTTCTCAAGTCTTACAATTTGACCCCATCAACTTCAAACTCCAATTCAATCCTAATTTTGACCGAAACATTTAAAATATTGACTTCCAATTAATATTAATAATTAATCAAATTATGTATAAGTGTTTTAATTTCGGTCATTAATAATGTTAACTCTTGATTAATATTAATTAGCAATTATAATTTATTTTCGATTATTATATAGTGATATTCATATCTTTTCATTTATTATATAAATAATAAATTGTAAGGATTATAATTATTATCGTTATTATATGTAGACTTTATCGAGGATTTACGGGCTTAGATCGTGAGTCGAGCATCTTCATTTCAAGTCGACATCATCATTTATTCGGGGAATTTTCACTATCACTTTAATTGCTTTAATTGGGTGTGTATGTGATCTTCTATTCATGTTTAAAATTTTTATGCAAGTTGTAATTCGTGCTAACTTTGTTTTCGTGTAAGAGGCTATCTTAAGATATATGTTGTTGCGGGGACACCTGCGCAACCTCAATATTCACATGCGTGCTCGATTCATGTTATGTGGTATTGTGTTTATGTTTTATGTTGTTGCGGGGACACCTGCGCAACCTCAATATTCACATGCGTGCTCGATTCATGTTATGTGGTATTGTGTTTATGTTTGATGTTGTTGCGGGGGCACCTGCGCAACCTCAATATTCCTGTATGCGTGCTCGATTCATGCTATACGTAATATTGTGAGTATGCAATTACGTTGAGGAAAATGTGATAGATTATTCATGTTATGCTTTTCATGAGATTGTATATTACTGTGATCAGTGTGATTTCCACGAGCTGAAGGAAGCTCACCCCCACCTTTATTGAACCTCCAGGTTGAACCGAGCCGGATGGACGAAGGAGCGAGCCGAGAGGGCATATGAAAGATGAAATTATTATATGATGTTTCTTTATGTCAACTATTTTGAAACTTTTGGGGAAACTTTGACTAGAAATATTAAATTATGATTTATTTTCTTCCGCCGCAAATTTTTATCTCGTATTTATGATGAAATGTTACCTTATTTAAAGGTATTTATTTTTATGTCTTTGTAGAGACTCGACTTTGTAGGCGAGAATTTTTATATTCTCAAGAAAATTATTTTTCTCAAAATTTACCTTTTATTTATTTTTCCCCAATAATTACCCTAGAAAGTCGGGGCGTTACATAATCGCTAGGTCAACCTCGAAGTGCGGACTATACGGACAGGTAGCAGTCTTTACTGTATGCCAATAAAGGATTCTATCTCCTGTTAGTGAGCAGACGAATGTCCTATATGGTTAATGGCAAATAAGATCATAAGTCTTTTGTCAAAGCATTCTGATCTAGTCGTATTGGATACACTAGTAATCAGTCGGTCTTGATTTACATTAACATATGTATATTGTCTAGTCAATAGTAAGGTTTGACTTTACTGTGACCCGAAGACTTGACCGGGACATCTGATGAAGGGTCTATACGTATATGGTATTCACGACATAATGGTTCTGGAATGATCCCTTCATTTGTTCTCAGTAAGGGTTTACAGTGCGGACCGTTAGGCTGGCTAAGCACTGTCCGCACTCATTGGTTCCTCCCAATGCCGGCCGACTCCTTAGTTTTGAGGATGAAAATCCTTTTAAGGGGGACACATGTAATATCCGACAATGATTTCTTATCTACTGTTGCATTATTCGGATAATTTGAGTATCGTTGTAAGCATGTTATATTTAGTTAATGTTTATTGATGTCGGGATATATCATAATAGACTTGATTATAACTGTCATTCGCATTATGGTTGATTTCTCGACGTTGTGTAAATTGTTACATTTTTGGGCTAGGTTTTATGTGTTTAACGTACGCTAAGGATTTAACTTAACGTACGCTAATACGTTGGCTTTACGTACGTAATGGGGTACTGGTTACGTACGTAATGCTTGGAATCTTATCCGATCTCAACTATCGGCATGGGGGGGCAGACATGATCCAGATATTTGGCCCTTTCGAGGCATCCAAGTTGACGTACATTACGTACGTAATGCTGAGGCTATAAAGTACGTAATGAGGTTGGTATTTTGAGGCAGTAGCCTTTGGAGGCAGATTACATACGTAACATCTTAGGTGTAGCGTATGTAAAGAGATTAACGTACGTTATCTTCATGCTATAATGTATGTAACAAACTGTGTAGTTTATAAAAAGACAGCTTGTATCTTTCATTTGCACGTTCCAACTTTGGTTTTTCTCTCCAACTATCGTCCCCCTGCCTCCCTAGACCGATTATACTCTCTTCCAACTTGTATTTGAGCCTTGCATCTTGGATTGGAGCTTGTTGATTGGAAGTTTGGAGTGTGTTCTTGGAAGTCTTGGTGTTGTTCTTCATTTATGAGATTGGTTATCTTTATCTTGTATTGAATCCATACTCATGATGATGTTAGTAATAACACTTCGTATAATGTTAGATTAAATAAGCATAATAGTTATTGGAATCATGATCAAACTAAGTGAAGAACAATGTAAGGTTATTAGTATCCCTTCTTGAATGGTTGATAGATTATATAATAACATAGTTGTGGTTGATTATTAACATGACAATAAGAATCTGATTTCGATCATGACAATTGGAAGTTATAAAGTGAGGATTTCTTGATCTTAGAGATGTTAGATTCTAATCATGTCTTGAAATGTTTAGTTAATCCTTGAGAGATGCCATGGGGCTATGTATTAACCTTATAAATTTGATACATTCGTGATGAACTTGATAAATCGACAAAATGGACTGTCTAAACGTTATGTTAAATTTGGGTAATATTCTGAAAATTATTATTACAAGATATGAAGATGTTAACATATTGAGTTGGTGAATTGAGGATGTTAATGAATAAGCTTGTTCATAGTAATAACAAGAGTATTCAAGAGGATATTGTAGTACGGTAATCTGATTGTTAAAGCCGAATTAGAGGTATTGAATTTCACCAATAGTTGATAGAATGTTCATTGAAATAGAATTAATTGAACGAGTAGGTTTCGGGTGTCATTTCCTACGAACTAATATCAATATTGTATGAATGTATTATTGAACGAATTACGTTTCATTCAAAGTTGCTTGTTCGATTGAGTATTTAATCGAGGATACCATCTGTTTGATCGTTTGGAGAAAGACTATCGTTCACCTATGGAATTGAGGCAAGTTATCTTGCTTGGTTATAATGATGATTGAATTCTTGTGGTGGTTATACGTTTCGTATATGAAACACTTATGAATCTGTGATTCGTTATTTGATATTGTTCTTGATGATGTTTCCTTTTTTCATCGTAGGATTGCATTCCCAAGTTCATCACCTTTGAATCGTTGATCTCGTTGATCCTTATTGTCGGTGAGTTTATTGATCCTTAATCAGATATATGATTTATTGAATTCGTTGTTATGTTGTATCGTGACATATCTGGAATCATATCTGAGTGGCGATTGGTTATTGTGTAGGATTTTTAGCCAGGCGCATATATAGTCATACGTGGATGTTTCCGTATTGGACTGTGCACACGAGACGTAGTTCGTGAGGCTAATTGGGTACATTGTCACACGTATATTATGGATTCCGTATACGAGGTGGACATGTGAACGGACACATTTTCGGATCGGGCGTACTGTGATGTCCATCTTGAGCCATATTGGTTGGTCGTTCGTAGTCCATGTACAATTGGATATGTTCGACGGTTTGTGACTGATTATTCATACGCCCGAGGGGTATGTTCAATAATCGGGATGTTTATTTGAGATCTAGTATATGTGAATTGTATAATGTATGGAGAATCATTTATCATGTATGTCTGACCATGTGTTTTGGGTGAAGTACTTGTGTTGTATTTTAGGTCGAGGTAAAGGCAAGGCACATGAAGAGCATGATGACGTCGAAGGATACTAGTTCGGGGGCTCCAAATCTTTTGTTGTCCAGTTATGCTTGAAAACCGTGTAATGTTATTTCCCGCTTCATTTAAATTATTGACTGATTGTATTGTTATTTGAAGTATATTCCATCTCCATATGGTTTATATTTGTATTTGGATTCTGTGTATGTTAAGGCCATTGACCATACTATTTATAAACTCCGAATTGGAGTAATGACTATTTATTGTGGTTCGGTATCACAAGATAATATATAATTAAATCTGTATTTTGGTATTGCCTGTGGGTCCCACTATGGGGTCCATGGCACTGTAATAGCCGCCTTTTGGGGTGTTACATTAACGAGCTTTACTATCAAGTCACATACTTGATGATCGTAAGCAGAATATTAATTCAATAATAGAATCAATCTTATAATAATAGATGTCTCCACATTATATTATTAAACAGTAGACTTAGAGCATAATACTAACAAGGATGGCATTAGAGTCCGTGAATATATGATGGACTCTATGTCTAATGAGATTTAGAGAGCTCATGAGAAAATGACTTCTACTAGGCAGATCTTATCTCACCTAACCGAGCTTTATGGTGAGCACAGTCGAACTGTTAGATATGAGATATGTAAGCAACTCTTCGGTGCCAGGATGAAGGAATGTGAGAAAGTCGGGGACCACGTCCTCAAAATAATCTCTATGATCGAGAGATTGAAGGCTCTTGATTTTAGGATGTATATTTCTCTCAAAACTGACCTTATCCTGCAATCTCTTCCTGATTCCTTCTCTCAGTTTGTTATGAACTTCAACTGCAATGAAATTGCTTGCAATTTAGCAGGGTAATTAACAAACTTGTAACCGCTCAGTCTCAGATGAAGATTCCGCGGGTGAAGGAATCTGCCCTTGTGGCTTTTTCTAGATCTCGGAGGTCCAAGAATAAGAAGAAAAGACCAAGAAGCAGATGGGCTCACAAGGTAAGACTTTTAAGGGTAAGGGCAAGGCCCCAATGGTTCCTAAGAGAAAGAAGGTGAAGACGGACGCATTTATCAAATGCGGTGAGCTGGGACACTGGACAAGAGACTGTCTGATCCTTCATGGCACTTCAGGTACAAAGCTTTTAGTTTTGGAAATAAATTATTCTGCTACTGTATTTCTACTTATTGGATACTCGATTCAGGTGCTAGTTCTCATATTTGTACCATGAATCAGGATCTGGAACAAAGTAGGAAGTTTAGAGCTGGGGAAGTGATGATTACTGTCGAATGCGGGCATAGTGCCACAGTAACTGATATAGGTTGACTTCTTTTGGATTTGGAATCCGACTTTGTTTTAACATTAGATGTTGTACTTGTTTTTCCTAAGGGGCATAAAAATATTGTATCTATTCTGGTCATAGATCGGAAAGGCTTTTTATTTTTCATTGGTGATAGTACTTGCAAAATTTATTTTGGAAATAAATTAGTAGGCACTGCTACATTGTTAAATGAACTGTATCATCTAAACCTGAGTAACAAAGTCGTTGTGAACACTATGACTAGGAAGCATGATAGGGATAAAACTAATCAAGCTTTGAAATGGCATCTTAGACTTAGTCATGTTGGTCAGACCAAGGTTTACAAAATGGAAAAGGATGGACTTATAGGCACATGGGGATTAGATCTCTTTCCAACTTGTGAATCTTGCCTTAAGGACAAAATGACTAAGTCCCCCTTCACAAGGATTTTTGAAAGAGCCACTGATAAACTTAGATTAGTCCAAACCGACGTGTGTGGTGCTTTATAAGCATCACATAATGGATATCAGTATTTCATCATGTTCATGGATGATCATACTAGGTATGATTATGTGTACTTAATGAAACACAAATCCGAGGCCTTTTATAAATTCCAGGAATTTAAGGGCCTAGTCGAAAAACAAACTGGTAATCATATCTAAGTAGTTCGTTGGACTGAGGTGGTAAGTATATGAGCATGGAATAGTATCACAACTTACACCTCCAGGAACTCCTCAGTTAAATAATGTATCGGAACGAAGGAACCGAACCTTGTTGGACATGGTTCATTCCGTGATTAGCTACACCGACTTAACGATTTACCTGTAGGGTTATGCGCTCCTTACTGCTGCTTATATCTTGAATAAATGTCCTTGAAAGTCCGTTCCTAAAACTTCACATGAGATGTGGGAGGGTAGGAAAACAATTCTTAATCACATTAGGATTTAGGTATGTCCCACCTATGTCAAGAAGACCAAGGTGGAGAATTTGGAAGCAAGATCCGTGAAGGGACGTTTGATTGGATTCCCATATGGGACAATGGGTTATCTATTCTACATGCCTGAAGATAGAAAGATCATTGTTGATTTGCAAGCACACTTCCTGGAAGATGAGTTCACTTAGGAAGGTGGAGCAGGTAGAAGTATTTCTTTGAAAGAATACAATAAAACTCTTCAGCAGACACCTGTAAAAGAAGTTGGAACAGAACCTTCTGAAACACAAGTAAAACCACCTCATAGGTCTAGTATGGTGTGTCTAAATTACCTGAGAGGTATGGCTTTATGCATTTGGAGGAGTTCTAGTTGAGATAGACTCGATGCATGCCAATCAGGTTTGGACTCTAGTAGATCGCCCCAAGGGCATAGTGCCTATTAGGAACAAGTGGATCTATAAGAGAAAGACTAATGGTGATGGTAAGGTTGACGCCTATAAGGCCAGGCTTGTGGCAAAGGGTTATACCCAGAAGGAAGGGATCGATTAACATGATACCTTCTCGCCCGTAGCTATGATCAAGTCTATTCGCATGATGCTTGCTATAGCTGCCTACCATGATTATGAGATATGATAGATGGACGTAAAGACGACTTTCCTTAATGGATTCCTCGAGGAGGATATCTATATGGAGTATCCTAAATGCTTTGTGTCCGAGGTTAATATTCATAAAGTGTGCAAACTTCAACATTCTATATGGACTGAAGCAGGCTTCACGTAGTTGGAACCTTCGTTTTGATAAAGCTGTCAAAGAGTTTAACTTCGTGCAAAATGAAGAGGAACCTTTGTGTATACAAGAGGGTTAGTGGGAGAAATATCGCATTCTTAGGACTGTATGTAGATGACATTCTACTAATAGGAAACGATATGGGAATGCTCAGTTCTGCGAAAGCTTGGCTTTGGAGTAGGTTCTCCATGAAAGACTTGGGAGAAGCTACCTATATACTTGGGATTCGACTCTACCGGGATAGAGAAAAGAGAGTGATAGGTCTTTCCCAAGCCCTCTGTATGGATAATATCTTAAAGCGATTTAAGATGGATGATTCTAAAATATGGTTCCTTCTGATGCGACATGGAATAAAAATCACCTCGAAGATGTGTCCTCATCGTGAGGAACAACGAAAGGAAATGAGTAATAAACCATATGCGTCCACCGTGGGTAGTCTTATGTATGCTATGCTATGTACGAGACCTGATATTGCACATGCTGTGAGTGTGGTAAGTAGGTTTCAGGCAAACCCGAAAGGAACATTGGATCGCCGTAAAGAACGTTCTCAAGTACTTAAGAAAGACTACAGATCTGGTTCTTATGTATGGTGGTGGAGAACTAAATATGACGGGATTCACTGGTTGAGAATTCCACGGACAGAAAGACGACTCGATATCAACTTATGGCTATATTTTTACTCTTAATGGATGATCAGTATCTTGGTGTAGCGCCAAGCAGAGCGCGACTGCTGATTCCACTTGTCAGGCTGAGTATCAAGCGACCTCGGAGGCCTCTAAGGAAGGGTTTTGGATTAAGAAGTTTCTAGGTGAACTTCAAGTGATACCATGTGCTGAGCTACCTATTCCAATTTTGTGCGATAACGACGGAGCTGTAGCACAGTCCAAGGAGCCGAAGTTTCACAACAGTATAAAACACATTAAGAGAATGTTCATCTTGTGGGAGAATTTGTTCGCAATGGATACATTATGCTGCATAGAGTAGACTCAGAAGACAACGTCGCTGATCCACTGATCAAGCCACTTTCTCAGATGAGCTCGGAGCGTCATCTAGATACCATGGGTATTAGATACCATAGTGTGTGTCATTGAGTGTAAGTGGGAGATTGTTATGACTATACCCTCGAATGCGACTCAGAAGATGTATGAGAGAGAGCATTGTACTTGTTATTATGTAAATTCTTATCATAAGGGAATTGTTTGTTTCTTTATTTACTGGAAGTCACTCGCATTCTTGACTCGTTAATATATATAGAGACAAACTAGTCCATATATTTGAGAGAAAACATTCCGCTCCTTATTGGATAAGGGGATCGGCACTGGAAAAGTTTATGGCTCAAATACTTAATCGTTCACAAGTCGATGAAACTTGACTGGGCGTCAAGTTTATGTGAAGACTTATATGACGTGTTCTTTGACTTGGAGAGTGCATGTCGTCACTAATGTTTAGTGGGAGCACACGTTCTAAGTATGCTAATGGGATTAGTATACTCGAACCGAATCACCCTCGATTCGTCACACGGATTTCACTCTGGGGCAATCAATGACGGAATCGAAAGCTTATGATAGGTATTCGTGAACCTTCGACTTGAGGTTTTAGTAGGAATGTGCTTGTGCCGTTAATATTTTCGCTAGAGTAGTTAGACCCATAAAACCGGAAGGTGAGGGTCAATCTCGACTTGCATCTTGACAGGCAAGTAGCAGGTTCTACTCACTACCAAGATAACATTCTTTATCCTATAAGTGAACAGGTATATATCCTATGCAGTTATTGGCAGATGAGATTATAAGTCTTTGGCCAAAGCATTGGAGCTCGTTGTATTAGATACACGAGAGCTTAGTGATCTCGATTTACATTAACTCACGCATAGCGTCAAGTACAGATAGGGTTTGATTAATCGTGACCCTATAACTTTATCGAGACATTTGAGAGAAGGGTTTATACGTTTATTGGTATTCACGACAGAATGGTTCTTGAATGATCCCTATCATTCATTCTCAGTAAGGTTACCGTATAGGCCGCGAGACTGGCTAGGTGGTGCTATAACTCTTTGGTTCCTCCCATTGCTTACTGAGACGAATCTATCGAGTTGCGCATTAGGGAGGCGACGGAATAATATGAACTGGATCTCTTATTGTTAATTTTAGACATTAGATGTCTTATTTGATTTATTGGATAAATTAAATCAGTCTGGTGAGTTAAATAAATCACTAGGTGATTAATTTAATTCATAGATAATTATTTCTTGGAGAATAATATTTTAATATAATTAATTAATTAGGTTAATTAATTATATTAATTTTATTTGAGACGAACCAAGGTGTATCATCCGGACTGGACACATGATGGTCCGTTTCACGAACCGAAATAAACCGAATCCTTCTCAATTATGGTGTAAGCCATCCCACCTCCTTGTAGCCCTTGTTGTTGACTTTGTCCTCATATTTGCATTTGTTGAGGAGGCTTCCTTACACTTGAGGACAAATAGGGTGATAAGATGTGATCTTATCAACTTCCAACTCTTAGGTTGGAGGTCTGGAAGTTTGTGTGGACTTTGTATAAAACAAACTTCATCCTACTCCACCAATACAAGAATATCGGCCATAACAAGAAATAAAAGAGGGATAGTTCATCTTGATATTCTTACAAGAGTTCATCTTAATATTCTTACATTCTTAGAGAGAGCATTCTTAGAGAGAGAAATAAGATCAAGATCAAAAGCTTATATCACCTAGAGTGATCATAAACTTAAGAGATCATTTCCTACTTCTCCTTTCTAGCTGTATCCTTAGAGGATAATTGAGTAGTCGTTGTTCCAATCATCTCCCGGTGCGTGGCTAGTAGAGACGCGGTGCTTTCTGCGTTTGGATCATCGAGGACTTATCGAATCGAATCTGTGGTCATCGGCATCAATATCAACATTCAATCAAAGGACTACAAGGGTATGTTTTCATATCTTTTATCTTGTCCATTTATATTTGTATATATGATGCATGATCGGTCCTATTTAGGGGTTCGGTAATATTTGTTTTTGCTTCCGCTGTGCCTTCATTTTAGGCATCGAATTCCAACAGCAAACTCATCGACTTGGGCATACTCGGTGACCGGATGTATCTTGCTTATACATTTTATATTTTTTGGACATAAATATGCTTGTTACTATTTATGATATCATATTTATGTTATTGTGTTAAGTGATGACTATGTGGCTCGATTGTGTAGAATTTGTATTGTTTTTTGGAGTAAATTTGTATAAATGCACGATTTAATGATTATTTGTTGACATTAAATGTAACTGTGAACTTGTGTTACTTCTTGAAGCGAGGATTTGTGTGAATGCTAATTGTGAAATTGAGCGAGTGAATTTTTTTGTGACTTAGCTCAAGTGGTATTTAGAGTATCGTTGGCTCAAAAAGTGTTTGTTGAATTGTTCAAAACCTTGTTAATTCTTGATTGTGAATACTACCTAAAATTGTGGATTCTATGATTAGTCTTGGTCGGGTGTTGATTGTGTTAGGAATATGCCTTCGAATGCCACTAAGAGGATGAGAGAGTGAGAGCATCTGTATTGTAATTACGAATATTTAATAAGGCGTTTATTATTTCTATATTATTCTATATCACTGGCATTGTGATTTGGTATATAGAATAATAGTCCTTGCATTTGAGAGCAAACATTCTACTCCTTATGGAGATAAGGAGATAGGCACTAGAAGTGCTTAGAGCTCGAATGCTTAACTAGTTTGCAAGTCGATAAAACTTAATTGGGCATTAAGTTTAGCCAAGATTTGTATAACGTGTACTTTGACATGTAGAGTACCCGTCTTCACTAAGAGTTAGTAGGAGCACACGTTATAGGTATGCTAATGAGATTAGTATACTCGAACACGACTCACCTCGATTCGGTCACATGGATATCACTCAGGGTTTGTCAATGACTTAATCAAAAGGTTGTGACATTAAGTTTGTCATTAGAGTAGTTCGATACAATCGCCGGTAGGTGGGGTCAACCTCGAAATGCAACTTAGTGGGCAAGTAGCAGTCTCTACTGAGTACCAAGATAGAATTCTTTCTCCTGTAAGTGAGCAGGTAAATGTCCTATACGGTTAATGGCAAATGAGATCATAAGTCTTTGGCCAAGCATTTAGAGCTGGTTGTATTTGATACACGAGAGCTCGATGATCTCGATTTGTATTAACAGAATGTATAGAGTCAAGTTACAATAGGGTTTGACTTTACCGTGACCATAATACTTGACCGGGACATATAATTAAAGGGTTTATACGTATATGGTATTCAGGACATAATGGTTTTGAATGATCTGATAATTCGTTCTTAGTTGGGTTACGGTACGGAGCACTAGACTGGCTAAGTGTTACCCGTACTCTTTGGTTCTTCCTATTGCCGACTAAGACGGACCTATGGAGTCGTGCACAAGGATATTTGATGGGTAAATATGTATTTACTATCTCTTTATTAATATTGGATAATTGATATCTAATTTGATTTATTTGATAAATCATGCGGTCTAGTGAATTGAAATTAATTACCGGGTGATTAGTTTAATTCATAAATAATTATTTCTTAGAAATATATTATCATAATTTTGTATTTTAGAAAATTAATTAATTGGAATAATTAATTAAGTATAAATACATTTGAGATAAAACAAAGTGTACTTAATGGACTAGACACGCGAACGTCTGGTATACAAACCGAGTGGCTCAGCTCGTTTTCTCATCATACTCAAGAGGGCCGTCCCCCTATAATGCATGGAAGGTGTCTTGCATGTGTGTGTGGTGTGATAGACTTATTTTATGAAGGGTGAAAACAAATGGATGAGATTTAGAATCTCATCATTTGATCTCACTTTGTAATATAAATTATATAGTTTATCACACCATTTCAAGAGTTGAAAAACACACACACACACACACACACACACACACACACACACACACACACACACACACACCTTACAAAGGCACTACTCCAGCCGTGAGTTCACAAGAGGAGGGAGAAATATTTATTTTCTTTTTCTTGTTCATCTTTGAGAGAAAGAAAAGGAAGAAAAGAAGAAAAGAAAAATACCGTATCAATTCCTAGCAGTGTTCTTTGAGAATGAATTGATATTTTATTTTTACGATCAATATCCGACACATGATAACGTAGAGACACTCGGTATTTTCGGCGTTTGATCATTCATCAATCTAGAACGAATCGGATTCGTGTTCGTGTTGGTGACCGGAAATAATCAAAGGTTGGCTCGTGAATTTTTCCTTCAAGAAGATATTATCAAAGGTCTACGAGGGTATGACTTCTACATTTTATCTTTGTCACTTATATTCATTTATACGATGCTTGATCGATCTGTTTTTGGGGTTTGATTTTATCCAATTGGACCGATTTATTTTCCGCTGCGTATCTCGATTTTAATCACCGAATCCCAACAGTGGTATCGGAGCGAGCTCTATGCGATTGTATATTCGATATTATCATTTGGAATGCTTGGTTGTTTTCTTTTATGATTTGGAATTATAATTGTTTTAATTGTTAATGTTTAATTGTTCATCTAAAAATTATTTTTCATGATTTTATGTTACAATATAAATCTATTTTTATTTTAAAATACTAATTTAAATATGTAATATAAAAATTAGAAAAATATTATTTTTGGATTCGGGACGAAAAGATGAGCCGGAAAATTGGCCGGACCCGGCAGCTCGGGGTTGCCGGATTGCCGGCGACAAGCACTGCCGAGAGGCGAGTGGCGCCCGGCAAGCGGCCTCTCTGGGCCGAGCTTGGCCCGGGCCTTGTGTTTTTCGACTCCGTTTTTTATATTTTGTTCGGAAATTAATTTCCCACAAATTACATTAGATTTAATTTGACTAAAATATAATTATTGTAATTTTATTTTAAGGGAATTAATTTAATGAAATATTTATTTTGTCCAGAATAAATTAAAATTAACGAATACGTGAATTAATTGGATTAATTCTAATTGTTGGATTAATTTTTATTGGTTCGATCAATATTTAGATTAATCATTATTACTATTTATTTAATGTGATTGTTGCATTAATTGTGAATGGGAATGTAGTTCATGGACCTAGTTTTGAATCATTTGTTTTGTTCGATTGGGTTGTAAAGGCCGTTTTGAGCCTATTTATTTTACTAGAGAATTTGTATAGGATGCAATTTTTCAAATGTAAAATTTATATGTAATAACGAAGACTGGAGGAATATTCGTTCGAAAAGACGAAGATTTAAGACCGAAGACATGTAATTAGATTACAATGTTTTTGTTCTAGGAATGGTCCATGAACTGCATGTTGTTAGTTTTAGGTTGTGTATGTTTTCATATTGTATGACAAATAAACTAATCGACAAACCGCGCTTATAAATGGATTAATGTGCAAAGTGTAACATATAATCGCGTTAATACTCCCACTTATAAACACTAAGTTTTAAAGGTTACGAGGTTTCCTACCCTCCGTCAAACTCATGGAAAATTGAAATCTAAACCTGAATATTATTCTTCCGAGTATGTCGGGGTAATATTTTTGGGGAAGATTGATAAATTCCTAGAGTGCATTATATGCCTTTGGTTGTGATAAATCAAAACCCTAGAAACCGTATGGGTTTCTGGGTAAGATTCACTTGTCAGACTAATAGTAGTTGACGGTTTAAACTTAGATAGTTCAGCGAGCCATAGAAACCGAATTGGTTGAGGGAAAGTGAACTTGGGGTAAAAGAAGATCGAATCATCCATTAGATGGGTTGGTGTTAGATACCACTTTATAAAGTGTAACACCCAAAATTTATTTATTTATTTATTTATTTTTTTTTTTTTTTTTTACCGAAATAGTATAAAGTTGACACCAATTTATAAAGGAACTTCATTTATTTAATTTAATAAGCCAATAATGGCAATCAAGTTATCAAACTTCTAAAGAAAACAACATAAGTAAAACTTTCTAATATAGAAATGTCAAAAGCGGAAGTACTAAAATGTTCATTGACGTAAAATAAATAGCGATTAATGTCACGAATGCTCCCGTCGGTCCCTAGCCTCCTTAATAGTAATACCTGAAAAATGTTAAGTAAACCGTAAGCACAAAGCTTAGTGAATTCAAACACAACATTATACCAATATCCACAATCACTAGACCTAGATTAAAATATACAGTTATAACATTTAAACATAAGCCAAGAACAAATCAAGGCTTATAAGGAGGGCTAGTAGGTTACCCGCATCTCACAAACCGAAGAGTATTGGGTTAATCTTACCCTCACCTCACATCCCGGAGGGTATTGGAGTAATTATACCTAACCACGCGCACCGGACAAAAGCCGGATAATTGCTATGATCCCTCAACAATAAACATACAGTGCACATGTATAATTAACAATTTAAGCATGCATTCATATTATCATACCATAATAATAATTTAACACTCACGTGCTAACCTAGCAATCATAAATATTGAGACAATGGGGTGAGAGAACTCACCTTGAATACTTAAGTGAGGTTGCTAAATCAAAACTGGCTACCACACTTGAGCAAATGCCAAAACTTCACCTATTATAAACTAGGAGTTAGGATATACCCAAAGATGAAGCTTAAAGACTTAAACAAAAATCTGGACAGCAAGGTCTAAAAACAGGCCCGCTGTTAAAGATGGATTTACTTAATTTTCCTAAGTATTAACATATCAATATTAAATTTTTCTAAGAAACTAGAGTCTTTCCCCTTTTTAAAACAGTAAAGAACTCACTCTAACTCCAAAATATGAATTTATTATGATGCTTTTAAAAAGACATCGCAGTGCAGTCCCAAATCATAGGAATCAGTAGTGTTGGCCAATTCTACCCAACTTGTGGATAGACATTGTCCAAACTAAAAATCACAGAAATAATAGACATAAATAACAAAGTCTCAGAGTTGGAATCGACCAAAAAGGGTTTCCCAAACTCTAGATACGAAATTCACAACATGACTAATTACAAAACCCTTAAAAGCTGATGACAGAAAACTGATCTGGAGTGTGAACTCAATATGACCAAAAAATACTTGGAGATAACATCCCATAAACTCCAGATCACAACTTTAGGTCATAACACACATGTGGGAACTTGGAATCCCATTAGATCATTTCCCAAGCCCTAGAAACGAATAAAACAAGTTGACCTATCAGATCAGACCCGGATCAGACCTACCAGCAAAGGTGCCGTCCTTGCCCATGGATAAAGTCCTAATTAGTGAGAGTGACCTTCATAATAAAGTTACCCAACACAATTTGTAAACTTTTGGCACAGGTTTGAGATCCGTTTGAGTTATAGAATTCAAGTTATGATTTTTGTAAGATGACTACAAATCTGATGGAAACAGAATCGTAGCCAACCCTTAATCTTTTTAACCAATCCATTCCTCTCCCTTTTGAAACACATTCCTAGATGTGTTTATCACCCAAATTCAGTCCCCTATGAACATGGTGGCACTAAAAAGGGCTAGGGGTCATTGGTATTTCATTTAGTCACAAGGAAAAGAATCAAATCAACATAATATATGACAAACCACAATTTTCCACTTTCTTAAGGGTTCCTTGATCTTTCAAATACACAAACATCTATATACACATCTTAGAAGATGCTATAAAGTTGTATACTTAGATCTAAACATATTGATATGGATGTGTTGAGAATCAAAATAATAATTAACAAGAATTATAACCATTCACAAGATCTATCACATTTTATCACCTAAATAAAACTTGGTGATTCCCATGGTTCATTTAGACCTTGTATTTTATATAATCATCTAAATCCATCATACACCATGTATAGGGTGTAGATATAATCTAGAGATGATGATAACATACAACTTATAACAATAACAACTTTGGTTAAAACCATAAGATCTATCTTCTTTAAATCACACAAGTTACAACTTGATGATTCTTATGAATCATATAGATCTTTTACATAATATGATCATCTAGACTCATCATACACCATGTATAGGAGGTGGTGATGAAATTTCTAGATGATAATCAACACTTAAAACAATTAATTGAATATAAATCAAAAGAAAAGATTAGAACACCTTAAAAGATCTTACCTAAGCTTGTTACACCAACAAGGAAATGAAGGAGAAGATGATTGTGGCTTTGGAAAGAGAAAAATGAGAGAGAGATGGGAGAGATGGGAGATCGGCCGAAAAAAATGAGGGAGAGAGGAGGAGGTTAGGGTTTGTGATATTTTTATAATTCATATTAGGACAAAGCCTAATGACTACACTAATGGGCTAGGCTCAAAACTCATTTCTTACTAGCCCAATATAATTAAATCTATCAATTAACTTAGCCCAAAACTTGTAATTTAATCTAACTTGGCTAATTAATTAAGCCCATCATTTAAAATAATTAAATACCATGAAAATAATTAACGTACCGAAAAAAAAAACCGGGCGTTACAACTCTCCCCTACAAAGAAGGGACTTCGGCCTCGAAGTCAGTCCCTCTGAATAACTCGGGATAATGCGCCCTCATCTCGTCTTCAGGTTCCCATGTACACTCAGATCCCTTCCTATGCTGCCACTGAACCTTAACAGAATAAACAGTCTTACCGCTCCGAAGGGTCTTTGACTTTCGATCAACAACCGCGATAGGTTTCTCAACATAGTTGAGCCGTTCGTCAATTTGGATGTCTTCCAGAGGTACCACGGCGGTATCGTCAACAATGCACTTCCTCAACTGAGACACGTGGAAGGTGTTATGAATCAAACTAAGCTCGTCAGGCAGCTCCAACCGGTACGCTACCTTACCAACGCGAGCTATGATCTTATAAGGTCCAATAAACCGAGGTCCCAGCTTCCCACGCTTGCGGAACCTAATCACACCCTTCCAAGGGGAGACCTTTAATAACACATGATCCCCAACCTGAAACTCAAGATCGGAGCGCCGCTTATCTGCATAACTCTTCTGACGACTCCTAGCGGTGACCAAATGATCCCTGATCATTTTGATTTTCTCCGTGGTCTGCAAAACAATATCGGTGCTACCGAGCACCCTCTGTCCAACCTCACCCCAACACACTGGGGTTCTACACTTCCTACCATACAGTGCTTCATACGGGGGCATGTCGATGCTTGAATGATAACTGTTGTTATATGAAAACTCGGCTAAATGAAGATGATCATCCCAACTGCCTCCAAAATCAATTGCACATGCCCGAAGCATGTCCTCCAAAGTCTGTATCGTCCGCTCACTCTGCCCATCAGTTTGCGGATGGAACGCAGTACTGAAATGCAATCGGGTACCCAATTCTTCTTGAAATTTCTGCCAAAATCGAGAGGTGAATCGAGTATCTCGATCAGAGACAATAGATACGGGCACCCCGTGTAATGAAACTATCTCCCGAACAAAAAGCTCGGCCAATATTTCAGCTGAAAAACTTTCCTTGATGGCCAGGAAATGAGCACTCTTCGTCAATCGATCCACAACTACCCATATCGTATCCGCTCCCCTTGCAGTCTTAGGAAGTTTTGTAATAAAGTCCATGGTTAAGTGCTCCCATTTCCACTCAGGAATCTCCAAAGGTTGCAATTTCCCATGAGGTTTCTGGTGTTCGGCTTTGACCCTCCGGCATGTTAGGCATTCTTCTACATATCGAGCCACATCATTCTTCATCCCGTGCCACCAATAACCCTCACGAAGATCTCGGTACATTTTTGTAGCACCCGGATGAATAGAAAACTTGGACCTGTGAGCTTCTTCCATAAGAGTTTTCCGGTTCCCACCCGATCAAATGGAACCCAAACCCTACCATAACGAGTTAGTAATCCACGCCCATCTCGCTCCATCTTAGGTAACTCATTCACAATCCTTTCACGATTTGGGTTCCCCTCTTGAGTCGCCACATCTTGAGCATCTCGAATCATACCCAATAATGATGTCTCCATAGTCATCCGAAGACATTTAGCTCGAATCGGTTCGACAGTTGCTTACAGTAGTGCGTCGGCTACCACATTAGCTTTACCGGGGTGGTAGTGAATCTCACAGTCGTAATCTTTCACCACATCTAACCATCTAACTGCCTCATATTCAAATCCGCTGATCGAAAAGGTACTTCAAACTTTTATGGTCGGTGTAAATGATACACTTAACCCCGTAAAGGTAGTGCCTCCATATCTTGAGAGCAAAAACAACAGCTCCTAATTCCAGTCATGAGTGGGGTAGTTCCTTTCGTGAGGTTTTAGTGGCGAGACGCATAAGCTATCACCTTACCCCGTTGCATCAACACAAGACCAAAACCCGGGAGGGATGCGTCGCGATACACTACCATGTCCTCCACTCCTTAGGTAAAGTCAAAACCGGGCATTACACAACCGCGTCTTAAGATCTTCAAATGCAAACTGTTGTTCCGGACCCCAAACAAATTTCTCCGACTTCTTGGTCAATCGCGTAAGAGGTAGAGCAATCTTTGAGAAATTTTCAATAAACCTACGATAGTAACCGGCCAAACCCAAGAAACTACGAATCTCCAAAGGCGATTTAGGAGCTTCCCATTTCTTAACCGCATCAATCTTGGCCGGATCGACCTTGATACCTTCCTTGTTCACCACGTGGCCCAAGAATTGAACCTCTTCTAACCAAAATTCACACTTAGAAAATTTAGCATAAAGCCGTTCTCTCCGTAGTGTCTCTAGAAGTTCCCGAATGTGCTTTTCATGCTCCTCCCAGTCTTAGAATAGACCAAAATATCGTCAATAAACACAATGACCGAGCGGTCGAGCATCGGACCACACACCCGATTCATAAGATCCATAAAAGCGGCGGGTGCATTAGTGAGTCCGAAAGGCATCACCACAAATTCAAAGTGTCCGTATCGGGTTCAAACGCCGTTTTCTCAATGTCACGATCCACGAACTCGAATCGATGATAAGCTGGACGCAAATCAATCTTGGAAAACCAAGACGCTCCTTGGAGTTGGTCGAAAAGATCGTCGATACGAGGTAAAGGATAACGGTTCTTTATCGTGAGTTTATTCAACTCCCGATAATCTATGCACATTCTTTGAGAACCGTCCTTCTTTTTCGCGAAAAGTATAGGAGCACCCCACGGCGAGAAACTTGGCCGTATAAACCCCTTATCACTAAGCTCCTGTAACTGATCCTGAAGCTCTTTCATCTCAGATGGCGCCAAACGATAAGGATATTTGGCGATCGGAACAGCGCCAGGTACTAAATCAATGCGAAACTCCACTTGCCTAATAGGTGGCAAACCCGGGAGTTCCCCAGGAAAGACGTCACCAAAGTAGGAAACAACTGGAACATTATCGAGTGCAATAGCAGAGGTACAAGAAGCAATATCCAAATGGGGAATATCTCCTTGAATAATAAGTTCTCCACCCCTAGGGTTTTGAACACGAACTTGTCTCTTGCGACAAAGAATTTATGCATCGAATGCATCGAGCCAATCCATACCCACAATAACGCAAAGTTCCCTCATAGCAATAGGGATAAGATCAATGGGGAATTCAACTCCCGAAAATTCAAGGGTACAACCCCGATAAACATCGATACGAAGATAGTTCGATTGTCGGCAACTTCGATAACCATGGGACGTGCTAGTTTCCCGACACCACGCCCCAAACGATTTATGAACGTGCGTGACACGAAGGAGTGAGTAGCGCCAGAATCAAACATAATAGCGGCAGGGTGAGAATCTAACAGATAAGTGCCTGATTCATAATATTTAAGAAATAAAACAATTACTCTATGGCATAGCATAAAATGAAAGATAAGGAAGAGATATTTACCTGCTACAGTCGCAGGCTTCGCAGGCTCCTCCCTTGTAAGCTGGTGGACACGTCCTCGTGTCAACATAGTTGGTCCGTTAGAGGTCGGGCGGTATTGGGATTTGCATTCCCATACTTCTTGACTTTGGGCAATCGTGTTTCTTGTGCCCCTTCTCTTGGCAATTGTAACAAATCGTACCGCAATGCAATGGTAGTAACACAGGGACTGTAATGGCTTTTGGAGCCTTGCAATTCTTCCGTGATGCCCTTCCTTCTTACGGTTATAACACACCATTGGGGGTCGATCACCACCTTGAGATGGCTTGTATTCATATCTTGGTTTATCCCGAACTTTGTCTTCTTATGATCCTCATTAGAAGTTTTAGAAAAAGTGCTCTCAATTTCCTCTTAGATTGAGTTTGCGGCTCAATCTCTCTCTTCTGCCCCCATGATCGCACCCAAGGTCGTAAAGTCTTGCATGCTCACAAATTCCCGGATGTCGTTACGTAAAATCGAGATGTACCGACTAACAAGCCATGCTTCATCTCCAGCAAAGGTAGGGACAGAAGAAAGCATCTCCATGAACTTGGCGTTCGGATCACTACTTGAGACTCGGTGGTGCATTTGTAACGCCATGAACTCTGCATCATTCTTTGTTGCTCCACCCTAGGCACATACCGTGCCTCGAACCACTCCACAAACCGGGCCCAAGTAATCGCCCTTACGACTTCTTGATCATTCTTCCCGTGGTGGTGTTCCACCATGTCTTACCGCTTCCTCACTTGGTTCTTTGCTACCAACACTCTAAGTAGTGCAGGCACCCTATAGTCATAAAGGCGCCCTCCACGTCGGATAACCGGTGCTTAGGCGCTCTTGGATCGTCCTCCCCATCCCAATGAGGTGGGTGCACTTGCCGAACTTCGTAGTAGTACATTAAATCACGAGCAGGAGGATCGGAGCCCTCCCCGAGCGGAGGTGCATCGCCATACGCTCATCTAGCGAGCACGAACTTGATCAATGATGTTAGCCGTGACATTCGGAATGATCTCGTTAAAAGCATTATTGAACTCATCAGAAACGAGTTCCCTAACTTGAGCTATTTGAATTGCATTGAGGCGAGCAGGCGGAGCCATCTAAAATTGATAAGTAAAAAAAAACGAATCAACCAATGCATGTCTAAGAGATCGAAAACACTCAACTTGTGAAAACTTTTCAACCTTGCCCCGTCCCCAAAACCGGCTCCAATATATTGAATAGTAGGGGCCCTTCTATTATTCAATATAGAAGTTCCAATTTCGGTTTCAGGTCTAGTTTCAAAATTTCAGCTTGCTCCTAGCCGTAACAGTTTAATTCACACTCATGGTAGATCTAAAAGGCCTAAATTCTCACATGGTAGATAGTAGCACTAAAGGTATATAATTATCCTCCTAGGCTAGTCTTTGGGATATGTCATAAATGGAGCATACTATTGTGTTTGATAAGTAATAAAATTTAAACTCAATTAGTAAATAAAACTTACTTGGCTGGCTGACCGGCGCACCGTGACATCTTCACTGCTAGCTTTTAATAAACTTTGTACAAGAGAAATAAAATGTTTTAAATTTGAGTCTAGACATCCCTAAGAAGGCCTAGTTCACTCAAATGAAAGGCTCTGATACCAACTTGTAACACCCAAAATTTATTTATTTATTTATTTATTTATTTATTTATTTTTTTTTTACCGAAATAGTATAAAGTTGACACCAATTCATAAAGGAACTTCATTTATTTAATTTAATAAGCCAATAATGGCAATCAAGTTATCAAACTTCTAAAGAAAACAACATAAGTAAAACTTTCTAATATAGAAATGTCAAAAGCGGAAGTACTAAAATGTTCATTGACGTAAAATAAATAGCAGTGTGTCACGAATGCTCCCGTCAGTCCCTAGCCTCCTTAATCGTAATACCTGAAAAATGTTAAGTAAACCGTAAGCACAAAGCTTAGTGAATTCAAACACAACATTATACCAATATCCACAATCACTAGACCTAGATTAAAATATACAGTTATAACATTTAAACATAAGCCAAGAACAAATCAAGGCTTATAAGGAGGGCTAGTAGGTTACCCGCATCTCACAAACCGAAGAGTATTGGGTTAATCTTACCCTCACCTCACATCCCGGAGGGTATTGGAGTAATTATACCTAACCACGCGCACCGGACAAAAGCCGGATAATTGCTATGATCCCCTAAACAATAAACATACAGTGCACATGTATAATTAACAATTTAAGCATGCATTCATATTATCATACCATAATAATAATTTAACACTCACGTGCTAACCTAGCAATCATAAATATTGAGACAATGGGGTGAGAGAACTCACCTTGAATACTAGAGTATTAACATATCAATATTAAATTTTTCTAAGAAACTAGAGTCTTTCCCCTTTTTAAAACAGTAAAGAACTCACTCTAACTCCAAAATATGAATTTATTATGATGCTTTTAAAAAGACATCGCAGTGCAGTCCCAAATCATAGGAATCAGTAGTGTTGGCCAATTCTACCCAACTTGTGGATAGACATTGTCCAAACTAAAAATCACAGAAATAATAGACATAAATACCAAAGTCTCAGAGTTGGAATCTACCAAAAAGGGTTTCCCAAACTCTAGATACGAAATTCACAACATGACTAATTACAAAACCCTTAAAAGCTGATGACAGAAAACTGATCTGGAGTGTGAACTCAATATGACCAAGAAATACTTGGAGATAACATCCCATAAACTCCAGATCACAACTTTAGGTCATAACACACATGTGGGAACTTGGAATCCCATTAGATCATTTCCCAAGCCCTAGAAACGAATAAAACAAGTTGACCTATCAGATCAGACCCGGATCAGACCTACCAGCAAAGGTGCCGTTCTTGCCCATGGATAAAGTCCTAATTAGTGAGAGTGACCTTCATAAAAAAGTTACCCAACACAATTTTTAAACTTTTGGCACAGGTTTGAGATACGTTTGAGTTATAGAATTCAAGTTATGATTTTTGTAAGATGACTACAAATCTGATGGAAACAGAATCGTAGCCAACCCTTAATCTTTTTAACCAATCCATTCCTCTCCCTTTTGAAACACATTCCTAGATGTGTTTATCACCCAAATTCAGTCCCCTATGAACATGGTGGCACTAAAAAGGGCTAGGGGTCATTGGTATTTCATTTAGTCACAAGGAAAAGAATCAAATCAACATAATATATGACAAACCACAATTTTCCCCTTTCTTAAGGGTTCCTTGATCTTTCAAATACACAAACATCTATATACACATCTTAGAAGATGCTATAAAGTTGTATACTTAGATCTAAACATATTGATATGGATATGTTGAGAATCAAAATAATAATTAACAAGAATTATAACCATTCACAAGATCTATCACATTTTATCACCTAAATAAAACTTGGTGATTCCCATGGTTCATTTAGACCTTGTATTTTATATAATCATCTAAATCCATCATACACCATGTATAGGGTGTAGATATAATCTAGAGATGATGATAACATACAACTTATAACAATAACAACTTTGGTTAAAACCATAAGATCTATCTTCTTTAAATCACACAAGTTACAACTTGATTCTTATGAATCATATAGATCTTTTACATAATATGATCATCTAGACTCATCATACACCATGTATAGGAGGTGGTGATGAAATTTCTAGATGATAATCAACACTTAAAACAATTAATTGAATATAAATCAAAAGAAAAGATTAGAACACCTTAAAAGATCTTACCTAAGCTTGTTACACCAACAAGGAAATGAAGGAGAAGATGATTGTGGCTTTGGGAAGAGAAAAATGAGAGAGAGAGATGGGAGAGATGGGAGATCGGCCGAAAAAAATGAGGGAGAGAGGAGGAGGTTAGGGTTTGTGATATTTTTATAATTCATATTAGGACAAAGCCTAATGACTACACTAATGGGCTAGGCTCAAAACTCATTTCTTACTAGCCCAATATAATTAAATCTATCAATTAACTTAGCCCAAAACTTGTAATTTAATCTAACTTGGCTAATTAATTAAGCCCATCATTTAAAATAATTAAATACCATGAAAATAATTAACGTACCGAAAAAAAAGAAACCGGGCGTTACATAAAGAATGATAGAATAGAAACCGTATGGGTTACCTCTATTAAAGTTTGTAAAGAACTCGATCACCACTATGAAGGCAACTGTGACTTCCGAATTTCACACAGGACTGTGCAAATGCCGATAAAATAGTAGGAGCCAAGTTATGAATAAAGAAAGTCCTTTACTCGTATCATAATTAAACAATCACTAACAAATCTTAAACTATTATCTGCAATTAACGAAAACTCTCAATGTGGCAATGAGCCCACTCGCTATACTACTTGAAAAGAACATCCTGACTGATCCAAACTATGTGGACTGGCTTCGGAACTTGAGGATTGTCCTCACTATGGAAATGTTGGGGTACGTCTTGGAGGCGGATGTCCCAGCAGCTCCTGCAAGAACCCGAGCCAATCAGGAAGATGTCGATGCCCATGAAAAATGGGTAAAAGACGACGTAAGAGTGCGCGGGTACATGCTAGGCTCAATGACTAATGAGCTTGAACATGCCCATGAAAAGATGACGTCTTAGAGAGCCATCTTAGCGCACCTGGATAAGCTCTATGGAGAGCATAGTCGAACTGCTAAATATGAGATATCAAAGCAATTATTCGGTGCCAGGATGAGGGAAGGATAGAGGGTTGGGGACCATGTCCTCAAGATGATCTCGATGATTGAGAGATTGGAAGTTATTGATTTTCAGATGCATGCATCTGTCCAAAGTGACCTAATCCTGTAGTCACTTCCTAACTCCTTTTCCCGATTTGTCATGAACTTCAACTACAATGAGATTACATGTAACTTAGCTGGACTAATGAACAAACTGACAACTGCCCAGTCTCAGATGAAGACAAAGGGAAAGAAAGCTGCACTTGTGATTTCTTCTGGGACATGGATGTAATACCCATACTTTTATTGACTGTTTGACCTTCCCATTTTTCTTTTTTTTCATCGCTCTATAAACTCTTGGTGATGTTGTCAATATTGTCATAGAGCTTCGTATCTTGTTTCGATAACAATCATGTTGTTTAGACCTTGCATAAGTGTTCTGGCTCAGAGAAATAGCGCACGCTAGGCCTAGGCTAACGCACGCTAATTCTGCTTGAGTAGCGCATGCTAGCTTTGAGCCGTAGCGCACGCTAAGGGACGGTCAGTCGAGAACCCGATGCTCATCGCTGCGGATGGCGCTAACGCGCGCTAGGAGTTCGTTAACACACGCTATTCGTGGTCAGTAGCGCGCGCTAACATCCGCCGTAGTGCACGCTAATGGGCTGGTTGGCAGAGGCAGTGAAGTTGTCAGGTTTTCTGGACTATCAAGTAGCGTACGCTAGTCTTCGGATAGCGCATGCTATAAGAGTTGTGTAGCGCACGCTAAGCCATAGCGGTAGCACATGCTAAGACTCGAGCAGGGCAGAAGATAGTAGGTTCTGGACTCCAGTTTCTGGACACCATTTTTGGGCTAGCGCACGCTAAGATAAGGCGATTAGCGCATGCTAACGGGGCCAGCAGAAGCCACTGGACGACCCGGTGACCTCGCTAGTGCACGCTAAAAATCGAGGCGTAGCATGCGCTAGACTGGGCGAGTATATATTGGACAGTTGACTCCCATTTCGTCATTTTTCATTCTCTTCACTCATTTTCGACGGGAGAAGCTCAGGAGAGGTGATTTTGGGCGATTGGAAGCGATCCATCTTCAAACATCAACATCTTTAGTTGAAGAACAAGTATTACACAACATCTAATCCATTCTATCGTCCAAATCAAGGTAAAAATTCTTAGAACCCTTCTTTTTGGGAATTTTGGGCTTTTTCCTAGATTCGTCCGATTTATCCATTTTGAAGCTTGAGGACCATGATATTATGTTGTATCTATCCCGTATACATGCTTTTCCTATGATTTTATGGATTGGTTTGTGCCGTGTTCAGACTTGTGAGGGTTTGGGTGATTTTCCAAACTCTAGTTGTTTACCCTTGTATTTTCGTGAATTGTAAACGAGTTTCGGGAGTTTCTTCATGAATTATGAGTATGGATTATTGATTATCATGTCCCTTACGAATCGTTTAGGTGCTAGAAGCGTGTTCTTGGACCTACTAAACTCATACTCTTTTCCGTTCAATTTCTCGATGTCTCAAAGGCATGTATATTTATGATTATACGTTCTCGACTTTGAAAGTAAGATATATGAATGATGTGATTGTTTATATCCACTCTGGGCGGGCCGACAGGTCCCCTGAGGGTTTCGTATCCTCTGGTGCGATTCCACAAATAATTTGGGTTAACCATGGGTGGGCCGACGGGTCCCCTAAGGGTTCCGTAGCCTCTGGTGCGGTTCCAAGATTGATCATGTATGCATTGTTGTGATGCTATCAGATTTAGTTATTCCAGAATACTAGTCTTGAATTGATGAATTGATGGTTACCTTTACTTTATTGTCGAGGGGTATTGTGTTTCATATTTGATATATATTTACACTAGCTATTCGACGGCTAACCCCTTTATGGGGGAAATACTTTTTATGTATTTCAGGTACCAGGAGAGCTGATAGGCAGGTATCGGGTCAGCACGAAGATGATGGGCAAGCGTGATACTGTATTTTATCTCCGGATATGTTTTGTGTTCCTCCATTCAGTGTTGTTGTACTGGAATAGTTATTGAATACTCGAATATTGTTTGTTTTCAGTCTTCCTTGATGTTCCGACCTGTGTTGCCGAGGTTTTGATTTTGTACTGTGATGTATTTAGATACATTGGACATGGTTTGAATACCCTTTGTATCGTCTTTCATTTCATTCGGTCAAGTTTTATAGTTCCACATATGATTAGCCTTGTGGGTCCCACAGTGGGGTTCACGGCGCTATAATATACCCTGAATAACTTGGGGGTGTTACAATGGAAGTCCAAGAATAAGAAGAAAAAGAACAAAAAGCAGTTAGGTCTAATATCTAAGATTGATAAGGGAAAGCGCAAGGCCCCAATGGTTCAAAAGAGCAAGGGTCCAATAAAACGGATGTATGCCTCAACTGCGGTGAGCTAGGCCACTGGAAGAGGTACAGGTACTGTCCAAAGATTGACCGTAATGCACCTTCAGGTACGGAACTACTGGTTTTGGAAACAAATTGTTCTGTAACTGTATATTCTACTTCTTGGATACTTGATTCCGGTGCGAGTTCTCACATTTGTACAATAAATCCTGATCTGGAACGAAGTAGGAAGCTGGATTCAGGGGAGGTGAAGGTCACCGTTGTAAGTGGACATAGTGTCGAGGCTTCTAATATTGGATCCCTTATGTTGAATTTAGAATCCGGTTTTATTCCTACTTTAGATGATGTACTTGTTTTGCCCAAGGGGCACAAGAATATTGTATCAATTCCAGTCATGGACAGAAAAGGTTTTCACTTCTTTATTAGAGATGGGTCCTATCGTATTTATTTCAGATATTAATTGATTGGTACTGCTACATTATTAAATGGTTTATACCATTTGAATCTAAAGAGTAAAACAACTATGAATGGTATAACTAGGAAGCGTGGTAGGGATGAAACAAACCAAGTACTTAAGTGGCATCTTAGACTTGGTCATATTGGTCAGACCAAGGTTCATAAAGTAGAGAAGGATGGGCTTACAGGTCCATTGGGATCAGATCCATATCCAACTTGTGAATCCTGCCTTCAAGGCAAAATAACTAAGTTACCCTTCACAAGGACTTTTGAAAGAGCTGCTGAAAAACTTGGATTGATCCATACCGACGTCTGTGGCCCATTTGAAGTGGCACGAGATGGATTTCAATATTTCATTACATTCACTGATGACTATACTAGGTATGGGTTCGTGTACTTAATAAAACATAAGTCTGAATCTTTTGATAAATTCAAGGAATTTAAAGCCCTAGTTGAAAATCAAACAGGTAATCGTGTTAATACTCTTCGGTCAGACCGAGGTGGTGAGTACATGAGTACCGAGTTTGATGAGTTATTAAAAAAACTAGGAATAGTGTCACAATTCACTCCTCTAGCTAGTCCACAATTAAATGGTGTATCACAAAGAAGGAACCAAACTTTGTTAGACATGGTTCGCTCCATGCTTAACTATACTGATCTATTGATTTGTCTATGGGGACATGCGCTCCTTAATGCTGCGCATATCTTGAAAAGATGTCCTTCCAAATCCGTTCCTAAGACTCCACATGAGATGTGGAGAGGTAGGAAATCAAGTCTTAATCACATTAGGATTTGGGGATGCCCTGCTTATGTCAAGAAGACTAAAGTAGAGAAATTGGAAGCTAGGTCTGTGAAAGGTCATTTCATAGGATATCCATGGGATTCCATGGGATATCTATTCTACATGCACGAAGATCATAGGATCATCGTTGCTATACAAGCACATTTCCTGGAAGATCAGTTTATTCAGGAAGGAGGCGCAAGTAAAAATATTTCTTTGGAAGAATAAAAGAAACACCAAATGAGACACCTGTGCAAGATATTAGAACCAAACCTTCTGAAATACAAACACAACCTCTCAAGTCTAGTAGAATTTCTCAATTACGTAAGAGGTATGGATATCTGCATCAAGAGGAACTGGGTGTCCATGAGATGACATAAAGTAGTCAAGAGAATGATCCTTCTACATACGATCAAGCGATGATAGATGTTGACTCCGCCAAGTGGGAAGAAGGAAGCTGAGATAGACTCAATGCAAGCTAATCAGGTATGGACATTAGTAGATCGTCCTAAAGGCATAGTTGTTGGAACAATATTTTTTAGATCATTTTATACATTTTGATGATGTGTTATTAAAACCAAAATTTACTTAAAACATATTTTTCCTTCAGTTAACGTACGTCAACCAAACCATCTTAACGTACGTAACATTCATAGTTTTTGCAAGATTTTCAGTACAGTTAACGTACGTAACTCGCCCATTATAATGTACGTAACATTCAATGTTTTCGTAAGCTTTTCTGTACAGGTAACGTACGTAACCAGCTTTAGCTAACGTATGTAATGTTTGAAATTTTCTGACCGTTGGAAAAGTCATTAGCCGTTACAACAAGTCGTCACACTCAATGGATCTCTGACTGGTAGATTACGTAGGTATAACGTACGTAACGTGTATTATCGGATCTCACTGAACCAGTTCTTCACTGTTCGTTACGGCCGCTACTCAAATCATATAACGTACGTAACATTCATAACGTACGTAACCAACAGCGCCTAACGTACGTAAGCAGTGAAACTGCTCCAACGGGAAAATGAGCTCATGAAGGCTATAAATAGCTCACTTCAAGGAGATGGAAGACACACAAGTATTCTGAGCTTCCAAGCATACTCAAGCAATTCCAAGCATATAATTCGAGAGTTATACTTATTCTATATTGTGATACGAGAAGATTTGTTCTATAATTTCCAATCTTCATTCTTGTATCAAAGAGCGATATATCGTGTAAAGTCGAGTTTCTACTCGCATTTGTTTTTGTAAAGGTTATCTGGTACCCGAAAAAACAAGAGAGTTTTAGTGAGGTTGTTCTTGAGCGCGGAAATCAAGAAATTGTAAGAGTTGGCACTAAACTAGAAAGTGCATTCTAAGTTCTAAGAAAAGTCCTAGTCGATAAAACTAGGTAGGGGACGTAGGCTTCGTTAATAGCCGAACCTCTCGAACAATTTCTTGTGTTTTTCTTTTCCGCATTTTATTTACTCCGATATTTTTGCTTCCGCACAAAAAGAGTTCAATACTCTTATCCGCACTATTCAACCCCCTTTCTAGTGGCGGTACCAATCTAACAATAGTGCCTATTGGAAACAAATGGATCTATAAAAGAAAGACTGATGGAGATGGCAAGGTTAATACCTGTAAGGCTAGGCTTGTGGCAAAGGGTTATTTCCAAAGAGAAGGAATCAATTACTTCGCGACCTTCTCACCCATAGCTATGATTAAGTCTATTCGCATGATTCTGGCCATAGCAACCCAGTTAGATTATGAAATATGGCAAATGGATGTGAAAACGACATTCCTAAATAGATTCCTCTAGGAGGAGATTTACATGGAACACCCTAAGGGATTCATATCTGAAACTAATGTTCATAAAGTATGCAAACTTCAGCGTGCCATTTATGGACTGAAGCAAACTTCGTGGAGTTGGAATCTACATTTTAACGAGACATTCAAAGAGTTTGACTTTGTCAAAAATGAAGAGGAACCCTACATTTACAAGAAGGTTAGTGGGTGCAAAATTGCGTTCTTAATACTACATGTAGATGACATTCTACTTATAGGAAACGACGTAAGGATGCTCAGTTCTGTGAAAGCTTGGCTTTCGAAAGAGTTCTCAATGAAAGACTTGGGAGAAGCAATCTATATTCTGTTGGGATTCGGTGCCTAAAATGAAGGCCCAACAGAAGCGGTAAAATAAAAATTAATTCGATCCAAATCCCTACGAGGATCGATCGAGCTACGTATATACGAATATATAATCAAAAAAACAAGAGATGTAAGAAACTCACCCTTGTAGTCCGTTGATTAAATGGATTACTTCTCTTGAGCTATTCCAAGCTTTAATTGTTAATTCCTACGATCCAATGTGCTCCAAGCCCTTGGATGATCCAACGTTGAAAATACAACGCCTCTACTTGCCACGCACTGGAGAAACGAATGGGATGACGATCACATTGATATCCTCCAAGGATACGGCTAGAGCTAGGTGATGAAGCTATTGATATGTGATTACAACAGTCTAAGTGTATAACTCAATTTCTCTCTTTGATTTCTTGATTTTTCTCTAAGAACCACCAAGAACACTTAAAGAAGATGATGAAGACTTTGAGAAAAGTTTTCTCTCTCTCTCTCTCTCTCTCTCTGTCACTCTCTTTCACGTATGAATGCCCATATGCACAAGTGAATTGAAGTGATCTCTATCACACGTCTTCATTTAATTCTTTATACACCTTCCACCAAACAATACAACTCATTCACATGAGAGGTATCCCCACCATGTCATTATCATCCATATACAATGAAACAAAAGACAAGGGGGAATTAGGTGGAAGGGAGGGGGGCGACCATGATGGAAAAACGGATGAGTTTGATTCATTTCAGACTCCCGAGGGTCCAAACAGATAAACTCCGATTCCGTTCCGATGTATTTATTTTAATTAATTAATCCAATTAATTAATCATATCAAATACATAATAACATAATTAATTTCTCCAAGAAATAATTATATTCATGAATTAAATTAATCACCCAGTAATTTATTTAATTCACTAGGCCATAAATCAATTTATCCAATAAATCAATTTAGACATCCAATGTCCCAATTAATTAGATATCCAATATCTAATATTCATAATGAGAGAATAATCTCGATTCATTCTGTCGTCAATCCTATTGCGCGACTCAGTAGGTCCCTCAATCCGCAATGGGAGGAACCAAAGAGTAATAGCACCACCTAGCCAGCCTGACAGCCTACACTGTACCCCAACTAAGAACGAATGATTGGGATCATTCAAGAACTATTCTGTCGTGAATACCAATAAACGTATAAACCCTTCTTTCAAATGTATCGATCAAGTTATAGGGTCACGGTCAGTCAAACCCTATCTTTACTTGACGCTATGCATGAGTTAATGCAAATCGAGATCATCAAGCTCTCATGTATCCAATACAACTAGCTTCAATGCTTTGGCCAAATACTTATGATTTCATCTGCCAGTAACCACATAGGACATATAACTCGCTCACTAATGGGAGAAAGAATTCTATCTTGGTATTTAGTAGGACCTGCTACTTGCCCGTCAAGATTCACATCGAGGTTGACCCCCGCCTTCCGGTTTACAGGGTCGAACTACTCTAATGAAAATCTTGATGTCACAAGCACATCCTTACTAAATCCTCAAGTAGAAGGTTCACGAATACCTATCACAACCTTTCGATTCCGTCATTGACTGTCCCGGAATGAAATCCGTGTGACGAATCGAGGGTGAGTCGGTTCGAGTATACTAATCCAATTAGCATACCTATAACGTGTGCTACCACTAACCATTAGTGTTCGACACGCACTCTCTATGTCGAAGAACACGTCATACAAGTCTTCACATAAACTTAACGCCCAGTTAAGTTTCATCGACTTGCGAACGATTAAGTATTTGAGCTATAATGTTTCCAGTGCCGACCCCCTTATCCAATAAGGAGTGGAACGTTTTGCTCTCAAATACATGGACTAGTTTCTATATGTATATTTACGAGTTAGGAATGCCAGTAACTACCACTAAATAAAGAAACATTCATTTTCCTTATGATAATGATTTACATAATTACAAGTACAATGCCCTCACTCAACAACCTCTGAGTGGCATTCGAGGGCATACTCCTAACAATCTCCCACTTGCACTCAATGCCACACACTATGGTATCTAATACCCATGTTCTCCAGATGACGCTCTAAGCTAATCTGAGCAAGTGGCTAGGTCAGTGGATCAGTGACGTAGTCGGCTGACTCTGCTCTATGCAGCACAATGTATCTCTTTGTGAACAAATTCTCTTATGAGATGATACTCTCTCTCAATATGTTTTGTATTATTATGAATCCTCGGCTCCCAGTCCTGTGTCAAGTGAAGTTTACCCAGTAACTTCTAAATCCAAAAACCCTTCCTTAGAAGCCTCCGAGTCTGCTTGATACTCAGCCTGACTGGTGGAATCAGCAGTCGCACTATATTTGGCACTATGCCAAGTTACTGCTCCTCCATTAAGAGTAAAGTTTAGCCAGAAATAGATATTGAGTCGTCTTTCTGTCCTTGGAAGTCTAAATCAATGAATCCCATCACATCCAGTTCTCCATCTCCATAGTAAAGAACCAGATCTCTAGTCCTTCCAAAGTACTTGAGAACGTTCTTTACTGCGGTCCAATGTTCCCCACCTGGGTTTGCCTGAAACCTACTTACCACGCTTCTAGCATGCATAATATCAGGTCTTGTACACAACAAAGCATACATAAAGCTACCCACGGCCGAAGCATATGGTATATTACTCATTTTCTTTCATTGTTCCTCACCTAGAGGACACATCTTCGAGGAGAGTTTTATTCCATGTCGTATTGGTAGGAACCCTCTTTTAGAGTAATCCATCTTAAATCACTTTAAGATTTTATCTATATAGAGGGCTTGAAAAAAACTTATCATTCTCTTCGATCTATCCCAGTAGAGTAGAATCACAAGAATATAGGTTTCTTCTCTCAAGTCTTTCATGGATAAATTACTCAAAAGCCAAGCTTTCATAGAACTGAGAATTCCCACATCATTTCCTATCAGTAGAATGTCATCTAAATATAGTACTAAGAATGTGATCTTGATCCCACTAACCCTCTTATATACACAAGGTTCCTCTTCATTTTGCACGAAGTCAAACTCTTTGACTGTCTCGTCAAAATAAAGGTTCCACCTACATGAAGACTGCTATAGTCTATTTCATGGAGTCTATATCCACCATTGCTAGGTCATTGGTCGGGGGTCGGTCTCTTGTTTATCACCTAGAACCTCGTGGAAAACCAGTTCCTCCAAGTGCATAAAACTATACCTCTCAGGTAAATGAGACATCCTACTAGACCTACAAGGTGGTTGTACTTGTGTTTCATAAGGTTCGGTTCCATTTTGTTGCACAGGTGTCTCCTGAGGAGTTTCATTGTATTCTTCTAAAGAAATATTTCTACATGCTCCGCCTTCCTGAATGAACTCTTCTTCCAGGAAGTGTGCATGCAAAGTAATAACAATCTTTCGATCTTTGGGCATGTAGAATAGTAACCCATCGCCGCAGATGGGAATCCAATGAAACGTCTCCTCACGGACCTCGCTTTCATTTTGTCCACCTTAGTCTTCTTGATATAGGCAGGACATCCCCAAATCCGAATGTGATTAAGACTTTGTTTCCTGCCCTCCCACATTTCATGTGGAGTTTTAGAAACGGATTTGGAAGGACATCTGTTCAAGATATATGCAGCAGTCAGTAGTGTATACTCCACAGGTAAATCGATAAGTCAGTATAGCCCAGCATGGAATGGACCATGTCCAACAAGGTCTGGTTCCTTCTTTCTGACACACCATTTAACTGAGGAGTGCCTGGAGGTGTTAGTTGTGATACTATTCCATGTTCCTTTAGGAACTTGTCAAACTTCGTACTCATATCCTTGCCACCTCGGTCCAACCGAAGTGATTTGATATGATTTCCAGTTTGTTTCTCGACTAGGGCCTTAAAGTCCTGGAATTTCTCAAAGGCCTTGGATTTATGTTTCATTAAGTATACATAACCATACCTAGTATGTCCGTTTGTAAACGTAATGAAATATTGATATCCGTCACGTGCTGCTTCCAAAGCACCACATACATCGGTGTGGATTAATCCCAGTTTATCAGCGGCTCTTTCAAAAGTCCCTGTGAAGGGGGACTTAGTCATTTTGCCTTTAAGGCAAGATTCACAAGTAGGAAAAGATCCGATCCCAATGAACCCATAAGTCCATCTTTTTCCATTTTTTAAACCTTGGTCTGACCAACATGACCAAGTCTAAGATGCCATTTCAAAACTTGATTGGTTTCATCCCTACCACGTTTTCTAGTCATAGTAATCACAACTACTTTGTTACTGAGGTTACGATGATACAATCTATTTAATAATGTAGCAGTTCCCACTAGTTTATTTCTGAAATAAATTTTGCAGGAACCATCACCAATGAAAAATGAAAAGCCTTTTCGGTCCATGACCGGAATGGATATAATATTTTTATGCCCCTTGGGAAAAAATAAGTACATCTTCTAAAGTAAAGAAAAAAGCCGGATTCTAAACCAAAAGAAGTTGTTGGGATAACAAATCCCTGTATCGATGCTGCCTTGTATCGATCGTATTGTCAGAATGTTTTGACAATATGCCAAATCCTGAATACCGCCTCTCGCTGTATCGAAAAGCTGATCAAGTATCAAACCTGTATCGAAGACTTCTCGCAGTCCCAACCATACAATATATTGATCATACAGCAAAGAGTCCCGCAAAGCCAAAGTATGGAAACTGTCTCGAATATCAATAAAGTGATACCTTCCATACAACTCTCAACAGGACAAGAAGGAATCTTCAGTATTCGCTAGCAGTCAAGTCCCGTTGATAAAGAAGTATTTAAATACTATAGGATAAAGTATTTAAATACTGTAAGTCAGAAGATCTTCAAAATCCCGCAATATCCGGATCTCAGTCAAATATCTGTTGTCAGAAAATCTTGCTCAACGGATAGATCTCAAACGGATATATTTTAGAAGGCCATATATATCTCCAGAGTTTGAAGATCATTTACTACTGAGCGAATTACAAACGATCAAGCTTACAAGAAATATTCGGAGCAAAACATATCTCCCCAATCTTTCTGCTATTCAGATATAAGAGATATACAGTGCTCAAACCTTGAACAACACATCATCAGCTTATAGCCTAGAAAGTCATAGCTGTTGTTCAAACCCTATTCTATCTTTGAACAAACTCAAATCAGCCCTGTGTGTACTGAGGAATCTTTGCTACTCCCGAACTGTGTGTGAAGGACTTGCATTGAAGAAGACGAAGCTTTAGAACTGTGTGTGAAGAAGCCAGTCAAAGTGTTAGCTCAAACCAATCTGTGTGAACGGTTGAAAGCTAAGATCTTTATATCAATCTGTGTGAACGATATATTGATTAAGTGTTGTTATAATTACGTAGTTGTCTATGCAGTAATTATAATAAACTTTTTACTCCTGTGTGGAGGACCAGTGGACATAGAGGGGTTTACCTCGAACCACTTTAAATACTGTATTATTTACCTTCTGCCTTTATTATTTTATTAAACTGTGATTATTTAAGTATACACTGCACATAGAGTTGCTGTATCCACAACAACTTACTATATTTAAGACTTCCGCTATGCAGTTAGATTTAAAACAGTACAACTTGTTGTTTAAAATACTTTCCAAGCTGTATCCAGTATACTTAGTGGCCAACAAAAATGATCCTATGTCGGTTGCCTCGACACTATGCCCGCTTCCGACTGTGATCATAACTTCTCCAACTCCAAGCTTCCTACTTTCTTCCAGATCCTGATTCACGGTACAAATATGAGAACTAGCACCAGTATCCAGGATGTAGAAAATACAGTAGCAGAACATTTTGTTTCCAAAACTAAAAGTTCTGTACCTGAAGCGCCATGAAGAATCGGACAGTCTCTTGCCCAGTGGCCCAGCTCACCGCACTTGAGACAAGTGTCCTTCTTCTTGCTCTTCGGAACCATCGGGGCCTTGCCCTTACCCTTAAGGTCCTCGACTTGTGGTCCCGTCTGCTTCTTGGTCTTTTTCTTCTTATTCTTGGACCTCCGAGATCTAGAAGAAATCATAAGGGCAGACTCCTTCATCCGCGGAGTCTTCATCTGAGACTGAGCGGTCACTAGTTTGTTCATTAGCCCAGCTAATTTACATGCAATCTCATTGCAGTTGAAATTCATAACAAACTGTGAGAAGGAATCAGGGAGAGACTGTAGGATAAGGTCGGTTTGAAGAGAAGTATCCATCTTAAAATCAAGATTCTCCAATCTATCGATCATGGATATCATTTGGAGGACGTGGTCCCCAACCTTTTCATCTTCCTTCATCCTTGCACCGAACAGTTGCTTGTATATCTCATATCTAGCAGTTCGACTGTGCTCACCATAAAGCTCGGTTAAATGAGATAGAATCTTCCTAGCAGAAGTCATTTCTCATGAGCTCTCTAAAGCTTATTAGACATGGAAGCCATCATATTTGCATGGACTTTCATGTAATCCTTAACCCACTTTTCGTGGTTTTCAATCTCTTCCTGATTGGCTCTGGTCCGCACAGGAGGCATTGAAATGTCCGTCTCTAAGACGTATCCCAGTGCCTCTATACTGAGGACAATCATCAGATTGCGGAGCCAGTCTACAAAGTTTGGTCCAATCAGGGTGTTCTTTTCGAGTAGAATTGCAAGTGGGTTCATTGTCATATTGAGAGTTTAGTCTGCATTAAGTACCAGATTAATTAGTGACTTGTTATATTATGATCTGAGTATAGAATTAAGGTCTTTTCTATTCTTGTTACCCAGCTCCCGCTACTTTTATCGGAATAACACGCTCCCATGTGAAATCCGGAAGTATCGTCGCTCTACTTCATAGTGGTGATCGAGTTCTTTATAAATCTTAATAGAGGGCAACTGAACAGGTTTCTATTCTATTAATTTTCATAAAGTGGTGTCCAAAACCAACCCATCTAATGGATGATTCGATGTATTTTTTCCCCTTGTTCACTCCCCTCAACCTATACGATTTCTATGGTTCGTGAACAAGTTAAGTTTATACCATCGATGCAAATCAGTTTCACAATTGAATCTTATCCGGTAACCTATCAGGTTTCTAGGGATAAAATTTGTTCCAACCTAAGGCATCCAATGCGCTCCCGGTAATTTATCCATCCTCCCCGAACGACTACCCCGATAACTCGGAAGCATAGCACATCCGGTTTGGATTTCGATTTCCCGAAAACACGATGGAGGGAAGAAAAACCTTGAAACCTTATAAACTTAAAAATTTGTCGTGGGAGAATTTTCGCGATTAATGTTACACTTTGTACATTAATTCATTTAAGTGCATTTGTGGCATTCATACAATATGAAACAACCATTCACAACCTAGTTGCTACCAACATGTGGTTCATAGACTGTTCTTAGAAAACAAAAACTCCGTAATCTAATTACAAGTCTTCGTCTTGAATCTTCGTCTTCTCGAAATGGATCTTTCTACGGTCTTCGTCACTACATAAATTTTACATTGAAAATTGCATCCTAGATACAAATATTTCTAGTAAAATAAATAGGCTAAAAACGGCTTTTACAACCCAATCGAATAAAACGAACGATTCAAAAACTAAGTCCACGAACCACATCCCCATTCAAAATCATTCATCCAATAAATACTATAAAAATGGAAAGTATAGAGATACATTGATCCAATCAACAATACGAACTGATCCAATCGATTCATTCAAAACAAATTAATCCAATTAATTCAAACAACCATCAATTTTAACTTATTCCGGACGATAAAATATTTCATTAAATTAATTTCCCTAAGATTAAAATTACCATAATTAAATCTTAGTCAAATTAAATCCAATTTAATCTGTGTGAAATTAATTATCGAATGAAATATAAAAAACGGAGTCGAAAAACACGGCCGAGCATCGCCAGCCGAAAGCAGGTGGCAGAAGGATCGTAGGGACCGAGACCATTGCTAGGCGGCGGCGTAGATCGCCTAGCTCGGCCGATCACCGGTCAGATCGCGATTCTTGCCTCGGATCATGAGGCAAGACTGCCACCCAGCCGGGTCCGATACGCTGCCTGCTTTTTTGCCCCGATTCCAAAAATAACATTTTTCCAACTTTATATTACCTTTTAAATCAGTTTTTCAAAAGAAAAATATATTTACATTATAACATAAAATCATGAAAAAATAATTTTTGGATGAACAATAGAAAATCGACGATTAATACGATTACGATTCCAAATTATATACATCTAATCAAGCATTCCAAATGCCAATATCGTATATATGATCGCAAGACATGCGCTCCGATACCACTATTGGGCTTCGGTGCCTAAAATGAAGGCCCAGCGGAAATGGTAAAACGAAAATTAATTCGATCTGAATTCCTACGAGGATCGATCGAGCTATGTATATACGAATATATAAACAAAAACATAAGAGATGTAAGAAACTCACCCTTGTAGTCCGTTGATTAAATGGATTCCTTCTATTGAGCTATTCCCCAAGCTTTAATTGTTAATCCCTACGATCCAATGTGCTCCAAGCCCTTGGATGATCCAACGTCGAAAATACAACGCCTCTACTTGCCACGCGCTGGAGAAACGAACGGGATGACGATCACCTTGATATCTTATAAGGATACGGCTAGAGCTAGGTGATGAATCTATTGATATATGATTACAACACTCTAATTGTATAACTCAATTTCTGTCTTTGATTTCTTGATTTTTCTCTTAGAACCACCAAGAACACTTAAAGAAGATGATGAAGACTTTGAGAAAAGTTTTCTCTCTCTCTCTCTCTCTGTCACTCTTTTTCACGTATGAATGCCCAGATGCACAAGTGAATTGAAGTGATCTCTATCACACGTCTTCATTTAATTCTTTATACACCTTCCACCAAACAATACAACTCATTCACATGAGAGGTATCCCCACCATGTCATTATCATCCATATAAAATGAAACAAAAGACAAGGGGGAATTAGGTGGAAGGGATGGGGGCGGCCATGATGGAAAAACGGACGAGTTTGGTTCGTTTCAGACTCCCGAGGGTCCAAATAGATAAACTCCAATTCCGTTCCGATGTATTTATTTTAATTAATTAATCCAATTAATTAATCAAATCAAATACATAATAACATAATTAATTTCTCCAAGAAATAATTATATTCATGAATTAAATTAATCACCCAGTAATTTATTTAATTCACTAGGCCATACATCAATTTATCCAGTAAATCAATTTAGACATCCAATGTCCCAAATTAGATATCCAATATTTAATATTCATAATGAGAGAATAAGCTCGATTCATTTCATCGTCAATTCTATTGCGCAACTCGGTAGGTCCGTCTCAGTTAGCAATGGGAGGAACCAAAGAGTAGTAGCACCACCTAGCCAGCCTGGTGGCCTACACTATACCCCAATTGAGAACGAATGATGATATCATTTAAAAACCATTCTGTCGTGAATACCAGTATACATATAAACCCTTCTTTCAAATGTCCCGATCAAGTTATAGGGTCACGGTCATACAAACCCTATCTGTACTTGATGCTATGCATGAGTTAATACAAATCGAGATTATCGAACTCTCGTGTATCCAATACAACTAGCTCCAATGCTTTGGCTAAAGACTTATGATCTCATCTGCCAATAAACGCATAGGACATATAACCCGTTCACTAATAGGAGAAATAATTCTATCTTGGTATTCAGTAGGACCTGCTACTTGCCCGTCAAGATGCATGTCGAGGTTGACCCCCGCCTTCCGGTTTACAGGGTCGAACTACTCTAATGAAAATCTTGACGTCACAAGCATATCCCTACTAAATCCTCAAGTCGAAGGTTCACGCATACCTATCACAAATTTTCGATTCCATCATTGACGGTCCCAGAGTGAAATCCGTGTGATGAATAGAGGGTGAGTCGCTTCGAGTATACTAATCCAATTAGCATACCTATAACGTGTGCTCCCACTAACCTTTAGTGTTCGACAGGCACTCTCCATGTCAAAGAACACGTCATACAATTCTTCACATAAACTTAACGCCCAGTCAAGTTTCATCGACTTGCGAACGATTAAGTATATGAGCTATAACCTTTCCAGTGCCGACCCCCTTATCCAATAAGGAGTGGAACGTTTTGCTCTCAAATACACGGACTAGTTTCTATATGTATATTTACGAGTTAGGAATGCTAGTAACTACCAGTAAATAAAGAAACATTTATTTACCTTATGATAATGATTTACATAATTACAAGTACAATGCCCTCACTCAACAACCTCTGAGTGGCGTTCGAGGGCATACTCCTAACATATTCTAGGTATTTGCCTCTACCGGGATATAGCGAAAGTAATGTTAGGTCTTTCCTAAGCCCTCTATATAGAAAAGATCCTGAAGCAATTTAGGATGGAAGATTCTAAAAGAGGGTTCCTTCCAATGCAACATGGTGCAAAACTTAGAGATGTGTCCTCAAAGTGAGGAAGACAGAAAGGAAATGAGTAAGGTGCCCTATGTTTCGGCAGTAGGTAGCCTCATGTACACTATGATTTTCACTAGACCGGGTATTGCCTATGTTGTGAGCGTAGTAAGTCGGTTTCTGTCAAATCCAGGGCAGGAACAGTGGACTATTGTAAAGAATATTCTTAAGTGCCTAAGGAGGACTAAAGACTTGGTTCTTACATACCGCGATGGAGAACTTATAACTGATGGGTTTTACAGACTCAGATTTTTCAGGGGACATAGATGCTCAGATGTCCACATCAGGGTATATCTTTACTCTGAATGGTGGGGAAGTTTCTTGGAGAAGTGATAAGCAAAGTTCGACTGCTATTTCTATATGTCAAGTCGAATATCAGGCAGCCACAGAGGCTGCTAAAGAAGCTTTTTGGATTAAGAAGTTCACTGAGGAACTTCAAGTAGTTCCTAATGCAGAGAAGCCAGTGACGCTGTTTTGTGACAACAACGGAGCTGTTGCTGTTGGGATTCCGGATACAAAAACGAGTACACAGCGGAATGAAAAACTCAAACAAAGAATCCCAAATAGGATCGATCAAGTAACGTATATACAAAAAAAAAATTGACGAAGAAAAATGATCAAAGTCCCATACCTTTGAAGCCTTTGATAATATCTTAGGAATATGATGATGATCACAAACCTGAGCACGAGCACGAACTCCCTTCATCTAACCACCAAAAGCACGATGTATCTACTTCACACGCGTCGGATGTTGCCCCAAAAAATTCAACGAAACTCCATTCTTCAAGAACATGGCTAGGAAGTTATCATAGGAATTTTCTCTCTAATTCTTGCTTATTTCTTTTCTCAAAGATGAAGAACAAGATGAAGAAAATTTTCCTCTCCCTCTCCTCTATACCTCTCGGCCGAAAATGGTGATATGCTGTTGTATGCGTTGGTGTGATAATGATATCGCATATATTAAGACTAACATGCCAAAACAAAGGATAAGTCTTGATTTGATAAGAAAGCAAATCAAGACACATTGGAAGCATGTGGAAGACTAATTACCACCAACCAAAAAAAAAATGATAATCACATGTGGAGAGGAGAAGGGGGCGGCCTACTAGAAAGGTGCTAGGAAACGGGCCGAGTCACTTGACTTGTGTACTGGACGTTCGTCAAACGACTCCGTTAAATACACTCCGTTTTATCACCAATGTATTTATACTAATTAATTAATCCAATTAATTAATTATATCAAATACTAATATATATTTCTCTGAGAAATATAATTTATGAATTAAATTATTTACCCAGTAACTTAATTTCAATTCATTAGACCGCTAATTGATTTATCCAATAAATCATAATTAGATATTTAATATCTAATATTAATAGAGAGATGATAAATTCACATTAATCCATGAACGATCCTGATGTGCGACTCTGTAGGTCCGTCTCAGCCAGCATTTGGAGGAACCAATGAGTGCAGACAGCGCTTAGCCAGCCTAGTGGTCCGCACTATAAACCCCGACTGAGAACGAATGAAGGGATCATTCCTGAACCATTATGTCGTGAACACCATATACGCATTGACCCTTCATCAGATGTCCCGGTCAAGTCTTTGGGTTGCGGTAAAGTCAAATCCTACTATTGACTAGACACTACACATGTGTTAATGCAAATCAAGACCGACTGATTACTAGTGTATCCAATACGAGTAGATCAGAATGCTTTGGCCTAAGACTTACGATCTTATTTGCCATTAACCGTATAAGCAATTCTCCTGCGCACTAACAGGAGATAGAATCCTTTCTTGGTGTACAATAAAGACTGCTACCTGCCCGTAGAATTCGCACTTCGAGGTTGACCCATCGATTAAGCAAATGACTCTGACTACTCTAATGACAAACTAAATGTCACAGGAACAACTCTTACTGAACCCTCAAGTCAAATGTCCACGTATACTATCACAATCTTTCGATTCGTCATCGACTCTCCAAGAGTGAATACTGTGTGACTGAATCAAGTATGAGTCATGTTCGAGTACACTGGTCCCACTAATATACTTATAATTATGCTATCAAGACATGCACATGTCCTAACATCAATTATACAAGTCTTACTCAAAACTTAATGCCCAATTAAGTTTATCGACTTACGAATGGTTTACGTAAATAAGCTTTAAACACTTCCACTGCATTTTCTTTTATCCGATAATGAGAGTGGAATGTTCGCTCTTATTTACATGAACTTCACTTTAATGTTTACCAAATCGAGAATACATTTGAAATATAATAAACAATGAATGAATTATATTGCCTTTTAATAATTATTCCATAATTAGAAGTATAATGCCCCTCCTCTCTCATTCCCTGAGTGACATTCGAGGGCATATTCCTAACAATCTCCCACTTGCACTCAATGCCACATACTATGTATCCAAGACCCATGTTCTTCAGATGTCTTTCCAAGACAGCCTGAGATAACGACTTAGTCAGCGGGTCAAAGACATTGTCTTCTTAGTCTACTCTTTGCAACGAAACATATCCTTTTTCAACCATCTATCGAATGATGTGATACTTTCTCTCTATAGGCTTGGTGTTGTGGTGAGGCCTTGGCTTGGACGACAGCTCCATCATTATCACAGAATAGTGATATAGGCAGCTCCGTATTAGGCACCACTTGAAGTTCTTGCACAAACTTCTGCATCCAAAATGCTTCCTCACTACCAATATCGGGGGTTTAGCTGACGACTTTAAGTCGTCGGCTAAAGGTCAATGTCATTGGCTAATCCCCCCAGTCGTTGGCTAAAAAACCATCGGCCGATATTCGTCGGCCAAGGTTTAGCCGACGACATTTGGCCGTCGACAAAAGTTTAGCCTACGACTGCTAAGTCTCATCGGCTAAATCTCTAATCTTTAGCCAACGAATTGGATAAATGTCGTCGGCTAAAGTTTTTTTTAAAAAAAATAATATACTTTAGCCGACGACATTTAACAATAGTCGTCATCTCAAACTTTTTTTAAAAAAAATTAATATAATTTAGCCGACGACTATTGTAAAGGTCGTCGACTAAACCTAATTTAAAAAAAAAATTCAGATTTTGGGGTCCCAAAACCTATTTTTTTGCACCAACAATTTTTATACACCAGCTCCCATTATCAACAACAATCAACGCACAACACATTCAACTAATACAATCAATAGTATGCCCAACTAGTAGCGTCAACAAAATAACTTACACAATTCTAACACAAATATAAATATACAAGAGTCCTACAACAACACAACTAAAATCCACCACCAAAATCCTATCAACATCAACGTAATAAAAATGTTTTACAATCCACTACCAAAATCATCTAAATGTCCAAACGTAGAAGTAGAAGGATTACCACCATCCCGTAGATCCTCGTCATGAGGCTGTGAAGATAGGGTCTGGCCGAAGATAGAAGGCGGTGGAGCAGGTGTCTACAGTTCAACTTGAGTAATGGTCTGAGCCAGCGTCATCATATAGTCCATCATGGCTTGCTGCTGCCTCTGAAAACTCTCTAACCGCGTCTCAGTCCTCTGCTCTGTCTCACGTAACCGCATATGAGTCCTTCTTTCATTCTCAACTCGGAGCTCCCTCTCCGCCCTCAACTGCTCCTCGAGATAGGCAGTCCGTGCATCCCGTCCGCGAGGGCGTCGGAAGCCGGGGGTATCTTTTGATAGGCTGTAACCCTCGGCTCCCATCATCTTAGTGCGGTACCAACTACATCTAGGAGGGTAGATGGTACCCCACACCCTAGCGCGAACATAAGGATCGGCCTGATCGATCTGTCCAATGGCGGAATTGAGGTCGGTATCCGCTATGTCTGGATACTGCCCCCGAGCAATCTGAGTAAGCATCCTCTGGGACTCGTCCCGCACACACTCCTAAGTTATATGAAAATAAATATTTCAATATAAATAAAAGTATGATACAAAGGCGTTTAGTTTATTACCAAAATAAAATAAAATAAGACTTACATGCTCTTCAGGATGGTTCAGATATGCTTTCTGAGTCACGTAGGCAAATGCGTCCATCGAATCAGAAGAAGTGGCCTCGTGCACAACTCTCGCTAATGACGGCGAACCCAGAATGTGATGGTCAGTCAGACCAGCACGATTGGTTGTGTTGGTCGAGCTAGTCGCCTTCAAAAAAATATTGCAAGAATTACAAGATTTTACAGATAATTAAAAAATGACATATATATTAAAAATAATTTCATACCATGAACTCCGGGTCGCGAAAATGGGCGCGTAGCCACTTCCCTCATACTCCCGGAACTTGAATTCTTCTGGGGTAGCCTCTCGGGTATCACCCCATGTAACACCCCCAAATCCTATTGGGTTATTACAGTGCCGTGGACCCCACGCCAGAAGATCCACCAGGCGAACATGACTAAAATACATCAAATTAACCAACAAGGGAGATCACAGTCCCTACTATGATATCCGACACAATATTCGATAAGGAATTTCAACGACGACGATGGGCCTACATGGCCAAAATAAAAATACAACAACATCCACTAGCATTTGCTCGGGTAATACATAATGACAATGCCTGACAAACTGGAGAACACTCCAAGTGACTGACCAACATGAACATCTCGGACTAGTATCGCTCGAATTCCTCGTCGCCTTCATCATGCCCCTGCGTCTCAACTCTCTCCTGGCAAGCACCTAAAACATGAAAACATGTTCCGCCCCTATGGGGTCAGTCATCCAGATAATGAACATCAAATACATGTATAACATGATATGCATCCAAAGGCAGAATGAAGCTGTACAATGATAATAGTAATACAAGATGCTCACAAACCAAGGTAAGAACCAAGCATTCGTGAAATACTATGCCCACGGCATACTATTAATACCTGTTCAACAGATTAGAACATAAGTGCCCAACGGCGAATCATAATTACAGAACACCGCAATGAATTACACGACATGAACCAAACCAGAACTAAATTAATTATAAATCACAATGCCCGAAGGCTCCAATGAAATTACCAAGGCACTACAAAGGCCTGAAAGCCACTCAGCCGAAACTGTTAATCAACACAATCACCTGAAGCCAAAACAGCTCGAAGCTATATCAATAAGGGCCAAAGCCACGGCACGAAGCCATATCACAGTAAGGGCCGAAGCCACAGCACGAAGCTGTATCACAATGAAACCATCCAATGGCCATTGACCTACTGAGCTGTAGGTGTTGGGAAGCCAACCGCGAAGGTTTCAAACTCCCTAAACTTACCCATAATGAAATCACCTAGAGACCGTTGACCTACTGAACTGTAGGTGTTGGGAAGCCAACCACAAAGGTTTCAAACTCCCAAAACTTACCCATAATGAAATAACCCAGTGACCGTTGACCTACTGAACTGTAGGTATTGGGAAGTCAACCGCGAAGGTTTCAAACTCCCCAAACTTAACCATAATAAAATCACCCAGTGACTGTTGACTTACTGAATTGTAGGTGTTGGGAAATCAACCGCGAAGGTTTCAAACTCCCCAAACTTACCCATCGAGCACTCGCTGAGACCATCTTCCAAAACACAATTAATCACAAATGGAAACGATCCCCAAGATTACCGAATTCACAAGAATGATAGTGTGCTACCTTGAGTCGGCTAACACGACAACAATGACTCACAGATGGGCACCGTCCTCGGAGGTCCCAATTTAATACCTCGATTACCATAGAATGGTCAATCGATAACGACACAACGGATGGGAACTATCCTCGACAACCCTAATTTAATACCTCGATTGCCTTAGAATGGTCAACCGGTAACAATGATGCAGCAGATGATTCAATACCTCGATTGCCTTAGAATGGCAAACCGATAACAATGATCCCATGAATGATTGAACACTTCGATTGCCTTAGAGCGGCCAATCGATAACAATGACTCAATGAATGCCTCGGCACCTTTAATTGGTTACCGACGACGAAGATGAGAACGAACACGCCAATGCCTTCAATCGGCCGATATAATATGAATGACAGGACGCCAACATTAATGACAATGATTACAAAAATGTCTTATATCGACATCAATATTAACAACAACAATCGATACATCGATACCGCGAACCGGCTATCGACAATAACATTAACAAAAGTAGGCGGTCTCTGACGAGAGATTTCGCCAACAATCTGATTTACTCCTCCAGTCTGTCCATGAAATAGCACCTGGAATCCCTGTTGTGGTGGACCACGAACCATCGAGGTCTGCATGGCCTCCAACAGACGCGTCATATTAGTCATCTGGGCCATCATGCCCTGTATGCATATGAATGGGTCCACCCGAACACCTTCCGATTGAGCTGCTTCTCGGGTACGACTCTATGACAGTGAATGATTATCTGACAATGAATGAGTATCATAGATAACTGATGAACACATGTTATCCCTCATATTCGTGCGGGTATTCACACGAGATCCCGGGTTTCAGCCCACACCGCGGCCTCTTCCCCTGTGTCCTCTGACAGCTCTACCCATACTGAAGCAGGAAGGTCACATGATGATTATAGATCCCGCATGAATATCGCATTATGATTACGTTACGGAATGATAATAATGAGCATACACATTTATCACAATGAATGTATTAATAATGCAGTAAAATGATCGTCCACATGACGCCGGAATATGATAGGATTGCATGAATGATCAAGTGATGTGACATGATTATCTGATGAAATTCCTGAAATGATTATCTTGAACAAGTTAACAAGGTTGGTAATTCGATCCACAAGGTCACAACTGAGCGATGAGATTGACTGAGTGATTAATAAATTAACATGATAGACAAGATCAAAAGTGATGAATGAGAATTGTTGACTCATGAATGAGTTGATCCTTAATGCTTACGCAGGTCACACGTGCTCCAAAACAATTAGTCATGAATCAATCGTAACACTGATATCACATATAGGTTTCAACAAAGCATGTATAATTAATGACATGATGAATGTATGAACATAAAGAGAAACTAGTCCTTACAAAGGTCATACGAAGCTTCGAGGTCTCGCAATACTAGTCTTCACTGACAATGACTCGATGAATGAACGACTCGTGCAGTCGTACAAATTTTATGACTCACAAAACCCGACTGTCCAGATTGTCATAACGTGACAGTCCCATTACTACCGCGCCCGTAGAGACACATAACTCACATATCAGGGTATCTCATAACCCAACGCTCCGATACTATCTTCTGTAACACCCCCAAATCCTATTGGGTTATTACAGTGCCGTGGACCCCACGCCAGGAGATCCACCAGGTGAACATGACTAAAATACATCAAATTAACCAACAAGGGAGATCACAGTCCCTACTATGATATCCGACACAATATTCCGATAAGGAATTTCAACGCCGACGATGGGCCTATATGGCCAAAATAAAAATACAGTAACATCCATGAGCATCTGCTCGGGTAATACATAATGACAATGCCTGACAAACTGGAGAACACTCCAACTGACTGACCAACATGAACATCTCAGACTAGTATCGCTCGAATGCCTCGTCGCCTTCATCATGCCCCTGTGTCTCAACTCTCTCCTCACAAGCACCTAAAACATGAACACATGTTCCACCCCCACGGGGTGAGTCATCCAGATAATGAACATCAAATACATGCATAACATGGTATGCATCCAAAGGTAGAATGAAGCGGTACAATGATAATAATAATACGAGATGTTCACAAACCAAGGTAAGAACCGAGCATTTGTGAAATACTATGCCCCGGCATACTATTAATACATGTTCAACAGATTAGAACATAAGTGCCCAAAGGCGAATCATAATTACATAACACCACAATGAATTACACGACATGAACCAAACCAGAACTGAATTAATTATAAATCACAATTTCCGAAGGCTCCAATGAAATTACCAAGGCATTACAAAGGCCTAACAGCCACTCAGCTGAACCTATCAATCAACACAATCACCTGAAGCCAAAACAGCCCGAAGCTATATCAATAAACGCCGAAGCCACGGCACGAAGCCGTATCACAGTAAGGGCCGAAGCCACGGCACGAACCGTATCACAATGAAACCATCCAATGGCCATTGATCTACAAAGCTGTAGGTGTTGGGAAGCCAACCGCGAAGGTTTCAAACTCCCCAAACTTACCCATAATGAAATCACCTAGTGACCATTGACCTACTGAACTGTAGGTGTTGGGAAGCCAACCGTGAAGTTTTCAAACTCCCCAAACCTACCCATAATGAAATCACCCAGTGACCGTTGACCTACTGAACTGTAGGTGTTGGGAAGTCAACCACGAAGATTTCAAACTCCCCAAACTTACCCATAATGAAATCACCCAGTGACCGTTGACCTACTGAAATGTAGGTGTTGGGAAGTCAACCGCGAAGGTTTCAAACTCCCTAAAATTACCCATCGAGCACCAGCCGAGACTAGCCTCCAAAACACAATCAATCACAAACGGCAACGATCCCCAAGATCACCGAATTCACGAGAATTCACAACAATGACTCACGGATGGGTACCGTCCTCGGCGGTCCCAATTCAATACATCGATCACCTTAGAATGGTCTATCGATAACAACGACACAACGGATGGGAACTATCCTCGACAGCCCCAATTCAATACCTCGATTGCCTTAGAATGGTCAACCGGTAACAATGATGCAGCAGATGATTCAATACCTCGATTGCCTTAGAATGGCCAACCGATAACAATGATCCCATGAATGATTGAACACTTCGATTGCCTTAGAGCAGCCAATCGATAACAATGACTCAATGAATGACTCGGAACCTTTAATCGGTCGATATAATATGAATGACATGACGCCAAAATTAATGACAATGATTACAACAATGTCTTAGATCGACATCAATATTAACAACAACAATGGATACATCGATACCGCGAACCGGCTATTGATAATAACATTAAAAACGAGTATCCCAATGCCTTGAACCAGCCATTAATGAATAATAATAAAATTTGGCATAATTGTCGAAGAGTATCATATCGAACAATCCCCTAATATCAATAAATTCATGAAGAGACTAAGTCTCGGAATGATGCAACACATTCATACACATATATGATAACATTAATCTCATTGACTAGTACAAGTATAAAACTTGCCTCAAACCGAAGGCGAGCAATTCCTTCCATGATCAACGTCCTTAATGGAATTGTCGGCCGCTCGAACAACCTTGAATAACACAAATACCAACGATTCGCTTAATATACAAATCAAGCTTGATCAAAACCAACTCAAAAGTCGATACAACACTACCCAAAACTCATTAGGGCAATTTAACAAACATGTTGTAAACAATCTTCAATTGTTTACAACTAATCTCAATTATACCGAAAATCGACTTCCAATGAATGATTCAATCCAACAAAATCTCATTAATACTGTTAATAATCCAATAGGAATACTTCATTCGAGATTACGACAACATCTAGTCAAAAACCCCCAAAATTCCAAAGTCAACACCCAAGGTGTTCTTGAACAATTCCAGATATTCACAAATTCCGAAATATACACCAATAAGTCTGTAGAAATACATGTATCCAAGGTAGATAATCCATATCTAACATATTACAACATAATATCAAGCTAACTTGAAGAGATCGGAAGTAAAACACTCAAATTCCGAAATTCTAGATCCAAGAGATGTTTACCTTGATTTGTTGTGTTGGAAAGGATTGAATGATGATTAATCCGACTTAGAAGCTTGAAAATGATAATAGGTGGTTCCAGATTGAAGAACCCTTCACCAACAGTCCAAAATCTCCCAAAACCGATGGGAGGAGGAAGAGAGAAGTGAAAATGACGAAACTAGACTGAAGTGTCCAATTTATACTGATCCTAGTTTATCGTGCACTATGTCCTGATATTTAGCGTGCGCTAGCGGGTTGCTGGGAAGTCCAGTGAGCTCTGACTGCTTCGTTAGCGTGCGCTAAGAACTTGGTAGCGTACGCTAATGCCTTCCGATAACGTGCGTTAACCCAAAATGTTAGCGTGCGCTAACTGATGTTCGATACCCAGCAACTGGAGTCCAGAACCTACTGTCCTCTGCCCTACTCATGTTAGCATGCGCTACTCTTATGCCTTAGCATGCGTTGCCAGCACGATTAGCGTACGCTACTTGCCACTCGTAGCGTGCGCTATGAATTTTCCAAATCAGCCCTGTACCTTCTGGACTGTTAGCCTCACTTGCGCTAGCGTGCGCTAATACTGAGCTATAACGTGCGCTACCTGTACTCCATTAGCGCGCGCTAACAAGAGTATGTAGCATGAGCTACCTCACACATATACCACTAAATATGATGACAATGATGAAAATATTCTCATCTCAATCTCAAACAGTGATGAATGACGAATAACAACTGACACACGATTCTAAAATACGCCGAATGGTGAACATAATTGAATTAATATGACTGATGAATGATTATTACTGAGCGAAAAAATTCTGAGTGAAAATTACTGAATGATAATCAATGAATTCACAACCGGGTATTACACCCCAGGCTATCCAGAATATGTGCATCTCATTTTTCAAAGATTTGTACCTACAACACACGTTGCACAACATATATTATTCGTAAGAAAAAAAATTACGCAAACAATGTAAATACAAAATAAATTAAAATGACTTACGTGGTAGACTACACCACGTCACACCAAGTACGTAGCAGAGAGTCGGGAATGACAAACCACATTTATGAACAACATAAATACGCAATAATTTAAAAACATTACATATTGCATTTTGAAGAACTACGCGTTGATTGAAAAAACACTTATTAAGTATTTAATAACTTACCGACATAGCATTGTTCAAAGCATCCTTCACGCACTACAGCACGTCCCCCCACTCGGGCCACAAAACGGGGACTCTATCCTGAATGACAAAGCCCACATTACGGCTATATGCCGCCATAGCATCAGAAGACATCACCGGTCGTCCGTGTCTATCAAGAGGAATATCATAACGACCATGCTTACTGACGTACGAGTCGAGCGCCAGAACCTTTGCCGGGCCACGAGTCTTCTTCTTTTTCTTCTCCTCTTCGACTACATTTTTCCCGTTCTCCTGCTCCCTCTCTATCTTATCGTACAATTTCATCTTCGAAACCCGACAACTCCGCCAATGCATGTTGTCTGGACAAGACTCGTAGACGTACGCCTCCTTAGGGCTAATCAATCGAACGGGAACTCAGGCTCCCATCTCATCGACCTCCGGAATAGTCGGAACCATCGGAGGCATGAATAGACTCGGCGGCGGACCGTGGGGCACCATCGTTTAGGAACTCCGTATATCTCCTGATATATGAGGGCTAGACGTGGGTCGGTGGATGGGAGGCATACGAGTCTCCGTATGCGAGGGGGTCGACCGTGGTGTCTGAAAGGATAAACGCCGTGCTAGTGCAACGGGCTCATCTGTCGCCCTCACAAAATCGTCAGGGTTCATGCTGGTAGCTTCTAGTATCTGGTGGGCACGAGCGCTACTCTGAGATATGTACGGAGTAACGTGATCCATCCTACTAGAGGCTGCTGAACTCCCCCCGAATCGGGAGTGGTCGACTTTGTCGACTTCTTCCCTAACGCTCTCTTTATTCTCTCCATCTTCAAATTACAGAAACATACAGATATTCAAAAATTCGACAGAGTTTCCACAGTAAATTAAACAATCACACAACAGTAATTATCAATGCCATACCACGTTAATCTTTCGATTAATGCCAGCTATACAATCCCTTCCTCCTCAAACAAATTCATCAAATATTTCAGCAATTCACAACTCATCAAACAATTTACCTAATTCATCACAAAATTCATCATATTTCATCCAATTCACAAATTCATCAAATATTTCATCAATTCACAACTAACAATTGATGAAAACTAAATTAAACACAAAATATGGAAAATACTAAATTCATCAAATAATCTAAACAAATACAATAAATTCATCAAACAAAACAAAAACAAAAAAAACAAAATCGAAAAGGGTTACTTGTACTGCGGCGGTCGGGCGGTAGGCAAACGGTCGGGCGTCGGGCGGGTGGCGGGACGGGGTGTGTCGGTCGGTGGGCGGTCGGGCGGCAGCGTTCTGGCGGGTGGGTGATGGGGGCCGGGGTCTGGTGCGGGGGGCTGGGGGAAGAAAAAAGAAGAAAAGAAAGAAGAAAGAAGGTATATATTTAGAGGTTTAGCCGACGACTAGATCTAAGTCGTCGGCTAAACCCCAATTTTTTTCCACACCCGGACCGCGGTCCCAAATCCAGACCGCGCGACAGCGCCCCCCCAAATCATCCAGACCGCGGTCCCAGCCCTCCAGACCGCAGTCCCAATTTTTTTTTCGAAAGGGGTTTAGCGACAACTTTGCTTTGAAGTCGCCGCTAACCCCCAATTTTTAATTATTATTATTATTATTAATAATATTATGTTAATGTTTTGATTATTATTATTATTACTATTTTTTTATTTCCAAAAAAGCAAAAACAATCATTATATATAACGTATGAAAATAAACATCTAATAAATTTATGGCTCATAGTCTGAGTCATTACTACAGTCTGTCTCATTATCTGAGTTGATATCCGGCAACATATGCCTCAAGTCGTCCACATTATCGTCATTAGAATTTTCAAGTAATTCATCTGTGTCAATGTCAACGTACCTGCGAGCATCACCACGGAGTCGGACGACTCGTCCTTCAGAAACATTATTCATTGTAATTGTCATTGATGGTGGAATATTTGCTGCATTTGGCTCTTGATAAGCATCATCATCAGTACCTGTTGTTTCTCCTAGTGTAGCAGCACTATAAATATTCCTCGTTGTCACAACGTTCACTATCTTCCATGTGCCTTTCTTCACCAAGTCGTCCAAATAATACACCGACTTTGCTGATGTTGCAAATACAAAAGGATCACTTTCACACCATGTAGTGGAAGTGTCAACGGACAACAGCCCATAGTCGTCTTGCATATCGGCTCCAAGACTGGTGTACCATCGAAACGTAAACAAGTAAATTTTCATGCCTTCCCCATAAATTAGTTCTACCACTTCCATAAGAACACCGTAATATCCACCATTTATCATAACCCCAGAATTTTGATATCTTCTTTTTTGGTCTCTCTCAAGGCATACGAATGTGACACCATTGATTTTGGCCATCGAATAAATTCTTGACATAACCGGCTTCATACAAAGAAGCATAAGTTCACGTGACCAGTTAGGGTGTCCATCATCTTGTATATGGGTCATCTGTCGTAAATAAACTTTTTATGTAAAAAAATATCTCAAGTCCAAAATCAATAGCAACTGAATGTATACGTACCCATTCTCCAAAATAGTCGGCAAAAGTGTCATTGTGGAATCTAGCGTCACATTGCACCATATCGCATGACAAGTGGATATCTTTCCAGTACTGTACTTCTGGACAATTGAGCAATATCCACCAATGTGCAATTCGTGACTCGTACGGGTCTAATTGTCTTTCTGGCAACCTCCCGTAGACGTCAACCTCAGTGGAGATGATAGAAAGATTGAATTGTCTGTTCTCATTCTTTGTCTGATTAGTGAAACTACTTCTGTCATTTCTTGAATTATATCAGGACCTAAAAGTTTTCCTTCACCAACCTCATCCCAATGTACTGGTGATCGACACTTCCGGCCATACAAAGCTTCATAAGGAGCCATTCCAATTGTACTCTGAAAACTATTATTGTAGGAGAATTCAAATAGGGGTAAATGTTTACTCCACTGGCCTTGAAAGTCCATAACACAGGATCTAAGCATATCATCAAGAGTTTGTATAGTTCTTTATGATTGTCCATCCGACTGTGGATGATAAGCAGTGCTGAAAGACAAGTGGGTACCCAATGCTCTATGCAAGCTCTTCCAAAAAGCTGATACAAATCGTGAATCTACGTCTGATACAATATATAATGGAACTCCATGTAGCCTAACTATTTCCTGTATATATAGTTGAGCACAGCGATTGATGGAGTATGTCGTACAAACTCGAAGAAAGTGAGCAGATTTTGTCAATCGATCAACTATAACCCAGATAGAATCGTGTCCTTTCACCGTTCTTGGTAAACCTATCACAAAATCCATCATAATGTCTTCCCACTTTCATTTTGGAACGAATAAAGGTTGCAAGGTGCCTGCTGGTCTTTGATGCTCTGTTTTCACCTGTTGACATGTTAGACATTGCTCCACATATTGTGCAATATCTTGTTTCATACCTGGCCACCAATAGTGTAAATTCAAGTCTCTGTACATTTTGGTTGCTCTTGGATGTACTGAATATGGTGTTAAGCGCGCCTCTAGTAATATTTCTTTGCGAACATCTTCAAAATTAGGCACACATAAACGATTTCTAAATCGATTTTTACCATCTTCTGACAATTGGAAGTCCGGCGAGGTTCCTAATTTAATATTCTTCTTTATTTTATCTAACTCTTGATCATCTTTCTGGCCTTTCTGAATTATATCGATTAAAGTAGGTCGAAGGGTTAATGCTGTCAATTTTGCCTCTATCCATCCATGTTGGATAATTTCTACATCCATATTCATCATATCGTGTAACTCTGGCTTCTGGATCAAAGTTATGGCCGAAATGGATTGTGCTGATTTTATGCTTAAGGCATCTGCTACCACATTAGCTTTACCAGAGTGGTAGTTGATAATACAATCATAGTCTTTAACAAGTTCTAACTATATTCGCTGTCTCATATTCAATTCTTTCTGAGTGAAGAAATATTTCAGGCTCTTGTGATCGGTATAAATTTCACAGCGTTCTCCATATAGGAAATGCCTCCATATTTTAAGTGCAAACGCAACTGCAGCAAGTTCCAAATCATGTCTCGGGTAGTTCTTTTCGTACTCCTTCAGTTGTCTAGATGCATATGCTATCACTTTACCATTCTGCATCAATATACAACCTAGATCATTCTTTGAAGCATCACTGTAGACTTTAAAACCTTCACTTCCCACTGGAATGGTCAAGATCAGTGCCGATGTCAACCGCCTCTTCTGTTCTTGAAAGCTTTGTTCGCATGATTCTGTCTACTTGAAGGAAACATTCTTTCTAGTCAACTGTGTTAATGGAGAGGCAATCTTGGAGAATCCTTCTACAAATCGATGGTAATATCCAGCTAAACCAAGAAAGCTGCGTACTTCTGTAGAATTTATGGGTTGTGGCCAGTTATTGATTGCTTCAACTTTGCTTGGGTCTACTGAAATCCCTGCTCTATATATAACATGCCCCAAGAATACCACTCGGTCTAACCAGAATTCGCACTTCTTAAATTTAGCATATAACCGTTTCTGTGTTAAAACTTCTAAAACTTTACTTAGATGCACTGTGTGGTCTTCTTTGGTCTTGGAATATATGAGAATATCATCAATAAACACGATAACAAACTTATCCATGAAGTCTTTAAACACACTATTCATCAAATCCGTAAATGCTGTTGGGGCATTTTTTAGGCCAAATGGCATCACCAAAAGCTCATAGTGTCCGTACTTTGTACTGAATGCCATTTTTGGGATGTCTTCCTCCTTTATCTTCGATTGATGGTACCCTGATCGCATATCAATTTTGTAAAAGATAGATGCACCTTGAAGTTGATCAAGCAAGTCATCAATTCGAGGTAAAGGATACTTGTTCTTGATCGTGACTTTGTTGAGCTCTCGATAGTCTATAGACATCTTCAAGAAGCCATCCTTCTTACGAACGAACAATATTGGCGCTCCCCATGGTGAATAACTAGGCCTATTAAGGCCTTTATCTAACAGTTCTTGCAACTGGGTCTTTAATTCCTTTAATTCAGTTGGTACCATTCTGTATGGTGACTTCGATATTAGTACTATTCCCGGCTGCAAGTTAATCACAAACTCTATTTCACGATCTGGTGGCAGTCCTGGTAGATCATCGGGAAACACCTTTGGGTATTATTTCACCATTGGTACTTCATTGACGTTTGAGTAATCTTGCTTTTCAATGCTCATTACACTTACTACATAGCCTCCACAACCACTGTTTAATAGACGTTGTGCCTTCATTGCTGAGATTACTTGAAATCTAAAATTCTTACTAACCCCAACAAAATAAAAAGGTTCTTCCCCAGGTGGTTGGAATGTCACAATGTTTCCCCGACAGTCAACAGTAGCATGATATTTTGATAACCAATCCATACCCAAGATTATGTCATAGTCATTCATGTCCAACACAATTAAATCAGCATATAGTTCCCTATTTTCAATAGGAATACTACACGCTCATATGATATCATTTGTTTGTTTTGTATCTCCAGAGGGGGTCACTACATTATAATCTACCTCATTTGTTTCTGGTACTCTACCCAGCCTTCTCACATACTCGTTAGATGCAAATGAATGTGTAGCACCAAGATCAAATAATACCGATGTTGAAATACCAAAGTTAAGAAGGTTACCTGTGATAAAGGATGGATTAGCTTCAGCATCTTCTCTAGGCATAGTGAAAACTCTAGCTGGGACCCTTTCCTGCGCTTTGGCTTTTATCTTGTTTGGCCAAATGTTCACCATATGTCTAGGTTGTCCACATGAAAGCATACTTTAGAACCCAATAAGCAAACTCCACTATGTTGTTTTCCACAGTTAGGGCATGCCGGTAATGGTAGAAAGGATCTACCCTCTTCAGACTTCATACGTTTACTTGGATCTCCTTGTTCTTGGTCCTTTTTAGATGGAAAATTAGCCTTTGGATTCTGAGATTGAGGTGGCCTATTCTTTACATTCTTAAACCAGCATTGGCCTTGTCGTGGGAAAATTGCTGCCGAACCTCTTGTGCCTGTCGAATCCTCAGTTCTGATTGTTCTGCGACCAATGCTCTCTCAGCAACTATTGAATACGTAGTCTCTTGAATTCCTGCCATGGTGACATCTCTGTATAGCTCTGGTCTCAAGACTTCAAGGAACCTCTCCACTTTCAGTGCTTCCATGCTAACCATATGGTCAGCAAACCTAGACAGCATTTTGAACTTGCAGATGTAGTCTGAAGCCGTCATACTTCTCTGTTTCAACTGTATAAATTCGTTCATCTTCATTTCACGAACAGGAGGTGTAAAGTACTTATTTCTGAAGAGTTCCTTGAACTTAGCCAAAGTCATTGTTGCCACATTCTCAATATCGCTTATCATATCCGACCAATGATCTGTACTGTCCCGTAACATGAAGGATGCACAAAGTACCTTAATCTATTCAGAAACCTTACTATACTGGAACATATTATCTATAGTCCTTAGCCAGTCCTCTGCTTCAGTAGGATCCACTGCATTCTCAAATGTTTGGGGATTCAACTTCCTGAACCTTCCTCCATCTAATTCAACTTGTTCTACTCGAGGTGGCGGTCGATTCATATCATCTCTCTGCTGTCCTCGCATGTCTCTTTGTTGGATGAGTTTTTGTATTTGTTGAAATTGCCTTTATACTAGCTCAATCAATCGACCAATGATCAGATCACGATCAGAACTTGTGGATGTCATTTCAGGATCTTGTGTTCTACCCCCATAACTGCCTTCAGTTCTTGTTCTCGGCATTATTTTCTAGTTATGACTGAGACCTATATCATATGGTCAATATAATTCATGAAATATGAGTGCACACAAATAAAATAAAACTTACTGGATTTGTTGTGCTCCACATGCTATGAGCTCGTGTACATGGATAGTCTACAGGGCACAAACCGAGCTCCGGTACCACCAGAAACGACCCACACTAACTACCTAAGCTAAACTATATTATATCATATTAATACTTATAAATTACGATGAAGTTTCGGCAGAGTTTCCCCTAAACTAGTACCTATCCCAAAACCTGTGACATAAAACCAATATAGCTATCACATGGAGACATTCAGTCTCGATCCAAATCAAACTCAATATCCCCGTAGCTATAACTACAAGAGATTAATATACAACAAAACTCCAAGCTTCCCAAATCAATCACTCATTTATTTTACATTACAGTGTTTAACCAACCTCACAAGTTACATAAACATATTAAGTGAACTTAAAGTACCCATCACACCATCAACAACACTCGAACATATGAGTTCATTACTACAATATATATTTATAAAGCAAGGTTCAGAAATAAGAACAAAAATATGTTAAGCCCATAGTTAAGCCCGACAGGTCGTCATCCATGTACATCGACCCTCAGCAGTAGTGGAACTCCAACCTATCCAGCGAGCGAACATGCTCAAGCATCAGGATTACCTACAACGCATAAACTACGTGAGCTAAAGCCTAATAAGTAGAAATCATGCACGTATCATATTTGATGCAACATAAGACATATGATCATCAATGAGAATCTTTCTCAAAATCATTTTCTTATCCTTGGGCCCGTTGAACCACGTACTAAGCACCGGAATGATCTCAATATCATATCATATCATATCATAAGGCATGCATCTAACATGCCAGACATATGAGGCATGCATCTACCACACCAAATATATCGTGAGAACATGCATCTACCATGTCTCACACATCATATAAGCACGCATCTACCGTGCTAAAGATATCATAAAAGCATGCATCTACCATGCCTCGGTGCTCTAGCAGCGGCTAACAAAATATTTTTCTTTTTCTTTTCTCTCCATAATCGTCATATGCATGCAGACGCTAGTGAGGCTCATGTTATGCATGCATTTGGAAATGCTAATGGATGTCATGTTCACGTAAAGTGCAACCAGACACTTTAAGCATCATTCAGATCAACCATATAATACAATGAAACACTCTTAAGATATCATCAAGCTCAACAAATAGTAATACAAATAATACTATGTCTATGCATTGTAGTTGTAGATGGATTTATACATACCTTGATCGGGTGATTTTTAGGAGTATGCCCTCGAATGCCACTCAGAGGATGTTGAGTGAGGGCATTGTACTTGTTATTATGTAAATCATTAATATAAGGCAATAGATGTTTCTTTATTTAGTGGTAGTTACTGGCGTTCCTAACTCGTAAATATATATATAGAAACTAGTCCGTGTATTTGAGAGGAAAACATTCCACTCCTTATTGGATAAGGGGATCGGCACTGTAAAGGTTTATAGCTCAAACACTTAATCGTTCGCAAGTCGATGAAACTTGACTGGGCGTTAAGTTTATGTGAAGACTTGTATGACGTATTATTTGACGTGGAGAGTGCCTGTCGAACACTAATGGTTAGTGGGAGCACACGTTATAGGTATGCTAAATGGATTAGTATACTCGAACCAACTCACCCTCGATTCGTCACACGGATTTCACTCCGGGACAGTCAATGACGGAAGCGAAAGGTTGTGATAGGTATTCGTGAACCTTCGACTTGAGAATTTAATAGGGATGTGCTTGTGATGTCAAGATTTTCATTAGAGTAGTTCGACCTTGTAAACTGGAAGGCGGGGGTCAACCTCGACGTGCATCTTGATGGGCAAGTAGCAGGTCCTACTGAATACCAAGATAGAATTCTTTCTCCTATTAGTGAACGGGTTATATGTCCTATGCGTTTATTGGCAGATGAGATCATAAGTCTTTAGCCAAAGCATTGGAGCTAGTTGTATTGGATACACGAGAGTTCGATAATCTCGATTTGTATTAACTCATGCATAGCGTCTTGGAGGCGCTTTGATAGGTGCGCTTGGAGGCGCCAGATCAGAGTTGTGGATTCTTTTGTAGGGAGCGGTGCTGTAGTTGAGAGCCTCAGGGTTGGGTTGTCTCAGTTAGCTTTGATCTAGAGCATTGTATTGTTTTACTTTTATTATTTATTTTATCCTATTGTCTTTGCGTGTAGTGTATTTTTGACAGAGAGCTGTGCGTTGAGCCAACCTATCTTCTGTTAGAGCAACGTTCATCGGGAGTGAAGTAGCCAAATTCTGCTTAGGTAAATCCCATGTGGATTAAGCCATGGGCTCAGGTATGGTATCGAGCTTTTTAGAATCATTTTTTTTATCACTCATTATTCTGCTGTGCACTAAGCTGGGGGTCTTCACGGAAACAGCCTCCCTACCGTAATAATTAGGGGCATGGTCTGCGTACATCTTACCCTCCCCAGACCCTGCTCTAAGTGGGATATACTGGGTATGTTTGGTTTGGTTTGGTTTTCATGCATAGCGTCAAGTACAGATAGGGTTTGAATGACCGTGACCCTATAACTTGATCGGGACATTTGAAAGAAGGGTTTATATGTATACTGGTATTCACGACAGAATGGTTTTTGAATGATATCATCATTCGTTCTCAATTGGGGTATAGTGTAGGCCACCAGGCTGGCTAGGTGGTTCTACTACTCTTTGGTTCCTCCCATTGCTAACTGAGACGGACCTACGGAGTCGCGCAATAGGATTGACGACGAAATGAATCGAGATTATTCTCTCATTATGAATATTAAATATTGGATATCTAATTTGGGTCATTGGATGTCTAAATTAATTTATTGGATAAATTAATTTACAGCCTAATGGATTAAATAAATTACTGGTGATTAATTTAATTCATAAATATAATTATTTCTTGGAGAAATTAATTATGTTATTTTGTATTTGATATGATTAATTAATTGGAATAATTGATTGATATAAATACATCGGAACGGAATTGGAGTTTATTTGTTTGGATTCACGGGAGTCCGAAACGAACCGAACTCATCCGATTCCTTCTAGAGGCCGCCCCATTTCCACCCACCTTCCTTTAATCTTTGTCTCCATTTTTAAATAGAAGACAAAGACTTAATAGATATAGTATATATTATTTTAATGGGAAAGGTGTTGTCATTAGGTGGATTTGGAATATAATTAGAAGTGAAGACTTCATCTCTAGTGACCAACCAATTGATTCCTACGGTTCTACCATAGAGAGAGAAAGAACTAAGAGTTCCTTTCATAGTCTTCATCTTCTTCTTCATTTTGCTCTTGATTGTTCTTGGAGAAAATTGAGAGATTCATTGAGAGTGTGTAATCTATACACTTAGAGTGTAATATTTACATTTAATAGCTTCGCCATCCGATTCTAGCCATAACCTTAGAGGTTGATTGGGTGATCGTGTTGTATTGGTACCGCCACTAGAAGGGGGGTTGAATAGTGCGGATAAGAGTATTGAACTCTTTTTGTGCGGAAGCAAAAATATCGGAGTAAATAGAATGCGGAAAAGAAAGGACACAAGAAATTGTTCGAGAGGTTCGGCTATTAACGAAGCCTACGTCCCCTACCTAGTTTTATCGACTAGGACTTTTCTTAGAACTTAGAATTGCACTTTCTAGTTTAGTGCCAACTTCTTACAATTTCTTGATTTCCGGGCTCAAGAACAACCTCACTAAGAACTCTCTTGTTTTTCGGAGTACAAGATAACCTTTACAAAAACGAATGCGAGTAGGAACTCGACTTTGCACGATATATCTCTCTTTGATACAAGAATGAAGATTGGAAATTATAGAACAAATCTTCTCGTATCACAATATGGAATAAGTATAACTCTCAAATTATATGCTTGGAATGCTTGAGTATGCTTGGAAGCTCAGAATACTTGTGTATCTTCCATCTCCTTGAAGTAATCTATTTATAGCCTTCTTGAGCTCATTTTCCCGTTGGAGCAGTTTCACTGCTTACGTACGTTAGGCGCTGTTGGTTACGTACGTTACGAACGTTACGTATGTTATATACTTTGCACAGCGGCCGTAACGATCAGTGAAGAACTGGTTCAGTGAGATCTGATAATATACGTTACGTACGTTACGCATTGTATGGTTACGTACGTAATCTTCAAGTCAGAGATCCGTTGAGTGTGACGACTTGTTGTAACGGCTAATGACTTTTCCAACGGTCAGAATATTTCAAACCTTACGTACGTTAGCTATAGATGGTTACGTACGTTACCTGCAGAGAAAAACTTATGAAAAACAGTGAGTGTTACTTACGTTATGATAGGCGAGTTACGTACGTTAACTGTACTAAAATTCTTGTAAACAACTATGAATGTTACGTACGTTAAGATGGTTTGTTTTACGTACGTTAACTGAAGGAAAATATGTTTTAAGTAAATTTTGGTTTTAATAACACATCATCAAAATGTATAAAATTATCTAAGAATTATTGTTCCAACAGATCGTCGTTCCGTTCGTTTCTCCGGCGCGTGGCAAGTAGAGATGCGGTCCTTTCGGCGTTGGATCATCCAAGAGCTTAGAATGGATTGGATTCGTGGAGAGAAACTAAAGCTTGTGGAATAGCTCAAGAGAAGTACACCATTTAATCAACGGACTACAAGGGTATATTTCTCGTATCATCTTGCGTTTCGTTTTATATTCATATATACGTAGCTCGATCGATCCTCGTAGGGATTCAGATCGAATTAATTTTCGTTTTACCGCTTCCACTGGGCCTTAGATTTAGGCACCGAATCCCAACAATGATACCTTTACTTTTGTACCAACAGGATGTGGTTGTGATGATATATCTTAAAACCCTATTTCAAGGAATGTGTTTAAAGTATTTGCATAACACGGAAGGTTTAACTCTCTTCATATCGAAAGGGTTTACCATTTCCTATGTGGACGCATAACCGGTGTTCTACATATTTTATGTCTATTTATCGACATATACCAGTCCATTAACCAATCAATTTTGGACTTATAATTTATTAATGAATCTATTAGTCTCTGTTTATAAAGTCCATTCAACTCTAACAACTTAAAATTTCAAGGTTTTATAAAAATACACTTGATTAAGAGAGTTTATCAAAGTCTTGTCATAATCAGATTTTGTTTTGCTTATAACCACTAGATTATAAGTTGGATTTGCACCAATTTTTGACATAATATTCCTAAGATACTTAAGAGCAAGTATATTGAAACTCCTGCCCCTGAAACATATGGAGCAAGTAACATATACCATTAATTCGAAAAAGTGGCAGAATTGATTCCTTTATTGCCTTGGTGAGTTTTTATAAATCCATATTAAACACAAGGGTAAGCCATGGCTGAATTTACAACATCATTATAACATGTTTAAGAACATATAAAATCTCTCAAACCTTTGAAATAGCTAAGAAACAGAGCAAGAACAAGGAAGAAACAAAGGAAATTCACCTTGATTGTCAAAGGAGTTGAGGTGTTGATGTTTTGATGATTTTTTCTTGAATTTTTGGTGAATTTTCGAAGTGGGAGCTTCTTGTTCATTTCCATACTATAAATGAGGGTTTAGGGTCGGTTTTATCCATCAACCAAGTGTGTTAAGTCGGTTATGAAGGTGAAATATCCAAAATACCCTCGAATGACTACTAGAGACTAGGTTTGAAAGAATGGATCGATTCAAGTAGTTATGATCCGGTTCTTGGAGTGTTTGAACCGGTTTCTAATGTAACTAAACCCTATTTAGGTTATGGATGGCTGTCCTAGGGGTTTTGTATAAGTTTAGTGTGTGTTTATAGTGTTTAAAGTTTGTTACTTATGCGAACAATGATGAAAATGCTAGTGAAGGAGTTTATCGTCAAACTTTCTAAAACTTCATATACACAACATTATATTTAGGAATTTAAGGATTCATTTATCAATTTGTTACCTTTTGGATAATAAACTAAAGGATAAGTTCAATCCTGACCGCAGTTAGAACGAATAAGGTATAGACAGATCACAATATTTTAGTAGAGTAATGTATAGACAGATCACATTATTTTACAAACGTTATCAGACACAATCAAAAATGGTATCCTATTCGGTATTGACAAGAATCAAGGTACTTGACACGTGTTGGTATATTAAATGATGGTTATTCACTTAAATCATCAATCTAAAGTGACCCAGCACACGCGCCGACTAAAACCTCGAGATAAGCTAGTTAACCTCCGATACCTCCGATAGACACGTTAGTGACACCTTTATGAATTCTAGGCTTACCACGTGTACTCAGAGTTTTATAAGATCTTTACATATATTTTATTTTTGTATTAGAAATAATATGAATAACGTAACTTAGTTCTATAACATATCCCACGAGAGTGTTTTAGACTTTAGTTCAAATGTTTAGCACATTTCTATGTAGTGAAATTAACTATAAGATCAACTGAGCCATGAAACGTCAAGTAATCCAAATAGCACATACTTAACAAGTAATACAGGAATCATATTGACCAAATGAGTAGTGTCAGGCTCGGGTATCACTAGGAGTGCATAGAATGACAGGATAGAGGGGAGGCGAGAGTTTAGGGCTGAGAAATTATATTTTTTAATTAAATATATATTAATGCCACATTACAAAAAATGAACTGAAAAATATGATGGCTTATTAAATACTGCCCCTAATTACTAAGGCTCTGTTCTTTTGGATTGTCTAAGCTGAACTGATCTGAACTGAAATGCACTGAACTGAATTGAATAGAACTGAACTGAACTGAAATATATATTAAGAGTAAATAATAATAAAATAATAATTATAATAGTAATGATAAATATTAAAAATAATAAATATAATAAAATAATAAGAAAAATAATAAAATAATAATAAATAATCATAATAAATAATAATAAATATAATATAATAATAATGTAATTAATTACAATCATAATTACGAAAATAAAATACTAATAAATATGCCAAAAATATCCCAAATATCACAAAGTACCAAATGTCATAAATAATAATAATAATAATAATAATAAAGAAAAGGTGGAAGGTGCTAAAAAATATGTCTGCCCATGGTTTAGGTAGAATCTGCAGAAGCCTCTCCATGGTCCGGGCATCCAGAATTTCCACCTACGCCTAGAGTTTGCACCTATGCCATGGTACATGCATCCAGAATTTTTGCATGTACCATGGTGCAGGCGAAAATCCTGGGTGCTTGTACCATGGTGCAGGCGTTTTTCCACCTGCGCCATGGTACAGGCGTTCAGAGTTTCTACCTGTGCCATGGTACAGGCGTCCAGAATTTCCGCCTGTACCATGGTGCAGGCGGAAATCCTAGATGCCTGTCCCATCGCGCGGGCGTTTTTTCCAGATCCCCGCGTCATTTCCACAAAAAATTACCTCAGGAGGCATCGACGGTGCGTTTTTGTCCATTTTCGCGGTTATGGGATGGTGGCTAAATGTATTGGTGATGATAGTATGAATGTTTGATTGTTTTGGGCGGAAGAAATGAAATGAGAGAGAAGTAAATATGAATATGGCAAAAGTTCAATTTTCAAGGGCGGTGACTAGTAATTGAAGGTTGTATTTAGCAACACCCAAAATATGACATTAAGTACAGAATCTCAATTTATTAATGTGTTAAATTAATTTTATAATAATTAGTATATAGGAGGATACAAATCTCTTTGTTTGTTTCAATGGATGTATAAATTACTCATTTGTTGGATGACTGTAATTTTTTGTGTTATTTTTAAAATAAGATGGATTTTTTCTTTTTGACATGCTGACGTAGCGGAAGTATGAACACAAAGAAGATCACCTTGATACTATGTATACTAGGTGTATCGCAGTAATTTTTATTCATCAAAAACCACCTCCAAAGTGTCACAATCCGAAATAAATAGATAAAGACAAAGGCCCATGCAAGGGTCCAACCTAACAAATAAATGTACGGGCTTTATTTAAAACAGAAATAAAAGATATAATTAAATCTTGGGCTTGAAGACTTGATCGTGAGACTCCATAAACGTTAACGCCGTTGTAGCCACATCATTATCCCTCACTGAGAAAAGGTTCTCCCTCGAACCCGAAGTATCATCAAGGTCGTCATCATTGTCGCCTGAGTAAGGAATCAAATGCTTCACGTTGAAGACATCCGAAGTGCAAAGATGAGAGGGAAGCTTCAAACGATAGGCATTAGGGTTAATTTTGGCAAGCACCTCCAAAGGTCCCACTTTCCGTGCAGCGTGCTTGTTGTATTCGTGCGCCGGGTACCGGTCCTTTGTCAACACCGCCCGAACAAAATCACCCGGCTCAAATTCCACAGCGGGACGACCTTTGTCCGCCACTGCCTTATACGCCGCATTCGCCGCCACTAGCTGATCATGCGTAGCGCGATGAGTATCATGGAGGGCGTCAATCATATCTACCACCCGGGCATCCACGCGAACAGGAGAAGGCAGCGCCATCAAATCTGACACGCCCTGAGTTAACGTGGCATACATAATGTGGAAGGGAGGGAGACCCGTACTACGATTAGCAGCCGAATTGTGAGAGAACTTAGCCTGACTCAACTGAATATCCCAAGAACGTAAGTTCACCCACCAAGCAACGTATCAAATCACCTAACGACCGATTCTCCACCTCGGTCTGCCCATCTGTGTGTGGATGATATGCGCTACAGCAATCAAGGCGAGTATTCGCCATACGCCACAAGCTCTTCCAAAAGAAACTGAGAAAACGGGGGTCGCGATCCGACACAATGGACGAAGGTAAACCATGCAAGCGATAGACTTCACGAAAGAACGGAGTGGCAACAGAACTGCATCGGTCGTCTTTTTGCAAGGAATAAAATGGGCCATCTTCGAAAATCGATCCACCACGATGAATATAGAATCATTACCTCGTTGCGTTCTGGGCAGCCCCAAGACAAAATCCATACTAATCGCCACCCAGGGAGAAGACGGAATGGGTAAAGGACGTAGAGGCCTTGCATTCGTGGCTGTCCTTTCGACACCTGACAAACCCGACAATGGGACATAAAACATGTGACGTCTCTTCGAATGGACGGCCAAAAATATGAACGTGACACCAACCCAATGGATCGATCTCGGATCACATGCCCCGCGCCATGGAGCTCCGTAATGAGGCGGAGATGAAGGCTCATATCCGGGATGCAAAGGCGGGTCCCCTTGAATAACAAACCATCGACCATGACGAAAACCGATGGTTCACCTACATCCATGCGCGCTAATATCAAAGCAAAGAAATGGTCGTCCTCATAAACAATTAAAGCCCTACGACTCAGGGCATCGGCAACCCGATTAGAAGCACCCGATCTGTGCTTTAGGACAAAAGTAAACTACTATAAGTAAGCAACCCACAAAGCATGGAGAGATGAGAGGTTATGTTGTGTCTGCAGATGGCGCAAAGCCTCATGATCCGAAAATAAGACAAATTCTCGATGGAAGAGATAATGTCTCCAATGCCGAACAGCTCGCACCACAGCATAAAACTCGACGTCGTACATGCTGTAGAAAAGGCCACAGGGCGGCCACCCTGACTGAGAACCACACCTATGCCGGTCTTCGATGCATCACACGACAACTCAAAGGGTTGGTCAAAATCGGGGAGCAAAAGAATAGGGGCCTTAATACACTGTGTTGGGATAACAAATCCATGTATCGATGCTACCCTGTATCGATCGTATTATCAGAATGTTTTGATAATATGCCAAATCCTGAATACCGCCTCTAGATGTATCGAAAAGTTTATCAAGTATCAAACCTATATCGAAGACTTCTCGCAGTCCCAATAATACAATATATTGATCTTACAGCAAAGAGTCCCACAGTGATACCTTCCATACAGCTCTCAACAGGACAAGAAGGAATCTTCAGTATTCGCTAGAAGTCAAGTCCCGTTGATAAAGAAATATTTAAATACTAAAGGATAAAGTATTTAAATACTATAAGTCAGAAGATCTTCAAAATCCCGCAATATCCGGATCTCAGTCAAATATTAGTTGTCGCAGAATCTTGCCTCAACGGATATATTCAAACGGACACATTTCAGATGGCTATATATATCTCCAGAGTTTGAAGATCATCAACTACTGAACAACTGAACGACTGAACTACACGAAAGAACGACTTACAAACAATCAAGCTTACAAGAAATATTCAGAGGAAAACATATCTCCCCAAGATTTCTGCTATTCAGATATAAGTGATATACAGTGCTCAAACCTTGAACAACACATCATCAGCTTATGGCCCAGAAAGTCATAGATGTTGTTCAAACCATGTTCTATCTTTGAACAAACTCATATCAGCCCTGTGTGGACTGAGGAATCGTTGCTACTCCCGAACTGTGTGTGAAGGACTTGCATCGAAGAATACGAAGCTTCAGAACTGTGTGTGAAGAAGCCAGTCAAAGTGTTAGCTCAAACCAATATGTGTGAACGGTTGAAAGCTAAGATCTTTATATCAATCTGTGTGAATGATATATTGATTAAGTGTTGTTATAATTACGTAGTTGTGTACGCAGTAATTATAATAAACTTTTTACTCCGATGTGGAGGACCAGTGGACATAGAGGGGTTTACCTCGAACCACTTTAAATACTGTGTTAGTTACCTTCTGCTTTTATTGTTTTATTAAACTGTGATTATTTAAGTATACACTGCACATCGAGTTGCTGTATCCACAACAACTTACTGTATTTAAGACTTCCGCTACCCACTCAGATTTAAAACAGTATAGCTTGTTGTTTAAAATAATTTACAAGCTGTATCGAGTATACTTAGTTGCCAACACACTGAAAAGTCGTTTCAGCCGCTGGCATCCACTGAAACGGTTTGGTCCCGATACAATCCGTAACCGTAGCCATGATAGAGCTAAAATGGGCAATAAATGCCAATAAAAAGAAGCGAGACCGTGAAAACTATGGGCTTCCGTAACAGTGTAGGGAGACGGCCATTCCCGAATAGCTTGCACCTTCGAATCATCCACACGAATACCAGTCAAAGAAATAACAAAACCCAAAAAGAGAACGGAATCCACCCCAAATATACACTTCTTCGGAGAAGCATAAAAACATTCGGCTCGTAAAATCAGCAGGACAGCCTGCAAATGTTCAACATGGGCATCCAACGTGCAACTATACACCAGGATGTCGTCAAAGTAAACGACCACACACAAACCAATAAGCGATCGCAAAGTCTTGTTCATAACACGCATGAAGGTGCTAGGAGCATTCGATAAACCGAAAGGCATCACCAACCATTCAAAAAGGCCCTCCTACGTTTTGAAGGAGGTCTTCCACTCATCACCCGACCGAATACGAATTTGATGATAACAACTACGCAAATCAAGCTTACTAAAGAAAGATGACCCACTCAATTGGTCCAGCAAATCATCCAAACGGGGAATCGGGAACCGATATCTCATAGTGATTTTATTATTAGCACGACTATCCACACACATTTTCTAAGAAGAATCCTTCTTAGGTATGAGAAGGGCAGGCACGACACAAGGATTAAACTTTGGCGAACAGCCCCTCGCAGCAATAATTCTTCCAACTGACGGCGCAATTCCTCATGTTCTACCAGACTCATACGGTAGTGAGGACGATTCGGAAGAGATGCTCCCGGTACCAGATCAATATGGTGCTGGATATCACGCAACAGAGGGAGTCCCGAAGGCAATTCCGAAGGGAACACATCAGAAAACTCATCAAGCAGATTTCGAATAAGCGGGGGAATCGGAGGTGAGGAGAAATCAGCATCGATATGCAACAGAAGGACCAGAAATGGGGCCGTGGGGGCAGCCAACACCGACTCAGCGTGTGACAACAAAACAGACTCCGCATGTGCCGGATTAGAAGGCGGAGCGGCATGTAACACAATACGTGAACCCTCAAAAAGAAAGCTGTAAGTATTCAGACGACCATCATGACTCACTGAACGATCAAACTGCCACGGTCGGCCCAACAACAAGTGACAAGCATCCATGGGTACCACATCACACCACACAACATCCTTATATTTGGCACCAATAGAGAAACTAACACTGACACGATGATCAACCGTGACCGAATTACCTCGTTGAATCCATGCCAAAGTATAAGGAAAAGGATGGGGTTTAGTAGTTAAATTCAACTTACATACAGCGTCAGCAGATATTACATTCTCACAAGAACTAGAATCAATCATGTAATGACAAACCTTACCCCCAATAGTGCAAGTCGACTCAAAGATGTGATTACATTGCAACTCGGCCTCTTGTTGGGCTTTAGGCGCCAAGCACGAATGTCGTAAGACAAGGAGGGGACCCACACCACCTTATACATGTTCTTTAGGTAGGTCGTACGACGGTTCCTCATCAAAGGCCAAATTTCCATTATACGATGTCTCCCAATCATCTAACAGCATGGCACGACGTCATGCATGAGGGAACGTCGCACGGCGATGACCTTCCTCACCACATGAAAAACAACGGATCGCCGTAGAATGCGATGCACCGACTAGAGGAACTCGTGGTGCGGGAGAAATGACAGAGGCCAGGGGGGCGACGAGGACCCACGAACCGGCTGTACACCCGCGGGAGGGGTTGACATGGTTGCACGAGAGGATCCCCAACTCGATGGAGTAAGCCGCTCTTGCTGCTGCTCAATCAAGACCGCACGCTGGTGTGCTTCGGACACCTAAAGTGCCGCGAACAGCATTAGGGTTTCACGAATCTCGCGATTCAACCCCCCGACATAACGGGCAACCAACTGTGATGTCGAATCATGAATCTCCAAACGAGACAAATATTTATAAAACTCGTCTGTGTAAGCATCGACAGTGCCCGAACCTTGTGATAGCAAAATAAACTTCTGATACAAAGAGCTCTCATGATTATACATCAACAACTAACATTCCATGTGTTTCCTGAATTTCAACCATGTCTGGATCTTCGACTTATGCTGACGCAAGCGAGATTGCTTCAATTGCATCCACCATGATGCCGCACAACCACAAAATCGCATCGCGACGAGCGCGACATGCTTGTCATCCAGCACGTCCTTGAAATACAACTCATCATCAACAATCACGATCCAGTCCAAAAACTCACACGGGTCTAAGGCGCCCGTGAACTCCGGGATTTCTAATTTGAAACCCTGGTCCCAATGCCGATCCACCTCAGCATGCCCACGCATAGATCGTGGCAAGTGTGCAAAGGGATTGACGTTCGATATAGTATCCTCCCCATCCGAAATCTCGCCATCAGATTCGTAGTGTACAGGAGGCGGGCTCCCACGCCGTTTGTCTCTACGCTGACGCTCGGGATGATGAACGAGGCCGTGTTCGATGGCCGGTAATGCGTTGGCAACAGTGACGCGAAGACTCTCCAGGCCAGCCGCTAGGGTTTTCATATGGCGGCTCAAGTCAGCCAGGGCTTGAGCGGCAGGATCGGGTTGCGGCTGACGACCTCGAGGTATCTAGTCTCTCGATACCAACTGACGTAGCGGAAGTATGAACACAAAGAAGATCACCTTGATACTACGTATACTAGGTGTCTCACAATAATTTTTATTCATCAAAAACCACCTCCAAAGTGTCCCAATCCGAAATAAATAGATAAAGACAAAGGCCCATGCAAGGGTCCAACCCAACAAATAAATGTACAGGCTTTATTTAAAATAGAAATAAAGATATAATTAAATCTTGGGCTTGAAGACTCGATCGTGGGCCTCCATAAACGTTAACGCCATTGTAGCCACATCACATGCCTTCTCTATGGTACAACTATTAGTTGATTTTTTTCTATTTTATTTATCTTTAAGTGGTAAATATTGCGTACAAACATTGGGAGTCAATACTCCAATGTGGATTGTCAGCTGAAGAGTTTAAAACTTAGATGATCGAGATGAGATACTATTTTTTTCGTAGCAATGAATATAGTTTCTGTTAACTGATCATTGAATTTTTAATGCTTTTGACTTTTTTATTCGTATGTTTTTTTTTGTGTGTAAGTAGAGGTGTTCACGGTTACGGTTCGAACCGGAGAACCAGCGGTTTTGAACCGTTGACCACGGTTCGGTTCAAAATTGGAACCGTCAACCGTCTTAATACGGTTCGGTTCCGGTTCAGCGTTCTGACGAACCGCGAAACGGCGGTTCAACCGCCGTTTTTTTTTTGAAAAATTCAAATTTTGAATTTTATATCCGTTGCCGGAACCGACGGTTCGAACCAGAACCGGCGGTTACAGTGGTCAGAAGCCCAATTTTCTTTTTTAATACACCTATAAATACCCCCTTCTCGTCCTCCATTTTTCTCACAAATGAAATACTAGATGTCTCCTCCTCAATAGTTTTTGTTGAACAAGCCTTCAATATAGGAGGATACATTCTGAATGAACAACGATCTCGATTGACCCTTTAAAATCTTAAAGCCCAAGCATTATTGAATGATTCTGTGAAAGCCGAGTTATGCCAACAAGAACCAAATTATAATGTACAAGAAGACAACGATACATATGATACCGGATCTAACAATGATTCAGTTGACTTGGGTGATTGAACCATCTCCTCTCCACCTCCGCTACGCTCCCTAATGTAAGTATAAGTCAAGTGAACTACGAGGATTTTGATACCTAAGGTAAGGGGATACGTAGGCAACTTATTCCAAATATTCAAAGTGTAATATCCACATTTTTCTATTCCCGGTATTTTCATTTTTGGTGTATTTTTTGTTTTTAGCGACTCGCTTCTAACCGTATTCATATTTTGAGAATATTTAATACTGGACTTTTTGTCATCCGAGCTTGTTTCGGACTTGTTTTACTCAATTCCGTGTTTAATGTCGTTTCCGCCGCTATTTCGTTCGATTCTCGTAACTGCTGTTCGGAACCACCGTTCGGGGTTGATGCAGATCCGTCTCATGTTGTTAAGCATGTTGTGATCTTTCGTTTGTTGGTTCGATTATGTATCGTGTGTTTCGGATGTTTTGGGCCGTTTTGTAATTTCCCAAAGTTTTGGGGTGATTGCTAACGTTGTAGTTTTCCGAACCCTCGGGCGGTCGGAATCGTTTTTCCTTTTACCGCTTTGGTTCTTACTCGATCTTGTTGTTCGTGTGTCTCCTTCAACCCGTTGTTTGGTGTCGGATGCGCGTTGTTTTCATCTGAGATGGAATTCGCTGTTTTCCATCCTTGAGTGGTGTCTGTGCTGCAGTCTGCACTCGTTAGCGCACGCTATTGTTGTTGTATAGCGCACGCTAGATATGTTTCGTAGCACGCGCTAGCGACTCGAGCAAAGCAGTGGCAGTGAGTTGTTTCTGCTCTTTGTTCTCTGGACGAGCAGCTTAGCTCATGCTAAGAATGTATTCTAGCGCATGCTATTGTTTAAGCTTAGCGCGTGCTGGGTGTCTGGTAGTACGTGCTAATCCGGCAGTCCAGTACTGGGCATATTGTTTCTGGACTCGGCCTGGTGCCCAGGTAGCCCATGCTATGGCCCGATAGCGCGCGCTATCGAGGGGCCATTAGCGCACGCTATTTCCTGGTAGCTGTAACACCCGCAATCCGCTCAGGGATATTACACGCCATAGAACCTTTCCTCAAGGATCTACCAGGCTGGTAACAACATAGAACAACTCGACAATGACTTTAAGGCTAAAATGACTAAGTAGACCGATTTGGTCTTTCAATAAATACATACAACTCAAACTCATTACATGCCCACGCAGGGGTCGAGTACAACACACTCCCGTACAACGGGAAAGAATACTACAGCGGAAAATAAACTATAACTATACCAATGACCTCATACGGATCCTCGTGTGATTAGTATCGTTCATCTTTCATCATCCTCCGTGCCGACCCTGTGTTATGCTCCCAAACCTGAATGCAAAAACAGACATCCACCCCCCGAATACTCGGGGGTTAGCAAAACTCCACTGTTTTGCTAGTGCAAGAACAAAGTGAAAATACGAGCCATACCATTCACATTTCACGAATAACAATAACCAGGAATCCTCAAAAATCCAAACGTAACAAAAAGTACTTCCCGAGGCATGAGTTTGGTAAACATTTCTCAAAACCGAAAGATCACAAATAAAGGGAAACCATTTATAAAACAGTTTTAAAGATGCCATCGAGAGTTTTAATAGAAAACAATTTGCAAGAAAGCCACTCAATCAATACAAACGAGTCTTCACAAATATTTCCACGGGATTCTCGACCCAAAAACAAATAATATCAACACGAGATCAAACATCTCAACATCACACGGGGTTCTCGACCCAAATCCAAATAATATCAACACGAGATCAATCATCTCAACATTCCACAGGGTCCTTGACCCAATACACAGAATAGCACCACAATACAATCAAAGGTACAATCTCTCATTCGACATATCCTGCTCAAGACTTCGACATTAACCCTCGGAGATTTAGTCAAACCTCCTTGGTTAATTAACCCTGATACCAACGCTTTAAAAACAAGTTGAAACAAGCTTTCCAAAACACGAATCGCGGTCTATATCAAGACAAACATTTAAAAGTGAGTTGAAAGAATTTGAGATACGAACATCGTTCGGTAACGGGGTCTTAGCTATCACTCCAATACCCGTAACCAATAAGCCTGCCAGGCGCCTCCCTTGTGCACCTGTGTACCGGCGTTCACTTCCATCATGTTGGCTGCTCATTGAACATGTCACCTCACCGGCGTCACTCCCGCAAGAGCCGCCCCTTGCGTGCGCATTAGGTAACACCGGCGTTCACCACCCATATGGAGCCGCACATTGCAGCATACACCAGGCCGGAGTGCACGCCCCGCCCTCAGAGGTTCCCGGATACGACGTTTCTCACAACAGGTATCCACATTATCACAAACATCAAGCACACAGTCAATCGTTGTAACAATTATCAAATCGATACACCAATTCACATAATTCATCCGTCAGTCCACGACCACACGAATGAATAACAACACGCACGTCAACCATAACGCGAAGAAAATAAGCAATACACGTACACACGCATTATCAAGTGCAACATCAACACCAAATATATCCAAAGGATTCATGTAGTCACTTACAGCCCACATAATTTACAAAACACACGCGTTTTGAAAGTGAGCCTTTAACGAGGCTAGCCGAATCCTTTGAAAACTCATTTCAAACAAATAAACAAACACACCAAGATGATCACCAATTATCATATCCACAAAACAAGAATGGTATGGACAAGTTACTTGCCTCGATACCACGAGCACGGAACCACGAACGGATACGGCTCAATCGGGAAGCTTCGGAACGCCCGATGCTAACGAAAAGGAAGACGACAACGAACGGAAGGGTTAAACACGGTTTCTTCACAAGAAACTAGACCCTAACAACAATATAATCAATAAATTATCGATCATACGAGGCAGGATAATTTTAGAACGCCCGAAAACCCCTCTAAGACATTTTACCGGACACCTTCAAGGCGTCGGTCAAGAACTCGACCCAAACAACGAATCGATACGATCCAACCATGGAATAATAAAGGAAATGATATAATACATCTAAATATTCATCAATCCATCATAATCCTAAGTTAAATCAGATTAATCGGACGAAAACAACCAAAATACCCAAATTCCCCAAAACTAGATTTCTAGGAAATCTGACCTGATTCGGTAGATCGGAGGATGTTATAGGATTGATGATTGATGATATGAACTCCAAGACTTCATGGATTTATTGTCCAACAACATCTCTCCATGATCAACACACCCCAAATGGAAGAGAAGAAAACCGAGTGAAAATGGTCAAGAAAACGTCACGCCTTAAATAAAGCCGATCGCCGGGTTACGTACGTAACCGGCCAAGGCTTACGTACGTAACCGAGTCACTGCCCCAAAACTGTCGGCCCGTTATGTACGTAACCGGCCAGGGCCTTACGTACGTAACCGGCCTTACGTACGTAACTGCCGATCACTACCGGCCGTAACTCGGCCAGTGCCGTTCTGGGCCCGAACGACGGCCCGAACGACCCCGAAACCCAAACCTGAATACGAATCGAAGATACAGTTACGAAGTACTCGGAAAGATGAACTCGAGCACTAAGAGAACACACGATTCCGACCACCCGAAGGCTCGAAATTCGACAACGAAAAGTAATTACCCCAAACTTTGGGAAATTATGAAAATGGCCCAAAACGTCCGAAATACACGATACATGATCGAATAACCAAACCGAAGTTCACAACACGTCTAACAAAGTTAAACGGACTTACGGGAAACTCAAAACAGCAGTTTCGAACGAGATTCGCAAGAATCGAGCTCAAGTGCGGAAAAGTCGCCAAAAATCACGGAACTAAACAAAACGGCACCGAAACGAACTCGGATGAGAAAAAGTGCAGAATTAAACATTCTCGAAATGACAAAACGGTCATGAGCGAGTCATCAAAATGGACTTTCGCCGAAAAAAAATAAATTACCGGAAATCGAAATTACGGGTATTACATTCTACCCTCCTTAAAAGAAGTTTCGGCCTTAAAAGAAGTTTCATCCCGAAACTTAAAACAAGTAGGGAGAAGCAATATCCCGCCAGGAAAACTTAACGAGATACACAAGAAACTCGCAACTTACGCCCATTGGCGAAACGTTACAAGCAATGCAAAGGGATATACGGCGTGAAAACACGCTCCACGACGACCAACACAACGTCGCCGTTAGGGATATAATAAAGCCAACAAATGACAAGCGTCATCAAACGGATAATATAGTCAAGTCAATTATCCGAACAATCACTAAACACAACGAACGAAGATCAATATGATTGACCACCCCAACGGTACATTAATCAAAACGCGAGCCAAACGCTGAACAAATACGGAATTCCATCGCCCAAGGGTTGGAAGATTGAAACGAGACTAATTTCCCAAACTTAAGGGAATTAGGAAGGAGTCTGAATGCTCAACAATCACGAAACGGGATCAACCAAAACCGGACAATCAAACGATCGAACCATAACGATCGAGACAACAAGAATCGAACAATCATGTTCGAATCACGAAGAACAATAAAATTCAAACAACAACTCTAAGGTTCACATCTAGACTCGAGACGAAACATGATCCGGTGAAAACAACAAGATGTGATTCACATAAGATCCACAAGAAAGGGAATAGCAATTGAAAAGTCACAACGACAAACGAGTAATTCCGAAACACCACACTCGTTCGATCAATAAAAGCAAAGGATAGGGCAAGCTCAGAAAATGTTAACGAACATAAACGAGTCGACAGAGTCGAAAATACAGAAGTTTAAAATCCAATCCACTTCGAATAAAAGAACTAGTAGAACCAAAAGATGTTACCTCCGAACAAGGTTCACAAGAATCGAACCGAACTCGGAAAAGTCACAGCAGATCGACCCAAAACAAGATCACAGCTTGTTCGAACGATGAAACTGAAATAAAGAACAAGCTCAGAAAGTATCAACGAACACGAGCGAGTCGATAGACCTGAGAAAGAGGAAATGCAGAAGTCCAAAAACAATACGAGTATTACATTCGACCTCTTATAAAATAAGGTCGTCCCCGCAACTCACAACAACGGAAATAAGGTAACCACACAAAAAGCAACCGACAGAAAAATCTCCACTGGGCCTCTCAGAGCCGATCCTGATAACTGTGCTGAAGCGCGAACTCCGAAAGTCTCGGTAGCCAATTCGCAAAACTGAATTCGGTGTCCCTCGAGTCCGCACTTGAAACGCGTTACTGACGAGAAGGACAATTTTCACGTGCATGCCCCGGCACATCACGGTGGAAACGCCTCGGCTCGGCATACCGAAAATACAAATGCTAGATACAATGGGGCATAACGTCGCAAAACAACATAGCGGCGATGCCAACTCAGCACAATAAAGAGTCATAACACATATCATATACAACGATTACCATCGTAAAGTAATACACACACACAAACATTACAGCAACGACGGTATCGTTCGGCGACCTCAACGGTCCGAACAATAACCAGCACATAATTACAAACATCATGAAACAATCACACATGTACACAATCATATAAACCCAAGCTCTAACAGCTCGCACAGGTGCGATAACATGCAAGCCACCATAAAATGATAACATTAAAGATCATCATCACACCTCCCACAACGGGCTAACAAAACATATGTGTGGCGAACGACTCAACGTTCACACCACTAATTCAATCACAATTCGGAGGGCTAACACCCTAACAACAATACCAACATCGTACACACCTTCTCCGACCACAAGCAGGAAATGATGGGTTTTAAAAACGAAAACCACCTTTTGAAAATAGTTTGGAAACACCAGTTGATCTTGAGTATCATTTTACAAAAAGTTGAACAAACATCATTTTCGAGACTTTGAAATTCATATTGCGTTTGAACAAAAATGACACCTTCTCTTAGTGGAAAACTTTCAGAATATTCAACCCTCGGGTGTAAGTAGAAGTGTTTATAAAGCATTGAAAATATCTCAAAACATTTTGGGTCCTCGAGGTAGAAGAATTTTGAAACAGATAGTTGCGATAGTAGGCGCCTTGAAAATACAATCCATTTAAAAGTACGTCTCGAATTTTATTTTGTAAGATACTCAAGGTTTTCAAAGATAATTCAATGGGCTAGAATGCCCAAAAATTTCAGGTAATTACACGGAACATTATAGCGCCGTGGGTCCTGCGCCGGAACCCACCAGGATAAAACCATTTACAAAAATGCCAAAAAGGCCAATGATGGTAATATTTCAAAAACTCACAAAATCCATTTACAAAATACTAAATACCATCATAAGAATTTCGCCAAAACGATCAAGTCCAAAAATCTCGGTTAAGGGAATCGGTTTTTGAAATAAAACTCGGTCGGTAAAATACCGAAAGTCATTACAAAAGAACTCACGCAGCGGATAAAAGAAATACAGTTCAACATGCACAATTCAGCAACACTACTCCTCATATGAACGAAATATTAGAGTCAAATAACCACATATCAAGAAATCAAAATCCATAGGAGGATTCCGTCACTTAACAAATAATCATAAAAATAGCTCGTGTCACACGAGGCACAACACAAAGAATGGAGACTTACATCCACAGGTCGCACGAAGATGATGATCGCCCCACGATACTAATCATGACCAATAAACTCAGACGACGCGTCGTGACACGACTCAGTCAGATAAAATCCGACAAGACAAAACTCAACAGACACCACTGACCCGACAGCCTAGGTTTCCACAACCTAAGCTCCGATACCATAAATGTAACACCCCCAATCCGCTCAGGGATATTACACGCCGTAGAACCTTTCCTCAAGGATCTACCAGGCTGGTAACAACATAGAACAACTCGACAATGCCTTTAAGGCTAAAATGACTAAGTAGACCGATTTGGTCTTTCAATAAATACATACAACTCAAACTCATTACATGCCCACGCAGGGGTCGAGTATAACACACTCCCGTACAACGGGAAAGATTACTACAGCGGAAAATAAACTATAACTATACCAATGACCTCATACGGATCCTCGTGTGATTAGTATCGTTCATCTTTCATCATCCTCTGTGCCGACCCTGTGTTATGCTCCCAAACCTGAATGCAAAAACAGACATCCACCCCCCAAATACTCGGGGGTTAGCAAAACTCCACTGTTTTGCTAGTACAAGAACAAAGTGCAAATACGAGCCATACCATTCACATTTCACGAATAACAATAACCAGGAATCCTCAAAAATCCAAACGTAACGAAAAGTACTTCCCGAGGCATGAGTTTGGTAATAATTTCTCAAAACCGAAAGATCACAAATAAAGGGAAACCATTTATAAAACAGTTTTAAAGATGCCATCGAGAGTTTTAATAGAAAACAATTTGCAAGAAAGCCACTCAATCAACACAAACGAGTCTTCACAAATATTTCCACGGGATTCTCGACCCAAAACCAAATAATATCGACACGAGATCAAACATCTCAACATCACACGGGGTTCTCGACCCAAATCCAAATAATATCAACACGAGATCAATCATCTCAACATTCCACAGGGTCCTTGACCCAATACACAGAATAGCACCACAATACAATCAAAGGTACAATCTCTCATTCGACATATCCTGCTCAAGACTTCGACACTAACCCTGAGATTTCACAAACCTCCTTGGTTAATTAACCCTGATACCAACGCTTTAAAAACAAGTTGAAACAAGCTTTCAAAAACACGAATCGCGGTCTATATCAAGACAAACATTTAAAAGTGAGTTGAAAGAATTTGAGATACGAACATCGTTCGGTAACGGCTGTGTACCGGCGTTCACTTCCATCATGTTGGCCGCTCATTGAACATGTCACCGCACCGGAGTCACTCCCGCAAGAGCCGCCCCTTGCGCGCGCATTAGGTAACACCGGCGTTCACCACCCATATGGAGCCGCACATTGCAGCATACACCAGGCCGGAGTGCACGCCCCGCCCTCAGAGGTTACCGGATACGACGTTTCTCACAACAGGTATCCACATTATCACAAACATCAAGCACACAGTCAATCGTTGTAACAATTATCAAATCGATACACCAATTCACATAATTCATCCGTCAGTCCACGACCACACGAATGAATAACAACACGCACGTCAACCATAACGCGACGGAAATAAGCAATACATGTACACACGCATTATCAAGCGCAACATCAACACCAAATATATCCAAAGGATTCATGTAGTCACTTACAGCCCACACAATTTACAAAACACACGTGTTTTGAAAGTGAGCCTTTAACGAGGCTAGCCGAATCCTTTGAAAACTCATTTCAAACAAATAAACAAACACAACAAGATGATCACCAATTATCATATCCACAAAACAAGAATGGTATGGACAAGGTACTTTCCTCGATACCACGAGCACGGAACCACGAACGGATACGGCTCAATCGGGAAGCTTCGGAACGCCCGATGCTAACGAAAAGGAAGACGACAACGAACGGAAGGGTTCAACACGGTTTCTTCACAAGAAACTCGACCCTAACAACAATATAATCAATAAATCATCGATCATATGAGGAAGGATAATTGTAGAACGCCTGAAAACCCCTCTAAGACATTTTACCAGACACCTTCAAGGCGTCGGTCAAGAACTCGACCCAAACAACGAATCGATACGATCCAACCATGGAATAATAAAGGAAATGATATAATACATCTAAATATTCATCAATCCATCATAATCCTAAGTTAAATCGGATTAATCGGACGAAAACCACCAAAATACCCAAATTCCCCAAAACTAGATTTCTAGGAAATCTGACCTGATTCGGTAGATCGGAGGATGTTATAGGATTGATGATTGATGATATGAACTCCAAGACTTCATGGATTTATTGTCCAACAACATCTCTCCATGATCAACACATCCCCATCCGCGGAAGAGAAGAAAACCGAGTGAAAATGGCTGAAGAAAACGTCTGGCGCCTTAAATAAAGCCGATCGCGGCCGTTACGACGAATCGCCAAGGCTTACGACGTAACCGAAGTCATCGCCCCAAATCGCCGCCCGTTACGTACGTAATCGACAGGCCTTACGACGAATCGCCTTACGACGTAATCGCCGATCACTACGGCCGAACTCGCCAGGCTGGCCTCGCCCAACGACGCCCGAACGACCCAAACCCGAACCTGAATACGAATCGAAGATACGGTTACGAAGTACTCGCAAAGACGAACTCGAGCACTAAGAGAACACACGATTCCGACCACCCGAGGGCTCGAAATTCGACAACGGAAAGTAATTACCCCAAACTTTGGGAAATTATGAAAATGGCCCAAAACGTCCGAAATACACGATACATGATCGAATAACCAAACTGAAGTTCACAACACGTCTAACAAAGTTAAACGGACTTACGAGAAACTCGAAACAGCAGTTTGGAACGAGATTCGCAAGAATCGAGCTGAAGTGCGGAAAAGTCGCCAAAAATCACGGAACTAAACAAAACGACACCGAAACGAACTCGGATGAGAAAAAGTGCAGAATTAAACATTCTCGAAATGACGAAACAGTCATGAGCGAGTCATCAAAACAGACTTTCGCCGAAAAAAATAAATTACCGGAAATCGAAATTACGGGTATTACAGTAGCGCACGCTAACGGGCCAACACCGTAGATTCTGGCCTATTTTTGACTGGGTAGCGCATGCTAATATCTATTCCTTAGTGCACGCTAAACTCTCTGGTTATAAATACCAGAGAGTTGGCCCATATTTGTCACTTTTTCATTTCTCTCTTTCTCTCCGGTTCTTGGGTTATTTTTAGGCGATCTTTGGGCGATTTGAAGTCTTGCAACTCCTAGCCATCATCCTTCTTGAGTTCTTGGTGTAGATTAGCAACACGAACACTTGTTCTTCATCTTTAATCCAAGGTATTCTCTTAGAACCCTATTTTTGAGAAATTTGGGGGTTTTGTGTTTTCGTCGATTTGTTACATATAGTTGATTAATCCATGATGTATATGATTAATATTAGTGGTATTCTTGTTTTCCCAATGATTTCATGATAATTTCGTGGTATTAATGAAATTGAGAGGGTTCGGTTGCGATCCATCCTCGACGTCATTTTCTACGAACATGAATCGTAGGTGGGGTTTCTGGTGTCTTCCGTTATTGTTATTCTTGTTGAATTGGTTGTTATGGTGTTTGATGAATCGTCTAGGTTCGGTGTGTCCAATTTCTTGCAACCGCGATTGTTTCCTTCCATCTTTTCGTCGTAATATCGAGGCAAGTACCCTTAATGAACTTACATGCTTAACATGGTAGCATTGCATGAGTAACATGTGCGTGTATGCTCACTACCGGTTAGATCCGACGGGGTCTCGGTAGGGGTCCACAGAGGTGTGGATCCAAGAGCTTGGCTTTTCACCACAACAGGATAGATCCGACGGGTCTCGGTAGGAGTCCACAGAGACGTGGATCGACGGTTAATTGTGGTGCATTTTATAAATGTGTTTTGGGTTATGGCGTTCCCGGAAATGTGTGTTTCAAACTAAGGCTTTACCATTTGCATGCTTTAACTATATGTGTAAGGTGTAAGTTATTCATTTAATTACTTGTACTAGCGTAATTGCTAACCCCTTTAGGGACCCGTTTTGGGGAAATTCTTGTTATGAATTTCAGGTTATGTTCAACCGGACGATCGGTCACTGGGGCAGTACGAGGATGCTGGCCAGGGTTGATGATGTGTGCAATTAAGTCTCTTTATTTCCGTTGTCCTTTTGATGCGGTTGTTTTACTTTAAGCTTGTGAACTTATAGAAAGTACTCGCGAGTACTTAGGGATTTCTACTGGGATTATGGTTTGTATCATTATATGTTATTTATGATTGTTAGTGATGTTGTTTTGCCAGTTATACCGGGCATTCCATTTATTTTTCGTTCTGGTCATGTGTGTTTTCTCGCTAACTAAGATAGTTAGATGAGTTGTATTTCTTAATCAGCCTGTTAGGTCCCATGTAGGGGTCCACGACACTGTAATATTCCCTGAATATCTTGGGGGTTTTACAAAAACTGGTATCAGAGCACTAGGTTTATGGATACCTAGGCTTGTCGGTTAATTGGGTCAAGTTGTGTTTGGTTTTGCACATTCTCACCCTGCTGCCATCATCTCGGTACTTCCAGTGCTCATAAGTTTTCCGTACTCGATTCCTTGTTTCCTTGTATCATACTTCCGATTCTTGAATTGTGACTATTTTTCCTCTCGTACTTATCATCGAATTGCTATTGCTACCTCTTATATTCAGTATGGATGCTGGGAGAGGCCGAGGTAGAGGTCGCAGACATGGTCGTTGATGCGGTCGGGGACGTGGGGCAGCCAGTGAGGCGACCACGGCGCACAATTCTGGGGCTGGTAGTACTTATGGTCATCATAGACATAGTGCTACTCAAGAGGGCGCAAACGGTGGTGGCGCCGATCTTGGCTGCGATAGCTCAGGCGGTTCAGAACCCAACTCCGGTCCATGCTACTCGGGGTGGAGCAGATCGTTAGCTTCAGGATGACATCAAGATGCATCCTCCACAGTTTTTGGGGGCTTCAGACCCGATTGGTAGGGAGCGGTGGATCAAGGAAATATCAAAGGTCTTTGTTGCCACCAACTGTCCCAAGAATCACAAGGTCCCTATTGCCCAGTACTTTCTCACTAGGGACGCTACTGACTGGTGGGAGGCTGTTGAGCCTAAGGACCATATTGCTTCATGGGTCGAGTTCAAATACGTGATGGAGACCGAATATTTCCCATGGCTAGTTAAACAGGCTCGAGTCCATGATTTTTATGATGCTCAACCTCGGGATATTCCTATTTCTCAAGCTATTGCTGATTACAACCGAGAGTTGGGCTTCGTGAAGGCCCAAGTTAGAGAGGAGAGCGAAAAGATTTTCCACTTTTCCAGCCGGATGAAACTGAAGATTCGTGACTACATGTCTGGGCTCGCCTGCACCACCTTGAAGGATTATCAGAGTAGAGCTCTTGCATACGATATGTCTTTGACGGCCAGTGACGCGGCTCGTGAGAGCAAGAAACAGAAGTCCGTCGGAAATTTTTCGGGCCATAAGGATGGAGGTCAACAGAAATCTCAATCTGCTAACTTTCCCATTGGTGGTGATCCAGCTCGTTCTACTGGGGGTTTCCGTGGGGCTGCCAGTTCCTTCCCGTGATGTGAAGTGTTCGATCTTGTCCGAGTCCTTTGTTGATGTGTAATCGGTGTGGCCAGCTGGGCCAGAAGGCTGCTTTTTGTGCTGAGAGAGAGCGAACTCTTGGTACCCAGAGTTCCCTCCCAGCGCCTAGGGAATCAAGTGTGAACCAAGGTTCGTTTGCTTCTCAATCTCCGCCGAGTGCCAATCGAGGGAGAGGTCGGGGTCATCCCGCTAGAGGGTGAGCTTCCAGTGTCGGCTCTGCCCATCCGCGTATTTATGAGATGAGGAGGGCCTATGACCCAGCCGCCACTGTGGCCACAGGTACCGTTCATATTCAGTCTCATCCTGTCAGTATGCTTTTTGATTCGGGTCCTACGCATTCATTAATCTCCCTGGAGTGTGTGCGCCGTTTGAGTCTCGAAAGTTTGACGCCTTCTGAGCCTTTCATCGTTAAGCTTCCTAGAGGTGATAGGATCGTTGGTGATCAGGAGGTCCGAGACTGTTTTGTGTTTATTTGTGAGCTCTTCACCTTGGGGCGCACCAGTTCTGTTTGTGCGGAAGAAGGATGGTTCACTGCATTTATGTATCGACTACCGCGAGCTAAACAAGGTGACCATCAAGAACAAGTATCCCTTGCCGAGGATTGATGACTTGTTTGATCAGTTGCAGGGAGCTGCGGTATTCTCGAAGATCGACTTGAGGTCGGGGTACTATCAGCTTCGGGTGAAGGAGTTCGATGTTTCGAAAATAGCTTTTCGGACAAGATATGGACATTATGAGTTTGTGGTTATGCCCTTTGGGCTAACCAACACGCCAACAGTGTTCATGCAGTTGATGAACAAAGTTTTTATAGAGTATTTGGATAAGTGTGTCGTCGTCTTCATTGACGATATCCTTATCTATTCGAGGAATGAGGAGGAGCATACGCATCATCTGCGTGTGGTGTTAGACATTTTGAGGATCGAGCGACTCTATGCAAAGTTCTCGAAATGTGAGTTCTGCCTGAAGGAGGTGATGTTTCTGGGTCACATGATTTTAGCCGAGGGGGTCCGTGTGGATCCACAATATTGAGGCAATGTTGGATTGGGCACCGCCTAAGAATTTGAAGGAGGTCCATAGTTTCTTGGGATTGGCTGGCTACTATCGTAGGTTCGTCGAGGGGTTCTCGAAACTGGCTTAGCCACTTACACAGTTGCTTCAGAAATCTGAGAAGTTCATCTGGAATGACAAAAGACAGTCGAGTTTTGTGGATCTGAAGAGACGTTTGACCTCAGCCCCGATTCAAGCATTGCCATCTAGCAACGAGGATTTTGCTGTTTATAGCGATGCTTTGGGTCCAGGTCTTGGGTGCGTGCTGATGCAGCACGACAAGACTATTAGATCTGCGTCGAGACAGTTGAGGTCGTACGAGCTCAACTACCTTATTCATTATTTAGAGTTAGCGGCAGTTGTTTTTGTGCTCAAGATTTGGCGTCACTATTTTTTTGGCTCTGCATGTAAGATTTTTACAGATCATAAAAGTCTGAAGTACATATCCACTCAGCGGGAGTTTAATATGAGGCAAAGGAGATGGTTGGAGTTGATTAAGGATTATGACCTCGAGTCGGAGACCGATTGCGTTGCGGACACTTGAGATACTTGCGTATCAATTTGATCTTCAGCAGGATTTGATCGAGTTGAGCGTTGAGATTTTGTTGCCAGGAGCTGTTGGGCAACATTGTGCTTTGGGGATTTCATCGTCGTTCATCGATGAAATTAAACCTAAGCAGTTGGAATATCCGATGATTACTCAAATCCGAGAGAATGTTCTTAAGGGGAAGTCTCCTGGGTTTGTGATTCATGAGGATGGTGCGTTGAGATTTCATAGTCGGCTTTGTGTACCGAACGACTTGGAATTGAGGCAGAGTATTTTTCGAGAGGCCCATGCTATGCCTTACTCAGTTCATCCTGGTTCGAGTAAGATGTACAAGGACCTGAGGAGGAACTTTTGGTGGAATGACATGAAGGAGGAGGTTGCACAGTTTGTAGTCAGGTGTTTGACTTGTCAGCAGGTCAAATTCGAGCATCAGCGACCGGCCGGGTTATTGCAGTCATTTCCCGTCCTGGAATGGAAATGGGAAGATATTTCGATGGACTTCGTCACGAGATTTCTGAGATCAAAGTCTGGTATGAATATGGTTTGGGTGATTGTGGATCGTCTGACCAAGTCGGCACATTTTCTGGGCATCAAGGATACTTTGGGACTGGAGAGGTTGGCTCGTGTGTTTATTGTGCAGATTGTGAGGCTTCACGGTACTCCGAAGTCTATTGTTTCGGATCGTGATGGCCATTTTGTATCGCATTTTTGGTAGGCGGTACATAAGGCATTGGGTACTCGGTTGTGTCTGAGTCCTTCTTTTCATCCTCAGTCAGATGGGCAGTCGCAACGCACTATCCAGACATTCGGGGATATGTTGCATGCTTGCTCTCTCGATTGGAGCAGCGACTGGGAGGAGCATTTGCTGTTGATTGAATCCACGTACAACAATAGTTGGCACGCGTCGATTTGAATGGCACCGTATGAGGCGCTTTATGGGCGGCAATGTCTGTTGAAGCAAGATCGGTATTTGCGCCGTTGTGCAAAAGCGTGAATATAAAGTGCGGAAATTAAATCACATATCGATTTATAGAGGTTCGGCCAAATGTGCCTATGTCCTCTCTCGATGTATCTTTTTCTTTTACCTCTCGTGTATGATTTAGTGTATCACACTCAATCACTCTAAATTAAGCTCAAGAACAACAACTATAATGTTTAAAATGATATCTCAAATGTATATGAATTGCTCAATGTTGTTGTGCAAATTGATACCAACTCACTTGGTATTTATATCCTTCTTCCACAAACTAGCCGTTACTGCCAGTTGTTATTAGCGTGCGCTAGGCTTCTTCCTTAGCGTGCGCTATCGCGTGTAGCGTCAGTCCAGTGGCTACTGTCACTCTTCCTTAGCGTGCGTTAGCTTCTCAATTGCGTACGTTAAGTACACATATTAGCGTGTGTTAATCACTCTTCGTAGCGTGCGCTAATCATATATCCGTTGCATGATTTGTCAAACTAACCGTTCCAACTTTATGACTTTTGACTCAGCACATTACAACATTCTGATTTGACTTGAATTCAATGCACTATTCCTCAATCTTATCGTGCGCTATGATTTCGTCATTGCTTGCGTCATTATGAGTTTTAAATATCTTCACACCTGCAATTAACCTTCGATAGCGTGCATTATTCTGCATGTGTAGCGTGCGCTATCTTCACCTTTTAGCGTGCGCTAGCATTGATATCTAGCGTGCATTAGCTTTATCAGGTAAGCCCTTCACGTAGATTTGTAACTCGTCTGATCTGCAGATAACTCCCGTTAGCGTGCGCTAACTTTCAGCTCTTGCGTGCGCTAATAATGTATTTTGTTCAGCTTTTTGCGTCTTCGTCTGCTTCGCTGATTTGCTTCGCCTCTATGTTGTTTTGCTTTGTTTAACAACTTAATCATCAAAACACTATTTATTAATATGTGGAATAAATATACCAACAATCTCCCCCTTTTTTATGATTACAAAACAACCCTTGAATTAGATAAAACCTGCAAAATATATGTATATGTACGTTTCAAAGTTTTCGGCTTTGATCGTTTCGTTAGTTTCACCCATCTTTTTCTTTCATTTTCAACTTCTTCGTTTCTCCCCCTTTTTGTATGCTTTATTCTCCTTTTCGTCTTCTTCGATTTTTATTATTTTCTCCTCCTTTTTACTTTTTATTTTTCTCGTCATATCTTTCATGACGCTTTTTATCCGATTCAACTTCTTATCTCCCCCTTTTTGTATTCAGCAAGAAGTGTAAAAAAATATAGAGGATACCAATTTGAATATGCATGATACTAAATGATGAATATAATTATGCAAAAGTAGGAAAGAACTCCCCCTGAAAATATTATCTCCCCCATTGAAAAATTATTACTCCCCCTGAGTAAAATACAAATTAAATTTTGGGGATCCTGTTTCGAGACGTGAACGATGTTTGGGATGGTAGTTACTTTAGGAATCCAAATTTTCTTAACTTTAATCGTCCGTCTTGGGCTTTTAGAGTTTGAAATATGATGCCCGATTTTCAAACATTTTTCACAGTGGGGTATTTGAAATTTACGGATTCATTTTTAGATCGTGCTTTGAATCCTAACCCCTCTTTATTCAAAGTGAATTTTTGAACCGAGAGCATATTTTCAAATTTCTCGTTTCGAAGAGAGAATTTCTTCGTTAAATTTTGGAGCTCGGTTTAGATTTTAACAAGATCATCCTTTAAAATATTTTTATTCTCAATGCATTTAGAATGATCGATTTCAATAAATTTTCCCTTCTCGAGAATTTTGGAATATTCATTTTCTAAAGATTTGTATTTAGATTTAAGGAATTTAATCTCATTTAAAGCATTTTGATAATCGGTATGTAATAACTCAAATGCTTCAAAATGTTCGTCGTAAGAATTGCTTACTTGGCTTTCGACGTCGCTATTGTCGAATGAACTCCGGGCCATAAATGCAAGGTTATTTTGATCGATGAAATCATCATCAATATCTTCGTCACTCCATGTTGCAATTAAAACCTCTTTGGGTTTTACACGATAATTCTTTGCAAAGTGGCCTGGTTTAATAAGTGTTGGAACTTATTAATATTTTTGGCATAATATGCCGATTCTTCGTCGCTTTCGTCCACCGGGATTTCTTCCTTAGATTTTACATCTTAGCTTTCATGGCTATCGATCTTTCCTTCGGCTTCGGTCTGGAATTCCGAGATTTTAGAACAATCTCGTAGTTGATAAGAGAACCAACGAGAGCACTAAAATCAAGATTATTTAAATCTTTAGATTCCATTATTGCCATTACCGTACCATCCCATTCTCGAGGTAGTGATTGTAGGATCTTTTTAACTTTTTCACTACTCGAAATTGGTTTTCCAAAACTTGATAATTCGTTTGTGATGACCGAGAATCGGTCGAGCATGATTGTGATGGATTCATCGTCCTTCATTTGAAATAGTTCGTATGCGTGAAGGAGCATATTTATTTTCGTCTCCTTGACTTGAGACGTACCTTCGTGTGTTACCTCAAGTATTTTCCAAATTTCTTTGGCACTATCACACGATGATATCCAGTTGTATTTTTCCGGATTTAAGGCACAATATAGAAATTGAGTTGCCTTAAAATTGTAGTGGTCATTTTTCCAATCGGAATCATCATATTCTTCGAAAGTTTTAAGCGTACCGTTGGAATTTGTTGGAATTTTCGGACCAAGACAAATCACCTTCCAAAGCTCGATGTCATATGCTCGGATGAATATTGACATCTTTTTCTTCCACGTCATGAAGTTTGATCCATCGAAAAATGGTGGTCGGTTGAGAGCAAGACCTTTGACTGGAGCATTTTGAAACGCCATTTGGATCGACTCCTCAGATGTTAAGCCGTGTATTGGAGGTACCACTCTGATACCGATGATGTGGCAAGATCGGTATTTGCGCCGTTGTGCGGAAGCGTGAATATAAAGTGCCGAAATTAAATCACATAAGGATTTAAAGAGGTTCGACCAAACGTGCCTATGTCTTATCTCGATGTATCTTTTTCTCTTACCTCTCGTTTATGATTTAATATATCACACTCAATCACTCTAAATTTGTAATACCCGGTTGTAAATTCGTTAATTATCATTCAGTAATTGCCACTCAGAATTTTTTTTCACTCAGCAATAATCATTCGTCATTCGTATTCATTCATTTCGTGTTCACCATTCGGCTTAGTCGTGTATCAGTTTTGATTCATCACCCATCTCTATTCATTGATTGATACGAGAATATTTTCATCATCATCTTGATTGGTCACTTTATGATGGAAGTTCCATGATTGTTTCACCGATTGGACGTGATTTATATTCGTGTAAGTCGTGTAAGTCGTGTGTAGACATGTGTGTCCTGTCATTTTTGTGTTCCCTTGTCATTTTGGCACTCAGCAGGGACACAGGAGCATGACACACGAGCAGATGCTCATGCGTGCTGCTCGTGCGTGGCATCAGATTTGGACAGTTCACTTTGGCGACCATCAGGGATACACAAACACACGAGCAGGTGCTCGTGCGTGCTGCTCGTGTGTGAGATCAGTGGCCGGGCAGTGGCCTGGCGCACGACCAGACACACGGACATTTGGTCGTGCGTTGTGGTCGTGCGTCACTGGAGTATATAAGGGGGATCAGGCGAGTTTTCATTTCATTTCACCCTTTCTCTTCTTCTTCTCACGGCGGTCGGACGATCCAACTAGGTTTTGGGGTTATGATCGATTCTACTCCATCCAATCATGTTTTGAGGAGGCTCTAGGTGATCATATCAACATCTAATCCTTGTTCTTCGTCGAATCAAGGTAATTTCTTGAAATCTCCTAAAATTTGATTTTTGAGAGTTTTGGCTTTGATTTCATTTTCCGTCCGAATTTAATGAATCAGTTGATGTTTGTAAACATTATTAATCATGTTCTGTGGATTGTATATCCATATCTTCGATTCGTTCAACCCAATTGGTGATTACTAGGCTCTTGAGGAACTTTGAACATTTAGTGTTCGATTAAATGTCTCAAAGAGTTTTCCTTCGATCGTTGTGTTGTTTTCATTCGATATTGTGTTATTAAATGAATTGTATTTCATTCAAGGTTGTTCGGGCGCTTGTATTTATCGGAGAACGCTGTTCGTTATTCGTGGAAGGGTTTCATCGCCTTCGGTTGAGGCAAGTTTTATACTTGTACTAGTCAATGAGATTAATGTTATCATATATGTGTATGAATGTGTTGTATCATTCAGAGACTTAGTCTCTTCATAAGTTCATTGATATTAGGGGATCGTTCGATACGATACTCTTCGGCAATTATGCCAAATGTTTATTATCATTCATTAATGGCCGGTAAGGCATTGAGATACTCGTTGTTAATGTTATTGTCAATTGCCGGTTTGCAGTATCGATGTATCGATCGATGTTGTTGATATTAATGTCGATTTAAGACTTCGTTGTAATCATTGCTACTAATGTTGGAGTTTTGTCCTTGGTGTTGTTTTGGCCGATTGAAGGCGTTGACGTATTCATTTCTCTTCTTCGTTGTCGGTAACCAATTAAAGGTGACGAGGCATCATTGTATCATTGTTATCGATTGGCCGTTCTAAGGCAATCGAGGTATCCATTCATTCATCGTATCATTGTTATCGATTGGCCATTCTCAGGCAAATCGAAGTGTTCAATCATTCATCATATCAGGGTTATCGATTGGCTGTCCTAAGGTAATCGAGGTATTGAATCATCCGCTGCATCATTGTTATCGGTTGGCCATTCTAAGGCAATCGAGGTATTGAATTGGGACTATCGAGTACGATGCCCATCCGTGAGTCATCATTATCGTGTTGGCCGAATCAAGGTAGCACACTATCATTCTCGTGAATTCGGTAATCTACGAATCATTGTCCTTTGTGATTAATTATATTTTGGAGGCTAGTCACGGTCGTGTTTATGACCTTATGGGTAAGCTTGGGGCTTGAACCTTCGCGGTTGGCTTCCCAACACCTACAACTCAGTAGGTCATGGTCGTGTTTATGACCTTATGGGTAAGCTTGGGGCTTGAACCTTCGCGGTTGGCTTCCCAACACCTACAACTCAGTAGGTCACGGTCGTGTTTATGACCTTATGGGTAAGCTTAGGGCTTGAACCTTTGCGGTTGGCTTCCCAACACCTACAACTCAGTAGGTCACGGTCTTGTTTATGACCTTATGGGTAAGCTTGGGGCTTGAACCTTCGCGGTTGGCATCCCAACACCTACAGCTCAGTAGGTCACGGTCATGGTTATGATCTTATTAACCCTCATTAACTACAGCTTCGAGCTGTTTCGGTTTCAGTGTTTATGTTGATTGACAGCTTCGGCTGAGAGACTTTTAGGTCTTTATGATTTCTTGATAATTTCATTGGAGCCTTCGGGCATTGTGATTCATATTTAATTCAGTTCTGGTCTGATTCATGTCGTGTAATTCATTATGGTACTCTGTGATTATGATTCGCCGCTGGGCACTTATGTTCTAACTTGTCGAACAGGTATTAATAGTATGCCGTGGGCATAGTGTTTCACGAATGCTCGATTCTTACCTTGGTTTGTGAGCATCTCGTATTATTATTATCATTTTACCGTTTCATTCTGCCTTTGGATGCATATCATGTCATACGTGTATTTGATGTTCATTATCTGGATGACTGACCCCGTGGGGGTAGAACATGTTTTCATGTTTTAGGTGCTTGCGAGGACAGAGTTGAGACACAGGGGCATGATGATGGTGACGAGGCATTCGAGCGATACTAGTCCGAATTGCTCATGTTGGTCAGTCAGTTGGAGTGATCTCCAGTTTGTCAGTCATTGTCATTATGTATTACCCGAGCAGATGCTCGTGGGTGTTGTTGTACTTTACTTTTGGCCATGTAGGCCCTTCGTTGTCGTTGAAATTCCTTATCGGAATATTGTGTCGGATATCATGGTAGGGACTGTGATTTTCCTTTATTGTTTAATTTAATGTAATTTTAATCATGTTCGCCTAGTGGATCTCCTGGCGTGGGGTCCACGGCACTGTAATAACCCAATAGGATTTGGGGGTGTTATAAAATTAAGCTCAAGAACAACAACTATAATGTTTACAATGATATCTCAAGTGTATATGAATTACTCAATGTTGTTGTGTAGATTGATACCAACTCACTTGGTATTTATAGCCTTCTTCCACAAACTAGCCGTTACTGCCAGTTGTTATTTGCATGCGCTAGGCTTCTTCTTTATTGTGCGCTATCGCATGTAGTGTCAGTCTAGTGGCTACTGTCTCTCTTCCTTAGCGTGTGTTAGCTTCTCCGTTGTGTACGTTATGTACACATATTAGCGTGCGTTAAGCACTCTTCGTAGCGTGTGCTAATCATATATCCGTTGCATGATTTGTCAAACTGACCGCTCCAGCTTTATGACTTTTGACTCAGCATATTCCAACGTTCTGATTTGACTTGAACTCAAACTCCTTAGCATGCACTATTCCTCAATCTTAGCGTGCGCTATGATTTCGTCATTGCTTGCGTCATTCTGAGTTTGAATATCTTCACACCTGTAATTAACCTTCGATAGTGTGCGTTATGTTGCATGTGTAGCGTGCGCTATGTTTACCTTTTAGCGTGCGCTAGTATTGATATCTAGCGTGCATTAGCTTTATCAGGTAATTCCTTCATGTAGCTTTGTAACTCGTCTGATCTGCAGATAACTCCTGTTAGCGTGCGCTAACCTTCAGCTCTTGCGTGCGCTAAGGATGTATTTTGTTCAGCTTTTTGCGTCTTCGTCTGCTTCGTTGATTTGCTTCGCCTCTATGTTGTTTTGCTTTGTTTAGCAACTTAATCATCAAAACACTATTTATTAATAAGTGGAATAAACATACCAACAATCTCCCCCTTTTTGATGATTACAAAACAACCCTTGAATTGGATAAAACCTGCAAAATATATGTATATGTACGTTTCAAAGTTTTCGGCTTTGATCATTTCGTTAGTTTCACCCCTCTTTTTCTTTCATTTTCGACTTCTTCGATTTTTATTATTTTCTCCTCCTTTTTACTTTTTATTTTTCTCGTCATATCTTTCATGATGCTTTTTATCCGATTCAACTTCTTATCTCCCCCTTTTTATATTCAACAAAAAGTGTAAAAAAATATAGATGATACCAATTTTAATAAGCTTGATACTAAATGATGAATATAATTATGCATAAGTAGGAAATAACTCCCCCTGAAAATATTATCTCCCCCTTTGAAAAATTATTACTCCCCTGAGTAAAATACAAATTAAATTTTGAGGATCCAACCTATAGTTAGTTTTTGTTTCGATACGTGAATGATGTTTGGGATGGTGGTTCCTTTAGGAATCCAAATTTTCTTAACTTTAATCGTCCGTCTTGGGCTTTTATAGTTTGAAATATGATGCCCGATTTTCAAATATTTTTCACAATGGGGTATTTTGAAATTTACGGATTCATTTTTAGATCGTGGTTTGAATCCTAACCCCTCTTTATTCAAAGTGTATTTTTGAACCGAGAGCATATTTTCAAATTTCTCGTTTCCGAGAGAATTTCTTCGTTAAATTTTTGAGCTTGGTTTGGATTTTAACAAGATCATCCTTTAAAATATTTTCATTCTCAATGCATTTAGAATGATCGATTTCAACAAATTTTCCCTTCTCAAGAATTTTGGAATATTCATTTTCCAAAGTTTTGTATTTAGATTTAAGGGATTTAATCTCATTTAAAGCATTTTGATAATCGGTATGTAATAACTCGAATGCTTCAAAAAGTTCGTCATAAGAATTACTTATTTGGCTTTCGACGTCGCTATTGTCGAATGAACTCCGAGCCATAAATGCAAGGTTATTTTGATCGATGAAATCATCATCAATATCTTCGTCACTCCATGTTGCAATTAAAACCTATTTGGGTTTTACACGACAATTCTTTGCAAAGTGGCCTGGTTTACCACATAATCGACAAGTATTGTCGAATTTCTTAGATTCACCTGCTTGGATGTCCTTCTTTCTCCGGTTTAATAAGTGTTGGAACTTATTAATATTTTTGGCATAATATGTCGATTCTTCGTCGCTTTCGTCCACTGGGATTTCTTCCTTAGATCTTCACATCTTAGCCTTCATGGCTATCGATCTTTCCTTCGGCTTCAGTTTGGCATTCCGAGATTTTAGAACAATCTCGTCGTTGATAAGAGAACCAATGAGAGCACTAAAATCAAGATTATTTAAATCTTTAGATTCCATTATTACCGTTACCGTACCGCCCCATTCTCGAGGTAGTGATCGTAGGATCTTTTTAACTTTTTCACTACTCGAAAGTGGTTTTCCAAAACATGATAATCCATTTGTGATGACCGAGAATCGGTCGAGCATGATTGTGATGGATTCATCGTCCTTCATTTGAAATAGTTCGTATTCGTGAAGGAGCATGTTTATTTTCGTCTCATTAACTTGAGACATACTTTCGTGTGTTACCTCGAATATTTTCCAAATTTATTTGGCACTATCACACGATGATATCCGGTTGTGTTCTTCCGGATTTAAGGCACAATATAGAAGTTGAGTTGCCTTACAATTGTAGTGGTCATTTTTCCAATCGGAATCATCATATTCTTCGATAGTTTTAAGCGTACCGTTGGAATTCGTTGGAATTTTCGGACCAAGACAAATCACCTTCCAAAGCTCGATGTCATATGCTCGGATGAATATTGACATCTTTTTCTTCCACGTCATGAAGTTTGAGCCATCAAAAAATGGTGGTCGGTTGAGAGCAAGGCCTTCGACTGGAGCATATTGAAACGCCATTTGGATCGACTCCTCGGATGTTAAGCCGTGTATTGGAGGTACCGCTCTGATACCAATGATGTGGCAAGATCGGTATTTGCGCCGTTGTGCGGAAGCGTGAATATAATGTGCGGAAATTAAATCACACAAGGATTTATAGAGGTTCGGCCAAACGTGCCTACGTCCTCTCTCGATGTATCTTTTTCTTTTACCTCTCGTGTATGATTTAGTGTATCACACTCAATCACTCTAAATTAAGCTCAAGAACAAAAACTATAATATTTACAATGATATCTCAAGTGTATATGAATTGCTCAATGTTGTTGTGTAGATTGATACCAACTCACTTGGTATTTATAGCCTTCTTCCACAAACTAGCCATTACTGCCAGTTGTTATTAGCGTGCGCTAAGCTTCTTCCTTAGCGTGCGCTATCGCGTGTAGCGTCAGTCCAGTGGCAACTGTCTCTCTTCCTTAGCGTGCGTTAGGTTCTCTATTGCCTACGTTAAGTACACATATTAGCGTGCGTTAAGCACTCTTCGTAGCATGCGCTAATCATATATCCGTTGCATGATTTATCAAACTGACCGTTCCATCTTTATGACTTTTGACTCAGCATATTCCAACGTTCTGATTAGACTTGAATTCAAACTTCTTAGCGTGCGCTATTCCTAAATCTTAGCGTGCGCTATGATTTCGTCATTGCTTGCATCATTCTGAGTTTGAATATCTTCTCACCTGCAATTAACCTTCGATAGCGTGCGTTATGTTGCATGTGTAGCGTGCTCTATCTTCACCTTTTAGCGTGCACTAGTATTGATATCTAGCGTGCGTTAGCTTTATCAGGTAAGTCCTTTATGGAGCTTTGTAACTTGTCTGATCTGCAGATAACTCCCGTTAGCGTGCACTAACCTTCCGCTCTTGCGTGCGCTAAGAATGTATTTTGTTCAGCTTTTTGTGTCTTCGTCTGCTTCGTAGATTTGCTTCGCCTCTATGTTGTTTTGCTTTGTTTAGCAACTTAATCATCAAAAAACTATTTATTAATATATGGAATAAATATTCCAACAATGTCAATCGCCGATTTGCTGGAATGAGGCATCCGATTTGGTTGGGACCGAACCGGATATCGCTATAGAGACGAGGCGGAAGGTGGAATTGATTCGGGAGAGGATGTTGACTTCTCAGAGTCGACAGAAGTCATATGGTGTCGCCGAAAAGGGGAGTTTTATGCTTCAGGAGGAAGGGAAAGTTGAGTCCGAGATTTATTGGACCCGTTAAGATTCTCGAGAGAGTCAGTGAGTTGGCGTACCGTTTAGCGTTGTCTTCGGACTTGCGTCACGTTCATAGTGTTTTCCATGTTTCCCAGCTGAGGAAATATGTTCTGGACCCTAGTCACGTCATCGACTATGGTGAGATTGGTGTCGCCGAGGATATTACTTCGAGGAGCGTCCCTTGAAGATTTTGGAGCACCGTGAGAAGCGATTGAGGCATAAGACCATCCCTTTGGTCAAGGTGCAGTGGTCGAGGCATGGTGTCGAGGAGGCAACCTGTGAAACCGAGGATAGCATGCGTGCTAGGTACCCCGAGTTGTTTGTTTCTTAAGTTTCTGGACGAAAATTTTTAGAGGGGTAGAATGTAATATTCGCATTTTTCTTTTCTCGGTATTTTCATTTTTGATGTATTTTTTATTTTTAGCGACTCGCTTGTAACCTTATTGATATTTTGAGAATATTTAATACTGGACTTATTGTCATCCGAGCTTGTTTCGGACTTGTTTTACTCAATTCCGTGTTTAATATCATTTCAGTTGCTATTTCATTCGATTCTCGTAACCATTGTTCGGAACCGCCGTTTCGGGGTTGCTGCAGATCCATCTCATGTTGTTAAGCATGTTGTGAGCTTTCGTTTGTTGTTTCGATCATGTATCGTGTGTTTCAGATATTTTGGGTTGTTTTGTAATTTCCCAAAGTTTTCGGGTGATTAGTAACATTTTAGATTTTCGAACCCTCGGGTAGTCGGAATCGTGTTTTCTGACTCAATCTTGTTGTTCGTGTGTCTCCTTCGGCCCGTTGTTTGGTGTCGGATGCGCGTTGTTTTCATCCGAGATGGAATTCGTCGTTTTCCATCCTTGAGTGCTGTCTGTGTTGCTGTCTGCACTCGTTAACGCATGCTATCGATGTTGTATAGTGCACACTAGCATCGCTTAGTAGCGCAAGTAGGGGTGGCATTTCGGAACCAAAAATCCAAAACCAAACCGAGAAAACCCGAAAAAATAACCGAAAAACCGAAACCGAAGAAGACCGAACCGAAAAACAAAAAAACAGAACCGAACCGAACTAATTTGGTTCGGTTCTCGGTTCGGGGTAGAGCGGAACCGAACCGGAACGAAATGGACCGAAGTCAAATTTCAACATACTAAAATGACCTTGTTTTTGTGATTTTTGTGTGTTTCGAATTTTAGTATAATTCGTTTTCCTTTTGTAAGACCATCATGGGTCCAAGAAGGACCGATAATATGCTCATGAATTTGTGATTCAATTAATTTAGGTTGAGAGAATGAGCTACTGTGATTTACGATTGTTATATATTTTGAGATATTTGGAAATTGCTATGCAACTCTAACTTTTATCTTGAACATATATATAACTCTTGTTGACTTGTTGTTATATACTTCCTTCGTTCTTTTATTATTGCAATGTGTTGACTATTACACTGTTCACATACTCTCTTTTGACCATCTTTTGTGATTTACATATGAAAAAATATAGTCATGTGGGATCTTGTTAAATTCATCTCGAAATATACTTTGCATTGGCAAATGTGAAAGTCTAGATGTTGCAGTTATAAGAGAACGGAGGTAGTATAACTTATTCTATTGCATATAATATTTGAATTTATATTGTGAAGAACCGAAAAACATCAACCAAATCGAAACTGAACCGAATATTTATAAAACCGAACTTAACCGAACCGAACTTCAAAAAGAACCGAACCAAACCGAAACCGAATATTTGGTTCGACTCTCGGTTTCGGTCAAAAACCGAACCGAATGGAACCGAGTCCACCCCTAAGCGCAAGCTACATATGTTTCGTAGCACACGTTAGCGACTCGAGCACAGCAGTGGCAGTGAGTTGTTTCTGCTCTCTGTTCTCTGGACGAGCAGCTTAGCGCACACTAAGAATATATTCTAACGCACGCTATTGTTTAGGCTTAGCGCGCGCTGGGTGTCCAGTAGCACGCGCTAATCCGGCAGTCTAGTACTGGGCAAATTGTTTCGGGACTCGGCCTGGTGCCCAGGTAGCGCACGCTATGGCCCGATAGCGCGTGCTATCGAGGGGTCGTTAGCGCACGCGATTTCTTGGTAGCGCACGCTAACGGGCCAGCACCGTAGGTTCTGGACTATTTTTGTCTGGGTAGCGCGCGCTAATCTCTAGTCCTTAGCGCACGCTAAACTCTCTGGTTATAAATACCAGAGTTGACCCAGATTTGTCACTTTTTCATTTCTCTCTCTCTCTCTCTCCGGTACTTAGGCGATTTTTGTGCGGTCTTTGGGCGATTTTAAGTCTTGCAACTCCTAGCCATCATCCTTTTTGAGTTCTTGGTGTAGATTAACAACACCAACACTTGTTCTTCATCTCTAATCCAAGGTATTCTCCTAAAACCCTATTTTTGGGAATTTGGGGGTTTTGAGTTTTCGTCCAATTCGTTCCGTATCGTTGATTAATCCATGATGTATATGATTAATATTAGTGGTATTCTTGTTTTCCCTACGATTTCATGGTAAGTTTCATGGTATTTGTAAAATCGAGAGGATTGAATTGCGATCCATTCTCGTCGTCGTTTTGTATGAACTTACATGAATCGTAGGTGGGGTTTTGGGTGTCTTCTATTATTGTTATTCTTGTCGAATTGGTTGTAATGGTGTTTGACGAATCGTCTAGGTTCGCTGTGTCCAATTTCTCACAACCACGATTGTTTCCTTCCGGTCTTTTCATTGTATTATCGAGGCAAGTACCCTTAATGAACTTACATGCTTAACATGATATTATTGCATGAGTAACATGTGTGTGTGTGTATGCTCACTACGGGTTAGATCCGACGGGGTCTCGGTAGGGGTACATAGAGGCGTGGATCCAAGAGGTTGGCTTTTAACCACCACGGGTTATATCCGATGGGGTCTCTATAGGGGTCCACAGAGACGTGGATCGACAGTTAATTGTGGTGCATTTTATAAATGTGTTTTGGGTCATGGCGTTTCCGGAAATGTGTGTTTCAAACTTAGGCTTTACCATTTGCATGTTGGAATATTTATTCCATACATTATTTATTTTTGTTTTGATGATTAGAGTTGCTAAACAACAAAACAACATCGAGGTGAAGCAAAACGACGAAGCAGACAAAGACGCAAAAAGCTGAGCAAAATGCATGTCTAGCGCACGCTAAGACATATATGTTAGCGCACGCTAACGGGGAGTAATATGCATATCAGCCAACATCGAAGTTACCTGAAGGGAAGTCATCTGACGAGATAGCGCATGCTACACTTGCTCATTAACGCGCGCTATCGAGCCATGTTACCGTTGGGAAGATATTCAAACACAGAATGATGTATGCAATGAAGTCAATATTAGCGCACGCAAGGAACGATATTTAGCGCACGCTAAATATCAGTTTGAATTCTAGTCAATCAATTCATTGGAGAGAATCTGAAACAAGTCAAAAGTGGAACGGTCAGTTTGACAAATCAAGCAACGAATATATTGGATTAGCGCACGCTACATTTATAATATTAATGCACGCTAATACAAGATGGTTACGTACGTAAGGAAGAAGTCATAACGTACGCTAAGGGAAGAAACGAAGCTACTGGACTGAAACTGGGAATAGTCTAAGGCACGCTACAGGCACGCTAATGATACTTAGTGCACGCTAATAGAGAAAGGCTAGCGCACGCTAACAAGTCAAAACAGCTAGCAACGGCTAGTTTATGGAAAATGCCTATAAATACCATTCCTACGGTATTGTTTGAGTACAACAACTCCAATCATTCAAGACATTGATCTTATTTTCATATACTTACATTGTTGTTGTATTATTGAGCTTATATTGTTAGTTTGAGTGTTTATACATTCAACATTATACACGATAGGTAAAAGAAAAGATACGATTGGATTCGGTGTTATTAGGATCAAGGATCCGGAATTATTAGAATCGCAATCGCTATCTTCGTGAGGTTTATCTAGTACCTATAGAAAGCTAGAGTGGTTGATTCCTTATCCAATAGAAAAGGAAAAACGGTTTTACTCGGACCGATAGAAGACGAGCTTGTAACGGTAATCCCTCGACCGATAGAAGAGAGGCGTAGAGGTTTTGATCTTAATCCTACAGAAAAAGATACATCGAGAGAGGACGTAGGCTTCGTTAATAGCCGAACCTCTATAAATCCGTGCGTCATTTAATTTTCACATTTTATTTTACGCTTCCGCAACACGGCGCAATATCCGATCCCGTATCCAACTATTGGTATCGGAGCGGTACTCCAATACGCGGCTTAACATCCGAGGAGAAGATCCAAAATGGCGTTTCAAATGGCTCCAGTCAAAGGCCTTGCTCTCAACCGACCACCATTTTTTGATGGATCGAATTTCATGACTTGGAAGAAGAAAATTTCTATTTTCATCCGATCTTACGATATCGAATTATGGAAGGTGATTTGCCTTGGTCCCGAAATTCCGACGAACTCAAACGGAACTCTCAAAACCTTTGAAGAGTATGACGATGCGGATTGGAAAAACGACCATTATAATTGCAAAGGCACGCAATTATTATATTGTGCATTAAATCCGGAAGAACACAACCGGATATCATCGTGTGATAGTGCCAAAAAAATCTGGAAAATGCTTGAGGTAACACACGAAGGTACGTCTCAAGTCAAAGAGACAAAGATAAACATGCTCCTTCACCATTATGAATTATTCCAAATGAAGGGCGACGAATCCATCTCGATTATGCTCGACTGATTTTCGGTCATCACTAATGGATCAGCATGTTTCGAAAAACCACTTTCGAGTAGTGAGAAAGTAAAGAAAATTCTCTGATCACTACCTCGAGAATGGGATGGTACGGTTACGGCAATTATGGAATCTAAAGATTTAAACAATCTTGATTTTAGTGCTCTTGTTGGTTCTCTTTTCAACTACGAGATCGTTTTAAAATCTCGGAATGCCAAACCGAAACCGAAGGAAAGATCGATAGCCTTCAAGGCTAAAATATCGAAAAAGAAAGAAGAAATTTCGGTGGACGAAAACGACGAAGAATCGGCATATTATGCCAAGAATATAAATAAGTTCCAACACTTATTAAACCGGAGAAAGTGTAACACCCCCAAATCCTATTGGGTTATTACAGTGTCGTGGACCCCACATCAGGTGATCCACCAGGCGAACACGACTAAAATACAACAAACTGACCAAAATGGGAAATCACAGACCCTACTATGACGTCCGACATACTATTCTGATATGGAATTTCAACGACAAGAATGGGCCTACATGGCTAAAATAAAAATACAACAACATCCACGAGCCTTGCTCGGATAATACAAAACGACAACGACTGAACAAAAATGGAGTACTCCAACTGTCTGACCAACATGAACACCAAAATATCTCGGACTAGTATCGCTCGAATGCATCATCGCCATCGTCATGCCCCTGTGTCTCAACTCTCTCCTCGCAAGTACCTAAAACATGAAAACATGTTCCGCCCCACTGGTCGGGTCATCCAAAGATAATGAATATCAAATACATGCACAACATGATATGCATCCAAAGGCAGAATAAACAGTACAACAATGGTAATACGAGATGCTCACAAACCAAAGTAAGAATCGAGCATTCGTGGAACACTATGCCCACGGCATACGATGAATATCTGATCAATAGGTTAGAACATAAGTGCCCAACGGCGAATCATCAATATAGAACACAACAATACATTACCCGAAGGTAAATCAAACCAACGCTGAAATAAATAACGATCACAATGCCCGAAGGCTCCAACGGAAATACCGATACATCACAATGGCCTGAAAGCCCTCAGCCGAAGCTGCCAAAATATCACAATGGCCTGAAAGCCGAACAGCCCGAAGCTGTAAATCATCACAATACAGATCTCAAAGAAACAAACCTGACTGTCGAACATACCTATCTGGCGTATGAACGCTCAATCACAAAACGTCGAACTCATCCAATACTATGGACGATCAAAGTTGTACGGCTCAAAGATGGACATCACAGTACGCCCGATCCGGAAATGTGTCCGTGCACATGTCCACCCTGTATACGGAATCCAGAATATACGTGGGACAATGTACCTAATTAGCCTCACGAAACTACGTCTCGTGTGCACAGTCCAATGTGGAATAATATCCATGCATGACTATATATGTGCCTGGCTAAAAATCCTACACAATAACCAATCGGAACGCAGATATGATTCTGGATATGTCACGATACAACATGACAACGAAACTCAAAGGATAACACATCCAATACAGATCATACGACTCACCAAGTGAACGATGACACACGAATAATGAAAGATTGACACGACCAACAATATTCAAAACAACCATCCTGGGATCAAAATCCCTAAGGACCGATTAACACGAGCAACGATCACCACACAACAGTTCGGGAAATCCTCAACCTTCAACGATCACAAAATTACCGAGTTCACAAGAATAATAGTGTGCTGCCTTGAATCGGTCAACACGACAATAATAATTCAATGGATGGGAACTATCCTCGACAGTCCCAATTCAATACTTCGATTACCGTAGAACGGCCAATCGATAACAATTATACAACGGATGGGAATTATCTTTTTGACAACGGATGGGAATTATCTTTGATAGTCCAAATTCAATATATAGATTACCGTTAGAGCGGACAATCGATAATAATTATACAACGGATGGGAATTATCTTTGATAATCCCAATTCAATATATCGATAACCTTCAGAACGGTTAACCGATAACAATTGTACAACGGATGTCTCGGCACCTTTAATCGGTTACCGATAACGAAGATGATAATCGAATACGTCAATGCCTTCAATCGGCCAAAACGACATCAATAGAAAAAAAACACTGATATCAATAACGACGATTCACAAAAAATATCTTGATGGAACATCAATCAATAACAACAATCGATACGTCGATGCCGCGAACCGGCTATCAACAACAATATCTCAAAGGAACATCAATCAAAAATAACAATCGATATGTCGATACCGCGAACCGGCTATCGACAAATATATTACCAACAAGTATCGCAATGCCTTAAATCGGCCATTTACGAACAACAATAATATTTGGCATAATTTGCCGAAGGGTATCATATCAAACAATCCCCTGATATCAAAAAAATCATAAAGAGACCAAGTCTCGAAATGATACACACATTCATACACATACATGATAACATTAATTTCATTGACCAGTACAAGTATAAAACTTGCCTCAAACCGAAGGCGAGAAAGTCCTTCCACGATCAACGTCCTACCACGAATCGATCAACGGGGTCCTCCGATAATCACAAGCACTCGAACAACCTTGAATGAAATACAATTCATTCGATAACACGATATCGACCGAAAACAACACAATAGATAATTCCGATTCCAACACGAACACATATTATACTCGTATTTACCCGTATACACACACATATATATATATATATATATATATATGTATGTATAATATACATACGGTACACACATTACTAACACACACTCACTTTGCATAATATATATATATATATATATATATATATATATATACTGCACTGCACACACTATATATATATATATATATATTTATACACACCCACACACTACACAACACACATAATATATATATATAACACACAACTTTATATACATTATATATATATATACACAGAACACACAACACACACACACACACAAACTCACGAAGCACACACACATACAAACTAACCAGAAGAGTCGATCGGCCGGCAACCCTCGCCGGAATCCGGTCAGAAAACAACTCTCCTGCTGGAACTCGGCTGCCGGAAAAATTGACCCGCCGGACCTCGTCCAACTCCAGCCCGTTTCCGTCCATGGCCGGTTTTCACCATCTCCGCCTGCAACTCCTCGCTGGAAGTATGTCAAACCTCCGACCCGCCGTCCGTTCCGGACAAAAACCACCTCCGGTCACCGGAAACAATGGAGCCGCGTCCATGGCCAGAAACTATGAAGAACTGGCGCCTGAGCTCCGTCTCGCCAGAAAAAAAAATATGCCGGAACAGCTCGACCGGATTTGCAAAGCCTTCCGATCCAGAAATTCCGACCAGGCCGTCGCTCGATCCACGAGCCGCCGCCGAGCTCCGTGCCCGCCGAGATGTCATCAAACTCCGGTTGTCAATTCCGATTACGCCGGAAGAGCGGTGCCATCCTTCAGCTCCACCTCGCCGGAAAAAAAAATGAAACGAGAGAGATGGAGAGAAGAGAGAGAGGACGAGAGGGAGAGATGACGGAGAGAGAGAGAGAGATGGCAACAGGAAAAAAAAATGAGAGTGGGAGGAGAGAGGAAAGGGCCGAGAGAGAGAGAAAGGTGAGGGGGAAAGGGTTGATATATATATATTTTATATATATATATAATCGTGAGACACATGAGGGAGAAAGGGAATCACATTCCAAAATTGATAACATATATATATATATATATATATATATATATATATAAATGATACCCCAAAGATACCCTCGCCCCGAAAGTTGACCACGAGGAAGGTTCCCACCACCTACCACGCATTACGTACGTAACCTCAGGGCGTAACGTACGTAATCGTAACAAATTAGCGTACGTAATGCTACATAGGTAGCGTACGCTATGGCTATAAACTTAGCCAAAATTCCAAACTCGCCAAGCAACAACCAAACGACGAAACCAAACCGACGACTAGAATAAATATTTCGATCCCGAAATATTCTAATACAATATACATTGTATCGGGCCAAACAACAACACTTGTACAATTCCAAATGAATACGTACAACTCAACAGTAACACGAAAAAAAAATTACCCCCGGATATTACATACTCCCCCCCTTAAAAAGAGTTTCGTCCCCGAAACTCAGGGTGCACAAGTCGGGGCACGGACTATCCATCAGGATAAGAAAACAACATCTCCAGGAATACTCCTCAATACGAGCAATTCCGCCTGAGCAACTGGACCGACCCCACGGGTCCCCACGTCTCCTCTGCCTGAATAAGGCGAAGAAAAAAAATCAAGTGATAAAGACACTCAATCAAATGCGAGATTAGCCGAATCATGACTCTCCTGCTAGAGACCAGCCAGGAAGTCGTACTAACCGCATAACTCGTAACACCGGCGTACACATCCCGAGGGAGCCGCTCATTGTACATGTCTACAACCATCGGTGTACACTTCCCCGTTCTCGTCAGCATCAGACGCCCATGTAAACACGGACTCGCACCACAAAAGATAATAACAATGCACGAATAGTCCTCGGGACCATATCAATCGCGCACCCAAGTCCTCACGACTTGATGTCTTGAATCACAATGAACAATTACCCAGATCATCACAAAAATCTCGGGTACAGGACCAAAAGGAAAGAAAATCACATCAAATGACTCAAGTGTCAAGATTCTCAGATACAATGATTATAAGATAGATCAACCATAAATGGTTCGCAACCACAATACTAAAATACATACCGAGTCAAACATCAATCCGAAAGACAAGGAAAATACAAATCAAGGTTACATCTCAAATGTACCCGAAATCCACATCCTCCAGATCATCGAGTTCCTCGATCCCATCGACTCGAGGAAAACCCAAATCTGAACTCGCTACTCCCCCTCGGGTGTCCATACCTCTGGCTCCCGAAGCCCGATATGACCCCTCGGATGAAGTACGGACTGAAGCAACAAAATCTCTCGAGGCCCATGAGCTCTCTCGAGATCTACTGGCACTAGAACTCCTGCAGTATTCTGAAGGTGTCCCTGCCTCCCACACAGAAAATAAATAATAGCTGGAACCGTACATCGAGTACTAACATGCCCCGCTGAATCACAATTAAAACAAATAACAGTCGAACTCGGCGCCTGAGAAGAAGATGCTTTCCCATCACAAAGCCGACTAGGAAATGACCTCTTGGACGTCGGAGCTCGATGTCCCTCTGAACGAATCGGCATCCTAGTCCTCTCACCAGAAGAAACTGAAGGATCCTTCTGAGTAAGCTCCTCGATCGAAAGCTCTGCTCCAAGAGCCTTCTCGATGAATTCGCCAAGTGAGTTACAATTGTGATTGAACAACTGTATTCTCAACCGCGGGTTCAACCTCTTGTTAAAATACTTGATCTTATCCGCCTCAGTACGGATAACAGATGAAGTAAACTGAAGAAGTCCTTGAAACTTCTCAGCAATAACAATAACACCCTCGTCCTCGACGGATTCGGGGTTCAAAACCTCCGACAACTTGGCTTCACGAAGTGGAGCCGGATAATACCTATCTAACATGAGAGTCTTGAACTCGATCCAAACACAATCACGATCGGTGGGTTCTCGAGCACGACTCCGAAAATGATTCGTCAGCCACCAAATTATTGGTACGAGGTTTTGGGTGTCGGCCCACTCTGCGGCCTCTACCCCCTCTGTCACGTCCTCTTTCCAGACTGAAAGAATAACGTTCAATCATGACCATAGCTCAAATACGCCTCAACGGCCAGAATGCTAGGTCAACGCAAAACACGAGTATACATACTCAACAGATAAAGGATCACATCGATCGCGCTAATCATAGCCGATACAGAGCCCACATGCTCCAAAGCAAGTAATCATAAATAAATTGCACCCGATCGTCACATACAAGTGTCAACAAAACAGGTTTAATCAATGACATAATGAATGTATGCACATAAAAGAGAATAGAGTCCTTACAAAGGTCATACGAAGCTTCGAGGTCTTGCGATACTAGTCTTCATTGACGACGACTCGATGAAAGAATGACTGTAACACCCCCAAAACCGACCGGGAATATTACAGCGCCGTGGGCCCCATATTGGAACCCACAAGGCTAAAATCATTTTCGCAAACGTTTAAAAATGTCAAAAAGCCCTTTGAAAGTACACACACACGCACAGCGGATAAAAACACAGTTCAAAGAATATCGAAAGCCATTTTAAATAAACACACGCAGCGGATAAAAACACAATTAATTACATTTGCAGCAGAATTAGAAAAACCAGAAAAGAATACATAATCCCAACAATCACGCCATAGCCAGTATCACCGGAAAGCTCATCCCTTCACGACCGCTACTAGCTCGAACTCCGAGTACCTAAAAATAAAGCCCACGACGGGGTCAGCCATAATACTCAATAATGATAACGATCACATCACAAAAACAATACATATCAATGTAATTACAAGGTAAGAATAATTCCAATATGATCTCACCGAAGTAACCTTACCAACCTGTCACAACCATAACAATCAAATCTTACCATATTCCACGCCTCGTGTCCTTAAGTGATGAATGAATTCAAAAGTAACCACCTGTACTGTATCCGAAACGATACCAAAATTCGCAAACTGATCATATCTCAATTATACAATGATTTGGCCATGAATAACTCTGTCGGCTGGGTCGCACAATCGGATGCCAATCCTGATAAAACCGATATCACACGATACATCTGCAAATCAACTGTCCCGAAACAATGGCAAGTCCCGAATATCAATACAAGCATGAATGCTCACACAATCAATAATGATAAACAATCAATGCATCACAACGGAAGTATCAATGACATGATATTTCCGCACAAGATCGACAAAGGATCAACCACGAACGAGAATACCATTATGTGGTAACTCCAACAAGATCAATGAAGAATCAATAACCGGCGATACCGACAACACGGAAATTCCCAACAAGATCAATAAAAGGTCGACAACCGAGAATACCGACGACACGGTAAGGATCAATGAAGAATCAATAATCGAGAATACCAACGACATGGTAAACTCTAACAAGATCAAAAGAGTCGACAACCGTAAATACCAACGATACGATAAACCCCAATAAGATCAACAAGGTCAACAACCGAGAATACCGATGACATAGTAAACTCTAGCAAGATCAATAAGGACCAACGACCTAAGTACCAACGATACGGTATACTCCAACAAGAACAATAAGAAATCGACAATCGAGAATACCGACACGGTATACTCCAATAGGGATAATAAGGGATCAACAATCGAGAATACCGGCGACACGGTGAACTCCAATAACATCAATCAAGGACTAATAACCAAGAATACCAACGGTGAGACAACTCCCAATTGGAATCAATAAGGATCAATAATGAACGAGATTACCAATGACAGGTGAACTCCAAACGAGATTTATAAAGGATCGATATCAATGAGTTGTCCATTGATATGGTAACTCGACGAGATTAATAAAGGTTCAATGGTGACGGATACGAGAGAATAAAATCGTCAACCATATACAGATCATATATACGGGATTTCAAAGACAACCCGAATATCTACAGATCGATTATACATGGACTGTGAACGACCAAGCAATAAGACTCAAGATGGACGTCACAATACGCTCGATCCGGACATGTGTCCGTGTACAAACCAACCACGGTATTGATCAGATACTCGTCTGGTCTCGTACCTAATCAGCCTCACGAAGTACATCTCGTGTGCACGGTTCAATATGAGGTCGAAACCAACACATGCTACACGTGCCCGTCCCGAAAATCCTACACATGAACGATCAGAACGTATCTGACTCCAGATATGCCACGATACAACATGACAACAAATCTCAAAGAATCGCATATCGATCAAGGATCGAGAAGACTTCCCAAAAGAGCAACAAGAACTCGATCATGAAAGACCGACACGACCACAATGTCGTATTTCCACCAGACAACAGTCCACATCATGCTCCACAATGCATATAATATTAACACATAAACCCCAAGGCAGCAACCAAGGGTCACGGAAGCATCACACAGGAATACCCCGGAACATAGGTGCCATATAGGTCTTATCCCCTAACACAGTTCATGCAATTACAAAATACCCCAAGGCCGCAACCAAGGGTCACGAAAGTATCCACACAGAATACCGGAACATAGGTGCCATATAGGTCTTATCCCCTAACACATCGGCCCAATGTATCACCGCTCACAGAAGAGCACATTACAAAACATAACAAACACCGGTGCATACTCACCGCATGAAATATCAATACACACATGCAATAATGCAATATGATGATTATCATAATCTAACAATATTAATTTACCTCAAGCCGAGACGCCAACTTTTCCACGACCAACCGCCCGAACGAATACACGGTTTATCCGACAATCCAAAATGAAGTACATCCATAACTAATACCAAACCACCATCCCGAGTTCAACATCGACACGATAACTAACCTTGATATCCGACTACTCATGCAATAGACCAAATTATAATTCACGTTCCCATTTCCCTAGACATCCTTAAAATCATATACATTATTATTTATCTTACATACCACCATTCCTACAAATCATAAATACAATAATACCATTGAAATATTAATCATAAAAGAATTAAAACGAAATCATTTATTAAAATTATTAACTGAGCAATCATAACTTGCACGGANACCCATACGATGAAGCCACCATCAATCCCGCCGTCTTCGTCTACAAGCTCCGCAACACAACGGTTAACTTCAACGATCACTAAACACAACCTAATGCAATAATCGATTAACGATACGTTCAATAACAATCAATAACCGAAATGACCAACTAATCAAACTCGATGGTTCAATGATATCTCGATCATATGAAACCAACCCATATCAACTCTTAACAATACGAACACAAGTCGAAATTCGGTGTTCAATAATCCAAACAATGTCTTCAACATATAGTTCATATAACCGCAAGAATCGTAACAACAAAACCATAATCATCTTCATACGAATCCTTCTTCAACGATAACACCAAAATCCGAATTCAATGAGAGGAATATCAACATACCTCTAGAAGATGACATACACAAGTAATCACTTGTTTTGAATAGCACGGTGCGAAGAAATCGACAAAAGGGAAGGGTACCGATTCAACTTCCTTCAAAAGTTCATTCCTAAATCACAATAATATCAATTCAATCACCATCCATGCGAAAACGTATAGAATTTCCCAAGTTCTACTCATTGAGGCATTTCATCGAACACTTTGAAGGCATAATCCAATTTAATCGTTTTAACGAAGAAATACTCGGATTTGTTCCACAAAACTTCAAGAGTATTGAATGATTACGAGTATACAATCAAGTTCTATCAATAATCCGAATCAAAATGGAGCAAATCGGCCAAAACACCAAGAAACCTCAAGAACATCCAAAAACCAAAAGTTCATGTGTTCTTACCTTCGATCCGGGTGGAGGATGATGTTAATCCATGATTCCAACTTCCAAAACATGTTATAAGTTGATTCTACTCAAAACCATCATATTTGCTGAAGAAATCGCGGAAGGAACGAAGAAAAATGGAAAATGATAAGGGTGACTCGGTCCAGGCCTTATATAGGCCGAGACCTGCCGGCGATTACGTACGTAATCGGCCGTGGCTTACGTGCGTAACCGGCGGCCTACCTCGTCCAGCTTTGTTCGGCACTTACGCCGTGCGTGGCACCCCCTTACGTGCGTAATCGGCCATTACGGCCGTAATCGCCACCGCCTACGTGTCGGCGATCCTAGCCCCGAGTCACCGCCGACCATGCTCGGCCATCCCAACGAGTCACGTCCGGCCATGCTCGGCCATCCCAACGAGTCCCGTCCGGCCATGGTCGGCCATGCAGGTCATCTCGTCCTCGACTCGGCCGATCGCCCCGTAACGTCGTAACACTTGTTCCGTTGCGTGCGTAATACGTCGTTGACTTGCTACAAGATTATACTCGTATTACGTCGTAATACACCGTATAACGTCGTAACTCCATCCGCTGACTCACTGTCCACATCCGCGCCGAAAGCCGCCGACACCGGCCCAACTGCTCGATTCCTCTTGTTACGTGCGTAATACCTTACGCTTAACGTCGTAACACGTACCACTTAGCGTCGTTATCTCAAAGTCTTAACGTCGTTAACGTATCCATACTTAGCCGTTTCCGGCAATTCTGTCCAACGTCTCGACATAACAAATATGAACATACGACATCGAACACATATACGAAATCCCGAAAGTATTCTCATACGGTGCGTCGATGCACGATATCCTCAATTACAACCGTCGACCAAGTACGGAAATCAAACAAATACTCATACGGTATATCCGACATCGAAAACACAACAAGCATGTAATATCCTAGAATCAAAATACCCTCGATAGACATACCGCACGACTGTCATGGTTTCCAAAATTATCCACTCATATCGTGTCGGTCCCACTGCATAAGACATCCCGGATAAAATAATGCGAAAAATTCATAGTGAAATTCTAGGATATTACATATACACCCACTTAAATAAGTTTCGTCCTCGAAACTCAACACTGTCATAATCGTATCTCAATCCCGAAATATCTCAAAATCACGACACCATGCTCAAATAATCATCATCAAAATTGAAATAATCGAAAGAACATACTTACAGTCCGTGAAGTCGATGATCTTCCGTGATACCAAGATACGACTCCCATACAAAGTCTCAACACACTAACAACACACCGGCATCGCAATTACAAGAATTTGAAAATATTTCAAAATTTTGAAACCTCCAAAATCGGTTTGACTCAAAAGTCGAAAATCATTTTCAAAAGTCACGCTACTACCGCACCGGTAGAGCCACATAACACACACGCCCGGGTTTTACGAAACCCAAGCTCCGATACCATTTTCTCGTAACACCCCCAAAACCGACCGGAATATTACAGCCGTGGGCCCCATATTGGAACCCACAAGGCTAAAATCATTTTCGCAAACGTTTAAAAATGTCAAAAAGCCCTTTGAAAGTACACACACACGCACGGATAAAAACACGATTCAAAGAATATCGAAAGCCATTTTAAATAAACACACGCAGCGGATAGAAACACAATTAATTACATTTGCAGCGGAATTAGAAAAACCAGAAAAGAATACATAATCCCAACAATCACGCCATAGCCAGTATCACCGGAAAGCTCATCCCTTCACGACCGCTACTAGCTCGAACTCCGAGTACCTAAAAATAAAGCCCACGACGGTCGACCATAATACTCAACAATGATAACGATCACATCACAAAAACAATACATATCAATGTAATTACAAGGTAAGAATAATTCCAATATGATCTCACCGAAGTAACCTTACCAACCTGTCACAACCATAACAATCAAATCTTACCATATTCCACGCCTCGTGTCCTTAAGTGATGAATGAATTCAAAAGTAACCACCTGTACTGTATCCGAAACGATACCAAAATTCGCAAACTGATCATATCTCAATTATACAATGATTTGGCCATGAATAACTCTGTCGGCTGGGTCGCACAATCGGATGCCAATCCTGATAAAACCGATATCACACGATACATCTGCAAATCAACTGTCCCGAAACAATGGCAAGTCCCGAATATCAATACAAGCATGAATGCTCACACAATCAATAATGATAAACAATCAATGCATCACAACGGAAGTATCAATGACATGATATTTCCGCACAAGATCGACAAAGGATCAACCACGAACGAGAATGCCATTATGTGGTAACTCCAACAAGATCAATGAAGAATCAATAACCGGGGATACCGACAACACGGCAATTCCCAACAAGATCAATAAAAGGTCGACAACCGAGAATACCGACGACACGGTAAGGATCAATGAAGAATCAATAATCGAGAATACCAACGACATGGTAAACTCTAACAAGATCAAAAGAGTCGACAACCATAAATACCAACGATACGATAAACCCCAATAAGATCAACAAGGTCAACAACCGAGAATACTGATGACATAGTAAACTCTAGCAAGATCAATAAGGACCAACGACCGGAAGTACCAACGATACGGTATACTCCAACAAGAACAATAAGAAATCGACAATCGAGAATACTGACGACACGGTATACTCAAATAGGGATAATAAGGGATCAACAACTGAGAATACCGACGACACGGTGAACTCCAATAACATCAATCAAGGACTAATAACCAAGAATACCAACGGTGAGACAACTCCCAATTGGAATCAATAAGGATCAATAATGAACGAGATTACCAATGAAATGGTGTACTCCAAACGAGATTTATAAAGGATCGATATCAATGAGTTGTCCATTGATATGGTAACTCCGAACGAGATTAATAAAGGTTCAATGGTGACGGATACACGAGAGAATAAAATCGTCAACCATATACAAATCATATATACGGGATTTCAAAGACAACCCGAATATCGACAGATCCAATTATACATGCACCGTGAGCGACCAAGCAATAAGACTCAAGATGGACGTCACAATACGCTCGATCCGGACATGTGTCCGTGTACAAACCAACCACGGTATTGATCGGATACTCGCGGTCTCGTACCTAATCGGCCTCACGAAAGTCGCCTCGTGTGCGGTTCAATATGAGGTCGAAACCAACACATGCTACACGTGCCCGTCCGAAAATCCTACACATGAACGATCGTAACGTATCGACTCCGGATATGCCACGATACAACATGACAACAAATCTCAAAGAATCGCATATCGATCAAGGATCGAAGACTTCCCAAAAGAGCAACAGAAACTCGATCATGAAAGACCGACACGACCACAATGTCGTATTTCCACCGCATACAATCCACATCATGCTCCACAATGCATATAATATTAACACATAAACCCCAAGGCAAAGAACCAAGGGTCACGGAAGCATCACACAGAATACCCCGGAACATAGGTGCCATATAGGTCTTATCCCCTAACACAGTTCATGTAATTACAAAATACCCCAAGGCCGCAACCAAGGGTCACGAAAGTATCCACACAGGAATACCCCGGAACATAGGTGCCATATAGGTCTTATCCCCTAACACATCGGCCCAATGTATCACCGCTCACGGGAAGAGCACATTGCAAAACATAACAAACACCGGTGCATACTCACCGCATGAAATATCAATACACACATGCAATAATGCAATATGATGATTATCATAATCTAACAATATTAATTTACCTCAAGCCGAGACGCCAACTTTTCCACGACCAACCGCCTGAACGAATACACGGTTTATCCGACAATCCAAAATGAAGTACAGTCCATAACTAATACCAAACCACCATCCCGAGTTCAACATCGACACGATAACTAACCTTGATATCCGACTACTCATGCAATAGACCAAATTATAATTCACGTTCCCATTTCCCCTAGACATCCTTAAAATCATATACATTATGATTTATCTTACATACCACCATTCCGACAATTCATATATTCCATAATACCATTGCTATATGAATCATAAATGAATGAAAATGAAATCATTTATTAACATTATGAACTGAGCAAGCATAACTTGCCTGGATACCCATACGATGAAGCCACCATCAATCCCGCCGTCTTCGTCTACAAGCTCCGCAACACAACGGTTAACTTCAACGATCACTAAACACAACCTAATGCAATAATCGATTAACGATACGTTCAATAACAATCAATAACCGAAATGACCAACTAATCAAACTCGATGGTTCAATGATATCTCGATCATATGAAACCAACCCATATCAACTCTTAACAATACGAACACAAGTCGAAATTCGTGTTCAATAATCCAAACAATGTCTTCAACATATAGTTCATATAACCGCAAGAATCGTAACAACAAAACCATAATCATCTTCATACGAATCCTTCTTCAACGATAACACCAAAATCCGAATTCAATGAGAGGATTATCAACATACCTCTAGAAGATGACATACACAAGTAATCACTTGTTTTGAATAGCACGGTGCGAAGAAATCGACAAAAGGGAAGGGTACCGATTCAACTTCCTTCAAAAGTTCATTCCTAAATCACAATAATATCAATTCAATCACCATCCATGCGAAAACGTATAGAATTTCCCAAGTTCTACTCATTGAGGCATTTCATCGAACACTTTGAAGGCATAATCCAATTTAATCGTTTTAACGAAGAAATACTCGGATTTGTTCCACAAAACTTCAAGAGTATTGAATGATTACGAGTATACAATCAAGTTCTATCAATAATCAGAATCAAAATGGAGCAAATCGACCAAAACACCAAGAAACCTCAAGAACATCCAAAAACCAAAAGTTCATGTGTTCTTACCTTCGATCCGGGTGGAGGATGATGTTAATCCATGATTCCAACTTCCAAAACATGTTATAAGTTGATTCTACTCAAAACCATCATATTTGCTGAAGAAATCGCGGAAGGAACGAAGAAAAATGGAAAATGATAAGGGTGACTCGTCCAGCCTTATATAGCCGAGACTGCCGCCGCCACGACGTAATCGGCCGTGGCTTACGACGTAACCGGCAGCCGCCTACCTACCGCCGATTTGTTCGGCACTTACGTACGTAATCGGCAGCCCTTACGTACGTAATCGGCCATTACGGCCAGAATCGCCACCGCCACGTACGTAATCGGCCACCCTAGCCCCTGGGCCGAGTCACCGCGACCATGCTCGCCATCCCAACGAGTCACGTCCGGCCATGCTCGGCCATCCCAACGAGTCACGTCCGGCCATGGTCGGCCATCCAGTCATCTCGGCCACGACTCGGCGGTCGCCCCGTAACATACGTAACACTTGTTCCGCTGCGCATTTAATACGACGTTGACTTGCTACAAGATTATACTCATATTACGACGTAATACACCCCGTATAACGTCGTAACTCCATCCGCTGACTCACCGTCCACATCCGCGCCGAAAGCCGCCGACACCGGCCCAACTGCTCGATTCCTCTTGTTACGCACGTAATACCTTACGCTTAACGCATTTAACACGTACCACTTAGCGTCGTTATCTCAAAGTCTTAACGCACGTTAATGGATCCATACTTAGCCGTTTCCGGAATTCTGTCCAACGTCTCGACATAACAAATATGAACATACGACATACTGAACACATATACGAAATCCCGAAAGTATTCTCATACGGTACGTCTGATGCACGATATCCTCAATTACAACTGTCGACCAAGTACGGAAATCAAACAAATACTCATACGGTATATCCGACATCGAAAACACAACAAGCATGTAATATCCTAGAATCAAAATACCCTCGATAGACATACTGGCACGACTGTCATGGTTTCCAAAATTATCCACTCATATCGTGTCGGTCCCACTCTGTACAGTACATCCCAGATAAAATAATGCGAAAAATTCATAGTGAAATTCTAGGATATTACAATGACTCATACAGTCGTCCAACTATCACGACTCACAAAACCCGACTGTCCAGATTGTCATAACCTGACAGCCCCGCTACTACCGCCTTGGTAGAGCCACATAACACACAAGCCAGGGTATCTCACAACCCAATGCTCCGATACCATCTTCTGTAACACCCCCAAATCCCATTGGGTTATTACAGTGCCGTGGACCTCACATCAGATGATCCACCAGGCGAACACCACTAAAATACAACAAACTGACCAAAATGGGAAATCACAGACCCTACTATGAAGTCCGACATACTATTCCGATATGGAATTTCAACGACAAGAATGGGCCTACATGGCCAAAATAAAAATACAACAACATCCACGAGCCTTGCTCGGATAATACAAAACGACAACGACTGAACAAAAATGGAGTACTCCAACTGTCTGACCAACATGAACACCAAAATATCTTGGACTAGTATCGCTTGAATGCCTCATCGCCATCGTCATGCCCCTGTGTCTCAACTCTCTCCTCGCAAGTACCTAAAACATGAAAACATGTTCCGCCCCCACGGGGTCAGTCATCCAGCATAATGAATATCAAATACATGCACAACATGATATGCATCCAAAGGCAGAATAAACAGTACAACAATGGTAATACGAGATGCTCACAAACCAAAGTAAGAATCGAGCATTCGTGGAACACTATGCCCACGGCATACGATCAATACCTGCTCAATAGGTTAGAACATAAGTGCCCAACGGCGAATCATCAATATAGAACACAACAATACATTACCCGAAGGTAAATCAAACCAACGCTGAAATAAATAAGGATCACAATGCCCGAAGGCTCCAACGGAAATACCGATACATCACAATGGCCTGAAAGCCCTCAGCCGAAGCTGCCAAAATATCACGATGGCCTGAAAGCCGAACAGCCCGAAGCTGTAAATCATCACAATACAGATCTCAAAGAAACAAACCTGACTGTCGAACATACCCCTCTGGCGTATGAACGCTCAATCACAAAACGTCGAACTCATCCAATACTATGGACGATCAAAGTTATACGGCTCAAAGATGGACATCACAGTACGCCCGATCCGGAAATGTGTCCCTGCACATGTCCGCCCCGTATACGGAATCCAGAATATACGTGGGACAATGTACCTAATTAGCCTCACGAAACTACGTCTCGTGTGCACAGTCCAATGCGGAATAATATCCACGCATGACTATATATGTGCCTGGCTAAAAATCCTACACAATAACCAATCAGAACGCAGATATGATTCCGGATATGTCACGATACAACATGACAACGAAACTCAAAGGATAACACATCCAATACAGATCATACGACTCACCAAGTGAACGATGACACACGAATAATGAAAGATCGACACGACCAACAATATTCAAAACAACCATCCTGGGATCAAAATCCCTAAGGACCGATTAACACAAGCAACGATCACCACACAACAGTTCGGGAAATCCTCAACCTTCAACGATCAAAAAATTACCGAGTTAACAAGAATAATAGTGTGCTGCCTTGAATCGGTCAACACGACAATAATAATGCAACGGATGGGAACTATCCTCGACAGTCCCAATTCAATACTTCGATTACCGTAGAACGGCCAATCGATAACAATTATACAACGGATGGGAATTATCTTTTTAACAACGGATGGGAATTATCTTTGATAATCCCAATTCAATATATCGATTACCGTTAGAGCGGACAATTGATAATAATTATACAACGGATGGGAATTATCTTTGATAATCCCAATTCAATATATCGATAACCTTCAGAACGGTTAACCGATAACAATTGTACAACGGATGTCTCGGCACCTTTAATCGGTTACCGATAACGAAGATGATAATCGAATACGTCAATGCATTCAATCGGCCAAAACGACATCAATAGAAAAAAAACACTGATATCAATAACGATTTATCACAAAAATATCTTGATGGAACATCAATCAATAAAAACAATCGATACGTCGATGCCGCGAACCGGCTATCAACAACAATATCTCAAAGGAACATCAATCAACAATAACAATCGATATGTCGATACCGCGAACCGGCTATCGACAAATATATTACCAACAAGTATCGCAATGCCTTAAATCGGCCATTTACGAACAACAATAATATTTGGCATAATTTGCCGAAGGGTATCGTATCAAACAATCCCCTGATATCAACAAAATCATAAAGAGACCAAGTCTCGAAATGATACACACATTCATACACATACATGATAACATTAATTTCATTGACCAGTACAAGTATAAAACTTGCCTCAAACCGAAGGCGAGAAAGTCCTTCCACGATCAACGTCCTACCACGAATCGATCAACGGGGTCCTCCGACAATGACAAGCACTCGAACAACCTTGAATGAAATACAATTCATTCGATAACACGATATCGACCGAAAACAATATAATAGATAATTCTGATTCCAACACGAACACATATTATACTCGTATTTACCCGTATATACACATATATATATATATATAATATATATATATATGTATAATATACATACGGTACACACATTACTAACACACACTCACTTTACATAATATATATATATATATATATATTTATACACACCCACACACTACACAACAAACACAATATATATATATATAACACACCTTTATATACATTATATATATATATATACACAGAACACACAACACACACACACAAACTCACGAAGCACACACACATACAAACTAACCAGAAGAGTCGATCGGCCGACAACCTGTAACACCCCAAACTAGGCAGATATTACAGTGCCGTAGATCCCCAACTGGGACCCACCAGGCAAATGAAAATGAATGAATTACACAGGAGAAATATAGTACCAAACCACATTACAATAATAATTACTCCGATGAGGAGTTTAGTTACAACACACCAGGACAATACCGAATACTAGTGTATTTTATATGAAGATAAAATACACAACACTGAATGAGACGGAGTATCCAAATGAAAGTCTGCAGCGGAAAATAAAGGACAATAACATGAATAACTGAAAGATCGGGGCCCCCTACTAGTATCACCGACTCTCGCCATCAACATGCTATTCCCGTGCTTTTGCCTTGCCATGACCGAAAAACAAAATCCCAAATGGCCGCCATACATAACAACAATCCTCAAGGGTTGAAAATACACAATCAAGATTATATCTGAAGTTATGAAATATCCTGTCGAAACATACGCAATCAAACATACTAAATGAATCAACTAACAGTACGGCTCAAAGGGTGGTACCACACTACGCCCGGGATGGAAATGTGTCCGTGCACAAGCCACCAATGAGTATCGATCGAATACACGTGTGGTCTTGTACCTAATCAGTCTCACGAGACAATATGACTCGTGCACACCCAATGTGAGGCCAACAACCAACACACGACTTAAACGTGCTCGACATGAAAATCCAACACATACCAACGCACGCCAAGATGACTCGAATGCCACGATATAACAAAAGTGACATCGAAAATGAATAATGACTCACCGAGGTGGAATGGTAGTGAAATAAATGACAAATCAATGAAATGATTGAACCGCTGCTCCTTATGACTGAAGTGATTAATTGACAATAACAAGTTTGATACGGTTAATACACTGATGAATGAGTTATGATTATGAATGAACAACAACAAAAGGGATGAATATCCTTTTAACCGAGTAAGAATTAACTTACTCAATATCGATGACAATTATCCTTCCAACAAATGTCCTAAATGCGATGTCGGTCGCTCGAACAACCTTGAATAACACAAATACCAACAATCCGTTCAACATACGTACCAAACACGATTATAACGAACTCAACACGCCAATACGACTAAACCAAGTCCATTGAGGTATTAAATCAAACACGTTGCGTCCAAACTCCGATTGTTTACAATCAAACCTCAATATACCAATATCAAATCCCCCAAGAAGTGTTTCAAACCAACAAAACATCTTCAATACGATTAATAATCCAAAACGAATATCCAAAAACGTGATTATAACAACAATTAATCGAAAACCCCCAATTTCAACTCGATAATCAAAGTGTTCTTGAATAATCCCTCAATAATCCAATGAATCCTTATACAAACTCATAACCATATACATATCCCTTCATATAACATGATTATAACGTCCAAAACATCATATCTCAACACAAAATCGAAATCCAAGGTCTTGAAGAAATTACCTCTTGAAGATCCAACCACTTCGATCCAATGAACACGAGTTAAAACGAGTATCCAAGCTTCCCAAATGAATGAAGCTGATGAAAATTACATATTCAAGTGATTGATGATGGCAAAATCTCTCCCTCAACCCTCTCTCTCGGATAAAAGAAGAAAAGGAATGAAAATGAGGAAAAATGCCCCGGCCGAGTCCTTAACACGCCGGGTTACGGCCAGAACTCGGCCCTCTTACGGCCGTAACATTCCAAGTCAACGGCCTTACGGCCAGAATCGCCAACTCAGACGGCCGTAACTCGGCTTCGTCAAAGCTCGCCGATGCACTTACGGCCAGAATCAGCTTCCTGAGTTACGGGCGTAACCCGCCTTCGTCAAAAAATCCGCCGACATCCTTACGGCCGTACCCGCACACCTTACGGCCGTAACTCGGATGATACGGCCGTATCCGGCCAAACTTACGGGAATAACCCGCCTTCGTCAAAATGGCGTGCATCCTCGCAGCCAGACGGCCGTATCCGGCCAAGCCTTACGACCGTACCTGCCTCGACTTACGGCCGTATGCCGCAACCCTTACGGCAGTAAGTCACCCTTGGTCGACAACACCTGAAATTTATGAACACCACTTACGGCCGTATCCAACCGTCCTTACGGCCATAACTCGCCTTCGGCCAAAATGCCTGGGCAACTGGCCGACCACGACGTCAGAATCGCCAGCCTTACGGCCGTACCCGCTGAACTTACGGCCGTATCCCAGAACTTTACGGCCGTAACTCAATGTTGGCCAAGGTGAATTAATCCGATAACTCCGATTCCTCGCTACGACTGATGAATGATCCGACATACTATACGAATGTGAAAGTGAACAAGTCTAACACGAGCCAAAGATGATACTCCCAGTACAAGGCTATCAAACACAATGAAAATGATAATACTCCCGTCTCGATCTATACGGAGATGAAATGACGATCAGTAACTGATATACGATTACAATATGCCAACAGTGAACGCAAATGAATGATTCATGAATGATGAGTGATTATTAATGAGTGAAAATTACTAAGTGACAATTACAGACTGATAATTACTGAATGAAAATGAATGAATTATAACCGGGTATTACATACCCCCCCCCTTAAAAAGAGTTTCGTCCCCGAAACTAAGGGTCAAACAACTCGGGATAACTCTCCCGCATACTCTCCTCGGTTTCCCAAGTGGCCTCTTCGACTCCGTGTCTGGACCACTGAATCTTGACCAAAGGGATCGTCTTGTTCCTCAACTGTTTGATTCGCCGCTCCAATACTCGTACAGGACGCTCCTCATACGAATGATCATCCGCGATCTCGATTTCGTCAAACTGAAGTATGTGACTCGGGTCGGCAACATACTTCCGCAACTGAGAGACGTGAAACACATTATGAATTCGGCTCAAAGCCGGAGGTAAAGCCAATCGATAAGCTAACTCGCCTACTCGATCCAAAATTTCAAACGGTCCAAAGAATCTCGGACTCAACTTCCCCCGTTTTCCGAAACGGAAAATACCTCGACTCGGGGATACCTTGACCAAAACGTGGTCACCCGTCTCGAACTCTAGTGGTCGACGACGATCATCTGCATATGATTTCTGTCGACTCTGAGCTGTCAACATACGACTCTTGATCAAATCTACCTTCTCCCGGGCGGCTATAAGCATATCGGGCTCGGTGCCGATTGATTCTGACAAGTCATCCCAACACAAAGGAGATCGACAATGACGACCGTACAAGGCCTCGTAAGGTGCCATCTTAATGGAGGCATGCCAACTATTATTATACGTGAACTCGATTAATGGTAGTTGGGCTTCCCAATCGTCCTTCCAATCGAGGACGCATGCCTTCAACATGTCCTCTAATGTCTGTATAGTCCTCTCTGATTGTCCATCGGACTGAGGATGAAAGGCGGTACTGAGATTGAGCTGAGTTCCCATAGCACGATGAACTGATTTCCAAAAATGAGACACAAATCGTCCGTCACGATCGGAAACGATACTCTTAGGAGTACCGTGCAGTCTCACTATCTCCTTGATGAACAACTGAGCCAGTCTATCGGGGCCCCACGTATCCTTGGTCTCAAGGAAATGAGCTGATTTAGTTAAACGGTCCACAATCACCCAGATCGTATTCATGCCACGACGACTCGTCGGCAAACTCGTGATGAAATCTATAGAAATGTCTTCCCACTTCCACTCTGGAATAGGGAGAGGTTTCAGCATACCCGCCGGTCGCTGATGTTCAATCTTGACTTGTTGACAAGTTAAGCATCTTGAAACAAATTCCGCGACTTCTCACTTCATATTACTCCACCAGTAATTTTGTTTCAAGTCTTTATACATCTTGCTAGACCCCGGGTGAACCGAATAAGGGGTAGCATGAGCTTCTCTCAAAATCGAGTTTTTCAACTCGTCATTCGCCGGTACGCACAACCGATTCTTAAATCTCAAAAGTCCATCCTTGTGGACCACGAATCCAGGGGCTTTCCCCTGAGCCACATCCTCACGGATGCGCGACAATGCTGGGTCTGAACCTTGATTCTCCCTGATTTCCTCCTCAAGTGACGATGAAATTTCTAACATACAAAGTCGTCTCGACTGAAGCTGGACCTCGATCTCGTGTCTAAGGAATTCCTCGAAGCTCTTTTCGAATCAAGTTAAACGAGCAAGCGTCTGCTCCTGCACGGACTTACGACTCAAGGCGTCGGCGACAACGTTCGCCTTGCCCGGGTGGTAAAGGATCTCGATATCATAATCTTTGATTAATTCCAACCACCGTCTCTGTCGCATATTTAACTCCTTCTGAGTAAATATATACTTTAAACTCTTATAATCGGTGAATATCTGACAGGTAACGCCATAAAGATAATGACGCCAAATTTTCAAAGCGAACACCACGGCTGCTAGCTCCAGATCATGAGTCGGATAATTAACCTCGTAAGGTCTCAATTGCCGTGAAGCATAAGCAATAACCTTCCCATTCTGCATGAGTACACATCCGAGACCCTGTCCGGACGCATCACTATAAACCACAAATCCCTCCGTCCCTTGCGGCAGGGAAAGTACAGGTGCTGACATTAACCGGCTCTTGAGTTCCTCAAAACTCCGTTGACACGCGTCGGACCACGTCTATTTCTTATCCTTTCGCAAAAGTTTCGTCAAGGATTGAGCGATTTTAGAAAATCCTTCCACAAACCGCCGATAATAACCGGCTAATCCGAGAAAGCTTCGGATTTTCTTAACATTCTTCGGAGGTAACCAATCTCGGATAGCCTCCGTCTTCTGAGGGTCGACACGAATCCGTCTGATGAAATTACATGTCCGAGAAAAGTCACTTCGGACATCCAGAACTCACATTTGGAAAACTTTCCATAAAGTTCCATAGAGGCTAATGAAGATGAACCTCGTGTTCCTCTCGGCTACGAGAATAAATCAAAATGTCGTCGATGAAGACAAAAACAAACTGATCCAAAAAGTCGATGAAAACCCGATTCATTAACTCCATGAATACCGCAGGTGCATTAGTCAATCCAAACGGCATAACCACAAACTCATAATGACCATAGCGTGTTTGAAACGCCGTCTTCGCGATATCCGACTCTCGAATCCGTAACTGATGATAGCCAGATCTCAAGTCGATCTTGGAAAATACTGAAGCTCCCTGAAATTGATCTAAGAGATCATCAATACGGGGTAAAGGATACTTATTCTTGATCGTCACCCGGTTCAATTCCCGGTAATCAATACACAAACGGAACGAACCATCCTTCTTCTTAACAAACAGCACTGGTGCTCCCCACGGGGACGCAATCGGTCGGAGATAACCTTTCTCGAACTATTTCTCAAGTTGAATCTTCAACTCCTGCATTCTGGTCGGGGCCATCCGATACGGTGCCTTCGATAAAGGGGACGTACCGGCTTCAACTCACTCCTGAATTCCACTACTCTATGTGAAGGCAAACAGATAACTCGTCTGGAAATACATCGTCAATCGATGACAATAATACCACAAATGATTGAACATTTCGATTGCCCTAGAAAGGCCAATCGATGAAAATGGTACAATGAATGTTTGAATAACTCGATTGCCTTAGAAAGGCCAATCGATGAAAATGATACAATGAATGATTGAATAGCTCGATTGTCTTAGATAGGCCAATCGATGAAAATGATGCAATGAAAGATTGAATAACTCGATTGCCTTAGGAAGGTCAATCGATGAAAATGATACAATGAATGATTGAATGACTCGATTGCCTTAGAAAGGCCAATCGATGAAAATGATGCAATGAATGATTGAATAACTCGATTGCCTTAGAAAGGTCAATCGATGAAAATGATACAATGAATGATTGAATGACTCGATTGCCTTAGAAAGGCCAATCGATGAAAATGAAGCAATGAATGATTGAATAACTCGATTGCCTTAGGAAGGTCAATAGATGAAAATGATACAATGAATGATTGAATGACTCGATTGCCTTAGAAAGGCCAATGGATGAAAATGATGCAATGAATGATTGAATAACTTGATTGCCTTAGAAAGGTCAATCGATGAAAATGATACAATGAATGATTGAATGACTCGATTGCCTTAGAAAGGCCAATCGATGAAAATGGTGCAATGAATGATTGAATAGCTCGATTGCGGAATCTCTCTGCTTCCGCCATAATAATAATTCTACTGTAACAACGGGGATTACTTCCCTGAAGCACACATTCGACAACCAACGATGGAAAGATAGCGACCAAACGCTAACAAACACTGAGGATAGTATCAAGAAGATTAAACCAACTAATACCGAAAATTACATCGTCCTAAGATAAATTCACCACGATTAGGTCCACCAACCAATCGCGGTCACTAAGCTTACTTCGGTATGATTTCCGAAAATTCTTCCATCGTCAGGTAGACCGATGGTATGAGGTCCACAAGCAATAGGACTATCCCGAAATAAGTCTATTCAAGCATGATTCGAAAATGAATGAATGCGGTGTACCAGCATCAAAAGGTACACACAGGTTGAAATAAAATTACGAGTATACCTGAAATCATTCGGGCCACCGGATCGTCGATCCTCCTCATCACGTGAATCTGGGACTTGCCGGACCCCGAACCGGACGCTCCCGTCTGATATATACAAGCTCCAACTCTATTTGCTTCCATTGTCTTAAACGACGTTGACAAAGCAGTCTGATTCTGAAACGCTGATTGCTTCGGGGCCTGAGATGCCGCCGGAGCCGACTTGGAGTCCTTTCGGCAAAAACGGGCCTTATGCCCAAAATTCCCACAATTATAGCACGTGATAGACGGTTTCAGACACTCTGTGCTGTAATGACCCGGCGTTCCACAATTGAAACAGGTGATGGCCGAACAGGCCGGTCGGGACTGAGATCCCGCACGATTTTGCGCCGTAGGAGGTCGCTCAGAAATGATAGGACTCACGCGAGGCTTCTTGATGGTTGACTGACCGCCTTCGGATTGATTACGCTTCGTTTATTTCTTGCTGACAGATGAAGGTTGTTGTTCAGCACTTTCCTTAGCACCTGGCTCATACGGGAGAGTTCTCTCTATTAATCCGGCCAGAGTGGCGCAATGATGATTGAGCAACTGCACATGGGTCATCATGGCCTGCATAAAAGTGAGTGGATCAACCCGAACATCTTCTGATCGAGCCGAGTCCTGGGCACGATTTCCCGGCAGCGAGTGATTATTTCTCGGGTTTCGGCCCGCACCGCGGCCTCTCCCCGTGCATCCTCGACAGCCTCTCTCCATCTTCAAGTAGGAAGGTCGCATAATGATTATATTTCCCGCATGATTAGCACGTTATGATTATGTCATGAGATGATGAAAATGAGTATACATGCTCTAACTTAGTGATTATATGAATGATTTACTGAAGTTACATGATTATCTGATGAAATTCTTGAAATGATTATCTTGAATAACTCAACAAGATTGATAATATGATCATCCAGATCGACAACTGAGTAATGAAATGAATTGAGTAATTAATGAGTTAACATGATCGTCCTGATCATTAACTGAGTAATGAAATGAATTAAGTGATTAATGAGTTAACATGATCGTCCTAATCACAATGAATGATGATGTTTGAGGATTGTTAATTGATGAATGATGAATGAATGACTATTGCCAGAAATTATACCATGGCGTTAGAAATCTTACAGTTCTTTCCGGCTCGATTGGCTCGGCATTTGCACAGGTCACACGTGACGCAAAAGTCCAATGATACTAGTCTGATGACGGTGATTTCAAATGAGACATGACTCGGAAGGTAGTATTCAAAACCACGCTCCGATACCAACTCTGTAACACCCCAAACTAGGCGGATATTACAGTGCCGTAGATCCCCAACTGGGACCCACCAGGCAAATGAAAATGAATGAATTACACAGGATAAATGTAGTACCGAACCACATTACAACAATAATTACTCCGATGAGGAGTTTAGTTACAACACACCAGGACAATACCGAATACTAGTGTATTTTATATGAAGATAAAATACACAACACTGAATGAGACGGAGTATCCAAATGAAAGTCTGCAGCGGAAAATAAAGGACAATAACATGAATAACTGAAAGATCGGGGGCCCCTACTAGTATCACTGGGACTCCTCGCCATCAACATGCTATTCCCGTGCTTTTGCCTTGCCATGACCTGAAAAACAAAATCCCAAATGGGTCGGCCATACGAACAACAATCCTCAAGGGTTGAAAATACACAATCATGATTATATCTGAAGTTATGAAATATCCTATCGAAACATACGCAATCAAACATGTTATATGAATCAACTAACAGTACGGCTCAAAGGGTGGTACCACACTACGCCCGGGATAGAAATGTGTCCGTGCACAAGCCACCAACGAGTATCGATCGAATGCACGTGTGGTCTTGTACCTAATCAATCGCACGAGACAATATGACTCGTGTGCACAGTCCAATGTGAGGCCAACAACCAACACACGACTTAAACGTGCTCCACATGAGAATCCAACACATACCAACCGGCACGCCAATATGACCCGGAATGCCACGATATAACAAAAGTGACATCGAAAATGAATAATGACTCACCGAGGTAGAATGGTAGTGAAATAAATGACAGCTCAATGAAATGATTGGAACCGTCGTTCCTTATGACTGAAGTGATTAATTGACAATAAAAAGTTTGATACGGTTAATACACTGATGAATGAGTTATGATTATGAATGAACAACAACAAAAGGGATGAATATCCTTTTAACCGAGTAAGAATTAACTTACTCAATACCGATGACAATTATCCTTCCATGAACAAATGTCCTAAATGCGATGTCGGTCGCTCGAACAACCTTGAATAACACAAATACCAACAATCCGTTCAACATACGTACCAAACATGATTATAACGAACTCAACACGCCAATACGACTAAACCAAGTCCATTGAGGTATTAAATCAAACACATTGCGTCCAAACTCCGATTGTTTACAATCAAACCTCAATATACCAATATCAAATCCCCCAAGAAGTGTTTCAAACCAACAAAACATCTTCAATACGATTAATAATCCAAAACGAATATCCAAAAATGTGATTATAACGACAATTAATCGAAAACCCCCAATTTCAACTCGATAATCAAAGTGTTCTTGAATAATCCCTCAATAATCCAATGAATCCTTATACAAACTCATAATCATATACATATCCCTTCATATAACATGATTATAACGTCCAAAACATCATATCTCAACACAAAATCGAAATCCAAGGTCTTGAAGAAATTACCTCTTGAAGATCCAACCACTTCGATCCAATGAACACGAGTTAAAACGAGTATCCAAGCTTCCCAAATGAATGAAGATGATGAAAATTACACACTCAAGTGATTGATGATGGAAAAATCTCTCCCTCAACCCTCTCTCTCGGATAAAAGAAGAAAAGGAATGAAAATGAGGAAAAATGCCCCGGCCGAGTCCTTAAATACTGCCGGAAGTTACGGTCGTAACTCGGCCCTCTTACGGCCGTAACATTCCAAGTCAACGACCTTACGGCCATAACCGGCCAACTCGTACGGCCGTAACTCGGCTTCATCCGAAAGCCTACCGACAGACTTACGGCCGTAACTGCTCCTGAGTTACGGGCGTAACCCGCCTTCGTCAAAAACATCCGCCGACATCCTTATGGCCGTACCCGCACACCTTACGGCCGTAACTCGGATGATACGGCCGTATCCGGCCAAGCCTTACGGCCGTACCTGCCTCGACTTACGGCCGTATGCCGCAACCCTTATGGCCGTAAGTCACCCTTGGTCGACAACACCTGAAATTTACGAACACCACTTACGGCCGTATCCAACCCTCCTTACGGCCATAACTCGCCTTCGGCCAAAATGCCTGGGCACTCATTGACCACGACGTCAGAATCGCCAGCCTTACGGCCGTACCCGCTGAACTTACGGCCGTATCCCAGAACCTTACGGTCGTAACTCAATGTTGGCCAAGGTGAATTAATCCGATAACTCCGATTCCTCGCTACGACTGATGAATGATCCGACATACCATACGAATGTGAAAGTGAACAAGTCTAACACGAGCCAAAGATGATACTCCCAGTACAAGGCTATCAAACACAATGAAAATGATAATACTCCCGTCTCGATCTATACGGAGATGAAATGACGATCGGTAACTGATATACGATTACAATATGCCAACAGTGAACACAAATGAATGATTCATGAATGATGAGTGATTATTAATGAGTGAAAATTACTGAGTGACAATTACAGACTCATAATTACTGAATGAAAATGAATGAATTATAACCGGGTATTACACAACCCTCGCCGGAATCCGGTCAGAAAACAACTCTCCTGCTGGAACTCGGCCGCCGGAAAAACTGACCCGCCGGACCTCGTCCAACTCCAGCCCGTTTCCGTCCATGGCCGGTTTTCAACATCTCCGCCTGCAACTCCTCGCTGGAAGTATGTCAAACCTCCGACCCGCCGTCCGTTCCGGACAAAAACCACCTCCGGTCGCCGGAAACAATGGAGCCGCGTCCATGGCCGGAAACTATGAAGAACCGGCGCCTGAGCTCCGTCTCGCCAGAAAAAAAATATGCCGGAACAGCTCGATCAGATTTGCAAAGCCTTCCGATCCGGAAATTACGACCAGGCCGTCGCCGCTCCAGTCACGAGCCGCCTGCCGCCGCCGAGCTCCGGTCATCGCCGGAGATGTCATCAAACTCCGGTTGTCAATTCCAGTCCGTCGCCGGAAAGAGCCGGCTGCCATCCTTTAGCTTCACCTCGCCGGAAAAAAAAATGAAACGAGAGAGATGGAGAGAAGAGAGAGAGTACGAGAGAGAGAGATGACGGAGAGAGAGAGGTGGCAACAGGAAAAAAAATGAGAGAGGGAGGAGAGAGGAAAGGGCCGAAAGAGAGAGAAAGGTGAGGGGGAAAAGGTTGATATATATATATATATATATATATATATATATATATATATATATATATATATATATATCGTGAGACACATGAGGGAGAAAGAGAATCACATTCCAAAGTTGATAACATATATATATATATATATATATATAAATGATACCCCAAAGATACCCTCGCCCCGAAAGTTGACCACGAGGAAGGTTCCCACCACCTACCACGCATTACGTACGTAACCTCAGGGCGTAACGTACGTAATCGTAACAAATTAGCGTACGTAATGCTACACAGGTAGCGTACGCTATGGCTATAAACTTAGCCAAAATTCCAAACTCGCCAAGCAACAACCAAACGACGAAACCAAACCGACGACTAGAATAAATATTTCGATCCCGAAATATTCTAATACAATATACATTGTATCGGGCCAAACAACAACACTTGTACAATTCCAAATGAATACGTACAACTCAACAGTAACACGAAAAAAAATTACCCCCGGATATTACAGAAAGAAGGACATTCAAGCGGGCGAATCTAAGAAATTCGACAACACCTGTCGATTATGTTAGGAGTATGCCCTCGAATGCCACTCAGAGGTTGTTGAGTGAGGGCATTGTACTTGTAATTATGTAAACCATTTATATAAGGCAAATGAATGTTTCTTTATTTACTGGTAGTTACTGGCATTCCTAACTCGTAAATAAACATATAGAAACTAGTCCATGTATTTGAGAGCAAAACGTTCCACTCCTTATTGGATAAGGGGTCGGCCTTGGAAAGGTTATAGCTCAAATACTTAATCGTTCGCAAGTCGATGAAACTTGGTAGGCGTTAAGTTTATGTGAAGACTTGTATGACGTGTTCTTTGACATGGAGAGTGCTGTCGAACACTAATGGTTAGTGGGAGCACACGTTATAGGTATGCTAATTGGATTAGTATACTCAACCGACTCACCCTCGATTCGTCACATGGATTTCACTCCGGGGACGATCAATGACGGAATCGAAGGTTGTGATAGGTATTCGTGAACCTTCGACTTGAGGATTTAGTAGGGATGTGCTTGTGACGTCAAGATTTTCATTAGAGTAGTTCGACCACGTAAACCTAAGGCGGGGTCAACCTCGACGTGCATCTTTACGGGCAAGTAGCAGTCCTATCAATACCAAGATAGAATTCTTTCTCCCGTTAGTGAGCGGGTTATATGTCCTATGCGGTTATTGGCGGATGAGATCATAAGTCTTTGGCCAAAGCATTGGAGCTAGTTGTATTAGATACACGATACTCGATGATCTCGATTTGCATTAACGCATGCATAGCGTCAAGTACAGATATGGTTTGGTGACCGTGACCCTATAACTTGATCGGGACATTTGAAAGAAAGGTTTATACGTATACCGGTATTCACGCGAGAATGGTTCTTGAATGATCCCAATCATTCGTTCTCGGTCGAGTCTGATGTAGGCCACCAGTGGCTAGGTGGTGCTACTACTCTTTGGTTCCTCCCATTGCCTTGGAGACGGACCTACCGAGTCGCGCATTAGGATTGACAACGGAATGAATCGAGCTAATTATCTCATTATGAATATTAGATATTGGATATCTAATTTTGGAACATTGGATGTTTAAATCGATTTATTGGATAAATTGATTTACGGCTAATGAATTAAATAAATTCTTGGGTGATTAATTTAATTCATGAATATAATTATTTCTTGGAGAAATTAATTATGTTATTTTGTATTTGATATGTTTAATTAATTGGATTAATTAAACGACATAAATACATCGGAGCGGAATAGGAGTTTATCTGTTTGGACTCACGGAGTCGAAGCGAACCGAACTTCATTGTTTTCTAGCATGGGCCAACCCCCACTTATTACCATGTGTGTGTATTGACTTGTCCCCATCATGGTTTTGGAATCTCATGTGATTGAGGGGACAAGTATCATATACATTATATGGGGAATCAAATCATGATATATGTATTTGTTTTCATGTGGGTTGAATAAGAATATATACAAGACTTTGATCTCTCATCCTTACAATATTTCTTGGCATTTACGTATCATTGAGTTTGAGAGAGAGAGAAAATTGTTTTCTCTTTAGTCATCTTCTTCTTCAACCTTGTTCTTGTTTTTCTTAGAGAAAAATATCAAGACATAAAGAGAGAGTAAGATTAAAACACTTAGAGTGTAGTAATCTTTACATATATAGCTTCATCACCTAGCTCTAGCCGTATCCTCGGAGGATAGCAAGGTGTTGTCATTCCGTTCGTTTCCCGGCGCGTGGCAAGTAGAGACGCGGTGCTTTCGGCGTTGGATCGTTCAAGAGCTTGGGGAATAGCTCAAGAGAAGGTTACCATTTAATCAACGGACTTCGAGGGTTAGTTTTTACAACTCTTGCTTTTCGTTTATATATTCGTATATACGTAGCTCGATCGATCATCGTAGGGATTCGGATCGAATTAATTTTCGTTTTACCGCTTCCGCTGGGCCTTCGTTTTAGGCACCGAATCCCAACAGTTGTATCGGAGCGTAGGTCTTGCGATCGTATATACGATATTAGCGTTTGGAATGCTTGATTAGATGATGAATGATTTGGAATCATTTTAGTCATAATCGTGGTATATATATTTTTACGTTCGTTGTAGTTATATTTTTCGTAAGTTTATGTCTAAATATAAATCTTAATTTCTTGGAAATATGATTTATATTGAAGATATGAATGTTGAAAAATATTGATATTGGATATCCGGTCGAAAATCGAGCTCCGAATCGTCGTCGGACGATTTTTTCTGACAAAGGGCGGATTCTTTGCCCGGGGTGACTCGGCCGTGTCTGGTGACACGGGCGTGTCGGCGATCCCGAGCCTTTGCCGAGCGGACCCGACCGTGTCGGGAGACACGGGCGTGCCGGCCAAGGTGCCGATCGTGATCGGCCATGCAGCATGTCTGCGGCATCTTGCCGCGATGACTTCGGCCATGGCAGCAATTTCGCCCGGCTCGATTTTCGTGTATTCTTGAAAATTAATCTCCCGCATGTTAAATTGGATTTAATATGATTAAAATGATTTATGGTATTTCATTTTATAAGGGAAATTTGATTAATTGGAATATTTATGGTCGATCAATTATTTTGAACGTTATCATATTACCGATTGTGTGAATCGATTGGATCGGTTCAATTGTTGATTGGATCAATGTATCTCTACGCTTTCCATTTATATAGTATTTATTGGATGAATGCTTTTGAATGGGGATGTGGTTCGTGGACTTAGATTTGAATCGTTCGTTTTATTCGATTGGGTTGTAAAGGCCGTTTTGAGCCTATTTATTTTACTAGAAATGTTTGTATCTAGGATGCAATTTTCAATGTAAAATTTATATGTAATGACGAAGACCGGAGGAAGATCCATTTCGAGAAGACGAAGATTCAAGACGAAGACTTGTAATTAGATTACGAAGTTTTGTTTTCTAGGAACGGTCCATGAACCACATGTTGGTAGCAACTAGGTTGTGAATGGTTGTTTCATATTGTATGAATGCCACAAACGCGCTAATATGATTAATGTGCAAAGTGCAACGTAAATCGCGAAAATTCTCCCACAATAAATTATTAAGTTTATAAGGTTTCAAGGTTTTCCTTCCCTCCATCGAGTTTTGAAATTGAAATCCAAACCGGATGTGCTATGCTTCCGAGTTATCGGGGTAGTCGTTCGGGAGGACGGATAAATTACCGGAGCGCATTGGATGCCTTTCGGTTGGAGCAAATTTTATCCCTAGAAACCTGTTAGGTTGCCGGATAAGATTCAATTGTGAAACCGATTTGCGTCGATGGTATAAACTTAACTTGTTCACGAACCATAGAAACCGTATAGGTTGAGGAGTGAACAAGGGGAAAAAAGAAGATCAAATCATCCATTAGATGGGTTGGTGTTGGACACCACTTTATGAAAATTAATAGACTAGAAACCTGTTCGGTTGCCCTCTATTAAAATTTATAAAGAACTCGATCACCACTATGAAGTAGAGCGACGATACTTCCGGATTTCACATGGGAGTGTGTTATTCCGATAAAAATAGTGGGAGCTGGGTAACAAGAATAGAAAAGACCTTAATTCTATACACGTAACATAATTAAATGAGTCACTAACTAATCTGCTATACTTAATGCATAAATCTCAATATGACAATGAATCCACTCGCAATTCTTCTCGAAATGAACACATTTATGGGAACTAACTTTGTGTATTGGCTCCGCAATCTTATGATTGTCCTCAGTATAGAGGCACTGGATACGTCTTGGAGACGGACATTCCGGCGCCTCCTGTGCGGACCCGAGCCAATCAGAAGAGATTGAAAACCACGAAAAGTGGGTTAAGGATGACGTGAAAGTCCGTGCTTATATGATGGCTTCCATGTCTAATGAGCTTCGTAGAGCTCATGAGAAAATAACCACGCTGGCGATTTTATCTCATTTAACCGAGCTTTATGGTGAGCATAGTAGAATCGCTAGATATGAGATATCCAAGCAAGCTGCTCGGTGCAAGGATGAAGGAAGGTGAGAAGGTTGGGGAACACGTCCTCAAAATGATATCCATGATCGAGAGATTGGAGGCTCTTGATTTTAAAATGGATATTTCTCTCCAAACCGACCTTATCCTACAGTCTCTCCCCGATTCCTTCTCACGCTTGTTATGAACTTCAACCGCAATGAGATTGCATGTAATTTAGTGGGCTAATGAACAAACTTGTGATTGCTCGATCTCGGATGAAGACTCCGCGGATGAAGGAGTCTGCTCTTGTGATTTCTTCCGGACTTCTAAGTCTAAGAATAAGAAGAAAAAGACCAAGAAGCGGATGGACCACAAGCTAAGGACCTTAAGGGTAAGGGCAAGGCCCCGATGGTTCCAAAGAACAAGAAGAAGAAGGATGCTTGTCTCAAGTGCGGTGAGTGGGCCACCGGGCTAGAGACTGTCCGATTCTTCATGGCACTTCGTGCGTAACTTTTAGTTTTGGAAACAAATTGTTCTCTTTGTATTTTCTACTTCTGGATCTTGGATTCTCGTGCTAGTTCTCATATTTGTACCGTGAATCAGGATCTGGAACAAAGTAGGAAGCTTGGAGCTGGAGAAGTTATGATCACTGTCGGAAGCGGGCATAGTGTCGAGGCGACCGACATAGGATCACTTCTTTTGGGTTTAGAATCCGGCTTTGTTTTGACTTTAGAAGATGTACTTGTTTTGCCCAAGGGGCACATATCATTGTATCCATTCCTGTCATGGACCGAAAAGGCTTTTCATTTTTCATTGGTGATGGTTCCTGCAAAATTTATTTTAGAAATAAACTAGTGGTACCGCTACATTGTTGAATAGATTGTATCATCTAAATCTCAGCAACAAAGTAGTTGTGAATACTATAACTAGAAAACGCTGTAGGGATGAAACCAATCAAGTTTTGAAATGGCATCTTAGACTTGGTCATGTTGGTCGGACCAAGGTTTACAAGATGAAAAGATGGACTTATGGGTCCATTGGGATCGGATCCCTTTCCTACTTGTGAATCTTGCCTTAAAGGCAAAATGACTAAGTCCCCTTCACAGGACATTTCAAAGAGCCGATAAATCGGGATTAATCCATACCGATGTATGTGGTGCTTTGGAAGCGGCACGTGACGGATATCAATATTTCATTACGTTCTGAGATGATCATACTAGGTATGGTTATGTATACTTAATGAAACATAAATCCGAGGCCTTTGAGAAATTCCAGGAATTCAAGGCCCTAGTCGAGAAACAAACTGGTAATCATATCAAAGCACTTCGGTCGGACCGAGGTGGCGAGTATATGAGTACGGAGTTTGACGAGTTCCTTAAGGACATGGAATAGTTTCACAACTAACACCTCCAGGTACTCCTCAGTTAAATGGTGTGTCAGAAAGAAGGAACCGGACCCTGTTGAACATGGTCCGTTCCATGCTGGGCTATACTGACTTGCCGATTTACCTGTGGGGGTATGCACTTCTGACTGCCGCGTATATCTTGAACAGATGTCCTTCTAAATCTATTCCTAAAACTCCACATGAGATGTGGGAAGGAAGGAAACCAAGTCTTAATCATATTAGGATTTGGGGATGTCCCGCCTATGTCAAGAAGACTAAGGTGGAAAAGTTGGAAGCTAGGTCTGCGAAGGGACGTTTCATTGGATTCCGTGCAGGACGATGGGATATCTATTCTACATGCCCGAAGATCGAAGGATCATTGTTGCTTTACAAGCACACTTCCTGGAAGATGAGTTCATTCAGGAAGGCGGAGCAGGTAGAAGTATTTCTTTAGAAGAATACAATGAAACTCCTCGAGAGACACCTGTGCAAGAAACTGGAACCGAACTTTCTAAAACACAAGTACAACCACCTCGTAGGTCTAGTAGGGTGTCTCATTTACCTGAGAGGTATGGGCTTGTGCACTTGGAGGAGCTGGGTCTCCATGAGGTTCCAAGTGATAGCCAAGAGACCGACCCAACAACCTATGACCAAGCGATGGTGGATGTAGACTCCGCGAAATGGCGTGAAGCTATGGAAGCTGAGATAGACTGGATGCATGTCAATCAGGTCTGGACTCTAGTAGACCACCCCAAGGGCATAGTGCCTATTGGGAACAAATGGATCTATAAGAGAAAGACTGATGGTGATGGAAAGGTTGATGCCTATAAGGTCAGGCTTGTGGCAAAGGGTTATACCCAAAAGGAAGGGATCGATTACCATGATACCTTCTCGCCCGTAGCCATGATCAAGTCTATTCGCATGATGCTTTCTATAGCTGCCTACCACGATTATTAGATATGGTAAATGGACGTGAAGACGGCTTTCCTTAATGGATTCCTCGAGGAGGAAATATATATGGAGCAGCCTAAAGGCTTTGTGTCCGAAGTCGATATTCATAAAGTGTGCAAGCTTCAGCGTTCCATTTATGGACTGAAGCAAGCGTCGCGTAGTTGGAACCTTCGTTTTGACGAGGCGGTCAAAGAGTTTGACTTCGTGCAAAATGAAGAGGAACCTTGTGTATACAAGAAGGTTAGTGGGAGCAAGATCGCATTCTTAGTACTATATGTAGATGACATTCTACTAATAGGAAATGATGTGGGAATGCTCGATTACGTGAAAGCTTGGCTTTGAGTAATTTCTCCATGAAAGACTTGGGAGAAGCAACCTATATTCTTGGTATTCGACTCTACCGGATAGAGCGAAGAGAACAATAGGCCTTTCCCAAGCCCTCTATATAGATAAGATCTTAAAGCGATTTAAGATGGATGATTCTAAAAGAGGGTTCCTACCGATGCAACATGGAATAAAACTCACCTTGAAGATGTGTCCTCAAAGTGAGGAACAACGCAAGGAAATGAGTAATATACCATATGCTTCGGCCGTGGGTAGCCTTATGTATGCTATGTTGTGTACAAGACGACATTGCGCATCTTTGTAAGCGTGGTGAGTAGGTTTCGAGCAAACCCGGGTAGAGAACATTGACTGCAGAAAGAACGTTCTCAAGTACTTGAGAAGAACGAGAGATATGGTTCTTATGTATGGCGGTGGAGATTTGGATGTGGTGGGATTCACTGATTCGGACTTCCAAGGACTGAAGGACGACTCGATGTCCACTTCTGGCTACATATTTACTCTTAATGGAGAAGAAGTATCTTGGCGTAGTGCCAAGCAAAGCGCGACTGCTGATTCCACCTGTCAGGCTGAGTATCAAGCAGCCTCGGAGGCTTCAAGGAAGGGTTACGGATTAAGAAGTTTCTAGGAGAACTTCAAATGATACCATGTCTTTGAAATTGCTGTTCATTTGTCTTTGCGACAACGACGAGCCAGTACGTGCCAAGGAGCCGAGGTTTCACAACATCACCAAACATATTGAGAGGAAGTATCATCTCGTAAGAGAATTTGTTCGCAAGGGATACATTGTCGCATAGAGTAGACTCGGTGACAACGTCGCCGATCCACCGACTCAAGCCACTATCTCGGACTAGCTTGGAGCGTCATCCGGAGAACATGGGTATTAGATACCATAGTGTGTGGCATTGAGTGCAAGTGGGAGATTGTTAGGAGTATGCCCTCGAATGCCACTCGAGGTTGTTGAGTGAGGGCATTGTACTTGTAATTATGTAAACCATTTATATAAGGCAAATGAATGTTTCTTTATTTCTTTGGTAGTTCTTGGCATTCCTAACTCGTAAATAAACATATAGAAACTAGTCCATGTATTTGAGAGCAAAAGCGTTCCACTCCTTATTGGATAAGGGGGTCGGCCTTTGGAAAGGTTATAGCTCAAATACTTAATCGTTCGCAAGTCGATGAAACTTGGTAGGCGTTAAGTTTATGTGAAGACTTGTATGACGTGTTCTTTGACATGGAGAGTGCCTGTCGAACACTAATGGTTAGTGGGAGCACACGTTATAGGTATGCTAATTGGATTAGTATACTCGAACCGACTCACCCTCGATTCGTCACATGGATTTCACTCACCGGACAGTCAATGACGGAATCGAAAGGTTGTGATAGGTATTCGTGAACCTTCGACTTGAGGATTTAGTAGGGATGTGCTTGTGACGTCAAGATTTTCATTAGAGTAGTTCGACCCTGTAAACCGGAAGGCGACGGTCAACCTCGACGTGCATCTTGACGGCAAGTAGCGAGTCCTACGAATACCAAGATAGAATTCTTTCTCCCGTTAGTGAGCGGGTTATATGTCCTATGCGGTTATTGGCGGATGAGATCATAAGTCTTTGGCCAAAGCATTGGAGCTAGTTGTATTAGATACACGACACTCGATGATCTCGATTTGCATTAACGCATGCATAGCGTCAAGTACGTATATGGTTTGGTAGCCGTGACCTATAACTTGATCGGGACATTTGAAAGAAGGGTTTATACGTATCTGGTATTCACGACGAATGGTTCTTGAATGATCCCAATCATTCGTTCTCGGTCGAGAGTACAGTGTAGGCCACCAGTGGCTAGGTGGTGCTACTACTCTTTGGTTCCTCCCATTCTTTCGAGACGGACCTACCGAGTCGCGCATTAGGATTGACAACGGAATGAATCGAGCTAATTATCTCATTATGAATATTAGATATTGGATATCTAATTTTGGAACATTGGATGTTTAAATCGATTTATTGGATAAATTGATTTACGGCTAATGAATTAAATAAATTACTGGGTGATTAATTTAATTCATGAATATAATTATTTCTTGGAGAAATTAATTATGTTATTTTGTATTTGATATGTTTAATTAATTGGATTAATTAAACGACATAAATACATCGGAACGGAATAGGAGTTTATCTGTTTGGACTCACGGAGTCCGAAAGCAACCGAACTCGACCGTTTTCTAGCATGGGCCAACCCCCACTTATTACCATGTGTGTGTATTGACTTGTCCCCATCATGGTTTTGGAATCTCATGTGATTGAGGGGACAAGTATCATATACATTATATGGGGAATCAAATCATGATATATGTATTTGTTTTCATGTGGGTTGAATAAGAATATATACAAGACTTTGATCTCTCATCCTTACAATATTTCTTGGCATTTACGTATCATTGAGTTTGAGAGAGAGAGAGAAAATTGTTTTCTCTTTAGTCATCTTCTTCTTCAACCTTGTTCTTGTTTTTCTTAGAGAAAAATATCAAGACATAAAGAGAGAGTAAGATTAAAACACTTAGAGTGTAGTAATCTTTACATATATAGCTTCATCACCTAGCTCTAGCCGTATCCTCGGAGGATAGCAAGGTGTTGTCATTCCGTTCGTTTCTCCGGCGCGTGGCAAGTAGAGACGCGGTGCTTTCGGCGTTGGATCGTTCAAGAGCTTGGGGAATAGCTCAAGAGAAGGTTACGATTTAATCAACAGACTTCGAGGGTTAGTTTTTTACAACTCTTGCTTTTCGTTTATATATTCGTATATACGTAGCTCGATCGATCATCGTAGGGATTCGGATCGAATTAATTTTCGTTTTACCGCTTCCGCTGGGCCTTCGTTTTAGGCACCGAATCCCAACAGATTATGTGGTAAACCAGGCCACTTTGCTAAGAACTGTCGAGTAAAGCAAAAGGAGGTTTTAGTTGCAACATGGAGCGACGAAGATCCCGATGAAGATTTCATGAATCAAAATAATCTCGCGCTCATGGCCCGGAGTTCATTCGACGATAGCGACGTCGAAAGCCAAGTAAGTAATTCTTACGATGAACTTTTTGAAGCATTCGAGTTATTACATACCGATTATCAAAATGCTTTAAAATAAATTAAATCCCTTCAAACTAAATATAAATATTTGGAAAATGAAAATGCCAAAATTATATAAAATGGAAAATTTGTCGAGATCGATCATTCAAAATGCGTTGAAAATGAGAATATTTTAAAGAATGATCTTGTTAAAGTTCAAACCGAGCTCAAGAATTTGACGAAGAAATTTTCTCTCGGAAATGAGAAATTTGAAAATATGCTCTCGGTTCAAAAATATACTTTAAATAAAGAGGGGTTAGGATTCAAACCACGTTTTAAAAACGAATCCTTAAATTTTAATATACCCCGGTGTGAAAAATGTTTAAAAATCGGGCATCATATCTCAAAATGTAGAAGTCCAAGACGAACGATAAAAATTAAAAAGATTTAGGTTCCAAAAGGAACAAACGTTTCAAATATCGTTCACGTATCGAAACAAAAACCAACTATCGGTTGGGTCCCCAAAAATTAATTTATTTTAAATCGACATTTTAAAAAGGGGGAGATAATACTTTCAGGGGGAGTTTATATCCTTATTAATGCATATATTCTATTTTTGCAGATTTTATCAATTCATGAGTTGTTTTGTAATCATCAAAAAGGGGGAGATTGTTGGAATATTTATTCCACACATTATTTAATTTGTGTTTTGATGATTAAAGTTGCTAAACAACAAAACAACATCGAGGCGAAGCAAAATGACGAAGCAGACAAAGATGTAAAAAGCTGAGCAAAATGCATGTCTAGCGCATGCTAAGACATATATGTTAGCGCACGCTAACGGGGAGTAATCTGCATATCATCCAACATCGAAGTTACCTGAAGGGAAGTCATCTGACGTGATAGCGCACGCTACACTTGCTCATTAACGCACACTATCGAGCCATGTTACCGTTGGGAAGATATTCAAACACAGAATGACGTATGCAATGAAGTTAGTATTAGCGCACGCAAGGAACGATATTTAGAACACGCTAAATATCAGTTTGAATTCTAGTCAATCAATCCGTTGGAGAGAATCTGAAACAAGTCAAAAGTGGAACGGTCAGTTTGACAAATCAAGCAACGGATATATTGGATTAGCGCACGCTACATTTGTAATATTAACGCACGCTAATACACGATGGTTACGTACGTAAGGAAGAAGTCATAACGTACGCTAAGGGAAGAAACGAAGCTACTGGACTGAAACTGGGAACAGTCTAACGCACGCTACAGGCACGCTAATGATGCTAGCGCACGCTAATAGAGAAAGGCTAGCGCACGCTAGCAAGTCAAAACAGCCAGCAACGGCTAGTTTATGGAAAATGTCTATAAATACCATTCCTATGGTATTGTTTGAGTACAACAACTCCAATCATTCAAGACATTGATCTTATTTTCATATACTTACATTGTTGTTGTATTATTGAGCTTATATTGTTAGTTTGAGTGTTTATACATTCAACATTATACACGATAGGTAAAAGAAAAAATACGATTGGATTCGGTGTTATTAGGATCAAGGATCCTGCATTATTAGAATCGCAATCGCTATCTTCGTGAGGTTTATCTAGTACCCATATAAAGCTAGAGTGGTTGATTCCTTATCCAATAGAAAAGGAAAAACGGTTTTACTCGGACCGATAGAAGACGAGCTTGTAACGGTAATCCCTCGACCGATAGAAGAGAGGCGTAGAGGTTTTGATCTTAATCCTAAAGAAAAAGATACATCGAGAGAGGACGTAGGCTTCGTTAATAGCCGAACCTCTATAAATCCGTGCGTCATTTAATTTCCGCATTTTATTTTACGCTTCCGCAACACGGCGCAATATCCGATCCCGTATCCAATAATTTGTATTGGAGCGGTACTCCAATACGCGGCTTAACATCCGAGGAGAAGATCCAAAATGGCATTTCAAATGGCTCCAGTCGAAGGCCTTGCTCTCAACCGACCACCATTTTTTGATGGATCGAATTTCATGATTTGGAATAAGAAAATTTCTATTTTCATCCGAGCTTACGATATCGAATTATGGAAGGTGATTTGCCTTGGTCCCAAAAGTGCGACGAACTGAAACGGAACTCTCAAAACCTTTGAAGGGTATGACGATGCGGATTGGGAAAATGTCCATTATAATTGCAAAGCCACGCAATTATTATATTGCGCATTAAATCCGGAAGAACACAACCGGATATCATCGTGTGATAGTGCCAAAGAAATCTGGAAAATGCTTGAGGTAACACACGAAGGTACGTCTCAAGTCAAAGAGACGAAGATAAACATGCTCCTTCACGATTATGAATTATTCCAAATGAAGGACGACGAATCCATCTCGATTATGCTCGATCGATTTTCGGTCATCACCAATGGATTAGCATGTTTCGGAAAACCACTTTCGAATAGTGAGTAAGTAAAGAAAATTCTCCGATCACTACCTCGAGAATGGGATAGTACGGTTACAGCAATTATGGAATCTAAAGATTTAAACAATCTTGATTTTAGTGCTCTTGTTGGTTCTCTTATCAACTACGAGATCGATCTAAAATCTCGGAATGCCAAACCGAAACCGAAGGAAAGATCGATAGCCTTCAAGGCTAAAATATCGAAAAAGAAAGAAGAAATTCCGGTGGACGAAAGCGACGAAGAATCGGCATATTATGCCAAGAATATAAATAAGTTCCAACACTTATTAAACCGGAGAAAGAAGGACATTCAAGCGGGCGGATCTAAGAAATTCGACAACACCTGTCGATTATGTGGTAAACTAGGCCACTTTGCTAAGAACTGTCGAGTAAAGCAAAAGGAGGTTTTAGTTGCAACATGGAGCGACGAAGATCCCGATGAAGATTTCATGAATCAAAATAATCTCACCCTCATGGCACGGAGTTCATTCGACGATAGCGACGTCGAAAGCCAAGTAAGTAATTCTTACGACGAACTTTTTGAAGCATTTGAGTTATTACATACCGATTATCAAAATGCTTTAAAAGAAATTAAATCCCTTCAAACTAAATATAAATATTTGGAAAATGAAAATTCCAAAATTATAGAAAAGGGAAAAATTGTCGAGATCGATCATTCAAAATGCATTGAAAATGAGAATATTTTAAAGAATGATCTTGTTAAAGTTCAAACCGAGCTCAAGAATTTGACGAAAAAATTTTCTCTTGGAAATGAGAAATTTGAAAATATGCTCTCGGTTCAAAAATATACTTTAAATAAAGAGGGGTTATGATTCAAACCACGTTTTAAAAATGAATCCTTAAATTTTAATATACCCTGGTGTGAAAAATGTTTAAAAATCGGGCATCATATCTCAAACTGTAGAAGTCCAAGACGAACGATAAAAATTAAAAAGATTTGGGTTCCAAAAGGAACAAACTTTTCAAATATCGTTCACGTCTCGAAACAAAAATCAACTATCGGTTGGGTCCCCAAAAATTAATTTATTTTAAATCGATACTTTAAAAAGGGGGAGATAATACTTTCAGGGGGAGTTTATATCCTATTAATGCACAAATTGGTATTATGCATATTAGGAGATGAATTGAGATAAAAATGAGAAGGAGATGAATTCAGAGAAGGAGATGAATTGAGATAAAAATGAGAAAAATCGAAGAAGTCGAAAAGAAAAAGAAAGCATACAAAAAGGGGGAGATAAAACGAAGGAGTTGAAAAATAAAGGAAATGTCGAAAAGAAAAGAGAATTGGAGAAACTAACGAAACGATCAAAGCCGAAAACTTTGATTCGTATACATATACATATATTCTATTTTTGCAGATTTTATCAATTCATGAGTTGTTTCGTAATCATCAAAAAGGAGGAGATTGTTGGAATATTTATTCCACACATTATTTAATTTGTGTTTTGATGATTAAAGTTGCTAAACAACAAAACAACATCGAGGAGAAGCAAAACGATGAAGCAGACAAAGACGCAAAAATCTGAGGAAAATGCATGTCTAACGCACGCTAAGACATATATGTTAGTGCACGCTAACGGGGAGTAATCTGCATATCAGCCAAGTTTGAAGTTACCTGAAGGGAAGTCATCTGACGAGATAGCGCATGGTACACTTGCTCATTAACGCACGCTATCGAGCCATGTTACCATTGGGAAGATATTCAAACACAGAATGACGTATGCAATGAAGTCAGTATTAGCGCACGCAAGGAACGATATTTAGCGCACGCTAAATATCAGTTTGAATTCTAGTCAATTAATCCATTGGAGAGAATCTGAAACAAGTCAAAAGTGGAATGGTCAGTTTGACAAATCAAGCAACGAATATATTGGATTAGCGCACGCTACATTTGTAATATTAACGCACGCTAATACAAGATGGTTACGTACGTAAGGAAGAAGTCATAAAGTACGTTAAGGGAAGAAACGAAGCTACTGGACTGAAACTGGGAACAGTCTAACGCACGCTACAAGCACGCTAATGATACTAGCGCACGGTAATAGAGAAAGGCTAGTGCACGCTAGCAAGTCAAAACAGCCAGCAACGGCTAGTTTATGGAAAATGCCTATAAATACCATTCCTATGGTATTGTTCGAGTACAACAACTCCAAGCATTCAAGACATTGATCTTATTTTCATATACTTACATTGTTGTTGTAATATTGAGCTTATATTGTTAGTTTGAGTGTTTATACATTCAACATTATACACGAGAGGTAAAAGAAAAGATACGATTGGATTCGGTGTTATTAGGATCAAGGATCCGGCATTATTAGAATCGCAATCGCTATCTTCGTGAGGTTTATCTAGTACCCATAGAAAGGTAGAGTGGTTGATTCCTTATCCTATAGAAAAGGAAAAATGATTTTACTCGGACCGATAGAAGACGAGCTTGTAACGGTAATCCCTCGACTAATAGAAGAGAGGCGTAGAGGTTTTGATCTTAATCCTAAAGAAAAAGATACATCGAGAGAGGACGTAGGCTTCGTCAATTGCCAAACCTCTATAAATCCATGTGTCATTTAATTTCTGCATTTTATTTTACGCTTCCGCAACACGGCGCAATATCCGACCCCGTATCCAACATTGCATGCTTTGACTATATGTGTAAGGTGTAAGTTGTTCATTTGGTTACTTGTACTAGCATACTTGCTAACCCCTTTGGGGACCCATTTTGGTAAAATTCTTGTTATGAATTTTAGATTATGTTCAGCCGGATGATCGGGCACTAGGGCAGTACGAGGATGCTGGCCAGGGTTGATGATGTGTGCAATTGAGTCTCTTTATTTCCGTTGTCCTTTTGATGCGTTTGTTTTTCTTTAAACTTGTGAACTTATAGAAAGTACTCGCGAGTACTTAGGCACTTATACTTGGATTGTGGTTTGTATCATTATATGTTATTTATGATCGTCAGTGATGTTTGTTTTGCCGGTTATACCGGGCGTTCCATTTATTTTTCGTTCTGGTGATGTATGTTTTCTCGCGAACTAAGATAGTTAGACGAGTGGTATTTCTTAACCAGCCTGGTGGGTCCCATGCATAGCTTCACGGCACTGTAATATTCTCTGAATATCTTGGGGGTTCTACACAATGTTGAAATTCTTAATTTTAAGTTTAAATATTTGAATTAAGCTCAAGTCCATTTTTATTTTTTTCCCCTTCTCCCCCCAAAATTTAAAAATGAACTATGGGGACTTTGATTTTGATGCCTACGGATATCGGATACGTAGGCGTTTAATCCAAATATTTAAAATTACAAAATTCAAGTTTAAACTTTAAATACTTGAATTAAGCTCAAGTCTGATTTTTACCCTATATATTCTTTTTAAATTAAAATTTAAAAAATTCAAAATAAAAAAACCGTGAACCACCAGTTCCGGTTCGGTTCAAAATCGGCAGTTCACGGTTCCAAACCGTAACCGTGAACCGCCATAAGATAGTTCAGTCCTGGTTCCGATTTTCAGCCAACCGAAACCGGCGGTTCAGAAACTACTAAAAATTGGAGTCTATTTTCTGATGGTCCTTGATAGATATGGAGTAAATATCCACTACTAAAAAGTAGCTGTATTGTCTTCACAAAAATATTAAGCCAATAAGTTTGAGTGTGAAGCTTTTGATATTTAGCTTCACATATGTGAAACTAATAGTTGAAGCTAAAGAAGCTGACGCTAAAGTTTCTTTAGCTTCAAGGTTTGACCGAGTGAAGCCAAAAAATTCCTTTAGCTTCACATAGGTGAAGCTAAAGACAAATAATTAATTTACCATACTTATCTTTGGCGACACATAGAAAAACTAGCAATTTTAAATTGTTATTTTTTGGCGTCACATATATGTCGCCAATAAGTGCTCATCCTCGTGAACTAGGTGACACTAATGTTAATAAAATATTATATATATACTGCATCAGTTTTGCGATGTTAAAGTTTTAATTATAATTATAAGATCCGCTTATTTTATTCTTACTTTTCCAGCTATATTAGCGTCACATATGTGACGCTAATGTACTTTCGCTTTTGAAAAAAAAAAAACTAAAATTAGCCAAAAAGATTATTTTTTGGCTAATTTTAGGAATAAATATTAATTTAATCAGAAATATATTCTTAATATAATTTTTTATTTGAGTTAACAAATAATTGTCAAAAACTACACTTTTTAGTTCTTATTAAAAAAATAAACTACATTACAATAAAAAGATATTTATTTTAATTAAAAAATAAATATTATCAATTATATTTAGAATGAGATAAAAATTATTCAAACAATATTGAAAAAATATAATTAACTTGTATTTAAAAAAATAAAAATCCTGCAAAATAAAAAACAAAAATATTAATTAATAAGTTAGTATAAACAAAAAATAATATAAATAAAATTATTAACAAAATAAAAAATAATTTAGAAGTTACCTTGATGATAGAAGATGAAAGTTGAAGAGGGTGAAATGAAATGAGGTTGGAATGGATGGTTGTGTATAGTGATGTTGTATTTATAGTAAATTCTTCAAGCAAATAGCTTCACATATTCAATAAATTCAAATTTCCCCCTCATTTACGGGAAAATTTTCAAGCTTCCGCCAATTTTGAGAAGAAGAAGAGAGATCGATGGAGAGATAGAGCTGAGACAGCGGAAGCAGATCTTGAGGGCCGTTACCAGTGGCAGCTCCGAACACATATCTGGTTGTATCGTCGGTGGACTTCGGATCTGAGATACAGAGAAGACCGACATGGAAGTTGTCGGAGACAGTAAGGAAGTAGGTTTCTGGCGAGATCCTAGACACAGCATAAGCGCTGTGTGAGGCGCTGGGGATGCAGGTGAAGAGCTCCGGACGAGCAGAGGAGAAGAGGAGGAAGCGGCGCGGCCGGCGACTGGTGCAGTGGAAGAAGAGGAGAATGCAGCATAAAGAGAGGAAAAAAAGAAGTGTTTGTGAGCTCCGGCACCGGAGGCCCCGGTGCTGGCGTAATTCTCCGGCAAAGACGACTCTCAAAAGAAAGGAAGAGTTTGCTCCGATACCGTGAAAGATAACTTAATGCTTGATTGATAATGGAAATACAACACATATATAAATACCGATACATAATGGGCTTTAGGTAAATCTTAAACCCATTGGACTAAATCCGCCAATTCTCTAACAATAACATCGTAATATAAGGTTAAATTATTAAATGCACAAAACAATAGTTAACTACTCTCTCCGTCCCGCCCAAAAGTTTACATTTCTATCAAAAAGTAGTCCCTTTAGCAAGTTTACATATATCACTTTTTACAATCAAATCAAACAATCACTTTTTACTTTTTAATCTCCACCACTCATTCATTATCAATATTTTTTACTTTTTAATCTCCACCACACATTTAACCATCATTACTTATACCAATCATTACCTAAAATATACCAAATATACAGCCCCGGTTCTGGGCCTATGCGGTATGTTTGGCCGCATAGGGCCTCAACTCTTTTGGGGCCCCGACCCAGAATCAAAGCCCAAGTATAATTTGTTTCCCTTTGTTATTTGATCTGTTTTTTAAATAATCGTTATGTTGCCCAAAATTAGAAAATGTGATTTAGGTTGTGAAAAGCGTGAGAAAAAGAAAGAATTAATAAGTAGGTTCATTCGCAAAGAGGAGCTCTTGATTATGAAGAGTTGATCGATAATTTTGCTTTGAAGAACGCTAAAAGAGTCGCAATTTTTAAATGATTTTTTAAAAGTTGATTGTAATGTTCTATTTTGGAAAATACTATCGATATTCAATATATAATTTAATTTTCTTGCCATGTACTTTATCGATCTTTTTTTTAGCCGTTTCCAGAATTTGGCATAGAGCCTCAAATTCGTAGAGCCGGGGCTGCAAATATACACCTTCTGTCAACCTTTGGCTGGGACGACTATTATTATAACCACACATACCAATCATTACGGTCTACGACCCAAAACCATCATTCGTAATGTCATGTGAGTCCTCCGAAAACATAATTCACAGTTTCACACCCATCTCACGTACATTATCAAGCAAAATATCATCAAACACATGCATATTTTCTGCTGTCATGGGCAAACTGACCGTCGATTCACGCACACTATCTATTGATACATCTATATGCAACACTGATGCACACACAATATTGCGGTAACAAACAAACAGGCAACGGAATCACGCATGGTCACAACCAACCAAACCACCTCTTCGCTAAAAATAATTTTGATAACTAGAAATGCATGGTGCAACTATATAATATATGGCGAGACAAGGTCTTAGTCCGCATGGACTGATTTATATGATGTGCGACTATTATGATTGTGATCTTTTTTATTTATTTAAACAATAAGGAGTTTCAGAAGAGAGATTTAATTTGAAAATTTAAAATCAAGCAAAATAAAACTAGAAACTAATTAAAAGAAGGTCAATTTCATAAACAAAATCTAAGTGCAGACGAGTTAAATATTAAAGTACTAATTTAAAATTTGGATTTAGAATTCGTGTTTCTCTAATTTTGTTTATGCGAAGTCAATTGACTGACTTTTTATTTTAATAATATTAGAAGCCACAAAGTATCTAAACCCTTCACACGAACAAGTTATGGTATTAATTGAGAGTCAATACTAAATTATGTGGATCTTATAAGTTTCGCAAATAAATTTTAATAAGCTAACAAAGTTTTTTTATCTCCTCGTAGATTTTAATTTATTTGATAAATCAAATATCCATCTGTGTCTTAAAGCTGTAGATCCTACGGCAATACTACTACAAATATGGTTATCCAAGACATTTCATGGATGGCATTTGTCATAAAAATGCCATTGAATACTGCAAGAAAAACGCCATGGAACGTCAGTGCTCATATTTTGTAGCAAAATTCATGGCGTGTAGCAAACGCCATAGAAAGGTAGAATCATGCATGCCGTTTTTCAAATGCCATAAATTTGTTGAAAATCTTGCCATGATAAGTATGTTTTACGGTGTTTTTTAAATGCCATGGAATATTTCAGAATCTATGGCATTCATAAAAAAAATTCGTTTCTCGCTCTGCGCTATTTTTACTTTAAGAACTGGCGCTTGAAGCTAAAAAAGGATATCCTGGATCTAAAAAACCTAAAACAAAAACAAAAACTATCCTCTTGTGCTGTCACCCCTTCCATACACACCTTCCATCACCGAAACCCTCCTCCCTCTCCTCCTCCTCCTACGACACCCACTCTGCCCCAATCTACACCGACCCAGATTGTCCGCTCATTCTTCGACTTTGATTCCTAACTCAGTGTGTATGTTCTCTTCCTAGGTCCGCGTATTTCTTGTTGGCTCTTTGCTACCATCTGTCTTTGCCTAAAAAATAGAGATATGTTGTGTCAAAGTTATTGTTGTTTCAATGTGTTTCACATTGGGAAACGCGAATTCCTTCTCTTTATCTTTCGGCGAGTTCATCCAATGGAAGATTGATTTTTTATTTTGGGTTTTGTTATTTTTCGTACTTTTGGTGCCTTGCGAATTGAAGAGAGGGAATGATGATTAGTTCTCTTTGCTGTTCATCTGTGCTAATTCTATTTCTCTGACATTTTCGATAGCATTGCTGCGGCTGGACCAGGATTATTGTGGTGGTTGTGCAGCCTGTGTCAATAGCATGGGGCGATTCTTGGGGATTTGAAGCCAGAGAACTTTCTGCTTGCAAATTAATTTCGGATTGTCTATATTCTTCAAGCCAGGTACCGAGTAATTGCAAGTTTATGTGTTTTTATTCTGGATTTAATCGTTTCAATGTTATAATTTGGCTCAACAGGCCTAGAAATTGTTGGGATTCGGTGCCTAAAACGAAGGCCCAGCGGAAGCAGTAAAACAAAAATTAATTCGATCCGAATCCCTACGAGAATCGATCGAGCTACGTATATACGAATAATATACGAAACACAAGAGATATAGAAACTCACTCTTGTAGTCCGTTGATTAAATGGATTCCTTCTCTTGAGCTATTCACCAAGCTTTAGTTGTTCTCCACGAACCGAAGCACTCCAAGCACTTGAATGATCCAACGCCGAAAAACCGCATCTCTACTTGTCACGCGCCGGAGAAACGAATGGAATGACAACACCCGATTAACCTCTAAGGTTACAGCTAGAATCAAGTGATGAAGCTTTTTGATTATAGCACTCTAAGTGTATAATCTATCTCTCAATTTTATCTCTTGATATTTTTCTCTAAGAAAACTCTCAAGAACACATAAAGAAGAAGAAGACTATGAAGTGTAATACCCGGTTGTAATTCAGTAATTATCATTCAGTATTATCATTCAGTAATTTCACTCATTAATGATCATTTGTCACTCATATTCAATCATGGTATTCAACGTTCAGGGTAATTATATCGTGTATCAATCATCGTTCATCACTAATCTAATTGGAATTCCGTGCCGTGCTTATCATCATTGTCATTTTCATTGTGGGCTGTGCATGAGAAGTAGCGCACGCTACGTACTCTTTCTAGCGCGCGCTAATTGAGTACAGGTAGCGCACGCTACCACTCAGCATTAGCGCACGCTAATGTTACCCTGGCTGCAGTCCAGAAGGTACTGGACTGCAGGTGAATTATAAGTAGCGCACGCTACGAGTAGTAAGTAGCGCGCGCCAGTGGGTTGTAGTAGCGCACGCTAATAATTGCTGTAGCGCGCGCTAAGGACGGATCAGGTTGAGTCCAGTGGCTACTGGACTGCACTGGATTAATTCATAGCGCACGCTATGAGTTGTTTTAGCGTACGCAATCGATATTATAGCGCACGCTAAATATTGGTTGTAGCGTACGCTACCGAGGTCAGATCAGAGGACAGACGGTTTCTGGATTCCAGTACTGGGCATCAAATAATTCGTTAGCGCACGCTAACCATGGGTATTAACGCACGCTAATGGTATGGTTGTAGCGCACGCTACAAAAGGTACGTAGCGCACGCTACCGTGTTCGGACAGTGGGTACTGGACTACCCAAAACACCCGTTAGCGCACGCTAAGAGCTGGAGCTAGCGCGTGCTAAACTGGGATTGCTATAAATAGGACAGTTCAGCCCTTACTCCGTCATTTATCATTTCTCTTCGTTTCTTTGGCGGTTTCGGGCGATTCCGGGCGATTTGGAGAGTGTTCTTCGAGGAGTAATCATCAATCATCATCTTCAAGCTTATCTTTTGGATTAATCATCATTTCAGCATCCTCATCACATCAACTCTAAGGTATTAATCTCTTGGATCTAGAATTTCGGATTTTTGGGTTTTTCCTTCCGATTTCTTCGTGTAAGCTTGGATTATCATTGGAATATATTAGATATGGATTATATACCTTGGATAAATATATTCCTGCGGATTTAATGGCTATTTTCGGAATTATTTCAAGAACCCTTGGGGTTGACTTCGGTTAATTGGGGATTTTGCGATTGATGCTGTTGTAATCTTGAATTGTGGATTCCTATTGGATTATTTATATCATTGAAGTGTTTTTATAGTTAGAAATACTCATTTTGGTGTTGGTTTCGATATATTCGGGATTGGATATTTTGAAGTTGTGTGGTTGGTTACGTATTCGTTAGGATGCCCCTATGAGTTTGATTACCGTTGTATCGACCTTTGGGTTAGTCGTGTTTTGTTGCTTGATACGTGTATTGAACGGTTGTTGGTAATTATTGTTATTCAAGGTTGTTCGAGCGACCAGTATCTCGATTAGGACGTTGTTCGTGGAAGGACAGTGTCATCGGTATTGTGTAAGTTGATTCTTACTCGGTTAAAAAGGATATTCATTCCTTTTGTTGTTGATCATTCATAATCATAACTCATTCATCATTGAATTAATCATATTGAGAATTGTAATTGTCGAATAATCACTTCATTAGCGAGGAACGGCGGTTCCAATCATTTCATTGAAACTATCAATCATTTCATTATCACTTTCATATCGGTGAGTCATTCTTGACTTTGTCAGATTATTATTATTCATTGATATTCATTATGGTCATTCTCGTTCATATGACCTTCTGGGTTCATATTGCGTGGCCGGGTGCGGATGTGTGGAATTTTTAGTCGGGCACATGATGGCCATGTATTGGGAGTGATACATTGGACTGTGCACATGGTAACGATTACCTCCGTGAGACTAATTAGGTACAAGGACGGGTGTGTCCGGTCATCCGTCTTGTACACTTGCACAGAACACTACGGGCGTACTATGATACTCCTCTTCAGCGTAATTCATAACTAAGGATATTTCATAACTTCAGATATATCATGATTGTGTAATTTCAACCCTTGAGGATTGTTGTTACGTATGGCCCGGCCCGTTGGGGATTTTGTTTTCAGGTCACGGCAAGGCAAAGGCACGGGAAGAGCATGTTGACGGCGAGGAGTCCCAGTGATACTAGTAGGGGGCCCCAGTCATTCCGTTTATTTCAGTCATGCTTATTTCTCTACAGTTGTATTTCCGCTGCAAATTTCATTTGAAATGTTTATTTGTTCAGGATGGTGTATTTTATCTCCATATAAAATATACTAGTATTCGGTATTGTCCTGGTGTGTTGTACTTAAACTCCTTATCGGAGTACTCGGTAATATAATGTGGTTCGGTACTACAATTATATTATTTAATTCATCATTTTCATTTGCCTGGTGGGTCCCAGTCGGGGATTCATGGCACTGTAATATCCGCCTAGTTTGGGGTGTTACATGAAGAAGTTTTTCTCTCTCTCTTGAAAGGCTTCTCTCACGTTCAAGATCAATAATGTGGGGTGAGAGATATAAGTCTTCCCTACTTATTCTAATTCAACCCTCATGTGAACAACTCATGTCACATGAATACCAACCCCACAAAGTCATGTTCTTTCATATAAAATGAAAACAAGACAAAAGGAAGGTGGGTGGAACTAGAGGGGGCGGCCACCATGCAAAAACGGACGAGTTCGGTTCGTTTCGGACTCCCGAGAGTCCAAACAGATAAACTCCAATTCCATTCCGATGTATTTATATCATTTAATTAATCCAATTAATTAATCAAATCAAATACATAATGACATAATTAATTTCTCCAAGAAATAATTATATTCATGAATTAAATTAATCACCCGGTAATTTATTTAATTCATCAGGCCGTAAATGAATTTATCCAATAAATCAATTTAGACATCCAATGTCCCAAATTAGATATCTAATATCTAATATTCATAATGAGAGAATTAAGCTTAAATCATTCCGTCGTCAATCCTAATGCGCGACTCGGTAGGTCCGTCTCAGTCACAATAGGAGGAACCAAAGAGTAGTAGCACCACCTAGCCAGCCTGGTGGCCTACACCTTACCCCAACTGAGAACGAATGATTGGGATCATTCAAGAACCATTCTGTCGCGAATACCAGTATACGTATAAACCCTTCTTTCAAATGTCCCGATCAAGTTATAGGGTCATAGTCAGTCAAACCCTATCTGTACTTGACGCTATGCATGCGTTAATGCAAATCGAGATTATTGAGCTCTCGTGTATCCAATACAACTAGCTCCAATGCTTTGACCAAAGACTTATGATCTCATCTGCCAATAACCGCATAGGACATATAACCCGCTCACTAACGGGAGAAAGAATTCTATCTTGGTATTCGGTAGGACCTGCTACTTGCCCGTCAGGATGCACGTCGAGGTTGACCCCCACCTCCCGGTTTATAGGGTCGAACTACTCTAATGAAAATCTTGACGTCACAAGCACATCCCTACTAAAACCTCAAGTCGAAGGTTCACGAATACCTATCACAACCTTTCGATTCCGTCATTGACTGTCCCGGAGTGAAATCCGTGTGACGAACCAAGGGTGAGTCGGTTCGAGTATACTAATCCAATTAGCATACCTATAACATGTGCTCCCACTAATCATTAGTGTTTGATAGGCACTCTACATGTCAAAGAACACGTCATACAAGTCTTCACATAAACTTAACGCCTAGTCTAAGTTTCATCGACTTGCGAACGATTAAGTATTTGAGCTATAAACCTTTCCAGTGACGACCCCCTTATCCAATAAGGAGTGAAACGTTTTGCTCTCAAATACACGGACTAGTTTCTGTATGTATATTTACGAGTTAGGAATGCTAGTAACTACCAGTAAATAAAGAAACATTCATTTGCCTTATATCAATAGTTTACATAATTACAAGTACAATGCCCTCACTCAACATCCTTTGAGTGGCATTTGAGGGCATACTCCTAACAATCTCCCACTTGCACTCAATGCCAAACACTATGGTATCTAATACTTATGTTCTCCAGATGATGCTCCAAGCTAGTCTGAGAAAGTGGCTTGGTCAGTGGATCAGCGACGTTGTCGGCCGAGTCTACTCTGTGCAGCACAATGTATCCCTTGCGAACAAATTATCTTATGAGATGATACTTCCTCTCAATATGTTTGGTGCTGTTGTGAAACCTCGGCTCCTTGGCCTGCGCTACAGTTCCGTCGTTGTCGCAGTACAGCGGAATAGGCAGCTCAGCACATGGTATCACTTGAAGTTCTTCTAGAATCTTCTTAATCCAGAACCCTTCCTTGGAAGCCTCCGAGGCTGCTTGATACTCAGCCTGACAGGTGGAATTAGCAGTCGCGCTTTGCTTGGCGCTATGCCAAGATACTGCTCCTCCATTAAGAGTAAATATGTATCCAGAAGTAGACATCGAGTCGTCCTTCAGTCCTTGGAAGTCCGAATCAGTGAATCCCACTACATCCAATTCTCCACCGCCATACATCAGAACCATATCTCTAGTCCTTCTTAAGTACTTAAGAACGTTCTTTACGGCAGTCCAATGTTCCCTACCTGGGTTTGCCTGAAACCTACTCACCACGCTTACAGCATGCGCAATGTCAGGTCTCGTACACAACATAGCATACATAAGGCTACTCACGGCCGAAGCATATGGTATATTACTCATTTCCTTTCGTTGTTCCTCACTTTGAGGACATATCTTCAAGGAGAGTTTTATTCCATGTCGCATCGGTAGGAACCCTCTTTTAGAATCATCCATCTTAAATTGCTTTAAGATTTTATCTATATAGAGGGATTGAGAAAGACCTATTGTTCTCTTCGCTCTATCCCGGTAGAGTCCAATTCCAAGAATATAGGTTGCTTCTCCCAAGTCTTTCATGGAGAAATTACTCGAAAGCCAAGCTTTCACAGAAATGAGCATTCCCACATCATTTCTTATTAGTATAATGTCATCCACATATAGTACTAAGAATGCGATCTTGCTCCCACTAACCTTCTTGTATGCACAAGGTTCCTTTTCATTTTGCACGAAGTCAAACTCTTTGACTGCCTCGTCAAAACGAAGGTTCCAACTACGCGACGCTTGCTTCAGTCCATAAATGGAACGCTGAAGCTTGCACACTTTCTGAATATCGACTTCGGACACAAAGCCTTTAGGCTGCTCCATATATATTTCCTCCTCGAGGAATCCATTAAGGAAAGCCGTCTTCACGTCCATTTGCCATATCTCATAATCGTGGTAGGCAGCTATAGAAAGCATCATGCGAATAGACTTGATCATGGCTACGGGCGAGAAGGTATCATGGTAATCGATCCCTTCCTTTTGGGTATAACCCTTTGCCACAAGCCTGACCTTATAGGCATCAACCTTTCCATCACCATCAGTCTTTCTCTTATAGATCCATTTGTTCCCAATAGGCACTATGCCCTTGGGGTGGTCTACTAGAGTCCAGACCTGATTGACATGCATCCAGTCTATCTCAGCTTCCATAGCTTCACGCCATTTCGCGGAGTCTACATCCACCATCGCTTGATCATAGGTCGTTGGGTCGGTCTCTTGGCTATCACTTGGAACCTCATGGAGACCCAGCTCCTCCAAGTGCACAAGCCCATACCTCTTAGGTAAATGAGACACCCTACAAGACCTACGAGGTGGTTGTACTTGTGTTTCAGAAGGTTCGGTTCCAGTTTTTTGCACAGGTGTCTCCTTAGGAGTTTCATTTTATTCTTCTAAAGAAATACTTCTACCTGCTCCGCCTTCCTAAATGAACTCATCTTCCAGGAAGTGTGCTTGTAAAGCAACAACGATCTTTCGATCTTCGGGCATGTATAATAGATATCCCATCGTCCCAGACGGGAATCCAATGAAACGTCCCTTCGCGAACCTAGCTTCCAACTTCTCCACCTTAGTCTTCTTGACATAGGCGGGACATTCCCAAATCCTAATATGATTAAGACTTGGTTTCCTGCCATCCCACATCTCATGTGGAGTCTTAGGAACGGATTTGGAAGGACATCTGTTCAAGATATAAGCAGCAGTCAGGAGTGCATACCCACACAGATAAATCAGTAAGTCAGTATAGCCCAGCATGGAATAGACCATGTTCAACAGGGTCCAGTTCCCTCTTTATGACACACCATTTAACTCAGGAGTACCTGGAGGTGTTAGTTGTGAAACTATTCATTGTTCCTTAAAGAAATCATCAAAATCTATAGTCATATACTCGCCACCTCAGTCCGACCGAAGAGCTTTGATATGATTACCAGTTTGTTTCTCGACCAGGTCCTTGAATTCCTAGAATTTCTCAAAGGCCTCGGATTTATGTTTCATTAAGTATAAATAACCACACCTAGTATGATCATATGTAAATGTAATGAAATATTGATATCCGTCACGTGCTGCTTCCAAAGCACCACATACGTCGGTATGGATTAATCCCAGTTTATCAGCGGCTCTTTCAAAAGTCCCTGTGAAGGGGGACTTAGTCATTTTGCCTTTAAGGCAAGATTCACAAGTAGGAAAGGGATCCGATCCCAATGGACCCATAAGTCTATCTTTTTCCATCATGTAAACCTTGGTCTGACCAATATGACCAAGTCTAAGATGCTATTTCAAAACTTGATTGGTTTCATCCCTACCACGTTTTCTAGTCATAGTATTCACAACTATTTTGTTGTTGAGATTTAGATGATACAATCCATTTAACAATGTAGCAGTACCCACTAGTTTATTTCTGAAATAAATTTTGCAGGAACCATCACCAATGAAAAATGAAAAGCCTTTTCGGTCCAGGACCGGAATGGATACAATGTTTTTGTACCCCTTGGGCAAAACAAGTACATCTTCTAAAGTCAAAACAAAGCCGGATTCTAAACCCAAAAGAAGTGATCCCATGTCGGTCGCCTCGACACTATGCTCGCTTCCGACTGTGATCATAACTTCTCCAGCTCCAAGCTTCCTACTTTGTTCCAGATCCTGATTCATAGTACAAATATGAGAACTAGCACCAGAATCCAGTATCCAGGAAGTAGAAAATACAGTAGCAGAACAATTTGCTTCCAAAACTAAAAGTTCTGTACCTGAAGTGCCATGAAGAATCGGACAGTCTCTAGCCCAGTGGCCTAGCTCACCGAACTTGAGACAGGCATCCTTCTTCTTCTTGTTCTTCAAAACCGTCGGGGCCTTGCCCTTACCCTTGAGGTCCTTAACTTGTGGTCCAGTCTTCTTCTTGGTGTTTTTCTTCTTATTCTTAGACTTCCGAGGTCCATGAGAAATCACAAGGGCAGACTCCTTCATCCGCGGAGTCTTCATCTGAGACTGAGCGGTCACGAGTTTGTTCATTCGCCCCGCTATGTTACATGCAATCTCATTGCAGTTGAAGTTCATAACAAACTGTGAGAAGGAATTAGGGAGAGACTGTAGGATAAGGTCGGTTTGGAGAGAAGTATCCATTTTAAAATCAAGAGCCTCCAATCTCTCGATCATGGATATCATTTTGAGGATGTGTTCCTCAACCTTCTCACCTTCCTTCATCCTTGCACCAAATAGTTGCTTGGATATCTCATATCTAGCAGTTCTGCTGTGCTCACCATAAAGCTCAGTTAAGTGAGATAGAATCTGCCTAGCAGAAGTCATTTTCTCATGAGCTATCTGAAGCTCATTAGACATGGAAGCCATCATATAAGCATGGACTTTCATGTCATCCTTAACCCACTTTTCGTGGTTTTCAATCTCTTCCTGATTGGCTCGGGTCCGCACAGGAGGCGCCGGAATGTCCGTCTCCAAGACGTATCCCAGTGCCTCTACATTGAGGACAATCATCAGATTGCGGAGCCAATCCACAAAGTTAGGTCCTATTAAGGTGTTCTTTTCGAGTAGAATTGCGAGTGGATTCATTGTCATATTGAGATTTGTGTCTGCATTAAGTATGACAGATTAATTGGTGACTCGTTTAATTATGTTCTGAGTATAGAATTAAGGTCTTTTCTATTCTTATTACCTAACTCCCACTATTTTTATCGGAATAACACACTCCTATGTGAAATCCGGAAGTATCGTCACTCTACTTCATAGTTGTAACACCCCTAATCCGCTCAGGGATATTACACGCCGTAGACCCTCTCCTCGAGGATCTACCAGGCTGGTAACAACATTTAACATCTCGACAATGCCTTCAAGGCAAAAGGACTCAGTAGACCGATTTGGTCTTTCAATAAAATATACAACTCGATTACAAACACATACCCACGCAGGGGTCAAAATACAATAAACTCCCGTACAACGGGGAAAAGGTACTGCAGCGGAAAAGAAAATACAACTAGACCAATACGACATCAACGGATCCTTGTGTGATTAGTATCGTTCATCTTTCATCATCCTTCGTGCCGACCCTATGCCATGCTCCAAAACCTGAATGCAAAAATAGACATCCACCCCCCGAATACTCGGGGGTTAGCAAAACTCCACTGTTTTGCTAGTGCAAGTATAAAATACGAAAACAAGCCATACATATCATACTCCACAAAAACAGATTAATCGCGAATATACTTCCCGAGAAAATTTACTTGATCAAACCATTCAAAACGTGAAAGGTAGGAAATAACCCAATGTCCATATTACAAAACATTTTACGATCTCGGGAGTTTTAGAAAACATTTGGGATATAAGAATTCTAAAACCTTTCGAAAACATTTAGGGACACACCCAAAGGTCATTTTCCAAAATTCAAGTTCCGGTAACAATACGCAGGTCCACAACCCATTTCACAAAACACGGGTCCGTGACCCAAATCACAAATCACATGTTTCTAAGGATTATTCGTGTCCCGTGCTAACAAGCCACGAACCTCGGATGCTCCCGAAGAACAAACCCGAGTGAATAACCCAACAGAAAAACATATCAAATCACATGTCTCCACGACACGAATATCACAACCAAACCACAACCATAAGTTATCCCGGCATCGCGCTAACAAGCCACGAACCTCGGAGTCCCCGCAAGACATACCCGATGATAACCCCACAAGTTATCCCGGCATCGGGCTAGCAAGCCCCGGACCTCGGAGTCCCCGCAAGACATACCCGTATTGGATAACCTTACGGTTTCGCCCGACCCATACTAGCAAGTATGGATCCCGGAGATTCAACAATCCTACCCGGAGGCACATCACATACATCAAGCACACAACAATAATCACTTATCAATCCAAACAACATTAAGCATCACAAACTCCTTTCAAGGAGTAACAACTAATATCACACACATTACGTTCTTACCGAACGAGTACATAATAACAGTTCGTAATCCCCGACAAAGGATTACGGTCTATCAAACTCACTCGAATTGATCATATTATCTTTCAACATACAAAACCAACACACATATTCCGAGAATACATATTCACGAAGTATACGAATTATCGTTGAAAGACAACATTTATCGAGAACATACCAATCCCTTTTTACGTTCATTAAATATTGGATTTCGCATAAAATCAATTATCAATAATTATGCTGATGAAATATGAAATGTATGGGCAAGATACTTGCCTCAAAATCGGTACGCAAGTATTCCGACGAACACGGCTCAACCGGAAAGCTTCGAAACGCCCAAAGCTATCGAAACGGAAGACGACGACGTACGAAAGGGTTCAACTCGGTTTCTTCACAAGAAACTCGTCCCTAACCACAATATACTCTATAAATCATCGATCATACGAGGAAGGATAATCGTAGAACGCCCGAAAACCCCTCTAAGACATTCTAGGACACCTTCAAGGCGTCGGTCAAGAACTCGACTCAAACAACGAATCGATACGATCCAACCATGGAATAATAAAGGAAATGATATAATACATCTAAATAATCATCAATCCATCAAAATCCTAAGTTAAATCGGATTAAACGGACGAAATCGAACAAAATACCCAAAATCCCCAAAATTAGATTTCTAGAAAATCGGCACGATTCGCTCGATCAAAGGATGTTATAGGACGGATGATTGATGATATGAACCTCCAAACTTCATGTATATGTTGTTAAACAACATGGCTACAAGATTGGAACACTCCAAGCGGAAGAAGATAAGAAGAATGTGAAAAATGGCAAGAAAACGTCTGCGGGGCCTTTTATAGGGGGCCGATCTGCCGGACACGGCCGTGCCGATCGGCACGGTCGTGTTACACACCGGCCGACAGGACTCGACCGTGTCCCGCTTGACACGGTCGCGGCGCGTAGGGCCATCCGATAGCGACCCGTCCGACAAGTGACTCGGCACGACTCGGCCGTGTCTGGGACACGGTCGGCGTGTCGGCGATCGTTCGAGCTTATCCGGAAGAGTACGGCACGGGCCGTGTCGGACGACACGGCCGAAGTCTGGTCGGCAGAAACTTTGGCATCTTCCGGACGAGTACGGCACGGCCGTGTCGGACGACACGGCCGAAGTTCGGCCGGCGTGATCGCCAATAACGAGCGGGTGAGCTAAACGACCATAACTCTCTCGTACGGACTCCGATTGACTCACCGTTTGAACCATTGGAAAGCTAACTCGATGCTCTATAATATTGCAAAGATTTAGAATTTTTGGAGTTACCAAAAATTAATGGTGACTTTACAAAGTCGAACTCCCACGTGAAAAAGTCGATTAAGGACACGGAACTCAATAAAACGACACCGAAACGAACTCGGATGACAAAAAGTGCAGAATTAATCATTCTCGAAATGACGAAAGGTCATGAGCGAGTCGTCAAAATGGACTTCCGCCGAAAAAAGAAAATTACCGAAATTCGAAATTGCGGATATTACATTCTACCCTCCTTAAAAGAAGTTTCGTCCCGAAACTTAAAACAAGTAGGGAGAAGGAATATCCCGCCAGGAAAACTCAATGAGATACGCAAGAAACGCGTAACTAATGCCAAACGGCGAAACGTTACATACAACGCAACGGAATATATGGTGTGAAAACACGCTCCACGACGACCAACACAACGTCGCCGTTAGGGACATGATAAAATCAACAAGTGACAAACGTCATCAAATAGATAATACAATCAAGTCAATTATCCGAACAATCACAAAACACTAAGCACCGTGCATGGTTGAGAAAACGAAAAATAAACACAAAACGATCCACTTCGAATAAAAGAACTTTATCTCCGAGATTCGAAACAACCGGGTAAGGAAATAACATAACATATAACTGATAGACCACGCCCCTCAGGGACTCCTCGGAGTTGGTCCTGATTTGATGCTCAAATCCGTGCCTCGGAAGGCTCGGTGACCAACTCGCAAACCGAACTCGGTGTCCCTCAAGCCCGCACTTGTAACACGTTACTAGCGGAGAAGGGCAATGTGCACGGACATGCCCCCGCCACATTGCGATTAAAACACCTCCGGCTTTACCAGAGTCAAAACAAGACTTAGAACTCTCACCCCACGCAACGAGCGGCGAGCTTCACAAAGAAAGACTACGACGTTGCGAACTAGAAACACCAACTCCTGCACTATCCACAAGGTCATTGGACTTCCTCTCGCTTCTTCGACTCGGCACACGCTCCGACGATAACGAAGCTAATTCACGGGCCAATGCTCGATCTTGGTAGTCCCTCAACGAAGTGCAAGTGAGTCCCGACATATACACGCGAATCTCTCGGCTTCATTCGTCTGTCAAAATGAAAGATCCTCTCTTCCTCGCTCACCCGATCTCGCACATAATCGAGTTGTTTGCTATAGTCGATGATAGCTGTGACATCGAAACACCTTGTGGTTCTCGCCGAATAAAATTCGTGAATCCTCTGCTCTCTAATCGGTTTGACGAACTCGGCTTCCATGAATGCCTCGGAACTCGCCCACGTGACATCACGATCATGAGGCTTAACGACCTCCCACCAATTAGCGGCATCTTTGTCAAGAAGGTACTGCGCAATAGGTACCTTCCGTTCTTCAGACAATCGACCTCAAATATCTTTCCCACGGAAAAGCCAACCATCCCATCAACGCATCCGCAACACCGCGAATCGAGGGGATTCATACGAATTACCTCCCGGCCACCGGGTTTGCACCAGTGTTCTGAGTCACATCTGTAATGCGCTGAATCGCTGAGTCAATCGAGTCATCTCGTGTAGCTACTGTAAAATAGTAGCGACACCGATACGGCATCATCACCGTGACATGATCTCGACTACGCGTCGATTGCCACGACTACGACCTCGGCCCCTCGGCATACCGAATAAGTAATTACTCAAAGACAATAGAAAAATCATAACATATACCACATACAACAATTTCCATCGTAAAGCAACATGCATACTAAAATCATAGCAACGACGGTATCGTTCAGAATCTCAACGGCCCGAACGATAACCAAGACATAATCACAAAACATCATGGAACAATCACACATATACACGAACATACCAACCCAAGCTTCAATACCACACTCGCGTCTCAACACGCAAATCACCACGAGGCGATAAACAAGAATACCGTTCACACCTCTCACAGAGGGCTAGTACAACAAATGCGTGGCAACGCCTCGACGTTCATGCCACCAATTCGATCACAATTCGGGGTTAACACTGTAACGAAAGTTCGAAAACCATACACGCATTTCCGGTCCGCAAACAGGAATGATAGGTTTTAAAAACAAAAACCACTTTTTGAAAACAGTTTGGAAACAACAGTTGATCTTGAGTATCATTTTACAAAAAGTAGTACAAACACCATTATCGAGACTTTGAAAATCATCTTGCGTTTGAACAAAAATGAGGACACCTTTCCTTTAGTGAAAAACTTTCAAGACTATTCGACCCTTGGGTCTAAGCAACTGCATTTGAAAATATCTCAAAAATAATTTTGGTCCTCAACCGGAAAATTTTTGAAATGTATTGCGGCATTAGAAAACACCTTGAAAACACCGCAAGAAAATAATTCGTTTTAAAAGTACGTCTCGAATTTTAATTTTCTAAGATACTCAAGGTTTTCAAAATAATTCAATGGGCTAGAATGCCCAAAAATTTTCGTAATTACAAGGAACAATATAGTGCCGTGGGTCCCGCGCCGGAACCCACCAAAGCTAAAACCATTTACAAAAACGCCAAAAGGCCGATGACGGTAATATTTCAAAACTCACGAAGCCATTTAGAAAATAATAAATACCGTCATAAGAATTTCGCCAAAACGATCAAGGCCGTAATGCCAAAAACTCGGTTAAGGAATTGGTTTTCAAAATAAAACTCAGTCGGTAAAATACCGAAAGTCATTGCAAAAGAACTCACGCAGCGGATAAAAGAAATACGGTTCAACATACACAATCGAGCAACACTACTCCTCATATGAACGAAATATGAGAGTCAAATAATCACATATCACGAAATCAAAATCCATAAGAGGATTCCGTCAAATAACTCATAATAATAAAAAATAGCTCGTGTCACACGAGGCACAACACAAAGAAGGGAGACTTACATCCACAGGTCGCACGAAGATGATGATCGCCCACGATACTAATTACGACCAACAAACTCAGACGACGCGTCGCGACACGACTTAGTCAGACAAAATCCGACGAGACAAAAACTCAATAGACACCACTAACCCGACAGCCTAGGTTTCCATAACCTAAGCTCCGATACCATTCTGTAACACCCCTAATCCGCTCAGGGATATTACACGCCGTAGACCCTCTCCTCGAGGATCTACCAGGCTGGTAACAACATTTAACATCTCGACAATGCCTTCAAGGCAAAAGGACTCAGTAGACCGATTTGGTCTTTCAATAAAATATACAACTCGATTACAAACACATACCCACGCAGGGGTCAAAATACAATAAACTCCCGTAAAAAGGTACTGCAGCGGAAAAGAAAATACAACTAGACCAATACGACATCAACGGATCCTTGTGTGATTAGTATCGTTCATCTTTCATCATCCTTCGTGCCGACCCTATGCCATGCTCCAAAACCTGAATGCAAAAATAGACATCCACCCCCCGAATACTCGGGGGTTAGCAAAACTCCACTGTTTTGCTAGTGCAAGTATAAAATACGAAAACAAGCCATACATATCATACTCCACAAAAATGCAGTTACTCGCGAATATACTTCCCGAGAAAATTTACTTGATCAAACCATTCAAAACGTGAAAGGTAGGAAATAACCCAATGTCCATATTACAAAACATTTTACGATCTCGGGAGTTTTAGAAAACATTTGGGATATAAGAATTCTAAAACCTTTCGAAAACATTTAGGGACACACCCAAAGGTCATTTTCCAAAATTCAAGTTCCTAGAATAACACGCAGGTCCACAACCCATTTCACAAAACACGGGTCCGTGACCCAAATCACAAATCACATGTTTCTAAGGATTATTCGTGTCCCGTGCTAACAAGCCACGAACCTCAGATGCTCCCGAAGAACAAACCCGAGTGAATAACCCAACAGGAAAAACATATCAAATCACATGTCTCCACGACACGAATATCACAACCAAACCACAACCATAAGTTATCCCGGCATCGCGCTAACAAGCCACGAACCTCGGAGTCCCCGCAAGACATACCCGATGATAACCCCACAAGTTATCCCGGCATCGGGCTAGCAAGCCCCGGACCTCTGAGTCCCCGCAAGACATACCCGTATTGGATAACCTTACGGTTTCGCCCGACCCATACTAGCAAGTATGGATCCCGGAGATTCAACAATCCTACCCGGAGGCACATCACATACATCAAGCACACAACAATAATCACTTATCAATCCAAACAACATTAAGCATCACAAACTCCTTTCAAGGAGTAACAACTAATATCACACACATTACGTTCTTACCGAACGAGTACATAATAACGATCGTAATCCCCGACAAAGGATTACGGTCTATCAAACTCACTCGAATTGATCATATTATCTTTCAACATACAAAACCAACACACATATTCCGAGAATACATATTCACGAAGTATACGAATTATCGTTGAAAGACAACATTTATCGAGAACATACCAATCCCTTTACGTTCATTAAATATTGGATTTCGCATAAAATCAATTATCAATAATTATGCTGATGAAATATGAAATGTATGGGCAAGATACTTGCCTCAAAATCGTACGCAAGTATTCCGACGAACACGGCTCAACGAAAGCTTCAAACGCCCAAAGCTATCGAAGCGGAAGACGACGGCGAGCGAAAGGGTTCAACACGGTTTCTTCACAAGAAACTCGACCCTAACAACAATATAATCAATAAATCATCGATCATACGAGGAAGGATAATCGTAGAACGCCCGAAAACCCCTCTAAGACATTCTAGGACACCTTCAAGGCGTCGGTCAAGAACTCGACTCAAACAACGAATCGATACGATCCAACCATGGAATAATAAAGGAAATGATATAATACATCTAAATAATCATCAATCCATCAAAATCCTAAGTTAAATCGGATTAAACGGACGAAATCGAACAAAATACCCAAAATCCCCAAAATTAGATTTCTAGAAAATCGACCTGATTCGCTCGATCAAAGGATGTTATAGGACGGATGATTGATGATATGAACCTCCAAACTTCATGTATATGTTGTTAAACAACATGGCTACAAGATTGGAACACTCCAAGTGCGGAAGAAGATAAGAAGAAGGTGAAAATGGCAAGAAAAACGTCTGGGGGCCTTTTATAGGGATCGTCGCCGGACACGGCCCGTGCCGATCGGCACGGTCGTGTTGCACACCTGGCCGACAGGACTCGACCGTGTCCCGCTTGACACGGTCGCGGCGCGCGTAGGGCCATCCGATAGCGACTCCGTCCGACAGCTGACTCGGCACGACTCGACCGTGTCCCGGGACACGGCCGCGTGTCGGCATCGTTCCAGCTTATCCTAAGAGTACGGCACGGCCGTGTCGGACGACACGGCCGAGTCTGGTCGGCGAAACTTTGGCATCTTCCGGACGAGTACGGCACGGGCCGTGTCGGACGACACGGCCGAAGTTCGGCCGGCAGTGATCGCCAATAACGAGCGGGTGAGCTAAAACGACCATAACTCTCTCGCACGGACTCCGATTGACTCACCGCTTGAACCATTGGAAAGCTAACTCGATGCTCTATAATATTGCAAGATTTAGAATTTTTGGAGTTACCAAAATTAATGGTGACTTTACAAAGTCGAACTCCCACGTGAAAAGTCGATTAAGGACACGGAACTCAATAAAACGACACCGAAACGAACTCGGATGACAAAAAGTGCAGAATTAATCATTCTCGAAATGACGAAAGGTCATGAGCGAGTCGTCAAAATGGACTTCCGCCGAAAAAAGAAAATTACCGAAATTAAATTGCGGATATTACATTCTACCCTCCTAAAAGAAGTTTCGTCCGAAACTTAAAACAAGTAGGGAGAAGGAATATCCCGCCAGGAAAACTCAATGAGATACGCAAGAAACGCGTAACTAATGCCAAACGGCGAAACGTTACATACAACGCAACGGAATATATGGTGTGAAAACACGCTCCACGACGACCAACACAACGTCGCCGTTAGGGACATGATAAAATCAACAAGTGACAAACGTCATCAAATAGATAATACAATCAAGTCAATTATCCGAACAATCACAAAACACTAAGCACCGCATGGTTGAGAAAACGAAAAATAAACACAAACGATCCACTTCGAATAAAAGAACTTTATCTCCGAGATTCAAACAACCGGTAAGGAAATAACATAACATATAACCGATAGACCACGCCTCGGGGACTCCTCGGAGTTGGTCCCGATTTCAATGCTCAAATCCGTGCCTCGGAAGGCTCGGTGACCAACTCGCAAACCGAACTCGGTGTCCCTCAAGCCCGCACTTGTAACACGTTACTAGCGGAGAAGGGCAATGTGCACGGACATGCCCCGCCACATTGCAGTTAAAACACCTCCCGGCTTTACCAGAGTCAAAACAAGACTTAGAACTCTCGGTCCACGCAACGAGCGGCAGAGCTTCACACCAAAGACTACGACGTTGCGAACTAGAAACACCAACTCCCGCACTATCCACAAGGTCATGGACTTCCTCGCTTCTTCGACTCGGGCACACGCTCCGACGATAACGAAGCTAATTCACGCCAATGCTCGATCTTGGTAGTCCTCAACGAAGTGCAAGTGAGTCCCGACATATACACGCGAATCTCTCGCTTCATTCGTCCTGTCAAAATGAAAGATCCTCTCTTCCTCGTTCTCACCCGATCTCGCACATAACTGAGTTGTTTGCTATAGTCGATGATAGCCTGTGACACTGAAACACCTTGTGGTTCTGCCGAATAAAATTCGTGAATCCTCTGCTCTCTAATCGGTTTCGGATAGAACTCAGCTTCGATGAATGCCTGGAACTCTGCCCACGTGACATCACGATCATGAGGCTTAACAGCCTCCCACCAATTAGCGGCATCTTTGTCAAGAAGGTACTGCGCAATAGGTACCTTCCGTTCTTCAGACAATCGACACCTCAAATATCTTTCCCAGTGGAAAAGCCAACCATCCCGACCCAACGCATCCGCAACACCGCGAATCGAGGGGGATTCATACGAATTACCTCCCGAAGCCCGGTTTGCACCGGTGTTGAGTCACATCTGTAATGCGCTGAATCGCTCGAGTCAACCGAGTCATCTGTAGCTACCTGTGTAAAATAGTAGCGACACCGATCTGGCATCATCACCGTGACATGATCTCGACTACGCGTCTGATTGCCACGACTACGACCTCGGTCCCTCGGCATACTGAATAAGTAATTACTCAGTACAATAGAAAAATCATAACATATACCACATACAACAATTTCCATCGTAAAGCAACATGCATACTAAAATCATAGCAACGACGGTATCGTTCGGCAATCTCAACGGCCCGAACGATAACCAAAGACATAATCACAAAACATCATGGAACAATCACACATATACACGAACATACCAACCCAAGCTTCAAGCTCACACTCGCGTCTCAACACGCAAATCACCACGAGGCGATAAACGGTAAATACTTCACACCTCTCACGGAGGGCTAGTACAACAAATGCGTGGCAATGCCTCGACGTTCATGCCACCAATTCGATCACAATTCGGGGTTAACACCGTAACGAAAGTTCGAAAACCATACACGCATTTCCGGTCCATAAGCAGAATGATAGGTTTTAAAAACAAAAACCACTTTTTGAAAACAGTTTGGAAACAACGGTTGATCTTGAGTATCATTTTACAAAAAGTAGTACAAACACCATTATCGAGACTTTGAAAATCATCTTGCGTTTGAACAAAAATGAGGACACCTTTCCTTTAGTGAAAAACTTTCAAAAATATTCGACCCTTGGGTCTAAGCAATCGCATTTGAAAATATCTCAAAAATAATTTTGGTCCTCAATAGGAAAATTTTTGAAATGTATTGCGGCATTAGAAAACACCTTGAAAACACCGCAAGAAAATAATTCGTTTTAAAAGTACGTCTCGAATTTTAATTTTCTAAGATACTCAAGGTTTTCAAAATAATTCAATGGGCTAGAATGCCCAAAAATTTTCGTGTAATTACAAGGAACAATATAGTGCCGTGGGTCCCGCCACGAACCCACCGTGCTAAAAACCATTTACAAAACGCCAAAAGGCCGATGACGGTAATATTTCAAAAACTCACAGAAGCCATTTAGAAAATAATAAATACCGTCATAAGAATTTCGCCAAAACGATCAAGGCCGTAATGCCAAAAACTCGGTTAAGGAATTGGTTTTCAAAATAAAACTCAGTCGGTAAAATACCGAAAGTCATTGCAAAAGAACTCACGCAGCGGATAAAAGAATTACGGTTCAACATACACAATCGAGCAACACTACTCCTCATATGAACGAAATATGAGAGTCAAATAATCACATATCACGAAATCAAAATCCATAAGAGGATTCCGTCAAATAACTCATAATAATAAAAAATAGCTCGTGTCACACGAGGCACAACACAAAGAAGGGAGACTTACATCCACAGGTCGCACGAAGATGATGATCGCCCACGATACTAATTACGACCAACAAACTCAGACGACGCGTCGCGACACGACTTAGTCAGACAAAATCCGACGAGACAAAAACTCAATAGACACCACTAACCCGACAGCCTAGGTTTCCATAACCTAAGCTCCGATACCATTCTGTAACACCCCTAATCCGCTCAGGGATATTACACGCCGTAGACCCTCTCCTCGAGGATCTACCAGGCTGGTAACAACATTTAACATCTCGACAATGCCTTCAAGGCAAAAGGACTCAGTAGACCGATTTGGTCTTTCAATAAAATATACAACTCGATTACAAACACATACCCACGCAGGGGTCAAAATACAATAAACTCCCGTACAACGGGGAAAAGGTACTGCAGCGGAAAAGAAAATACAACTAGACCAATACGACATCAACGGATCCTTGTGTGATTAGTATCGTTCATCTTTCATCATCCTTCGTGCCGACCCTATGCCATGCTCCAAAACCTGAATGCAAAAATAGACATCCACCCCCCGAATACTCGGGGGTTAGCAAAACTCCACTGTTTTGCTAGTGCAAGTATAAAATACGAAAACAAGCCATACATATCATACTCCACAAAAACAGATTAATCGCGAATATACTTCCCGAGAAAATTTACTTGATCAAACCATTCAAAACGTGAAAGGTAGGAAATAACCCAATGTCCATATTACAAAACATTTTACGATCTCGGGAGTTTTAGAAAACATTTGGGATATAAGAATTCTAAAACCTTTCGAAAACATTTAGGGACACAGCCCAAAGGTCATTTTCCAAAATTCAAGTTCCGGTAACAATACGCAGGGTCCACAACCCATTTCACAAAACACGGGGTCCGTGACCCAAATCACAAATCACATGTTTCTAAGGATTATTCGTGTCCCGTGCTAACAAGCCACGAACCTCAGATGCTCCCGAAGAACAAACCCGAGTGAATAACCCAACAGGAAAAACATATCAAATCACATGTCTCCACGACACGAATATCACAACCAAACCACAACCATAAGTTATCCCGGCATCGCGCTAACAAGCCACGAACCTCGGAGTCCCCGCAAGACATACCCGATGATAACCCCACAAGTTATCCCGGCATCGGGCTAGCAAGCCCCGGACCTCGGAGTCCCCGCAAGACATACCCGTATTGGATAACCTTACGGTTTCGCCCGACCCATACTAGCAAGTATGGATCCCGGAGATTCAACAATCCTACCCGGAGGCACATCACATACATCAAGCACACAACAATAATCACTTATCAATCCAAACAACATTAAGCATCACAAACTCCTTTCAAGGAGTAACAACTAATATCACACACATTACGTTCTTCTTAGAACGAGTACATAATAAAGATCGTAATCCCGACAAAGGATTACGGTCTATCAAACTCACTCGAATTGATCATATTATCTTTCAACATACAAAACCAACACACATATTCCGAGAATACATATTCACGAAGTATACGAATTATCGTTGAAAGACAACATTTATCGAGAACATACCAATCCCTTTTTACGTTCATTAAATATTGGATTTCGCATAAAATCAATTATCAATAATTATGCTGATGAAATATGAAATGTATGGGCAAGATACTTGCCTCAAAATCGATGCGCAAGTATTCCGACGAACACGGCTCAACGGAAAGCTTCAAACGCCCAAAGCTATCGAAACGGAAGACTACGTCGAACTAAAGTGTTCAACACTGTTTGTTAACAAGATTATGTACCCTAACAACAATATTATGAATAAATCATCGATCTTACGAGGAAGGATAATCGTAGAACGCCCGAAAACCCCTCTAAGACATTCTAGGACACCTTCAAGGCGTCGGTCAAGAACTCGACTCAAACAACGAATCGATACGATCCAACCATGGAATAATAAAGGAAATGATATAATACATCTAAATAATCATCAATCCATCAAAATCCTAAGTTAAATCGGATTAAACGGACGAAATCGAACAAAATACCCAAAATCCCCAAAATTAGATTTCTAGAAAATCGACTGATTCGCTCGAGCAAAGGATGTAATAGGACGCATGATTGATGAAATGAACCTCCAAACTTCATGTATATGTTGTTAAACAACATGGCTACAAGATTGGAACACTCCAAGTGCGGAAGAATATAAGAAGAAGGTGAAATTTGCAAGAAAAACGACTGCTGGGCCTTTTATAGGGGTTGACTGCCTGCCGGACACGGCCCGTGCCGATCGGCACGGTCGTGTTGCACAGCTGGCCGACAGGGACTCGACCGTGTCCTGCTTGACACGGTCGCGGCGCGTAGGGCCATCCGATAGCGACCCGTCCGACAGTGACTCGGCACGACTCGACCGTGTCCTGGGACACGGTCGGGCGTGTCAGATCGTTCGAGCTTATCCGGAAGAGTACGGCACGGGCCGTGTCGGACGACACGGCCGAGTCTGGTCGGCAGAAACTTTGGCATCTTCCGGACGAGTACGGCACGGGCCGTGTCGGACGACACGGCCGAGTTCGGCCGGCAGTGATCGGCCAATAACGAGCGGGTGAGCTAAAACGACCATAACTCTCTCGTACGGACTCCGATTGACTCACCGTTTGAACCATTGGAAAGCTAACTCGATGCTCTATAATATTGCAAAGATTTAGAATTTTTGGAGTTACCAAAAATTAATGGTGACTTTACAAAGTCGAACTCCCACGTGAAAAAGTCGATTAAGGACACGGAACTCAATAAAACGACACCGAAACGAACTCGGATGACAAAAAGTGCAGAATTAATCATTCTCGAAATGACGAAAGGTCATGAGCGAGTCGTCAAAATGGACTTCCGCCGAAAAAAAAGAAAATTACCGAAATTCGAAATTGCGGATATTACAATAGTGGTGATCGAGTTCTTTATAAATCTTAATAGAGGGCAACCGAACAGGTTTCTAGTCTATTAATTTTCATAAAGTGGTGTCCAACACCAACCCATCTAATGGATGATTCGATCTTCTTTTTCCCCTTGTTCACTCCCCTCAACCTATACGATTTCTATGGTTCGTGAACAAGTTAAGTTTATACCATCGACACAAATCAGTTTCACAATTGAATCTTATCCGGCAACCTATCAGGTTTCTAGGGATAAAATTTGCTCTAATCGAAGGCATCCAATGCTCTCTCGGTAATTTATCCATCCTCCCCGAACGACTACCCCGATAACTCAGAAGCATAGCACATTCAGTTTGGATTTCAATTTCCCGAAAGCTCGATGGAGGGAAGGAAAACCTTGAAACCTTATAAACTTAATAATTTGTTGTGGGAGAATTTTCGCGATTACTGTTGCACTTTGCACATTAATCATTTAAGCGCATTTGTGGCATTAGTACAATATGAAACAACCATTCACAACCTAGTTGTTACCAACATGTGGTTCATGGACCATTCCTAGAAAGCAAAACTCCGTAATCTAATTACAAGTCTTCGTCTTGGATCTTCGTCTTCTCGAAACGGATCTTCCTTCGGTCTTCGTCATTACATATAAATTTTATATTGAAAATTGCATCCTAGATACAAATATTTTAAATAAAATAAATAGGCTCAAAATGGCCTTTACAAAACTAAGTCCATGAACCACATCACCATTCAAAATAATGCATCAAACACATTAATATAAATGGCATTCATAATTAATCTAAATATTGATCCAATCAATATAAATTAATCCATCCAAACGAATTAATCCAATTAATTCAAACAACCGTCAATTTTAGCTTGTTCCGTACAATAAAATATTTCATTAAATTAATTCCCCTAAGAATAAAATTACCATAATTATATCTTAGTCAAATTAAATCCAATTTAATTTGTGGGAAATTAAATTACCGAACGAAATATAAAAAATGGAGCCAAAAACACAAGGCCGGGACCAAGCCCGCGGCCGCATTTGCCCGGCCAATGACCAGCCTGCCCGGCCAGCCCGCTGACCCATTGACCAAATTTGACTTGTTAGGCGGCCAGTTGTCGGGTCCGGCCATTTTTTCGGCTCGTTTTTTCGTCCCGAATTCAAAAATAATATTTTTCTAATTTTTATATTACACAATTAAATCAGTTTTTCAAAAGAAAAATAGATTTATATTGTAACATAAAATCATGAAAATTTAATTTTTAGATTAACAATTGAAAATCAACGATTAATGCGATTATGATTCCAAATCATAAACCAACCAATCAAGCATTCCAAATGCTAAATATCGTATATACGATCGCAAGACCTACACTCCGATACCACTGTTGGGATTCGGTGTCTAAAACGAAGGCCCAGCGGAAGCGGTAAAACGAAAATTAATTCGATCTGAATCCCTTCGAGAATCGATCGAGCTACGTATATAGGAATAATATACGAAACACAAGAGATATATAAACTCACCCTTGTAGTCCGTTGATTAAATGGATTCCTTCTCTTGAGCTATTCCCCAAGCTTTAGTTGTTCTCCACGAACCGAAGCACTCCAAGCACTTGAATGATCCAACGCTGGAAAACCGCGTCTTTACTTGTCACGCGCTGGAGAAACGAACGGAATGACAACACCCGATTAACCTCTAAAGTTACGGCTAGAATCAAGTGATGAAGCTTTTTTATTATAGCACTCTAAATGTATAATCTATCTCTCAATTTTATCTCTTGATATTTTTCTCTAAGAAAACTCTCAAGAACACATAAAGAAGAAGAAGACTATGAAGAAGTTTTTCTCTCTCTTGAAAGGCTTCTCTCACGTTCAAGATCAATAATGTGGGGTGAGAGATATAAGTCTTCCCTACTTATTCTAATTCAACTCTCATGTGAACAACTCATGTCACATGAATACCAACCCCACAAAGTCATATTCTTTCATATAAAATGAAAACAAGACAAAAGGAAGGTGGGTGGAATAGAGGGGGCAGCCACCATGCAAAAACGGACGAGTTCGTTTCGTTTCGGACTCCCGAGAGTCCAAACAGATAAACTCCAATTCAGTTCCGATGTATTTATATCGTTTAATTAATCTAATTAATTAATCATATCAAATACATAATGACATAATTAATTTCTCCAAGAAATAATTATATTCATCAATTAAATTAATCACCCGGTAATTTATTTAATTCATCAGGCCGTAAATTAATTTTTCATGGCCGCATGCGATTAATTGTTGCATGGTATTTCATTTCGGGTCGATGATGTTGTCCGCGAGCTTTTCGTCGTGTTCGTTCCGTGTGTTTTCGGAAATCGAGTCGTCGGATCATGACGGCTGAGCACTGGCCGACAAAGTGCAGTAACTGTCGGAAGTCTTTGGCGCCAGCTAAGCGCGGCAGGAACCGGCGTAGTGCACGCTACTGCCAGAAGGCTGCGCACGCTAGCTCGGCAGGTGTAGCGCACGCTGCCGACCGGCTAACGTACGCTATCGGGCTGGGCAGAGGGGTTACTGGAGTACTGGACTCGGGGAGGATCGGCAGGTAGCGCATGCTACTGTCGGTCGTGGCGCGCACTAATCGGCATGTTTAGCACACGCTGCTGGCCGACTAGCGTACGTTACCTGGCCGAGTAGTTTGGTCCAGAGGGTTCTGGACAGGTTGGCTAGCGCGCGCTAGCGTCCGCGCAGCGCACGCTATCAGGGTCGGGCGGGCAGGTCCCGGTCAGCAGGTTTTGTCAGCAGTGCCGGGTTGTGCGGGCCCCGGCCGAAGGTGCTCGGCCGAGGCTGCCCGTTAGCGCACGTTACCAGGAAGGCATTAGCGCACGCTAATGCCTACTTCTATAAATATGACTGAGCAGTCATATTTCCACTCAGTTTTCATTTCTTTTCTTTTTTGTCCGCGGCTGGAGGTTCGGAGGAGGCGAAGCCATGTTGTTAAACAACAAATCCATGAAGTTCTGGAGTTCATACCATTGATTGATCATCCTATAACATCCTTTGATCCAGCGAATCAAGGTAAATTCCTTAGAACCCTAATTTTTGGGAATTTTTGGAATTTTCTTAGATTCGTCCGATTTATCCATTTTGGAGCTTGAGAATTCTGGGATTATGATGTATCTATCCTGTATGCATGTTTTTCCTATGATTTTACGGATTAGACTGTGCCGTTTTCGGACTTGTGAGGGTTTGGACGATTTTTCAACCTCTAGTTGTTTATCCGTGTATTTTCATGAATCGTAGACGGGTTTCGGAAGTTTCCTCGTGTAATTTGAGTATGGATAATTGATTATCATATTCCTTGCGAATCATTTAGGTGCCGGAAGAACGTTCTTGGACCTACCGAACCCATACCCTTTTTCCGTTCAATTTCTCGATGTCTCAAAGGCAACTATATATTTATGATTGTACGTTCTTGACTTTGAAAGTAAGATATGTTAATGACATGATTATTTATATCCACTCTGGGGCGGGCCGACTGTTAGGCATATTTTTATGTGCTTTTATATTATTATTTTATATCCATCTTGAGCCTAATTCAGCATAAATGAGCTTTTAATGCACTATTCTTATATGTTTTGCAGGAAATCGGAGTCCGGAAGCCGAAACGATGAGAAACGGGCGAAAACAGTAGTTTTTCGTCATGAGCCGCGGCACAAACCATGTGAGCCGCGGCACAGGAAGATGGCTCGAAGCGCCAGTAAATCAGATTGAGCCGCAAGATGCATAAGCCGAGCCGCGGCACAGGAAGGAAAAAGAGCGCTCAGGTTTTAATCTGTGCCCCGTGAGCCGTGGCACAGCTTAAGTGAGCCGCGGCACACGGGGCGGTTTTGGTGTACTCCGCGCGGGTTTGGGCCGTTTTGGAGCCTGTTCTCGACCTAATCACGCGGACGCGTTTTGGAGGCTGAGGACGACTATAAGTAAGCATCATATGGCTGAAGAAGAGGAGGATGGATGAGAAGGAATTCGGAGGTGGATTAGAGCTAGGGCGAAGAACACAAGGAGGAGATTTGTGGGGCGACGACAAGACCACGGATCCCTACGGTTTTTCTGCATCTTAGTTCCTAGATCTATTCGAGTAGGATTTTGATTGTAGCCGATTTCATGACGGTTTGATTATTTATTATTATTTCGATTTACTCGTTATTCTATTGAATTGGATTCTTCTTACTGTTCTTAATGCTTTTTAATTGTCTGGCCAACAGTTAATTTGTTTTGAATGTCTTTATGGATTCGGGAGATGAAATTTAGGCATAGTTCTTGTGAGACGAATCATAATTTTCGTGAGATAGGGATATACTCATGCGAATTGTGAAGCCTGTTATTGTGGGAATTCTTGAACTGTTTTAGCTATTAATTATCTAATTCGAATAGGGATATATCGAGTTAATAATTCGTAGTATTTTCTATCGACCTTGGGAAAGGCTTTAGAATAATTTAGGAATTCCTGGCTTACAATCAATTGAATAAAAGTGAATTGAATTGAATAAATATCATTCCTGATTGTTTGAGGTGAAAATCATAATCCTACGCCCTTATTAGTATTATTATTATTATTATTATTATTATTTAGTTTAGGTATAAACTCCATATAATTGTTCTTCAAATAAAATTGTGAGTTGACTATATTTTGGTACTTAGTGAAATCAGTCCTCGAGGGAACGATACTTTACTTATCACTTTATTACTTGTTGACATCGTGCACTTGCGGCATATTGTGAGGGATTTTCCCACAACACCGACTGGTCCCCTGAGGGTTTCGTAGCCTCTTGGTGCGATTCCACGGATGATATGAACGAACCACTCTGGGATGGACCGACAAGTCCTCTGAGGGTTCCGTAGCCTCTGGTGCGGTTCCACGGTATTCATATATGTATTGATGTGATGCTATGAGATTTAGTTATTCCGGAATACTAGTCTTGGATTGATGAATTGATGGTTACATTTACTTTATTGTCAAGGAGTATTGTGTTTCATATATGATATACTTGCACTAGCTATTCGACGGCTAACCCCTTTATGGGGGAAATACTTTTTATGTATTTCAGGTTCCCGGAAAGCGGATAGGCAGGTGTCGGGTCGGCATGAAGATGATGGGCTAGCGTGATACTGTGTTTTATCTCCGGTTATGTTTTGTGTTCCTCCATTCAGTGTTGTTGTACTGGAATGGTTATTGAATACTCGAGTATTGTTCGTTTTCAGTCTTCCTTGGTGTTCCGGCCTGTGTTGCCGAGGTTTTGATTTTGTACTGTGATGCATTTGGATACATTGGACACGGTTTGAATACCCCTTGTATCGTCTTTCATTTCATTGTATTTGGACCTTCTCGGTCAGGTTTTATAGTTCCGCGTATGATTAGCCTTGTGGGTCCCTCAGTGGGGTTCACGGCGCTTTAATATACCCTGAACAACTTGGGGGTGTTACACAACCAACAATACATCATGATCAATACACAACACGGTACAGATACAAACCAATAAGATTGTCACAACTAACACAATTACACCATATTGAACATTCAAGAATAACACCAACACCATCAAATATTTATGACAAGTAATACATGACCAATTCACACAAACCATGTTTTTTAAGGTAAATCAATCATTACAAACCTAACACAAGATTTCTAATCACAAGATACAAGTCGTATAAGCAAGATAATTGCCTCGGAATTGGCATGCAAATACTCTGATGAACACGGCTTGACCGATAAACCCCGAAAACCTAAAACCTCCGCAAGAAACAACGATAACACGATAACTATGAGGATAAAAACCAATAACAACAGAATTCACAACCAACAACCGAATAAAAACTCATTTAAACATTTAATCGAACATTAAATGTTCATGATTCTTCAAGAACCCTAGAATCATCAATCGGGTTGAACGAATTAGAATTATGGATATACAATTGATAGAACATGATTAATAACAACATTTAACACCAACCGATTTATCAAAACCGGGTTGAATTCGGAATCAAGAACCAAATCCTCAAAAAAAGTCAAGTCAAGGAAAATCAAGAAGATATCTCGATCCGATGGAGAAAATGGATAGATGATGTTATAATCACCTAGGACTCTCCAAAACACCTTGGATGGAGCAAAAATCAACCAGAAGTCCGAACCCTGGTCGGATCGCCTCAGACGTCGCGGGAGGAGAGAAGAAATGAAAGAAATAACGAGAAGGGTTGCTGCTCCAGTATATATATACTGGAGCAATTAGCGTGCGCTACGGGTCAATGTTCCAATACATTTAGTCCAGTAGTGAATTTAGCGCGCGCTAGTTAAACCATTAGCATGCGCTAATGAACCCTAAAATCCAGTCCAATAGCTTATAGACAGTTACTGACCACCAGTTAGCGTGCACTAACTATTGCATAATAGTGCGCGCTTGCCAAAAATCTTGTGCAACGAGGCGAGCTTTGTGCCTTATAATCTCTTTTTTTTTTCGTTTCGCTATTGAACAAAATCCATTTGTATCTCACAGCTTCAGGTGTGATAATACTAGGCCTAAATACCTTTTGTTTATTAAGAGAATCTAATTCATCATGTACCAGGACTTTACATTTGACCCAATCATGCCTCTTTTGACATTCAGATATAAATGTTGGCTCGGAATCCTCATTTATGTTATCACTTTCTGGGGATGCGAAATAACAAAATATATCATCGATATCCTCTATTTAATCTCGGTCCCACATTTACTCTATTGATGACACAAATTTCTTAACTTTTAGAATTTTCTTGAGCTTCTTTTTGTGTTTCTTATGGAACACGTACACTTGATTTGGGTTCCTATAATATTTTGGCATCTTTTCATTTCCAAAGATTTTTTTCCTTAGAACCAATAGGTCGCTCACGCTTCAGGCATGTTCTGGATTAATCTGACATACCTGTAGTAAATTTCCCCTTTGGAATTTCAATTCAAGCAGGATTGTTTGCAGCAATTTTATGGGACTTCGTTATTCTTTTTGTATCTGTAAATGCATTTGGCACTTGATTTTCTGTACCTTGCGCGTGTATAATCCTTTGAACTTCAAGTTCATGTTGATTCGTGGGGTGGGGGGTCAAGGTGCAATAATGATGATGTACACCACTCGATTTCTTTATTTACTTATTTCTCTCCTTCACATAAAGTTGAGAATTCATATTCATTGAAATGACAGACAGCAAAATAGGCTACAAAAATATCACTTGCTTTTTGTCCAAGATATTTGATAATCAAAGGTTATTCATATTCAACATAAAATCTCAATTCTCTCTGTGGCCCCATTTTTATGCGTTGTGATGGAGCAATTGGTACATACAGTAGTATCAAAAACTCAAAGGTGAGGAAGATCTGGTTCTTGACAAAATGCCAACTGCAATGGGGAGTACTTGTGGTATGTACTCGGTCTAATACGTGTGAATGTTGTAGCATGGAAAATATCATGCCCCCATATAGAAGTGGGGAGCTTTGTTCACATCATCAATGGTCTGGAAATAATTTGGAGTCTCTTGATTAATGATTTAGTCAAACTATTTTGTCTATGAACATGCGCTACTACATGTTCAATATCAATGCCCACTGCCATACAATAATCATTAAATGCTTGAGATGTAAACTCATCCGTATTATCAAGTCTAATTTTTTTGATTGTGTAGTCCGGGAATTGTGCTCTCAATTCAATTAACTGGGTTAGAAGTTTGGCAAATGCCACATTATGGTGGATAATATACATACGTGTGACCATCTGCGGAAGCATAGACTAGTACCATAAAGTACTAGAACGGTCCACACGATGGATGAATAGGTCTATATATATTACCATGAATTCTTTCCAAAAATAATGATGATTCGGTTGCAATCTTAGTTGGTGATGGTCTTATTATCAACTTACCTTGAGAACAAGCAGAACAACATAGTTCATGAGATTGAAAAATCTTCTAGTTTTTCAATGGAGGAACACTAGAGTTTTCAATTATTCTCCACATCATTATCGAACCAGGATGTCCCAACCGATCATGCCTATTTTTAGGTGTTCCAATAAACTTCGGGTTTACTGTGTTATATGATTCAAATATTAGTATATATGTGTAGTATAACCCAGATGATAGAGCGAGGAGTGGCTGAAGCAATAAAAATATATTCATTATTTCCTTCATTCATGATTTCAATATGATATCCATCCGTACGAGTATCTTTGAAACTAAGTAAATTATTTGAGACACATGAGAAAATAATGCATTACTTATTGTAAATTTTGTACCTCTAGATATTATAAAATTAGTTGTACCATATCCCTCGATTATTTTTGCATTACTTCATATGGTATCACGTTTGCTACGTCAATCTTCAAAGTGCAAAAATATATCTTATCTTTAAGTATAGGATGTGTATAGCACTGTCCGTAAGACATAGATCGCCATCTTGGAATTTGTGTTGAAACACATTTATGGTCTACCAAATATGAAAAAATAGATATGAATATAGAGGTTGAATAATATAAAGGTGCAACAATTATTTCGACGTACTAACACAAGTACAGTGACATAGAATTCATCGTACATAAGAATATAAAATATTAATTCCAACATATCAGTGCAAGTACAATGACATAGAGTTCATCGTACATAAATAGAAAAACACATAACACAACTAAACACAAGCAAACGATCATGAAGCTTATTTCTTCCGACATTTATTTTAAAATACAAAACTAATCAGCCGTCTCCATGGGAGCCATATCAGCCACACCAAATGAGATGTGTCATTGATGATGCCATATAGGTCATGGTGATCATCTGTGATGAAATTCGTTTCAATATTTTTCCCTTTATTTTTAATAGAGTTTAATAAGATGCTTCGGTGTACGACATGTACATGACAAATGTCCTTTCATACCACAACTATAACAAACATATTCCCTTTTTATTTTATTCAGACCATTGTTATCTTTTTCGTATTTTCCTTCCTTGTTTGCCTTATGATAATTAGGCTGAAAAACTGTCCCCCTTCCACATCCACGACCACGACCACTACCACATCCCCGGACATATCTACATCCATGATTATGGTTATAACCAGATGATGTTGCATTCATTTGAGAGATTAGAACAGATCTAGTGAGGGTGATATTCATGATTTTTCATTAACAGGTCATTATTTTCTTCAGCCAAAAGAAGACATGAAATAAGTTCAAAATTTTTGTGAAACCCGTTCACGATATTGATATTGTAAGATCATGTTTGAAACATTGAATGTGGTGAATATTTTTTCCATCATATCATAATCATTAATATTTTCTCCACATAATTTTAATTTTAAACGGATTCGAAACATGGTTGAATCATATTTGCTAACAGACTTAAGGTCGTGTAAATGGAATTTGATCCACTCATAACGATCTTTTGGGAGGATTACTATTTTCTGATGATCATAGATTTATTTTAATGCCTTCCAAAGATCTGCATTACTTTGATTGTGAGGTACTTAATTTTTAATCCCTCATGAAGGTGGTGACGAATAAATGAGATGTTTTTTCGTTTGAATCAATTATCGTATCACCAAGACCTCTGGCATCAAGGTGGATTTCAACATCTAACTCTAGTTATGTCAAGTGACTCAAAATCAAGCTTGACGATTTGACATGACAAATAACTATATGAAAAAAGATACATATCATTAATATTTTAATACGAAGATTTTATTTGGAATATAAAAGAGGTACTATTACATGTTAAGATTTATCAGAAGTCCAAGTATAGGATAAAAAAGACTTCTGATAAAAATCAAAGATTCCTCTTCCGTATTACGCTTTACATAAACAACCAATACAGTATAAGCTATAATCATTTATAGTGTAGAATGCCAAAAACAATTGATGAATCATGTTGAAGAATTTTTGTGTTTTGAGAATTTATAAGAAGATAGAAGGAGATGGATGAGTTTTTGAATGTGGAGGTATTTATGTAATAAAACCATTTTATAGCCCTTAGTTAGCCGTTGAAGGAGGGAAAAATAATGGAGTGAAACTTATAAATAATTTAGTATAAGTATATCCACACCACAGTATTCAATAAATCGTATTGTGGGTGTTCGGATATAAATACTAAACTAATATATAAATATACTCAATTTGTAGCTTGGGGGTTATCCGCGCATATATTCAATTAGTTGCTCAGAGTTAACGACTCAAGCATATAATATATATTTGATTAATTGCTTAGGGTTATTCACTTAAGTATATATAATATATTTGATTAGTTATTCGGGGTTATCCATTCAAACATATATAATCTATATTTTGCTCAGGATTATCCACTAAAGTATATATAATATACATTTGATTAATTACTCAGGGTCGTCCACTCAAGCATATAATATATATCAATTTTACCTAATTCGTACTCGCCCCTCGTCCCACGAACCAGATCGCAGGTACCCAAAAGTGGTGCATTCGTGAACTGGTACTCCATATCCGGTGGCCCGCAGCTTTATGGCAGTTGCAGGATGTCAGGACAGAGGCGAAACATGGGCAGAGGTGTTTGTGGCATCGGTTTTCCCCATGGCGCTGTCGAGCTGCGTAGATCCTGTAAGGGTCTGATTTTTTAATAAAAATTACTTGGACATTGAAGGAGATGTAAGTTGAAACTATTGAAGAGACAACACATGAAGAAGGAACGGGGAAAAATAAAAGGGAAAAGGGTTAGGTGTGGGAGAGAAGAGTGGGAAATACAAATATGCCCTTCGATCGGTCATATGATTTGTTTGGTACAATAGGTCGACAGGCTACGTGGTAAGTTATAAGAGTACTCTTTGTTATAACAATAATACTACACACACACACACACAAAATCACACACAAAAGCACACCAGGGGTATGTGAGCAAAAAAAAATAATGGGTCCCACCTTAAAAATTAGCCAAAAAATCCTCCACTCCCAGCTGTAGCTCGAACGAGGCACTTGAACTCAATTTTTTCCCCAGCTGTCTTCATCTTATTTCTTTCCACCTTGGACTTGTCAGATGAGTGTTTTAAAGTAACCCACACAGAACCCTTCTCTGTAGTCCGTTCAAACATGTTGGTAAGTTTGTTGAGGAAAGAATCAGGCTGTAATCGTACCATCTGAATTTCAGGTGAAGCAGAGAGGGGGGAACACTATTCTGAAATTTGAAATTTTCTCCTAATTCTCACATCTCACGTTTGTAGGCTCCTTCGAAAAAAATACACGGCGTCTCCCTCCATTTTCGGCGAATGAAGGATAGCGTCTCTCGGCTCCAGCGACAACTCCGACAATCTCACCGTCACAGTTTCACATATAACAATATCACCATAAACATCACATTTGCACGATAAACAAGATTACAATAGCACCATAAACATCACATTTGCACCATAAACAAGACCGCATGTCTCATAAATAATAATGTCAATCTAAATAATTTATCCAATATAAATAAGACCACATATCACCATAAACGGTACTTAAAACATACATAAATTAACCAATGTTATTAATTTATCCAATCTAAATAACAAAGCATATTCTGTTACATTTAAACTCCGTCTTCATCACCAAACTCTCTTCTATCGTTATTTGATACATTTAACCCTCCGTCTGAAGTTGATGGATGCATATTTGTGAAATCGTAACCCACACTCAAAAATGGATTCTGAAAATCCTGCACAAATTAAAAATTAAAACATAATATATCAAGTGGGAAAAAAAAAGTGGAAAGTATTAAAATGTACAACATGGAAAACAAGCAAAATTTATACCTGAAATTGTATATCACCCATCCCTCCAAGTACGAAGTTTGGATGTCTCGCAATACCAAAATTTGGTTGAAATGGTAAATTTCCAACGTGTGGTATTAGTGGTGAATATATATTTGGCATGAGTGACGAATTTAAGACAACACTTCCTTGTGTACCATACTTATCATAGCCGTGCTCATAATGGCCCTACAAAATAGAAAGTAAACATATATGATTGCAATACATTTACATATATGAGTTATATATATATATATATATATATATATATATATATATATATATTACAAAAATAGTAATTATAGTTCAACCTGTGTTGTTTTTGATGTACTTTTCTTTTTTGCCCTTGCTTTTTTCTTAATCGCCTTTTCTACATTTCCAACTTTTCTTTTCATTGGCGGTCTTCCCTTACTACGAGTAACTAATGGATCAAAAATATTCGAACATTCTTTAGATATCCTACCACCATGTGAGGTTGAGTCCTCTTGCGTATTAGTAGGAATGTTCATTTTGCTTCCACCAATGTCGACATTATCTTTGTACCTCTCTTTCATTTCAAGTACCTGTGCCATCACCTCATCATACCAAATTTCAGAATCTGCTACCATATCACAAACCTCAAAGAATGCTTTTGACAATTTATCAAACCGACGTGCTTCGGTCTATCTGACCAATTGTCATAACTGATCCGAATTTTAGTGTGTCCTCTTTTGACATTCTTGCCCCATCTTTGTAGGATATATTTGGAAGGTACTTCATCATAAATATGTCTCTCAGCAAATACCATAAGCTGATGCCTACACATGATTCCTCTAAACTCAAACAACCGGCAATTACAATTAACTTCATTTGTCTCAACATTAAACATTACCCTAAAATATGCAGCTCGATAAGCTTCTCCAAGGCGAACCCTCTCATATACCTCATACTCACAAAGGACAACATCCTCCGTAATTAATGACAAACTATAAGAAATCTTTCCAAACATCTCACTTTGAAACTCTTTAAATTTTGCCCGTGTGTAAACTCCTTGAAAAATCTTCTCAATTCCTAATTGAGTTGCACATGGGAAGCATGAGTTGTATGAATTGAACTCTTCTTGCTTTTCATTTTCTATCTTTTTAGCCAATGCATTCTCATATTGCTCCACAAATTGTTTCAAACTGGTTTTCGAGTTGATGTAACCATCAAAGAAAGCATGCATGCTTTCACTTCGCTGGGTTGTTGACATTCCTGCCCAGAAAGTGTCCTTCACAAAAGCAGGTACCCACCGGTTCCTCTCCTCATACAACCCAAGTAACCAATCATTGTTTTGTAATTCATACTTAGCAATAAACGTGCCCCAACAATCTTCAAATTCTTCAATTGTTAGTGAATCATAAACAACATTTTGCATGATATACTTGAGTGATTCATATTGATTGTACCCTTTCAGCTTTTCAGGTACCTTCTTCATGATATGCCATAAGCACCATCGATGTCGTGCATTAGGAAAAACATACTCTATTGCATTTTGCATGGCTCTATCTTGATCTGTAATTATTGCATTGGGTGGACATTCATGCATACATTTAAGCCATGACTTAAATAACCAAGTAAATGTGGCAGTGTCTTCACTTGATATCAATCCACACCCTAGTAACACCGACTGCCCATGATGGTTCACACCTACGAAAGGCGCAAATGGCATGTCGTATTTGTTGACTAAGTACGTAGTGTCAAATGTAACTACATCACCAAATTCTTTGAATGCTGCCCTACTTCGTGCATCTGCCCAAAAAACATTCTTTAGACGTCCCTCTTCATCCAAATCCATCAAGTAGAAGAAATTAGTATTGTCGGACTGCATTTTCGAAAAATAATTGTACATTGCATTAGCATCACCTTCTCCAAGTTGTAAACGCCTAACTTTATTGATATAATTTCTGACATCTTTTTCTACAAATGAAAGATTCTCATGCCCCCCGCTTCAACAACTAATGAATTAAAATTCTTATTCATTCTGATTTCAGCCTTGTCATTTAACATAAGTCTCCTTTTCACATGTGGTTCGAGGAATCTATTGCACTTGAAATATCGGAATTTTCCTGGACTCATTTCATGGTTATGGGCAAGTTCAACTGCTTTTACACACCACTTTTCATTACGACTAAAAAATGCCTTAAGCTTAGCCTGACATTTGATTTTCGAGTTTGGACGCACGTTCAACGGGTTGCTTGACGTAATATTTCTCAAGCCAGCACGAGTACACTCCACTAATACGTATGTCAAGATCCCTTCCACTTTTTTAGAGGATCTTTTGGCCACAGCAAAACCTTTTTTTTTGCATAATTTGTATAAAACGCCATTAATTGATTAAAAGAATCAAACTCCATCCCCACCTTTGGCTCATCTTCATTGTTTTCTACTTCTGTTACTTTATCATTCTCATTTGCAATCTCATTACTGTTATCATCCACACCCATATAACCACCTGATACTTCTTGGTCCATCTATTTAAAATAAGAAACATAGTAAATAACCAAGTATTAATAAGTAACTAAGTTATTTGTATTTATTTTACAAACTATTGAATCATAACCCTCACTTCATTTTAGAGAGAGAGAGAGAGATACCTTGAATCGCCGAAAATGGAGGGATGCTGGGTGAGATCGCCGGAGTTGCAGCTGGAACCGCGAGACGTGAGCCTTGAGTCGCCGGAAATGGACGGATACTAGGTGAGTTCTCCGGAGTTGTCGCTGGAGCCGAGAGATGCGAGCCTTGAGTCGCCGGAAATAGAGGGCCGTTGGGTGAGATCGCCGGAGTTGTCGCTGGAGCCGAGAGACGCTATCCTTCAGTCGCTGGAAATGGAGGGGGACGCCGTGTATTTTTTTTCGAAGGAGAGATGTGAGAATGTGAGAGAGAGGGGCTGGAAGTGGGAGGCTACAGTTGGGAGTGGAGGATTTTTTGTCTAATTTTTAAGGTGGGACCCATTTTTTTTTTTTAAGCTCACATACCCCTGGTGTGCTTTTGTGTGTGATTTTGTGTGTGTAGTATTATTGTTGTTATAATATCTTGTGTAATACTATACCACTTTATCTTTCTTTCTCAACTTTTTCTTTCATTTTTTACACGATTTTTTTTTATTTTGTGATTTTACTTTTTATACTCTGTTCCTTTCTTTGTTGTTTTATTATGTACTAATTGTAGAATGCTAAAAAATTCGTAGAAATAATACTAAAAATAACATATTAATAGAAACTAATATAAATAATTATTGGTATTTATCTCAAATAAATTACTATCTTTTTAGTGTTTGACTTTTCTAATAAATAAAAATCTTTATTTTTTCTCAACTTTATCTATTTCCTTGTTAATCTAGAAGACATAATCATATATTGATTAGGATTCTATTAACTTGTACACTATATATCTAATTCTAATTGATATTGATTCAAAACCTATTATCTTCTACGTTAAAAAATCATATCTTCATCTAAATTATGGCATTTAGCAAACGAGCAAGAAAGCAACAAATCTCATCTCAGCAAGTTAGTGTTGAATACTCGGATGGTAGTTCAAGTGAATCCGAAGAAATTGTTCAAGAAACACAAATAAACCACAGTCAATCATCAAAATTTGTGAGAAAAAATATTAGAGAGGTAGTGAAAATCGATTCAACAAAAAACCTTTGCTAGAACAAGTAATAATTACCGGTTTTTGTCATTGGAAAAATCCAGGAGGCTAAAAAACATGGTCATTAAGTACTACAAGAACAAGTTCAGTAGTTCATATAACCGCATGCATTATCATTTTTCTAGTGTCGCTGTCGGAAAAAACCAGAAATAAAACGTTGTTTTGCATTAATGAACGACAGAGCCACCTATGAATAGGTTAAAAACATTGAATGGTATAATTGCTTGATTGTTTCATTCCATAAACATGATACACATATATAGGTTACAGGAGATGATTCTAGAAAAGGTTACAAGTGGGCTAGGCCTAAATACAATGAAAGCCATTCGGGCCTAAATACAATTGACTAATACTCCCCAGCAGTTGGAGCGGGAGGAAGCCGGACGCTCAAACTGGACCGTGTAACACCCCCGATATATTCAGGAATATTACAGTGCCGTAAATCCTTTACACAAGGATTTACAAGGCTGAAGAATTGAACAGACATTAAAAGGTATTAACTAATGGAAATAACGGAATTTAGAATACAACAATCCTGACCCAATACTGAAAGTACAATAGTTCAACGGGAACTTAATAATACAACACCAAATTCAAATGATTTCACAAATGACTTCGTACTCGAGTACTTATTGAATTAACGAATAAACAACAGATAAATAACCCGGCCGGAACATCACTCTGCACCCTCATCGTCATGCAGCTCCAGTGGTTGTTTTCCCGCTCTCCTGGATCCTGAACATAAACAAAATGTTCACCCCCGAAGGGGTTAGCACAACGATGCTAGTACAAGTACCACAACATATTATTTCAACGTCACACGCAGAATAATAATAATAACGTAAATGATAAACTGTCCAACGAGTCTTCTCCTACGAGAAACTCAAACATAACATACACAACTGATAATCACAACATGATATCATAACATACACATGGTAATTCCGTTGATCCAGCGTTCACTGCCTAGAACCCACGATGATCCCGTCAGATCAACCCGTGGTGGAAAAACCCGTCCGATGATCCAGCACACGCTAGCATAGATCCCCCGATGATCCCGTCGGACCAACACGAGGTGGACATACAACAACGACATGCACGACAATATGTATAACAACAATACATAAAACAATTAAAGTACTTGCCTCGATTTGAAGACAATAACAACACTTCCACATAAATGAACACTCGAAGGTCGTCCTCCTCAATCAATCACGTAACGAGACCAAACCTTAACAAAAGAAATGATATAGGATTTATCTCACGTCGTACGAATGTTTAACAATTCGATTTACGGTCAAAAGTTCATAAAACGCAATCTGCCTGAACTGCTTAGCGCACGCTAAGTACTCTGTGTAGCGTGCGTTAAGTCTGCTCGATAGCGCACGCAAACAACAAAGCCTAGCGCACGCTAACTATGTATGGTCAGTACTTCACTGATCAGTCGACTGACTCGTCTGTTGGCCTAGCGTACGTTACGTACCAAACGTAGCGTACGCTAACTCGTGCTCGATAGCGTACGTTAATAATCAAAGCATAGCGTGCACTATCTGTGCATGGCAGTTTACTGCTGAGCAGTAAACTGTTCTCGCCATGATCGAAATAATGAAATCTTCCGTGATACTTCATGTTACCTCCATGAATATCATGTATATACGATTCTGAATGATCTTACGGATAACAACAACTTCGGATTCAAGGATATGCATACCATATAAACCATATTCCATTTCGACTACAATTCTTCATATGACAATTCGAAAAGCTTAACGGTTGATATCAACACTTCTATATCAATCAATATTATCATGCTGAAGTGGTTTAAACGTTCCATCTATACTAGATAAATCTTTCCATGATCAATCCTTTAGATTTATCCAACAATAATGATTGTTAAAGTCAAGTCCATGATTATTATGAAGTCATCTACTAGATTCGAATTACCAATGATAGAAGCTTCTCTTTACATATTCAGTGTAATAAGATTCGAATCATGATGATTATAATCAAGGTACTTAAGGCTTATTCATCTCAATATTCTAAACATGATATACTTGGATAATTCATCTATGAAAATCCATATCTTGTTAACATGATCATCCAAATCGTTAGAATCCAACTCTAAGTCTTGAGATAGATTGAACATACCTTAATATGATGAAAATCACTGAACCGTAAGGTAGAATCCGACTCCGGTTGGTTGTATGCCACTCCAAGGTGCTATTCCACTTCAATGATTATTCCCAAATGATAACCAATATATAAACACCCACAAAATGTGTTCTAAGTGTGTAGGAGGATATCACAGCTCTCTGGCCTCTCAAGAATGCAGAAGGAACGAGTAAAATGCAAACCAAAACGAGTTGTTGTCCTATTTATAATATTCTGCATTTTAACAAGTTAGCGCACGCTACTAAGCATTCCTTAGCGTGCGCTAATAATGGTTGACTTCAGAATTATCCGGGCTCGTCCGCGAGAATCTTATCCGGACCCATGTCATTGGCGCATGTCTTATTGTCCCGCTCAATAATTGAGTCCTTAGCGCACGCAACTCCTACCTGCATAGCGTGCGCTAATAATAGACCGATAACGCGCGTTAAGATACATTCTTAGCGTGCGCTATCACGAGGTTGGTTGAGCAAATTTTGCATGTTTCTATACTTATGTACAATGATATCAATGCACGAAATATCATACTCCAATAATCAAAACCACCAATCCGAATAATACATGGTTTGAATACAGATGAAATACACCGTAATAAATCCGGATATTACAGACCGGAACTCTTCAAATAATGCTGAAGGAAGACCCTTGGTGAAGATATCGGCGTACTGATAGCGGGAGGGCACATGGAGAACTCGAACCTGACCAGCAGTAACCATTTCACGGACAAAATGTATGTCGATCTCAATATGTTTGGTCCGTTGATGTTGAACTCGATTGGCGGACATATATATGGCACTAACATTGTCACAGTAGACAAGGGTTGCAGTGGACAGTGGAGAGTGTAGCTCTCGTAGGAGGTTGCGAAGCCATGCAGTCTCAGCAACGACATTGGCAACACCCCAGTATTCAGCCTTAGCACTGGAACGGGAGATAGTCTGCTGGCACTTAGAAGACCAAGACAGCATATTGTCTCCCAAAAAGACACAGTAACCTGAAGTAGACCGTCTTGTCGAAGGACAGCCTGCCCAATCCGCATCTGTATATCCAACAAGAGAGGTGGCAGTAGAAGAGTACAAGTGAAATCCAAAATCCAGAGTTCCGCGAACGTAGCGAATGATATGCTTAAGGGAAGCAAGATGAGGTTCACGAGGGTCATACATGTAGAGACAAATCTATTGCACTGCATAAGATATATCTGGTCTAGTGAATGTGAGATACTGAAGACCACCTACAAGACTGCGATATAAAGTGGGGTCCTGAACTGGAACACCTTCGGGACCCAGTTTGGAATCCGTATCAACTGGTGTTCTTGAAGGGTTATAGTTAGTCATGTGAGCATGCTCAAGAAGCTCAATAGCGTACTTCTTCTGGGAAAGAAACAACCCTGTAGAGTGGCGGGTAGCAGAAATACCAAGAAAATAATTAAGTGCCCCGAGGTCAGTCATATCAAACTCACTGTGTAGAGAAGCAATGACTTGCTGTAGCAAAGCTGTAGAAGAAGCTATAAGAATAATGTCATCCACATAGATAAGTAAATAAGCAACCTGAGATCCCTGACGAAGGATAAATAGATAAGAGTCACAACGGCTGTGGTAAAATCCAACATGAGTGGCATAACCTGCAAATTGCTGAAACCAAGCACGGGGTGCTTGTTTCAGACCATATAAAGACTTCTGCATAAGGCAGACATGATAGGGGTATCGGGGGTCCACAAATCCTGGTGGTTGGTGCATATATACAGTCTCAGATAAATCCCCATTAAGAAAGGCATTCTTAACGTCAAGTTGATGAATGGGCCACTTGCGAGATACCGTAAGACTGAGGACTGTGCGGATGGTGGCTGGCTTGACCACTGGACTGAAAGTCTCGTCACAGTCAATACCAAGTTGCTAACTACTACCACTAGCAACCAAACGCGCCTTATAGCAACTTAGAGATCCATCAGCATGAAATTTATGCTTAAACAGCCACATAGATCGAACCAAATTAATATCAGTGAGCCGTGGTACAAGAATCCAAGTACCATTTTTAACCAACGCATTATACTCATCATGCATAGCATTATTCCAATGAGGGTTTTGGAGAGCGGGGAATGGAGATTTAGGTAGTGGTGAGATAGAAGTAGTGTAACACCCCAAACTAGGCGGATATTACAGTGCCGTAGATCCCCAACTGGGACCCACCAGGCAAATGAAAATGAATGAATTACACAAGATAAATGTAGTACCGAACTACATTACAACCATAATTACTCCGATGAGGAGTTTAGTTACAACACACCAGGACAATACCGAATACTAGTGTATTTTATATGAAGATAAAATACACAACACTGAATGAAACGGAGTATTCAAATGAAAGTCTGCAGCGGAAAATAAAGGACAATAACATGAATAACTGAAAGATCGGGGGCCCCTACTAGTATCACTAGGACTCCTCGACATCAACATGCTATTCCCGTGCGTTTGCCTTGCCATGACCTGAAAAACAAAATCCCGGTAGAAGTCGGTTAAAGCAGAACAACAATCCTCAAGGGTTGAAAATACACAAACATGATTTAACTGAAGTTATGAAATATCCTTAGTTATGAATTACGCTGAAGAAGAGTATCATAGTACGCCCGTAGTGTTCTGTGCAAGTGTACAAGACGAATGACCGGACACACCCGTCCTTGTACCTAATTAGTCTCACGGAGGTAATCTGTTACCGTGTGCACAGTCCAATGTATCACTCCCAATACATGGCCATAACGTGCCCGACTAAAAATTCCACACATCCGCACCCGGCCACGCAATATGAACCCAGAAGGTCATATGAACGAGAATGACCGTAATGAATATCAAAGAATAAATAATAATCTGACAAAGTTAAGAATGACTCACCGAGATGAGAGTAATAATGAAGTGATGGATAGTTTTAATGGAATGGTTGGAACTGCCGTTCCCGTTAATGAAGTGATTGTTCAACAATTACAAGTCTCAATATGATTAATACAATGATGAATGAGTTATGATTATGAATGATCAACAACAAAAGGTATGAATATCCTTTTAACCGAGTAAGAATTAACTTACACAATACCGGTGACAATTATCCTTCCACGAACAACGTCCTAATTGATATATCGGTCGCTCGAACAACCTTGAATTATACAATATCCAACAACTCGTTCAATATACGAATCAAACACGAATATAACGAACTCAAAACGTCGATACGAATAAACCAAGTTCATTGAGGTATTAAATCAAACACGTTGCGTCCAAACTCCGATTGTTTACAATCAAACCTCAAAAACCAATATCAAATCCCCGAAGAAGTGTTTCAAACCAACAAAACATCTTCCAAATGATCAATAATCCGAAATGAATATCCGAAAACGTGATTATAACGACAATTAATCGAAAACCCCCAATTTCAACTCGATATACAAAGTGTTCTTGAATAATCCCTGAATAATCCAATGAATCCTTATACAAACTCATAATCATATACATATCCCTTCATATAACATGATTATAACGTCCAAAATATCATATCTCAACACAAAATCGAAGTCTAAAGTGTTGAAGGAATTACCTCTTGAAGATCCAAACACTTCGATCCGAAGAACACGAGTTTAATCGAGTATCCAAGCTTCCCAAATGATTGAAGGTGATGAAAAATACACACTCAAATGATAATTGATGAAGAAAACTCTCCCTCAAGCTTATCTCTCTCGTAAGAAGGTGGAAAAGATGGAAAAAATGAGCTGAAATGCTCAAAAAACCAATTTATAGGGGTTGACTCGGCTGACAGGCTCGACCGTGTCCGCCTGACACGGTCGCGGCGCGCAGCTGGCCGGCAGGGACTCGACCGTGTCCTGCTTGACATGGTCGCGGCGCGAAGGGGCCTACCGACAGTGACCCATCCGCGGCGCTCGGCATTGACTCGACCGTGTCCTGGAACACGGTCGGGCCTCTGGGCAGTTGGTTCTGGCTTATCCGGAAGGGTTCGACTCGGCCGTGCCAGACGACACGGTCGGGTCCTGAGGCAGAAACTTCGGCATTTCCGGACGAGTACGGCACGGGCCGTGTCGGACGACACGGCCGAGTTCGGCGATGATCGGCCAATATCTGAAAAATGAGCGGGTGAGCTAAAACGACCATAACTCTCTCGTCCGGACTCCGATTGACTCACCGTTTGAACCATTGGAAAGATAACTCGATGCTCTATAATATTGCAAAGATTTAGAATTTTTGGAGTTACCAAAAATTAATGGTGATCTAACAAAGTCGAACTCATATGAGGAAAGTTGAAACAATGAACAATAATGATACACAACTCGAAGTTTTTCCGAACGGTGAACACGGTGAACGAACATGATTGATGAATGATTATAATTGAGTGAAAATACACTGAGTGACAATTACAGACTGATAATTACTGAATGAAAATGAATGAATTACAACCGGGTATTACATACTCCCCCCTTAAAAAGAGTTTCGTCCCCGAAACTAAGGGTCAAACAACTCGGGATAACTCTCCCGCATATTCTCCTCGGTTTCCCAAGTGGCCTCTTCGACTCCGTGTCTGGACCACTGAATCTTGACCAAAGGGATCGTCTTGTTCCTCAACTGTTTGATTAACCGCTCTAACACTCGTACAGGACGCTCCTCGTACGAATGATCATCCGCGATCTCGATTTCGTCAAACTGAAGTATGTGACTCGGGTCGGCAACATACTTCCGCAACTGAGAGACGTGAAACACATTATGAATTCGGCTCAATGCCGGAGGCAAAGCCAATCGATAAACTAACTCGCCTACTCGATCCAAAATTTCAAACGGTCCAATGAATCTCGGACTCAACTTCCCCCGTTTTCCGAAATGGAAAATACCTCGACTCGGGAATACCTTGACCAAAATGTGGTCACCCGTCTCGAACTCTAGTGATCGACGACGATTATCTGCATATGATTTCTGTCGACTCTGAGCTGTCAACATACGATTCTTGATCAAAGCTACCTTCTCCTGGGCGGCTATAAGTATATCGGGCTCGGTGCCGATTGACTCTGATGGGTCGTCCCAACACAAGGGAGATCGACAACGACGACCGTACCAGGCCTCGTAAGGTTCTATCTTCATCGCAGCATGCCAACTAAACTGTACGTGGACTCAAACAACAGTAATTGGGCTTCCCAATCGTCTACTAATCGAGGACGCATGCCCTTAATATGTCCTCTAATGTCTGAATAGTCCTCTTTGATTGTCCGTCGGACTGAGGATGAAAGGCGGTACTGAGATTAAGCTGAGTTCCCATAGCACGATGAACTGATTTCCAAAAATGTGACACAAACCGTCCGTCACGATCGGAAACGATACTTTTAGGAGTACCGTGCAGTCTCACTATCTCTTTGATGAATAACTGGGCAAGTCTCTCGGGACCTCAAGTATCCTTAATCTCAAGAAAATGAGCTGATTTAGTTAAGCGGTCCACAATCACCCAGATCGTATTCATGCCACGACGACGTTGGCAAACTCGTGATGAGTTCCATAGAAACGTCTTCCCACTTCCATTCTGGAATAGGGAGCGGTATCAGCATACTCGCCGGTCGCTGATGTTCCATCTTGACTTGTTGACAGGTTAAGCATCTCGAAACAAATTCTGCGACTTGTCGCTTCATATTACTCCACCAGTAATTTTGTTTCAAGTCCTTGTACATCTTGCTGAACCCCGGATGAACAGAATAAGGGGTAGCATGAGCTTCTCTCAAAATAGAGTTTTTCAACTCGTCATTCTCCGGTACGCACAATCGGTTCTTAAACCTCAAAAGTCCATCCTCGTGGACCACGAATCCAGGGGCTTTCCCCTGAGCCACATCTTCACGGATGCGCAACAATGAAGGGTCTGAACTCTGATTCTCTCTGATTACCTCCTCAAGTGACGATGAAATCTCTAACATACAAAGCTGTCCCTGAACTCGCTGAAGCCAGACCTCGATCTCGGGTCTAAGGGATTCCTGCTGAAGCTCCTTCTGAACTGTTAAACGAGCAAGTATCTGCTCCTGAACGGACTTACGACTCAAGGCGTCGGCGATAACGTTCGCCTTGCCCGGGTGGTAAAGGATCTCGATATCAAAATCTTTGATTAGTTCCAACCACCGCCTATGTCGCATATTTAACTCCTTGTGAGTAAATGTATACTTCAACTCTTGTGATTGGTGAAGATCTGACAGGTGATGCCATGAAGGTAACGACGCCAAATTTCCAACGCGAAAACCACGGTTGCTAGCTCCGGCCGTGGGTTGGATAATTAACCAGCTAATCCAAGGAAACATCGGATTTACTTAATATCTTTCGGAGGTTGCCAATCTCGGATAGTCTCCGTCTTCTGAGAGTCGACACGAACTCTGTCAGATGAAATTACATGTCCGAGAAAAGTCACTTCGGGCATCCAGAACTCACATTTGGAAAACTTTCCATAAAGTTGCTCTCATCTCAACACATCGAGAACCTGATGAAGATGAACCTCGTGTTCCTCTCGGCTACGAGAATAAATCCAAATGTCGTCGATGAAGACAACAACAAACTGATCCAAAAAGTCGATGAAAACCCGATTCATTAACTCCATGAATACCGCAGGTGCAATAGTTAGCCCGAACGGCATAACTACGAACTCATAATGACCATAGCGTGTACGAAATGCTGTCCTCGCAATATCCGACTCTCGAATCCGCAACTGGTGATATCCATATCTTAAGTCGATCCAGGAAAATACTGAGGCTCCCTGCAGTTAATCTAAAAGATCATCAATACAGGGTAAGGGATACTACTCTGATCGTCACCCTGTTCAACTCCTGGTAATTAATACACACACGAGACGAGCCATCCTTCTCCTTGACAGATCACACTGGTGCTCCTCACGGAGACGCAATCGGTCGGAGATAACCTTTCTCGAACCATTCCTCAAGTTGAATCTTCAACTCCTGCATTCTGGTCGGGGCCATCCGATATGATGCCTTCGATAAAGGGGACGTACCGGCTCCAACTCACCCCTGAATTCCCTTACTCTATGTGAAGGCAACCAGATAACTCGTCTGGAAATACATCGTCAACCGATGACAATGATACTACGGATGATTGAACATTTCGATTGCCCTAGAATGGTCAATCGATAAAAAGAGATACCAATAATGATTGAACAACTCGATTGCCTTAGAAAGGCCAATCGATGAAGATGATACAATGAATGATTGAATAACTTGATTGTCTTTGAAAGGTCAATCGATGAAAATGATACAATGAACGATTGAATGACTCGATTGTCTTAGAAAGGCCAATCGATGAAAATGATACAATGAATGATTGAATAACTCGATTGCCTTAGAAAGGCCAATCGATGAAAATGATACAATGAATGATTGAATAGTTCGATTGTGGAATTTCTCTGCTTTCGTCATAATAATACTTCTTCTGGAACAACGGGAATTACTTCCCTGAAGCACACATTCGACAACCAACGACGGAAAGATAGCGACCAAACGCTAACAAACACTGAGGATAGTATCAAGACGATCAAACCAACTAATACCGAAAATTACATCGTCCTAAGATAATTTCACCACGATTAGATCCATCAACCAATCGCGGTCATTAAGCTTAATTCAGTATGATTCCGAAAAATTTTCCATCGTCAGGTAGACCGATGGTATGAGGTCCACAAGCAATAGGACTATCCCGAAATAAATCTATTCAAGCATGATTCGAAAATGCAAGAATACGGTGTACCAGCATCAAAAGGTACACACAAGTTGAAATAAAATTACGAGTATACCTGAAATCATTCGGACCACCGGATCGTCGATCCTCCTCATCATATGAATCTGGGACTTGCTGGTCCCCGAACCGGACGCTCCCGTCTGATAAATACGGGCTCCAACTCTATTTGCTTCTATTGCCTTAAACGACGATGACAAAGCGATCGATTACAAACGCTGGTTGCTTGGGCACGAGATGCGCCGGAGCCGACTTGGAGTCCTTTCGGCAAAAAGCGGGCCCTATGCCCGCAATTCCACGATTATGGCATATGACATGCCTCGGACATTTAGTACCGAAATGACCTTGTTTTGATTGAAGCAGTGATGGCCGAAGTGGCCGCTCGGGATTGAGATCCCGCACGATCATGCGCCGTAGAAGGTCGCTCGAAACGCTAGGGCCCACACGAGGCTTCTTGAAGGTTGGTCGCCTTCGGATAGATTACGCCGTTGATTTCCTGTTGACATATGCAAAGTTCTTTGTTTAGCAATTTCCTTAGCAGCTGGCTCATACGAGAGAGTTCTCTCGATTAAACCGGCCAGAGTGGCGTAATGATGATTGAGCAATTGCATATGGGTCATCATGGCCTGCATAAAAGTGAGTGGATCAATCCGAACATCTCCCGATCGAGCCGAGTCCTGGGCACGATTTCCCGGCAGCGAGTGATTATTTCTCGGGTTTCGGTCCGCACTGCGCCTCTCCGTGCATCCCCTGACAGCTCTCTCCATACTGAAGTAGGAAGGTCGCATAATGATTATATTTCCCGCATGATTAGCACGTTATGATTATGTCATGAGATGATGAAAATGAGTATACATGCTCTAACTTAGTGATTATATGAATGATTTACTGAAGTTACATGATTACCTGATAAAATTTTTAAAATGATTATCTTGAATAACTTGACAAGATTGATAATATGATCATCCAGATTGACAACTTAGTAATGAAATGAATTGAGTAATTAATGAGTTAACATGATCGTCCTGATCATTAACTGAGTATTGGAATGAATTAAGTGATTAATGAGTTAATATGATCGTCCTGATCATTAACTGAGTATTGGAATGAATTAAGCGATTAATGAGTTAATATGATCGTCCTGATCGTTAACTAAGTATTGAAATGAATTAAGTGATTAATGAGTTAATATGATCGTCCTGATCATAATGAATGATGATGTTTGAGGATTGTTAAATGATGAATGATGAATGAATGACTATTGCCAGAAATTATACCATGGCGTTAGAAATCTTACAGTTCTTTCGGTCTGATTGGCTCGGCATTTGCACAGGTCACACGTGGCACGAAAGTCCAATGATACTAGTCTGATGACGATGATTTCAAATGAGACATGACTCGGAAGGTAGTATTCAAAACCACGCTCCGATACCAACTCTGTAACACCCCAAACTAGGCGGATATTACAGTGCCGTAGATCCCCAACTATGACCCACCAGGCAAATGAAAATGAATGAATTACACAAGATAAATGTAGTACCGAACTACATTACAACCATAATTACTCCAATGAGGAGTTTAGTTACAACACACCAGGACAATACCGAATACTAGTGTATTTTATATGAAGATAAAATACACAACACTGAATGAAACGGAGTATTCAAATGAAAGTCTGCAGCGGAAAATAAAGGACAATAACATGAATAACTGAAAGATCGGGGCCCCCTACTAGTATCACTGGGACTCCTCGACATCAACATGTTATTCCCGTGCGTTTGCCTTGCCATGACCTGAAAAACAAAATCCCGGTAGAGTCGGTTAAACAGAACAACAATCCTCAAGGGTTGAAAATACACAAACATGATTTAAGCGAAGTTATGAAATATCCTTAGTTATGAATTACGCTGAAGAAGAGTATCATAGTACGCCCGTAGTGTTACGTGCAAGTGTACAAGTCGAATGACCGGAAACACCCGTCCTTGTAACTATTTAGTCTCACGGAGGTATTCTGTTTCCGTGTGCAGTGTGCTATGTATCACTCCCAATACATGGCCATAACGTGCCCGACTAAAAATTCCACACATCCGCACCCGGCCACGCAATATGAACCCAGAAGGTCATATGAACGAGAATGACCGTAATGAATATCAAAGAATAAATAATAATCTGACAAAGTTAAGAATGACTCACCGAGATGAGAGTAATAATGAAGTGATGGATAGTTTTAATGGAATGGTTGGAACTGCCGTTCCCGTTAATGAAGTGATTGTTCAACAATTACAAGTCTCAATATGATTAATACAATGATGAATGAGTTATGATTATGAATGATCAACAACAAAAGGTATGAATATCCTTTTAACCGAGTAAGAATTAACTTACACAATACCGGTGACAATTATCCTTCCACGAACAACGTCCTAATTGATATATCGGTCGCTCGAACAACCTTGAATTATACAATATCCAACAACTCGTTCAATATACGAATCAAACACGAATATAACGAATTCAAAACGTCGATACGAATAAACCAAGTTCATTGAGGTATTAAATCAAACACGTTGCGTCCAAACTCCGATTGTTTACAATCAAACCTCAAAAACCAATATCAAATCCCCGAAGAAGTGTTTCAAACCAACAAAACATCTTCCAAATGATCAATAATCCGAAATGAATATCCGAAAACGTGATTATAACGACAATTAATCGAAAATCCCCAATTTCAACTCGATATACAAAGTGTTCTTGAATAATCCCTCAATAATCCAATGAATCCTTATACAAACTCATAATCATATACATATCCCTTCATATAACATGATTATAACGTCCAAAATATCATATCTCAACACAAAATCGAAGTCTAAAGTGTTGAAGGAATTACCTCTTGAAGATCCAAACACTTCGATCCGAAGAACACGAGTTTAATCGAGTATCCAAGCTTCCCAAATGATTGAAGGTGATGAAAAATACACACTCAAATGATAATTGATGAAGAAAACTCTCCCTCAAGCTTATCTCTCTCGTAAGAAGGTGGAAAAGATGGAAAAAAATGAGCTGAAATGCTCAAAAAACCAATTTATAGGGGTTGACTCGGCTGACAGGCTCGACCGTGTCCGCCTGACACGGTCGCGGCGCGCAGCTGGCCGGCAGGGACTCGACCGTGTCCTGCTTGACACGGTCGTGGCGCGAAGGGGCCTACCGACAGTGACCCGTCCGCGGTGCTCGGCATTGACTCGACCGTGTCCTGGAACACGGTCGGGCCTCTGGGCAGTTGGTTCTGGCTTATCCGGAAGGGTTCGACTCGGCCGTGCCAGACGACACGGTCGGGTCCTGAGGCAAAAACTTCGGCATTTCCGGACGAGTACGGCACGGGCCGTGTCGGACGACATGGCCGAGTTCGGTCGGCAGTGATCGGCCAATATCTGAAAAATGAGCGGGTGAGCTAAAACGACCATAACTCTCTCGTCCGGACTCCGATTGACTCACCGTTTGAACCATTGGAAAGCTAACTCGATGCTCTATAATATTGCAAAGATTTACAACTTTTTGAGTTACCAAAAATTAATGGTGATCTAACAAAGTCGAACTCATATGAGGAAAGTTGAAACAATGAACAATAATGATACACAACTCGAAGTTTTTCCGAACGGTGAACACGGTGAACGAACATGATTGATGAATGATTATAATTGAGTGAAAATACACTGAGTGACAATTACAGACTGATAATTACTGAATGAAAATGAATGAATTACAACCGGGTATTACAAGTAGTGTGAAGGGAAAGACAGTCAATGGGTTTGACAATGCCTGATTGCGACCGAGTGACCATGCGGTGAGTACGGGGTGGTTTGGTGGGAGGCTGTGGGTTTGGAGATAGTGGATTTGGCGGTTCTGGTTGGGGGCTGTTGGGTTGTGGTGAATTGACGAGAGTTGGGCTGGCGGGTGTGGTGGGTTCAGTGTGTGTATGTGGGTCCGTTTGTAATGGAGTTGAGGCAAGAGGTTGAGTGAGTATAGTGGTGTCTAAGAAGGTGTAGGAAGGTGGGGAATCGGGTGTCATTGAGCGGTAGGGGAATTGAGTTTCGTCAAAAGTGACATGGCAGGAAAGTAAAATTTTGTTTGTTTCAAGGTCAAGGCATCGAAAACCACGGTGATAGGCGGGATAGCCCAAGAAAATGCAAGTTGTTGCGCGTGGGGCAAGTTTGTGTGGTGAGTGAAGGTGAGGGTAGCAAAGGCAGCCAAAGATACGTAGGTTGGAGTAGTCGGGTGTTTTGTGAAACAGTCATGTGTAGGGAATTTCGTTGTTGATGGATGTTGAGGGTAAAAGGTTGAGGAGATAAGCGGCCATATGTAGAGCCTCGACCCAAAAGGTGGGGGGAAGGTGGGCTTGAAACAAGAACTTACGAATGACATTGGTGATTGTTCTAATCATGCGTTCCGCTTTGCCGTTATGTTGAGAGTTTATTGGGAAAGAGAATCTTAATGTGATGCCGTGTTTAGGAAAAAGGTTATGTAAGCGGTTATTATCGAACTCACCGCCATGGTCACATTGGAAACTTTTTATTTCGCATTGAAATTGGTTCTTAACATAATTACGAAAATGCAGAAATTTATCAAGCATGTCAGATTTATTTCGAAGTGGGTAAATCCATAAGTAATGAGAGAAGTGGTCAAGAAATAATACGTAATATTTGAAACCACTTTTACTAGTAATAGGAGATGTCCATAAATCGGAATGAAAAATATCAAAGCAATGTTTAACAATAGACTTGGAACTATGAAAAGGAAGCTTCACATGTTTGCCAAGTTGGCATGCGTGACAAACATGAGGAGACTTTTCTTTATTATACGAAATAAAGTGACGAGAAGCAAGAGACCATAGCACTTCATCATCGGGATGACCGAGGCGTTGGTGCCACGTGGAAGAGTTTGTGGAGAGAAGAGCGGTAGGAGTAGTCGACGGTTTGGTGACGGGATAGAGATCACCGGAGCTATCACATCGAAGGAGGATATGGCGAGTCCAGAAGTCCTTCACAGAAAAACCAAAGGCATCAAATTCAATTGTACAATTATTATCTCTAGTAAATTGACGGACTGAAATGAGATTTTTAATTATATTGGGTGTGACAAGAACACTATGTAAATGAAGTGGGCGATGAGAGGATGGAATAATGCTATGGCCGGTGTTGGTGACGGGAATAGAATAGAATTCCCATCGCCAACGTGTACAGATGGGAATAAGTGCGTGTTAAAAAGTGTACTTAAATTACTTGCATTGGAATTTAAATGGGAAGAAGCACATGTATCCATGTTCCACGTAGGATCTTGCAAGGTCATTGTGCTAAACGCGCTTGGTAATGTTGTCACCTGAGAAGGATAATACCCTGGTGTGGGCCCAATGAGGCCGCTTGTCGGACTAGGCTGTGGTGCGGCGTACATGGGCTGGACATGGTGGGCTTGTGGGTAATATTGGGCCTGATGCTGGGCTTTCGTTGGGTGTATTGGGGCGGCATAAATAGCAAGCTGATGTGGGCTGGATAGGGCCTATCGTGGGGATGTAAAAGGCTGTGGGTGAGAGTGAGTTGGGCCAAATGATTGTCGGGCCTGGTATAGGCCTGGTGGAGTCCATGGAACATGTTGAGAGTTCCAGGTTTGTGACCGAGTGGTGTTCCCTTTGGTTACCAAGTTGGACCGATTTCTATGGTCATGAATAAATTTACAGCGGTCCCCGAATTTACACGACCCTTTGTTAAAGTGATTACAAAGTTGCGGTAAAGATTGTGTTTTAGGGTGGGTACCTTTTGTGTCCGTTTTGGTTGCCATAAGTACGATGGGGGACGAGCTACTGCTATCGTAGTTACTGCCCTGGTCAACAGGTTCTTGCAAATTAGATTCTTCAAGCAACAACATGTTGCGAGCATTTTTTAATGTGGGTAAAGGGTTGTTGTGACGTATGAGGCGAGCTATACCTTTATACCTTGCGTCAAGCCCATTTAACGCATACATAACAAGATTTTTATCACTAACCTTTTCTCCTAGGTTAGCCAATCGGTCCTCCATGGATCTAATCTTGGTGCAAAATGCGTTTATGGTGAGGCTCCCAAGCTTGATGGATCGAAGCTCACCATCAAGAGTTATTGCACGCGCATCTTTTTTGTCATGAAAAAGATCCTTAATGTGATCCCACAAGGCTTTTGCATTACCAGTGGTTGCGACACTTGGTATTGGAGAGATTCTTCTAGAGTACCGAGGATCCATACCTTCACTAAGTCATCTTGTTTGTTCCATTCAGGATCAGTAGAGCTTGTAGAAGAGCCTTTAATATGGGCTTTTAAGCCAAGGCTACCAAGATGAATTTTGAGGAAAGAACACCAGGAGGTGTAGTTATGTTTCTCAAGGCTTAACCGGATAGGTATATTAAATGGAATTATTTCATTGGTGGATGTAGGTGTCGTGTTTGTGACGATGGTGTTGGGATTCGGTGATTAAAATCGAATTACGCAGCGAAAAATAAACCGGTCCAACCAGATAAAACCAAACCCCAAAAACGGATCGATCAAGCATCATATAAATGAATATAAATAACGAGGAAGAGAATCAAAGAATACTTACCCTCGCAGTCCTTTGATGATATAATCTTCGAAGGAAAAACCCGAACAAGCTTTCCCCGATTACCGAAACGAACACGAATCCAATTCGTTGTAGCTTGTTGAATGATCCAATACCGAAATTGCCGAATGTCTCTACGTTATTACGCGTCGGATATTGATCGAAAAAATAAAATATCAATTCGTTCTCAAAGAACACGGCTAGGAATTGATACGGTATTTTTCTTCTCTTCTCTTCTTCCTTTTCTTTCTCTCAAAGATGAACAAGAAAAAGAATATAAATTTTTCTCTCCCCTCCCTTAAGAACTCACTGCTGAATTATAATCATTGTGGTGAGTAATAGTGTTGTTTTATAACATGATTCAAAAGATACTAAAGATCAATATTATCATGTTATCTTTTATCTTCATGTACAAAAACAACTCAAACTCACCCCACACCACATCATGACAACTAAAGGAAGTATCATGCAAGGTGGGAGGAGAATGAGGGGGGCGGCCCACTAGATTATAGGTGAGAAAACGAGCCGAGCCACTCGGTTCATGTACCGGACGTTCGCGTGTCTAGTCCGTTAAATACACTTCGTTTTATCCCAAATGTATTTATACTTAATTAATTAATCCAATTAATTAATTTTATCAAATACAAAATTATAATAATATATTTCCAAGAAATAATTATTTATGAATTAAATTAATTACCCGGTAATTAATTTCAATTCACTAGACCGCATGATTTATCAAATAAATCAAATTAGATATCTAATATCCAATATTAATGAAGAGATAATAAATACATATTTATCCATTCAATATCCTTGTGCGCGACTCCGTAGGTCCGTCTTAGTCGGCAATGGGAGGAACCAAGGAGTACGGGCAACACTTAGCCAGTCTAGTGCTTCGTACCGTAACCCAACTAAGAACGAATGATCGGATCATTCCAAAACCATTCTGTCGTGAATACCATATACGTATAAACCCTTCAATCATATGTCCCGGTCAAGTATTAGGGTCACGGTAAAGTCAAACCCTACTGTAACTCGACTCTATGCTTTCTGTTAATGCAAACTAACATCATCGAGCTCTCATGTATCAAATACAACTAGCTCTAAATGCTTTGGCCAAAGACTTATAATCTCAATTGCTATTAACCGCATAGGACATTTACCTGCTCACTTACAGGAGAAAGAATTATATCTTGGTATTCGGTAGAGACTGCTACTTGCCCATTAAGTTGCATTTCGAGGTTGACCCCACCCACCGGCGATTCGATCGAACTACTCTAATGACTGACTCAATATCACAAGCACATCTCCTACTGAAACCTCAAGTCAAAGGTCCACGTATACCTATCACAACCTTTCGATCCAGTCATTGACAAACCCTGAGTGATATCCATGTGACCGAATCGAGGTGAGTCGTGTTCGAGTACACTAATCTCATTAGCATACCTATAACGTGTGCTCCCACTAACTCTTAGTGAATACCGGCACTCTACATGTCAAAGTACACGTTATACAAGTCTTTTTAAACTTATTGCCCAGTTAAGTTTTATCGACTTGCGAACGAGTTAAGCATTCGAGCTCTAAACACTTCCAGAGCCTATCTCCTTATCTCCATAAGGAGTAGAATGTTTGCTCTCAAATGCAAGGACTATTATTCTATATACCAAATAACAATGCCAGTGATATACAATAATATAGAAATAATTATTGCCCTATTAAATATTCATAATTACAATACAAATACTCTCACTCTCTCATCCTCTGAGTGGCATTCGAGGGCATATCCCTAACAGATGGAATCATCAGCATCCATTTGATTTGAAGGTTTGATGTGTATGGTTTAGTTACAGAAGGTGCGGTGGTAAAGGAGACGAGATAGGAGATAGGTGTGGATGGGAGGGAGAATAGGGGAGAGAATATTTGGAGGATCGTATTATTTGTTTAGCCCGATACCATATTGAATGGTATAATTGCTTGATTGCTTCATTCCATAAACATGATACACATATATAGGTTACAGGAGATGATTCTAGAAAAGGTTACAAGTGGGCTAGGCCTAAATACAATGAAAGCCATTCGGGCCTAATTACAATCGACTACTAAAAAAAGAGTCCAAGCTGCTGAAAAATAACTCGGGGTCTCATCATCATTAAAGAACTCCATATTGATGTGTTGGATATTTCTGTGTTATAAACTTTCTGGGAGAAAATTAAATTACAACTGAAAAATAAAATTACAACTTGAGATCCAGAAATTACAAGACCCAACCAAAAGAAAATTACAGAACTCGAAACAAAATTGAAAGTACAAGAAAATAAAAATTACAGATTTTGAAACTGAACCAAAAATAAACAGATTAAAAGGACAGAAAACCGTAAGGTAAAGCCGAGTCGAGGAACCCTCTATCCGCAAGACGAGATACGCCCCGGTAGTGCTCTCGGTTTAAGTGTGTCGTCCCCAAAGATAAAACGGCTTCGTCTCATAGGTAGTAGCACCACAAAACCCACGAGCTCCGGCGAACTAGAACGAGGCGAGGACAGAGCTTCGACACTACAAACTATATGTATGCAAGATGTGTATGCTAAGAGATATTGCAAGTGTTGCCAAGTATATAATGCAAATGTAAGAGTGCACTATTTATAGGCAAGCTCACCTACACGGGGGATTAATCACCATAAAGTGCCATAACAATCCATCAATTGATGGCAACGGTTTTATTCCATAAAACACCATCAGAATACACAAATGCATTGTGGTTACAAGTTGACCAAATTGAAAACTTAATTATCAAATTCAATTGCCATTCAAGGCTATGCACACTTACGTTACAATCATCATTTAGATGATTAAGTGGCCTTTTTTTTATTGAATTTTTTATCTCAAACAATGCATATTGATTTGATTAATCAAATCAAAAACTTCGGCACACGTTCACATTATCGCACAATATTATATATATATAATACTTGTTAGTATACAAGTGATTAAATACAACTCGACCCATCGATACGATGATGCGTCGATAACGTGTGTGAGTGTGTGTACGAGTGGTTTAGATCACTTCATTGTCAACAAACTTTAGCACTTCATTTCTCACTCACCAAAAAATTGGTTTTGAGAAATTTGTTAATCCAGTTAATAGATTAACTAATTATAATATTTAATTTAATAAATATTATTAACCAATTTCCAAAAATCCCCACATGAGTGAGAAAGCCTTATGCACATGTATGTAGACACAAGTTCAATCCTCAAGAAGCATTAAAGTATAAGGATAGGTAGTTCATGACTTTGAACCTCCATAGTTAACATCATCGGTACACATGCGGATTAGTGGCTTGATGCTTTGAACTATTCCCCCTCGGCGTGCACCGAGGCAATGGTGCTAACACTTGAACACCTTAACCTCATCCGTTCTCACGTTTTGTGTCCTTTGCGGGCCTTGGACACCCCTTTAGATTCATAAGTGTATTTCATGAAGCGGCCCCCACTTCTCACTTATATAGGTGATTCTTTACCGAGTATCTTGCCATACTCAACCTCCTCGAGGTCTTTAGGAATCATTAAAAGTCATAGACTTAACCTCACTAGTAGGCAAGCTTTCAACACTCAATTGCTCTATAGGGAATAAACTTATATGAGTGTTTCACACGAACTCTCATAGCTTAGTTCTCCCATTGAACCAAGTTCTTGGGATCTCCAGTCATCTTGGTTGGATTATCACTATGAAAATTCTCAATTTGTGGATTTTAAACCCATTCCCTCTAGTAATTTATTCATTTGATCACGGTTTAACCCTTTGGTTAGCAGATCCGCTAGATTATCCAATGACCTCACATAGTCAATAGAGGTAACCCCACTTTTGATCAAATGTCTCACGGTATTATGGCGTCGACGAATATGCCGAGACTTTCCATTATACATATTACTTCTTGCCCTACCAATAGCAGCTTGGCTATCGCAGTGTATCATCACCGCTGGTACTGGCTTTGGCCAACATGGAATATCTTCTAGAAAGTTTCTGAGCCATTCGGCTTCTTCACCAGCTTTGTCCAAAGCTATGAATTCCGATTCTATGGTGGATCGGGCTATACACGTTTGTTTCGCGGACTTCCACGAGACAGTTCCACCCCTAATGGTAAACACGTAACCACTTGTAGAAAATGAACTTTTCGTATCGGATATCCAATTCGCATCACAGTACCCTTCAAGTACCGGGGGGTATCTTGAATAGTGTAGCCCAAGGTTTTGAGTATACTTTAAGTACCTCAAAACTCTAATGAGAGCTTTCCAGTAGTCCTTGCTTGGATTGCTCGTGTAACGACTCAATTTGTTCACAGTGCAAGCTAAATCGGGTCGAGTGCAATTTGTAAGATACATTAAACACCCAATGACTCGTGCATATTCTTCTTGTGCAACGGGGTCCCCTCGATTTTTGCTCAAGTGATCATTTAAATCTATTGGGGTCTTAGCCGGCAAGCTATCAAAAGTATTAAACTTCTTGAGAACTTTCTCGGCATAGTGAGATTGTGTCAAGATGATTCCATCTGATTTTCTCAAAATTTTCATTCCAAGAATCACATCGACTAGCCCCATGTCTTTCATGTCAAAATTTCTTTTTAACATATTCTTAGTATCGCTAATCACTTGTATATTTTTACCCATGATTAACATGTCATCTATATAAAGACACATAATAACATAACCGTAATTTGTGTTCTTAATATAAACACATTTATCACACTTATTTATTTTAAAACCATTTGATCACATTACATTATCAAATTTCAAGTGCCACTGTAGTGGAGCATGTTTCAATCCATATAGAGACTTAACCAGTTTGCATACCTTTTTCTCTTGTTCAGGTACTACAAACCCTTCAGGTTGTTCCATATAGATCTCTTCATCCAGATCACCGTTCAGAAAAGCAGTCTTGACATCCATTTGATGAATCTCAAGATCGTGCAAAGCAGCAATCGCAAGAAGCACTCGAATAGATGTAATTCTCATTACAGGTGAATAGGTATCGAAAAAATCGTACCCTTCCTTCTGTTTGAAACCTTTGACTACTAAACGAGCTTTATACTTGTCAATTGACCCATCAGCCTTGTACTTTCTTTTAAGGATCCATTTGCATCCTAAGGGCTTTCAACCTTCAGGTAAATCAACCAAAACCCAAGTTTGGTTTTGTAAAATTGAGTCAATTTCACTCTGAACAGCTTTTTTCCAGAGCAACCCGTCTGGTCTGGCATAAGCTACTTTGATCGACGCTAGTTCTTCATCCAACATGAATGTTATGTAGTCAGGTCCAAATATCTTTGGTGTCTTAACCCTACTACCACGTCTCGGTTCTACATCTTCCATATTAGATCTCGATCGCTTACGTGACTTTGGATCTACATCCACAGGTTTTGAACTTGTTCCTTCATCTTCAACTCTATTGCTAGAATTGTTCTCAACTTTATCATTATCCTTACAAGGATATATGTTTTCAAAGAATACAACATTCCTTGATTCAATGGTTGTTCCCACAGTTATTTCAGGAACTTCTGACTTGTGCATAATGAACCGATAGGCACTACTGTTTAGTGCATACCCAATAAAGATACAATCGACCGTCTTAGGTCCGATTTTAACTTGTTTAGGTAGAGGTACATCAACCTTAGCCAAACACCCCCACACTTTGAGATATTTGTATGAAGGTTTTCTATCTTTCCACAACTCATAAGGGGTAATATCCTTACCTTTGCGTGGAATCTTGTTCAATATGTAGTTGGCTGTCAGGATAGCTTCCCCCCACATGTTCTGGGGCAACCCTGAACTAATCAATAAGGCATTCATCATATCTTTAAGTGTTCGATTCTTACGTTCATCAACGCCATTAGATTGTGGTGCATATGGAGTTGTTGTTTGATAAATTATACCGCTTTCGTTGCATAATTCCTCAAATGGGGCTACATCTTCGCCACCTATATCGCTTCGAACCATCTTGATACGGCAGCCTAATTGAATTTCGGCTTCATTCTTGAAGTTCTTAAAAGCTTCAATAGCCTTATCTTTACTTCTCAAAAGATAAAGATGACAATATCTTGTGCAGTCATCGATGAAAGTGATAAAGTACTTTTTACCACCTCTAGTTTGCATAAACTTTAAATCACACACGTCGGTGTGAATTAATTCAAGGGGTTTTGTGTTCCGTTTTACTGAGTGAAACGGAAGTTTCGTCATTTTTGCTTCAACACAAATCTCACATTTGTTCTGAGTATTGGCTTCATTTTATTTCAGTAAATCTAAGTTTACTAATCTTTTTATAGCATTTAGATTCACATGACCTAATCTACAATGCCATAAATCAGAACACATAGTCAAGTAAGAGGAAGCAATATCATTTTCATTAGCATTTCCATATTTGGTTACATGGTGTATAGCCAAAGCATTGAGTTTAAAGAGTCCCTCCGTGAGGTAACCCTTACCAAGAAACCTATCAAACTTTTTTATGATAATTCTATCTGACTCAAACACTAGTTTAAACCCCTTTTTAACTAGTATAGAGCCCGAGATCAAGTTCTTACTCATATCAGGAACATGAAGCACATTCTTCAAAGTGAGAGTCTATCCCGACGTAAGTTTGAGGTCCACTTCTCCAACTCCGATAATCTCAGATGAAGCTGGATTCCCCATGTTGAGCTTCCTCTCCTCAACAGCTTGATAGTTCTTAAACTGACTCCGATCGGCACCAACGTGGGCGGTTGCACCAGTGTCGACGTACCAACCACCTTGGTTCTCAACGTGGTTGACCTCCTCAGTGACCACAGCACCAAGGTCATCCTCTTTCCATCCGCCGTTAGTCTCGGCGATGTTGGCAACATGTTTCTTCTTCTTGTTGGCCTTCGGCTTTCGACAGTCTTTCGCCGTATGCCCATGTTTACCACAGTTGAAGCAATCACCATCAAACTTCTTGACTGGTTGCTTCCCTTTACTCTTGTTTTGGACACTTGGGCGAGCTCTTTTATTGGAAGGACCGCCATACTCCAACAGATTGGCCTTAGCATCTATCAGGCTTTTTGGTTTGTGGTCATTTTTGCGCACGTCTGACTCGATGCGCAATTTCACAATCAAGACTTCAAGAGTCATCTCCTTTCTTCTATGTTTGAGATAGCTCTTGAAGTCTTTCCAACTGGGGGGTAACTTTTCGATCACAGTTGCAATAGTGAAAGCATCCGGTAGGACCATTCCCTCGGCATTGACATCATGAACGATGAGTTGGAACTCTTGCACTTGTTCCATGATTGGTTTTGAGTCAACCATCTTGTAGTCCAAAATTTTGGCGACTACAAATTTCTTTGTACCTGCATCATCACTACGGTACTTCTTTTCAAGTACTTCCCACATCTCTTTGGATGTGTTTACAACAGAATAAACATTGTACAAACTATCTTCTAAAGAATTCAGAATAAAGTTTTTACAAAGATAGTCCCCATTGTGCTAGTTGTCATAGGCAGCTCGGACTGTAAAACTAGTCTCTTGAGCACTTGGTACCGGTGGCGCATCTTCCTTAAGGAAGTTAGCAAACCCCAATGTTGTCAAATAGAATAACATCTTTTGTTGCCACCTTTTAAATTCAGCACCACCAAACTTTGGTGGCTTCTCGACGGTAGGCATCATCCTAGGCCCCGAGGTTGTTCCAAAAAAGGAACCATTTGTGTTGAACTCGTAGGTTCCAACACTAGATCCTAACATGGATCCCAGGGTACCACTAAAAGTGGAACCAACGGTGCCACTCGAGGTGGATCCACCGGTAGCCAGAAAGGGGTTCGAAAACACCCATGGAGTTGTTGATGAGGTAGTCGAGCTCATCATGCTGGACAAGGTTGCGGCAATTGTGTTTGCCACGGTCGAAGCTTCGTTCGCGGAGGCAAAGGCAGCGGTGGTGGCGGAGTCGGTGGCAGCAACAGTCGTCATCTCCAGTTGTAGGATTTAGCAAGTATTATCTCGTCTTGCGCTTGTTGGATATTTCTGTGTTACAAACTTGCTGGGAGAAAATTAAATTACAACTGGAAAATAAAATTACAACTCGAGATCCAGAAATTACAAGACCCAAACAAAAGGAAATTACAGAACTCGAAACAAAATTGAAAGTACAAGAAAATAAAAATTACAAATTTTGAAACTGAACCAAAAATAAACAGATTAAAAGGACAGAAAACCGTAAGGTAAAACCGAGTCGAGGAACCCTCTATCCTCAAGACGAGATACGCCCCGGTAGTGCTCTTGGTTTAGGCGTGTCGTCCCCAAAGATAAAACGGCTTCGTCTCGTAGGTAGTAGCACCACAAAACCCACGAGCTCCGGCGAACTAGAACGAGGTGAGGACAGAGCTTCGACACTACAAACTATATGTATGCAAGATATGTATGCTAGGAGATATTGCAAGTGTTGCCAAGTATATAATGCAAATGCAAGAGTGCACTATTTATAGGCAAGCTCACCTACATGGGGGATTAATCACCATAAAGTGCCATAACAATCCATCAATTGATGGCTACGGTTTTATTCCATAAGACACCATTAGAATACACAAATGCATTGTGGTTACAAGTTGACCAAATTGAAAACTTAATTATCAAATTCAATTGCCATTCAAGGCTATGCACACTTACGTTACAATCATCATTTAGATGATTAAGTGGCCTTTTTTTATTGAATTTTTTATCTCAAACAATGCATATTGATTTGATTAATCAAATCATAAACTTCGGCACACGTTCACGTTACCGCACAATATTATATATATATATATATATATATATAATACTTGTTAATATACAAGTGATTAAACACAACTCGACCCATCGATCCGATGATGCGTCGATAATGTGTGTGAGTGTGTGTACGAGTGGTTTAGCTCACTTCGTTGTCAACTAACTTTGGCACTTCATTTCTCACTCACCAAAAAATTGGTTTTGAGAAATTTGTTAATCCACTTAATAGATTAACTAATTATAATATTTAATTTAATAAATATTATTAGCCAATTTCCAACATGATGAAGATCAACAAACCGTCAGTTAGGAAGATTCGTTTAAATTGATGGAAAGATATGATGTTCATGTCAAAATAATCAGGCAACTGTATGGCAATGGATTTCCTTTTAATATGTTAAGGAATTCCCAATTTCAGGAGATGGTAACAGCAATTACTAGAGCTCCTCAAGGGTATAAAGCACTATCATATGAGAAAGGAAGTACTACATTGTTAGATGAGTGCAAAAGAAATATTGGAAAAGAACTTGTTCCAATCGAGGACACGTGGTACACGCGGGTGGTGCAATAGTTTTAGATAGATGGTCTAATGTAAAACGTGAGCCTCTGACCAACGTTCTTGCTGTGCAGAGTCGTGGTGCCACTTTTATGTATGCTAAAGAATTTTTCAGGCATCAAGAAAATAGGGAAAGCAATTCTGAATTTTTGTTGAGTGCCATTGAAGAAGTTGGAGACTCAAAAATTAATGCTGCATGTTGACGTCTGATTTGGTCAACGTCACGTGTGCTGATCTGGACGAATGGATCGAAGACACGTAGAAAATAATAAATAAAATGGAAGATATTGAATCACTAAATTTTATTAATGACCTCTTGATAGCATGGAGCCGGGCAGAATAATGTATGCCTGACTATCCAGTTTGCTTGTTAAATACAAGTCTTTTTTTGTTCTTTTCCAGTCTATCTCAAATCTCTCTTTTTTCTCTCTCTCTATATATCTCTCCCTTTTCTCCTTTTTCAAAAGTCCTTTTTATTGTACTTTCTCCTGGCATATATATAGGCAATGTCAGCCATTCATGAGATGACAGTAGGAAGATTGAGATGAATATGCTGATGACATTTGTCACAAAGAAGGTGACTCCTTTGACACGTGTCACCTTCTTAGGTGTGCTTTGGGAAGGGACATGACAACTCTCTTTTACTGTCCTGTATGCCTGTTCTTTGGGCTTTCTATATTTATCTGTTATGACCGACAATGAGGTCGGCCCTCGAGCTTCCTGCTACTCTGGTCGGCCTTATTCGTGGTTATGGAGCGTATTCATATAGGGTCTGCTCGGTCTTTCTGGTCCGGATTCCGGGTCGGCTCTAAGGTCTCTGCCCGGTCCGGTTTTTTGTGCGAACCCGAGAAACGATCAAGTTTATGACCGGTTCGGCTCCGGGATCTGCTCGGCCGTTCAGCTGCCCGAAGCGCTTAGGTGGACGCCAATGCGGATCGACTACCAACAAGGGCCCCCGAGTCCAGGGCGTGCCGGGTTGGCCGGTGCTGGAATCGTTTCAGATTTGAGGTCGATCCGATTTGGAGGTGGATAAGATCCCTTGAAGGGACATATATTTGAGAGTCGCATCGATTCGACTTCGGGATCTCCAAGAGTCATAGTGAGGGGGACGCGTGGCGGGATGTAATTCGTCGCGGTGTCTCACGCGTTCTTAATCTTCGTGATGATTATGAATCGCCGCTTTAGTATTTAATGCCCCTGTCTCATCCCATAAATATAGAGAGTCTTCTTCTTCATTGCTTCCTTCGCCATTTTTATTGCAGAGAGAGATCTTTTCCGGCAATTTTTCTTCTTTTCTGGTTTCACAGACTTTCTTGGTAAGCTTGCTCTTCCTCCTCTTTTTTCTTGTTTTACGATGTCGGAGCGGAGGAATACGGCGGAGGAGTCGGTTGTGTCCCCAGACCGCACGGGAGTGGCGGATTTGTCGATAGGTGATGCTCCCGTTGACTGGAGCGATGAGAATGGAGGCGAGGTCGCAAGATCGCCGGATTCTGGAGATGCGGATTCTGGAGACGTGGAGGTGGCGACGTCATTGACGGTGGTTGGCGAGACTGGGGCCTGGGTTCCGCCTCGGCCGTCTCCTTTTGTTGAGGCGGAATGGGATTCAGCCTCGATACGCAGCACGGTCACCGATGGGCAGTTGGAGGCTTGGCGGGGGCGATTTAAGATACCCGCGGTGGTGCGGATGTTTGTTCCGGGCCCAGAGGAGAGACCCCACACCCCTCCTGTCGGATGCACGGCGGTGTATTACCGCTCTCTGTTGTCTGGGCTAAGGTTTCCTCTGCCGTTGGTACTTTCCCGGTGGTTGAGGCAGTGGGGCCTTTGTATTGCCCAAATTCATCCGAATTCTTGGGCTCGGATGGTGGGTCTTTTAATTCTTTTTAGTCAGCATGGGTGGACCGAGCCCAGTTTTGAAGAGATTAACAGTCTCTTTTTATGGAGGTCGGTCGGCCGATCTGGTTCCGGCTGGTTTTATTTGACAGCCCGGCACGCGATGTATAAAGAATTGGTGGACGTGCCGGAGACCATACATAGCTGGAAAGAACAGTGGTTCTATGTAGGGGGGCCGTGGATGAGCTCGGTTGATGAGTGGGAACCTGGTGTGATAGACGCCGAGCTTCGGGTCCCCGAAGACTTTGTTGCCAAAATGAGTAAGTGTCGTATTCTTTGCTGCTGTTCCTTTTTTGTCTAACGCTCATAATTTGTTGTTTGTGCAGAACGTATCCCGGCTTCAGAGACCTCCTCTTTGTTCGACGACCGGGTTGAACAGCTGTTGGATCTTCCCGCTGATCGGAGGAAGTCATACCTTCTGGTTACTGAGGACAATCTTTAGGCCGCGGGACTTCGATCCACTAACCCGAGCAGAATGTCTTCATCAGGTAACTTTTTTCTTTTTTTCTTTTTTACTCTTTTTTTTTTTTATTTGACACATCTTCCTCATCCAGGCCCCAGGGGTAGGAGTTCGTCGGGACGGAAAGAGACGCCTGCGCAGCGGGTGGCGAGGCTGGCTGCAGAGGCCGCCGAGCGTAGGGAGCGCGCAGGCAAGCGGAAGAGAGTAGAGGCCGAGCCTGAGGGTAATACGACCAGGACCGAGGGTTTCCCCCTTTCTGAGATTGTTGTGCCCGCTTTGAGCCCTGTACGGACGGGCCGGGCGAAGGGTAAGGAGCCCTTGATTGATTTGGAGGGCCACTATCTCCCGGTGAATAAGGATCGGGAAGAACCCTGTGCCCGGATGAAAGGGCGGAGACCGCGCTGGTTCCTCGACTACGTCCGGGCAGCCACTCCAACCGCCGAACTGCTCGACGGTCCCCCATCGGTGGTTGAGTCCAGCTATGTCCCCATTTTGGGCTGGACGCCGAAGATGGAGATGGTGACCAACGACATGGATCCGGATGAGCAGATCCATTTTGGAAACGCCATTTTGGGCCGGGCGTTGTGCACCTATGTGAAGGCCGCTGGGGAGCTGACCGCCTCAGCTGGGAAACATAAGAAGGCAGAGGCCGATCTCAAGGCCTTACAGGAGGAACATATCTGCCCTTCGCTTATCAAATATTTGGAGGAGGATATGGCTTCTCTGAAGGGTAAGATGGAGCTTCTGGAGAGCCAGGCCTTTGAGGCCAATGTATGGAAAGAGAAGGCTGACGAGATGGCCACGGCGGCTGAGAAGGCGCAAAAACAGTGCCTGGATATCAAGGCCGAGTACGAGGCCCATTTGCAAAGTGCTAAGGCCCAGCTTGAGCAATTGACCGAGCGGGTTCGCCTTGCGAACTGCTGGTTATGCCAGGGGTCTTGCTGACGGGGCGGCTGCTTTTCAGAAGACACCCGAGTACGAGGAATTGATCAACCTTAACTACGTCTCCACTTGTTATGAGATATTGGATCTCATGAAGGAGGGGAAGACCGTTGAGGAGGTCCAGGCCTACATAAAGTCTCAGGCGGCCGACCTAAAGGTTGAAACTCTCGGAGATGATGAGCCGAAGGCCGCCGAAGCTGTCGAAGATCCGGTAGAGACCGTGCCTGGCGAAGGTGGAGGGCTGTCTTCTCAGGCGACCGATCAGGAGGACAAGGCCGAGTAGATTTTTTATTTGATTCCATGTATGGCCTGCGTGCCATTTTTCCTTGATTTCTTCTTGTATTTTAACATGGAGTTTATTTCGAATGAATAAAATCTTTTTATGGCCTTTGTTACTTTTTTGTGTTTGGGCCCGGTTGGTCTGACCGCCGTCTTTTGAGGTGCTGAGGCGAGCTCGGACTTTCAGTGCCGGGTGGACCGGTCTCTTGAGGTGCCGAGGCGAGCTCGGACTTTCAGTGCCGGGTGGACCGGTCTCTTGAGGTGCCGAGGCGAGCTCGGACTTTCAGTGCCGGGTGGACCGGTCTCTTGAGGTGCCGAGGCGAGCTCGGACTTTCGATCTGGGTGGACCGGTCTCTTGAGGTGCCGAGGCGAGCTCGGACTTTCGGTGCGGTGGGACCGGTCTCTTGAGGTGCCGAGGCGAGCTCGGACTTTCAGTGCCGGGTGGACCGGTCTCTTGAGGTGCCGAGGCGAGCTCGGACTTTCAGTGCTGGGTGGACCGGTCTCTTGAGATGCCGAGGCAAGCTCGGACTTTCAGTGCCGGGTGGACCGGTCTCTTGAGGTGCCGAGGCGAGCTCGGACTTTCAGTGCCGGGTGGACCGGTCTCTTGAGGTGCCGAGGCGAGCTCGGACTTTCAGTGCCGGGTGTACCGGTCTCTTGAGGTGCCGAGGAGAGCTCGGACTTTCAGTGCCGGGTGGACCGGTCTCTTGAGGTGCCGAGGCGAGCTCGGACTTTCAGTGCCGGGTGGACCGGTCTCTTGAGATGCCGAGGCGAGCTCGGACTTTCAGTGCCGGGTGGACCGGTCTCTTGAGGTGCCGAGGCGAGCTCGGACTTTCAGTGCCGGGTGGACCGGTCTCTTGAGGTGCCGAGGCGAGCTCGGACTTTCAGTGCCGGGTGGACCGGTCTCTTGAGATGCCGAGGCGAGCTCGGACTTTCAGTGCCGGGTGGACCGGTCTCTTGAGGTGCCGAGGCGAGCTCGGACTTTCAGTGCCGGGTGGACCGGTCTCTTGAGGAGCCGAGGCGAGCTCGGTCTTATGGTGCCGGGTAGACCGGTCTCTTGAGGTGCCGAGGCGAGCTCGGACTTTCAGTGCCGGGTGGACCGGTCTCTTGAGGTGCCGAGGCGAGCTCGGTATTATGGTGCCGGGGGAGCCGGTCATTCGAGGTGCCGAGACGAACTCGGTCTTATAGTGCCGGGGGAGCCGGTCATTCGAGGTGCCGAGACGAACTCGGTCTTATAGTGCCGGGGGAGCCGGTCATTCGAGGTGCCGAGACGAGCTCGGTCTTATGGTGCCGGGGGAGCCGGTCATTCGAGGTGCCGAGACGAACTCGGTCTTATAGTGCCGGGGGAGCCGGTCATTCGAGGTGCCGAGACGAACTCGGTCTTATAGTGCCGGGGGAGCCGGTCATTCGAGGTGCCGAGACGAGCTCGGTCTTATGGTGCCGGGGGAGCCGGTCATTCAAGGTGCCGAGACGAGCTCGGTCTTATGGTGCCGGGGGAGCCGGTCATTCAAGGTGCCGAGACGAACTCGGTCTTATAGTGCATTTGATTCCAAGACGAAAATAGAGTCGAATTTTATTGATTGTACCTTCATGGCATTTAACAAATGAATTAATCCGTGGCCTTTTACATATTCTTGCTAGCAACCTCCGTTCTGACGGGCTTTGTCACTTGGATTCAGGAGGTCCCGTGTCGGGCCCCAGTGCTCGTTTAATAATGAGATCATTGGCCTGGAAACTCTGATGATCCTCGGATGTTTTGTAGAAGACGTTCCACCTTTTTGGGCGACGAGGTCCAGGTTCCTGGGGTCACATTGACCTTGTTTTTTGAAACGAATTCTCCTGTGGGTGTGTCCCAATTTCGACCGGGGTCATCGTAGAACGCCTGAGATTCTTCTTGGGTCGGCCGTTTCAGGATTGTTAGTGACTCGGTCGGCCGGGCCCCTCTTTTCTTATAGAGATTATCCCTTGGCTCATTTTAGTTTTACTGGTATTTTCCACTTTCCGCGGTTTTTTCATCACTTTGAGTTTTGAGTTTCGTCGGTGGCATCCTAACGACCGCTGGTCGGGTGATTATGGGGAAAACTCCTTTACAGATTACTTTTACTTCGACTTCCAATTCCCTTGTAAGGGCCGCCGCTGCTTTTCTGACACATGGCTCAATACTTGGAGATGTTTTCGGTGGCTGGCCCATTGCCGTCCGGATTACCAGGACCTTCGCGGGTGTGGATGGGAATTCCGAAGGAGTTTTCGGATGTTGCAGTATATGTTGACTGCAACTTTAATTTGAAGGATACGAGGACTCCTTGAGACCTTCTCTAGAATCTTGAGCGACGCTCAATATCCTTCAAATTATGACCTCCAAGAGGTCAGCCGAGTCGAGCAGGAGCCCGTGATCACAATGGCTCATGTTCTTTCAACTTCATATTACGATGATTCCTATGCTTTCGACTCGTAGTTACGATGATTCCTATGCTTTCATCTTACCATCCCTTGGTGGGTGTGGTTATTCTCGGATGAACGCAAGGTGTGTCACAGTGCCCCGCCGGCTGGAACGGGTTCCCCTTCTTAGCGCCGGGCTGATCATAATTGAAATTGGTCATAACTTGAGCGACTCGCTCAAGCTCCCGGAGGCCCCCCCGCCCCCTTCCTCTAGCGCCATTCTGTTGACGTCTGATTTGGTCAACGTCACGTGTGCTGATCTGGACGAATGGATCGAAGACACGTAGAAAATAATAAATAAAATGGAAGATATTGGATCACTAAATTTTATTAATGACCTCTTGATAGCATGGAGCCGGGCAGAATAATGTATGTCTGACTATCCAGTTTGCTTGTTAAATACAAGTCTTTTTTTGTTCTTTTCCAGTCTATCTCAAATCTCTCTTTTTTCTCTCTCTCTATATATCTCTCCCTTTTCTCCTTTTTCAAAAGTCCTTTTATCATCTTTCTCTGGCGTATATATAAGCAATGTCACCATTCATGAGATACGATAGGAAGATTGAGATGAATATGCTGATGACATTTGTCACAAAGAAGGTGACTCCTTTGACACGTGTCACCTTCTTAGGTGTGCTTTGGGAAGGGACATGACAACTCTCTTTTACTGTCCTGTCTGCCTGTTCTTTGGGCTTTCTATATTTATCTGTTATGACCGACAATGAGGTCGGCCCTCGAGCTTCCTGCTACTCTGATCGGCCTTACTCGTGGTTATGGAGCGTATTCATATAGGGTTTGCTCGGTCTTTCTGGTCCGGATTTCGGGTCGGCTCTAAGGTCTCTGCCCGGTCCGGTTTTTTGTGCGAACCCGAGAAACGATCAGGTTTATGACCGGTTCGGCTCCGGGATCTGCTCGGCCGTTCGGCTGCCCGAAGCGCTTAGGTGGACGCCAATGCGGATCGACTACCAACACTGCAAATTGCAAATTTGCTAGGAAGGAGATAAAAAAGGTACACAAGCATATTTTTTGGTCACCATGTGCAGTACATTCCTTGAATCTTGTCATGAAAGATTTTGCAAAATGATTTGAGTGGTTAAATTACTATATCATATTTGTTGTTACTTTATGGTAATTTTACCATTACCGGGTGTTGCAGCCATTCTGCAGTGGCGCTTCATCATTTTCTGGGTCGGTGTTTGGTATTTTCAGTCATCTAGTAGCCTAGGAGGTAATCATACCATTGCTAGTGGATTTTGCTGCCATGCTGCGGCGGTGGTGGACGGTGTTCCCACCATCAGTGTCTTTTTCTTACTTTTTTCTACCATTATCTGTAAGATGGGGAGTTGCGATCATTTTGCAATAGTAGTGGACAGTGGCGCAGCCGTGCTGTCATCCTTTTCCTTTTATTTTTAGCCAAAATAAGCCACCGAGAGCAAAAAAAAAAAAAAAAAAAAAATCGACCACTGGCCGACGCTGAAAATAAAAACTTGACCTGAGATCGGAGTCCGCAGAAATCCGTCGGCGACCAGCAAGCGACCCCATCTTGGAGGAGAGAGGGAAAGAATTCATTTTCAAAATAGCGAGAAAAAATAGATTTTGATTACCCCAAATCAAAATTAGTCCTGTAATTATAATTCAATCGGTTTTGGTTGTGTAATTTCAGTTTGTCTCCATTTTTGGTCATGTCGCCGGATGGTGATACACACGCGCCTAACTCCGTCGCCATAAATTTTTCCGGTCACTCACACGTTTTCATTTTTAGTCATGTAATGTAGCTTGCAATCAATTTTGGTCCTGTAATTGATCTCTCAATCGATTTTGGTCCTGTAATTTAACTCTCGGTCGATTTTGGTCCTGTAATTTAACTTTCAATCGATTTTGGTCCTATAATTGAGTTCTAAATCGATTTTGGTCATATAATTTAACATTCAATCTATTTTTGTCATAGAGAAAATTATCAAATTGGTCCCGTATGTGGGACCAATTGGCAAAAAAAAACCATCTGTTTCCGGCAGACCAAAAAACCCAACATCTCTCCCCTGATTTAGCCAATTTAGTCCTCATCGTCGGCCGGAGTATTTTCCGGCCATCGGAGCTAACGTGTGGCAAAAATAGCGGGTCCATGTCAGGCCATGTGGCTGACCGGGAAAATTTCTGGCGACGGAGTTAGGCGCGTGTGTATCACCATCCGGCGACAGGACCAAAAGTGGAGACAAAGTGAAATTACAGGACCAAAACTGATTGAAATATAATTACAGGACCAATTTTAATTTGGGGTAACATTAGAGGACCAAAATCGATTTTTTCTCTCAAAATAGCAGTAATGGCATTAAATGTATTAAATAAATTTTTAAAAATAATATTAAATATACTTTGTTTTGAAGCCTACAAGATGTGTCTCGGGCCAAAAAAAGAAAGTTAGTATTTAGGGTCAGTTTTACACATTTTGGCTATTCCCCCCTAAAATATAGGGTTTAAAGGCTAAGATTGTTAAAGTAATAATACTCATTGTGTGTTTAAGTCTGTTAGTTTACGGGCTTTCCTAGTTAGAGTTTGGCTAAGGCCTGATTGTATGTATTTCTCCCTATTTAAAGGGAGCTCATCAATGGAATAATACAACAACTTTTTGCCCTACTTTCTGTCTCAGTTATTTTCCCTTCAACACGTTATCAGCACGTAGTTCCCACTGAGCAAGAAAAAAATCTCTCCCGTTTTTTTCTGCAAAAAAAAAAAATTCCGAAAAAAAAAAAACTGAAAAAAATTCTGAAACCCTAAAGCCGCGGCCGCCGTCACTGCAGTACGACCCGCAGCCCTGACACTGCTTCCAATCGGACCTCGAACCACCACACAGATCCGGTCACCACCACTGCAGTACGACCCCATCCCCGATCTGACCTCCGTTTGTGACCCAAGCCGCAAGACTGTCGGCCTCCCTCTGTAAGAAAGAATACCGATTTTCCATCTGCAAAGCCGCGTCCAGCCGTCTAGCCTAACCCCGCAACCCTAGCCGCGGCAACCGCCTTCCCGCAGCCAAAACCCATATCGGAGCCGCCGTCCTCATCCACTTCTTTCGTCCAGATGAGAGTTCTGTTCTTCCTCAGCCATTCAAGTTGGGCCTGGTTCTAGCAGACGAGAGATAGGCAGGAGGAGAATACTTGGGCCTAATTCACTTGGGTCCAATTCACAACAAGGGACAAATTTATTTTATTATATTCTTCATAAATACAGTTAAATTAATTATATTATTTTTGCCAAGAAATAGTATAAATTTAACTTTTTTTTCATGTTTTTCAAGGAATCAAGACGATCCAAACGGCGATTGGAACGAAGATAGCAATTTACGAAACAAATCGATGGTGTGCCCTATGAAAGAATCGTGTCTTTCCTGTAAGGTACACAATCCGAATAACCCTACTATTTCCAACGTGGGCGATTTTACATGCTTTAACTACTTTAAATGCATATTTATATTTTATAAATTTGTTTATGCTTCATTAAACCAATTAAAGCATAATGCATTAATAACTTTAATTAAATTAAAGCGAATTACTTAAAGCAAGTTGAATTAAAATAAATTCACGTTGAATTAATAATTATATTGCGGCATAAGAAACTTACTTGATTGCATTTATACGTGTATAGATATATTCATAGGGCTATGTGATTATATCTATAATTATATATATACTTTGCATGCATCGTTAGTTATGGCATGTGTATTAGGTTCATCATTAGTAGAACCTAGAGGACTTATTTCTACTGCCTATATCAACTCGAACCGTGATAAAGTAATTTCATGGTAATCCTCAAAAGTATCGAAAGTAATTTTGACCATATCTTGGTTCCGAAAAATAATAACGCTCCCATTATTGAAAATTTTATCATGAAAAGTACTCATGATATACTATGAAAAATCATTTTCATTTTTCTTGTATGAAGATAGATGATCCAACTCGCCTTAAATTTGACATCTTGGACTCAAAAGGGTTTGAGTACCATAGATGGGTCTCCTACGTTGAGACCACATTTATCACTAAAGAATATAGTGGTACGCCCCTTAACACCACAGACCAAGTACCGTCTGATAAGATAAAAGCGAGTGTACTTATATTCCTTAGGTGACACATCCAACCGAGCTTGAGATGGAAATATCTACAGTTGAAAATCCCTCAAAGAACTGTGGGATGCCCTTAAGGGCCGATTTGGGAACATGTGTACTTTGCTCCCAGAACTGATCGTGCAGTGGAATGAAATCTGCTTGCTTGAATATAAACGGATCAACGATTTCAACACAGATATGCTCTCTCAAGGCACGCCTAAATTTCTGTGGAAATGACATCACGGAAGATGACATGATCCATAAAACTTTTTTCACCTTCCCTACTTCCGCTCTTATACTAATGAACCAGTATAGGCTGGAGTATGATAATAAACGCATCACTACCTTCAGTAAGCTAATCAACCTACTGCAGGTAGATGAGAGGCATAACGAAGTGTTAGTGAGCAGTAATGTCATTCCGGTTGGGACAAAGAAATTTCCCAAGGCTAATTATGGCAAAGTGAAGGATGGAAACTACCCCAATGAATAGGGGACTGGACATGATAGGCTTCATGGTCAATAACGTGGGGGTTCTTCCAATGTAATGCGAAGACTTGGTGCTCCCGACTCTACTAGCTAAGGGAACCAAATAGCACCTACCCATCTTATCGCCTCTAAGGCTCGAGTTAGCAATGAACCGTGCTATCACTGTGGAGATGCTGGACATGGTACAAGAACTGCCATGCAAGCAAGCAAGTCGCATCTCACTACAAGAAATATAGAGAGTCTAAAGAAAGGAGAACTCACAATATGGAGGAATATGATCTAGACAAGCCCCCCTATGTCAATTTCACAGTCACCAATCGTCGAATTGAGTCATACGAGCTATAGTCTATAGACTGAATCATAGGAATCATAGTATTATGTTTACTTTCTCGTTTACATTTGGTATAGTTGCCTCAAGACGATTGTGTTGGTATTTTATTTTCAATAATGGCGTGATGCAATGTTGTTTCACAAACAAGATATTAATATTGCTTACGTTAGATTCTTAGCTTTATTTCGAAGTACTGAATAATGCTTGAATGCTTATGGTTCAAAATTTCACTCTTTTCTAAGAAATGAATCGAGTAGAACTTGAATGTTCTTAGAATTAGGCTTCTATTCATCGAATAAGTTGCCTGACAAACCTCGGTAACTACGATGATTGGGTCTTCCCAGCTCATCAAAGGGCGAGGTAATGCCCAATTCTTGATGCCTAAACGGCAGTCTTCTAAGTTACCGATGCTCTGTATACACCAAGAGCCCTTCGAACCTTACTTAGCTTCAACAATATACGTAGCAATAGTTTCCAGATTGAAACCCACTGTGAGAATGGAATAGAGTTTCTTTTATTCTAATGAATGTGGACGTATACGCATTTTAGAATAACTGATGAGTCGATCTAGTGGATGTACCTCACTATTATTAGGTTTTTAAAATCCTGTATTGTCACCAACAATGTACTTTGGGACATAGACTCATATAGGCTTTGGCACGATAGACTAGGTCATCCTGGTCGAAGTATAATGATCCATATACTAAAGAACTTGTACGAATATTATCACCTTTCGAGCGAAAATGTGGCAACAACTCGACATAAAGAACAATGTTGATGTTAATCGTGTTATGTAATCCAAAGAACCGGATGCATATCAAATGCCCACCACTTAGTGTTGCAAAGCCTGCTCTTTAGCCAAAGTAGGAGCGAGACCTTCCTACGCTAAAGAAACAAAAGCAAACATTCCATTCTTACGCTGAATATAAGGAGAAATTTGTGGATCCATCCACCTAATATGCAGACCATTTATGTATTGATGGTTTTGATGGATTCTCCGACATATTGGTCACATGTCGCTCTCCTGTCCACTCAAACTGCTGCAGAACTTCCAAGATAACTTATAAGGGCTCACCTCCCTTATAACATCTAAAGGACTTGATGATTAGAGAGTTCACATCAAAAAGTATTTGATGTTTATTACATGATAGAGATCAATGAATAGTATCTCACCCCACGTGCATATGCAAAAGGTCTCACATAAACCACCGTCGAAAGAATATGTATGGTGATTATGTAATTGGTTATGCGCACCAATTTGCATATATTTGCTTGGGATTATGCAATATTGCACGCAACTTTACTTAAATCGTTCATTCTTAGACCCTCTACTAACCAATTAGTTTATGCGTATCAGTTGGTAACTGGATAGCCTGATTTTTGTATTTTGGACCCAGGCGGACTTGAGTGCCAATTGCGCATATTTGGTTATGCATTATATGTGCCTTCTGCGCCCCACAACGCATCAATCTTTAGAAACGATTAGGTATTCAAGTTGGATAAGAATCTCCATACGTTTATCCGCTCTTTAGAACCTTCACAGTGATCCCTTTACCACACGATTTGCGGATTGTCACTTTTATGAGACAGCCTTCCCGTCGTTAGGGGGAGGATAGAAAATGTAATGTCTCGGGTGTTGTTGCCCAAAATATTTATCCGAAGATTAATACTGCTGGAAGACGGACAACAAACAAATGCGGGAGCACTTCCGAGAGAAGATAAATAAAACAAGATTTGCCGGGTTTGTTAGGCCCGGGCTTGAATGCTCTCGCGAGATGTTATTAATACGAATATTCGTGGATACAAGTATTAATGAGAGAAATCTAAATACAATGAGTGTAAAAGACTCTGTTGATCCGGCTCTTGAGCGAAGCTAGGTGTTCTTCGTCCCGCCGGTAATCTGCTCGAGGAGAAAAGGCCGGGAGAAGTAAGACCGAAAGAAAGCCGTTGCCAAGAGTTGGATGTTAGCCAAGTGCTGTATATTGTTTCTGTATTGAGTGCTTGGATCGTGAAGTTGCAGAGTGTTTAGAGAGTCAAAATCTCGGTTTGTGCAGAAGAGTTTTTTGGTCCCTTTTCAAGTGCCTGCTGCCTTGTATATATAGAGGCTGAGAGGCCCTGTCCCCTATTGGGCGATCTCCTTAAAGGTCACGTGGGCTGCCTGCCAAAAGTCTAAGGCTACAGCTGGTGGCCAGCCGTGCGGTCCAATGAGGATCCAGCACACGTCCGGAAGCACTGTCACAGGAGGTCCCACTTAGCTACTTTCGGCGGACCTTGTCAGTAGGTGCAGGCTGTAGTCACATGTCTTGTCCGCCAACTCCTTTCGCAGGTCTGGGCCATGCTGGTAGGTGAGGTAGGAGACAGGTTTGTCAGCGCCTTTTGTGGATCTGCACGTGGGGCCAGTTTGAGACTTGGTCTTTGCCGACTGGATGGTCATCGGTGGAGATCGTCATGATGCGGTCGATCGGCAGATGCCCCGGGAGGTCGGTCACCAAAGGTCAATCGGCAGATGCCCAGAGAGGATCGTCCGCTAGTCGATCGCCAGGAGTCGGTCGCCGAGTGCCGAGTGATGATCGTATCTGAGGTCGATCGCTCGGCACCGGGACTTGTCCTGGGACCTTCATTTGGCCGATTTAGTTGGTCCCATTTGGGTTGAGGCTCGGTCGCTGGTCGCCGCTCGAGATCTGCCTTGGCCGCTCGCAGATTCTGCCTTGGCCGCTCGGCAAGAAGTCGGTCGCTCGGCCTCGGAGGCGATCGCCGGTCGGAAGGTGTTAAATCTTGACACAACAATTGCCCCCCAGCTTGCTCCTATGTTGAAGACATGGGGCGAGGTGGTTCTTGCTGGCGATCGCGTCTGGATGAGGACGGGCGACCTTGCTGAGCTGACTTAGGACTCGGACTTGGGCTAACATAGTCGATTGGTTTAGCTATCTTTCGGTCTTGTACCTGCAAAAAACAACATTGGCCGATCCCCCATGGAAACTTGGTGGTTTCGCTTGCTTGAGGAATCGTGCACAGTCGCGGAGATCGATGGACCGTCCCCATGACCGTGTCTTGGTGCGCGAAGACAATGAGTGCCTCGTGACTCACTTTATTATGAGGGTCCTCTGTTAGGCTGCGCCTCGCCTTGTTTTTAAACGAAAGGCGTGCGGTCTCGGTCTAGAGGAGTCCTTGCGCGGGGCAGCGTCGGATGAATCAACTCCACGCCCGCGGCTTGTTAGCTCTGCTTCCACCTCGGCCAGCCATGGAGATGGCCGACCTCGACGGTGTACGTTGAGACGGGGTTGTGGAATGAGTCCACTGATTAATGTTGGAGGGCCCTCCGACTACACGGGCCTCGTATTTAAACGAAGGCGGGCGATCTCGGCCGAAAAGGACCTTGCATGACCGAAGCAGCCGGTTCCATCGACTGCCAGGGCCATGGCTTTATGATGTGCGGTGGAGGCAATCTTATGCCTTAGTCCGTCATGTTATATGCTGGACTGTAGATGGCGATCGTGTCCACCGGGTTGCTGATGATGTTGAGATCTGGCCGGAAGACTGGCGATCGTTGCTCGGCGGCCGATCGTTTTATTCGTAGGTCGGATATCGGCGATCGGCGGGAGCCAGTCCCTTATTTAGAATGTTGGACTGTAGGCGGTGAGTGAGTCCTCCGGCTCTTCTGGATAGTAGCGATCGGGCCGGAAGACTGGAGGTCGTCGTACGGGCGCCGACCGATCTACTCCTAGGCTGAGAAGAAGCCTTTGCCTGGACAGAAAATCTGCGGCTCTTGCCCGGAAGGCTGCGTAGGTCGTAGGTTGGGTCTTCGTGAGATGCCTGAACATAGGCGAAAAACCCTGAAACCCTCCTAGGACCGCGTAGAGGGCGGTCTCATCGCTTATGGGCTCGCCATTGAGGATGATTACGTACACCCGGTCGATGTAGTCCGAGTCGGACTCTTCTTCTCCCTGCTTGATTTGCATCATGCGAAGGGGACCTTCGGGCCGGACGACCCTGGTGGCAAAGTACTCAGTGAAGCCGTGCGCCAGCTCGTTAAAGGAGCCAATGGACCGAGGTGGCAATGAAGTGTACCACCGGTGGGCGAGGTCGTCCAGCGTCAGAGGGAACATTCGGCATCTGGTCGCGCGATGCCCCACACCCAGTCATGTAGATGTTCAACTTCCTCAGTAGCACATGGGCGACCGATCGCCCCTCGTACACGGGAGTTTGCGGGGAGCGATCCTGTCTTTGCACGGGGCGAGCTCGATGTCGATCGCGAGCGGCTCGCTTGGCCCGGCGATCGTCTTCTTGGCGCCTGCCCTGGATTCCAGGAGCGCCTTCATGTCGCTGAGTTGACGTTGCATTGCAGCTATCGCCGTGGCTTGGTCGCTTGCCGATCGGCTTTGGGAGCAGGAACCGAGGCGATCGTGTACCGATCTTCGGCTCGCCGCCGACCTCGGCAATTCGGCGAGGGGGAGCCAGACGGCTGGGCGCCTTCGGGAGTCGGGCAGGCCGAGCTCCCGGTGACGGACTCAAACTCCGTCGTCTCGTAGGCCGGGCCGACCGCCCGTGCTGAGCTGGGTCACCGCCTGTGCGATCGAAGACAGAGGTGCCCCGGGCGAGCGCCTCTTCCTGCGGACGGAGCCTCCAGCGATCGCTCGGCCGATGGTGCCTTGAGTTTCGCTGATCTCCCGGCGAGAGACCGGGGCGTGAGCCGGAGGCGCGTCGAGAGCACTCCGTCGCTCTGTAGACGGCCAGGGGCCCCTTCGATCCGCTCCTTGGTTCGAACCGATCGAGCGAGAGGTTGGGCCGCCGTCCGTGGACGGATCGAGCGTCTCGATCACGGCGGCTACCTTCCACCATCGGCCGCGCTCGGGCCGGGACGACAGGGGTCCCGCCGGCCGGGCGGCTTTCTTCGACGCGGAGGCGGAAGACATGTTTTCTCAAGGATTTCTTTTGAAGTGCAGTGAGTGTCACTTCAAATATCCGCCCCGAGAACAGTGAGTGTTCTTCGGGACGGTAGGTGTAAAAATCGAGGGTTGGATCCCCTTCCTCTAGCGCCAATTGTTGTTGCCCAAAATATTTATCCGAAGATTAATACTGGAAGACGGACAACAAACAAATGCGGAGCACTTCCGAGAGAAGATAAATAAAACAAGATTTGCCGGGTTTGTTAGGCCGGCTTGAATGCTCTCGCGAGATGTTATTAATACGAATATTCGTGGATACAAGTATTAATGAGAGAAATCTAAATACAATGAGTGTAAAAAGACTCGTTGATCCGGCTCTTGAGCGAAGCTAGGTGTTCTTCGTCCCGCCGTAATCCGCTCGAGGAGAAAAGGCCGGAGAAGTAAGACCGAAAGAAAGCCGTTGCCAAGAGTTGGATGTTAGCCAAGTGCAGTATATTGTTTCAGATTGAGTGCTTGGATCGTGAAGTTGCAGAGTGTTTAGAGAGTCAAAATCTCGGTTTGTGCGTAAGAGTTTTTGGTCCCTTTTCAAGTGCCTCGCCTTGTATATATAGAGGCCGAGAGGCCCCTGTCTCTATCAGGCGATCTCCTTAAAGGTCACGTGGGCCGCCCGCCAAAGTCTAAGGCTACTGGTGGTGGCCACTGCGGTCCAATGAGGATCCAAAGACACGTCCTAAGCACTGTCACAGGAGGTCCCACTTAGCTACTTTCGGCGGACCTTGTCAGTAGGTGCAGGCTGTAGTCACATGTCTTGTCCGCCAAATCCTTTCGCAGGTCTGGGCCATGCTGGTAGGTGAGGTAGGAGACAGGTTTGTCAGCGCCTTTTGTGGATCTGCACGTGGGGCCAGTTTGAGACTTGGTCTTTGCCAACTGGATGGTCATCGGTGGAGATCGTCATGATGCGGTCGATCGGCAGATTCCCCGGGAGGTCGGTCACCAAAGGTCGATCGGCAGATGCCCAGAGAGGATCGTCCGCTAGTCGATCGCCAGGAGTCGGTCGCCGAGTGCCGAGTGATGATCGTATCTGAGGTCGATCGCTCGGCACCGGGACTTGTCCTGGGACCTTCATTTGGCCGATTTAGTTGGTCCGCTGGGTTGAGGCTCGGTCGCCTGGTCGCCGCTCGACAGATCTGCCTTGGCCGCTCGGCATATCTGCCTTGGCCGCTCGGCAGTAAGTCGGTCGCTCGGCCTCGGAGGCGATCGCCGGTCGGAAGGTGTTAAATCTTGACACAACATCGGGGAATGACAGAAATTGTCATGATATCTCCACTTTGTCTCATTATGATCTCCAAACTTCACAATGTTACCGTGAAGCATAAAGAACACTCGATCTTCAGGATGTAGCAGATTCGATGCCTGATGCATTTACTGATATCGTTCAAGTGACAAGATCTCACATTAGATCTGCAAATATGTCTGTAAGGTTAGAAGTCCCCTGTAAGGGGCACATCACCAATGAACCGGGTGATGCAACCGCACTTGGTGGAGGTGTGGTTGAGGTTGTGGCTCCATGCGAAGGAAGGGGTGAAAGCCACATGGTTCGACTAAATATTCACACAAGTAAGAGGTAGAGTATGGCACAAATTCACATGTTAACCATCAATGAACTTGTTTCATGAGATCATGCTTGATTTTATTATGTCCATGAATCATGACGTGGGGGACGCCTCGAAGATATGATTCAGAAAATCAAGAATCTCGATGAAATTATGAGGGTGTGGCCTGATCAACCACCCACTTTGATGACATGTCATGAATCATAAAAGTACGATGATGTCGAACCTCGCTCCGTTGGATGAAATCAACATAGAGTTGATTGGCCTATAAGAAAAACATTCTAGGTAGAACTAGATTCTCCGACAAGGAGTCAGGTATTTGGTGTGGGTAGTGCTAACCTACCCAAGTGTAATGCCTGTAAGACATAAATGAACCTTTGTCGTAAAACGTAGTGAGAATATATAGTCCTAATGTACAAGGTTTCACGAAGTAATGCTTCTCACAACGCCCTGGAATTAATTACAAGGAAATGTACTCCCACGTATACGTTCCGCTATTTGATTAGCGTAGTAATTTTCGAGGGACGGGAAATGCAGCCAGTAGATGTGGTTACTATGTATCTCTATGGGGATCTAGATACGGAGATACATACGGAAGTGCCCTATGGAATTTTATTACCCAAATCAAGTGACTCTAGACCACGGAGTGCGTTTACAATTTGATTGAAACGCTCAACTTTACGGTTTTGAAACAATCCTTAAGGATGTGGTATAACCGTCTAAGTGACTACTTGATTGGTAAAGGATATAAGAACGATGAACTGTGTCCCTGCTGTAACACCCCGAGATATTCGGAATATGTTACAGCGCCGTAGACCCCTACATGGGACCTACCAGGCTACAATAGAAAAACTCTACTCGACTAACCATCTTGGTTAGCGAGGATACACAATTAAATAATATGACATACAAAGATACGCCCGGAGCAACCGGCAAAATAAGCATCAACCAACAACGAGACAGTTTAAAAACAATACAATACGGAGTTTGAAACAAAGAGCCTAAGTACTCGCGAGTACAATCTATAAGTTTAAAACTGTGGGAACAACCATATCGAAATGGACAAAGGAAATAAGTAGACCCAAATGCACATGTCAACGACCCTGGCCAACATCCTCAGTCGTCCCGGTGCTCGCCGTCCGGATAATCATAACGAAATCCATAACAAGAATTTCCCGACAACGGGTCCCGAAGGGTTAGCAATTACGCTAGTACAAGTATTCAAGGCAAACCAATCGCTTACACATTTCATAGTACATGCACCAAAATCATTTCAAAACCAAAACAAGACATGTCTTTTCCGAAAACAAACAATCGAATAATTTGCCTTGGGAACAGAGTAATATCATAGATTCCCGCACGAGGCCTCTAAGGACCCTCCGCATGGCTATATTATAAAACAAAACGCGCACATGCATCGCCTTGGGAACAGAGTAATATCATAGATTCCCGCACGAGGCCTCTAAGGACCCTCCCGCATCGGCTAGCTAAACAAACTCGCGAAATCCGGGCGCGGCATAGATTTCCCTCCTTGACCCGTCAGCCAACACGAGGTGAGTTACACACAAATAATATACATCACCATTTCATGTTAAGCTTAAAGGTTTCCAAAAATACTTGCCTCGAATTATTGACGACGTGAAGAACGGAAAGGAAAGTCACCGACAACCGCTAGGAACCAACGAAACCGAACCTAACGATTCAAGAACACAATCACAACCGTTTCTAAATGAATACGGAATTGGAATACACCGAAAACCCGCCTACGATTCATGTATATTCGTATAAAAACAACAACGAGGGCGGACCACAACCAAACCCTCTCGATTCCGTAAAAATCACGAAATATACCATGAATCCGTAGGGAAACTAAGAATACCAACAAGATTAATCATATTCATCATGAATCCATCAACAAAAAGGAACGGATCGGAAGAAAATCCCAAAACCCCCAAATTATCCAAAAGTAGGGTTCTAAGAGATTACCTTGGATTTAGGATGAGAAACACAAGTGGATGATGTTAGTCTACACCAAGAACTCAAGCAAAAGAATCTCTGAAGTGATTGGAAGGAGAAAATCGCCTCAAATCGCCTCTGGGGTCGCTCGGCCGCGGAAGAAGGAAAGAAATGAGAAATGGTGTTCATCTCGGTCAACTCCCTGGTTTATATTTCCATGGAGTGTTAGGGCACGCTAATGCCTCAAGATTAGCGTGCGCTAACGGGATAAGATTACAAATCTTATCGTTAGCGTCCCGATCCAGAACTGTTTTTGGCCGTTAGCGTGCGCTACCATACATGAGTAGCGTGCGCTAATAACCTCTCGGTAGCGCGCTATCGACCAATAGCGTGCGCTACGAACATCAGCCGAGTCGGTGGCAACCGTCCGAACCCACTGATACGTTAGCGTGCGCTACCATACAAGCGTAGCGTGGCGCTATCTCGATCCGTTAGCGTGTGCTACCATACAAGCGTAGCGTGCGCTTCGGGCACTGAACAAAGTTCGAGAGTGAATCGGCCCAAGATCGACACTCACGCCAGCGCACGCTACGGCATCATCGGCGTCGCTAGCTCCTCGACGTTAGCGTGCGCTAGCATATGTAGCGTACGCTAATACGCTAGTCCGTAAGGCCGGAAAAACAACACCGCCACTCCCGTGCTACTCGATAGCGCTACGGAACAAACATAGCGTGCGCTACTAAGGAACCCCTAGCGCGCTATGCGTAAAAATAGCGTGCGCTAGGTATGAAATATGAACGGTTCCCAAAACACCTAAGGTGAACGAAACATCCAACGGAACATCTCAACGGTTAACATATCATAGAATGGACCCACGGCAACCCAAACGGCGGTTCCGCTCAACAATAACGGGATAAAACCCATAGATAATAGAAAAGATACACCAAAGATACACAAGGGTCACTACAATCGGAAATACGCCGAAAAAGAAAAATACAAGGGGAAGAAAATGCGGATATTACATTCTACCCTCTAAAAACGAGTTTCGTCCCGAAACTTAAGAAACAAACAACTCAGGTACCTAGCACGCATACTATCCTCGGTCTCCCACGTTGCCTCCTCGACACCGTGTCTCGACCACCGCACCTTGACCAAAGGGATGGTCTTATGCCTCACCGTTTCTCCCGATGCTCTAAAATCTTCAAAGGACGTTCCTCAAAAGTAATGTCCTCGGCAACGCCAATCTCCCCATAGTCGATGATGTGACTAGGATCCGGACATATTTCCTCACCGGGAAACATGAAAACGTTATGAACATGACTCGGGGCGGGGTAACGCCAACCGGTATGCTAACCCACCAACTCGCTCAAGGATCTCGAAGGGTCCAATAAATCTCGACTCAACTTCCCTTCTTCCCGAAACGGAAAACTCCTCTCGTCGGTGAAACCTTCAAAAACGTGGTCTCCCACCTCGAATACTAAAGGTAGACGACGGACATCGGCATATGACTTCGCCGACTCGGGCGGTCAACATCCGTTCTCGAATTAATTCTATCTTCCGTCTCGTCTCTAAAACGACATCCGGTTCGGTCCCGACCAAATCGGACGCCTCATTCCAACAAATCGGCGATCGACATCGCGCGCCCATATAGTGCCTCATACGGTGCCATCCGAATCGACGCGTGCCAACTATTGTTGTACGTGAATTCGATCAATGGCAAGTGCTCCTCCGATCGCTACTCCAATCGAGGGCACAAGCACGCAACATGTCCTCGAATGTTTGGATAGTGCGCTCCATTGTCCATCCGATCGGGATGAAAAGAGGTACTCAAATGCAAACGGTACCTAACGCCTTATGCACCGCCAAAAGTGCGATACAAAACGGCCATCACGATCCGAAACAATAGACTTGAGTACCGTGAAGTCTCACAATCTGCGCGATAAACACACGAGCCATTTCTCCGGCCCAAGTGTCCTTGATGCCCGTAAAATGTGCCGACTTGGTCGACGGTCAACAACCACCCATACCATATTCATGCCCGACCTTGATCTCGGCAAACTCGTAACAAAATCCATCGATATATCTTCCCATTTCCATTCGGAATGGGAAGTGATCGCAATAATCCAATGGCCGGCCGATGTTCGATTTTGACTACTGCAAGTCAAGCATCTCGCCACAAACCGTGCGACCTCCTCCTTCATATCATTCCACCGGAAGTTCCTCCTCGTGTCCTTGTACATCTTACTCGAACCAGATGAACGGAATAGGGCGTGGAATGGGCCTCATGCAAAATACTGCTGTCGCAACTGGATCGCTCGGCACACAAAGCCGACTCTGGAATCTCAAAACGCCATCCTCGTGAATCACAAACCCGGAGACTTTCCCTTAAGAACGTTCTCTCGGATTTGAGCAATCATCGGATCCTCTAATTGCTTGACTTAATTTCATCGATCAAAGACGATGAAATCTCTAGAGCACAAAGTTGCCCGACACCTCGTGCAACAAAACTTCAACATCTAACTCGATCGAGCCGCCGGAGCTCGGGACCGAGGCGTAAGGACCTCAAGCGTTCGCAACGCAATCGGTTTCCGACTCAAGGCGTCGGCCACGACGTTCGCTTGCCGGATGATAAAGGATTTCAAGGTCATAATCCTTAATCAGCTCTAACCACCTCCTCTGCCTCATATTCAACTCCCGCCGAGTAAATATGTATTTCAGACTTTTATGATCGGTAAAAATCGACATGTAGAACCGAAAAGATAGTGACGCCAAATCTTGAGTGAAAAGACTACCGCCGCTAATTCCAAATCGTGAGTAGGGTAGTTAAGTTCATACGGCCTTAATCGTCTCGACGCATAGGCAATGGTCTTGCCGTCCGCATCAATACGCACCCAAGACCACGACCGAAGCATCGCTATAAACGGCGAATCCTCGTTGCCACATGGCAACGCCAAGACCGGGCTGAAGTCAAACGCTTCTTGCTCCTCGAAACTCGATCGCCTCTCATCGGTCCGCATTTAACTTCTCGGATTTATGGAGCAATCGAGTAAGTGGCCGAGCTAGTTTTGAGAAACCCTCGGCGAACCTACGGTAGTAGCCACCAAACCCAAGAAACTACGGACCTCCTTCACATTTGTGGGCGATGCCCAATCCAATCTTGCCTCAATTTTCGCGGATCCACACGAACCCCTTGGTGAAATCACGTGACCCAAAAACATCACTTCCTTCACTAGAACTCACATTTCGAGAACTTCGCATAGAGTTGCTCGGTCCTCAAAATGTCTAACACTATCCGCAAATGATGGGCATGCTCTTCCTCATTCCTCGAATAGATAAGAATATCGTCAATGAAGACGACGACACACTTATCCAAATACTCGACAAAGACTTTGTTCATCAACCGCATGAACACCGCGCATTAGTTAACCCGAAAGGCATAACTACGAATTCATAATGTCCGTATCTCGTCCGAAAAAGTGTTTTGACGTCGGACTCTCTCACCCGAAGCTGATAGTACCACGATTTCAAATCAATCTTTGAGAATACCGCAGCTCCCTGCAACTGGACAAACAAGTCATCGATTCTCGGCAAAGGATACTTGTTCTTGATGGTCACCTTGTTTAGTTCGCGATAGTCGATACACAAACGTAGTGAACCATCCTTCTTCCGCACAAACAGGACCGGTGCGCCCCAAGGCGAGGCACTTGGTCGAACATATCCCGACTCAAGAAGCTCACTCAACTGCTTCTTCAACTCGGACATCTCTGAAGGTGCCATGCTATAGGGCGCCTTCGAAATAGGAGCCGCGCCCGGCTCTAACTCTATAGCAAACTCAACCTCACGATCCGGTGGCAATCCCGGTAATTCGTCAGGAAATACATCAGGAAACTCATTAACGACTGGAATCGACGAAAGCTCGACTCCACAATCCTCCGCGTTCAAGGCGTAACACCAATATCCAAGACACCCCTTTCGCAGAGACTCATCGCCTTCAAGGCATTAATGACGAATTTACTGTTTCCCCTCTTTCGCCCCGCGAAAGAGTGCTCTGCCGTCCTCGGCTAACATAGTGATGATTCTCGTGCGGTAGTTCATGATTGCGCCATGCCGCTCGAGCCAATCATCCCCGAGAATCAAATCCTCACCCTCGATATTAACGACAATAAGATTAGAGAGCCAAGCTCTCTCACAAATAAACACAGAGTCTCGGACCTCTCGATCACCGACAATTCTATCACCGCTAGGAAGTTTAACGATGAAAGGCTCGCAAGGTGACAAACAATGAGACTTAAACGGCGTACACACTCTAGAGAAATGAATGAATGCGTAGCACCCGAATCGAAAAGCACACCGACAGATGGAAATGAATGTGAACGGTACTGCCGCCACGAAGAGTGCTGGATCATCGGCCCTCCTCATCTCATAGATACGTGGCCGAGCAGAGCCGACATCGAAGCTCCACCCTAGCGGGCTGACCCGACCCTTACCTCGGCCGGCACTCGGTGGAGGCGGCGAGCAAATGAGCCCTGGTTCACACTCGGCTCTAACGGTGCGATTTTGAAAACGGCGCCACGAAGCCGCTTGATCTGCTCACAAAAAGGGGCCTTGTGGCCCACTGTCCCACAAGTGTGACAAGTAAACTTGACGAGAACACTGCCGGTTCCTATGGCCCCGCACACCACGGTTAAAACATGTGGGTTCACGAGCGGAGGTTCCGGCACCCAAAACTCCCGAGAAACGAGCCGAACCGCCGTTGAAATATTTGCGGCTTGAGATTTCGCTGGCCTCCACTCTTAGGACCTGAAAAATTTCCGACCGACTTCGCTTCTTGCTCTCACGAGCCAAATCGCTAGCCGTCACCGACATATCATAAGCAAGGGCTCGACTCGATAATCCTTCAAGGTAGTACAGACGAGCCTGCATATAGTCCCGAATGGGCGCCTTCATCCTCTGGAAAAATGGAAAATTTTGTCGCTCTCTGCGACAACTTGGGTCTTCACATAACCCAACTCTTTGTTGAAATCAGCAATAGCTTGGGATACGGGAATATCCCGAGGTTGAGCATCGTAGAAAGCATGCACTCGAGCCTGTCTGACCGGCCACGGACAATACTCGGTCTCCATCAATTCTTGGAATTCGCCCATGAAGCAACGTGATCTTTGGGACCAACGGCCTCCCACCAATCGTAGCGCCTCCCGTGAGAAAGTATTGAGCAATAGGGACCCTACGGTCCTCGAGGCAATTAGTAGCAAGAAGACTTTGGATATCTCTTTGATCCACCCTTCCCGGCCGATCGGGTCCGAAGCTCCCGAACCGAGGAGGATGCATCTTGATGACATCCTGAAGCGCCGATCCGCTCCGCCCCGATTAGCATGGGCCTGATCGGGTTCCAACCACTGCTATAGCCGCCATCTGGTTAACCATTTGCCGCATGACAAAGAAGCAATACCAAGATCGGCGCGCTCGAGAAGAAGCATGATCGTGGACGGCCGCCGATGCCGGCTCTGAAGAGTGCGACGTGGCCGCCCACCGGCCGCCCACGTCCTCGGCCGCGTCACGGCCACGACCACGACCACGACCACGGTTTCTCCGCATCCATACCGGTGTTAAAAGATAACAGGAGCATATCGAGGATGAGTAAGGAAAACTACGATGATAAGCAAAAGAAGGAGAAAAACCACAGTTCAAGAAACGGAAAACATAATGAGAAAGAAAACAATCGGGTAATGAAACTTACGAGCACAGGAAGTACTCAGATGCCTGCAGCGCTGAGACAATGAGCAAAACAAAACACGACTAGACCCAAGTAACCGACAAGCCTAGGTATCCATAAACCTAGAGCTCCGATACCATTTTCTCGTAACACCCCGAGATAATCGGAATATGTTACGCCGTGACCCTACATGGGACCTACCAGCTACAATAGAAAAACTCTACTCGACTAACCATCTTGGTTAGCGAGGATACACAATTAAATAATATGACATACAAAGATACGCCGAGCAACCGGCAAAATAAGCATCAACCAACAACGAGACAGTTTAAAAACAATACAATACGGAGTTTGAAACAAAGAGCCTAAGTACTCGCGAGTACAATCTATAAGTTTAAAACTGTGGAAACAACCATATCGAAATGGACAAAGGAAATAAGTAGACCCAAATGCACATGTCAACGACCCTGGCCAACATCATCGTCGTCTCGGTGCTCGCCGTCCGGATAATCATAACCTGAAATCCATAACAAGAATTTCCCCGACAACGGGTCCCCGAAGGGGTTAGCAATTACGCTAGTACAAGTATTCAAGGCAAACCAATCGCTTACACATTTCATAGTACATGCACCAAAATCATTTCGAAAACCAAAACAAGACATGTCTTTTCCGAAAACAAACAGTCAAATAATTTGCCTTGGGAACAGAGTAATATCATAGATTCCCGCACGAGGCCTCTAAGGACCCTCCCGCACTGGCTATATTATAAAACAAAACGCGCACATGCATCGCCTTGGGAACAGAGTAATATCATAGATTCCCGCACGAGGCCTCTAAGGACCCTCCCGCACTGGCTAGCTAAACAAACTCGCGAAATCCAGGGCGGCAGCATAGATTTCCCTCCTTGACCCCGTCGGGCCAACACGAGGTGAGTTACACACAAATAATATACATCACCATTTCATGTTAAGCTTAAAGGTTTCCAAAAATACTTGCCTCGAATTATTGACGACGTGAAGAACGGAAAGGAAAGTCACCGACAATCGCTAGGAACCAACGAAACCGAACCTAACGATTCGAAGAACACAATCACAACCGTTTCTAAATGAATACGGAATTGGAATACACCCGAAAACCCGCCTACGATTCATGTATATTCGTATAAAAACAACAACGAGGGCGGACCACAACCAAACCCTCTCGATTCCGTAAAAATCACGAAATATACCATGAATCCGTAGGGAAACTAAGAATACCAACAAGATTAATCATATTCATCATGAATCCATCAACAAAAGCGGAACGGATCGGAAGAAAATCCCAAAACCCCAAATTATCCAAAAGTAGGGTTCTAAGAGATTACCTTGGATTTAGGATGAGAAACACAAGTGGATGATGTTAGTCTACACCAAGAACTCAAGCAAAAGAATCTCAAGTGATTGGAAGGAGAAAATCGCCTCAAATCGCCTCAGGGTCGCTCGGCCGCGGAAGAAGGAAAGAAATGAGAAATGGTGTTCATCTCGGTCAACTCCTGGTTTATATAGCGAGGAGTGTTAGCGCACGCTAAAGCCTCAAGATTAGCGTGCGCTAACGGGATAAGATTACAAATCTTATCGTTAGCGTCCCGATCCGGTAACGAGGTTTTGGCGTTAGCGTGCGCTACCATACATGAGTAGCGTGCGCTAATAACCTCTCGGTAGCGGCGCTATCGACCAATAGCGTGCGCTACGAACATCACCGAGTCGGTGGCAAGTCGAGAACCCACGATACGTTAGCGTGCGCTACCATACAAGCGTAGCGTGCGCTTCTCGATCCGTTAGCGTGCGCTACCATACAAGCGTAGCGTGCGCTTCGCACTGAACGGGTTCGATAGTGAAGCCCAAGATCTTTGGACACTCACGCTAGCGCACGCTACGGCATCATCGGCGTGCGCTAGCCCTCGACGTTAGCGTGCGCTAGCATATGTAGCGTACGCTAATACGCTAGTCCGTAGGCCGGAAAAACAACACCGCCACTCCTGTGGCTACTCGATGGCGCGCTACGGAACAAACATAGCGTGCGCTACTAAGGAACCCCTAGCGCGCGCTATGCAGAAAAATAGCGTGCGCTAGGTATGAAATATGAACGGTTCCCAAAACACCGGAAGGTGAACGAAACATCCAACGGAACATCTCAACGGTTAACATATCATAGAATGGACCCACGGCAACCCCGAAACGGCGGTTCCGCTCAACAATAACGGGGATAAAACCCATAGATAATAGAAAAGATACACTGAAAGATACACAAGGGTCACTACTATCGGGAAATACGCCGAAAAAGAAAAATACAAGGGGAAGAAAAATGCGGATATTACACCTGCGTCTTCACAAATAAGTTCTGGATTCACGATCATCGCAATGTATGCCGATGACATGAACATAATCGGTCTTGATGAAATAAGAGAAAGCACCGGATACTGGAAATCTGAGTTTGAGATGAAAGATCTTGGGAAAACTCGATTCTGTCGAGGCATTGACATAGAACATCGAGTTTGTGGAATTTATTCCACCGGTCAGCCTATGTCCAGAAGATTCCCAAGTACTATAATATGGACAAGGTAAACCCAACTAGCACCCCATGATAGGTCAAACATTTGGATGCAAAGGAAAGATCCGTTTCGTCTAAAGGAAAGTGACGAAGAGCTTTGGGAGCTGAAATTTCCTACCTGAGTGTAATCGCGTATTATTGTACTTAGCTCAATGTACACGACCTGCTATCACTCCTCAGTTAATCTGCTGACTATATTTAGTTCAGCATCGATGCAACATCAATGGAATGGTATCAAGAATATCTTCTGATACTTAAAAGAAACTATTGACTTGGGACTATTCTTTCCCTACGAGCAGGAAAAGGAAGCCGCTTATGAAAAGGCAAATGCTAAAGTAAATGCTGGTGCCGAAGCAACTACCACAAAGTATGTGTTGGTATGAATTGCTTATGTCTTGGAAATCGACTAAGAAAACCCCTCTTGGCTACCTCCTTCACGACATGATTATTGCTTTGCATGAATCAATCCGTGAGTGTACATGATTAAGAAATATCATTCTACACTTGTGAGGAACTAGCGGTTAAGTACTGCCACTGATGAGCATACTTATATTTATGAACATGATGTAACTTGTAAATCCCATTGATTGATGGAATGATCATAACGGGAAATATGCAAGATATAATGGAACATACTTACATGTGTTGTACTCTTTTCCTTAGACCAAGATTTATTTTTCCCACTGGGTTTTGTTACTTGGCAAGGTTTTTAACGAGGCAACAGTATATGAATGTAAGCATTAGGGGGAGCTATAGAATTTTCCAACTCTCGAGATCGATGTAAAGATCATAAGAAAATGGTGATTTATAAAGAAACTTAATCACATGTGTTGTACTCTTTTCTTTGACCAAGGTTCATTTTCTCCCATTGGGTTTTGTTACTTGGCGAAGTTTTTAATGAGACAACAACTACTTGATTGATGTACAAATCAGGGGGAGATGTAGACTTGAGGGGGAATCTTACATCCACACCGTACGTTATACTCTTTTCTTTCCAAGGATTCTTTTTCCCACAGGGTTTTTATCACTTGGAAAGGTTTTTAATGAGGTAACAAGATGTACGATTTTAGGGATAGATGGAATGGTCACCTTAGTAGCGCTATGATCAAATGTAACGATCATATGAGAGGATAGATTCAATGGACGAAGTCTAAACTCGATGTGTCTAGATGTTGTACTCTTTTCCCTACGATCAAGACATTTTTCCCACTGGGTTTTTGCTTGATGAGGTTTTAACGAGACAACATGACATGCGCTTGTAGACTAGGCACAAGGGGGAGTGTTAAAGGAATAATACCCATTGTGTGCCTAAGTATGTTAGTTTACGGGCTTTCCTAGTTAGGGTTTGGCTAAGGCCTGATTGTATGTATTTCTCGCTATTTAAAGGGAGCTCATCAATGGAATAATACAACAACAACTTTTTGCCCTACTTTTTGTCTCAGTTATTTTCCCTTCAACAAAGATCTAATTGATTGAAATAAACTGTGTCGATTAGTTATAATTATAATTCTTTTGACCAAAAGTTCTACTTATAATTATAAGAATGATATTAATAAAAATATATTTGTAGAGTATATTCGGTATGTTATGGGGTCTCATATACCCGAAGGAGTCGATGGGGTGTTTGAGAATCAGCGGATAGCTGATTGCATTAGTTGGTTTGACTAGCTGATTACATTAGCTGATTTGACTAACTGATTGTATTAATGGTTTGTATGAAAGTGTTTGGTAAAATTAACTGATAGCGGATAGCGGTTTGTTTAAATAAGACAGTAAAATGACACATAAGGGCATATATATATATATATATATCATTACTTATTCGCCATAAAATACTAAATAGTAAAGTCAATTAGTACTTATTATTTTTTAGTTATTGAAAATTAAATTATTAATTATAATAATTAATATCAATAAAAATTATTAATTTTTATTTTCATGGGTGTTTAGATTAATTAGTGTAAATACTATTGAAAATTATTTTATTCCTTTTACATACTTACTCCTTTTGTTTTAATTATGTAAAATTGTCGGTAACCATAAAAATAATAATGTAGAAATATTTTTCCACATAATATTAATGCACAGTTAGAAACAGTATATATTGATTAGAATAAAAAATTTAGAAAATAAAAAAGATCCCAATACTAGTGGGTAAGAATGTAATTTGGATGAGGGCTTCTCATATTATTGTGCAGATGGAGCGTCATATTCTTTTATTAGCTGCAGCGGGGCTTATCACTTTGGAGTTCTAGGCGGGGTGCTCGCCTCCTGACCGTTTTCAGCGAGCTTCTTCTTCCCCCGCTTAGACACATAGCCCTGTTCCTGTTGTTTGGGTGCGACTCGAGAAACCTTGGATCAAGATGAACACGAATGGTTACTTCGATAGAGACACTCAGATTGTCGGCGGTGGAGGTCTGACTAGAGATCATCATGGAGAGCTCGTTTTAGCTTTCCACTCCTCTCTTCAGGCTTCTTCGAGCTTTGATGCGGAGATCCAGGCACTAGCTATAGGATTGATTTTAGCTTCCCATCGGTCGAGACATGTGTGGATTGAGCTTGATGCTACTGCTGTGGTGACTCTGCTTACATCTGGCCATTGGGGCTCATGGCAGGTTCGACACACCCTTATGCGTATCCGTCACATTCTCAGAGATATCCAGTTCAGAGTCACTCATGTATTCCGGGAGGGCAACAGGCCAGCCGACTATCTCTCAGAGCTTGGCCTGTTGTTCCTTGGTATTCAGACTTACTCATCAGATACTGCTCATCTGTTTCTTCTCTCTCTTATACGGATGGATCAGCTCGGTTATCCTTACTTTAGATTTATGTAGCATTTTCGATTCATTACTTGATTTATAGTCTATAAGTCCGCACATTAGCCCACGGTTTTGGTGGTGCACATTGTATTTCTTTAGCGGATCGTAGTCATTTTGGACTTTTGGATCCGGTTTATGGCCCATTTTTTGTCATAGCTCGGGTCGGATATTTTGTATTTCTCGATTTCTTCTCTATCTCACAAGTTCCGCCTCAACCCCTCGTCCATAATGGACGTCTATTTTTCAAAAAAAATATATAATTTGGATGAAATAATCCACCCGCTCTTTCCAAAATACCGCTAAAAGTAGCGTTCTCAAAATTAACTTTTTGAGGCTAATATATTCTTCCAATTCGCTCTTCGCCAAGCTCCTAAATTAGCTGTTTCATTTAGTTAAATCTCTAATTGGCTCCAATAATTTTCTTTTAATCCGCTACCAAACACCCCAATTGTTACTGTGAAGTTTGATATGGTAAAATAATTGGTACCCAATAATATGATTGGTAGAGAATGATTATGCTTGATACGTACAATTAGGTTGTGACCTCTGAGTACCAGTCCACCTAATGGGTATTGAAATTGATTACATTTGAAACTTTGGGTTTGGGATTGAACATGTCATGAATATGTAATATGCCTAAGGTATCAGGTCATTCAAATAGTTTTAACAGATACTTGACGAAGATGATTAAAAATGAAAATTCGAGCTGCAAAATTATTAGGTCAGAAATTGAGGTAATGGGGAGTGCGAGTAGATATAAATAAATATTTATCTATATACTTATAGGGTATAGTTTTAATACATTTATATATAGAGTATGGTTTTAATACATTGTAATTTTGATGCACGAAATTCATATATTGCATATATAAGCTAATTTTGACTGTGAATCACACGAAAACCAATGATTCAGATTTATTTTGTTTCTTATTAAAAAAATCATTCTTATTTTATTCAATATATATATATATATATATATATATTGTAGCTTATAATAGAATCACGGATCTTCGTCGTACGTCTCCTGCTTCAGGTGTTGGTCTCATCTCTTCTCTTCACCTCCTTGAAACGTGTCGCCCCCTTCGGTTTTCCTCTCATATCTCCTCTTCATTGTGCGCTGCTCTCTTACCTCTCTTCTCCGCTTTTCTTCCTCGTTCTGTATGCCTGCACAGGTGACCCTTTTTTTTCTTCATTTTGTTCAGGTAAATTCTTTGCTCATCCCTCAATTTTGCTTTCTCTGATTTATGTTTGATTGGATTGTCTTTCTTTGATAGCTGCGGCCGAAACGTTGTTCTTCAATCTCCTGCTTCACAGAGGTTCGTCCTTTTTTTTGGGTTTTGCTTTTTTTTTCTGATTTGCGTTCTCTGTTATTCTACAGTTGCCATAGCTTCTATCCCCAAGATTAAAAAAGACTTTTGCGTGCTCCTTGGGATGCTCGAGTTGGATCTCCAACAGGTTGCCATTAAATTGGTCAGGCATGTTTCAACCACAAATGATTAGCTGTTTTTTATTTTTTGGACTTTTTGGTAGTAATTATTTTAATTTTAATTTTTGTGGAATCAAAAGTATAGAGGCAAACAATTGCATCATTTATTGTACAAAATGAAGGTTAAAGAAATTCAGGAATTTAGTTAGGGTGAGGAGTTTTTTCTATTTTCTTTCAACTATTTCTTCTTGATGAACTAAATGAATTTAGTTTGGCAAGACATTGAAATTTCTTGTTTTCTTGTCTACTCTTTAGTTTTTATTTTTTTTGTAATTTGTGTGTCGCTGTGTGTGAGAGAGAAGTGCCATTGGCATTCAGAATTGGACTGCAGGAAGCGGGATGGAATGTTGGTCGGTCGCTGATTCATAGGGTGGTCACTTCTGTTGATGGTACAGTTACGGTGAATCTACAGATGCTGTCTACTTAATTTCATTTATGCTACTAAAAAAATTGAAAAAATATAAGCTATAATATAGACGTCTCGATTATTACTATAGTTTTGAAGAGGTAATCCAATTCCTTCTTCAAAACCATGTTGTAACTGGTTTATACAAGATACGAAGAAAGAGGAAGTGGTTACTACTTTGTGAATCTAATTATGCGAACTGCTTGTTTCAGTGAATGCAAATACAGGGAGAAAAGCTTTGGCTGATATATGCAATGTCAGGCGCAATTTCTTGAAAACTGAAGAGAGGAAAGGCTGTAGGCCAGGGTATGTCATAGAGAAAATAATGATTTCTTGAATGTAGTTGATCGACAAAAACTTATCCTAAAAATAGGAGTTTTTGAGTCGCTCGCAAATATATACGAGGTAGAAGTAGTTGTGGTAAGTTCTACAAAGGTCTTTTCTCTCGAGGATTGTTCAACAGGGCTTCGTATAATATTTTGTTATAGATTGCGAGAAATAAATACTAAAATATTCTAAAATAGATTATTGAGTTTTTAAATATTAAATTAAATGCACTATTTATAAATTAGACTATTTTTAATAAGACTATTTTAACTAGACTATTTTTAATGAGACTATTTTATATAAGACTATTTTTAGTAAGACTATTTTTATAGTAGACTATTTATATTAAGACTATTTATAACTAGACTATTTTTAATACTACTATTTTTAATGAGACTATTTTTATACTAGACTATTTATATTAAGACTATTTATAACTAGACTATTTTTAATACTACTATTTTTAATGAGACTATTTTTATACTAGACTATTTATATGAACACTATTTATAACTAGACTATTTTTAAAGTAGACTATTTTTAACTAGTGAAAATGAATAGAATTAAAATGAGTTGTGAATTTATAAAATCTAGGAGATTACGGGTTCAGTAAATTAGGTTTTTAATTAAGTATAGGAATTGATTTACACGGATATAAAAAAACGAATGTTTATCGAGTAATCAACTTTTCACCTCATAACTTTCGTATTCAAAGATGTCCTAATCACTTTCGCAATCTTAAGATGTTGATAACAAGATTAACACTTGATAGATTGAAAAGATGTGTTTCCAATTCACTTAACAATCAATCAAGGAGGTTTCACTAGTAGAATTAGGATATAATCAACCTCTATTTAAATCAATTAGTCCTTTCATTTCTTTAACTAGACTATTTTTAGGATAAATGATTGTTCATCGAGTAATCAACTTTTCACCTCATAACTTTCGTATTCAAAGGTGTCTTAATCACTTTCGCAACTTAAGATATTGATAACAAGATTAACACTTGATAGATTGAAAAGATATATTTCCAATTCACTCAACAATCAATCAAGGAGGTTTCATTAGTAGAAATAGGATATGATCAATCTCTATTTAAACCAATTAGTCCTTTTTAATCAAAATAATGTAAATCAATCAAATACTCAATATATAACCTAATAGAAATCCCCCTTCCCCTAGGAAGAAAGATTAGCTACTCATTGGTTTATACAAACTAAAATTAGAATAGAAATAATTGATATACATAAAATATATAGAAACTTTTAATTACTAGAACTTAATGATAATAGATGAAACTTACTTAAATATGATGTATCAAAGTGCAAGAAACATACTTCAAAATATAACTTCAAACTTGTTCAAAGGTTACAAGCTTACAAAAATTGAAAGTAAAACACTAAGTAAATACTAAGTGCTTATTGATCAAGCACTTTTCAATTACAAACTAAATGAAAGAAAAACTTCAAACTAAAAATGAAATACAAACTAAAGTAGAGACTTCTAAGGAAAATATCTTGCTAAAAGAAAGGGGTGTTTCTTGGCAAGAAGAGGCGTTGTTCTTTTTTGCAATGGATGAAGGTGTCCTTTTATAGGTGATTTTCAAGAATAGCATGGATTATTTAATTCAAAAGATCTATTGTAGTATCTTGATTTTTTCTTTGTTCACACTTCACCTATCATGCATATCTTTGATTTTTCCGATTTTTGACCCTAAATAAAATATCTTGTGGTTTTTTTTTATTAAAATATTTTGTGGTTGAGTTCACAAGAGGCTAAAGGTGGAAAATTCAACAAATATCTGCCTGAAAACGGCGCTGGAAAACGGCCCATTTTCCACCATGTTGTATCGCCGTGTTGTAGGGTGACTCGGTCTCATCCGGAACACGCGCAAGGACCCGACGAAAAATGTCGGTCGTATATGAAACGACGATAGATACGGACATGATATGTTCCGTGTGAGAAACGGCCATGATATGCGCCGTTTTTGTCTTGGTCGTTTTGTAGACTTTGTCCTTGAAAAATTTCTAATCTCGGATTTGGTTCCGCTTTTCGTCCTTTTTGACATTTCATGTCAGTAATATTTAAAATTAATATTTTTAGCTCATATTTTGACATATCTTTAAAACAATTATTTTTATCACAAATACGCATGATTATGCCAGAAAAAGAGATATTTTGTTTATGAATTTTTAGATCAAATATGCACTAATCAAATACCCCACACTTGAATTCTTGCTAGTCCCGAGCAAGACTCTTTATTATTCATACTCAAAATAAAATAAGAGAAATAAAATAAGACACAATAAAATAATACACAAACAAATTAAGAACAATACTTGTATATATATAAAGAGAAAAAAAAAAGATCAAAATGCCATTTACACAACCACCAGCTTTATACAGTAAATAGAAATGAATCAAGATCCAAAATAAATCTACAAATGATTTTGAAGTTAAAACACGGTTTTATTTTTGTAATTCCAAAATGCAAGGTTACCCCCCAAAAGATTGATTATTTCTTTCCCACTCATGACACACACGACTCCCTTTAAAGGTTGCTCTCGATCACTTGCTTATTTTTCGACTCAATATGAAGAAGAATTTCATCGGCGTCATCAAATATTGTGATTGTTCACGAAATTGAGTGTATTGAAAATCAGCCACTAATTCAAATTTGCTCACAATCTACATCCATTTTATAGACTTAATAACTCGAACTAGTAGGTGATAGCTTTCACACCGTTATTTGCTAACGTGTAGCTCTTTTCACCAACACATTTTCCATCTTTTTTAGGTGATAGCTTTCATATCGTTAGTTGCTAAGGTGTAGCTCTTTTCACCAACACATTTTCCATCTCTTTTTTTAGGTGATAGCTTTCACACCGTTATTTGCTAAGGTGTAGCTCTTTTCACCAACACATTTTCCATCTCTTTTTTAGGTGATAGCTTTCACACCGTTATTTTCTAACGTGTAGCTCTTTTCACCAACAAATTTTCCATCTCTTTTTTTAGGTGATATAGATTTTTTGCAGAAAAATTGTTTTTTAGATAAGCATGAAAAATCAAAAACTCTTCAAATTAAGTACATTTCAGTTTTATTTTTTATCAACCGACTGATTCTTCTTTTCTCAAGGTAACGAATGACTCGATTTCAAATGATAATTACAAGGCTTGGAAAGATAGATTAAAGCTCAAAAATTCTGGAATATACAATTTTTTTGTTACCGATTAAAACAATTTTTGAAACTTGTATATAGCTAACTTATTGGTGTTATGGCCAGATCTAGAAATCTCACAAATAAACAAAATAAATATATATATATATATATATATATACAAATATACATTAAAAAAATCAAATCCAAATAACAAAAATAATCAAAACACACCACAATAATCAAAGCTAAACACACCAAAATACCAAACACATCAAAAGAATCAAAACACACCACCCCCAAACTTGAAAAAGAAACTGTCCTCAGTTTTTAAAAAAAAAAAATAATAAAAAGCAAGAGAAAAAAAAAGAATACTCCCTGTTATGAAAATTGATACTTGAGCTAACGCCTTTTTGGATCTGCATGAAAAAATATACGAGGCAAACAACAAAATAGGAAAAATATAATAAAATATACCCGGAAGTATAACACAATTTTAGGATGCGCTTCAGGAAAGTCCGAAGAGTCGCCTTACGCTGCCATCAATGCTTTTATTAAAAACAACAAATTACGGCAATAAAAGTAACAATACATAAATTGCGAATAGATGCGCGTCAAGAGATCAAAAAGAAATTCCTTAAGCTGCCATCATTTAGCACGATTTTTACACACGACAGAAAGTAAAAATAACAAGAGGTCTGATATGGGTTATCACACGGAGAGGAATTGTAATATCCGCAATTTCGATTTCCGATAATTTTATTTTTTTGGCGGGGGTCCGTGTCGACGACTCGCTCATGACCTTACCGTCATTCTGATAATGATTAATTCTGCATTTTTTGTCATCCGAGTTCGTTTCGCTATCGTTTTGTTAAGTTCCGTGCTTTTTAGCGACTTTTCCGCACTTGAGTTCGATTCTTGCGAATCTCGTTCGAAACTGCTGTTTCGAGTTTCCCGTAAGTCCGTTTAACGTTTTTAGACGTGTTATGAACTTCGGTTTGGTTATTCGATCACGTATCATGATTTTCGGGCGTTTTGGGCCATTTTGTAATTTACCCAAAGTTGTGGGTATCCGTATTCGTATTTGTTGTCTTGAACCTTTTCATGGTCGCGTGTGATTAATTGTTGCATGGTATTTCATTTCAGGTCGATGATGTTGCCCACGAGCATTTTGTCGTGTTCGTTCCGTGCATTTTCGGATAATCGAGTCGTCGAGCCCTAGTGGTCGGGTACTGGCCGGACGGTTGCGGGACTGGCCGGACGGTTGCGGGCACTGGCCGGATGGGTGCGGCAGGAACCGGCGTAGCGCACGCTACGTCCGAAAGGTAGCGCGCGCTACGGCCGGGAGGCAGCGCACGCTACAGCCGGTTAGCTACGCGCGCTAGTCGGTCGAGACAGTAGTGGCAGTGAGGTTCTGGACTCGGGCGGATCGGTAGGTAGCGCACGCTACTGTCGGGCACTGCGCACACTACGACCGGCAGGTAGTGCGCGCTACGGCCAGAAGGCTGCACACGCTACCTGGCCGAGCAGTATCTCTGGATTGCGTCCCGGGCCGATAGCGTATGCTAGCTCGGCAGCCTAGCGCACGCTAGGCTGCACCAGTATAAATGTGACATATGAGTCCAGTTTCGGTCATTTTTCCCATTTCTCTCTTTCTCTTACGCGTATGGAGCCTTGGGTATCTTGAAGCCATGTTGTTGAACAACAAATCCACGAAGTTCTTGAGTTCATATCATTGATTGATCATCCTTTGATCCAGCGAATCAAGGTGAGATTTCCTAGAACCCTATTTTGAGAAATTTTGGGGGGTTTGCATTTTTGTCCGATTCGTTCCATATTATTGATTAATCCATGATGGGTATGATTAATCTTAGTAGTATTCTTGTGTTTAACATCATTTAATCCATTGTTCTTCGTCGAATCAAGGTATATTTCTTGATTTCCTTCGAGTTGACTTTTTGGGGGGGATTTGTTCTTGATTTCGATTCTAGTCCGATTTTGATACATCGGTTGGTGTAGTATGGTGTTATTAATCGCGTTCTATGGATTGTATATCCATATATCGAGTTTGTTTAACTCGATTGACGATTCGAGTATTCTTGGGAATTATTGAACATTTAGTGTTCGATTAAATGCCCCTATGAGTTTCCTTTCGATAGTTTGACGAGATTTCCATTGTTTTCGGTTTTGATTCTCGTTGTAATCGTATCTTTGTTGTTTTGGTCATGTATTTTCAAATGACACCATCAGACGGTAACTAGAAAATATGTTTTGAAGTATTTCGGACATTGTAAAATATTACCGTCATTTTTGTTATGAACGAAAGGATTTTGGAAAAAAAATTATTTTGCAAAACGATTTTTGGTTTTCAGAATTTTCAACTTCATATGTTCACGTGTTGGGGCTAAGTGGTTGCGATAAGTTTGTGGTGTTGTTGTGCTCGTCGGAGAATGTTTCAGTGTTTTCTAAATGTTAGGATACGTTGTTAGGTATCGTTCCCTAACTCTCGGAGCCCTGTTGGGGGCTGCTGTGACAATTCTGCAGCCCTGCATCTAGTTATTATGGCCGTAAGATGTTTTCCATTACGGCCGTAAGATCAGAGTTGTTACGGCCGTAAACCGCATGTTGTTACGGCCGTAAACTTTTGACTGACTCAGTAGTAATTTGTTGTTACAGTTGTATCTGTGCTTCTTTTACTGATTATTTAATCCCTGTTAATATATTCGTGATGGATGGCATGGTAACATGTAGTTACCCTGTATAACGCTAGTAAAGATAATGATATATTGATAAGGTCATTTTGACGATATCATCTAGCGAAAAGATTGAAGCTTCAACGTGTTGTTTTGCAAATAGCTTCAATCAAAACAGTTTTGATAATGAGATACATGGTTTTGATTAAACGACCGAGGTATTAAAAGTGTTTTCAAAAATTTCATTTCACCAAATTTTTCAAACTTGAGAATTTTAAAATTTTATCATTTGAATAATACCCCGGAAATATTTTATTTTTGTTGCTAGTGTTTGGACCCTATGATACGTGTGTGGTTTTGACCGTGCTTGATTTGGTAAAATCCAAACATCTCTGTTGATGTGACTGTGTGAATTATTTTTGAATGAAGTTCTAAAATTACAGTGTTAGTTCGTGCACTTGTGTGATGACTTGGAGTTGATGTTTTATCGTGCCGCTATTTATCGTCCTATGTTGACGTTGTGATGTTTGTTTGGTTGCATTATTCTGATTGGTCGTCCATTCAGTATGCCGAGAGGTCGAGGCCGAGGACATGGTCGTAGTCGTGGTCGTGATCAGGAGCGTGAGAGGGTGACTCGCTCGTTGTCGAATGCCAATCAGCTCAGTACGGACGGTCATGATGACCCATCAGGTGATCAGCAGCAATCATCCAGAGGCAATGTTGATATTGGCGCCGCCACAATCCTTCGTCAGGTGGCTGACCAGTTGGCACATATGAATCAGACCGTACACCGAGTCGGGATTCCGGATGAGGATAACGGAGCTAGTAAGTGATTACGAGTTGTGATGAGAATGCACCCGCCCCGTTTCGTAGGTTCTTCGGACTCGTTAGGCTGGGAGAACTGGCTCTTCCAGTTGGACAAAACATTTGATGCTGTAGCTTGCCCCAATGAGAGAAGAGTACCATCGCCCAATACCTGCTTGACAGGGAAGCGGCACACTGGTGGGAGGCCGTAGCGCCTAGTGATCGTATAACTACTTGGGCCGAATTCAAGATTTCCATGGAGGCTGAGTATTGTCCGCCGCCTATTAAAGAGCGCAAGATTGTCGAGTTTTTATCGGCTACGCCCCGAGACGTGTCGGTGTCTCAAGCAATAGTCGATTATAATCGATAGTTGTGTTATGTTCGGGATCAGGTGAAAAGTGAGGCAGATAAGGTTCGTTATTTCGATATGCGTATGAAACCTCAGATTCGGCAGTGTATGGATCCTTTTATGTGTACAACCTTGAAGGACTATCAAGATCGAGCTTTGGCTTTTGAGATGGCTATAATGTCTACCGAGTCCGTATCGGTAGCGAAGAAGCAGAAGATCTCCGATGACGCATCGGGAAGTAAGGGAATTGGGATTCCCACACCTCAACCCTCGTATCAGCCGAGTATGGGACCTTCTCGGTCAGATAGAGAATCCAAAAGACCCAAACCAGTGTCTTTGAGTTCTGGTAATGCTCCTAGGTGTTTCAACTGTAACGTTCTAGTCCACGAATCCGCGCATTGTAAGAAACCGCCAGTGACTTGTTATAATTGTGGACACGAGGGGCATCGAGTTCAGTACTGCGAGATTGTTGCCGAGATGATAAGGGGCCGGAGTTTCATTCCTACTTCCGGAGGGCCCAGTGATGTGCACTGATAGTGTTTTGGTAATGTTGCGCGGATTGTTTCTCGTGTAGGGATGTATTTTGTAACATTTTTACGTTTGGAATTTGTTAAATGATATTTTGTTTTGAATAAGTTCCCATATAGTTGTTGAACATACGGAGGCGTGACAGTGGACCGCGGAGTCATGAACATGGTATTTTATTATGTGTCGTTATATTTTGTTTCGTATCACTGTGATAACCTTAGTTTAAGTTTCGGGACGAAACTTGTTTTTAGTATGATAGAATGTAATATCCGGTATTCTCGTTTTCTATTATCTTGAATTGTTTGTGTTTTGACGTCGGATATTTTCTTGTTGATGAGTATCGGAGTGATTTCTATCGTGATATTCTATTTGTTTCTTTCGCATAACCATTTTAGTCGGGTGCGGCTTGTTGTCACGTGCGTTTCTTTGATTAAATGTGTGCATGTGATGTGACGTTAATTGCTCGTTATTGTTTTGAATCATAGTCGGTGGCGTTGTGTTGGCCGCCGTGGGGCGTGTTTTCACGCCGTATATTCCTTTGCGTTGCTTGTAACATTTCGCCAATGGGAAAAAGTTATGGATTTCTTGTGTATCTCGTTGAGTTTTCCTGTCGGGATATTGCTTCTCCCTACTTGTTTTAAGTTTCGGGACGAAACTTCTTTTAAGGAGGGTAGTATGTAATATCCGCAATTTCGATTTCCGATAATTTTATTTTTTTCGGTGGGGGTCCGTTTCGACGACTCTCTCATGACCATACCGTCCTTCTGAGAATGATTAATTCTGCAGTTTTTATCATCCAAGTTCGTTTCGGTGTCGTTTTGTTAAGTTCCGTGTTTTTTAGCGACTTTTCCGCACTTGAGTTCGATTCTTGCGAATCTCGTTCGAAACTGCTGTTTCAAGTTTCCTGTAAGTCCGTTTAACTTTGTTAGACGTGTTATGAACTTCGGTTTGGTTATTCGATCACGTATCGTGATTTTCGGGCGTTTTGGGCCATCTTGTAATTTACCCAAAGTTGTGGGTATCCGCATTCGTATTTGTTGTATTGACCCTTTTCATGGTTGCGTGTGATTAATTGTTGCATGGTATTTCATTTCGGGTCGATGATGTTGCCCACGAGCATTTTGTCGTGTTCGTTCCGTGCGTTTTCGGATAATCGAGTCGTCGAGCCCTGGTGGTCGGGCACTGGCCGGACGGTTCTGGATCGCCGGATGGTTACGCAGCCGCGGCAGTGCGCGGGAACCGGCGTAGCGCACGCCTTCTGGCCGGGAGGCGGCCTGCCTTCTGGCCGGTTAGCTGTGCGGGCTAGTCGGGCGAGACAGTAGGGGCAGTGAGGTTCTGGACTCGGGCGGATCGACAGGTAGCGCACGCTACTGTCAGGAACTGCGCACGCTACGACCGACAGGTAGTGCGCGCTACGGCCGGAAGGCTGCGCACGCTACCTGGCCGAGCAGTGTCTCTGGATTGTGGCCCGGGCCGATAGCCTACGCTAGCTCGGCAGCCTAGCGCACGCTAGGCTGCACCAGTATAAATGTGACAGAGGAGTCCAGTTTCGGTCATTTTTCCCATTTCTCTCTTTCTCTTCCGCGGCTGGAGACTTGGGTATCTTGAATCCATGTTGTTGAACAACAAATCCACGAATTTCTTGAGTTCATATCATTGATTGATCATCCTATATCATCCTTTGATCCAGCGAATCAAGGTGAGATTTCCTAGAACCCTATTTTGAGAAATTTTGGGGGTTTTGCGTTTTTGTCCGATTCGTTCCATATTATTGATTAATCCATGATGGGTATGATTAATCCTAGTAGTATTCTTGTGTTTAACATCATTTAATCCATTGTTCTTCGTCGAATCAAGGTATATTTCTTGATTTCCTTCGAGTTGACTTTTTGGGGGGATTTGTTCTTGATTTCGATTCTAGTCCGATTTTGATACATCGGTTGGTGTAGTACGATGTTATTAATCGCGTGCTATGTATTGTATATCCACATATCGAGTTTGTTTAACTCGATTGACGATTCGAGTATTCTTGGGAATTATTGAACATTTAGTGTTCGATTAAATGCCCCTATGAGTTTTCTTTCGATAATTTGACGAGATTTCCGTTGTTTTCGGTTTTGATTCTCGTTGTAATCGTATCTTTGTTGTTTTTCCAGAGGATTGTAGGTGTTCGGGGTTTTTCCGGGTTGTGCCGTATTCGTAGGAATATTCGGGCGCCGACAATCGAGGCAAGTATTTTACTATACGAATTGTGTCTTGTGAATAGGGACGTCGTGTTATGGTTGTGATGCATTGGTTTACTTTCGTGAATATGCTTCGTATGAATTGATTATTATGAACGATTGATTGTAGCGATAATACTCTCACTTAGCTAACGTCGTGGAATTGTGTTGGTCGTGTTAATCATCTAAGTATGTGCCGGGCGTGTTTGATCATTATTGAGTTGTCGTGATGATTATGATATTTGTGTCGTGTTGATTTACTTACTTGATTATACATTTCGGTGTAATGCAGAATGGCTTGACATTTGATGATTATGAGTTGTGTCGTGACGATGTGTGTGTTCCAGGTAAGGTCTGACGAGGCCTCTGGAGTTCTGTACATGATGTGTACGAACAAGGTGTGTGATCCAGGTAGGGTCTGACGAGGCCTCTGGAGTTCGGTACATGATGTGTACGAACGATGTTTGTGGCCGGGTAGGGTCCGATGAGGCCTCCGGAGTTCGGTACATGATGTGTACGAACGATGTTTGTGGCCGGGTAGGGTCCGTTGATGCCTCCGGAGTTCGGTACATGATGTGTACGAACAACGATCGTATAAGAGTGATTGTTTGGATAACATTTTAATTACGGGTCTCGGACTCATAATGATATCTTATCCAGTGTGTTTTGAAACGATAATCGGGCTAAGGCCCTAATGTTTACGAAAAGGTTTTGTAAATTGGGACAAGAGGTCCAAAAGAATTTCTGCTTTAAAAATCCCCGAGATGATGTGTTCCTTTTCAAATATCTCTTGCTTGAGTTCGAAATTCTAAAACTTCTCGGGAACATTTTGATAATTGATTTCCATATTAAATTCGTAGTTGCTATTTACTTGTTGCATTTCGTATCCTATTATACTTGCACTAGTAAAACAGTGGAGTTTTACTAACCCCCGAGTAATCGGGGGTGGATGTCTATTTTGCGTCCAGGTACATGCAAGTTCAGGGGAGCAGTCACAGGATTGGCACAAGAGGATGACGAGCTGCGATACTAATCAAGATTCGAGAGTTGGTAGAGTTTGGTTGTATTGCTAGAGTTGATTTCAGTCTTCCGCTGTATTGTGTTTCGACCCCTGTGTGGTAATGTTGTTTAAGTCAGTTCTGTTGATTGAGTTGTGTGACCTCATCGGTCTGTGCATTCACGTGTAAGTGACCATAACGGTCTGTATTATTTTATTGTTTGACCCTGGCTGGGCAAGTATTTGGTCGTTTTGTAAGGTATAGCCTGGTAGTTCCTCGCGAAAAGGGGTCTACGGCGTGTAATATTCCCACATAGTTCTGGGGGTGTTACAGGAATGAATCCACTTTTCGTTTTCTCACGGTGAGATCTTCCATCCAGATAATATTAGCTAGAGCGGGATCTGGTTGAGGAACAAATTCAATGAGTTTTTTGATTAGTTCTTCTGGTGTTGTTGCAACGACTATGATTCATTTAGCACGCTCGGAAATAAAACCTTTTTCAGTAGAGTAGTCGATGAAAGATAGTAAACCATCAAAGAACCCACTAATATTGGTTTTATATGAACATTTAGCTGGGCTCTGGTAACCACATGAAAAAGTTCCTCAAGAGTACCAAAACCACCGGGAAGGGTGATAAAGGCGTCAGAATTATTCATCATGTGAGTTATGCGATCTTATATATTTACAACTCCAAACTCATCTCCAATAGTTGCCCCGGTGATTTTACTTTCAGCCAGAGATTTTGGAATTATTCCCAACATTTCTACTCCTTCCATATAGGCAGAAGCAGCAGCGCGTCCCATTAATCCTACACTTCCTCCTCCATAAACTAGATGAATGCATTTTTCTCCTAGGGTACGACCCAATTTGTGGGCTGCTTTAGTAAAGCATGCCTCTATTAGCTCCACCAAAAATGCAGATTGAGTTAAATCTTTTTGTGGAAGATGATGATTTAAAACATGAGCTAAAAATATTAAGTTTACCGATTACTGACATGAAAAGTCAAAAAGGACGAAAAGTGGAACCAAATCCGAGATCAGAAATTTTTCAAGGACAAAGTCTACAAAACGACCAAGATAAAAACGGTGCAGATCATGTGTAACACCCCCAAGTTGTTCAGGGTATATTACAGCGCCGTGAGCCCCGCCGTGGGACACACAAGGCTAAACATATACGGAATTATAAAACTTGACCGAGAAGGTCTACATAGAATGAGAAGAAAGACGATACAAAGGTATTCAAAAACATAACCAATGTATTCACAAACATTACATCACAAAACAATACTTCGGCAAACACAGGCCGGAACTTCAAGGAAAGAGGAGAAACAATACTCGAGTATTCAATAACCAATCCAGTACAACAACACTGAATGGAAAGCTCAAAACATAACTGGAAGACCAACACAGTATCACACTTGCCCATCATCTTCATGCCGACCCGGTACCTGCCTGTCCGATCTTCTGGAACCTGAAATACATGAAACGTATTTCCCCCATAAAGGGGTTAGCCGTCGAATAGCTAGTGCAAGTATATCAAGTATGAAACACAATACTCCTCGACAATGAAGTAAATGTAATCCGTCAATTCATCAAGTCAAGACTAGTTATTCCGGAATGACTAAAATCTTATGACGTATGTGAATGCCGTAAAAACGGTTCGTTCATATCATACGCCGTTACATGTAGGAATGCCGTCAAAACGGTTCGTTCGTTACATGCCAACAATACATATATGAATGCCGTAAAAACGGTTCGTTCATAATATGCCATTAATATATCTATGAATGCCGTAAAAACGGTTCGTTCATATCATACCATCAATTCCTCTTACTTTCAAAGTCGAGAACGCACAATCATAAATGTATACTTGCCTTTGAGACATCGAGAAATCGAACGGAGGAAGGGTATGAGTTCGGTAGGTCCAAGAACGCGCTTGGCACCTAAACGATTCGCAAGGAGTATGATAATTACTCATCCATATTCAAACTACGAAGGAACTCCCAAACCCGTCTACGATTCATAAAGATATACGGATAATCAACTAAAGGTTGGAAAATCGTTCTAAATCTCACAAGTCCGAAACGGCACAATCTAAACCATAAAATCGAAGGAAAGGTATACATACGGTATAGATACATCATAATCTCAAGGTTCTCAAGCTTCAAAGCGGGTAAAACGGACGAATCTACGAAAAACCCCCAAATTCCCAAAAGTAGGGTTCTAAGGATTTTTACCTTGATTCGGACGTTAGGAGGGATTAGATGTTGAGAAATCCTTGTTCTCCAACCAAATATGTTGTTGCTAGAAGGAAGATTACTCCCAATCGCCTGAGATCGTCTCTCCCGATCGCTTCCCGTCGAAAATGAGTGGAGTAGGTGAGAAATGACGAAATGGGAGTCAACTGTCATATTTATATCTGTCGATCTAGCGCACGCTACGCCTCCTTCATTAGCGTGCGCTAGCGAAGTCACCGGATAGTCCAAAGTGGTTTGCCGGTTCCGTTAGCGTGCGCTAACCGTATGTCTCTAGCGTGCGCTAGTCAAAATGTGGAACTTCTGTCTCTCGCCCGCTCAACACTTAGCGTGCGCTAGCGCTAAGACTTAGCGTGCGCTATTCCATAACTCTAGCGTGCGCTAGCCGAAGCCTAGCGTACGCTACGATATTCCGTAAAACTGCAACCTCACCGCCTCGGCCCGGCCCGGCCGGTGGCGTGCGCTACGGACGGATGTTAGCGTGTGCTACTAACCACGAATAGCGCGCGCTAACAACCCCTAGCGTGCGTTATTCCGCCGATCGAAGGCGATTCGAAAAGTTGGTTCGACTTGGTGATATTCTTAGCGCGCTACGGCTCAAAGCTAGCGTGCGCTAATCGAGCAAAATTAGCGTCGTTAGCCTAGGCCTAGCGTGCGTTATATCTCGGTCGAATTATTCCGCAAGGTCCTAAACGACATGATCAACAACCAAACGAGATACGAAACTCAAATAACAATATCAACAACATCTCCTAGCATTTACAGAGCGTTAACCCAAGAGAAACGGCAAGGTCAAACAGTCAATAAAAGTACGGGTATTACATTCTCCCCCTCTAAAAAGAAGTTTCGTCCCGAAACTTAAGAAATAAACAGTTCGGGGTATTCCACCCGCATCTTCTCTTCCGTCTCCCAAGTTGCCTCCTCGACTCCATGTCTCGACCATTGCACTTTAACCAGTGGAATGGTCTTATGCCGAAGTTGTTTCTCGCGACGCTCAAGGATCTTTACGGGTCTCTCCGGAAAGGTAATATCCTCGGCTACGTTAATCTCACTGTAGTCGATGATGTGGCTCGGATCCGGTACGTACTTTCTCAATTGAGACACATGAAAAACACTATGGACGTGACTCAAAGCTGGAGGTAACGCCAAGCGATAAGCTAAATCTCCAACTCTATCCAAAATCTCGAAAGGTCCGATATACCTCGGACTAAGTTTCCCCTTTTTCCCGAAGCGGAAAACTCCACGGGTCGGCGACATCTTGAGTAAGACATGATCCCCCACTTCGAACTCCAAGGGTCGGCGGCAGTATCGAGATAAGATTTCTGACGACTCTGGGCAGCCAATAATCGGTCCCGGATAATAGTAATCTTCTCCTTAGTCTCCATCAACATATCCGGCTCCGTCCCAACTAGCTCTGAAGCCTCGTCCCAACACAATGGCGACCTACATCGCCTACCATAAAGTGCCTCGAAGGGTGCCATTTGGATCGACGCATGCCAACTATTATTGTAAGCAAACTCGATCAACGGCAAGTGAAGCTCCCAATCATTACTCCAGTCTAAGGCACAAGCCCGTAACATATCTTCCAACGTTTGAATCGTCCTCTCTGTCTGCCCATCCGACTGAGGATGAAAAGAAGTGCTCAATCTCAACTCAGTACCCAAAGCCTGATGAACGGCCTACCAAAAGTGCGACACGAAACGGCCGTCTCGATCAGAAACAATGGTTTTGGGGGCACCGTGTAACCTCACGATCTCAAAGAATAAAGGTTCGAGCTACTATCCGGCCCCCAAGTATCCTTAATACCCGAGAAAGTGTGCGAGACTTGGTCAACCGTCGACAATCACCCAAATCATATTCATTCCGCCCGAGTTCTCGGCATGCGATGATGAAATCCATAGAAATGTCTTCCCACTTCCACTCGGGAATGGGAAGCGGTTTCAACAACCCCGGTCGTTGATGTTCAATCTTGACTTGTTGGCACGTCAAGCACCGTAGTACAAACTCCGTAACATCCTTCTTCATGTTATTCCACCAAAAATTTCGCTTCAAATCTTTGTACATCTTACTCGTCCGGGGTGGATTGAGTAAGGCGTAGCATGCGCTTCTCGGAGAATTCTCTGTCTCAACTCTAAATCGTTCGAACACAAAGCCTGCCTTGAAATCTCGAATACTATCTTCGTGTACCATAAAGCCAGAGCTTTTCCTTTAATTACATCTTCCTTCAGTTGAGAAATCATCGGGTCACTCCACTGCTTCCCTTTGATGTCATCAACTAAGGACGAAGTAATTTCGAGAGTACACAGCTGCCCCTGTACTCGTTGAAGCCAAACTTCTATCCCTTGCTCAATTAAGTCCTGACGGATTTTCGTCTGAGGTGTAAGAACCTCGAGCATTTGAAGAGATGCCGATTTGCGGCTCAATGCATCCGCAACGACATTAGCTTTACCGGGGTGGTAAAGAATTTCCAAGTCATAATCCTTTATCAACTCTAACCAACGCCGCTGTCTCATATTCAGCTCCTTCTGACTGAAAATATACTTCAGACTCTTGTGATCGGTATAAATCCGGCACGGCGAACCATACAAATAATGTCGCCAAATCTTGAGTGCAAAGATAATTGCGGCCAATTCCAAATCGTGAGTAGGATAATTCATTTCGTAAGGCTTTAATTGTCGTGACGCAAAAGCTATTGTCTTATCATGCTGCATAAGGACACAACCTGTGCCTTGACCAAGCGTCACAGAACCGCAAAGCCTTCGCTACCATGTGGTAAAGTTAGAATCGGCGCTGAAGTCAATCGTCTCTTTAGTTCATCGAAGCTCTGCTGTCTCTCATCCGTCCAAACAAACTTTTCGGTCTTCTGGAGTAATTTCGTAAGCGGTCGAGCGAGTTTCGAAAACCCCTCGACAAACCGACGGTAATACCCAGCAAGGCCCAAAAAGCTACGAACCTCCTTAACATTTTTAGGCGGTGCCCAGTCTAGCACTGCCTCGATTTTCTGCGGGTCTACACGAACCCCTTCGGCCGAAATCACATGGCCGAGAAACATAACTTCCTCCAACCAAAACTCACATTTCGAGAATTTTGCATAGAGGTGCTCGGTTCTCAAAATGTCTAAAACCAAACGCAAGTGTCGGGCATGTTCCTCCTTATCTCGAGAATAAATTAAGATGTCGTCAATAAAGACGACTACACACCTGTCGAGGTACTCGATGAATATCTTATTCATTAACTGCATGAATACTGCCGGCGCGTTGGTCAACCCAAAAGGCATAACTACAAATTCATAATGCCCATATCTCGTCCGAAATGCCGTCTTCGGAACGTCGGACTCCCTCACCCTGAGTTGATAATACCCAGATCTTAAATCAATTTTCGAGAAAACTGCAGCCCCTTGCAATTGATCAAATAAATCATCTATACGTGGCAAAGGATACTTGTTCTTGATGGTTACTTTGTTCAGCTCACGGTAGTCAATGCATAAACGTAGGGAACCATCCTTCTTCCTCACAAAAAGAACAGGCGCGCCCCAAGGCGAAGCGCTCGGTCTGATGTACCCTTTTTCCAGAAGTTCTCCCAACTGATTCTTCAATTCTTGCATTTCGGAAGGTGCTATCCGGTAAGGTGCTTTAGAAATCGGAGCCGCATCTGGCTCTAAGTCCACAGTAAACTCTATTTCTCGATCTGGCGGTAATCCCGGGAGGTCATCCGGAAAAACATCAGGATACTCATTGACAACCGGAATCGAAGGGAGATCGACTTCGTTTCCTTCCATTTTCAAGGCATAACACCAATAGCCCGCACAACCTTTATTCAAAAGTTTTACGGCCTTCATGGCACTGATAAGTAACTTGGGTAGTTCCGACTTACCCCAAAAATGAGTACTCAGACCCGTCTTCAGTCATCATGGTGATAACCTTGGTACGGTAATTCATAATCGCTTGATGACTATCAAGCCAATCCTCACCGAGGATTACATCCTCGCCTTCCATATCAACTACAATCAGGTTCGATAACCATTCCATACCGGATATAATCACCGGAAAATCTCTAATCTCCCGGTTCCCCACAATCCTATCCCCGCTAGGCAGTTTCACGATGAAGGGATCGCAAGCAGTCAAACAAGTTATATTCAAACGGCGTACACACTCCAAGGAAATAAAAGAATGTGTAGCACCCGAATCAAAAAGTACACGTACTGGATGGGATAGAATATGAATGGTACCTGAAGCCACCGCCGCGTCGGGTTCATCTGCTCGGCGCATCTCATAAACCCGTGGTTGTACCGAACCGACGCTAGAGTTCCCTCCTCCAGCATTCTGGCCCCGTCCCCGGCCTCTGCCGAAATTCAGTGAGGTTGACCAAAAGATTGCCGCCGATTAATACCTTGATCAAGTGGCGTTGAAGTGGCTTAGAGTGTCCAAAGTCTGGTTCGGCTCGGAGTAATAAACCGCTCTATGCCCCATCTGTCCACACGTGTGACACTTTAATGGTGGAAAGTAGCATTCCGAATTCAAGTGGCCTGGGCGGCCACAATTATAGCAAGTCACCGTGCGATTTGAGGTACACAGGTGGAACGGTAACCCCTCTTCCCTTTATTAGAACGCGACGATTGTCCGTGAAGCAGTTAGTAAATGCAGGACTTCGAAAGTTGCCACCTTTAGATCCAGAAAAATTTCCCGCGACTTTCTGTTTCTTCGGTTCTTCGACGGTATCGTTGTCGGGGCTCAACATATCATGGGCTAAAGCTCTGTCCTGATACTCTTTCAACGTGGTACAAGCAAATCCGGCCATGTACCGTCGTAAGTCCAATTTCATCCGCATATCAAAATAACGGATCTTATCACGCTCGTTACGTACTTGATCCTTCACGTGGATCAATTGTTGATTGTACTCCACGATCGCCTGCGAAACGGGAATATCCTGTGGTTTAGCCTCGAAGAAGGCTCGGATTCGGCTCTCTCGTACCGGCCAAGGGCAAAACTCGGCCTCCAAGAGCTCCTTAAATTCATCCCACGAGGCAATACGATCCTGTGGCTTGATGACCTTCCACCAAGTAGCGGCCTCCTTAGTGAGGAAATACTGAGCAATTGGTACTTTCCTCACCTCGGGGCAATCAACCGCCTCGAAAATCTTCTCTAATTCCGCTAGCCAGTCTTCCCAGCCTAACGGGTCCGTGGCACCGCCAAACTGGAGGGTGCATACGGATTACATTCTGAAGCAAGGCATCCGTGTTTGGGTTCGGGTTATTCAATGAGTTTGGGCCAAAATAGTCATCTCGAGTAGCCAATTGTTGAAGTGCATTCGCCACTCCAACGTCGCGTTGTTCCCGACCGTCGATTGGTCGTGGCCGACTCTCGGTGTCGGGATGCACCGAGTTCGACAAGCGGGGTTAGTCGATCCCGCAATCGAATCGATGGAAACGGCCGCGCCCACCTCTTCCTCGTCCACGGCCACGACCACGGCCACGGCCCCTACCGGTGACATCTTCAAGAACACGCAAGGTACGTAAGCACAATTCAAACACACGTCATTAAGGTGATCGATTCTCAAGAACATCCATAGATGAAGCATAATGAATAAGGAAACATCATAAGAGTAAAAGGTCTTACAAGTACCGGTCGCCCGTGATGATGGCGAGTAGTGATACTGTGGGAAGTTGACGACTCATTCGACCCAAAAGACCGACTGACTAGGTATCCATAGACCTAAGCTCGATACCATATTCGTAACACCCCAAGTTGTTCGGGGTATATTACAGCGCCGTGAGCCGCCGTGGGACACACAAGGCTAAACATATACGGAATTATAAAACTTGACCGAGAAGGTCTACATAGAATGAGAAGAAAGACGATACAAAGGTATTCAAAAACATAACCAATGTATTCACAAACATTACATCACAAAACAATACTTGGCAAACACAGGCCGGAACTTCAAGGAAAGAGGAGAAACAATACTCGAGTATTCAATAACCAATCCAGTACAACAACACTGAATGGAAAGCTCAAAACATAACTGGAAGACCAACACAGTATCACACTTGCCCATCATCTTCATGCCGACCCGGTACCTGCCTGTCCGATCTTCTGGAACCTGAAATACATGAAACGTATTTCCCCCATAAAGGGGTTAGCCGTCGAATAGCTAGTGCAAGTATATCAAGTATGAAACACAATACTCCTCGACAATGAAGTAAATGTAATCCGTCAATTCATCAAGTCAAGACTAGTTATTCCTAATGACTAAAATCTTATGACGTATGTGAATGCCGTAAAAACGGTTCGTTCATATCATACGCCGTTACATGTAGGAATGCCGTCAAAACGGTTCGTTCGTTACATGCCAACAATACATATATGAATGCCGTAAAAACGGTTCGTTCATAATATGCCATTAATATATCTATGAATGCCGTAAAAACGGTTCGTTCATATCATACCATCAATTCCTCTTACTTTCAAAGTCGAGAACGCACAATCATAAATGTATACTTGCCTTTGAGACATCGAGAAATCGAACGGAGGAAGGGTATGAGTTCGGTAGGTCCAAGAACGCGCTTCCACCTAAACGATTCGCAAGGAGTATGATAATTACTCATCCATATTCAAACTACACGAAGGAACTCCCCAAACCCGTCTACGATTCATAAAGATATACGGATAATCAACTAAAGGTTGGAAAATCGTTCTAAATCTCACAAGTCCGAAAACGGCACAATCTAAACCATAAAATCGAAGGAAAGGTATACATACGGTATAGATACATCATAATCTCAAGGTTTTCAAGCTTCAAAGCGGGTAAAACGGACGAATCTACGAAAAACCCCCAAATTCCCAAAAAGTAGGGTTCTAAGGATTTTTACCTTGATTCGGACGTTAGGAGGGATTAGATGTTGAGAAATCCTTGTTCTCCAACCAAATATGTTGTTGCTAGAAGGAAGATTACTCCCAATCGCCTGAGATCGTCTCTCCCGATCGCTTCCCGTCGAAAATGAGTGGAGTAGGTGAGAAATGACGAAATGGGAGTCAACTGTCATATTTATATCTGCCCAGTCTAGCGCACGCTACGCCTCCTTCATTAGCGTGCGCTAGCGAAGTCACCGGATAGTCCAGTGGTTTCTGCCGGTTCCGTTAGCGTGCGCTAACCGTATGTCTCTAGCGTGCGCTAGTCCAAAATGTGGAACTTCTTTGTCTGCCTGCTCAACACTTAGCGTGCGCTAGCGCTAAGACTTAGCGTGCGCTATTCCATAACTCTAGCGTGCGCTAGCGAGCCTAGCGTACGCTACGATATTCCGTAAAACAGCAACCTCATCGCCTCACGACCCCGGCCGGTAGCGTGCGCTACGGACGGATGTTAGCGTGCGCTACTAACCACGAATAGCGCGCGCTAACAACCCCTAGCGTGCGTTATTCCGCCAGTCCAGAGAGCAGTTCGAAAAGTTGGTTCTGACTTGACTGATATTCTTAGCGCGCGCTACGGCTCAAAGCTAGCGTGCGCTAATCAGGCAGAATTAGCGTGCGTTAGCCTAGGCCTAGCGTGCGTTATATCTCCGGTCCAGAATTATTCCGCAAGGTCCTAAACGACATGATCAACAACCAAACGAGATACGAAACTCAAATAACAATATCAACAACATCTCCTAGCATTTACAGAGCGTTAACCCAAGAGAAACGGCAAGGTCAAACAGTCAATAAAAGTACGGGTATTACATCATGGCCATATCTTTGGTTGTTTCTCACACGGCACATATCATGCCCATATCTAGCGTCGTTTCATATACAACCGGCATTTTCCGCCAGGTCCTTGCCCGTGTTCCGGATGAGACCGAGTCACCCTACAACACGGCGATACAACACGGTGCAAAATGGGCCATTTTCCAGTGCCGTTTTAAGGCAGATATTTGTTGAATTTTCCACCTTTAGCCTCTTGTGAACTCAACCACAAGATATTTTATTTATGGTCAAAAAGCTGAAAAATCAAAGATATGCATGATGGGTGAAGTGTGAACAAAGAAAAAAATCAAAATACTACAATAGATCTTTTGAATTAAATAATCCATGCTATTCTTTAAAATCACCTATAAAAGGACACCTTCATCCATTGCAAAAAAAGAACAACTCCTCTTATTGCCAAGAAACACCCCTTTCTTTTAGCAAGATATTTTCCTTAGAAGTCTCTACTTTAGTTTGTATTTCATTTTTAGTTTGAAGTTTTTCTATTATTTAGTTTGTAATTGAAAAGTGCTTGATCAATAAGCGCTTAGTATTTTACTTAGTGTTTTACTTTCAATTTTTGTAAGCTTGTAACCTTTGAACAAGTTTGAAGTTATATTTTGAAGTATGTTTCTTGCACTTTGATACATCATATTCAAGTAAGTTTCCTCTATTGTCATTAAGTTCTAGTAATTAAAATTTTCTATATATATTATGTATATCAATTATTTCTATTCTAATTTTAGTTTGTATAAACCAATGAGTAGCTAATCTTTCTTCCTAGGGGAAGGGGATTTCTATTAGGTTATATATTGAGTATTTGATTGATTTACACTATTTGATTAAAAAGGACTAATTGGTTTAAATAGAGATTGATCATATCCTATTTCTACTAATGAAACCTCCTTGATTGATTGTTGAGTGAATTGAAAACATATCTTTTCAATCTATCAAGTGTTAATCTTGTTATCAACATCTTAAGATTGCGAAAGTGATTAAGACACCTTTGAATACGAAAGTTATGAGGTGAAAAGTTGATTACTCGATTAACAATCGTTTATCCTAAAAATAGTCTAGTTAAAGAAATGAAAGGACTAATTGGTTTAAACAGAGATTGATCATATCCTATTTCTACTGGTGAAACCTCCTTGATTGATTGTTAAGTGAATTGGAAACACATATTTTCAATCTATCAAGTGTTAATCTTGTTATCAACATCTTAAGATTGCGAAAGTGATTAAGACATCTTTGAATACGAAAGTTATGAGGTGAAAAGTTGATTACTCGATAAACATTCGTTTTTCTTTTATATCCGTGTAAATCAATTCATATACTTAATTAAAAACCTAATTTAATGAACCCGTAATCCCCTAAATTTTATAAATTCCTAACTCATTTTAATTATATTCATTTTCACTAGTTAAAATAGTCTACTTTAAAATAGTCTAATTATAAATAGTCTAGTATAAAAATAGTCTCATTAAAAATAGCAGTATTAAAAATAGTCTAGTTATAAATAGTCTTAATATAAATAGTCTAGTACAAAAATAGTCTCATTAAAAATAGTAGTATTAAAAATAGTCTAGTTATAGATAGTCTTAATATAAATAGTCTAGTATAGAAATAGTCTCATTAAAAATAGTAGTATTAAAAAAGTAGTATTAAAAATAGTCTTACTAAAAATAGTCTTATATAAAATAGTCTCATTAAAAATAGTCTAGTTAAAATAGTCTTATTAAAAATAGTCTAGTTTATAAATAATGCATTTAATTTAGTTAATATTTAAAAACCCAATAATCTATTTTAGAATATTTTAGTACTTATTTCTTGCAATCTATAACAAAATATTATACGAAGCCCTGTTGAACAATTCTCGAGAGAAAAGACCTTGGTAGAACTTGCCACAACTACTTCTATCTCGTATATATTTGCGAGCGACTCAAAAACTCCTATTTTTAGGATAAGTTTTTGTCGATCAAATTTTAGCGCCGTTGTCGGGGATTGTTTTAGGCCAAATATAATTTTTGCATACTTTTGTTTATATCTTGTGATTTTATCTTTCTTTATTTTTGCATCTTTTATTCTTCTTGTTCTTAATTTTTTTTCACATAAGGTGCGCTTAACTGTTTTCTAGTCTACGCAGGGCCGTACGTCCTTGTAAGAACTTTAGTACCATACAACGAAAACATTCATCCCGATTATCAAGTTGGAGATAGCTTGGAAGATATTAGCAGTGAAGGAGAATTTTTGACAGAAGAAAACATTGAATCTTCCGATCAAGAAGAAAAGTCAAACGAAGAACATATGGCAGACCAACAAACTTTGAAAGATTTTGCTAGATCGATGATCGGTACAACAACGTCATGCATACAACTTGGCCAAACAGCACGAAATTATGAATTGAAATCCATTCATTTTAACCAACTCCCATCTTTTTATGAGATGCCAAACGAAGATCATTTAAGTTTTAATCGTGACTTTTATTTGGTTGTCAATACCTTTCCATTACAACAATTGATCGAGGATCAATTAAAAATGAGGTGTTTTCCTTATACCTTAAAGGATCGAGCAAAAATTTGGATTATGACATTCCCACCAAATTCATTGGCTACTTGGGATGATGTGTGCAACAAATTCATGTCTAAATTTTATCCACATCATAAAACGGCGGATCTAAGGACCAAAATTGCAGCTTTTACGCAATCGGAGGGTGAACAATTTTTTGAAGCATGGGATAGTTTCAAAACTCTTTTACTAGCATGCCCCATCATCATTATCCTTTATACTGTTTGAGTCAAACTTTTTATGATGGGCTAACTCATAATTGCCAATTTTCTATTGACAATGCAGCTGGGGAAGATATAGGAACACTAACGGCGCAAGTCGCTTTTGATTTGTTTGAAAAACTTGATATATCCTCCCAGCAAAAGAGTGCACGAGGCAGGAGAGTCGGAGCTAATGAAGTAAATTCCACCAGCGATCTCACTGCGCAAATTGCCGAGCTAACCAAACAAGTCCAATGACTTACAACTCAAGGAATTTCTCAACCACCCACATCCATGCCGTCTCAAGAAGTATTTTTTGCCGGTGGAGAGTATAGTCATGCACCCAACATCAATCCCACGGCAAACCCTGAAGAGGTAAATGCTTTAAATTATTTTTACCAATGCCCCAGAAATGACCTTTTTTCTGAAACCTATAATCCCGGTTGGCGAAATCACCCTAATTTCACTTGGGGTGGAAATTATCACCAACAACCACCACCTCCTCAACTTCAAAATTTGCAACAACCATATCAAAGACCAAACCAATTCCAAGGGTCATCCTCAAACCAACCCAGAAAACCCTCATTAAAAGAAACACTTCAATCATTCATCCAAAAGTCGAATTGAAGATTTGAAGCAATGGAAGCATTAGTGAAATGAGTCTAAAAACTCAAGTCGGGCATCTAGAAAGTCAACTGCAAAATAACCAAAAAGGGAGGTTACCAAGTCAAGCTGAACAAGCTAAAACTATCACCACGCTGAGAACTGGTAAGATTTATAACGATCAAGTTGATTCCCCTTCTAATGATGATATTTCAATTATTGCAGGAAACGAGGACGAAGATAAGGAATCAAATGAAAATTTTAAAGAAGAAGTCCCCACCCCAACACTCCACAAATCTACAAATCCATACAAATCCCCAATACCTTTCCCAAGCCGACAAAAAAATGAAAAACTTGAGAAGCAATTTCTAAGTTTTTTTGATATGCTGTCCAAATTAAATGTAAATCTTCCTTTATTGGAAGTAATAAAAAGTGCCTCAGCATACGGAAAATTTTTCAAAGAATTACTCACGGATAAAAAGAAGTTTGGATATAGAGAAAAAATCATTGTCTCGGAGGTTATGTCTGCATTGCTCCAATGATTACCTCACAAGTAAAGTAATCCAGGTAGCTTCATAATAAATATCGCTATGGGAAACAATAAGAAGACCACCGGTATGCTTGATCTTGGAGCAGGTATAAATTTGATGCCATTATATATTTTTGAGCAACTTGATCTTGGTGAACTTAGCCCAACTAAAATATGTTTACAAATGGCCGATAGATGACTCTGTTATCCTGTTGGAATTATCGAAGATATTTTGGTAGACATAGAGGGGCTTATTATTCCAGCAGATTTTGTTATCTTAGAAATGGGACAATGTCTACAAAATGGAAAAGATCATTCTATTTTATTGGGAAGACCTTTCATGGCTACCGCTGAAACCATAATTGATATTAAAAGAGGAAAATTAACCATGAGTGTGTTAAATAAAACCGTGACATTTTTTGTGTTTGATTCGCACCCTGTTCCTAGTTATGATTTATATGAGGACTGCGCTTTTGTTGATATTATTGACAATTCTGTGGAAACTCTCATTATACAGGAACAAGTAATGGAGTGTTCGTAGCTTAACCCAGACTTTGAAGGAGAAATTTGCAAAAATCTCTTACAGGGGGGTAAGATAGATAGTCTGGAGTCGTTAATGGAAAGCAAAGAAAAAGAAATACCTTAGCTTAAAGAATTGCCTAAGCATTTAAAATATGTTTTTCTTGAAGAGGGAAATAAAAAAACCATAATTATTAATGCAGAATTGAGCGGGGATGAAGAATTTCTTTTAATAGAAGTTTTGAAAAAATGCAAAGAGGCAATAGGATGGGGTTTGAGTGATATTAAGGGAATTAGCCCTTTGACATGTATGCATAAAATAATCCTAGAAGAGGGAGAAAAACTAAGAAGAGAAGCACAACGGAGAGTAAATCCCAATATGCTAGAGGTAGTAAAAAAAGAAATTTTAAAATTGCTCGCTGAGGGAATTATTTATCTGATTGCGGATAGTGAATGGGTAAGCCCGATACATGTGGTGCCAAAGAAAAGTGGCAAAACAGTGATTGAAAATGATAAGGGAGAGCTAGTACCAACGAGGGTAACAACCGGGTGGCGGATGTGCATTAATTATCAAAAATTAAATGCCGCCACCAAAAAGGATTATTTTCCTCTACCTTTTATTGACCAAATGCTTGATAAACTTGCAGGGCACAAATTCTACTGTTTTCTTGATGGCCTTTCAGGGTATTACCAAGTGGCAATTGCACCCGAGGACCAATCGAAAACCACATTCACATGCCCTTTTGGAACTTTTGCTTGTCGAAGAATGCCCTTTGGATTATGCAATGCACCAGGAACTTTTCAAAGGTGCATGTTGTCAATTTTCTCAGATATGATCGGCGATTTTATTGAGGTATTTATGGATGACTTTTCAGTATTTGGATCATCTTTTGATGATTGCTTAAATAAATTGACCAAAGTACTTGAACGTTGTATTGAATGTCATTTAACTCTCAGCTGGGAAAAAAGTCATTTTATGACAGAAAGTGGAATTGTGCTAGGCCATGTGGTGTCAAATCATGGAATTGAAGTCGACAAAGCAAAAATTGACGTCAGTCAAAAATTACCGCCACCAAACAATGTAAAGGCAATCAGGAGCTTTTTAGGACATGCCAGTTTTTATAGAAGGTTTATCAAAGATTTTTCAAAAATAAGTAAACCTCTCTGCACTTTGCTTACCAAAGATGTTTCCTTCATTTTCGATGACGCTTGTCTCGACGCTTTTAAAACCTTGAAAGAGAAACTAACCACGGCAGCAATCATAATTGTCCCTGATTGGTCTTTACCTTTTGAAATTATGTGCGATGCATCTGACCGAGCTGTTGGTGCAGTTTTGGGCCAAAGAATTGATAAAATGCTCTGTGTGGTTTATTACGCTAGTTTAACATTGAATGATGCTCAGGTTAATTATATAACAACCGAGAAAGAATTATTAGCTATGGTTTTCTCACTGGATAAATTTAGATCTTATATTGTAGGATCTAAAGTGATTGTACATTCAGATCATGCAGTTTTACGACATCTGCTGACAAAGCAACAAGCGAAACCTCGGTTGATTCGGTGGATTTTAATGCTTCAAGAATTTAATGTGTAAATAAAGGACCGGAAGGGAAGTGAAAATGTGGTCGCAGACTATTTGTCTCGTTTAAAAATAACAGAAGAAACAGTTAACGAGCATGAACAAATTGTGGAGTCTTTTCCACATGAAAATTTATTTAAAATTTCTTCGTTACCTTGGTTTGCCGATATTGTGAATTATTTGGTTTGTGAAATGCTCCCACCTAACATTTCTTACCAAGAAAAGAAAAGGGTTTTATCATCATGCAAAAACTACTTCTGGGACGAACCATGCCTTTTTCGATCATGCAAAGATGAAATCATGAGGCGATGTGTCCCAGAAAATGAGCAACAAAGTGTACTAACCTTTTGCCATGAACTTCATTGCGGAGTGTTACGTATTTTTGTGAACACAAGTGCACGTTGTCGTAATCAAGTAATAAAGTGATGAGAAAGATATCGTTCACTCGAGGACTGACGTACTAATTACCAATTTATTTGTATTCTTAATTTTATTTGAACGACCGAATTTTGTGGTTGAAGAATTATTAAAAACTAAATAATGCGATAAACTAGAAACAAATAACAAAATCAATAATCCGAAGAAAGGAGATCAAATAAGAGAAGAATCTAGGATTGAGAATTCGCCTCGATTAATCCAAATTAATCTTGATTAATATAATTTATGTAATTTTCCAATTTATTGAAAGCGAAGATTCTAATATAATCTAATGCCTCTCCCGAGGTCAGAAGAATTTTCTAAGGTGAATAGTTCACTCTATTTCTAGGTGAGTTAATTCAACAATAGTCAAACAGTTCTAAAATCTTCAAACGAGCTACGTAATTCTTATGAGTATATTCCTATCTCACAAGACAAAACGGTTTTCACTCAATTTTCACTACTAACTCTCCTCTCCCGATTCAAATTACGTAAATTATAACAATTCAATTATAGGCCACACAATTGAAAGTATTAAGAACAATTGGGGAAAACTCAATAGAAAAGGGGATATATTCATAATGTAAAATCAAGAATTAATTCATCACAATCTCGATTTCATCACAATCCTAGAATTAAAGGGTCTAGCCTGACATGCTAGAAATGAATACACAAAGATTTGAATAAAATATAGGAAAGAAATTCAAACACAAATGAAGAACCGAATCTCTTCCGTTCTCTGGCCTTTGCTTTCTGCTGCTAGGTATTTCTTCTGCTCTCCTTCGATGATACCTTCTTTTCTGACCTTTACTGGCTTTTTAAAACCTCCATTCCGCCTCCAAAAATGCGTTCTATAAATAGGTCGAAACCGCCTCAAAAATAGTCAAAATCGTGGGCTGACATCAAGGAACCCGCGCCGCAGGCCGCGGCCTGGCTTAAGTGTGCCGCACTTGTCCTTGCGCTGCCCATGCCTGGGCAGATTTTCCTTATGGGCCGTGGCTCAGAATGAGCGTGCCGCGGCCCCTGGTACAGTTTGTACCAGTTAGCTTGGAGCTGTGTCTATGCCGCGGCTCCGACTCGATGCGACGCGGCCCTTGACCAAAAAATGTTGTTTTGGCCCATTTTTCTTCGTTTAAGCTTCCGGGCTCTAATTTCCTTCAAAACATATAAACATAATGCACCAAAAGCTCATTTATGCAGATTCAAACCCAAAATGGAGATAAAATAATGATAATCAAGCGCACAAAAATAAATGTAACAAATACCCCCAAACTTAAGCCTTTGCTTGTCCTCAAGCAAAAAATCAATTTCAAATAAGACGACAAGTATCGTGGATGATCGTGCAAATCCATAGTGCTCAACTAATTAATACTACCCTGAAAATATCAAAGAATAATATGGATATCGTATCAGTGAGTCACAGTACGGATAATGATTCCACCAGGTAAACATTCGTAGTACTAATCGATAGCTCATGAGGAAAATCAAGGTTCAAAGATTAACAAACATGAATTGAGCCGACCGCCAATATGAATGTTGAGAGTATAACAAGTCAACTCACCCAGTCCCACAGCCTCGTGGCAAAAACACAAGAATTTCATCATAAATAATATTCCCCGGACAGCACTCCCTTATATATACTCATTATAATGATTCGAGTTAACCACTAGGTTTCGACTCCCGGGATGTTTCATCGGAAGAACTCTAGGGTGGATTTCCATTCTCATGTATTGGGGAACCGTTTGACGTAAAATACACTCATGGGGCTCATGAATGCTTCTAGTTACTAAGTCTCCCTCTACAACGGAGAAATAACTCGAATAGCTACACCCGCACGTCCGATTCAAGGTTGCTGTTTTACGCGATAGTAAACAACGGGTCATGTGAATACCCCCGGTTACTTAGCTTCCTATCATCGGAGATGCGATTCTTATGAACCATTAGTCTATTCAGGGTTGTCGTTTTACGCGAGAGTAAACAACGGGTCACGTGAATACCCCCGGTTACTAGACTTCCCATCATAGAACATGCAAAATTGCTCCAATTTTGAGAATTAAAACTGTCCGACTCAATGCCTAACCTTAGGTACTTAAATTAAATGCCAACAAGACTAATGTTACTGGATGACTAGCTAAGTGAATAGCGCCACCAGACATATAGACGACGGCTCGTGTAATGCGGACACTACAAACACGTATGTCTCATTTCTTATATGCCAAGACTACCACAATGACGCAAAAAAAAAAAAAATCAGACCAAAATGAATACTCGAGGGAAACAAATATCGCATAATGTGAACTCGACCAATACTCATCCGTTTCTTCAAAAAGAAAACAGTATCATATAATCAGTCTTACACAAGGCAGCACAAAATACTCACGAATGCAAAACAAAAAAAAATGTCCAGAATATCATAAAAGACATGCAAGGCTAAAATCAATAAATAACAACTAAAAAGTAAATAACAACTAAAAGTAACCCCCCCAAACTTAAGAAGTACAGTGACCTAAATGGACAACAAATATGAATACGCAGTAAGAGAAAGGTCAAGTACTCCCCTAAGGTAAGCTCAGGCACTGGCATCAGCCTCGTCCGGCGAAGTGGGTGGTGTAGGTGGCCTGACCGGAGGAATGAAAGGTCCGTTTGGGTGAAGGATGTGCTCCGTCCAAACAGCTAAGTAGTCCCGATGGTGGGCGTCTCTCGTAGCTAAGCGCCTCTCCGCACGCCGATTGGCCCGGCGGACCTGCTCGTACATCTCCTATCGAACGGCTGTGAGGACGCTGTCTCTCTCTGCTCGCATATCCTCCGTCAAGCCATCAAACATCATCTGAAGAAGGTGATCTCTCGCTGGCGGTGGGGTGGACCCGGTCTGATCCTCAGTATCAGCCACCGGCTCATGCGTCAGAAGAAGTGGCTCGGAGGAGTGCTAATGTGGCTAGTCTAGAAGAAATCCTCATCCCCGAGCGTGTGCCCGTGCTCCACCCCACTGGTCGAAGTGAGAGATAATACGATGATCGATCGAACCCTGAGGTGCTATAGTCGGCTCGTCATCCGACCAAGTCACGCCCGACTGGAGGCATAAGGCACAAATGAGAGAGGGATGTTTTAGCCCAGTCTTGGCCCCTCCTTGGATGCACTGGAGAATAGATTGGGCTAGACATGGGGCCACATCAAATCGAAGTCCGGCCGTCATAACATATAGCAGTCGGGCACGAGGAAGCAGGACCGAGCGGATCTGCGAAGTAGGGTCGACTCGTGAGCAGAGAAAATAAAGCCAAGCTTGCTCGAGCCGACGAAGACGGGAACTCTTGAAGAAGAAAGTTGTGGACCCCGGGACACGCGTTTCCCAAATGGAATCTGGCTGAGCAAGCACCTCTAGAAATTCCTCCCTCGTGAGGCTACCCATCGTCCATGTGAACGCCGATTCGTCTACCTCGGGTAGCTCATATAACATCCGAATTGCAGCTGCCGAGAAGTCCACTGTCTGGCCACGGACAACAACCTCAGTTCGTATATTCGGCCTCCCCAACATCTGACCTCCCCAGATATGAAGTGATAGAGCACTGGCATAGAATTCTTGTACGATAGAGATTACGTCCAGCTCGGGCTGTGCAGAGAATCTAGTCCATCCCATTTCAGTAATCATAGTTAGTAGCTCGCCGTCTTGGGGGGCGGGAGTTAATCCCCGCTCAGGAATTATGGGCCGAGGACGTATTTTCTCATTAGAGATGGGATGGATCTCCAGGTCGGAGAATTGTTGGGAATGCTTATCCGTCTGGTTTTGCGAAGTTTCTCCTCTCGGGGGAGATGAACGAGTCGTAGCACGAGTGGAACTCAACTTTCTCTTACGTGCCATTATGTGCCCTGAAAAATAAAAATAGGACAATCAGATGACTTTAATAACAAAACACCAACCACAACTTGTAAATCGTAAGAAACGAATATAGCATTAAAAACTCTCACTTGCATATGAGGGACATGACGCGAAAATCAAAAAAAAAATGACATAAGGGCTGGGGAGGAATATTATTCTGATAATCGTCTGTTGCAAACAGTTTAGAGATGTTTAGATCAAAAAACATTTCATTAGGGTATTTTATCAAACACTTTGCGTGCGTAAACTTAAATGTAGAACCAAAGTAATCATTGCTCAATTCTATACCCAACAACAACAATATCACAGAGATTCATGACAAATCAATGAAACACAATCAACAATCAATCGATAATCTCAACACATTCCGATCAAAATCTTGATAGATTTAGAAAATAAAACAAATTCATCAATGAATGAACAAACATTACCCTACTTTCCAATCCTTATTGCAAATCAAACTAAAGATTAAGGAGTACCTAGTGTTAGATTGAAGAAGATGAGAAGAAGTATTAATTTGGAGAAGGTGACCTGCGCCACGCGGAAGAGGAAGGGATTTGTGAAGTGTATCTTTTGTTTTGGCCGATTGATTTCTAAGTAGCCCATGTAACACCCCCAAAACCGTATGGGAATATTACACGCCGTAAACCCTATCCGCAAGGATCTAGCAGGCTAAACGTCCATAACCAACCAAATGCTTGCCCGGCCAGGGTCAAACAATATAATAATACAGACCGTTAAGGTCACTTACACATAAACACACAGACCGATGAGGTCACACAACTCTATCAACAGGACTGACTAACAACATTACCCACACAGGGGTCGAAATACGATACAGTGGAAGACTGAATCAACTCTAACAATACAACTAAACTCTACCAACTCTCAACTCTTGATTAGTATCGCAGCTCGTCATCCCCTTGTGCTAATCCTGTGACTGCTCCCCTGAACCTGCATGTACCTGGACGCAGAACAGACATCCACCCCCCCGAATACTCGAGGGTTAGTAAAACTCCACTGTTTTACTAGTGCATGTATCAAACCATACGAAATGTAACAAGCAAATAGCAACTACGAATTTAATACGTAAATCAATTATCAAAATGTTCCCGAGAAGTTTTAGAATTTTGAACTCAAGTAAGAGATATTTGAAAAGGAACACATCATCTCGGGGATTTTTAAAGCAGAAATTCTTTTGGACCTCGAGTCCCAATTTACAAAACCTTTTCGTAAACATTAGGGCCTTAGCCCGATTCTCGTTTCAAAGCATACTAAATAATATATCATTATGAGTCCGAGATCCATATTTGAAATGTTACCCGAACAATCACTGCTACACGATCATTGTTCGTACACATCATGTACCGAACTCCGGAGGCCTCGACGGACCTTACCCGGACCACACACACTGTTCGTACACATCATGTACCGAACTCCGGAGGCCTCAACGGACCCTGCCCGGCCACACACACTGTTCGTACACATCATGTACCGAACTCCGGAGGCCTCAACGGACCCTACCCGGCCACACACACTGTTCGTACACATCATGTACCGAACTCCAGAGGTCTCGTCAGACCCTACCTGGATCACACACCTTATTCGTACACATCATGTACCGAACTCCATAGGCCTCGTCAGACCCTACCTGGATCACACGCACACACATCGACACGACACAACTCATAATCATTAAATGTCAAGCCATTCCACATTACACCGAAATGTACAATCAAGTATGTAAACCAAAACAACACAAATATCATGATCATCACAACGACTCTTAACCAACATAACACACATTCGGTACACAGTACATTGCACAACCACGTGTACAACCATCTCATATGTACATCGCAATCCTGCACAAATGGCACAACGCCGAACACGTATACCAATATATGACTATTATCACAAAGCCTTCAAATTTCGGAAAACACAACCAACTCAAACGGAACATATTTACGGAGGCAAGAAAAATCGTCATACATATCATACGTAATTACTAGTCGCAAGATACAAGTCGTATAATAAGATACTTGCCTTAATAACCGCTACCAAACGCTCCGAAGAACACGGTTCGACCGGGAAGCTCGGACCCCGAAGAAGACAATGAACGGAAGGGTTCCGACTCGAGTTCTTCACAAGAATTCGACCCTAACAACATAAATTCAATAAATCATCGATCATACGAGGAAGAATAATCGTAGAACGCCCGAAAACCCCTCTATGATATTTTACCGGACACCTTCAAGGCGTCGGTCAAGAACTCGACCAAAACAACGAATCGATACGATCCAACCATGGGTTAACAAGGGAAATGATACAATACATCCAAATAATCATCAATCCATCACAATCCTAAGTTAAATCGGATTAAACGGACGAGATTGAACAAAATACCCAAAATCCCCAAAATTAGATTTCTAGAAAATTTGACCTGATTCGCTCGATCAAAGGATGTTATAGGATGGATGATTGATGATATGAACTCCAAAACTTCATGTATTTATTGACCAACAACATCTCTCCATGATAGGAACAACCCCAGCCGCGGAAGAGAAGTAGAAGAAGGAGAAAAATGGCGAAAAAAACGATCATTGGCCTTAAATAAGTGCCGCGGTGTCATGGCCCAGGGAGTGTGCCGCGGCACATGCCCAATAATGGCTCCCGGTGGTCGGCAGCAGCGGCACGGCACCCTGATCGGTTTGGCCGAAAAATGCCACAGAGTGTGCCGCGGCCCTGCCGGCATGTGCCGCGGCCCCACGCACGGCCTGCCGGCCGGAAGCCGCCGATCACTACCGGCCGTGACTCGGCGAATCGCCGAGCACTACCGGCCGTGACTCGCCAAGACTGCCTGGGCCCATTGCCGGCCATGTCGGCCGGGCCAACTCCGACGGCCCGAACGACCCGAAACCCAAACACGAATACGAATCGATGATACGCATGACGTACTCGCAAAGACGAATCTAAGAGCTAAGAGAACACACAATTCCAACCACCCGAAGGCTCGGAATTCGACAACGGAAGTAATTACCCAAAACTTTGGGAAATTACGAAAATGGCCCAAAACGTCCGAAAATCACGATACGCGATCGAAACACCAAACCAAAGCTTGCAACAAGAATAATAACATTAAATGAACTTACGAGAAACTCGAAACAATAGTTTCGGACGAGATTCGCAAGAATCGAACTCAAGTGCGGAAAAGCGTCTAAAAAGCTCGGAACTCAGCAAAACGATACCGAAACAAACTCGGATGACAAAAGTGCAGAATTAATCATTCTCGAAATGACGAGACGGTCATGAGCGAGTCGTCAAAACGGACTTTCTCCGAAAAAAAATAAATTACCGGAAATCGAAATTACGGGTATTACATTCTACCCTCCTTAAAAGAAGTTTCGTCCCGAAACTTAAAACAAGTAGGGAGAAGCAATATCCACTGTCAGGAAGACTCGACGAGATACACAAAAACCGAAAACTCGCGCCCAACAGCAAAACGCTGCAAGAAACGCCAAAAGACATACGGCGTGAAAACACGCTCCACGACGACCAACACAATGCCACCGACTCAGATTCAAAACAATAACGAGCAATTAACGTCACATCACATGCACACATTTAATCAAAGAAACGCACGCGACAACAAGCCGCACCCGACTAAAACGGCTATGCGAAAGAAACAAATAGAATAACACGATAGAAATCACGCTGATACTCATCAACAAGAAAATGTCCGACGTCAAAACACAAATAATTTCAAGATAACAGAAAATGAGAATACCGGATATTACATTCTATCACACAAAAAATAAGTTTCGCCCCGAAACTTAAACTAAGGTTATCACAGTGATACGAAACAAAATATAACGACACATAATAAAATACCATGCTCATGACCTCGTGGTCCACTAACACGCCTCCGTAGGTTCAACAACTAAACGGGAACTTACACAAAACAAAATATCATTCAACAAGTTCCAAATGCAAAAGGGTCACAGAAACATCTCTACACGCGAAACAATCCGTGTAGCGGGTACCAAAAACACCATCACTAGACATCACTGGGCCCTCCGGAAGTAGGAATAGAATTCCGGTCCCTTATCATCTCGGCAACAATCTCGCAGTACTGAACTCGATACCCCTCGTGTCCACAATTATAACAAGTCACTGGCGGTTTCTTACAATGCGCGCGTTCATGGCCTAGAACGTTACAATTGAAACACCTAGGAGCATTACCAGAACTCAAAGACACCGACTTGGGTCTTTTGGGTTCTCTAACTGACCGAGAAGGTCCCATACTCGGCTGATACGAGGGTTGAGGTGTGGGAATCCCAATTCCCTTACTTCCCGATGCGTCATCGGAAATCTTCTGCTTTTTCGCTACCGACACGGACTCGGTAGACATTATAGCCATCTCAAACGCCAAGGCTCGATCCTGATAGTCCTTCAAGGTTGTACACATAAAAGGAGCCATACACTGCCGAATCTGAGGTTTCATACGCATATCGAAATAACGAACCTTATCTGCCTCACTTTTCACCTGATCCCGAACATAACACAGCTGTCGATTATAATCGACTATCGCCTGGGATATCGACACGTCTCGGGACGTAGCCGAAAAAACTCGACAATCCTACGCTCTTTAACAGGCGGCGGACAATACTCGGCCTACATGGCAGTTTTGAATTCAGTCCAAGTAGCGGTACGATCACTAGGCGCTACGGCCTCCCACCAGTCTGCAGATTCCCTGTCGAGTAGGTATTGAGCAATAGGCACTCTTCTCTCATCGGGGCAAGCTACAGCATCAAATGTTCTGTCCAACTGGAAGAGCCAATTCTCCCAGCCTAACGAGTCTGAAGAACCTACAAAACGGGGCGGGTGCATTCTCATCACATCTCGTAACCACTTACCAGCTCCGTTATCTTCATCCGGAATCACGTCTCGGTGTACGGTCTGATTCATAAGCGCCAACCGGTCAGTCACCTGACGAAGGATGGTGGCGGCGCCAATATCAACATTACCTCTGGATGATTGCTGCTGATCACGACCACGTCCTCGGCCATGGCCTCTCGGCATACTGGACGGACAACCAATAAGAATAATACATCCAAACAAATATCACAACGTCAAGATAAGACAATAAATAGCAGCACGTTAAAACATCAACTCCAAGTCATCACACAAGTGCACGAGCTAACACTGTAATTTTAGAACTTCATTAAAAAAATAATCCACACAGTCACATCAACAGAGATGTTTGGAATTTACCAAATCAAACACGGTCAAAACCACACACGTATCGCAGGGATCAAACACTAACAACAAAAATAAATATTTCCGGGGTATTATTCAAATGATAAAATTTTAAAATTCTCAAGTTTGAAAAAAAATTGGTGAAATGAAATTTTTGAAAACACTTATAATACCTCGTTCGTTTAATTAAAACCATGCATCTCATTATCAAAACTGTTTTGATTGAAGCTATTTGCAAAACAACACATTGAGGCTTCAATCTTTCGCTAGACGATATCGTCAAAATGACCTTATCAATATATCATTATCTTTACTAGCGTTATACGGGGTAACAACATGTTACCACGCCATCCATCACTGATATATCAACAGAGATTAAATAACCATGGGGCACGGGTACAACTGTAATAACAAATTTCTACCGGGTCAGTCAAAAGTTTACGGTCGTAACAACATGCAGTTTACGGTCGTAACAACTCTGAGCTTACGGCCGTAATGGAAAACATCTTACGGCCATAACATCTAGCTGCAGGACTGCAGAATTGTCACAGTAGCCCCCAACACACAAACACATAACATTTAAATTCCGAAAATTAGGGTCGTTTTGCAAAACAAGATTTTTCCAAAAATTTTGATTTCCACAAAAATGCTCAAATCAGTCTTTAAGGAAAACGTTTTCAAAGCTACCCGTAGCGGGTATAATTACAACAATCCAAAATAGTCGATATTAAAACCACATGCCCAAATGGCAAACAGGGTCGCCAATTCAATCACATACATCTCATGGCATCAAGTTTAAACACACAGCAAAATCATTCATCGGAGTTTCTCATAAACTCTACCGTAAAACCCATCTAGGTTCACAACTTTCACACCATACCAACCACGTGGTGGTTCAAGGGCCAAACATCAATACATCCAGTTCTATACACGTACAGCGTATCCAAGTATCGAATACAACTTCATTACACAACACCGTGTAAATAAAATTATGCACCACAAATATCACACATAAATGAAATCATGAACACAGATATTATGCATAAAAGAGGAGACTTACGTCCACAAGCCGCACGGAGACGACGGTCGCCCACGATACTAATCTCATCCGCCAACATATCCAATGCGTTCTGACTACGCACAACTCAACTTGTCACCTGACGACTCGAACGACAAGACAACACATTACTCGACAAATCACGACTCGACTCGACCCAACAGCCTAGGTTTCCGCAACCTAAGCTCTGATACCATAAATGTAACACCCCCAAAACCGTATGGGAATATTACACGCCGTAAACCCTATCCGCAAGGATCTACCAAAGCAACGTCCATAACTAACCAAATGCTTGCCCGGCCAGTGGTCAAACAATATAATAATACTGCACTGCTAAGGTCACTTACACATAAACACACAGGCCGATGAGGTCACACAACTCTATCAACAGGATCGACTAACAACATTACCCACACAGGGTCGAAATACGATACGGTGGAAGACCGAATCAACTCTAACAATACAACTAAACTCTACCAACTCTCAACTCTTGATTAGTATCGCACTCGTCATCCACTTGTGCTAATCCTGTGATGCTCCCCTGAACCTGCATGTACCGACGCAGCAGACATCCACCCCCGAATACTGGGGTTAGTAAACTCCACTGTTTTACTAGTGCATGTATCAAACCATACGAAATGTAACAAGCAAATAGCAACTACGAATTTAATACGTAAATCAATTATCAAAATGTTCCCGAGAAGTTTTAGAATTTCGAACTCAAGTAAGAGATATTTGAAAAGGAACACATCATCTCGGGGATTTTTAAAGCAGAAATTCTTTTGGACCTCGAGTCCCAATTTACAAAACCTTTTCGTAAACATTAGGGCCTTAGCCCGATTCTCGTTTCAAAGCATACTAAATAATATATCATTATGAGTCCGAGATCCATATTTGAAATGTTACCCGAACAATCACTGCTACACGATCATTGTTCGTACACATCATGTACCGAACTCCGGCGGCCTCGACGGACCTTACCCGGACCACACACACTGTTCGTACACATCATGTACCGAACTCCGGAGGCCTCAACGGACCCTACCCGGCCACACACACTGTTCGTACACATCATGTACCGAACTCCAGAGGCCTCAACGGACCCTACCCGGCCACACACACTGTTCGTACACATCATGTACCGAACTCCAGAGGTCTCGTCAGACCCTACCTGGATCACACACCTTATTCGTACACATCATGTAGCGAACTCCATAGGCCTCGTCAGACCCTACCTGGATCACACGCACACACATCGACACGACACAACTCATAATCATTAAATGTCAAGCCATTCCACATTACACCGAAATGTACAATCAAGTATGTAAACCAAAACAACACAAATATCATGATCATCACAACGACTCTTAACCAACATAACACACATTCGGTACACAGTACATTGCACAACCACGTGTACAACCATCTCATATGTACATTGCAATCCTGCACAAATGGCACAACGCCGAACACGTATACAAATATATGACTATTATCACAAAGCCTTCAAATTTCGGAAAACACAACCAACTCAAACGGAACATATTTACGGAGGCAAGAAAAATCGTCATACATATCATACGTAATTACTAGTCGCAAGATACAAGTCGTATAATAAGATACTTGCCTTAATAACCGCTACCAAACGCTCCGAAGAACACGGTTCGACCGGGAAGCTCGGACCCCGAAGAAGACAATGAACGGAAGGGTTACGACTCGAGTTCTTCACAAGAATTCGACCCTAACAACATAAATTCAATAAATCATCGATCATACGAGGAAGAATAATCGTAGAACAACCGAAAACCCCTCTATGACATTTTACCGGACACCTTCAAGGCGTCGGTCAAGAACTCGACCAAAAAAACGAATCGATACGATCCAACCATGGGTTAACAAGGGAAATGATACAATACATCCAAATAATCATCAATACATCACAATCCTAAGTTAAATCGGATTAAACGGACGAATCGAACAAAATACCCAAAATCCCCAAAATTAGATTTCTAGAAAATCTGACCTGATTCGCTCGATCAAAGGATGTTATAGGATGGATGATTGATGATATGAACTCCAAGACTTCATTTATTTATTGACCAACAACATCTCTCCATGATAGGAACAACCCTAGCCACGGAAGAGAAGTAGAAGAAGGAGAAAAATGGCGAAAAAAATGACTGCTGGGCCTTAAATAGGCTGCACAGTGTGCCGCGGCCCAGCGGGAGTGTGCCGCGGCACAAGCCCAAAAATGGATCCCAGTGGTCGGCAGTGTGCCGCGGCACCCGGTACAGTCGGTTTGGCCGAAAAATGCCACAGAGTGTGCCGCGGCCCTGCCGGCATGTGCCGCAGCCCCACGGTACGGCCTGCTCGGCCGGAAGCTGCCGATCACTACCGGCCGTGACTCGGCCAGAAGCTGTCGAGCACTACCGGCCGTGACTCGGCCAGTACCGGCCTGGGCCCAGATTGCCCGGCCATGTCGGCCGGGGCCAACTCCGACGGCCCGAACGACCCCGAAACCCGAACCTGAATACGAATCGATGATACGGTTACGACGTACTCTCAAAGACGAATCTAAGAGCTAATAGAACACACAATTCCGACCACCCGAAGGCTCGGAATTCGACAACGGAAGTAATTACCCAAAACTTTGGGAAATTACGAAAATGGCCCAAAACGTCCGAAAATCACGATACGCGATCAAAACACCAAACCAAAGCTTGAAACAAGAATAATAACATTAAATGAACTTATGATAAACTCGAAACAACAGTTTCGGACGAGATTCGCAAGAATTGAACTCAAGTGCGGAAAAGCGTCTAAAAAGCTCGGAACTCAGCAAAACGATACCGAAACGAACTCGGATGACAAAAAGTGCAGAATTAATCATTCTCGAAATGACGAAACGGTCATGAGCGAGTCGTCAAAACGGACTTTCTCCGAAAAATAAAAGAAATTACCGGAAATCGAAATTACGGGTATTACAGCCCATCCCCTTTTAAAATATCGGCAAGGGCCGCAACACGTAGCAAGTGAGCCGAGGCCCACAGTACAGCAAGTTTTTGTTGTTTTGGTGGCTCACAGCGTGCCATGGCTTGTTGTACGGGTGCCGCGGCTCTTGGGGCGGGTGTACCGCGGCTCAGCGATTTCGTGCCGCGGCACAGAGTACAGGTTGCTGGGTGCATTTTTGGGGCTTTGGCATGCCGCGGCCTGCCTTAATCGTGCTGCTGCTCTTGGGTCAAGTGTGCCGTGGCTCAGAACTCTTGTGCCGCGGCATAGAGTACAGTTAGTTATCCGATTCTTGAGACTTGTATGTGCCGCGGCCCGCTCTTATTGTGTCGCGGCCCTAAGTTTAAAATTTTGCCCTAGAGAGTTCCTGCACAGATTTTTCAAGTGAAAACACATAAAACATGAGATAGAATCATAGCAAAGCAAAACTGCCGAAAAAAATAGACTCCTAAAAAAGAAAATAGCGAAAAACTAAAATCTATACTAATACTCGGGTTGCCTCCTGAGAAGTGCTAAGTTTATAGTCTTCAGTCGGACCTTTTTAAAATCAATTTACTTTTCGCAAACACCATTTGGACTCCTCCCAGTCCATCGAACCGTTCATATGTGTTTTAAATTTTTGACCATTAGTCTTTAACAGTTCGATTTTTGGTTTGGACATCCAATGTTTTTTTCGAAAAGATTTGAACAATAGTAACTTCCCAAAACACCCATATTGCACATGACTTGGCAACCGTTTCACTTCCGGTTTAGTTTTCTTTTCCACCAACGAACTTATAATGGTATGAGAATTTTTCGATGGTGGGTGAACGGACGATGAAGACGACATATCCAAATGCCTAAGATACACGACTCGCTCTTCATTTTTTTAGATGTTAGAACAACTAAAACAGAATCTGAACACTTCGACTGAAAACTTTCCCGGTGTGTGTCTTTTGCAAAAATATCTAAGCTTTCAATTTGTGAACACTTCTCGACACTGCTTGGACACGGGAGAGATCGAAACACTTTGAATGTGACTTGCTCATCTTGAACCCGAAGCATCAATTCACCCTCCTGAACATCAATAAGAGTCCTACCAGTGGCTAAAGATGGTCTACCCAAAATAATCGGAATCTCCTGATCCTCTTCCATGTCAAGCACAATAAAATCAGCGGGGAAAATGAATTTATCAACCCTGACCAGGACATCTTCTATCAGCCCTCTCAGATACTTGATGGATCTATCCGCTAGTTGCAAAGAGACCGTAGTAGGCTTGGCCTCCCCAATTCCTAATTTCTTGAAAATAGAAAGAGGCATGAGATTTATACTGGCATCAAGATAACATAACGCTCTATCGAAAGACAGGTTTCCAATAGTGCACGGTATAATGAAGCTTCTTGGATCCTTCAATTTAGGCGGGAGCTTTTTCTACAAAATAGCGCTGCACTCTTCAGTCAATGCCACTGTCTCATATTCTTCGAGCTTCCTTTTTTTAGATAATATCTCCTTCATGAATTTCACATAGCTCGGCATTTGTTCCAAAGCATCGGCAAATGGGATATTAATGTGCAATTTTTTAAAGATATCAAGAAACTTAGAAAACTGCTTGTCTAACTTTTGCTTTTGCAAATGCTGTGGAAACGGGACTGGTGGTACATAAGTAGGATGTGTGGCCGAAACTACTTTTGATTTGAGCTCTTCGTCATTCACTTTCTCAACGGGGCTGCTCTTTTTTTTCTACTCTTTTGCTGCTCGTGTAGCTCCTTTCCACTTCGTAGCTCAATAGCTTGCACATATTCCTTGGGATTTGGTTCGGTAGCACTTGGTATTACACCTTGGGATCTAGACAACAATAGATTTTCAATGTGCCCCATTTGAACCTCCAAAGTTCAAATAGAAGCGGAATGATTCTGTAGAGTATTTTCGTGCGGGTCATGAATTGACTCGTGTTAGCCGCCAATTGAGCAATCGCATCTTCTAAAGAAACCTTCGGTGGTTGAGGGGGATGTTGTGGTGGCTGGGTGACTTGAGCTTGTGGAGGATTGTTCAATTCTTGCCCATTCCTCCATGAAAGATTTGGATGATTTCTCCACCCTTGGTTGTAAATGTTGGAGTACGGGTTGTTCTGACGATTTCCATTCCCCACAAATTGAGCTTGTTCCATATGAGATTGCTCGAAAGGATTTCCGACTTGGCATTCAGCACTAGGATGATACCCGTTGCACTAATTACATGTTTCCATGGTATTGGTAGAAGGGGTATGTGAAAAAGTTTGCAATTGTTGAGTTAAAGCTGCAACTTGGGCTGATAGTGTAGAGATTGGATCGTTGTCGGAAATTCCCATAACTCGCTTTGGGTTCACACGTTCAGAAGGCCACTGTTAAGCATTTGCAACCATAGCTTCCAATAAAGAATGAGCTTCAGACATCGTCTTGCCCATTAAAGTGCCTTCAGTGGTTGCATCAACAAGAGTGCGTGTAAAAGCACTCAGTCCATTGTAGAAAGTCTGAATCTGTAGCCAATCCGGTAGACCATGATGTGTGCATCTCCTTAGCAAATCCTTGTATCGCTCCCATGCTTCATGAAGCAATTCCATCTCAAATTGCCCAAAAGTAGTTATTTCATTCCGAAGTCTCGCTGTCTTCGCCGGCAGAAAGAATTTAGCCAAAAAAGCTTGTGCTAACTCCGCCCAAGTCGTGATAGAGCCCGGCGGGAGTGAATTCAACCAAAACTTGGCTTTATTCCTTAGAGACAATGGGAAAAGCCATAGACGAATGGCGTCATCAGAAACTCCATTAATTTTTAATGTGTCACAAATCTCGAGAAACGAAGCAATGTGAGCATTGGGGTCGTCATTCGCCAGTCCGCAGAATTGGCTCGCTTGCACCATTTGGATGATAGCCGGCTTAATCTCAAAATTGTTCGCTTGAATGGTTGGACGCCGAATCCCCAAAAAATTCGCATTGTTTTGTGGAAGTGCATAATCACGGAGTGCTAATGCCGGTTGAACTTGCTGAATAGGATTGTCGATCCCTTGATTTCCGGTGTTGTCAGCCATGGTATCCGTAGTTAACAACTCACGTCTTTCCTTCCTGTTTTTCTGCAAAGTGCGTTCGAGTTCGGTATCCAAAGGGAATAGACCTTCGTCACCAAATTTTCTCATGCACTAAACGAACTCCTGAAAGGAAAACAAATAAAAATAAATTTACACAAAAATAAAATAATATTCAAATTAAGATTAAAAATACCGATATTGATATTAGTAAAAACAATCAATCCCCGACAACGGCGCCAAAAACTTGTTACGTATTTTTTTGAACGCAAGTGCACGTTGTCGTAATCAAGTAATAAAGTGATGAGAAAGATATTGTTCCCTCGAGGACTGACGTACTAATTACCAATTTATTCGTATTCCTAATTTTATTTGAACGACCGAATTTTGTGGTTGAAAAATTGTTAAAAACTAAATAATGCGATAAACTAGAAACAAATAACAAAATCAATAATCCGAAGAAAGGAGATCAAATAAGAGAAGAATCTAGGATTGAGAATTCACCTCGATTAATCCGAATTAATCTTGATTAATATAATTTATGTAATTTCCCAATTTATTGAAATCGAATATTGTAATATAATCTAATGTCTCTCCCGAGGTCAGAAGAATTTTCTAAGGTGAATAATTCACTCTATTCCTAGGTGAGTTAATTCAACAATAGTCAAATAGTTCTAAAATCTTCAAACGGGCTATGTAATTCTTATGAGTATATTCCTATCTCACAAGACAAAACGGTTTTCACCCAATTTTCACTACTAACTCTCCTCTCTCGATTCAAGATATGTAAATTATAACAATTCAATTATAGGCCACACAATTGAAAGCATTAAGAACAATTGGGGAAAACTCAATAGAAAAGGGGAATATATTAATAACGTAAAATCAAGAATTAATTCATCACAATCTTGGTTTCATCACAATCGTAGAATTAAAGGGTCTAGCCTGACATGCTAGAAATCAATACCTAAAGATTTGAATAAAACATAGGAAAGAAATTCAAACACAAATGAAGAACCGAATCTCTTCCGTTCTCTGGCCTTTGCTTTCTGCTGCTAGGTATTTCTTCTGCTCTCCTTCGATGATACCTTCTTTTCTGACCTTTACTGCCTTTTTATAACCTCCATTCCGCCTCCAAAAATGCGTCCAAGAAATAGGTCGAAACTGCCTCCAAAACAGTCAAAATCGCGGGCTGACATCAAGGAACCCGTGCCGCGGGCTGCGGTCCGGCTAAAGTGTGCCGCAGCCCTTGTCCTTACACTGCTCAAGCCTGGGTAGATTTTCTTTACGTGCTGCGGCCCCCGGTACAGTTTGTACCGGTTAGCTTGGAGTTGTGTCTATGCCGCGGCTCCGGCTCGATGCAACGCGGACCTTGACCAAAAAATGTCGTTTTGGCCCTTTTTTTTCGTTTAAGATTCCGGAATCTAATTTCCTTCAAAACATATAAACATAATGCATTAAAAGCTCATTTATGCAGATTCAAACCCAAAATGGAGATAAAATAATGATAATCAAGCGCACAAAAATACATGTAACACGGAGGCCATTCTAACAAAATTCTCCAATCTGGTTTGTATTGGCCATCCTTATTTAAAGACGCACATCAGTTTTGTGTTCAGTGCGATAGGTGTCAACGAACTGGTAATATTGGAAAAAGAAATGAGATGCCCCTCACGATCAATTTGGTCGTAGAAATTTTTGATGTATGGGGAATTGATTTTATGGGACCATTCACCAAATCTGAAAATTTTGAGTACATTCTTTTAGCAGTCGATTATGTGTCCAAGTGGGTTGAGGCAATCCCCACAAGGATTAATGATGCTAATATTGTTGTTAAGTTTGTATAGGAATACATAATCAGCCGTTTTGGATTTCCCAAGGCAATAATCAGTGATGGGGGATTCCACTTCAGCAACAAGTTATTTGACAAGCTTATGGCCAAAAATGGCATAAATCACAAAATTGCAACACCCTACCATCCACAAACGTCGGGTCAGGCTGAAACAAGCAACCGACAAATAAAAGGGTTCCTGGAAAAAACTGTGCGCCCAACTCGAAAAGATTGGGCTGGAAAATTGGTCGATGCACTTTGGGAATACCGAACAGCATACAAGAGTCCATTGGGAATGAGCCCCTACCGCCTAATCTATGGAAAAACTTGTCACCTTCCAGTTGAAATCGAACATAAAGGTTATTGGGCAATTAAGGCTGTTTCAATGGAATTGAAAGAAGCTGGACAGAAAAGACTGCTCCAAATGTCTGAATTATATGAGTTAAGAAATGAAGCATACGAGAACTCTCTGATCTACAAAGACAAAGTCAAGAAACTTCATGACCGGAAGATTAACCCAAGCACCTTGAACCAGGTATGAAATTACTTTTATTTAATTCTCGCTTGCGATTGTTTCCAGGTAAGTTAAAGTCACGCTGGACGGGACCCTTTGAAGTCGAGGAAGTATTTCCATATGGAGTAATTATACTGATAAATCCACACACCAAAGAGTCATTTCAGGTGAACGGACACAGGGTGAAGCCTTATTTTGAAAATCAGAAAGTTCCTCACGGAGAGAGCATAACCCTTGGAGAGCCGTCACACGACTAAAACAGGAAGTTGTAAAGCTAATGACATTAAACGAGCCCTTATTGGGAGGGAACCCAATGTATTTATTGTTTTTCTTATTATTTATTTTCAAAAAAAAAAATCAAAGCCACATAACAAAAAATAATCAAAACACACCACAATAATCAAAGCTAAACACACCAAAATACCAAACATATCAAAAGAATCAAAACACAATCAATCAAGGGAGTTTTATTAATATAAATAGGATATGATCAATCTCTATTTAAACCAATTAGTCATTTTTAATCAAAATAGTGTAAATCAATCAAATACTCAATCAAACCCTAGGAAGAAAGATTAGCTACTCATTGGTTTATACAAACTAAAATTAGAATAGAAATAATTGATATATATAATATATATAGAAACTTTTAATTACTAGAACTTAATGACAATAGATGAAACTTACTTGAATATGATGTATCAAAGTGCAAGAAACATACTTCAAAATATAACTTCAAACTTTTTCAAAGGTTACAAGCTTACAAAAATTGAAAGTAAAACACTAAGTAAAATAATAAGTGCTTATTGATCAAGCACTTTTCAATTACAAACTAAATGAAAGAAAAACTTCAAACTAAAAATGAAATACAAACTAAAGTAGAGATTTCTAAGGAAAATATCTTGCTAAAAGAAAGGGGTGTTTCTTGGCAAGAAGAGGAGTTATTCTTTTTTGCAATGGATGGAGGTGTCCTTTTATAGGTGATTTTCAAGAATAACATGGATTATTTAATTCAAAAGATATTGTAGTATCTTGATTTGTTCTTTGTTCACACTTCGCCCATCATGCATATCTTTGATTTTTCCGATTTTTCACCCTAAATAAAATATCTTGTGGTTGAGTTCACAAGAGGCTAAAGGTGGAAAATTCTGTAACACCCCCAATCCGCTCAGGGATATTACACGTCGTAGAACCTTTCCTCAAGGATCTACCAGGCTGGTAACAACATCGAACAACTCAACAATGCCTTCAAGGCTAAAATGACTCAGTAGACCGATTTGGTCTTTCAATAAAAATATACAACTCAATCACATTACATGCCCACGCAGGGGTCGAATACAACACACTCACGTACAATGGGAAAGAAAACTACAGCGGAAATAAAATACAACTAAACCAATGACATCATACGGATCCTCGTGTGATTAGTATCATTCATCTTTTATCATCCTTCGTGCCGACACTGTCTTTGTAGTACCCGGTTGTAATTCAGTCACTATCATTCAGTAATTTCATTCGGTAATTGTCACTATGTAATTTTTCACTTGTTAATAATCATTCATCCGTGTTCACCGTTCGGAATAACTTCGAGTTGTGTATCGTTATTGTTCATTGTTTCAACCTTATTCGGGAAACGAAACAAGAGTATTATCTTGATTGTTGTAATTGATTCATTAGTCGATGTTGTCGTTGGAGTTCATGCCATTTCAAATCTCCTCATTGTTCAAATTGTGTTTTGTTGGGCGAACCCTTGTAATCATTGTTTAGAACCACCGTTTTGGGGTTTCCGCACTTCCATTTCATATTATCGTTTCCCAAATATTGATTCCTATCGCTTTTATTCTCTTCCCAGATCATTTTTCATTATTTTAGGACCCAAGGGGGGTGTGGTCCGCGGCACACACATTTTCCGGTTATAGCCGAGCAGCCTGTACCGTGGGCCGCGGCTCATGCCGGCAGGGCCGCGGCACACTGCCGAGTCACTGCCGCGGCACACTCGTCCGGGACGCGGCACACTCATGTTCCATTTTTGGCCAACCCGTCTGTACCGGGGGGCGCGGCTCATGCCGACAGGGCCGCGGCACACTGCCGAGTCACTGCCGCGGCGCATTCGTCTGGGCCGCGGCACGCTGGCGATCACTGGGGGCAGTTTTGGCCCTGTGCCGTGGCACACTTCGGCCTGGCCACGGCACACAGTGCAGTCAGCACTATAATTGCGTTTTTTGAGCGAGAACAACCCATTTTTTTCATTTCATCCACCTTGTTCCGAGAGAGAAGGCTTGAGGGAGAGAATTTTCATCATCTATCACTTGAGTGTTTGATTTTCTTCATCTCCTTTTGATCGTGAAGCTCGGATTGTGGATCTAACGCGATTTCATAGGATTAAAGTACTTGGATCTTCAAAGGTAATATTCATCAAACCTCTTGGATTTCGATTTTGAATTGAGATATGATGTTTTGGATGTTAAGATCGTGTTGTATGAAGTGATATACGCATGATTATGGACATGTTTGATTATTCATTGGATTATTGAAGGATTATTCAAGAACACTTTGAATATTGTGTTGGATTTGGGGGTTTTCGATTAATTGTTGTTGAAATCACGATTTTGGATATTCATAATGAATTATTGATCGTATTGAAGATGTTTTGTTGGTTTGAAACACTTCTTGGGGATTTGATGTTGGTATTATTGAGGTTTGGTTATAAACAATCGAAGTTTGGCCACAAAGTGTTCGATATAATGCCCCAATGAACTTAGTTTAATCGTATAGACGTTTTGAGTTCGTTATATTCGTGTTTGATTCATATATTAAACGGATTGTTGGTAATTGTATTATTCAAGGTTGTTCGAGCGACCGATATCTCAATTAGGACGTTGTTCGTGGAAGGATAATTGTCACCGGTGTTGTGTAAGTTGATTCTTACTCGGTTAAAAGGATATTCATTCCTTTTGTTGTTGTTCATTCATAATCATAACTCATTCATCATGGTATTAATCATATTGAGACTTGTAATTGTCGAATAATCATTTCATTCACAAGGAACGACGGTTCCAAATCATTTCATTGGGTTATCAATCAAGTCACTATTATTTTCATCTCGGTGAGTCATCTTGGCCTTGTCGAATTATTATTCATTGATGTTCATTGTGGTCATTCTCGTTCATATGACCTTCTGGGTTCATATTGCGTGGCCAGGTGTGGCTGTGTGGAATTTTTAGTCGGGCACACGATGGTCATGTATTGGGTTCACCGATACATGAGACCGTGCACACGGTAACGCTTACCTCCGTGAGACTAATTAGGTACAAGGACGGGTGTGTCCGGTCATTCATCTTGTACACTTACACAGAACATTACGGGCGTACTATGATACTCCTCTTCAGCGTAATTTATAACTTAGGATATTTCATAACTTCAGATATATCATGATTGTGTATTTTCAACCCTTGAGGATTGTTGTTATGTGTAACTGACCCCGTTGGGGGATTTTGTTTCAGGTCACGGCAAGGTAAAGGCACGGGAAGAGCATGTTGACGGCGAGGAGTCTCAGTGATACTAGTAGGGGGGCCCAGTCATTCAGTCATTTCAGTCATTCTTATTTCTCTTCATTTGTATTTTCCGCTGCAAATTCCGTTTGAGATGTTTATTTATTCAGGGTGGTGTATTTTATCTTCACATAAAATATACTAGTATTCTGTATTGTCCTGGTGTATTGTACTGAAGCTCCTCATCGGAGTATTTGGTAATATAATGAGGTTCGGTACTACAATTATATTATTTAATTCATTGGTTTTTATTCGCCTGGTGGGTCCCAGTCGGGGGTCCACGGCACTGTAATATCCGCCTAGTTTGGGGTGTTACAGAGTTGGTATCAGAGCGTGGTTTTGAATACTACCTTCCGAGTCATGTCTCATTTGAAATCATCGTCATCGGACTAGTATCATTAGACTTTCGCGTCACGTGTGACCTGTGCAAATGCCGAGCCAATCAGACCAAGAACTGTATGATTTCTAACGCCATGGTATAATTTCTGGCAATAATCATTCATTCATAATTCATCAGTTAACAATCCTAAATCATCATTTTCATTTTGACCAGGACGGTCATGTTAACTCATTTATCACTCAATTCATTTCATTACTCAGTTGTTGATTTGGAAGATCATATCATTAATCTTGTTAACTTGTTCAAGATAATCATTTCAAGAATTTCACCAGATAATCATGTCACCTCAGTTAATCATTCATGTAATCACTATGCTAGAGCACGTGTGCTCATTTTCATCATTTCATGGCATAATCATAATGTGATATTCATGCGAGAGATATAATCATCATGTGACTTTCCTACTTCAGTATGGAGAGAGCAAGAAGAGGACGCGGAGGACGAGGCTGCGATGCGGGCCAAATCCCAAGAGCTCGTGTGAATACACGTGCGAACGCGAGAAATAATTCTAATTCATCGAGCAGCGACGCTGCCACTCATTCACCTGGACGTGATCATTCACTATCGGGGAGTCGTATCCGGGACACAGCTCAGTCAGAAGGTGTTCGGGTTGACCCACTCACTTTTATGCAGGGCATGATGGCCCAAATGACTCAGATGGTACAACTAATGGAAACGATGCATAATTCAGCTAATCAAAATCATCAGGCTCCCCAGCCGCCACCTCCGAGGCAAGAGAGGAATGTGAGCAGTATCATCGGCGATATCTCTCGCCAAAGGCCACCTACTTTTGAAGGATCATCTGAGCCGACGGATATTGTTCATTGGCTCGAACATTTCGAGAAGTTATTTACTATGGTAGAGTGTCCCGAAGGACGCAAAGTCTCAGTTGCGGCTTACTATCTGGGTAAAGCGCACATTCTTAGTGGTTGTAGTTGAAGCCCACCGAAGGATCATGTACTTGGGATCAGTTCAAAACTCTCATGATGGAGAGGTATTATCCAGCCCCACTCAGGGAGGCTAAATTGTCGGAATTACTTACTCCCGACCCCTCAGCAGACGAGGATGTTCTCGCCATTGCCGAGAAATTTCAGGAACTTCTTCCGTTCGCCTCATCTATCATGCACTCCGAGGCGGATAAGATCAAGTATTTCAGCAAGAGGCTGAAACCACGTATGCGACTACAGTTGCTTAATCATAATTGCACCACTCTGGACGAATTCATCGAGAAAGCTCTTACCCATGAGCTTATTGCTAAGGAGATTGCTAAGCAACAACCTTCATCTGCTAGCAAGAAGTCCAAGAATCGTAATCAGTCTGACGGCAGTCAGGCCACTTTCAAGAAGCCTCGTGCGGGCACCACTTTCTCTGAGCGACCTCCTGTGGCGCCCAGACCGTCGGAATCGCAATCCCGAGCGGCCAGTCCGGCCATCACCTGTTTTAACTGTGGGGATCTTGGTCATGTCAGCACCAAGTGTCCGAGACAGACTGTCACGTGTCATAACTGTGGGATTACTGGGCATAAGGCCCGTTTTTGCCGAAGGGAATCCAAGCCTACTCCGGCATCATCTCAGGCCCCGAAGCAGTCATCTGTTCATAATCAGGCCACTCAGTCTGCGTCTTTCAAGACGACAGGAGCGAATAAAGGTAGATCCTTTAGCCATCAGACGGGAGCATCCGGTACCGGGACTAGCAAGCCCCGGATTTATGAGATGAAGAAGACCGATGATCCAGAGGCCCGAATGATCTCAGGTACACTCGATATTCTATCTCAACCTGTGTGTACCCTTTTTCATACTGGTGCATCGCATTCATTCATTTCCGAGTCATGTTTGAGTAGACTACGTCTGGGTAGTGCTACTAGTTGTGAGCCTTATGTCATTGGTCTACCTGATGGTAGACAAATTATCGGAAATCATGAGATTCAGAATTGTCCGATTCAGCTTCAGGGCCGTGTATGGCTAGCAGACCTAATCGTGGTAGATTTACGGAGAGACGACATCATTTTGGGTATTTATTGGATGGATCGTCACGATGCCATCATCAGTGTCCGTAAGCGTATGGTCACTATCATTTCACACGATGGGGTTGAATGTGTTTTTCAGGGAGGTAATCTCGGCTGTTCTGGTAAGGTCATTAACTTGATGAAAGCAGTGAAATTACTCAGTCAGGGGTGTGTTGGTTATTGGTGCTATATGACCAAAATCGAGAAATCATCAGTAATGTTGACGGATATTCCGGTAGTGAGGGAATATGCCGATGTTTTTCCAGACGAGTTACCTGGTTTGCCTCCACAGAGAGATGTGGAATTCACGATTGAGTTGGAGCCCGGTACGTCCCCGATATCGAAGGCACCGTACCGGATGGCCCCGACCAAAATACAGAAATTAAAGAACCAACTTGAGGAGTTTTTCGAGAAAGGTTATATCCGTTCAAGTGCGTCCTCGTGGGGAGCACCAGTGTTGTTTGTCAAGAAGAAGGATGGTTCGTTCTGCTTGTGTATTGATTACCGGGAATTGAACCGGGTGACGATCAAGAATAAGTATCCCTTACCCCGTATTGATGATCTCTTAGATCCATTTCAGGGAGCTTCAGTATTTTCCAAGATCGACTTAAGATCTGGATATCATCAGTTGCGTATTCGAGAGTCGGATATCGCGAGGACGGCGTTTCGAACACGCTATGGTCATTATGAGTTTGTGGTTATGCCGTTTGGATTGACTAATGCACCTGCGGTATTCATGGAGTTAATGAATCGAGTTTTCATCGACTTTTTGGATCAGTTTGTTGTCTTCATCGATGACATTTTGATTTATTCTCGTAACCAAGAGGAACACGAGGTTCATCTTCATCAGGTTCTCGACGTGTTAAGATGAGAGCAACTTTATGGGAAGTTTTCCAAATGTGAGTTCTGTATGTCCGAAGTGACTTTTCTCGGGCATGTAATTTCATCAGATGGAGTGCGTGTTGATCCTCAGAAGATGGAGGCTATCCAAGATTGGTTACCTCCGAAGAATGTTAAGGAAATCCGAAGCTTTCTCGGATTAACCGGTTATTATCGGCGGTTTGTGGAAGGATTTTCTAAAATCGCTCAACCCTTGACGAACCTTTTGCGAAAGGATAAGAAATACACGTGGTCCGACGTGTGTCAACGGAGTTTTGGGGAACTTAAGAGCCGGTTAATGTCAGCACCTGTACTTTCCTTGCCGCAAGGGACGGAAGGATTTGTGGTTTATAGTGATGCATCCGGACAGGGTCTCGGATGTGTGCTCATGCAGAATAAGAAGGTTATTGCCTATGCTTCACGGCAATTGAGACCTTACGAGGTTAATTATCCGACCCACGACCTGGAGCTAGCAGCCGTGGTGTTCGCTTTGAAAATCTGGCATCATTACCTTTATGGCGTTACTTGTTAGATATTCACCGATCATAAGAGTTTAAAGTATATATTTACTCAGAAGGAGTTAAATATGCGACAGAGACGGTGGTTGGAACTAATCAAAGATTACGATATCGAGATCCTTTACCACCTGGGCAAGGCGAACGTTGTCGCCGATGCCTTGAGTCGTAAGTCCGTTCAGGAGCAGATGCTTGCTCGTTTAATAGTTCAGAAGGAGCTTCAGCAGGAATTCCTTAGACCCGAGATTGAGGTCTGGCTTCAGCGAGTACAAGGGCAACTTTGCATGTTAGAGATTTCATCGTCACTTGAGGAGGCAATCAGAGAGAATCAGGGTTCAGACCCATCTTTGTTGTGCATCCGTGAGGATGTGGCTCAGGGAAAGCCCATGGATTCGTGGTCCACGAGGATAGACTTTTGAGATTTAAGAATCGGTTGTGCGTACCGGCAAATGACGAGTTGAAAAACTCGATTTTGAGAGAAGCTTATGCTACCCCTTATTCTGTACATTCGGGGTCTAGCAAGATGTACAAGGACTTGAAACAAAATTACTGGTGGAGTAATATGAAGCGAGAAGTCGCGGAATTTGTTTCGAGATGCTTAACCTGTCAACAAGTCAAGATTGAACATCAGCGACCGGCGGGTATGCTGAAACCTCTCCCTATTCCAGAGTGGAAGTGGGAAGACATTTCTATGGATTTCATCACCAGTTTTCCGACGAGTCGTCGTGGCATGAATACGATCTGGGTGATTGTGGACCGCTTAACTAAATCAGCTCATTTCCTTGAGATTAAGGATACATGGGGTCCCGAGAGACTTGCCCAGCTGTTCATCAAAGAGATAATGAGACTGCACGGTACTCCTAAGAGTATCATTTGTGATCGTGACGGGCGATTCGTGTCTCATTTTTGGAAATCAGTTCATCGTGCCATGGGAACTCAGCTCAATTTCAGCACATCTTTTCACCCTCAGTCCGACGGACAATCAGAGAGAACTATTCAGACATTAGAGGACATGTTGAGGGCATGCGTTCTCGATTGGAAAGATGATTGGGAAGCCCAACTACCATTGATCGAGTTCACGTATAATAATAGTTGGCATGCTTCGATTAAGATGGCACCTTACGAGGCCTTGTACGGTCGTCGTTGTCGATCTCCTTTGTGTTGGGATGACCTATCCGAATCAATCGGCACCGAGCCTGATATGCTTATAGCCACCCGTGAGAAGGTAGCTTTGATCAGGAGTCGTTTTTTGACCGCTCAGAGTCGACAGAAATCTTATGCAGACAATCGTCGCCGATCATTAGAGTTCGAGACAGGTGACCACGTGTTGGTCAAGTATCCCCAAGTCGAGGTATCTTCCGTTTCGGGAAGCGGGGAAAGTTGAGTCCAAGATTTGTTGGACCGTTTGAGATTTTGGAACGAGTAGGCGAGTTAGCTTATCGATTGGCCCTACCTCCGGCGTTGAGCCGAATTCATAATGTGTTTCACGTCTCTCAGTTGCGGAAGTATGTTTCCGACCCGAGTCACATACTTCAGTTCGAAGAAATCGAGATCGCAGATGATCATTCGTATCAGGAGCGTCCTATACGAGTTTTAGAACGGCGAATCAAACAGTTGAGGAATAAGACGATTCCTTTAGTTAAAATTCAGTGGTCTAGACACGGAGTCGAAGAGGCTACTTGGGAAACCGAGGATAGTATGCGGGAGAGTTATCCCGAGTTGTTTGACCCTTAGTTTCGGGGACGAAACTCTTTTAAGGGGGGGTGTATGTAATACCCGGTTGTAATTCAGTCACTATCATTCAGTAATTTCATTCGGTAATTGTCACTATGTAATTTTTCACTTGTTAATAATCATTCATCCGTGTTCACTGTTCGGAATAACTTCGAGTTGTGTATCGTTATTGTTCATTGTTTCAACCTTATTCGGGAAACGAAACAAGAGTATTATCTTGATTGTTGTAATTGATTCATTAGTCGATGTTGTCGTTGGAGTTCATGTCATTTCAAATCTCCTCATTGTTCAAATTGTGTTTTGTTGGGCGAACCCTTGTAATCATTGTTTGGAACCACCGTTTTGGGGTTTCCGCACTTCCATTTCGTGTTATCGTTTCCCAAATATTGATTCCTATCGCTTTTATTCTCTTCCCGGATCATTTTTCATCATTTTAGGACCGGGGGTTGCGGCCTGAGTGTGCGCCGCGGCACACATTTTCGATTATGGCGAAGCGGCACTGTCTGTGAGCCGCGGCTCATGCCGGCAGGGCTGCGGCACACTGCCGAGTCACTGCCGCGGCACACTCGTCTGGGCCGCGGCACACTCATGTTCCATTTTCAACCAACCCATCTGTACTGGGGGCCGCGGCTCATGCCAACAGGGCCGCGGAACACTGCCGAGTCACTGCCGCGGCACATTAAATCGGCCATGCACGCCGCCAATCATCAAGGGCGTTTGGCCGTGCAAAGACACTTCTGGCCAGACCGATAAGTGGTAATTTTACCACTTATTTCTAGGATTTTATACTAGGTTTTTATCTCGTTTCGTGATTAATGTGCTCGTATTTGGCTTATTTATGATTAGTCGAGCCGTATTACGCGTTTGGGTTGGTTTTAGTGTGTTTACAGGTTTTTAGAGCCAAAAGGACCCAAAACGAGACAAAGGACCGAGAGTCGAGTCAAACGGACGAAGAAACGGATTTTTGCGCCAAACAGAAGACCCTATCGGCCAGCCTATCGGTCGATAGGGCCGTCCGAAAGGAGCTCCTGCCTATCGAGTGAAGAAATCGACGAACCACCTATCGGCCAGCCTATCGGCCGATAGGCCAGGCCGAAAGGCTTCCCAGCGGGCTCTCGTTTTTGGACGGATTTTGACTCTTTTGGATATTATTTATTTCCTAGATTAGGGCTAATCGGGATTGTAACCCCCTTAGGCTATATAAACCTCATTCTAGACCTAGTTTTTTTATCATCTTGGATCATCTTCCATCAGCCTTTATCACTCTTTTATCATATTAAGCAGATTTTTACACTTTTTAGCAAGATTAATTTCTTTGATGCAAGAACTTTTTGGAGGAGAATTATTATTGTTTTTGGGAGATTGAAGACTCGGAGTTCATCCATAAGGGTTGTAATCTCTCTTTTCATATTAATAATATGCATTCTTCATCAATTTCTTGTTTGATTTCAATTATGTCTGGCTAATTCATTGATTGATTCTAGGGTTAGTAATTTTAATTGATGTTCACATGATGTTCTTTTGATTACCTTTTGACCTTTCATCCTAGGCTCGTGTTCAAGTTGTGTTAAATCTCATGTTAGATTAAAGGGCCCTTAATCGATGCATGTTAGCTAATTGATTTTGTCCGGAAGGAGTAATTGATTAGTGGAAATACTTGATGCACAATATGATTTTATCTTGAGACCTAGCGGAGAAAGATAAATCATAGATAAATAAGTTGGTGCTTTTTAAGTGATTTTAATTCTTTGAGCCAAGGGAAAAGGGTTTTAATTAACTATCTTTCTAGGTTGCCTTGACAGGAATTCTAGATCGACCGAGTGATTATTTCTAGGATTGAATTAAATTTTGGGGAAAAGGAATCAAGTGAACGAATTGTGTGAACTCAATTAGATGATACTACCCTAGGATCAATTACCTTTCGACTTGTGATTTTATCTTGCTAATTTGCTTTATTTGCTTAATTTAGATATTTCATCTTTTATTTAATTTTTGTTCTTCGATTTTTAAAATTAGATAATTAGAATCAAAACAATTTTTCTGATTCCTAAATAGCAGTCAAATTTTGAGTAGAGTTAATTCCTTTATTTTCGACACATCAATTCCCTTGGGTTCGACACCTTGGAAATACTCCGAGGTTTTACAAATTTTAAAATTGATCGGATTTGAAAACCATACTACGCGAATCCAAGCGATCAATTTTTGGCGCCGTTGCCGGGGAATTGATAGAAAATTTAAGGGAATAATTCGAAAAAGAAGAGATTGTTACTTTAGGTAGTTTACTTTTATTATTAATATTCGATCTCGTTTCCTCACATCTTGTTTTCTTTTCCTTGTAGGCGGTGCATGATCACGAGATCCCAAGGAAAGAACTTATTTCCTTTGGATCCGGAAATCGAGAGGTCTTTGAGGAAGAAGAAGCAAGAAGCGAGAACCGAGACTCTTTCTATACCTTTCGTTGATACCATGGCCGGCATTGTTGACCAACCACGAGAACTCGCTCGTCCCGAGAAGATCCCTTTGAATGCCCGCTTTCGACCTAAGCTGGACGATTATCAAGAAGGAGGTTGGGGAAAGATTGATGTCAACAACTTCGAGCTTAATCCGTCCCTCATTGCTACAGTGAAGTCTCAAACATACGGAGGGGGAGTTAATGAAGATCCAAACGCTCACCTTGAGTCGTTTTTGGACATATGTGCCACTATCAAGCAAAACGGAGTGCCTCCGGATGTCATTAAGCTCCGCCTATTCCGGTTTTCTTTAGAAGACGATGCGCTAGATTGGTACAAGAGCCTAGATCGGAAGGAAATTGGTACTTGGAGAGAGATGACCCGGTTGTTCTTAGCACAGTTCTATCCTCCCTCGAAGGTGCAAAAACAAATCAACGATATCTTGCAATTCGAGCAATATGAGGATGAATATTTATACGAGGCATGGATCCGATTCAAGAAGCTACTTCGCAAATGCCCACAGCATGGAATTGACAAAGAGGAGATCTATATTCGGTTTTATCGGGGTTTGACGAGGAAGGCTAGAAGAGAGTTGGACTACTCATCGAAAGGGGGATTTCTGGCTAACGATTATGAAGAGGCCAAAAATCTCATTGAGCTAGTGGTAAACAATGATTATGAGGAGGTGACCGATAGGAAGATGACGAGAAGAAAGGTTCCATCCGGTGACGAGGACGCCTACGGTGATTTGAAGGCGAAATTTGAAAAACAACAAAAAGAGCTTGAGATGCTAAAAAAGAAGACTTTGGGAGTCAATGCAGTTTTTGAAGAGCTAAACGAGCCTATTGCAATTGAGGAGGATGTGAATTACTTGCAAGGAGGAAACTTCCGGCAAGGGGGAAATAGGGGAAACTATTATCCGAACAATGCTCTCCAGCCACCACCGGGATTTAACGTGAAAAATGGGGTTATTCAAGAGCCGATTGCTAAGACACCTATGGAAGAGATGTTGGAACGATTGGAGGCGAGCCAAAAAGATTTTATTTATAAAGTAGACAAGAGGTTCGGGGCTCTCGAGCATAGTGTGACATCTATTGGAAACTCGGTGATAGCCTTGACAAAGCAGATGTCGATGGTGGAGACCCAAATGAGTCAAATGGCGAACGCCCAAGCCGGATTTCATAAGCCGGGGCATTTTCCGAGCGGACTGAGACCAACCCGAAGACGCAACAATGCAACGCAATCGAGCTTCGGAGTGGAACGAGGTACGAATCATGGGGCTGAAGTTGAGAAACACGGAAACAAAGATGTATTAGAAACGGAGCGTAAAACGAAAGAAGATGGAATACGGCAGAACCTATCGGCCGGCTATCGGCCGATAAAGCCCAACCGATACCCATACAGCATGCCGGCAGTGAAGCCTATCGACCCACATATCGGCCGAAAGGTCCCTGGAGATGCGAATGTGAAGAATTTTGAGGAAAAAGCTCCATTTCCACAGCGTTTGGCCAAGTCGAGATATGATGAAAAGCTTCAACAATTTATCGACATGTTTCAAAAGGTGAATATCAACATTCCACTTCTAGACGCTTTGAGAGACATGCCGGGTACGTGAAATTCTTGAAAGACGTGGCAAGCAAGAGGAAGTTGAGGAAGTTTGAAACAATAAATATGAGAGGAGTGTAGCGCTATCATTCAAAACAAGCTCCCACTCAAGCGTATGATCCGGACGTTTTACTTTGACATGCATGATTGGCGACCAAACGTTCCGTAATGGGTTGTGTGATCTCGGGGCAAGCATCAATCTTATGCCTCTATCCATCTTTAAGAGGTTGAAGATTGGGGAGATGAAGCCGACTACCATTTCTCTACTCATGGCGGACCGGTCGATCACTTATCCGAGGGGAATTGTGGAGGATGTGCTCGTTAGAGTCCAACACTTGGTCTTCCCGGCCGATTTCATAGTTCTTGATATGCCCGAGGACGAAAATCAACCATTGATCTTTGGGAGACCGTTTCTAGCGACGGGGAGAGCACTTATCGACGTCCAGGAGGGTGATCTTACTTTCCGGTTTAACGATCAAAATCTGAAAATTTCCATCTATGACGCGATGAAGAAGCCCGACGATGCGCCCGAGGAATGTTTTGAAATTGAGTCTATTATGCCGCCCCCGACCGACTTGTTGGAGCATTGTATTTCACACTCCATTTACTCACATTCTGAGGTTGATGAAATTTCCGAGGATTTGCCGGAGTATGTTCGAATGTTGGAGGCGAACGAGTGTCGACTTGATGAGAGGAGCGTATGCTATCTTGATATCAACAAACCCGTTCAAGGGGGAGTTGTCACTGAAGACCCGGGTTGAATAAGGTATCGTCTAGCTAAAGACGTTAAACGTAGCACTTGTTGGGAGGTAACCCAACGTATGTATGTATATTAGTTCGTTTTATTCATTTATTTTCGATTTTTCGTTTGCGTGATTTTTTGTAGTTTTTAATTTCGTAGTAGCTTTGTTAGTTTTTGTTAAGTTCTAATCCATGCATGCCGAGTTTTGAATACCTGCAGGTCTTTCATCGCCATATCCAAGCAAAAACGAGACCAAGTATGTGAAGTAGAACGAGCTGAAAAAATTTTTGAGACAGAAAATCCTATCGGGCGAGCCTATCGGCCGATAGGCCCGGCCGATAGGCTGAGAAAAATAAACAAATTTTTATTGATTGCAAGCAGTGGTCGATAGGGTATGCCTATCGACCGATATCCCACCCGATATAAAGGTATGTAAGAGACAGAAGCTCCTATCGACCCAGCCTATCGGCCGATAGGCCTGGCCGATAGGAACATACCCGGCCCAGTATCCACTTCGACCCGGTTATTTTATACCCCTTTTAAACACTTCACACCCGATTTTCTCACACACTTACACAACTCTCGGCCGATAGAACACAAGAACGAAAGGGGCGAATTTTTTTTCTACTTTTCTTCCTTCAAACTCGATCAAGGTACGTAATTTCGACGCTTAATCCTCTTGTTTTTCAATTCTATACATGTTTTCAAGCACTTTGACGGATTCTTTTTGGAGTTTTGATGAAAATCGAATTGGGGATCCACTTTTTGGGGCTTTTGCTAAACTTTGATGTTCTTTGAATTTTATGCCCGATTGTTGATAGAATCTTGAGGGAAACATGTTATCTAGGCTTGATTGTTCATGGGTACTTCGAATTGGGGGATTATTTGATGAAATTGAACGAATTTTGAAAAAACCCCAAATTTGAAGAACCCTAATTTCGCATTTTGTTGAAATTGGGTGGATTTGTTGAATTGAATTGTTAATTGGGATTGATAGGAGTTGAATTGTTGATGAATTAGATTGGATTGGAGAGAGTTTGCCCTAATATGATTGTAGTGTGTTGTTTTGTTATTATGGGTGGTGATTTTGACCCTTTGAATATGAAATGGGGGAGTCTAAGTTTGGGGGAGATTGTGTGATTTATAGAGGGCTCTTGATATTGTGGGATTATTGGATTATGTCGATGCTCGTTGAATGTTTGTATTATGAGTGTTTATTGGATTTTAATTGGATGGTTGTTTTGTAGGAACGTTGAAATGGGAAAGCAAAGCAAGAAGTCGAATCCGAGTACGGCCGGAAAATCTAAGGCAACCACAGAAAAGGAAAAGGCTCCGATGAAGGTAGTGCCGGCTCTTCCGATCCCACCGCACTCGACCCGAAGAAGTTCAAGCTGAGATTGACCGGGCCAGAGTCTAAAAGAAGGTGGTCGCACCTTATCGGCATGTCACACAAGCATTGCCGATTTCTGCATGAGGAGACGGCTCGGGGTATGGGTGTTTACGATGATATTGTGCTACTAGCGAGGCAGTGCGGGTTTGAGCAAATCTTTCGAGCGAACTACCTCGCTTACCACGTGCTCACCGTGGAGTTTCTGTCCACACTTGAGGTTTTTAGGGAGAACGGGACTCCGGCTTCCATTCGCTTCAACCTCGACAACATAGAAAGGGAGCTCTCGGCCGACGAAGTTAATGCCATTATCAACGGGGCCGAGGACGGATCATTCCAGCAGGGCGATCATGCCAAAGAAAACTTAGAGCTGTGGTCCAAGATGATTTCCCGCAGGGAGGAGACGCTTCTTATTTATAATCCGACATATGCCAAAGCCTCCTCGATCAGGAACCCAGTTCTCCGTTATGTCCACCGCCTGTTCACATCGACGATTTTGAGCCGTACCGACTCGGGGACGTGCTTGTCCACTGATCTTCATCTGTTATGGTCGGCCTTGAACGGTACACGGAAGCACGCCGGATGTTTTCTGATTGAGCATATGGAGAAACAAGCCCGGCTGACCGGGAAGCAGAGGATTGGGATTGGGGCGTTCGTAACCCCTATCGCGGAGCATCTCGGGGTGCGCATTAGCAGAGAGCCGGTGTCCCGAGACATCTATTTGGATAAACCGACACTGCAGAGGCAGGAGATGCTTGCCTTCACCGAGGGGTTCGACTGGAAATTGCACGGTCGGAACAAAACCGTGTCCCTCTTCCGACTCCCCTCTCCGACCTTGACTTCGGTGATGGGCGACGCGCCCGATGTATATGCGAGGTGGAGTATGAGCTCCGCGGCTCATGTGGCACTTATCCGACCGTTAGATGCGCCTCGTAAGAGGCAACGCCGGGAGGTGACCATTGATGAGCCGTTCTTAGAGGGAGCCGAGGAGGAGATGGATGATATACCCGAGGGGGGTAGCCGTGACGAGATTCCCACCGGTGGAGGTACTAGTTTTCGATGAGAGCTCCAGTTTTGATGCTTTTGAGACGAGATTTTTGAGAGAGAGAGAGAGATGCACGACGAGAGTATGCAAGCGCAAGATAATTATCACTTGGTGAGTATGCGTTCTTTGGACACCGAGTTTGGTTCTTTGGGAACTCGGTTGGGCGAGGTTGAGACTCGGGTGGGTGTTGTTGCCACTGGTCAATGAGTTGTACGAGCTCGTGGAGAGACGCGCCGAAGAGGACAGAGTGTGGCGACAAGAGGAGATTGCTTGGAGGGAGCAAGAGAGGAAGAGACAGAAGATAGGTGGGCACGGGAGGACCACTACCACCGAATGCTACATGAGATGTACCACTTTGCTCCTTTCCCGATTCACATGCCCGCTATGATCCGAGCTCGCCGACAAACCCGCCATTTCCGCCCACGGTGATCAGTACTCCATTAACAAAGCCACTCCTTTCTCTTTTCAAACTTATTCCTCCTTTGGGATGCGAAATAAGTTTGGGGGGGGGGGGAAGAAGTGCGGCTTTGTTAATTTCTTTACGTGTGAGTACCGTGTTTGCCTTGTATCTTTATTTGCTTGTGTTGGTGCCCGTTGTGTTTATTTGTGCTTATCATTTTGGTGTTGCATGGTTTTGGCTTTTGGTTGCTTAGTTTTTAGATTTTTTTTATTCATTTTCGTTCGGTGTGTTTGCTAGTTTCTATTTTTTAATTTTTTGGTCGTAGTAGTTTTTTTTAGATTTCGTGTTTGCTTTTATTTGCTTTTCATTGTTTGTTTTAGATAGCCTTGCTTATCTTAGTTTTTCTTTATTAGTGAATTTTTCGTGCTTCTATTTGTGTGAAACCGATGTTACGACACTGTTTTTCTCTCTGAAGAAACGGTCGAGTTTTAGTCGAGTTGTAGTCAGTTATTTCTGTTTTGCATAGTATTTATTTAGGTCCAAAATTTTTCGTGATTGTAGAGGTCTTGGCAGATAAGAGACGATACATACTTGTTTTAAAATCACCGTCAATACGTTTTGGTTACATCTTCCGGATAGTGAGTCGTACTGTTTCGTCAGTCGTGTTGGCACTTAGATTGAGTTTAGTGTCGGTCAGTTTCTCCCAAAAGTTGAGATAATGTTGTTCTATGAAGGGAAGTCCTGTAACAGGGCATTCGCGTGACCGTTGTTTACCCTCGCGTAAAACGACGACTGATTAGACTAGTGATTTAGATATTTCACATGTGCCAATGATAGGGAACCTAGTAAGGGGTATTCGCGTGACCATTGCTTACTCTCGCGTAAAACGGCGACCTTGATTCGGACATGCGGAAATTATATATTCGAGTTGTTTCTCCATTGTAGACGGAACTTAGTAACTAGAAGCATCCATGTGCCCCATGAGTGTCTTTTACGTCAAACGGTTTCCTAATACATGAGAATGGAAGTTCCACCCTAGGATTACCCGATGAAACATCCGAGATCCTAACCTAGTGGTCAACTCGAATTAAATTCGTGAACATATATATAAGGGAATACCGACCGAGGTTTATTTGTTATGAAACTCGTGAAAAATGTGCCACTCGACCGTAACGGACGAACTAGCTTGTTTATTTTAGCCTTTCATATTGGGTCGATTTGACTCACGTTTTGTTAATCTTTGAAATGGATTTTCTTCATGAACGAATGATTAGGTGAACTTGACTACTTTGTGGAATCATTATTCGAGTGCGGCTCGCTTTTACGACACTCGGATTATTTAGAGAATTACAGGTAGTATTGATTAGGTTGAACACTATGAGTTGCACGATGATTCACGATTTTCTTTTTCTTTTCTTTTTGTTGTTCGGACGAACAAGGCTTAAGTTTGGGGGTTTGATAAGTGGTAATTTTACCACTTATTTCTAGGATTTTATACTAGGTTTTTATCTCGTTTCGTGATTAATGTGCTCGTATTTGGCTTATTTATGATTAGTCGAGCCGTATTACGCGTTTGGGTTGGTTTTAGTGTGTTTACGGTTTTAGAGCCAAAAGGACCCAAAACGAGACAAAGGACCGAGAGTCGAGTCAAACGGACGAAGAAAGCGGATTTTTGCGCCAAATGAAGACCCTATCGGCCGGCTATCGGCCGATAGGGCCGTCGAAAGGAGCTCCCGCCTATCGAGTGAAGAAATCGACGAACCACCTATCGGCCACGGCTATCGGCCGATAGGCCAGCCGAGGCTTCCCAATGGCTCTCGCTTGGACGGATTTTGACTCTTTTGGATATTATTTATTTCCTAGATTAGGGCTAATCGGGATTGTAACCCCCTTAGGCTATATAAACCTCATTCTAGACCTAGTTTTTTTATCATCTTGGATCATCTTCCATCAGCCTTTATCACTCTTTTATCATATTAAGCGATTTTTCCACTTTTTAGCAAGATTAATTTCTTTGATGCAAGAACTTTTTGGAGGAGAATTATTATTGTTTTTGGGAGATTGAAGACTCGGAGTTCATCCATAAGGGTTGTAATCTCTCTTTTCATATTAATAATATGCATTCTTCATCAATTTCTTGTTTGATTTCAATTATGTCTGGCTAATTCATTGATTGATTCTAGGGTTAGTAATTTTAATTGATGTTCACATGATGTTCTTTTGATTACCTTTTGACCTTTCATCCTAGGCTCGTGTTCAAGTTGTGTTAAATCTCATGTTAGATTAAAGGGCCCTTAATCGATGCATGTTAGCTAATTGATTTTGTCCGGAAGGAGTAATTGATTAGTGGAAATACTTGATGCACAATATGATTTTATCTTGAGACCTAGCGGAGAAAGATAAATCATAGATAAATAAGTTGGTGCTTTTTAAGTGATTTTAATTCTTTGAGCCCTGGCGGGGAAAAGGGTTTTAATTAACTATCTTTCTAGGTTGCCTTGACAGGAATTCTAGATCGACCGAGTGATTATTTCTAGGATTGAATTAAATTTTGGGGAAAAGGAATCAAGTAAACGAATTGTGTGAACTCAATTAGATGATACTACCCTAGGATCAATTACCTTTCGACTTGTGATTTTATCTTGCTAATTTGCTTTATTTGCTTAATTTAGATATTTCATCTTTTATTTAATTTTTGTTCTTCGATTTTTAAAATTAGATAATTAGAATCAAAATAATTTTTCGGATTCCTAAATAGCAGTCAAATTTTGAGTAGAGTTAATTCCTTTATTTTCGACACATCAATTCCCTTGGGTTCGACACCTTGGAAATACTCCGAGGTTTTACAAATTTTAAAATTGATCGGATTTGAAAACCATACTACGCGAATCCAAGCGATCAGGCACACAGTGCAGTCAGCACTATAATTGCATTTTTTGAGCTAGATCAACCCATTTTTTTCATTTCATCCACCTTGTTCCGAGAGAGAAGGCTTGAGGGAGAGAATATTCATCATCTATCACTTGAGTGTTTGATTTTCTTCATCTCCTTTCGATCGTGAAGCTCGGATTGTGGATCTAACGCGATTTCATCGGATTAAAGTACTTGGATCTTCAAAGGTAATATTCATCAAACCTCTTAGATTTCGATTTTGTATTGAGATATGATGTTTTTGATGTTAAGATCGTGTTGTATGAACTGATATATGCATGATTATGGACATGTTTGATTATTCATTGGATTATTGAAGGATTATTCAAGAACACTTTGAATATTGTGTTGGATTTGGGGGTTTGGATTAATTGTTGTTGAAATCACGATTTTGGATATTCATAATGGATTATTGATCGTATTGAAGATGTTTTGTTGGTTTGAAACACTTCTTGGGGATTTGATGTTGGTATTATTGAGGTTTAGTTATAAACAATCGAAGTTTGGCCACAAAGTGTTCGATATAATGCCCCAATGAACTTAGTTTAATCGTATCGACGTTTTGAGTTCGTTATATTCGTGTTTGATTCGTATATTGAACGGATTGTTGGTAATTGTATTATTCAAGGTTGTTCGAGCGACCGATATCTCAATTAGGACGTTGTTCGTGGAAGGATAATTGTCACCGGTGTTGTGTAAGTTGATTCTTACTCGGTTAAAAGGATATTCATTCCTTTTGTTGTTGTTCATTCATAATCATACTCATTCATCATTGTATTAACCGTATTGAGACTTTTAATTGTCGAATAATCACTTCATTCACGAGGAACGACGGTTCCAATCATTTCATTGAGTTATCAATCACGTCACTATTATTTTCATCTCGGTGAGTCATTCTTGGCCTTGTCGAATTATTATTCATTGATATTCATTGTGGTCATTCTCGTTCATATGACCTTCTGGGTTCATATTGTGCGGTCGGGTGTGGTTGTGTGGAATTTTTAGTCGGGCACATGATGGTCATGTATTGGGTTCACCGGTACATTGGACTGTGCACACGGTAACGCTTACCTCCGTGAGACTAATTAGGTACAAGGACGGGTGTGTCCGGTCATTCATCTTGTACACTTGCACAGAACATTACGGGCATACTATGATACTCCTCTTCAGCGTAATTTATAACTTAGGATATTTCATAACTTCAGATATATCATGATTGTGTATTTTCAACCCTTGAAAAATTGTTGTTCAGTTTGGGGTGTTACAGTGTTATGCTCCCAAACCTGAATGCAAAAACAGACATCCACCCCCCGAATACTCGGGGGTTAGCAAAACTCCACTGTTTTGCTAGTGCAAGAACAAAGTGCAAATACGAGCCATACCATACAAGTTCCAAGAACAATAATAATCAGGAATTCTCAAAGATTTAAACATAACGAAAATACTTCCCGAGGTAAGAGTTTAGGTAAAACATTCCAAAACCGAAAGATCACCAATCACGGGAAACGATTTATAAAACAGTTTAAAATGCCATCGAGAGTTTTAATAGAAAACAATTTAGGATTACCGAATCCTTCTCTTTCCAAAATCAACAGGGGTCACAGCCCAAAGGTTTTGTTTTCGCAAATAGAAAACCGACAACAATTCACAGGGCCAGAGCCCAACATCACGTGTCCTCGACGGACATAAAATCAACACAACATAATCACGTACAAGTATTGCCTAGGACCAGGACGAAGCCACAAATCCCACCTGAGGCCTCTAAGGACCCTCCCGAGCTGGCCACAATCATAAAACAATTCACGCACATGCATCGCCTAGGACCGGGACAAAGCCACAAATCCCACCCGAGGCCTCTAAGGACCCTCCCGAGCTGGCTAGCTAAACAAATCACAACATCTCACGGTTGGATCAATCACTTGTTGCATCCTAGCCACATGATCGCATGCCATGTGCCACCGTAGATTATCTTTGGCACTCACGGTTGGATCAATCACTTGTTGCGTCCTGACCACATGATCGCATGCCATGTGTCACCGTAGTTTTTCTTAGTCTATCACGGTTGGATCAATCGCTTGTTGCATCCTGGCCACATGATCACATGCCATATGCCACCGTAGGCCCCGCCCACATCCACACAATCACACACATAGCACAATGCAACAAAGATATCCAAACAATTCACCCAGAGGCATCAAACACTAAGCAAAACACCACGTCAAACCACAATGCACCGAAATGAAGCCATATACGTACACATGCATTATCAAGCATAACATCAACACCAAACATATCCAATGGATTCATAAAGTCATTCACAAACCACACCATTCACGAAACACACGCATTTTGAAAGCAAGCCTTTAACAAGGCTAAACCGAATCTTTTGAAAGTTCGAATCAAATGATCAAACAAACACACAGAGACGATCACTAATTATCATATCCATAAAACAATAAATGTATGGACAAGGTACTTGCCTCGAATAACCACAACGCGTAGAATCGACCGAAGTAGGTTGGCATGACCCGACTACGAACCTGCCGACTCCACCGAATGCTAACCCGCGACAATAAACTACGAACAAAAATAGCAACAATGAAAAAAAATTCCATAGAACGACCTAAAGTCGTTGAATTGAAGGGACGAACGACACAAATTCAAGGGTTTCCCCCAAAATGGCCAAGAACACAAAAATACGATCACAACGAGAATCAAGGTCAAAAACAACAGAAATCCCACCAAACTATCGAAGCGAAACTCATTGGGACATTTAATCGAACACTCAATGTTCGATAACTCCCAAGAACACTCGAATCACTAATCGAGTTGAACAAACTCGAAATATGGATATACAACCTGTTGTTGCCCAAAATATTATCCGAAAATGAATATTGCTGGAATGATCGAGCAACAGCAAATTGCGAGAGCACGTCCGTGGGGGTGTGAATAACACAAGATTTACCGGGTTTGTTAGGCCCGGGCTTGAATGCTCTCGCGAGATGTTATTAATAAGAATACGTTTGAGTACAAATATTAATGTAAGGATGCAAATACAATGAGTGTAAAAGATCTTAGTTATCTAGCTCTTGAGCGAAGCTCTGTGTGTTCTTGTTCTCGTTTCTGCCGACCGTCTTAGGATTAAGAGGTTCCGAGAGTGAGAGATGAACAAAAGTTCGAAGTGTATAGCTTTTTCCAAGAGATAAAGCCAAGTTATATGAAAAGCCAGAGAGTTGCAGAGAAGTCCTCTCCTTTTTCCAAGTGCAGGCAGCCTTCTATTTATAGGAGTTGAGATGCCCTGGTACTGACGGGCGATCGCCTTCCTTGTAATATAATAAGGGGCGATCGTCTTTAAGCACATGGGCTGTCTGTCTTGAAGTCTGCGGCTGCTGCTGGCAGCCAGCTATGCGGTCCAATGAGGAGACAGCACGCATCCTGAGTCGCTGTCCCGGGCGGTCCCACTTGCACATTTCGGCGGGTCTGTCGGTAGGTGAAAAGATGCTGACAGGCTGTGGTCAATGATTCATGTTCTACGGCGCCTTTTTCGGATCTACACGTGGGTCTCTGTCCTGAGCTTCGGCCTTTTCCGACTGGACGATCGTTGGCTTTGCGTGGCATGAGGCGGTCGTCCTTAGCGGGCACCAGAGTCGATCGCTAGGTACCGAGAGATGATCGCCTTGGATGTCGATCGCTCGGCACCGGGTCTTGATCTGGGCCTTCGGTCGGCCAATCTGCCTTGGTCTATCCGGCAATGGCTAGGCCGCCTGGTTTCTGAGGCGATCGCCTGTTAAGACGTACAATTCTCGACACAACAATTGCCCCCCAGCTTGCTCCGATGTTGAAGACATGGGGTGAGCTGGTTCTTGCTGGCGATCGTTGAGGACAAGGACGGGCGATCCTTTGTGCGGACTTTGGTTTCGGCTTGGGCAATCTGTTCGATTGGAGAGCTATCTTCGGTCTTGTACCTGCAATAAACAATTTTGGCCGATCCCTCGTAGAAAGCTGATTGTTTCGTCGCTGAGGAACCGTGCACAGTCGCGGAGTTTGATGGACCGACTCCATGACCGTGTCTTATGCGCGAGCGACATTGTCTGTCTCGTGACTCATTTTATTGTGAGGTTCCTCTGTTAGGCTGCGCCTCGCCTCGTATTTAAACGAAGGGCGTGCGGTCTTGGTCTAGAGGAGTCCTTGCGCGGGGTGTCGTCGGATTAATAAACTCCACTTCCGCGGCTTGTTAGCTCTGCTTCCACCTCGGCCCGCCATGAAGATGGCGACCCTCGACGGTGTATGTTGAGATGGGGGTAGGGACGCGTCGCATTATCCGGGCTCACCAATTTAGATGATGAACCTTTGAGGGCGGGTGAGCGTGTCCACTGATTAGTTTTGGAGGGCCCTCAGACTACACTGGCCTCGTATTTAAACGAAGGGCGGGCGATCGTGGCCCAAAGGGACCTTGCATGGCCGAAGCAGTCGGTTCAATCGACTACCAGGACCATGGCTACACTCTTCTACCTCGGATCGACATGTTAGATGCCGACCTTCGACGGTGTACGTTGTGCGGGGGAGGCAATCTCGTGCCTTAGTCCATCATGTTAAATGTTGAACTGTAGATGGCGAACGAGTCCTCCAGTTTTGATGATGTCGTTTGATAATGGCGATCGGGCTGGAAGACTGGTGATCGTCGTTCGGTCGCCGATCGTGTTACTCATTGGTGGAAAAGTAACCTTTGCCTGGCCAGGAAGTCTGCGGCTTTGGCATGGAAGATCACGTTGGTCGGGGGGATGTCCTTCGTTAGGTGCCTGAACATAGGCGAATGACCATCGAATCCCCCTAGGACCGAGTATAGGGCAATCTCATCGCTTACGGGCTCGCCGTTGAGGATGATCTCATCTACCCGATCGATGTAGTCTGCGTCGGGCTCTTCTTCCCCTTGCCTGATCTGCATCATGCGATGGGGACCTTCCGGCCGAGCGACCTAGGCGGCGAAGTATGCTGTGAAGTTGTTCGCCAGTTGGTCAAAGGAATTGATGGATCGTGGCGGTAATGAGATGTACCACCTATGGGCCAGGTCGCCCAGCGTTAGCGGGAACATTCGGCACCTGGTCGCGTCTGATGCCCCGCACCCGGTCATGTATATCCGGAACTTGCTCAGGTGAGTCTCGGGATCCGACCTCCCCTCGTACAGAGGTGTTTTGGGAGGAGCGATCCTACGCTGCACGGGGGAGAGCTCGATGTGGACCGCGAGTGGCTCGCTCGGCTCGGCGATCTTGCTATTGGCGCCTGCCCCAGATCCTAGGAGCGCCTTCATGTCGTCGAGTTAGCGTTGCATTGCGGTCATCGTTGTAGCCTGGTCGCTCGTGGCTCGGCTTTCGGAGCGGGAGCCGAGGCGATCGTGTACCGATCTCCTGACTCCGCAGTCGCCGATCTCGGTTCTTTGGCGAGGAGGAGCCAGATAGTTGACCTGCCTTCTGGGAGTTGGGTACGCCGAACTTCTGGTGACGGACTCGGGCTCCGTCGTCTCGTGGCCGGGGCCGGACTGCCCCGGTCGCCAAGATGGGTCGCTGCCTAGGCGGCTGAAAACGGAGGTGTCCGGCCTTGCGGACGCCTTTTCTTGTGAATCGGAGCCCCTGGGCGATCGCTCGGCCAGTAGCCCCTTGAACTTCCGTTTGCTCATGCGGCGGATGGCCAAGGGGGTTATAGCGGGCGGCGCGTCGAAAGCTCTCCGTCGCTCCTGTAGGATGGCCATGGCCTCTTCGATCTGTTCCGCGGTTTGGAACTGATCGAGCTATAGGCTTGGGCCGTCCCTCGAGGGCGGGATCGAGTGTCTCGTACCGCGGCGGCTACCCTCCGCCAGAGGCTGTGGCTCGGATTGAGACGGAATGAGGCGTCTAGCGAATCGACCAGCGACTTCCTTCGATGCAGAGGCAGAAGTCATGATTCTGAAAGCTTTTCTATGAAGAACAGTGAGTGTTTCTTCAGGTATATGTCCGGAGAACAGTGAGTGTTCTTTGAGACGGTTGGAAAAAATGAAGGTTTAGAGGGCCCTTCTTCTAGTGCCAATTGTTGTTGCCCAAAATATTATCCGAAGATGAATATTGCTAGAATGATCGAGCAACAGCAAATTGTGAGATCACGTCCGTTGGGGTGTGAATAACACAAGATTTGCCGGGTTTGTTAGGCCCGGGCTTGAATGCTCTCGCGAGATGTTATTAATAAGAATACGTTTGAGTACAAATATTAATGTAAGGATGCAAATACAATGAGTGTAAAAGATCCTAGTTATCTAGCTCTTGAGCGAAGCTCTGTGTGTTCTTGTTCTCGTTTCTGCCGACTGTCTTAAGATTAAGAGGTTCCGAGAGTGAGAGATGAACAGAAGTCCGAAGTGTATAGCTTTTTCCAAGAGAGAAAGCCAAGTTATATGAAAAGCCAGAGAGTTCCAGAGAAGTCCTCTCCTTTTTCCAAGTGCAACCAGCCTTCTATTTATAGGAGTTGAGATGCCCTTGTACTGACGGGCGATCGCCTTCCTTGTAATATAATAAGGGGCGATCGTCTTTAAGCACATGGGCTGTCTGTCTTGAAGTCTGTGGCTGCTGCTGGCAGCCAGCTGTGCGGTCCAATGAGGAGCCAGCACGCGTCCTGAGTCGATGTCCCGGGCAGTCCCACTTGCACCTTTCGGCGGGTCTGTCGGTAGGTAAAAAGATGCTGACAGGCTGTGGTCAACGATCCATGTTCTGCGGCGCCTTTTCCGCATCTGTACGTGGGTCTCTGTCCTGAGCTTCAGCCTTTGCCGACTGGACGATCATTGGCTTTGCGTGGCATGAGGCGGTCGTCCTTAGTGGGCACCAGAGTCGATCGCTAGGTACCGAGAGACGATCGTCTTGGATGTCGATCGCTCGGCACCGGGTCTTGATCTGGGCCCTTCGGTCGGCCAATCTGCCTTTGGTCTATCCGGCTATGGCTAGGCCGCCTGGTCTCTGAGGCGATCGCCTGTTGAGACGTACAATTCTCGACACAACACAACCCATAGAACACGATTAATAACATTATACTACACCAACCGATGTATCAAAATCGGACTAGAATCGAAATCAAGAACAAATTCTCCAAAAAGTCAACTTCAAGAAAAATCAAGAAATATACCTTGATTCGACGAAGAACACGGATTGGATGATGATATAATCAACAAGAATCTTCCAAAACATCTTGGAATTGATTAGAATCGGCCAAGAACTCGAACCCTAGCCTCACCCGTCCGACACCCGCGAAGAGAAGAGAAGAAGGGGAGGAAATGGGGTGAGAAACCCGTCTGTCCCCTTATATACACCAGCGACGCACGACCGTAACACACGACCAAGTGCTCGTGTGTTTGGTCGTGCGCTAGGCTACTGCCCAGCCACTGACACCACGCACGAGCAACGCGCACGAGTAGTTGCTCGTGTGTCCTACTCGTGCATCCCTGGAGCTCACTGTCGAGCGCTGGATACCGCACGAGCTCCACGCACGATCACGTGCTCGTGTGGCCTGCTCGTGTGTTACAATAGGAGGCCAATATCGAGCCCGACACGGCCCCAAAACCCGAACCTGAATATGAATCAAAGATACGGTTACGAAGTACTCGCAAAGATGAAACCAAGCGCTAAGAGAACACACGATTCCGACCACCCGAAGGCTCGAAATTCGACAACGGAAAGTAATTACCCCAAACTTTGGGAAATTACGAAAACGGCCCAAAACGTCCGAAATATACGATACACAATTGAAACACCAAGCCAAATCTCGCAACATGAATAATAACATTCAATGAACTTACGAGAAACTCGAAACAAAAGTTTCGGACGAGATTCGCAAGAATCGAACCCAAGTGCGGAAAAGCCGCTAAAAAGCACGGAACTCAACAAAACGACACCGAAACGAACTCGAATGACAAAAAGTACAGAATTAATCATTCTCGGAATGACGGAGGAATCATGAGCGAGTCGTCAAAACGGATTTTCGCCGAAAAAAAGAAATTACCAGAAATCGAAATTACGGGTATTACACACTACCCTCCTTAAAAGAGGTTTCGTCCCGAAACTTAAAACAAGTAGGGAGAAGAAACATACCACCAGGAATATTTCTATGAGATACACAAGAATGCGTAACTAACGCCCAAAGGCAAAACGTTACAAACAACGCAAAGGAATATACGGTGTGAAAACACGCTCCACGGCGACTAACACAACGCCACCGGTAGAGACATACTAAAATCAACAAGTGACAAGCGTAATCAAACAGACAATACAATCGAGTCGATTATCCGAACAATCACAAAACACAACGAACGAAAATCAATATGATTGACCAACCCAACGGTACATCAATCAAAACGCGAGCCAATCGCTGAACAAATACGGAATTCCACTACCCAAGGGTTGGAAGATCGAAAACGAGATTAATTTCCCGAACTTAAGGGAATTAAGAAGGAGTCTGAATGTTCAACAATCACGATACGAGATCAACAAAAACCGAACAATCAAACGATCGAACCACAACGATCGAGACAACAAAAATCGAACAATCATGTTCGAATCACGAAGAACAATAAAATTCAAACAACAACTCCAAGGTTCACAAGAATCGAACCGAAGTTGGAAAAGTCACAGTGATAACCAGATCGACTCAAAACAATATCACAGCTCGTCCGAACGATGAAACCGAAATACAGAACAAGTTCAGAAAGTATCAACGAACACGAGCGAGTCGATAGAATTGAGAAAGAGAAAATGCATAAGCTAAAAATAATACGGGTATTATATTCGACCTCTTCTAAAAGAAGTGTCGTCCACGAAACTCACAAAAACAAAATCAAGGTGACAACACAACAAGCAACCGACAGAAACATCCTTTAAAGGCCTCTCAAAGCCGATTCTGATAACTGTGCTGAAGCACGAACTCCGAAGGTCTCGGTAGCCAAATCGCAAAACTGAATTCGGTGTCCCTCGAGTCCACACTTGAAATGTGTTACCGACGAGAAGTACAATTTACACGTGCATGCACCGGTACATCACGGTTGAAACGCCTCGGTTCCGCATACCGAAAATACAAATGTTAGATACAATGAGGCATAACGTCGCAAAACAACATAGCGGAGATGCCAGCTCAGCGCAACAAAGAATCATAACACATATCATATACAACGATTACCATCGTAAAGTAATACACACACAAACATTACAGCAACGACGGTATCGTTCGGCGACCTCAACGGCCCAAACAATAACCAGCACATAATTACGAACATCATAAAACAATCACACATGTACACAAACGTACAAACCCAAGCTTTAACAGCTCACCCAGGTGCGATAACACGCAAGCCACCAAGAAATGACAACATTAAAGATCGTCATCAGACCTCCCACAAAGGGCTAACAAAACATATGCGTGGCGAACGACTCAATGTTCACACCACCAATTCAATCACAATTCGGAGGGCTAACACCCTAACAACAATACCAACATCATACACACCTTCTCCGACCACAAGCAGGAAATGATGGGTTTTAAAAACGAAAACCACCTTTTGAAAACAGTTTGGAAACACCAGTTGATCTTGAGTATCATTTTACAAAAAGTTGAACAAACATCATTGTCGAGACTTTGAAAATCATCTTGCGTTTGAACAAAAACGAGGACACTTTTCTTTTAGTAAAAAACTTTCAAAATATTCGACTCTCGGGTCTAAGTAAAAGTGTTTCTAAAACAATGAAAATATCGCAAAACATTTTGGTCCTCGAGGTAGAAGAATTTTGAAACATATTGTGGCACCTTGGATGCACCACGAGAAAATAATTCATTTTAAAAGTACGTCTCGAAATTTATTTTCTAAGATACTCAAGGTTTTCAAAGATAATTCAATGGGCTAGAATGCCCAAAAATTTCAGGTAATTACACGGAACATTATAACGCCGTGGGCCCCACGCCGGAACCCACCAGGCTAAAAATCATTTACAAAAATACAAAATGGCCGATGACGGTAATATTTCAAAAACTCACAAAAGCCATTTACAAAATACTAAATACCGTCATAACAATTTTGCCAAAACGATCAAGGCCATAATGCCAAAAACTAGGTTAAGGGAATCGGTTTTCGAAATAAAACTCAGTCGGTAAAATACTGAAAGCCATTACAAAAGGACTCACGCAGCAGATAAAAGAAATACAGTCAAACATGCACAATCCAGCAACACTACTCCTCATATGAACGAAATATGAGAGTCAAATAACCACATATCAAGAAATCAAAATCCATAAGAGTATTCCGTCAATTAACTCATAATCATACCTGTAACTCGCATCAGACGAGGCACAAACACAAAGAAGGGAGACTTACATCCAGAGGTCGCACGAAGATGATGATCGCCCCACGATACTAATCACGACCAACAAACTCAGACGACGCGTCGCGACACGACTTAGTCAGACAAAATCCGACGAGACAAAAACTCAACAGACACCACTGACCCGACAACCTAGGTTTCCACAACCTAAGCTCTGATACTATTTATGTAACACCCCCAATCCGCTCAGGGATATTACACGCCGTAGAACCTTTCCTCAAGGATCTACCAGGCTGGTAACAACATCGAACAACTCAAAAATGCCTTCAAGGCTAAAATGACTCAGTAGACCGATTTGGTCTTTCAATAAAAATATACAACTCAATCACATTACATGCCCACGCAGGGGTCGAATACAACACACTCCCATACAACGGGAAAGAAAACTGCAGCGGAAATAAAATACAACTAAACCAATGACATCATACGGATCCTCGTGTGATTAGTATCATTCATCTTTCATCATCCTTCGTGCCGACCCTGTGTTATGCTCCCAAACCTGAATGCAAAACAGGCATCCACCCCCCGAATACTCGGGGGTTAGCAAAACTCCACTGTTTTTCTAGTGCAAGAACAAAGTGCAAATACGAGCCATACCATACAAGTTCCAAGAACAATAATAATCAGGAATCCTCAAAGACTTAAACATAACGAAAATACTTCCCGAGGTAAGAGTTTAGGTCAAACATTCCAAAACCGAAAGATCACCAATCACGGGAAACGATTTATAAAACAGTTTAAAATGCCATCGGGAGTTTTAATAGAAAACAATTTAAGATTACCGAATCCTTCTCTTTCCAAAATCAACAGGGGTCACAGCCCAAAGGTTTTGTTTTCGCAAATAGAAAACCGACAAAAATTCACAGGGCCAGAGCCAAACATCACGTGTCCTCGACGGACATAAAATCAACACAATGTAATCACGTACAAGTATTGCCTAGGACCGGGACGAAGCCACAAATCCCACCCGAGGCCTCTAAGGACCCTCCCGAGCTGGCCACAATCATAAAACAATTCATGCACATGCATCGCCTAGGGCCGGGACGAAGCCACAAATCCCACTTGAGGCCTCTAAGGACCCTCCCAAGCTGGCTAGCTAAACAAAATCACATCTCACGGTTGGATCTGTAGGTCACGAGTCGTCCAGAAATAAGTCTAGAGGGGGGGTGAATAGACTTATTGAAACTCTTAAACTCTTTTTCACAAAGAGTAAGTTTCTTCAGCTGATGGATAAACAAATGACTTGGAGTCGTTTGTTCTTAATACGTGCGGAAATCAGCTGATGACGAATACAAAACAACTAATGAAACACTTAATAATGAATGCAGCAGTTAAAGTATGATGCTATAAAACAGTAAAGAACGCAGGCAATTATAGTGGTCTCATAGGTGGGGTAATCCTCTACTAATCCACTTTTCTCCAAACCAGTTGGAGATGAATTCACTATAATTTTCAACCAATGATAAATATTACAGTGATTCAACCAAACTACAACAGCTTCCAACTAGTGGAAATCCGTGCCGTTGTAACACACTTGACTGCCTTGCACCTCTTGATCCTCGATCCTTGGATGCCTTTACAGTCTCGAACTTCAACCAGTGAAGTACCCCGAACTCAGGATTAAAGACACGAGTTTTTGTCTTCTCCAACTAAGAGCTTCTTCAAGTATGAACTTTTTAGAACCGCTCTTTTCACGATGCTTTAGTTTGCTTTAGATTGCTTGAATGCTTTGATCGCTTGAAAATATGTTCACACCGGTATAGTTGTTCGTAAGTTTGCTCAGCTTCAAATCTTCGGATATATATAGTTGTTGATCCTTGAGCATTTCTTCATAGCCATTGCAAATCTATAACAAATCAGTCCGTTGGAGAGAGACTTCTTTGTTTATTCTTTACTGAACGTTGCAAGGCTGGATTCCCATATTTTAATCCATCTATCGACCGTTGTGAAGACTTTTGTATATGAGGCACCGAATCTTTTGAATATAGTAAGATTAAAGTCTTCAAGGTGGGTCTGGATGAATTATTTAATTCATAACCTTTGCGGGAATCTCTCCAATTTGTCTCTTCACATTGCATGTGACTTTCCGTAATATTTGACTTTTCAACGCATGCTGACGTGGACTTGGAGTACTTGGCTGATCTTAAGTAGGATGATGTATCGACATCCTCTCTGCAGTTTTGGCCTCTCTGATGGTGACTGTTCGGGACTCGTCTGATCAGATGACTTGTCTGAGGTTACTCGGCTGTAGTCTGGTCAAACATCTCTGATGATTTTTGTTGACCAGAACTTCTCTGATTTGACTCGGTTGTACCTCTATGCTGAACTTAGCTGTACTTTTGTACTTAGACGATTTTTAGCCTAACTTATTTTGGCCTATAGAAGATACTCATTTGGTTCTTCTTTACATTTTGCCAAGTTTTACACTTAACATAATTTGGCCTATGGAAGATACTCATTTGGTTCTTCCTTACATTTTTGCCAAGTAATAAGTATTTGAATTTATATTAATGACATCATCAAAATCTAACAAGTATTCCTAACAAATTCCCCCTATTTTGATGATGGCAAAACTTAAGCAAATATTCAAATAAGCAAGTCTGCACTTGAGTGCAAGACACAAACTAAAATCAGTCTAGTTTTGAGACAACTGGGAATTGTCATTCAAAAGACTTTATAAAATTTTGATTACAAGTACATGTCTTAAATTTTACAAGAAAATTTTAAAAGTACAAAATAAATAAAAGTCATCTGCCTCTGCCTCTACGGATAGGCTTCTTGGCAAGCCTGAAAGGTTTAGCTCCGATTGGTCTTAACTTAATAGGGGCAAGACCATACTTCCTCTTTACAACAAGAGCTGCAAAGTCTTGCTCTTCTTGTGATGTGAATTTATTCTCAACACACACTTTCTTGATTTTTCTCTGGAGTGCGATTTCATTTAAAGCATTTCCTTTCTCCAAGGTGGGAAGTTCTTTGGCTCTGAACAGAGGAATCATGGGATATGCATTTCGTGCCTCAGCATGTTTAAGAAGAACAGTCCAGAGTTTTGGATGAGCTTCTTCCATAAAGTTGATGAAGATTTGCTGTGGGGAGAGATTGTCATCCTGGTGTATTTCCCAGATGTAGTAGTCTCTGATGAATTTCTTCTTAGCAGATCCCCACATGGGTAGAGCTTCATATGGTACAAAATCCTCAACGTACCACAACTCCTTTCCTTCCCACTCCAGAGTAGGCTCAAATCCTCCTTTGGTCCTCCTCTTCTTGCCTGAAGGCTGATCACCAGCCTGTTCTTCTGGTTCTGAAACTTCCTTCCTCTTAGCTGAGGATGTCCCTGTAACACCCCAAACTAGGCGGATATTACAGTGCCGTAGATCCCCAACTGGGACCCACCAGGCAAATGAAAATGAATGAATTACACAAGATAAATGTAGTACCGAACTACATTACAACCATAATTACTCCGATGAGGAGTTTAGTTACAACACACCAGGACAATATCAATACTAAAGTGTATTTTATATGAAGATAAAATACACAACACTGAATGAAACGGAGTATTCAAATGAAAGTCTGCAGCGGAAAATAAAGGACAATAACATGAATAACTGAAAGATCGGGGCCCCCTACTAGTATCACTGGGACTCCTCGACATCAACATGCTATTCCCGTGCGTTTGCCTTGCCATGACCTGAAAAACAAAATCCCTAGCCGGGGTCAGTTAAACAGAACAACAATCCTCAAGGGTTGAAAATACACAAACATGATTTAACTGAAGTTATGAAATATCCTTAGTTATGAATTACGCTAAAGAAGAGTATCATAGTACGCCCGTAGTGTTCTGTGCAAGTGTACAAGACGAATGACCGGACACACCCGTCCTTGTACCTAATTAGTCTCACGGAGGTAATCTGTTACCGTGTGCACAGCCCAATGTATCACTCCCAATACATGGCCATAACGTGCCCGACTAAAAATTCCACACATCCGCACCCGGCCACGCAATATGAACCCAGAAGGTCATATGAACGAGAATGATCGTAATGAATATCAAAGAATAAATAATAATCTGACAAAGTTAAGAATGACTCACCGAGATGAGAGTAATAATGAAGTGATGGATAGTTTTAATGGAATGGTTGGAACTGCCGTTCCCGTTAATGAAGTGATTGTTCAACAATTACAAGTCTCAATATGATTAATACAATGATGAATGAGTTATGATTATGAATGATCAACAACAAAAGGTATGAATATCCTTTTAACCGAGTAAGAATTAACTTACACAATACCGGTGACAATTATCCTTCCACGAACAACGTCCTAATTGATATATCGGTCGCTCGAACAACCTTGAATTATACAATATCCAACAACTCGTTAAATATACGAATCAAACACGAATATAACGAACTCAAAACGTCGATACGAATAAACCAAGTTCATTGAGGTATTAAATCAAACACGTTGCGTCCAAACTCCGATTGTTTACAATCAAACCTCAAAAACCAATATCAAATCCCCGAAGAAGTGTTTCAAACCAACAAAACATCTTCCAAATGATCAATAATCCGAAATGAATATCCGAAAACGTGATTATAACGACAATTAATCGAAAACCCCCAATTTCAACTCGATATACAAAGTGTTCTTGAATAATCCCTCAATAATCCAATGAATCCTTATACAAACTCATAATCATATACATATCCCTTCATATAACATGATTATAACGTCCAAAATATCATATCTCAACACAAAATCGAAGTCTAAAGTGTTGAAGGAATTACCTCTTGAAGATCCAAACACTTCGATCCGAAGAACACGAGTTTAATCGAGTATCCAAGCTTCCCAAATGATTGAAGGTGATGAAAAATACACACTCAAATGATAATTGATGAAGAAAACTCTCCCTCAAGCTTATCTCTCTCGTAAGAAGGTGGAAAAGATGGAAAAAATGAGTCGAAATGCTCAAAACCAATTTATAGGGGTTGACTTGGCCGATGTGCTCGACCGTGTCCGCTCGACACTGCCGCGCGCGCGCACTGCCGGCAGGGACTCGACCGTGTCCTGCTTGACACGGTCGCGGCGCGAAGGGGCCTACCGACAGTGACCCGTCCGCGGCGCTCGGCATTGACTCGACCGTGTCCTGGAACACGGTCGGGCCTCTGGGCAGTTGGTTCTGGCTTATCCGGAAGGGTTCGACTCGGCCGTGCCAGACGACACGGTCGGGTCCTGAGGCAGAAACTTCGGCATTTCCGGACGAGTACGGCACGGGCCGTGTCGGACGACACGGCCGAGTTCGGTCGGCAGTGATCGGCCAATATCTGAAAAATGAGCGGGTGAGCTAAAACGACCATAACTCTCTCGTCCGGACTCCGATTGACTCACCGTTTGAACCATTGGAAAGCTAACTCGATGCTCTATAATATTGCAAAGATTTAGAATTTTTGGAGTTACCAAAAATTAATGGTGATCTAACAAAGTCGAACTCATATGAGGAAAGTTGAAACAATGAACAATAATGATACACAACTCGAAGTTTTTCCGAACGGTGAATGAACATGATTGATGAATGATTATAATTGAGTGAAAATACACTGAGTGACAATTACAGACTGATAATTACTGAATGAAAATGAATGAATTACAACCGGGTATTACATACTCCCCCCTTAAAAAGAGTTTCGTCCCCGAAACTAAGGGTCAAACAACTCGGGATAACTCTCCCGCATATTCTCCTCGGTTTCCGAAGTGGCCTCTTCGACTCCGTGTCTGGACCACTGAATCTTGACCAAAGGGATCGTCTTGTTCCTCAACTGTTTGATTAACCGCTCTAACACTCGTACAGGACGCTCCTCGCATTTAATGATCATCCGCGATCTCGATTTCGTCGAACTGAAGTATGTGACTCGGGTCGGCAACATACTTCCGCAACTGAGAGACGTGAAACACATTATGAATTCGGCTCAATGCCGGAGGCAAAGCCAATCGATAAACTAACTCGCCTACTCGATCCAAAATTTCAAACGGTCCAATGAATCTCGGACTCAACTTCCCCCATTTTCCGAAACGGAAAATACCTCGACTCGGGAATACCTTGACCAAAATGTGGTCACCCGTCTCGAACTCTAGTGATCGACGACGATTATCTGCATATGATTTCTGTCGACTCTGAGCTGTCAACATACGATTCTTGATCAAAGCTACCTTCTCCCGGGCGGCTATAAGTATATCGGGCTCGGTGCCGATTGACTCTGATGGGTCGTCCCAACACAAGAGAGATCGACAACGACGACCATACCAGGCCTCGTAAGGTTCTATCTTCATCGCAGCATGCCAACTAAACTGTACGTGGACTCAAACAACAGTAATTGGGCTTCCCAATCGTCTACTAATCGAGGACGCATGCCCTCAATATGTCCTCTAATGTCTGAATAGTCCTCTTTGATTGTCCGTCGGACTGAGGATGAAAGGCGGTACTGAGATTAAGCTGAGTTCCCATAGCACGATGAACTGATTTCCAAAAATATGACACAAACCGTCCATCACGATCGGAAACGATACTTTTAGGAGTACCGTGCAGTCTCACTATCTCTTTGATGAATAACTGGGCAAGTCTCTCGGGACCTCAAGTATCCTTAATCTCAAGAAAATGAGCTGATTTAGTTAAGCGGTCCACAATCACCCAGATCGTATTCATGCCACGACGACGTTGGCAAACTCATGATGAGTTCCATAGAAACGTCTTCCCACTTCCATTCTGGAATAGGGAGCGGTATCAGCATACTCGCCGGTCGCTGATGTTCCATCTTGACTTGTTGACAGGTTAAGCATCTCGAAACAAATTCTGCGACTTGTCGCTTCATATTACTCCACCAGTAATTTTGTTTCAAGTCCTTGTACATCTTGCACAAACCCGGATGAACAGAATAAGGGGTAGCATGAGCTTCTCTCAAAATAGAGTTTTTCAACTCGTCATTCTCCGGTACGCACAATCGGTTCTTAAACCTCAAAAGTCCATCCTCGTGGACCACGAATCCAGGGGCTTTCCCCTGAGCCACATCTTCACGGATGCGCAACAATGAAGGGTCTGAACTCTGATTCTCTCTGATTACCTCCTTAAGTGACGATGAAATCTCTAACATACAAAGTTGTCCCTGAACTCGCTGGGCTGCACTCGATCTCGGTCTAAGGGATTCTCGCCAAGCTCCTTCGAATCGTTAAACGAGCAAGTATCCGCTCTCGAACGGACTTACGACTCAAGGCGTCGGCGATAACGTTCGCCTTGCCCGGGTGGTAAAGGATCTCGATATCAAAATCTTTGATTAGTTCCAACCACCGCCTATGTCGCATATTTAACTCCTTGTGAGTAAATATATACTTCAACTCTTGTGATTGGTGAAGATCTGACAGGTGATGCCATGAAGGTAACGACGCCAAATTTCCAACGCGAAAACCACGGTTGCTAGCTCCGGCCGTGGGTTGGATAATTAACCAGCTAATCCGAGGAAACATCGGATTTACTTAATATCTTTCGGAGGTTGCCAATCTCGGATAGTCTCCGTCTTCTGAGAGTCGACACGAACTCTGTCAGATGAAATTACATGTCCGAGAAAAGTCACTTCGGGCATCCAGAACTCACATTTGGAAAACTTTCCATAAAGTTGCTCTCGTCTCAACACATCGAGAACCTGATGAAGATGAACCTCGTGTTCCTCTCGGCTACGAGAATAAATCCAAATGTCTTCGATGAAGACAACAACAAACTGATCCAAAAAGTCGATGAAAACCCGATTCATTAACTCCATGAATACCGCAGGTGCAATAGTTAGCCCGAACGGCATAACTACGAACTCATAATGACCATAGCGTGTACGAAATGCTGTCCTCGCGATATCCGACTCTCGAATCCGCAACTGGTGATATCCAGATCTTAAGTCGATCCAGGAAAATACTGAGGCTCCCTGCAGTTGATCTAAAATATCATCAATACAGGGTAAGGGATACTACTCTGATCGTCACCCTGTTCAACTCCTGGTAATTAATACACACACGAGACGAGCCATCCTTCTCCTTGACAGATCACACTGGTGCTCCTCACGGAGACGCAATCGGTCGGAGATAACCTTTCTCGAACCATTCCTCAAGTTGAATCTTCAACTCCTGCATTCTGGTCGGGGCCATCCGATACGATGCCTTCGATAAAGGGGACGTACCGGCTCCAACTCACCCCTGAATTCCCTTACTCTATGTGAAGGCAACCAGATAACTCGTCTGGAAATACATCGTCAACCGATGACAATGATACTACGAATGATTGAACATTTCGATTGCCCTAGAATGGTCAATCGATAAAAAGAGATACCAATAATGATTGAACAACTCGATTGCCTTAGAAAGGCCAATCGATGAAGATGATACAATGAATGATTGAATAACTCGATTGTCTTTGAAAGGTCAATCGATGAAAATGATACAATGAACGATTGAATGACTCGATTGTCTTAGAAAGGCCAATCGATGAAAATGATACAATGAATGATTGAATAACTCGATTGCCTTAGAAAGGCCAATCGATGAAAATGATACAATGAATGATTGAATAGTTCGATTGTGGAATTTCTCTGCTTTCGTCATAATAATACTTCTTCTGGAACAACGGGAATTACTTCCCTGAAGCACACATTCGACAACCAACGACGGAAAGATAGCGACCAAACGCTAACAAACACTGAGGATAGTATCAAGACGATCAAACCAACTAATACCGAAAATTACATCGTCCTAAGATAATTTCACCACGATTAGATCCATCAACCAATCGTGGTCATTAAGCTTAATTCGGTATGATTCCGAAAATTTTTCCATCGTCAGGTAGACCGATGGTATGAGGTCCACAAGCAATAGGACTATCCCGAAATAAATCTATTCAAGCATGATTCGAAAATGCAAGAATTCGGTGTACCAGCATCAAAAGGTACACACAAGTTGAAATAAAATTACGAGTATACCTGAAATCATTCGGACCACCGGATCGTCGATCCTCCTCATCATATGAATCTGGGACTTGCTGGTCCCCGAACCGGACGCTCCCATCTGATAAATACGGGCTCCAACTCTATTTGCTTCCATTGCCTTAAACGACGATGACAAAGCAGTCTGATTCTGAAATGCTGGTTGCTTCGGGGCCTGAGATGCCGCCGGAGCCGACTTGGAGTCCTTTCGGCAAAAATGGGCCCTATGCCACGCAATTCCACAGTTATGGCATATGACAATCTGCCTCGGACATTTAGTACTGAAATGACCTTGTTTTGCACAGTTGAAACAGGTGATGGCCGAGCTGGCCGCTCGGGATTGAGATCCCGCACGATCATGCGCCGTAGAAGGTCGCTCAGAAATGCTAGGGCCCACACGAGGCTTCTTGAAGGTTGACTGACTGCCTTCGGATATATTACGCTTCGTTGATTTCCTATTGACATATGCAGGTTGCTGTTCAGCAATTTCCTTAGCAGCTGGCTCATACGGGAGAGTTCTCTCGATTAAACCGGCCAGAGTGGCGTAATGATGATTGAGCAATTGCATATGGGTCATCATGGCCTGCATAAAAGTGAGTGGATCAACCCGAACATCTCCCGATCGAGCCGAGTCCTGGGCACGATTTCCCGGCAGCGAGTGATTATTTCTCGGGTTTCGGTCCGCACCGCGGCCTCTCCCCGTGCATCCTCGATGCCTCTCCATACTGAAGTAGGAAGGTCGCATAATGATTATATTTCCTGCATGATTAGCACGTTATGATTATGTCATGAGATGATGAAAATGAGTATACATGCTCTAACTTAGTGATTATATGAATGATTTACTGAAGTTACATGATTATCTGATAAAATTCTTAAAATGATTATCTTGAATAACTTGACAAGATTGATAATATGATCATCCAGATTGACAACTTAGTAATGAAATGAATTGAGTAATTAATGAGTTAACATGATCGTCCTGATCATTAACTGAGTATTGGAATGAATTAAGTGATTAATGAGTTAATATGATCGTCCTGATCATTAACTGAGTATTGGAATGAATTAAGCGATTAATGAGTTAATATGATCGTCCTGATCGTTAACTAAGTATTGAAATGAATTAAGTGATTAATGAGTTAATATGATCGTCCTGATCATAATGAATGATGATGTTTGAGGATTGTTAAATGATGAATGATGAATGAATGACTATTGCCAGAAATTATACCATGGCGTTAGAAATCTTACAGTTCTTTCGGTCTGATTGGCTCGGCATTTGCACAGGTCACACGTGGCGCGAAATTCCAATGATACAAGTCTGATGACGATGATTTCAAATGAGACATGACTCGGAAGGTAGTATTCAAAACCACGCTCCGATACCAACTCTGTAACACCCCAAACTAGGTGGATATTACAGTGCCGTAGATCCCCAACTGGGACCCACCAGGCAAATGAAAATGAATGAATTACACAAGATAAATGTAGTACCGAACTACATTACAACCATAATTACTCCGATGAGGAGTTTAGTTACAACACACCAGGACAATACTAGTGTATTTTATATGAAGATAAAATACACACATCAATGAAACGGAGTATTCAAATGAAAGTCTCAGCTGAAAATAAAGGACAATAACATGAATAATCAAAGATCGGGGCCCCTACTAGTATCACTGGGACTCCTCGACATCAACATGCTATTCCCGTGCGTTTGCCTTGCCATGACTAAAAACAAAATCCCAAATGGGTCGGCTAAATGTAACAACAATCCTCAAGGGTTGAAAATACACAAACATGATTTAATCAAGTTATGAAATATCCTTAGTTATGAATTACGCCAAGAAGAGTATCATAGTACGCCCGTAGTGTTCTCGTGCAAGTGTACAAGACGAATGACCGGAAACACCCGTCCTTGTACCTAATTAGTCTCACTGAGGTAACTGCTACCGTGTGCACACCCAATGTATCACTCCCAATACATGGCCATAACGTGCCCGACTAAAAATTCCACACATCCGCACTGACCACGCAATATGAACCTTAAGGTCATATGAACGAATGACCGTAATGAATATCAAAGAATAAATAATAATCGACAAAGTTAAGAATGACTCACCGAGATGAGAGTAATAATGAAGTGATGGATAGTTTTAATGGAATGGTTGGAACCGCTGCCTCAAGTAATGAAGTGATTGTTCAACAATTACAAGTCTCAATATGATTAATACAATGATGAATGAGATATTATTATGAATGATCAACAACAAAAGGTATGAATATCCTATTAACCGAGAAAGAATAAACTTACACAATACCGGTGACAATTATCCTTCCACGAAAAACGACCTAATTGATATATCGGTCGCTCGAACAACCTTGAATTATACAATATACAACCACTCGTTCAATATACGAATCAAACACGAATATAACGAATTCAAAACGCCGATACGAATAAACCAAGTTCATTGAGGTATTAAATCAAACACGCTATGCGCCCAAACTCCGATTGTTTACAATCAAACCTCAAAACCAATATCAAATCCCCGAAGAAGTGTTTCAAACCAACAAAACATCTTCCAAATGATCAATAATCCGAAATGAATATCCGAAAACGTGATTATAACGACAATTAATCGAAAACCCCCAATTTCAACTCGATATACAAAGTGTTCTTGAATAATCCCTCAATAATCCAATGAATCCTTATACAAACTCATAATCATATACATATCCCTTCATATAACATGATTATAACGTCCAAAATATCATATCTCAACACAAAATCGAAGTCTAAAGTGTTGAAGGAATTACCTCTTGAAGATCCAAACACTTCGATCCGAAGAACACGAGTTTAATCGAGTATCCAAGCTTCCCAAATGATTGAAGGTGATGAAAAATACACACTCAAATGATAATTGATGAAGAAAACTCTCCCTCAAGCTTATCTCTCTCGTAAGAAGGTGGAAAAGATGGAAAAAAAAAGAGCTGAAATGCTCAAAAAACCAATTTATAGGGGTTGACTCGGCTGACAGGCTCGACCGTGTCCGCCTGACACGGTCGCGGCGCGCAGCTGGCCGGCAGGGACTCGACCGTGTCCTGCTTGACACGGTCGCGGCGCGAAGGGGCCTACCGACAGTGACCCGTCCGCGGCGCTCGGCATTGACTCGACCGTGTCCTGGAACACGGTCGGGCCTCTGGGCAGTTGGTTCAGGCTTATCCGGAAGGGTTCGACTCGGCCGTGCCAGACGACACGGTCGGGTCCTGAGGCAGAAACTTCGGCATTTCCGGACGAGTACGGCACGGGCCGTGTCGGACGACACGGCCGAGTTCGGTCGGCAGTGATCGGCCAATATCTGAAAAATGAGCGGGTGAGTTAAAACGACCATAACTCTCTCGTCCGGACTCCGATTGACTCACCGTTTGAACCATTGGAAAGCTAACTCGATGCTCTATAATATTGCAAAGATTTAGAATTTTTGGAGTTACCAAAAATTAATGGTGATCTAACAAAGTCGAACTCATATGAGGAAAGTTGAAACAATGAACAATAATGATACACAACTCGAAGTTTTTCCGAACGGTGAACACGGTGAACGAACATGATTGATGAATGATTATAATTGAGTGAAAATAAACTGAGTGACAATTACAGACTGATAATTACTGAATGAAAATGAATGAATTACAACCGGGTATTACAGTCCCAGCAGTGATCAACTAGACATCCTGCCTCTTCTTTGTTCTAAGCTCCTCCCTTATTTCTCCTTGAATACTTCCTTCCCCCTGGATCCTATCTTCCCCCTTTTTGCCAGCATCAACCAAAATGGTCAACTGCTGCTCCATTCTGTGCATCCAGTCAGACATGCCAAATGGCATTCTGTTGTTTGTAGGGGGAGGAGGTTGAGGGACTTCCCTCTGCAGCAAAGTATCAATCTTGGCATTGATGGTTTGGAGGTCAGGAGTGACCTGAGATTCAAGCAACTCTCCAATAGTGTCTTTTACTATTTGCCTTATCAGCTCAGTCATCGCAGGTGAGATCTGCGATGGTGGAGAGTGCTCGCCTGAGCCTTCTGCGACTGATCCACTAGACTGCAGGCTCTTATCTGCAGCTGGTACTCCAGATGGGGTCTTTTCAGGTGTCCCTGATCTGGAGTCCTCAACCAAATCTGCGTCCAGGCTGGTATACCGGGCAGGCACCCCAGCCCTGTCTGCAGCCTCTAGTACTGGCTCTTGCTCCGGCTCCTTTTCTTTCTCTCCTTCTTCCTTTTCTAATTCCTTCTCTTGTTCTTTCTCCTTTTCTTCTTCATCAATATTCTCCTTTTCCTTTTCTTTCTCATTCTCTTTTTCTCCTCCATCGTCCTTATCATCATCATCATCATCATTATTATCATCCTTATTATCATCTTTCCCATCATCCTCATCATCCTCCTTTCCTTCATCATCCTCCTAGTCTACTTATTCCCCATCTTCTTCTTCTTCATCTACCAGTTCCTCTGTTTTTTCAACTACTTCCTCTGTTTCTTTCTCAACTACAATATTTTCTCCTCCTTCTCTTTCTTCCTGCTCCTCTTCGTCATCTATAACAATGACCTATTCTTCCTCTTCTCCATTTACTTCTTCAATCCTTATTTCTTTTTCTACTTCCTCCTCAACAACTTTCCCAAAGGATCCATCAAAAATACTGTACATAATGGAATGGATGAACTGGTCCATGTTGGTTTTGAAATTTGACATGAACCAATTCTCCTGGAGGATCAAAACTGTGTCTGATACTTTGAAAAAATCTATCAGCACATCCTATGTGGCTTGGGGATATTCCCAACCACAGGTTTCAATAAAGGTTTGAAGTTTTGCAAATGTGATTTTAAAAATTTCCACTCTTCAAAAATATTAACAAAAGAGTGTTTTAAAGCTAGAGGTTTGACCAATTGTAATTGCTCTATGGACAAAATAAAGAGATTGTTGTCCAGCGGGTTAAATGTGTTAGCTTCAGGGATGGAGATGATTAAACTTGCTTCTTCCTCTTCTGATATGAATGCTGGAGTGAGGACAGGTATGATCTGAGTCTCCAGGCTGCCAGGAGCAGGTTGGTCCTCCATGTGGATAGGCGACCTGGCTGCAGGACTGGAATAATGTTCTAGCTGCTCTTCCTGACTGAACTGCAGTCGCCTGGGTCTTTTCGAAGAGGGTTCCGGTGAAGACTGAATGAATGATGGCTCGCCAGGGGCTGGTACCCTTCTCTTAAACCGGACAGCAATTGGTGTGTTGTCTGACTCTGAGTCCGACTTGGCTGCAGTTGAGTTGTCGTCTGCAGGTTGGTCAGACTCGTCTGGTGAGGGTCTGGGATAAGTTCTTGTATCAGACAAATCCTTTAACATTTCGGCTGCTCTCCTTGTGCCTCCCAACTTCCTCAATGTCTCTTGGTCCAGGTGACCAAGCCTCTTATTGATGTGAAAGGGATCAGTAGTACCCTTTACCACACCCATCTTTTCCAAAATCCAACTCAGCTGCGTTCCAAACGCCAGCTTGGATTTAAATTTCTTCTCGTCAACAAGCCATTCGACCGTGTTGACTTCACGAACAAATTGCCTAAAGATGTAATCATCCCAATCAATCTGCTCGTCCTGAATAAGTGCTCCCAGCACTGTAAATTTTGCCGACGACAGTTGGTCGTAACTTCCGGCCATACCCATAATGATTTTGTTGGTAATATCCAACGCATAGCGATATACCTTTTTGATTTCGCTCCTTTTGGCGGTGAGCTTCAGCTTCGCCGGCTGATCGTCCGCCTTTATTTTCTTCCAGGTTCCAGCTGCTGACTGTTTGAGTGCCTCGACGGGTATGCCACGGTCCCTCATACCAAAGGCTGTACGAATCGACTCCGGCGATATGTCAACTTGAATTCCGCCAACAGTGCTCCTAATTCCTCCTTGAATCACATGAGCTTCGCGATAGAAAGTGATGACGTCCTCCTTGTAAAGATGTTTGGGATTGATATCCAGAAATGGGTAGATCCCATTTAGCTTCATTGAACGAATCAGGTCAAGAACGTCGTAGTTCTCCAGATTTGCTTCCAAAAGGCCTTCGAAATCGACGACCAGAGAGAAGATGATCTGGTCTTTGACTGCCTTCATGTTAACGCCTTCGAAATAAGATTCCATTTCTGCAAATAAGAGATTTTCTTAGTGTAGTTGGAGTTCAAAGGATTTTTGCTCTGTAAATTAGGGTTTGAAAGACTGGTAAGCGTAAAGGTAAAGTGAAGGGTTTTTTGTCCTTATAAAGAAGATGAAACGACGTTGGGATTAATTTATTATTTATTTTGAAACGGTGGTTCGCCTTTTGAGATTCCTTTTTAAATTTCAAATTTTAATCGGTGGTCCAATTTTAAGTTTCAAAATTAAAGGTTAGATTTTAATTGGCCATAGTGGCGGTAGATTTAATCTGTGATTGCCACGTGTATTATTCTGCCACTTGTGAACCAAAATTAATATAATATTATTATACATATAGCAGATAATAATAAAATATTCAGTGGTCGGTTTAAAAAACTTAGCTGGTTGATTGTCTGACTGTTGACTGCTCTGCATCAGGTGAGTTGACTCCTTGGACTTCTCGCCTGAGATTTTGACCAGCTAGGTTTCTTTGTCCGTCCTTCGTCTTCTTGTCTGCATTAGCTAGGATCTGATTCCTTATAACCAGTTGGGTCCGTCCTTCCTCTGATATGCTTCGGCTTGCTTTTTCTTCTGTACTAGATTCCCAATCTAGTAGACCAAGTTCTCTGCTCAGCTCCAAGAATCTTTCTTCTGGCAAAGGTTTGGTCAAGATGTCAGCTATCTGATAGTCTGTGCTGACTCTTTTAACTCTGACTCTCTTGTTAAGCACGTGGTCTCTAATGAAGTGGTGCTTAACATCAATGTGCTTGGTCCTTGAATGCAAAACCGGGTTGTTGGTTATTGCAATAGCACTATTGTTGTCACACCAGATAGGGACTTCATTGGCAATGATATTGTAGTCCCTCAGCTGTTGTCTGATCCATAAAATCTGAGCACAACAACTACTGCAGCTAGGTATTCTGACTCTGTGGTGGAGATAGAGTTTGAAACCTGCTTCTTGCTAAACCAGGATATCAGTCTGGTTCCTAGGAATTGACACGTTCCACTAGTGCTTTTCCTATTAATTTTGCATCCTACGAAATCTGCATCTGAATATCCTGACAGCTCGAAATTATCGTCCTTAGGGTACCATAGTCCAACGTTGACTGTAGACTTAAGGTATTTAATTATTCTCTTGGCTGCATCTTGGTGCGACTGCTTTGGCTTGGATTGAAATCGTGCGCATACTCCTACGGCATAAGATATGTCTAGTCTGCTTGCAGTGAGGTATAGTAGTGATCCAATAAGTCCTCTGTAGTGGGTTGGATCCACTGATATGCCTGCCTCGTCTGCATCTAAGTGAGTACTTGTGCTCATAGGAATTCTTGCTGGTTTGGCTGATTCCATTCCAAATCTCTTGATTAAATCTCTGGTATACTTGTCTTGGTTGATGAAAATTCCATTTTCCATCTGCTTAACTTGTAATCCGAGAAAGAAATTAAGCTTTCCCATCATACTCATCTCAAACTCTCCTTGCATGAGATTTGAGAATTTCTCACATAGCTCTGGGTTGGTTGAGCCAAATATGATGTCATCCACATATATCTGAACTATCAAAATGCGGCCTTCGTGTTCTACTCTGAATAGGGTCTTGTCCACCGTTCCTTTGCAAAAACCATTCTTCTCAAGAAACACAGATAGTGTTTCATACCACGCTCTTGGTGCTTGCTTAAGTCCATAGAGAGCCTTCAACAGCTTGTAGACTTTGTCTCCTTTGACAAAACCTGGGGGTTGCTCTACATAGACTTCTTCTTCTAGGATGCCATTTAGAAATGCACTCTTTACATCCATCTGATAGACTTCAAAATCCTTGAATGCAGCATATGCGAGGAATAGTCTGATGGCCTCTAGTCTTGCAACAGGTGCATAGGTTTCATCAAAATCTATTCCTTCACACTGTGCATATCCTTTAGCAATAAGTCTGTCTTTATTCCTAACAACAGTTCTATCTTCGTCGCTCTTGTTTTTGTACACCCATTTGGTGCCAATAACCTTCTTGTGATCTGTTCTGTCTGTTAGTTCCCAAACTTTGTTCCTTTCCATCTATTCCAGTTCCTCTTGCATAATATTTATCCATGAATAATCTTCCAAGGCTTGTTCTGTTGTCTTGGGTTCAATCTGAGACATGAAGCAAGAGAACATAGCCATTCCTGCGGGTAGAGTAGACTGTCTAGTCTTAACTCCATCAGTCAACTTTCCGATGATTTGCTGGATTGGATGGTCTTTGAGCCACTTGGGGATATCGTCTTCTTCTGGGTCTGTTCCCCCTGTTGAATTGCTCTGGTGGATTTCTGCATCAGCTGGGATCTGGTCTTCTGATCGCAATCGATCAGCTACCGTCTTGTCATCTGCAGGTTGGGTCTGATCTGCAGATGAGTCTTTATCAGCTACAGTTGGGTCTTCATCAGCGGCAACTGGATCAGATAGGTTTAATGTTCCTGTCTGATCTGCAGTTGGGTCTTCATCAGCTACAGTTGCGTCTTCAGGCTGGTCTGCAGGTGAGTCTACCATTCCAGTGTCATGTACAATGACTTCTTCGAGGGTTGTTGATTTGAGCTTATTCTCAATTAGCTCAGCTTGCTTTCTGTACTCAACAGTAGATTCGTCAAATACAACATGGTGTGTTTCTTCCACAACTAAGGTTCTTTTATTAAATACTCTATATGCCTTGATTCTTTGTGAGTATCCCATAAAGAGACCATCATCAGTTTTAGCATCGAAGGCATTTAGTTGTATTTTACCATTGTTGTGGATGAAACACTTACAACCAAAAACATGAAAGTAAGCAACAGTAGGAGTTCTATTATTCCAAACCTCATAGGGAGTTTTGCCATGTCTCCCTACTATCATACTCCTGTTTTAAGTATGGCAAGCTGTGTTGACAGCTTCAGCCCAGAACCTCTTGGGCAGGTCCGCTTCTACAATCATGGACCTGGCTGCTTCTTTCAGGGTTCTGTTCCTTCTTTCAGCAACACCATTCTGCTGGGGGGTCCTGGCTGCAGAGAGCTCATGCTGGATTCCATTATGATCGCTGTAATCAGTGATCGCCTTGTTGAGAAATTCTCCTCCTCTGTCTGATCTGATCTTGATGATAGAGAGGGATTTCTCATTCTGAATCCTTCTCAGCAGCTCAGGTAGCTTGGTCAAGGTTTTGCTTTTCTTGTACAGGAAGATGATCCAAGTGTACCTTGAATAGTCATCTACTATAACAAGCGCATGCTTTCTGCCGCTTAGAGTCCTTGGCTTGATAGGACCAAATAGATCCATGTGGAGTAGATCTAGGATCCTTGTTGTGAGAGTTGTAGGCTGGACTGGCTTGAATGATTCTCTTGTCTGCTTTCCTTTCTGACAGGCATCACAAAGAGCTTCCTTTTTTAATGCTTCATCTGGAAATTGTAACACCTAAAATCTGAGAACAGGTGAAAAGACCAAAATGCCCCTACATATTTAAAATTTAATTAAAAGCTTATAAGGTCTCCAAATAAGTCCCAAATTTCAAACAATGCACAAGTTATGTATCCAAATAATTTTAACAATTACATTTAACATTTATGCAAGTGGTGAAATTACCAAATTTCCCCTCTATGGACCGAATTAATAATAAGTAATTTTAATATTGATTTAAATGGTTTAAATGTTGATAAATAAGGAAGATAATCACAAGAATTTTTCTACCAACCAAAAATCCGAAATTCTGGTCTTTCCCCCCCCCCCCCCTCATTCACACGGCATTCTTATTTTAAAGAGTCAATCCATATCTTTTATTCCCTAACCCTAATTGCCGATCCAAAAAAACAAACACACACAAAATTTCTTTGGCCTCCATTCGACAACCCCATCACTCCTAGGCATTTTTCTGTGATCAAACAACATCCAAGAAGTCCTAGAAAAATACCCTTTTGAATTGTTGAAGCTTGGATCGATCGTGGCTTTGGTTTTCTTTTGTCGAGCCCTATAAACAAGGTAATTCGTTTATGATCTGTTCGACCTCCCTAAAATTCGTTTATGATTTTTCTCATAATCCTCATATCATGTATACTCTGGGAAAAATGATAGAAAGGTCGTGGAGAAGCTTTTGGAGTCGTGTGGATTTTTGGTTCGTTTTTGCTCATACGCGTATACAACAAATCGTGCAGCCTTTTCCACACGTTCAATCCTTGGTTTGGTATTTTTCTCAGGTCCCTTACATCATATAAACATCAAATAAAATGGTTGATTCGATCCATGCATGCTCTACATTGTTTTCGTGATTTAAAACCCTAAAAACGTGTTTAAATGTGAAATATATGCTCCGATCCAGAATAATTATTAATAAAATTATTATACACTTATTATGATGTAATATGATCTGGAAAAAATGTTGGGAAGAATTGTCATGGCTTAAAACATGTGTTTCGAAATTATTTTGATTTATTGAATTTTGTATAAATCGTATAAAGAGAAAAAGGAAAAATAAATCGTGGGATCTAGGGTTTTGATTTAGGGCTGGAAATGGTGTTAATTAATGATATTAATGATGATATGATGATTGAGAATTGATTAGAAGGATTAGGGTTTCTAATTCCTTTGTTTTTGGTTTATACGATTTGTATATAAATGTTTTGGGTGAGTTTTGTAAACTTTAAAACTTAAGGGTTAATTCTGGAACTTTATTTGAGCTGTATATAATTCGAATAAAATATAACTTGTGGGTGTTAAGTATAAGTTTTGCAATTAAATGGATTAAAATGTATTTTAAACCTAATTAGGGTTTGTTTTGAAAATAATTAAAAGAGAGGGACTAAACATGTAATTTTCAGAAACTTGGGACTGATTTGAGTAATTTAATATATTCAGGGGGTTATGTGTTATTTTGATAATTTAATGGCCTAATATGTAACTATTAATAATTAAAGATTGAAATTGTAAATTTAAGGGTTAAATATGTAACTTTAATAACTTGAGGGACTTAATGTGTAAATTATGAATACTTGAGTATCCATTCGAATAACTTAATAAAATAAGTGCTCATTATGTAAAATGGATAAGTTAAGGGTTTAATGTGTAACTTTGAATACTAAAAGGTTTAAAGTGTAATTTTGGGAAGTAAAGGGTATAAAATGCAAAGTTATGAAACCTTAAGGACCAAATAAGTAAAAATGTTAAAAGATACTTTATTCCCATTAATAATGATTCAACTTTCTAAATATGGAAACTTTCTAAAAGTGGAAACTTACTATTTATGGAAACCTGCTAAAAATGGAAAGTTACTTAAAATGGAAAGATATGAATTTAAAGGATGAATTATGATTCCCCCTCTTCTCCTCTAGGTGTGAAGAAGGAGAGGTCCTGAGCCACATCTGTTTTCTGAGTTTGTTTCTATTTTCTGTGCTTGCAATAAGGTACATGTATACTCAGCTTTTCAAGAAAGGCTCCATTATGCTATTATGACTTTGGAAATATGGTACACTTAAGATTCCCCAAGCCATTGCTATGTTCCCTTTGATTGAACTTTGATACGATTCTGAGATACACATTTGCCATATGACCTTTTGTATGATATGAGACCTGACTCTTAGTTTGATACCCGAGCCATTTCTGTTTTCCCTACCTATGGAGGTACCATAGCGTGTCTGTGATGCACCACCGCATGACTAGTGTGTGGCCCTAGTGAATCGCTACACTGCACTTTCTCGTTATATTATGTGCACACTTATGATATGATTTATTATGGCCAACTGATTGTGGGGGCGTATGGATGCATCCTAGATCTGCTCGTTTAGTGGATTTAACTATGATTATGTTTATGATATCCGTCTCAGTGACTGTACTGTGCTATACATGCCTTTCACAACTTCCGGGAGCCGATCACTCCACTTTATGATACATGAGGACACCCTCATATTATCTCGGTTGCCTAAGAGGTATCCTCCGATTATGAGATTATGATATTGACGGCTTATATGATATGATATGATATGTTTCGGCTCGTGGTAGATGACTATCCTATCCTTTCATTTCTATTATTCATTCGTTTATTCCTTATGATATTCCCCAATGCACTATATTTCGGTTCTGTTTCATTATCGTTGCTTTGTTTATGTATCTGTTCACTGGGCTTTTTAAGCTCAGCCGCATTTCCTTATCCCTGCGGCAGGTTTCTAAGATAGGAGCTGGGCTTTTGCTATGGGATGAGAGTTAGAGCTTATGATGAAGCTTTTACCTTAGATGACCACCCTATGTTATGACTTTGGATTTGGATTATGTTCTTATTTTTCCTTTGGATTATTTTCTTCATCATTTAACTTATGTACTTTGACTTAAGCTGTGTTGGCTTGGTCTTTCTTATTGAATTATGTTTAAGACTTCCGCTGTGTATGATATTATGTATGTATGCTTTGATATATCACCATCCTTGTGGCACTTCTACCCTTGTCGGGTTGGGGTGTTACAGAAGTCCTCTGACCAGCTTCTGAGAACTAATTTTGTTGATGGCTTTGAAGTTCAGGTGACATAATCTTTTGTGCCATAGCCATCCGTTCTCAGCTATTGTCTTAGATAGAAAACAGGTGTTGGGAGTTCCTGTGTTCCAATCTATCATATAGACATCTCTCCTCCTGAATCCTTGTAGCTTCACTTCTCCAGATAGGATATCTATCACCATACATTTCCAAATGGTGAAGACTACTAGGTTCTTCTCATCGCAAAACTGGCTTATGCTCGGGAGATTATATTTGAGCCCTTTGACATAGTGGACTTTGGATATAACAATATTTCCTCGGTGCAGCTCTCCAAAGCCCTTCGTTTGTCCTCTAGAGCTATCTCCAAAGGTTACCTCTGGACCTCTTTCTTTGGTATATTTGGTCAGCATCTTCTTGTTCCCGGTCATGTGCCTCGAGTATCCAGAATCTACAAACCATTCTTCACCTCCAAAGTTTGAATTTGTGGAGATGTGGTAGTAGTCCTTCCACCTTTTCTGCAATCATACAAGCAGAGATTTAGGTACCCAAATCTGTGTGGGTCCTTTCAGGTTAGATGGTTTCCTGGAGAATTGATTTCTCCTTGGATTATTAAAATTATTATTACTATTACCCTTGTAAGGTGTGTAAGGTCTAGGTCTGTATCTTCTGTTGGGATTGTATACTGGATATTCCTCAAAATACTAGTAGTGTGGGCCATTTCTAAATCTTGGCTGAGACCATTTATTAAATCTTTGAGGTCTCCACACTTGTTCATTTTGGAAATTAGGATAACCTTGAGGTTTCCATCTGCCCCTCCCATTCTGAAATCTATTTTTGGGGAGTTGTTGATAATAGTGGGCATACTGTCTGGGCTGCTGCTTCTGCCTTGTCCAATGCCTAGTCGCTTGTCTAGGTGGCTGCCTTGTGAACCCTGGCTGCAGCCTAGACTTGTGACTTGGTTGTTGCCTGTTTTAAAATATCGGTTTGTATATAGGCTCAGCAGTAGAGACTATTGTTTTTCCCTTGATGAAAGTCGTTTTAGAACTAGAGGAAGTGTGAGGATCATATCCAAGGCCTGATATGGAATATAGTGGCCTCTTGTTAGTGCACAATTCGTCCAGAGTTAAAGACGCTTTCAGGGAGGTTATTTTCTGCGCCTGAGTCTTATTTACCTGAGTCAGGTTAGTAAATTCGGCTTTGACATGAGCAAGTGCAGCTGATTTTTCTCTAAGTAAAACAGTTAGTCGATTTATCTCAGCTGTATAGATATCAGTCTGGTTTTTCAAATTAGCTGCAGTTATCTCAATTGTATTCAGTTCTAGGCTGAGTTTTTCAAAAACATTTTTCAGCTGCCTATTCTCATCTTGCAGCTGAGTCTTCTCGTCTGATACAGATTGGTGCATAGATTTTAGTGTTTCAAAATCTTTGAATAGCTGATTTACAGATTCGTGCAGATCCATATCTTGTGACATGGTTGAACTATTATTTGAACCAGATGGTTTAGATGTTACCTCTTCATCAGCTAGGTTGGCCATTAGGCAGTCATACTCTTCACCATCATCAGAAAAGAATCCACTGCTTGATTCTACATGCTTCTGATCTTCTCCGATGATGGCCTTCCTTCTGTCTTCTTTTCTGCCCACCTCCTTCTTGCTCTCGTCCTTCTTAAGATCAGGACAGTCGATTTGAATGTGTCCTGTTTTGTGACAATTGTAGCACTCCACCTTCCAGCTTCCGGCTTTCTGGTTCCTTCTAGGATTCTCCTTATAATTTTTCTTGTATTTGGAGTAGTTTTTCCGGAAGTTGCTGAATCTTTGCATTATAAACGCCATCTATTCCTCAAAATCTAGTGGATTTGGAGGCTTTATATCAGATAAGCTCTTGGCGGGGGACTCGGCTGCAAAGGGTATTCCCTTCTCTGCAGGCTCGGTTGAGGATGAACTTGGGAGTTCGAACTCATAAGCCTTCAGGTCTGAGAACAGCTCTTGGATCTTTACTTTATTAAGATCTTTGGATATTCTCATGGCCACGGCCTTCATGCTCCATTCAGGATTGAGAGATCTGAGTACCTTCAGTGCCATTTCCCTGTTGCCATAAGATTTGCCGAGGGAATTGATCTCGTTGATGATTTCAGTGAACCTTGTGTCCACTTGATCTATAGATTCGCCATTCTTCATTTTGAAGTTGTCAAATTTTTGAATAGCGATTGACAACTTATTCTCTTTAATTAGCTCCGTTCCCTCACACATTAAGGCTAATGTGTCCCAGATTTCTTTGGCATTCTTGCAGTTCTTTATCTTGACCATGGTGGATTTGTCAAGAGTTTGATACAGCACGTCTCTGGCCCGGTTGTCAAGGTTGGCCAGCTTTCTTTCTTCGGAGGTCAGCTCTGTCCTCTTCTTTGGGATCTTCTCTGGCTTCCCTGCTGCGATCTCCTCTGGAGTGTTGTCCTTCTCGAAGGTGAATGGTCCGTCCTCTATGATGCACCACATGTCATCATGGATTGAAGATAGGTATGCCTGCATCCTTATCTTCCAAAGATCATACTCGTCAACTGAAAACATAGGTAGTCTAGAATGCATGTGTTCCATTATAAAATGAGAGTAAAGATATATCTCTGATAGATCTGGTTCGTGAAATAAATGAACCAACCTCTCCGATACCACTTGTAGGTCACAAGTCGTCCAGGAATAAGTCAAGAAGGGGGGGGTGAAAAGACTTCTTGAAACTCTTAAACTCTTTTTCACAAAGAGTAAGTTTCTTCAGCTGATGGATAAACAAATGACTTGGAGTCGTTTGTTCTTAATACGTGCGGAAATCAGCTGATGACGAATACAAAACAACTAATGAAACACTTAATAATGAATGCAGCAGTTAAAGTATGATGCTATAAAACAGTAAAGAACGCAGGCAATTATAGTGGTCTCAGAGGTGGGGTAATCTTCTACTAATCCACTTTCCTCCAAACCAGTTGGAGATGAATTCACTATAATTTTCAACCAGTGATAAATATTACAATGATTCAACCAAACTACAACAGCTTCCAACCAGTGGAAATCCGTGCCGTTGTAACACACTTGACTGCCTTGCACCTCTTGATCCTCGATCCTTAGATGCCTTTACAGTCTCGAACTTCAACCAGTGAAGTACCCCGAACTCAGGATTAAAGACACGAGTTTTTGTCTTCTCCAACTAAGAGCTTCTTCAAGTATGAACTTTTTAGAACCGCTCTTTTCACGATGCTTTAGTTTGCTTTAGATTGCTTGAATGCTTTGATCACTTGAAAATATGTTCGCACCGGTATAGTTGTTCGTAAGTTTGCTCATCTTCAAATCTTCGGATATATATAGTTGTTGATCCTTGAGCATTTCTTCATAGCCGTTGCAAATCTGTAACAAATCAGTCCGTTGGAGAGAGACTTCTTTGTTTATTCTTTATTGAACGTTGCAAGGCTGGATTCCCATATTTTAATCCATCTATCGACCGTTGTGAAGACTTTTGCATGTGAGGCGCCGAATCTTTTGGATATAGTAAGATTAAAGTCTTCAAGGTGGGTCTGGATGAATTATTTAATTCATATCCTTTGCGGGAATCTCTCCAATTTGTCTCTTCACGTTGCATGTGACTTTCCGTAATATTTGACTTTTCAACGCATGCTGACGTGGACTTGGAGTACTTGGCTGATGTATCGACATCCTCTCTGCAGTTTTGGCCTCTCTGATGGTGACTGTTTGGGACTCGTCTGATCAGATGACTTGTCTGAGGTTACTTGACTGCAGTCTGGTCAAACATCTCTGATGATTTTTGTTGACCATAACTTCTCTGATTTGACTCGGCTGTACCTCTCTGCTGAACTTAGCTATACTTTTGTACTTAGCCGATTTTTAGCCTAACTTATTTTGGCCTATAGAAGATACTCATTTGGTTCTTCTTTACATTTTGCCAAGTTTTACACTTAACATAATTTGGCCTATGGAAGATACTCATTTGGTTCTTCCTTACATTTTTGTCAAGTAATAAGTATTTGAATTTATATTAATGACATCATCAAAATCTAACAAGTATTCCTAACAGGATCAATCACTTGTTGCATCCTGGCCACATGATCGCATGCCATCTGCCACCGCAGATTATCTTTGGCGCTCACGGTTGGATCAATCACTTGTTGCATCCTGACCACATGATCGCATGCCATGTGTCACCGTAGTTTTTCTTAGACTATCACGGTTGGATCAATCGCTTATTGCATCCTGGCCACATGATCACATGCCATGTGCCACCGTAGGCCCCGCCCACATCCACACAATCACACACATAGCACAATGCAACAAAGATATCCAAACAATTCACCCAGAGGCATCAAACACTAAGCAAAACACCATGTCAAACCACAATGCACCGAAATGAAGCCATATACGTACACACGCATTTTCAAGCATAACATCAACACCGAACATATCCAAAGGATTCATAAAGTCATTCACAAACCACACCATTCACGAAACACACGCGTTTTGAAAGCAAGCCTTTAACAAGGATAAACCGAATCTTTTGAAAGTTCGAATCAAACGATCAAACAAACATACAGAGACGATCACTAGTTATCATATCCATAAAACAAGAAATGTATGGACAAGGTACTTGCCTCGAATAACCACAACGTGTAGAATCGACCGAAGTAGGTTGGCACGACCCGACTACGAACCCGCCGACTCCACCGAACGCTAACCCGCAACAATAAACTACAAAAAACAATAGCAACAATGAAAATAAATTTCATAGCACGACCTAAAGTCGTTGAATTGAAGGGACGAACGACACAAATTCAAAGGTTTCCCCCAAAATGGCCAAGAACACAAAAATACGATCACAATGAGAATCAAGGTCAAAAACAACAGAAATCCCACCAAACTATCGAAGGGAAACTCATTGGGACATTTAATCGAACACTCAATGTTCGATAACTCCCAAGAACACTCGAATCACTAATCGAGTTGAACAAACTCGAAATATGGATATACAACCCATAGAACACGATTAATAACATCATACTACACCAACTGATGTATCAAAATCGGACTAGAATCGAAATCAAGAACAAATTCTCCAAAAGGTCAACTTGAAGGAAAATCAAGAAATATACCTTGATTCGACGAAGAACACGGATTGGATGATGATATAATCAATAAGAATCTTCCAAAACGTCTTGGAATTGATTAGAATCGGCCAAGAACTCGAACCCTAGCCTCACCCGTCCGACATCCGCGAAGAGAAGAGAAGAAGGGGAGGAAATGGGGTGAGAAACCCGTCTTTCCCCTTATATACACCAGCGACGCACGACCGTAACGCACGACCAAGTGCTCGTGTGTTTGGTCGTGCGCTAGGCCACTGCCCAGCCACTGACACCACGCACGAGCAACGCGCACGAGTAGTTGCTCGAGTGTCCTTCTCGTGCATCCCTGGAGCTCATTGTCGAGCGCTGGATAGCGCACGAGCTCCACGCACGACCACGTGCTCGTGTGGCCTGCTCGTGTGTTACAATAGGAGGCCAATATCGAGCGCGACACGGCCCCGAAACCCGAACCTGAATATGAATTGAAGATACAGTTACGAAGTACTCGCAAAGACGAAACCAAGCGCTAAGAGAACACACGATTCCGACCACCCGAAGGCTCGAAATTCGACAATGGAAAGTAATTACCCCAAACTTTGGGAAATTACGAAAACGGCCCAAAACGTCCGAAATATACGATACACAATTGAAACACCAAGCCAAATCTCGTAACATGAATAATAACATTCAATGAACTTACGAAAAACTCGAAACAACAGTTTTGGATGAGATTCGCAAGAATCGAACTCAAGTGCGGAATGTAATATCCGCAATTTCGGATTTCCGGTAATTTTCATTTTTCGGCGGAGGTCCGTTTCGACGACTCGCTTTTGACCGTTTCGTCATTATGAGAATATTTAATTCTACACTTTTTGTCATCCGAGTTCGTTTCGGTATCGTTTTGTTGAGTTTCGTGTTCTTAAATGACTTTTCCGCACATGAGTTTGATTCTCGCGAATCTTGTCCGAAACTGTTGTTTCGAGTTTCTCGGAAGTCCATTTAATGTTATTATTCATGTTGCAAGCTTCGGTTTGGTTATTCGATCATGTATCGTGATTTTGGGGCGTTTTGGGCCATTTTCGTAATTTCCCAAAGTTTGGGGTAATTACTTTCCGTTGTCGAATTTCGAGCCTTCGGGTAGTCGGAATCGTGTGTTCTATTAGTGCTCGGATTCGTATTTTCGAGTACTTCGTAACCGTATCTTCAATTCGTACTCAGGTTCGGGTTTCGGGGTCGTTCGGGCCGTCGGAGTTGGTCCCGACCGAGTCATGGCCGGGCATGCCGGGCCAGCCACCGCCGAGTAACGTCACGTGAGTGACCGGCAGCCTACGACGTAAAGCCGATTCGCACGTAAGGCCCTGGCCGACACGCACGTAACGATGCCGCATTTCGGCAGACTTCGCCATGGCCGATTCGCACGTAAGGGCCCTACGGCCACGACGTAAGCGTCCGGCAGTTGTCCGGCTATTTAAGGCCTGGACCGAGTCATATCCGGCATTTTCCACTTTTCTTCGTTCCTTCCGCGATTTTTCACCATAGATCGATGGTTTTGAGTAGAATCAACTTATATAAACATGTTTTGGAAGTTGGAATCATGGATTAACATCATCTTCCACCCGGATCGAAGGTAAGAACACCTAAACTTTTGGTTTTTGGATGTTCTTGGGGTTTCTTGGTGTTTTGGCCGATTTTCTTTGTTTTGATTCAGATTTCTGATGAAACTTGATTGTAAACTCGTAATCATTCAATACCCTTGAAGTTTTGTGGAACGGATTTGAGTATTTCTTTGAAAAATCGATTGAATTGGACTACGCCTTCAAAGTGTCCGATAAAATGCTTCAATGGGTAGAACTTGGGAAGTTCCATACGTTTTCGTAGAATTGTGATTGAATTGATATCGTTGTGACTTAGGAACGAATTCTTGTGAAGAACTCGAGTCGGAACCCTTCCGTTCGTTGCCTTCTTTGGGGTTCGAGCTTTCCGGTCGAACCGTGTTCTTCGGAGCGTTTGGTAGCGGTTATTAAGGCAAGTATCTTATTATACGACTTGTATCTTGTGACTAGTAATTACGTATGATATGTATGACGATTTTCTTGCCTCCGTAAATATGTTCCGTTGGAGTTGGTTGTGTTTTCCGAAATTTGAAGGCTTTGTGATAATAGTGATATATTGGTATACGTGTTAGGCGTTGTGCCATTTGTGCAGGATTGAGATGTACATATGAGATGGTTGTACACATGGTTGTTCAATGTATTGTGTACCGAATGTGTGTTATGTTGGTTAAGAGTCGTTGTGATGATCGTGATGTTTGTGTTGTTTTGGTTTACATACTTGATTGTACATTTCGGTGTAATGTGGAATGGCTTGACATTTAATCATTATGAATTGTGTCGTGTCGATGTGTGTGTGTTCCAGGTAGGGTCTGACGAGGCCTCTAGAGTTCGGTACATGATGTGTACGAACAAAGTGTGTGATCCAGGTAGGGTCTGACGAGGCCTCTGGAGTCCGGTACATGACGTGTACGGACAAGGTGTGTGATCCAGGTAGGGTCTGACGAGGCCTCTGGAGTTCGGTACATGATGTGTACGAACGATGTTGTGGCCGGGTAGGGTCCGTTGAGGCCTCCGGAGTTCGGTACATGATGTGTACGAACAGTATGAGTGGTCCGGGTAAGGTCTGTCGAGGCCTCCGGAGTTCGGTACATGATGTGTACGAACAATGATCGTGTAGCAATGATTGTTCGGGTAACATTTTAAATATGGATCTCGGACTCATAATGATATATTATTTAGTATGCTTTGAAACGAGAATCGGGCTAAGGCCCTAATGTTTACGAAAAGGTTTTGTAAATTGGGACTCGAGGTCCAAAAGAATTTCTGCTTTAAAAATCCCCGAGATGATGTGTTCCTTTTCAAATATCTCTTACTTGAGTTCGAAATTCTAAAACTTCTCGGGAACATTTTGATAATTTATTTGCGTATTAAATTCGTAGTTGCTATTTGCTTGTTACATTTCGTAAGGTTTGATACTTGCACTAGTAAAACAGTGGAGTTTTACTAACCCCCGAGTATTCGGGGGGTGGATGTCCTGCTCAAGGCCTGTGTACATGCAGTTCGGGGAGCAACACAGGATTGGCACAAGGGGATGACGAGTGCGATACTAATCAAGAGTTGAGAGTTGGTAGAGTTTAGTTGTATTTTTAGAGTTGATTCGGTCTTCCGCTGTATTGTATTTCACCCCGTATGGGTAATGTTGTTAGTCAGTCCTGTTGATAGAGTTGTGTGACCTCATCGGTCTGTGTGTTTATGTGTAAGTGACCTTAACGGTCTGTATTATTATATTGTTTGACCCTGGCCGGGCAAGCATTTGGTTGTTTATGGATGTTTAGCCTGGTAGATCCTTGCGGAAAGGGTTTACGGCTTGTAATATTCCCATACGGTTTTGGGGGTGTTACATTTATGGTATCAGAGCTTAGGTTGCGGAAACCTAGGTTGTCGGGTCGAGTCGAGTTGTGATTTGTTGAGTAATGTGTTGTCTTGTCGTTCGAGTCGTCAGGTGACAAGTTGAGTTGTGCGTAGTCACAACGCGTTGGATATGTTGTCGGATGAGATTAGTATCGTGGGCGACCGTCGTCTCCGTGCGACCTGTGGACGTAAGTCTCCTCTTTTATGCATAATATCTGTGTTCATGATTTCATTTAGGTGTGATATTTGTGGTGCATAATTTTATTTACACGGTGTTGTGTAATGAAGTTTTATTCGATACTTGGATATGCTGTACGTGTATAGAACTAGATGTATTGATGTTTGGCCCTTGAACCACCATGTGGGTTGGTATGGTGTGAAAGTTGTGAACCTTGATGGGTTTTACGGTAGAGTTTGTGGGAAACTCCGATGAATGATTTTGTTGTGTGTTTAAACTTGATGCCATGAGATGTATGTGATTGAATTGGCGACCCTGTTTGCCATTTGGGCATGTGGTTTTAATATCGACTATTTTGGATTGTTGTAATTATACCCGCTACGGGTAGCTTTGAAAACGTTTTTCCTTAAAGACTACTGATTTGAGCATTTTTGTGGAAATCAAAATTTTTGGAAAAATCTTGTTTTGCATAACGAATTCTAATTTTTGGAATTTAAATGTTATGTGTTTGTGTGTTGGGGCTACTATGACAATTCTCGATCCTATACCTAGATGTTACGGCCGTAAGATGTTTTCCATTATGGCCGTAAGCTCAGAGTTATTACGGCCGTAATCGCATGTTGTTACGGCCAGTAAACTTTGACTGACGGTAGAAATTTGTTATTACGCTTGTACCGTGCCCCTTGATTATTTAATCTCTGTTGATATATCAGTGATGGATGGCGTGGTAACATGTTGTTACCCCGTATAACGCTAGCAAAGATAATGATATATTGATAAGGTCATTTTGACGATATCGTCTAGCGAAAAGATTGAAGCCTCGATGTGTTGTTTTGCAAATAGCTTCAATCAAAACAGTTTGATAATGAGGTACATGGTTTTAATTAAACGACCGAGGTATTATAAGTGTTTTCAAAAATTTCATTTCACCAATTCCTTTTTTTTCAAACTTGAGAATTTAAAATTTTATCATTTGAATAATACCCCGGAAACCTTTTATTTTTGTTGTTAGTGTTTGATCCCTGCGATACGTGTGTGGTTTTGACCGTGTTTGATTTTGTAAAATCCAAACATCTCTGTTGATGTGACTGTGTGGATTATTTTTTTAATGAAGTTCTAAAATTACAGTGTTAGTTCGTCACTTGTGTGATGACTTGGAGTTGATGTTTTAACGTGCTGCTATTTATTGTCTTATCTTGACGTGATATTTGTTTGGATGTGTTATTCTTATTGGCCGTCCATCCAGTATGCCGAGAGGCCGTGGCCGAGGACGTGGTCGTAGTCGTGGTCGTGATCAGCAGCAATCATCCAGAGGTAATGTTGATATTGACGCCGCCACCATCCTTCGTCAGGTGACCAGGTTGGCGCATATGAATCAGACCGTACACCGAGACGGGATTCCGGATGAAGATAACGGAGCTGGTAAGTGGTTACGAGATGTGATGAGAATGCACCCGCCCCGTTTTGTAGGTTCTTCGGACTCGTTAGGCTGGGAGAATTGGCTCTTCCAGTTGGACAGAACATTTGATGCTGTAGCTTGCCCCGATGAGAGAAGAGTGCCTATTGCTCAATACCTACTCGACAGGGAAGCTGCAGAGTGGTGGGAGGCCGTAGCGCCTAGTGATCGTATCGCTACTTGGACTGAATTCAAAACTGCCATGGAGGCCGAGTATTGTCCGCCGCCTGTTAAAGAGCGTAGGATTGTCGAGTTTTTCTCGGCTACGCCCCGAGACGTGTCGATATCCCAAGCGATAGTCGATTATAATCGACAGCTGTGTTATGTTCGGGATCAGGTGAAAAGTGAGGCAGATAAGGTTCGTTATTTCGATATGCGTATGAAACCTCAGATTCGGCAGTGTATGGCTCCTTTTATGTGTACAATCTTGAAGGACTATCAGGATCGAGCCTTGGCGTTTGAGATGGCTATAATGTCTACCGAGTCCGTATCGAGCGAAAAGCAGAAGATTTCCGATGATGCATCGGGAAGTAAGGGAATTGGGATTCCCACACCTCAACTCTTGTATCAGCCGAGTATGGGACCTTCTCGGTCAGTTAGAGAACCCAAAAGACCCAAGTCGGTGTCTTTGAGTTCTGGTAATGCTCCTAGGTGTTTCAACTGTAACGTTCTAGGCCATGAACGCGCGCATTGTAAGAAACCGCCAGTGACTTGTTATAATTGTGGACACGAGGGCATCGAGTTCGATCGCGATATTATTGCCGAGATGATAAGGGACCGGAATTCTATTCCTACTTCCGGAGGGCCCAGTGATGTCTAGTGGTGGTGTTTTTGGTACTCGCTACACGGATTGTTTCGCGTGTAGAGATGTTTTTTTGTGACGCTTTTACATTTGGAACTTGTTTAATGATATTTATTTTTGTGTAAGTTCCCGTTTAGTTGTTGAACCTACGGAGGCGTGTCAGTGGACCACGAGGTCATGAGCATGGTATTTTATTTTGTGTCGTTATATTTTGTTTCGTATCACTGTGATAACCTTAGTTTAAGTTTCGGGACGAAACTTATTTTTTTGTATGATAGAATGTAATATCCGGTATTCTCATTTTCTGTTATCTTGAATTGTTTGTGTTATGACGTCGGACATTTTCTTGTTGATGAGAATCGGAATGATTTCTATCGTAATACTCTATTTGTTTCTATCGCATAGCCGTTTTAATCGGGTGCGACTTGTTGTCGCGTACATTTCCTTGATTAAATGTGTGCATATGATGTGGTATGTGATGCGTCGTTAATTGATCGTTATTGTTTTGAATCATTGCCGGTGGCGTTGTTATGGTCGTCGTGTGGCGTGTTGTCACGTGTATATTCTTCGCGTTGCTTGTAACGCTTCGCCAATGGACGAAAGTTACGCGTTTCTTGTGTATCTTATTGAGTTTTCTTGTCGGGATATTGCCTCTCCTACTTGTTTTAAGTTTCGGACGAAACTTCTTTTAAGGAGGGTAGAATGTAATATCCGCAATTTGATTTCATTAATTTTCATTTTTCGGCGGAGGTCCGTTTAGAAGACTCTCTTTTGACCGTTTCGTCATTCTGAGAATATTTAATTCTACACTTTTGTCATCCGAGTTCGTTTCGGTATCGTTTTGTTGAGTTTCGTGTTCTTAAATGACTTTTCCGCACATGAGTTCGATTCTCGCGAATCTCGTCCGAAACTGTTGTTTCGAGTTTCTCGGAAGTCCATTTAATGTTATTATTCATGTTGCAAGCTTCGGTTTGGTTATTCGATCATGTATCGTGATTTGGGGCGTTTTGGGCCATTTTCGTAATTTCCCAAAGTTTGGGGTAATTACTTTCCGTTGTCGAATTTCGAGCCTTCGGGTAGTCGGAATCGTGTGTTCTATTAGTGCTCGGATTCGTATTTTGAGTACTTCGTAACCGTATCTTCGATTCGTACTCGAGTTCGGGTTTCGGGGTCGTTCGGGCCGTCGGAGTTGGTCCCGCCGAGTCATGGCCGGCATCTTTGGGCCGGGCCAGCACCGCCGAGTAACGCATTTGGTAGTGACCGGCAGCCTACGACGTAAGGCCGATTCGTACGTAAGGCCCTGGCCGATTACGCACGTAACGATGCCGGCATTTCGGCGAGACTTCGCCATGGCCGATTACGTACGTAAGGGCCCTACGGTTACGTACGTAAGCGTCCGGCGATGTCCGGCTATTTAAGGCCTGGACCGAGTCATATCCGCATTTTCCACTTTTCTTCGTTCCTTCCGCGATTTTTCACCATAGATCGATGGTTTTGATTAGAATCAACTTATATAAACATTTTTTTGAAGTTGGAATCATGGATTAACATCATCTTCCACACGGATCGAAGGTAAGAACACCTAAAATTTTGGTTTTTGGATGTTCTTGGGGTTTCTTGGTGTTTTGGCCGATTTTCTTTGTTTTGATTCAGATTTCTGATGAAACTTGATTGTAAACTCGTAATCATTCAATACCCTTGAAGTTTTGTGGAACGGATTTGAGTATTTCTTTGAAAAATCGATTGAATTGGACTACGCCTTCAAAGTGTCCGATAAAATGCTTCAATGGGTAGAACTTGGGAAGTTCCATACGTTTTCGTAGAATTGTGATTGAATTGATATCGTTGTGACTTAGGAACGAATTCTTGTGAAGAACTCGAGTCGGAACCCTTCCGTTCGTTGCCTTCTTTGGGGTTCGAGCTTCCCGGTCGAATCGTGTTCTTCGGAGCGTTTGGTAGCGGTTATTAAGGCAAGTATCTTATTATACGACTTGTATCTTGTGACTAGTAATTACGTATGATATGTATGACGATTTTGCTTGCCTCCGTAAATATGTTCCGTTGGAGTTGGTTGTGTTTTCCAAATTTGAAGGCTTTGTGATAATAGTGATATATTGGTATACGTGTTAGGCGTTGTGCCATTTGTGCAGGATTGAGATGTACATATGAGATGGTTGTACACATGGTTGTTCAATGTATTGTGTACCGAATGTGTGTTATGTTGGTTAAGAGTCGTTGTGATGATCGTGATGTTTGTGTTGTTTTGGTTTACATACTTGATTGTACATTTCGGTGTAATGTGGAATGGCTTGACATTTAATGATTATGAATTGTGTCGTGTACGAACAGTGCGTGTGGTCCGGGTAAGGTCCGTCGAGGCCTCTGGAGTTCGGTACATGATGTGTACGAACAGTGTGTGTGATCCGTAGGGTCCGACGAGGCCTCCGGAGTCCTGGTACATGACGTGTACGGACAAGGTGTGTGATCCGTAGGTCCGACGAGGCCTCCGGAGTTCGGTACATGATGTGTACGAACGATGTTGTGGCCGGGTAGGGTCCGTTGAGGCCTCGGAGTTCGGTACATGATGTGTACGAACAGTATGAGTGGTCGGGTAAGGTCCGTCGAGGCCTCGGAGTTCGGTACATGATGTGTACGAACAATGATCGTAGCGATGATTGTTCGGGTAACATTTTAAATATGGATCTCGGACTCATAATGATATATTATTTAGTATGCTTTGAAACGAGAATCGGGCTAAGGCCCTAATGTTTACGAAAAGGTTTTGTAAATTGGGACTCGAGGTCCAAAAGAATTTCGCTTTAAAAATCCCCGAGATGATGTGTTCCTTTTCAAATATCTCTTACTTGAGTTCGAAATTCTAAAACTTCTGGAACATTTTGATAATTTATTTGCGTATTAAATTCGTAGTTGCTATTTGCTTGTTACATTTCGTATGGTTTGATACTTGCACTAGTAAAACAAAGGAGTTTACTAACCCCCGAGTATTCGGGGTGGATGTCTGCTCAAGGCCCGTACATGCAGAGTTCGGGGGAGCAACACGGATTAGCACAAGGGGATGACGAAGTGCGATACTAATCAAGAGTTGAGAGTGGGTAGAGTTTAGTTGTATTGTTAGAGTTGATTCGGTCTTCCGTATTGTATTTCGACCCCGTATGGGTAATGTTGTTAGTCACCCCTGTTGATAGAGTTGTGTGACCTCATCTGGCCTGTGTTTATGTGTAAGTGACCTTAACGGTCTGTATTATTATATTGTTTGACCCTGGCCGGGCAAGCATTTGGTTGTTTATGGATGTTTAGCCTGGTAGATCCTTGCGGAAAGGGTTTACGGCGTGTAATATTCCCATACGGTTTTGGGGGTGTTACACGGAAAAGCCACTAAAAAGCACGGAACTCAACAAAACAACACCGAAATGAACTCGGATGACAAAAAGTGTAGAATTAATATTTCTCGGAATGACGGAAGGGTCATGAGCGAGTCGACAAAATAGACTTTCGCCGAAAAAAAAATTACCAGAAATCGAAATTACGGGTATTACAAATTCAACAAATATCTGCCTGAAAACGGCGCTGGAAAATGGCCCATTTTGCACCGTGTTGTATCGCCGTGTTGTAGGGTGACTCGGTCTCATCCGAAACACGCGCAAGGACCCAGCGGAAAATGTCGGTCGTATATGAAACGACGCTAGATACAGACATGATATGTGCCGTGTGAGAAACGGCCGAAGATACGGCCATGATATGCGCCGTTTTTGTCTTGGTCGTTTTGTAGACTTTGTCCTTGAAAAATTTCTGATCTCGGATTTGGTTCCGCTTTTCGTCCTTTTTGGCGTTTCATGTCAGTAATCTGTAAAATTAATATTTTTAGCTAATGTTTTGACATATCTTTAAAACAATTATTTTTATCACAAATTCGTATGATTATGCCTGAAAAAATGAATTTTTAGATCAAATATGCACTAATCAGTAGTTAGTCTCATTTTCTTCGGCCATTTTCTTCCTCGAATGAGGAGAATTGTTATTTCCCTTCTATTTTCAAACAGACAGAATAAGAAAGTAAGAATAAAGAAAAAAGTTTAACTACTAGGTTACTATTCAGCTTCAATTGGTCTAATGCACCATCCAATTGCAGGAAGGGCAAAATTGATGCAATGTTGTATCAGCCGATGTATATCTTGATGTCGTTCAAATAACGTTATTTTTTATACATTATGCTGTTCTAATGCATCACCTTGCTGCATGAAGGGTAAAACAGAAACAATGTTGTTTCGACCAAGGTAAGGCTTGTTCTGTTTTGCTTCCAATTTTTTTTATTGGATTTTTCAATGGTTGCTTCTGATTGTTTTTACTTACTGGTGTCTGTATTAAGTTCTCATTAGTTTTCTGATGGTTTCTTAGTCGGAAAGATGCAGTGGGTTTGGGCAACATGGGAACAAATTCATCAGACAAACACTCGAGGGTATGTGAATGAATGCTGATTACATGCCACTGTTAGGGTTGTACTGATATGTCGGTTCTTCTTGTCTCCTAAACCATGATGTTCTGACCAGCAGTCTGCATGCCTTGGCTAAAAATTTCCAAAACTTAGGAGCATCTACCACTGCATATTTCACATTCACCAGGTTACATCTGTAGTTCTTGACCTTCTTTTTCTTGCAAACTAAACAAAATATATAGGACAACACTTATGTGGAATTATAGCCTTTTAAGTGAGCCAGCAAGATTTTTCTAAATATACTATGATATAGGTTTATTTTAAAGCTAATATCATGATTTGTCATTCAAAGATTAGGCGTTCTCATGTGCGCACTATTTGGAAGAATGTTTAGCATTAATGGAAGGCTTGGTAAATACTTGGAATGTCGTTTTTTTTTCCTTCCAGCTTACAGGGATGCCTTTTTTTTGTAGTTTATTTTTTTTTTCTCCTTTTTTTTTCTTTCCATGCGACACTTCATTATTTCTTGTTACTCATACTAACCAAATATTTTTATTTTCAATCTTAAAAAATGTTGCAGCTTCTTTCAACTCATGGAAGTTTTACTGGATTGCTATTCTAGTGCGATTAGAGATACGGTAAACTAATATGACTTCTCTCCATTTATTCTTATGGTGTTTTTTTTTTAACATATGCCCTTTGTGGATTTTGCACTAAAGGACGATGTCGTAATGAGTTTGTGCTGAATTGCTATGTCCTTTCCTTGTGGACTGGTAATTGTGTTGTATCATGGGTTCTGTTCAGTGACACATGCATATAATATTTATTTTTAAATTTAATTTTAACAAAGATTTTAGGTTTCCTTGAATATTTTGTCTTAGGGGGACGACCTTGTGTATGGAATCCGTGCAGCTATTGATGGAGCAAAAGATCCTCAATACTTTTTTTTCGTAGCGGCCTCTGCTCACCTCTCTCATTCTCTCTCGCACTGAGATAGCTTGTATTTTTAACACCCTGTATGATAGGCAGGTTGCGTTTTAAATCGTGCCTTCATTTCATTGTATGGATACAATGTATAGCATTCTCTTGTGTATATTATGTTCGCTTATGTGTTGGCAGATTGTTGGCCGCGCTTGTGCACCACCCATTGTTTTGGCTGATTTTTTTTTTTTTACAATTTTTTTGCCTTCAATCTTGTAGGTTTCAAGATTATTCTTTCATCGGTTGGCTTGTGTGATAGTTAGTGGCCCAGGTGAGATTCTTTATTGGTTTGATTGCATGGAGTTTTTCGATCTGCGCCTACCACAGCTTAATCATTTTATATTTGCATTAACTTGCTGTGGTTTGTGTATGGCATCTTACTATCTCTTTGGGCATTGTCTGTTGCTTGCGCAGTGATGAATATTTGCTTCTTGCTGAGGTAGATGTGTATTTGCATTTTATCTCTCTATTGATGTTTGTCTAACAGAGTTTTGCATCAAGTACTTATAGTTCGGTTTGCCTGAAGCCTCGAACCTTTATATTCAGGTCTATGTACATAGGATATCTTCTTAGCCAGTTTGCTTCCAGAAACGGCATCTGCCCGCGAGTGAGGAGCAAATGTGGTGTCCTGACGTGCCTTCAATTTTGGAATATGTGAAAAATTGCCAGGTCAATCATCATTTTTATTATTTCTTGTATCTGAGGCAATGTATTTGATGGCATGATTCTTGTGCCTCTAATACTATCCAGCTGAGGGCTTGTAGTAAAACAAATATCCATGTTCTGACAACCCTCTAATATTATTTGAGTTTATTCCTTTTATTTCCTTAGTAATCTCTGTCCAGCTGCGACATACTTATTACTACTTCTTCCCTGGTATCAGTCTGTTGCCGTTTTAATTGCGTGCTGCGTAGTCCTCCTTAAATTTAGAATTTGAAATCCTTTTTGCCATAGCTTTGTATTGGTGGAAAGCATGTCTCGACTTAGGAAGAGTTTTTATTCATGAAACTATGTATTATTTTACCTTATTTCTTCAAACTGCTTTTAATGTGTATTTCTTATTTTGCAGATTGTGCATTCTCAAGCTTCGGAGAAGCCCAAGGAGGATGATCTTTGTCTAGAGTTGTGAGTACTCTGTGATATCACTATCTAGCTGTCTTGAACTCTGAGTTGTGGAAGTCTGTAAGTAAAATTGGTTATGATTAATTTGTGGCATAAATCTACAGAGCAAAGAATCACACTTATGATGATGTTGTGGAAAGAGTTGCCCAGCACCTTGGCTTGGGTGATCCATCTAAAATCCGGCTTGCTCATTTGTTGGACATGCTTGTCCACTACAATCAGGTGGCTGGCTGAAAACTGTTGCATCTTTTCTTCCTTTTTTTTAGTTTTCTTAAAGATTTGATATACTCTATTATGAAGTGCTGGATATTCCTCTTCCAGAATTACAGTGTCTGAAAACGTTGAGAGTTGCCTTCCATTATGCCCCAGGGGATGGGGTGCTCAAATTATTATGCTTTACCCTTGCTTTGAGTCATATGGAATCATTAATCCATGTCACTTTGTCGTTTTAGGCTATAATCCTCAATATTCGATTGCCGAATCCACGCACTATTGAAGATGAGTCTCTCCATCACCTGTTTGCTTCATGCCTTTTTGCCTCTGCCTTTGCCTACGGATGACACCTCCTCCTTCATTTCTTCCAAATTTCTTTGTCTTCCTCTCTTATCTCTTCGTTGTGCTCCAAATTCTTCGTTCAAGGTTTTATTTCTTTGTTTCCTTCTGGAGGTCGAATTCTCTCATGCTTTTGGATCTTCAGTGTCAGGTAGCCTCTTCCTTTTCGTCATTTTCGTTTCTTGATTTTTATAAATAGGGTTTTTGTTGCTTTCTTTTTTGTAGTTTTTTCCTTTTCTTTGTTTTCATTTATTAGTTTTGATAAATAGGGTTTTTCTCAAGAGAGATGTGTCTTTGCCTTCAGTCTTTTTTATCTTTCCCTCTGTTTTTTTAGTTCTTATAGTGTGGCTCCAAATATCTAAACTTAGGCACACCCGTTTTTTTATTCTTTTACTATTCTAGGTGATTGAATTTGGTGCTTGGTACATATTAGTTATAGCTTGAAGGAAAATGGATCTTATTTGCTCTGAAAACTAAAGTTCCTGCTTTATTAATCAACTTATTATTGATGTTCTGTTTCAACCTTCTCTCGCAGCTTTCTGAATGTCAACACTCTTGTTTCGCTATTGCTGTAGTTTGTCTTCTGGGTTGATCTCATCTTGCTATGTCTTATTTGGTTTGGTTACCTTGCTGCACCATTTTCTACATGATTTTATTATATAAGCTACATTTAGGATTTCTCGTTGTTAGTTCTTTCATATTTTCTTTTCTTTTCCATATTATTATGTGCAGGTTGGTTCACTGCTAGAGGTTTCCAGTAAGGCCCACAATGCAGAGCTGAAATTGTTCTTGGAGGTCGAGCATGGACAGTCTCTATAATAAGTATATTTATTCTTTGTTTATTTTTTAGGATTTACATCCGCTTCCTCTTCCAGAAAAAAATAGGGAAGATATACTGCTCTTCTTTACGCTTGATGATCCTATTAAAGAAGAGCTCAGGTATGTTTCAGGTTTATATATTGGTTTTGAAGGTTTTATTGTTTATTGTTTATTTTTTTTTCCGATTCCAGTTTTTGTGGTCCAAAGATTATTTTCGGGTTTTAGAGCTATCCGAAGGGAGATTTATGGCTTGATGGTAGTTTCATAGTAAAATATTTTATTTTATTATTAATTTATTGAAGCAGGATATTTAAAATGTATAGACATGGAAGTAGGGCAGTATTCAAATTTCCTCCAGGCTTCAGGCTCTTACTCCATTCGGTGCGAATCCCACAGGTTTGACGTGGCTTCCTTTTGTAGATATCATAACTCCAAACTTTGTATCTGGTTGCACATAGATCTGTTTGCTTATTCTGGTTGAAATATATACCTTCTTACCAAAGATTTAACACTTTATATTTTCTGTAACGATTGATAGTTTTGTTTTTTTGTTCGTTTGTGATTTGTTTGGGAACTATATTCAACTTGTGAGTCAATATTTGTTGCCACTTAAATTAGGCACGATCTATTTCGACATCTCGTTGGCTACCTAATGCCTTTCCCATCAGCTGAATACAGTTTTGGTTGCTTTCTTTTTGTAGTTTTTTCCTTTTCTTTGTTTTCGTTTATTGCTTTTGATAAATTTAGAGGCACTCCTCGTCTTTTATTGTCTCATTCGCTCTCAACCTTTTTCCTCCCAAATTTATGTATTTGGAGGTTTTATCGTGGTCATCTACTTATCACGCCTCTTCTCTTTGTTCTCGTTCAATTTTGCATGTAGGAAGCCTTTGTTGATGAAATATCTCAAGAGAGTCGCAAAGGTACAGTATGTCCAGATCTGTACTTATATACTCTTTAGTCATTTTTTACTCTCCCCATATTTCCTCAAATAATTTTGATTAAGTGTACATGTATTTGCCTTTCATCTTGTTTCTACATACTACCACCAGCCACTCTTCATATATCTCAATCATAAGATAACATAGTTAAACTATTTTCTACAAAAATTCTTATTTCAGTTTTGGGGGTTTTCATCGCTTCCTATCACACTGCAGGTGTAGAGGTTTGTTGAATTGCACTACATTTTTTTTGGTAAACGATGATTGTAATAATTTGAATGATATGCAGAGATGGAGCGGCACTGGATTATAGGAGCGATCATTTTTTTGTTTGTTATTCTTAGAATTCGTGGTTGGGGAAAAGACGGCCACTTTGCTGTTTGCAAGATTGCTGAGGTCTCTCTCTCTCTCTCTAGATTTTTTAACTTACTTTTCAAAGTGCATATTTTGATATTTTGATGGATTGACATTTGAATTGTTGGTTTATATAAAATTTCTATTCTCGATGTTTGGGATGTTTAACTGCATTCTACAATGCTGTAGTTATAACAGTATTTTCGTTGAAGATTTTAGACTTCGTGATGAAATGTTGAGTATAGAGAAGATACTGAGAGGAGCAACACCTTGTTTTGAGAATATGAAGAATAATCGATTGTATAATTTTTCTCAGCAGAGTTTGATGGAATTTCTTTGTTTGTCGCTGAGTTTGATGAAATTTCTTTGTTTGTCATAGAATTATCTTATTGGAGAAGCTCTGGCTGCAGTGAAAGCCTTGCTTCCAGTTCATGCTGAGGATGATCTTGCTTCTGTATGCTCTTGGGCTGACGACGGCCGCTTCAAAGCCCCCTCCGTCGTTGGAGCAGCCCTTTGCATTATGTAGATACACCCGATTTCAGGTGCAACTACAACTACTGTAGTAAGCTCACCTCTTGTGTATACTGTCTTTGACTTATTTTTATTTTTATTATTTGAGATATATAAATTTAGTATGCATGATCTGTGTTAATTCAGTTAGATACAGCTTTGGGTAGGTAGGATGCTGCTGAGGCTTTTGGTTTACGTTTTCTTGTTTTACGATTTTGTATCTAGCTACCGACCACTTTTGTTAATGTCGCTTCTCGCCTGATATTATATGAGGTTGCTGCATTTGATCAGGTTTCTCCATCATAGCTCAAATGCATATCCTACTTGAGGTTGAGAAACCCTTGTTGGACCTTCGTTTCTGTATATGTCAGGAGACTGCCACGATACTGTTGGACGCAAGGGTAGGTGTGTCACTGGAGCAATTTATAACTACACAGATCATCTTATGTCAGAGTATGATGATGCTGGTTTATATGCAGTAATTTGTACGCATCAACCAGGTCTTGAATGGTTGCTAACATTCCGTAATTTACAGACAATCTCTAAGAGGCACTTTTGTACCTATCACATTTGATTAGTGATATCCACCAGGTTAGGTCATTTCCTTTTTGGTCTCTCTTAGATCATTCCCTACAAAAAATATATATAATTAATTTACTTCCTAAGAACTTAATACATCATCAAACGATTATTCGCAGATACATCATAAACTATATCTTTATATTGACATTTTACTTGAACAAAACATACCTTTATCGATATTTTATCTAATTAAGATACCATGCACACCCGCATCGTGACTATCTTAAACATTATTCGCAGATTTTTTTATTGAGGTAGATAAAACGATCATTTATACTTTAACTTAGGGGGTTCAATTTGTTGATACAGACTCCACTATCTTTGCATTTTCTGATGGAAATAATATTCAAGCTTAGTTGCTTATAATGATCTGTTGGCTCTTCTTATAAATTGGGTCCTTTCCTTCTCAGGCCGGCGAATTTTTTCATTCAGCCCTAAGCAAAGCTATAGCACAGCAGAGAGAGTCAGGATCAGTCCATGCCGGTGAATCCTTGGAAGCACCTGAAGCACCTCTCTTAGAGGAGCCGATACTATTTTCACCAAGATTTCCGATGTTATTTCTTCTCTCTTTTCTATCGCTGTAGTGAATTTATTCCATGTGCACTACAGAGAAATCTATGGCATTTGAAAAAAATACAATTTCTCGTCACTAGGGGTAATGTGCTTTTGAGGCAATCTTTTGTTGAGCAGCCAGTCGTAGATCCTGCATTGGGAGAGAAGGTCGTCACTAATTCAATTAATCTTGGATGCCTTTAAACATCAGGGAAAATATATTATTCTGCTTTCTTTTTTCACCATTGAAAAACATTTGATTCCATATATTAGCCATAAATTGATAATAAGCCATAAAATTAGCAAAAAGACAAGAAAGACAATCCATGCACCTCAATACATAGGTCATTTTTATGTGTCCTAAAATCGGTTTCAAGTAATATGCTTTATTTCATAGATTTGCACTCATGTGAATGGCGCAAGGTATGCCCCTGAGATATTCTGATTTATTTTCGAATAAACAGTGGGAACTAATGTGGTATTCAGCGACTATTGACAAATTTCAAATCAATAAAAGTTGAAAATAAATCAGGGAGCTTTAGGTAGGGACACTTAAGGTTACTTGATCCTAAATTTTGTATGAATCACGGATTTTCCTTTTGAATTTCAATTGATTGTTACACCACGGAGCACATCTTTTAACCTAAAATTTTTAGTCCCTTTATATATCAAAGAAAATAAGAGTACAGTAGAACTTTCAATCTAGTAGCTTTTTCGATTTCATTAGTGATCTATTGTGCAGGTAACTATTATTTCTTTGTAAAACAATATTGTATATAACGAACAGAAAACAACACCCATGAACAACCCCGTGCATCTCACGGGGCCCAAAACTAGTACATATATATATATATATGTGTGTGTGTGTGTGTGTGGGTGGGTGGGTTCAGGTGAGAATGCAATTTAAGTTAAGAAATAAGAATGAATTTCATCCATAGATCTTAATAAATGGAAGGCCTAAATTTATTCACAAAAATTTGATGCATATAATACAATATTTTAATGCATCGATATTTCGATACATATAATGCATAGAGGTGGTATATCGTACCATACCGAATTTTTTTTGTCGATACCCTCTACCGTACCGAAAGTTTCAGTACAACAAAATTCATACCGATACCGTACCGAAAGTTTCGATATACCGAAATCCGATATACCGAAATCCATACCGATACCGTACCGAAATTTCGGTATACCGAATTTTATTTCGGTATCGGTGTATACCGAACTTATCAAAATACCGAATTACCAAAATATCGAAAAAAATTTGATATACCGATATATACCGAAATACCGAATAAATAAATACCGAAAATATCGATATACCGATATATATTGAAATACCGATTTTTTTGGTATCTCGGTATATACCGAAATACCGAAAATAAAAAAATTTCATACCGTTGTGGTACCGAAATTTTCTACGGCACCATACCGTACCGAAAATCCGGTATACCGAAATTTTCGGTAATTTCGGTAATTTTTCGGTACGGTAAATCGGTATTTCGTTATATTTTTGCCACCCCTAATAATGCATATTTTAAGGCATTGCAATTTTGATACACGAAAAATATATATTTCATGCCAATTAGTACTAAACTCATGCATATTCGCAATTCGCAGGTTAAGAACTACTCTAATTTGATGATATATATATATATCATATGAAAACTAATTACCTTGTTAAATCTAGAAACTTTTGTAGGCAATTAATATTAGTGATCTAACGGCTGTAGATGAGTAGAATTATATGCATTTATGTATTTTTTTATTACATTATTTGTTACATATACTAGCGACCAGCTTGATGCAACAAATAATAACAAATATGCAATGAAATTACTTAATAATGCAATTGGGTTCTAGATTTCACTATTAAAAATGTTTCCACTATAGTCGATCTATCTATCTATCTATCTATATATATATATATATAGTCAGGTTCAAACGAGAATGCTAACTATTTAAAAGAATACGATAATAGTCACTCATGTACAAAATCATATATGATTTTACATTAACGGAAAAAATCATATATGATTTTATACCGACCAAAAAAATCAAATATATACGTATAAAATCATATATGATTTTATACTGATGTACACACTCACGTAATCATATATGATTTTGTACGTGAATCATATATGATTTTATACATGGGTGACCATTCTCATATTCTTTTAAATAGTTAGCATTCTCGTTTGAACCTGACTATATATATATATATATATATATATATAGAGAGAGAGAGAGAGAGAGAGAGAAGAGTGAAAAAAACAAACAAAATGCAAAAAGTAAGAAAGAAGAGGTTCTAAGGGAGGAGGGAGTGGTCTCGGGTAAGGGATTCGGGTACCCTTACCCGAGCGGTAACACCGCCGCCGCCTATTTGGGTACCCCAATCGGGTATGAATTTCGGTTTGGGAAGCCGACTGTTTTAATTCTTGGAGCGTGTGATTTTTTGACCGTTGGGGAGCCAAACGGCTAGTATATAGTTTGAATAAAAAAAAAATTTCTTTAAAACCAAATAACATACACTCATTATTTTCAAATAAAACACACATGGAGAAAAGCATGTTTTTGCAAATAGTGGGCGACATTGAAGCGAGATACCCATATTTTCAAGAAGGCTACGACGCGCGTTCGAAAAAAAGTTTCACGGCGAAACAAAATCACTTGGTAGTTAGGCAACTCGCAACCGCAATCCCCGATGAGTATGATGAATATTTATGCATGGCTGCAAGAACGTCACGTGAAAGTCTTGATTATTTTTGTGAGGCCATCATTGAGTTGTACGGTCGAGAGTACCTACGTAGGCCGACAGCACACGACCTTGCTCGCATTTTCCAAGCCCATGAGGCGAAGCATCACATCCCTGGAATGCTTGGTAGCATCGACTGTACACACGTCAAATGGAAAAATTGTCCTAGACATTTGAGAGGGCAATATACGAGAGGTGACTATGGTGTTCCCACTATTATGCTTGAAGTCACCGCGTCACAAGATATGTGGATTTGGCATGCTTTTTTTGGTACACCAGGGTCAAACAACGATATCAACGTATTGAATCAGTCTGACTTGTATCTTACAGATCGAAATGGAACGGAGATGAACAGTTCAGTCAACGTGAATGGACGCTTTTACAAACGCGGCTACTATTTGACAGATGGAATCTATCCTAAGTGGTCCACATTTGTTAAAGCATACCCGTATCCAACCGACCCAAAGGAAAAGAGATTTAAGAAGTTACAAGAGGGGGCGAGAAAGGATGTCGAACGAGCTTTTGGTGCTCTCAAAGGAAAATGGAAAATTCTCGATCGGCCTCTCCGAGCTATGACCAAAGTGAAGATTGTCAATCAGGTTCATGCGTGTGTTATTTTGCACAATATGGTTATAAAACGCGAAGGGAGGGCAATCTCACCGGTTCATATAATGGATGAGCCGGTCCAACCAATGTTCGACGACAGTGTGATAGCGGAGTTAGTAGACGAAGTTCTCCATGTCCGACTTCGATATGATCTCACGGAGCACGTAGCACGTCAATACTTGCCGCATCTCGATGATTAATGTGTTTTTTATTTTAATCTAGTTATTTTTAAGTATTATGTTATGTTTCTTTTTTTTAAGTATTATGTAATGTTTTTTTTAATGAAATATTATGTTTTTATTTTAAATATTGTATGTGATTTTATGTATGAAAAAAAAATCGGGTATTAGGTGACCACTCTCTCCACTTAGGGTAGTGTTAGGGTAAAATTGGGTAGTTTTGAGTTGGAAGGTTTTTATTGGATAGAGGTAATGTGGCACTAGGCTATTAGGTGACCACTCCTCCTCCCTTGTAGCAAAAGCCAAAATCCCTCGCCCCCAGGGCCTCCACCCCCGGCCCGACAGGGATTGGTGAAGGAATTAAATCATGGTGACTCAACGGCTCACTAAGTGGTAGGAACAGTGCTTGATGCTCACAAAGAGCTATCTCCCACATTGGAAGGATAAAACTCCCACACTACGGCTGCCAGGACTTGAATCTGCATTCTTATAGCAATCTGCCACCCATGAACCAGTTGAGCTGCGCTGACGACCAGTGCTCCTCCCTAAATAGAAGGGAGGCAGACATAGGAGGGTTAAACAACAGTCTTTTCACACGCAACCCCCTCTCTCTCTCTCTCTCTCTCTCTCTCTCTCTCCCCCTCTCTCTACACCGCCATTTTCATACCTTCTCTACACCCCATGAATTTCACTCACTTCTCCACACTACAACTGCTCCTCCTTTCAGGTAAGTACCTTTTCATTTTAATTTCAATAAACACTCTGATTATGAAGTGCTAATTACATACTTTTCTTTTTATTGATACAGCGTCATTATTCTTCCCGGCGGCGTTTCCCCTCGGCGTCAACTATGGGCAGATCGCGAACAACCTCCGCCAACCTGAGATGGTCGTCCCGCTCGTCAAATCCATCGGCGCCACCCGCCTGAAGCTCTACGACGCCGATCCACGCGTCCTCAAAGCATTCGCCAACACCGGTATCGAGTTCATCGTCAGCGTCGGAAACGAGTACTTAGCCGGTATGCGTGACCCCAAGCAAGCCCTAGCCTGGGTCAAAACAAACGTACAGTGCTATTTGCCTGCAACAAAAATCACCTGCATTGCTGTCGGGAACGAGGTCCTCACATTAAACGACTCCACTCTCTCCGCCAACCTCCTCCCCGCCATGGAAAGCATCCACACCGCCCTCTTTTCCCTCAACCTCGACAAGAACGTTACGGTGACCACCGCCCACAATCTCGCCGTTCTGGGGGTTTCTTATCCTCCATCCGCCGGCGCATTCCGGCGAGATCTGGCTCAAAAACTGTACTGCATCCTCGACTTCCACCGTAAAGTCGGGTCGCCGTTTCTGATAAACGCGTATCCTTACTTCGCCTACAAGGCCAATCCGAAGCAGGTGTCTTTAGATTTCGTCTTGTTCGAGTCGGACTCGGCGGGGATGGTGGACCCAGCGTCGGGCTTGCGCTATGAAAACATGTTTCATGCTCAAATAGACGCGGCCTACTCTGCGGTCGAGAAGCTTGGTTACAAAAGCGTTAGTTTGCAGATCTCGGAAACAGGTTGGCCGTCGAAGGGGGACGACGATGAGCCCGGGGCGACGCCGGAAAACGCCGGGAAGTATAACGGCAACTTAATGAAGCTGATTGCTAAGAAGAAGGGGACGCCGAAGTGGCCGAACCTGGACTTGAATGTCTACTTTTTCGCTTTATTTAACGAGAATCTGAAGCCCGGCCCGACTTCGGAGAGAAATTTTGGGCTTTTCAAGCCCGATGGGACCCCGGTGTATAATTTGGGTTTCAACACGACGGGCTTGCTCAGTGAGAATAGGACGGGCTCGGGAGGTACCATTACGCCTCCGCCGCCGTCTGGTTTGTCGCCGTGGGGAACCGGGACTTCTTATGATGGCTACTTATCCATTACAGCTGACGAAGCGGTCAGTAATTCTCTGTCTCCCTCTTTTTCTCTCTCCCGTATTTAATTATTCAACTCCCTTAGTCAGCTTTAGTAGTGAAGCCTTGCTTTGTTTGTGAATAATATGTAACGGCATCAGATTAGAGGATTTAGATAAAAGAGTTGGCCGGTTATTACTATTGATTACTGATAGCATTAATCCCTGAATGAGTTAAGGTGTCTGAGTGGATTAATATGTCTAATTGTGCTAATCTTTCAGTCGAATGAATAAAGAGATTGCCTTGTTGAAAATTTTTTGTAGCTAGAATGGATGCCTCAATCTGATTATAAGATAGTGAATCAGACAGACTTTCAGTTGTTCTGGGCAACAATACAATTGTTTCTTGGAAGAATACAAGTGTTTCTGGGTATATAACAAGAGTTTAGTCAATCCAGGTTGAGGTGAAGCAAAAAACAGGGAGCTAAATTTCTCTTCGAATCTTTTCTCATAATCTTCTCCATGACTATTTGGTTTTCACAAAAGGATGTGTGAAGCGTGATGATTACAGTCAAAAGGAAAGTAACATTCAGCTACCTTGATGATTACATGACATCATTTTGTTGAGGGAGAGACGAGAAACTCCCCTACCTGTTGACCAGATGGTCATTTTCCTTAATTATTTCTTTATTTTTTTTGCGCTGTCCTTAATTTGCACTTAAACCACATAAATATTTGATGATTAGATGTACATTGAATAAAAAATTAAAAAAAAGTGGTTTTGTTTCTTGGAATAGAGAAAAGGCAATGTTAGAACTCACTAAACACGTGAAATTGATTGCTTTATCAGAATCAGAAGCCCCATGGGCCTTGGCAATATTGTATTCCATGGATGTTAATGTAATTAATAGCATGAATTGGTGATCATGAATAAGATCAACATCCATTTCTAACAACACGTTGTCTGAATCTCAGGAGAAACTTGGTTTCCGAGGGGCATCGTCTTTTTTGTTCGTGATGGTTACAGCCATACTCGCCTTCCAACTCTGATTGTAAACTGGATAGTGATTTGAATGAATCCAAAAAGAAACACAAGGGCAGCTTGGTAATAAAAAGATTCAAGTTATGATGGACCGTTGATTTCACACCCTTTTTAGTGATGGGATGTGACAAAGATGCATTGCTTCTTTTTTTTTTTTTTTAAATCTTTTAGGCTGGCATTGAGTCATTCTTTTTCCTCTCCACATAATTGTTTCTTGTCTGGTGAGTTCTAAAAGCAGGAAGGAACACATGTTCAGTCTACTTAGATTTAGATGTAAAGGATGAATGATGGACCCTGTTCTTATTATTTGATGTTTTATCTACTTTATTATTCCTTTTGTGGGATGGGATCCGTCTGCTAAATGTTGGAGATCTTTCTTTATGAATTCATCTATGTTATGATCTTCTCTACTTTATTACTCTAATGCAGAACAATCATCTCATTGGGAGTTAGAAGTGCCAGTATGCTACAAATGTCTAATTTCGCCAATTAAGTTCATGTGGTTGCCCATACATTTTACGTCGATTTGGTATTTAATTCAAATATATTAGTTATTGATATATTTACTCCTATTAAAATAATATTTTTAGGGATGGCAATATACCCGATTGAAGCGGGTATCCGCCATCCCAATCCTGATGGGATGGAATAGAGATGGGATGAGGATGACATTATGCGTATAAGCGTGCCGTACTTGCTTTATATATATATATATATATATATAAATTTAGGATAGAATAGTTCTTATCTTGTGAATTGCAAATATGCATGAGTTTTGTACTAATTATACAGGAAATACATGTCGTGCATCAAAATTGCAATGCATTAAAATATAAATTATATGTATTAAAATATCGATGCATTAAAATATTGCATTATATGCATCAACTTTTTGTGAGAATAAATCTAGGTCATCCATTTATCAAGATCTATGGATGAAATTCATTCATATTTCTTAACTTAAATTGCATTTTTATATGAACCCAATATGTATCTTTGTTATGTTCTTTACTTGATCTAATTTCTTATTTATTTATATGAGCAGGTTTATTTCCAGGAAATTTTCAGGAAATGGGTGTTTTTTATTCCTTTGTCCTCGATTCAAATTTTAACAAAAAATCATCCAAAAAGCAATTGGAGGCAAAAGGAAGGGTAAAAAGACACTCATACCTTGAGAGTTTCACTAAACGTTTCCCTCACATTGAGTTTTTTTTTTCTTATTTATATAGTTTTTTGTATTTGTTTTTAGAGTAAATTGCAAAAATCGTCATTGTGGTTTGGCCAAATTGTACGTTTCGTTCTTGTGGTTCATTAAGAGAGGAGGGAGTGGTCACCTAATACCCTGGGTGCTACATCACCTCTATCCAATAAAAACCTTCCAACTCAAAACTACCCAATTTTACCCTAACACTACCCTAAGTGGAGGGAGTGGTCACTTAATACCCGATTTTTTTTTCATACATAAAATCACATACAATATTTAAAATAAAAACATAACATTTCACTAAAAAAAACATTACATAATACTTAAAAAAAAGAAACATAACATAATACTTAAAAATAACTAGATTAAAATAAAAAACCCACTAATCATCGAGATGCGGCAAGTATTGACGTGCTACGTGCTCCGTGAGATCATATCGAAGTCGGTCATGGAGAGCTTCGTCTAGTAACTCCGCTATCACACTGTCGTCGAACACTGGCTGGACCGGCTCATCCATTATATGAACCGGTGAGATTGCCCTCCCTTCGCGTTTTATAACCATATTGTGCAAAATAACACACGCATGAACCTGATTGGCAATTTTCGCTTTGGTCATAGCTCGGAGAGGCCGATCGAGAATTTTCCATTTTCTTTTGAGAGCACCAAAAGCTCGCTCGACATCCTTTCTCGCCCCCTCTTGTAACTTCTTAAATCTTTTTTCCTTTGGGTCGGTTGGATACGGGTATGCTTTAACAAATGTGGACCACTTAGGATAGATTCCATCTGTCAAATAGTAGCCGCGTTTGTAAAAGCGTCCATTCACGTTGAATGAACTGTTCATCGCCGTTCTATTTCGATCTGTAAGATACAAGTCAGACTGATTCAATACGTTGATATCGTTGTTTGACCCTGGTGGACCAAAAAAAGCATGCCAAATTTACATATCTTGTGACGCGGTGACTTCAAGTATAATAGTGGGAACACCATAGTCACCTCTCGTATATTGCCCTCTCAAATGTCTAGGATAATTTTTCCATTTGACGTGTGTACAGTCGATGCTACCAAGCATTCCAGGGATGTGATGCTTCGCCTCATGGGCCTGGAAAATGCGAGCAAGGTCGTGTGCTGTCGGTCTACGTAGGTACTATCGACCGTCCAACTCAATGATGGCCTCACAAAAATAATCAAGACTTTCACGTGACGTTCTTGCAGCCATGCATAAATATTCATCATACTCATCGGGGGGATTGCCGGTTGCGAGTTGCCTAACGGCCGAAGTGATTTTTTGTTTCGCCGTGAAACTTTTTTTCGAACGCGCGTCGTAGCCTTCTTGAAAATATGGGTATCTCGCTTCAATGTCGCCCACTATTTGCAAAAACATGCTTTTCTCCATGTGTGTTTTATTTGAAAATAATGAGTGTATGTTATTTGGTTTTAAAGGGATTTTTTTATTCGAACTATATACTAGCCGTTTGGCTCCCCAACAATCAAAAAATCATACGCTCCAAGAATTAAAACAGTCGGCTTCCCAAACCGAAATTCATACCCGATTGGGGCACCCGAATAGGCGGCAGTGGTGTTACCGCTCGGGTAAGGGTACCCGAATCCCTTACCCGAGACCACTCCCTCCTCCCTAAGTGCAAAGATCGTCCTTATTTTGCACTGTTACGTGCACTTTTGGTCCTCCATCATTGCAAAAATCGTCCTTGTGGTTTGCCAAATTTCACTGTTGAAGGACCAAAAGTGCATGTAACAGTGCAAAATAAGGACGATCTTTGCACTTAATGAACCACAAGGACGAAACGTGCAATTTGACCAAACCACAAGGACAATTTTGCAATTTACTCTTGTTTTTATTAATTAGTCATTATTAAAATCATATGTTCTTTTTTTGAGAAAAAAAGTCAAATCCCTCAATGATATCTACAACCAGATACAAAGCAATGACTGGAACTAAATAAAAGGGGGTGACATGGACTGGGATGGGGATGGTTGTGTACCCGTTGGGGGGATGGGGATACCAACTTAAGTTAAAGGCCTGAGCTAAGGCGCGGATGGAGATGATATTTCGAAGCGGATATGTGGATTAATGTAGGGATCTCCGCACCTGTCCACCTGTAGTCATTCTTAGCTTTTAAATAGAGAAAGTGGGCAAAGAGACTAGAGTGTAAAAATTTAAATATTACTTGAGGTTAATCATAAAGAGACAATGTGGGCAGAGAAATTGAGTAGTAAAAAATTGAATATTGTTGTCGATTATTTAAGTGGTAATTTTAGAGAGGAAAATGAAAGAGAAAAATCTGATAATATTGTTAGAGAGAGAAAGTGAATATAGTGGCTGAGGAGCAAGATAGTGAATATTAATATCTAGGAAAAATTACATGTTTCGTCCCTGTGGTTTACAACAAATTACGAAACCATCCCTAAGTATTAAAAATTACATCGATCATCCTTGCTTTTTAAACTAATAACACATATCATCCCTATTTGTAACAGACGTTTAATTTTGTCGTTCGAGGCCCTCGTATGATTATCTCATGAGGGTATAAGTGTCTTTCCGTCCATTATCTCTCCACTTATATACCCAAAGATATACTTCCCAGTTCACATTTTCCCCAAAACTCAAACTCAAATCTCGATGCTTCCTTCCTCTTCATCTTCCACCTAACAATTTGAGGCCCTAAATTCTGATTAAAAGACATTGTCAACAATTATGATGGCTTATGATGTTTCTAGGATACGAAAGCCAAAAGATGATCTATCCGGAGTTAGGAGTGCTTATGGTAAGTTTTTATGATATTTTGTGGGTTTATGGTTATGATTTTTTATTTATTTTTTTGAAAAATTACATTTTGATGAAAACTGAAAATGTTGTAATGTTGTTATTTCAGATGCAAATGCGAACATGTTCTCACCGAAGATACATCATGGAGGCATGTTTGTTGGGTTTCCTGAGAGGAGGTATGTTAATGGTCAAGAAGCATACATCGATTTAATAGATATTGATACCTTTTCGGTGCTTGAGTTGAGCTTCTTTATGAAAGAGTTAGGGTATAGTGATGGAAAACCAATGTTTTACCATTTTAGGGTTCCAAATAATGATTTAGATTATGGACTTGAAGCATTAGCATGTGATGAGGATGTCATTAGTTTGTCTAAACATGTTGGTGAATATGAGTTGATTAATGTTTATGTAGAACATGGTAAAACTCGACTAAACATTAATTTCACATCACCACAGACAGTTGTTGCTGAATTAGATAATTATTTTGACCCTTTCTTTGGATTGGATGACATAATTGGTAATCAAAACATGTGAAAAGTGTTGGATGATTGTGTAACTAGGAAAAATGATAAGGGTAAAGAAAAAATGGTTGATGATTGTGCAAATAGGAAAGCTAATAAAGGTAACAAAATAGTGGTGGATGATGGTGAAAATAGTGATCTAGTCATGATAGTCAAGATGGTGATTTCATGGTGGATAAGGAAAACATGGTAGATGAAGTTGAAGTAGACATGCAAAACTATTACCTAAATATTGATTCTCAAGTTGAGTTCATGGGTTGTAGACGCCATAGTGCTAATGATAATGAAGCTAAAGATGTTGATAAATATATAGAAGTCATAAACAATGACTCATTTGATAGTTCTGAGTATTCTGATGAAGGTAATGATATAAGAAAAAGGAAACTAAAGGAGTTAAAGGAAAAACAACCCAAGTGATGCTAAATTGAATGAAATACCTTTTTATTGTGGTCAATGTTTTGGGAATTCAAATGAAGTCAAAGTGTTAGTTAAAAAGCGTTCTTTGAAAACTAGGAGAGAGCTGAAACTTGTGAAAAATGATAAAGAAAGAGTGAGGGCTATTTGTTTTGGCACAATTCCAGTTTTCTCTGATGGGCCAAATGATGGTGGGCCTAGCAACATTGGGTGTAGTAACATTGAGCCTATTAACACAGATGCAAAACCTAGTCAATCACTGGTAGAGTTTTTAAGGACAAATCAGAAGGGAATCAATGTCCTTGGACTTTGCATGTTTCAAAGCTTAAAGAGGATGAAACTTGGATGGTGAAAACATTTAATGATGTCCATAAATGCCTTCAACAAAGAAATATCTAAGCTGCTACTGCTGGTTTTCTTTCTCAACAAATTATAGATCAAGTTGAAGTTAATCCTGAAATCCCAGTGAAAGCTATCCAAGATCAGTTACAAAAGAAGTATCATTAAGATGTATCAAAGATGAAAGCTTTCAGGTCTAAATCTAAAGCTTATACTCATGTCAGAGGTGATTACACAGAACAATATAAGGTCTTGAGGAATTACTGTTTGGAATTGAGGGACAAGAACCCAAGTACCACTATTAGGATTGAAGTTGAACCAGAACCAGATCCAAATGTTGAAACTAGAGTGTTTAAGAGAATATACGTTTGCTTAGGTCCTTTAAAAGACAGATTTAGAGCTGGAATAAGGGATCTATTGGGTTTGGACGGGGCTTTCATGAAAGATCCTTTCCCTGGGCAAGTACTCACTGCTGTAGGTTTGGATTCAAATAATGGGATTTATCCAGTGGCTTATGCTATTGTGGAAGCCAAAAACACACTCATGGACTTGGTTTTTGGAGTGCCTTGGTGAAGATCTTAACTTGGGTCCAGTGTCAAACTTCACTTTTATCAGTGATAGATAAAAGGTAAATTACACACTTAATTTTCATTGCAAATTTATATCTCTTTGATATGTATCATAACAATGTAATATGATTATGACAGGGTGTGATACCAGCAATTGCCAATGTTTTCCCATGTGTTGAACACAGATTTTGCCTAAAACACATACATGAAAATATGAAGAAGCGTTTGGAGAGGAAAAGCATACAAACACTTATTATGGAGAGCTGCAACTGCAACAACAGTCCAACACTTCCAGAAGGCAATGGAAGACATGAAGAAATTCAACGAGGAGGCTTTTAATTGGTTAAACTAGATCCCACCTCAACACTGGTCAAGGTCCCATTTTTCACATAGACCTCACTCTGATGTATTGCTGAATAATATGTGTGAGTGCATTAATGGGAAAATCCCTGATGGCCGAGATATGCCTATAATCACTGCCATGGATTACATCAGGGAGTACTCCATGAATAGAATTGTTAATGTGATTGTAACACCCCTAATCCACTCAGAGATATTACACGCTGTAAACCCTTCTCTCAAGGATCTACCAGGCTGGTAACACAATTAAACATCTCAACATCGCCTTTAAGACTAAAGAATGACTCAGTAGACCGATTTGGTCTTTCAATCAATATATACAACTCAATCTCAATTCATACCCACGTAGTGGTCAAAATACAACACAATCCCGTACAACGGAAAAAATACTGCAGCGGAAATAAAGTACAACTAAACTAATACAACATCTTATGGATCCTCATGTGATTAATACCGATCATCATTCATCATCCTTCGTACCAACCCCGTGTTATGCTCCCCAAGGCCCTGCACGTACATTTTGCTAGTGCAAGTACATAATCATATAAAATGTAACAATCAAATAGAAATTACGAATCGGATACGACAATTAACTACCGAAGCCTTCCCGAGAGGTTTTATTAATTAGAAAGCAATCAATGAAGTGTTTGAAAATAAATTCCTCATCTCGGGGATTTTAAAAGTAGAAACCTCGTCGGACCTCAAGTCCTTAGTTGAAAAATACCCATTTCAAGACGAATGAGTCTCGGCCCAAAATCACTTTCCGTAAAATAACCTTTACAAAACCGTTGGGATCTCAACCCAATTCTCATCAAATCACAGTACACGAGAACAATAGCAAAGTCCATTTTCCAATATCAAAACCCCACAACTAAAGGACTAAACACATACGACAAAATACTCTAGTGCCATCCTAGCCAAGTAGGCCAAATGAACAACTTACCTCTTACACATTTAGTCAATGCATGCAATCATGAAATCACCGTTCAAAAATACCCGTATCTGGAAATTCTATAACCCAAAACACATTTATAAAATACACCACAATTAACCGCGGATCCACGCCTCTGTGGACCACTACCGAGACCCTATCAGATCTAAACTGTAGTGGTTAAAAGTCAAGCTCGTGGATCCATGCCTCTATGGACCCCTACCGAGATCCCGCCGGATCTAACCCATAGTGAGCATACACACACCCGTCACTCATGCAATACTAATATGTTAAGAATGTAAGTTCATTAAGAATACTTTCTAGAAATGGCCACTTATCCGACACAATTATCATACTCATCACAATACCTCCATCATAAACAATCAATCACAACACAATAACACAGAATACACGATTCTACAACATTAAACAAGCAGGGATATCATTAAAGCCCTCAACGTTCAAAATAATCAAATCATAATCAGTTCCCACGAATCATATTCACGGGGGTAAACCAACCATCGTAAATCCAACATATAAACTCTATTTGCAGACACAAATCGTATAAGAAAAATACTTGCCTCGAAACCACGATCGAAACGAGATGATGAACGAGATGCGATCGGGCAGCCCCAAACTCCTGAACATAATCAAGAATACAATAGCACCACGAACACTACGAGAATAATACCACACAAATTACCGACACAAAATGGAGATCAACTCGGAATCCTCGAGCACCTATAATCCTCCGGAAGAAACAACAAAAACATGATACAACGAGGATCAAGACCAAAAACAATGGAGATCACATCAAACTATCGAAGGAAAACTCATTCGAACATTTAATCAAATATTAAATGTTCACTACACCTCAAGAACATCGAAATCACCCTTCTGGTTGAAACGAACCGAGGATATGGATTGACAATCCATAAAACATGTTTAACAACAACATCTAACACCAATCGATTCATATAAACCTGATTGAATTCGGAAGCAAGAACAAAACTCCCAAAAAGTCAACTCTAGGGAATCAAGAAAAATACCTCGATCCGGCGAAGAGCAATGGGTTAAATGATGTTAACACACACAAATCCATCCCAAGATGACGCTTGATGATGAAGATCGCCCAAAATCGCCCGAAAATATCCCAAACAATTGCCCACGGAGAGAAACAAGAAGAAAGGAGAGGAAAATGAAACCCTCTCCAAATCCCGCTGATAAAACGACCTACTGACTCGCGTGCCGCGGCGCAGACTGAGTGTGCCACGGCTCGCGGCAAAAATCCACGATCAGGCCTTCAGGCCATGCCGCGGCGCAGAACATAGCGTGCCGCGGCTCACGGTACAGCGCACCCAGCTCGACTCTTGAAAGGGGCGCGCCGCGGCACACATTCCCTTGTGCCGCGGCACACACTGTTTGTGCCCAAAAGTGTCGAAAAGCATCTCACGAGCATGATACACTAGAACGACGTATAGTCCCGACCATTCAAAGGACTGGATGAACGACCACAAATCCTCGTTTAGTGACTTCACGTCAAAACAGTCGGTCCTAACACGACAGTAACATCAAATGACCCGGAAAGAGAATAAACGTAATAGAACCCAAAACTTTGGAATATTACGGAATGACCCAACACGATACTCGGTCGAAACACCAATAAAAGTTCACAACCTCCATAATAACATGAAATGGATTTACGGGAACCCCAAAACGGCGGTTCCGAGCAATGATTACGAGAATTGAACCCAAAAGCGACAAAAATGACATCAAAGGCGGAATTGAGTAAAACAAGTCCGAAACAAGATCGAATGATAAAAAGTCTAGAATTAAATATTCCCGAAATATTAATACGGTTACAAGCGAGCCGTTAAAATGGACTCCTGCCAAATAAAGAAATTTACCGAAAATCAAAATTGCGAATATTACATACTACCCTCCTTAAAAGAAGTTTCGTCCTGAAACTTAAAAATAAGTAGGGAGGAGCAATATTCCACCAGGAACATCTCAACGAGGTACACAAGAACCGCATAGCTTACGCCCACCGGCGAGACATTACAAGAACGCAAAGGAACATACGGCGTGGAAACACGCTCAACGACAACCATCACAATGCCACAAGTAGGGGCATAACACAAACATCAACTGCCAAGCATCACCAAACAGGTCAAGCAATCAAGTCAATTGTTCGAACAATCATAACGATAGTCGAAAAATAGAAAATAAACACACAACGATCCGCGAGGATAACCATGAAGAACTCCGACCACGCTGAAATTCTTGAAAACCACACTAGGCATCTCTGTGTTCTTTCGGAGCATAGACCCAAACTCGATCCCCAAACCTTTAAGCTACCATCTCGCAATGCGCGGCTCGGTGTCCCAAATGACCGCAATCGAAACAGCTGACCAATGGTGAACGACAATTCCTCGCAGTACGAGATCAGACAACAACAATCGGACAACCATGATTGAACAACAATGATCGAACAACAAGTATTGAACAACAACGATCGAACAACAACGATCGAACAACAATGATCAAACAACAACGATTGGACAACAACGATCGGACAGCAATGATCGAACAACAATGATCGAACAACAATGATCGAACAACAACGATCGAACAACAATGATCAAGCAATAATGATCGAACAACAACGATCAAATAACAACGGTCGAACAACGACTCCAAAGTTCACACTTCAACTCAAGATATTAAAAAAAACTTGTAGAAACTAAATGACGTTAATTTTGAACAAGGTTCACAAAAATCAAACCGAACTCGGAAAAGTCACAACGATAAACAGATTGATCCGAAACAAGGTCACAACCCGTTCGAACGATAACAACCGAGATACCGGACAAGTTCAGAAAGTATCAACAAACACGAGTGAGTCGATAGAATTGAGAAAGATAAAATGCAGAAGTCAAAAATAATACGGGTATTAGATTCAACCTCTTTTAAAAGAAGTGTCGTCCCCGAGACTCACAACAACGAAATCAAGGTAACAACACAATAAGCAACCGACAGAAACATCTTTCAAGGGCCTCTCAGAGCCGATCCTGATATTTATGCTGAAGTTCGGACCCCGGAAGACTCGTTAACCAACTCGCAAAACTAGATTTTGTGTCCCTCGAGTACACACTTGTAACGCGTTACTGTTGAGAAGGACAATTTGTATGTACATGCCCCGACACATTACAGTTGAAGTACCTCGACATACAGAATATACAACTGCTAGGTACAATGGAATATAACATCGCAGAACAACATACCGGAAATGCCAACTCAGCACAACATATCAACGTAAGGCAACCCACACACATAGAATCACAGCAACGACGGCATACATTCGGCGATTTCAACGGCCCGAACGATAACCAGCACACAATCACAAAATAATTACACGTGTAGACAGTCATACAAACCTAAGCTCTAATAGCTCGCACAGGTGCGATAACACGCAAATCACCACGAAACGACAACATTAAAGACCAACATCACACCTCTCACAGAGGGCTAACTCAACAAATTCATGGCGAACGACTCAACGCTCACACCACCAATTCAATCACAACTCGAGGGCTAACACCCTAACGAAAATGCGAACATCATACATATATTCCCGGACCGCAAACAGGAATGATAAGTTTTAAAAACAAAAACCACTTTTTTGAAAATAATTTTGGGAACACCAGTTGATCTTGAGTATCATATATCGAAAAAGTAACACAACCGTCGTTATCGAGACTTTGAAAAACCATCTTGCGTTTGATAAAAATAAGGACACCTTTCTTTTAGTTAAAAACTTTCAGAAATATTCGACTTTCGGGTCTAAGTAAATGCATTTTCTAGATTACTGAGAATATCTCAGAGTATTTTGGTCCTCAAAGTGGAATAATTTTTGAAATATACAGTGACACCAGTAGGCACCTTGAAAATACCACGAGAAAATAATCCATTTTAAAAGTACGTCTCGAAATTGATTCTATAAGGTACTCAAGGTTTAAAAAAAATCCATTAGGCTAGAATGCCCAAAACTCCCACGTATCGACATTCGCTTATACATCTCATAGTACACGCATCAAATCGCTCAAATTCAAAACAAGACATGTCCTCTCCCAGAAAACAAGCACTCAAATATCACAGTCGAAAACCGCCTAGGATCGGGGTGAAACCACTAATCCCATTCGAGGCCTCTAAGGACCCTCCCGAACTGGATATCGAAACAAGCTCGTGAATCCGGAGTGAAGTCACGGATTCCCCCGAGGTCTCGTCGGACCCTCCAGGAGTGAGCAAATCAAACACATATAAGCACAATCCATATTAAGCACAAAGGTATTTTATTTTATTTTATTTTTTTTTTATTTTTTTTTAAGCACAAAGGTTTCACAAGAATACTTGCAAAACGAGCAAATCAATTTGAAAATCATTAGCAGCAGACAAAAAAACGATTGAAAAGACATAAGCAGTGACAACACTCCTCATAAAACAAAATATGAGAGTCAAATAAACACATATCACGACATCAAAATCCACAGAAGGATTCCATCACTTAACAAATAATCATACAAGTAGCTCATGTCACATGAGGCACAACACAAAGAAGGAAGACTTACATCCACAGGTCGCATAAAGATGATAATCGCCCCACGATACTAATCACGACCAACAAACTCAGACGACGCGTCGCGACACGATTCAGTCAGACAAGATCTTGACGAGACAAAACTCAACAGACACAACTTGACCCGATAGCCTAGGTTTCCACAACCTAGGCACCGATACCATTTATGTAACACCCCCAGTCCACGCAGGGATATTACACGCCGTAAACCCTTCTCTCAAGGATCTACCAGGATGGTAACACAATTAAATATTTCAACATCGCCTTTAAGTCTAAAAAATGACCCAGCAGACCGATTTGGTCTTTCAATCAATACATACAACTCAATCTCAATACATACCCACAAAGGTGTTAAAATACAACACACTTCCGTACAACGGGAAAAATACTGCAGCGGAAATAAAGTACAACTAAAACAATATGACATCGTATGGATCCTCATGTGATTAGTACCGATCATCATTCATCATTCTTCGTACCAACCCTATGTTATTCTCCCCAAGGCCCTGCACGTACCTGAATGCAATACAGACATCCACCCCCTGATTACTCGGGGGTTAGCAAACTATTTTGCTAGTGCAAGTACATAATCATATGAAATGTAACAATCAGATAGAAATCACGAATCGGATACGACAATTAACTATCGAAGCCTTCCCGAGAGATTTCATTAATTAGAAAGCAATCAATGAAGTGTTTGAAAATAAATTCTTCATCTCGGGGATTTTAAAAGTAGAAACCTTATTGGACCTCAAGTCCTTAGTTGAAAAATACCCATTTCAAGATGAATGGGTCTCGGCCCAAAATCACTTTCCGTAAAACAACCTTTACAAAACCGTTGGGATCTCAACCCAATTCTCATCAAATCACAGTACACGAGAACAATAGCAAGGTCCATTTTCCAACATCAAAACCCCACAACTAAAGGACTAAACACATATGACAAAATACACTAGTGCCATCCTAGCCAAGTAGGCCAAATGAACAACTTCCCCTTATACATTTAGTCAATGAATGCAATAATGAAATCACTGTTCAAAAACACTCGTATCCGGAAATGCTATAACCCAAAACACATTTATAAAATGCACCACAATTAACCGCGGATCCATGCCTCTGTGGACCCCTACCGAGATCCCGTCGGATCTAAACCGTAGTGGTTAAAAGTCAAGCTCGTGGATCCATGCCTCTGTGGACCCCTACCGAGATCCCGCCGGATCTAACCCGTAGTGAGCATATACACACCCGTCACTCATGCAATACTAATATGCTAAGAATGTAAGTTCATTAAGAATACTTGCTAGAACTGGCCACTTACCCGACACAATTATCATACTCATCACAATACCTCCATCATGAACAATCAATCACAACAACAGAATTAACACGGAATACACGATTCCATAACATTAAATAAGCAGGGATATCATTAAAGCCCTCAATGTTCAAAATAATCAAATCATAATCAGTTCCCACGAATCATATTCACGGGGTAAACCAACCATCGTAAATCGCGAACACCTGGACATAATCAAGAATACAATAGCACCGCGAACACTACGAGAATAACACCACATGAATTACCGATACAAAACGGAGATCAACTAGGAATACTCGAGCACCTATAATCCTCAGGAAGAAACAACAAAAACATGATTACGGCAAGGATCAATACCAAAAACAACGGAGATCACATCAAACTATCGAAGGAAAACTCATTCGAACATTTAATCGAACATTAAATGTCCATTACACCTCAAGAACACCGGAATCACCCTTCGGGTTGAAACGAACCGAAGATATGGATATACAATCCATAAAACATGTTTAACAACAACATCTAATACCAATCGATTCATCTAAATAGGATTGGATTCGGAATCAAGATTAAAACTCCCAAAAAGTCAACTCTAGGGAATTAAGAAAAATACCTCAATCCGGCGAAGAGCAATGGGTTAAGTGATGTTAACACACACAAATCCATCCCAAGATGATAATTGATGATGAAGATCGCCCAAAATCGCCCGAAAATCGCCCAAACAGTCGCCCATGGAGAGAAGGAAGAAGAAAGGAGAAGAAAATGAAATCCTCTCCAAATGCCGCTGATAAAAAGACCTGCTGACTCGCGTGCCACGACGCAGACTGAGTGTGCCGCGGCCCGCAGCTAAAATTCACGATCAGGCCTTCAGACTGTGCCGCGACACAGAACATAGCGTGCCACAGCGCACGGTACAGCGCGCCCAGCTCGACTTTTGAAAGGGGTGTGCCGCGGCACACATTCCCTTGTGCCGCGGTATACACTGTTTGTGCCAAAATGTGTCGAAAAACAACCCACGAACATGATACACTAAAACAACGTATAGTCCCGACCATTCAAAGGCCTGGATGAAGGACCACGAATCCTCGTTTAGTGACTTCACATCAAAACAGTCGGTCCTAACACGACGATAACATCAATCGACCCAGGAAGAGAATAAACGTAATAGAACCCAAAACTTTGGAATATTACGGAATGACCCAACACGATACTCAATCGAAACACCAATAAAAGTTCACAACCTCCATAATAACATGAAATGGATTTGCGGGAACCCAAAAATGGCGGTTCCGAGCAATATTTACGAGAATTGAACCCAAAAGCGACAAAAATGACATCAAACGCGGAATTGAGTAAAACAAGTCCGAAACAAGCTCGAATGATAAAAATTATTGTATTAAATATTACCGAAATATTAATACGGTTACAAGCGAGCCATTAAAATGGACTCCTGCCAATTTTTTTTTTTTTACCGAAAATCGAAATTGCTGATATTATAGTGATAATGATGATTGAGAAATGTGATGGTCCAATTACACCCACTGCAACAAGATTGTTAGAAACTGTGAAGAAATAAGTTTCTGATTATAGTGTTGTGTGGAATGGAGGATTGAAGTATGAGGTGATTGGACCTTGGAATGATCAATGTGTTGTTGATATAGGTGCCAAGGTATGTAGTTGTAGAAAGTTTGAAGTTACTGGTATACCATGTAAGCATCTAGTGGCTAATATTTGGAACATAGCTGTAAATAGACAAGATGTTGGCTTACCAGGGAACTGTGTTCATCTGACTTATAGACTGGAGACTTGGAAGCAGATGCATAGCTTTACATTATCACCAATTGATGGTAAGACAATGTGGCCAAATTCTGAAGTACTAACTACCCTTTTACCACCTTTTCACCACACACATATTGGGAAACCAAGGAAAAAGAGGAAGAGGGGTGCACATGAAGATGAAGATATTGTGAAAGGTGGAAATCTATCAAGGAGTTGGAAATCTGTCACGTGTTCCAAGTGTAACCAACTTGGGCATAATCAAAGGTCTTGCACAGGTCAACAACAGGCTAATTGTAGTGGTTCAAAGAAAAAGAAGGTTGCTGGTTGTGGATCACAAAAGAAGAAATGTGGTACTGGTGTCACAATAGAAAGATGCTATTGTTGGTAGGTCAAAACAGAAACCTGGTGGTTCTCAAAAAAAGAAAGTTCCTGATGGTGGATCACAAAAGCAGACAACTGGTGGTTCCCAAAAGAAGCCAGATGGTGGCACTAGAAGTGGATCACTGTGGATAGCTTAGTTTGATGTTTATATGGTTTATCTTACATTATTGAATTTTAAGAACAATCTTTTTGGTTTATGTATCATAAATGGTCAATGATGTTTATTTACTTTGCAAGAACCCTTCTTTTGTTGTAATGCATGACTTTTCATGCTTATGATTTTATGTAATGGGTGTTAAGTTAAGTTTCTTTGTTTATTGCTTTGTCAAAAATAGTTAGCAGTCCATCATGTTTGTTCGTTATGGTAAAAAACATGCATGTTTGTTTGACACCATTTGGTCAAAAAGGCTCTTTAATTTGGTCATTTTGATATCTCAACAAAAAGGGTTCCTTACCATTTGATAATTTTGTAAGTTTCTATATTTGACTTTGTAAAACTCAAAATACCCGACTTTCATTTACTTAAACATCTAAACTATACAAAAAGCATACTAAATATCAACAGAATAATTTCCTTCAAAATATTTTATCACTATCAAAATACGTTACACTACAAAGCTAATATTGACAAATCAATATTCATCCAAAATGTTTGGTTTTCCACCAAGCCAACTAAGCATAACAACACAAACAAATACAATTGATAATCAAATAAAACTTCATTTGCAAGCTTCTGTCGTATTCTCTATTTCTTTCAAAAATATTAGCATGACACCATCTTCAATAACTATAGATTTGAAAAAGATGAAAGTGAAAATAAAGTTGGGTTGTTGGAGGGATATTTATTTAATAAAATCATCTAGGAAACATGTATTATTAAAAGATGTAAGTGGAGGTACACTACACCATATATGGTCTTTGCCAATATTTAAAAAAAGTATAAAAAATCATAAAAAATGTTGCGATAAGCCCAAAATTGGTTTAAGGCTACACTTTTTCCAATTTTAGTGATGTTGGATATAGTTCCGTAGCCTTAGGGGTGTAAGCCAACACTTTTCTCGGTTTATGGCCACATCTGTATATATATTGGATTAGGCATCTATGACAATACTTTTTGGTCTATGGCAACATCAAATGGAATGTTACCATAAACCCTACTGCAACACCATTTTTTCCTTCTCCAACACTGGTTCATGTAACACTTAATTATTTTGGCAACATCTTTTGAGATCTAATGCAATATTGTTTTATTAAACACTTTAAATATTTGGCAACACAAATTTTTTGTTATTGCAACATATTTTTATTTAACACTTTTCTTATTTTAGCAACACCTTTTTTTGTTATTGCAATATTTTTTATTAAACGCTCTTCATGTTTTAGCAACACCTTTTTTTTTGTTATTGCAATATTTGTTTAATTAAAAATTTTCTTAATTAGCAACAGTTTCTTTTTGTTATTGCAACATTTGTTTAATAAACACCTTTCCAATTTTAGCTACACATTTTCATGTTACCTAAATTTCTAATGTCACAATTATATCCTATAAATATTTTCATAAGCAAAAAACGCCAAAAGGAAAACAATACATATTTTTAACTTCACAAAATACCAAATCAGTACACAATCAAAATTAACCATAGCAAAAGTTGGACATAAATCAACTAGTCAAATCTGTCCAAAATATTAAAGTACCGCATCATCTCCTAACTGTCATCATAATTAGGTACTCAATTAGTTCAAAAGATTATATAAAATATACACTAGGCAGTGCCTCTTGACAAACATCAAGTAGAAACATTGTCACTTGAAACATCAGTTGATCACCCAACATATAGCTCATCGATATCGACCTTGAGTTCTGGATTCTTCTCTGCAATTTTAGTCATCATCATCTTGACATTCTCTCGAACCTTTTTGTCAACTTTTTCATCTATATCCTGCGCAAGTTGTTCCCTCACTGTTGTTCCTAAAAAATTGCTGAATTCGGCAATTAACTATTAATTAAATTAATATTGCAAACAAAAAATTTATCATCGAATTTGATAACATAAATTCCGCTATTATCAAAACTCAGGAACTCAACCATATTTTAGCAGTGAAACTGTGTCCAAATTATTAAGAAAAAAACAACTCAGACAAAATAGTAACCTGAGAATGCAGTATACAATCACGGAAAGAAAAGAGGATAGGCAGAGCCTGCTCCTGGACATCAGTAGGCAAAACGTATCCAACCTCTTCAGCCTGCAACAAGTTCATAGTTTACTACACTTACAAGTAAGAAATAAGTTGTTGATCGATCATAAATCGCTATGAACACTTAATTTTCCAGTTGGGGAGCATAACATTACAGCTAACATTTTAAATAAATATATGTGAAATAAAATAATTTGACAACCACTGGAAGCATTTAACTTAACATATCACGGTTGACAAGATAAAAATTCAAAAAATCACAAAAATATTCGATTTTTATAGGACATTTTATAACTAGTTAGAACTTAAATTACACTAAGGAAAACAACTTCTTCCTGTGCTAATGACCTATTAGCAAAGAAAAGGGGTGTGTTGTAATATCCGCGATTTTCAATTTCCTGTAATTTTTTTTAGCAGAAGTCCATCTTAGCGACTCTGTTGTGACCGTTTCGTCATTCTGAGAATATTTAATTCTGCACTTTTTTTCCACAGTTATAGCACACAATAGATAGGCTGACCGCTCGAGGTTGCAATCCGGTTGGCTTCGATGCCATGGGTTGCCGTTCAGAAGGATTTGCCTTTGGTCAGCCTCTTGAATGTTCCCGGTTCTTGTCTGCAGTTGCAGTTCCTGAATTTCTTGTTGTTAAACTGCGGTTGCTTCTTGGAAATTTCTTTCATGGTCAATTCGTACTCCAGAGCTTTCTCAATGAACTCCGGTAGTGTCGCACAATGATGGTTCAACAGATGCATTCTCATTCGGGGTTTAATCCTTTTGAGAAAGTATCTGATCTTATCAACCTCCGTTCGGACAATCGTCGCGGCAAAAGGAAGAAGTGCTTGGAATTTCTCGGCAATAGATAGTACGTCATCATCTTAGGAAGGGTTTGGATTCTGCAATTCTGATAGTTTGGCCTCGCGGAGAGGACCCGGATAGTAACGGTCTAGTATGAGATTCTTAAATTCCTCCCAAGTACATACGCCATCAGCTGGCCTCACCGAAAGCCACCAAGTGTGGTCGCCCTTGCCCAAGTAGCAAGCTGCTACGGATACGCGATTCTCTGCTGGACAGTCTACCATATCGAACAATTTCTCAAAGTGTTCAATCTAATGCACGATATCAGCAGGCTCAGAGGAACCTTCAAAAATCGGGGGACACTGGCGAGAGATGTCGCTGATATTCCGACTCACCGGTCCGCCATGTACATGAGGTGGCCCCTGATGCTGGTCGGTAGCAACTCTCTGCATAGTTTCCATTAACTGACCCATCTAGGTCATCTGGGCCATCATACCCTACATCACAGCGGAAGGATCGACACGAGCATCCTCACGTCCAGTGTGGCGCGATTGGTCCCTAGAAGGCAAACCATTGCCTGCAGAACTATGCTCTGCATTCGCACGCCTGTTGGCTCGTGGTATCGGGATTCGGCCACTTCCTCGGCCTCGTCCCCCTCTACCACGGCCTCTCAAATTTCTTTCCATACTGAAAGAATCAATTCGTAAAGATAATCATAAGTACAGTTCATGATAACAATCAGAATTCATGCTAAGTTAATAGCAACAAGAAATTACATATTCAAGAAAATAGTTCGTAATGAATTATCGACACTACGAGGGTCACACAGAATATCATATCGACGTTTGAGTCGAACAATTTCAATCATATAATCAATCCCGAATTTTCTTCGAATTTTCAATCAGATAATTCCTGTCATAAATCCTGAAATTGCTAAGATCAATAAAGAGATTCATTCTGATATCAATATCATGCCAGTAATTAAATCATGGCTCATAAAGTACGTAACGCATTTGGATCGTAGGATCAGGCGCTCGCACGGGTCACACGTGACACGAAGGTCTCTTGATACTAGTTCAATACACAAAGACTCAAAAGAAAAAGAAAAATGACTAGCGCTCTCTGATACCATCTTCTGTAACACCCCGATAAGGCGGACGTTACAGTGCCGTGGACCCCACGCTGGGACCCACCTGGTGATACCCAAAATACAGATTAAATACACAATACATATGGTACCGAACCACAATACATAGTACTTACTCCGAGTAGGAGTTTACAGTAGTATGACCAACGGCCTTATTATACACATGATCCAAAATATAAGTATAACCCATATGGAGATGGAATATACTTTAAATAACAATACATTTGTTCTTAAATTGAATAAAGAGGAAAGATAACATTACACGGTACGAACACGACCGGATAACAAAAGACTTAGGGCCCCCGAACTAGTATCCTTCGAACCCTTCACCATCACCATGATCTTCCCGTGCCTTGTCTTTTCCTCAATCTAAAATACAACACAAGTATTTTGCCCAACACAGGGTCAGATATACATGATAAATGGTTTCTCAAGATATTAAACGATTCACATATATAAGATTTCAAGGAAAACAACACGACTAACGAACATACCCCTCGGGCGTATGAACGCTTAGTCACAAAACAGCGAACACATCCAAATATATAAATGGACTATGAACGACTAAGATAGTACGGCTCAAGAGGGACATCACAGTACGCCCGACCCGAATATGTGTCAGTGCACATGTCCACCCCGTATACGGAATCCAGGATATACGTGGGACAATGTACCTAATTAGCCTCAACGAACTACGTCTCCTGTGCACAGCCCAACACGGAAAATATTCACGCATGACTATATATGTGCCTGGCTAAAAATCCTACACAATATCCAATCGGAACGTAGATATGACTCCAGATATGTCACGATGCAATATGACAACGAATTCAATAATTCACAAATACGATTACGGATCAAGGACTCACTGAAATGACATTAAGATCAACAATATCAAGGGTTCGAAAGTGACGAACTTGGGAATACAATCCCCCGATGAAAATGGGATATCATTAAGAACAACCTCAAATCACAGATCACAAGCTTTGTAAGGTTTTCATATACATAAAACGTATAACCATCACAAGAATCCAATTATCATTATAACCAAGCAAGATAACTTGCCTCAATACGGAGGCGAGAATAGTCCTTTCTTATCGAACGAACGAACGGATGGCCCTCGATTCAAAATCGGTTACTCGAACAATCAACCTTGAACGAAGTATATTTTACTCAATAATACGTTCATATGATCATCTATACTGAATTTTAACGAGACAACATCCTAATTCCCATTTGAGTAGTTCAACTTTTTAAGATATTGAAGTGTTACTCCAAGAACCTTATTCATACCATTCTATTCTTACAATTGATTACAAGATGTTACCAAATATTTGCTGGATTAAGAATTGATCCATAATGTGTTAAATAATAATCTTATACCCTTTAAACTTATCAAGAACATCTCAATTGATTAAAGGTAAAAATCTGCACTTCACTCAATCACTTATGTTAAGTTAACTAGTTATAAATCCATATCATGATCATGAAGACTATCTCAAGTTTAACACCATACTTATAATCTTCTAACTAACCTGGATATTAAAATATCATTCCTCTGAATTCACCTAGCTTAGGTTCAAGAAGATCATTCCATTCTTCTAATGTTCATCAAGGGTTTCTTAAAACATTTTATGGTAATTCTTGTCAACAAGTTACTTTCATTATAAGGAAACAAGGACTATTATTATCCCAATAGTGTTATTAGTCCAGCAAGAAGAGTGTGGTTTAACTAAACATGATCATCACCATTTAAAACACCAAGAACACATCATTACAAATCCCTTAATCATCATATTCATCATTAAGTTTGTTGAAAGCTTAACTACAAACATGTTTAGCTTGATTAATTCTTCACTAGGTGGAGCATACTTAATCACTAACATTATAATTACGAGATTATAGGGTTAAATCATATAACATACCTTCAAAAATGAAGAACAATACACCAACACCACAAGAACACAATCTAAGCTTCAAGAATGACTCCAACTTCCAATCAACAAGCTCTAAACCAAGATGAATAGCTCAAACACAAGTGGAAAGGAGGTAGAAGTAATCTAGGGAGGCAGGGGGATGCTAATACTGGAGAAATCACAAAGTTGAACGTGCAAAATGAAAGACACAAGTTGTCTTTTTATAACAGCACAGTTCGTTACGTACGTTATCACAAGAGGATAACGTACGTTAAGAGCTTTACGTACGCTACACCAAAAGTGTTACATATGTAAGCTTATTCCGGAGGCTGCTGGCCTAAAATACGAACGTCATTACGTACGTTATTTCTTGGAGCATTACGTACGTAATGTAGGTCAACTAGGTTGCCTCCAAAAGATCAGATATTCGTATCACGCCCGACCCCACATGCCGAAAGTTGAGATCGGATACGATTACACTTGTTACGTATGTAACAGGTACCTCTTTACGTACGTAAAGGCCTTAATATAGCGTAATCTATGCTAAAGGATTAGCGTACGTTAGGCTCAGGTTTAATAGCTAAAAAATGTACTTACCTATACAACGTTGAGAATTCAAATCATAGTGCGAGTGATAGTTATTATTAAGTCTATTATGATATATTCCAACATCAATAAACATTACACAAATGCAACAAGACTACAACAGAATTGAATTATTCGAATAATACAACAGTAAGCAAGAATTCCCGTCGGATATTACACCATGGACAGTTACGGCCGTAAGCGATCGGCCATGGTTGGCTATTTAAAGGCCTGGACGTGGATCACTCGGCCATTTTCCATTTTTCCTTCGTTTTTCGCGACCCTTCGATGGAATTTGAGGGTTTTTGATTGGGAACATCATAAAACATCATTTTTGGAAGGCTTGTGTTGATTATATAATCATCTAATCCGTGTTCTTCGTCCAAATCGAGGTATTTTGGCTTGAATCCATGTTTTTGAAGATTTTAGGGATTTTCCTTTTTATTTCGATTCCAATCCATTTTTGATCAATTAATTGTTGTATAAACGTTGTTTTGAACATGTTCTATGGATTGGATACTCATATCCTCGATTCGTTCGGCTCGAGGGGTGATTACCTTATTCTTGGAGGATCTTGAACATTTAATGTTTGATTAAATGTTCGAATGAGTTTTTCCTTCGATAGTTGATGAGGTCTTCGTCGTTTTCAGTTTTGATTCTCATTGTAATCATATCTTTGTTATTTTTGCCGGAGGATTGTAGGTGTTCGGGATTTTTTTTCCGGGTTATGCCATATTCGTAGGAATATTCGGGTGCCGACTATCGAGGCAAGTATCTGACTTATACGTTTTGTACCGTGTGAATATGACTACGTTTTGAAATGAATGAATTGTGGTTGTTTGTGATAAACTTGGAAATGTATCTATATTGGTCGATTGTACACTTGGATGTGTACCGTGTTATAGGTATTGATTGTGAGTTATGTGACATTTATTCATCGAGGATTTGGATGATAATATTGGGTTATATGTGTTTGATTGTGTAAAGCTTGTATTGGTTGTAATGTTGGCTTCAGGCTAAGTATACTAGTTGTGTGAAATTGTAATAGACAAGATGACTGATTGATTGTGTGCGTGTTGGTGTAATGTGAATGTGAATGTTGTGTGCTGGAACGCTAAGTTCACTCGTGTGGGTTCGACGAGGCCTACGAGGATTCATGGCACAGGTCCATGGGATCAGAACTTAGTGTGTGGTGCTGAGGTCCAATCGTGCAGGTCTGACGAGGCCTACGATGATTCATGGCACAGGTCCATCGGATCAGGACATAGTACGTCCAACCGTGTGGGTTCGATGGAACCTACGGTGACACGTGACACAGGTTCACGAGGTCAGGACTGGTTGTTATCGTTGACGTGTGACTTCCAACCGTGCGGGTTCGGCGGAACCTACGGTGACACGTGGCACAGGTTCACGGGGTCAGGACTAGTTGTTGTGATTGATGTGTTTGTTTCTTTCCGTGCGGGTTGTCGAACCTACGGAGACTCGTGGCAGGAGATCACGGAGTCATGAATATGTTTTGATCGTCTAAGTTTTGAAATGAAGTTTTCTAGAAAGGAATGTTGGGCCGAGCCCCACGAGATTTGTGGAAATGTTTTTGTACTGTAAATTACCGAAATGCAAATCGGATTTGGGTTTGAACCCTAAAGTTTTTCTTAAAGGATTACCAAATCAGGACTTGAGGTCTTAAAATTTTTGTAATTCTAAAAATCCCCGAGAGGATGATCTTACTTTCAAATGTTTCATAACTTATTTCTTTCTTTGTTAAAACTTCTCGGAATGTCTTGGTACTTGGTTTTTGTATTTGACCCATGATTAATGTTTGCTCGTTACAATTCGTATTATTTGATACTTGCACTAGTAAAATAGTGGAGTTTTACTAACCCCCGAGTAATCGGGGGGGTGGATGTCTATTTTGCGTCCAGGTACACGCAGGTTCAGGGGAGCAGCCACAGGATTGGCACAGGATGATGACGATCTGCGATACTAATCAAGGGTTGAGAGTTGGTAGAGTTAAGTTGTATTTTCAGAGTTGATTTCAGTCTTCCACTGTATTGTGTTCGACCTATGTATGGGTATTATTGTACAGAGTTGTATGTTACTGTCGAATTAGTCATGTGGCCACATCGGTATGTATAGTTATTTGTATTTGACCTCAACGGTCCGTTATGTTGTATTGTTTGACCCTGGCTGGGCGAACATTTGGTCGTTTTGTAAGTCTTAGCCTGGTAGATCCCCGTAAAAAGGGGTCTATGGCGTGTAATATTCCCATATGGTTCTGGGGGTGTTACATTTATGGTATCAGAGCTTAGGTTGCGGAAACCTAGTCTGTCGGGTCAAGTCGAGTCGTGATTTGTCGAGTATTGTGTGGTTTTGTCATTCGAGATGTCGGGTGACAAGTTGAGTTGTGCATAGTCACAACGTATCGGATATGTTGTCGGATGATATTAGTATCGTGGGCGACCGTCATCTCCGTGCGGCCTGTGGACGTAAGTCTCCTTCTTTATTCGTAATACCTGTGTATCTCGATTTTATCTTAATGAGTTAATTGCGGTGAATGATTTTATTTACACAGTATTGTGTAATATAGTTGTGTTTAACACTTGTGGCACATAGTATGTGTATAGAACTGGGCACATTATTGTTTTATCTTTGAACCACCGGGTGGGGTGGTATGGTGTGAAAGTGGTAAACCTTGATGTGTTTTGAAAAGGTACCGACGGTAGAGTTTGTGAGGAACTCCGATGAATGATTTTGTTGCGTTCAAACTTGGTGCCACGAGATGCATTTGATTGGATTGGCGATCCTGGTTGCCGTTTGAGTATGCGGTTATAAATTCGACTGTTTTTGGAATGTTGAACTTTTCCCGCTAAGGGTAGGTTTGGGAACGTTCTTTTGAAAGACTTTATGGTTTGAGCATCTTGGTAAGAATCGATTTTTGAAAATATTTTGATGGTACGGTCAAACCACAGTTTTTGTAGATTTTAAAACCGATTAAATTTTAATGAATGGGTCGTGTATTTTCAAATGACACCATCAGACGGTATTTGGAAAATGTGTTTTGAAATGCTTTGTAAATTAGTAAGACGATACCGTCTCTTTTGACATGATTGACAAGGATTTTGGGAAAGATTTTAGAATAGCTAATTGATTTCAAATTTGGGATTAGGAACATTATAATGTGTTATTGTGGTTAAATCGTTGCAATGAGCTTGGTATATTACTTTTCTCGTCGAGGAATTTTGGTGGTACTTCCTAGTGTTGGGTCTCAGAATAAGGTGTCGTCGTTTAACCTTCGGGACCGTTTGGGATTGTTAAATTAGTACTGCTGTTCAGTAGCTAGTCATTACGACCGTAAGACCGTTGATGTTACGGCCGTAAGTATTTTGCTGTTACGGTCGTAAAATGTGTGTTATTACGGCCATAAGCTCATTGCTGTCACGACCGTAATCTCATTGTTACAAGACATATCTGTACTTTATATCGGTCGATCGATTCCTATAGATATAGTCGTGTGGTCCACATATGACGATTGTGAACTTTAGCTATTGCATTAGCGATGTCACGCTCGGTTGTTTACCCTATTTTGATATTATTGACGTGTTGCCGATCGTTACCTTTCTTGTTAGCAAATTTGATTGTACATCTAAGTGCTGTGACGGCATGGTCTAATTTACTTGTATTGTTCTATAACGTTATCCTGGACATAATAGCTTATCAATGGCAATGATTAGTGTGCTGGCATATATTAATAAGGTCATTTTGCGGACATCGGTTATAGAGTAGATATGATATTTCAACGTATTGTTGTGCAAGTGATTTCAAATCAAAGCAATTTTGATGACGGGTCCATGATTTTGGTTAAATGATCGAGGTATTAAACAAAGTGTTTTCAAAATTTCATCCTAGCAAAATATTTCAAACTCGCGAATTTTTAAATTATTATCATTCGAACAAATACCTCGAAAAACTTGTTTTTAAGAATATTATCTGTGTTGGACCACAATGGTATGCTTAATGTTTTAACCGTGTATGCTGAAGTATAGGTCGTACATATTTGTCAATGTGAACGTGTGAATATTGCATTGTGGTGCTGATTGTTGGATTATGTCGATTATGTGAGGTTTGTTTTATCTTGTTATTCTGATTGGTTGTCCGTTCAGTATGCTAAGGGGTCGAGACCGAGGCCGTGGTCGTGGTGTTCGTAATCGGGAGCAGGAGAGGGCGACTCCCTTCTTGCCGAGTACCAATCAACTCAGTACAGATCAGGGACATTCAGCCAGCGTTAATGTTGACGTTAGCGCCGCCACTGCCATCCTTCGTCAAGTGGTTGACCAGTTAGTACGGATGAATCAGGCCGTACATCGGGATGAGAACCCAGATGGGGATAACGGGGATAGTAAGTGGTTACTGTTAAGCGTATTTTTATACGCTTATTTATCATTATTTTGTATTATTTTGGAGAGTGAAATTGTCTAAATGAGCCTTTAACGCCTTAATTTCGTATGTTTGACAGGAAATTGAAGTCCGGAAGCTAAAACGAGGCGAAACGGGCGAAAACGGCATATTTTGGCTATGAGCCGCGGCACAAGGAAGCAGGGCCGCGGCACAGGAAGACACCCAGCCGAGCGCAGAGTAAACTGTACTCTGTGCCGCGGCACAGCCCAGGTGAGCCGCGGCACAAAAGAAATTAAGGACGCCCAGGCATCCAACTGAAGGCTCTGTGCCGCGGCACAAATTTAGTGCGCCGCGGCACACTTGGCGGTTTTTGTATGTCCGCGCGGATTTGGGCCGTTTCGAAGCCAGTTTTCGACCTACTGATACGGACGTGATTTGGAGGATGTGCTGAGCTATAAATAGGGTTTAAGACCCTAATTAATTATCGGGGAATCTGGGATCTTTTGGAGCTTAAGCTTGGAGACGGCAGAAGAAGAGGGAAGCAGAAGACTTCAAGGGCAGAGGGCGGAAGCCGAAGAACGGAGGAATCCAAGCTTCATCTGCGTTTGATTTTTATGCTTTCATTTATTTATTCTGTATTTTCAATTATTAGTATGTCAGGCTAAAGCCCTAATCTAGGGTTTTGATGAAACCTATGTTTTGACGAATTGCTTGAGATTATCCAATTAATTACCTTTTTGTTGAGTTTTCCCAATTGTGTTTAATGCTTGCAATTATCTGGCCAATAGTTGTATTGATTTAATCATTCAATTCGAATCGGGAGAGGAGAATTGGTGAGGAACTATTGGTGAGGACCGTTTTATTCTGTGAGATAGGAATATACTCATAGGAACTACGTGGCCTTTGGGAGATTTTATGCTTTTCGCCTATAGACGAACTAATTCACCTAGGGATAGAGTGCGTTATTCGCCTTTAGACAAATCTATTGACCTCGGGAGAGGCGGTAGAATATATTAGCAATCTCCGCCTTCAATAAATTGGGAAAATTATTTATTACGGATAATTGAGAGTAAATTCGGATAAACCGAGGTGGATTCAAAATCCTAGACTTATTCATCATTTGATTTCCCTTTATTCAAGCTATCGTTTTCTACTGTTTAGTCTTTTAGTAATTCTTGTAGTTATTCATTGCAAAACCCAAATTCGATTGTTCAAATAAAACTGGAATACATAAAGATCGGTAGTTAGAGATTCAGTCCTCGTGGGAACGATACTCTACTTATCACTTTATTACTTGTAAACAATAACGTGCACTTGCGTGTAAGAAATATCGCAACAAGTTTTTGGCGCCGTTGCCGGGGACTGAAAGTTTCTAATATCGATTTAAGTATTTCTAGTCTTAATTTGAACGTTTTATTTTTATTTTTGTGTATTTAATTTCGTTTATTTGTTTTTCCTTTCAGGACCTTTCGTGTAGTGCATGAGAAAACTCGGTAACGAAGGCCTACTACCTTTGGATACCAAGCTCGAGCGCACTCTTCGAAGGAACAAGAAGGAGAAAAGAGAGTTGCAGACGACGGTCAACATGGCCGAAAATATCGAAATCCAAGGAGGAGATAACCAGGTGCGGCAAGTTCAACCGGAACTAGCTCGAGACTATGCCATGCCGCAGGTCAACGAAAACTTTTCGGGAATTCGGCGTCCCTCGATCCAAGCCAATAATTTTGAGATCAAGCCTGCGATCATTCAGATGGTGCAGGCGAGCCAATTCTGTGGATCGCCGAATGACGACCCAAACGCTCATATTTCTTCTTTCCTTGAGATATGTGACACGTTCAAGACTAATGGTGTCACCGACGATGCCATCCGATTGAGGCTTTTCCCTTTCTCTTTGAGGGATAAAGCGAAATTTTGGTTAAATTCCTTACCGCCGGGGTCGATTACAACATGGGGAGAGTTAGCACAAGCCTTCCTTGCCAAATTCTTTCCACCTTCTAAGACGGCGAGGTTGAGAAACGAGATAACCACCTTTGGCCAATATGATATGGAATCGCTCCATGAGGCGTGGGAGCGATATAAAGATTTGTTACGAAGATGCCCTCATCACGGCCTTCCTGATTGGCTTCAGATTCAGACGTTCTACAATGGTTTGAGTGCTTCTACACGCACTCTCGTGGATGTGGCCGCCGGTGGGGCCTTGATGGGAAAGACTATGGCCGAGGCACACTCGCTTTTGGAAGCTATGGCCGCAAATGCATATCAATGGCCATCGGAAAGATTGACACCGAAGCGAGTTATGGAAGTTTCAAGTAATGATCCGATTTCCACATTGTCTGCTCAAGTCGCCGCCTTGACTCAGCAGCTCTAAGCATTTTCGCACGCATCTTCCCCCGTTACCATTGAGACATGCAATTGGTGTAACGGATCACACCCGAGCGCGGAGTGTCAAGTTTGAAACCCGTTCGAGCAACATCATATGGAGCAAGCTCAATTTGTGGGCAATGGAAATCGACAAAACAATTCTTACCCCAGCACTTATAATCAAGGGTGGCGAAATCAACAAAATTTTCCATGGAAAAATGGGCAAGCTTTGAAACCTCCACAAGCTCACTTCGCGCAGCCCCCACAGCAGCCCCCTCAATCACCAAAGGTATCTTTGGAAGATGCTCTTTCTCAATTGGCGACTAACACAAGCCAATTCATGACCCGCACCGAGACGACCCTCCAAAATCATTCTACCTCCATCCGAAATCTAGAAACACAAATGGGGCAGATTGCTAATTTATTGTCTTCTCGGTCTCAAGGTGCATCGCCCAGCGCAGCCGAAGTGAAATCCAAGGAAAATGTGCAAGCGATCGAATTACGAAGTGGAAAGGAGTTGAAAGGGCAGCCTATTAATAACAAAGAGCAGCCGATCGAGCAGAACGAGAAGGAAAAGGATGAGGCGCCCAAGCCAAAGGAAGTATCGACTACTCAGCCCACTCCTCAAATTCCATTCCCACAGCGTTTCCAAAAGCAAAAACTGGACAAGCAGTTTTCAAAATTCCTCGACGTCTTCAAGAAATTGCACATAAACATTCCATTTGCCGACGCATTGGAACAAATGCCGAGTTATGTGAAATTCATGAAAGAAGTCTTGTCCAACAAAAGAAAGCTCGAGGAATATGAGACGGTCGCTTTAACGGAGGAGTGCAGCGCTATTTTACAAAAGAAGCTCCTACCTAAATTGAGAGATCCGGGAAGCTTTACCATCCCTTGTATCATCGGAAATTCGTCTTTTGAAAGAGCCCTATGCGATCTCGGGGCCAGCATAAACCTTATGCCCCTTTCTATTTTTAAAAAGCTGGACATTGGGGAAGCCAAGCCGACGACGGTCTCCTTGCAATTACCGGATCGATCTATCAAATATCCAAGGGGAGTAATAGAGGACGTGTTAGTAAAGGTTCAAAAATTTATCTTTCCAGCGGATTTCATTGTGCTCGATATGGAGGAAGATCAAGATATCCCGATTATCTTGGGAAGACCGTTCTTGGCGACCGGCCGAACTTTGATCGATGTGGAAAAGGGGAAGTTGACTCTACGTGTTCAAGAGGAGCAAGTAACATTCAATATCTTTCGATCCGTAAAATATCCAAGTGACGCTGAAAATTGTTTCCAAGTTGACGTCATTGACTCGTGCGTGAGTAGAACTTTTCGAGAAAATTATCCACCCGATCTATTGGAATCCGTTTTGATTGGGGCTGTTTCCGAACTAAATGGAGAGCATGCAGCCTACGTACGACACATGGATGCTTCCCCGCCAATTTTCATTCGTAAACCATTCTAGGAGCTCGGAAGTTCACTAACTCGACCAACCCCATCGATCGAAAAACCTCCAAAGTTGGAACTCAAAAAGCTGCCACCTCATTTGAAATATGCATTCCTGGGGCCCGACAACTCCCTTCCAGTTATTCTCTCGGCCACTTTAGCGGGAGATCAAGAGGCAAAATTATTAAGAGTTTTGAGGGAGTACAAATCTGCTCTTGGGTGGTCTATTGCGGATATTAAGGGGATCAGCCCGTCAATTTGCATGCACAAGATTTTGATGGAGGAAGACTTCAAACCATCCGTGGAGCATCAACGCCGGCTGAATCCTAACATGAAGGAGGTGGTAAAAGTCGAGGTTTTAAAACTCCTCAACGCAGGTATGATCTTTCCAATTTCTGATAGCAAGTGGGTAAGTCCGGTCCAAGTTGTGTCGAAAAAGGGTGGGATAACAGTTGTTCAAAACGATAATAATGAATTAATTCCCACTAGGATTGTTACGGGGTGGCGTATGTGCATAGATTATAGGAAATTAAATAAGGCCACTCGAAAAGATCATTTCCCCTTGCCTTTTATTGATCAGATGTTATATAGATTAGCCGGACACGATTTCTATTGCTTTCTCGATGGTTATTCGGGGTATAATCAGATTTACATAGCCCCCGAAGACCAAGAGAAAACGACGTTTACATGTCCTTACGGCATTTTCGCTTATAGGCACATGCCTTTTGGATTGTGTAATGCGCCGGCTACTTTTCAACGGTGTATGATGGCTATTTTTTCTGACATGGTAGAGCAGTGTATTGAGATTTTTATGGATGATTTTTCTGTTTTTGGAGATTCGTTTGACATTTGTTTGGAAAATTTGCAGAAAGTCTTGAGAAGATGCGAAGAGAAAAATTTAGTCTTGAATTGGGAGAAGTGTCATTTTATGGTGCAGGAGGGCATTGTGCTTGGCCATCGAATATCCTCACATGGAATTGAAGTCAACCGAGCGAAAATTGAAACAATTGAGAAGATGCCTCCGCCCACTTCGGTCAGGGGGATTAGAAGTTTTTTGGGACATGCCGGTTTCTATCGCCGATTTATTAAGGATTTTTTGAAGATCACGGCATTTGTGCAATCTACTCATGAAGGATGTCCCATTTACTTTTGACGAGTCTTGTAAAGAAAGTTTCGAATTGTTGAAGAAAGCTCTAAGCACGGCACCGGTGATAGTCGCTCCGGATCGGGACCTTCCGTTCGAGTTAATGTGTGATGCTAGCGACTTTGCCATTGGGGCTGTTTTGGGGCAGAGACGAGGGAAGGTGTTCCATGTCATATACTATGCGAGCCGAACACTCGATGACGCCCAAAGAAATTATGCCACAACAGAGAAGGAATTGTTGGCGGTGATCTTTGCATTTGATAAATTCCGGGCTTATCTACTAGGAACGAAAGTGATAGTGTGGACCGACCATTCAGCAATAAAATACCTTTTGGAGAAGAAGGATGCCAAACCAAGGTTGATTCGGTGGGTGCTACTCCTTCAAGAATTCAACTTGGAGATTCGGGACAAGAAAGGGACGGAAAACGTTATAGCCGATCAACTTTCACGATTAGAGAGTCCCCTCGAGAAGGAAGAAAGTCAGCCACAAATTATAGAAACCTTCCCCGACGAGCAGCTCTACAAGTTGGATTCAACACACGCACCTTGGTATGCTGATCTAGTGAACTACTTGGCAAGTAAAACAATTCCGAACGACCTCTCACGCCATCAAAAGAAGAAGCTAATCTCGGATGCTAAGTAATATTTGTGGGACGATCCTTTTCTTTTCAAGCGATGCCCCGATCAAATTATCCGTAGATGCATTCCGGATGAGGAAATCCACAGTGTGCTGAACCATTGCCATGCATCACCCTACGGTGGACATTTTAGTGGAAATAGAACAGCGGCGAAGGTCTTACAATCGGGATTCTATTGGCCGTCCTTATTCAAAGATGCTCACTCCTTTGTATCTGCGTGTGATCGGTGTCAACGGACGGGAAACATCTCAAGACGACACGAAATGCCGCTGAACACCATACTTGAAGTTGAATTGTTCGATGTATGGGGGATCGACTTCATGGGTCCATTTCCTCCATCAAACAAGAATCTCTATATTTTGGTGGCCGTAGATTATGTCTCAAAATGGGTTGAAGCGGTGGCACTACCTACGAATGGTTCCAATGTCGAAATCAAGTTTATTAAACAACATATCTTCACACGCTTTGGGACTCCACGTGCTATTATCAGTGATGGTGGGTCACACTTCGACAACAAATTTCTTGATGCGGTTTTGAGAAAATACGGAGTCACTCATCGTGTTGCTACAGCATACCATCCTCAGACGAGCGGTCAAGTCGAGATATCAAATCGAGAGCTGAAGTGGATTCTAGAAAAGACGGTCAGCTCGTCTCGAAAAGATTGGTCATTTAAACTCGATGATGCACTTTGGGCGTACCGGACTGCGTATAAAACACCTATCGGAATGTCGCCCTACAGATTGGTCTATGGGAAAGGTTGCCATTTACCCGTAGAGATGGAACACCGTGCTTACTGGGCGATAAAGAAACTAAAATTTGATCTGAAATCCGCTGGTGAAAAGCGTTGTTTGCAGCTGAACGAGTTGGAAGAAATTCGCCACGACTCATACGAAAATGCGAAACTTTATAAGGAGCGGACAAAGATTTGGCATGATAAGCACATCACGCAGAGAGAATTTGTCCCGGGACAAGAGGTGTTGCTATTTAACTCTCACTTAAAGTTATTTCCTGGGAAATTGCGTTCACGATGGTCGGGACCGTTCACCGTAGTTCAAGTGTTTCCACATGGTGCATTAGAAGTTCAAAAAGATGCCCGAAAATTCAAAGTTAATGGACAACGGTTGAAGGCATACTTGGGAAATCCAATAGACACGCAGAAAACGAGCGTCACCTTATCCACCGCCGGATGAATGCGAGAAAAGTCCGGCTGAAGACTATAAACTTAGCGCTCCTCGGGAGGCAACCCGAGTATTAGTTGTAGATTCTTTATTGTTTTCTTGCATTTTTAGAGTCTTTCTTTGTCGTCATTCTTCTTTGATCCGTCCTTCCCTCTCGTCTTGATGTTTTCGTGTAAAAATTCTGTGCAGGAATCAGCAAAGGGGAGGAATTCAATGATGGGCCGCGGCACAACAAAAGTGAGCCGCGGCACACACCAGCTGATGAAAAATGGCCGATCAAACTGTACCCTGTGCCGCGGCACGATCTTACTGAGCCGCGGCACACCAGGTCACTGAGCCGCGGCACACTAACCCTGAGCCGCGGCACACCAAATGGCCAAGAAACGCCTAGGAGACTGTACTTTGTGCCGCGGCACGTGGAAAATGAGCCGAGGCACACTAACACACTGAGCCGCGGCACACGAAAACTGAGCCGCGGCACCCGGCGGTATTACAAAATGTCCCAGGCCTACTATACTTTGGGCCGCGGCTCACTTATATTGTGCCGCGGCCCCCGTCGCAAAATAAGAACAACCAGGTAGGGCTCATACAATCGATCGGCCTGCACAAGGTACCTTCTTCCCTCCCTTCCTTCCTTCCTTCACACAATAAGGTCAGTAGATACCATTCTCTTAGTCTCCTTCTCAATTCTTCAGGTAATTCTTGATTTCTTAGTCATAAGTGATACTCGATTTGAAAAGAATGGAAGTTATATATTGCTAGTTGTTCTTAAAGTTTTTATCGAAAATGGAGTTGGAATTTGGGGAATTTGATTATTGATTGTGAAGGAATTGATATTTATGAACGAATTGGTGATGATGGTTGTCGTTAGTCAGGGTTATTATCTGTGTTATTATTTTTGGGATTTGGATTTAACCATCAATATTTTTGTTCTTCATTTTAACTGGTGCACACAAAGTGTTTGATAAATTGCAGCAATGAAAAATTGGTAAGCCATGCATTTTCAAATTATATGCAATGAATCATGTTATCGAATTACATTATCCCCAACCCTTACATCATGTTAAACTTGAGAGCTCATACTTAACTTCCTTTTTGATGATGCAAGCTCATTTATTCACACTCCGCATGATGTAGTCAAGAAGCGTGCAAGCTCACCGGATGATGCCGGCACCAGCTCGTGAGAGGACTGGAGGGGAGTACTTGACCTTTTACTTTTACTGCATATCATATTTTGTCCATTGAGGTCAATGTACGTCCTAAGTTTGGGGGTTTTTTTACTTTTTGTCGCTACATTCATTGCTGTACTTTATTCCGTTGCAGTTTTCATTACGTTGCATTATTTTTTCGATAGCCTTGCTTGTCTTAATTTTTCCCTATTCGTGAATTTTTCGTGCTTCTATTTGTGTGATACTGTTGTTATTCTGGCTGTTCTCTCTGAAGAAACGGTCGAGTTCTAGTCGTGTTGTAGTCAGAGATTTCTGTTTCTGTTGAGTTTTCAGTTAGGTCCGAAATTTTATCGTGATTGTAGAGGTATTGGCAGATAAGAGAGGATACATACTTGTTTTAAATCACCGTCGATACGTTTGGTTACATTTTTTGGTTAGTTAGTCGTCCAGTTATATTAGTTGTGTGGGCACTTAGATTGAGTTTAGAGTCGGTCAGTTTTTCCTAAAAGTCGAGATAATGTTGTTCTAAGAAGGGAAGTCTAGTAACTGGGGGCATTCGCGTGACCCGCTGTTTACTCTCGCGTAAAACGACGACCCTGATTAGACTAGTGATTTAGATATTTCACATGTGCCAATGATAGGGAGCCTAGTAATCGGGGGTATTCGCGTGACCCGCTGTTTACTCTCGCGTAAAATAGCGACCTTGATTCGGACATGCGGAAATTATATATTCAAGTTGTTTCTCCGCTGTAGAAGGGAACTTAGTAACTAGAAGCATCCATGTGCCCCATGAGTGTCTTTTACGTCAAACGGTTTCCCAATACATGAGAATGGAAGTTCCACCCTAGGATTATCTCGATGAAACATCCCGAGATCCGAACCTAGTGGTCAACTCGAATAAATTTCTTGAGCATATATATATATATAAGGGAATACTGTCCGATGATTATTTTTATGAAACTCGTGAAAATTGTGCCATTAGACTGAGGAAGGGGGCGAACTAACTTGTTTATTTTAGCCTTTCATATTGACGGTCGATTTGATCCACGTTTTGTTAATCTTTGAGCTGGATTTTCTTCATGAACGAGTGATTAGGACTGAACTTGATTACTCTGCGGAATCATTATTCTGAGTGTAGCTCGCTATTATGACACTCGTATTATTCAGAGAGAATTTCAGGATAGTATTGATTAGGTTGAACACTATGAGTTGCACGATGATTCACGACATTCTTTCATTGAAATTAATTCTTTTTGCTTGAGGACAAGCAAAGGCTTAAGTTTGGGGGTATTTGTTAAGCGTATTTTTTTACGCTTATTTATCATTATTTTGTATTATTTTGGAGAGTGAAATTGTCTAAATGAGCCTTTAACGCCTTAATTTCGTATGTTTGATAGGAAATTGAAGTCCGGAAGCTAAAACGAGGCGAAACGGGCGAAAACGGCATATTTTGGCTATGAGCCGCGGCACAAGGAAGCAGGGCCGCGGCACAGGAAGACACCCAGCCGAGCGCAGAGTTAACTGTACTCTTTGCCGCGGCACAGCCCAGGTGAGCCGCGGCACAGAAGAAATTAAGGACGCCCAGGCATCCAGCTGAAGGCTCTGTGCCGCGGCACAGATTTAGTGCGCCGCGGCACACTTTGCGGTTTTTGTATGTCCGCGCGGATTTGGGCCGTTTCGAAGCCAGTTTTCGACCTACTGATACGGACGCGATTTGGAGGATGTGCTGAGCTATAAATAGGGTTTAAGACCCTAATTAATTATCGGGGAATCTGGGATCTTTTGGAGCTTAAGCTTGGAGACGGCAGAAGAAGAGGGAAGCAGAAGACTTCAAGGGCAGAGGGCGGAAGCCGAAGAACGGAGGAATCCGAGCTTCATCTGCGTTTGATTTTTATGCTTTCATTTATTTATTCTGTATTTTCAATTATTAGTATGTCAGGCTAAAGCCCTAATCTAGGGTTTTGATGAAACCTATGTTTTGACGAATTGCTTGAGATTATCCAATTAATTACATTTTTGTTGAGTTTTCCCAATTGTGTTTAATGCTTGCAATTATCTGGCCAATAGTTGTATTGATTTAATCATTCAATTCGAATCGGGAGAGGAGAATTGGTGAGGAACTATTAGTGAGGACCGTTTTATTCTGTGAGATAGGAATATACTCATAGGAACTACGTGGCCTTTGGGAGACTTTATGCTTTTCGCCTATAGACGAACTAATTCACCTAGGGATAGAGTGCGTTATTCGCCTTTAGACAAATCTATTGACCTCGGGAGAGGCGGTAGAATATATTAGCAATTTCCGCCTTCAATAAATTGGGAAAATTATTTATTACGGATAATCGAGAGTAAATTCGGATAAACCGAGGTGGATTCAGAATCCTAGACTTATTCATCATTTGATTTCCCTTTATTCAAGCTATCGTTTTCTACTGTTTAGTCTTTTAGTTATTAATTGCAAAATCCAAATTCGATTGTTCAAATAAAACTGGAATACATAAAGATCGGTAGTTAGAGATTCAGTCCTCGTGGGAACGATACTCTACTTATCACTTTATTACTTGTAAACGATAACGTGCACTTGCGTGTAAGAAATATTGCAACAGTTACGAGATGTGATGAGGATGCAACCGCCCCGTTTTGTAGGTTCTTCTGACTCATTCGGTTGGGAGAACTGGCTCTTCTAGTTGGACAGAATATTCGATGCTATAGGTTGTCCCGAGGAAAGGAGAGTACCCATTGCTCAGTACTTGCTCGACAAAGAAGCTGCAGACTGGTGGCAGGCTGTGGTGCCTGCAGATCGTACACCTACATGGGCTGAGTTTAAGACTGCCATGAGGGCAGAGTATTGCCCATTGCCTGTCCGTGATCACAGGATCGTTGAGTTTTTCTCGGCTACACCCCAGGATGTGTCGATATCCCAGGCGATAGTCGATTATAATCGGCAGCTAGCTTATGTTCGCGATCAGGTGAGAAGTGAAGCGGACAAGATCCGGCATTTTAGTATGCGCATGAAACCCCATATTCGTGAGAGTATAGCTTCGCTTATGTGTACTACCTTGAAAGATTATCAGGACCGAGCTCTAGCCATCGAGATGGCTGTTTCCGTGTCAGAGGGTAGCTCAGGAGGTAAGAGGCAGAAGACCTCGAGTAACTTTTCAAGAGGCCAGAGAAGTGATATTCGTGAGCCTATTACTTTGCATTGCCCCTCTGGGAACACTCATCGTTCGTTTGATCAGTCTAAGAGTCCTACTCACGAGCAGAGTAAGATGAGCGGCGTGAAGTTATGTTTCAATTCACTACGCCATATATGTGCTTTAACAACGTTTTTTTCAATATTACAAGCAAAAGTGTAACCATATATGCCTTGAAAGTGATCTAGGCCTACACTTTTTTTCGGTGTTAGCATTGCTATAAATCACTGTTACGGTAGACATTATTTAATATCTACGGTAATGTTAAAGTCAGTGTAGCCATTGGTCTTTAAAAATATGTAGCCGTTGGTCTTTAAAAATCAATAAAAAATAGGCGAGCTCAATGATTGTCCGAATATTATTCAATTAAATAAGTGGGCTCAATCTTTGTCCAAATATTTCAATTAAGCGGGTCAAATTTCAATTATTCACTCTCAACTCTCAACTTTTTCTCTCAACTCTCTTACACCTCAACCATTACCAGCCAACCGGCAAATACATTTCGTATCGTATATCTTTATATATATATATATATTATTACTTATTCCTATCCTATTTTTTTCCTACCCTATCCTATATATACTATTCTAAAAGAGTGTAGGTCCTGATGAAGGAAAACGTGTTTCTTTTCTTTCTCCACTCGGTGAAAACGGCATTTTTGATTTCCCTACTGAAAACCATTCTCGTTCACCGCCTCCACCTTTCTACTTCATGCTTCCATCTTCCACCAACATGCCTGCCTCATCTTCTCGGCTCGTCGATGTCTTGTCTGAGTTTCCTATCCTTCTTCCTCTTTATCCTCTCGGTTTTGTGTTATGGGAAACCCTTTTCTTTTTTTTTCTTCGCCGCTTTGCATCCTATTTCTGTCCTCTCCCGCTTAAAACTTCTTGCACTTGCTGAGCGCTTTGTCTTCTGCTTTATTTTGCTATCGAGGTCTTGCTAGAGGGTTTGTTTTGCTGGTAGGGTTTTTTTGGGGGTGTATGTTTTGAGTGGTCCCCCCCGAGGGTTTTCGCTATTTTCTCATTGTTTTGTTTTGGGTGCTGCTGGTTGCGGACATGGGCCCCTATTTTTTTGCAGCATACAGTGTGATTTTTGGAGCTCGTGCTTTCTATGTTGAAGGCTTGATTTCTGTTTTGCAAGAGTGTCTGGCAAGGTCATCAATTTTCTCTTTTTCGTTGTTTTTTGGCTGGTCTTTGGCTACTTTTACTTTTTTACTGTTTACAATTTACTGAGCTTTTTCTGCCCAGCTCTCGTGCTCCCATTTGGATATAAATATGAATGTGAACAGAATTCGTGTCGAATTAAGGATTTTATTGCAAAGTGATTGCTTCATGAAGTGTTTACTGTTTGTTGCAAGAGTGTAGGAATTTTGTGAGTGCTGCAATGATTTTTCTTCTTCATAGGAGTCCATCATACACTATATCATGAATGTCATTGAGGGGGTCGAGTGATTCCAATGTTGACGTGAAGTTTTCCCAAATTAGTGATCAGCTAAGATCAGGATATCTTTTGGTGTATTGGATTCGAGTTCAATATCGAAGCCCATAATAAGTTTGTATTTTTAACTTATGTGCCTTTGAAGTAAACACGACATATTCTATTTATTTTATCTATTACTTATTTTTGTGCTTTATAATAGGCATACAATCGATATTTAATAATGTGAGTGTAAATATTGGAGGCATGTGGATAATTTTAAACTTCAGCTAGAAGCCTAATGTTATAAAGTAAATCGCCTTCATAGTTCCATTATTTGGAGGTGCTGAACTTTCCATTTGCTTGAGATTTGCTTATACGATTATTCTCATCATTCATAGCTCTGAACGTTATAAAAAGTCTTCATTTGTTTGAGCAGAATTGTGTAACTTTAAATCTAATAAATGACCATACATTGTTATTTATGTTCTTCGATTTTTGGTAGTTGTCTGTATATGATTAAGTGACAGCCTCTTGGTAACTATTATGAAGGGCTGTCCCAGTGCAAAAGATTTGCTTTTTTAGTTTGAGGAACCGTTATTCCCCAAGTATGCCGCTCATGTTATTCATATATGATAACATGTTCAGTCTAGGGTGTCGGCAATGATGTTGGTCGTCTACTTTGGAGGGCATTATTCCTCCAGGTAGCTGCTAAGAAACAGTATCAGGTCGCATGCTTTCTTCCTTTCAATTGACTACTAAAAAGTGTCCCGTTATTCCCAGAATGAGTTAGATGCTTGAACTTGCATTGGTGAAGGGTTTGAGCTACCTCACCGAGTACACTTGAGAATACATAATGTAGCACAAGTTGATCACCTTTAGATACAGACCAAAGATAAAAGAATGAAGAAGCGCGCAAGTGTTATTTCGTTTTACTCAGCATCAATCATTCTTCCACCTATGTCTCTCCCTCTCTCTCTCTCTCTCTCTTGAAGTTTTAATTAATAGTATTTGTTACTCTATCTCATATTTCGACTTTTAGGCATTATATAACTTTCGGTTTCTTAAGTTAAGTGATATGGTTAAAGCAAACCGTTTAAAGTTTAGACCCATCATGGTACTCTTCATACCGTTTAAAGTTTAGACCCATCCTTGTCCTTAACGTCGCCGAGCTATCCGTCAGTCCTAAATCCATCACCCTCGCTTCTGGTAATAAAGTACCGGTTTAGTATTTTGCAGTGTTGACATCCTCTGAGTTCTTTTAGTTCCCTCCCTCCCAGGCTCCAGCCCCACCACTTCTTTTATTATTAATATTATTTTCTTTTTGTTTTTGCTTTAAACTTTGTCCTGGAAATTTTAGGTTCTTGAATCTGTGGAGGTCGGGTTATTTGAGGAGGATGAGATCTTAGTGTTGGAGTTCAACGAATATTTGCCAATTGATTTTGGTGTTTTGAACATTGAGTTTGATGGGACATTAAACGATAGAATGAAAGGGTTTTACAGAAGGTGACTCTGTTTTACTTATGTATTATTTATGTTAGGTTATTATACTTGATATGCATTATTTGTTATTGCCCCATTACTTAGTTTCAGTTACTTACTAAGAGTTTTTATGTGTAGGTGTTTGGTGTGTAGAGCATTTTGTTTTTATTCTGGTATTTGTAATATGGAGAGATAAGGGGCTTTGAGTCTGTAGAAATAAAACCAAATATAGTTCTCCATTTCGGAAGATTTTTTTTCATGGGTTTGTATACTGTATTTTTAGTCTTGTATTGATTAAGAGGTTCATTATGATTTTTTGTCTTGTTTTTAGTCTTGTATTGATTCAGAGGTTCATTTATGATTTGTATATTGTATTCTTAGTCTTGTATTTATTCAAGTCAGTATACTTACTCAAGAACTTGCTGTGCGTCTTCTGATTATCATCACTTCACTTGCTCAGGGCAATGTTTATGTCATGTAGTTGTCTGACAAGACGCGACCTGATTCAACCATCTCATGCAAGTGTACTGTTGCAAAAGACAAACCAACTCAAACTTTTTAAGGTAAGTATTTTGCTTTTCCCGACACATGTACTGTATGATCGAAAAAAACCCATTCATTTGTAAACAAAAGTAACTAAATAAATAAAATTTGTCTCCATCATTTTTGTACTTGTAAACCTTATGTCGTTTGCAGTTGCCAGAGTGCCTCCGCATCATTGGGTATTTATGCCGAATAGGAGTTTTCAATGAGTATTGAATGCGCCTACAGGTAGCATGATCAGGTTATTTTTATTTTTATTATTATCTTTTTAGCTATTTTTAATCTTAATTTGCTTTAGAGTTCATAGTCCCCTGATCTATAGATCTCATTTCATTTTTAAGATATATTATTCTGAACAAGGGATGTTTCCTGGTGGTCAGTTTTTAAGATGTCGTGAAGCCTGGATTACTGGAATACTTGACGATTTAGACCATAGGAATCCTTATGAATATTTGAAAGGGTTGGTACAATGTCATAGAATGCATCTTTTTGATGTTGTTAACCAGTATCGAGCCATATTTGTTGATGACACATCGGAAGTGAAGAAAATTATGATGGTGGCCTTCTCTTTGACTGGGCCTGAAGACCCTCCAAATCATGCTTCCTAAGATAAGTGAAGCTGGATCATTGTCAAATATTTTGGATCAATACATGGTGAGAATTAGTCTTCTGCATTAAAGTTTTCCTCTTGGATCTATAATCTATATCTTCTTGTCAGTAGATGATTTATTTTTGTATTGATTGCTTTTTATATGACAATTTTGTTGGTTTACAATATAAAACTAATTCTTTTACCTGCCTGTGTTTATAGTACTGTGCTATGGCACATGATTGGGTTGGTTTGGATTTTCGAGGACTGCCTCCCCTTCTTTTTGAATAGTAAACATACATTTAAGTATTTTTTTTCTGGTCTTTGACTTGCTTTGGAATTTTGGAGATCTCTCATGTGGATGTGTTTGTTTCTTAACAGTGCAGTCCTAAATCTGTTCTCGAAGAATATGAGGACAGTTGTTGAGAATTTTCAGGTATAATTCCCATTCAGTAATAGCTGGCAGCTGATGTTGTCCTGCCTTTCTTTAAGATTCGTGATTTTGATTACTATGGTCTTTCTATAACAAAAACTATCCTCGATGAAGATTTATGAAAAATGTTTCAATTATACAGTTAGTGTTGGATTCTCATTGTTGGAACGTTGTTATCGACTGGGGGCTTTTCCAGCGGAACTCCAAGAACCAATGGTTGAGGGACAAATTGCTCGTCCCCCACAAAGGCGCTTATTATGCAGCCATTGTATGTATTTTGTCAAGCACAAAATAAAAAATATGACATTCGTAAATTGTTTTTCAATACTATAAATTTAGCGCATTCATCATTTTAGTTTTCAAAATTCAAGATTTCAGAATCGGAATTCAGATTCTGTTTGATAAACAGATCCTAAGCGGCAATTTTTTTCTACTGCAGGTTTTGAATGTGTTGTTGAGATTAGCATGGATGCAAACTGTGATGAGTATCACCATTTTTTGTAATGGGTGGATGTACTCGGCCCTTTGGTGATTCGAATCATTGTGATAGGATCCTTGACATCCTTATATTCGTTTTGGATTTATGTAGTTATTTCGGATGGTTTATGTATTTGGATGATAACCTTTTATGTTTTGGGATGTTTGAATTTATTTTTAATGGGTAACTCTATTTTTAAATGCCATAGGTTGATTTTTAGCATTTAGAGTGTTGGTAAAAGACCTGCGAAAATGTAGCCATTGACCCAAAAAGTATACTCTTTACGTGTTGGCAAAAGAATAACATAGTGTAGCCAAAGATATTAAATTGTTTAAGAAACAAGTCTAGCCATAATGATAAAGGGTGTTGCCAACAATATCTAAGTGTTTCACAATTTTATGTTATAGTAGTACTATACAGGTGTAGCCATAGGTCTACAGCTATACTTTTAATGGTGTCACCACATAGATAACGGTGTTGGCATAGGTCTACAACAACACCTCTTTAGGTGTAGGAACAGAACCAAAAAGTGTTGGCATAGGGGTCTACAGCTACACTTTTTTGCAGTGTTACGAGAAACTATAAAAGTGTTAGCGTAGACCCCTATGGTAGCGGCCATTTTTGTAACACCCTCAAATTTGGTCAAAGTGTAGCCGTATCCTGTTTTTATTCTTTTACCAATACTTTTTGGGCTGTGAACACACTTTTTTAGGTGTGACTGAAGCCCATATATGGCGTAGTGATTGTAGCCGTGTGGGCCATACTCGGAAGAATTGTCGCTCGCCGCAAGTTAACTGTTTCAAATGTGGTCATGTGGGACATCAGGCGGTACACTGTGAGACCGTCGTTGATGTTAGGAATATGCCCTCGAATGCCACTCAGGGGATGAGAGATTAGGGGCATTGTACTTGTAATTATGAAATAATTAATAAAAAGGCAATACGATTCATTCACTCTTTATTGTATTTCAATTGCATTCTTGACTTGGTAAACATTGAAGTGAAGTCTATGTAAATAAATCGAACATTCTATTCTCGTTATGGGATAAGAGAAAATGCACTGGAAGTGTTTAAAGTTTATTTACGTAAATCGTTCGCAAGTCGATAAACTTAAATGGACATTAAGTTTTAATAAGACTTGTATAACTGATGCTAGGACGTGTGCACGTCTTGATAGCATAGTTATAAATATATTGGTGGGACCAGTATACTCGAACACGACTCATAGTCGATTCAGTCACACGGTATTCACTCTCGGAGAGTTGATGACGAATCGAAAGGTTGTGATAGTATACGTAGACCTTTGACTTGAGGGATCAGTAGAAGATGTGCCTGTGACGTTTAGTTTGTCATTAGAGTAGTTAGACTCAATTGCTTAATTGTTGAGTCAACCTCGAAGTACGAACTATATGGGCAGGTAGCAGTCTTTACTGTACGCCAAGAAAGGATTCTATCTCCTGTTAGTGAGCTGGCGAATGTCCTATACGGTTAATAGCAAATAAGATCATAAGTCTTTGGCCAAAGCGTTCTGATATGGTAGTATTAGATACACTATTAATCAGTCGGTTTTGATTTGTATTAATACATTTATAGAGTCTAGTCAACAGTAGGGTTTGACTTTACCGTGACCCGAAGACTTGACCGGGACATCTGATGAAGGGTCTATACGTATATGGTATTCATGACATAATGGTTCTTTAATGATTCGTTCATTCGTTCTCAGTTGGGGTTTATAGTGCGGCCCGCTAGGCTGGCTAAGTGCTGCCCGCACTCATTGATTCCTCCCAATGCCGGCTGAGATGAACCTACGGAGTCGCGCAACAGGATCACTGACGGATAAATATGAATTAATAATCTATCTTATAATATTAGATATTAGATATCTAATTTTGATTTATCTAATAAATCAAATAGCGGTCTTATGAATTGTAAGTAGGTTACTGGGTGATTACTTTAATTCATAAATTATATTTCTTATAGAAATGTATATTTATGTTTGATATAATTAATTAATTGGATTAATTAATTAGTATAAATACATTGGAAATAAAACGGATTCGTTTGACTAACATCCGGTACACGAGGGATTCGTTTTGTGAACATCGATACGAGCCGAGTAAATTCGACCCGTCTTCTTGGAAATTTCCCTTAGGGCCGCCCCCTCCCTATCTTGTCTCTTTTATCCTTATTTTATGTCACTAGGTGACATATGTGAGGTGTATTTTAATACCAACATCATGTGTTAAGGGAAGACTTTCATTTTTTTTATAAATAAGAGTCTTTAGAAAAGAGAGAGAACTTCTTCTTCTTCTTCTTCCTTAAAGCTCTAGATCACGAATTAGAGAGTGAGAGTAAGTTTGATAACTTCATCTTGATCTTAGAGACAAGATATAAGAAGAATACATTGAAAGAAAAAATTCCTACAAGCTTCCTTAGCCGCATTCTTGGAGAAAGGAAGCTTGTCGATTTTTTCGTCAAGTTCCGGCGTGTGAAGTAGAGGCACCTTGCTTTAGGTGTTTGGAACGAAGGGCTATTCATCATCATCATCATCATCATACGAAGGTTTTTCAGAGACATCAAAGGTATGGGACTTTGATTCCTTGATCTTCGTATTTTTCTTTTCGTATATACGTTACTTGATCGATCCTCTTAGGGATTCCGTTTATTCTTCCGCTGTGTTTATTTTATGTGGAATCCCAACAGTGGTATCGGAGTGAGGTCAATGATATCGTATATACGATCATCTTTGCATTTGGAATGCTATTTGATGATGTTTATGATTTAGAATCATAATAGGTATAATCGAAGAAATTTAATCGTTCATAGTAAGTCAAGTTTCGACTATTTTATGTGAATTATAAATCTGAAAATTATGATTTTTGTTGATTTATAAGTTCTTCATGAAGTTAAGAAACTTTTTCGTTTTGGAAGCGAGTCAAAAAAATGAGAAAAACGGGGGTTAAACACGAATACCGCACGAAGACGCAGCTGCCGGCAGCAGCTTACTGGTCTGCTGCTTGGCCGACCGATAGTGACTCGCTAGGCTACTATAGCTGCCGGCAGTCACTTGGCGAGCCTGCCGGGCAGTGGCCGAGAGTGACTCGGTCAGGGCGGTTCTCGGGTTTTCGGCCTGATTTTGAATCGGGCCGTGGGCTGGGCCTGATACCGGATTTTCCGGGACTCCGTTTTTGTGTTTATTTTTCGTTGTAATAATTTTCGGAATTTAAATTGGATTTAATTGGACTTAATAAAATATTTGGAATATTTTTATTAAGGGAAATTATTAGACGAGAATATTGTTTTGGCCGGATTACTTTGAACGGATTAAAATGACGATTATAAATATTAATTTGATTAATATTGTAGAAATTAAATAGATTAATTTTTTATATTAATTGGATTAATATATTAATTGATTATGTAATTTCATTTACCGTTACATGTTGTATGGAATGCCTTATGTGATGGTGATATAGCTCGTGGACTTAGTTGTTGATTTGTTCGATTCGATATGGTTGTAAAGGCCGTTTTGAGCCTATTTATTTTTACTAGAAATTATGTATTATATGACGTATTGTTCAATGATGTAATTATTCATATGGCTATGACGAAGACCGAAGACGACCGACCGAGAAGACGAAGAATCAATACTGTATTTTTCCTTTCTTTATTGGGCTTGGCCCAATACTTAGGAAAAAGTCCATGAGCTATATGTTGGTAGTAACTAGGTTGCTATTTATTGTTTTTCATATTGAATGATTGACAAACCACAAACGCGCTTTTAATTGAATTAATGTGCAAAGTGTGACATTAATCGCGAAATTTTCCCGACAACAAACAGACTAAGTTTGAAAAAGGTTACGAAGTTTCCTACCCTGCATCAAATTTGTAGAAAATTTATACCCGAACTGGTGTGCTATGCTTCCGAGTTATCGGGGTAGTACATTTGGTAGAGGTTGAAAAATTCTTGAGTGCATTAGATGCCTTCAGTTGGTGATAAATTTCACCCCTAGAAACCTGATAGGTTGCCGGGTGAGATTCAATAGTCAAACCGATAGACGTTGATGGTAAAAAACTTAGATAGTCTGGATTGCCAAGAAACCTGATAGGTTGAGGGCATGAAGACTAGGGGTAAAAGAAGATCAAATCATCCGTTAGACGGGTTGGTGTTAGACACCACTTTACAGAAATTAATTGGCAAGAAACCTGATAGGTTGTGTCTGTTAAAATTTGTAAAGAACTTGATCACCACTAAGAAATTGTTCTTATCATGATTTCCGGATTATAACATGGGAGTGTATAATTTCGATAAAATTAGTGGGAGCTGAGACAAGAATTATACAAGTCCTTAAATTCTATACTTGATCATAATTAAACAAGTCACTAATTTAATCTTGTATAAATCTTTGCAGAAATCGAAACAAATCTCTCTAAAAATGGCTAAGAACCCAATTGGAAATCTACTTGAAAAGAATCAATTAACTGGCCCCAACTTTGTTGACTGGATGCGGAATCTGTTGATTGTCCTCAGTATGGAGTCTTTGGGATACGTCTTAGAGGAGGACATTCCACCGACTCCAGTCCGAACCAGGGCTAATCAAGAAGAGATTGAAATCCATGAAAAATGGGTCAAGGATGATGTGTTAGTCCGTGGCTTAATGATGGGCTCTATGTCTAATGAGCTTCAGAGAGCGCACGAGAAAATGGCTTCTACTAGGCAGATTCTTACACACTTGACTGAACTTTATGGAGAGCACAGTACAACTGCTAGATATGAGATATCAAAACAGTTATTTAGTGCTCGGATGAAAGAAGGGGAGAAAGTAGGAGACCACATCCTCAAGATGATCTCTACGATTGAGAGGCTCGAGGTGCTCAATTTTCATATGGATTTATCCCTTCAAATTGATCTCATCCTTCACTCTCTACCTGACTTCTTCACGCAGTTTGTAGTGAATTTCAACTGTAACGAAATTTCATGTACATTGGCAGGGCTAATGAACAAACTAGTGACGGCACAGTCTAACATGAAGACTAAGCCGAGGGAGACTGCTCTTGTGATTTCTTCTGAACCTCGGAGGTTCAATAATAAGAAAAAATAGACCAATGAGCAGAAAGGGGTGCAGAAAAGAAAGGGCAAGGCCCAAAAGGTTCAAAATGTAGGCGTTCCTAAATCTAAGGACGAATGTCTTAAATGCGGTGAGCTGGGCCACTGGCGTAGGACTTGTCCCAAGATAAATGGAGCATCATGTACGGAAAATTATATTTTTGAAACTAATTGTTCCGCTACTGTATAAAAAGAAGGCAACTAAAAACTGGGGAAGTAATGATCACTGTCGGAAGCGGACATAGTGTCGAGGCAACCGATATTGGATCACTACTACTGGGTTTAGAATCCGGTTTTATTTTGACGTTAGATGAAGTACTTGTTTTGCCCAAGGGGCATAAAAACATTGTATCCATTCCAGTCTTAGACCGGAAAGGATTTTGATTCTTCATTGGCAATGGTAGTTGTAAAATTTATTTTCGAAATAAATTGGTTGGCACAACTACATTGTTGAATGGTTTATATCATCTGAACATGCAAAATAAAACAGCAGTTAACACTATAACTAGGAAACGTGGTAGGCAAGATACTAATCAAGCTCTTAAATGGCACCTTAGACTTGGTCATGTTGGTCACAACAAGGTTTAGAAAATGGAGAAAGATGGACTTTTAAGTCCATTGGGTGTAGAACCCTATCCAACTTGTGAATCTTGCCTTAGAGGCAAAATGACTAAGTCCCCCTTCACAGGGACTTTTGAAAGGGCTGCCGATAAACTTGGATTGGTACATACCGACGTTTGTGGTGCTTTAGAAATAGCCCGAGATGGATATCAATATTTCATAACGTTCACAGATGATCATACTAGGTATGGGATTGTGTACTTAATGAAACATAAATCCGAAGCCTTTATTAAATTTAAAGAATTTAAGGCCATAGTTGAAAAACAAACTGGATGTCATATCAAAGCACTTCGGTCGGACTGAGGTGGCGAATATATGAGCACAGAGTTTGATGAGTTCCTTAAGGAACATGGAATAGTGTCTCAATTCACGCCACCAGGAACCCCACAGTTAAATGGTGTTTCAGAAAGGAGAAACCGAACTTTGTTGGACATGGTTTGCTCCATGTTAAATTACACTGATTTACCAATTTACCTTTGGGGGTATGACTTACTAACCGCTGCCTATATCCTAAATAGATGTCCTTCCAAATCCATTCCTATCACTCCGCATGAGATGTGGAAAGGTAAGAAACCAAGCCTTAATCACATAAGGATTTGGGGATGTCCAGCCTATGTCAAGAAGGCTAAGGTGGAAAAACTAGAAGCGAGATCCATCAAAGTACGTTTTATTGGATACCCAGAGGACTCAATGGGTTATCTATTCTACATGCCAGAAGACCATAGGGTCGTTGTGGCATTACAAGCGCACTTCCTTGAGGATGAATTCATTCAGGAAAGTGGCTCAGGTAGAAATATCTCTTTGGAAGAGCATAATGAAAGTCCTAAGGAGACATCTGATCAGGGATCAAGAACCGATCCTATTGTAACACAACGTCCACTTTGAAGGTATGATAGGGTGTCTCACTTACCTGAAAGGTATGGCTATATACATGTTGAGGAACTAGGTCTCCACGACACACCTGATAGCAGTGAAAACGACCCTGTCACCTATGACCAAGCGATAGTGGATGTAGACTCCGAAAAATGGCAAGAAGCAATGGAAGCTGAGATAGACTCAATACATACCAATCAGGTCTGGACTCTAGTAGATCTTCCAACTGGCATGAGGACTATTGGAAATAAATGGATCTATAAGAGAAAGACTTATGGGGATGGCAAGGTTGATGCCTATAAGGCCAGGCTTGTGTCAAAGGGTTATACCCAAAGGGAAGGAATCGATTATCATGATACCTTCTCGCCTGTAGATATGATCAAGTCTATTCGCATGATGCTTGCCATTGCTGCCTATTACGATTATGAAATATGGCAAATGGGCGTCAAAACGGCTTTTCTAAATGGATATCTCGAGGAAGAAATCTATATGGAACAGCCTAAGGGTTTAGTGTCCAAAGCTAATATTCATAAAGTGTGTAAGCTGCAACGAGCCATTTATGGGCTGAAGCAAGCTTCTCGGAGTTGGAACCTTCGATTTGACGAAGCAGTCAAGGACTTTGACTTCGTACGAAATGAAGAGGAACCATGTGTTTACAAAAAGGTCAGTGGGAGCAACATTGCGTTCTTAGTTCTATATGTAGATGATATTATACTTATAGGAAATAACGTAGCAATGCTCAGCACTGTGAAAGCATGGCTTTCTAAAACGTTCTCCATGAAAGACTTGGGAGAAGCTTCCTATATTCTAGGGATCCGTCTTTACAGAGATAGACCGCGAAGAATGATAGGACTTTCCCAAGCCATATATATAGATAAAATCCTGAGAAGATTCAAGATGGATGAATCTAAAAGAGGTTTCCTTCCCATGCGATATGGAATTCATCTCACCGCGAAAATGTGTCCTCAAAGTGAGGAAGATAAGAGAGATATGAGTAAGGTACCTTATGCCTCGACAGTGGGTAGCCTCATGTATGCTATGTTGTGTACTAGACCAGACTTAGCCTATGCTGTGAGTATGGTAAGTTGATTTCAAGCCAACCCAGGAAGGGAACATTGGACTGCAGTAAAGAACATTCTTAAGTACTTAAGAAGAACTAGAGATTTGGTTCTTACTTACGGTGGTGGAGAACTGAAGGTGATTGGATTCACTGATTCTAATTTTCAAGGAGACAATGACGACTCTAAGTCGACATCTGGGTATTTGTTTACTCTCAATGGAGGAGCAGTATCTTGGAAAAGCTCCAAGCAAACCGCTACTGAAGATTCCACCTGCCAAGCAGAGTATCAAGCTGCCTCAGAGGCTAGCAAAGAAGCATTTTGGATGCAGAAGTTTATACAAGAACTTTAAGTGGTGCCTAACGTGGAGTTGTCTATATCACTATACTGTGATAATGATGGAGTTGTCACCCAAGCCAAGGAGCCGAGGGCTCACCACAACACCAAGCATATAGAGAGAAAGTACCACATCGTTCGAGAGATGGTAGAAAAGGATATGTTTCATTGGAAAGAGTAGACTCAGAAGACAATGTCTCTGACCCGCTCACTAAGCCATTATCTCAGGCCGTCTTAGAGAGACATCTGAAGAACATGGGTATTGGATACCATAATGTGTGGCATTGAGTGCAAGTGGGAGATTGTTAGGAATAAGCCCTCGAATGCCACTCAGGGGATGAGAGAGTAGGGGCATTATACTTGTAATTATGAAATAATTACTAAAAAGGCAATACGATTCATTCACTATTTATTGTATTTCAATTGCATTCTTGACTTGGTAAACATTGAAGTGAAGTCTATGTAAATAAATCGAACATTCCATTCTCGTTATGGGATAAGAGAAAATGCACTGGAAGTGTTTAAAGTTTATTTACGTAAATCATTCGCAAGTCGATAAACTTAAATGGACATTAAGTTTTAATTAGACTTGTATAACTGATGCTAGGATGTGTGCACGTCTTGATAGAACAGTTATAAGTATATTGGTGGGGCCAGTATACTCGAACACGACTCATAGTCGATTCAGTCACACGATATTCACTCTCGGAGAGTCGATGATGAATCGAAAGGTTGTGATAGTATACGTGGACCTTTGACTTTAGGGTTCAGTAGAAGATGTGCTTGTGACGTTTAGTTTGTCATTAGAGTAGTTAGACTCAATTTCTTAATTGCCGAGTCAACCTCGAAGTGCGAACTATATGGGCAGGTAGCAGTATTTACTATACGCCAAGAAAGGATTCTATCTCCTATTAGTGAGCAGGCGAATGTCCTATACAGTTAATGGCAAATAAGATCATAAGTCTTTGGCCAAAGCATTCTGATATGGTAGTATTAGATACACTATTAATCAGTCGATCTTGATTTACATTAACACATGTATAGAGTCTAGTCAATAGTAGGGTTTGACTTTACCATGACCCGAAGACTTGACCGGGACATCTGATGAAGGGTCTATACGTATATGGTATTCATGACATAATGGTTCTGTAATGATTCGTTCATTCGTTCTCAGTTGGGGTTTATAGTGCGGCCCGCTAGGCTGGCTAAGTGCTGCACGCACTCATTGATTCCTCTAATGCCGGCTGAGACGAACCTACGGAGTCGCGCAACAGTATCACTGACAGATAAATATGAATTAATAATCTCTCTTATAATATTAGATATTAGATATCTAATTTTGATTTATCGGATAAATCAAATAGCGGTCTTATGAATTTTAAGTAGGTTACTGGGTGATTACTTTAATTCATAAATTATATTTCTTATAGAAATGTATATTTTTGTTTGATATAATTAATTAATTGGATTAATTAATTAGTATAAACACATTGGAAATAAAACAGATTCGTTTGACTAACATCCGGTACACGAGGGATTCGTTTTGACGAACATCCAATACACGAGCCGAGTAAATTCGACCCGTCTTCTTGGAAATTTCCCTTAGGGCCGCCCCTATCCCTATCTTGTCTCTTTTATCCTTATTTTATGTCACTAGGTGACATATGTGAGGTGTATTTTAATACTCTCCATCATGTGTTAAGGGAAGACTTTCATTTTTTTATAAATAAGAGTCTTTAGAAAAGAGAGAGAACTTCTTCTTCTTCCTTAAAGCTCTAGATCACGAATTAGAGAGTGTGAAGTATAGGCCCCTTGCTTTAGGTGTTTGGAACGAAGGGCTATTCATCATCATCATCATCATCATACGAAGGTTTTTCAGAGACATCAAAGGTATGGGACTTTGATTCCTTGATCTTCGTATTTTTCTTTTCGTATATACGTTACTTGATCGATCCTCTTAGGGATTCCGTTTATTCTTCCGCTGCGTTTATTTTATGTGGAATCCCAACAGTTGAGATGTTCGGGATCCGAGATCCCGCCCCTACTCGTAGAGGGCCCGGTGGTGCCCAGTATCGTAGTTACGTGTTGTATTTGTATTGTAATTCGTGTAGAGATTGATATTTGTTGCGTGAACCTTTTTGGTTGTGTTGTTTTCTACCTGGATGCTTTGTTTTAAGTTTCGGGACGAAACTTATTTTTAGTAGGGTAAAATGTAATATCCGCGATTTTCAATTTTCAGTAATTTTCTTTTTTTGGCGGAAGTCCATCTTAGCGACTCTGTTGTGACCCTTTCGTCATTCTGAGAATATTTAATTCTGCACTTTTTGTCATCCGAGTTCGTTTCTGTATCATTTTGTTGAGTTCCGTGTTCTTAAATGACTTTTTCGCACTTGAGTTCGATTCTTGCGAATCTCGTCCAAAACAGTTGTTTCAAGTTTCTCGTAAGTTCATTTAATGTTATTATTCATGTTGCGAGCTTTGGCTTGGTGTTTCGATTTTTTAATGTGTATTTCGGATGTTTTGGGCCATTTTTGTAATTTCCCAAAGTTTGGGGTAATTACTTTCCGTTTGTCGAATTTTGAGCCTTCGGGTGATCGGAATCGTGTGTTCTATTAGCGCTCGGATTTGTGTTTGTGAGTAATTCGTAACCGTATCTTCGATTTATATTCAGGTTCGGGTTTTGGGGTCTTCCGGGCCGTCGGAGTTGGCCGCGGCCGAGTCATGGCCGGGCATTTTAGTGGTCGTGCCATTCTGCCGAAAGTTATGGTTACGTCGTAAGTCGTGTCCGCAACGCACGTAACTTGGTCGGCGATTACGGCGATTGGGTAGCTATGGCCGGTTACGGCCGTAAGCCATGGCCGGTTACGGCCGTAAGCGATCGGCCATGGTCGGCTATTTAAAGGCCTGGACGTGGATCACTCGGCCATTTTCCATTTTTCCTTCGTTTTTCGCGACCCTTCGACGGAATTTGAGGGTTTTTGATCGGGAACATCATATAACATCAATTTTGGAAGGCTTGTGTGGATTATATCATCATCTAATCCGTGTTCTTCGTCCAAATCGAGGTATTTTGGCTTGAACCCATGTTTTTGAAGATTTTAGGGATTTTCCTTTTTATTTCGATTCCAATTCGTTTTTGATCAATTAATTATTGTATAAACGTTGTTTTGAACATGTTCTACAGATTGGATACTCATATCCTCGATTCGTTCGGCTCAAGGGGTGATTTCCTTGTTCTTGGAGGATCTTGAACATTTAATGTTTGATTAAATGTTCGAATGAGTTTTTCCTTCGATAGTTGATGAGGTCTTCGTCGTTTTCGGTTTTGATTCTCGTTGTAATCGTATCTTCGTTGTTTTTGCCGGAGGATTGTAGGTGTTCGGGGTTTTTTTTCCGTGTTGTGCCATATTCGTAGGAATATTCGGGTGCTGACTATCGAGGCAAGTATCTTACTTATACGTTTTGTACCTTGTGAATATGACTACATGTTGAAATGAATGAATTGTGGTTATTTATGATAAACTTGGATATGTATCTATATTGGTCGATTGTACACTTGGATGTGTACCGTGTTATAGGTATTTATTGTAAGTTATGTGACATTGATTCATCGAGGATTTGGATGATAATATTGGGTTATATGTGTTTGATTGTGTAAAGCTTGTATTGGTTGTAATGTCGGCTTCGGGCCAAGTATACTAGTTGTGTGAAATTGTAATAGACAAGATGAGTGATTGATTGTGTGCGTGTTGGTGTAATGTGAATGTGAATGTTGTGTGCTGGAATGCTAAGTTCACTCGTGTGGGTTCGACGGGGCCTACGAGGATTCATGACACAGGTCCATGGGATCAGAACTTAGTGTGTGGTGCTGAGGTCTAATCGTGCACGTCTGACGAGGCCTACGATGATTCATGGCACTGGTCCATCGGATCAGGGCATAGTACGTCCAACCGTGTGGGTTCGACGGAACCTACGGTGACACGCGACACAGGTTCACGAGGTCAGGACTGGTTGTTATGGTTGACATGTGACTTCCAACCGTGCGGGTTCGGCGGAACCTACGGTGACACGTGGCACAGGTTCACGGGGTCAGGACTAGTTGTTGTGATTGATGTGTTTGTTTCTTTCCGTACGGGTTGTCGAACCTACGGACACTCGTGGCAGGAGATCACGGAGTCATGAATATCTTTTGATCGTCTAAGTTTTGAAAATGAAGTTTTCTAGAAAGGAATGTTGGGCCGAGCCCTACGAGATTTGTGGAAATGTTTTCGTACTGTAAATTACCGAAATGCGAATCGGATTTGGGTTTGAACCCTAAAGTTTTTCTTAAAGGATTACCAAATCAGGACTTGAGGTCTTAAAAGTTTTGTAATTCTAAAAATCCCCGAGATGATGATCTTACTTTCAAATGTTTCATAACTTATTCTTTTCTTTATTAAAACTTCTCGGAATGTCTTGGTACTTGGTTTTTGTATTTGACCCATGATTAATATTTTCACGTTACAATTCGTATGATTTGATACTTGCACTAGTAAAACAGTGGAGTTTTACTAACCCCCGAGTAATCGGGGGTGTATGTCTATTTTGCGTCCAGGTACATGCAGGTTCAGGGGAGCAATCACAGGATTGGCACAGGATGATGACGAGCTGCGATACTAATCAAGGTTTGAGAGTTGATAGAGTTAAGTTGTATTGTCAGAGTTGATTTCAGTCTTCCGCTGTATTGTGTTCGACCACTGTGTGGGTATTATTGTACAGAGTTGTATGTTACTGTCAAGTTAGTCATGTGGCCACATCGGTTTGTATAGTTATTTGTATTTGACCTCAACGGTCCGTTATGTTGTATTGTTTGACCCTGGCCGGGCGAACATTTGGTCGTTTTGTAAGGCTTAGCCTAGTAGATCCCCGTAAAAAGGGGTCTATGGCGTGTAATATTCCCATATGGTTCTGGTGGTGTTACATGTGCGACTGTGCATGTGTTGGGATTTTAGGGGAGGGGGACGACAAATACAAGAACGGGCCTCAAAAGGAAAGGATACATTCTACAGACCTTAGATTAGCAATATTTTTTGTGAATGCCAAACCAGAAACCAAGGCAATATAAATTTTCCCCATTCCTGAAAACTATTGACCGTAAGCATCAGAAAATAGATGATATGCACGTCGGAGAACAAAACAACAGACACGATGTATTACTGGAATCTATAGACATTGAAACTAATGTAGGTTTTACAGGAAAAGAAACTTACAGTCACTAGCTACAAATATCGACCCTCCCTGTATAATGGAACTCCAGAGATCGGAAGACATTATAAGCTTTGCTTACTAAAGAATCATATACTGTGTTGATTAAATTTTATCCAAGACTCCAAGTAAACAAAGTAAACCTTGCCCTTTCCACAAGTATGAACTAGAGAAATTAAAGTATTTGTATTTCTTTCTCAAGGAAATTGAATGTTTTGATACTCAACTTATATGGAGTAATAACTCAGGAACAATAAGATGAAAAAGACATTAACATATGCAATGTTGGAAGGTACTATCGATTTCCAAATAAGAAAATTGCTATATTGAATATTTGAAAAAACCGTAAAATGGTGTTCTCTCTAAAAGAGCTTTCATTATTGACATTGTAACCGACATCATACTTTCTCTATAGAACAATTACACATTTAGTATTTATAACAACTTTTTTGGATATACAACACTGATTGTTCATGTATAAGGTGCATAACGACCAATTGACCGCTATTGTTAGAAAGGGAAGATATTGTTACATACCAGAGTATGGCAGCTGTATGATTGAATCTACATGATACCTTCAATGCTCTTATATTATTGGCAAAACTAATAATCCTAGGTTCAATGTAGTCTACATCGTCAATGATGGACCTGCCAATGATATTGGCACAAGCATTATAGACCAATACTTGCTCATAGATGATTGACATGACCCACGGAGATGGACCTATAATACATATATTTACATAGAAAGAGAAAGAGAAAGAAAGAGATAGAAATATTGTAGTTCAATGATGCAATACCCCTAAGATATTCAGGGTATATTACAGCGCCGTAGATCCCTACATGGGACCCACCGGGCTAGGTGACCAAACGCACTCATAGACTCTAGGATTCAACACAATAACACCTCGTCATAAAGACGCAAAACAATAATAATCCACTCGGTCCAACCGGTAAAACAACATCACAATTACTCAATGAAAACATAATGGACGAAACAGTTCAATCCAAACAATTAAAAGCTCCTAAGTACTCGAGTACTTCTATTAGTTTACAAGATGACAATCGATCAAAACATAGAAAACAATGAAACACCGCTCATGCACAACCATCACGCACGGCCATCATCCGGCTGGTCCAGCGCTCGCTCATCCCGATGAACCTGTCCTGAAATTCATAAAACGAATTTCCCCAAAAGGGGTCCCCCAAAGGGGTTAGCAAGTACAAGTAGGCCAAATGAACAACTTACATCTTACACATATAGTCAATGCATGCAATTCAGAAAAAACATCAGTTGAAACACATATTTCCGGAAACGCCATAATCCACAACACATTTGTAAAAATGTACCACAATTAACCGTCGATCCACCCCTCCGTGGACCCCTGTCGAGACCCCGTCGGATCTAACCCGTAGTGGTTAAAATCAAAGCTCCGTACTCAATTAGCGCACGCTAAAGAGAGTACGTAGCGTGCGCTACTCCTCACACACAGCACACTATGAAATGACAACGATGGTAAACACCGCACGATTCTCCAACTAGATTGATGATGAATGACGATTGATACACGATACAATTACTCTGAACGATGAATACAATGATTGAATATAAGTGACAAATGATCATTAATGAGTGAAAACTACTGAGTGACAATTACTGAATGATAAATACTGAATGATAATGACTGAATTACAACCGGGTATTACAATATGTCTATCCCCCCATTTCATGAAGGGCCATGAAGTGATGGTACTGTGCAGCTTCTCAGCCAGAAGACGGATAAGCTTGGAATCTCACTATCACTGGTCGCACCTTTTTACAAGGTCGTCTGAGTCTGGTCTCATGGTTGGCTAGTAGTGGCCTGCAGTGGGTGCACGATTTAACAAACTACTTGCTCATGAATAGATTCACATTCCCCTTAATGTAGTTTTGTTAAGATGTACTTGGCTTCTGCTGGTGTGACACACATGAGTAGTGGGCTGTAAAAGGACCTTTTAGAGAGTTGGTTGTTGTGTAGACCATAGCGGGCAGCTTTCGCTTTCAATCTTCTCGCCTCATTTTTCTCGGAGTTGGCCTGACTTTAGGTATGATATAATTAGTGTCATCCAGTCTTCTCCAGTCGACACCTCAACTATAAGTCCTTCACTAGGCTCTCCTTTCCATGTTGTTGGGCATTGGGGTTAGACTACCAGAATAGTCAGGGTTGATGTTGTTTGGATGGACACACCCAAATTAGCTAATAAAAATGCATGGTTCTTCTCCATCCTTGGCACATGGGCTATTTGAATTCTTCGAATTTGGATTGCAAGTCCTTGACTATTTTGAAGTAGGTTGCCATCTTTGGATTTCTGGTCAGGTATGACCACGGTAATTGATTAACAACTAATTTTGAATTAACGTACCTCGAGGTTTCTGATGCCCATCTCTTGAGTGAGGTGTAGTCCAACTATGAGCGTTTCATATTCAGTTCATTTTTGGTGGCATTAAACCGACAATGAATAGCCTGTTGAATGATATCTCTTTTTGATGATATGAGAACCATACCAATTTCGGCCCCTTTGGAACTGCTTGAACCGTCAACTTGATAGCATCCATTGTTAGGTGGAGTTTTAAACAGAGGAGTTCCTTCTTTGTTTTTGTGAATTATGTTGGTGTAAAATCCGCAAAAGAATTGGCAACTACTTGGAATTTGATGGAATTGCGTGGTGGGAATGAGATGTCATATTCGCCAAGTTCCATCACTCACTTTCTGAGTCTTCTAGAGAGCTTCAGTTTGTGCAGAATATTTCGGAGCGGGAAGCCTGAGTTTAGGTATGATATAATTAGTGTCATCCATAATAGTGAGGTAGACTATAAGTCCTTCATTAGACTCTCCTTTCCATGTTGTTGGGCGTTGTGGGTAGACTACCAGAATAGTGAGGGCTGATGTTTGGATGGACACACCCAAATTAGCAAATAAATCTGCATGGCTCTTCTCCATCCTTGGCACTTGGGCTATTTGACTTCTTCGAATTTGGCTTGCAAGTCCTTGACTATTTTGAGGTAGGTTGCCATCTTTGGATCTTTGGTCAAGTATGACCTTTGTAATTGATTAACAACTAATTGTGAATTAACTTACTTGGAGGTTTCTGATGCCCATCTCTTGAGTGAGGTGTAGTCCAACTATGAGCGCTTCGTATTCAGTTTCGTTTTTGGTGGCCTTAAACCCATAATGAATTGCCTGTTGAACGATATCTCTATTTGATGATATGAGGACCAAACCAATTTCGACCCCTTTGGAACTGATTGAACCGTCAACTGATAGCATCCATTGTTGGGTGGACTTTTAAAACGAGGAGTTCCTTTTTTGCTTGTCTGAATTCGTTTGGTGTAAAATCCGCAAAAAAGTCAGCAACAACTTGAAATTTGATAGCATTTTGTGGTGGGAATGAGATGTCATATTCGCTAAGTTCCATCACTCACTTTTTGAGTCTTCTAGAGAGCTACAGTTTGTGCAGAATATTTCGGAGCAGGAAGCTTGTGAGTAGGGCTGTCAAACAGATAATACGGAGCCGGATATGGCCATATCCGTATCCGGATCCGAAATTTAGTAGAGGTATCCGAATCCGTATCCGGATTCGAAAATATCCGGATGGATCGGATACGGATAATATCCGGCGGATGCTATCCGGATATGGATATTATCCGTATCCGCCACTTTTTTTTAATCTTTAAAAATTTAATGCAGGAGGAGGGATTTGAACCCTGGTGAAACTCCTTATCCTTACCAGCCAATACCACTTAGGCTAGTTGACCTGATTGTTGTGTTAGAAAGAGAAATAACTAATAAGTAAATATAACTTATACTGCATGCCTATATTTTGATATTGAGAAATAAAGAATGAAGACATGTGACAAAGTATTATTGGAAGTATCAAGCTTATATTTTATAAATATATATTAAAATTATATTAAAAATATATATTATATATAATTAATTTCGGATACGGATATTTTCGGATACGGATGCGCCTATATCCATATCCGTATCCGCTTTTTTCGGATACAGATAATATCCGCTTTTTCCGGATACGAATACAGATATTTCGGACGGATATCGGATTTTTCGGATTTTTTTGACAGCCCTACTTGTGAGTACCGTGATCGAGTGGCACTAGAAGTACGACCATTGTTTTCTTACCGCGATAATACGGGAAAGTGGTAGTTTCTCCAGCTGGCTGTAGCAAGTTTCCACATCAAGAAGGGATTTGCTTAGATAGTAGACTAGAATTTGTGTCCTCTCTTCCTCTCGAATAAGAACCACGCTTACGGTGATGTCTATTGGTCCCAAAGAATGATGAAGATTGTTCTTACTGTACCAACACAATTTTTTTCTAGCGCGCTTTGTCCTCACTCGCGCACATCCTGAGAAACTCTCCAGGGGGTCACCTATCCCATAACTACTCCTCGACAAACACGCTTAACTTTGGAATTTCTATGAGATCGCTACCAGAAAAGGAGAAGCATCTTGTTGGTATGAGTAGTCCAAATAAATTCATTTCACAACTTTCTAGTACACATCTCACGGGTTGAACCGCAAGATGCACCCCACATATTCTTAAGCTCATGCACGCAGGATGCTGGACCGAAACCCAACAGTGCTGAATACCACAAGATATAGGATTAGGGTCTCTTTGTCTTTCGGTTTTGAGAGTAACAAAGAGCTTTATTTGTTTTAAGGCATTTTCGCACTCGACGGTCCATTGCAATATTTTGCTCTTAGGTAGGACTTCAAAAAATGGATGGCACTCCTCAAATGACTTGGAAATAAATCTACAGAGGACTTCTAATCTCCCATTCAACCTCTGCACATCTTTAAGACATTTGGTGGAGGAGATGTTATGAATTGAACGAATTTAATCAGGGTTAGATTCAATACCTCGTTGTGTAACCAGATAGCCTAAGAATTTTCTGGAGGATACCCCAAACGAAAATTTTGTACGAATGAGATTCATTTTATACGTGCAGATGACTTCAAATGCTTCTCTCAGGTGGTCGAGATGTTGTTCATTCACAAAGGACTTGACCAACATGTCATGAATGTAAACCTTTATTGTGTTACCCAGCATGCTTGAGAACATGCGATTGACCAAGCGCTGGTTGGTTGCTCCAGTATTTTTGAGCCCTAAGGGGATGACCTTGCAGTATAATGTTCCCCTGTCCGTGATGAATGTTGTCTTCTCCTGGTCTTCGGGATGCATTAGTATCTAGTTGTACCCCGAGAAGGCATCCATCCGTATGAAACTTAGGAGTTCATTGTAATATCCGCAATTTCGATTTTCCAGTAATTTTCTTTTTTTTAGAGAAAGTCCATTTTGACGACTCGCTCATGACCGTATCGTCATTCTGAGAATATTTAATTCTGCACTTTTTGTCATCCGAGTTCGTTTCGGTATCGTTTTGTTGAGTTCCGTGTTCTTAAGCGGCTTTTCCGCACTTGAGTTCGATTCTTGCGAATCTCGTCCGAAACTATTGTTTCGAGTTTCTCGTAAGTTCATTTAATGTTATTATTCACGTTGCGAGCTTTGGTTTGGTGTTTCGATTGTGTATCGTGTGTTTCAGACGTTTTGGGCCATTTTCGTAATTTCCCAAAGTTTGGGGTAATCACTCCCGTTGTCGAATTTCGACACTTTGGGTGGTCGGAATCGTGTGTTCTCTTAGCGCTTAGATTCGTCTTTGCGAGTACTTCGTAACCATATCTTCAATTCATACTCAGGTTCGGGTTTCAGGCTCGTCCGGGCCATCGGAGTGGCCACGACCGAGTCACGGCCGGAGCAGGGCCTGGCCTAGCCGAGTTACGGCCGTAAGGTGCCTGTTATGGCCGTACGTGCTCGGCAGACTTGGTGGGCCGAATGCGAGTTACGGCCATAAGGCGTGATCGGGTACGGCCGTACGGGCGCTGGGCATCTTCCGGACGAAGGCCGGTTACGGCCGTAATGTGTGCCAATTACGGCCGTAAGTGTCCGACAGGTGCTGGGCAGATTTTCTGACGAATGCTGGTTACGGCCGTAAGGCCTTACGAGTATGGACGTAAGGGCCGAGTTACGTCCGTAAGGCACTGCCGGTTACGGCCGTAACCCTGCTGGCTATATATAGCCTGGGCTCGGCCAGACCTTCATTTTTACTCGTTTTTCTCTCTTTTTCGGCGGCTGGCGACGGGAGGCTCGGGAAATCGAGTTCTTGGCCGATTCTACTCATTTCCAAAGCATTTTGGAAGATTCTTGTTGATTATATCATCATCCAATCCGTGTTTTTCGTCGAATCAAGGTATATTTCTTGATTTTCCTCCAAGTTGACTTTTTGGGGAATTTGTTCTTGATTTCAATTCTAGTCCGATTTTGATGAATCGGTTGATGTTAGTAAACATTATTAATCGTGTTCTATGGATTGTATATCCATATTTTCGATTCGTTCAACCCGATTGATGATTCTTAGGTTCTTGAGGAACTTTGAACATTTAGTGTTCGATTAAATGCCTCAAAGAGTTTCTTTCGGTCGTTATGTGGATTTCAATTGATATTGTGTATTGAATGAATTATATTTCATTCAAGGTGGTTCGAGTACTTTTGTTTATCGGAGGACGCCGTTCGTTGTTCATGGAAGGAATTCATCGCCTTCGGTTGAGGCAAGTTTTATACTTGTACTAGTCAATGAGATTAATGTTATCATATATGTGTATGAATGTGTTGTATCATTCCGAGACTTAGTCTCTTCATAAGTTCATTGATATTAGGGGATCGTTCGATACGATACTCTTCGGCAATTACGCCAAATGTTTATTATCATTCATTAATGGCCGGTAAGGCATTGCGATATTTGTTGTTAATGTTATTATCGATCACCGGTTCGCGTATCGATGTATCAATTGTTGTTGTTAATATTGATGTCGATCTAAGGCGTTGTTGTAATCATTGTTATTAATATTGGCGTCCTGTCATTCATGTTGTATTAGCCGATTGAAGGCATTGTCGTATTCATTCTCATCTTCGTCGTCGGTAGCCGATTATAGGTAATCGAGGAGTTCAATCATTCATTATATCATCGTCATCGATTAGCCGTTCTAAGGCAATCGAGGATTTCAATCATTCATTGTATCATTGTCATCGATTAGCCGTTCTAAGGTAATCGAGGTGCTCAATCACTCATTGGATCATTGTTATCGGTTGGCCATTCTAAGGCAATCGAGGTATTGAATTGGGGCTGTCGAGGATAGTCCCCATCCGTTGTGTCGTTGTTATCGATTGACCATTCTAAGGTAATCGAGGTATTTGAATTGGGACTGTCGAGTACGATGCCCATCCGCGATTCATCATTATCGTGTTGGCCGACTCAAGGTAGCACACTATCATTCTCGTGAATTCGGTAATCTACGAATCGTTGTCGTTTGTGATTAATTATATTTTGGAGTCTAGTCTCGGATAGTGCTTTTTATGGGTAAGCTTAGGGCTTGAACCTTCGCGGTTGGCTTCCCAACACCTACAACTCAGTAGGTCACGGTCGTGTTTATGATCTTATGGGTAAGCTTGGGGCTTGAACCTTCGCGGTTGGCTTCCCAACACCTACAACTCAGTATGTCACGGTCGTGTTTATGATCTTATGGGTAAGCTTGGGGCTTGAACCTTCGCAGTTGGCTTCCCAACACCTACAGCTCAGTAGGTCACGGTCGTGGTTATGATCTTATTAGCCTCATTAACTACAACTTCGGGCTGTTCCGGTTTCAGTGTTTATGTTGATTGACAGCTTCGGCTGAGAGACTTTTAGGTCTTTATGATGACTTGATAATTTCATTGGAGCCTTCGGGCATTGCGATTCATATTTAATTCAGTTCTGGTTTGGTTCATGTCGTGAAATTCATTGTGGTATTCTGTGATTATGATTCGCCATTGGGCACTTATGTTCTAACCTGTCGAACAGGTATTAATAATATGCTGTGGGCATAGTATTTCACGAATGCTAGGTTCTTACCTTGGTTTGTGAGAATCTCGTATTATTATTATCATTGTACCGTTTCATTCTGTTTTTGGATGCATATCATGTCATATATGTATTTGATGTTCATTATCTGGATGACTGACCCCGTGGGGGCGGAACATGTTTTCATGTTTTAGGTGCTTGCGAGGAGAGAGTTGAGACACAGGGGCATGATGATGGCGACGAGGCATTCGAGCGATACTAGTTCGAGTTGTTCATGTTGGTCAGTCAGTTGGAGTGTTCTCCAGTTTGTTAGTCTTTGTCATTATGTATTATCCGAGCAGATGCTCGTGGATGTTGTTTTATTTTTACTTTTGGCCATGTAGGCCCATCGTTGTCGTTGAAATTCCTTATCGGAATATTGTGTCGGATATCATGGTAGGGACTATGATTTTCCCTTATTGTTTAATTTAATGTAATTTTAATCATGTTCGCCTGGTGGATCTCCTGGCGTGGGGTCCACGGCACTGTAATAACCCAATAGGATTTGGGGGTGTTACATTCATGGCCTTCAGAGGCATCTACCAACATATCTATGTGTGGTAAGGAAAAAAACTCTTTGGGGAATATCTTATCCGGGTTGGTGAAATCAATACAGACCCTCCACTTGCCATTTTTCTTATTGAACACCATGAAATTACAACCAGTCTGGGTAGTGGACTTCTCGGACTGACCTAAAATCTAACAACTTCTGGATTTCCTCATTGATGATCTTTGTTGCATTCTGCGGTAAAATTCCTTCTCTCATGTCTGATTGATGGATAGTCCGGGTCGACCTATATCCTGTGAGTGATGATCACTAGTTTGATGTCAGTCATGTATGTGCTTGACCTGTAATACTTGAGATTTTTATCTCCATATGTCTTGAATTATCTGTTACTTCGAGTCGAATAATTTTAGGTTGATGATTAATTGAAATTCTTTTATTTACGGGTGTTGCGAACATGCTATTATATTATGGTATTCATCGAGGGCGATCTATCATCAAATGTGTCGTGATTGTTTGCATGCATACATATGTGATATGACATGATGTATTCTTGTTTCCGTTTTGCCTCTTAGAAGGTGTTGTTGGCTCGTGTTTTTTTTCTTTCGAGTTAGTTGCGTACGGGGTTATTTTGGAACTCTATTAGGCTCGATCCTAGCCTTTGTGTGCAGTGCACGAGCAGGCACACGAACAAGTGATCGTGCAACGCACTAATGCTCAGGCAGAGAGCAGCGTGTTGCTACCCAAAATATTATCCGGAGATAGATATTACTGGAATGGATGGATAGCAAACAAAGTGCGAGAGCACTTCCGTGGGGAAAGTAAATAACACAAGATTTTCCGGGGTTGTTAGTCCCGGGCTTGAATGCTCTCGCGAGATGTTATTAATACAAATACTTTGGAGTACAAATATTAATGTTAGAGTACAATTACAATGAGTGTAAAGACCCTAGTTATCTTAGCTATGGAGCGTGAAGATTGCCGGAAGAACCAGATATGATGCTTTGTGAGTTCTTGTAACAACGTTGAAGTGCTGTGACGACCGTGAGAAATCGACAGTCTCTCACGGTGTGTATTAGCTGTATGTTTGAGCTCTTGGGCTTGCGAGTCTCTTTGAGTGCAGCCTCTACGAGAGTTCTTGCCTCTGTAGAGTCTTACGGATGAGAGGTCTTTGAGAGAGAAATCCTGAGGTAGATTCAAGAGAGGAAGCCAAGAGTTTGAGAGTTTTGGATGTTTGTACGTATTTGCCAACGTTGTTCCGAGCTTAGAAGCGGAACGAATTGCGAAACTTTTTCCAGTTGTTGGAGGTTATCTATTTATAGGACTGGGAGATGCTGGGCGATCGCCTCTGCTGTATTATAATAAGAGGGCGATCGTCTTTTAGCACCTGGGCTGGTCTCCTTAAAGTCCGCAGGAGTTGCTGGCAGCCGGATGTGCGGTCCAATGAGAAGTCTGCATGCGTCTGAGTCGCTGTCACGGGCGGTCCCACCTTGTACCTTTCGGCGGGTCTGTCGGTAGGTGAGAAGGTGGTGACAGGCTGTGGTCAACGATCCATGTTATGCGGCGTCTTTCGCGGATCTGCACATGGGCGCTGCTTTGAGATCCGATCTTCGTCGACTTTAATGGACGAAGGTCTTGCTCGTGGCACAGAACAGTTGTCCTAGGTCGGGCACCAGAGTCGATCGCTAGCTGTCGGAAGGCGATTGCCTGGGGAGTCGATCGCTAGATACTCGAAGGCGGGCCACTACCTTTGTTCTGACCGGTTCGCCGTACCTTGTTTGGTTGTGGACTCGGTCGCTCGGCCCTTATACCGATCGCCATCGAGGCATATAAGTCGCCACACAACACAGCGCATGACAAGATGCACAATCTGGCGCACAAGCATATGGTTCGTACATCTCTTTATGTTCGAACTGTTGATCGTGAGCATGGCCAGACGCACGAGGAGTTGGTCGTTCGCGACCGGTTGTGTTTTGCTGTGAGTAAAACAGGACAAACAGGTTCTAACACTGTCTTCGTTTGCTCTCCTCCCCTTTCGCGGCTATTGTGGCGTTTTGACAAGGGTTTGAGTCCCTGGATCGATTTTACTCCATTCAAGGGTGTTTTGGAGGGTTCTTGACGTGTATGTCAATATCTAATCCTTTGCTTAGTTGGGTTTGGTACCGTCACTAGAAGGGGGGGGTATAATAATGCGGTGAAGAGTAACAAACTCTTTTTGTGTGCAGAACCGATATATTAGTGCATAAATTTAAATGACACAGAGATTTATAGAGGTTTGGCCCCAGTTGGCTTACGTCCCCTCTCATTCGTTATCTTTTTCTATAGATTCAAGATAAACCTTTCCGCCTTGTCTTCGATCGGTCTGAGGTGAACCGTTATAATCTTGTCTTCTAGCAGTCCAAGAACCATTACAATTTTGTCTTCGATTGGTCCAAAAAGAACTATTTTTCTTTTCTATAGGACAAGGAAACAAAATTTCTAGCTTTCTAATTGGTACTAGAAAAACCTCACCGGATTTAGATTATGATTCTAACAATGACAGACCCACGATCCTAATAACACTGAATCAAATTAATCCTTTATTTTCTATCGTATAATGATGAGTGAATCAAACACTTAAACACTTATCAATTAAGCTCAATTACAACAACAATGATGTATATAAGTATCTCATATGTATATGAATTATTCTTGAAGTTGTTGTATATTGAATACCAAATGAAGTGGTATTATAGGCTCCAAAGCCTAACTAGCCGTTGTTGCCGGATCCTTCATAGAAAATGGAGCGCTATATACTGTGCTTAGCATGCGTTAAGCCTTTAGTGTATGTAAGTCTTGTAATGTTGCGTACGTTATCATTTGTTCAGTGCAGTCCAGTAGCTATGTTTCTTCCCGTTGCGTATGTTATATCCTCATGTTGCGTACGTCAAGTAGAATGGTCATATGAACGTTAAGAGTGTTGACTTTGATATTCCAGAAACCTCCAACAAGATGATATATGAAGTCATATTTCGAACTTCATTGCAGCCTTAATCTGATGAATGTAGCACACATTAGGTTGTGCCTGTTTCGTACGTTGTTCTTCATTCTTGTGTGCATTAACATGCCTGATGCTTTTCTTTGAATTCTTTTGTTATGTACATAGCATACTTAATCATTCTAGTTAGCGTATGTTAGCTTTGTCAACTTGGCTGGTTCAGCTGCGTATGAATTTTGCATACATTAGCTATATTGTATATCGTATGTTAGCTTTGCTTTGTCTTCACTTCTTTGATTTTCTGTCCATCTCTTTGTTTTTGACACTTGTTGTCTTAATTGTTGTTTTGACTTAGTTATCAACACATCATCAAAATCTTTTAATATATTGGTGTGGAATAAAATGTTCCAACAGTCCCCCCTGTTTGATGATGACAAAACGATAATTCTTGATGAGATTTATACATATAAAAATATACGCGAAAAAAATATAGATCAAAACTTTTGACTTTGTCCATTGTTGGCCACTAAGTATACAAGATACAGCTTGGAAAGTGTTAGCACAACAAGCTGTACGATTTTCTAACGTGAGTGCGTAGCGGAAGTTTGTTTAAGTGGGTTGCTGTAAATACAGCAACTAGGCTTATCTCCTGTTATCTGGGTGCGTACAGGGTTTTGTAGTATATACTTATATAAATCACAGTTTATGAAAACACTAAAGACAGAAGGTAAATAACACAGTTTTAAAGTGGTTCGAGGTAAACCCCTCTATGTCAACTGGTCCTCCACACAAGAGTAAAAACGTTTATTATAATCACTATGTACACAACTACGTGACTATAACTAAACCTCCCACTATATCGTTCACACAAATTGATATAAGGGCTGAAGCTGTTTGCCGTTCACACAGATTGGCTAGAGCTTGTTCTTAACTTGCTTCTTCACACACAGTTGGAAGCTTTGTCTACAATGCTTATTCTTCACACATAGTTCCGAATGAGCAAGGCTTTCTTCAGTCCAAATAGGGCTGATGGATTCTCAACGATTAAGGGTAGAATACTTTATGAACAACAACTGATCTTTGATACTCGATTGCTATATGCTGTGCTGTTCTCGTTGAAGACTATAATATATTTCTTCGCTGTTGAATACGCTGTATGCTCACGAAATATACTTGCTTTTGTAATCGCTTATAATGTTAGAGTGATCTTGTCAGAGCTTTCGCAATATCTATAGATTGTGTTATATCTCTTCGTTATTTTTTGAGTCTTCAGGCTTCGGGGTATTTATAACCTTTGGAAATCTATACGCTATAAATGAAGCCATTGCTGGTTGGTGAGATGTTGACGTCTGAGACTGGATTGTCGACTGGATGAATATTTAAATTAAAGCAGATCGCATTTAATGCTTGACATCCTTTACGTCTTCGCATTTAATGCTCTTCAGCGCGTCCAGACTTGTCTCTCTCCAGTTGCATTAAATGCTGTCCTATCAGCAATAAATACTACTTTAACCATGGACACTTTATGAATAACCTAAGTGTATCTCACAACGGTTTAAATTATATTCTTTATTTGAACCTGTCGGATGTGTTTTACTTTTCCTAACTAAAACATCTTAGAGCCTGACCGCTGTATCCGACTCGTCTTATGCTAACAGCTGTAGGCACTGTAGGATAGACTTGATTGATCTTCACTGCATGGCCGTGCTGTATGTAGGATCCAGACAGCTTCCATACTTTGCGACCTTCGACTTCTTTGCTGTATGGCTATTATCAAAACAGGATTGTTTATCCCAATAATTTCCCCTTTTTGAAAATGCCAAAACCTCCTTAAGATATCTTCTTGATCTAGAGAGGCCAACTTCTTGGTCTTTGTCGAATGATCTGTTCTTCAGCACTTAAGTCTAAAGATGTGAACTGCTAGCAGGCAAGTTCTAAGAATCTACAGGATTTGTTTATTACAACTTAAACTTATGATTGGCGCGCAGGCACAATTTTACAGTGTGATCTAGGTTGAATACAACTTAACCTATGAACTGTTCACAGAAAAGTTCTTACAGCTTAAGACTTAACAAGTTTTGGACTTGTTTGTTTGCAGCAAATAAATTAAATTCGTAATCAAGCAATGAAACAGTAAGCGTAGATTACGAGCTGTAATCTTTCAAGGAGAATTGAATTTTATTGATATGGATCAGAAAGATTACAATGATTAAAAAAGAAAGATACAGAGATTTGCATGCTTCATGGATAGAACAAATACAAGGAGATAGGAGCGTCCAAGGTAATTCATGTGTTGAGCATGTCTCCAAGTCCTTTTGTCGGGATCGTTGTCGGTTCTTCTCCACTAATTCTCCAATGATTCCTTGCCTCGACCTTGATAGATTGCTCTTTCTTCAGTCGATTGGTCGAAGGCAAGTATACAATCATCTGGATGGGTGAGCCGATCACCTTTCCTGTGCCGTGATTTCATCAAAATTTGCAAGGGGAGCAGTCATCTTTCAAACATCCTTGCATATTCGTTTGCATCCTCCGCCAGTGTTTTGCACTTATTGAAAATGGCGGACTCCCTGATGAGCTAAACAAAGTACCTCATCAGTTCATTCTTCCTCCATATATTTACTTCATCAGCTTTAGGCTGACGATTAGCAGGAAGACGAAGCTCAACTGGTTTCTGTACGTTGTTCTTCCATGGATAGTTGGGGTCGTGGAACTCCGGTCGAGAACTAGCTACCTTATATCCATGTGCAGGCGAGCTCAATCGGATTATAGCAGCAGCAATGCTTTCCTCTAATGCAGCGTCAATCTCTCTTTATTTTTCAATCCTCTATCGCCTTCGAGCCTCTCTGGCTTCTTCCTCATTTTTGGCATCATCAAGGTAAGTGACATTAGCATCAATGCTTACCAGGAGATTCATCGTATTGTCCTCCTTGGTCTCAATGCTCAACCAGAGAACTGAGCACCAGAAACATGTCATCGATCTTTTTATCATGTCCTGATAGTCTGGAGCCAGTCTCCTGTAGTGAGGCGGCAATTTTGGCTTCGGATATGCGGAGCTTTTCCTGCTCATGTTTGAGAATCTGTTCCTGGCGTTGTTGAAGTTGATAAAGTGCTTGCCGTAATGCACTAGGTAGTATGCAAAATGCCTCTTCAACTTTTGTGATTTCTCTCTTCAAGCCAGCATCTCATTGATTGCAGTCTCTAGCATCCAATCAAGCTCTTTGCCAACTGTTGTGCGGCGATTTATATGCCTCGACGGTGATCGGAATAAGGGCCGAGCGACCAAGTCAGCATCAAATAATCTAAGGCCGACTTGACAAGCGAAGAGTCCAGACCGAGATCAGGTACCCAGCGATCGACGTTCAGGGCGATCTCCTATTGGCATCTAGCGATCGCCTCCAAGGACGACCGTCATGTGCCATGTATAAGGTCATCATCCATCATATCTACGAAGACCGGATCTCGGAGTGAAGACCCACGTGCATATCCGCGAATGGCGCCGCAGAATAAGGATCTTTGACTCCAGCCCATCAACAGCTGTCAACGACAAGGACTTCCTCACCTACCGACAGGCCCGTCGAAAGGTCCTAGGTGGGACCTCCCAAGACAACGACCCGGTACGCGTGTTGTATTCTCATTGGTTCGCACACCCGGCTGCCAGCAGCTGATGCTGACCAGCCCATGTGCTAAACACGATCGCCCGCTTATTATAATACAGCAAAGGCGATCGCCCAGCTACCCCCACTCCTATAAATAGGAAACCTCCAACGACTGGAGAGAGGTTCAGAAGTTCAGAAATTATTTCCATATGAGAGTTCAGCTAATTGACATAGTGAGAGACCGTCGATTTCTCGCAGTTAACACAACACTCCATCTTTGTTACAAGAACTCACAGAGCATCAACTCTGGTTCTTCCGGCAATCATCAGCACTCAAGAGCTAGATAACTAGGGTCTTTACACCCATTGTAATTGTACTCTAACATTAATATTTCTACTCCCAAGTATTCGTATTAATAATATCTCGCGAGAGCATTCAAGCCCGAGACTAACAACCCCGACAAATCTTGTGTTATTTACTTTCCCTCGGACGTGCTCTCGCATTTTCTTTGTTACTCATCCATTCCATCAATCCCTTCCGAATAATATTTTGGGTAACAACAATTGGCGCTAGAGGAAGTGGGGCGAATCTTCCTTCATTTTCATTCCGACCGTTTCGAAGAACACTCATTGTTCTCCGGAGCATATACTTGAAGAAACACCCACTGTTCTTCAAAGAAAAACCTTCAGAATCATGACGTCTGCCACCACAGCGAATAGAGCCACTCTCCGACCCGCCGGACGTCATATTGCGGCTCAATCCGAGTCCCAACCTACGGTAGAGGGCAGCCGCGGCGATGCGAAACTCTCGATCCCGCCCCCGAGGGACGGCCTTGGCCTCTCACTCGATAAGTTCCAAACCGCGGAACAGATCGAGGAGTCCATGGCTATCCTAAGGGAGCGACAGAGAGCATGCGAAGCGCCCGCTATAACCCCCTTGGCCATCCGCCGCGCGGGCAAGCGGAAGCTCAAGGGGTTAATTGTCGAGCGATCGCTACAAAACCTCGATTCACGAGAAAAGGCGCTCGCGAGGCGGGATGGATCCGTGTTCAGCCGCCTAGGAAGCGATCCATCGTGGCGACCGGGGCATTCTGGCCCCAGCCACGAGACGATGGAGTACGAATCCGTTACCAGGAGTTCGGCATACCCAACTCCCAATCAAAAACAGGTCAGCCGTTTGGCTCCCATCCTTAGAAGAATCGAGCCCCGCGGCAAATACATCATCTACAGCGGAGCCAGGGGATCAGTACTTGGTCTCCTTAGCTCCCACTCCGAGCGCCTAATCACGAGCGGCCAGGCCACGGCGATGGCCGCTACGCAACGCCAGCTCGACGAGATGAAAACGCTCATGGAAACTGGGGCAGGCGCCAGTAGAAAGATCATCGAACCAAGTGAGCCACTCGCGGTCCACATCGAGCTTGCCCCGTGCAACCAAGGATCGCTCCTCCTTAAACACCTTTGTACGAGGGGAGATAGGACCTCAAGACCTACTTGAGCAAGTTTCAGATCCACATGACCGGATGTGGGGCGTCAAATGCGACGAGATGCCGAATGTTCCCAATGACATTGGGCGATCTAGCCCATAGGTGGTACGTCTAACTGCCACCGCGATAAATCAATTCCTTTGAGAAACTGGCGAGCGACCAGAAGGTCCCCACCGGATGATGAAAATCAGGCAGGGGGAAGATGAGTCCGATGCAGATTACATCGACCGGGTGGATGAAATAGTCCTCACCGGCGAGCCTATTAGCGACGAGCTCGACCTTTACTCGGTCCTGGGGGGATTCTATGGTCATTCACCCATGTTTACGCACCTCACGAAGAACATTCCTCCGACCTACGAGATCTTCCGCGCCAAGGCTGCCGATTTTCTGGCCAGGCAGAGGCTGCTCACCCTTCGCCTAGGTGAGGAGACGCCACATCCCATCCGAAAGACGGCGATCGCCAAGGCTAACAAGGCGGTCGCCAAGCCACCCGGTGATTTCAAGGCATTCGAGGATGTGGGAGCCCATCTCCTCCACAGCTTCAACCGAACTCCGGCTCATATTTTTTATGCCATCAAGGGGCGCGAACCGCTAAGCAATCCGAAGGCGATAGGGGACAATGGTCATCTGGACCACAATAAATATTGTGCTTACCACAAGAGTCCCGGTCACAACACCAACCAATGTCGCGACCTCCTCAGACAACTCTGGAGATTGTTCGAGGAGGACAAGCTGAACAGTTTATTGGCTTAGCCGGAGCCCCGTCAATTTCCCAAACCGGTCGCCAGAGTCGAACGCGACAGGCCGGAAGACTCATACGAGTCAACCCCCCGATCAACCTCGGCGGCCGGATCTATATGCTTCAATAAAGAGGTGGGAACTTCGGAAGTCTTTCCCCGATTCCCACCACGTCACACCAAAGGCTACTGCCTGAGCAATGCCTCAAAAAATAGGATGACTCGCCCGCCCTCTAAAGTTCGTCATCTAACATGATGGACCTAGGCAAGCAATCGCCACCCCCAGCACAACGTATACCGTCGAGGATCGCCAACTAACATGACGGTCCGAGGTAGAAGAGTGCCGCCATGGTCGCGGAGGTCGATGAAACCGACGACCCGTCCATGCAAAGGTTCCTTTGTACCGAGACCACTCGCCCTTCGTTTAAATACGAGGCGGTCGTAGCCGAAGGACCTTCCAAAACAAATCAGAGGATGACTCGCTCGCCCTCTAAAGTTCTTCATCAACATGAAGGACCTAGGCAAGCGATCGCCTCCCCTTGCACAATGTATACCGTCGAGGATCGCCATCTAACATGACGCTCCGAGGTAGAAGAGTGCCGACATGGTTGTGGAGGATGATGGAACTGTTCTCTGTAACCATGCAAGGTTCCTTTGGACAGCGATCGCTCGCCCTTCGTTTAAATACGAGGCGGGCGTAGCCAAAGGACCCTCCAAAAAAGATCTGTGGACATGTTTGCCCGCCCTCAAAGGTTGATCATCTAATATGGTGGATCCGGACAATGCGACGCGTCCCTCCTCCCGTCACAATGTATACCGTCGAGGGTCGCCATCTAACATGATGATTTGAGGTAGAAAAGTGCTAGCAAGCCGCGGTCATGGAGTCGATTAATCCGAAGACGTCCCGTGCAAGGACTCCTCCAGACCAAGACCGCTCGCCCTTCGTTTAAATACGAGGCGGGCGCAGCCTACGGAGGACCCTCACAATTAAGTGAGTCGCGAGAAGTTGGCGATCAGACGGAATGTCGCTCGCGCACAAGACATGGTCGCGGAGGTCTGTTCCATCGAACTCCGCGATTGTGCATGTTTTCTCTAGGCCGGGATGGTCGGCCTTCCTCGAGGAATCTGTAAAATTGAAGACTGCTCACTAAACGATCTATTTTCGTCCCCTTACTTTCACTAAGTAAACAAAAACAAGGGGGAAGAGCGGAGATATATATACCACGATCGTCTTTACTCAAATACACGTACGATGATCGACATTGTTCAAATATGTGTTCAACGATCGACTTTGTTCTAAAGTTACCAATATGAGTTTATCAATTCACTCGGAGCTGTGCGCACGACGACCGTTCCTCAAACACTTGTATAAAGTCATGCAAAAGACTCAGAAAGACAATCATTTAAGTAAGAAATCAGAGAAGCAAATATTTATTCATTACTTGGAATACAAATACAAACACGGTCGCCCGAAGGCAAAAATACAACGAAAGTTACAAAAAATTACAAGTCAAAAAGCAGAAAAGCTCAAGGATCGGCACCCGTTCCATCGCCAGCAGCAGGCTCTGAACCCCCATCCTCCGGGGCACCCGGATAAACAAGGTTGTCCGGCAATGGGTACCAGCTCAAGTCAATTCCGAGATCCGCGGAAAGGTCGAGGATCGGCACGGTGAATTCAGGCTGCAGAGGATGCTCCAGCGCATAGGCTTTGAAATTTCCAGCCAAAGGGCCGACCTCGAGCCCTCCCTTCTTAGCGGCGCGGATGGTGTCAGCATAAGCCATGTAATAGGCGAATTCGCTGACGTGCTCCATGTTAACGAAGGGATCGGCCTCAGTCGCCTTTAGCTTTTCCTTCAACTCCGCAACCGTTTGGCTCACACCCTCGAGCTCGGCAGTTCTGGCGGCCACCTCTTCCTTCGAGGATGCAAGCTCGCTGGTCAGTCGGGCGACGGTCACCTTCAGTTGGTCGGCCTCCTTCTGCGCGGCCGCGTGCGACCTGCGGGCTTCCGTCATCTGGTCCCGCATCCGGTCAGTCGCCGCCCGCGCCCGGTCAACATCCTGCCTCGCCTGTTTAGCCGCCTCCATGGAGCTCTTCTCCATGGCCGCGAGCCGATCGTCGAACTCAATGTTTTGCTTCCTTACGGCTTCGAGGTCCGCATGGAGACGAGCGGTGGACGGACGCCCCTCAAAGTCCCTCACGGCCTGAGCATCCATTGTCGCCGTCTGGAGGGCCAGCGCGAAAGTATCCTGAATCGCATCAGCGGACCGACGGCGTGCGATCGCATCCAGATCGGTCGTCCAAGCTTTCGGGAGGGAGGCGGTAGCCCGAGAAATGTAGGAAGGGATATCGTTGACCTCGTGAGGGCCTTTGCTTGATTGGAAGTCCAACACCATCGGCGAACAATTCGGGTCGGAATGGCGGATCCTGCACAAATGGCAAAAGAGTTAGGCGTATTTCTTACACAAGTTTCATAACTCAGCAAAGCGACCAGGTTTACCTCTCGACCTTATCTGGGTCACGGCCGAAGAACGGCCTATCATGCGAAGTCTCGGCCTCAATAGTCGCCATAGACTGAAGGAAAGCCGAAGATGGCGTGGACCCCTCCACCAGATGGATCGCAGAGATCGGAGTGACACAGATTGGCGGCTCGTCAGCAGTAGGGCCGAGGGCTCCATAGTCCTACATTTCTTGCGGATGAGCCGAAGTCGCTCCTCCTCTCGAGGCTCCTGCTCTTCGACGACAGGATCTTGGAGAGGTCTTGCCTCTGGGGTCGGTCGCAGCGGGGCAGCAGGACCTCGGCTAACCTTCTTCCCTTAACGAAGACGGTTCATGACCCCGGGATTATACATGGCAATCGCAGCAGGGGGCTCTCGGAAACAAGGGAAGCGAATTTCTACGAAAGAAAACAATCGACAGTGTTAGTAATCTTCCTCAATCAAGACGATCGACATGACAAAGAAGATCACGAAAGTTTGTACCTGGAACCTTTAGATGGCGAGGGTATCGAAATAGCCGAGCAGCCAACTAGCAGGCTTCGTTATTAATTTGGCGTACGTCTATATGGTCGTCAGGAAGACTTCGTATCTTCTCCCAGACGATCGCGAAATCAAAAGCGAGGTCGCCTGCCGCCGGAACAATGACACCTGCAAAAAGAAGGCCAAAATCAGACCAGTTCAGAATGTGTCCGAACAAAGGGAAAGTTTAAATCCTTACTCGGACTCCTCTCCCGAAAGCCGGTGGGAATATCCAACTCGTCGGTCGGGTTGTCGCTCGCTGCCTACTTCCACGCGCCGTCGACCCAGAACCACTTCAACGGATTGCCCCTTACTTTGTTCGGGACCCCAAGGATCACCCGGCCTGAGCGACCATGGATGTGATAGCCGCCGACAGTCCCTTTTTGAACCGTCAATTTGAAAAGATGGTTCATCTCCAATGACGAAGGAAGGAGATACAACCGATGGCCGCCAAACAGAGTGAGGGTGAAAACGATCTGCAGCCAGGCATTCGGCATCAATTGAAGCGGCACGACGTTCGAGGCGGTCAGCAGATAGGAGATAGCGAACGGCAATGGAAATCGCAGTCCAACCTCCATTATCGACTCATTGACGGCGACCATGCCCTCAGGAGGTTGATCGGCTCGTTCGTTCTCGACAGGCACGTGGAGGCAAACATCATAAGGAACATGGAACCTCGCCCTCCAACGGTCTAGATCCTTCCTGGTCGCCGAGCTCCCGATCTGGCCAAGGGTCCACGGAGAGCGGCGAGCAGCCCGGAACAATGTCTGCCTTACAGGTTCACAAGGATAGGCGACTGAGTATTCCCTGAAGTTAAATTTGGGGAGTGGACCGGCCAATCTCTCCATGAGTTCGGCAAATTCTTTGAAGGCTTGGCTGAACGCGCTGGTCCGCTCCCAGTGCGCCGTCGCATCCGCCTCCTCCTGTTTCAGAAAACGGATCTGCTCGGCCTCCGCCATCTTGGCCGCGTCAGCCTCATTAAAAAGTTCTTCGATCTCCGCGGGCTCAATCCCGGTGTGGATGGCCTCGACGGCGGTGTCCACATGGAATTCCACAGAAAGATCATCCCGGGTGGTCGAAGCCCCTGCTGCGGAAGTACTACCCGCCTCTTGCGCATCTGGTCTTCCTCTGGTTCAAAGAGAAAGGAGGGAGAAGAAGTTTTTTGTTCTTACCTAAAGTCTGAGTCGAACGACGATCGTCACACAAAGCTTCGAGAGAAATCGGCTATGTCTTCTTCTCACGCAGAAATACATAAGGTTTTCTACCCCGTAACCCCAGTCCTTTTTATAGGCAAGAGCAGGGGCTTCTGGGCAAATAAGCGGAGTCCCGAGGATCGAAGTGAAACCGTCAGACAAGGCCGCATTTAATGCTGCCCTCAAATCCCGCGTGCGCGTCGTTTCGAGGGCACGCCAAAGGACAACCTGACAAAACCGTTGGACTCCCCTAATAGGAGCCCGACACGTGCCCCGATAACATCTTCAAAACAGCTGTCATTTCCTGCTCATTTCAGCGATCGACCAGGTCGTCTAAATTCAAAATCAGTCCGTTCGAGAGACGATCGTCTGTTCCATAAAATGCTGAGTCGCTCGTCTAAGTTAAGTGATCGCCAGTAGAACCACCTCACCACACGTCTTCAACATCGGAGTGAGCTGGGGGGCAATTGTTGTGCGGCGATTTATACGCCTCGACGGTGATCGGCATAAGGGCCGAGCGACCAAGTCAGCATCAAATAATCCAAGGCAGACTTGCCAAGTGAAGAGTCCAGACCGAGATCAGGTACCCATCGATCGACGTCCAGGGCGATCGCCTCTTGGCATCTAGCGATCGCCTCCAAGGACGACCGTCCTGTGTCATGTATAAGGTCATCATCCATCATATATACGAAGACCGGATATCGGAGTGAAGACCCATGTGCAGATCCGCGAATGGCGCCGCGGAATAAGGATCTTTGACTCCATCCCATCAACAGCTGTCAACGACAAGGACTGCTTCACCTAACGACAGACCCGCCGAAAGGTCCTAGGTGGGACCTCCCAAGACAGCGACTCGGGACGCGTGTTGTATTCTCATTGGTTCGCACACCCGGCGGCCAGCAGCTAATGCGGACCAACCCATGTGCTAAAGACGATCGCTCGCTTATTATAATACAGCAAAGGCGATGGCCCAGCTACCTCCACTCCTATAAATAGGAAATCTCCAGCGACTGGAGAGAGGTTCAGAAGTTCAAAAACTATTTCCATACGAGAGTTTAGCTAATTGACACAGTGAGAGACCGTCGATTTCTCGCAGTTAACACAACACTCCATCTTTGTTACAAGAACTCACAGAGAATCAACTCTGGTTCTTCTGGCAATCATCAGCACTCAAGAGCTAGATAACTAGGGTCTTTACACTCATTGTAATTGTACTCTAACCTTAATATTTGTACTCCCAAGTATTCGTATTAATAATATCTCGCGAGGGCATTCAAGCCCGGGACCAACAACCCCAGCAAATCTTGTGTTATTTACTTTCCCTCAGATGTGCTCTCGCATTTTGTTTGTTACTCATCCATTCCAGCAATCCCTTCCGAATAATATTTTGGGTAACAACACCAACATCATACAATGCCTTCACGGCATCCTGCATGAACACTGTTTTACGGTCGATTGCTTGAAGTTGCTATATTCGGGCCTCTATTCGCGGGGAGCCAGGGTGCACTAGTTTCTCCTTCTCTACTCCGTTGAGTTGACACAAGACCACATGATGACGTGGTATATCGTCAGGTAAGAATCCATCATCGGACTCGGACTTTGAACTCACAGAGATAGTTGATGCAGGAGCATCAGGCGCGGGCTCGGCAGATGGTTGTGCAACATTTTCAGTCTCGACGACAGGGGGACTGATTCCTCCTGTTCCGGTTGGATTTATGTAGTCATGCATATAGGAGAGACCGATTCCTCTTGCTGACTCTCAGCTTCCACCTGCTCTGACAAATGGACTGATTCCTCTTGCGGGATGGCACGGGCATCTTTTTCTTTAGGATGGGCTTCCTATTCCGAAGCTTCATGTTGGATGGAAGGGGCTGAATCCTCCTGTTGGTTATCCTGTGCAGCTTCCTGTTGATGGGGAGGGGACTGATGTCTGTCCGAGGTACCCTAACCTTGAAGGTCTTGCATTCTGGACATCTCCCACTCGCGAGACTCCTCTCGGCTCATTCTCAGACCTGCCTATAGGGCGTCGTCATCGTCGTTTGAGTTGGGATCAGATTTGGGGCTGTTAGGAGCTATGTCATCGGGCTTTGATTTTCCCTTCTGTCGGGCCTGTTCCTTTGACAGATAATAACTTGATATGAGCTCATGGCAAAAGCGACTTTCCAATTGAATCAGGCTCTCGATGTTTTGAGAGTCCGTGACCTCCAGAATGAATGCTTCTTCCTCCTCCCACTCATTCCGATTGTACAGGATGTCATAAGGTGCAACCCTGTAAGACTTCCACTGTACAAGACGTTCAAATGCTTGCTCATTCTGAACTTGAAGAAGAGTTTCATTAATGACAATAGTGGGGGAGGGACTCCGTACAGTATGTGGGTTTACTGTAGGCATGGGATCCTCGACATGTATGGGGTCCTGTTTTGGAGAGGGATCCCGAACAGGGATTGGTACCATGATGGGAGAGGGATCCTGTGTGGGTGTGGGTTCCCATACAGGAGAGGCAGCTCTCGGCTCCGAGTGGGCATCCGAATCACCGGTTCCTTCCAGTTTGGAAAATAATTGATCATCCGTCATAGCCGCCAGTGGCTCGGGATTTGCAGAGTGTGCGACAATTATTTCTTCTGTATGGGTTGCGCCCTGTGGGTTTGTTTCAGCTTCTTCTTTGGGTTCTCTACATCAATTGGTGATTTGCTGTGAGAAGCACTCCTTTTCCTTTTCTTCTTGCCATTTGCAATCCTTTCAGTGACATCCCTTGGATTTTCAGAGATAGGCATTCTGTCGGCATGGGGTCTGCTTGAGAATAGACCATCTCTGTTGAAAGCGGTAGGCTTGCTCCCATCGATGAACTTTCCAGGTACGATTTTTTTAGCATCGCGAGATTGCATTACGCCACAACGGGTAAGAATGTTGTTAAGGATGAGGCCGAAAGATTTCTTCTGACAAGTAGGCTTGGCGGCCTTTTCCTGTAACCTCTTCAGAATAATCTGGCACCAGTTCACTCGTTCACAAGACATGATGGTGACCATCATTCTGAAACGCAGATTTGTGCACATCTCAAATGCACTAGTTCTGTTCTCAACAACACGGCAACATAAATTGTCTAAATACATATAGGGCATGCCAAATCTCTTCATATGACAATATGGGTGGATAGTCCCCAGTAGGCAATCAGAAGTTCCTCCGACCCGAAGGTCTCAAGCTCCTCCATTTTCAGGCCATTGGACGATAGCCCGAAGATGTTTTCCAGAAGTTCACGGTCAATGCAGATCTAAACTCCACGGACGGTAGCGGAAATGTCAGACACATCTCCTCTTTTCAGAGAAAGAAAATTGATGGAAGCATCAAGGTAGAATTCCTCCACGACGCGTTCATCGTAGTATTCAGTATGCTGGCTACCAAGGCGGTACAATCCTTGTTGCTTGATCCTCGACACGACACGTTCCATGCCGTCAAGGTCCTCAACCTTAGTTTGAATCCTTTCCATGATAAGAGATTGAACGAAGAGAGTCCATCAATGATGTTGTCCCCCTTCTCCATTGTCCGAGAGGATGTCTGAGAAGATGCTATTGATTTGCAGAGAAGAATTTGAAGAAATAAAGAGAAGAATGCAGTGAGTGCAGTAAGCTTTTTAGACTCGTTTAACATGCAGAAAGCGTAAAGAATCGAGTAGGATACAATCCTTTTATAGTGTGCAGTGAATATTTTTAGACAGTGAACGATCAGATTTAAGGGATGAGAACCGTCTTTTAATAAACGAATAGGATGAATCGAGAGTAACTTGTACGTATTATCCATCTATTTTTGAAATGACAACCGGTCCCACTTCTGACAGTTCTGCTTCCCTTATTGCACGAAAAAGCGATATGAAATCATTATAATCGCGGCGTTTAAAATAATAATCTCGAAATGTCGTGTAAAGCATTAAAGAGTAAAACGTTTGAATTTTAAACAGGGCATGTGGACTTAAAAACTGTTTTCAGTACAAATTGAATATTAATATAATATTAATTAAAGTCCTACAGTATTTACTGTATCCACAAAAATACAGTGTTCCCCCTTAAAAGGTACATACGGGATTCAATTCTTACACTAATGTTTGGATTAATGTTGTATTAATGGGTCATACTGTATTCCCCCTAAATTAATGCACACATCAGATGTAGGAAGGTTTCATGCCTTTTTTGTCCTACAGTACTGTCGGACTGTTCTGAGTGTACATTTAATTAATGATGGATACTGTGTTCTTGGATCTTACAGCATTCCCCCTCAATTAATGAGTAAAAGCGTAAAAACTTACAGGGATTCAGGCTGTAGCATTCCCAATTCTTGTCGAAGCATACAGAATCTGGTTGTGCTGAGAAGCTTTGTAAATATGTCGGCTAACTGGATATCTGTATGGACTTTCTCGATCTGAACATCTTTGTTCTCAACATGATTCCTTAGAAATGATGCTTCATATCAATATGCTTAGTTCGCGAGTGCAATACAGGATTGTGCATTATTGCAATTGCACTCGTGCTATCACACATGATCGGTGTTTCTCTGGCACTGATTCCATAATCTGATAACTGCTGTTGCATCCAGAGAATCTGCATACAGCAACTTCCAACAGCATAATATTCCATTTCAGTTGTAGAAAGCGAGTTGGCCAATTGTTTCTTACTGAACCATGACATAAGTCTAGGTCCAAGAAAGTGACAAATACTGCTTGTACTCTTCCTATCTAGCTTACAACCACCGAGATCCGATTCGCTGTAGCCAACCAAATTGAATCCACCTTCCTTAGCATACCACAATCCTACGTCAATTGTACCTTTCACGTACTTAAGGATTCGTTTGGCTGTAGTTAAGTGTGATTCTTTAGGTGCTACTTGATACCGAGCACACACTCCTATAGAAAATTGGATTTCCGTTCTGCTAGCTGTTAGGTACAGGAGTGAGCCTGTAATACCCGGTTGCAATTCATTCTTTTTCATTCAGTAATTATCAGTCTGTAATTGTCACTCAGTAATTCTCACTCATTAATAATCACTCATCATTCATGAATCACTCATTTGCGTTCAATGTTGGCATGTTGTAATCGTATATTAGTTATCGATCGTCATTTTATCTCCGTTTTTAGATCGAGACGGGAGTATTATCATTTTCATCGTGATTGATAGCCTTGTACTGGGAGTATCATCTTTGGCTCGTGCTTGACTTGTTCACTTCCACATTCGTATGTTATGTCGGATCATTCATCAGTAGTAGCGAGGAATCGGAATTATCGGATTTATTCACCTTGGCCAGCATCGAGTTACGGCCGTAAGGTTCTGGGATACGGCCGTAAGTTCGGTAGATACGGCCGTAAAGGCTGGCGATTACGGCCGTAAGTGGTCAATGCCGCCTGCATTTTGGCCGAAGGTGAGTTACGGCCGTAAGGAAGGTGAGATACGGCCGTAAGTGGTGTTCGTAAATTTCGGGTGTTGTCGACCAAGGGTGACTTACGGCCGTAAGGGTTGCGGCATACGGCCGTAAGTCGAGGCGTGTACGGCCGTAAGGCTTGGCGGATCTGGCCGTCTGTGCAGGAAGGATGTCCGCCATTTTGTGGAAGGCGAGTTACGCCGTAAGGTTGGCGGATACGGCCGTATCATCGAGTTACGGCCGTAAGGTGTGCGGTACGGCCGTAAGGCTGTCGGCAGGTGTTTTTGAAGGCGGGTTACGCCGTAACTCGGGAAGCGATTCTGACCGTCACGAGTTGGCGATTCTACGGCCGTAAGGCCGTTGACTTGGAAAGTTACGGCCGTAAGAGGGCCGAGTTACGGCCGTAACTTCCGGCAGTATTTAAGGACTTGGCCGGGTCATTTCTCCTCACTTCTTCATTTTTCCATCTTCATCCGAGAGAGAGGGTTGAGGGAGATATTTTGCAATCATCAATCACTTGAGTGTGTAATTTTCATCATATTCATTCATTTGGGAAGCTTGGATACTCGTTTAAACTCGTGTTCTTCGGATCGAAGTGATTGGATCTTCAAGAGGTAATTTCTTCAACACCTTGGATTTCGATTCTATGTTGAGATATGATGTTTTGGACATTATAATCATGTTATATGAAGGGATATGTATATGCTTATGAGTTTGTATAAGGATTCATTGGATTATTGAGGAATTATTCAAGAACACTTTGAATATCGAGTTGAAATTGGGGGTTTTCGATTAATTGTCGTTATAATCACGTTTTTGGATATTCGTTTTGGATTATTAATCGTATTGAAGATGTTTTGTTGGTTTGAAACATTTCTTGGGGGATTTGATATTGGTATATTGAGGTTTGATTGTAAACAATCGGAGTTCGGACGCAACGTGTTTGATTTAATGCCTCAATGGACTTGGTTTAGTCGTATTGGCGTTTTGAGTTCGTTATATTCGTGTTTGATTCGTATATTGAACGGATTGTTGGTAATTGAATTGTTCAAGGTTGTTCGAGCGACCGATATCTCAATTAGGACGTTGTTCGTGGAAGGATAATTGTCACCGGTATTGTGTAAGTTAATTCTTACTCGGTTAAAAGGATATTCATACCTTTTGTTGTTGATCATTCATAATCATAACTCATTCATCATTGTATTAATCATATTAAAACTTGTTATTGTCAATTATTCACTTGATCATAAGAGCAGCGGTTCCAATCTTTTCGTTGAGCTATCATTCATTTCATTATTACTCTCATTTCGGTGAGTCATTCTTGACTTTGTCAGATTATTATTTATTCATTGATATTCATTACAGTCATTCTCGTTCATATGACCTTCTGGGTTGATATTGCGTGGCCGGGTGTGGCTGTGTGGAATTTTTAGTCGGGCACGTTATGGCCATGTATAGGGAGTGATACATTGGACTGTGTGTTAGGAGTATGCCCTCGAATGCCACTCAGAGGTTGTTGAGAGAGGGCATTGTACTTGTAATTATGTAAACCATTTATATAAGGCAAATGAATGTTTCTTTATTTACTGGTAGTTACTGGCATTCCTAACTCGTAAATAAACATATAGAAACTAGTCCGTGTATTTGAGAGCAAAACGTTCCACTCCTTATTGGATAAGGGGGCCTTTGGAAAGGTTATAGCTCAAATACTTAATCGCTCGCAAGTCGATGAAACTTGGTAGGCGTTAAGTTTATGTGAAGACTTGTATGACGTGTTCTTTGACATGGAGAGTGCCTGTCGAACACTAATGGTTAGTGGGAGCACACGTTATAGGTATGCTAATTGGATTAGTGTACTCGAACCGACTCACCCTCGATTCGTCACATGGATTTCACTCTGGGGACGATCAATGACGGAATCGAAAGGTTGTGATAGGTATTCGTGAACCTTCGACTTGAGGATTTAGTAGGGATGTGCTTGTGACGTCAAGATTTTCATTAGAGTAGTTCGACCACAGTAAACCGGAAGGCGGGGTCAACCTCGACGTGCATCTTAACGGGCAATTAGCAGGTACTTCTGATTACCAAGATAGTATTCTTTCTCCCGTTAGTGTGCGGGTTATTTGTCCTATGCGGTTATTAGCAGATGAGATCATAAGTCTTTGGCAAAGCATTGGAGCTAGTTGTATTAGATACCACGGCTCGATGATCTCGATTTGCATTAACGCATGCATAGCGTCAAGTACGAGATAGGGTTTGGTAGCCGTGACCCTATAACTTGATCGGGACATTTGAAAGAAGGGTTTATACGTTATCTTGGTATTCACGACGAATGGTTCTTGAATGATCCCAATCATTCGTTCTCGATCGAAGTGCAGTGTAGGCCACCAGTGGCTAGGTGGTGCTACTACTCTTTGGTTCCTCCCATTCTTTGGCCGAGACGGACCTACCGAGTCGCGCATTAGGATTGACGACGGAATGAATTGAGCTAATTCTCTCATTATGAATATTGGATATTGGATATCTAAATTTGGGACATTGGATGTTTAAATCGATTTATCGGATAAATTGATTTACGGCTTAATGGATTAAATATATCACTGGGTGATTAATTTAATTCATGAATATAATTATTTCTTGGAGAAATTAATTATGTTATTTTGTGTTTGATATGTTTAATTAATTGGATTAATTAATCGACACAAATACATCGGAACAGAATCGGAGTTTATCTGTTTGGACTCACGGGAGTCAAAGCGAACCGAACTCATTCGTTTTCATGATAGCCGCCCATTATGCTTCCACCCACTTTCCCATTGTCTTTTCTTCCATTTATTAAGTGATGATAATGACTTGGTGGGACAAGACTTCATGTTACATGAGTTGTAAACATGAGGGTGGAAATAATATAAGATGATGTCTTTGACAAACTCTCCCACTTACTTGATTCCATTTCCAACGTGAGGTTGAAGAGGAGAGAGATATAGAAGTCTTCGTCATCATCTTCATTATTCATCTTCTTCATTCATCTTCTTCACAACTTCTTAGAGATATTTTGTGAGGAAATATTGAGAGAGATAGATATTCATACACTTAGAGTGATATTAATATCTATAACAAGCTTCATCACCTAGCTCTAGCCGTATCCTCGGAGGATAGCAAGGTGTTGTCATTCCGTTCGTTTTTCCGGCGCGTGGCAAGTAGAGACGCGATGCTTTCGGCGTTGGATCGATCAAGGGCTTGGAGCGGATTGAACTCGTAGAGATCAAACTAAAGCTTGGGGAATAGCTCAAGAGAAGGTTACCATTTAATCAACGGACTTCGAGGGTTAGTTTCTTACGACTCTTGCTTTTCGTTTTTGATATTCGTATATACGTAGCTCGATCGATCCTCGTAGGGATTCGGATCGAATTAATTTTCATTTACGCTTCACTGGCCTTGATTTAGGCACCGAATCCCAACAGTGGTATCGGAGCGTAGGTCTTGCGATCGTATATACGATATTGGCATTTGGAATGCTCGATTAGATGGTGAATGATTTGGAATCATTTTAGTCATAATCGTGGTATATGTTTTTCGTTCGTAATAATTGTATTTTTCGTAAGTTTATGTCTAAATATAAATCTTAAATTTATGGGAAATATGATTTATATTGAAGATATGAAAGTCGTAAAATATTGATATTGGATATCCGGTCGAAAATCTAGCCCCGAATCGTCGTCGGACGACTTTTTGGACAAAAAGGGTATTTTGGCCGAGAATGACTCGGCCGTGTCTGGTGACACGGTCGTGTCTGCTGATGTGGCCGAGCTGCACAGAGACCGGCAAGTGTCGAGACACGGGCGTGTCTGCCGAAGTGACTCGGCCGTGTCTGGATGACACGGTCGTGTCAGCAGATCTACCAAGTCATCGCGGCGACCGGCCGTGTCCTAGGACTCGGTCGTGTCTGGCCGTTCTTCAGCGTGACTCGGCCAAGCCGAGCGTGGCTGCCGGTGAGTCTCGAGGGTGACTCGGTCATCTTGGCCGTTTTCACCCGGCTCGATTTTTTCGTGTATTCTTGAAAATTAATCTCCCGCATGTTAAATTGGATTTAATATGATTAAAATGATTTATGGTATTTCATTTTATAAGGGAAATTTGATTAATTGGAATATTTATGGTCGACCGAATTATTTTGAACGTTATCAAATTACCGATTGTGTGAATCGATTGGATCGGTTCATATTGTTGATTGGATCAATGTATCTCTACGCTTTCCATTTATATAGTATTTATTGGATGAATGCTTTTTGAATGGGCCACTTACTGGTATTTGAGCAATTCTTCCTGTTGCTTTTACAGAGCTTCCTTCTTGTATCATCAAACCATTACCCATTAATACAACACCAACATTATTTGATTCTAAATTAAGAGCAATACCTATTGTACCTTCTTCAAATTCAACTAATTCACCCGCCATTACTTCATCAAGACCGTGAATACGAGCAATACCATCGCCTACTTGAAGTACGGTACCGGTATTTACAATATTGACTTCTCTATTATATTGTTCAATACGTTCACGTATAATATTACTAATTTCATCAGCTCGAATGGTTACCATGAGTTTTTCTTAATTAAAAAAAAAAAGAAAAATAATGCCTAATAATGCCTAGAGTATAAAAGTAGAAAGACTAATTAGTTATTTCTTTAATCGCTCCCAAAATGCTAATATTGACACTAATGATACGTAAATGTAACTCGGTGGTCAATGGACTTAGATTTGAATCGTTCGTTTTATTCGATTGGGTTGTAAAGGCCGTTTTGAGCCTATTTATTTTACTAGAAATGTTTGTATCTAGGATGCAATTTTCGATGTAAAATTTATATGTAATGACGAAGACCGGAGGAAGATCCATTTCGAGAAGACGAAGATTCAAGACGAAGACTTGTAATTAGATTACGAAGTTTTTGTTTTCTAGGAACGGTCCATGAACCACATGTTGGTAGCAACTAGGTTGTGAATGGTTTTTTCATATTGTATGAATGCCTCAAACGCGCTAATATGATTAATGTGCAAAGTGTAACGTTAATCGCGAAAATTCTCCCACTATAAATAATTAAGTTTATAAGGTTTCAAGGTTTTCCTTCCCTCCATCGAGTTTTCGAAATTGAAATCCAAACCGGATGTGCTATGCTTCCGAGTTATTGGGGTAGTCGTTCGGGAGGACGGATAAATTACCGAGAGCGCATTGGATGCCTTCGGTTGGAGCAAATTTTATCCCTAGAACACGATAGGTTGCGGATAAGATTCAATTGTGAAACCGATTTGCGTCGATGGTATAAACTTAACTTGTTCACGAACCATAGAAATCGTATAGGTTGAGGAGTGAACAAGGGGAAAAAGAAGATCGAATCATCCATTAGATGGGTTGGTGTTGGACACCACTTTATGAAAATTAATAGACTAGAAACACATTCGGTTGCCCTCTATTAAGATTTATAAAGAACTCAATCACCACTATGAAGTAGAGCGACGATACTTAGGATATCACATGGGAGTGTGTTATTCCGATAAAAATAGTGGGAGCCGGGTAACAAGAATAGAAAAGACCTTAAATTCTATACTCGAACATAATTGAATGAGTCACTAATTAATCTGTTATACTTAATGCAGACAAATCTCAATATGACAATGAATCCACTCGCAATTCTACTCGAAAAGAACACCTTAATGGGACCTAACTTTGTGGATTGGCTCCATGTCGATGATTGTCCTCGGTATAGAGGCACTGGGATACGTCTTGGAGACGGACATTCCGGCGCCTCCTATGCGGACTCGAGCCAATCAGAAGAGATTGAAAACCACGAAAAGTGGGTTAAGGATGACGTGAAAGTCCGTGCTTATATGATGGCTTCCTTGTCTAATGAGCTTCAGAGAGCTCATGAGAAAATGACTTACGCTGGCGGATTCTATCTCACTTAACCGAGCTTTATGGTGAGCACACGAGAATGCTAGATATGAGATATCCAAGCAAGCTCGGTGCAAGGATGAAGGAAGGTGAGAAAGTTGGGGAACACGTCCTCAAAATGATATCCATGATCGAGAGATTGGAGGCTCTTGATTTTAAAATGGATACTTCTCTCAGCAAACCTTATCCTACAGTCTCTCCTGATTCCTTCTCACGCTTGTTATGAACTTAAAGCAATGAGATTGCATGTAATTTAGTGGGCTAATGAACAAGCTGGTGACCGCTCGGTCTCGGATGAAGACCCGCGGATGAAGGAGTCTCGCACTTGTGATTTCTTGGACTTCTAAGTCTAAGAATAAGAAGAAAAAGACCAAGAAGCGGTGGACCACAAGCTAAGGACCTTAAGGGAAAGGGCAAGGCCCGATGGTTCCAAAGAACAAGAAGAAGAAGGATGCTTGTCTCAAGTGCGGTGGTGGGCCCTTTGGGCTAGAGACTATCCGATTCTTCATGGCACTTCGTCTGTAACTTTTAGTTTTGGAAACAAATTGTTACGCTCACTTGTATTTTCTACTTCTGGATCTTGGATTACGGTGCTAGTTCTCATATTTGTACCGTGAATCGGGATGCGGAACAAAGTAGGAAGCTTGGAGTGGAGAAGTTATGATCACAGTCGGAAGCGGGCATAGTGTCGAGGCGGCCGACATAGGATCACTTCTTTTGGGTTTAGAATCCGGCTTTGTTTTGACTTTAGAAGATGTACTTGTTTTGCCCAAGGGGCACAAAAACATTGTATCCATTCCGGTCATGGACCGAAAAGGCTTTTCATTTTTCATTGGTGATGGTTCCTGCAAAATTTATTTTAGAAATAAACTAGTGGGTACTGCTACATTGTTGAATGGATTGTATCATCTAAATCTCAGCAACAAAGTAGTTGTGAATACTATGACTAGAAAACGTGGTAGGGATGAAACCAATCAAGTTTTGAAATGGCATCTTAGACTTGGTCATATTGGTCAGACCAAGGTTTACAAGATGGAAAAAGATGGACTTATGGGTCCATTGGGATCGGATCCCTTTCCTACTTGTGAATCTTGCCTTAAAGGCAAAATGACTAAGTCCCCCTTCACAGGGACTTTTGAAAGAGCCGCTAATAAACTGGGATTAATCCATACCGACGTATGTGGTGCTTTAGAAGCAGCACGTGATGGATATAAATATTTCATTACGTTTACAGATGATCATACTAGGTATGGTTATGTATACTTAATGAAACATAAATCCGAGGCCTTTGAGAAATTCCAGGAATTCAAGGCCCTGGTCGAGAAACAAACTGGTAATCATATCAAAGCACTTCGGTCGGACCGAGGTGGCGAGTATATGAGTACGGAGTTTGACGAGTTCCTTAAGGAACATGGAATAGTTTCACAACTAACACCTCAAGGTACTCCTCAGTTAAATGGTGTGTCAGAAAGAAGGAACCGGACCCTGTTGAACATGGTCCGTTCCATGCTGGGCTATACTGACTTGCCGATTTACCTGTGGGGGTATGCACTCCATCGCCGCATATATCTTGAACAGATGTCCTTCCAAATCCGTTCCTAAAACTCCACATGAGATGTGGGAAGGAAGGAAACCAAGTCTTAATCACATTAGGATTTGGGGATGTCCCGCCTATGTCAAGAAGACTAAGGTGGAAAAGTTGGAAGCTAGGTCTGCGAAGGGACGTTTCATAGGATTCTGCCGTGGGACGATGGGATATCTATTCTACATGCCCGAAGATCGAAGGATCGTTGTTGCTTTACAAGCACACTTCTGGAAGATGAGTTCATTCAGAAGGCGGAGCGGTAGAAGTATTTCTTTAGAAGAATACAATGAAACTCCTCGATAGACACCTGTGCAAGAAACTGGAACCGAACTTTCAAACACAAGTACAACCACCTCGTAGGTCTAGTAGGGTGTCTCATTTACGAGAGGTATGGGCTTGTGCACTTGGAGGAGCTGGGTCTCCATGAGGTTCCAAGTGATAGCCAAGAGACCGACCCAACAACCTATGACCAAGCGATGGTGGATGTAGACTCATGAAATGGCATGAAGCTATGGAAGGCCGAGATAGACTCGATGCATGTCAATCAGTCTGGACTCTAGTAGACCGCCCCAAGGGCATAGTGCCTATTGGGAACAAGTGGATCTACAAGAGAAAAGGCGATGGTGATGGCAAGGTTGACGCCTATAAGGCCGGGCTTGTGGCAAAGGGTTATACCGGAAGGAAGGGATCGATTACCACGATACCTTCTCGCCGTAGCCATGATCAAGTCTATTCGCATGATGCTTGCTATAGGCCTACCACGATTATGAGATATGGCAAATGGACGTAAAGACGGCTTTCCTTAATGGATTCCTCGAGGAGGAAATCTATATGGAGCGGCTAAAGGCTTTGTGTCCAAGTCGATATTCGGAAAGTGTGCAAGCTTGACGTTCCATTTATGGTGAAGCAAGCATCGCGTAGTTGGAACCTTCGTTTTGACGAGGCGGTCAAAGAGTTTGACTTCGTGCAAAATGAAGAGGAACCTTGTGTATACAAGAAGGTTAGTGGGAGCAAGATCGCATTCTTAGTACTATATGTAGATGACATTCTACTAATAGGAAATGATGTGGGAATGCTCGGTTACGTGAAAGCTTGGCTTTGAGTAATTTCTCCATGAAAGACTTGGGAGAAGCAACCTATATTCTTGGTATTCGGCTCTACCGGATAGAGCGAAGAGAACAATAGGCCTTTCCCAAGCCCTCTATATAGATAAGATCTTAAAGCGATTTAAGATGGATGATTCTAAAAGAGGGTTCCTACCGATGCAACATGGAATAAAACTCACCTTGAAGATGTGTCCTCAAAGTGAGGAACAACGCAAGGAAATGAGTAATATACCATATGCTTCGGCCGTGGGTAGCCTTATGTATGCTATGTTGTGTACAAGACCCGACATCGCGCATGCCGTAAGCGTGGTGAGTAGGTTTCGTGCAAACCCAGTAGGGAACATTGACTGCTTTGTAAAGAACGTTCTCAAGTACTTGAGAAGAGCGAGAGATATGGTTCTTATGTATGGCGGTGGAGATTTGGATGTGGTGGGATTCACCGATTCGGACTTCCAAGGACCGAAGGATGACTCGATGTCCACTTCGGCTACATATTTACTCTTAATGGAGGAGCGATATCTTGGCGTAGTGCCAAGCAAAGCGCGATCGCCGATTCCACTGTCAGGTGAGTATCAAGCGGCCTCGGAGGCTTCAAGGAAGGGTTAGATTAAGAAGTTTCGGGAGAACTTCAAATGATACCATGTCTTTGAAATTTGCCTATTCCATTTGTCTTTGCGACAACGACGAGTCAGAAGCGCAGCCAAGGAGCCGAGGTTTCACAACGAGACCAAACATATTGAGAGGAAGTATCATCTCGTAAGAGAATTTGTTCGCAAGGGATACATTGTCTTGCCAGAGTAGACTCGGCCGACAACGTCGCCGATCCAGACCAAGCACCTTTCTCGGACTAGCTTGGAGCGTCATCTAGAGAACATGGGTATTAGATACCATAGTGTGTGGCATTGAGTGCAAGTGGGAGATTGTTAGGAGTATGCCCTCGAATGCCACTCAGAGGTTGTTGAGAGAGGGCATTGTACTTGTAATTATGTAAACCATTTATATAAGGCAAATGAATGTTTCTTTATTTCTTTGGTAGTTACTGGCATTCCTAACTCGTAAATAAACATATAGAAACTAGTCCGTGTATTTGAGAGCAAAACGTTCCACTCCTTATTGGATAAGGGGATCGGCACTGGAAAGGTTATAGCTCAAATACTTAATCGTTCGCAAGTCGATGAAACTTGACTGGGCGTTAAGTTTATGTGAAGACTTGTATGACGTGTTCTTTGACATGGAGAGTGCCTGTCGAACACTAATGGTTAGTGGGAGCACACGTTATAGGTATGCTAATTGGATTAGTGTACTCGAACCAACTCACCCTCGATTCGTCACATGGATTTCACTCCGGGACAGTCAATGACGGAATCGGAAGGTTGTGATAGGTATTCGTGAACCTTCGACTTGAGGATTTAGTAGGGATGTGCTTGTGACGTCAAGATTTTCATTAGAGTAGTTCGACCCTGTAAACCGGAAGGCGGGGGTCAACCTCGACGTGCATCTTAACGGGCAAGTAGCAGGTCCTACTGAATACCAAGATAGAATTCTTTCTCCCGTTAGTGAGCGGGTTATATGTCCTATGCGGTTATTGGCAGATGAGATCATAAGTCTTTGGCCAAAGCATTGGAGCTAGTTGTATTAGATACACGACAGCTCGATGATCTCGATTTGCATTAACGCATGCATAGCGTCAAATCTGAGATAGGGTTTGGTACCGTGACCCTATAACTTGATCGGGACATTTGAAAGAAGGGTTTATCATTATCTTGGTATTCACGAGAATGGTTCTTGAATGATCCCAATCATTCGTTCTCGATCGAGTGCAGTGTAGGCCACCAGTGGCTAGGTGGTGCTACTACTCTTTAGTTCCTCCCATTCTTGGTCGAGACGGACCTCGAGTCGCGCATTAGGATTGACGACGGAATGAATTGAGCTAATTCTCTCATTATGAATATTGGATATTGGATATCTAAATTTGGGACATTGGATGTTTAAATCGATTTATCGGATAAATTGATTTACGGCTTAATGGATTAAATATATCACGGTGATTAATTTAATTCATGAATATAATTATTTCTTGGAGAAATTAATTATGTTATTTTGTGTTTGATATGTTTAATTAATTGGATTAATTAATCGACACAAATACATCGGAGCAGAATCGGAGTTTATCTGTTTGGACTCACGAGTCGAAGCGAACCGAACTCATTCGTTTTCATGATAGCCGCCCCATTATGCTTCCACCCACTTTCCCATTGTCTTTTCTTCCATTTATTAAGTGATGATAATGACTTGGTGGGACAAGACTTCATGTTACATGAGTTGTAAACATGAGGGTGGAAATAATATAAGATGATGTCTTTGACAAACTCTCCCACTTACTTGATTCCATTTCCAACGTGAGGTTGAAGAGGAGAGAGATATAGAAGTCTTCTTCATCATCTTCATTATTCATCTTCTTCATTCATCTTCTTCACAACTTCTTAGAGATATTTTGTGAGGAAATATTGAGAGAGATAGATATTCATACACTTAGAGTGATATTAATATCTATAACAAGCTTCATCACCTAGCTCTAGCCGTATCCTCGGAGGATAGCAAGGTGTTGTCATTCCGTTCGTTTTTCCGGCGCGTGGCAAGTAGAGACGCGGTGCTTTCGGCGTTGGATCGATCAAGGGCTTGGAGCGGATTGAACTCGTAGAGATCAAACTAAAGCTTGGGGAATAGCTCAAGAGAAGGTTACCATTTAATCAACGGACTTCGAGGGTTAGTTTCTTACGACTCTTGCTTTTCGTTTTTGATATTCGTATATACGTAGCTCGATCGATCCTCGTAGGGATTCGGATCGAATTAATTTTCGTTTTACCGCTTCCGCTGGGCCTTCAATTTAGGCACCGAATCCCAACACTGTGCACACGGGAAAGCGTTACACCGTGAGACTAATTAGGTACAAGGACGGGTGTGTCCGGTCATTCGTCTTGTACACTCGCACAGAACACTACGGGCGTACTATGGTACTCCTCTTCGGCGTAATTCATAACTAAGGATATTTCATAACTACAGTTAAATCATGATTGTGTATTTTTCAACCCTTGAGGATTGTTGTTCTGTTTAATCGACCCATTTGGGATTTTGTTTTTAGTCATGGAAAGGCAAATGCAGAATAGCATGTTGATGTCGAGGAGTCCCAGTGATACTAGTAGGGGCCCCGATCTTTGATTATTCATGTTATTGTCCTTTATTTTCAGCTGAGACTTTCATTTGAATACTCCGTTTCATTCGGTGTTGTGTATTTTATCTTCATATAAAATACACTAGTATTCAGTATTGTCTGGTGTGTTATAACTAAACTCCTCATCGGAGTAGTTATTGTTGTAATGTAGTTCGGTACTACATTTATCTGTGTAATTCATTCATTTTCATTTGCACAGTGGGTTCCGGTTGGGGATTTACGGCCGTAATATCCGCCTAGTTTGGGGTGTTCTGAGTTGGTATCGGAGCGTGCTTTTGAATACTACCTTCCGAGTCATGTCTCATTTGAAATCATCGTCATCGGACTAGTATCATTGGACTTTCGCGTCACGTGTGACTGTGCAAATGCCGAGCCAATCGAATAGGAAGAACTGTAAGATTTCTAACGCCATGGTATAATTTCTGGCAATAGTCATTCATTCATCATTCATCAATTAGCAATCCTCAAACATCATCATTTATTATGATTAGGACGATCATGTTAACTCATTAATCACTTAATTCATTTCATTACTCAGTTAATGATCAGGACGATCATGTTAATTCATTAATTACTCAATTCATTTCATTATTCAGTTGCCGATCTAGATGATCATATTATAAATCTTGTTAAGTTATTCAAAATAATCATTTCAAGAATTTCATCAGATATTCATGTCACTTCAGTCAATCATTCATATAATCACCAAGTTAGAGAATGTATACTCATTTTCATCATCTCATGACGTAATCATAACGTGATAATCATGTGGGAAATATAATCATTATGCGACCTTCCTACTTCAGTATGGAGAGAGCTGTCAGGGGATGCACGGGAAGAGGCCGCGGTGCGGGCCGAAACCCGAGGAATAATCACTCGCTGTCGGTAAATCGTGCCCAGGACTCGGCTCGATCAGAAGATGTTCGGGTTGATCCACTCACTTTTATGCAGGCCATGATGACCCATGTGCAGTTGCTCAATCATCATTGCGCCACTCTGACCGGATTAATCGAGAGAACTCTCCCGTATGAGCCAGCTGCTAAGGAAAGTGCTGAACAACAACCTTCATTTGTCAGCAAGAAATTAGCGAAGCATAATCAATCCGAAGGCGGTCAGTCAACCTTCAAGAAGCCTCGTGTGAGTCCTATCATTTCTGAGCGACCTCCTACGGCGCATAATCGCGCGGGATCTCATTCCCGAGCGGCCAGTTCGGCCATCACCTGTTTCAATTGTGGAACGCCGGGTCATTTCAGCATTGAGTGTCTGAAACCGTCTATCACGTGCTATAATTGTGGGAATTTTGGGCATAAGGCCCGTTTTTGCCGAAAGGGCTCCAAGTCGGCTCCGGCGGCATCTCAGGCCCCGAAGCAATCAGCGTTTCAGAATCAGACTGCTTTGTCAACGTCGTTTAAGACAATGGAAGCAAATAGAGTTGGGGCTTATATTTATCAGACGGGAGCGTCCGGTTCGGGGGCCGGCAAGTCCCAGATTCATGTGATGAGGAGGATCGACGATCCGGTGGCCCGAATGACCTCAGGTATACTCGTAATTTTATTTCAACCTGTGTGTACCTTTTTGGATACCGGTGCACCGCATTCATTCATTTTCGAATCATGTTTGAATAGACTTATTTTGGGATAGTCTTATTGCTTGTGGATTTAATACCATCGGTCTACCTGACGATGGAAGATTTTTTCGGAAACCATACCGAATTAAGCTTAATGACCGCGATTGGTTGATGGATCTAATCGTGGTGAATTTATCTTAGGACGATGTAATTTTCGGTATTAGTTGGATTGATCGTCTTGATACTATCCTTAGTGTTTGTTAGCGTTTGGTCGCTATCTTGCCGTCGTTGGTTGTCGAATGTGTGCTTGAGGGAAGTAATCCCCGTTGTTTCAGTAGAATTATTATTAGGGCGGAAGCAGAGAGATTCCGCAATCGACCTATTCAATCATTCATTGTATCATTTTCATCGATTGACCTTTCTAAGGCAATCGAGTTATTCAATCATTCATTGCGTCATTTTCATCGATTGACCTTTCTAAGGCAATCGAGCTATTCAATCATTCATTGTGTCATTTTCATCAATTGGCCTTTCTAAGGCAATCGAGTTATTCAATCATTCATTGTATCATTTTCATCGATTGGCCTTTCTAAGGCAATCGAATTATTCCAACATTCATTGTATCACTTTTTGTCGATTGACCATTCTAAGGCAATCGAAATGTTCGATCATTTGTGGTATCATTGTCATCGATTGACGATGTATTTCCAGACGAGTTATCTGGTTGCCTTCACATAGAGTAGTGGAATCCAGGAGTGAGTTGGAGCCGGTACGTCCCCTTTATCGAAGGCACCGTATCGGATGGCCCCGACCAGAATGCTGGAGTTGAAGATTCAACTTGAGGAGTAGTTCGAGAAAGGTTATCTCCGACCGATTGCGTCCCCGTGAGGAGCACCAGTGTGATCTGTCAAGGAGGAGGATGGCTCGTCTCGTGTGTGTATTAATTACCAGGAGTTGAACAGGGTGATGATCAAGAGTAGTATCCCTTACCCCGTATTGATAATCTTTTAGATCAACTTCAGGGAGCCTCAGTATTTTCCAGGATCGACTTAAGATCTGGATATCACCAGTTGCGGATTCGAGAGTCGGATATCGCGAGGACAGCATTTCGTACACGCTATGGTCATTATGAGTTCGTAGTTATGCCGTTCGGGCTAACTATTGCACCTGCGGTATTCATGGAGTTAATGAATCGGGTTTTCATCGACTTTTTGGATCAGTTTGTTGTTGTCTTCATCGACGACATTTGGATTTATTCTCGTAGCCGAGAGGAACACGAGGTTCATCTTCATCAGGTTCTCGACGTGTTGAGACGAGAGCAACTTTATGGAAAGTTTTCCAAATGTGAGTTCTGGAGGTCCGAAATGACTTTCTCGGACATGTAATTTCATCTGACAGAGTTCGTGTCGACCCTCAGAAGACGGAGGCTATCCGAGATTGGCAACCTCCGAAAGATGTTAAGTAAATCCGAAGTTTCCTCGGATTAGTTGATTAATTATTCAACCCACGACGGTAGCTAGCAACCGTGGTTTTCGCGTTGGAATTTTGGCGTCATTACCTTTATGGCGTCACCTGTCAGTTATTCACCAATCACAAGAGATGAAGTATATATTTACTCACAAGGAGTTAAATATGTGACAGAGGCGGTGGTTGGAACTAATCAAAGATTTTGATATCGAGATCCCTTACCACCCGGGTAAGGCGAACGTTGTCGCCGACGCCTTGAGTCGTAAGTCCGTTCTAGAGCAGATGCTTGCTCGTTTAACAGTTCAGAAGGAGCTTCAGCAGGAATTCCTTAGACCCGAGATCGAGGTCGGCTTGGCGAGTTCGGGGACAGGCTTGTATGTTAGAGATTTCATCATCACTTGAGAAGGAAATCGGGGAGAATCGGGGTTGATTCATTTTGTTGATCATCCGCAAGGATGTGGTACAGGAAAGCCCTGGATTTGTGGTCCACGAGGATGGACTCTTGAGATTTGAGAATCGGTTGTGCGTACCGGCGAATGATGAGTTGAAAAACTCGATCTTGAGAGAAGCTCATGCTACCCCTTATCCGGTTCATCCGGGGTTTAGTAAGATGTACAAGGACTTGAAACGAAATTTCTGGTGGAGTAATATGAAGCGAGAAGTCGCGGAATTTGTTTCGAGATGTTTAGCCTATCAGCAAGTCAAGATGGAACATCGGCCGTGAGTATCGATACCGCACCTATTCCGTAATGGAAGTGGGAAGACATTTCTATGGATTTCATCACGAGTTTGCCGGCAGTCGTCGTGGCATGAATGCGATCTGGTGATTGTGGACCGCTTAACTAAATCAGCTCATTTCCTTGAGATCAAGGATACGTGGGGTCTGAGAGACTGGATCGATTGTTCATCAAGGAGATAGTGAGGCCCGCAGTACTCCTAAGAGTATCGTTTCCGATCGTGACGGACGAATTGTTTCCCATTTTTGGAAATCAGTTCATCGTGCTATGGGAACTCAGCTTAATCTCAGTATTGCCTTTCATCCTCAGTCCGACGGACAATCAGAGAGAACTATTCAGACATTAGAGGACATATTGAGGGCATGCGTCCTCGATTAGTAGACGATTGGGAAGCCCAATTACTGTTGTTTAAGTCCACGTACAGTATAGTTGGCATGCCTCCATTAAGATGGCACCTTACAAGGCCTTGTACGATCATCTTTGTCGATCTCCTTTGTGTTGGGATGACTTGTCAGAATCAATCGGCACCGAGCCCGATATGCTTATTAGCCGCCCGTGAGAAGGTAGCTTGATCAGGAGTCGTTGTTGACCACTCGGAGTCGACAGGAATCATATGCAGGTAATCGTCGTCGACCATTAGAGATCGAGACGGGTGGCCATGTTTTGGTCAAGGTAATCCCGAGTCGTAATATCTTCTGTTTTGGGAAGAGGGGAAAGTTGAGTCCGAGATTCATTGGACCGTTTGAGATTCTGGATCGAATAGGCGAGTTGACTTATCGATTGGCTTTACCTCTGGCGTTGAGCCGAATCCGTAATGTGCTTCACGTCTCTCAGCTACGGAAATATGTTGCCGACCCGAGTCACATACTTCAGTTCGACGAAATCGAGATCGCAGATGATCATTCGTATGAGAAGCGTCCCATACGAGTGTTAGAGCGGCAAATCAAACAGTTGAGGAATAAGGCGATTCCTTTGGTTAAGTTTCAGTGGTCTAGACACGGAGTCGAAGAGGCCACTTGGGAAACCGAAGAGAGTATGCGGGAGAGTTATCCCGAGTTGTTTGACCCTTCGTTTCGGGGACGAAACTCTTTTAAGGGGGGGAGTATGTAATACCCGGTTGCAATTCATTCTTTTTCATTCAGTAATTATCAGTCTGTAATTGTCACTCAGTAATTCTCACTCATTAATAATCACTCATCATTCATGAATCACTCATTTGCGTTCAATGTTGGCATGTTGTAATCATATATCAGTTACCGATCGTCATTTTATCTCCGTTTTTAGATCGAGACGGGAGTATTATCATTTTCATCGTGATTGATAGCCTTGTACTGGGAGTATCATCTTTGGCTCGTGCTTGACTTGTTCACTTCCACATTCGTATGTTATGTCGGATCATTCATCAGTCGTAGCGAGGAATCGGAATTATCGGATTTATTCACCTTGGCCAGCATCGAGTTACGGCCGTAAGGTTCTGGGATACGGCCGTAAGTTCAGCGGGCACGGCCGTAAGGCTGGCGATTCTGGCCGTAAGTGGTCCAAAAGAGTGCAGCATTTTGGCCGAAGGTGAGTTACGGCCGTAAGGAAGGTGAGATACGGCCGTAAGTGGTGTTCGTAAATTTCGGGTGTTGTCGACCAAGGGTGACTTACGGCCGTAAGGGTTGTGGCATACGGCCGTAAGTCGAGGCAGGTACGGCCGTAAGGCTTGGCCGGATACGTCCGTACGGTGCTGGTAGGATTTCTGGCCATTTTTTACGTAGGCGGGTTACGCCCGTAAGGTTGGCCGGATAAGGCCGTATCATCCGAAATTACGGCCGTAAGGTGTGCGGTACGGCCGTAAAAGGTCGCCGCAGGTGTTTTTGAAGGCGGGTTACGCCGTAACTCAGAGCGGTTACTGGCCGTAAGTCTGCCGGCGAGCTTTGACGAAGCGAGTTACGGCCGTCTGAGTTGGCGATTCTGGCCGTAATGCCGATGACTTGGAAAGTTACGGCCGTAAGAGGGCCGAGTTCTGGCCGTAACCCGGCGATTTAAGGACTTGGCCGGGTCATTTCTCCTCACTTCTTCATTTTTCCATCTTCATCCGAGAGAGAGGGTTGAGGGAGAGATTTTGCAATCATCAATAACTTGAGTGTGTAATTTTCATCATCTTCATTCATTTGGGAAGCTTGGATACTCGTTTAAACTCGTGTTCTTCGGATCGAAGTGATTGGATCTTCAAGAGGTAATTTCTTCAACACCTTGGATTTCGATTCTATGTTGAGATATGATGTTTTGGACATTATAATCATGTTATATGAAGGGATATGTATATGATTATGAGTTTGTATAAGGATTCATTGGATTATTGAGGAATTATTCAAGAACACTTTGAATATCGAGTTGAAATTGGGGGTTTTCGATTAATTGTCGTTATAATCACGTTTTTGGATATTCGTTTTGGATTATTAATCGTATTGAAGATGTTTTGTTGGTTTGAAAGATTTCTTGGGGGATTTGATATTGGTATATTGAGGTTTGATTGTAAACAATCGGAGTTCGGACGCAACGTGTTTGATTTAATGCCTCAATGGACTTGGTTTAGTCGTATTGGCGTTTTGAGTTCGTTATATTCGTGTTTGATTCGTATATTGAATGGATTGTTGGTAATTGAATTGTTCAAGGTTGTTCGAGCGACCGATATCTCAATTAGGACGTTGTTCGTGGAAGGATAATTGTCACCGGTATTGTGTAAGTCAATTCTTACTCGGTTAAAAGGATATTCATACCTTTTGTTGTTGATCATTCATAATCATAACTCATTCATCATTGTATTAATCATATTAAAACTTGTTATTGTCAATTAATCACTTCAGTCATAAGGAACGACGGTTCCAATCTTTTCGTTGAGCTATCATTCATTTCATTATTACTCTCATCTCGGTGAGTCATTCTTGACTTTGTCAGATTATTATTTATTCATTGATATTCATTACGGTCATTCTCGTTCATATGACCTTAAGGTTCATATTGCGTGGCGGGTGTGGGTGTGTGGAATTTTTAGTCGGGCACGTTATGGCCATGTATAGGGAGTGATACATTGGGTATGCACACGGAAAGCGTTACACCGTGAGACTAATTAGGTACAAGGACGGGTGTGTCCGGTCATTCGTCTTGTACACTCGCCAGAACACTACGGGCGTACTATGGTACTCCTCTTGCGTAATTCATAACTAAGGATATTTCATAACTACGATTAAATCATGATTGTGTATTTTTCAACCCTTGAGGATTGTTGTTACATTATCGGCCAGTGGGATTTTGTTTTTCAGGTCATGGCAAGGCAAACGCACGGGAATAGCATGTTGATGTCGAGGAGTCCCAGTGATACTAGTAGGGAGGCCCCGATCTTTCAGTTATTCATGTTATTGTCCTTTATTTTCCGCTGCAGACTTTCATTTGAATACTCTGTTTCATTTAGTGTTGTGTATTTTATCTTCATATAAAATACACTAGTATTCGGTATTGTCCTGGTGTGTTATAACTAAACTCCTCATCGGAGTAGTTATTGTTGTAATGTAGTTCGGTACTACATTTATCCTGTGTAATTCATTCATTTTCATTTGCCTGGTGGGTTCCAGTTGGGGATTTACGGCACTGTAATATCCGCCTAGTTTGGGGTGTTACAGAGCCTATATGCTTCCTGTAGAGTGATTGATCAACCGGTTTTCTAAGCTTCATCAACACTAATTTCCACGGAAGTGCTCATGGGGGTTGACAAGGATTTGGAGTTGTTCATCCCAAGCTTGTTGAGTAGCTCCTTGCTGTATTTCTCCTGGTTGATGAATATTCCTGTAGGCAGTTGCTTCACGTGGAATCCTAGGAAATAACTAAATCCCCCCATCATACTCATTTCAAATTTACTTTGCATGAGATGAGGGAATCTTTGACATAAAGCAAGGTTAGTGGAACCAAATATAATATCATCTACCTATATTTAAACCATTAACAGGTCGTCTCCTTCATGTATCTTAAATAGAGTCTTGTCCACATCACATTTCTCAAATCCATTATTGGTGAGGTACAGGGACAGGGTTTTGTACCACGCTCTAGGTCCTTGCTTAAGTCCATGCAGAGCTTTCCGTAGTCTGTATACAAGGTCTCCGCCTTCTGTGTTGACAAAGACTGGTGGTTGTTCAACATAGACTTCTTCAGTGAGGTCTCCATTCAGGAATGCGATTTTTATGTCCTTTTGATATACTACGAAGCTCTTATGGGCGGCAAAGGCTAGAAATATCCTGATGGCTTCTAGTCTGGCTACAGGGGCAAATGTTTCATCGTAGTCTATGTCTTCTTCCTGTCTGTAGCGTTGTGCAACTAGATGGGATTTATTCCTGATAACAAGTCCGTTCTCATCCTTCTTGTTTCTAAACACCTATTTGGTTCCAATTACATCTTGATGCTCTGGCTTGGGTACAAGATACCATACGTTGTTTCTTTCGAAACCACTGAGCTCTTCTTCCATAGAGGTGATTCAATGAGAGTTATTCAGAGCTTCATTGGTAGAAATGAGTTCGGATTGAGCTAAGAATACAACTAGGGTGTACATAGAAAGTCTCCTAAGTTCGGCTTGAGATTTCCATACAGGAAATGGAGATTTCTTAGATTCAGGTTCTTCTTGCGCACACAGTACATTTCCTTGTGTACTCTGTATTCTCCTGCGGCTAGATACTCCAGCATCAATGTCCCATATAATCAACTCCTATGGGTGATCTCTCAACCATCTTCTATCGGGTTATAATTTGGCATCCCGTACTGTATCTTGAGGTGTTGTAGTTTCAGCATCAGCTTGTACATCTTCGCCTTCAACTACTTCCGATCTTATAGCTGCGGGGTTGATATCTAAGTCAACGACAAGCTCTATTGGAGTTGGAGAGTCATCAATGGATAGTGTTTGGATATCCTGAGTCAGGTCTTGTACTCCTGTAGGATCATGGTGTGGTTTGTCAAACACTACGTGGACATATTCCTCGATTGTCATCTTCTTTTTGTTAAAGATTCTGAAAGCCTTGCTGACAGAGGAATATCCTATGAATATCCCTTCATCCGACTTTTCGTCGAAGGTTTTGAGTTGGCCTTTCCCATTTTTCAGAACATAACATTTACATCCAAATATATGGAAATATGAAACTATTGGAGTTTTGTTATTCCATACCTCGTATGCTGTTTTATTGTGATGCTTGTTGATGATATAGCAGTTTTGTGTATAGCATGTTGTATTTGTTGCTTCGCCCCAGAAACGTTGCGGCAACTTGCTTGCGGTGATCATGGTTCTTGTTGCTTTTTTGAGTGTTCTATTCTTTCGCTCGGCAACACCATTTTGTTGAGGAGTCCGGGCTGCTGAGTATTCATGTTGTATTCCATTGTCCGAACAGTATTGCTCTATAAAGTGGTTAGTAAATTCAGTACCCCTGTAGTAAATTCACGTAGTCACTATAACCATGATTATAATGCATGTCTTCCGTTTTCCCAAGCACGCCTTCTTTCATCTTTCTCTTGTTGCTCGGCTTCCGGCAACTTTTGGACTTTTGGGTGCGGACATTTATTTGCATAATGTATGGGTTTTCTACAGTTGTAGCACAGGTTAGAATCACCAGAAGACGGTGATTCAGTGCTTACCTTGTGAAACAGCTTGGGCCTGTAGGGAGTGTTTTCAGACTGTTTGATGAACTTTTTGAATTTGTGCATGAGAAGAGCCATTTCATCTTGTGACAGGCTGTCATCATCACTGTCAGCAGTCTTGTGGGCATACATGGATGTGATGGGCATTGTGTGTCTCCTGTTAGATACAGTGTCTAATGCTGTAGTCTTAACTGGTATTCTTCGGACTTCTCTCTCTTGTCAATGTCATACTCAAAAGCTTTGAGGTCAGAGAAGAGTCAAAAGTCGAAATGTCATTAAAATTACATGACATAGCATGGCTGTGGTCTTAATGTCCCATCGGGCAGGGAGAGATCTGTTGGGAATAGTGCCCTAGGATATTCGATGTGCCTAGATTTGTAATTGTCAAATTTAAATAAAGTTATTTGATAACATTTATTTCTCGTTGATTATTATAATGTGTGCATATTTTAATATTATAATAATCGAATAATAGATATTCACGAATAATAAGATTATTCAAATATCCCTGGTACAATCGCGTTGAGTAAAGACTCAAGTAATTAATATACTAGTATAAGTTTGATTGATAATCATTGGATGATTATACGTATGGTACGAATCAATGTTATGGGTATTGGTCGGAGAACTAATACTGGACAGACCCGTATTGAGACCACTGCATGGAAATGTCATAAGTGAATCTCAATATAACAGTATGTCAATAAATCCTTGAACCTGAGATTATCATAGAGTCCAACATGATAACTGCTATGCCTTGACGTAATCCAACGTCATCTGAAACATGGTGATCATAAAGGTTAGCGATCAAGATTAGTGGGAGTCATGTAGAGGGCAATGAGTAATCAAGATGTGGATTTGTCCCTCTGTTTAGTGAGAGAGATATCTGTTGGGCCCCTCGACAAGTAGGATGAAGGAAATACATGGCCATGCTCAAATGAAGAATCTCCATTGACTTAGTTCAAATATGATATCGCGTGACAAAGGCATTTGACACGTTAAAAGGTTTAATGGACTATTAACTTATATTATTTGGGTAATCATAATGTCTGGTAGAGGCCGCTTATGATTTATTATTTAATAAAGTATTAAATAATTGCCAACATAATATAAGCCTTTGAGTCGAACGTACGACAATTATAGACAAGCGGGAATAAATATCAACTGGGAATAATAAATATAATATTGGATATTATATTTATAAGGAGATTAAATAATAAGTAATATATAATATTAGATATTATATATATTGTATTATTTAATAAGATAAAAGGTAACTAAGCAAATACAAGATTCTTGAATCTAGGGTTTACTTAGTATAAATATAAGGTCTTGGACAAGGAGTTGTCAATAAGAAGAAAATTACACAAACGTAGCCTACACGGATAAAAATCGGCCCCCTCTGTTCTCAGTAGCCTGGTCGAAATTCTTCTACTGTAGAATATTAATATTGGTCATCTTGTCTTCCCTTAGATGATCTTGATCAATAATACAATCCTTCTAGTAAGGAATTTGTGTTGTACTATTTATCAATATTATTCGTAAGGATCTAGCAATCCGGCTTGTGAAATTATTCGTGTGTGGATCACCAAAAGAGGAAGGAGATATTCATCTGCTTCTAATCCGGATTTAGATATGTTCGTTGGATTAAGGTAATTCGATTAACCCTTTAATCAAACAATTAAATTAGTGCACGAGATCCTAAATTGGATTTTCATATTTATTCTTCCGCTGCGTTTTTACTGCTGATTTATGTATTCGATGCATGGAAAACCCAACGGTGGTATCGGAGTCAACTTGCAACTAATTTAATTGTTTATGTAGAACATGTTTATGAGTAAATTATGTTCTTCATTATGTTTATAAAATAGAGATTTTATAAAACAATTTTCTGGTTTAATTTGATTAAATCGGATCGTCAAAAATCAATTTTTTGGACTGTTTTCGCGTTTTTTTGTCCAGAACTTTTCTGGAACAGATCTGCTGGGTCGCCGAGTCGGGTCCGCGGGCTATAAAAATGTCAGCAAAATGTTTGTTGAACACAGGACTCGATCTCGTGTGTATCAGATACTGCTAGCCGACTTACCATCTGGTCTAACTGTTTGTTTGTTGAATTGTACATGGATCTTTTATAAAAGGTATCAAAACTGTTTTAAAATATGAAATAAAATCATTTTCGCGAGATTCGGGATTCAATCCCGCGTCACTGTCCATGAGTCGTGCAAGTTACCATCTCGGCTGGGACCTGTTTTGGTAGTTTTCACGGTAGTCCATTTCTTATAAGGGTGTTTTACAATAAAAGAAAATTTGGCAATAATAGTTGCAAAATTCTACCATCGTGTTTCGAACCCGTGCGTATCCGTGGGTAGAGCGCGCAGCCAGCCATCTCATCTATAGTCCAGGATTGTTCATTTGATGACTCAGATTTTATTTATAGTCTGACTGTCAGACAGATTTTAATTTCTATAATTACATGCTTTGATTAATTATTTGATAATTATTTATGGTATGTTTATGGTGTATGGCATGACCATAAATTGATCAATGTGATTGGATACGTTATTTCCATATGGGTTGGTTTTACGGCCTGCGTTTCGTTTAATTATATTTGGTTTTACAGCCTGCGAGTCATCTATTTAAATTATTTAATTATTTTATGGCCTGCGTGTCGTTTGCACCTCTTGTAATTTAATTTACTAGCGTAGTATTAGAATTCATTAATGTAATGAAGAAAAGAAGGACGAGAAGGACGGACTCGAGGAGTCAATTGATCGTGTATGACGTTCTAAGGAGTTGGGAAGATTAATGAAGACCAATTGCAACCTTTTAGATTGACCCTTGTGATTTTCATGTTGGCTCATGGAAATCACGTTAGGAATTATGGTCATGCTATACACGGTCCTATGCTTTTAATTGTCATGTGGTGCGATGTATGTTTAAATTTATACATGTATGTGATGCTATGTATGTTTAGATGTATGTTAGCAAACATAGACATTAACATAGGATAAAAGCCCTCATTAAATTTTAAATGTCGTTCATGTGAAAAACACCTATCAAGACTTCGATCATCTTGAGTGGGTCATGCCAAAGCTGGGCGCTCGGATTATCTTAGTAAGGTAGGATGGGTAATGGTGATATCTATGTGTTTTAATGAACTAAGAATTCAAAAGAGTTTTGAACCTTAAGGCATAAAATGGGATTATAACATTGTTGGCATAAGATGCCAAATCCCATGAATATAATCTAAAAGTTACATATGATGTAATCGATAGAGTTATTCACCTAAAGTATCTCAATTCCAGGCGTCATGCCAAAACTGAGATTAGGATTGTGCGAAATGGGATCTTAGCCCACTAAAATTACAAATATTGTAAAATTGAGGGTACTTTGTTTTAGTGGGAGTATTTTTCGAGAAATAAAATAATGTGACTAAATACTTTGCATATTGAATTTTATAGATAATATATAATGGCATCAAACAACACGTCCGCCATTTCACTGCGATCAGTTCTTGAGAAGGACAAGCTCAAAGAAAAAGGCAGCAACTATCTGGATTGGATCCGAAGCTTGAAAATAGTTCTCAAGCAAGAAAGAAAGCTGTATGATGAAAGTCCCGATGAGCCCGCTGATAATGCAAACAAAGCACCAAAAGACAAATGGAAGAAATATTATGATGATTCCATTGATGTCAGTTGTCTTATATTGGCTACTATTTGTCCAGAACTTCAGAAGAATCTGGAGGAAATGGAAGCTTATGAGCTAAATGCTCACCTCAAGGAAACTTTCTCGAAGCATGCTAGGCAAGAGAGGTATGAGACCTTTCAAGACTTATATGCTTCCAATATGGTTGAGGGGACATCTGTCAGCACTCATGTACTCAAGATGAAAAAAATATATTGATTATCTTGAAAGTCTTCGTTTTCCATTTTCTAAGGATCACTCCACAGATGTTATCTTAAACTCATTGCCCAATAGTTTTGTTCAGTTCATTATGAACTATAATATAAATGAGATGGAGAAGTCCATTGCTGAGCTGCATGGGATGCTTAAACCGGCTGAGCAGAATATTAAGAAAAAACCAAGCCACGTGCTGATGGTCAGCAAAGGGCAGTCCTTTAAGAACAAAGGCAAGGGCAAAGGTAAGGCAAAAGTTGCTAGATCTAAAGACTTTACTAAGCCAGTTTTCAAAGCTAAAGCTCTCAAAGATGGAAATTGCCATCATTGCAATAAACCAGGACACTGGAAAAGAAATTGCAAGGTTTACTTGGAAGAGATAAAGCGTACCAAGGGTAGTGAGACTACCACAGGTATATTTGTTATAGAAGTTAACTTATCTACTTCCAACTCTTGGGTATTGGATACTGGATGTGGATCTCACATTTTTATAAATGTGTAGGGGTTGAGAAGCAGTAGAGAGCTGAAGAAAGGGGAAGTGGATCTAAGAGTCGGAAATGGAGCAAGACTTGATGCACTAGCCGTAGGAACTTATGATCTAGTTTTACCCAATGAGCTTTTGTTAGTTTTGAACAATTGCTATTATATTCCTGCTATGAATAGGAGTATTACTTTAGTTTCTCCATTAGATTGTGAAGATTACAGTTTTCTTATTAAGAATAAGATTATTCATATTTTCTTTGATGACTTGCTTTATGGTACTGCAAAGTTATATACTGCCTTTTACAATATTGAACTAGATGAGTCCAACACTTTAGAAGTCTATAACATTGCATCCAAGAAACCTAAGCTCATTGATTCTAATCCGACTTACTTATGACATTGTCGACTTGGTCACATAAATGAGAAACGCATTTATAAGCTCCATAATGATGGACTTTTAGACTCTTTTGACTATGAATCATATGGGACATGCGAATCTTGTTTATTGGGCAAGATGACGAAGAATCCTGTCACCGCTCATGGAGAAAGGGCTAGTGATCTATTAGGCCTAATACATACTGATGTATGAGGACCTCTTAGCACTCATGCTAGAAGCGGATACCAATACTTCATTATATTTACCGATGATTTTACCCGATATGGATATGTTTATCTTATGAAGTATAGACATGAATCTTTTGAAATGTTCAAAATATTCCAGAATGAAGTACATAATCAACTTGGCAATACAATTAAAGCCCTTCAATCTGATCGAGGTGGAGAATACTTGAGCCAAGAATTCGATGATCATCTTAGGAGTTGTGGAATTGTTTCACATCTTACTACTCCCGGACCACCTCAGCATAACGGAGTGTCCGAGAGGAGGAATCGAATTTTATTAGATATGGTTCGATCCATGATGAGTCGAACAGAGCTTCCATTATTATTTTGGGGCCACACCTTAGAAACAGCACCATTCACCCTTAACCGTGTTCCATCAAAGCAGTTGAAAAGACACTATTTGAGAAATGGACTGGTAAGAGACCAAACTTGTCTTTTCTAAAGATCTGGGTTGCGAAGCATTCATAAAGCACCAAGTGTTTGACAAACTGGCAGCCATATCTGAAAGATGTTTATTTGTGGGATATCCTAGGGAAACTAAATGGTATTACTTTTATAAGCCCGTCGAGAACAAAGTGTTTGTTGCTCGAAATGCTGTATTCTTAGAAAGGGAATTTATTTTCAAAAGAGACAGTGGGAGAAGAGTAATTCTTGAGGAAACTCGAGAACCACAAGAAGACATCGCTTCACTGATGGAAACCGAATAGGCTCACCAATCAGTTGAAGAGCCCGTTCAAAGTACACAAGTCCCTCGCAGATCTGATAGGATGCGACTTCAACCTGAGAGGTATGGTTATCTCGTAACTGAGGATGATGACGCATCGATCAAAGAGGATGTGCCTAGTAGCTATACAGAAGATGCTTCAGGTCCAGAGTCGAGGAATGGCTAGAAGACATGAAGCCAGGGATGCAGTCCATGTATGACAATCAATTTTGGAACTTGATAGATCCACCTGAGGGTGTTAAAACCATTGGGTGCAAATGGGTGATGCGACCCCCACACAACACGTTATGGTAACCGACACCACTAGATGAATTCGTTCCCAGGATGTTTCCAAAATAAGGAAAATGGGGCTTTACTTACAAACCTCTACGTGACACGCCGTAGCAACTCGGAAGGGGTGGAATATAAATACTAACAAGATTGCACTTGATAAGTATATAAATCACACAAGGGATGTTTTGGAGATACACTCAAAAAAACAAGAAAGCACTCACAAAGGTTTGTTAATAAAAAGACTCTCAAATTTCATAACTTTGGTGTCCTCTTACAATGAAACTTCAAGGCTATTCATAGCTAAAATCTTACACCTAACTCTAGTGTGAACAAGGAAACAACTAAGAAACCTACAAAATAGAAAAATCAACATTCAAAGATCCTGAAATCTGATACAAAGTCAGACAACACATGTTTAGGGGACAAAGTATCAAAGACCAAGACTTTAAGGTGTGAAAACAAGGACAACAAGTCACCATAAATCTGATGCTGTCGGTTTTGTCATTTCTGGGCTCCAATGGTTCCGAAATTGGTCCTATGGTCTTCATAAGATTTGTAGATCTCTTTCTTAGATTTTAATAGACACTTTAATCACCTGAATCGGATTTCAGACGAGTAAGTTACAGCCAAAATACATGACTACTGCGTGTCAGCCTTACGCGCGAGAATTTGCATCCTTGTTTGTTTGTTCGTCTTTTCCGATCGTCTTCGTCTTTAATATTACATGGATCGATTATATACAACTCAAAAAATATAACAAATACAACTCAAATTAGAATACACCAAGATAAAATAAACGAAAAACTTATTGTTCAACAACTTCGATACTACTCACGAATTTGTTGTCTTTGATAACATAGTTATTTTTAAACATATCAATGACGAGTGTCGATAAATTATTTTCGAACTTCTTTGATCGAAACCTCGTTATTGGTCCAGTCGGAATGCTCAAGTCCTCATCCGGGTTCTTCATAATATCTCAATTCACATCATTCCCTCGTTCCTCAAAAGGATTCATCCTCGAATCTGAAATTTCAAAAGGACTTAAGTCAGCGACATTGAAACTAGTGGAAACATTATACTCACCAGGTATATCTACTTTATAGCCATTGTCGTTAATCCGCCCTAAGATCTGGAACGGTCCATCTCCCCTTGGCATCAGCTTCGATTTTCTTTGAATGGGAAATCGTTCTTTTCTCAAATGAACCCAAACCCAATCACCTGGTTCAAAGAGTACTTGTTTGCGTCCCTTGTTCTTCATCCTTGCATTGTGTTCGTTGCGCTTCTCAATTTGTTCACGAACTATTCCATGTAATTGCTTCACCATTTCCGTCTTTTTCTTGCCATCAAGGTTACTCCTGTCATCTATGGGAATAGGCAACAAGTCTAAAGGAGTTATTGGATTAAAACCATACACGATTTCAAATGGCGAAAATGTCGTAGTAGAATGTACGGTTCGATTATAGGCAAACTCGATAAATGGTAAAGATGTTTCCCACTTTTTCAATTTTTTGTTAACAATAGTTCGCAACAATTGACCAAGCGTTCGGTTAACAACCTCAGTTTGACCATCGGTTCGGGGATGACATGTTGTAGAATAAAGCAATTTCGTCCCCAATTTTGCCCATAAGACTCTCCAAAAATGACTCAAAAATTTGGTATCTCTATCGGATACGATGCTTTTGGGCATACCATGCAAACGAACAATTTCTTTGAAAAATAGATTAGCAATATGTGTGGCGTCGTCTGTTTTATGACATGCAATGAAGTGTGTCATTTTTCTAAATCTATCAACTACAACAAAAATGGAGTCACAACCGAATTTTCGCCCTTGGTAATCCTAATACAAAGTCCATAGAAAGATCGACCCAAGGTTCGGAAGGTACCAGAACTGGCATATACAAACCATGCGGTAACACTCGTGATTTTGCTTTCCTATAAACAATGCATAAATTTACAACTTTAAAAACATCATGTTTTATTCTTGGCCAAAAGAAATGTTCATGCAATATTTCGTAAGTTTTAGCAATTCCGAAATGTCCCATTAGACCTCCACTATGTGCTTCTTTTACCAATAATTCCCGTGTTGAATAAAAAGGCATGCAAAGTTTATTTTCACGGAATAAGAATCCATCATCCCGATAAAATTTTTCTACACCCTTTTCTCGCAAGCAACATAAATATAATGGAAATCTTTATCCCCCTCATATGCTTCTTTCAATAAATCAAATCCCAAAAGTTTACAAGAGAGTGTATTGAGTAATACATACATTCTTGACAAAGCATCGGCGGTAATGTTTTCCTTATCTTGTTTGTATTTGATGATGTAAGGAAAGGATTCAATTTCTTCTAACCACTTGGCATATTTCTTGCTCAATTTACCCGGTACTTTGAGATGCTTTAAGGTTTCATGATCAATATGGATCACGAACTCCTTAGGCCATAGGTAGTGTTGCCACGTACGTAGGGCTCGAACCAAAACATGCAATTCCTTGTCATATGTCAGGTAATTCAATGTAGCTCCTCCAAGTTTCTCACTAAAATAGGCTATCGGCCTTTTTCCCTGCATTAATACTGCTCCAATTCCTGCTCCTGAAACATCACACTCAATTTCAAAAGTAATAGAAAAATCAGGTAATGCCAAAACAGGTGTGTTGCACAATTTATCTTTCAGAGTGTTAAATGCTTTTTCTTGTTCATTTCCCCAATTAAACTTAGCATATTTCTTGACAAGTTCATTTAATGGGGCTGCAATTTGCTAAAATCTTATACGAATCGTCGATAAAACCCTGCTAAGCCATGAAAACTTCTTACCTCAGACGCGTTCGCCGGTCTAGGCCATTCTCGAATAGCCTTAACCTTTTCTTCATCAAATTTTATGCCGTCAGCACTAACGACATATCCAAGAAAAATAACTTCATTCATGCAAAAAGTACATTTATTAAGAATAACATATAATTGTTCCCTTCTCAAGGTAATTAAAGCTAATCTTAAATGTTCAATATGTTCTTCAATATTTTTGCTGTAAACGAGTATATCATCAAAGTATACAACGACGAATTTTCCGCTGTATGCACGTAAAACATGATTCATTAATCTCATAAGAGTATTTGGTGCGTTCATTAGTCCAAAGGGCATTACCAACCATTCGTATAACAATAACCAGGAAATCCTCAAAAATCCAAACGTGACGAAAAGTACTTCCCGAGGCAAGAGTTTGGTAAAACATTCTAAAACCGAAAGATCACAATTCAAGGGAAGCAATTTATAAAACATTTTGAAATGCCATCGAGAGTTTTAATAGGAAACAATTTAGGATTACCGAATCCTTCGCTTTCCAAAAATCAACAGGGTCACAGCCCAAAGGTTTTGTTTTCGCAAATAAAACCAACCATAATACACAAGGTTAAAAACCCACGTCATGTGTCCTCAACGGACATAAAATACACACGCACCCGTGAAGTTTCACTCCTGAATCTAGGTCGAAGCCAATGGAATTCCCTCCGTGGCCCCGTCGAACCCTCCCGAGGTGAGCAAACACATTCACAAAACATAAGCAACCGCACTCGTGAATCCAGGTCGAAGCCAGTGGAATTCCCTCCGTGATCCCATCGGACCCTCCCGAGGTGAGCGAAAAACAATCACAAAATATACACACGTAGCGGTGAAGTTTCACTCGTGAACCCAGGTCGAAGCCATTGGAATTCCCTCCGTGGTCCCGTCGAACCCTCCCGAGGTGAGCAAACACATTCACAAAACATGTACTCGCATCGCCTAGGACCGGGACGAAGCCACAAATCCCACTCCGTGATCCCGTCGGACCCCCGAGCTGGCTAGCGAAATACTCAAGCACCACACGTCGCCTAGGACCGGGACGAAGCCACGAATCCCACTCCGTGATCCCGTCGGACCCCCCGAGCTGGATAGCGAAATAATCTCAAGCACGAGTAACATATCACACCAAGGATATCCAAACAATTCACTCAGAGGCATCAAACACTTAGTAAAACAGCACGTCAAACCACAATGCACCGAAATGAAACAATATATATCCACACGAAAATACCAAGTGCATCATCAACACCAAACATATCCATAAGATTCACATACTCGTTCACGAATCACACCAATCACAAAACACACACAATTTTGAAAGAGGGCCTTTAACAAGGCTAACCAAATCTTTTGAAAACTCATTTCACACAAACAAACCAACACACCAAGACGATCACCAATCATCATATCCACAAAACAAGAAAAGTATGGACAATGTACTTGCCTCGAAATCGGCACGCAAGTATCCCGACGAACACGGCTCAACCGGAAAGCTTCGAAACGCCTGATGCTTTCGAAAAGGAAAACGACAACGAACGGAAGGGTTCAACTTGGCTTCTTTGCAAGAAACTCGACCCTAACAACATATAATTAATAAATCATCGATCATATGAGGAAGAATAATCGAAGAACGCCCGAAAACCCCTCTAAGACATTTTACCGGACACCTTCGAGGCGTCGGTCAAGAACTCGACCCAAATAACGAATCGATACGATCCAACCATGGAATAACAAGGGAAATGATATAATACATCTAAATAATCATCAACACATCATAATCCTAAGTTAAAACGGATTAAACGGACGAAATCAACCAAAATACCCAATTTCCCCAAAACTAGATTTCTAGGAAATCTGACCTGATTCGGTAGATCGGAGGATGTTATAGGATGGATGATTGATGATATGAACCTCAAAACTTCATGGATTAAATGTATAACAACATCCTTCCATGATTCCAACACCACCAGCCGCGGAAGAGAAGGAAAACCGAGTGAAAATGGCTGAAGAAAAACGCTGTCAGGCCTTAAATAGGCCGACTGCCGGACGGGTTACGTACGTAACCGGCCAAGGCTTACGTACATAACCGAGTCACTGCCCCAAAACTGCCGGCCCGCTACGTACGTTACCGGCCAGGGCCTTACGTACGTAATCGGCCCTTACATACGTAACGGCCGAGCACTAACGTACGTTACTCGGCCAGGGCTGGCCTGGCCCGAGCATGCCCGGCCATGACTCGGCCGGGACCAATTCCGACGGCCCGAACGACCCCGAAACCCGAACCTGAGTACGAATCGAAGATACGGTTACGAAGTACTCGCAAAGACGAATCCGAGCACTAAGAGAACACATGATTCCGACCACCCGAAGGCTCGAAATTTGACAATGGAAAGTAATTACCCCAAACTTTGGGAAATTACGAAAATAGCCCAAAACGTCCGAAAATCACGATACATGATCGAAACACCAAGACGAAGCTCACAACACGTATAACAAAGTTAAACGGACTTACAGGAAACTCGAAACAGCAGTTTCGAACGAGATTCGCAAGAATCGAACTCAAGTGCGGAAAAGTCGCCAAAAATCACGGAACTAAACAAAACGACACCGAAACGAACTCGGATGAGAAAAAGTGCAGAATTAAACATTCTCCAAATGACGAAACGGTCATGAGCGATTCATCAAAACGGACTTTCGCCAAAAAAAAGAAATTACCGGAAATCGAAATTACGGGTATTACATTCTACCCTCCTTAAAAGAAGTTTCGTCCCGAAACTTAAAGCAAGTAGGGAGAAGAAATATCCCGCCAGGAAAAACTCAACGAGATACACAAGAAGCGCGGAACTCATGCCCAACGGCAAAACGTTACAGGCAACGCAAAGGAATATACGGTGTGAAAACACGCTTCACGACGACTAACACAACGCCACCGGTAGAGACATAATAAAACCCACAAGTGACAAGCGTCATCAAACAGATAGTACAATCAAGCCGATCATCCGAACAGTCACAAAACACAACGAACGAAAATCAATACGATTGACCAACCCAACGGTTCATCAATCAAAACGCGAGCTAAACGCTGAACAAATACGGAATTCCACCGCCTAAGGGTTGGAAGATCGAAAACGAGACTAATTTCCCGAACTTAAGGGAATTACGAAGGAGTCTGAACGTTCAACAATCACGAAACGAGATCAACTAAAACCGAACAATCAATGATCAACCACAACGATCGAGTCAACAAAAATCGAATAATCATGTTCGGATCACGAAGAACAATAAGGTTCAACCGACAAACTCCGAAGTTCACATCTCGACTCGAGACAAAACATGATCCGGTGAAAACAACAAGATGCGCACTCACATAAGATCCACAGGAAAGGGAATAGCAATTGAAAAGTCATAACGACAAACGAGTTATTCTGAAACAATACCACCCTCGTTCGATCAACAAAAGCAAGGGATAGGGAAAGTTCAGAAAATGTTAACGAGCATAAACGAGTCGACAGAGTCGAAAATACAGAAGTTCCAAATCCGATCCACTTCGAATAAAAGAATTAGTAGAACCAAAGGATGTTACCTCCGAACAAGGTTCACAAGAATTGAACCGAACTCGGAAAAGTTACAGCGATAACCAGATCGACCCAAAACAAGATCACAGCTCGTTCGAACGATGAAACCGAAATACAGAACAAGTTCAGAAAGTATCAACGAACACGAGCAAGCCGATAGAATTGAGAAAGAGAAAATGCAGGAGCCAAAAATAATACGGGTATTATATTCGACCTCTTCTAAAAGAAGTGTCGTTCCCGAAACTCACAACAACGAAATCAAGGTGACAAGACAACAAGCAACCGACAGAAACATCTTTCGAAGGCCTCTCAAAGCCGATTCTGATAACTGTGCTGAAGCGCGAACTCCGAAAGTCTCGGTAGACAATTCACAAAATTGAATTCGGTGTCCCTCGAGTACACACTTGAAATGTGTTACCGAAGAGAAGGACAATTTACACGTGCATGCCCCGGCACATCACGGTTGAAACGTCTCGGCTTGGCATACCGAAAATACAAATGCTCGACACAATGGAACATAAGATCACAAAGCAACAAACCCGAGATGCCAATACCACACAACATATCAACGCATACAAAAATCACCACAACAACGGCATCGTTCGACGATTACAACGTCCCGAACGATAGCCAACACACAATCACAAACATCATGAAACAAACACTCATGTGCATAAACGCACGAAAATCCAAGATTCAACAGCTCACACTCGTGCGACAACACGCAAATCACCACGAGGCGACAATTAGTAAATACCAGTTCACACCTCTCACAGAGGGCTAGTACAACAAATGCGTGGCAACGCCTCGACGTTCATGCCACCAATTCGATCAAACTCGGGAGCAACATCATAACGACAAAGCAAACATCATACATACATTCCCAAACACAAACGGGAATTGATAGATTTTAAAAAAAATGAAAACCACCTTTTGAAATAATTTAGAAAAACACCGGTTGATCTTGAGTATCACCTTTCAAAAAAAAAAAAAAAAAAACGTGAAACATCGTTATCGAGACTTTGGAAAACCATCTTGCGTTTGAACAAAAATGAGGACACCTTCCTTTTAGTGAAAAACTTTCAAAAATATTCGACCCTCAGGTCTAACCAAAGCATTTCCAAAATTACTGGAAAGAAAGAAAAAAAATATATATATTTTGGTCCTCAAGGTAGAAGAATTTTGAAACAGATAGTTGCGCCAGTAGGCGCCTTGAAAATACAATCCATTTAAAAGTACGTCTCGAATTTTATTTTCTAAGATACTCAAGGTTTTCAAAGATAATTCAATGGACTAGAATGACCAAAAATTTCAGGTAATTACACAAAACTTTATAGCGCCGTGGGTCCGCTAGGAACCCACCAGGATAAAACCATTTACAAAAATGCCAAAAAGGCTGATGACGGTAATATTTCAAAATCTTACAAAAGCCATTTACAAAGTACTAAATACCGTCGTAAGAATTTCGCCAAAATGATCAAGTCCATAATGCCAAAAACTCGGTTAAGGAAATCGGTTTTCGAAATAAAACTCAGTCGGTAAAATACCAAAAGCCATTACAAAAGAACTCACGCAGCGGATAAAAGAAATACAATTCGACATGCACAGTCCAGCAACAATACTCCTCGTACAAACGAAATATGAGAGTCAAATAACCACATATCACGAAATCAAAATCCATAAGAGGATTCCATCAGTTAACAAATAATCATAAAAATAGCTCGTGTCACACGAGGCACAACACAAAGAAGGGAGACTTACATCCACAGGTCGCACGGAGATGATGATCGCCCCACGATACTAATCACGACAAACCAACTCAGACGACACGTCGCGACACGACTCAGTCATACAAAATCCGACGAGACAAAACTCAACAGACACCACTGACCCGACAGCCTAGGTTTCCACAACCTAAGCTCTGATACCATTCTGTAACACCCCCAATCCGCTCAGGGATATTACACGCCGTAGACCCCTTTTCTCAAGGATCTACCAGGCTGGTAACAACATAGAACAACTCAACAATGCCTTTAAGGCTAAAATGATTCAGTAGACCGATTTGGTCTTTCAATAATTACATACAACTCAATTATAATACATGCCCACGCAGGGGTCGAATACAATACGCTCCCGTACAACGGGGAAAGAATACTACAGCGAAAATAAAATACAACTAAACCGAAGACATCATACGGATCCTCGTGTGATTAGTATCGTTCATCTTTCATCATCCTTCGTGCCGACCCTGTGCTATGCTCCAAAACCTAAATGCAAAAATAGACATCCACCCCCCGAATTCTCGGGGGTTAGCAAAACTCCACTGTTTTGCTAGTGCGAGAACAAAGTGCAAATACGAGCCATACAATTCACATTCCACGAATAACAACAACCAGGAAATCCTCAAAAATTCAAACGTGACGAAAAGTACTTCCCGAGGCAAGAGTTTGGTAAAATATTCTAAAACCGAAAGATCACAATTCAAGGGAAGCAATTTATAAAACAGTTTGAAATGCCATCGAGAGTTTTAATAGGAAACAATTTAGGATTACCGAATCCTTCGCTTTCCAAAAATCAACAGGGTCACAGCCCAAAGGTTTTGTTTTCGCAAATAAAACCAACCATAATACACAAGGTTAAAAACCCACGTCATGTGTCCTCGACGGACATAAAATATACACGCACCCGTGAAGTTTCACTCGTGAATCCAGTTCGAAGCCAATGGAATTCCCTCCGTGGCCCCGTCGAACCCTCCCGAGGTGAGCAAACACATTCATAAAACATAAGCAACCGCACTCGTGAATCCAGGTCGAAGCCAGTGGAATTCCCTCCGTGATCCCATCGGACCCTCCCGAGGTGAGCGAAAAACAATCACAAAATATACACACGTAGCGGTGAAGTTTCACTCGTGAACCCAGGTCGAAGCCATTGGAATTCCCTCCGTGGTCCCGTCGAACCCTCCCGAGGTGAGCAAACACATTCACAAAACATGTACTCGCATCGCCTAGGACCGGGACGAAGCCACAAATCCCACTCCGTGATCCCGTCGGACCCCCCGAGCTGGCTAGCGAAATACTCAAGCACCACACGTCGCCTAGGACCGGGACGAAGCCACGAATCCCACTCCGTGATCCCGTCGGACCCCCCGAGCTGGCTAGCGAAATAATCTCAAGCACGAGTAACATATCACACCAAGGATATCCAAACAATTCACCCAGAGGCATCAAACACTTAGTAAAACAACACGTCAAACCACAATGCACCGAAATGAAACAATATACATCCACACGCAAATACCAAGTGCATCATCAACACCAAACATATCCATAAGATTCACATACTCGTTCACGAATCACACCAATCACAAAACACACACTGTTTTGAAAGAGGGCCTTTAACAAGGCTAACCAAATCTTTTGAAAACTCATTTCACACAAACAAACAAACACACCAAGACGATCACCAATCATCATATCCACAAAACAAGAAAAGTATGGACAATGTACTTGCCTCGAAATCGGCACGCAAGTATCCCGACGAACACCGCTCAACCGGAAAGCTTCAAAACGCCTGATGCTTTCGAAAAGGAAAACGACAACGAACGGAAGGGTTCAACTTGGTTTCTTCGCAAGAAACTCGACCCTAACAACATATAATTAATAAATCATCAATCATACGAGGAAGAATAATCGTAGAACGCCCGAAAACCCCTCTAAGACATTTTACCGGACACCTTCGAGGCGTCGGTCAAGAACTCGACCCAAATAACGAATCGATACGATCCAACCATGGAATAACAAGGGAAATGATATAATACATCTAAATAATCATCAATACATCATAATCCTAAGTTAAGACGGATTAAACGGACGAAATCAATCAAAATACCCAATTTCCCCAAAACTAGATTTCTAGGAAATCTGACCTGATTCGGTAGATCGGAGGATGTTATAGGATGGATGATTGATGATATGAACCTCAAAACTTCATGGATTAAATATATAACAACATCCTTCCATGATTCCAACACCTCCAGCCGCGGAAGAGAAGGAAAACCGAGCGAAAATGGCTGAAGAAAAACGCTGCCAGGCCTTAAATAGGCCGACTGCCGGACGGGTTACGTACGTAACCGGCCAAGGCTTACGTACGTAACCGAGTCACTGCCCCAAAACTGCCGGCCCGCTACGTACGTTACCGGCCAGGGCCTTACGTACGTAATCGGCCCTTACGTACCTAACGGCCGAGCACTAACGTATGTTACTCGGCCAGGGCTGGCCTGGCCCGAGCATGCCCGGCCATGACTCGGCCGGGACCAATTCCAACGGCCCGAACGACCCCGAAACCCGAACCTGAGTACGAATTGAAGATACGGTTACGAAGTACTCGCAAAGACGAATCTGAGCACTAAGAGAACACACGATTCCGACCACCCGAAGGCTCGAAATTCGACAACGGAAAGTAATTACCCCAAACTTTGGGAAATTACGAAAATAGCCCAAAACGTCTGAAAATCACGATACATGATCGAAACACCAAGACGAAGCTCACAACACGTATAACAAAGTTAAACGGACTTACGGGAAACTCGAAACAGCAGTTTCGAATGAGATTCGCAAGAATCGAACTCAAGTGCGGAAAAGTCGCCAAAAATCACGGAACTAAACAAAACGACACCGAAACGAACTCGGATGAGAAAAAGTGCAGAATTAAATATTCTCGAAATGACGAAATGGTCATGAGCGAGTCATCAAAATGGACTTTCGCCAAAAAAAAAAATTACCAGAAATTGAAATTACGAGTATTACAATGCTCCTGCAGTATTTATGCAATTAATGAATCGGGTATTCTTGGAATACTTGGATAAATTTGTGGTAGTCTTCATTGATGACATCTTGATCTATTCGAGGGACATAGAGGAGCATACTGAGCATTTGCGTGTTATTTTGAGCACCTTGAGGAATGAACAGCTTTATGCAAAGCTTTCCAAATGCGAGTTCTGGCTTAGGGAAGTAACTTTCCTTGGACATGTGATATCAGCTGACGGAGTTCAGGTGGATCCGAAGAAAGTCGAAGCAATCTTGGAATGGGAAGCTCCTAATAACATGAAAGAAGTCCGAAGCTTCTTAGGACATGCTGGATATTATCGCCATTTTGTAGAGGGATTTTCCAAAATTGCTCATCCGCTCACTCAGCTGTTACAGAAAACTCAAAAGTTCATGTGGAATGAGAAATGCCAGGCGGGTTTTGATGAACTTAAGAGAAGACTGACGACAGCGCCTATACTAGCGTTACTAGATGGAACTAATGGATTCATGGTATACAGCGACGCTTCAAATCAGGGTCTGGGATGTGTACTGATGCAAAAGGATAAGGTGATTGCCTATGCCTCTCGACAGTTGAAACCGTATGAAGTTAATTACCCAACTCATGATCTTTAGTTAGCAGCTGTAGTTTTTGCTCTAAAAATTTGGCGACATTATTTATACGACAATCATTGTCAGATCTTTACAGATCATAAGAGCCTCAAGTATATTTTCAGTCATAAGGAATTAAATATGAGGCAGAGAAGATGGCTGGAATTGATCAAGGATTACGATTTAGAAATCCTCTATCATCCAGGCAAAGAAAACGTGGTAGCCGATGCACTGAGCCGTAAACCTATTTCTCTTCGAGTGTTGGAAGCGCTTACGTCACAAACCAGCATTCAACGAGAACTAATCCATGAAGGAATTGAAGTGTGGTCACAAGGAGTCCAAGGGCAATTGTGTGTGATGGAACTAACTTCGTCGTTGGTTGAAGAAATCAAATCTAAGCAGTTGGATGATTCTCTGATTCATCGATTATGTGACGAAGTTAACAAAGGAAAGGCCCCTGGATTCGTGATACAGGATGATGGAATTCTGAGATTTCAAAGTTGACTTTGCGTTCCCAATGATGATGTTTTGAGACGGACAATTCTGAAGGAAGCTCATAGTGTGCCCTATTTTATTCACCCAGGCAGCAGTAAGATGTATAAGGATCTAAAACAAAACTTCTGGTGGGAAAATATGAAGAGGGACGTAGCAGAATACGTTTCGAAGTGTTTGACTTGTCAGAAGGTTAAGATTGAACATCAGCGACCTGCCGGAATGTTAAAACCACTTCCGATCCCTGAGTGGAAGTGGGAGGATATATCGATGGATTTCATCACCAATATGCCAAGGACCAAGACGGGAATGAACATGATTTGGGTTGTAGTTGATCGACTAACCAAGTCGGCTCATTTCCTGGGAATTAAAGACACATGGGGACCTGAAAGATTAGCACGAGCATTCATTACAGAGATAGTCCGATTGCATGGAACGCCGAAGACCATTATTTCGGATCGAGATGGTCGTTTCGTGTCGCACTTTTGGAAGGCGGTTCGCAGGGCTTTGGGAACTGAGCTGAACTTTAGCACAGCTTATCATCCTCATACGAACGGTCAGTCCGAAAGGACTATACAAACAGTAGAGGACATGCTTAGAGCTTGTGCTTTGGATTGGTCAACTTATTGGGAAGTTCACTTGTCATTGATTAAATTCACATACAACAATAGTTGGCATGCTTCTATTAAGATGGCACCATTTGAAGCTTTGTACGGGAGAAGATGCCGATCACCCCTGTGCTGGGATGATTCTTCGGACTTGATCGGGATGGAACCAGAATTCATAGTTCAGACGCAAGAGAAGATAGCTTTAATTCGGGAATGACTGTTGACTGCCCAGAGTCGACAGAAGTCGTATGTAGATATGCGCCGTCGACTATTGGAGTTTGAGATTGGGGATCATGTACTATTGAAGGTGTCTCCTACACGAGGAATTTTCCATTTTGGGAGGAAAGGTAAGCTTAGTCCGAGATATATCGGGCCATTCGAGATCCTTGAAAGAGTTGGGGAATTAGCATACAGGTTGGCTTTGCCACCATCACTGAGTCACGTCCATAGTGTATTCCACGTATCCCAATTACGGAAATATGTACCAGATCCCAGTCATATCATTGATTACGGCGAGATTAAGATAGCTAATGACGGCACCTTCGAAGAGAGACCAATCAAGATACTTTAGAGTCGGATCAAACAATTGAGGAATAAACCAATACCCTTGGTTAAAGTACAATGGTCACGACACGGAGTTGAAGAGGCCACTTGGGAAACGGAGGACAATATGAAGACTAGGTATCCAGAGTTGTTTTCATCTTAAGTTTCGGGACGAAACTTCTTTTTAGGGAGAGAGGATGTAATACCCGAGATTTCTGATGTGTATCTGAACCTTGTGATATTGTATTTATTTCATTTTGATCTGAGTATTCTCCTCTGTATTTCATGATCCTGTGTTGTTGAGCGTAGGATTTAATGCAAGTTGTTCATACTTGCGTTTTTGTGCACTTGTAGCGCACGCTAACATCTTAGCATTAGCGCGCGCTAAGTGAGTTAGCTAGCGCACGTTACGTATGTAGGTCACAAGTCGTCCAGGAATAAGTCTATATGGGGGGTGGTGGTTAATAGACTTATTGAAACTCTTAAACTCTTTTTCACAAAGAGTAAGTTTCTTCAGCTGATAGATATGCAAATGACTTACAGTCGTTTGTTCTCAATACGTGCGGAGGTCAGCTGATGAGGAATACAAAATAACTAATGAAACACTTTAATAATGAATGCAGCAGTTAAAGTATGATGCTTTAAAACAGTAAAGTACACAGGCAATTATAGTGGTCTCAGAGGTGGGGTAATACTATACTAATCCACTTTTCTCCAAACTAGTTGGAGATGAATTCACTATAATTCTCAACCAGTGATAAATATTACAGTAATTCAACCAAATTACAACAGCTTCCAACCAGTGGAAATCCTTTCCGTTGTAACACACTTGACTGCCTTGCACCTCTTAATCCTCGATCCTTGGATGCCTTTACAGTCTCGAACTTCAACCAGTGAAGTACCCCGAACTCAGGATTAAAGACACGAGTTTTTGTCTTCTTCATCAAAGAGCTTCTTCAAGTATGAACTTTTGAGAACCACTCTTTTCACGATACTATATTTTGCTTTGGATTACTTGAATGCTTTGATTGCTTAAGAATATGTTTGCACCGGTAGTTGCTCAACTTCAAATCTTCGGATATATATAGGTGTTGATCCTTGAGCATTTCTTCATAGCTGTTGCAAATATGTAACAAATCAGTGCGTTGGAGAGAGACTTCTTTGTTTATTCTTTTCTGAACGTTGCAAGACTGGATTCCCATATTTTAATCCATCTATCGACCGTTGTGAAGACTTTGCATGAGAGGCGCCGAATCTTTTGAATATAGTAAGATTTAAAGTTTTCAAGGTGGGTCTGGATGAATTATTTAATTCATATCCTTTGCGGGAATCTCTCCAATTTGTCTCTTCACGTTGCATGTGACTTTCCGTAATATTTGACTTTTCAACGCATGCTGACGTGGGCTTGGAGTACTTGGCTGATCTTAAGTAGGCTGATGTACAAATAACTTCTCTGCAGTCTGGACTTCTCTGATGGTGACTGTTCGGATCTCGCCTGATCAGGTGACTTGTCTCAGGTCACTTGACTGCAGTCTGGTCAAACATCTCTGGTGATTTTAGTTGACCAGAACTTCTTTGACTTAACTCGGCTGTACCTCTCTGATGAACTGAGCTGTACATTTTGTACTTAGCTGATTTTTAGCCTAACTTATTTTGTCATATAGAAGATACTCATTTGGTTCTTCTTTACATTTTGCCAAGTTTTAAACTTAACATAATTTGGCCTATGGAAGATATTCATTTGGTTCTTCCTTACATTTTTGCCAAGTAATAAGTATTTGAATTTATATTAATGACATCATCAAAATCTAACAAGTATTCCTAACAGATTCCCCCTATTTTGATGTTGGCAAAACTTAAGCAAATATTCAAATAAACAAGTCTGCACTTGAGTGCAAGACACTACTAAAATCAGTCTAGTTTTGAGACAACTGGAAATTGTCATTCAAAAGACTGTTATAAAATTTTCTGAATTTGATTACAAATACATGTCTTAAATTTACAAGAAAATTTTACAAGATAAAAATAAATAAAAGTCATCTGCCTCTACCTCTGCCTCTTCGGATAGGCTGTTTGGCAGGCCTGAAGGGTTTAGCTCCAATTGGTCTTAACTTGACAGGGGCAAGACCATACTTCCTCCTTACAACAAGAGCTGCAAAATCTTGCTCTTCTTGAGATGAGAACTTATTCTCAACACACACTTTCTTGATTTTTCTCTGGAGTGCAAGTTCATCCAAAACATTACCTTTCTCCAAGGTGGGAGGTTCTTTGGCAATGAAGGGAGGGATCATGGGATATGCATTGCGTGCCTCAGCATGTTTTAGAAGAATAGTCCAGAGTTGTGGATGGGCTTCTTCCATGAAGTTGATGAAGATCTGCTGTGGGGAGAAATTATTATCCTGGAGTATTTCCCAGATATAATAGTCTCTAGTGAATTTTTTCTTTGCAGATCCCCACATGGGTAGAGCTTCGTATGGTACAATATCTTCAACGTACCACAACTCTTTGCCTTCCCACTCTAGAGTAGGCTCGAATCCTCCTCTGGTCCTCCTCTTCTTGCCTGCAGGCTGATCACCAGCCTGTTCTTCTAGTTCTGAAGCTTCTCCCTTCCTTTTAGCTGAGGATGTCCCAGCAGTGATCAACCGGACATCCTGCCTCTTCTTAGTTCTCAGCTCTTCCCTTATTTCTCCTTGAATACTGTCTTCCCCCTGAATCCTATCTTCCCCCTTTTTGCCAGCATCAACCAAAGTGGTCAACTGCTGCTCCATTCTGTGCATCCAGTCAGACATGCCAAATGGCATTATGTTGTTTGTAGGAGGAGGAGGTTGAGGGACTTCCCGTTGCAGAAAGGTATCTATCTTAGCATTGATGGATTGGAGATCAGGCGTTACTTGAGATGCAAGCAACTCTCCAATAGTATCCGTCACTATTTGTCTTATCAGCTCAGTTATTGCAGGTGAGATCTGCGATGGTAGAGAGTGCTCGCCTGAGCCTTCTTCGAATGATCCACTTGACTGCAGGCTCCTATCTGCAGCTAACACTCCAGATAGGTTCTGTTCAGGTGTCCCCGATCTGGAGTCCTCAGCCAACTCTGCGTCCAGGCTGGTATACCGGGCTGGCGCCCCAGCCTTGTCTGCAGCCTCTAATTCTGGCTCTTTCTCTGGATCCTTTTCTTCTCTTCTTCTTCCTTTTCTTGTTCCTTCTCTTGTTCTTCCTCCTTTTCTCCTTCGTCAACATTCTCTTTTTCTTTTTCAGCCAGTTGTTCTCCTCCTTCATCCTTATCATCATCATCATCATCATCATTCTTATCATCTTTATCATTTTCTCCATCATTTTCATCATCTTTTCCATCATTCTCATCATCCTCCTTTCCTTCATCATCCTCCTGATCTACCTATTCCCCTTCTTCTTCTTCTTCATCTACTAGTTCCTCTGTTTTTTCAACTTCTTCCTCTGTTTCTTTTTCAACTACAACATTTTCTCCTCCTTCTCTTTCTTCCTGCTCCTCTTCTTCGTCATCTATAACAATGACCTCCTCTTCTTCTTCTCCATTTACTTCTTCAATCCTAATTCCTTCTTCTTCCTCCTCATCTTCTTTCCCAAACGATCCATCAAAGATACTATACATTATAGAGTGGATGAATTGGTCCATGTTGGTTTTGAAATTTGACATGAACCAATTCTCTTGGAGGATCAAAACTGTGTCTGATACTTTGTAAAAGTGTATCAGCACATCCTCTGTGGCTTGGGGATATTCCCAACCACTGGTTCCAATATAGGTTTGAAGTTTAGCAAATGACAGTGATTTAGAAAATTTCCACTCTTCAAAAATATTAACAAACGAGTGTTTTAGAGCTTGTGGTTTGACTAACTGTAATTGCTCTAAGGACAGGTTGAAAAGATTATTGTCCAGCAGGTGAAAGGTGTATTTTGCTTCAGGGATGGAGATAATTAAACCTGCTTCTTCCTCTTCTGAAATAAATACTGGAGTGAGGACAGGGACGATATGAGTTTCCAGGCTGCCCGGAGCAGGCTGGTCCTCCAGGTGGGTAGACGACCTGGCTGCAGGACTGGAATAATATTCTGGCTGCTCCTCCTGGCTGAACTGCAGTCGCCTGGGCCTTTTGGGAGAGGGTTCCGGTGAGGAATGTATGAATGATGGCTCGCCAGGGGCTGGTCCCCTTCTTTTGAACCGAACAACAATCAGCGTGTTGTCTGACTCTGAGTCTGACTTGGCTGCAGTTGGGTTGTCATCTGCAGGTCGGTCCGACTCGTCTGGTGAGGGCCTGTAGTAATTTCTTGTATCAGACAACTCCTTTAATATTTGGGCTACTTTTCTGTTGCCTCCCAACTTCCTCAACGTCTCTTGGTCTAGGTGACCAAGTCTCTTGTTGATGTGAAAGGGATCAGTATTACCCTTTACCACACCCATCTTTTCCAAGATCCAACTTAGCTGTGTTCCAAACGCCAGCTTGGATCTGAATTTCTTCTTATCAACAAGCCATTCGGCCTTGTTGACCTCGCGAACAAACTGCCTAAAGATGTAATCAGCCCAATCAATCGGCTCGTCCTGAATAAGTGCTCCCAGCACTGTGAATTTTGCCGATGACAGTTGGTCGTAACTGCCGTCCATACCTATAATGATTTTGTTGGTAATACCCAACGCATATCGATATACCTTTTTGATTTCGCTCCTTTTGCCGGTTAGATTCAGCTTCGCCGGCTGATCGTCCGCCTTTATCTTCATCCAGGTGTCGGCTGCTGACTGCTTGAGGGCCTCGACGGCTATGCCATGGTGCCTCATACCAAAGGTTGTACGAATCTTCTCCGATGATATGTCAACTTGAATTCCGCCGACAGTGCTCCTAATTCCTCCTTGAATCACATGAGCTTCGCGATAGAATGCGATGGCGTCCTCCTTGTACAATTGTTTGGGACTGATATCCAGAAATGGGTAGATCCCATTTAGCTTCATCGAACGAATCAGGTCAAGGACGTCGTAGATCTCCAAATTTGCTTCCAAAAGACCTTCAAAGTCAACGACCAGAGAAAAGATGATCTAGTCTTTGACTGCCTTCATGTTTACGCCTTGAAAATAAGATTCCATTTCTGCAAACAAGAGATTTTCTTAGTGTATTTGGAGTTCAAAGGATTTTTGCTCTGTAAATTTAAGGTTTGAAAGTCTGGTAAGCGTAAAGGTAAAGTGAAGGGTTTTTCCGTCCTTATAAAGAAGATGAAACGACGTTGGGCTTAAATTATTATTTTTTAAACGGTGGTCCGCCTTTTGAGATTCCTTTTTAAATTTCAAATTCTAATCGGTGGTCCAGGTTTTAAGTTTCAAATTGGACGGTTAGATTTTAATTGGCCACAGTGGAGGTCGATTTAATCAGTGATTGCCACGTGTATTATTATGCCACTTGTGTACCAAAAAAATATGATATTATTAAACATATAGCAAATAATAATAAAATATTCAGAAGTCGGTTAAGTTTAGAAAACTTAGGTGGTTGACTGCTGACTGTTGACTGCTCTGCATCAGGTGAGTTGACTCCTTGGACTCTTCGCCTGAGATTTTGATCAGCTAGGTTCCTTTGTTCGTCCTTCGTCTTCTTGTCTGCATCAGTTAGGGTCTGATTCTTATAATCAACTAGGTCCGTCCTTCCTATGATCTGCTTCAGCTTGCTTTTTCTTATGTACTAGATTACCAATTTAGTAGACCGAGTTCTTTGCTTAGCTCTAAAAATCTTTCTTTTGGCAAAGGTTTGGTAAAGATATCAGCTATTTGGTAGTCTGTGCTGACTCTTTCAACTCTGACTCTCTTGTTAAGCACGTGGTCTCTAATGAAGTGGTGCTTAACATCAATGTGCTTGGTCCTTGAATGCAAAACCGGGTTATTGGTTATTGCAATAGCACTATTGTTGTCACACCAGATAGGGACTTCATTGGCAGTGATATTGTAGTCCCTCAGCTGTTGTCTGATCCATAAGATCTGGGCACAGCAACTACCTGCAGCTAGGTATTCTGTGTAATACCCGGTTGTAATTCAGTCATTATCATTCAGTAATTTCATTCGGTGATTGTCACTCAGTGTATTTTCACTCAATTATAATCATTAATCAATCATGTTCTTTCACCGTGTTCACCGTTCGGAAAAACTTCGATTTGTGTATCGTTATTGTTCATTGTTTCAACTTTCCTCATATGAGTTCGACTTTGTTAGATCACCATTAATTTTTGGTAATTCCAAAAATTCTAAATCTTTGCAATATTATAGAGCATCGAGTTAGCTTTCCAATGGTTCAAACGGTGAGTCAATCGGAGTCCGGACGAGAGAGTTATGGTCGTTTTAGCTCAACCGCTCACTTTTCAGTTGTTGGCCGATCACTGCCGAACGAACTCGGCCGTGTCGTCCGACACGGCCCGTGCCGTACTCGTCCGGATAATGCCGAAGTGTCTGCCTCAGGACCCGACCGTGTCGTGCAGCACGGCCGAGTCGCACCCTTCCGGATAGGCGGAATCGTCGCCGGAGGCCGGCCGTGTGCCAGGACACGGTCGAGTCAATGCCGAGCGCCGCGGACGGGTCACTGTCGGTAGGCCCCTTCGCGCCGCGACCATGTCAAGCAGGACACGGTCGAGTCCCTGCCGGCCAGCTGCACGCCGCGACCGTGTCAGGCGGGCACGGTCGAGTCTGGCTGCCGAGTCAACCCCTATAAATTCATTTTTTGAGCATTTTGAGCTCATTTCTTCCATTTTTTTCCATCTTCTTCACCTGCAACCGAGAGAGAATAACTTGAGGGAGAGATTTCTTCATCAATTATCATTTGAGTGTATATTTTTCATCACCTTCAATCATTTGGGAAGCTTTGATAGTCGTTTTTACACGTTTTCATCGGATCGAATTGGTTGGATCTTCAAGAGGTAAATTCTTCAACACTTTGGACTTCGATTTTGTGTTGAGATGTGATGTTTTGGACGTTATAATCATGTTATATGAAGGGATATGTATATGATTATGAGTTTGTATAAGGATTCATTGGATTATTGAGGAATTATTCAAGAACACCTTGAATATCGAGTTGGAATTGGGGATTTTCGACTAATTGTTGTTATAATCACATTTTTGGATATTCATAACGGATTATTGATCGTATTGGAGATGTTTTGTTGGTTTAAAACACTTCTTGGAGATTTTGATATTGGTATATTGAGGTTTGATTGTAAACAATCGGAGTTTGGATACAACGTGTTTGATTTAATGCCTCTATGGACTTGGTTTAATCGTATCGACGTTTTGAGTTCGTTATATTCGTGTTTGATTCGTATATTGAACGGATTGTTGGTAATTGTATTATTTAAGGTTGTTCGAGCGACCGATATCTCAATTAGGACGTTGTTCGTGGAAGGATAATTGTCACCGGTATTATGTAAGTTAATTCTTACTCGGTTAAAAGGATATTCATCCCTTTTGTTGTTGTTCATTCATAATCATAACTCATTCATCATTATATTAACCGTATCAAATCTTGTTGTTGTCAATTAATTACTTCAGTCATAAGGAACGACGGTTCCAATCTTTTCATTGAGCTGTCATTTATTTCATTACCATTCCACCTCGGTGAGTCATTATTCATTTTCGATGTCACTTTTGTTATATCGTGGCATTCCGGTCATCTTGGCGTGCAGTTGGTATGTGTCGGATTTTCATGTCGGGCACGTGATGGTCATGTATTGGGAGTGATACATTGGACTGTGCACACGGGTCATATTGTCTCGTGAGACTGATTAGGTACAAGACCACACGTGTATTTGATCGATACTCGTTGGTGGCTTGTGCACGGACACATTTCCATCCCGGGCGTAGTGTGGCGCCACCCTTTGAGCCGTACTGTTAGTTGATTCATATAGCATGTTTGATTGCGTATGTTTCGACAGGATATTTCATAATTTCAGATATAATCATGATTGTGTATTTTCAACTCTTGAGGATTGTTGTTCTGTTTAACTGACCCCGTTTGGGGATTTTGTTTTTCAGGTCATGGCAAGGCAAATGCACGGGAATAGCATGTTGATGTCGAGGAGTCCTAGTGATAGTAGTAGGGGCCCCGATCTTTCGATTATTCATGTTATTGTCCTTTATTTTCCGCTGCAGACTTTCATTTGAATACTCCGTTTCATTCAGTGTTGTGTATTTTATCTTCATATAAAATACACTAGTATTCGGTATTGTCCTGGTATGTTGTAACTAAACTCCTCATCGGAGTAATTATGGTTGTAATGTAGTTCGGTACTACATTTATCTTGTGTAATTCATTCATTTTCATTTGCAGTGGGTCCCAGTTGGGGATCTACGACCGTAATATCCGCCTAGTTTGGGGTGTTACGAGTTGGTATCGGAGCGTGGTTTTGAATACTACCTTCCGAGTCATGTCTCATTTGAAATCATCGTCATCGACTAGTATCATTGGACTTTCGCGTCACGTGTGACTGTGCAAATGCCGAGCCAATCGACCGAAAGAAGCGTAAGACTTCTAACGCCATGGTATAATTTACGCAATAGTCATTCATTCATCATTCATCATTTAACAATCCTCAAACATCATCATTCATTATGATCGGACGATCATATTAACTCATCAATCACCTAATTCATTTCATTACTCGATTAATAATCGGGACGATCATGTTAACTCATTAATTACTCAATTCATTTCATTACTCGGTTGTCAACTGGATGATCATATTATCAATCTTGTTAAGTTATTCAAGATAATCATTTCAAGAATTTCATCAGATAATCATGTAACTTCAGTAAATCATTCATATAATCACTAAGTTAGAGCATGTATACTCATTTTCATCATCTCATGACATAATCATAACGTGCTAATCATGCGGGAAATATAATCATTATGCGACCTTCCTACTTTCGTATGGAGAGAGCTGTCAGGGGATGCACGGGGAGAGGCCGCGGTGCGGACCGAAACCCGAGAAATAATCACTCGCTGCCGGGAAATCGTGCCCAGGACTCGGCTCGATCAGAAGATGGTCGGGTTGATCCACTCACTTTTATGCAGGCCATGATGACCCATGTGCAGTTGCTCAATCATCATTGCGCCACTCTGACCGGATTAATCGAGAGAACTCTCCCGTATGAGACGGCTGCTAAGGAAAGTGCTGAACAACAACCTTCATCTTTCAGCAAGAAATCAACGAAGCGTAATCAACCCAAAGGCGGTCAGTCAACCTTCAAGAAGCCTCGTGTGAGCCCTATCGTTTCTGAGCGACCTTCTACGGCGCATAATCGTGCGGGATCTCATTCCCGAGCGCCGATTCGCCATCACCTGTTTCAATTGTGGAACGCCGGGTCATTTCAGCACTGAGTGTCTGAAACCGTCTATCACGTGCTATAATTGTAGGAATTTTGGGCATAAGGCCCGTTTTTGCCGAAAGGACTCCAAGTCGGCTCCGGCGGCATCTCAGGCCCCGAAGCAACCAGCGTTTCAGAATCAGACTGCTTTGTCATCGTCGTTTAAGACAATGGAAGCAAATAGAGTTGGAGCTCGTATTTATCAGACGGGAGCGGTTCGGGGACCGGCAAGTCCCGATTCATATGATGAGGAGGATCGGCGATCCGGTGGCGAATGATTTCGTATACTCGTAATTTTATTTCAACTTGTGTGTACCTTTTGATGCTGGTACACCGCATTCATTCATTTTCGAATCATGCTTGAATAGACTTATTTCGGGATAGTCCTATTGCTTGTGGACCTCATACCATCGGTCTACCTGACGATGGAAGAATTTTCGGAATCATACCTAAGTAAGCTTAGTAACCGCGATTGGTTGGTGGACCTAATCGTGGTGAATTTATCTTAGGACGATGTAATTTCGGTATTAGCTGGTTTAACCGTCTTAATACTATCCTCAGTGTTTGTTAGCGTTTGGTCGCTATCTTTCCGTCGTTAGTTGTCGAATGTATGCTTCAGGGAAGTAATCCCCGTTGTTCCAGTAGAATTTCTATTATGGCGGAAGCAGAGAAATTCCGCAATCGAACTATCCAATCATTCATTGTATCATTTTCATCGATTGGCCTTTCTAAGGCAATCGAGTTATTCAATCATTCCTTGTATCATTTCCATCGATTGGCTTTTTTTTAAGACAATCGAGTCATTCAATCATTCATTGTATCATTTCCATCGATTGGCTTTTCTAAGACAATCGAGTCATTCAATCATTCATTGTATCATTTTCATCAATTGGCCTTTCTAAGGCAATCGAGTTATTCAATCATTCATTGTATTATTTTCATCGATTGTCCTTTCAAAGGCAATCGAGTTATTCAAACATTCATTGTATCATCTTCATCGATTGGCCTTTCTAAGGCAATCGAGTTGTTCAATCATTATTTGTATCTCTTTTTATCGATTGACCATTCTAGGGCAATCGAAATGTTCAATCATTCGTGGTATCATTGTCATCGATTGACGATGTATTTGCCTTCACATAGAGTAGGGGAATTCAGGAGTGAGTGGGAGCCGGTACGTCCCATTTATCGAAGGCACCGTATCGGATGGCCCCGACCGAAATGCGAGAGTTGAAGAATCAACTTGAGGAATTGTTCGAGAAAGGTTAGATCCAACCGAGTACGTCCCCGTGGGGAGCACCAGTGCTGTTTGTCAAGAAGAATGATAGTTCTTTTCGCTTGTGTATCGATTAGCAGGAGTTGAACAGGGTGATGATCAAGAGTAGTATCCTTTACCCCGTATTGATGATCTTTTAGATCAACTTCAGAGAGCCTCAGTATTTTCCAGGATCGACTTAAGATCTGGATATCACCAGTTGCGGATTCGAGAGTCGGATATCGCGAGGACAGCGTTTCATACACGCTATGGTCATTATGAGTTCGTAGTTATGCCGTTCGGGCTAACTATTACACCTGTGGTATTCATGGGGGGTAATGAATCGGGTTTTCATCGATTTTTGTTTTGGATCAGTTTGTTGTTGTCTTCATCGAAGACATTTTGATTTATTCTCGTAGCTGAGAGGAATACGAGGTTCATCTTCATCAGGTTCTCGACGTGTTGAGACGAGAGCAACTTTATGGAAAGTTTTCCAAATATGAGTTCTGGAGGTCCGAAGTGACTTTCTCGGACATGTAATTTCATCTGACAGAGTTCGTGTCGACCCTCAGAAGTCGGAGACTATCCGAGATTGGCGACCTCCGAAAGATATTAAGTAAATCCGATGTTTCCTCGGATTAGTTGGTCAATTATCCAACCCACGACCTGGAGCTAGCAGCCGTGGTTTTCGCGTTGGGGATTTGGCGTCGTTACCTTTATGGTGTCACCTTTCAGTTATTCACCAATCACAAGAGTTGAAGGATATATTTACTCACAAGGAGTTAAATATGCGGCGAGAGGCAGTGGTTGGAACTACTCAAAGATTATGATATCGAAATCCTTTACCACCCGGCAAGGCGAACATTGTCGCCGACGCCTTGAGTCGTAAGTCCGTTCAGAGCGGATGCTTGCTCGTTTAACGATTCGAAGGAGCTTCAACAGAATTCCTTATACCCTACATCAAGGTCTCAGCCGGCGAGTTCGGGACGACTTTGTATGTTAGAGATTTCATCGTCACTTGAGGAGGTAATCGAGAGAATCGAGTTCGACCCTTCATTGTTGCGCATCCGTGAAGATGTGGCTCAGGAAAGCCTCAGATTCGTGGTCCACGAGGATGGACTTTTGAGGTTTAAGAACCGGTTGTGCGTCTGCGAATGACGAGTTGAAAAATTCTATTTTGAGAGAAGCTCATGCTACCCCTTATTCTGTTCATCCGGGGTCCAGCAAGATGTACAAGAACTTGAAACAAAATTACTGGTGGAGTAATATGAAGCGAGAAGTCTCAAAATTTGTTTCGAGATGCTTAACCTGTCAACAAGTTAAGATTGAACATCAGCGACCGGCGAGTATGCTGATACCGCTCCCTATTCCAGAATGGAAGTGGGAAGACATTTCTATGGAATTCATCACGAATTGCCGACGAGTCGTTGTGGCATAAATACGATCTGAGTGATCGCGGACTGCTTTACTAATTTAGCTCATTTCCTTGAAATCAAGGATTTGTGGAGTCCCAAGAGACTGGCCCAGTTGTTCATCAAGGAGATAGTGAGACTGCACGGTACTCCTAAGAGTATCGTTTCCGATCGTGATGAACGATTAGTATCCCATTTTTGGAAATCAGTTCATCGTGCTATGGGAACTCAGCTTAATCTCAGTATTGCCTTTCATCCTCAGTCCGACGGACAATCAGAGAGGACTTTTCAGACATTAGAGGACATGTTGAGAGCTTGCGTCCTCGATTGGAAGGACGATTGGGAAGCCCAACTACCACTGATCGAGTTCACGTATAATAATAGTTGACATGTCTCCATTAAGATGGCACCTTACGAGGCCTTGTACGGTCGTCGTTGTCGATCTCCTTTGTGTTGGGATGACTTGTCAGAATCAATAGGCACCGAGCCCGATATGTTTATAGCCGCCCGGGAGAAGGTAGCTTTGATCAAGAGTCGTATGTTGACAGCTCAGAGTCGACAGAAATCATATGCAGATAATCGTCGTCGACCACTAGAGTTCAAGACGGGTGACCACATTTTGGTCAAGGTATCCCCGAGTCGAGGTATTTTCCGTTTCGGAAAACGGGGGAAGTTGAGTCCGAGATTCATTGGACCGTTTGAAATTTTGGATCGAGTAGGCGAGTTAGCTTATCGATTGGCTTTACCTCCGGCTTTGAGCCGAATTCATAATGTGTTTCATGTCTCTCAGTTGCGGAATTTTGTTGCCGACCCGAGTCACATACTTCAGTTCGACGAAATTGAGATCGCGGATGATCATTCGTACGAGGAGCGTCCTGTACGAGTGTTGGAGCGGCGAATCAAACAGTTGAGGAATAAGTCGATTCCTTTGGTCAAGATTCAGTGGTCTAGACACGGAGTCGAAGAGGCTACTTGGGAAACCGAGGATAGTATGCGGGAGAGTTATCCCGAGTTGTTTGACCCTTAGTTTCGGGGACGAAACTCTTTTAAGGGGGGGTGTATGTAATACCGGTTGTAATTCGATCATTATCATTCGGTAATTTCATTCGGTGATTGTCACTCGGTGTATTTTCACTCAATTATAATCATTCATCAATCATGTTCTTTCACCGTGTTCACCGTTCGGAAAAACTTGAGTTGTGTATCGTTATTGTTCATTGTTTCAACTTTCCTCATATGAGTTCGACTTTGTTAGATCACCATTAATTTTTGGTAATTCCAAAAATTCTAAATCTTTGCAATATTATAGAGCATCGAGTTATCTTTCCAATGGTTCAAACGGTGAGTCAATCGAGTCCGGACGAGAGAGTTATGGTCGTTTTAGCTCAACCGCTCACTTTTCGGTTGTTGGCGATCACCGCCGAACGAACTCGGCCGTGTCGTCCGACACGCCCGTGCCGTACTCGTCCGGATAATTCCGAAGTGTACGCCTCAGACCCGACCGTGACGTCGCACGGCCGAGTCGCACCCTTCCGGATAGGCGAATCGTCGCCGGAGGCCCGACCGTGTGCGGGACACGGTCGAGTCAATGCCGAGCGCCGCGGACGGGTCACTGTCGGTAGGCCCCTTCGCGCGCGACCGTGTCAAGCGGGACACGGTCGAGTCCTCGCTGCCGGCAGCGCCGCGACCGTGTCGAGCGGGCACGGTCGAGTCCGCCGCGAGTCAACCCCTATAAATTCATTTTTGAGCATTTTGAGCTCATTTCTTCCATTTTTTCCATCTTCTTCACCGCAACCGAGAGAATAACTTGAGGGAGAGATTTCTTCATCAATTATCATTTGAGTGTATATTTTTCATCACCTTCAATCATTTGGGAAGCTTGGATAGTCGTTTACACGTTTTCATCGGATCGAATTGGTTGGATCTTCAAGAGGTAAATTCTTCAACACTTTGGACTTCGATTTTGTGTTGAGATGTGATGTTTTGGACATTATAATCATGTTATATGAAGGGATATGTATATGATTATGAGTTTGTATAAGGATTCATTGGATTATTGAGGAATTATTCAAGAACACCTTGAATATCGAGTTGGAATTGGGGATTTTCGACTAATTGTTGTTATAATCACATTTTTGGATATTCATAACGGATTATTGATCGTATTGGAGATGTTTTGTTGGTTTAAAACACTTCTTGGAGATTTTGATATTGGTATATTGAGGTTTGATTGTAAACAATCGGAGTTTGGATACAACGTGTTTGATTTAATGCCTCTATGGACTTGGTTTAATCGTATCGACGTTTTGAGTTCGTTATATTCGTTTGTGATTCGTATATTGAACGGATTGTTGATAATTGTATTATTTAAGGTTGTTCGAGCGACCGATATCTCAATTAGGACGTTGTTCGTGGAAGGATAATTGTCACTGGTATTGTGTAAGTTAATTCTTACTCGGTTAAAAGGATATTCATCCCTTTTGTTGTTGTTCATTCATAATCATAACTCATTCATCATTATATTAACCATATCAAAACTTGTTGTTGTCAATTAATTACTTCAGTCATAAGGAACGACGGTTCCAATCTTTTCATTGAGCTGTCATTTATTTCATTACCATTCCACCTCGGTGAGTCATTATTCATTTTCGATGTCACTTTTGTTATATCGTGGCATTCCGGTCATCTTGGCGTGCAGTTGGTATGTGTCGGATTTTCATGTCGCACGTGATGGTCATGTATTGGGAGTGATACATCGACTGCACACGGGTCATATTGTCTCGTGAGATCGATTAGGTACAAGACCACACGTGTATTTGATCGATACTCGTTGGTGGCTTGTGCACGGACACATTTCCATCCGGGCGTAGTGTGGTGCCACCCTTTGAGCCGCATCGTTAGTTGATTCATATAGCATGTTTGATTGCGTATGTTTCGACAGGATATTTCATAATTTTATATAATCATGATTGTGTATTTTCAACTCTTGAGGATTGTTGTTCTGTTAATCGACCCGTTTGGGATTTTGTTTTTCGTGTCATGGCAAGGCAAACGCAACGGAATAACATGTTGATGTCGAGGAGTCCTAGTGATACTAGTAGGGGGCCCCGATCTTTCAGTTATTCATGTTATTGTCCTTTATTTTCCGCTGCAGACTTTCATTTGAATACTCCGTTTCATTCAGTGTTGTGTATTTTATCTTCATATAAAATACACTAGTATTCGGTATTGTCCTAGTATGTTGTAACTAAACTCCTCATCGGAGTAATTATGGTTGTAATGTAGTTCGGTACTACATTTATCTTGTGTAATTCATTCATTTTCATTTGCCTGGTGGGTCCCAGTTGGGGATCTACGGCACTGTAATATCCGACTAGTTTGGGGTGTTACATTCTGACTCTGTGGTGGAGATAGAGTTCGAAACCTGCTTCTTGCTAAACCAGGATATCAGTCTAGTTCCTAGGAATTGGCACATTCCACTAGTGCTTTTCCTATTAATTTTGCATCCTGCGAAGTCTGCATCTGAATATCGTGACAGCTCGAAGTTATCATCATTGGGATACCATAGTCCAACATTGACTGTAGACTTAAGGTATTTATTTATTCTATTGGCTGCATCTTGGTGCGACTGCTTTGGCTTGGATTGAAATCGCGCGCATACTCCTACGGCATAAGATATGTCTGGTCTGCTTGCAGTGAGGTATAGTAGTGATCCAATAAGTCCTCTGTAGTGGGTTGAGTCCACTGATATGCCTCCCTCATCTCCATCTATGTGGATACTTGTGCTCATAGGAATTCTTGATGGTTTGGCTGATTCCATTCCAAATCTCTTGATTAAATCTCTGGTATACTTGGCTTGATTGATGAAAATTCCATTTTCCATCTGCTTAACTTGTAATCTGAGAAAGAAGTTAAGCTTTCCCATCATACTCATTTCAAACTCTCCTTGCATGAGGTTTGAGAATTTCTCACACAGCTCTGGGTTGATTGAGCCAAATATGATGTCATCCACATATATCTGAACTATCAATATGTGACCTTCGTGTTCCACTCTGAATAAGGTCTTGTCCACCTTCCCTTTACAAAAACCATTCTTCTCAAGAAACACAGATAGTGTTTCATACCATGCTCTTGGTGCTTGCTTAAGTCCATAGAGAGCCTTCAACAGCTTGTAGACTTTGTCTCCTTTGACAAAACCTGGGGGTTGCTCTACATAGACTTCTTCTTCTAGGATGCCATTTAGAAATGCACTCTTTACATCCATCTGATAGACTTCAAAATCGTTGAATGCAGCATATGCGAGGAATAGTCTGATGGCCTCTAGTCTTGCAACAGGTGCATAGGTTTCATCAAAATCTATTCCTTCACACTGTGCATATCCTTTAGCAACAAGTCTGGCTTTATTCCTAACAACAGCTCCATCTTCGTCGCTCTTCTTTTTGTACACCCATTTGGTGCCAATAACCTTCTTGTGATCTGGTCTGTCTGTTAGTTCCCAAACGTTGTTCCTTTCCATCTGTTCCAGTTCCTCTTACATGGCATTGATCCATGAATAATCTTCCAAGGATTGTTCTGTTGTCTTTGGTTCTATCTGAGACATGAAACATGAGAACACAGCCATTCCTGCGGGTAGAGTAGACTGTCTTGTCTTAACTCCATCAGTCAGCTTCCCGATGATTTGCTGGATTGGATGGTCTTTGAGCCACTTGGGGATATCATCTTCTTCTGGGTCTGTTCCCCTTGTTGAATTGCTCTGGTGGATTTCTGCATCAGCTTGGATCTGGTCTCCTTGGTCTGCAACTGGATCAGCTACCGTCTTGTCATATGCAGGATGGATTTGATCTGCAGATGAGTCTTTATCAGCTCCAACTGGGTCTTCATCAGCGGCAACTGGATCAGATAGGTTTGATGTTCCTGTCTGATCTGCAGTTGGGTCTTCAGCAGCTACAGTTGCGTCTTCAGGCTGGTCTGCAGGTGAGTCTACCATTCCAGTGTCATGTACAGTGACTTCTTCGAGTTTTGCTGATTTGAGCTTATAGCTCAACTTGCTTTCTGTACTCAACAGTAGATTCGTCAAATACAACATGGGGTGTTTCTTCCACAACTAAGGTTCTATTGTTAAATACTCTATATGCCTTGCTTCTTTGTGAGTATCCCATACAGAGACCATCATCAGTTTTAGCATCGAAGGCATTTAGTTGTGTTTTTACCATTGTTGTGGATGAAACACTTACAACCAAAAACATGAAAGTAAGCAACAGTAGGAGTTCTATTATTCCAAACCTCATAGGGAGTTTTGCCATGTCTCCCTACTATCATACTCCTGTTGTGAGTATGGCAAGCTGTGTTGGCAGCCTCAGCCCAGAACCTCTTGGGCAGGCCCGCTTCTGCAAACCTTCAGGGTTCTATTTCTTCTTTCAACAACACCATTCTGTTGGGGGGTCCTGGCTGCAGAGAGCTCATGCTGAATTCCATTCTGATCTCTGTAATCAGTGATCGCCTTGTTGAGAAATTCTCCTCCTCTGTTTGATCTGATTTTGATGATGGAGAGGGATTTCTCATTCTGGATCCTTCTCAGCAGCTCAGGTAGCTTGGTCAAGGTTTCCCTTTTCTTGTACAGGAAGATGATCCAAGTGTACCTTGAATAGTCATCTACTACAGCAAGTGCATGCTTTCTGCCGCTTAGAGTCCTTGGCTTGATGGAACCAAATAGATCCATATGGAGTAGATCTAGGACTCTTGTTGTGAGAGTTGTAGGCTGGACTGGCTTGAATGATGCTCTCGTCTGCTTTCCTTTCTAACAGGCATCACAAAGAGCTTCCTTCTTGAATGCTTCATCTGGAAGTCCTCTGACCAGCTTCTGAGAACTAATCTTGTTGATGGCTTTGAAATTCAGGTGACATAATCTTCTGTGCCACATCCATCCGTTCTCAGCTATTATCTTACATGGAAAACAGGTTTTGGGAGTTCCTGTGTTCCAATCTATCATATAGACATCTCTCCTTCTGAATCCTTGTAGCTTCACTTCTCCAGATAGGATATCTATCACCATACATTTCCAAATGGTGAAGACTACTAGATTCTTCTTATCGCAAAACTGGCTTATGCTCAGGATATTATATTTGAGCCCTTTGACATAGTGAACTTTGGATATAACAATATTTCCTCGGTGTAGCTCTCCAAAGCCCTTTGTTTGTCCTCTAGAGCTATCTCCAAAGGTTACATCTGGACCTCTTTCTTTAGTGTATTTGGTCAGCATATTCTTGTTCCCGGTCATGTGCCTCGAGCATCCAGAATCTACAAACCATTCTTCACCTCCAAAGATTGAATTTGTGGAGATATGGTAGTAGTCCTTCCACCTTTTCTGCAATCATACAAGCAGAGATTTAGGTACCTAAATCTGTGTGGGTCCTTTCGGGTTAGATGGTTTCCTGGAGAATTGATTTCTCCTTGGATTATTAAAATTATTATTATTATTACCCTTGTAAGGTGTGTAAGGTCTAGGTCTGTATCTTCTGTTGGGATTGAATACTGGATATTCCTCAAAATATTGGTAGTGTGGGCCATTTCTAAATCTTGGCTGAGACCATTTATTAAATCTTTGAGGTCTCCACACTTGTTCATTTTGGAAATTAGGATAACCTTGAGGTTTCCATCTGCCCATTCCATTTTGAAATCTATTTTTGGGGAGTTGTTGATAATAGTGGGCATGTTGTCTGGGCTGCTGCTTCTGCCTTGGCCAATGCCTAGTCGCTTGTCTAGGTGGGTGCCTTGTGAACCTTGGCTGCAGCCTAGACTTGTGACTTGGCTGTTGCCTGTTTTTAAATATCGGTTTGTATATAGGCTCAGCAGTCGAGACTATTGTTTCTCCCTTGATGAAAGTGGTGTTAGAACTAGAGGGAGTGTGAGGATCATATCCAAGGCCTGGTCTGGAATATAGTGGCCTGTTATTAGTACACAATTCGTCCAGAGTTAAAGACGCTTTCAGGGAGGTTATTTCCTGCGCCTGAGTTTTACTTACCTGAGTCAGTTTAGTAAATTCGGCCTTTACATGAGCAAGTGGAGCTAATTTCTCTCTAATTAAAATAGTTAGTTGATTTATCTCAGCTGTAGATATCAGCCTGGTTTTTCAAATTAGCTGTAGCCTAGTTTTCAAAATCAGTTTTGACTGTATTCAGTTCTAGGCTGAGTTTTTCAAAATCATTTTTCAGCTGCCTATTCTCATCTTGCAGCTGAGTCTTCTCCGCTGATATAGATTGGTGTGCAGATTTTAGTGTTTCAAAATCTTTGAATAGCTGATTTACAGATTCGTGCAGATCCATATCTTGTGACATGGCTGAACTATTATTTGAACCAGAGGGCTTTGATGTTACCTCTTCATCATCTAGGTTGGCCATAAGGCAGTCATACTCTTCATCATCATCAGAGAATAATCCGCTGCTTGATTCTACATGCTCCTGATCTTCTCCGATGAAGGCCTTCCTTCTGTCTTCTTTTCTACTCACCTCCTTCTTGCTCTCGTCCTTCTTAAGATCAGGACAGTCGATTTGGATGTGTCCTATCTTGTGACAATTGTATCACTCCACCTTCCAGCTTCCGGCTTTCTGGTTCCTTCTGGGATTCTCCTTATAATTTTTCTTGTATTTGGAGTAGTTTTTCCGGAAGTTGCTGAATCTTTGCATTATAAACACCATCTCTTCCTAAAATCTAAAGGATTTGGAGGCTTTATATCAGATAAGCTCTTGGCGGGGGACTCGGCTGCAAAGGTTATCCCCTTCTCTGCAGGCTCGGTTGAGGATGAACTTGGGAGTTCAAACTCATAAGCCTTCAGATCGGAGAACAGCTCTTGGATCTTTATTTTATTAAGATCCTTCGATTCTCTCATGGCCACTGCCTTCATACTCCATTCAGGATTGAGAGATCTTAGTACCTTCAGTGCCATTTCCCTATTGCCATAAGATTTGCCGAGGGAATTGATCTCGTTGATGATTTCAGTGAACCTGGTGTCCACATAGTCTATAGATTCGCCATTCTTCATCTTGAAGTTGTCAAACTTTTGAGTAGCGATTGACAACTTATTCTCTTTGATTAGCTCCGTTCCCTCACACATTAAGGCTAATGTGTCCCAGATTTCCTTGGCATTCTTGCAATTCTTGCTCTTGACCATGGTGGATTTGTCAATGGTTTGATACAGCACGTCTCTGGCCCGGTTGTCAAGGTTGGCCAGCTTTCTTTCTTCGGAAGTCAGCTCTGTCCTCTTCTTTTGGATCTTCTATGGCTTCCCTGCTGCGATCTCCTCTAGAGTGTTGTCCTTCTCGAAGGTGAATGGACCGTCCTCTATGATGCACCACATGTCATCATGGATTGAAGATAAGTGTGCCTGCATCCTTATCTTCCAAAGATCATACTCGTCAACTGAAAACACAGGTAGTCTAGAATGCATGTGTTCCATTATATAATGAGAGTAAAGATTTATCTCTGATATAGATCTGGTTCGTGAAATAAATGAACCAACCTCTCTGATACCACTTGTAGGTCACAAGTCGTCTAGGAATAAGTCTAGGGGGGTGAATAGACTTATTGAAACTCTTAAACTCTTTTTCACAAAGAGTAAGTTTCTTCAACTGATAGATATACAAATGACTTAGAGTCGTTTGTTCTCAATACGTGTGGAAGTCAGCTGATGACGAATACAAAATAACTAATGAAACACTTTAATAATGAATGCAGCAGTTAAAGTATGATGCTATAAAACAGTAAAGTACGCAGGCAATTATAGTGGTCTCAGAGGTGGGGTAATCCTCTACTAATCCACTTTTCTCCAAACCAGTTGGAAATGAATTCACTATAATTCTCAACCAGTGATAAATATTACAGTGATTCAACCAAATTACAACAGCTTCCAACCAGTGGAAATCCTTGCCGTTGTAACACACTTGACTGCCTTGCACCTCTTAATCCTCTATCCTTGGATGCCTTTACAGTCTCGAACTTCAACCAGTGAAGTACCCCGAACTCAGGATTAAAGACACGATTTTTTGTCTTCTCCAACAAAGATCTTATTCAAGTATGAACTTTTGAGAACCGCTCTTTTCACAATGCTATATTTTGCTTTGGATTGCTTGAATGCTTTGATTGCTTGAGAATATGTTCGCACCGGTAGTTGCTCAACTTCAAATCTTCGGATATATATAGGTGTTGATCCTTGAGCATTTCTTCATAGCCATTGCAAATCTGTAACAAATCAGTCTGTTGGAGAGAGACTTCTTTGTTTATTCTTTTCTGAACGTTGCAAGGCTGGATTCTCATATTTTAATCCATCTATCGACCGTTGTGAAGACTTTGCATGAGAGGCGCCGAATCTTTTGAATATAGTAAGATTTAAAGTCTTCAAGGTGGGTCTAGATGAATTATTTAATTCATATCCTTTGCGGGAATCTCTCCAATTTATCTCTTCACGTTGCATGTGACTTTCCGTAATATTTGACTTTTCAACGCATGCTGACGTGGACTTGGAGTACTTGGCTGATCTTAAGTAGGCTGATGTACAGATAACTTCTCTGAAGTCTGGACTTCTCTGATGGTGACTGTTCGGATCTCGCCTGATCAGGTGACTTGTCTCAGGTCACTTGACTGCACTCTGGTCAAACATCTCTGATGATTTTAGTTGACCAGAACTTCTTTGACTTAACTCGGCTATACCTCTGTGATGAACTTAGCTGTACATTTTGTACTTAGCCGATTTGTAGCCTAACTTATTTTGGCCTATAGAAGATACTCATTTGGTTATTCTTTACATTTTGCCAAGTTTTAAACTTAACATAATTTGGCCTATGGAAGATACTCATTTGGTTCTTCCTTACATTTTTGCCAAGTAATAAGTATTTGAATTTATATTAATGACATCATCAAAATCTAACAAGTAATCCTAACAACGTATGAGTTGTAGCGCGCGCTAGACGTAGTCAGCATGATTGAGACATGTCGGTAGGTGAGATCAGGCCGCGGATTTTGTTGGGATTATGTCGGGATGAACCTGGACGGCTTTTGTAAAAGCCGAGTCAACGATGTTTAGCGCACGCTACTAGTATGAGTATATCGCACGCTAAATGTTGAGTACAGTGAGGTCAGTAAGCTTCGAATGACCGTTAGCGCACGCTATGGTTATGGACTAGCGCGCGCTAATAACCATTTCTATTTATAGGACAGCACCCCTTTTCATTTTTTCAGATTTCTTCACTTCCCAAACTCGATTTCTGAGACTTAGAAAGTCACTCTCAGTGATGTAGATTATATTGTTTTATTTTCCGGTTATTTCAGTACTCGAGTACGTTTATGTTGTTGTTGTTTTGGGGACATTTTGTAGTAATGAACTTATTTGAATTGTCGAACGGGTTTGAATTCCCTTTTATTAATGACACTTTTGTATTATTTCCGTATTTTTCAAATTAGCCTTGTAAATCCTTATACAAAGGATTTACGGCGCTGTAATTATATCGAACATATCTGGGTGTTACAGCAGGTTGTTCTTCGGGAAAAACATCAACAAATTCCTGCAATAAAGATTCAATAGAAATCGAAATTATCCAGTTCCTGGGGTTAGTAGTAGCGCAAACTTTTCGGAAAATAATCAAGTATATGAGTGCATTTTCCTTGATATCTTCTTCAAGTTCCTTTGCGCTTACAATCATGTATTTTCTCAAATTTTCTTTTTCTTTCTTTTTTTCATTTTTCGCATTTTTTTTCATTTTTTTATTTTTCTCTCTTTTTTCATTTTTGTTCATTTTTCTCGCTTTTTTTTCATTTTTTTCATTTTTCTCGTTTTTTCATTTTTTTCATTTTTTTTCGCTTTTTTCATTTTTTTCAATTTTCTTTTCCTTTTCTTTTCTCGATTTTCCTTCAACTTCCTTTTCAAGACGAAGTTGATCTTCTTGTATCTGTACCTTAGTCATGGGAGCTAAGGTAATTTTCTTTCCTTCCTTCTCGAATGAGTAACAATTTTTCCTTCCGCTCAAAGTAGCATCTCGATCAACATGCCATGGTCTTCCCAACAAGATATGACAAGCATCAATCGGAACGACATCACATAGGATTTCGTCTTGATATCTTCCGATGGTGAGAGCCACAAGTACCTGTTTATTAACTCAAACTTCCCCACAATCATTTAGCCAATGTAAACGATACGGTTTAGGGTGTCTTCTTGTTGGAAGATCGAGTTCTTCCACTAGCATAGCGCTAATGACATTAGTGCAACTCCCATTATCTATTATCACACTACAATTTTTTAATAAAACAACGTGTGTGAAATAGATTTTCTCTTTGTTCGTTACCTTCCTCCTCTTTTGCTTGAGAACTTAACACACTCCGAACAACAAGTGCGGGTGCATACTCATATGTCTCGTCATCACTCTCCACCTCTCTTGTCTCTTCTTCTTCTTTTTCGCTTTCCGTTTCAATCTCCCCATCCCGAAGTACCATCACCCGTTTGTTAGTGCATTCAGATGCTATATGTCCATGACCCTGGCACTTATAGCATTGGATGTCCCGGTTTCTCCTTTGGGTGCTTTCCACGGGTTTAGGCTTCCCATAAATTTTGGTTTGCTAGTACTCCCAACTTCAAACTTTCCTTTCAAGACACTCCCTTCTCTTTTATCAAAGTTTTTAAATTTGTCTGAACTTACTTGAGATTGTTGTTTCCAAGGAGTAGAGTATCCCGTAGAATAGTTGTTGTTGCTCCCTCTTCGTAAGTTCCGCTCGATTTTTACCGCCCCATATACCATGTCCCCGAATTCAACGAAGTGTTGTTTGTCGACTTCTTTAGCTATATAGGCTCTCATCCCGTGTAAAAACCTCACCGTGGTGGCCTCTCTCGATTCCCGAACATTGGCACGGATCATCAACATCTCCATTTCCTTTCAAAAATCTTCAATGTTTCTCGAGCCTTGTTTTAAAGATTGTAAGCGAGAAAATAGTTCCCTAAGATCGTAATTAGGACTAAATCTTTTACACATAACAACCTTCAATTCTTCCCAACCGTTAACCGGTCTCTCTCGGCTCCTCCTTCTCTCCGTCACTCGCTGGTCCCACCAAATGCTTGCATATTCTGAAAATTCGGTTATTGCTAACCTCATTTTCTTCTCATCGGAATAGTTGTGGCAATCGTAAATGGTCTCCAACTTCCTTTCCCAATCGAGATATGTGTCCAGATCACTTCTCCCTTCGAAAGATGGGATTTTCATTTTGATGTTTCCCATATTCCGATCCTCCTCGTCTCGGACATATCTTTCTCACCTTCCTTCATACTCTCTCCTTCCTCCTCGTCCTCCTCGCCCTCCTCGATGTACAAACCTCGGAGTTTCCTCCTCAGAATTCATCGAATCTTCATCATCATAGCCTCCAAATCGAATGGGTTCCGGTCCCCTTCGTACGGGCTCCTCTTCTCTACCCTTCGTGAGAGTAGCAATTGTTTCCTCTTGCTTATCTAGTCTTCCGACTATTTGAGCAAGTTGTACAATATTTTGAAGGATAAGATTTTGCTCGTTTCCTTCGGTTCCTGACATTTTTTTTGGTTCTTCTTTTTTTTTTTCTTTTTTTTTTTGTTGTTTTTTTTTCTTTTTCTTCTTTCTTTCTTTTTTTTTGGGTTCTTTTTTTGTTGTTTTTTTTCTTTTTTTTCTTTCCTTTTTTTTAACAAAAAAATTTCCTCACAAGATCTTCAAGCGTATCGCTCGGTCTCTCACACTCGTGTATCCCTCGTTTGACTTTTTCTTAATTCCTCACATTTTTTTTGCCTTTTTCCACACAACTTACAAGGTGATTTTAGGTAATTCAAATCAAGTTTCTTCTTGAAAGAACTCAAATCACACGATCCCCCCAAAGATTGCGAAATGACAATAAGAAAAAAATTGAAGGATGGGAGCAAAAGATTTTGGAATAGTTTAGAATATGGAACGAAACAAAAATTATGATAATTGTTTGATAATATCGATCAAAATTCGTTCTTCTCTTCTTTCTTTTTCATGTAATATTTTTCTTTTTTTTTATATATATTTTTTTAATAATGAAATGAATGGATTGATATTTGATATTCGATCTGCAAGCTTAAAATCACCAGACGCCCGAAGGCTAAGGAACAAGTTCTTCCCCTAGCCTTGGCTTGAAGAGTTATAAAAAACAATCAAAACCTTCACCATTTATATATATATATATTTTTATATATGTGAAGAAGATGGAAGATTTAGAAGATGAAGGAAATGATAGGATGGTAAGATATGAAGATTATGGTAATGAAGGAAAATAGAGGATACCACTTAGTTTTGGAATAACCGAGCTCCGAAGCTAACTGATGCGACCCCCACACGACACGCTATGGTAACCAACACCGCTAGATGAATTCGTTCCCAGGATGTTTCCAAAATAAGCAAAATAGGGCTTTACTTCCAAACCTCTACGTGACACGCCGTAGCAACTCGGAAATGGTGGAATATAAATACTAATAAGATTGCACTTGATAAGTATATAAATCACACAAGGGATGTTTTGGAGACACACTCAACAAAACAAGAAAGCATTCACAAAGGTTTGTTAATACAAACACTCTCAAATTTCATAAAATCTTTGGTGTCCTCTTACAATGAAACTTCAAGGCTATTTATAGCCAAAATCTTACACCTAACTCTAGTGTGAACAAGGAAACAACTAAAAAACCTACAAAATAGAAAAATCAACATTCAAAGCTCCTAAAATCTGATACAAAGTCAGTCTAACACATGTTTAGGGGAAAAAGTATCAAAGACCAAGACTTTAAGGTGTGAAAACAAGGACAACAAATCACTATAAATCTGATGCTGTCGGTTTTATCATTTCTGGGCTCAAAAGGGTCTGAATTTGGTCCTATTGTCTCGTAATATTTGTAGCTCTCTTTCTTAGATTTCCATAGCCACTTGAATAACCTGAATAGGATTTCAAACGAGTAAGTTACAGCTGAAATACATGACTACTGCGTATCAGTCTTACGCGCGGGAATTTCCATCCTTGTTTGTTTGTTCGTCTTTTCCGATCGTATTCGACTTTAATATTACATGACTAGATTATATACAACTCAAAAAATATAACAAATACAACTCAAATTAGAATACACCAAGATAAAATAAATGAAAAACTTATTGTTCAACAACTTCGATACTACTCACGAATTTGTTGTCTTTGATAACATACTTATTTTTAAACATATCAATGACGAGTGTCGATAAATTATTTTTGAACTTCTTTGATTGAGACCTCGTTATTGGTCCAGTCGGTATGCTCAAGTCCTCATCCGGGTTCTTCATAATTTCTCGATTCACATCAATGGGTCTATAAAAAGAAAAAAGACATGGATGATAATCTGTAAGCCTATAAAGCTAGACTAGTGGCAAAAGGTTATAGACAGATTCATGGTGTTGACTATGATGAGACTTTTTCGCCAGTTGTCATGCTTAAATCAATTAGAATTTTATTTGCCATTGCCGCCTACTATGATTATGAAATATGGCAAATGGATGTCAAAACAGCATCCCTTAATGGAAAATTACTCGAGGATGTGTACATGACACAACCTGAAGGTTTTGTTCATCCAGAAAATTCTAAAAAAGGTTTGCAAGCTTCAAAGATCCATTTATGGGTTGAAGCAGGCTTCTCGGAGGTGGAATCTTCACTTTGATGAAACTGTCAAAGAGTTTGGGTTCATTCAAAATGAAGATGAACCATATGTGTATAAAAGGATTAGTGGGAGCATAGTTGTTTTCTTAGTCTTATATGTACATGACATATTACTCATTGGAAATGACAGTCCCACCTTGCAGACAGTCAAGACTTGGTTGAGAAGTTGTTTCTCAATAAACGACTTAGGAGAAGCTGCTTACATTATGGGATAAAAATCTATAGAGATAGATCAAAGAGATTGATTGGTTTCAGTCAATGTACCTACATTAATAAAATATTGAAGAGGTTCAATATGCAAGACTCCAAGAGAGGACTCTTGCCAATGTCACATGGCATTCATCTGAGTGAGACCCAGAGTCCTTCAACTCCCGATGAGCGAGCCCGTATGAGCAAGATACCATATGCTTCGGACATTGGATCGATCATGTATGCCATGATTTGTACTCGACCAGATGTATCGTTTGCCATTAGCATGACAAGTCGATACCAATCGAATACAGGTGAAAGTCACTGGACAGTAGTGAAAACCATCCGAAAGTACTTAAGAAGAACTAAGGATGATTTCCTAGTTTATGGAGGGGTGGGAAACGAGCTGGCTGTAAATGGTTATGCCGGTGGAAGTTTCGAAATTGACAGAGATGATTTAAATTGCAAACTGGTTATGTGTTTGTATTGAATGGAGGTGCTGTGAGTTGGAAGAGTTCCAAGCAAAGCACAGTTGCTTATTCTATTACAGAAGCTGAGTTCCTGGCAGCATCGGATGCAGCTAAGGAAGCCCTATGGATCAAGAAGTTTGTTACCGAATTAGGAGTGGTGCCTGTAACACCCCAAACTAGACGGATATTACAGTGTGGTGGACCCCCGACTGGGACCCACCAGGCGAATGAAAATTAATGAATTTAATAATATAATTGTAGTACCGAACCACATTATATCATCAATTACTCCGATGAGGAGTTTCATTACAACACACCCAAGATAATACAGAATACATGTATATTTTATATGAAGATAAAATATACAACACTGAAATGAAATGAATATTCAAACGGAAGTCTGCAGCGGAAATAAAATGAAAACAACATGAGCGAATGAAAAAGACTGGGGGCCCCTACTAGTATCACTGGGACTCCTTGCCATCAGCGTTCTCTTCCCGTGCCTTAGCCTTTCCATGACCTGAAAACAACATCCCCCAACGGAGTCAGTTACACCGAACAACAATCCTCAAGAGTTGAATAAACACAATCTTGATATAACTTAATTATGAAATGACGCTGAAGAGAGGCATCACAGTACGCCCGTAATGGTATGTGCACGTGCACAAGACGAGTGTTCGGATACACCCGCCCTTGTACCTAATTAGTCTCACGGAGGTACATTACCGTGTGCACAGTCCAATGTGTCGGTGAACCCAACACATGACGATCACGTGCCCGACTAAAAATTCCACACATCCCCACCCGGCCACGCAATATGAACCCAGAAGGTCATATGGGCAAGGAATGACCATGAAGAATAATAATGAATAACAATCCTACAAAGTCAAGAATGACTCACCGAGATGAAATGATAGTGAAACGAATGATAGCTCAATGAAATGATTGGAACCGTCGTTCCTCGTGAATGAAGCGATTAATTGATAATTACAAGTCTCAATATGGTTAATACATTATGAATGAATTATGATTATGATTTATGAATGAACAACCACGAAAGGAATGAGTATCCTTTTAACCGAGTAAGAATTAACTTACACAACCGGTGAAGAATGTCCTTCCCCGAACAAATGTCCTACAATGAGATGTTGGTTGCTCGAACAACCTTGAATGACAATTACCAACAAACTCTCAATATACGTATCAAACACGATTATAACCAACTTAAACGTCGATACAACAATATCCAAACTCATAGAGGCATTCTAGCGAACACTTAGCAAACACACATCCTTAGATAATATCCAATCCCGAGTATATCGAAACCAATTCCAAAATGAGTATTTCAAACCATCAAAACACTTTCAATGATATCAATAATCCCATAGGAATCCATAAAACGAGTTATCGACAACGTCTAATCGAAAACCCCCAAATATCAAAGTCAACTCCAAGGTGTTCTTGAATCAAACCTCAACAATTCATGAAATCCGAAATATACACTGAATAATCCGTAGGAAAACATTTATCCAAGGTATATCTAACATATTACAACAAAAATCCAAGCTTACACGAAGAAATCGGAAGGAAAAACCCAAAATACGAAATTATAGATCCAAGAAGATTATTACCTTGATTTGATGTGATGGGGATGATGAAATGATGATTAATCCGAATGATAAGCTTGAAGGTGATGATTGATGATTGCACCTTGAAGAACACTCTCCAAATTGTCCAAAATCGCCCGGAATCGCCCAAAAACGAAGTGAGAAATGAAAATGACGAAGAAAGGGCTGAACTGTCCTATTTATAGTAATCCCAGTTTAGTGCGCACTAGCCCCAGTTCTTAGCATGCGCTAACGGGTGTTTTGGGTAGTCCAGTACCCACTGCCCGAAAACGGTAGCGTGCGCTACATACCCTTTTGTAGCGTGCGCTATGGCTATACACTTAGCGTGCGCTAACTCCAATATGTTAGCGTGCACTAACGAATTATCTGATGCCCACTGATGGAGTCCAGAACCCTCTGTCCTCTGATCTGTTCGCGATAGCGTGCGCTACATTCAATATTTAGCGTGCGCTACTACATCGTTTGCGTACGCTAAAAACCACTCATAGCGTGCGCTATGAATTAATCCCATTCAGTCCAGTAGCCACTGGACTCAACCTGATCTGACCTTAGTGCGCGCTACACCGACTGCATAGCGTGCGCTACTCCGGCCTACTAGTGCGCGCTACTTACCATTTGTAGTGTGCGCTACTTACAACCCAACTGCACTCCAGTGCCTTCTGGACTGCCTGCTTGAACTACACTAGCGTGCGCTAGTGCTGAGAGGTAGCGTGTGCTACCCGTACTCAATTAGCGCACGCTAAAGAGAGTACGTAGCGTGCGCTACTCCTCACACACAGCACACTATGAAGATGACAACGGTGATAAACACGGCACGAAACTCCATCTAGATTGATGATGAATGACGATTGATACACGATACAATTACTCTGAACGGTGAATACACTGATCGAATATGAGTGACAAAGGATCATTAATGAGTGAAAATTACTCAGTGACAATTACTGAACGATAATGACTGAATGATAATGACTGAATTACAACCGGGTATTACATACACCCCCCTTAAAAGAGTTTTATCCTCGAAACTAAGGGTCAAACAACTCGAGATGGCTCTCCCGCATACTATCCTCAGTTTCCCAAGTAGCCTCTTCGACTCCGTGTCTAGACCACTGAATTTTAACCAAAGGAATTGTCTTGTTCCTCAACTGTTTGATTCGCCGCTCTAAGACTCGTATAGGACACTCCTCATATGAATGATCATCGGCGATCTCGATTTCGTTGAATTGAAGTATGTGACTCGGGTCGGCAACATACTTACGTAACTGAGATACGTGAAACACATTATGAATTCGGCTCAACGCCGGAGGTAAGGCCAATCGATAAGCTAACTCGCCTACTCGATCCAAAATCTCAAATGGTCCAATGAATCTCGGACTCAACTTTCCCCTCTTCCCAAAACGGAAGATACCTTGACTCGGGGACACTTTGACCAAAACATGGTCACCTGTCTCGAACTCTAATGGCCAACGACGGTTATCTGCATAAGATTTATGTCGACTCTGAGCGGTCAACAAACGACTCCTGATCAAATCTACCTTCTCACGTGCGGCTATAAGCATATCGGGCTCGGTGCCGATTGATTCTGATAAGTCATCCCAACACAAAGGAGATCGACAATGAGGACCGTACAAGGCCTCGTAAGGTGCCATCTTAATCGAAGAATGCCAACTATTATTGTACGTGAACTCGATCAACGGTAGTTGGGCTTCCCAATCATCTTTCCAATCGAGAACACATGCCCTCAACATATCCTCTAAAGTCTGAATAGTCCTCTCTGATTGTCCGTCGGACTGAGGATGAAAAGATGTACTGAGATTAAGCTGAGTTCCCATAGCACGGTGAACTGATTTCCAAAAATGGGACACGAATTGTCCGTCACGATCGGAAATGATACTTTTAGGAGTACCGTGCAGTCTCACTATCTCTGTGATAAACAACTGGGCAAGTCTCTCGGGACCCCACATATCCTTAATCTCAAGGAAATGAGCTGATTTAGTTAAGCGGTCCACAATTACTCAGATTGTATTCATGCCACGACGACTCGTCGGCAAACTCGTGATGAAGTCCATTGAAATATCTTCCCACTTCCACTCTGGAATAGGGAGAGGTTTCAGCATACCCGCCGTCGCTGATGTTCTATCTTGACTTGTTGACAGGTCAAACATCTCGAAACAAATTCCATGACTTCTCGCTTCATATTAGTCCACCAGTAATTTTGTTTCAAGTCTTTGTACATCTTGCTAGACCCCGGATGAACGGAATAAGGGGTACCATGAGCTTCTCTCAAAATCGAGTTTTTGAACTCGTCATTCGCCGGTACGTAGAACCGATTCTTAAATCGCAAAAGTCCATCCTCGTGGACCATAAATCCAGGTGTTTTCCCCTGAGTCACATCATCGCGAATGCATAACAAAAGTGGGTACGAACCCTGATTCTCCCTGATCGCCTCCTCGAGTGGTGATGAAATCTCTAACGTACAAAGTTTCCCTTGTACTCGTTGTAACCAGACCTCAATCTCAGGTCTTAGAAATCCCTGCTGAAGTTCCTTCTGAACTATTAATCGATCAAGCATCTGCTCCTGAACGGACTTACAACTCAAGGCGTCGGCGACAACATTCGCCTTACCCGGGTGGTAAAGTATCTCAATATCATAATCTTTGATTAGTTCCAACCACCGTCTTTGTCGCATATTTAACTCCCTCTGAGTAAATATATACTTTAAACTCTTATGATCGGTGAATATCTGATAGGTAACGCCATAAAGATAATGACGCCAAATCTTCAATGCGAAAACCACGGCTGCTAGCTCCAGGTCATGAGTCGGATAATTAACCTCATAAGGTCTCAACTGTCGTGAAGCATAAGCAATAACTTTACCGTTCTGCATTAGTACACATCCGAGACCCTGTCCATAAGCATCACTATAAACCACAAATCCTTCCGTCCCTTGCGGTAAACAAAGGACAGGTGTTGAAATTAACCGGCTCTTGAGTTCCTCAAAACTCTATTGACACGCGTCAGAACACATGTATTTCTTATCCTTCCGTAAAAGGTTCGTCATGGGTTGAGCGATTTTAGAAAATCCTTCCACAAATCGCCGATAATAACCAGCTAATCCGAGGAAACTTCGGATTTCCTTAACATTCTTCGGAGGTATCCAGTCACGGATAGCCTCCATCTTTTGAGGGTCGACACGTACTCCATCTGATGAAATTACATGTCCGAGAAACGTCACTTCGGACTTCCAGAACTCACATTTGGAAAACTTTCCAAAAAGTTGCTCTCGTATCAACACGTCGAGCACCTGATGAAGGTGGAACTCGTGTTCCTCCCGGTCACGAGAATAAATCAAGATGTCATCAATGAAGAAACCCACAAACTGATCCAAATAGTCGATGAAAATCCGATTCATTAACTCAATGAATACCGTAGGTTAATTAGTTAACCCAAACGGCATAACCACAAACTCATAATGACCATAGCGTGATCGGAACGCTGTCCTTGTGATATCCGACTCTCGAATTCGCAACTGATGATATCCAGATCTTAAGTCGATCTTGAAAAATACTGAAGCTCCCTGAAGTTGATCCAAAAGATCATCGATACGAGGTAGAGAATATTTATTCTTGATCGTCACCCGGTTCAATTCCCGGTAATCAATACACAAGCGGAACGAACCATCCTTCTTCTTGACAAATAACACTGGTGCTCCTCACGGGGACGCACTCGGTCGAATATAACCCTTCTCGGTCAAATCCTCTAATTGATTCTTCAACTCCTGCATTTTGGTCGGGGCCATCCGGTACGGTGCCTTCGATATTGGGGACGTACCGGGCTCCAACTCAATCGTGAATTCCACATCTCTCTATGGAGGCAAACCAGGTAACTCGTCTGGAAATACATCAGCATATTCTCTCACTATAGGAATATCCGTCAACATTACTGATGGTTTCTCAGTCTTAAGCATATAGCACCAATAACCGAAACACCCCTGATTGAGTAATCTCACTGCTTTCATCAAGTTGATGACTCTCCCAGAACAGCTGGGATTCCCTCCCTGAAATATACATTCGACCCCATCGTCTGAAATGATAGTGACCATACGCTTACGGACACTAGTGACGGCATCATGACGATCCATCCAATCAATACCCATAATGACGTCGTCTCTCGGTAAATATACCAAGATTAGGTCTGCTAACCAATCACGGCCATGAAACTGAATCGGATAATCCTAAATCTCACGATTTCCGATAATTCTTCTAACGTCAGGTAGACCAATGACATAAGGCTCACAACTAGTAGCACTACCCAGACGTAGTCTACTCAAACATGACTCGGAAATGAATGAATGCGATGCACCAGTATCAAAAAGGGTACACACAGGTTGAGATAGAATATCGAGTGTACCTGAGATCATACGGGCCTCTAGATCGTCGGTCTTCTTCATCTCATAAATTCGGGGCTTGCCAGCCCCCGAACCGGACGCTCCCATCTGATAGCTCTTGGCTCCACCTTTAATAGCTCCTGTCGTCTTGAACGACGCGGACTGAGTGGCCTGATTCTGCACCGCTGAATGTCTCGGGGCCTGAGATGATGCCAGAGTAGGTTTAGAGTCTCTTCGGCAAAAACGGGCCTTATGCCCAGCGATCCCACAGTTATGGCATGTGATAGTCTGCCTCGGACATTTAGTGCTGAAATGACCATGTTCTTCACAGTTGAAACAGGTGATGGACGAACTGGCCGCTCGTGACTGAGATTACGCGGGTATAGGCGTAATAGGAGGTCGCTCACAAAAAGTATAGCCCACACGTGGTTTCTTGAAAGTGTCCTGACTGCCGTCAGACTGATTACGATTCTTAGACTTCTTGCCAGCAGATGAAGGTTGCTGCTTAGCAATCTCCTTAGCAGTAAGCTCATAAGTAAGAGCTTTCTCAATGAATTCGGCCAGAGTGGTGCAATTGTGATTAAGCAAGTGCATCCGCATACGAGGCTTAAACCTCTTGCTGAAATACTTAATCTTATCCGCCTCGGTGTGAATGATAGATGAGGCAAAAGGAAGAAGTTCTTGAAATTTCTCGGCGATGGCAAGAACATCATCGTCCGCTGAGAGGTCGGGAGTGAGTAATTCTGACAACTTGGCTTCCCTGAGTGGGGCCGGATAATACCTCTCCATCATGAGAGTCCTGAATTGATCCCATGTACAAGATCCGTCGGTGGGCTTCAACGACAACCACCATGAATGTGCGCCCTTACCCAGATAGTAAGCCGCAACTGAAACTTTGTGTCCCTCAAGACAGTCCACCATAGCAAACAGTTTCTCGAAATGTTCAAGCTAGTGAATGATATCCGCCGGCTCAGATGAGCCCTCGAAGGTAGGTGGTCTCTGGCGAGAGATGTCGCCAATGATACTGCTCACACCCCTCTCTTGCCTCTGAGGTGGCGGCGGAGGAGCCTGTTGATTTTGAGTAGTTGAGTTATGCATTGTCTCCATTAGTTGTGCCATCTAAGTCATTTGGGCCATCATGCCCTGCATAAAAGCGAGTGGATCAACCCGAACACCTTCTGACTGAGCTGTGTCCCGGGTACTACTCCCTGATAGTGAATGATTACGTCCAGGTGAATGAGTGGTAGTGTCACTGCTCGATGAGTTAGCATTATTCCTAGCATTAGCGCATGTATTCACACGAGCTCTCGGGTTTCGATCTGCACCACGGCCTCTTCCCCAGCGTCCTCTGCCAGCTCTTTCCATAGTGAAGTGGAAAGTCATATGATGATTATATATCTCGCATGAATATCACATTACGATTATATTATGAAATGATGAGAATGAGCATACGCGCTCCAACACAATGATTATATGAATGATCAACTTGAGTGACGTGATTATCTGATGAAATTCTTGAAATAATTATCTTGAACAAGTTAACAAGATTAATGATATGATCTTCAAGATCAACAACTGAACAATGAAATGAACTGAGTGATTAATGAATTAACATGATCGACTTGATCAAAAATGCAAATGATGAACGAAGATTGTTGACTGTTGAATGATGAATGAGTGATTCTATTGCCAGAAATTATACCATGGCCTCAGAAATCTTACTGTTTCTTGGTCTGAGGGGCTCGACTCTTGCACAGGTCACACGTGACGCGAAAGTCCAATGATACTAGTATGATGAACGATGATTTCAAATGAGACATGACTCGGAAGGTAGTATTCAAAACCATGCTCCGATACCAACTCTGTAACACCCCAAACTAGGCAGACATTACAGTGCCGTGGACCCCGACTGGGACCCACCAGGCGAATGAAAATTAATGAATATAATAATATAATTGTAGTACCGAACCACATTATATCATTAATTACTCCGATGAGGAGTTTCATTAAAACACACCCAACATAATACAGAATACATGTATATTTTATATGAAGATAAAATATACAACACTAAAATGAAATGAATATTCAAACGGAAGTCTGCAGCGGAAATAAAATGAAAACAACATGAGCGAATGAAAAGGACTGGGGGCCCCTACTAGTATCACTGGGACTCCTCGCCATCAGCGTTCTCTTCCCGTGCCTTATCCTTGCCATGACCTGAAAACATCCCAACGGGCCGCCATACGTAACAACAATCCTCAAGAGTTGAATAAACACAATCATGATATAACTTAATTATGAAATGACACTGAAGAGAGGCATCATAGTACTCCCGTAATGGTATGTGCACGTGCACAAGACGAGTGTCCAGACACACCCGCCCTTGTACCTAATTAGTCTCACGGAGGTATATTACTGTGTGCACAGTCCAATGTGTCGGTGAACCCAACACATGACCATCACGTGCCCGACTAAAAATTCCACACATCCCCACCCGGCCACGCAATATGAACCCAGAACGTCATATGGGCAAGGAATGACCATGAAGAATAATAATGAATAACAATCCAACAAAGTCAAGAATGACTCACCAAGATGAAATGATAGTGAAACGAATGATAGCTCAATGAAATGATTGGAACCGTCGTTCCTCGTGAATGAAGCGATTAATTGACAATTACAAGTCTCAATACGGTTAATACATTATGAATGAATTATGATTATGATTTATGAATGAACAACCACGAAAGGAATGTGTATCCTTTTAACCGAGTAAGAATTAACTTACACAACCGGTGAAGAATGTCCTTCCTCGAACAAACGTCCTACAATGAGATATTGGTTGCTCGAACAACCTTGAATGACAATTACCAACAAACGCTCAATATACGTATCAAACACAATTATAACCAACTCAAACATCGATACAACAATATCCAAACTCATAGAGGCATTCTAGCGAACACTTAGCAAACACACATCCTTAGATAATATCCAATCCCGAATATATCGAAACCAATTCCAAAATGAGTATTTAAAACCATCAAAACACTTTCAATGATATCAATAATCCTATAGGAATCCACAAAACAAGTTAACAACAACATCAAATCGAAAACCCCTAAATATCAAAGTCAACTCCAAGGTGTTCTTGAATCAAACCTCAACAATTCATGAAATCTGAAATATACACTGAATAATCCATCGGAAAACATTTATCCAAGGTAGATAATCCATATCTAACATATTCCAACAACAATCCAAGCTTACACGAAGAAATCGGAATGAAAAACCCAAAATCCGAAATTCTAGATCCAAGAAGATTATTACCTTGATTTGATGTGATGGGGATGATGAAATGATGATTAATCCGAATGATAAGCTTGAAGGTGATGATTGATGATTGCAACTCGAAGAACACTCTCCAAATTGTCCAAAATCGCCCAAAAACGAAGTGAGAAATGAAAATGATGAAGAAAGGGCTGAACTGTCCTATTTATAGTAATCCCAGTTTAGCGCGCGCTAGCCCCAGATCTTAGCGTGCGCTAACGGGTGTTTTGGATAGTCCAATACCCACTGTTCGAAAATGGTAGCATGCGCTACGTACCCTTTTGTAGCGTGCGTTACGGCTGTACACTTAGCGTGCGCTAACCCCAATATGTTAGCGTGCGCTAACGAATTATCTTATGCCCAGTGATGGAGTCCAGAACCCTCTGTCCTCTGATCTGTTCGCGATAGCGTGCGCTACATTCAATATTTAGCGTGCGCTACTACACCGTTTGCGTACGCTAAAAACAACTCATAGCGTGCGCTATGAATTAATCCCATTCAGTCCAATAGCCACTGGACTCAACCTGATCCGACCTTAGCGCGCGCTACACCGACTGCATAGCGTGCGCTACTACACCGTTTGCGTACGCTAAAAACAACTCATAGCGTGCGCTATGAATTAATCCCATTCAGTCCAATAGCCACTGGACTCAACCTGATCCGACCTTAGCGCGCGCTACACCGACTGCATAGCGTGCGCTACTCCGGCCTACTAGCGCGCACTACTTACCATTCGTAGCGTGCGCTACTTACAACCCAACTGCAGTCCAGTGCCTTCTGGACTGCCTGCTTGAACTACACTAGCGTGCGCTAGTGTTGAGAGGTAGCGTGCGCTACCCGTACTCAATTAGCGCATGCTAAAGAGAGTACATAGCGTGCGCTACTCCTCACACATAACACACTATGAAGATGACAACGGTGATAAACACGGCACGAAACTCCATCTAGATTGATGATGAATGACGATTAATACATGATACAATTACTCTGAATAGTGAATACACTGATCGAATATGAGTGACAAACGATCATTAATGAGTGAAAATTACTGAGTGACAATTACTGAACGATAATGAGTGAATGATAATGACTGAATGATAATGACTGAATGATAATGACTGAATTACAACCGGGTATTACAGTGCCGACCATTCAGGGTCCCATAAGCCTTTATTGTGACAATAATGGTGCTATTGCACAAGCTAAAGAGACTAGGTCCCATCATAATTCCGAACATATACTCAGAAAATATCATCTTGTCAAAGAGATCGTCGACGAGGAGATATTACAATATGAAAAGTAGCAACTGAAGAGAATGTTGCAGATCCACTTACCAAGCCTCTCTCAGAAGGAAAGCGTGTTGAGCATGCTAGAGCGATAGGACTAAAAGTCATGAATGAATGCTCCTAATTCAAGTGGGAGATTGTTGGGAATAGTGCCCTAGGACATTCGATGTGCCTAGATTTGTAATTGTCACATTTAAATAAAGTTATTTGATATCATTTATTTCTCGTTGATTATTATAATGTGTGCATGTTTTTATATTATAATAATCAAATAATAGTTATTCACGAATAATAAGATTATTCAAATGTCCCTGGTACAATCGCGTTGAGTAGAGACTCAAGTGATTAATATACTAGTATAAGTTTGATTGATAATCATTGGATGATTATGCGTATGGTACAGATCAATCTTATGGGTATTGGTCGGAGAACTAATACTGGACAGACCCGCATTGGGATCACTGCATGCAAATGTCTTAAGTGAATCTCAATATAACAGTATCTCAATAAATCCTTGAACCTGATATTATCATAGAGTCCAGCATCATAACTATTATGCCTTGACGTAATCCAACATCATCTCAAACATGGTGATCATAAAGGTTAGCGATCGGGATTAGTGGGAGTCATGTAGAGGGCAATGAATAATCAAGATGAGTATTTGTCCCCCTCTTTAGTGAGAGAGTTATCTGCTGGGCCCCTCGACAAATAGGACTGAAGAAAATGCATGGCCATGCTCAAATGAAGAGTCATTTGATTCAATCAGTCTATGTAAGATCGAGAAAGTATTTGAACATAATAAGTATGACAATCTCCATGACTTAGTTCAAATATGATATCGCGTGACAAAGGGATTTGACACGTTAAAAGGTAAAATGGACTATTAACTTATATTTTTTGGGTAATCATAATGTCTTGCTAGAGGCCGCTTATGATTTGTCATTTAATAAGGTATTAAATAATTACCAACATAATATAAGACTTTGGGTCGCACGTACGACAATTTTAGACAAGCTGGAATAAATATCAAATGGGAATAATAAATATAATATTAGATATTATATTTATAAGGAGATTAAATAATAAGTAATATATATAATATTGGGTATTTTATATATATATATATATATATATATATTGTATTATTTAATAAGATGATGGGTAACTAAGCAAATACAAGATTCTTGAATCTAGGGTTTACTTAGTATAAATATAAGGTCTTGGACAATGAGTTGTCAATAAGAAGAAAATTACACAACCCTAGCCTACACAGATAAATATCGGCCCTCTCTATTCTCACTAGCCTGGCCGTAATTCTTCTACTGTAGAAGGTTAATATTGGTCATCTTGTCTTCCCTTAGTTGATCTTGATCAATAGTACAATCCTTCTAGTAAGGAATTTGTGTTTTACTATTTATCAATATTATTCGTAAGGATCTAGCAATTAGGCTTGTAGAATTGTTCGTGTGTGGATCACCCAAAGAGGAATGAGATATTCATATACTTCTAGTCCGGCTTTAGATTTGTTCGTCGGATTAAGGTAATTTGATTAACCCTTTAATCAAACAATTAAATTACTGCATGAAATCCTAAATTGGGTTTTCATATTTATTCCTCTGCTGCGTTTTTAATGCTGATTTATGTATTCGATGCACAAAAAACCCAACAAGATCTAAAAATTTTCAAGTTTTTCTCCTTTTGGGTATAAAATTTGCCCAACGCTTCAAGTTCACCGACTATGCCAGTGAATCTGAGGTCAAGTTCCTCAAGAGTTTCAGAAGATTTCATTTCAAATGATTCAAATTGCTGAGTGAGTTTACAAATCTTATTTCTTTCGAGAGCCCAGTTCCATCACAAATTATCTTGAGTTTTTCCCAAATTTCCTTGGCTGTCTTACAGCTCTTTACCTTTGAGAATGTGCCTTTGTCAAGGGTGGCAAACATCGCATTCTTGGCCATATTGTCGAGATTTGCATGCTTGCACTCGTTAGTTGTCCACTGCTCACGCTCCTTCTCGAGCATCTCGGCATGAGGTTGGTCTTCAATCCTTGCGGCAGGATTAACCTTCATGATCATTATGGGGCCGTCTAGGATGACGAAAATCATCTCCTCATGCATGGGGGCAAGATGGGCTTCTATCCTAATTCTCCAATCATCAAACTCCTTAATAGAGAACATAGGAACCTTGTTCATCATTGAGGTATCCATGTATGGAAATGAGAAAGATAAAATTTTTTTCAAAGAAAATAAGTGATTTCGGATCTAATTCGGTTTAAAATATGATTGATTCTTTTTAGAATCAACCACTCTGATACCACTTGTTGGCCACTAAGTATACAGGATAGAGCTTGAAAAGTGTTAGTACAACAAGCTTTACGTTTTTATAATGTGAGTGCGTAGCAGAAGTTTGTTTAAGTGAGTTGATATAAATACAGCAACTAGGCTTATATCCTGTTAGCTTAGTGCGTACAGGGTTTTGCAGTGTGTACTTATATAAATCACAGTTTAAGAAAACACTAAAGGCAGAAGGTAAATAACATAGTTTCAAAGTGGTTCGAGGTAAACCCTCTACATCAACTGGTCCTCCACACGGGAGTAAAAAAGTTTATTATAATCACTACATACACAACTACGTGACTATAACTAAACCCCCCACTGTATCGTTGTAATATCCGCGACTTCGATTTTTGGTAATTTTCTTTTTTTGGCGGAAGTCTATCTTAGCGACTCGATTGTGACCGTGTCGTCATTCTGAGAATGATTAATTCTGCACTTTTTGTCATCCGAGTTCGTTTCGGTGTCGTTTTGATGAGTTTCGTGTTTCCTAGCAGCTTTTCCGCACTTGAGTTCGATTCTTGCAAATCTCGTTCGAAACTATTGTTTTGAGTTTATCGTAAGTTCATTAACGTTGTTATACGTGTTGGGAGCTTCAGTATGATTATACGTTGTCGTATCGTGATGTTTCGGGCGTTTGGGCCATTTCATGATTTCCCAAAATTTTGGGGTGTTTGCCTTCATATCGTCCTTTCAACATTCGGGTTGTCGGAACCATGTGTTTGTATAGTGCTTAACTCGTGTTTTAAATGTTATACTATTCTTCGTTTTCGGGAATCTGAGTCGTTGAGTCGTGGCGGCTGGGAACTGGTCGGCCAGGTGCGGCAGGGACCGGCCAGGTGCGCATGAGCTGGGCCCATGATCCAGCACTCGTGAGGCCCTGACTGCACGCGCATGAGCGAGTTCTTGTGCGTCTCGACAGACGCTGGCAGCGGTTCGCACTTCCCAGCGCCTGACCGGCTGCTCGTGCGTGTCTGCTCGTGCGTCCCTGGGCAGTATTAATATGGTCGGGCAGGTTATTTCTTCACTCATTTCTCACTCATTTCACCTCCCCCACGGACAAGACTTGGCGACCATGAAGGCATGATGTTCTTCTATCAATCCACGAAGTTCTTGAGTTTCTAACATCGATTAATCATCCCATAACCTCCTTCGATCGACCAAATCAAGGTTAGATTTCCTACAAATCTAGTTTTGGGGAAATTTGGGATTTTGTTTGATTTCTTTTGTTTAATCCAAATTAACCTAGATTAGTGACAGATTATTGATTATTAAGTTATATTCTACCAAATTTCCTTTTTGTTCCATGGTTTGATTGCCAAGGATTTGTTGTTTTGTTGAGTTCCTAATCGACGCCTTGAAGGTGTCCGGTAGAATGTCATAGAGGGGATTTCGGGCGTTCTACGATTATTCTTCCTCGTACGATCATTGATTTATTGCTGATATGATGTTAGGGTTGAGTTCCTTGTGAAGAGCTCGTGTTAAACCCTTCCATTCGTCGTCGTCTTCCTATAACATCGAGGGTTTCGAAGTTTCCCGGTTGAGCCGTATTCGACGGAGTACTTGCGTGCCGATTTCGAGGCAAGTACCTTGTTCATACATTTTTTGTTTTGTGGATATGATGATCGGTGATCATCTAAATGTGTTTGTTGGCTGTTTGAAATGAAATTTCAAAAGATTCGGTTTAGCCTCGTTAAAGGCTCTCTTTCAAAAACCGTGTGTATTTTGTGATTGGTGTGTTTCGTAAATAATTATGTGAATACTATGTTTGGTGTTGATGTTGCGCTTGATAATGCATGTGTACATATATCGCCTCATTTCGCTGCGTTGTGGTTTGACGTTTGCGTCGTGCTAAGTGTTTGTTGCCTCTGGGTGAATTATTTGGATATCCTGGGTGTACTATATTGTGTGTGAATGTGTGGACATGGGCGGGATCTATGGTGACACATGGCATGCGATCATGTGGTCAGGATGCAACAAGCGATTTATCTAACCGTGAGAGCCTAAGAAAAACTACGGTGACACATGGCTTGTGATCATGTGGTCAGGATGCAACAAGTAATTGATCCAACTGTGAGCGCCTAAGAATACCTACGGTGACACATGGCATGAGATCATGTCGTCAGGAGACAACAAGTGATTGATCCAACCGTGATATGACGTGGTAAGTAATCACGGTGGTATGAGAAAACCTATGGTGACACATGGCATGCGATCATATGGTCAGGAGACAACAAGTGATTGATCCAACCGTGAGATGACTATTAGGAGTATGCCATCGAATGCCACTCAGAGGATGTTGAGTGAGGGCATTGTACTTGTTATTATGTAAATCATTATCATAAGACAATTGTTTGTTTCTTTATTTACTGCCAGTTACTGGCATTCCTGACTCGTAAATATATATATATAAAAACTAGTCCGTGTATTTGAGAGCAAAACATTCCACTCCTTATTGGATAAGGGGATCGGCACTGGAAAGGTTTATAGCTCAAATACTTAATCGTTCGCAAGTCGATGAAACTTGACTACACGTTAAGTTTATGTGAAGACTTGTATGACGTGTTCTTTGACATGGAGAGTACCTTTTGAACACTAATGGTTAGTGGGAACACACGTTATAGGTATGCTAATTGGATTAGTATACTCGAACCGACTCACCCTCATTTCATCACACGGAATTCACTCTGGGACAGTCATTGACGGAATCGAAAGGTTTTGATAGGTATTCGTGAACCTTCGACTTGAGGATTTGGTAGGTATGTGCTTGTGACGTTAAGATTTTCATTATAGTAGTTCGACCCAGAAAACCGGAAAGTGGGGGTCAACCTTGACGTGCGTCTTGACGGGCAAGTAGCAGGTTCTATTGAATACCAAGATAGAATTATTTCTCCTGTTAGTGAACGGGTTATATGTCCTATGCGGTTATTGGTAGATGAGATAAGTCTTTTGCCAAAGCATTGGATATAGTTGTACTGGATACACGAGAGCTTGATGATCTCGATTTGCATTAACGCATGCGTAGAGTCAAGTACAAATAGGGTTTGACTGACCGTGACCCTATAACTTGATCGGGACATTTGAAAGAAGGGTTTATATGTATACTGGTATTCACGACAGAATGATTCTTGAATTATCCCAATCATTCGTTCTCAGTTGGGGTATAGTGCAGGCCGCCAGGCTGGCTAGGTGGTGTTACTACTCTTTGGTTCCTCCCATTGCTGATTGAGACGGACCTACCGAGTCGCGCAATAGGATTGATGGCGGAATGAATCGAGCTTATTCTCTCATTGTGAATATTAGATATTGGATATCTAATTTTGGGGACATTGGATGTCTAAATTGATTTATTGGATAAATTAATTTACGGCCAAATGAATTAAATAAATTACTGGGTGATTAATTTAATTCGTAGATATAATTATTTCTTGGAGAAATTAATTATATTATTTTGTATTTGATATGATTAATTAATTGAATTAATTAATTGATATAAATACATCGGAACGGAATTGGACTTTATCTGTTTGGACTCACGGGAGTCCGAAACGAACCGAACTCTCCCGTTCCTTCTAGATGGCCACCCATTTCCTCCCACATTTCCTTTATCCTTGTCTCCACCTTAATTGGTGGATGACATAAGGAATCAAGGGGACAACATCTAATAATATATCATTAATGGTGATATTGTCTAAAGGGTGGTTGAATAAATGTGAAGACCATCTCTCATTTTGTGACCAACTTTGTGTAATTCACGGTGGATAGAGAGAGAGAAAGTGAAACAAGTTCTTATCCCTATTCTTCATCTTCTTCACATTCATCTTGAGTTTTTCTTGGAGAAAAATCGAGAGATTAATAGAGAGATAGTGAGTTATATACTTAGAGTGTCATAATCACATTTGATAGCTTCATCATCCCATTCTAGCCGTAACCTTGGAGGTTAATTGGGTGATCGTCGTTCCGTTCATTTCTCCGGTGCGTGACAAGTAGAGATGTGGTGCTTTCAGCCTAGGATCATTCAAGAGCTTGGAGCAGATTGGATTCGTGGAAAGCATTTAAAGCTTGGGGAATCGCTCAAGAGAAGGACATCATTTAATCAACGGACTACAAAGGGTATGTTTCTCGTATCTTCTTGTGCTTCGTTTTATATTTGTATATACATAGCTCGATCAATCCTCGTAGGGATTCGGATCGAATTAATTCTACTGCTTCCGCTGGGTCTTCATTTTAGGCACCGAATCGCAACAATGACGTGGCATGTGTTCACGGTGTTATGTATATGATTTTGGATGTGTTTTACCAGGTCGAGTACCTTGGTATTCTTTATTGTCATTTCGTTTCATTAGCTTTGTAAATTCTTACGTAAAGGATTTACTGTGCTGTAATATTTCGGAATATATCGAGGGTGTTACAGAATATGGTATCGGACTAAGATTATGGATATCTTGGCCGCTGGGTTAAAATAGGGTCATTTATGCCTTTTGAGGTAACCGACCATGCATAACATCACTATACTGCCTACGTCTTTGTGTGAGCGGTGGTTTTAAGTTCCTAAACTCTATCTCGTCCTGTACTTACCGAGATTTCGTATCTTGGGTGGTTATGTTTGGTTGACTTTATGTCCGTCGAGGACACGTGATGTGGGCTTTGAACCCCGTGAATTGTTGTTTTTTATTTTAGAAAGCAAATCTTTGGGTTGTGACCCCTGTTGGTTTTGGAAATAGAAGGATTCAATAATCCTGAACGGTTTTTGTTAAAACTCCCGAGGGTATTTTAAACCATTTTTCAAACCATTCTCGTGATTTGTGATCTTTTGAATTTGGAAAGTTTTACTTAAACTCTTGCATCGGGAAGTATTTTTTGTTATGATTGAATATTTGAGGATTCCTGATTATTACTATTCTTGGAATATGATTTGTATGACTCTTATTTGTACTTTGTACTTGCACTAGCAAAATAGTGGAATTTTGCTAACCCCCGAGTAATCGGGGGCGGATGTCTGTATTGCTTTCAGGTTTGGGGGAGCATAACACAGGGTCGGCATGAAGGATGATGAAATATGATCGATACTAATCACATGAGGATCCATACGATGTTATATTGGTTTGGTTGTACTTTATTTCCGCTGCAGTATTTTCCCCGTTGTACATGAGTGTGTTGTGTTTTGACCCTTGTGTGGGCATGTATTGAGATTGAGTTGTATGTATTAATTGAAAGACCAAATCAGTCTACTGAGTTATTTTTAGCCTTAAAGGCGATGTTGAGATATTTTATTTTAGTTACCAGCCTGGTAGATCCTTGAGGAAAGGGTCTACGACGTGTAATATCCCTGAGTGGATTGGGGGTGTTACAATCATTACACACAGATTGATACAAGGGCTGAAGCTGTTTGCTGTTCACACAGATTGGATAGAGCTTGTTCTTGACTTGCTTCTTCACACACACTTGGAATCTTCATGCACAATGCTTATTATTCACACACAGTCCAGCAAGGCATTCTTCAGTCTACACAAGGCTGATGGATTCTCAATGATTAAGGGTAGAATACTTTCTGAACAACAACTAATCTTTGATACTCGATTGTTGTATGGTTTGTTGTTCTCGTTGAAGATATAGTATATTTTCTCACTGTTGAATACGATGTATGCTCAAGAAATATACTTGCTTTTGTAATCGCTTATAATGTCAGAGTGATCTTCTCAGAGCTTTCGCGATATCTATAGCTTGTGTTATATATCTTCATTATTTTTTGAGTCTTCGGGCTTCAGGGTATTTATAACATTTGGAAATCTACCCATTATAAATGAATCCGTTGCTTGTTGGTGAGATGTTGACGTATGAGACTGGATTGGCGGCTGGATGAATATTTAAATTAAAGCAGATCGCATTTAATGCTTGACATCCTTTCTATCTTCGCATTAAATGCTCTTCAGCGCATTCAAACTTATTTCTCTCCAACTGCATTAAATGTTGTCCTATCAGCAATAAATGCTACTTTAACCGTGAATACTTTATGAATAAACAAAGTTTATTTCACAACGGTTTAAAGTATATTCTCAATTTGAACCTGTTGGATGTGTTTTACTTTTCCTAAGTAAAACATCTTACAGCCTAACTGCTATATCCGACTCGTCTTATGCTGACATCTGTAGGCACTGTAGGATATACTTGATAGATCTTCACTGTATGGCCGTGTTGTATGTAGGATCCAGACAGCTTCCATACTTAGCAACTTTCGACTTCTTTGGTGTATGGCAATTATCAAAATAGGATTGTTTATCCCAACAGCCATTCTTGTTAGTTTTTCAAACTTCTGTCATGATGTATAAATCCACATCACTTATCCCTTTCCTATCTCTTTTCCCCCTTTTTGTCATTAGCAAAAGTATTAAAATATATATGAATAAAAAATGAAATGCATTTGACAATAAAATGGGTGTAATCCCCCTGAATTTTACAAAAAAATTACCTCCCTTGAAATTAACAACTCCCCTTTAGTTTAATACGAAATTGTTGAAAGTATAAGAACAAACAAAAATTAAGTAATTAGTTTGATATTTTGTGTATTTAACCAACTTTGGGTCCTTTTTGATTGGGAAAATAAATGTGTAACTATGGTTCCTTTTGTAATTCATATTTTCATAATTTTCACCAATCATCTTGGCCTTTTACAGTTTAACAAATGGTGCCTGATTTTCAAATATTTATCACAATGGGATATGTTGGAATTTAAAAATCTATTGAATTCATTTTTATCAACTTGTTCGACCAAGTCCTTATTTATTTAAAGAAAATTTTTGAATGGAAAAAAGTTTTTCAATTTTTTTATTTTCACAAGAAAATTTATTTGTCAAATCTTTATGTTCATTTTGAACTTTAAGCAAATCATCTTCCAGTTTATTTTCTCTTTCTAAACAAAGAGAATGACTATTTTCAAATAATTTTATCTTTTCTCGTATTTTAGAAATTTCATCTCCCAATATTTTTTTTGAGTTTAAGGAATTTATTGTCTTTAAGCAAATTTATTGTCTTACCTGACTTTCATTGTCGCTGTCGACGTTTGAGCTTCGTGCCATGATTGCGAGATTTGTGTGAAACTTTTCATATTCTTCGTCATCGTCACTCCAGGTAGCTATTTACGCTTCCTTTTTGGAAGTCCAGCCACGTTAATTTTTCACAAAGTGGCTGGGTCCAACAATTTCGATAATTATTATTGAACTTTTTTGACTCATTACGGGCTTGCGAGTTGATATGTTTTCATATCCCGTTTAATAATAGGTTTTCATATTTATTGATATTTTTGGCATAAAATGTCGATTCTTCATCATCATTGACTAGGATTTTTGATTATCTAACATCCTTTTAGCTTTCAAAGCTATGGTCTTCTCTTTGGGCTTAATTTCGGCATTTCTTGATTTTAACACGATGTGGTAATTTATTTGCGAGCCGACAAGGGCGATAAAAATTTAACTTGTTGAGATCTTTTGACTTTATAATAACCGTTATCGTCCCATCTCATTCACGAAGTAGTGATCATAATATTTTCTTCACTTTTTACTAATCGATAATGATTTGACAAAGCATGCTCGTCCATTTTTTATGACTGAAAATCGATCGAGCATATTTGATATGGACTTATCATCTCTCATCATAAATAACTCATAGTCATGGAGAAGCGTATGTATTTTACTCTCCTTGACTTGAGTTGTTCCTTCATGAGTTACTTCGAGCATTTTCCATATTTCTTTAGCACTTTCACACGAACAAACTTGATTACATTCTTCCGTATTAAGAGCACAATATAACAATTACGTTGGCTTACAATTATAATGTTCAGCTTTCCAATCCTTATCATAAAAGTCTTCAAAGCTCATGAGAGAACCATCGGTCTTTGTAGGAACTTTTGGACCAAGATATACAATTTTCCAGATTTTGATAGCATAAGATCGATTGAAGATTGATATCTTTTCTTCCATTGTCATGAAATTTGATCCATCGTAAAATGGAGGTCGATTTAAGGCAAGGCCTTCTACCTGAGCAAAAGCAAATGCCATCAGATCTTTTTCTCCCGGATGTTACGCCGACTATTATAAGAGACCTGAGCTCTGATACCAATCATTGGATTTGGTACCGCCACTAGAAGGGGATGAATAGTACGGTATAGAGTAATAAACTATTTTCGTGTATGGAATTGATGGATAAGTGCGAAAATTTCAATGACATAGAGATTTATAGAGGTTCGACCCTGTTGGGAGAAACAATCCTGTTTTGATAATCGCCAAACATACAACAAATTGTCTAGGAAAATTAGAAGAGTCGAAATGACTCTAAGTATGGAAGCTGTCTAGAACATCCATACAGCCCCTTCCATACAGCACTAGAGATAGCCTACAGCGTTGGAGCCTACAACTACAACATTAATGATGCAACACGTTTGATACATCATACAGGCTGTAAGTGTTGGGATAAACAAACACTTATCCAATAGGACTGAAGACCGTTGCGACGAAATCTACTTTATTCACTAAAGTCAAAACACTATTGGAAAGAAGTATTTAAATACTGACTGGATAAAGTATCACAATATCAACCGACAAGGATCTTCATACAAGGAGCAAAATCCGGATTGAGTATCTTGAAAGTTAATCAACCAATCAGAACGGACTTTTTGCTCACCAACCAGCCAACTGACATATTTATAACTGATTTATTCCGAAGTTATAAATAGTCCATGCAAGAGGACAATGCAAATTACGAACGATACTCACGACATACATAAGATTGAGATACTGAACCTCATACGTGAACAAGCACAAAAAGCTTTATCTCAAGCTTACAAGAGCAAACATATTTCATCGAGCATACTGCAATACTTGAGAGAAGAAATATACAAGTGCTCAACTCAAACATCACATCATCAGCCTAAGCTCATCAAGCATTCAAGCTGTTGTTCAAACCTGTGATTTTACCTTTGAAGAAAATCATCAGCCCTATGTGGACTGAAGAAGCCTTGCTCATTCGGAACTGTGTGTGAAGAATAAGCATTGTAAAGGAAGCTTCCAACTGTGTGTGAAGAATCCAGTCAAAGAACAAGATATAGCCAATCTGTGTGAATGGAGAACAGCTTCAGCCCTTGTATCAATCCGTGTGAATGATACTTTGGGAGGTTTAGTTATAGTCACGTAGTTGTGTACGTAGTGATTATAATAAACATTTTCACTCTTGTGTGGAGGACCAGTGGACGTAGAAGGGGTTTACCTCGAACCACTTTAAATTGCGTGTTATTTACCTTCTGCCTTTATTATTTTCATAAACTGTGATTTATATAAATATACACTGCAAAACCCTGTACGCACCAGGCTAACAGGAGATAATCCTGGTTGCTGTATTTACAGCAACTCAGTTAAATAAAATTCCACTACGCACTCACATTCGAAAATCGTATAGCTTGTTGTAATAATACTTTCCAAGTTGTATTCTGCATACTTAGTGGCCAACAAGTAGTATCGGAGCGGTTGATTCTAAAAAGAATCAGTCATATTTTTAACCAAACCAGATCCTAAAATCATACATTTTTTTGAAACAGTCTTTATCTTTACTATTCTTACACATGGATACCTCACTGATAAACAAGGTACCTATGTTTTCTATTAACGAGTTTGATGATTGGAGAATTAGGATGGAGGCTCATCTTGCCGCCATGCACGAGGAGATGATTTATGTCATCCAAGAAGGCCCTATAAATATTATGAAGGTTAATCCCGCCATGATGATTGAAGGCCAAGTTCATGCCGAGATGCTCGAGAAATAGCGCGAGCAGTGGACAACTGATGACCGGAAGCGCGCCAACCTCGACAACATAGATAAGAATGCGTTATTTTTCACCATTGACAAAGGCACGTTCTCGAAGGTAAAGAGCTGTAAGACTGCCAAGGAAATCTGGGAAAAACTCAAGATGATTTGCGAGGGAACTGAGATCTTAAAAGAAAACAAGATTTAAAAACTCACTTGGCAATTTGAGTCATTTGAAATGAAATCTAATGAAACTCTTGAGGAACTTGACCTCAGATTCACTGGCATTGTCGGGAACTTGAAGCGTTGGGCAAAGTTTATACCCAAAAGGAGAAAACTTAAAAATTTTCAAATCTCTCCCTGCCCGATGGGGCATTAAGACCACAACCATGCGTGTGTCACGGAATCTTAATGACATTTCTACTTTCAACCTCTTCTCTGACCTCAAGGCATTCAAGTATGATATTGACAGGAGAGAGAATGCCGAAGAGTCACCTGCTAAGACTACAACTTTAGCTGTTGTATCTAATAGGAGACAAAACATGCCCTGCACATCCAAGTTTGCCACCCGTCCGCCGCCTTGTGCGGCGGGCCTTCATCTTTTTCAGCCATTTTAACTAGGCTTCTTTTTTGTTGGTTGCCCAAATCTTTCTCTCTGCCTAATCCCGCTCGCTCCTTCGGTTTTTTCTGCTCCTACAGCCACGATGGAGATCCCGCAAGGTAAGGATAAACACTGCTCAATTACTCCGGCTGCTCAAGGTAATACAGCTCCCAACGCATCTTCTATTGCGGTAAATCGGGCCGCCATATCCATTCCAGGTAATCTTTCTGTTTCTCTCGCTGGTCCAAACCGAGAATTTGCTAGTTGTGATGTCGCAAACCAGGGAGGAATTGTTGGTGGGCCCTCCATTTGCAGGGAGGGTGACCTTCTTCCTCCGCAGGTGTCTGGTGTGTGTGGGAAGCCATTAAAAGGGCCTGCTATTTTTCCGCCCCCCACTCCTGCCCATAAGGTGTCCGAAGAAATTCCTAAACTAACTCCAGTAGGCATGAAGGAACAGACTGCTGGTGCAATGCAGTCTCAAAGTCCTCCGATGGGTTCTGGAAATGGCACGGAATCTTCTCCTCCCAAAATTGATGTTAAGATACCCAAACCCGGCTTCAGTCAATCCTGCCCGAACCTCTCTTACGCTGCAGCAGTGTTGAATAAAAAGGACCAGGCAACCAGTAAACTGGACGTTTTTTATTCCATTAAGCATACTCAAAAGAGTTTTCATGATAATGGTGCAATTGAGACCTTCGGACAGATTCGGGAAATTGATGGTCAGAAAATGATTCTATTTTCGGCCAAAGAAATTGAAGAACTAGCTGCACCATTTGAGTTTGCGCTTATTGTGAAGTTCTCTCATGGGTTCCCGTCTATGAAAACTCTTAAGATGAAGCTGTCGGATCTCAATATGAAAAGTGATTTTTCAGTCTCACTCCTCGAATATAAACATGTTCTTTTGCATCTTTCTTGCGAGGAAGATTACACACGGATATTTAGCCATCAAGTATTGTACATGGATGGATTTCCTATGAGAATTTTCAAATGGACTCCAACTTTTGTGCCACAAGAAGAAGCTCCGTTTACTCCAATTTGGGTAAAATTTCCTTATCTTCCAGTTCATTTAATTGATAAGAGAAGCATTTTTACTATTGCATCCGTTATAGGCAAACCATTACGTATTGATACTGCTATGGCTATTTTATCTCGTGCTAGTACATCTCGGGTTTGCATTGAAATTGACCTCTCCGAAAATCTTTTAAAAGAAGTTGAAATTGTCCTTGATAGAAAACTATAATTCAAGAGGTGGAATATGAAAATGTTCCTGAGTTTTGTGATAATTGTAAACACCTTGGGCATGGTATATCGGCTTGTTTGAGGCTGCCCAAGGCAGATGTTGACCCTGCGGGTTCGTTGGCACCTCGGCCAGTCCAGGCCACTTCTGAGGAAAATTCCGCTCAACAGAACTCTGTTCATGTTATTCAGCAGCCCTTTAGTGCCGTTATCGATCACCAGCTACCCGTGATAGAGGTTCATCCCAGCCCCCCGGCTCCCGCCGGCTCGGTTTCGGGGTCTAAACTCGGTACCAAGGACAGTATCATTTCAACAGCTGAACAAGTGGATGTGAGAAATATTAAAGAGGATATCTTTAAATCTTATGAACTTTTTGAAATTGTTTCCGACCCGGAATCGGGAACCATTGAATTCCCCCGCTACATGCCATACGCTTATGACACAAAGAAATGCTACTCGGATGGGGATCCTCCTCATCAATTGTCCCCCGCTATCTTACCTCCCAGAAAAGCTACAAAAAAGAAGAAAAAAAAAAGAAGAAGGATCTGGGCAAGGAAAAAGTGATCGAACCACAGAATGATAATACCGTCGACAAATGGCTCGAGGCTAATAATCATGTTTCAGAATCATTTCTAGTAGAAAGTCGCACGTCCAGATATGATGAGGGATTTATCCAAGTCATCGCAAAAAATAAGAAAATAAAATAATAGGCGGAGGAAATTCCGTGAGGTTTTTCTATATCTTCCTTTTCGTAATATTTGCCGTGTTTGGGATTTGGCACCCCCGAATAATAGTAGTTTTCTACTTCATCGTTGGTAAAATTGGCTTTGTAAGGGAATAGGCCCCCCTAATCTTGTTTGATTTATGCAGTAATTTCCCCCCCCCCCCAAAAAAAAAAAGTTTGCCCACAAGACTGCTGACAGTGACGATGATATCCTATCACAAGATGAAATGACTCTTATCATGCACAAATTCAAAAGGTTCATCAAACAGTCTGGAGAGACTCCCTACAGGCCCAATCCTGTTGACAAGGCAAGTTCCGAATCTTCTTCTGGTGATGCTAACATGTGTTACAACTGTAGCAAACTAGGACATTATGCGAATAATTGTCTGCATCCTAAAGTCCAAAAGTTGACGGAAGCCGAGCAACAAGAGAAAGATGAAAGAAGACGTGCTTGAAAAAACAAGCTCAAGGACCTGATCGGCAAATCAGAAGCCTCACCCGCTCCAACCAAAACTGAGGAATGTCTTCAGGCAGTTACTGACAGTGACTCATCCGATGATGAGTTCAAAGATAAAGCCTATATGTGCTTTATGGCCAAAGACATACCGGACGATGAAGATAGCGATGATGAAGTAAGCTCAACATCAATTACACCTGTAAATGCATCTCATACATTTGAAAATATGATGCATGAATTTAAAAACATTCAAAATGCCCATGAGACTTTGAAAAGAGAAAACATACAGCTCCAAATTTCTAACATATAGCTGAAAGAAGAAAACGACTTGTTGAAGAATAATTACGAAAATATGTCTATTGATCGTGAAAATAGCAAAGTCAATCTTGAAAAAATCATGGAGAGCAATCATCAACTTGCCCACGATCTAAATGAGACCAAGTCTCGTAATGAGAGCAAGACAAATGATTTCACTCTACTCGAAGCCAAAGTGAAAACTCTTGAGAAACGAGATGGAGAATTAGAGACCATCTTGAAATCTTTCGAGAAATCATCTAAGCGAATGGAAGAAATTCTAAGCACTGGGCAACATGCTCATGATAAAAGTGGCTTAGGATATAACTCATTCTCCAACAGAGGAAAATCTAGTACGGTATTTGTCAGGAGTGTGGAACCCATTCCTGTACAGCAAAGGCTGCGATTCCACCACCCTGTTCATTTCATCGACAGCAGAAACCACAGCCATCCCGACCTGTAAAGAGTAACCAACAGCATGCTCCCCGAGCATGTCAAGAGCGCCAACAGCCGTTCACAAAGAAGGTTGTACCCAAATATCAAAGGCATGCACAATAGTACTTCAAATAGTACAGTGCGCCTAGATATTGGATACAGGAGCCCCGTTATCCTTCGAGAAAGTAGACAAGCAGGTAAGATCTAATAAAATGGCTCCACCTCCAAGACGGCAATCATATTAGAATAATAATAATAATAATAATAATAATAATAATAATAATAACCCTCGATTTTACATGCATCATGATTACCAAGGTTACAACGACTACGTGGATGCCCCACGTAGACATCAAAAGAATGGCCCAAAAATAACCTACAACAAGCCAATTGCTGTCAGGCAAATTTGGGTACCAAAAGGCTCTAACGTATTAGGACCCAGCAATCAAAGGGGACCTAAATCTACTTAATTTCTTTGCTTACAGGACACATGGAAAAGGACATCTGGTACTTCGACATCGGATGTTCTTGACACATGACAGGAGATAGAAGCAAGCTATCAGATTTTGTAGAAGGTCCCGGTTCAAGTGTACGCTTCGATGATAAGTCCAAAGGAAGAACAATAGGGAAGGTAACCCTACTTGTAGGAAAATTCAAAGTCTCCGACGTAGCTTATGTTGAAGACTTACAGTACAATTTACTTAGTATTAATTATGTGACAAACGGTTCTCGGTGAAATTGTATATAGATCACTATAGAGTCAAGAACATTCTGACCAAAGAAGTTGTGCTCACAAGAAGCAGATCAGATAATATCTAGATTGATGACTGGAAGCCCACGAGCTCCACAATTCCTTGTTTTGTTACCAAAGGCACTGCAGATCAAAGCTGGCTATGGCACAAAAGGATGTTGCACATCAACTTCAAGACGATCAAGAAGATTTCCAGACAGAGAATGTTTAGAGGATTTCCCGATGTGTCATTCCAAAAGGATAGCGTCTGCAGACCCTGTCAGAAAGGCAAACAAGTCAAATCCACCATGAAAAGCGAATCATACCTATCAACTCACAGAGTTCTGGAAATGCTACATATGGATCTTTATGGTCCTATAGACCCTGTAAGTTTGGGAGGTAAGAAATATTATTTAGTTATTGTTGTTGACTATTCCAGGTATGCTTGGTCAATATTCCTGAGCAAGAAGAAGGAAACCACAACAAAGTTGCCCGAGCACCTGAGAAAGCTTCAGAATGAGAAAGGGTTGAGTATCGTGTGCATTCGTTCCGACAGGGGTACTAAATTCACTAACCGCTTTATAGAGAAATACTGTTCGGACAATGTAATACAATATGAATACTCAGCAGCCTGAACTCCTCAACAAAATGGTGTTGCTGAGTGAAAAAACAGTATGCTTAAAGAAGCCACAAGAACCATGATCACCGCAATCAAGTTGTTGCAGAGGTTCTGGGGTGTAGCAACAAATACAGCGTGCTATGCACAAAACCGCTGTATCATCAATAAACATCACAACAAAAAAGCATACGAGGTATGGAACAACAAAACACCACTAGTTTCATATTTCCACAAATTTGGATGTAGGTGTTATGTTCTGAATAACGGGAAGGATCAACTTAGAACCTTCGATGATAAGTCGGATGAAGGGATATTCATTGGATATTCCTCTGTCAGTAAAGATTTCAGAATCTTCAATAAAAAGAAGCTGACAATCGAGGAATCTGTCCATCTAGTGTTCGATGAACCTCACAATGACCCTATAAGAGTAGAAAACTTGACTCGGAATATCCAAACTCTCTCCATTAATGACCCTCAAACTCCTATAAAACCTATCGTTGACTTAAAAATCAAACCCGCAGCTGTAAGAACAGAGGTAATTGAAGCTGATGCAGTACAATCTGACGCTGAAACTACATCACCACAAGATACTGTACGGGACGCAGAATTAGAACCTGACAGGCTATGGTTGAAAGATCACCCACAGGATTTGATTATAGGGAACATTGATGTTGGAGTATCTACCCGCAATAGAATACAGAGTACACAAGGAAATGTACTGTGTGCGCAAGAAGAACCCGAATCTAAGAAATCTACATTTCCTGTATAGAAATCTCAAGCTGAACTTAGAAGACTTGCTATGTGCATCCTCGTTGTATTCTTAGCTCAATCCAAACCTGTTTCTACCAATGAAGCTCTGAATAACTCTCGCTGGATTACTTCTATGGAAGAAGAGCTTAATGGTTTCGAAAGAAATAATGTATGGTATCTTGTACCCAGACAGGAACATCAAGTAGTTATTGAAACTAAATGGGTATTTAGAAACAAGAAGGATGAGAATGGACTTGTTATCAGGAACAAATCCCGTCTAGTCGCACAAGGCTACCGGCAGGAAGAAGGCATAGACTACGATGAGACATTTCTTCCTGTAGCCAGACTAGAAACCATTAGGATATTTCTAGATTTTTCCGCCCATAAGAGATTTATTGTATATCAAATGGACGTTAAGAGCGCATTCCTAAATGGAGACCTTGCCGAAGAAGTCTATGTTGAACAACCACCAGAGTTTGTCAACATAGAAGGCGGATACCTTGTATACAGACTACGAAAAGCTCTGTATGGACTTAAGAAAACACCTAGAGCATGGTAGGAAACCCTGTCCCTGTAACTGACTAATAATGGATTTTAGAAAGGTGCTGTGGACAAGACTCTATTCAAAATACAAGAAGGTGACGACTGATAAGTGTCAGTTTTATACACTTATCTGTAATTAGTATTGATATATTTCACCCATAATTATGAGCTAGTCTACTCGTTTTTGCTTTGAATTAATTAATTTTTAAAAATTTATTTTTATAGGATGAAGATGTAAATTTAGTCTTAATTGGATTGAATTACTAATTTACTCAAGAAATAACATGTGTATAAAATATTCTCTTTGTTGAATTTTAAGTATTCATGTTGTAGGGCTTTCCGAGATGAGTTCGGCAGTCTTTCTGGATTCAAAATCAGAGTTATATATCAAAAGTTATCATCCAGAGAAGATTTGGGGCAAAAACGAAAAGTCTAAGAAATTATGGGCTGAAACGCAACTCACAAAGCAACCAGTGTACAAAAAGCCGAAGCAATGTTACAGCCGTAACATCTGAAAGTTATGGTCGTAAGACCTCAATGTTACGGCCGTAATATCTGAAAGTTATCATTGTCTAATTTTTTATACTTTTGGTCTATTATTGAGGGGGTGGCTGGCATTGATCCGATATAATGTAATAATGCTGGAGTTTTGGAGCTATTAGATGACTTTAGGTGTATAAATAGACCCCTTAGATCCATCACTAAGCATGATTCATCTTATATTTTCTCACTTTGTAATACTTTTTCTTTTTGTGTGAAGAAAATGCTCGTAATCTATGTTTACTATTTTTAATATTTGATTACAAATTCAATTTATTTGCTGTAAACAAACAAGCATGAAACTTGTTAAGTATAAATTTGTAAGAACTTGTCTGCGAACAGTTTATAGGTTAAGTTGTATTCAACACTAGATCACACTGTAAGATTGTGCCTGCACGCCAATCATAAGTTTTAAAGTTGTATTACACTTTCCTGTTAGATGCTATCTTTTTCTTAGAACTCGCCAGTGAGCAGTTATAGTTTTAGACTAAGTACTGAAGACCAGATCATTCGACAGAAGACCAAGGAGTCAGTGTAATATCCGACGGAAATTCTTACTTACTGTTGTATTATTCGGATAATTCAATATTGTTGTACTCTTGTTGCATTTGTGTAATGAATATTGATGTTAGAATATAACACAATAGACTTAATAAAAACGATCACTCGCGCTATGATTGAATTTTCATCGTTGTATAGATAAGTACATATTGAGCTATTAAACTTGAGCCTAACGTATGCTAATCCTTAGGCATAGCGTACACTATTTTGAGGCCTTTACGTACGTAAAGAGGGACCTGTTACGTACGTAACCAGTGTAATCGTATCCAATCTCAACTTTCGGCGTGTGGGGCCAGACGAGATTCGAATATATGATCTTTTGGAGGCAACCTAGTCGACCTACATTACGTACATAATGCTTCAAGCGGTAATGTACGTAATGATGTTCGTATTTCAGTCCAGTAGCCTCTGGACTTAGCTTACGTATGTAACACTTTTTGTGTAGCGTACGTAAAGCTATTAACGTACGTTATCCTCTTGTGATAACGTACATAACGAACTGTGCTGTTATAAAAAGACAACTTGTGTCTTTCATTTTTCACGTCCAAACTCTGATTTTTCACCCATCTAATCATTCCCCTGCATCCCTAGATCAAATTTACCTTCTTCCAACTTGTGTTTGAGCTTTACATTTTGATTTTGGAGCTTGTTGATTGGAAGTTGGAGACATTCTTGAAGCTTAGATTGTGTTCTTGTGGTTTTGGTGTATTGTTCTTCATTTCTGAAGGTATTTTATACGAGTTAACCCTATAAACTCGTAATTGTAATGATAGTAATTAAGTGTACTCCACCTAGTGATGAATTAATCAAGCTAAACATGGTTGTAGTTAAGCTTTCAACATACTTAATGATGAATATGATGATTAGGGGATTTGTAATGATGTGTTCTTGGTGTTTTAAATGGTGATGATCATGTTTAGTTAAACCACACTCTTCTTGCTGGACTAATAATACCATTGGAATAATAATAGCCCTTGTTTCATTATAATGTAAATAACTTGTTGGAATAATTACCATAAAATATTTTAAGAAACCCTTGTTTATCATTAGAAGAATGAAATGATCTTCTTGAACCTAAGCTAAGTGAATTCAGAGAAATGATATTTGAATCTCCAAGGTAATTAGAAGATTATAAGGATGGTGTTAAATTTGAGATAGTCTTCATGATCATGATATGGATTTATAACTAGTTAACTCAACATAAGTAATTGAGTGTAGTGCAGATTTTTTTTTTACTTTTAATCAATTGAGATGTTCTTGATAAGTTTAAAGGGTATGAGATTATTGTTTAACACATTATAGATCAATTCTTAATCCAGCAAACATTTGGTAACATCTTGTAATCAATTGTAAGAATAGAATGGTATGAATAAGGTTCTTGGAGTAACACTTCAACATCTTAAAAAGTTGAACTACTCAAATGGGAATTAGGATGTTGTCTCGTTAAAATTTGGTATAGATGATCATATGAACGTATTATTGAGTAAAATATACTTCATTCAAGGTTGATTGTTCGAGTAACCAATTTTGAATTGAGGGCCGTCCGTTCGTTCGTTCGACAAGGAAGGACTATTCTCGCCTCCGTATTGAGGCAAGTTATCTTGCTTGGTTATAATGATGTGTGGATTCTTATGATGATTATGCATTTCGTGTAATTGAAACACTTATAAACTTGTGACTTGTGATGTGAGGTTGTTCTTAATGATGTTCCGTTTTCATCATGGGATTGTATTCCCATGTTCGTCACTTTCGAACCCTTGATATTGTTGACCTTATTGTCATTTCGGTGAGTCCTCGACCTCTAATCGGATTTGTGAATTATTGAATTCGTTGTCATGTTGCATCGTGACATATCCGGAGTCATATCTACGTTCAGATTGGATATTGTGTAGGATTTTTAGCCGGGCACATATATAGTCATGCGTGAATATTTTCCGTGTTGGGCTGTGCACATGAGACGTAGTTCGTTGAGGCTAATTAGGTACATTGTCCCATGTATATCCTGGATTCCGTATACGGGGTGGACATGTGCACTGACACATATTCGGATCGGGCGTACTGTGATGTCCATCTTGAGCCGTACTATCTTAAGTCGTTCATAGTCCATTTATATATTTGGATGTGTTCGACGTTTTGTGACTAAGCGTTCATACGCCCGAGGGGTATGTTCGTTAGTTGGGTTGTTTTCCTTGAAATCTTATATATGTGAATTGTATAATATCTGGAGAATCATTTATCATGTATATCTGACCTTGTGTTGGGCGAAATACTTGTGTTGTATTTTAGGTCGAGGAAAAGGCAAGGCACGGGAAGATCAGGGTGATGGCGAAGGGTTCGAAGGATACTAGTTCGGGGGGCCCAAGTCTTTTGTGTCCGGTCATGTTCGTACCGTGTAATGTTATCTTTCTGCTTTATTTTAAGTATGATCAAATGTATTGTTATTTAAAGTATATTCCATCTCCATATGGATTATACTTATATTTTGGATCCTGTGTATAATAAGGCCGTTGGCCATACTACTGTAAACTCCTAATCGGAGTAAGTACTATGTTTTGTGGTTCAGTATCACATGTATTGTGTATTTAATCTGTATTTTGGGTATCGCCTGGTGGGTCCCAGTGTGGGGTCCACGGCACTGTAATGGCCGCCTTATTGGGGTGTTACAGAAGATGGTATCAGAGAGCGCTGTCATTTTTTTCTTTTAAGTCTTTGTGTATTGAACTAGTATCAAGAGACCTTCGTGTCACGTGTGACCCGTGCGAGCGCCTGATCCTACGAGCCAAATGTGGTACGTACTTTATGAACCATGATTAAATTACTGACATGATATTGATATCTGAATGGATCCCTTTGTTGATTTTGGCATTTTAAGGGTTTGTGGCAGGAATTATCTGATTGATGATACGAATAAAATTCTGGATTGATTATATGATTGAAATTGTTCGACTCAAACGTCGATATGATATTCTGTCTGACCCTCGTAGTGTCGATAACTCATTACGAACTGTTTTCTTGAATATGTAACTTCTTACTGCCATTAACTTAGCATGAATTCTGATTGGTATCATGAACTGTACTTATGGTTATCTTTACGAATTGATTCTTTCAGTATGGAAAGAAATTTGAGAGGTCGTGGCAGAGGGGGACGAGGCCGCGGAAGGGGCCTAATCCCGATACCACGAGCCAACAAGCGTGCGAATGCAGAGCATAGTTCCGCAGGCAGTGATTCGCCTTCTAGGGACCAATCGCACCATACTGGACGCGAGGATGCTCGTGTCGATCCTTACACTGTGACGCAGGGCATGATGGCTCAGATGACCCAAATGGGTCAGTTAATGGAAACTATGCAGAGAGCTGCTACCGACCAGCATCAGGGGCCACCTCCTGTACATGGCGGACCGGTGAGTCGGATCATCGGCGACATCTCTCGCCAGCGACCCCCGATTTTTGAAGGTTCCTCTGAGCCGGATGATATCGTGCATTAGATCGAACAATTCGAGAAATTGTTTGATATGGTAGACTGTCCAGTAGAGAATCGCGTCTCCGTAGCAGCTTACTACTTGGGCAAGGATGCCCATACTTGGTGGCTTTCGGTGAGGCCAGCTGATGGCGTATGTACTTGGGAAGAATTTAAAAATCTCATGCTAGACCATTACTATCCATGTCCTCTCCGCGAGGCCAAACTATCAGAATTGTTGAATCCAGAACCGTCCGAAGATGATGACGTACTATCTATCGCCGAGAAATTCCAGGCACTTCTTCCTTTTTGATGCGACCCCCACACGACACGCTATGGTAACCGACACCGCTAGATAAATTCGTTCCCAGGATGTTTCCAAAATAAGCAAAATGGGGCTTTACTTCCAAACCTCTACGTGACACGCCGTAGCAACTCGGAAGGGGTGGAATATAAATACTAACAAGATTGCACTTGATAAGTATATAAATCACACAAGGGATGTTTTAGAGACACACTCAACAAAACAAGAAAGCACTCACAAAGGTTTGTTAATACAAACACTCTCAAATTCATAAAATCTTTTGTGTCCTCTTACAATGAAACTTCAAGGCTATTTATAGCCAAAATCTTACACCTAACTCTAGTGTGAACAAGGAAACAACTAGAAACCTACAAAATAGAAAAATCAACATTCAAAGATCCTAAAATCTGATACAAAGTCAGTCAACATATGTTTAGGTGACAAAATATCAAAGACCAAGATTTTAAGGTGTGAAAACAAGGACAACAAGTCACCATAAATCCGATGCTGTTTGTTTTATCATTTCTGAGCTCCAATGTCTCCGAATTTGATCCTATGGTCTGAACAATATTTGTAGCTCTCTTTCTTAGCTTTCCATAGACACCTGAATCACCTGAATCGGATTTCGGACGAGTAAGTTATGGCCAAAATACGAGACTGCTGCGTGTCAGTCTTACGCGCGGGAATTTGATCCTTGTTTGTTTGTTCGTCTTTTCCGATCGTCTTCGACATTAATATTACACGACTCGATTATATACAACTCAAAATATAAAAATACAACTCAAGAAATACAATTCAAATTAAAATACACCAAGATAAAATAAACGAAAAACTTATTGTTCGACAACTTCGACACTACTCACGAATTTGTTGTCTTTGATAACATAGTTATTTTTAAACATATCAATGATGAGTGTCGATAAATTATTTTTGAACTTCTTTGATCGAGACCTCGTTATTGGTCCAGTCGGCATGCTCAAGTCCTCATCCGGGTTCTTCATAATATCTTGATTCACATCACTTTTGCCGCGGCGATTGTCCAAACAGAGGCTGATAAGATCAAATACTTTCTCAAACGGCTTAAACCCCGAATGAGAATGCAGCTGTTGAACCGTCATTGTGTGACCCTACTGGAGTTCATTGAGAAATCTTTGGAGTACGAATTGACCGTGAAAGAAATTTCCAAGAAGCAACCGCAGTCTAACAACAAGAAATTCAGGAACCAGAACCAGACAGACAGCAACCGGGGAACATTCAAGAGACCCCAACCAGTGCCAAATCCTTCTAAACGGCAACCTACGGCGTCGAAGCCAACCAGATCACAACCTCGAGCGGTCAGCCTATCTGTTGTGTGCTATAACTGTGGAGACCAAGGGCACATCAATTCGAAATTCCCAAGGCCAGCTGTGTCATGCCATACTTGTGGGAAGAACGGACACCATGATCGTTATTGTAGGAGTGGACCAGGACATACTCCCGCAGCACCTCATGCTCCAGTACAGTCTTCAGTTCAGGACCGTGTACCTCCGTCCGCTTCTTATCAGACTACCGGAGCAAACAAAGTGATGGGACGTGGAAATCAAGCTGGTACATCTGGTCCCGGGGCTGCAAAACCCAGAGTTTACGAGATGAAAAAGGCTGAAGATCCCGAAGCCAGCATGATTGCAGGTACTCTCGAGATCCAATCTCAGCCTGTCTGTGTTCTTTTTGATACTGGTGCTTCACACTCCTTTTTATCTGCTTCTTGTTTGACTCGTTTGCAATTAGAGCATGTTATCAATTGTGAACCTTATATAATTGGTCTACCCGATGGTAGAAGAATTATTGGGAATCGTGAAGTTCAGGACTGCTCGATTCGTATGAACGACCGTGAGTGGTTGTCAAATTTAATTGTGGTCGATTTACCTAAAGATGATATGATCTTGGGTATCGATTGGATGGACCGTCATGATGCCATAATTAGTGTCCGCAAGCGAACAGTGACCGTCACATCTGACGATGGTGTTGAGTGTACCTTCCACGGTGACAATCCCAGCCGTTTCGGGAGAGTCATCAGCGCTATGAAAATAGTGAAACTACTTAATTAGGGGTGTATTGGCTATTGGTGCTACATGACCAAGACAATGGATCGACTAGTTGAATTGATTGATATTCCGGTAGTCCGAGACTACCCAGACATATTTCTAGGTGAGTTGCCAGGCTTACCTCCACATCGTGATGTAGAATTCAATATTGAGTTAGAGCCCGGTACGTCCCCGCTTTCAAAAGCACCGTATCGTATGGCTCCGACTGAGATGTAGGAGCTGAAGAGCCAACTTGAGGATCTGACCGAGAAGGGATACATTAGACCTAGCGCGTCCCCTTGGGGGCACCAGTACTATTTGTACGAAAGAAGGACGGATCCCTACGTCTGTGTATTGATTATCGTGAGCTGAGCAGGGTAACCATTAAGAACAAATATCCATTGCCGCGTATTGATGATTTATTGGATCAGCTTCAAGGGGCTGCTGTGTTTTCTAAGATCGACTTGAGTTCTGGTTACCATCAGTTGAGGATTCGTGAGTCTGATATTTCGAAGACCGCTTTTCGTACTCGCTATGGGCATTATGAGTTCGTAGTGATGTCTTTTGGACTGATGAATGCACCGGCAGAATTCATGGAGCAGATGAATCAAGTCTTTATTAATTATCTGGATCGCTTTGTAGTCGTTTTTATTGACGACATTTTGATCTATTCTCGTGACCATGAAGAGCACGAGCGTCACCTCCATCTAGTTCTCGAGTCGTTAAGGCGGGAGCAGCTTTATGGAAAATTTTCTAAATGTGAATTCGGGATGCGTGAAGTTATCTTTCTCGGACATGTGATATCAGCTGATGGGGTGCGAGTAGACCCACAGAAGACAGAAGCTATCCAAGACTGGCTACCACCAAAGAACGTTAAGGAAGTACGCAGTTTCTTTGGACTAGCAGGTTATTACCAACGGTTCGTGGAAGGTTTTTCCAAAATTGCCCAACCAATGACTAATTTGTTGAGGAAGGATAAGAAGTATTTATGGTCAGAGACATGTCAGCGGAGTTTTGATGAACTTAAGAGTCGTTTGATTTCGGCACCTATTTTAGTCCTACCGAAAGGAACGGAAGGGTTTGTAGTGTATAGTGACGCATATAAATAGGGCCTTGGGTGTGTACTAATGCAGAACGGTAAGGTGATCTCCTATGCATCGAGACAGCTACGACCTTACGAGGTCAACTACCCCACCAATGATTTAGAACTCGCAGCCGTGGTGTTTGCTTTAAAAATATGGCGTCATTATCTGTATAGAGTTACCTGTCAGATTTTTACTGATCACAAGAGCCTGAAGTACATTTTTACTCAGAAGGAGTTAAACATGAGGCAGAGAAGGTGGCTAGAACTCATCAAATATTATGATATCGAGATCCTTTATCATCCGGGCAAAGCAAATGTAGTTGCCGACGCTTTGAGTCGTAAAACAGTACAGGAACAGATGCTTGTCCGCCTAACAACTCAAAGGGAATTGCAGTTAGAATTGGTGAGGCCGGAAATTGAAGTCTGGTTGCAGCGTATTCAAGGACAACACTGTACACTTGAGATTTCATCGTCCATTGAGGATATAATTAGATCGAAGCAAGTTACGGACCCATTCTTATCTCGTGTTCGGAATGAAGTAACTCAAGGGAAAGCCCCTGGCTTTGTGATCCACGAGGATGGATTGATATGCTTCAGGAACCGAGTTTGTGTACCCGCAGACGATGAATTAAGGAATTCTATCCTGAGAGAAGCTCATGCTACCCCGTCCTCTATCTACCCGGGGTCTAGCAAAATGTATAAGGATTTCAAACAATATTATTGGTGGGGAAGTATGAAACGTGAAGTTGCAGAGTTTGTTTCGAGGTGTTTAACCTGTCAACAAGTTAAGATTGAGCACCAGCGACCCGCAGGAATGCTGAAACCGCTTCCGATCCCCGAGTGGAAATGGGAGGACATATCGATGGATTTTATCACCAGCTTGCCGATGAGTCGTCGAGGGATGAATAAGATTTGGGTGATTGTGGATCGTCTTACCAAATCAGCCACTTTCTGGAGATTAAAGACACTTGGGGACCCGAGAGATTGGCCCAGCGATTTATCAAAGAGATTGTAAGGTTACATGGTACCCCTAAGAGTATTGTATCAGATCGCGACGGGCGATTCGTGTCACATTTTTGGAAAGTAGTTCATCGTGCGATGGGTACGCAATTGAACTTCAGCCGAGCATTTCACCCACAGACGGATGGTCAGACTGAGAGGACTATCCAAACATTAGAGGATATGTTGAGGGCGTGCGTCCTCGATTGGAAGGATGATTGCGAGGCCCAACTACCTTTGGTGGAATTCACTTATATTAATAGCTGGCACACTTCAATCCAAATAGCACCTTATGAGGCGTTGTATTGTCGTCGTTGTAGATCCCCTATGTGTTGGAGCAATACATCTGAAACCTTGGGTACGGAACCCGATATGTTGTTAACAGCCCGTGAGAAGATCGCTCTGATTAGGAGTCGTTTGTTGATGGCTCAAAGCCGACACAAGTCCTACGCAGACAATCGCAGACGACCGCTTGAGTTCGAGGTCGGCGACCATGTACTAATGTGTAACACCCCCAAAACCATATGGGAATATTACACGCCGTAGACCCTTTCCACAAGGATCTACCAGGCTAAACATCCATAAACAACCAAATGCTTGCCCGACCAGGGTCAAACAATATAATAATACAGACTGTTAAGGTCACTTACACATAAACACACAGACCGATGAGGTCACACAACTCTATCAATGTAATCGACTAACAACATTACCCACACAGGGGTCGAAACACAATACAGCAGAAGACTTAATCAACTCTAACAATACAACCAAACTCTACCAACTCTCGACTCTTGATTAGTATCGCAACTCGTCATCCCCTTGTGCCAATCCTGTGATTGCTCTCCTGAACCTGCATGTACCTGGACGCAGAACAGACATCCACCCCCCGATTAATCGGGGGTTAGTAAAACTCCACTGTTTTACTAGTGCAAGTATAAAACGATATGAAATGCAACAAGTAAATAGCAACTACGAATTTAATACGGAAATCAATTATCAAAATGTTCCCGAGAAGTTTTAGAATTTCAAACTCAAGTATGAGATATTTGAAAAGGAACACATCATCTCGGGGATTTTTAAAGCAGAAATTCTTTTGGACCTCGAGTCCCAATTTGCAAAACCTTTTCGTAAACATTAGGGCCTTAGCCCGATTCTCGTTTCAAAGCACACTAGATAATATATCATTATGAGTCCCAGACCCATATTTAAAATGTTACCCAAACAATCACTGCTACACGATCATTGTTCGTACACATCATGTACCGAACTCCGGAGGCCTCGATGGACCTTACCCGGACCACACACATTGTTCGTACACATCATGTACCGAACTCCGGAGGCCTCGTCGGACCTTACCCGGACCACACACACTGTTCGTACACATCATGTACCGAACTCCGGAGGCCTCAACGGACCCTACCCGGCCACAAACATCGTTCGTACACATCATGTACCGAACTCCAGAGGTCTCGTCAGACCCTACCTGGATCACACACCTTGTTAGTAAACATCATGTACCAAACTCCAGAGGCCTCGTCAGACCCTACCTGGATCACGCACCTTGTTCGTACACATCATGTACCGAACTCCAGAGGCCTCGTCAGACCCTACCTGGAACACACACACACACACATCGACACGACACAACTCATGATCATCAAATATCAAGCCATTCCACATTACACCGAAATATATAATCAAGTATGTAAACCAAAACAACACAACTATCATAATCATCACAACAACTCAACAATGACCAACCATACCCGGCAAAAACTTAGATGATCAACACGACCAACACAATTTCACGACGTTAGCTAAGTGAGGGTATTATCGCTACCATCAATCATTCATAATAATTAATTCTTACGAAGCATATTCACGAAAGTAAACCAAATTCATCACAACCATAACACGACGTACCTATTCACAAGACACAATTCGTATAGTAAAATACTTGCCTTAATAACCGCTACCGAATACTCCAAAGAACACGATTCGATCGGGAAGCTCGGACCCCAAAGAAGACAACGAACGGAAGGGTTCCGACTCGAGTTCTTCACAAGAATTCGACCCTAACAACATATAATCAATAAATCATCGATAATACGAGGAAAAATAATCGTAGAATGCCCGAAAACCCCTCTATGACATTTTACCGGACACCTTCAAGGCGTCGATCAAGAACTCGACCAAAACAACGAATCGATACGATCCAACCATGGAATAACAAGGGAAATGATATAATACATCTAAATAATCATCAATCCATCACAATCCTAAGTTAAATCGGATTAAACGGACGAAATCGAACAAAATACCCAAAATCCCCAAAATTAGATTTCTAGAAAATCTGACCTGATTCGCTCGATCAAAGGATGTTATAAGACGGATTATTGATGATATGAACCTCAAAAATTCATGGATTCATTGTATAACAACATGCCTCCATGATTGATCAAGCTACAGCCGCGGAAGGGAAGAAAACGAGTGAGAAAATGGGTGAAAAACCCCACTGCTCTGCCATATTTATACCCCTACCGAACACGGCGCAGCAAACGGACCAGACCAGCGCCGGGTGTCTCGGCCGTGTCTCGGCAGGCTGCTGGTCCTGGCCGACCCGGCACAAGACACGGCGCTGGGAAGCGCCGTTTCCAGGGCCGTTTCGCACAGGTCCGGCCAGCCAGGACTCGGTCGATCCGACGGTCCGAAAAATCCCGAAACTCAGACCTGACCGTAAACCGAAAGCACGGTTACGAAGTACTCGTAAAGACGAATCCGAACACTGAGAGAACACATGATTCCGACCACCCGAAGGCTCGAAATTCGACAACGGAAAGTAATTGCCCCAAACTTTGAGAAATTACGAAAATGGCCCAAAACGTTCGAAAATCACGATACGTGATCGAATAACCAAACCGAAGTTCACAACGTCTAAAAAAGTTAAACGGACTTACGGGAAACTCGAAACAGTAATTTCCAACGAGATTCGCAAGAATCGAACTCAAGTGCGGAAAAGTCGCCAAAAAGCACGGAACTCAACAAAACGACACCGAAACGAACTCGGATGACAAAAAGTGCAGAATTAATCATTCTCGGAATGACGAGACGGTCCCAAGAGAGTCATCGAAACGGACCTCTGCTGAAAAAAGAAAATTACCGGAAATCCGAAATTACGGATATTACATTCTACCCTCCTTAAAAGAAGTTTCGTCCCGAAACTTAAATCAAGTAGGGAGAAGCAATATCCTGTCAGGAAAACTCAACGAGATTCACAAGAACCGAAAAAAATCGCGCCCAACGGCGAAACGTTACATGCAACGCAAAGGAATATACGGCGTGAAAACACGCCCACGACGACTAACACAACCCCACCGACTATGTTTCAAAACAACGACGAGTAATTAACAACACATCACATGCAGACATTTAATCAAAGAAACGCACGCGGCAACAAGTCGCACCCGACCACAACGACTATGCGGTAGAAACAAATATAGTATTATGATAGAATTCACTCCGATTCTCGTCAACAAGAAAATGTCCGACGTCAAGACACAAACAATTCAAGATAACAGAAAACGAGAATACCGGACATTACATTCTATCCTATTAAAAATAATTTTCGTCCCGAAACTTAAAATAAAACATCATGGTAGAATACAAATAAAACCAAAAAGTTCACGCAACAAATATCAATTTCTACACGAATTACAGCACGAAGTACGATACACAACTACATCACGGGACACCACCAGGCACTCCCCGAGTAGGAACGAAAACCCAATTCCCGAACATCTTGGCAACGGTCTCACAATGCACCGCTCGGTGACCCACTTGGCCACACTCGAAACAGTTGACTAACGGTGAACGACAATTCTTCGCAGTACGAGATCAGGCAACAACAGTCAGACAACCCCGTTCGAACAACAACGATCGAACAACAACGATCAAATAACAATGATCGAACAACAATGATCAAATAACAATGATCGAACAACAACGATCAAACAACAATGATCGAATGACAACAGTCGAACAATGACTCCGAAGTCCCCACTTCAACTCCAGACATTAAAAGAACTGGTAGAAAGTGAAAGATGTTACTTCCAAACAAGGTTCACAAGAATCGAACCGAACTCGGAAAGGTCACGATGACAGACAGGTCGATCTGAAACAAGGTCACAACCAGTTCGAACGATGACAACTGAGACATCAAACAAGTTCAAAAAGTATCGACGAACACGTGCAAGTCGATAGAATTTAGAAGGAGAAACTGTAGAAGTCAAATATAGTACGTGTATTACATCCGACCTCTTACAAAAGAAATGTCATCCCCGCAACTTACAACAACGGAAACAAGGTAACAACACAAAAAGCATCCGACAGGAAAATCTCCCATGGGTCTCTCAAAGCCGATCCAGATATTTGTGCTGAAGCGCGAACTCCGAAAGTCTCAATAGCCAATTCGCAAAAATGAATTCGGTGTCCCTCGAAACGCGTTACTGAAGAGAAGGACAATTTACACGTGCATGCCCCGGCACATCACGGTTGAAACACCTCGGCTCGGCATACCGAAAATACAAATGCTAGATACAATGGGGCATAACATCGCAAAACAATATAGCGGAGATGCCAACTCAGCACAACAAAGAATCATAGCACATATCATATACAACGATTACCATCGTAAAGTAATACACACACAAACACTACAACAACGACGGTATCGTTCGGCGACCTCAACGGCCCGAACGATAACCAGCACATAATTACAATCATTATGAAACAATCACACATGTACACAAACGTACAAACCCAAGCTTCAACATCTCACACTCGTGCGACAACACGCAAATCACCACGAGGCGATAAACAGTAAACACCAGTTCACACCTCTCACAGAGGGCTAGTACAACAAATGCGTGGCAACGCCTCGACGTTCATGCCACCAATTCGATCATACTCGGGAGAAAACAACATAACGATCATGCGAACATCATATATACATACCCAGCCCTCAACGGGAATGGATAGGTTTTAAAAACGAAAACCTCCTTTTGAAAATAATTTTGGAAACACCGATTGATCTTGAGTATCACCCTTCAAAAAAAGTACAATCATGAAACATCGTTATCGAGACTTTGGAAAACTATTTCGCATTCGATAAAAATGAGGACACTTTCTTTTCGTGAAAAACTTTCGGAAATATTCGACCCTCGGGTCTAAGTAAAAGTGTTTCTAAAACATTGTAAATATGTCAAAACATTTTGGTCCTCGAGGTAGAAGAATTTTGAAACATATTGTGGCACCTTGGATGTACCACGAGAAAATAATTCATTTTAAAAGTACGTCTCGAAATTTATTTTCTAAGGTACTCAAAGTTTTCAAAGATAATTCAATGGGCTAGAATGCCCAAAAATTTCAGATAATTACACGGAACATTATGGCGCCGTGGGTCCTGCGCCGGAACCCACCAGGCTAAAAACTATTTACAAAACACCAAAAAGGTCGATGACGGTAATATTTCAAAAAATCACAAAAGCCATTTACAAAATACTAAATACCGTCATAAGAATTTTGCCAAAACGATCAAGCCATAATGCCAAAAACTCGGTTAAGGGAATCAGTTTTCAAAATAAAATTTAGCCGGTAAAATACCGAAAGCCATTACAAAAGAACTCACGCAGCGGAAAAAGGAATACAGTCCAACATGCACAATCCCATTGAATACATCTCACAGCATCTAGTTTAAACATATAACAAAACCATTCCTCGGAGTTTCTCACGAACTCAATCGTCGATACCTTATTCGAAACCCAACAAGGTTCTCAATTTTCACACCATACCACCCCTCACAGTGGTTCAAAGGTAAAACAATAATAGGCCCAGTTTTATACATATACTATATGTCACACGTATTAAATACAACTATATTCACAACACCGTGCAAATAAAATTATGCACCGCAATTAACTCATTTAGATAAAATCATGATACACAGGTACTTCGCATAAAAGAGGAGACTTACGTCCACAGGCCGCACGGAGATGACGGTCGCCCACGATACTAATCTCATCCGAAAACATATCCGACACGTTGTGACTACGCACAACTCAACTTGTCACCTGACGACTCGAACGACAAGACAACACATTACTCGACAAACCACAACTCGACTCGACCCAACAGCCTAGGTTTCTGCAACCTAAGCTCCGATACCATAAATGTAACATCCCCAAAACCGTATGGGAATATTACACGCCGTAGAACCTTTCCACAAGGATCTACCAGGCTAAACATCCATAAACAACCAAATGCTTGCCCGACCAGGGTCAAACAATATAATAATACAGACTGTTAAGGTCACTTACACATAAACACACAGACCGATGAGGTCACACAACTCTATCAACAGAACTGACTAACAACATTACCCACACAGGGGTCGAAACACAATACAGCAGAAGACTTAATCAACTCTAACAATACAACCAAACTCTACCAACTCTCGACTCTTGATTAGTATCGCAACTCGTCATCCCCTTGTGCCAATCCTGTGACTGCTCCCCTGAACCTGCATGTACCTGGACGCAGAACAGACATCCACCCCCCGATTAATCGGGGGTTAGTAAAACTCCACTGTTTTACTAGTGCAAGTATAAAACGATACGAAATGCAACAAGTAAATAGCAACTACGAATTTAATACGGAAATCAATTATCAAAATGTTCCCGAGAAGTTTTAGAATTTCGAACTCAAGTAAGAGATATTTGAAAAGGAACACATCATCTCGGGGATTTTTAAAGCAGAAATTCTTTTGGACCTCGAGTCCCAATTTGCAAAACCTTTTCGTAAACATTAGGGCCTTAGCCCGATTCTCGTTTCAAAGCACACTAGATAATATATCATTATGAGTCCCAGACCCATATTTAAAATGTTACCCAAACAATCACTGCTACACGATCATTGTTCGTACACATCATGTACCGAACTCCGGAGGCCTCGATGGACCTTACCCGGACCACACACATTGTTCGTACACATCATGTACCGAACTCCGGAGGCCTCGACGGACCTTACTCGGACCACACACACTGTTCGTACACATCATGTACCAAACTCCGGAGGCCTCAACGGACCCTACCCGGCCACAAACATCGTTCGTACACATCATGTACCGAACTCCAGAGGTCTCGTCAGACCCTACCTGGATCACACACCTTGTTCGTACACATCATGTACCGAACTCCAGATGCCTCGTCAGACCCTACCTGGATCACGCACCTTGTTCGTACACATCATGTACCGAACTCCAGAGGCCTCGTCAGAACCTACCTGGAACACACACACACACATCGACATGACACAACTCATGATCATCAAATATCAAGCCATTCCACATTACACCGAAATATAAAATCAAGTATGTAAACCAAAACAACACAATTATCATAATCATCACAACAACTCAACAATGACCAACCATACCCGGCACAAACTTAGATGATCAACACGACCAACACAATTTCACGACGTTAGCTAAGTGAGGGTATTATCGCTACCATCAATCATTCATAATAATTAATTCTTACGAAGCATATTCAAGAAAGTAAACCAAATTCATCACAACCATAACACGACGTACCTATTCACAAGACACAATTCGTATAGTAAAATACTTGCCTTAATAACCGCTACCGAATACTCCGAAGAACACGATTCGACCGGGAAGCTCGGACCCCGAAGAAGACAATGAACGGAAGGGTTCCGAATCGAGTTCTTCACAAGAATTCGACCCTAACAACATATAATCAATAAATCATCGATAATACGAGGAATAATAATCGTAGAACGCCCGAAAACCCCTCTATGACATTTTACTGGACACCTTCAAGACGTCGATCAAGAACTCGACCAAAACAACGAATCGATACGATCCAACCATGGAATAACAAGGGAAATGATATAATACATCTAAATAATCATCAATCCATCACAATCCTAAGTTAAATCGGATTAAACGGATGAAATCGAACAAAATACCCAAAATTCCCAAAATTAGATTTCTAGAAAATCTGACCTGATTCGCTCGATCAAAGGATGTTATAGGACGGATTATTGATGATATGAACCTAAAAACTTCATGGATTCATTATATACAACATGCCTCCATGATTGATCAAGCTCCAGCCGCGGAAGGGAAGAAAACGAGTGAGAAAATGGGTGAAAACCCCCACTGCTCTGCCATATTTATACCCCTGCCGAACACGGCGCAGCAAACGGCCCAGACCAGCGTGGGTGTCTCGGCCGTGTCTCGGCAGGATGCTGGTCCTGGCCGACCCGGCGCAAGACACGGCGCTGGGAAGCGCCGTTTCCAGGGCCGTTTCGCACAGGTCCGGCCAGCCAGGACTCGGTCGATCCGACGGTCCGAAAAATCCCAAAACTCAGACCTGAACATAAACCGAAAGCACGGTTGCGAAGTACTCATAAAGACAAATCCGAACATTGAGAGAACACATGATTCCGACCACCCAAAGGCTCGAAATTCGACAACGGAAAGTAATTACCCCAAACTTTGAGAAATTACGAAAATGGCCCAAAATGTTCGAAAATCACGATACGTGATCGAATAACCAAACCGAAGTTCACAACGTCTAACAAAGTTAAACGGACTTACGGGAAACTCGAAACAGTAATTTCCAATGAGATTCGCAAGAATCGAACTCAAGTGCGGAAAAGTCGCCAAAAAGCACGGAACTCAACAAAACGACACCGAAACGAACTCGGATGACAAAAAGTGCAGAATTAATCATTCTCGGAATGACGAGACAGTCCCAAACGAGTCGTCGAAACGGACCTCCGCCGAAAAAAGAAAATTACCGGAAATCCGAAATTGCGGATATTACATAATGAAGGTGTCCCCTACTCGGGGAGTTTTTCGTTTTGGGAAGAGAGGCAAGTTGAGTCTGAGGTATATCGGGCCGTTTGAGGTTTTGGAACGAGTAGGCGATTTAGCCTATCGCTTGGATTTACCACCAGCCCTGAGCCGGATTCATAACGTGTTCCATGTCTCCCAGTTAAGGAAATACGTTGCTGATCCGAGTCATGTACTTCAGTTCGATGAGATCGATTTAGCGGAGGATCATTCGTATGAGGATCGCCCCGTACGGATACTTGAGGGGAGGATCAAACAATTGCGGAACAAGACGATTCCCTTACTGAAGGTTCAGTGGTCATGACACGGGGTCGAGGAGGCCACGTGGGAGACGGAGAGCAGCATTCAAGAGGGGTATCCTGAATTGTTTACCCCTTAGTTTCGAGGACGAAACCCCTTTTAAGGGGGGGAGTATGTAAGATCCGACGGAAATTCTTACTTACTGTTGTATTATTCGGATAATTCAATACTGTTGTAGTCTTGTTGCATTTGTGTAATGAATATTGATGTTAGAATATATCATAATAGACTTAATAAAAATGATCACTCGCGCTATGATTGAATTTTCATCGTTGTATAGATAAGTACATATTGAGCTATTAAACCTGAGTCTAACGTACGCTAATCCTTAGGCATAGCGTACGCTATTTTGAGGCCTTTATGTACGTAAAGAGGGACCTGTTACGTGTAATAACCGTACTTTTCTTATTTTGGTTATTTCCATTTTTGGGGCATTTTCCATTTTTAGCGACTCGCTTGTAACCGTTTCATTATTTAGAGAATGTTTAATTCTTTACATTTTGTCATCTGAGCTTGTTTCGAGATTGTTCTACTCGATTTTGTATTTAGTCTTGGTATTCTCCGTTCGTTGACTCATGTTGTGCGTTTGTGGTGCGAAACTATGGTTTCAGATTCGGTGTGAGTCCGTTTAATGTCGTTAGGTGTGTTGTAAGTTTCGGCACAGTTGTTTGTTTCCGTATCGTAGTTTCGGCCATTTTGGGTCGTTTTGTAATTTCCTAATAGTTTGGGGCAATTTACCTTTATGGCCGTTTTCCTAATCATCGGGTGATTGTGATCGTGATTCCTTTTAGTGCTTAAGTTCGTTGTCTCGAATCTTTCGCAAGTTACTCTTGTTTCGTAATTTCATCGCCTTGTGTTTCCACCGCACTCTTTATTTTCAAACTGTTCAGAATCTGCCCTGGAACTGTATTACGTACGTAATCATTATAATGCTTACGTACGTAAAGGCTGTTACGTACGTTAAGGCCCCGTCCTTACGTACGTAACGATTTTCGAAAGATTGGTACAGGGAATTTTGCATTTTTCATTACGTACGTAACGGGATAAATCCTTACGTATATTATGAGACTTATGTACGTTAATCCTTATGGATTACGTACGTAAGCCAGCCTAGGTATAAACCCAGGAACAGGCCGAATTCGTCCACTTTTCTTTCTTCTTCTCCTCCTGCGCGACTTAGGCGATTTTGGGCGACCCTTGTGCGATTTTTTAGTCTTCCATTATCTAGTAATCATCCTCCTTGGAATTATGGAGTAGTTTGGCATCACCAAATCATCCTCTTTGTCTTCTATCTGAGGTAAATTGCTAGAACCCTAGATTTTTGGGGAATTTGGGGGTTTCTTTGTAATCCTTCAATTTTAATCGTGATTTGGGATTAAATGAGTTGAGTATAATTTTCCTACCACCAATACATGTTTTTCCTACGAGATTATGGGTTATACTTGAATCATTGAGAATAGAGAGGATTGGAGTTGTGATCCACTCTCGTTGAATATGATGTTGGTATAATCGTGTCGTAGGCGGGGTTTCCGGGTGTAATTTCATTTGATTTTCCGATCCTATTGTTGTTGATAATTATTGTACGACTTATTTAGGTCCAAAGTCTCCGAATTCCTTTGTCGGTGGTCTTTACCTTCTCGAAACAATTCGTCATGTCTCAAAGGCAAGTAACTCTTACGAACTTAATATCTTGAATGTGCAAAGTAGTGTATATGAGCGTTGATAGAGTTATGTTCACTCCGGGATGGTCCGACGGGGCCTCGAGGGAATCCGCGCATGGTTGGGTTCATGAACTTTTGGGTTAACCACTCCGGAAGGGTCTATCGGGGCCTCGGAGGGATTCGCACATAGTCGGGTCCATGGTTAATCGGGAGGATTGTGTTTTGTGATACATTGTAGATTTTGCATTTCCGGAAATCATTATCTTATGTGCTTGAAATTTGTCGATGCATATGCTTTGATATTGTAAGATGTTAGAATTCGTTTGTGTTACTTGCACTAGCTATTCCACGGCTAACCCCATTTGGGAAAAATACGTTTCATGTATTTCAGGTTCAAAGAATGGGGCTGGATGAGCACCGGGACAGTACGACGATGACGGGCAGGCGTGATACTGTGGAATGTCTAGATGTCTTAATTCTCTTTGAGTCTGGATGTAAAACTCCATATTCTTCCTAAACTAATAGACGGTACTCGAGTACTGTAGGAGTCATTTTCTTTTGTGTTTGGTCACATCGAACTTGTCGTCTCTGTGTTTTCGATTTTAGGATTTTGTTTTGTGAAAATTATGGATAAATGTCTGGAGAGTTGATGCTTTTGTTGTGGATGTCGTATATTTTAGCCTTGTGAGTTCCTAGAGGGAATTCACGGCGCTGTGACATACTCCAAATATCTTGGGGGTGTTACAGAATATGGTATCAGAACCTGGGTTTATGGATACCTAGGTTGTTGGTCTTTTGGGTCTAGTCACGTTGTTGTAAGCACAGTATCATCGCGCTGCCATCATCTTAGTACAACCGGTACTCGTAAGAATCTCTTACCTTATTGTCTTTACTGCTTTGTTTCTCGATTCCATAATTTGGGAACTGGTCACCATGACGGTTATCTCCTGAATTGCACTTATGATTTTTTTTCTCTATTCCTTAGAATACTAGCCGGTAGAGGACGCGGACGCGGTTTCGGACGCGGTCGAGGGCGTGGTGCAGCCGGTGGGGCGGCCATGTCTCTCGGTTCGGATGCTAGATCGACTACCCCCACTTTTTTGAATTCAGTTCTAGTACCGAGGGTCAGCAGGACCAGACGGCCAGTATGGGAGACTCCGCAGGGAACAATACGGATGTTGGTGTGGCCACTATACTGCAGCAAGTGGCTAACCAAATGGCACTCCTGACCCAAGCAGTTCAGTTTAATAATCCACCTCCTGTGGAGAATGTTGGGGTAGAGAGATGGCTTCAGGATGTGATCCGTATGCGTCCTCCTCAGTTCATTGGCGCTACGGATCCGATAGGCTGGGAAACATGGATCAATGAGATGAACAAGGTGTTTGTGGCCGTAAACTGTCTAGAGGCACGAAAGGTGCCAATTGCGCAGTACTTTCTGACGAGAGACGCAGCTAGCTAATGGCAAGCGGTTGCGCCTTAGGACCACGAGGCTTCATGGGATGAGTTTAAAGAATTAATGGAGGACGAGTATTGCCCGTGGCCTGTTTAGGAGGCCAAAATCAGAGCCTTTTATGAGGCTAAACCTCAAGACATTCCAGTATCCCAGGCGATCATCGAGTATAACCAACAACTAAATCATGTCAAGGGGCAAGTGAGAGAAGAGAGAGATAAGATCCGCCATTTTGATATGCGGATGAAACCCAGAATTCGACACTACATGGCTGGATTTGCTTGTACTACACTGAAGGAGTATCAGGGCAAAGCTTTGGCCTATGATATGTCCTTCGCGGCTACGGAGACAGCCAGTGAGGGAAAGAAACAGAAGACCTCAGGAAATTTTTCGGGAAACAAGAATAACAACCAGCAGAGGTCTCATTCGGCGAATTACCCAGCTGGGAAGTCTCACCGTACATCAGGAAGCAATCAAAATTTTAGAGCAGGCCCTAATGCATCCAACCGAAGTGTGACATGTTTTAATTGTGGCCAGCAGGGTCATATAAGTCGTGATTGTGATCTGCCTCACCTGAAGTTCTATAGTTGCGGCCATTCCGGCCATAGAGCTGCATATTGTACTGAGGGAGAGAAGACTCTTGGAGCTCCGACAACCGCTCCTACACCGGGAGAACCAAGTGTCAATCAGAAGTCACCAGTCGGTCAGCCGTCTCAGGGTTTCGGTCGGGGTCGAGGACGGGGTCAGCCCGTTAGAGGGGGAGCCTCCAGTGCTGGTTCGGTTCAGCCACGTATTTATGAGATGAGACGGGCGGACGATCCAGAGGCTACTGTGGCTACAGGTACCGTTCATGTCCTCTCTCATCCAGTTAGAGTGCTTTTCGATTCTGGTGCTTCGCATTCATTCATCTCTTTGGATTGTGTGCATCGAGTGAATATTGTATGTTTGACTGTTTGCGAAACGTTTGTGGTTAAATTGCCTAGTGGGGATAGAATTGTGGGGAATAGAGAGGTTAGGGATTGCCCAGTAATGATCGCGGATAGAGTATTGTTTTCGAACTTAATAGTCGTTGATATCGTTGAGGAGGATTTGATCCTCGGGGACGACTGGCTTGATAGACATGGCGCAGTAATGAATTATCGCACGAAAAGTATATCGATGTTGGCCGAGGATGGTACCGAACACTCATTCGTGGGACACCGGAGGAAGGGTCTGAAATTATTAATCAGTGTTATGAAGGCGGCGAAACTCATTAGGGATGGATGCATAGGATATTAGTGTTACGTTACGAGAGTAGAGAACAAGAAGGGCGAATTTTCTTCAATTCCAGTGGTAAACGAGTTTCCAGATGTTTTTCCGGATGATTTGCCAGGACTACCACCGGAGCGGGAGATCGAATTCATGGTTGATTTAGAACCGAGTGCAGCCTCGATCTCTAAGGCGCCGTACTGTATGGCACCTTCAGAAATGCAAGAATTGAAGAATCAGTTTGGGGAACTGTTAGAGAAAGGATATATCAGACCTAGTGCCTCACCTTGGGGTGCGCCGGTCCTGTTTGTGAGGAAGAAAGATGGTTCACTGTGTTTATGTATCGATTATCGGGAACTGAACAAAGTGACCATTAAGAATAAATATCCTTTGCCTCGTATCGATGATTTGTTCGACCAGTTACAGGGAGCTACTGCGTTTTCAAAAATTGATTTGAGATCTCGATACTATCAGCTTCGGGTGAGGGAGTCCGACATTCCTAAGACCGCTTTTCGCACACGGTATGGGCACTACGAGTTTGTGGTTATGCCGTTCGGGCTGACCAACGCGCCAGCAGTATTTATGCAGCTAATGAATAATATATTCATCGAGCATCTCGATAAATGCATAGTCGTTTTTATAGACGATATCTTAGTTTATTCTCATGATGACGAGGCACACACTCAGCATTTGCGACTAGTGTTGGAGATTCTGAGAGCTCAGCGTCTGTATGCGAAGTTCTCGAAGTGTGAGTTTTGGCTGAAGGAGGTTATGTTTCTAGGACATGTGGTTTCAGCCGAAGGGGTTCGTGTCGATCCCCAGAAAATCGAAGCAGTATTAGATTGGGCACCGCCTAAGAACGTGAAGGAGGTTCATAGTTTTTTGGGACTTGCTGGATATTATAGACGGTTCATCGAGGGGTTTTCTAAACTTGCCCGACTGCTTACTCAGTTACTCCAGAAGTCCGAGAAGGTCGAATGGAATGACGAGAGGCAACAGAGTTTCGAGGAACTGAAAAGGCGTTTGACTATGGCACTGGTGTTGGCCTTGCCTCAAGGGAATGGTGGGTTTTCGGTTTACAGTGATGCTTCAGGACAGGGACTCGGGTGTGTTCTAATGCAGCACAATAGGACTATAGCGTTTGCGTCACGACAGTTGAAACCGTACGAGATGAATTATCCTACTCATGATCTGGAGTTGGCTGCAGTGGTGTTTGCACTAAAGATCTGGCACCACTATCTATACGGTTCTCCGTGCCGGATTTATACCGATCATAAGAGCTTGAAGTACATCTTCAGCCATAAAGAACTGAACATGAGACAGCCTCGCTGGTTGGAACTAATAAAGGACTACGATTTGGAGATCCTTTATCACCCAGGGAAAGCCAATGTTGTGGCAGACGCGCTGAGTCGGAAATCGATATCACTCCAGATGCTGGAGATTCTCACACCACAAGCGAAGATTCGACGTGAACTTATTGAACAAGGAATCGAAGTTTGGATTCAGCGAGTGTAGGGCCAGTTACGTACACTCGAGATTACTTCATCTTTGGTTGATGACATCAAAGGGGGGGCAGACTAATGACCCGATGATCAGTTAACTGAAGGCAGATACATAAAGAGGGAAAGCCCCCAGCTTTTTGGTTCATGAGGACGGTAGTTTGAGGTTTCAAGAGAGACTCTGCGTTCCGAATGATTTAGACTTAAGACAGAGAATACTTCGAGAAGCTCATGCTACCCCTTACTCTATCCATCCTGGATCGAGTAAGATGTATAAAGACCTTAAAAAGAATTTCTGGTGGAGTAATATGAAAAGGGATGTTTCGGAGTTTGTAGCATGGTGTTTGACGTGCCAACAAGTCAAGATTGAGCATCAGAGGCCAGCCGGACTACTGAAGCCACTTCCTATTCTCGAGTGGAAGTGTGTAGACATTTCCATGGATTTCATCACCGGGATGCCGAGGACGAAGACCGGGATGAATATGATTTGGGTGGTTGTCGACCAATTGACGAAATCGGCGTATTTTCTTGGTATCAATGATACATGGGGACCGGAGAGGTTAGCTCGAGTATTCATAGCAGAGATAGTACGGCTACACGGTACGCCTAAGACTATCGTATCTGATCGGGATGGTCGTTTCATCTCGCATTTTTGGCAGTCGGTCCATCAAGCTTTAGGCACCGAGTTGAGATTGAGTACATCTTTTCATCCGGAGTCAGACGATCAGACGGAACGGACGATTCATACATTGGAGGATATGTTGCGGGCTTGTGCTTTAGATTGGGGTAGTGAGTGGGAGTTGCATCTGCTGCTGATCGAATTTACTTACAATAATAGTTGGCACGCATCGATCAAAATGGCGCCTTACGAAGCATTATATGGTAGACGGTGTAGGTATCCACTTTGTTGGGACGAGACCTCGGAACTGGTGGGAACAGAACCGGACATGTTAATGGAAACTAGAGAGAAGATCTCGATCATTCGAGATAGACTGTTAGCTGCTCAGAGTCGACAAAAATTGTATACTGATGTTCGCCGTCGACCTTTGGAGTTTGAAGTAGGGGATCATGTGTTACTCAAAGTATCGCCGACGAGAGGGGTTTACCGTTTTGGGAAGAAGGGGAAGCTCAGCCCGAGGTACATTGGGCCGTTTGAGATTCTAGACAGAGTCGGTGAGCTGGCTTACCGGTTGGCATTACCCCCAGCCCTTAGTCACGTTCACAGTGTGTTCCACGTTTCTCAATTGAGGAAATACGTCCCGGACCCGAGCCACATCATCAATTATGGGGATATAGAAATAGCGGAGGATGTTACATTTGAAGAAAGGCCGGTGAAGATCCTTGAGCATCGTGTCAAGCAACTCCGAAATAAGACTATTCCATTGGTTAAGATTCAGTGGTCGAGGCATAGAATCGAGGAGGCGACTTGGGAGACCGAACACAGCATACGCGCTAAATATCTGGAACTTTTTACCTCTTAAGTTTCGGGACAAAACTTATTTCTAGAGGGGGAGAATGTAATAACCGTACTTTTCTTATTTTGGTAATTTCCATTTTGGGACATTTTCCATTTTTAGCGACTCGCTTGTAACCGTTTCATTATTTGGAGAATGTTTAATTCTTTACGTATTGTCATCCGAGCTTGTTTCGAGATTGTTCTACTCGATTTTGTATTTAGTCTTGGTATTCTCCATTCGTTGACTCATTCTGTGCGTTTGTGGTGCGAAACTGTGGCTTCAGATTCGGTGTGAGTCCGTTTAATGTCGTTAGGTGTGTTGTAAGTTTCGGCACAGTTGTTTTTTTCCGTATCGTAGTTTCGGCCATTTTGGGTCGTTTTGTAATTTCCTAATAGTTTGGGGCAATTTACCTTTATGGCCGTTTTCCTAACCATCGGGTGATTTTGATCGTGATTCCTTTTAGTGCTTAAGTTCGTTGTCTCGAATCTTTCGCAAGTTACTCTTGTTTCGTAATTTCATCGCCTCGTGTTTCCACCACACTCTTTATTTTCAAACTGTTCAGAATCTGCCCTGGAACTGTATTACGTACGTAATCATTAGAATGCTTACGTACGTAAAGGCTGTTACGTACGTTAAGGCCTCATCCTTACGTACGTAACGATTTTCGAAAGATTGGTACAGGGAATTTTGCATTTTTCGTTACGTACGTAATGGGATAAATCCTTACGTACGTTATGAGACTTACGTACGTTAATCCTTATGGATTACGTACGTAAGCCAGCCTAGGTATAAAAACCCAGGAACAGACCGAATTCGTCCACTTTTCTTTCTTCTTCTCCTCCTGCGCGACTTAGGCGATTTTGGGCGACCCTTGTGCGATTTTTTAGTCTTCCATTATCTAGTAATCATCCTCCTTGGAATTGTGGAGTAGTTTGGCATCACCAAATCATCCTCTTTGTCTTCTATCCGAGGTAAATAGCTAGAACCCTAGATATTTGGGGAATTTGGGGGTTTCTTTGTAATCCTTCAATTTTAATCGTGATTTGGGATTAAATGAGTTGAGTATAATTTTTCTACCACCAATACATGTTTTTCCTACGAGATTATGGGTTATACTTGAATCATTGAGAATAGAGAGGATTGGAGTTGTGATCCGCTCTCGTTGAATATGATGTTGGTATAATCGTGTCGTAGGCGGGGTTTCCGGGTGTAATTCCATTTGATTTTCCGATCCTATTGTTGTTGATAATTATTGTACGACTTATTTAGGTCCAAAGTCTCCGAATTCCTTCGTCGGTGGTCTTTACCTTCTCGAAACAATTCGTCATGTCTCAAAGGCAAGTAACTCTTACGAACATAATATCTTGAATGTGCAAAGTAGTGTATATGAGCGTTGAGAGAGTTATGTTCACTACAGGATGGTCCGACGGGGCCTCGGGGGAATCCGCGCATGGTTGGGTTCATGAACTTTGGGGTTAACCACTCCGGGAGGGTCTATTGGGGCCTCGGAGGGATTCGCGCATGGTCGGGTCCATGGTTAATCAGTAGGATTGTGTTTTGTGATACATTGTAGATTTTGCATTTCCGGAAATCATTATCTTATGTGTTTGAAATTTGTCGATGCATATGCTTTGATATTGTAAGATGTTAGAATTCGTTTGTGTTGCTTGCACTAGCTATTCCACTGCTAACCCCATTTGGGGGAAATACGTTTCATGTATTTCAAGTTCAAATAATGGGGCTGGATGAGCACCGGGACAGTACGACGATGACGGGCAGGCGTGATACTGTGGAATGTCTAGATTTCTTAATTCTCTTTGAGTCTGGATGTAAAACTCCATATTCTTCCTAAACTAATAGACGGTACTCGAGTGCTGTAGGAGTCATTTTCTTTTGTGGTTGGTCACATCGAACTTGTCGTCTCTGTGTTTTCGATTTTAGGATTATGTTTTGTGAAAATTATGGATAAATGTCTGGAGAGTTGATGCTTTTGTTGTGGATGTCGTATATTTTAGCCTTGTGAGTTCCTAGAGGGGATTCACGGTGCTATGACATACTCCAAATATCTTGGGGGTGTTACATTACGTACGTAACCAGTGTAATCGTATCCGATCTCAACTTTCGGCGTGTGGGGCCGGACGAGATTCGAATATCTGATCTTTTGGAGGCAACCTAGTTGACCTACATTACGTACGTAATGCTTCAAGCGGTAACGTACGTAATGATGTTCCTATTTCAGTCCAGTAGCCTCTGGACTTAGCTTACGTACGTAACACTTTTTGTGTAGCGTACGTAAAGCTGTTAATGTATGTTATCCTCTTGTGATAACATACGTAACGAACTGTGCTGTTATAAAAAGACAACTTGTGTCTTTCATTTTAAACTCTGATTTTTCACCCATATAATCATTCCCCTGCATCCCTAGATCAAATTTACCTTCTTCCAACTTGTGTTTGAGCTTTACATTTTGATTTTGGAGCTTGTTGATTGGAAGTTGGAGACATTCTTGAAGCTTAGATTGTGTTCTTGTGCTTTTGGTGTATTGTTCTTCATTTCTAAAGGTATGTTATACGATTTAACCCTATAAACTCGTAATTGTAATGATAGTAATTAAGTATACTCCATCTAGTGATGAATTAGTCAAGATAAACATGGTTGTAGTTAAGCTTTCAACAAACTTAATGATGAATATGATGATTAGGGGATTTGTAATGATGTGTTCTTGATGTTTTAAATGGTGATGATCATGTTTAATTAAACCACACTCTTCTTGCTGGACTAATAATACCATTGGAATAATAATAGCCATTGTTTCATTATAATGTAAATAACTTGTTGGAATAATTATCATAAAATGTTTTAAGAAACCCTTGTTGATCATTAGAAGAATGAAATGATCTTCTTGAACCTAAGCTAAGTGAATTCAGAGAAATGATATTTGAATCTCCAGGATAATTAGAAGATTATAAGGATGGTGTTAAATTTGAGATAGTCTTCATCGATCCACCCCTCAGTGGACCCCTACCGAGACCCCGTCGGATCTAACCCATAGTGAGCATACACACCCACACAATTTCTCATGCAAAACTACCATGTTAAGAGTGTAAGTTCATTAAGTAATACTTGCCTCGATCAAAGGACGGTGACAGGAACGAAAAGGGAGAATCAAACACGACCGCTAGAAACCGGCGAAACCGAACCTAACGATTTGAAGAACACAATCACAAACATTTCTAAACGAATACGGAAATGGAATACACCCGAAAACCCACCTACGATTTATGTATATTCATACAAGAACAACGAGGGCGGACCGCAACCAACCCTATCGATTACGCAAATACCACAAAATATACCATGAATCCATAGGGAAACCAAGAATACCAACAAGATTAATCATATTCATCATGAATTAATCAAAAACACAGAACGAATCGGACGAAAACTCGAAAACCCCCAAATCTCCCCAAAAAAGGGTTCTAAGAGATTTACCTGGATTCAAGAGGTAGAAGATGATTAGATGATGATAACTTGGTGTTAGAGACTCAAGATCTTGGATGGATGATGATACTCGCTCAATTCCAAGCTCCCAAATGCTCCAAATTGCCTAACTCTCGGAGAAGAAAAGAAGAGGAAGAGAAATGAGCTGCCCCGGTCAACTCTCTGGTTTTTATAGCCAGAGAGTTATTAGCGTGCGCTATCGGCGAAAAACCAAGTCCAGAACCTATGGTTCTAGACCGTTAGCGTGCGCTAGCAGGAAATAGCGTGCGCTAACCGCCCCTCGATAGCGCGCACTATCGGGCCATAGCGTGCGCTACCTGAACATCAGCCGAGTCCAGAAACATTCTGCCCAGTACTGGACTGCCGGATTAGCGCGCGCTACCGGCCAACTCTACATGCGCTAAGTTCGAATGATATCGTGCGCTAGGACAACACCTTAGCGTGCGCTAGAACACTCTTCCAGAGAGCAGAGGGCAGAAGCAGACTACTGCCACTGTTGTGCCCAAGTCATTATCGCGCGCTACCAAACGAGCGTAGCGTGCACTACCAAAGCACACTGGCGCGCGCTAACTAACATCCATAGCGTGCGCTAGTGCAAAACGACTCAAATCTAATACCCGGTTGTAATTCAGTAATTATCATTCAGTATTTATCATTCAGTAATTGATACTCAGTAATTTCATTCATTATTGATCATTTGTCACTCAGATTCAGTCATGGTATTCATCATTCAGAGTAATTGTATCGTGTATCAATCGTCATTCATCACTAATCTGATTGGAGTTTCGTGCCGTGTTTATCGTCATTGTCATTTTCGTTGCGAGCTGTGCATGGGGAGTAGCGCACGCTACGTACTCTATTTAGCGTACGCTAATTGGGTATAGGTAGCGCACGCTACCACTCAGCTTTAGCGCACGCTAAGGTTACCCTGGCTGCAGTCCAGAAGGTACTGGACTGCAGGTGAGTTATAAGTAGCGCACGCTACGAATGGTAAGTAGCGCGCGCTAGTGAGTTGTAGTAGCGCACGCTAATATGTGGTGTAGCGCGCGCTAAGGGCAGATCAGGTTGAGTACAGTGGCTACTGGACTGCATTGGATTAATTCATAGCGCACGCTATGTGTTGTTTTTAGCGTACGCAACCGATTGTATAGCGCACGCTAAATAATGGTTGTAGCGCACGCTATCGAGGTCAGATCAGAGAACAGGCAGTTTCTGGACTCCAGTACTGGGCATCGAATTATTCGTTAGCGCACGCTAACTATGAGTATTAACGCACGCTAATGTTATGGCCGTAGCGCACGCTACAAAAGGTACGTAGCGCGCGCTACCGTGTTCGGACAGTGGGTACTGGACTACCCAAATCTCCCGTTAGCGCACGCTATGCTTTAGGGCTAGCGCACGCTAACCGGGACTGACTATAAATTGGACAGTTTAGTCAGAGTTCGTCATTTATCATTCTAATCTCTTTCTCTCGTCGGTTCTTGGCGATTTGGGCGATTTAGAGAGTGTTCTTCAAGGTGTAATCATCAATCATCATATTCAAGTCTTTGAGTTGGATTAATCATCACTTCATCATCTCCAAAACACCGAATCAAAGGTATTAATTTCCTTGGATCTAGAATTTCGGATTTTTGGGTTTTCCTTCCGATTCCTTCGTGTAAGCTTGGATTATCATTGGAATATGTTAGATATGGATTATCTACCTTGGATAAATATATTCCTATGGATTTAATGGTTATTTTCGGAATTATTTCAAGAACCCTTGGGGTTGACTTCGGTTAATTGGGGATTTTCCGATTGATGTTGTTGTAATCATGAATTATGGATTCCTAATGGATTATTGATATCATTGAAGTGTTTTGTTAGTTCGAAATACTCAATTTAGTGTTGGTTTCGACATATTCGGGATTGGATATTTTCGAAGTTGTGTGGTTGGTTATGTATTCGTTGGAATGCCCTATGAGTTTGATTATCGTTGTTTCGACCTTTGGGTTAGTCGTGTTTTGTTGCTTGATACGTGTATTGAACGATTGTTGGTATTTATTGTTATTCAAGGTTGTTCGAGCGACCGGTATCTTGGTTAGGATGTTGTTCGTGGACGGACATTCTTCATCGGTATTGAGTAAGTTAAATCTTACTCGGTTAAAAGGATACTCATTCCTTTTGTTGTTGATTGCTCATAATCATAATTCATTCATCATAATATTAATCATTTTGAGACTTGTAATTGTCGAATAATCATTTCATTCACGAGGAACGACGGTTCCAAATCATTTCATTGGGTTATCAATCACGTCACTATTACTTTCATATCGGTGAGTCATCTTGGCCTTGTCTAATTATTATTCATTGATATTCATCATGGTCATTTTCGTTCATGTGACCTTCCGGGTTCATATTGCGTGGCCGGGTGTGGCTGTGTGGAATTTTTGGTCGGGCACACGATGGTCATGTATTGGGTTCACCGATACATCGGACCGTGCACACGGTAACGCTTACCTCCGTGAGACTAATTAGGTACAAGGACGGGTGTGTCCGGTCATTCGTCTTGTACACTTGCACAGAACATTACGGGCGTACTATGATACTCCTCTTCAGCGTAATTCATAACTAAGGATATTTCATAACTTCAGTTTATTCATGATTGTGTATTTTCAACCCTTGAGGATTGTTGTTCAGAATCGACTTCGTTGGGGATTTTGTTTTCAGGTCACGGCAAGGCAAAGGCACGGGAAGAGCATGTTGACGGCGTCGAGTCCCAGTGATACTAGTAGGGGGCCCCAGTCATTCCGTTTGTTCAGTCATCTTCAGTCAATTTAGTTATTCCGTCATTTGTATTTTCCGCTGCAAATTCCGTTTGAGATGTTTAATTATTCAGGTGGTGTATTTTATCTTCATATAAAATATACTAGTATTCGGTATTGTCCTGGTGTGTTGTACTTAAACTCCTCATCGGAGTACTTGGTAATATAATGTGGTTCGGTACTACAATTATATTATTTAATTCATCATTTTCATTTGCCTGGTGGGTCCCAGTCAGGGATTCACGGCACTGTAATATCCGCCTAGTTTGGGGTGTTACAGAGTTGGTATCGGAGCGTGGTTTTGAATACTACCCTCCAAGTCATGTCTCATTTGAAATCATCGTCATCGGACTAGTATCATTGGACTTTCGCGTCACGTGTGACCTGTGGAAATGCCGAGCCAATCAGACCAAGAACTGTAAGATTTCTAATGCCATGGTATAATTTTTGGCATTAATCATTCATTCATAATTCATCAGTTAACAATCCTCAATCATCATTGTTATTTTGACCAGGACGGTCAGGTTAACTCATTAATAACTCGATTCATTTCATTATTCAGTTGTTGATCAGGAAGATCAAATCATTAATCTTGTTAACTCATTCAAGATAATCATTTCAGTAACTTCATCAGATAATCATGTCACGTCAATTAATCATTCATGTAATCGCTGTATTTGAGCGCGTATGCTCATTTTCATCATTTCATAATATAATCATAATGTGATACTCATGCGAGATATATAATCATCATATGACTTTCCACTTCGCATGGAAAGGGCGGGCAGAGGACGTGGAGGACGAGGCCGTGGAGCGGGCCGAATCCCGAGAGCTCGTGTGAATACACGTGCAAACGCGAGGAATAATGCTAATTCATCGAGCAATGACGCCGCCACTCTTTCACCTCGACGCGATCATTCATTATCGGGAGTCGCACCGACACGGCTCAGTCAGAGGGTGTCCGGGTTGACCCACTCGCTTTTATGCAGGGCATGATGGCCCAAATGACTCAGATGACTCAGTTGATGGAGACGATGCATAACTCCGTCAATCAAAATCAGCAGGCTCCTCCGCCGCCACCTCAGAGGCAAGAGAGGAATGTGAGTAATATCATCGGCGATATCTCTCGCCAGAGGCCACCTACTTTTGAGGGCTCATCTGAGCCGGCAGATATCATTCATTGGCTCGAGCATTTTGAGAAGCTGTTTGCTATGGTAGAATGTCCCGAGGGACACAAAGTTTCCGTTGCGGCTTACTACCTGGGTAAGAGCGCACATTCTTGGTGGTTATCGTTGAAGCCCACCGAAGGATCTTGTACTTGGGATCAGTTCAAGACTCTCATGATGGAGAGGTATTATCCGGCCCCACTCAGAGAGGCCAAGCTGTCAGAATTGCTCACCCCCGACCCCTCATCAGACGAGGATGTTCTCGCCATTGCCGAGAAATTTCAGGAACTTCTTCCTTTCGCTTCATCCATCATTCACTCAGAGGCGGATAAGATCAAGTATTTCAGCAAGAGGCTGAAACCCCGTATGAGACTTCGCCATTTAATCATAATTGCACCACGTTGGTCAATTCATTGAGAAAGCTCTCACCTACGAGCTTCGCTAAGGAAATTGCTAGCGGCAACCTTCGTCTGCTAGCAAGAAATCGAAGAATCGTAATCGACCAAGGCGGTCGACAACTTTCAAGAAACCCCGTGCGGGATCTGCTTTCAACGACCTCCGTGTCGCCTAAACCCGCGGAATCTCGGTCTCGAGCGGCCGGTTCGGCCATCACCGCTTTAATCGTGGGGAGCTTGGTCACCTCGGTACCAAGTGTCCTCGGCCAGACGATCACATGTCATAATTGTGGAATTGCGGGCATAAGGCCCGTTTTGCCGTAGGGACTCCAAACCTACTCGGACGTCATCTCGTGCACCTAAGCGATCGGCCATTCGAATCAAGCCACTCAATCAGCGTCGTTTAAAACGACAGGAGCGACTAAAGGTGGAGCTTTTAGTCACAGACGGAGCGTCCGGTCGGACTAGCAAGCCCCGGATCTATGAGATGAAGAAGGCCGATGATCCAGAGGCCCGAATGATCTCAGGTACACTCGATATTCTATCTCAACCTGTGTGTACCCTTTTTGATACTGGTGCATCGCATTCATTCATTTTCGAGTCATGTTTGAGTAGACTACGTCTGGGTAGTGCTACTAGTTGTGAGCCTTATGTCATTGGCCTACCTGATGGTAGACGAATTATCGGGAATCATGAGATTCGGAATTGTCCGATTCAGTTTCATGGTCGTGTATAGCCAGCGGACCTAATCGTAGTGGATTTGCCGAGGGACGACATCATCTTGGGTATTGATTGGATGGATCGTCATGATGCCATCATTAGTGTCCGTAAGCGTATGGTCACTATCATTTCAGACGATGGGGTTGAATGTGTGTTTCAGGGAGGTAATCCCGGCTGTTCTGGTAAGGTCATTAATTTGATGAAAGCAGTGAGGTTACTCAATCAGGGATGTGTCGGTTATTGGTGCTATATGGCCAAAACCAAGAAATCATCAGTAATGTTAACGGATATTCCGGTGGTGAGGGAATATGCCGATGTTTTTCCAGACGAGTTACCTGGTTTACCTCCACAGAGGGATGTGGAATTCACGATTGAGTTGGAGCCTGGTACGTCCCCGATATCGAAGGCACCGTACCGGATGGCCCCGACCGAAATGCAGGAATTAAAGAACCAACTCGAGGAGTTGTTTGAGAAGGGTTATATTCGACCGAGTGCGTCCCCGTGGGGAGCACCAGTGTTGTTTGTCAAGAAGAAGGATGGTTCATTCCGCTTATGTATTGATTCTCGGGAGTTGAACAGGGTGACGATCAAGAATAAGTATCCCTTACCCCGTATTGATGATCTCTTGGATCAACTTCAGGGAGCTTCAGTATTTTCCAAGATCGACTTAAGGTCTGGATATCATCAGTTGCGGATCCGAGAGTCGGACATCGCGAGGACGGCGTTTCGAACACGCTATGGTCATTATGAGTTTGTGGTTATGCCGTTTGGATTGACTAATGCACCTGCGGTATTCATGGAGTTAATGAATTGGGTTTTCATCGACTTTTTGGATCAGTTTGTTATTGTCTTCATCGATGACATTTTGATTTATTCTCGTGACCGGGAGGAACACGAGTTTCACCTTCATCAAGTGCTCGACGTGTTGAGACGAGAACAACTTTATGGGAAGTTTTCCAAATGTGAGTTCTGGATGTCCGAAGTGACATTTCTCGGACATGTAATATCATCAGACGGAGTTCGTGTCGATCCTCAGAAGACGGAGGCTATTCGAGATTGGCTACCTCCGAAGAACGTTAAGGAAATCCGAAGTTTCCTAGGATTAGCGGGTTATTATCGGCGATTTGTAGAGGGATTTTCTAGAATCGCTCAACCCTTAACGAACCTTTTGCGGAAGGATAAGAAATACACGTGGTCCGACGCGTGTCAACGGAGTTTTGAGGAACTCAAGAGCCGGTTAATGTCAAGACTGTACTTTCCTTGCCGCAGGGGACGGAAGGATTTGTGGTCTATAGTGATGCGTCCGGACAGGGTCTCGGATGTGTACTCATGCAGAACGGGAAGGTTATTGCCTATGGTTCACGGCAATTGAGACCTTACGAGGTTAATTATCCGACCCACGACCTGGAGCTAGCAGCCGTGGTATTCGCTTTGAAAATTTGGCGTCATTATCTTTATGGCGTTACCTGTCAGATATTCACCGATCATAAGAGTTTAAAGTATATATTTACTCAGAAGGAGTTAAATATGCGTCAGAGACGGTGGTTGGAATTAATCAAAGATTATGATATCGAGATCCTCTATCACCCGGGCAAGGCGAACGTTGTCGCCGACGCCTTGAGTCGTAAGTCCGTTCAGGAGCAGATGCTTGCCCGTTTAACAGTTCAGAAGGAGCTTCAGCAGGAATTCCTTAGACCCGAGATCGAGGTCTGGCTTCAGCGAGTTCAGGGGCAGCTTTGTATGTTAGAGATTTCATCGTCACTCGAGGAGACAATCCGAGAGAATCAGGGTTCGGACCCATCATTGTTGCGCATCCGAGAGGATGTGGCTCAGGGGAAAGCCCCTGGATTTGTGGTCCACGAGGATGGACTTTTGAGGTTTAAGAATCGGTTGTGCGTACCGGCGAATGACGAGTTGAAAAACTCAATTTTGAAAGAAGCTCATGCTACACCTTATTCTGTTCACCCGGGGTCTATCAAGATGTACAAGGACTTGAAACAAAATTACTGGTGGAGTAATATGAAGCGAGAAGTCGCAGAATTTGTTTCGAGATGCATAACCTGTCAACAAGTTAAGATTGAACATCGGCGGCGTGGGTATCGAAACCTCTTCCTATTCCCGAGTGGAAGTGGGAAGACATTTCTATGGATTTCATCACGAGCTTGCCGACGAGTCGTCGTGGCATGAATACGATCTGGGTGATCGTGGACCGCTTAACTAAATCAGCTCATTTCCTTGAGATCAAGGAGACGTGGGGTCCCGAGAGACTTGCTCAACTGTTCATCAAAGAGATAGTCGATCGCACGGTACTCCTAAAAGTATCGCTTCCGATCGTGACGGACGGTTTGTGTCGCATTTTGGAAATCGGTTCATCGCGCTATGGGAACTCGGCTTAATCTCGATCGCTTTTCATCCTCGGTCAAACTGACGGACAATCGAGAGGACCATTCGACATTAGAGGACATGTTGAGGGCATGCGTCCTCGATTGGAAAGACGATTGGGAAGCCCAACTACCATTGATCGAGTTCACGTATAATAATAGTTGGCATGCTTCGATCAAGATGGCACCTTACGAGGCCTTGTATGGTCGCCGTTGTCGATCTCCGTTGTGTTGGGACGACTTATCGTAATCAATCGGCACCAAGCCCGATATGCTTATAGCCGCCGTGAGAAGGTAGCTTTGATCGAGTCGCTTGTTGATGCTCGAGTCGACAGAAATCATACGCAGATAACCGTCGTCGACCATTAGAGTTCGAGGCTGGTGACCATGTGTTGGTCAAGGTATCCCCGAGTCGTGGTATCTTCCGTTTTGGGAAGAGGGGAAAGTTGAGTCCGAGATTCATTGGACCGTTTGAGATTTTGGATCGAGTAGGCGAGTTAGCTTATCGATTGGCTTTACCTCCGGCGTTGAGCCGAATTCATAATGTGTTTCATGTCTCTCAGCTGCGGAAGTATGTTGCCGACCCGAGTCACATACTTCAGTTCGATGAAATCGAGATTGCCGATGATCATTCATATGAGGAGCGCCCTATGCGAGTTTTAGAACGACGAATCAAACAGTTGAGGAATAAGACGATTTCTTTGGTTAAAATTCAGTGGTCTAGACACGGAGTCGAAGAGGCTACTTGGGAAACCGAGGATAGTATGCGGGAGAGTTATCCCGAGTTGTTTGACCCTTAGTTTCGGGGACGAAACTCTTTTAAGGGGGGGTGTATGTAATACCCGGTTGTAATTCAGTAATTATCATTCAGTATTTATCATTCAGTAATTGATACTCAGTAATTTCATTCATTATTGATCATTTGTCACTCAGATTCAGTCATGGTATTCATCATTCAGAGTAATTGTATCGTGTATCAATCGTCATTCATCACTAATCTGATTGGAGTTTCGTGCCGTGTTTATCGTCATTGTCATTTTCGTTGCGAGCTGTGCATGAGGAGTAGCGCACGCTACGTACTCTATTTACCGTACGCTAATTGGGTATAGGTAGCGCATGCTACCACTCAGCTTTAGCGCACGCTAAGGTTACCCTGGCTGCAGTCCAGAAGGTACTGGACTGCAGGTGAGTTATAAGTAGCGCACGCTACGAATGGTAAGTAGCGCGCGCTAGTGAGTTGTAGTAGCGCACGCTAATATGTGGTGTAGCGCGCGCTAAGGGCAGATCAGGTTGAGTCCAGTGGCTACTGGACTGCATTAGATTAATTCATAGCGCACGCTATGTGTTGTTTTTAGCGTACGCAACCGATTGTATAGCGCACGCTAAATAATGGTTGTAGCGCACGCTATCGAGGTCAGATCAGAGAACATGCAGTTTCTGGACTCCAGTACTGGGCATCGAATTATTCGTTAGCGCACGCTAACTATGAGTATTAACGCACGCTAATGTTATGGCCGTAGCGCACGCTACAAAAGGTACGTAGCGCGCGCTACCGTGTTCGGACAGTGGGTACTGGACTACCCAAATCTCCCGTTAGCGCACGCTACGCTTTAGGGCTAGCGCACGCTAACCTGGACTGACTATAAATTGGACAGTTTAGTCAGAGTTCGTCATTTATCATTCTAATCTCTTTCTCTCGTCGGTTCTTGGCGATTTGGGCGATTTAGAGAGTGTTCTTCAAGGTGTAATCATCAATCATCATCTTCAAGTCTTTGAGTTGGATTAATCATCACTTCATCATCTCCAAAACACCGAATCAAAGGTATTAATTTCCTTGGATCTAGAATTTCGGATTTTTGGGTTTTCCTTCCGATTCCTTCGTGTAAGCTTGGATTATCATTGGAATATGTTAGATATGGATTATCTACCTTGGATAAATATATTCCTATGGATTTAATGGTTATTTTCGGAATTATTTCAAGAACCCTTGGGGTTGACTTCGGTTAATTGGGGATTTTCCGATTGATGTTGTTGTAATCATGAATTATGGATTCCTAATGGATTATTGATATCATTGAAGTGTTTTGTTAGTTCGAAATACTCAATTTAGTGTTGGTTTCGACATATTCGGGATTGGATATTTTCGAAGTTGTGTGCTTGGTTATGTATTCGTTGGAATGCCCTATGAGTTTGATTATCGTTGTTTCGACCTTTGGGTTAGTCGTGTTTTGTTGCTTGATACGTGTGTTGAACGATTGTTGGTATTTATTGTTATTCAAGGTTGTTCGAGCGACCGGTATCTTGGTTAGGACGTTGTTCGTGGACGGACATTCTTCATCGGTATTGAGTAAGTTAAATCTTACTCGGTTAAAAGGATACTCATTCCTTTTGTTGTTGATTGCTCATAATCATAATTCATTCATCATAATATTAATCATTTTGAGACTTGTAATTGTCGAATAATCATTTCATTCACGAGGAACGACGGTTCCAAATCATTTCATTGGGTTATCAATCATGTCACTATTACTTTCATATCGGTGAGTCATCTTGGCCTTGTCTAATTATTATTCATTGATATTCATCATGGTCATTTTCGTTCATGTGACCTTCCGGGTTCATATTGCGTGGCCGGGTGTGGCTGTGTGGAATTTTTGGTCGGGCACACGATGGTCATGTATTGGGTTCACCGATACATCGGACCGTGCACACGGTAACGCTTACCTCCGTGAGACTAATTAGGTACAAGGACGGGTGTGTCCGGTCATTCGTCTTGTACACTTGCACAGAACATTACGGGCGTACTATGATACTCCTCTTCAGCGTAATTCATAACTAAGGATATTTCATAACTTCAGTTTATTCATGATTGTGTATTTTCAACCCTTGAGGATTGTTGTTACGTATCGGCCCGTTGGGGGATTTTGTTTTCAGGTCACGGCAAGGCAAAGGCACGGGAAGAGCATGTTGACGGCGACGAGTCCCAGTGATACTAGTAGGGGCCCCCAGTCATTCCGTTTGTTCAGTCATCTTCAGTCAATTTAGTTATTCCGTCATTTGTATTTTCCGCTGCAAATTCCGTTTGAGATGTTTAATTATTCAGGGTGGTGTATTTTATCTTCATATAAAATATACTAGTATTCGGTATTGTCCTGGTGTGTTGTACTTAAACTCCTCATCGGAGTACTTGGTAATATAATGTGGTTCGGTACTACAATTATATTATTTAATTCATCATTTTCATTTGCCTGGTGGGTCCCAGTCAGGGATTCACGGCACTGTAATATCCGCCTAGTTTGGGGTGTTACATCAAACACCCGAAACTTACGAAACACACTCGAAACAACATACGAAAGCTCAGAACACGCATAATAATGTACGATAGATTTACGGCAACCCCAAAACGGCGGTTCCGAATAATAATTACGAGAATCAGACCGAATAGCGATGGAAAAGCCAACAATTACGGAATTGAGTAAAATAAATCCGAAAATAAGTATTCCCAAATACACATACTGTTACACACGAGCCACCAAAATAGAAAAAACACAAAATCGCGAAAGTATCGGGAAAAGAAAAATGTGGATATTACAAATGATCAAATCTGATAAAACAAAAGACTTGAAAGACTCTTTCATGAATATCAGGTTGCAACCAGTCTACTAGACAACAAATAACAACTTGAGGGAAGAAATCACATCTGGATACATGGCAAAAAAAGAACAATTAAGCATGGTAGCTCAGAGTATGACATAATAATTTGATGCACACCTTTGCAGTGTTAAAGACGACATTCTTGCAGTCAGGTAAGATGCTCACAGACCATGCAGTCAAGTAGTACGATTTGCCATTGAAGGTCACATTTGCATCAAAATTGGAACTAGAATTGGCAAGGTAAGCAGAGTATGATCCTGAACCTGATTTATAAACACTGGCCTAAAACAGGTGGAATTCATGTTACAATTAGAAAACAAACGGTTCAGCATGCAAGAACCTAGTCAACCAGAACAGTGTGCATTGTCAACAATCCTATAATTCTAAGGACTAACTGTAGCGACCACTTTTCTAGAAAAATAATCCTTCTAATTTTAAAAAGAATAAATAAAAATTTTGCAGCGGAAATACATTTTCAAAAGACATTTAATAATCGCAAGTAATATTTTCAAGTCAAAATTAAACAAAAACATACTTTGACGTGAAAATAAAACAAATCGAACACTTGTTCATAAAACGTAGTTTGCGAGAAATAACATTAAGTAAATAAGCATCTAATCATGAAGCTTGATCATCCCACACTCAAACGCATGCCACATCGAGCTCCTCAACCTGAAAGGGGTAAATAGTGGGGTAAGCTTCCAACTTGCTCAGTGTGGAGAGTATGCAATATGTCTATGTTAATTACCAAATATATTAGCAAGTATAAACAACATGACTGATAAATTCTAAAGCCTGTCTGCTAGCCCGAAGGCTTTATGCACAATTAAGTGCTTCTGACTGATTTGCACATTTAAGTGCTTCTGACTGATTGCACATTTAAGTGCTTCTGACTGATTTCACATGCACATACAAGATAATATATAAAGCAATTAAAATAAACAAAAGCGTAATATATCCCAACACCTGGATAAAATGCAGTTCTTAAACTTGTATGTGATGAAGATGCTTGACTCGACAATTCTAGGGCCGCAAATTCTTGTTGTTATCTACAGATAATAATAGTTTAATATTAATATATACTATAATTGAAAATAATACACACGACATAATTTAAATTGAATATTAATATTATTGAAAAGTATACATATATAATGGCTTGCGCCAAAATAGGGCTGAAATTAATTACTGAAAAGCTAATTAAGGTAAGACTGAAAGAATTAAACATTTGAGGACTGAAATTGAAAGCGTTATTAAGCTGATTGAGGTTACATTGAAGAAACTGAAAATTAGAAGCTAAAATTGGTATACACTGAAAACTGATATGAGGTGAAATAGCAAAGTTTGGAATATGAGGTACTCAATTGAAAAACCCTAAACAAATTTGAGTATATAACCACATCCTCACAAGAATTCGGCCGACATAATTCTCACTTCACCTCTCCTCTCTCTCGATTCTATGCTGAACACACACATACACACACAAAGTCACACACACACACACACGCCTATATCAAACAGAAGAAAGGGGCTCCGCATGTATTGAAAGAAAAAAAAAACAGAAAACAACCGGCGAAGCGGTTGTGGTGCGGCGGCAAGATGAACAGAAGGGGGCAGATTCGTGGATGGGGTTCGGGGTGGTTTTTGGGTCCGTCTGGTGGCAATGGTTGGGACCCTGCGAGCGGCGGTGATCTCGGCTTTGGGTTCAACAGTCAATATTTTAGACTGGGGGTCGGTGGATTTGTGTCTGGTGACTGTGGTCGGCGATTTGTAGATATCGAATGACTGGAAAGTGGCGTCCGGAGCGGCGGAGATGGGTTGCCACAGCGGGCCAGAGCAGGAAAACAGAGGCTCGACTGGGTTTGGCCTGGAGAATCACGATTGGGATTCGGCCATGAATTCGGGGTTTGATGATTTTGATTTCACAGACATCTGATGTGTTTAAAGTACAAACGTACATCTATGAGTCAACCAACTAGAATAAAATTGTAGGTTTCGGGTTCTTGGTCGTGGATTCAGTCCACGGTTGGAAGTCGGCCATAGCCAGTTTTGGGGTTTCTGCTGTAGTTTCTTTTTTTTTTTTTTTGGATGATGAAGAAACGTAAGATAAAGAAGACATACATGTGCTGCTGGAGAGGACCGATAGAAAATAAAAGAAAAATATATCTGTGTATTGTGTATATTGGATGCAGTATAAATACGGTATTTATATTATTGGAGTTAGGCTTAGGGTAGAAAAGCTGGGCAAAATAGATGGGTTTGAGAGCTCATTGAGCTAGGAATAGAATTTGGGTCAACTCATAAATTGGATTAGTAGAAGAATTTGGGCTACAGAATTTATATGGCCCAACAATGAAAATAAATAATAATTGGGCTAAACTAAATAATAATAATATTAATAATAGTAATATTAATAATAATAAATAATTGTATTATTTGACTTGTAAAATCTTTAGTGTAACGATTAATATCGTTTAAAATTGATTTGGGTCAAGAAATGACGAGATGAAATGATAAATTTAAAATGAGAAATAAAATAAATGAATCACATGACTTGTCATGAATAATAATGACATAAATGAATTTATATGATCATGAAATAAAATGAATTAAATCATAAAATTATTCAGGCATTAATTTAATAAAATTTGAACATGTTTTCTACCATTCACAATAAATGTATATGTGAAATCAGGGCGTTACAATCTACCCCCCTTTAACAAATTTTTGTCCTCGAAAATTAAGTTACGTACCTTGAAAAATGAATATTGGATACTTAGAACGGATCTCCTCTTCACGTTCCCAAGTTGCCTCATTTGGTCCATGACTACTCCATTGAACTTTTGCTAATTTGACCTCTTCGTTTCGCAACCGATGTACCTTACGCTCCAAAACAGCTGTAGGTATTTCCTCATAAGTCGGGTTCTTGGCTACGTGCAACTCTTTGAAATTGCATACATGACCAGGATCATGTATGTACTTCCTCAGCATGGAGACATGAAAGACTATGCACTCCCAATAACTCCAACGGCAATGCCAAACTATATGCAAGATCACCAACACGACCTAAAATCTCAAAAGGTCTGATATAACGAGGCTGTAGCTTTCCCTTTTACCAATCGTATAACTCCTTTCATCGGCGCTACCTTCAAGAACACCTTTTGTGCAATCTCAAATTGGATATCTTTTCTTCGTTTATCAGCATAAGATTTCTGCCGATCCTGGGCAGTCTTAATTTTACTTCTGATTTCGGCTATCTTCTCTACAGTATGTCCGATCAATTCTGGACCCAAAATCTTTCATTCTCCAACCTCACTCCAATAAAGAGGCGATCGACATTTCCTTCCGTACAGAGCCTCTTACGGGGCCATTTGTATAGTCGCTTGGTAACTATTGTTATAAGCAAACTCTACTAAAGGCCAAATATTTTCCCAGTTCTAACCAGTATCAAGAACACACGCCCTCAACGAATCATTAAGTGTTTTGATAGTCCGTTCAGATTGATCATCGGTTTGCGGATGATATGCAGTACTGAAATTCAACTTAGTGCCCAATGCACTCTGAAGACTCTTCCAAAATTTTGACGTAAATCGCGGATCTCTATCCGAGACCATCGATACTGGAACACCATGTAACCTCAAAATCTCCCGAATATAAATCCTTGCATATTGTTCCATACTATAAGTCATCCTCACAGGTAGAAAATGAGACCACTTCGTCAAACAATCTACTACTACCCATATAGCATCGTTCTTCTTTACGGTTCGTGGCAGACCAACCACGAAATCCATTGTGATATGCTCTCATTTTCATTCTGGAATTTCCAACGGTTGAAGTAAACCTCATAGTCATTGGTGTTCTGTGTTCACCTGCTGACATATCATACACCTCTCCACAAATACACCAATGTCCCGTTTCATTCCGCTCCACCAAAAGAACTTCTTCAGGTCGTGGTACATCTTTGTACCTCCCGGGTGAGCGGAGTATGGTGCATTGTGAGCTTCTTCAAGAATTTGCTTCCTAAGGGATGGATCCTTAGGAACACATAACCTCCCATCATAAGTCAAAACGTCATCTGCGGCAACGACAAATTCCTCAACAATCCCACCTTATGCTCGATCTTTCATCTTGCACAAGAACTTATCACGTGGTTGAGCCTACTTAATCTTATCCCTCAAGTTTGGTTGCAAGACCAAAGATGATAGGATTGCTTTAAAATGTTTTAAAGACTCAACTACTTCGATCCTCAATTGACAGAACTTCTTTATCAAACTCTCCTAATCGGTCAAGCAGCTAACTTGCCTCATGTCTTCCGGCTCAAGGCACCAGCTACCACATTAGCCTTACCCGGATGGTAATGAATGGTACAATCATAGTCCTTTACCAATTCTAACCATCGCCTTTGTCTCATGTTAAGATCCTTCTATGTAAAAGATATTTCTAACTTTTATGGTCCGTGTATATCTCACACTCCCCTCCATAGAGATAGTGACGCCAAATCTTCAGCGCATGTACTACAGCTGTAACACCCCCAAATCCTATTGGGTTATTACAGTGCCGTGGACCCCACGCCAGGAGATCCACCAGACGAACATGACTAAAATACATTAAATTAAACAACAAGGGAAATCATAGTCCCTACCATGATATCCGACACAATATTTCGAGAAGGAATTTCAACGACAACGATGGGCCTACATGGCCAAGAGTAAAAATACAACATCCACGAGCATCTGCTCGGGTAATACAAAATGACAATGACTGACAACTGAAGAACACTCCAACCGACTGACCAACATGTTGTGTCAAGATTTAACACCTTCTGACCGGCGATCGCCTCCGAGGCCGAGCGACCGACTTACTGCCGAGCGGCCAAGTCAGTTCTGCCGATCAGCGACCGAGCCTTAACCCAGTGGACAAGCTACATCGACCGACCGAAGGCCCCAGGACAAGTCCCGGTATCGAGCGATCAACCTCAGAGACGATCGCCTCTCGGTACTCGGCGACCTACTTCTGGCAACCGACAATCGGGCGACCCTCTCTCGGCACTTGCCGACCTACCCTTGGTGACCGACCATTGGCGACCTCCATCCACTCGGATGATCAGCTAGAGACGATCGCCTCATGTCGATCTCCACCAGTGCCCATCCAGTCGGCGAAGACCAAGTCTCAAGATTGGCACCACGTGCAAGATCCGAGACAAGATCCGCGAATCTCGGGCCATTGACCACGGCCTGACAGATTCTCTCCACCAGCCGACAAGCCGCCGAAAGCTTGTCAGTAGGGCCACATGTTGACTGACTCCGGACGCGTGTTGGCTCCTTATTGGACCGCCCAGCTGTGGCAGCCTCTTCCTTGGACTTTAGCCCGACAGCCAGCATCTTCCTTGGACTTTAGCCCGACAGCCCAGTAGATCGCCCCATTATAATATTGGCCCGTGACGTCGCGAATTATTATATTGGCCGTGGCGTCAGCGGTATTATATTGGCCGTGACGTCGGCCCTACAGACAGGACCGCTTCTATATAAACAAGGCACCCTGCACTTGGACACTCCTTCAGCTTCCTTCAACCCCCTACGGATTTCATACGATACAGAAGCAAACATTAAGCACTTGGCAAATCTCCAACTCTTGGCAACAGCTTTCTTTCGGTCTTACTTCTCCCGGCTTTTTCTCCTCGAGCAGATTATCGGCAGGGACGAAGAACACCTAGCTTCGCTCAAGAGCCGGATTAACAGAGTCTTTTTACACTCATTGTATTTAGATTTCTCTCATTAATACTTGTATCCACGAATATTTGTATTAATAACATCTCGCGAGAGCATTCAAGCCCGGGCCTAACAAACCCGGCAAATCTTGTATTATTTATCTTCTCTCGGAAGTGCTCCCGCAATTGTTGTTTGTTGTCCGTCTTCCAGCAGTATTAATCTTCGGATAAATATTTTCGGCAACAACAATTGGCGCTAGAAGAAGGGGATCCAACCCTCGATTTTTTATACCTACCGTCCCGAAGAACACTCACTGTTCTCGGGCGGATACTTAGTGACACTTACCGCACTTCAAAGAAATCCTTCGTAAATCATGTCTTCCGCCTCGCGTCAAGAAAGCGGCGACCGGCCGGCGGACCCTGTTCCGTCCCGATCCGAGCGGCCCGATGGTGGAAGCGGCCGCCGCGGTCGAGACGCTCGATCCGTCCGGGACGGCGGCCCGAGCCTCTCGCTCGATCGATTCGAACCAATGAACGGTCGAAGAGGCCATAGCCGCCTTCGAGAACGACGGAGTGCTCTCGACGCGCCTCCTGCTGCCGCCCCTCGATCTCCCGCCGGAAGTTCAAGCGGAAGCTCAAGGCATCTGCCGAGCGAGCGCCAGAGGCTCGCCCGCAAGAAGAGGCGCTCGGCGGCCGGGGCACATCTCTTCGATCGCACAGGCGGTGACCCGACACAGCGGCCGGCGGTCCGGCCCGGCTACGAGGCGACGGAGTTGGTGTCCGTCACCAGAGCTCGGCCTACCCGGCTCCCACAAGGCGATCCAGCCCGCCTGGCTCCGCCGCGATTCCCGAGGTCGGCAGCAGTGGGGTCCGGAGGTCGGTACACGATCGCCTCGGCCCCCGCTCCCAAAGCCGATCCGCAAGCAGCCGAGCCGCGGCGATCGCCGCAATGCAACGTCAGATCGACGACATGAAGGCGCTCCTGCAATCCGGGGCAGGCGCCACCAAGACGATCGCCGCGCCGAGCGAGCCGCTCGCGATCGACATCGAGCTCGCCCCGGTGCAGCACAAGATCGCCCCTCCTCAGACACCCGTGTACCAAGGGCGATCGGACCCCCAAGCACACCTGCACAAGTTCAACATCTACATGACCGGGTGTGGGGCATCGGACGCGACCAGGTGCCGAATTTTACCTCTGACACTGGACGACCTCGCCCACCAGTGGTACACTTCATTGCCACCTCGGTCCATTGGCTCCTTTAACGAGCTGGCGCACATCTTCACGGAACACTTCGCCACCAGGGTCGCCCGGCCAGAAGGTCGCCATCGCATGATGCAAATCAGGCAAGGAGAACAGGAGTCCGACTCGGACTACATCGACCGGGTTGACATGATCATCCTCAACGGCGAGCCCGTAAGCGATGAGACCGCCCTCTACACGGTCCTAGGGGGTTTTCAGGGTTTCTCGCCTATGTTCAGGCATCTCACGAAGACCCTGCCGACGACCTACGCAGCCTTCCGGGCTAGAGCCGCAGATTTCCTGTCCAGGCAAAGGCTTCTTCTCAGCCTAGGAGTAGATCGGTCGGCGCCCGTACGACGACCTCCAGTCTCCCGGCCCGATCGATACTACCCAGCAGAGCCGGAGGACTCGATCCCCGCCTACAGTCCATTCTAAAATGAGGGACTAGCCGCCGACCGATCGCCAATATCGACCTACGAATAATGCGATCGGCCGCCGAGCGACGATCGCCAGTCTTCCGGCCAGATCGCAACATCATCAGCAACCCGGTGGACACGATCGCCATCTACAGTCCAGCATGTAACATGACGGACTAAGGCATAAGATCGCCTCCACCGCGCATCATAAAGCCATGGTCACGCAATCGATGGAGCAACCGGCCGTGCAAGGTCCCTTTCGGCCGAGATCGCCCGCCCTCGTTTAAATACGAGGCCGGCGTAGTCGGAGGGCTCTCCAATATTAATCAGTGGACACATGCCACAACCCCGTCTCAACGTACACCGTCGAGGTCGGCCATCTCCATGGCTGGCCGAGGTGGAAGCAGGGCTAACAAGCCGCGGGCGTGGAGTTGATTCATCCGACGCTGCCCCGCGCAAGGACTCCTCTAGACCGAGACCGCACGCCCTTCGTTTAAATTCAAGGCGAGGCGCAGCCTAACAGAGGACCCTCATAATAAAGTGAGTCACGAGACACTCATTGTCTTCGTGCACCAAGACACGGTCATGGAGTCGGTCCATCGATTTCCGCGACTGTGCACGATTCCTCAAACAAAGCGAAACCACCAAGTTTCCATGGGGGATCGGCCAATGTTGGTTTTTGCAGGTACAAGACCGAAAGATAGCTAAGCCAATCGACCATGATAGCCCAAGTCCGAGTCCTAAGTCAGCTCAGATCGCCCGTCCTCATCCATACACGATCACCAGCAAGAACCACCTCGCCCCATGTCTTCAACATAGGAGCAAGCTGGGGGGCAATTGTTGTGTCAAGATTTAACACCTTCCGACCGGCGATCGCCTCTGAGGCCGAGCGACCGACTTACTGCCGAGCGGCCAAGTCACTTCTGCCGATCAGCGACCGAGCCTTAACCCAGTGGACAAGCTACATCGACCGACCGAAGGCCCCAGGACAAGTCCCGGTATCGAGCGATCAACCTCAGAGACGATCGCCTCTCGGTACTCGGCGACCTACTTCTGGCAACCGACAATCGGGCGACCTTCTCTCGGCACTTGCCGACCTACCCTTGGTGACCGACCATTGGCGACCTCCATCCACTGGCCGATGGCGACTTCGGATGATCAGCTAGAGACGATCGCCTCATGTCGATCTCCACCAGTGCCCATCCAGTCGGCGAAGACCAAGTCTCAAGATTGGCACCACGTGCAAGATCCGAGACAAGATCCGCGAATCTCGGGCCATTGACCACGGCCTGACAGATTCTTTCCACCAGCCGACAAGCCGCCGAAAGCTTGTCAGTAGGGCCACATGTTGACTGACTCTGGACGCGTGTTGGCTCCTTATTGGACCGCCCAGCTATGGCAGCCTCTTCCTTGGACTTTAGCCCGACAGCCAGCATCTTTCTTGGACTTTAGCCCGACAGCCCAGTAGATCGCCCCATTATAATATTGGCCGGCAGGCGATCGGCAGATTATTATATTGGCCGGCAGGCGATCGGCAGATTATTATATTGGCCGGCAGGCGATCGGCCACTACAGGACAGGACCCGGCTGCCCCTATATAAACAAGGCACCCTGCACTTGGACACTCCTTCAGCTTCCTTCAACCCCCTACGGATTTCATACGATACAGAAGCAAACATTAAGCACTTGGCAAATCTCCAACTCTTGGCAACAGCTTTCTTTCGGTCTTACTTCTCCCGGCTTTTTCTCCTCGAGCAGATTATCGGCAGGGACGAAGAACACCTAGCTTCGCTCAAGAGCCGGATTAACAGAGTCTTTTTACACTCATTGTATTTAGATTTCTCTCATTAATACTTGTATCCACGAATATTTGTATTAATAACATCTTGCGAGAGCATTCAAGCCCGGGCCTAACAAACCCGGCAAATCTTGTATTATTTATCTTCTCTCGGAAGTGCTCCCGCAATTGTTGTTTGTTGTCCGTCTTCCAGCAGTATTAATCTTCGGATAAATATTTTGGGCAACAACACAACATGAACAACTCGGACTAGTATCGCTCGAATGCCTTGTCGCCATCATCATGCCCCTGTGTCTCAACTCTCTCCTCGCAAGCACCTAAAATATGAAAACATGTTCCGCCCCCACGGGGTCAGTCATCCAGATAATGAACATCAAATATATGTATAACATGATATGCATCCAAGGCAGAATGAAATGGTACAATGATAATAATAATACGAGATGCTCACAAACCAATGTAAGAACAGAGCATTCGTGAAACACTATGCCCGCGGCATACTATTAATATCTGTTCGACAGGTTAGAACATAAATGCCCAACGGCGAATCATGATCACAGAATACCACAATGAATTAAACGACATGAACCAAACCAGAACTGAATTTAATATGAATCATAATGCCGAAAGGCTCCAATGAAAATACCAAGACATTACAAAATGTCTGAAAGTCGTTCAGCGGAAGTTAACAAATATCACAAACACCTGAAATCAAAACACTCAAGTCAGATCAATGAGGGCCGAAGCCACGGCACGAAGCCGTATCACAATAAGGGCCGAAGCCACGGCATCCAGCCGTATCACAATTAGGGCCGAAGCCACGGCACGAAGCCTTATCACAATAAGGGCCGAAGCCATGGTATCCAGTCGTATCACAATTAGGGCCGAAGCCACGGCACGAAGCCGTATCACAATTAATGATAGTGTGCTGCCTTGAGTCGGCCAACACGATGACAGTAACACACGGATAGACACCGTCCTTGACAGTCTCAATTTAACACCTCAATTGCCTTAGGATGGCCAACCGATAACAATGATGCAGCGGACGATTCCATGAATGATTAAGCACTTCGATTGGCTTAGAATGGCCAATCGCTACGAATGATACAATGAATGATTAAAATACTTCGATTGCCTTAGAACGGTCAATCGATAACAATGAGATGGTGAATAATTGAACATTTCGATTTGCCTGAGAACGGCCAATCGATGACAATGATACGAAGGATGCCTCGGCACCTTTAATCGGTGACCAACGACGAAGATGAGAAAGGAATAAGCCAATGCCTTAATTCGGCCTATACGGTCTTAATGACAACCCCCAACATGAATAACGATGATCTGAACGATGTCTTAGATTGACATCAATATTAACAACAATCGATACATCGATGCCGCGAGCCGGCTATCGACAATGACCTTAATAACGAGTATCACAATGCCTTGAACCGGCCGTTAATGAACAACAATAAACATTTGGCATAATTGCCGAAAGGTATCGTATCGAACGATCTCTTGATATCAATGAATTCATGAAGAGACTAAGTCTCGGAATGATACACACATTCATACATATATATGATGACATTAATCTCATTGACTAGTACAAGTATAAAACTTGCCTCAAACCGAAGGCGAGAAGGTCCTTCCACGATCAACGTCCTTAATGAAATTACCGGTCGCTCGAACAACCTTAAACAACACAAAAACCAACAATTCTCTTAATACACGAATCAAGCATGATCACAACCAACTCAATAGTCGATACAACAATACCCGAAACTCATTGGGGCATTTAAATAAACGCGTCGTAAACAATCTCCAATCGTTTACAACCCAAAACTCAATTATATCCGAAACCAACTTCCAATGAATGATTCGAACCCACACAACCTCATGAATACCATCAATAATCCAATAGGAATACTTAGAACGATATTTCAACAACATTTGGTCGAAAACCCCCAAAATTCCAAAGTCAACCCGTAAGGGTTCTTGAACAATTCCTCAGTTATTCACAAATTCCGAAAATTACACCAATGAATCCGTAGAAATACATGTATCCAAGATAGATAATCCATATCTAACATATTCCAACATAATATCGATTTAACACGAATATAACGAACTCAAAACGTCGATACGATTAAACTAAATTCATTGGGGCATTATATCGAATACGTTGTGGCCAAACTCCGATTGTTTACAATCAAATCTCAATAAGCCACCATCAAATCCCCCAAGAAGTTTTTCAAACCAACAAACATCTTCCAAAAGATCAATAATCCAAAATGAATATCCGAAAACGTGATTATAACGACAATTAATCGAAAACCCCCAATTTCAACTCGATATTCAAAGTGTTCTTGAATAATCCCTCAATAATCCAATGAATCCTTATATAAACTCATAATAATATACATGTCTCTTCATATAACATGATTATAACATCCAAAACATCGTATCTCAACATAGAATCGAAATCCAAGGTGTTGAAGAAATTACCTCTTGAAGATCCAACCACTTCGATCCGAAGAACACGAGTTTAATCGAGTATCCAAGCTTCCCAAATGATTGAAGATGATGAAAAATACACACTCAAATGATAATTGATGAAGAAATCTCTCCCTCAAGACTCTCTCTCTCGTATGAAGGTGAAAGAATGAAGAAATGAGCTGAAATGCTCAAAAAAACGAAATTATAGGGGTTGACTGTCTGTCGGACACGGCCCGTGCCGATCGGCACGGTCGCGGCGCACAACTGGCCGGCAGGGACTCGACCGTGTCCTGCTTGACACGGTCGCGGCGCAATGGGCCTTCCGATAGTGACCTGTCCGACAGCGACTCGGCATGACTCGACCGTGTCCTGGAACACGGTCGGGCGTCCGCGATCGGTTACGGCTTATCCGGAAGAGTTCGACTCGGCCGTGCTGGCGACACGGCCGAGTCCTGTGGCGAGACTTCGGCATTTCCGGACGAGTACAAAGACGGGCCGTGTCGGACGACACGGCCGAGTTCGGCGATGATCGCCAATAACTGAAAAATGAGCGGGTGAGCTAAAACGACCATAACTCTCTCGTCCGGACTCCGATTGACTCACCGTTTGAACCATTGGAAAGCTAACTCGATGCTCTATAATATTGCAAAGATTCAGAATTTTTGGAGTTACCAAAAATTAATGGTGATCTAACAAAGTAGAACTCATATGCGGAAAGTTGAAACAATGGACAATAACGATACACAACTCGAAGTTTTTTCCGAACGGTGAACACGGTGAATGAACATTATTGATGAATGATTATAAAGGAGTGAAAATCCACTGAGTGACAATCACCGAATGAAATTACTGAATGATAATGACTGAATTACAACCGGGTATTACATACTCCCCCCTAAAAGAGTTTCGTCCCCGAAACTAAGGGTAACAACTCGGGATATGAACTATCCATCACGATCTGAAAACAATAATGCCCAAATAGTCCTCGGGACCAAATCAATCGCACGTACAAGTCCCCAAGACTTGACGTCTCGAATCACAGTGAACGATTTCCAAAGGGACGAATTCTCAACAAATGGCCCAAATCTCAAGATTCTCGAATATGATCATAATAAAATAGATCAAGAATCAATGATCCACAGTCACGATACATTACTACGGATTGAGTTACATAGTCATCCAAAAAAAACAAGGTTGCGTCTCAAATGTACTCAACATCGATATACTTCCATGCCATCGATCTCCTCTATCTCAACGATTAAAGGTATATCCGATGATGAATTCGCCGCTAACTATGATCTCAGAAGGTCACTAGAATGAAAGTGACTAAAATGAATGATGAATGATAAATGACTATAAATCCGACCAGGATTAAGAATGACTCACCAAGGTGAATTAATAACGTCATGAGTGATAGATCAAGTGAAATTATTGGAACCGTTGTTCCTCGTGAATTGAATGATTAGTTTCATGATGACAAGTCCCAACATGATTGATGTATGATGAATGAATTATATGAATGAATGAATGACAACGAAATGAATGATTATACTATTAACGAACAAGAATTAACTTGTTCAAACCGGTGATGAATGTCCTTACCTCGGGCTCTCGAAGCCTGATAGGGTCCCTTGGATGATGCACGGGCTGGAGTAACGAAGTCTCTCGAGGCCCTTGAGCTCTCTTGAGATTTACTGGCTCTAGAACCCCTGCAGTATTTCTGCCGGTGTCCCTGCCTCCCACACAAAAAACAAACAATAGCTGGCACCGTACACCGGGTACTAACGTGACCTGCCGAATCACGATTAAAGCAAACAACGGTCGAACTCGTCGCCCGAGAGGAAGATGCTATCCCGGACGAAGACGACTAGAAAACGACCCCTTGGACGTCGGAGCCCGATGTCCCTCTGAACGAGCCGGCATTCTAGTCCTTTCACCAAGAAATCGAAGGATGCTTCGAGTAAGCTCCTTGATCAAAAGCTGCTCCAAGAGCCTTCCCGATGAACTCACTAAGTGAATTACAATTGTGATTGAACAATCGCATCCTCAATCTGGATTTAGTCTCTTGCTAAAATACTTAATTTTATCCGCCTCGGCACGGATAATTGTGAAGCAAATCAAGTAGTCCCCAAACTTCTCAACAATGACAATAACACCCTCGTCCTCGGATTCGGGTTCAAAACTTGACAACTTGGCTTCACGAAGTGGAGCCGTAATACCTCTCTAACATGAGAGTCTTGAACTCACTCCAAATACAATCACGATCGATGGGTTTCACTGAAAGCCACCACGAATAAGCGCCCTTACTCAAGTAATAAGCCGCTATCGCCACTTTACTCTCTCTTTGAACCATGTCGAAGAGTTTATCAAAATGCTCGATCCAATGAACAATATCCGCTGGTTCCGACGAACCCTCAAAAGTAGGCGGCATCTGACGCGAGATATCGCCAACAATCTGATTCACTCCTCCAGTCTGTCCATGAAATGGCACCTGGCATCCCTGTTGCGGTGGACCACGAACCATCGAGGTCTGCATGGTCTCCACTATCCGCGTCATCTGAGTCATCTGGGCCATCATGCCCTGCATAAATATGAATGGATCAACCCGAACACCTTCCGAGTGAGATGCCTCTCGGGTACGACTCCCTGACAGTGAATGATTATCTGCTGATGAATGAGTAGCCTCGCTATTTGATGAATTAATGATATCCCTCACGTTCGTGTGGGCATGCACACGAGATCCCGGTTTCTGGCCCGCACCGCGGCCTCTTCCCCTGCGTCCTCTGACAGCTCTATCCATACTGAAGTAGGAAAGTCACATGATGATTATAGATTCCGCATGAATATCGCATTATGATTACGTTACAGAGTGACAATAATGAGCATACACGCTCTCGCACAATGAATGCATTAATGATTTAATGAAATGATCGTCGACATTACGTCAGAGTATGATAAGATCGTATGAAACATCAAATGAGGTAACATGATTGCCTGATGAAATTCCTGAAATGATTACCTTGAACAAGTTAACAAGGTTGAAAATTCGATCCTCAAGATCAACAACTGAACCGTGAGATGGGCTGAATGATTAATGAATTAACTGAATAATGAGATCGACTGAGTGATGAATGAATTAACTGAACGATGAGATTGACTGAGTGATGAATGAATTATCTGAGTGATGATATTGACTGAGTGATGAATGAATTAACTGACTGATGAATGAATTATCTGAGTAATGATATTGACTGAGTGAGGAATGAATTAACTGACTGATGAATGAATTATCTGAGTAATGATATTGACTGAGTGAGGAATGAATTAACTGAGTGATGGATGAATTATCTGAGTGATGATATTGACTGAGTGATGAATGACTTAACTGAGTGATGAGATCAAAATGATGATTGAGAATTATTAACTGATAAATGAGTTGATCCTTAATGCTTACACAAGTCACACGTGCTCCAAAACAATTAGTCATGAATCAATCATAACACTAATATCACATATAGGTTTCAGCAAAGCATGAACAATTAATGACATGATGGATGTATGAACACAAAGAGAATCGAGTCCTTACACAGGTCATACGAAGCTTCGAGGTCTCGCGATACTAGTCTTCACTGACGACGACTCGATGAATGAATGACTCGTGCAGTCGCACTAATATTACGACTCACAAAACCTGACTGACTAGATTGTCATAACCTGACAATCCCACTACTACCGCGTCAGTAGGACCACATAACTCACATCTCAGGGTATTTCACAACCCAAAGCACTGATACCATTTCTGTAACACCCCCAAATCCTATTGGGTTATTACAGTGCCGTGGACCCCACGCCAGGAGATCCACCAGGCGAACATGACTAAAATACATTAAATTAAACAACAAGGGAAAATCATAGTCCCTACCATGATATCCGACACAATATTCCGAGAAGGAATTTCAATGACAACGATGGGCCTACATGGCCAAGAGTAAAAATACAACATCCACGAGCATCTGCTCGGGTAATACAAAATGACAATGACTGACAACTGAAGAACACTCCAACCGACTGACCAACATGAACAACTCGGACTAGTATCGCTCGAATGCCTTGTCGCCATCATCATGCCCCTGTGTCTCAACTCTCTCCTCGCAAGCACCTAAAACATGAAAACATGTTCCGCACTGCCCCAGGGCCATCCAGATAATGAACATCAAATATATGTATAACATGATATGCATCCAAGGCAGAATGAAATGGTACAATGATAATAATAATACGAGATGCTCACAAACCAATGTAAGAACCGAGCATTCATGAAACACTATGCCCGCGGCATACTATTAATATCTGTTCGACAGGTTAGAACATAAATGCCCAACGGCGAATCATGATCACAGAATACCACAATGAATTAAACGACATGAACCAAACCAGAACTGAATTTAATATGAATCATAATGCCCAAAGGCTCCAATGAAAATACCAAGACATTACAAAATGTCTGAAAGTCGTTCAGCGGAAGTTAACAAATATCACAAACACCTGAAATCAAAACAGCTCGAAGCTGTATCAATGAGGGCCGAAGCCACGGCACGAAGCCGTATCACAATAAGGGCCGAAGCCACGGCATCCAGCCGTATCACAATTAGGGCCGAACCCACGGCACGAAGCCGTATCACAATAAGGGCCGAAGCCACGGTATCCAGTCGTATCACAATTAGGGCCGAAGCCACGGCACGAAGCCGTATCACAATTAATGATAGTGTGCTGCCTTGAGTCGGCCAACACGATGACAGTAACACACGGATAGACACCGTTCTTGACAGTCTCAATTTAACACCTCAATTTCCTTAGGATGGCCAACCGATAACAATGATGCAGCGGACGATTCCATGAATGATTAAGCACTTCGATTGGCTTAGAATGGCCAATCGCTACGAATGATACGATGAATGATTAAAATACTTCGATTGCCTTAGAACGGTCAATCGATAACAATGAGATGGTGAATAATTGAACATTTCGATTTGCCTGAGAATGGCCAATCAATGACAATGATACGAAGGATGCCTCGGCACCTTTAATCGGTGACCAACGACGAAGATGAGAAAGGAATAAGCCAATGCCTTAATTCGGCCTATACGGTCTTAATGACAACCCCCAACATGAATAACGATGATCTGAACGATGTCTTAGATTGACATCAATATTAACAACAATCGATACATCGATGCCGCGAGCCGGCTATCGACAATGACCTTAATAACGAGTATCACAATGCCTTGAACCGGCCGTTAATGAACAACAATAAACATTTAACATAATTGCCGAAAGGTATCGTATCGAACGATCTCTTGATATCAATGAATTCATGAAGAGACTAAGTCTCGGAATGATACACACATTCATACACATATATGATGACATTAATCTCATTGACTAGTACAAGTATAAAACTTGCCTCAAACCGAAGGCGAGAAGGTCCTTCCACGATCAACGTCCTTAATGAAATTACCGGCCGCTCGAACAACCTTAAACAACACAAAAACCAACAATTCTCTTAATACACGAATCAAGCATGATCACAACCAACTCAATAGTCGATACAACAATACCCGAAACTCATTGGGGCATTTAAATAAACGCGTCATAAACAATCTCCAATCGTTTACAACCCAAAACTCAATTATATCCGAAACCAACTTCCAATGAATGATTCGAACCCACACAAGCTCATGAATACCATAAATAATCCAATAGGAATACTTAGAACGATATTTCAACAACATTTGGTCGAAAACCCCCAAAATTCCAAAGTCAACCCGTAAGGGTTCTTGAACAATTCCTCAGTTATTCACAAATTCCGAAAATTACACCAATGAATCCGTAGAAATACATGTATCCAAGATATATAATCCATATCTAACATATTCCAACATAATATCGATTTAACACGAATATAATGAACTCAAAACGTCGATACGATTAAACTAAATTCATTGGGGCATTATATCGAATACGTTGTGGCCAAACTCCGACTGTTTACAATCAAATCTCAATAAGCCACCATCAAATCCCCCAAGAAGTTTTTCAAACCAACAAACATCTTCCAAAAGATCAATAATCCAAAATGAATATCCGAAAACGTGATTATAACGACAATTAATCGAAAACCCCCAATTTCAACTCGATATTCAAAGTGTTCTTGAATAATCCATCAATAATCCAATGAATCCTTATATAAACTCATAATCATATACATGTCTCTTCATATAACATGATTATAACGTCCAAAACATCGTATCTCAACATAGAATCGAAATCCAAGGTGTTGAAGAAATTACCTCTTGAAGATCCAACCACTTCGATCTGAAGAACACGAGTTTAATCGAGTATCCAAGCTTCCCAAATGATTGAAGATGATGAAAAATTCACACTCAAATGATAATTGATGAAGAAATCTCTCCCTCAAGACTCTCTCTCTCGTATGAAGGTGAAAGAATGAAGAAATGAGCTGAAATGCTCAAAAAAACGAAATTATAGGGGTTGACTGTCTGTCGGACACGGCCCGTGCCGATCGGCATGGTCGCGGCGCGCAACTGGCCGGCAGGGACTCGACCGTGTCCTGCTTGACACGATCACGGCGCAAAGGGCCTTCCGATAGTGACCTGTCCGACAGCGACTCGACATGACTCGACCGTGTCCTGGAACACGGTCGGGCGTCTGGGCAGTCGGTTCTGGCTTATCCGGAAGAGTTCGACTCGGCGTCTGGGAAGAGACTTTGGCATTTCCGGACGAGTACAGCACGGGCCGTGTCGGACGACACGGCCGAGTTCGGTCGGCAGTCATCGGCCAATAACTGAAAAATGAGCGGGTGAGCTAAAACGACTCCGATTGATTCACCGTTTGAACCATTGGAAAGCTAACTCGATGCTCTATAATATTGCAAAGATTCAGAATTTTTGGAGTTACCAAAAATTAATGGTGATCTAACAAAGTCGAACTCATATGCGGAAAGTTGAAACAATGGACAATAACGATACACAACTCGAAGTTTTTTCCGAACGGTGAACACGGTGAATGAACATGATTGATGAATGATTATAAATGAGTGAAAATCCACTGAGTGACAATCACCGAATGAAATTACTGAATGATAATGACTGAATTACAACCGGGTATTACAACAGCAGCCAACTCCAGATCATGCGTTGGATAGTTCAACTCATGTGGTTTAAGCTGTCTCTATGCATAGGCTACTACTTTACCATGTTGCATCAAAACACAACCCAAACCCTGCTTTGAGGCATCACTATAAATAACAAAGTCCTCCGTCGGATCAGGAATCGTTAATACTGGTGCCGAGGTTAGTCTCCTTTTCAACTCTTGAAAACTTTTCTCGCACCTATCACTCCATTCAAACCTCACACCTTTCCTTGTTAACTGGGTCATATGAGTGGCAATTTTCGAAAATCCTTCGATAAATCTTCTATAATAGCCCGCTAAGCCCAGAAAACTGTGAACTCTGCTCGCATTCTTGGGTACTCTCCAACTACTCACTGCTACAACCTTATCAGGATCTACCTCAATTCCTTTTGAAGTCACCACATGTTCAAGGAATCCAACTCTGTTTAATCAAAACTCACATTTCTTGAACTTGGCATACAACTTCTCCTTGCGAAGTGTCCCCAACGTAATCCTCAAATGTTCTTGGTGTTGTTCCTTGTCCTTAGAATACACCAAAATGTCATCTATAAGGACGATCACGAACTTATCCAAGTAAGGTTGGAACACCCTGTTCATCAAATCCATAAAGACTGCTGGTGCATTACTCAGACCAAATGGCATCACTACCAATTCAAAATGCCCATAACGGGTCCTGAAAGCCATCTTGCGAATGTCACACTCCCTAATCTTCAGTTGGTGGTACCCCGACCGCAAATCGATCTTTGAAAAGGTTCCGGCTCCACTCAACTGATCGAATATATCCTCGATTCTCGGTAATGGGTACTTGTTCTTCACCGTGAGTCGATTCAACTCTCCATAATGTATACACATCCGAAGTGACCCATCCTTGTTTCTTACAAACAGCACTGGTGCACCCCATGGTGACACACTAGGACGAACAAATCCGAGCTCCAGCAGCTCTTGAATTTCGATCTTCAATTCTTGAGGTTCCCTCGGAGCCCTTCTGTATGGCGCTTTGGATGTTGGGGCCGCCCCAGGGACCAAATCAATACTAAACTCCACTTTTCGGTCGGTGGGACTCCCGGAAAATTTTTTGGAAACACATCCAAAAGCTCTCGTACTATAGGTACGTCTGTAGGGGACACATCATTAGTACGAGTGTCGACCAAATTCACCAAGTAACTGTAATACCCGCAATTTCGGTTTCCGTTAATTTTCTTTTTTCAGTGAGAGTACGTTTTAACGGCTCGCTTTTGAACATTTCATCTTTTTTGAGAATATTTAATTCTGCACTTTTTAACGTCCGAGTTTGTTTCGGTGTCGTTTTGTTGAATTCCGTGTTCTTAGGCGACTATTCTACGCTTGAGTTTGATTCTTGCGAATCTCGTTCGAAATTAGATTTCTCGTAAGTTCATTTAACGTTGTTATATGTACTGTGAGCTTCGGTTTGGCTATTCGTTGTCGTATCGTGATTTTTGGATGTTTTGGGCTATTTCGTAATTTCCCAAAAGTTTGGGGGTAATTACTTTTGTTGTCGTATTCCGAACCTTTAGGTATTAGGAATCTTTTTTTTTTAACGCTTGAGTTCGTGGTTCTGCAATCTTCGTATGCATGGCCTCGTCTTGTGTTATTTTCATCGTTTCGCGGTTTCGTCGCGCTCGTACTTGAAGAGCTGAACTTACCAGTTCTGGAACTGCTAAGTGACTTACGTACGCTATGCTATGAGCATAACGCATGCTATCGTCATGTGCCTTAGGTACGCTAATCCCTTCTCATAACATACGTAAGGGTCTTTGCTATTTTGGACAGAAGGGTCTAGCCATCGATTACGTACGTAATCATTCATGCATTTACGTACGTAATACAGGTAACCTATGTTATCCTTCTTGGTTAATGTACGTAACGCATGCACATGTACTTATATATCGAGTGTTGATCGTGTTCGTCATTTTTTCACCTTTCTTCATCCCTCCGCGGCTGTGGCGATTTGTGAGCGATCTGGGGGCAATTTTGGAGTCTTGTAACTCCAAGTTTACATCCTCCTTGAGTTCTTAGTGTTGATCAACATCATGAGTCCGTGTTCTTCGTCTTGTATTCGAGGTAATCATCTTGTAAACCCTTCCTTTATATTTCGTGAATCTTCAAAATTTGGGTTGTTCTTCATGAATCGTTCTGTTGTATATCATCAATCGGTTGTATTGATTCTCTCCCCATGTTTTGATTCGTATTTCTTACCATACTCGGGTTCGGATGATATTCTTGATGTTCTTTGGGAAATATTGAGCCCCAAGTGTCCGATCCTTTGTCTCTACGAATTCTTGTTAAGAATTTCATGTGTTTTGCATCTTCCTTGCGATCGACCTTATAGTGATTAAGTTGTTCTTGTGTTTTCGACCTAGTTGGAAGATTCGAGGGTTTCTGGTCGAGCTTTCCCGTTGCTTCGCGTGCTTTGGATTTGAGATAAATACCTTGTTCATACATTTCTTGTTTCGTGGATATGATGATCGGTGATCGTCTAAATGTGTTTGTTTGGTTGTTTGAAATGAACTTTCAAAAGATTCGGTTTAGCCTCGTTAAAAAAGGCTCACTTTCAAAACGCATGTGCTTTGTGAATGTTGCGTCTCGTGAATGGTTAAGTGAAACCTATGAATATGCTTGGTGTTGTTGTTGTGCTTTGATAATATATATGCATATATTGTATTTGTTGCCTTTGAGTGAATTGTTTGGATATCCTTGGTGTGATATGTTAGTTGTGTGAATGTGTGGATATGGTCGAAGGTCTATGGTGACACATGGCATGTGGTCATGTGGTCAGGATGCAACAAGTGATTGATCCAACCGTGAGAGCCTAAGACAATCTACGGTGACACATGGCTTGTGATCATGTGGTCAGGATGCAACTGGTGATTGATCCAACCGTGAGATGATAAGACCTACGGTGACATATGACATGCAATCATATGGTCAGGAGACAACAAGTGATTGATCCAACCGTGAGATGACGTGGCAAATGATCATGGTGGTATGAGTGTGATGTGACGTGGCAGGTGTTCGCGGTGTGATATATCATATGTGAATGTATTTTGCTCACCTCGAGAGGGTCCGGCGAGGCCTCGAGGGAATCCAATGGTGTAGCCCTCGGTTCACGAGTTAGTGTTGTATTCGTTGACCAAGACTTGCGTATCTTGGGTGATTTTGTTGTGTTGATTTTTATGTCCGTCGAGGACACGTGACGTGGCTTTTAACCCTGTGAATTGTTGTTGGTTTTATTTGTGAAAACAAAACCTTTGGGTTGTGACCCCTGTTGATTTTGGAAAGAGTGGGATTCGGAAATCCTAAATTGTTTTCTATTAAAACTCCCGATGGCATATTAAACCAGTTGTAAATTGTTTCCCTTGAATTGTGATCCTTCGATTTTTGGAAAGTTTTACCCAATTCTTGCCTCGGGAAGTATTTTTCGTTATGTTTGAATCTTTGAGATTCCTGGTTATTGTTATTCTTGGAACTTGAATTGTATGACTCGTATTTTGCACGTTGTTCTTGCACTGGCAAAATAGTGGAATTTTGCTAACCCCCGAGTAATCGAGGGGTGGATGTCTGTATTGCATTCAGGTTTTGGGGAGCATAGCACAGGGTCGGCATGAAGGATGATGAAAGATGAACGATATTAATCACAAGAGGACCTGTATGATGTCGTATTGGTTTAGTTGTATTTTATTTCCACTGTAGTATTCTTTTCCCGTTGTACGGGAGTGTGTTGTATTCGACCCCTGCGTGGGCATGTATTGTGATTGAGTTGTATGTATTTATTGAAAGACCAAATCGGTCTGCTGAGTCATTTTAGCCTTAAATGCATTGTTGAGATGTTCAATGTTGTTACCAGCCTGGTAGATCCTTCAGGAAAGGTTCTACGGCGTGTAATATCCCTGAGCGGATTGGGGGTGTTACATAAATGGTATCGGAGCTTAGGTTGTGGAAACCTAGGTTGTAGGGTCAAGTTGTGTCTATTGAGTTTTGTCTTGTCGGATTTTATCTGACTGAGTCGTGTCGCGATGCGTCGTATGAGTTTGTTGGTCGTGATTAGTATCGTGGGGCAATCATCATCTTCGTGTGACCTGTGGATGTAAGTCTCCATCCTTTGTGTTGTGCCTCGTGTAACACGAGCCACTGGTATGATTATGTGTTAAGTGATGGAATCTTTATGCAGATTCTCGGTTTCGTGAAGCATTTATGTGACTCATACTTCGTTTATATGAGGAGTGTTGTCGTTATTTATGTCTTTTTGACTATGATATTGACTGTTTGTTTCCGGTAAAAGACAGGCGTTGTCTTGGTTTTGAACGAGTTGATGCGTGTATTATGATGTATGTAAGTGAATGTCGATACGTGTGAGTTTTGGGCACTCTGGCCTATTGGATTTTTTAAAAACCTTTGAGTATCTTAGAAAATAAAATTCGAGACGTATTTTTAAATGGATTGTATTTTCGAGGCGCCTACTAGCGCAACTATCTGTTTCAAAATTCTTCTATTTTGAGTACCAAAATATTTTTTTGATATTCCAGTAATTTTGGAAATGCATTTGCTTAGACCCAAGGGTCGAATATTTCTGAAAGTTTTTCGCTAAAAGAAAGTGTCCTCATTTTTATCAAACGCATGATGGTTTTCAAAGTCTCGACAACAATGTTTGTACAACTTTTTGAAAGGTGATACTCAAGATCAACTAGTGTTTCCAAAATTATTTCTTTTTCAAAGGTGGTTTTCGTTTTTAAAAACTATCATTCCTGTTTGCGGTCTGGGAATGTATGTATGATATTCGCATTGTCGTTAGAATGTTAGCTCCCGGGTATGATGGAATTGGTGGCGTGAACGTGGAGTCATTTGCTACGCATTGGTTGTGATTAGCCCTCTGTGAGAGGTGAGATGTTGGTATTGAATGTTGTCGCTTTGTGATGATTTGTATGTTATCGCACCCGTGCGAGATGTTGGAACTTGAGTTTGCATGATTGTGTACATACGTGGTTGTTTCGTGATGTTTAGTAATCATATGCTGGTTATCGTTCGGGCCGTCGAGGTCGCCGAGCGATACCGTCGTTGCTGTGGTGTTTGTATGTGTGTTGCTTTACGATGGTAATCGTTGCAAGTGTTGCGTGTTATGATTTTCTGTTGTGCTGAGTGGTTGCTTATTAAGTATGCCGAGGGGCAGAGGTCATGGTCGTGGCGACCGGGTGCGTGATCGGGATCATGCTACAGGTGATGATATCGGTATCGGTGTTGCTACTATTTTACAGCAGGTAGCTACACAGATGACTCAGTTGACTCAGGCAGTTCAGCGTATTACAGATGTGAACCAGAACACTGGTGCAAATCAGTGGCTTCGAGAAGTGGTTCGTATGAATCCCCCTCGCTTCGCTGGTGCTGCAGATGTATTAGGCTGGGATGATTGGCTTTTCCAGTTGGAAAAGATATTCGAGGCAGTTGATTGTCCAGAAGAGCGTAAGTTGCCAGTCGCTCAGTATCTTCTTGACAAGGATGCCGCCAGTTGGTGGGAGGCTATTGAGCCTCAAGATCGTGTTTTCACGTGGGCAGAGTTCCAAAGATTCATGAGAGATGAGTTTTGTCCGGAGCCGATCAGAAATAAGAGGATTAATGAATTCTTTTCGGTGAAACCGCAAGATGTACCGCTGTCTCAAGCTATTATTGATTTTACCAAATAGCTCAGCTATGTGCAGGATCAAGTAAGGACGGAGGAGGATAAGATTTGTCATTTAAGTAGGCAGATGAAACCAGAGATTCGTCAGTACATGGCATGTCTCACTTGTACTTCCTTGAGATATTATCAGAATAGGGCATTAGCCTATGAGCTATCCAGATTGTTGACCGAGAATATGTCTAACTCGAATAAACAGAAAACCATTGGGAACTTTTCAGGAAATTAGGGGAGTGGGCCCCCTGAGGCTGGGACTTCATTTCGTCGTCCTAAGATGGTTCCTCGATCGCGTGTTCATAGGAGTAGTACCCCTACAGTGAGTAATGTGAGCAACATGAAGACATGTTATAACTGTAGTCGAGCGGGCCATACCGCGAAGAATTGTCGTTCACCATTAGTCATCTGTTTCTAGTGTGGCCAGATGGGTCACCGACCCGTGCATTGCGAGACGGTAGATTAGAGATTTGGGGATCGAGGTTGCGTCTCTGCTCCGAAAGGACACGGATATGCCTAGAGTGCTTTTCGAGGATTTAGGCGTAGTCCGAATTGTTTGTGATTGTCCTTGTGGATCGTTTTTTGTTTATTTTCTGTTTTCTCGACTGTGCATGTTTCCTTTCAATAGGTGCTTGTGTTTTGTGATTGTTCAGATAATTGACTTGATTGTATTATCTGTTTGATGACGCTTGTCACTTGTTGGTTTTATTATGTCTCTGCCTGTGGCGTTGTGATGGTTGTCGTGGAGCGTATTTTCATGTCGTATATCTCTATGCGTTGCTTGTAACATTTCGCCGTTGGGCGCGAGTTTTCGGTTCTTGTGTATCTCGTTGAGCGTTTCCTGGTGGGATGTTGCTCCTCCCTACTTATTTTAAGTTTCAGGACGAAACTTCTTTTAAGGAGGGTAGTATGTAATACCCGCAATTTCGGTTTCCAATAATTTTCTTTTTTCAGCGAGAGTCCGTTTTAACGGCTCGCTTGTGAATGTTTCATCTTTCTGAGAATATTTAATTCTGCACTTTTTAACGTCCGAATTCGTTTCGGTGTCGTTTTGTTGAGTTCCGTGTTCTCTCACTGCGCTTGAGCTTGATTCTTGCGAATCTCGCTCGAAACTGTTGTTTTGGATTTCTCGTAAGTTCATTTAACGTTGTTATACGTACTTTGAGCTTCGGTTTAGCTATTTGTTGTCGTATCGTGATTTTCGGATGTTTTGGGCTATTTCGTAATTTCCCAAAATTTTAGGGGTAATTACTTTTGTTGTCGTATTCCGAACCTTTGGGTAGTCGGAATCGTACTTTATTTTAATGCTTGAGTTCGTTGTTCTGCACTCTTCCTATGCATGGCCTCGTCTTGTGTTATTGTCGTCGTTTCACGGTTTCGTCGCGCTCGTACTCGAAGAGCTGAACGTAGCAGTTCTGGAACTGCTAAGTGACTTACGTACGCTATGCTATGAGCATAACGCACGCTATCGTCATGTGCCTTACGTATGCTAATCCCTTGTCATAACGTATGTAAGGGTCTTTGCTATTTTTGACGGAAGGGTCTGGCCATCGATTACGTATGTAATCATTCATGCATTTACGTACGTAATACAGGTAACGTATGTTATCCTTCTTGTTTAATGTACGTAAGGCATGCGCATGTACTTATATATCGAGTGTTGATCGTGTTCGGCATTTTTTCACCTTTCTTCATCCCTCCGCGGCTGTGGCGATTTGTGGAAGATCTGGGGGCGATTCTGGAGTCTTGTAACTCCAAGTTACATCCTCCTCGAGTTCTTAGTGTTGATTAACATCATGAGTCCGTGTTCTTCGTCTTCGATTCGAGGTAATCATCTTGTAAACCCTTCCTTTATATTTCGTGAATCTTCAAAATTTGGGTTGTTCTTCATGAATCGTTCTGTTGTATATCATCAATCGGTTGTATTGATTCTCTCCCCATGTTTTGATTCGTATTTCTTACCATATTCGGGTTCGGATGATATTCTTGATGTTCTTTGGGAAATATTGAGCCCCAAGTGTCCGATCCTTTGTCTCTACGAATTCTTGTTAAGAATTTCGTGTGTTTTGCATCTTCCTTGCGATCGACCTTATAGTGATTAAGTTGTTCTTGTGTTTTCGACCTAGTTGGAAGATTCGAGGGTTTCTGGTCGAGCTTTCCCGTTGCTTCGCGTGCTTTGGATTTGAGGTAAATACCTTGTTCATACATTTCTTGTTTCCTGAATATGATGATCGGTGATCGTCTAAATGTGTTTGTTTGGTTGTTTGAAATGAACTTTCAAAAGATTCGGTTTAGCCTCGTTAAAAAGGCTCACTTTCAAAACGCGTGTGCTTTGTGAATGTTGCGTCTCGTGAATGGTTAAGTGAAACCTATGAATATGCTTGGTGTTGTTGTTGTGCTTTGATAATATATATGCATATATTGTATTTGTTGCCTTTGAGTGAATTGTTTGGATATCCTTGGTGTGATATGTTATTTGTGTGAATGTGTGGATATGGTCGAAGGTCTATGGTGACACATGGCATGTGGTCATGTGGTCAGGATGCAACAAGTGATTGATCCAACCGTGAGAGCCTAAGACAATCTACGGTGACACATGGCTTGTGATCATGTGGTCAGGATGCAACTGGTGATTGATCCAACCGTGAGATGATAAGACGTGCGGTGACATATGACATGCAATCATATGGTCAGGAGACAACAAGTGATTGATCCAACCGTGAGATGACGTGGCAAGTGATCACGGTGGTATGAGTGTGATGTGACATGACAGGTGTTCACGGTGTGATATATGATTTGTGAATGTATTTTGCTCACCTCGGGAGGGTCCGGCGAGGCCTCGAGGGAATCCAATGGTATAGCCTGGATTCATGAATTAGTGTTGTATTCGTTGACCAAGATTTGCGTATCTTGGGTGATTTTGTTGTGTTGATTTTTATGTCCATCGAGGACACGTGGTGTGGGTTTTAACCCTGTGAATTGTTGTTGGTTTTATTTGTGAAAACAAAACCTTTGGGCTGTGACCCCTGTTGATTTTGGAAAGAGTAGGATTCATAAATCCTAAATTGTTTTCTATTAAAACTCCCGATGGCATATTAAACAAGTTGTAAATTATTTCCCTTGAATTGTGATCCTTCGGTTTTTGGAAAGTTTTACCCAATTCTTGCCTCGGGAAGTATTTTTCGTTATGTTTAAATCTTTGAGGATTCCTGGTTATTGTTATTCTTGGAACTTGAATTGTATGACTCGTATTTTGCACTTTGTTCTTGCACTAGCAAAATTGTGGAATTTTGCTAACCCCCGAGTAATCAGGGGGTGGATGTCTGTATTGCATTCAGGTTTTTGGGAGCATAGCACAGGGTCGGCATGAAGGATGTTGAAAGATGAACGATACTAATCACACGAGATCCTGTATGATGTCGTATTGGTTTAGTTGTATTTTATTTCTGCTGCAGTATTCTTTCCCCATTGTACGAGAGTGTGTTGTATTCGACCCCTGTGTGAGCATGTATTTTGATTTAGTTGTATGTATTTATTGAAAGACCAAATCGGTTTGCTGAGTCATTTTAGCCTTAAAGCATTGTTGAGATGTTCAATGTTGTTACGAGCCTGGTAGATCTTTGAGAAAAGGTTCTACGGCGTGTAATATCCCTGAGTGGATTGGGGGTGTTACAGTAACCCTGGCATTGCTCATCAATTAGACTTCTTAGTGCTTTCACGACAGTGATTACTCTGGGTACTGTCTTACTCTTAGTACCATAAACGGTGATCGACTCGCCTTCGGAACACCTCAATGTCACCTTCTTCTCACGGCACTTTATATCAGCATCATGTCTATCGAGCCAGTCCATACCAAGGATCACGTCAAAATCCATCAAATACAGGCCAGCGTCAAATTCTCTTCCTCGTTCGATATTTCAAAACTCTCTCTCTATTTTCTCTCGGTAATGTTGTGGGTAGTAACTCTGCCTGTTGGTGTCTTCTTGACATCCATTGCCGGTCCCAAGCCCGGATAAAAGAGGAGGGTTGCGGTAGGTTAGTGGCAGCCAGCGTAAAACTCGTCACATTCCATGGACATGAATCAAACTTTGAAAATCGTTGGGACGTCTCCTCAGAAGCGACGCGCTGCATTTCATAGGCCCGGGTGCAGTGATAAGTATGCGAGGGTTGCTAGGTCGTCGCCCAGAAGTGGCGCACCACCTTTACATCTGAGGGAGGTATCAAATGAGCAAGGATGCGCTACACTTCATAGGCCCGGGTGTAGTGGAAAATATGCAAGGGTTGCTAGGTCATCGCCCAGAAGCGGCGCGCCACCTCGAAGTATGGGTGTGGTGTCAAATGTGCAAGAATCCTTGCAGCATGGATGGGGACAGACAAAGAAGTTAGTTCTTGCGGCTAGTAAGGGTAGTAAGGTGCAGTTTGGAACTTGGAACATTGGCTCTTTGATGGGGAGATCAGCAGAAGTGGGGGAGGTTATGAAAAGGAGGAGAATTCACATAATGTGTCTACCAGAGACTAAGTGGGTTGGCGAGAAGGCAAGAGTGTTAGCTCCTTGGGGTTACAAGCTTTGGTACTCTGGAAAGGATAGAAGTAGAAATGGAGTTAGTATCATCATTGATAAAGAATTCATTGATGATGTGGTGGAAGTGTAAAGAAAGAGTGATAGAATAATGATTATTAAGCTTGTGATAGGGTATGAGTTTCTAACTATCATAAGTGCTTATGCACCACAAGTAGGATTAGATGCATCGATCAAACAAGAATTTTGGGAAGATTTGGAAGAGGTTGTCGAACGAATTCCTATGGGTGAGAAATTGATCATTGGTGGTGACCTCAATGGGCATGTCGGTGTTAGCATAGATGGCTTTGAGAGCATTCATGGTGGCTTTGGTTTTGGGGACAGGAATAAAGCAGGAAATGGTATATTGGATTTCGCATTAGCTCATGACTTGGGTATTATGAACACTTGGTTCGAGAAAAGGGACTCTCATTTGGTGACATATAGAAACAGAGGTAATCCAAGTGAGATTGATTTCTTTTTAGTAAGGAATGTTTGGAGGAAAAGTTTTAGTAATTACAAGGTGATACCCGGTGAGAGTGCTGCAACGCAGCATAGGGTTATGGTGCTTGACTTTCGAGGTAAGAGGCACTTAAGAAAGAGAAGACCACAAGTTGACCCTCGAATTAAGTGGTGGAAGCTCCAAGGGGAGAGTCGACATACTTTTGTGGCTAAGATTGCTGATAGTGGTATTTGGTCTGATTGCACGGAGATGTATATAGATTCGATGTGGAACTTGTTGGAGCATAACATAAAGGAAGTTGCAAAAGAAGTTCTAGGAGAATCTAAAGGAAACAGACCATCAAGTAAGGACACATCTTGGTGGAATGATGAAGTTAAGCAAGCGATAAAGACCAAACGTGAATGTTATAAGGTACTGGGTAAATGCTCGAGCGATGAGAATTATGAGAAGTACAAGAAAGCTCGAACAAAAGCTAAAAAGGCAGTGCGAAATGACCGATCAAAGGTCAATCAAGAATTATATGCAAGATTAGATACTAAAGAAAGGGAAAAAGATATCTATAAACTTGCTCAAATGAGAGAGAAGAAGACGCGAGATATTGGAAAAGTTAAATGTGTAAAAGATACTGATCAAAAAGTTTTGGTTCAAGATAAAAAGATAAAAGAGAGATGGAGGTCATACTTTGATACCCTATTCAATGGCCATCAAGAACAATATATTAGGAATTTAAACATCCCCTCAAGTATGGTTAACCGAGAGTCTAAGAGAAGAATTCAAAAGGGTGAAGTGACAATTGCATTGAAGAAGATGGGGTCAAAGAAAGTAGAAGGACCAGATGGTATACCTATTGAAGTTTGGAGGTGTTTGGGGGAGAGAGGGATCGAATGGGAAACTATGCTTTTCAATAAGATTTGGAGAAGCAATAAGATGACATCAACATGGAGGAAAAGTATTCTCGTCCCTTTGTATGAGAACAAAGGTGATGTTCAAGATTGTTCTAATTATCGAGGAATTAAACTAATAAGTCATCCCATGAAGTTGTGGGAATGAGTGATTGAACAAAGGATCAGGAAATGTGTGAAGATAACAGAAAATCAGTTTGTATTTATGCCTGGAAGATTGACCATGGAAGCAATTTATCTTATCCGGCAGTTGATGGAACATTATCGAGATAAAAAGAAAGATCTGCATATTGGTTTTATTGATTTAGAGAAGGCATATGATAAATTACCAAGAGAAGTAATTTGGTGGGCCTTAGCAAAGAAGGGTGTATCGCGGAAATATACTGACATTATAAAGGACATGTATGAGGGAGCTAGTACAAGTGTACGTACTAATGTTGGGAGGATAGAAGAATTCCCTATTACGATTGGGGTGCATCAAGGATCTGCTCTTAGTCCTTTTCTCTTTGCCATAGTCATGGACGAATTGACAAGAGAAATTCAAAATGATGTTCCATGGTGTATGATGTTCGCAGATGATATTGTGTTGATTGATGAAATGAAGGTTGGAGTGCAACAGAAATTAGAACTTTGGAGGGATACTTTGGAAGCTCGAGGATTTAGGCTGAGCAGAAGTAAGACTGAATATATGGAGTGTAGGTTTAGCGAAAACAGTGATAGAGAGGCGGAGATGATCACATTTGATGGGAAAGTTGTTCATGGATCTACTTTCTTTCGGTATCTTGGATATATTATCCAAAAGGATGGAGAGCTAGATGGCGATGTGGCTCACAGAATAAAGGCAGGGTGGTTGAAGTGGAAGAGTGCCACAGGGGTTTTATGTGATCCTGACATGCCTCATAGATTAAAGGGTAAATTTTAGCGCACAACAATCAGGCCTGCGCTGTTATATTGCACCGAGTGTTGGGCTGTAAAACAGTGTCACGTTCAAAATATGAATGTGGCAGAGATGCGTGCTATGATGGATGTGTGGTCATACAAAAAAGGATCGGCTCAGAAATGAGGTGATTAGAGAGAAGGTAAGAGTTGCGTCTATAGAAGACAATATGATGGAGAATCGATTACGATGGTTTGGTCATGTGAAAAGAAGACCTGTTGATGCCCCAGTGAGGAGGCTAGAAAGTTGGGGAACAAGTAATGTTGTGAAAGGTAGAGGAAGACCCAACAAAACTTAGATAAAGATGATTGAAAATGATATACGGTTTCTTGGAATTGGAGAAAGTATGGCGATGGAGAGGCAAATGTGGCGGGAAAGAATACGGATGGTGGATGGAATCTGATTCTTTTTTTTAATCTGTATTTTTATTCCTATTTTCTTTTATTCCATGTTATCTTTTAATTTATTTTTCAGGATCTTTCATTTTTTTCTTTTTCTTTTCTTTTTTTTAACATTCATTTTCTTTTTTTATTTGCTTTTTTCTCTACTTTTTCCCTCTTTTTTCCTTTTATGTTATTTATGTAACGATTATTGACGGTTTCAATGTTTGATTCATGTTAGCCGACCCCAGATAATTTTAGGACTAAGGCTTAGATGTTGTTGTTGTTGTTGTAATGCTGTGGGTAGTACTGCTCCATCATTATTTCCTTGAACCGATACCAAGTCAATGTTGCACGCTCGGCTGCCGGCCTCAAGCACCAATAGCTTATCCACTAGCGTCCAGCATCCTCCACCATTTGGTATTGGCCGCAAAGAATTCTTTGTGCATCAGTGCACCCAATGAGCTCAAAGGTGCGCTCGAGCGACATGAACATTCATCAATAAATGCTAGTCCTTCTCGACCGTTGAATGATGGTGGTGTGAAACGTCGGAACTGTTGCACAACTTGTGCCTGAGTAGAAGCTGGCACGTTATTGTTGTGGTTATTCTATCCTCCGTTATCACCACCACTAGCACCAAGGTTGGCATTTTCACCACTGAGATTATCTCTACCTCGGTTAGTTGGGCGTCCACGTTTACGAGTTGCCATTATCTTAACGCATATCATACTCAATGATCCCTCAGTACTTGCCCAACGAGAGAGACGAATAAGATGAAGAAATTACATTGCATCTATGGGTTGACAACCAGAGATTTCTAGCAATGATGATTTACGCATGTCACATATATACTTATGAATTTATAAGAAAATAATTTCATACCCAAATACTTTATCATAAAATTTTCATGTACAAAATAGACTGAAGATGCATCTTTGCATGAATCATGGTTGATCTGGGAAACTGCATTTATCACATAATGAATAATCATAACTTAATGTACCTTGGAGTCGACGTGGAGCGGCAGAGGTGGATGATCATAATTGCTAAAATATTTGACTACTTGCGAAAATGAAATTTCTATTTTGAAAAAGAAACCATTTTAACGAGTCTATAGGACCGTAGACCCGCTCTGATACCGCTTATGAAGCGACCACTTTTCTAGAAAAATAATCCTTCTAATTTTAAAAAGAATAAATAAAAATTTTACAGCGGAAATACATTTTCAAAAGACAAATTTAATAATCGCAAGTAATATTTTCAAGTCACCATTAAACAAAAACATACTTTGACGTGAAAATAAAACAAATCGAACACTTGTTCATAAAACGTAGTTTGCGAGAAATAACATTAAGTAAATAAACATCTAATCATGAAGCTTGATCATCCCACACTCAAGCGCATGCCACCTCGAACTCCTCAACCTGAAATGGGTAAATAGTGGAGTGAGCTTACAACTCGCTCAGTGTGGAGAGTACGCAATATGTCTACATTAATTACCAAATATATTAGCAAGTATAAACAACATGACTGATAAATTCTGAAGCCCGTCGGCTAGCCCGAAGGCTAGCCCGAAGGCTTTATGCACAATTAAGTGCTTCTGACTGATTTGCACATTTAAGTGCTTTTGACTGATTGTATATTTAAGTGCTTCTGACTGGTTGCACATTTAAGTTCTTCTGACTGATTGTATATTTAAGTGTTTCTGACTGATTTCACGTGCACATACGAGACAATATAAAGCAATTAAAATAAACAATAGCGTAAAAAATCCCCACACCTGGACAAAATGTAGTTCTTGAACTTGTATGTGATGAAGATGCTTGACTCGACAATTCTAGGCCCGCAAATTCTTGTTATTATCTACAGATAATAATAGTTTAATATTAATATATACTATAATTGAAAATAATATACACGACATAATTTAAATTGAATATTAATATTATTGAAAAGTCTCATATATAATGGCTTGCGCCAAAATAGGGCTGAAATTAATTACTGAAAAGCTAATTAGGGTAACAATGAAAGAAGTAAACATTTGAGGACTGAAATTGAAAGAGTTATCAAGCTGATTGGGGTTAAATTGAAGAAACTGAAAATTAGAGGCTGAAATTCGTATACACTGAAAACTGATTTGGGGTCAAATAGCAAAGTCTGGAATATGGGGTACTCAATTGAAAAACCCTAAAATTTTTTGAGTATATAACCACATCCTCACAAGAATTCGGACGACATAATTCTCACCTCACCTCTTCTCTATCTCGATTCTATGCTACACACACACACACACGCCTATATCAACACAGAAGAAAGGGGCTCCACATGTATTGAAAGGAAAAAAAACAAAAAACAACCGGCGAAGCTGTTGTGGTGCGGCGGCAAGATGAACAGAAGGGGGCAGATTTGTGGATGGGGTTCGGGGTGGTTTTTGGGTCCGTCTGGTAGCAATGGTTGGACCCTACGAGTGGCGGTGATCTCGACTTTGGGTTCAACAATCGATATTTTGGACTGGGGGTCGGTGGATTTGTGTCTGGTGACTGTGGTCGGCGATTTGGAGATGTCGAATGACTGAAAGTGGCGTTCGGAGCAGCGGAGATGGGTTGCCAAAGTGGGCCAGGGCAATAAAATAGAGGCTCGACTGGGTTTGTCCTGGAGAATCACGGTTGGGATTCGGCCATGAGTTCGGGGTTTGATGATTTTGATTTCACAGACATCTGACGTGTTTAAAGTACAAACGTACATCTATGAGTCAACCAACTAGAATAAAATTGTAGGTTTCGGGTTCTTGGTCGTGGATTCAGTCCTCGGTTGGCAAGTTTTGGGGGTTTCTGCTGTAGTTTTTTTTTTTTATGATGAAGAAACGTAGGATGAAGAAGACATACATGTGCTGCTGGAGAGGACCGATAGAAAAGAAAAGAAAAATATATTGGCTGCAGTATAAATACAGTATTTATACTATTGGAGTTAGGTTTTGTAATATCCGGAATTTCTACTACTATTGTTTGATATTATTTTATCCGAGTTATATTGTACAGCGTGGAATCTGTACAGTATAGATAAAATAAATGAAGGACTAAGATGTCAGTATCGGTATAATTGTCGTACTTGGTCGACAATTGTATTAGAGGATATAGTGCGTCATGTATACGTATCCAGTGTGTCGAGACGGACGAGAAAAGTTGGAAATGGCAAAGTGTAACATTATTAGCGCACGCCAATGATCACGAGTAGCGCATGCTATCTTGCAGGTATAGCGTACGCTACGGACATAACTTAGCGCACGCTAGTGCAGAACAGATCATAAGGAATCTATGTGTGGACCAGGCCACTTTCGGCGCATGTTTTGAGTAGTCAACTGATGTTTGTCGTAAAGCATTAGCGCATGCTAATGCCTGTTGTTAGCGCACGCTAATATCAGATTGGTCAAAAGGTAATCTTGGTTTTATTGGTTGCTTTCGGCATGTGGGGTCGTGAGCATATTCGGGGTAGGTGCAGACTATAATAAGTCAACTTCGGATAGCGCACGCTAAGGGAAAGGACTTGCGTACGCTAGACATGATGTTTTACGTACGTTAATGCATGGGCATTACGTACGTAAGCTAGTTTACGAAGCAAGGCAGTAGCCTTTGGGCTGCGATAGCACACGCTAACAAAGTCAGTTAGCGCACGCTAAGGCTGTAGCGCACGCTAAACATGAGATATTAGCGCACGCTAGTAATTTATTCTATATAAGGGGACAGACGGGTGTTTTGAAGCATTTCGTCCATTTCTTTCACTCGATCGAGAGAGAACTTTGGGAGGTACTTGAGGTCCAGAAACACTCTGAGATGATGATCTTTATCAAGATTAAAGAAGAAAATCATGGATTAAAGCCTTGTTCTTTAAATCATTGGCGATTCTTGGAAATGGATTCAACCTTGGAAATCAATCTATTCCTTCAAAAAGGTAATCACTCTTTAGATTTCGTTTGGATTGATTATTGATGTTCTTGAGTTGATGATTATCATATATTCGAGTTGATGAGCATGATAACGAGTTGGATTACCGAACTAAGTTATTATTGTTATCAATATATGAGTATTGATATGTTTCGTATGGTTTTGGATGGAATTCAAGAGATATGTTGATGTAATTCCCTTCTTCAATTCGGATTTTTGATGTTTTGTCGTTGGTTACTTCGTATGGTAATGATCATGGTGGTGCTGTTGTGATTCTTGAAGTTATATGAATTGTATGTCGAAGAACATGATGAATAAGGATTTTTAGATGTTAGAACACATCGGATTATGTCATTTTGTGGATCATGAATGTGGATTCGGATAATTCGTGTTCTTGAAGTACTATTGAATTATATATGTCATGATTGTTATGAATAAGAACTAGAAATTGGAAAGGTTACGGATGATTTTGGAATATGATTATTCATGATAATAACCGGTAAATTGTTCTATGAATTTACCAAATATGAACAAGAAGGAATCTTGTTGATTCGTGTTTAAAGATTAAAGTTGGAATCGAATATGTTATGAAATCCTTAATATCGAGATGAGTTCATCATTGATAGGATAGAAGTGTTAGACGATGCTTAGAATGCATGCCACTGTACAGCATTAGCGCACGCTAAGCTTACTGGCTAGCGCACGCTAATGGGAGCAACTTAGCGCACGCTACGTTATGCGTTTAACGTGCGCTAAATAGGCAGACAGTGCAGTATTTTTGTGTTGTGATTATGAATGCGTGATGGTTTGATTTGGTTTGTTCAGACTGCGTTTATTCGAGGTTTTTGTTGAACCGTTGAGTTCGATTAGTTGGTTTTGCCGGTTGTTGATTATTATCGGATGTGTTGTCATTTGATTATTGCATTAGGTTGCGATAATTGATCGTGGATTAAGACCGTTGTGTTGCTTTGGATCGGGGCGGAGGAGCTCGTAGACAAAGGCAATGGGTTCGGTAACAGCTTTGTGGTATCGATATCGAGGCAAGTTATTACTTGCTCAGTTATGATATTTAATGAATGGTTTCGGTTTCATTTCGTTTATAATGCATATAGCGATGATTATTATTGTAAACTCTGGGTATTTGGATTGTATATCGTTCTTCCGATTATGGGAGGTAAATTATAATGTATATGCTTTATCTCAGTTATTGGTATGTTCGGGTATCGAGGTTACGTTGCGATAAAGACGAGGATATGAGTATCTATAGTTCATTGTACGTTTGAATCGCCGAGCATCGAGGAAAATTGTCGGTGATGATTTGACATTGAGAGTTCTCCTGAAGGATTTGTGACAGTATCTTAGTTTGATTCGGTTTAGTGTTGATGTTGTTGATCATGCAGGTTGTCATTCTTGTTGCTGTACATGAAGTCGTCCTAGTTGTGTCATCATAGTGTCGTTCATATTTTGATTCATATGTCGTTCATGTTGATGAACATATTGAGTTGCATATGTGTTTGCATGATTGTATTGTTTATGTTGTAAATGATCCGAAGGGATCATGAGGATCTATGATGAGGCTGTTGGATCAGATGTCCACCTCGTGTTGGTCCGACGGGATCATCTTGGGATCTATGCTGAGGGCGTTGGATCATTGGACGGGTTTTTCCACCTCGTGTTGGTCCGACGGGATCATCTTGGGATCTATGCTGAGGGCGCTGGATCGTTGGATTACCCAGTGTTGTGTTGTTTTGCTTATGTATATTGTTGGTTATCCACCTCGTGTTGATCTTGTAGGATCATCTTGGGACCTATGCTGAGGGCGCTGGGTCATGGGATTTCCATTGAGTATACATTGTTGATATTGTTTTGAGCATATTGACGTGGTCATATGAGTATGCATTTGTAGGTCTTGTGTTAGGACCGTGTCCGTATTGCATTGATCTGATCTCGGATTAGACTGATATGATTGTCGTGGCACTTCATATCTCGAGGTATGTTCCGTATTTCCTTTGGTATTTGTCTTTGATGGACAATCGATTATCGTCTTGGGATTTGATGATGTTATTCGATGGATCGTATTGGTCAGAACTGGTATATTTCCGTATCGCGAGTTGGTGATGATAGTTTGAGAATCTTGAATATTGTTTGAGGTAAAATACAGATATTATGTTCGAGTTTATTGGGTAATCGAGTACGAGATGTGAACTTTGGTAAAGTTATGACAATAAGATTACTTTGGTCGTATTCTTATTTTTGTATTCTCATTGGTATGTAATTATTGACGCGATGTGATGGTTGTCATTGTTGGATATTATGGATGACCCCGTCGTGGGCTTTCTTTTTAGGTTCTTGGATTTTCGAGCTTGTAGCGGTCGTGGAGAGATGAGCTTCCCGGAGGATACTGGCTAGGACATGTTTTGTGCATTGAGTTTCTTGATTGGTTCTTGTATTCCACTGCTAGAGTATCTTTATGGTTGGTCTTTTTCCGCTGCGTGAGTATTTTGAAACGCTCTTTTGGTATCTGGTAATTGAGGTTACTTTGGAAATCATTTTCTAAGCTTTTGAGTTTCGGTCGTTTGGCCTTGTGATTTCAAATGAGTTTTTACGACGATTTTTGATAAATGGATTTTTATAAGTCTTTGTGAATTTTTAAAGATAGTACCGTCGTTGGCCTCTTGGGCATTTGTAAATATTTGCGAAAATTTCCTTTAGCCTTGTGGGTTCCAGCTCGGGGCCCACGGCGCTGTAATATTTCCGGTTAAATCTGGGGGTGTTACAGAATATGGTATCGGAGCTTAGGTTGAGAAAACGTAGGCATTTGGGTCGAGTTGAGTCGTGTTTTGTCGCATCATTTGAGTTGTCAATTGACTAATACTAGAGGCGTGAGTTTTTGTTGTTCACTTGGGCTTATGGGTTATGTGATTTATCAGTGTGGTACTGGGATTGTTGTAGACCTTTCCAAATGGTGCTAACGTGATTCTCTTGAAAGAGATGTGTTGTGTTCTCGAACTGAACTGAGTTTGCAAACGTGTGTTTTGAAAATATCTGTGTCGAGTATTTTCTTGAGTCGAGACATGTGCCAGTATCACGGGGAATCATCGGCTTCACGATCTGTAAGTATTTGGATTTTTGAATTTCGTTGAGATTTATTGCCGTTCTAAGTTTATACGTTTTGAGATTCAGCAGGTATTATGCATTACATAATAAGGTGACAGAGTTGGGACAGGATTGATGATCTTGAGGAGTTATGATTTTGAGAATCAGTATGTTGGTTAGATTTTGGAACGGAATTGTGTATTCGGGAGAAGGACTATGATTGTTGAGAAGAACATGTAGTCATGACTCATGTTAGTTCATTTTGTGATATATGAACTGCTTGTGAGCATTTGAAAATGATACTTTTCAAGATGAATGTTTTACGGAAAATGATTTTTGGGCCGGGACCCAATCGATTTCAAAATGGTTTTATAACTCAGGACTTGGGGTTCGAAAAGAGTTTTCTACTTTTTAAACTTCTTGTAATGCGGAACGAGATGCGGGCTGAGATCCTAATGTTTCAAAAGGCTTTTCTGTTTTCTAAAACTCCCGAGATTGTAAAACACTTTACTAATCGTTTGTACATTTTATTTCTACCTTTCGGGGTTTTGATTTAATTGTCGAAATGAGACTTCTCGGGTAGTCTTTCGCTGTGTTTGATTTGTTAATTATTCCATGTTTTGTCATAGCATAATTGAGGTGATCCAGGATGGGCTAATGGTTGACATTGCGAGTCATATGGGGTAAAGGAGTTTTTATCGGAGCCTATACGTTGAGATTTTGGATTCTATCGTGTAGTTTTCCGATCGAATGTCAGTGGAATTTGTGATGAGCCGGACTGGTATACAGGGGTATAGATGTGGTCAATCATTTGCATAGTTTTCATTTTTAAACTTCGAAATCGTGTGGATTCGGAGGACACTGTTATTGAATACTTGGCATTAGCAAGCCAGTTAATTTTTCAAAAATTATTTTCGTGGTTTTACGAAAATTTATGTTTTGAGTTTTGAAATTTTCGAAAATTTGTCTATTGACAAGACTATACGATTTCAAACTGGTTTTGAAAATGTGATCGATAACCATACGCATTTAGTGTATATTACATATCATGGTGAAGTTGTGAGTGTGACTCACGAACTGGATAATATATCAATGTGGAACGATGAATAGGGATCCAAACTTTGGTATGATCGTTTGGTTATGCGAGGATGATCGATTGATTTATCGGATAAGAGAAATATGCTGCATGTTGTAGATTCATGCACAAGATGTAATTTTGGAACTTTAGATTTTGCAAAATCGGTGCATATATGCTATGTAATTCCATTGGTATGGTACTAGCGCGATTTTTATCTTAGTGATTTCTGAATGATTTCTTTTGTAGATTTAGGGATGGTGACCCCATGTTGGTTGTTAAAGATGTTGAGCGGACGTCTCCACTCCAGGTATGATTGGTTATTTTCGTCGGCTTGATTGGGTGTTCGTATGCCGAGGGGTATGTTCACCAACCGGATGTGTTTCGTTGAGATCCACTGTATGTGATTTGTTTAGCATTTCGAGAAGTTTGCTCTTCCGTATATCTGTCTCTGTGGTTCTGTGTTTATCGTGTTGGAATTTACCGTGTGAAGGTATTCTCGATTATTGTTGCTCCTTCGTTGGTAATAATAGAGTTTGTCATGTTGATGATATTCTCGACTGTGCTTTGACCTCTGGTTGGTCATATTGAAGTTTATCATGTTGATGATATTCTTAGTTGTGTTTTACCGATTGGATTGGTCGTATTGGAATTTATCATGTCGATGGTATTCTCAGTTAATTTGTTGGATTGATCATTGTTAATGATCGTATAAGTGTTAATTTGTTGGATTGATCATTGATTGTCATTGTTTTGGACGGTTGTTTCACAGATATATCGGATATTATTCGTTTTATCGGATTTGGAACTTGATCATGCGATCAGGCAAACAGGATTTGTCACGGATAGATTATTTCATCCGAAGATGATATATTGTTGCTGAGACTCATGGATTATGATTGTAAGCGTATCGAGGCTTTACAGTGAGATCACTTGCTAGTATCTCAGGAGATCGTCGACTTTGCGCATTGGTAAGTATGCTGTTTTGGTTGTTCGGTAATGATGATGATCGATCGTTGTCGTGATGGTTTTGGGATATTTTTTTTTGTTAATCGGGTTGTTTGTTTGTTTCTATGACGTATTGCAAGTTTCGAGGCCGAAACTTATTTTAAGTGGTGTAGAATGTAATATCCGGAATTTCTACTACTATTGTTTGATATTATTTTATCCGAGTTATATTGTACGGCATGGAATTTGTACAGTATAGATAAAATAAATGAAGGACTGAGATGTCAGTATTGGTATAATTGTCGTACTTGGTCGACAATTTTATTAGAGGATATAGTGCGTCATGTATACGTATCCAGTATGTCGAGACGGACGAGAAAAGTTGGAAATGGCCAAGTGTAACATTATTAGCGCACGCTAATGATCACGAGTAGCGCATGCTATCGTGCAGGTTTAGCGCACGCTACGGACATAACTTAGCGCACGCTAGTGCAGAACAGATCAGAAGGAATCTATGTGTGGACCAGGCCACTTTCGGCGCATGTTCTGAGTAGTCAACTGATGTTTGTCATAAAGCATTAGCACACGCTAATGCCTGTTGTTAGCGCACGCTAATATCAGATCGGTCAATAGGTAATATTGGCTTTATTGGTTGCTTTCGGCATGTGGGGTCGCGAGCATATTCGGGGTAGGTACAGACTGTAGTAAGTCAACTTCGGATAGCGCACGCTAAAGGAAAGGACTTGCGTACACTAGACATGATGTTTTACGTACGTTAATGCATGGGCATTACGTACGTGAGCTAGTTTACGAAGCAAGGTAGTAGCCTTTGGGCTGCGATAGCGCACGCTAACAAAGTCAGTTAGCGCACGCTAAGGCTGTAGCGCACGCTAAACATGAGATGTTAGCGAACGCTAGTAATGTATTCTATATAAGGGGACAGACGGGTGTTTTGAAGCATTTCGTCCATTTCTTTCACTCGATCGAGAGAGAACTTTGGGAGGTACTTGAGGTCCAGAAACACTCCGAGATGATGATCTTTATCAAGATTAAAGAAGAAAATCATGGATTAAAGCCTTGTTCTTTAAATCATTGGCGATTCTTGGAAATAGATTCAACCTTGGAAATCAATCTATTCCTTCAAAAAGGTAATCACTCTTTGGATTTCGTTTGGATTGATTATTGATGTTCTTGAGTCGATGATTATCATATATTCGAGTTGATGAGAATGATAACGAGTTGGATTACCGAACTAAGTTAGTGTTGTTATCAATATATGAGTATTGATATGTTTCGTATGGTTTTGGATGGAATTCAAGAGATATGTTGATGTAATTCCCTTCTTCAATTCGGATTTTTGATGTTTTTTCGTTGGTTACTTCGTATGGTAATGATCATGGTGGTGCTGTTGTGATTCTTGAAGTTATATGAATTGTATGTCGAAGAACATGATGAATAAGGATTTTTAGATGTTAGAACACATCAGATTATGTCATTTTATGGATCATGAACGTGGATTCGGATAATTCGTGTTCTTGAAGTACTATTGAATTATATATGTCATGATTGTTATGAATAAGAACTAGAAATTGGAAAGGTTACGGACAATTTTGGAATATGATTATTCGTGATAATAACCGGTAAATTGTTCTATGAATTTACCAAATATGAACAAGAAGGAATCTTGTTGATTCGTGTTTAAAGATTAAAGTTGGAATCGAATATGTTATGAAATCCTTAATATCGAGATGAGTTGATCATTGATATGATGGAAGTGTTAGACGATGCTTGGAATGCATGCCACTGTACAGCATTAGCGCACGCTAAGCTTACTGGCTAGCGCACGCTACGTTATGCGTTTAACATGTGCTAAATAGGCAGACAGTGCAGTATTTTTGTGTTGTGATTATGAATGCGTGATGGTTTGATTTGGTTAGTTCAGACTGCATTTATTTGAGGTTTTTGTTGAACCGTTGAGTTCAATTAGTTGGTTTTGCCTGTTGTTAATTATTATCGGATGTGTTGTCATTTGATTATTGCATTAGGTTGCGATAATTGATCATGGATTACGACCGTTGTGTTGCTTTGGATCGGGGCGGAGGAGCTCGCAGACAAAGGCAATGGGTTCAGTAACAGCTTTGTGGTATCGGTATCGAGGCAAGTTCTTACTTGCTCAGTTATGATATTTAATGAATGGTTTCAGTTTCATTTCGTTTATAATGCATATAGCGATGATTATTATTGTAAACTCTGTGTATTTGGATTGTATATCGTTCTTCCGATTCTGGGAGGTAAATCATAATGTATATGCTTTATCTCAGTTATTGGTATGTTCGGTGTAACACCCCCAATCCGCTCAGGGATATTACACGCTGTAGAACCTTTCCTCAAGGATCTACCAGGCTGGTAACAACAAACGAACAACTCGACAATGTCTTTAAGGCTAAAAAGACTCAGTAGACCGATTTGGCCTTTCAATAAATCCATACAACTCAATTATAATACATGCCCACGCAGGGGTCGAATACAACACACTCCCGTACAACGGGGAAAGAATACTGCAGCAGAAATAAAATGCAACTAAACCAATAACATCATACGGATCCTCGTGTGATTAGTATCGTTCATCTTTCATCATCCTTCGTGCCGACCCTGTGCTATGCTCCAAAACCTGAATGCAAAAACAGACATCCACCCCCCGAATACTCGGGGGTTAGCAAAACTCCACTATTTTGCTAGTGCAAATACAAAGTGCAAATACGATCCATATAATTCAAGTTCCACGAATAACAATAACCAGGAATCCTTAAAGATTAAAATACCACGAAACGAAAACTTCCCGAGGCAAGAATTTGAGTAAAACTTTCCAAATCCGAAAGATCACAAATAACGAGAATGGTTTGCAAAATGGTTTAAAATACCCTCGAGAGTTTTAATAGAAAACAAATTAGGATTATCAAATCCTTCTCTTTCCAAAATCAACAGGGTCACAGCCCAAAGGTTTTATTTTCGCAAATAGAAAACCGACAACAATTCACAGGGCCAGAGCCCAACATCACGTGTCCTCAACGGACATAAAATCAACAAAACGTAATCACGCACGCGCATCGCCTAGGACCGGGACGCTACCACAGACATCCCACCCGAGGCCTCGAAGGACCCTCCCGAGCTGGCTAGCGAAACAATTCACAACATATCACAACCATAAGTTATCTTGACATCGTACTCACAAGTACCGATTCTCGGAGCCCTCTCCAGACCTACCCGATTAGATAATCTTATGGTCAAATCATATCAAATGGTCGTACTCGCAAGTAACGCGCCGCCGGAGGCCTCACGGGTCCCTACCCGGTAAACATCAATCGAATATACCCACAAGTTATCGTGACATCGCACTCGCAAGTGACGATTCTCGGAGCCCTCTCCAGACCTACCCGAATTGATAACCTTGTGGTCGAATCATCAATGCATAGAGTTCACAACGACAAGGGTTTCACATTTGCCACAATCACAAATATGTCAAATCATGAGTTAATGCCAACAACACTTAGCAAAACACCACGTCAAACCATAACGCACCGAAAAGAAACCATATACGTCCACACGCAATACCAAGTGCAACATCAACACCAAACATATCCATAGAATTCACATAGTTCACAAACCACACCATTCACAAAACACGCGTTTTGAAAGAGGGCCTTTAACAAGGCTAATCAAATCTTTTGAAAGTTCAATTCAAACGACCACACAAACACATTTAGACGATCACCAATTATCATATCCACAAAACAAGAATCATATGGACAAGGTAATTGCCTCAAAATCGGCACGCAAGTATACCGACGAACACGGCTCAACCGGAAAGCTTCGAAACGCCCGATGTTTTCGAAAAGGAAAACGACAACGAACGGAAGGGTTCAACTTGGTTTCTTCGCAAGAAACTCGACCCTAACAACATATAATCCATAAATCAACAATCATACGAGGAAGGATAATCGTAGAACGCCCGAAAACCCCTCTATGACATTCTACCGGACACCTTCAAGGCGTCGATCAAGAACTCGACCAAAACAACGAATCGATACGATCCAACCATGGAATAACAAGGGAAAAGATATAAAACATCTAAATAATCATCAATCCATCATAATCCTAAGTTAAATCGGATTAATCGGACGAAAACAACCAAAATACCCAAATTCCCCAAAACTAGATTTCTAGGAAATCTGACCTGATTCGGTAGATCGGAGGATGTTATAGGATGGAGGATTGATGATATGAACCTCAAAACTTCATGTATTCATTGTCCAACAACATCTCTACATGATTACCCAAGCTCCAGATGCGGAAGGGAAGAAAACAAGTGAGAAATGGCTGAAGAAAAACGCTGCGAGGCCTTAAATAGGCCGATTCGTAGAGTTACGACGTAATCGCCATGGCTTACGTAGGTAACCGGCCATGGCGAACTCACCGCCTGAAATGCCGGAAGCATTACGTGCGTTATCGGCCGAGGTCTTACGTGCGTAATCGCCTTACGTCGAATCGCCGATCACTACCGCACGTTACTCGGCCAGGGCTGGCCTGGCCCCAGCATGCCCGGCCATGACTCGGCCGGGACCAACTCCGACGGCCCGAACGATCCCGAAACCCGAACCTGAGTGCGAATCGAAGATACGGTTACGAAGTACTCGCAAAGATGAATCCGAGCACTAAGAGAACACACGATTCCGACCACCCGAAGGCTCGAAATTCGACAACGGAAAGTAATTACCCCAAACTTTGGGAAATTACGAAAATGGCCCAAAACGCCCGAAAATCACGATACGTGATCGAAACACAAAGACAAAGCTCGCAACATGAATAATAACATCAAATGAACTTACGAGAAAGTCGAAACAACAGTTTCGGATGAGATTCGCAAGAATCGAACTCAAGTGCGGAAAAACCGCTAAAAAGCACGGAACTCAACAAAACGACACCGAAACGAGCTCGGATTACAAAAAGTGCAGAATTAATCATTCTCGGAATGACGAAACGGTCATGAGCGAGTCATCAAAACGGACTTCCGCCGAAAAAAAGAAATTTACCGAAAATCGAAAATTGCGGATATTACATTCTACTCTCCTTAAAAGAAGTTTCGTCCCGAAACTTAAAATAAGTAGGGAGAAGCAATATCCACTGTCAGGAAAACTCGACGAGATACCCAAAAACCGAAAACTCGCGCCCGACGGCGAAACGCTGCAAGAAACGCAAAGGAACATACGACGTGAAAACACGCTCCACGACGACCAACACAACGCCACCGATAGAGACATAATAAAACCAACAAGTGACAAACGTCATCAAACAGATAATACAACCAAGTCGATTATCCGAACAATCACAAAACACAACGAACGAAAATCAATATGATTGACCACCCCAACGGTACATCAATCAAAACGCGAGCCAATCGCTGAAGAAATACGAAATTCCACCGCCCAAGGGTTGGAAGATCGAAAACGAGATAAATTTCTCGAATATAAGGAAATTAGGAAGGAGTCTGAACGCTCAACAATCACGAAACGAGATCAACAAAAACCGAACAGTCAAACGATCGAACCACAATGGTCGAGACAACAAAAATCGAACAATCATGTTCGAATCACGAAGAACAATAAAATTCAAACAACAACTCTCAGGTTCACGTCTCGGCTCGAGACAATATATGATCCGGTAAAAGCAACAAGATGTGATTCGCATAAGATCCATAGGAAAGGGAATAGCAATTGAAAAGTCACAACGACAAACGAGTAATTTCAAAACACCACACTCGTTCGATCAATAAAAGAAAGGGATAGGGCAAGCTCAGAAAATGTTAACGAACATAAACGAGTCGACAGAGTCGAAAATAAAGAAGTCCAAAATCTGATCCACTTCGATTAAAAGAACTAGTAGAACCAAAAGATGTTACATCCGAACAAGGTTCACAAGTATCGAACCGGACTCGGAAAAGTCACAGCGATAACCAGATCGACCCAAAACAAGATCACAGCTCGTTCGAACGATGAAACCAAAATACAGAACAAGTTCAGAAAGTGTCAACGAACACGAGCGAGTCGATAGACCTGAGAAAGAGGAAATGCAGGAGTCCAAAAATAATACGGGTATTATATTCGACCCCTTCTAAAAGAAGTGTCGTTCCCGAAACTCACAACACGAAATCAAGGTGACAACACAACAAGCAACTGACAGAAACATCTTTCAAAGGCCTCTCAAAGCCGATTCCGATGACTGTGCTGAAGCGCGAACTCCGAAACTCTCGGTAGCCAATTCGCAAAACTGAATTCGGTGTCCTTCGAGTCCACACTTGAAATGTGTTACTGACGAGAAGGACAATTTACACGTGCATGCCCCCGCACATCACGGTTGAAACGCCTCGGCTCGGCATACCGAAAATACAAATGCTAGATACAATGGGGCATAACGTCGTAAAACAACATAGCGGAGATGCCAACTCAGCACAACAAGGAATCATAATACATATCATATACAACGATTATCATCGTAAAATAATACACACAAACACTACAGCAACGACGGTATCGTTCGGCGACCTCAACGGCCCGAACAATAACCAGCACATAATTACAAACATTATGAAACAATCACATATGTACACAAACGTACAAACCCAAGCTTTAACAGCTCACACAGGTGCGATAACACGCAAGCCACCATGAAATGACAACATTAAGGACTGTCATCACACCTCCCACAAGGGCTAACAAAATATATGCGTGGCGAACGACTCGACGCTCACGCCACCAATTCAATCACAATTCGGGGTTAACACCGTAACGAAAGTTCGAAAACCATACACGCATTTTCGGTCCGCAAACTGGAATGATAGGTTTTAAAAACGATAACCACCTTTTGAAAACAGTTTGGAAACAACAGTTGATCTTGAGTATCATTTTACAAAAAGTAGTACAAACACCATTATCGAGACTTTGAAAATCATCTTGCGTTTGAACAAAAATGAGGACACCTTTCTTTTAGTGAAAAACATTCAAAAATATTCGACCCTTGGGTCTAAGCAACTGCATTTGAAAATATCTCAAAATATTTTTGGTCCTCAACCGAAATTTTTTTGAAATGTATTGCGGCATTAGAAAACACCTTGAAAACACCGCAAGAAAATAATTCGTTTTAAAAGTACGTCTCGAATTTTAATTTTCTAAGATACTCAAGGTTTTCAAAAATAATTCAATGGGCTAGAATGCCCAAAAATTTCAGGTAATTACAAGGAACAATATAGCGCCGTGGGTCCTGCGCCGGAACCCACCAGGCTAAAAACCTTTTATAAACTACCAAAAAGGCCGATGACGTAATATTTCAAAAACTCACAAAATCCATTTACAAAATACTAAATTTCGTCATAAGAATTTCGCCAAAATGATCAAGGCCATAATGCCAAAAACTCGGTTAAGGGAATTGGTTTTCGAAATAAAACTCAGTCGGTAAAATACCGAAAGCCATTACAACAGACCTCACGCAATGGATAAAAGAAATAAAGTCAAACATGCACAAGACAAAGAACACTACTCCTCATATGAACGAAAAATGGGAGTCAAATAATCACATATCACGAAATCAAAATCCATAAGAGGATTCCGTCAATTAACTCATAATCATAAAAATAGCTCGTGTCACACGAGGCACAACACAAAGAAGGGAGACTTACATCCACAGGTCGCACGAAGATGATGATCGCCCACGATACTAATCACGACCAACCAACTCAGACGACGCGTCGCGACACGACTCAGTCAGATAAAATCCGACGAGACAAATCTCAACAGACACCACTGACCCGACAGCCTAGGTTTCCACAACCTAAGCTCCGATACCATTTATGTAACACCCCCAATCCGCTCAGGGATATTACACGCCGTAGAACCTTTCCTCAAGGATCTACCAGGCTGGTAACAACAAACGAACAACTCGACAATGCCTTTAAGGCTAAAAAGACTCAGTAGACCGATTTGGCCTTTCAATAAATACATACAACTCAATTATAATACATGCCCACGCAGGGGTCGAATACAACACACTCCGTACAACGGGGAAAGAATACTGCAGCGGAAATAAAATGCAACTAAACCAATAACATCATACGGATCCTCGTGTGATTAGTATCGTTCATCTTTCATCATCCTTCGTGCTGACCCTGTGCTATGCTCCAAAACCTGAATGCAAAAACAGACATCCACCCCCCGAATACTCGGGGGTTAGCAAAACTCCACTGTTTTGCTAGTGCAAATACAAAGTGCAAATACGAGCCATATAATTCAAGTTCCACGAATAACAATAACCACGAATCCTTAAAGATTAAAATACCACGAAACGAATACTTCCCGAGGCAAGAATTTGAGTAAAACTTTCCAAATCCGAAAGATCACAAATAACGAGAATGGTTTGTAAAATGGTTTAAAATACCCTCGGGAGTTTTAATAGAAAACAAATTAGGATTATCAAATCCTTCTCTTTCCAAAATCAACAGGGTCACAACCCAAATGTTTTATTTTCGCAAATAGAAAACCGACAACAATTCACAGGGCCAGAGCCCAACATCACGTGTCCTCAACGGACATAAAATCAACGAAACATAATCACGCACGCGCATCGACTAGGACCGGGATGCTACCACAGACATCCCACCCGAGGCCTCGAAGGACCCTCCCGAGCTGGCTAGCGAAACAATTCACAACATATCACAACCATAAGTTATCTTGACATCGTACTCGCAAGTACCGATTCTCGGAGCCCTCTCCAGACCTACCCGATTAGATAACCTTATGGTCAAATCATATCAAATGGCCGTACTCGCAAGTAACGCGCCGCCGGAGGCCTCACGGGTCCCTACCCGGTAAACATCAATCGAATATACCCACAAGTTATCGTGACATCGCACTCGCAAGTGACGATTCTCGGAGCCCTCTCCAGACCTACCCGAATTGATAACCTTGTGGTCGAATCATCAATGCATAGAGTTCACAACGACAAGGGTTTCACATTTGCCACAATCACAAATATGTCAAATCATGAGTTAATGCCAACAACACTTAGCAAAACACCACGTCAAAGCATAACGCACCCAAAAGAAACCATATACGTCCACACGCAATACCAAGTGCAACATCAACACCAAACATATCCATAGAATTCACATAGTTCATAAACCACACCATTCACAAAGCACACGCGTTTTGAAAGAGGGCCTTTAACAAGGCTAATCAAATCTTTTGAAAGTTCAATTCAAACGACCACACAAACACATTTAGACGATCACCAATTATCATATCCACAAAAAAAGAATCATATGGACAAGGTACTTGCCTTAAAATCGGCACGCAAGTATCCCGACGAACACGGCTCAACCGTAAAGCTTCGAAACGCCCGATGTTTTCGAAAAGGAAAACGACAACGAATGGAAGGGTTCAACTTGGTTTCTTCGCAAGAAACTCGACCCTAACAACATATAATCCATAAATCAACAATCATACGAGGAAGGATTATCGTAGAACGCCCGAAAACCCCTCTATGACATTCTACCGAACACCTTCAAGGCATCGATCAAGAACTCGACCAAAACAACGAATCGATACGATCCAACCATGGAATAACAAGGGAAAAGATATAAAACATCTAAATAATCATCAATCCATCATAATCCTAAGTTAAATCGGATTAATCGGACGAAAACAACCAAAATACCCAAATTCCCCAAAACTAGATTTCTAGGAAATCTGACCTGATTCGGTAGATCGGAGGATGTTATAGGATGGATGATTGGTGATATGAACCTCAAAACTTCATGTATTCATTGTCCAACAACATCTCTACATGATTACCCAAGCTCCAGATGCGGAAGGGAAGAAAACAAGTGAGAAATGGCTGAAGAAAAACGCTGCGAGGCCTTAAATAGGCCGACTGCCGGCCGGGTTACGTACGTAACCGGCCATGGCCGAACTCACCGCCTGAAATGCCGGAAGCGTTACGTCGTTACCGGCCAGGGCCTTACGTACGTAACCGGCCTTACGTACGTAACTGCCGATCACTACTGGACGTTACTCGGCCAGGGCTGGCCTGGCGCCAGCATGCCCAGCCATGACTCGGCCGGGACCAACTCCGACGGCCCGAACGATCCCGAAACCCGAACCTGAGTACGAATCGAAGATACGGTTACGAAGTACTCGCAAATATGAATCCAAGCACTAAGAGAACACACGATTCCGACCACCCGAAAGCTCGAAATTCGACAACGGAAAGTAATTACCCCAAACTTTGGGAAATTACGAAAATGGCCCAAAACGCCCGAAAATCACGATACGTGATCGAAACACCAAGCCAAAGCTCTCAACATGAATAATAACATTAAATGAACTTACGAGAAAGTCGAAACAACAGCTTGGACGAGATTCGCAAGAATCGAACTCAAGTGCGGAAAAACCGCTAAAAAGCACGGAACTCAACAAAACGACACCGAAACGAGCTCGGATGACAAAAAGTGCAGAATTAATCATTCTCGGAATGACGAAACAGTCATGAACGAGTCGTCAAAACAGACTTCCGCCGAAAAAAAGAAATTTACCGAAAATCGAAAATTGCGGATATTACATTCTACCCTCCTTAAAAGATGTTTCGTCCCGAAACTTAAAATAAGTAGGGAGAAGCAATATCCACTGTCAGGAAAACTCGACGATATACCCAAAAACCGAAAACTCGCGCCCGACGGCGAAACACTGCAAGAAACGCAAAGGAACATACGGCGTGAAAACACGCTCCACGACGACCAACACAACGCCACCGATAGAGACATAATAAAACCAACAAGTGACAAACGTCATCAAACAGATAATACAACCAAGTCGATTATCCGAACAATCACAAAACACAACGAACGAAAATCAATATGATTGACCACCCCAACGGTACATCAATCAAAACGCGAGCCAATCGCTGAAGAAATACGGAATTCCACCGCCCAAGATCAAAAACAAGACAAATTTCCCAAATATAAGGAAATTAGGAAGGAGTCTGAATGCTCAACAATCACGAAACGAGATCAACAAAAACCGAACAATCAAACGATCGAACCACAATGGTCGAGACAACAAAAATCGAACAATCATGTTCGAATGACGAAGAACAATAAAATTCAAACAACAACTCTCAGGTTCACGTCTCGGCTCGAGACAATATATGATCCGGTAAAAGCAACAAGATGTGATTCGCATAAGATCGATAGGAAAGGGAATAGCAATTGAAAAGTCACAACGACAAACGAGTAATTTCAAAACACCACACTCGTTCGATCAATAAAAGAAAGGGATAGGGCAAGCTCAGAAAATGTTAACGAACATAAACGAGTCGACAGAGTCGAAAATAAAGAAGTTCAAAATCTGATCCACTTCGAATAAAAGAACTAGTAGAACCAAAAGATGTTACATCCGAACAAGGTTCACAAGTATCGAACCGGACTCGGAAAAGTCACATGATAACCAGATCGACCCAAAACAAGATCACACTCGTTCGAACGATGAAACCGAAATACGTAACAAGTTCAGAAAGTGTCAACGAACACGAGCGAGTCGATAGACCTGAGAAAGAGGAAATGCAGGAGTCCAAAAATAATACGAGTATTATATTCGACCCCTTCTAAAAGAAGTGTCGTTCCCGAAACTCACAACACGAAATCAAGGTGACAACACAACAAGCAACTGACAGAAACATCTTTCAAAGGCCTCTCAAAGCCGATTCCGATGACTGTGCTGAAGCGCGAACTCCGAAAGTCTCGGTAGCCACCCGCAAAATCAATTCGGTGTCCCTCGAGTCCACACTTGAAATGTGTTACTGACGAGAAGGACAATTTACACGTGCATGCCCCGGCACATCACGGTTGAAACGCCTCGGCTCGGCATACCGAAAATACAAATGCTAGATACAATGGGGCATAACGTCGTAAAACAACATAGCGGAGATGCCAACTCAGCACAACAAGGAATCATAATACATATCATATACAACGATTATCATCGTAAAATAATACACACAAACACTACAGCAACGACGGTATCGTTCGGCGACCTCAACGGCCCGAACAATAACCAGCACATAATTACAAACATTATGAAACAATCACATATGTACACAAATGTACAAACCCAAGCTTTAACAGCTCACACAGGTGCGATAACACGCAAGCCACCACGAAATGACAACCTTAAGGATCGTCATCACACCTCCCACAAGGGCTAACAAAATATATGCGTGGCGAACGACTCGACGCTCACGCCACCAATTCAATCACAATTCGGGGTTAACACCGTAACGAAAGTTCGAAAACCATACACGCATTTCCGGTCCGCAAACAGGAATGATAGGTTTTAAAAACGAAAACCACCTTTTGAAAACAGTTTGGAAACAACAGTTGATCTTGAGTATCATTTTACAAAAAGTAGTACAAACACCATTATCGAGACTTTGAAAATCATCTTGCGTTTGAACAAAAATGAGGACACCTTTCTTTTAGTGAAAAACTTTCAAAAATATTCGACCCTTGGGTCTAAGCAACTGCATTTGAAAATATCTCAAAATATTTATGGTCCTCAACCGAAATTTTTTTGAAATGTATTGCGGCATTAGAAAACACCTTGAAAACACCGCAAGAAAATAATTCGTTTTAAAAGTACGTCTCGAATTTTAATTTTCTAAGATAGTCAAGGTTTTCAAAAATAATTCAATGGGCTAGAATGCCCAAAAATTTCAGGTAATTACAAGGAACAATAAAGCGCCGTGGGTCCTGCGCCGGAACCCACCAGGCTAAAAACCTTTTATAAACTACCAAAAAGGCCGATGACGGTAATATTTCAAAAACTCACAAAATCCATTTACAAAATACTAAATTCCGTCATAAGAATTTCGCCAAAATGATCAAGGCCATAATGCCAAAAACTCGGTTAAGGGAATTGGTTTTCGAAATAAAACTCAGTCGGTAAAATACCGAAAGCCATTACAAAAGAACTCACGCAGCGGATAAAAGAAATAAAGTCAAACATGCACAAGACAGTAACACTACTCCTCATATGAACGAAAAATGGGAGTCAAATAATCACATATCACGAAATCAAAATCCATAAGAGGATTCCGTCAATTAACTCATAATCATAAAAATAGCTCGTGTCACACGAGGCACAACACAAAGAAGGGAGACTTACATCCACAGGTCGCACGAAGATGATGATCGCCCACGATACTAATCACGACCAACCAACTCAGACGACGCGTCGCGACACGACTCAGTCAGATAAAATCCGACGAGACAAAACTCAACAGACACCACTGACCCGACAGCCTAGGATTCCACAACCTAAGCTCCGATACCATTTATGTAACACCCCCAATCCGCTCAGGGATATTACACGCCGTAGAACCTTTCCTCAAGGATCTACCAGGCTGGTAACAACAAACGAACAACTCGACAATGCCTTTAAGGCTAAAAAGACTCAGTAGACCGATTTAGCCTTTCAATAAATACATACAACTCAATTATAATACATGCCCACGCAGGGGTCGAATACAACACACTCCCGTACAACGGGGAAAGAATACTGCACCGGAAATAAAATGCAACTAAACCAATAACATCATACGGATCCTCGTATGATTAGTATCGTTCATCTTTCATCATCCTTCGTGCCGACCCTGTGCTATGCTCCAAAACCTGAATGCAAAAACAGACATCCACCCCCCGAATACTCGGGGGTTAGCAAAACTCCACTGTTTTGCTAGTGCAAATACAAAGTGCAAATACGAGCCATATAATTCAAGTTCCACGAATAACAATAACCAGGAATCCTTAAAGATTAAAATACCACGAAACGAATACTTCCCGAGGCAAGAATTTGAGTAAAACTTTCCAAATCCGAAAGATCACAAATAACGAGAATGGTTTGCAAAATGGTTTAAAATACCCTAGGGAGTTTTAATAGAAAACAAATTAGGATTATCAAATCCTTCTCTTTCCAAAATCAACAGGTCACATTCAAAGGTTTTATTTTCGCAAATAGAAAACCGAGAACAATTCACATGGCGAGCCCAACATCACGTGTCCTCAACGGACATAAAATCAACGAAACGTAATCACGCACGCGCATCGCCTAGGACCGGACGCTACCACATACATCCCACCCGAGGCCTCGAAGGACCCTCCCGAGCTGGCTAGCGAAACAATTCACAACATATCACAACCATAAGTTATCTTGACATCGTACTCGCAAGTACCGATTCTCGGAGCCCTCTCCAGACCTACCCGATTAGATAACCTTATGGTCAAATCATATCAAATGGTCGTACTCGCAAGTAACGCGCCGCCGGAGGCCTCACGGGTCCCTACCCGGTAAACATCAATCGAATATACCCACAAGTTATCGTGACATCGCACTCGCAAGTGACGATTCTCGGAGCCCTCTCCAGACCTACCCGAATTGATAACCTTGTGGTCGAATCATCAATGCATAGAGTTCACAACGACAAGGGTTTCACATTTGCCACAATCACAAATATGTCAAATCATGAGTTAATGCCAACAACACTTAGCAAAACACCACGTCAAACCATAACGCACCGAAAAGAAACCATATACGTCCACACGCAATACCAAGTGCAACATCAACACCAAACATATCCATAGAATTCACATAGTTCACAAACCACACCATTCACAAAACACACGCGTTTTGAAAGAGGGCCTTTAACAAGGCTAATCAAATCTTTTGAAAGTTCAATTCAAACGACCACACAAACACATTTAGACGATCACCAATTATCATATCCACAAAACAAGAATCATATGGACAAGGTACTTGCCTCAAAATCGGCACGCAAGTATCCCGACGAACACGGCTCAACCGGAAAGCTTCGAAACGCCCGATGTTTTCGAAAAGGAAAACGACAACGAACGGAAGGGTTCAACTTGGTTTCTTCGCAAGAAACTCGAACCTAACAACATATAATCCATAAATCAACAATCATACGAGGAAGGATTATCGTAGAACGCCCGAAAACCCCTCTATGACATTCTACCGAACACCTTCAAGGCATCGATCAAGAACTCGACCAAAACAACGAATCGATGCGATCCAACCATGGAATAACAAGGGAAAAGATATAAAACATCTAAATAATCATCAATCCATCATAATCCTAAGTTAAATCGGATTAATCGGACGAAAACAACCAAAATACCCAAATTCCCCAAAACTAGATTTCTAGGAAATCTGACCTGATTCGGTAGATCGGAGGATGTTATAGGATGGATGATTGGTGATATGAACCTCAAAACTTCATGTATTCATTGTCCAACAACATCTCTACATGATTATCCAAGCTCCAGATGCGGAAGGGAAGAAAACAAGTGAGAAATGGCTGAAGAAAAACGCTGCCAGGCCTTAAATAGGCCGACTGCCGGCCGGGTTACGTACGTAACCGGCCATGGCCGAACTCACTGCCTGGAAATGCCGGAAGCGTTACGTACGTTACCGGCCAGGGCCTTACGTACGTAACCGGCCTTACGTACGTAACTGCCGATCACTACTGCACGTTACTCGGCCAGGGCTGGCCTGGCCCAGCATGCCCGGCCATGACTCGGCCGGGACCAACTCCGACGGCCCGAACGATCCCGAAACCCGAACCTGAGTACGAATCGAAGATACGGTTACGAAGTACTCGCAAATATGAATCCGAGCACTAAGAGAACACACGATTCCGACCACCCGAAAGCTCGAAATTCGACAACGGAAAGTAATTACCCCAAACTTTGGGAAATTACGAAAATGGCCCAAAACGCCCGAAAATCACGATACGTGATCGAAACACCAAGCCAAAGCTCTCAACATGAATAATAACATTAAATGAACTTACGAGAAAGTCGAAACAACAGTTTCGGACGAGATTCGCAAGAATCGAACTCAAGTGCGGAAAAACCGCTAAAAAGCACGGAACTCAACAAAACGACACCGAAACGAGCTCGGATGACAAAAAGTGCAGAATTAATCATTCTCGGAATGACGAAACAGTCATGAACGAGTCGTCAAAACAGACTTCCGCCGAAAAAAAGAAATTTACCGAAAATCGAAAATTGCGGATATTACATTCTACCCTCCTTAAAAGATGTTTCGTCCCGAAACTTAAAATAAGTAGGGAGAAGCAATATCCACTGTCAGGAAAACTCGACGATATACCCAAAAACCGAAAACTCGCGCCCGACGGCGAAACACTGCAAGAAACGCAAAGGAACATACGGCGTGAAAACACGCTCCACGACGACCAACACAACGCCACCGATAGAGACATAATAAAACCAACAAGTGACAAACGTCATCAAACAGATAATACAACCAAGTCGATTATCCGAACAATCACAAAACACAACGAACGAAAATCAATATGATTGACCACCCCAACGGTACATCAATCAAAACGCGAGCCAATCGCTGAAGAAATACGGAATTCCACCGCCCAAGATCAAAAACGAGACAAATTTCCCAAATATAAGGAAATTAGGAAGGAGTCTGAATGCTCAACAATCACGAAACGAGATCAACAAAAACCGAACAATCAAACGATCGAACCACAATGGTCGAGACAACAAAAATCGAACAATCATGTTCGAATGACGAAGAACAATAAAATTCAAACAACAACTCTCAGGTTCACGTCTCGGCTCGAGACAATATATGATCCGGTAAAAGCAACAAGATGTGATTCGCATAAGATCGATAGGAAAGGGAATAGCAATTGAAAAGTCACAACGACAAACGAGTAATTTCAAAACACCACACTCGTTCGATCAATAAAAGAAAGGGATAGGGCAAGCTCAGAAAATGTTAACGAACATAAACGAGTCGACAGAGTCGAAAATAAAGAAGTTCAAAATCTGATCCACTTCGAATAAAAGAACTAGTAGAACCAAAAGATGTTACATCCGAACAAGGTTCACAAGTATCGAACCGGACTCGGAAAAGTCACAGCGATAACCAGATCGACCCAAAACAAGATCACAGCTCGTTCGAACGATGAAACCAAAATACAGAACAAGTTCAGAAAGTGTCAACGAACACGAGCGAGTCGATAGACCTGAGAAAGAGGAAATGCAGGAGTCCAAAAATAATACGAGTATTATATTCGACCCCTTCTAAAAGAAGTGTCGTTCCCGAAACTCACAACACGAAATCAAGGTGACAACACAACAAGCAACTGACAGAAACATCTTTCAAAGGCCTCTCAAAGCCGATTCCGATGATCGTCTGAAGCGCGAACTCCGAAAGTCTCGGTAGCCACCCGCAAAATCAATTCGGTGTCCCTCGAGTCCACACTTGAAATGTGTTACTGACGAGAAGGACAATTTACACGTGCATGCCCCGGCACATCACGGTTGAAACGCCTCGGCTCGGCATACCGAAAATACAAATGCTAGATACAATGGGGCATAACGTCGTAAAACAACATAGCGGAGATGCCAACTCAGCACAACAAGGAATCATAATACATATCATATACAACGATTATCATCGTAAAATAATACACACAAACACTACAGCAACGACGGTATCGTTCGGCGACCTCAACGGCCCGAACAATAACCAGACATAATTACAAACATTATGAAACAATCACATATGTACACAAATGTACAAACCCAAGCTTTAACAGCTCACACAGGTGCGATAACACGCAAGCCACCACGAAATGACAACCTTAAGGATCGTCATCACACCTCCCACAAGGGCTAACAAAATATATGCGTGGCGAACGACTCGACGCTCACGCCACCAATTCAATCACAATTCGGGGTTAACACCGTAACGAAAGTTCGAAAACCATACACGCATTTCCGGTCCGCAAACAGGAATGATAGGTTTTAAAAACGAAAACCACCTTTTGAAAACAGTTTGGAAACAACAGTTGATCTTGAGTATCATTTTACAAAAAGTAGTACAAACACCATTATCGAGACTTTGAAAATCATCTTGCGTTTGAACAAAAATGAGGACACCTTTCTTTTAGTGAAAAACTTTCAAAAATATTCGACCCTTGGGTCTAAGCAATTGCATTTGAAAATATCTCAAAATATTTATGGTCCTCAACCGAATTTTTTGAAATGTATTGCGGCATTAGAAAACACCTTGAAAACACCGCAAGAAAATAATTCGCTTTAAAAGTACGTCTCGAATTTTAATTTTCTAAGATAGTCAAGGTTTTCAAAATAATTCAATGGGCTAGAATGCCCAAAAATTTGAGTAATTACAAGGAACAATAAAGCGCCGTGGGTCTGCTAGGAACCCACTGTGCTAAAAACCTTTATAAACTACCAAAAAGGCCGATGACGGTAATATTTCAAAAACTCACAAAATCCATTTACAAAATACTAAATTCCGTCATAAGAATTTCGCCAAAATGATCAAGGCCATAATGCCAAAAACTCGGTTAAGGGAATTGGTTTTCGAAATAAAACTCAGTCGGTAAAATACCGAAAGCCATTACAAAAGAACTCACGCAGCGGATAAAAGAAATAAAGTCAAACATGCACAAGACAGCAACACTACTCCTCATATGAACGAAAAATGGGAGTCAAATAATCACATATCACGAAATCAAAATCCATAAGAGGATTCCGTCAATTAACTCATAATCATCAAAAAAGCTCGTGTCACACGAGGCACAACACAAAGAAGGGAGACTTACATCCACAGGTCGCACGAAGATGATGATCGCCCACGATACTAATCACGACCAACCAACTCAGACGACGCGTCGCGACACGACTCAGTCAGATAAAATCCGACGAGACAAAACTCAACAGACACCACTGACCCGACAGCCTAGGATTCCACAACCTAAGCTCCGATACCATTTATGTAACACCCCCAATCCGCTCAGGGATATTACACGCCGTAGAACCTTTCCTCAAGGATCTACCAGGCTGGTAACAACAAACGAACAACTCGACAATGCCTTTAAGGCTAAAAAGACTCAGTAGACCGATTTGGCCTTTCAATAAATACATACAACTCAATTATAATACATGCCTACGCAGGGGTCGAATACAACACACTCCCGTACAACGGGGAAAGAATACTGCACCGGAAATAAAATGCAACTAAACCAATAACATCATACGGATCCTCGTGTGATTAGTATCGTTCATCTTTCATCATCCTTCGTGCCGACCCTGTGCTATGCTCCAAAACCTGAATGCAAAAACAGACATCCACCCCCCGAATACTCGGGGGTTAGCAAAACTCCACTGTTTTGCTAGTGCAAATACAAAGTGCAAATACGAGCCATATAATTCAAGTTCCACGAATAACAATAACCAGGAATCCTTAAAGATTAAAATACCACGAAACGAATACTTCCCGAGGCAAGAATTTGAGTAAAACTTTCCAAATCCGAAAGATCACAAATAACGAGAATGGTTTGCAAAATGGTTTAAAATACCCTAGGGAGTTTTAATAGAAAACAAATTAGGATTATCAAATCCTTCTCTTTCCAAAATCAACAGGGTCACAGCCCAAAGGTTTTATTTTCGCAAATAGAAAACCGAGAACAATTCACATGGCCAGAGCCCAACATCACGTGTCCTCAACGGACATAAAATCAACGAAACGTAATCACGCACGCGCATCGCCTAGGACCGGGACGCTACCACAGACATCCCACCTGAGGCCTCGAAGGACCCTCCCGAGCTGGCTAGCGAAACAATTCACAACATATCACAACCATAAGTTATCTTGACATCGTACTCGCAAGTACCGATTCTCGGAGCCCTCTCCAGACCTACCCGATTAGATAACCTTATGGTCAAATCATATCAAATGGCTGTACTCGCAAGTAACGCGCCGCCGGAGGCCTCACGGGTCCCTACCCGGTAAACATCAATCGAATATACCCACAAGTTATCGTGACATCGCACTCGCAAGTGACGATTCTCGGAGCCCTCTCCAGACCTACCCGAATTGATAACCTTGTGGTCGAATCATCAATGCATAGAGTTCACAACGACAAGGGTTTCACATTTGCCACAATCACAAATATGTCAAATCATGAGTTAATGCCAACAACACTTAGCAAAACACCACGTCAAACCATAACGCACCGAAAAGAAACCATATACGTCCACACGCAATACCAAGTGCAACATCAACACCAAACATATCCATAGAATTCACATAGTTCACAAACCACACCATTCACAAAACACACGCGTTTTGAAAGAGGGCCTTTAACAAGGCTAATCAAATCTTTTGAAAGTTCAATTCAAACGACCACACAAACACATTTAGACGATCACCAATTATCATATCCAAAAAACAAGAATCATATGGACAAGGTACTTGCCTCAAAATCGGCACGCAAGTATCCCGACGAACACGGCTCAGCTAAAGCTTGAACGCCCGATGTTTTCGAAAAGGAAAACGACAACGAACGGAAGGGTTCAACTTGGTTTCTTCGCAAGAAACTCGAACCTAACAACATATAATCCATAAATCAACAATCATACGAGGAAGGATAGTCGTAGAACGCCCGAAAACCCCTCTATGACATTCTACCGGACACCTTCAAGGCGTCGATCAAGAACTCGACCAAAACAACGAATCGATACGATCCAACCATGGAATAACAAGGGAAAAGATATAAAACATCTAATTAATCATCAATCCATCATAATCCTAAGTTAAATCGGATTAATCGGACGAAAACAACCAAAATACCCAAATTCCCCAAAACTAGATTTCTAGGAAATCTGACCTGATTCGGTAGATCGGAGGATGTTATAGGATGGATGATTGATGATATGAACCTCAAAACTTCATGTATTCATTGTCCAACAACATCTCTACATGATTACCTAAGCTCCATCCGCGGAAGGGAAGAAAACAAGTGAGAAATGGCTGAAGAAAAACGCTGCGAGGCCTTAAATAGGCCGACTGCCGGCCGGGTTACGTACGTAACCGGCCATGGCCGAACTCACTGCCTGGAAATGCCGGAAGCATTACGTACGTTACCGGCCAGGGACTTACGAATGTAACCGGCCTTACGTACGTAACTGCCGATCACTACCGCACGTTACTCGGCGAGTGGCTCGCCTCAAAGATGCCCGGCCATGACTCACGGACCAACTCCGACAGCCCGAACGATCCCGAAACCCGAACCTGAGTACGAATCGAAAATACAGTTACGAAGTACTCGCAAAGATGAATCCGAGCACTAAGAGAACACACGATTCCGACCACCCGAAGGCTCGAAATTCGACAACGGAAAGTAATTACCCCAAACTTTGGGAAATTACGAAAATGGCCCAAAACGCCCGAAAATCACGATACGTGATCGAAACACCAAGCCAAAGCTCGCAACATGAATAATAACATTAAATAAACTTATGAGAAAGTCGAAACAAGCTTTGGACGAGATTCGCAAGAATCGAACTCAAGTGCGGAAAACCGCTAAAAAGCACGGAACTCAACAAAACGACACCAAACGAGCTCGGATGACAAAAAGTGCAGAATTAATCATTCTCGGAATGACGAAACGGTCATGATCGAGTCACAAAACAGACTTCCGCCGAAAAAGAAATTTACCGAAAATCGAAAATTGCGGATATTACATTCTACCCTCCTTAAAAGAAGTTTCGTCCCGAAACTTAAAATAAGTAGGGAGAAGCAATATCCATTGTCAGGAAAACTCGACGAGATACCCAAAAACCAAAAACTCGCGCCCGACGGCGAAACGCTGCAAGAAACGCAAAGGAACATACGGCGTGAAAACACGCTCCACGACGACCAACACAACGCCACCGATAGAGACATAATAAAACCAACAAGTGACAAACGTCATCAAACAGATAATACAACCAAGTCGATTATCCGAACAATCACAAAACACAACGAACGAAAATCAGTATGATTGACCACCCCAACGGTACATCAATCAAAACGCGAGCCAATCGCTGAAGAAATACGGAATTCCACCACCCAAGGGTTGGAAGATCGAAAACGAGACAAATTTCCCGAATATAAGGAAATTAGGAAGGAGTCTGAACGCTCAACAATCACGAAACGAGATCAACAAAAACCGAACAATCAAACGATCGAACCACAACGGTCGAGACAACAAAAATCGAACAATCATGTTCGAATCACGAAGAACAATAAAATTCAAACAACAACTCTCAGGTTCACGTCTCGGCTCGAGACAATATATGATCCGGTAAAAGCAACAAGATGTGATTCGCATAAGATCCATAGGAAAGGGAATATCAATTGAAAAGTCACAACGACAAATGAGTAATTTCAAAACACCAACCTCGTTCGATCAATAAAAGAAAGGGATAGGGCAAGCTCAGAAAATGTTAACGAACATAAACGAGTCGACAGAGTCGAAAATAAAGAAATTCAAAATCTGATCCACTTCGAATAAAAGAACTAGTAGAACCAAAAGATGTTACATCCGAACAAGGTTCACAAGTATCGAACCGGACTCGAAAAAGTCACAAATGATAACCGGATCGACCCAAAACAAGATCACACTGCTCGAACGATGAAACCAAATACGTAACAAGTTCGTAAAGTGTCAACGAACACGAGCGAGTCGATAGACTGAGAAAGAGGAAATGCAGAGTCCAAAAATAATACGGGTATTATATTCGACCCCTTCTAAAAGAAGTGTCGTTCGAAACTCACAACACGAAATCAAGGTGACAACACAACAAGCAACCGACGAAAAATCTTTCAAAGGCCTCTCAAAGCCGATTCCGATGATCGTGTCTTTGAGCGCGAACTCCGAAAGTCTCGGTATCCACCCGCAAAATCAATTCGTGTCCTCGAGTCCACACATGAAATGTGTTAATGACGAGAAGGACAATTTACACGTGCATGCCCCGCACATCACGGTTGAAACGCCTCGGCTCGGCATACCGAAAATACAAATGCTAGATACAATGGGGCATAACGTCAGAAACAACATAGCGGAGATGCCAACTCGGACAACAAGGAATCATAATACATATCATATACAACGATTATCATCGTAAAATAATACACACAAACACTACAAAGAACGACGGTATCGTTCGGCGACCTCAACGGCCCGAACAATAACCAGCACATAATTACAAACATTATGAAACAATCACATATGTACACAAACGTACAAACCCAAGCTTTAACAGCTCACACAGGTGCGATAACACGCAAGCCACCACGAAATGACAACATTGAGGATCGTCATCACACCTCCCACAAGGGCTAACAAAATATATGCGTGGCGAACGACTCGACGCTCACGCCACCAATTCAATCACAATTCGGGGTTAACACCGTAACGAAAGTTCGAAAACCATACACGCATTTCCGCTCCGCAAACAGGAATGATAGGTTTTAAAAACAAAAACCACCTTTTGAAAACAGTTTGGAAACAACAGTTGATCTTGAGTATCATTTTACAAAAAGTAGTACAAACACCATTATCGAGACTTTGAAAATCATCTTGCGTTTGAACAAAAATGAGGACACCTTTCTTTTAGTGAAAAACTTTCAAAAATATTCGACCCTTGGGTCTAAGCAACTGCATTTGAAAATATCTCAAAATATTTTTGGTCCTCAACCGAATTTTTTTTGAAATGTATTGCGGCATTAGAAAACACCTTGAAAACACCGCAAGAAAATAATTCGTTTTAAAAGTACGTCTCGAATTTTAATTTTCTAAGATACTCAAGGTTTTCAAAAATAATTCAATGGGCTAGAATGCCCAAAAATTTCAGGTAATTACAAGGAACAATAAAGCGCCGTGGGTCCTGCGCCGAACCCACTGTGCTAAAAACCTTTATAAACTACCAAAAAGGCCGATGACGGTAATATTTCAAAACTCACAAAATCCATTTACAAAATACTAAATTCGTCATAAGAATTTCGCCAAAATGATCAAGGCCATAATGCCAAAAACTCGGTTAAGGGAATTGGTTTTCAAATAAAACTCACCGGTAAAATACCGAAAGCCATTACAAAAGAACTCACGCAATGGATAAAAGAAATAAAGTCAAACATGCACAAGACAAGAACACTACTCCTCATATGAACGAAAAATGGGAGTCAAATAATCACATATCACGAAATCAAAATCCATAAGAGGATTCCGTCAATTAACTCATAATCATAAAAATAGCTCGTGTCACACGAGGCACAACACAAAGAAGGGAGACTTACATCCACAGTCGCACGAAGATGATGATCGCCCACGATACTAATCACGACCAACCAACTCGGGACGACGCGTCATGACACGACTCGCGGATAAAATCCGACGAGACAAAACTCAACAGACACCACTGACCCGACACCTAGGATTCCACAACCTAAGCTCCGATACCATTTATGTAACACCCCAATCCGCTCGGGGATATTACACGCCGTAGAACCTTTCCTCAAGGATCTACCAGGTGGTAACAACAAACGAACAACTCGACAATGCCTTTAAGGCTAAAAAGACTCGAGACCGATTTGGCCTTTCAATAAATACATACAACTCAATTATAATACATGCCCACGCAGGTCGAATACAACACACTCCCGCATAACGGGGAAAGAATACCGCACCGGAAATAAAATGCAACTAAACCAATAACATCATACGGATCCTCGTGTGATTAGTATCGCTCATCTTTCATCATCCTTCGTGCCGACCCCGTGCTATGCTCCAAAACCCGAATGCAAAAACAGACATCCACCCCCGAATACTCGGGGTTAGCAAACTCCACTGTTTTGCTAGTGCAAATACAAAGTGCAAATACGAGCCATATAATTCAAGTTCCACGAATAACAATAACCAGGAATCCTTAAAGATTAAAATACCACGAAACGAATACTTCCCGAGGCAAGAATTTGAGTAAAACTTTCCAAATCCGAAAGATCACAAATAACAAGAATGGTTTGCAAAATGGTTTAAAATACCCTAGGGAGTTTTAATAGAAAACAAATTAGGATTATCAAATCCTTCTCTTTCCAAAATCAACAGGGTCACAGCCCATAGGTTTTATTTTCGCAAATAGAAAACCGACAACAATTCACAGGGCCAGAGCCCAACATCACGTGTCCTCAACGGACATAAAATCAACGAAACGTAATCACGCACGCGCATCGCCTAGGACCGGGACGCTACCACAGACATCCCACCTGAGGCCTCGAAGGACCCTCCCGAGCAAGCTAGCGAAACAATTCACAACATATCACAACCATTAGTTATATTGACATCGTACTCGCAAGTACCGATTCTGAGCCCTCTCCGCACCTACCCGATTAGATAACCTTATGGTCAAATCATATCAAATGGCCGTACTCGCAAGTAACGCGCCGCCGGAGGCCTCACGGGTCCCTACCCGGTAAACATCAATCGAATATACCCACAAGTTATCGTGACATCGCACTCGCAAGTGACGATTCTCGGAGCCCTCTCCGCACCTACCCGAATTGATAACCTTGTGGTCGAATCATCAATGCATAGAGTTCACAACGACAAGGGTTTCACATTTGCCACAATCACAAATATGTCAAATCATGAGTTAATGCCAACAACACTTAGCAAAACACCACGTCAAACCATAACGCACCGAAAAGAAACCATATACGTCCACACGCAATACCAAGTGCAACATCAACACCAAACATATCCATAGAATTCACATAGTTCACAAACCACACCATTCACAAAACACACGCGTTTTGAAAGAGGGCCTTTAACAAGGCTAATCAAATCTTTTGAAAGTTCAATTCAAACGACCACACAAACACATTTAGACGATCACCAATTATCATATCCACAAAACAAGAATCATATGGACAAGGTACTTGCCTCAAAATCGGCACGCAAGTATCCCGACGAACACGGCTCAACCAGAAAGCTTCGAAACGCCCGATGTTTTCGAAAAGGAAAACGACAACGAACGGAAGGGTTCAACTTGGTTTCTTCGCAAGAAACTCGAACCTAACAACATATAATCCATAAATCAACAATCATACGAGGAAGGATAGTCGTAGAACGCCCGAAAACCCCTCTATGACATTCTACCGGACACCTTCAAGGCGTCGATCAAGAACTCGACCAAAACAACGAATCGATACGATCCAACCATGGAATAACAAGGGAAAAGATATAAAACATCTAATTAATCATCAATCCATCATAATCCTAAGTTAAATCGGATTAATCGGACGAAAACAACCAAAATACCCAAATTCCCCAAAACTAGATTTCTAGGAAATCGACTGATTCAGTAGATCGGAGGATGTTATAGGATGGATGATTGATGATATGAACCTCAAAACTTCATGTATTCATTGTCCAACAACATCTCTACATGATTACCTAAGCTCCATCCGGAAGGGAAGAAAACAAGTGAGAAATGGTCAAGAAAACGTCGCGAGGCCTTAAATAGGCCGATCACGGCCGTGTTACGTCGAATCGCCATGGCCGAACTTCATCACTGGAAATGCCGGAAGCATTACGACGCACGCCAGGGCCTTACGAACGTAATCGCCTTACGACGAATCGCCGATCACTACCGCACGTTACTCGGCCAGTCGCCTCGGCCTCAAAGATGCCCGACCATGACTCGGCCGGGACCAACTCCGACAGCCCGAACGATCCCGAAACCCGAACCTGAGTACGAATCGAAGATACAGTTACGAAGTACTCGCAAAGATGAATCCGAGCACTAAGAGAACACACGATTCCGACCACCCGAAGGCTCGAAATTCGACAACGGAAAGTAATTACCCCAAACTTTGGGAAATTACGAAAATGGCCCAAAACGCCCGAAAATCACGATACGTGATCGAAACACCAAGCCAAAGCTCGCAACATGAATAATAACATTAAATAAACTTATGAGAAAGTCGAAACAACAGTTTCGGACGAGATTCGCAAGAATCGAACTCAAGTGCGGAAAAACCGCTAAAAAGCACGGAACTCAACAAAACGACACCGAAACGAGCTCGGATGACAAAAAGTGCAGAATTAATCATTCTCGGAATGACGAAACGGTCATGATCGAGTCGTCAAAACAGACTTCCGCCGAAAAAAGAAATTTACCGAAAATCGAAAATTGCGGATATTACATTCTACCCTCCTTAAAAGAAGTTTCGTCCCGAAACTTAAAATAAGTAGGGAGAAGCAATATCCATTGTCAGGAAAACTCGACGAGATACCCAAAAACCAAAAACTCGCGCCCGACGGCGAAACGCTGCAAGAAACGCAAAGGAACATACGGCGTGAAAACACGCTCCACGACGACCAACACAACGCCACCGATAGAGACATAATAAAACCAACAAGTGACAAACGTCATCAAACAGATAATACAACCAAGTCGATTATCCGAACAATCACAAAACACAACGAACGAAAATCAGTATGATTGACCACCCCAACGGTACATCAATCAAAACGCGAGCCAATCGGCGAAGAAATACTAATTCCACCACCCAAGAGTGGAAGATCGAAAACGAGACAAATTTCCCGAATATAAGGAAATTAGGAAGGAGTCTGAACGCTCAACAATCACGAAACGAGATCAACAAAAACCGAACAATCAAACGATCGAACCACAACGGTCGAGACAACAAAAATCGAACAATCATGTTCGAATCACGAAGAACAATAAAATTCAAACAACAACTCTCAGGTTCACGTCTCGGCTCGAGACAATATATGATCCGGTAAAAGCAACAAGATGTGATTCGCATAAGATCCATAGGAAAGGGAATATCAATTGAAAAGTCACAACGACAAATGAGTAATTTCAAGACACCAACCTCGTTCGATCAATAAAATAAAGGGATAGGGCAAGCTCAGAAAATGTTAACGAACATAAACGAGTCGACAGAGTCGAAAATAAAGAAATTCAAAATCTGATCCACTTCGAATAAAAGAACTAGTAGAACCAAAAGATGTTACATCCGAACAAGGTTCACAAGTATCGAACCGGACTCGAAAAAGTCACAGCGATAACCAGATCGACCCAAAACAAGATCACAGCTCGTTCGAACGATGAAACCGAAATACAGAACAAGTTCAGAAAGTGTCAACGAACACGAGCGAGTCGATAGACCTGAGAAAGAGGAAATGCAGGAGTCCAAAAATAATACGGGTATTATATTCGACCCCTTCTAAAAGAAGTGTCGTTCCCGAAACTCACAACACGAAATCAAGGTGACAACACAACAAGCAACTGACAGAAAAATCTTTCAAAGGCCTCTCAAAGCCGATTCCGATGATCTTTGAAGCGCGAACTCCGAAAGTCTCGGTAGCCAATTCGCAAAATCAATTCGGTGTCCTCGAGTCCACACATGAAATGTGTTACCGACGAGAAGGACAATTTACACGTGCATGCCCCGCACATCACGGTTGAAACGCTCGGCTCGGCATACCGAAAATACAAATGCTAGATACAATGGGGCATAACGTCGTAAACAACATAGCGGAGATGCCAACTCAAAGACAACAAGGAATCATAATACATATCATATACAACGATTATCATCGTAAAATAATACACACAAACACTACAAAGAACGACGGTATCGTTCGGCGACCTCAACGGCCCGAACAATAACCAAAGACATAATTACAAACATTATGAAACAATCACATATGTACACAAACGTACAAACCCAAGCTTTAACAGCTCACACAGGTGCGATAACACGCAAGCCACCACGAAATGACAACATTAAGAATCGTCATCACACCTCCCACAAGGGCTAACAAAATATATGCGTGGCGAACGACTCGACGCTCACGCCACCAATTCAATCACAATTCAAGTTAACACCGTAACGAAAGTTCGAAAACCATACACGCATTTCCGGTCCGCAAACAGGAATGATAGGTTTTAAAAACAAAAACCACCTTTTGAAAACAGTTTGGAAACAACAGTTGATCTTGAGTATCATTTTACAAAAAGTAGTACAAACACCATTATCGAGACTTTGAAAATCATCTTGCGTTTGAACAAAAATGAGGACACCTTTCTTTTAGTGAAAAACTTTCAAAAATATCCGACCCTTGGGTCTAAGCAACTGCATTTGAAAATATCTCAAAATATTTTTGGTCCTCAACCGATTTTTTTTTGAAATGTATTGCGGCATTAGAAAACACCTTGAAAACACCGCAAGAAAATAATTCGTTTTAAAAGTACGTCTCGAATTTTAATTTTCTAAGATACTCAAGGTTTTCAAAAATAATTCAATGGGCTAGAATGCCCAAAAATTTCGAGTAATTACAAGGAACAATATAGCGCCGTGGGTCCCGCACCGAACCCACTGTGCTAAAAACCTTTTATAAACTACCAAAAAGGCCGATGACGGTAATATTTCAAAAACTCACAAAATCCATTTACAAAATACTAAATTCCGTCATAAGAATTTCGCCGAAATGATCAAGGCCATAATGCCAAAAACTCGGTTAAGGGAATTGGTTTTCGAAATAAAACTCAGTCGGTAAAATACCGAAAGCCATTACAAAAGAACTCACGCAGCGGATAAAAGAAATAAAGTCAAACATGCACAAGACAAAGAACACTACTCCTCATATGAACGAAAAATGGGAGTCAAATAATCACATATCACGAAATCAAAATCCATAAGAGGATTCCGTCAATTAACTCATAATCATAAAAATAGCTCGTGTCACACGAGGCACAACACAAAGAAGGGAGACTTACATCCACAGTCGCACGAAGATGATGATCGCCCACGATACTAATCACGACCAACCAACTCGGACGACGTCGCGACACGACTCGCGGATAAAATCCGACGAGACAAAACTCAACAGACACCACTGACCCGACAGCCTAGGTTTCCACAACCTAAGCTCCGATACCATTTATGTAACACCCCCAATCCGCTCAGGGATATTACACGCCGTAGAACCTTTCCTCAAGGATCTACCAGGCTGGTAACAACAAACGAACAACTCGACAATACCTTTAAGGCTAAAAAGACTCAGTAGACCGATTTGGCCTTTCAATAAATACATACAACTCAATTATAATACATGCCCACGCAGGGGTCGAATACAACACACTCCCATACAACGGGGAAAGAATACTGCAGCGGAAATAAAATGCAACTAAACCAATAACATCATACGGATCCTCGTGTGATTAGTATCGTTCATCTTTCATCATCCTTCGTGCCGACCCTGTGCTATGCTCCAAAACCTGAATGCAAAAACAGACATCCACCCCCCGAATACTCGGGGTTAGCAAACTCCACCGTTTTGCTAGTGCAAATACAAAGTGCAAATACGAGCCATATAATTCAAGTTCCACGAATAACAATAACTGTGAATCCTTAAAGATTAAAATACCACGAAACGAATACTTCCCGAGGCAAGAATTTGAGTAAAACTTTCCAAATCCGAAAGATCACAAATAACGAGAATGGTTTGCAAAATGGTTTAAAATACCCTCGGGAGTTTTAATAGAAAACAAATTAAGATTATCAAATCCTTCTCTTTCCAAAATCAACAGGTCATTTCAAAGGTTTTATTTTCGCAAATAGAAAACCGACAACAATTCACAGGGCGAGCCCAACATCACGTGTCCTCAACGGACATAAAATCAACGAAACGTAATCACGCACGCGCATCGCCTAGGACCGGACGCTACCACGTACATCCCACCCGAGGCCTCGAAGGACCCTCCCGAGTGGCTAGCGAAACAATTCACAACATATCACAACCATAAGTTATCTTGACATCGTACTCGCAAGTACCGATTCTCGGAGCCCTCTCCAGACCTACCCGATTAGATAACCTTATGGTCAAATCATATCAAATGGCTGTACTTGCAAGTAACGCGCCGGAGGCCTCACGGTCCCTACCCAGAACATCAATCGAATATACCCACAAGTTATCGTGACATCGCACTCGCAAGTGATGATTCTCGGAGCCCTCTCCAGACCTACCCGAATTGATAACCTTGTGGTCGAATCATCAATGCATAGAGTTCACAACGACAAGGGTTTCACATTTGCCACAATCACAAATATGTCAAATCATGAGTTAATGCCAACAACACTTAGCAAAACACCACGTCAAACCATAACGCACCGAAAAGAAACCATATACGTCCACACGCAATACCAAGTGCAACATCAACACCAAACATATCCATAGAATTCACATAGTTCACAAACCACACCATTCACAAAACACACGCGTTTTGAAAGAGGGCCTTTAACAAGGCTAATCAAGTCTTTTGAAAGTTCAATTCAAACGACCACACAAACACATTTAGACGATCACCAATTATCATATCCACAAAACAAGAATCATATGGACAAGGTACTTGCCTCAAAATCGGCACGCAAGTATCCCGACGACCACGGCTCAACCGGAAAGCTTCGAAACGCCCGATGTTTTCGAAAAGGAAAACGACAACGAACGGAAGGGTTCAACTTGGTTTCTTCGCAAGAAACTCGACCCTAACAACATATAATCTATAAATCAACAATCATACGAGGAAGGATAATCGTAGAACGCCCGAAAACCCCTCTATGACATTCTACCGGACACCTTCAAGGCGTCGATCAAGAACTCGACCAAAACAACGAATCGATACGATCCAACCATGGAATAACAAGGGAAAAGATATAAAACATCTAAATAATCATCAATCCATAATAATCCTAAGTTAAATCGGATTAATCGGATGAAAACAACCAAAATACCCAAATTCCCCAAAACTAGATTTCTAGGAAATCTGACCTGATTCGGTAGATCGGAGGATGTTATAGGATGGATGATTGATGATATGAACCTCAAAACTTCATGTATTCATTGTCCAACAACATCTCTACATGATTACCCAAGCTCCAGCCGCGGAAGGGAAGAAAACAAGTGAGAAATGGCTGAAGAAAAACGCTGCCAGGCCTTAAATAGGCCGACTGCCGGCCGGGTTACGTACGTAACCGGCCATGGCTTACGTACGTAACCGGCCATGGCCGAACTCACTGCCTGGAAATGCCGGAAGAGTTACGTACGTTACCGGCCAGGGCCTTACGTACGTAACTGCCGATCACTACCGCACGTTACTCGGCCAGGGCTGGCCTAGCCCCAGCATGCCCGGCCATGACTCGGCCGGGACCAACTCCGACGGCCCGAACGATCCCGAAACCCGAACCTGAGTATGAATCGAAGATACGGTTACGAAGTACTCGCAAAGATGAATCCGAGCACTAAGAGAACACACGATTCCGACCATCCGAAGGCTCGAAATTCGACAACGGAAAGTAATTACCCCAAACTTTGGGAAATTACGAAAATGGCCCAAAACGCTCGAAAATCATGATACGTGATCGAAACACCAAGTCAAAGCTCGCAACATGAATAATAACATTAAATGAACTTACGAGAAAGTCGAAACAACAGTTTCGGACGAGATTCGCAAGAATCGAACTCAAGTGCGGAAAAACCGCTAAAAAGCACGGAACTCAACAAAACGACACCGAAACGAGCTCGGATGACAAAAAGTGCAAAATTAATCATTCTCGGAATGACGAAACGGTCATGAGCGAGTCGTCAAAACGGACTTCCGCCGAAAAAAAGAAATTTACCGAAAATCGAAAATTGCGGATATTACATTCGGGTATCGAGGTTACGTTGCGATAAAGACGAGGATATGAGTATCTATAGTTCATTGTACGTTTGGATCGCTGAGCATCAAGGATAATTTCCGGTGATGATTTGACATTGAGAGTTCTCCTGAAGGATTTGTGACAGTATCTTAGTTTGATTCGGTTTAGTGTTGATGTTGTTGATCATGCAGGTTGTCATTCTTGTTGTTGTACATGAAGTCGTCCTAGTTGTGTCATCATAGTGTCGTTCATGTTTTGATTCATATGTCTTTCATGTTGATGAACATATTGAGTTGCATATGTGTATGCATGATTTTATTGTTTATGTTGTAAATGATCCTAAGGGATCATGAGGATCTATGCTGAGGGCGCTGGATCATATGTCCACCTCGTGTTGGTCCGACGGGATCATCTTGGGATCTATGCTGAGGGCATTGGATCATTGGATGGGTTTTTCCACCTCGTGTTGGTCTGACGGGATCATCTTGGGATCTATGCTCAGGGCGCTGGATCGTTGGATTACCCAGTGTTGTGTTGTTTTGCTTATGTATATTGTTGGTTATCGACCTCGTGTTGATCTTGTAGGATCATCTTGGGACCTATGCTGAGGGCGTTGGGTCATGGGATTTCCATTGAGTATACATTGTTGATATTGTTTTGAGCATATTGACGTGGTCATATGAGTATGCATTTGTAGGTCTTGTGTTAGGACCGTGTCCGTATTGCATTGATCTGATCTCGGATTAGACTGATATGATTGTCGTGGCACTTCATATCTCGAGGTATGTTCCGTATTTTCTTTGGTATTTGTCTTTGATGGACAATCGATTATCGTCTTGGGATTTGATGATGTTATTCGATGGATCGTATTGGTCAGAACTGGTATATTTCCGTATCCCGAGTTGGTGATGATAGTTTGAGAATCTTGAATATTGTTTGAGGTACAATACAGATATTATGTTCGAGTTTATTGGTTAATCGAGTACGAGATGTGAACTTTGGTAAAGTTATGACAATAAGATTACTTTGGCCGTATTCTTATTTTTGTATTCTCATTGGTATGTAATTATTGACGCGATGTGATGGTTATCATTGTTGGATATTATGGCTGACCCCGTCGTGGGCTTTCTTTTTAGGTTCTTGGATTTTCGAGCTTGTAGCGGTCGTGGAGAGATGAGCTTCCCGGAGGATACTGGCTAGGACATGTTTTGTGCATTGAGTTTCTTGATTGGTTCTTGTATTCCGCTGCTAGAGTATCTTTATGGTTGGTCTTTTTCCGCTGCGTGAGTATTTTGAAACGCTCTTTTGGTATCTAGTAATTGAGGTTACTTTGGAAATCATTTTCTAAACTTTTGAGTTTCGGCCGTTTGGCCTTGTGATTTCAAATGAGTTTTTACGACGGTTTTTGATAAATGAATTTTTATAAGTCTTTGTGAATTTTTAAAGATAGTACCGTCGTTGGCCTCTTGGGCATTTGTAAATATTTGCGAAAATTTTCTTTAGCCTTGTGGGTTCCATCTCGGGGCCCACGACGCTGTAATATTTCCGGTTAAATCTGGGGGTGTTACAGGTTTAGGGTAGAAAATTTGGGGCAAAATAGATGGGTTTGAGATGTCAATGGGCTAGGAATAGAGTTTGGGTCAACTCATAAATTGGACTAGTAGAAGAATTTGGGCCACAAAATTTATATGGCCCAACAATGAAAATAAATAATAATTAGGCTAAACTAAATAATAATAATAATATTTGTAATAGTAATAATAATAATAAATAATAATAATAATAATAATATTATTTGACTTGTAAAATCTTTAGGGTAACGATTAATATCGCTTAAAATTGACTTGGCCTAGAAATGACGAGATGAAACGATGAATTTAAAATGAGAAATGAAACGAACGAATCACATGACTGGTCATGAATAATAATGACATAAATGAATTTGCATGATCATGAAATAAAATGAATTAAATGATAAAATTATTCGGGCATTAATTAATTAATAAAATTTGAACATGTTTTCTACAGTTCGCAATAAATGTATATGTGAAATCGGGACGTTACACTAACTAGTACCATCACATATAACATCTAGGAACTAAACAGACTTCAAGTAGCAGTATATTTACTATAGCCAGATGTCACACATATAACGTCACATGATTAAGTATGAGTATTGATAGTGAAGGAGACTGGCACTTGAGTATATCTCTGTGCTGCAGCAACAGGTTCTAACATGTATATAATCCATACTGGTATAATAATTCATACCATTCATCTCATAAATATTTCAATTCTACTAGTTAAAAATAAGCAAATGCTCTCTTTGCTTCCCCAAGAAAATTTGCACATAAAATTTTCAATTTCAACTTTTTCTCTGGCCAATTTACAGAGTAAGAGAACAACATAATTCAAGAAAGTTTAGCAATCAAAATTTCTGTAACTAGTGATATTTTTTACTACTTCACAACTTTAATAATCACTGTTAACCATAAAATATTATTCATGTATATTATAAACATTTGGAATTCGTAACTGGAGAAAGATAACATATAAGCTTATTGTGGGCAGAGCCAAAAAAAGCACTACATCCTGCCCAGAAATGCAGTAATATGTGGAGATAAATAGGAATTTGAAATTCTGAGTTTTGTTTAGTTGTACGGTGAAAGTATGCATATGTGGTCTTGGAATATATGGCTTCAAGGATTATAGAGCTATTGTTATACCTCTAGATTTGGGTTTCCCAAATACACAAACAATTAACAAATTAATTGAAAATTAACAATAGCTGGAACACATATAATTCATAAAAAATATGCCTTGTCTTACGCGGAATATAATAAGTGTACAAGTAAATGAAAGACAAGTACCTCTAGTTGCCTAAGTGTATTAAGCAGCATAATATGCTTAAGTTGAAGATCCTTTATCTGATTCTGTAGCGCTGATACTTCATTGAGCATAATGGACTAGGAATCTTTTATGATACCAATGCCTTTTCGACATTACATATTTACCTCCACGGACAATCTAGAGTACATGGTCAAAATATAGTAATTTCAAGAGATTTTTTTTTACACTAAAAGCTTTTGGGCTAATTTGAAGATACACCACAATCCTTTTTTCTTTTCATCCGACACCAAAACCTTTCAAAAATTTTGAAATCACACAAATATTGTGGATGGAGTTAAGAAATTATGTCAGAAAAATAAAAAGTAAAAAAAATTCTAAATATTTTGGAAAATCTAAAAAATCTGAAAAAAAAAATAAAAAAATTCTGGAAAATTCCGCAAAATTTAAAAAATCTGAAAGAAAATCGGAACTTTTATTTTTTAAGAAAAATTATCTTGAATAATAATATTAAAATCAGATCTTTTATTTAAAATTTAAAAATAAAAAGTAAAAAATAAAAAAATCTGGAAAATTAGAATAAAAGTTCCGATTCTAGAAAATTCTGGAAAATTTAAAATAAAATTCTGAAAATTCTAAAAATAATCATATTAAAAATCAGAACTTTTACTTTTTATTTTTGAATTTTAAATAAAAGATATAATATTTAATATTATTATTCCAGATAAATTTTTCTTAAAAAATAGAAGTTCCGATTTTTTTTTCAGATTTTTTAAATTTTCCAGATTTTCTTTATTTTTTACTTTTTATTTTCGAATTTGAAATATAAAATTCTAATTTTTAATATTATTGCATATATTTTTTTTCTTAAAAAATAAAAGTTTTGATTTTTTGTCAGATTTTTTAAATTTTCCAGAATTTTTAGACTTTTTATTTTTACTTTCCAGATAAATTTTTCTTAGAAAATAAAAGTTCCGATTTTTTTTTTTTTGGATTTTTTGAATTTTGCAGAATTTTCCAGAATTTTTAGATTTTATTTATTTTTTTCAGATTTTTCAGAATTTTTTTTTTACATTTTATTTTTCTGACGGAAATTCTTAACGCCATTCACAACATTTGTGTGATTTCAAAATTTCTGAAAGGTTTTAGTGTCAGCTGAAAATAAAAAGGTTGTGGTGTAACTTCAAATTAGTCCAAAATCTTTTAGTATAATTTTTTTTACCGTAATTTCAATGAACCACCAAAATACAAGCACTTAAAAATGAAATAATCATGTAAATAAAACAACAATTTATCCTTCAACCAAATTAGTTTATACCAAAGTTCCTACATTCTAGGCATTTCTTAAGATGCAACACGACCATTAGAATTGGAATACTTAAACATACTAAGCAGCATGGTTATGCCTTCAAGTATCGAAAAAATAGAGTATTGACAAAATCCTGTGAAAATGGATACAATCTTTCAGTCTCTCATATTCACAACAACAATCATCCACCATTCCACTGTAATTATGTGACCCCTGCAAGATATTTTATGATCGACCGCTTTAAAATCCCTAAGTTACCCAACTCCACCAATCAATTACCTCAGAACTACTTACTAAAGTGACCATCAAAAATAGACTCCATCAAAAATTAACTAATTACCAAAATATATACATACATATATACAACAAGGGCTCGTAAAAAAGTCAGTTTTTACTTGAAAAAGTGACAAGATTTAGAGGAGAATGCACAGAGAGTTCGATTGAATCCCAATACAGTCGAGAGCTTGATTGTATATATCGATTCCGATTCGATCCGCCCCCCGACTGGGAGGCATCTACCTCATCTATTATTCTTATTCGCCTCTGACTATCGTAAATTCCTAGATCTAATATGTGAATAAAATGAACAAAATTAATCGTTAGCTTGATTGCAGTGAGATAGATCCACTATAACAGCAATACGTAGATACCATATCGATTTGCAACAGTAATATGACAAAGAGAATCGAAGGGCAGCGATTTAATTGTAAAGTAGCAAAACGATGAGGAATAGCGGTGCGACGGGATGAAACACAAGTATGATTTAAGTTACAATTATCATATAAAAATGAATATATAACTATTTAGGATATGTTCCCTGAAGAGAGGGAATTATTTTGTGAGGGTGAAGAGAGGGAACAGGAATAATTTCACAAGTTAATATCACTTCCCCCTTTTTTTCTTACAAGTAAATTTGACTTTCCCCCCATTATTTTAACACTTTTTTTGCAATCTATGTTAACATCTACAGAAGTGTTGCCATTGCCAACTCAATTAAATTTAAGGTAACATTGCTTGACAGCAACAACAACATCAAATTAATATGTTGGTTTACATAAACAATAAGCCATCTAAGGCTACATTTTACATGCCAACATGTGTTCTTAGTGTTCGCAAAGACCATATATGGTCTAGAGGTATAAGGATGGGAAAACACTAATACCCTCATTAGATAATCATATGAGGGAAAATTAAATGTCTGTTTCAAATAGAGATGATATGTGTTACTAGTTTAAAAAGTAAGTATGATCGATGTAATTTTTAATACTTAGGGATGGTTTTCGTAATCTGTTGTAAATCACAGGGACAAAACATGTAATTTTTCCTAATATCTATTACTTAGGATGATAATTTTTAAAGGATAGTTTGGTCTTATTAGGTAAAAATGAATTACTGTTTAAAAATAAGGTGACCTAATATAGTCATCAAGTGTTAAATTAAAATGTAATTATTGGCTATTTCCCATAATACAATGACTTCGCTAAATATAAGAGGGAAAAAAATATTACTCCCAAAGTCCCAATTTCACTAAATGCATTAAATAATATATTTTTCAATCCACAAAGATATTATAATGATATGAAATAATAATTACTAAATTACATGCATAAAAAATAAACAAACCGAAAATATTATCTATTCATCATCCAAAAAATACATTTAGAACATCAATGTTTTAAACTTCCATCTAAATCAGAATGTATTTTATCATTCATTTTTTATGGGGTATGTTAACAAGACCCCCTACGACTCCCGCAAAACCCTCTCTCTCTATAATAATTGTATGGGACCCACCATTTATTTTTTATTTGTGTAGTGGCTGCCGAAAGTGAGGTTGGTGGAGGGGTCTTTGTGTAGTGACCTCGTTTTTATTTGTTTTCTTTCTTGCATGCGTGTATTATTATATATATATATATATATATATATGGTGGGGTTATTCTAAAAAGGGTCTTATAATAAAAAGTGTAGGAAGGATTGTGGGAGTGACATGTGTCACCTTGCCACATCATATGACATGTGGCACCCCCCCCACCCCCCAATTTTTTTTTTCCCGCCAAAAACTTATAAGTGTGATGCACCATTTTTTTGGTGCATCATGGTTATATGTTTTGGTGTATCACACTAATAAGTTTTACTGCATCACAATTATAAGTTACTGCATCATAGTTAACAGTTAAGTGCATCAACTATGATGCAATAACTTATAACCTTAATGCACTAAATCATAATTGTGATGCATTAACTTTATAACTTTGATACAGTAATTGTAATACCCGAGATCTTATTCCGGATTCGTTGGGTTTTCTGGGTTTTATCGGATTGTCATTGTCCTCATCGTAGGAATTTCGTGCCATGTTTGGTGGTGACTTGTTGGGACATGTTTTTGGAGGCATTTCGGATCACTTTGTGAGTTTTTGAGTTTTTGTGGTGTAGCGCACGCTACTGCGTGGTGTTTAGCGCACGCTACTGAATTTGTAGCGCACGCTAACTGGCAGTCCGGAGACAGTCCAGTAGCTACTGGACTGGGACTGGAGCTTTGTCAGCGCACGCTGAGGCCGATAGCTAGCGCACGCTATCGACTGCTTAGCGCACGCTCTCTCTTCTTTCTAGCGCACGCTATCCGGTAGTGCGATTACATCGAGGGCTCTTGGATCGTTTTGTGACCCGTTAGCGCACGCTACGGCTTTTAGCTAGCGCACGCTAACGTTGTTATAGGCAGTTTCTCTGGAGCGTTGACCCCGTTAGCGCACGCTAATGCAGGGTGTTTAGCGCGCGCTAATAATTATCCAGTATAAATACTGGACAGCAGCATTAAGTCGTTATTTTCCCACTTTTCTTCATCCCTTCCAACGGGAGTGAGATCCAGAGGCGAGTAGGACCGATCTTTTTCTTCTAGCTTCATCTTTGAGCGGATTTGTAGATGTTTAACAACATCTAATCGTCTTCTTGGTCCAAATCAAGGTAATCTCTTGTTAGAACCCTATTTTCTTAAATTTGGGGTTTTTGCTTGGATTTGTGATTCTTAACCGATCTCATCCGATCGGTTATTTGTTCTTGTTTGTCTTGACCGTAATCTTCAGATTTTGTTAACCGTTCATCGATTTTTATAGCCCGGATCAACGATTCTTGATTTCTTTGAGAACACTTAGATCCTTGTCGTTTTTAGGATCGTTTCGGTTTCGATTGGTGTTATTGATTCGTGGTGATGCTATTTTCGTAGTATTCGTGGGCTGTCGAAGTCTTGATCGTTTTTGGAAGTTCGAAGGTTTCCCGATCGTGCCCGTTCGTTGTTTCGTCGCTCGTGATATCGAGGCAAGTATCTTGTCCATACGTTTCATGTTTCGTAGGCGTAATTAAAGGTAAAGGATTTCGTTCGAAACCCAATGTTTAATGAACGTAAAAAGGGATCGGTATATTCTCGATAAATGTTGCCTTTCAACGATAATTTATGTACTTCGTGAATATATGTGTTCTCGGAATATGTGTGTTGGTTTTGTATGTGAAAAGATGATATGATCACTTTGAATGAGTTTATTAGACCGTAATCCTTTACCGGGGATTACGTAATGTTATGTGTACTTGTTCGTTAAGAATGTATTACGTGGGATATTAGTTGTTACTCCTTTGAAAGGAGGTTGTGATGTTTAAGTGTTGCTTGGCTTGATGTTCTGCTCATTGTTATGTGATTGTTGAAAGTGATGTGCCTCCGGGTAGGATTGTTGAATCTCCGGGATCCATACTTGCTAGTATGGGTCGGGCGTGACCGTAGGGTTATCCAATCCGGGTATGTCTTGCGGGGACTCCGAGGTTCGGGGCTTGCTAGCCCGATGCCGAGATAACTTGTGGGGGTTATCATCGGGTATGTCTTGCGGGGACTCCGAGGTTCGTGGCTTGTTAGCCCGATGCCGGGATAACTTATGGTTGTGGTTTGGAATGGTTCTATGACTGTTGTCACAGGGACATGTGATTTGGTATGGTTTCCTATTGGATTATTCACTCGGGTATGTTCTACGGGAGCATCTGAGGTTCGTGGCTTGTTAGCACGGGACGCGAATAATCCTTAGGAACATGTGTTATGTTATTCGGGTCGTGGACCTGTGGCTTATGATTTGGGTCTTGGACCCCGTGTGTTGTGAATTGGGTTGTGAAACCGCGTTTTATTATTGGAATCGTATTTTGGAAAGATGATTTTGGGCCGTGTCCCCAAGTGTTTTCGAAAGACTTGAGAATTCCTTATTTCCAAATGTTTTCAAACTCCCAAGACCGTAAAATATTTTGTATGAGATACATGGTTCTATTCCTACCATTTATAAATCAAACTGTTTTGATTAAGTGATTTATCTCGGGAAATATATTCAAGATTTTATATTCTTGAAGCACGTTGTGTATGGCTTGTACTTTTGTTTTATACTTGCACTAGCAAAATAGTGGAGTTTTGCTAACCCCCGAGTATTCGGGGGGTGGATGTCTGTATTGCGTCCAGGTACTTGCAGGTAGCTGGGGAGCGAATCACAGGATCGATACGAAGGATGATGGGAGACGAAGATACTAATCACGTGAAGACCAATTATAGAGTATTTGGTAGAGTCGTGTTGGTTATTCCTCCGATGTGTTATTTTCTCGAATTATGGAAGTGTTATTGTATTCTAGCCCCTGCGTGGGTATGTGTTCTGGGCATGGATCTTGTATGTATTGTTGTGTGTGTTGTGATATAAGACCAAATCGGTCTAATGGTCCTTTATGTAGCCATGTCGGCATGTGAAGTGATGCATTGTTTTGTATTTAGCCTGGTAGATCCTCGCGGAGAGGGTCTGCGGCGCTGTAATATTCCCGAGTGGTTTGGGGGTGTTACAGTAATAATAAGTTTTACTGCATCGCAGTTATAAGTTACTGCATCATAGTTAACAGTTAAGTGCATCAACTATGATGCAGTAACTTATAACCTTAATGCACTAAATCATAATTGTGATGCAGTAGCTTTATAACTGTGATGCACTTATAAATTTTGGCGGGAATTTTTTGGCGGGAAAAAAAATTTTTTTTGCACCAAAAAAAACAAATTTTGGCAGAAAAAAAAAAAAAATTCGCGAGGGGGTGGGGGATGGGGGTGGGTGGGGTGGGTGGGTGGGGGTGACACATGTCATATGATGTGGAATAGGGGATGACACATATCACTCCCACAATTCTTCCTACACTTTTTATTATAAGACCCTTTTTAGAATAACCCAAACATATATATATATATATATATATATATATATATATATATATATATATATATATATGTGTGAAAAGATGGAGAAGTGGTGCAGAACGAGAGAAAAAAAAACACGGAGAGAAAGAAGATGAAGCAGAGGAAGGGGACTTCGGTATTGAAATGCTACATATTTCAACAAACATATTTCGCAAACATTACAAGCGGAGATTTTTGGTTTCAAAATATGGCGGATGCATCACCATTTTACACGGAAGATGTAATAAATTTTACACTATTACACATATTACATTCAATATTATATGCAAAAATCTTTACAATATATATATATATATATATATATATATATATATATATATATATATATTAATATCAAAGACAAAAAAAAGTTGAAAAAAAAGTTGTAACAAATTTTTTTTTTTTAAAAAGTTGTAACAAAAAGTTATTTTAAAAAAAGTTGTAACAAATAAAAATATTTTTTTGTTTGGTTCGATTAATTTTTTGTTATATTTAGTACGGGTGGTCACGGTTTGGTTCGATTATTTTTTTGTAAAATTTGTAATGTATTTTCAGGTGTTCAGTTCTCCCGAGCAACTAACTGACTGGGTGCAAAATATAGCTCGGGGGATCGGTTTTGTTATTATTAACAGAAGAACCAAATCAGAGAAGGGGTATTTGTACGAAATCAATTATGGGAGTTCAAAATGTAGGAAGTATGAACGTGAAGGTTTAGAAGATGAAATTCAACGGCAAACTAGTACCTCTAAAACCGATTGTCCATTCAAATTAGTGGCAAAATATTCTAAAACACATTTTTTTGGAGGTTGAGGGTGAAGTGTGATAGGCATAATCATGATTTTGCAGAGTCGTTGCATGGTTTCCCATATGTAATGCGATTAAAGAATGATGAGATCAGTTTGGTGCAACAATTGACAGAGTATCACGTACCACCACGTCATATACTTTCGTCAATAAAGGAACGTAATTCGGATAACGTGTCTAGCGTTAGAACTATATATAACGCACAAAATAAGATACGTGGAGCCATAATAGGTGATAGAACTCCAATCCAAGTCCTTTCGTCACATTTGATGCGTTTAGGTTATACATATTACCCGAGGGTAAATGAGGTCACTGATGAGCTTGAGGAACTATTTTTTGTTCACCCCACGTCATATGCGTTGTGGTGTACATTCCCAAAAGCATGCTAATGGACTCCACATACAACACCACGTTTTTTAAATTGCCATTTTTGGAAATTGTTGGAGTTACTTCAACAAACAAAACATTTTCAATGGCGTTTTGCTTTTTAGACAAAGAACAAGGACCTAATTTTTAATGGGTATTGCAATGCGTGAAGGAGGTGATAGACGAAGAATATTACCTGCGTGTTATCATCACTGACAGAGATTTAGCATTGGTTGGGGCATGCAGAGAAGAATTCCTGAATGCTAATAAATTACTTTGTTGATGGCATATTTCACAAAATGTGCTTCAGTATTGCAGAAATAGATGCAGTACGCTAAAGGAGTATGAGTCCATTAAAGGAACATGGGATTGGATGGTTAAAGCTCCGACACGCGCCATATTCACGCATTATTATGAACACCTACAACAGTTATTGGTCGAACATGCAGGTACATACTTATTAATTTATTGTTTTTATTATTTAATAAATAAGTACCCGAATGACTTTTTATTAATTCATTGTTTTTTTCCATATATTTCTTCGTATCTGAATAACTGGCTGCAAGGTTATTCAGACATGTTTCTCTCGTTTATTACCGATCAATATCGCAACTACGGTGAGTCAACAACATGCAGAGTTGAGAGTCAACACGCATTGTTGAAATTATACTTGGGCATCACACAGTCCAACTTAGACACGTTGTTGAGTTCGATCGATAAGATTATCATTGCGCAAGAAACTGTGATAAAAGAAACTTTTAATAGAAGCAAAAATGAGAAAATGCATAAATGTAATATACCACTATTTGCAGAATTATGGTATAAAGTTTTCAATTATGCTTTGGAACTTATTTTCGAAGAACTCCAACGGTCGATCACCCCAGAAGAATGTGGACATCAGTTGCGGTCAATTTATGGGCTACCATGCTTTCACGAACTGCTTTACTATCAAATTCATAGTAAGTATATTAAATTTATGACTATCAAGTTATTTTCCCCATTAATATCAGTAATTTATATGAGTCACTTTTAATGAATGCAGAAATGGCCATTCCACGGGAGAGACTTGATATTTTTTGGAGAACCCTAGCTGTTCCGTGTCCTAGTATCAGTACTCCCACGCCTGAAGATGACCCTTCTTGTGAAACTGACATACGACAATTCAAGAATGTTTTTGGCAAAATGTCGTCGTTTGTTAAGAAAAATATGTTAAAAAAGGTGAGAGGGATATACGATCCCGAATCTGTTGATATACGCGAACTTGCTGTTCACAAAAGTACTCGTGGACGTCCCAGCACAAAGGACAAAAAGTCCCAGGCTACAAAAGTCTCAGAATTGAATAAAGAACCAACCCTAAATCACCGAAGAAGCACAAATTCAAGATCTACAAAAGTCCCGAACTTGAACAAAGAACCTGCAAGACATAGTTCATACATAGGTCCCAGAGTTGAATAAAGTAGAAGACATAAGTTATACGTTCGAGATGGAGTTAGCGAATATTTGATGGAGCAAATTCCAGAACTATTCCATCAATACATCATAAGTATTTATAATGTGCTAGGTGATGGAAATTGTGGGTTTCAGTGCATTGTCGTAGGTATTGGTTACCAGTAAGATAGGTGGTCCGAAATTCGAGCTCTTTTAATCCAAGAGTTAGACACTCACAGGGACTATTACACAAGAATGTGGTGGTATGATGGCTTTAACCAAATTCGGAGCTCGGTAGAATGGTTCCGTCCTGGATTTGCACATAGGGCCTAGTGGATGAGTATGCCAAACATGGGGTTGGTTATTGCTTCACTGATTAACCGGCCAGTTGTATCTCTATCCCCACAACAAAGTTTTACGTGTTTTCCACTTTTGTACGGTCCAGACTTATCAGAAGAAAGTGGCCCCCTTGTGATTGCCCGTGTGGGGGACGACGACTGTGCTCACTACATTTATGTGACGCTGCATGAAAATTCACCACTCCCCAATAGTCACCCACAATGGGGGCGTACAGACTTCCCAATGCATCCGCATGGGAAACTTCATATTCCAATCGACAACGCATGTTTACTGAAATTATTGAGAATATAAGAGCACAAACATAGTAAATGCACTATATTTGGTGGTGGTGTTTTTAAATAATGTGTTAATGTTGTTGTTGTTGTTTAATTGAATAATAACAGTTGTTGTAGTTGTTCAATGTGTTAATGTTTAACGTGTTATTGTTGTTGTTGTTTAATTAAATAGAAATACATTAGACGAATACAAAAAATATAACACAAAAAACATAACAAATTACACAAAAAACACATAACAAATAAACACTAAAAAAACATAACACACACACCAAAAAAACAACAAAAGGACAAAAAAAAACAAAAAAAAAACAAACAAAAAAAGGACAAACCCTCCCTAAGGAGGGTTTGCTTTGTAATATAGGGGGGTCTTAATAACCCCCCATAGCATATACAACTTCATGTTGTAAGTACACCGCAGCAACATAGAGAGGGGTGTTTCCAAAAATTCGGCTTATTTTAGAAAAAGGAAAAAAATCTAAAAGAATGCCCAGAAGCCTAGGGTACGACACTCTCATGGAAAATGCGTCTCGCACGCCTTTAAATCCTGACCCGGACCCACCGCCGGATCCGGTAGTGGTGCCATCTACGGATCCCGGTCGTTCGAAGAAGCGTCGCTCTTCTACTGAGGACTTCTCCCCTGCTGATAAAATTGTTTTCTCGGCCGGCGCGAGTTGGGCAAATAGGGTTTCATCCTCAAACCCTAAGGAGGATTTTCATTTTCGGGAAAAACCTTGCCAGGAGATCAACCAGGTCAAGCTGCGTCCGTCTGGGACCCTCCATGCCGTTCTGGAAATTACGATTGACGAGGGACTTCTGAACTTGATTAATGCAGTCTGGAGTAGAGCCGTGATCATCAGGATTCCTGGAAGAGTATGGAATGTGGAATTATTTTGTGCTCGTATTGCCAATTTGTGGAGTCTCCGTGGGAAATTTGATCTGTTGGATGTCGGTCCAAATCTTTTTATTTTAGAGGACCTTGATGATGCTACGAGGGATGAGATTTTTTTGAAGGGCCCCTGGAAAATTGGTGGTCACTTTCTCAGTCTGAGGAAGTGGTTTCCGGATTTCGACCCTGTATCATATAAGGTGGAGACGGCTATCACATGGGTTAGGGTCCAACAGCTACCTCCGCAGTTTTATAGAGAAGCCATTTTTTTACAGATCGCTCGTGGCATTGGGGAACCAATTAAAGTGGATGCTAATACGTTTGGTTTGGAACGTGGGAGATACGCTAGGCTCTGCGTGCAGGTAGATCTCTCCAAGCTTTTGGAACGGGGCATTAGTATTAATGGGAAGCTGTATAATGTTACTTATGAAAACTTATAGAGTCTATGCTACTCTTGTGGGAGGGGGGATCACATTACTGGTACGTGTACCCTTGAAAATGCCTCCAAATCATGGAGAATGGAAATGGTGACGGAAGCTGGGCCTGCACCAGTTCCAGTAGTGGAGGAGGGCCCCCCTGCTAAGGTGGAAGATGGTTACGGGCTGTGGCTTCTCATGAAGAGGAAACCGAAGAAGAAGGGCGTTCCCGCTAAAGGTAGTTCTGATGGTATACCAGTTGATCGTTGGAATATTTCATTGAAACAAAAGGTGCAGTCAGCTCCACCACTTCATGAGAATCGGGACTCTGGACAAAGATCAAAGTCTAACGGTCGAGTTATTAGACAGCAGAGCTCCAACCGTTTTGCTACTTTGGGGGAGGTGGATAAGGAGAATTCATCTCCGAATTTGGACAAGGGGATCCGTGCTACCCCTGTGGTTTTTAGACCAAGAGGTATTGCTTGGGGTGATACAGTTACAGCACTGGAAGCGGAGAATTTAGTGGCGCCTATGCAGGGGGCCATGGCACAATCTTCTACTGTCAAGAATGATGATATGATGGCATCGGATACGGTGGGTTCTGATGATCAGTTGAGTACCTTTTCTCCACCCCCTTTCAACTGTGTTTATGATGAATGCTCTTAAAATACTATCGTGGAATGTGCGTGGTGTTTTAAAATACAGTTTTAGACCGAATTTTGACTTGATTATGGCTGTTCATAAGCCGGATATCGTGTTTTTGCTTGAGACGCATGCTAGTGTTGAGGTCTCTAATAGGATTGGTGTGAGTTTGGGATATCCTGATAGAGTGTTTGTTCCAGCCAACGGGGCTTCAGAGGGCCTCTGGATGCTATATGATAGGAATGTTTCGGATGTGGAGATTTTGTTGTGGAATTACCAGAGTATTCATGTTAAGGTTGACTCTCGTGGGCCTAATCCATGGACTCTCTCAGGGGTTTACTCTAAACCTTATCCCCAGGATAGGGTGAAGCTATGGGATTGCTTATATGACATTAAGAGGAGCTTTGATTTACCTTGGTGTGTCACTGGGGATTTTAATGAGCTTCTCTTTTTGGATGACAAAAGGGGTGGCCAGATACCTTCATTCTCGAGGTGTCAGGGTTTCCGCTCTAATATGGATAGATGCGATCTAGTTGATTTGATTTTTCAGGGTCCACGGTTCACATGGTGTAATGGTAGAAGAGGTGCGGCCAGAGTTTGGGAACGTTTAGATAGATCTTTAGTGAGTTTGGACTGGAAATGTATCTTTCCGAATGCTTTGGTTATGAATCTTCCACGCACAAATTCTGATCACTGTCCGATTCTCACTTTGTGTGGTGGGTTTGATCAACATATTGCTAGACCTTTTCGATTTGAAGGCGCCTGGCTTTCAGATCCTGGATGTGCTACTATTGTAGAACAGAACTGCAACAGATACTATGATATTGAAGAGGCAGTGGATTCTATCCCCTCTATTTTAGTTAAGTGGAACAAAGAGCATTTTGGTAATATTTTTAGAAGAAAGCGCTGGATTTTGGCCAGGATCGGCGGGGTTCAAAACTGCTTATCTGATAAAGTTACTGGTTTGCTTTTGAATCTGGAAAGTTATCTTATGAGTATGCTTAATAGGACCCTACAACAAGAGGAGGAACTGTGGCGTCAGAAGTCAAGAGTTAAGTGGACGGTGGAGGGGGAGAGAAATACTAGATTTTTTCACCAATCTATGATACAGCGACGCCGACGTAATAATATCTCTGCCATGAAGATTGACTCTAACTGGTGTATGAATGTGGAGGTGCTTCGCCATCATGTTTGGGATTTCTACAGTGGCCTCTTTAGTCAGAATGGATATACGGGATTCCGATTGGGGTTTTCGCCTTTTCAAACTCGTATTCCAGCTACTGAGAGGACTAATCTTGGTCTTCCAGTTGATATGAGTGAATTGAAAATTGTTCTATGGAGTTTTCATCCTTCTAAAGCTCCAGGACCGGATGGTTTTCAAGCCCAGTTTTATCAGCATTTTTGGGAGTCCTGCAAACATCTGCTATATGATTTTGTGCACAAAGCCTGGGAGAGTGGAGAGTTCCAGGTTTCTATAGGGGACTCTTTCCTTTGTCTCATACCTAAGGTGCAAAACCCTTGCTCTAATGCACAGTTCCGCCCCATTGCCCTATGCAATGTTACATATAAGCTACTCACTAAAATTGTTACCCTTCGGTTGAGAGAGTTGATGCCGGTTCTCATTGCTCCAACTCAGAGCAGTTTCATCAAGGGTCGGGGTACTCATGATAACATTCGTCTGGTCTAAGAGATTCTCCACTCTTTGAGAAGGCGTAGCCGAAATGTGGTCGGTAGTATGGTGATTAAGCTTGACTTAGAGAAAGCTTATGATAAACTTAGCTGGGAATTTGTCGAGGAAACTCTGGGTTTCTATGGCCTCCCTGACAATGTTATTCGTTTGATCATGTTCTGTGTTAGGAGTTCAAAACCGAGGATTCTTTGGAATGGTTCGCCTCTCGAACCTTTGCAACCCAAGTGCGGACTTCGCCAAGGAGACCCTCTATCTCCATACTTATTCGTGCTATGCATTGAGCATCTTTCATATATGATCACGGAGCATGTTGATTCGGGTGAATGGCATCCGGTCCAAATTTGCAGACAGGGTCCCAGTTTCTCCCATGTTTTCTTCGCGGATGATCTCATCCTTTTTGCTAAGGCGGACTCGGATAATGCACGCTGTGTGAAGCATATTCTATCTGACTTTAGTGCAGCTTCGGGACTCCAGATTAGTAATGAAAAGTCGCGAATTTTTTTTTCTCCAGTTCGAGGGGTATATCTCAGAAAAGGAACATTAGTGACTTTTGGAGTTCAAAATTACACATAATTTAGGGAAGTACTTGGGAGTCCCTCTTCTTCACGAGCGGGTTACCACTCATACTTTTCGGAGCGTGGTTGATAGAGTGGCAGACCGCTTACCCAATTGGAAATCTATATTGCTCTCGATGGCTGGACGAGCAACTCTGATCCAGTCGGTTGCGAGTGCGATTCCCAATCATATTATGCAAGCCCATTGGTTACCTGAGGGCACTTGCAAGCAGCTGGATCGCATCAATAGAGACTTTTTGTGGTCTTCAGACCCGTCTAAGAAAAAAATTCATTTAGTGGGGTGGAGTGAAGTGACACGGCCTAAGTCTTTGGGGGGCCTTGGAATCAGGAAAACTCGTCAAGCTAATATGTCTCTTCTTGCTAAGGAGGGCTGGAAGTCTTTCTGTGGTGAGTCTAACCTATGGCTTTCGGCTTGCATGGCCAAGTACCTCAAAGGGGAGAATGCCTTGTCTTATCATCTACGAGGTACTGAATCTAATTCCTTCAAGGGTGTTATCCTTAGTAGTCGAGCTCTCGAGAGAGCTTTTGGGTGGAGACTGGGAGATGGTAAATCGGTCTCCTTCTGGTTCGATGATTGGCTTGGTGGTGATACTGTTGGATCCTTGTGTGATGAAGTCATTCAGGCCCAAGATATGAATAAGACTGTAGCGGATGTTTGGGACCCTGTTGATGGTTGGAAATGGAATTTGTTGGACACTATTATCCCATTGACTTTGAGGGAACGGATTGTTGGTTTGCCTTTGTCGAAGTCAGTTTGGAGTTGCGATAGGCATGTTTTTAGTGGTACCACAGATGGCTTATTTTCGTGTAGGGCTCCCTATAGATTTATTTGCGGGTTTCGTGATTCTGTGGCTACAGAAATTAGCGGCAACAAGAAGTGGTCTTGGGTGTGGAAAATTAAGTGTCAGGAGAAGCTTCGCTACTTTTTCTGGTTGTGCCTTCAAAATCGCCTTGCTACTAAATCTTTACTCCATGGCAGGATGATTGTGGAGGATGATCTGTGTCCCAGGTGTGGGTTGGAGTCGGAAACAATCCTACATGCTTTGGTTTTATGTCCGGTGTCTAAGGCGGTGTGGGAATTTTGTGTTGCGCCCTCGTTTTGGTATGCTTTCCAGGATTCACTACGGCCCAATTGGATCAAACTTAATCTAACCAAGCCCGAGTTCCCAAATTCGGTTGCGCATTAGGTGCCTTGGCAGATGGTTTTTGCGGCGGTTGTATGGTGTTGCTACCCAAAATATTATCCGGAGATAGATATTGCTGGAATGGATGGGATAGCAAACAAATGCAAGAGCACTTCCGTGAGAAAGATAAATAACACAAGATTTGCCGGGGTTGTAGTCCCGGGCTTGAATGCTCTCGCGAGATATTATTAATACCGATATTCGGGGATACAAGTACTAATGTAAGAAAACAATTACAATGAGTGTAAAGTTTCTTGTTATCTTAGCTAGTGAGCGTGTAGATTGCCGGAAGAACCAGATTTGATGCTCTGTGAGTTCTTGTAACAAAGGTGATGAACAGTCGCGGCGGTGAGAGATCGACCGCCTCTCACGGCGAGTATATAGCCGGATGTTTGGGCTTTTGGGCTTGTGAATCCCTTGGAATCCGTCTAGTGGAGACTTGCTGCTTCTGCAGCTGGTCTTATGGACGAGTTATTTGGATAGATAAGTCCTGAGATGGATTCCGGTGAGGTAGCCGGAGCTTGATGATATGTGTGTGTTCTTCAGTATTTCCGTGGATGTATCGGAATGTGAGAGAATGAGCTCTGAGCGTAAGTCAGAATGAATTCGGATCTGTATATTCAGTGAACTGGGAACTGTAGAGTGAATTCCGAGATGTTGGTTCAAAATGAATTGAGCCGAGAACCGAGAACCTTTTTCCAGTAGGAGGAGGTTCTCTATTTATAGGGCTTGATACGCCGGGCGATCGCCTTTACCGCAATATAATAATCGGGCGATCGTCTTTTAGCACATGGGCCTGTCCCCTCAAAGTCTGCAGGAGTTGTTGGAAGTCAACTACTCGGTCCAATGGAGAGCTTACACGCGTCCTGAGTTAGTCACATGCGGCCCTACTGACAACTTTCGGCGCACATGCCGGTAGGTGGGGTAGGTGACAGGCTCTGGTCAAAGATCTTGTCAGTTAGCAAAAGATCTTGTCAGCGCCTTTTATGGATCTGCACGTGGGTGCTTTTCTGAGATCCAGTCCTTGACGGTTTTGATGGGCGATCGTCTCTGCTCGGGGCGTAGGTCGATTGCCCTTAGCCGGTTAGTAGAGCAGATCGCCAGCTGCCAAAGGGCGATCGCCCTGGGAGTCGATCGCTAGGTTCCTGATGGTGGTTTGATATCTTTGACTTGGCGAGCTAGTCAGGATTTGACTGGAGTTGACTTGGTCGCTCGGCCTTATAGTCGATCGCCTGTCGGGATGAATAAATCGTGACACAACAATTGCCCCCCAGCTCGCTCATACGTTGGAAACGTGGGGTGAGGTGGCTCTCTTGGCGATCGATGAACTATTGACGAGCGACTTCGTGTTTAAAGGAACTGGCGATCGTCTTTGAGCTGATATACTCTGGATTTGGACGACCTGGTTGGCCGCTGAACTGCGCGGGAAAAAACAACGGGCGTTGAAAAGTCTCCGCGCGCGTGTCAGGCTTCTATTGGAGGACGCCAACGGTCATTAATGACTCCTCGGCTGACGCGTCCTCGAAAAGACGCATACGCGGGTCTCGAGGGGGTCAACTGGTGCGCCGTTTGAGATCCGACCCCTGAGGTTTTCCTTTATTGCAATCGGGTCCCTGCTTTCTCCTATAAAAGGGCGCGGGGCTGCGATCTTACTCACGCGTACGCATTGGAGAAAGAAGGTCCTGCCGCCGAATTTTCTCAAGATCTAAGCGCCGATCGTCGATCGATTTCACTTTAGGGTAAGAAAAATCCTTCTCTTTCTTTCTAACTCGAAAATGGCCGAACCTCATCGTCGTTTGGAGCGGGAACCCGATTACGCCGGGACATCGGTGCCAGGAGAAACTTCTTCCGTCTTCCACTGAGACGGCGGTTGAAGCCATTCGAGCGGAATCGACCCAGTGAAGTTGAGGCTTTGTTCAATGAGGCCGATGTTGCTAGGGAGTCGGCTGCCGAGGAGAGACGATCGCAGATCGAGAGAGATCTGGCGATCGGGGCTTCGGGAGCAACATAGTGATTTTGGACGGGCTATAGGGCCTTTGAAATAATGGATAGATTGGCGGTCCCACTCCGCGATTCGATTTCGGGGATATTCGGTCGCTTATCCTATGTGCTCCCCAAGCGGTCGCGATATCGTGCAGCGCGGCCGTCGTTGTGGTCGCTCGGCCAAATCGAGCTCGGCGTCCGTGAGAGATCGGCCGTCTGGAGGACAAGATTCCACGTTCCTTCGGATGTGGACATGTTCGCACCACGAGAATGAACGAGCCGACCGGCCTCCGATGGGTATGGTCGCGATGAGTGAGGCCGTTATGGAGGCCGGCCGCGCCTCCTCCTCTCCTTGCGCCTCCCATCTGTTGCCGCTTGGAATGTGGCGCCACTTCGCCCGACGCCGAACGCCCGGCTCCAAATCATGTGCACTCTCACCCTTTTCGGCGGTCACCGCTGTACTGCCTCCGTCGCCGTTGGAGATGAACTATTTGTTTAAACTGACGGCACATAGAGGGTTGGTCGGCGGTTACCATATTCAAGGCCGATCTGGCCGGGTGATTCATGGAGTTCGAATAAGATACGGGCGATCGGGACGAAGTGGTTACAGGTCGCCGGCAAGTGGAGAGCTTCGCGAGCGACAATCCCACAGCGAACCGAGATCCCCATCAATTTGGAGAGAAATCCCGGTAAGGGTTTAGACTCTCCCTTCGCTTGGATGCGTGTTGGACTGATCTAATTTGATTTCTGTTTTGCAGGCTTTCATATCCCGGCGATCGAGGAGCTGCCTTTCGACTTCCTCGTTGTTTGGGAGCGAATTAGGAGCTTGTCGGACGACGACCTAGACGCCACTCGGATCAACAAGGAGAGTCGCTGGTTGTCGGCTCGACTATTCCGCTTTCCGAGACATCTCGCGGTACCAGGTATGACTTTATGCGACCTTCAATTACTAGGCGATCGCCTTTATTTGAGGAAAGTGCCTGACCGTTAGTCGATCGTCTTTAATTGCAGAGGTTCGTTTCCCTCGCTTTTTGGAGCCTCCGTTGGAGATCGCTATGTCGAACCCAGGAGTCCTAGGTCGTCTTCGTGCTAAGAGGTCGACTCGGGTTCCACCCGTTGCATTGCCCATAGTTCCGGAGGCGGAGCCTCGCGTGGAGCCGGAGCCTCGCGTGGAGCAGGTCGTGGTTGAGGAGGAAAGCCCGGAGGAGGGGCTTCGGGCGAACCGCAAGAGGCCGAGGCCGCAAGAAACTTCGTTTCCTGCCCCGGGCGATGAAGTGCCGATCGCCGCGCCTCCGATCACCATCGTTGCTCCGGAGCGCAAGCCGCCCTCTGCGGCTTTCCTGCGGGAGGCGGCGATCGCGGATGCGGAAACTCCTCGAGGGAAACCGTTTTTCGGTCGGGATCCCGAGAAGGCTGAGAGGTAGGTAGCATTTCTGTGTTGATAATTACATCTGCGTAGGAGTTGTATTAACCTTGGTGTTTTGGTGCAGGATCCGTCGCAAAGACCCATCTTGTCCACCGATGGTCGTGGATTTTCTGGCGAGTCGATCTCCTCGCCATTCCTGTGACATTCCTCCCTATGTGAGCAAGGCTGCTTCTGCCTTGCCGAAGGCGTGGACAACTGATCTGGATGCGATCGCCCGCCTGCGGTCGTCGAGTTCGATGGATGCTGTTGTCGCCCTTTCTCTTCAGACGGCGACCATGGCCGTCCAGGCTGCTCAGGAGTTTGAGGGGCGGCCCTCCACTATTCGCCTTCAGGAGGATCTTGAGGCGGCTCGGAAAGAGAACGCCGAGTTTGCTGACAAGATTGCAGCGATGGAGAGGGACTCCTTGGAGGCGGCCAAGCGGGCGAGCCTTGAGCTTGAGCTGGAGAAGAAGGAGACTGAGAAATTCCAAATGGCGGTCGACCGGTTTCGGGACCAGATGCAGAGTGCCGTCCAGGCGAGGAATGTTGCTGAGGAGGAGGCCGATCGCCAGAAGGTGACGATCGCTCGGCTGATGAGCGAGCTGGCAGAGGCGAAAGAGAAGGTTGCTGCGAGGGAGGCCGAGCTCCAGGGATCGCAATAGGCGATGGCCGAGCTGAGAGGAGAGGTTGAGGCGACCAAGGCCGATCCCTTCCAAAACTTGGAGTATGTCAGCGAGTTCGCCTATTACTTGGCGTTCGCCGACTCGATCCGAGCGGCTAAGAAGGGAGGCTTGGAGGTCGGTCCTCTTGCCGAGAAGTTCAAGTCATATGCATTGGAGCATCCTCTCAATTCGGCTTTCTCCTTGCCGATCTTGGACCTGGCGGACATCGGTGTGGATTTGAGCTGGTATCCGTCTCCAGATAGTCTTGCTCATCCCGATGCTCCGGAAGATGAGGGAACCGCGCCGAATGCTGATGGCGAAGGCCCGGCAGGGGCCTGAGGCGCTTCCTTTTTGATGTTTTTAGCTTACTTTCTTTGTAGTTTGTAGCTTTCTTTTGTAGCACTTAGGCCTTCGGGCGATCGTGTACTCTATTTTTCAAGTAATGAAATGAGCAATTGTCTTTCTGACTTATCACTTGAATTAATGGATATTTTTAAGTCTTTTTTTGAATTTGTAAAAATTTGTTATGAGAGATCTTTGATAGTGTAGTTCCTAATTAATTGATAAACTCATAAGACAACTTTTACAACAAGTTCGATCGCCGCACTACATCCGAAAAATGACGATCTCCGTATGTGGTTGAATAGCGACGATCGTCGTGTAGGTAGTCCGCACTCTTCTTGCCCCTTGTTTTTATTCACTTAGTGGAAGTAAGGGGATGAAAATAATTCCTTGAGTGAGCGGTTTTCAACTTTGTCGAATCCCTGGGGCGGTCGTCCGTCTTGAGGAACCGTGCACGATCGCGGAGTTCGATGGACCGACTCCTTGATCATGTCTTGATGCGCGAAGACATTGAGTGTCTCGTGACTCACTTTATTATGAGGGTCCTCCGTTAGGCTGCGCCTCGCCTCGTATTTAAACGAAGGGCGTGCGGTCTCGTCTAGAGGAGTCCTTGCGCGAGCGCGTCGGATGAATCAACTCCGCGCCCGCGGCTTGTTAGCTCTGCTTCCACCTCGGCCAGCCATGGAGATGGCCGACCTCGACGGTGTACGTTGAGACGGGTTGTGGCACGTCGCATTGTCCGGGTTCACCATGTTAGATGATGAACCTTTGAGGGCGAGCGATCGTGTCCACTGATTTATTTTGGAGGGCCCTCAGACTACGCCGGCCTCGTATTTAAACGAAGGGCGGGCGATCTTGGCCTAAAGGGACCTTGCATGGCCTAAGCAGTCGGTTCCATCGACCACCAGACCATGGTGCACTCTTTCACCTTGGATCGTCATGTAGATGTCGATCTTCGACGGTGTACGTTGTGCGGGGAGGCGTTCTCGTGCCTTAGTCCATCATGTTATATGGTGAATCGTAGATGGCGATCGAGTCCTCCGGTTTCTTGAATAAGGAGGAGATCGGGATGACTTCCGTGGTCTCCTTCTCTTGATTGAAGCATATAGAGACGGTCGCCGAGGTTGATCCAGGGTCGGCTCGTATGAGCTTCCCACTGCTTTGCGTTCGACTCGGACGATCGTCTATAGAGATAGGCGGGGCTTCGCTAAACCAATAAGTCGCCCAACTTGCCCTCCTCGAACAGCCTCCAGAGTCGCTTGAGGAGGTCGCGGCAATTGTTGGTTCTACGTGGTCGGACTCTTGTGGTAGGCGCAATATTGATTGTTGTCCAGTGACCGTGGTCCCTTATCGCCTTTGGCTTTTGAGCTCTTCGTGCCCCCGATGGCATAGAAAATATGTGCCGGAGTTCGTTGAACGTATGGAGGAGATGGGCTTCCATGTCCTCGAAAGCCTTGAGATCTCCGGTGTCTTGGCGATCGCCTTCTTTGCTTTGGCGATCGCTATCTTCGGGCAAGAGGTGGCGTTTCCTCGTCTATGCGGAGGGTGAGTAGCCTTTGCACGGCCAGAAGTTGGCGGCTTTAGCGCGGAAGATCGTGTAAGTTGGGGAATATCCTTGGAGAGATGTCCAACATGGGAGAGTGACCGTGGAATCCCCCATGACCGAATAGAGAGCGAGCTCATCACCGACGGGTTCGCCGGTGAGGATGATTTCGTCTACCCGGTCGATGTAATCTGCGTCGGCTTTCGTCCTTCCCCGCTTGATTTTTATCATGCGCTGGGGCCTTACGGTCTGGCGACCTTGCCGGGCGAAGTATGACGTGAAGTCATCCGCCGCTTTCTTAAAAGAGGTGACCGATCGTGGTGGTAGTGAGACGTACCACTTGTGGGCCACCGCCCAATGTCACGGAAGATCCGGCACTTGGTTGCATCGGATGCCCCACACCTACCATGTAAATTCGGAATTTACTCGTGGGTTTCTGGTCCGATCTCCCCTTATACAGAGGTGTTTTAGGAGGAGCGATCGTTGGTTGTATGGGGGCAAGCTCGATGTGGACCGCGAGTGGCTCGGTCGGCCCGGCGATCTTCTTGCTGGTGCTTGCCCCAGCGTCCAAGAGTGCTCTCATCTCATCGAGCTGACGTTGCATGGCGGTCATCGCCGTGGCCTGACTGTTAGCGGCTCGGCGATCGGAGCGGGAGCCGAGGCGATTGAGTACTGAGTCCCTGGCGATCGGGGCGGGAGTCAGATGGCTGACATGCGTTCGGCTGTGAGGTGAGTAGGCCGAACTCCGGGGGACGGATTCGGATTCCGTCTTTTCAAGGTTGGAAACAGAGTGCCCCGGTCGCCGGGAAGGGTCGCGTCCCAAGCGATCGAATATGGATCCGTCCGGTCGTGCGAGGGCCTTTCCTCGCGAGTTGGGGCTTTTTGACGATCGCTGGTTCAGTAGCCCATTGAATTTCCGTTTTCCCATGCGGCGGATGATCGAGGGAGTTATCGTGGGCAGCGCGCATGCTCTCCGTCGCTCCTCCAGGATGGCCATAGCCTCCTCGATTTGTTCCTTGGTTTGGAACTGATCGAGTGAGAGGTTGGGGCCATCTCTCGGATGCGGGATCGAGAGTCTCGCGTTGCCGCGGCTTCCTCGTCGCCGGCCGGGTTGACGAGCCGGGAAATGGTGTCCGGCGGTTCGGAGAGCGGCTTTCTTCGATGGACCGGCGGATGTCATGATTCTGGAGGTTTTCTTTGAAGTGCAGTGAGTGTCACTTCAAGTATCTGCCCCGAGAACAGTGAGTGTTCTTCGGGACGGTAGAAATAAAGATGAAGGTTTAGATCCCCTCCTTCTAGCGCCAATTGTTGTTGCCCAAAATATTTATCCGAAGATTAATACTGCTGGAAGACGGACAACAAACAACAATTGCGGGAGCACTTCCGATAGATGATAAATAAAACAAGATTTGCCGGGTTTGTTAGGCCCGGGCTTGAATGCTCTCGCGAGATGTTATTAATACGAATATTCGTGGATACAAGTATTAATGAGAGAAATCTAAATACAATGAGTGTAAAAAGACTCTGTTAATCCGGCTCTTGAGCGAAGCTTGGTGTTCTTCGTCCCGCCGATAATCTGCTTGAGGAGAAAAGGCCGGGAGAAGTAAGACCAAAAGAAAGCTGTTGCCAAGAGTTGGATGTTAGCCAAGTGCTGGGTATTTAGCTTCTGTTTTGTGTATGTAATGTCTGAATGCTCGAGAGAAACTCAAGGAAGCTGAAGGAGTGTCCAAGTGCAGGGTGCCTTGCTTATATAGGGGCAGCCGGGTCCTGTCCTGTAGTGGCCGATCGCCTGCCGGCCATTAAAATAATCTGCCGACCGCCTGCCGGCCAATATAATAATGTGCCGATCTCCTGGGCTGTCGGGCTAAAGTCCAAATAAGATGCTGGCTGTCGGGCTAAAGTCCAAGGAAGAGGCTGCCACAGCTTTGGGCGGTCCAATAAGGAGCCATCACGTGTCCGGAGTCAGTCAACATGTGGCCCTACTGACAAGCTTTCGGCGGCCTGTCGGCTGGTGGAGGGAATCTGTCAGACTTTGGTCAATGGCCCGGGATTCGCGGATCTTGTCCCGGCCTCCGAAGACCATCCAGGGACGACCGCCTCATGTCGATCACCACCGATGGACATCCTGTCGGCAAAGGCCGAGCACCAGGACTGGCACCATGTGCAAAGGCCGGGACAAGATCCGCGAATCCCGGGCCATTGACCAAAGTCCGATGATTCTCTCCACCGACAAAGCCGCCGAAAGCTTGTCAGTAGGGCCACATGTTGACTGACTCCGGACACGTGATGGCTCCTTATTGGACCGCCCAAAGCTGTGGCAGCCTCTTCCTTGGACTTTAGCCCGACAGCCAGCATCTTATTTGGACTTTAGCCCGACACCCGTGAGATCGGCACATTATTATATTGGCAGCGGTCGGCAGATTATTTTAATGGCCGGCAGCGATCGCCACTACAGATGTGACCCGCCGCCCTATATAAGCAAGGCACCCTGCACTTGGACACTCCTTCAGCTTCCTTGAGTTTCTCTCGAGCATTCAGACATTACATACACAAAACAGAAGCTAAATACCCAGCACTTGGCTAACATCCAACTCTTGGCAACAGCTTTCTTTTGGTCTTACTTCTCCCGGCCTTTTCTCCTCAAGCAGATTATCGGCGGGACGAAGAACACCAAGCTTCGCTCAAGAGCCGGATTAACAGAGTCTTTTTACACTCATTGTATTTAGATTTCTCTCATTAATACTTGTATCCACGAATATTCGTATTAATAACATCTCGCGAGAGCATTCAAGCCCGGGCCTAACAAACCCGGCAAATCTTGTTTTATTTATCATCTCTCAGAAGTGCTCCCGCAATTGTTGTTTGTTGTCCGTCTTCCAGCAGTATTAATCTTCGGATAAATATTTTGGGCAACAACATATGGCATCTATGGAAGGTTCGTAATAAGTTTATCTTTTCACAACAAACCCCACCGATTGCGGCTGTGATGATGAGGATCAAGAATATGGTGTTGGACATGCGTGTGGCATTTCCGGAATCTGTGGTGCGACAGCAGCTTTCTGCTGCTTCTTCGACTGTTTGCAAGTGGACGCCACCACCGGCATCGTGGCTTAAATTGAATTAAGATGGTAGCGTTCTTGGAGCTTCAGGTTCAGTGGCGGGGGGAGGCCTCATTAGAAATGATGCTGGTGATTGGATATGTGGGTTTTCGGCGAATTTCGACAAGGTATCCATTACCTTGGCCGAGTTATTAGCTCTCTGCAAAGGGCTCCAGTTGGCTTGGTCGAGGCGCTTACCTCGGATTCTTGTGAAGATTGATTCAGAGGTTATATACAAGTTGTTTTGAAAGACAAGGACGGATGACCACCCTCTTCATAACCTTTTAGAGGATTGTAGGACATCTAGTCGGCTACCATGGGACTTTGATATCAAGCATGTGAAGCGAGCTGGTAACATTTGTGCTGACTCTCTGGCTCGGATGGGCCATGGATTTGATAGCGTTCAGTTTTGGGCTGAGCCCCCTGATTGTATTTTACCTTTTCTTAAGGAGGATATGCCTCCTTCGCTTGATTGTAACTAGTTTTGGTTTCTGCAGTTCCATTCCGGCGGAGCAAAAAAAAAAAAACTTCATGTTGTAGCAAGCTAGCTAGGAAGTACGTCTGCATGGGCAGCTCAACTGGTTCCTGGGTGGCAGATTGCTACAAGGACGCAGGTTCGAGTCCTGACAGCCGCAGTGTGGGAGTTTTATCCCTCTAATGTGGGGGATAGCTCCTTGTGGGCACCAAACACTGTTCCTCCCACCTAGTGGGCCGTTGAGTCACCATGATTTAATTTCTCCACCAATCCCTATCGGGCCGGGGGTGGAGGCCCTGGGGGCGAGGGATTTCGCCTTTTGCTATAAGCTAGCTAGGAAGTACGGACACATAAAAAAATGAAAGTCGGCACGAGATATGACGCTGAAATGACAACAATATTTTTTGTTCCTTTCTCCTCCCATTTGTGTTGAGTTAATAACAGTAGCAATATCAAATGTTCAAACAACAATAGATTCTAAAAAAAATACTTTTAAAATATTAAATTAAATTAAAGGAACAATTAATTTTTAAAAAAATCATCTTCGATGGATCTCCGACGGACCTCCGCCCGATCGGTTTTCCAGACGGGTAGCCGTCGGGCGACCAGTATTTTTTTCACGTCAAGCCCTCCGACCTGTTCTCCGCGGGTCATTTTTTTTACGCCAGGCCACTGTCGACAGCCGGCGAGTTTCTTTTCTTCTTTTTTTAACGGCAGACCGCCGACCTGCTTTCTTGTGCGCCATCGCCGGTGGCCGGTCAATTTTTTTTTTTAATTTACAATAGGTCGGGGGCCTGCTTTCGGCGGCCGATAGACCTCCGATGACCACATTTTTTTTTAAACGGCAGATCACCAACTTGCTGTCCGGCGGGCCAATTTATTTGTTTTTTTACGGCGGGCCTCCATCGACGGTCGACAACCTCCAACGACCGGTTTTTTTTTTTAAACATGCAAGGTATTAATCGGGCATAATTAATGGGACGACTAATCTTTCAAAAAATACTCTAAAATTTTTAAATTATATTAAAAGGACAAACTAATCTAAAAAAAAAAGTCTCTTCTTAATGGGAATATCAAACGGATCTCCCTGATCAATTTTTCTGGCAGGTTGCCACCGCCATTTGGTCTTAGGAGCAAAACAATGAATAATAATTTGATGAGTTAGTCTAAAAAATAAGGTGACCTGAATTGGTTATCAGGTGTTAAAATAAAATGTGATTATTAATTATTTCTCATAAAACAATAACTTCCAATTTCGCTAAATACACTAAATAATAAGTTTTCCAATCCACAAAGATATTATAATAATATGAAATAATAATTACTAAATTATATACACCAAAAAGATACAAATTCAAAATATCATCCGATCATCATCCAAAAAATACATTTAAAAAACATTTTATTCTTCCACTTAAGCCAAAATATATATTACTACTATATCACCCGTATAAAATACGAGAATATAAGAAAAAATTCACATAGAAATGCATAATATCCAACCATTCACCATAAATTTTATAACACTTCTTTGTAAATTACATTAGTTATTCTATTTACGATTACACAATTCTTGTCGCAATAAAAAAGATTGAAGTATTTCATGCTCTTCATTTTGATACGGTTACATAAATTGACCACGATTGAATAAAAATCTTGGCAGATGCACGCCAACATGAGAGAGTGTGAAAAGCATAATTAATGAAAATTATCGTCTTTGAAATTTAAATGCCAATCTACTATCTGATGAATTTAATATCATTGGTGGAATAAATACTTTACTCCTAAATGTGTAGTATAACATAATAAATGTTATGGAAGCAATTGTACCAAAATATTACCAATATGCGTCATTTAAAGCATATTAGAAAATAAAATAAATAAAACTAAAGTCTCTCACATAATCAATTAATCTTGCATTAGCACAATAATTCCCTTCTTTTCTCACACGAATTTCCTATTTTTTGAGTGGCTGAAAATTAAAAATAATTAAAATACTTATCGAGATATATTTCTAAAAAGATATATAGTCAACTTTTATTCTCTATAACCCTATTTTATTTAGATATGATTCGATTGATAAATATGTTGTTCTCAAAAAAAAAATTGCTTACATATTTCAGGTAGAAAAAAATACACTCTCGTCCTATGAATTTTTTTTTGAAAATAGATTTGGTTCCACGTCCTTTTTTGGTCTTTTTTTGCCAAAATGGTTCAATAAGTATTTAACGGTTTCTGTTAAATGGCCAAAAAAGAGATAATTTAATGACATAAATTTTAGGACGTTTTGCCAAAAACGTCATTGTAACGTCTTTCCATGACGTTTCCAGCAGCAAACGTCATAAATTTGAAGTGGAGTTTACTTTTATGACGTTTAGTAACAGTCATCGTGAATAATCAATTTCATGATGTTTAAAAACCGTCATAAAATTTATGACGTTTTATAAACACCATATACTAATTTTTCATGATGAACTCCGGACGTCATAGTAGATCTATTGACGACTGTTTCTAAATATCATTGAATATTGTTTCAATGATATTTGTTAGACGTAAATTTTAGTTGGGCCATGACAATACACAAGTATTGACACCTTAGCCCAATTCTCTGCTGCCTAATTTTATTTTCGGGAAGTTTCTTGATTGAAGACTTTGATAAAATCAGTGAGGAGCAAATAAGAAAACCGCCCAAAAACCCTAGTTACTCATCACCCCACCTCTGCTTCTCTTTCTCACCTCTGCGTTCGCGACACTCAAAATCTGATTCAGAAATATGCTTCTCTTTCTCACACGACGCCACCTCTGCTTCTCTTCCAGCGACCCCTGCTTTTCTTCCAGCCGAACGCAACGTGTGCTGCTCTCTTCTCTCTTGGGTTCGCAGTTGATTCTCTTCCAGCGTAAGCCTCACGCTCGATTTGTTCAATTCTGTTTTGTTTTTTATTTATTATTATCTTTTTCTGAAGAATGTTCACACCACGTGCACAACATCTGATTATTTATTATTTATGAGGATACTGAAATGTTTGAAGTGCATGAAATGTATAAAGATGCTTCTTTTCAGTTAATATCGGTTTGTTCAAAGTGTAATACCCGCAATTTTGATTTCCGGTGATTTTTTTTTTTTTTTTGGCGGGAGCCCGTTTTAACGACTCGCTCGTGATCCTTTCGTCATTCCGAGAGTATTTAATTTTGCACTTTTTGACGTCCGAGTTCGTTTCGGTATCGTTTTGTTGAGTTTTGTGTTCTTAAGCGGCTTTTCCGTACTTGAGTTCGATTCTTGTGAATCTCGTCCAAAACTGTTGTTTCGAGTTCCTCGTAAGTTCATTTAATGTTATTATTCATGTTTCGAGCATTGGTTTGGTGTTTCGATCGTGTATCGTGTATTTCGGACGTTTTGGGCCATTTTCGTAATTTCTCAAAGTTTGGGGTAATTACTTTCCGTTGTCGAATTTCGAGCCTTCGGTGGTCGGAATCGTGTGTTCTCTTAGTGCTCGAATTCGTCTTTGCGAGTACTTCATAACAGTATCTTCGATTCGTATTCAGGTTCTGGTTTTGGGGTCGTCCGGGCCGTCGGAGTTGGCCCCGGCCGAGTCATGGCCGGGCATGTTGGGGCCAGGCCAGCCCTGGCCGAGTTACGACCGGAAGGGCCCGACAGTTACGTACGTAAGGCCGGTTACGTACATAACGCTGCCGGCATTTTTGGGCAGTAGGCTCGGCCATGGCCGGTTACGGCCGTAAGCCATGGCCGATTACGTATGTAAGGCGGCCGGCAGACAGCCTATTTAAAGGCCTGCAGACGGGTTTTTCATCATTTTCCTCACTCGTTTTCTTCTCTTCTGCGGCTGGAGGTGTGTTTATCATGGAGAGATGTTGTTGGACAATCAATCCATGAAGTCTTGGAGTTCATATCATCATTTATCCATCCTATAACATCCTTTGATCGAGCGAATCAGGTCAGATTTTCTAGAAATCTAGTTTTGGGGAATTTGGATGTTTTGGTTGTTTTCATACGTTTAATCAGATTTAACTTAGGATTGTGATGGATTGATGATTATTTAGATGTATTATATCATTTCCCTTGTTATTCCATGGTTGGATCGTATCGATTCGTTGTTTTGGTCGAGTTCTTGATCGACGCCTTGAAGGTGTCCGGTAGAATGTCATAGAGGGGTTTTAGGACATTCTACGATTATTCTTCCTCGTATGATCGTTGATTTATTAATTATAAGATGTTAGGGTCGAGTTTCTTGCGAAGAAACCGGGTTGAACCCTTCCGTTCGTTGTCGTCTTCCTTTTCGATAGCATCGGGCGTTCCGAAGCTTCTCGGTTTAGCCGTATTCGTCGGAATACTTGCATGACGATTTCTAGGCAAGTACCTTGTCCATATAATTCTTGTTTTATGTATACGATAATTAGTGATCGTCTAAATGTGGTTGTTCGGTCGTTTGAATTGAACTTTCAAAAAATTCGGTTTAGCCTTGTTAAAGGCTTGCTTTCAAAACGCGTGCGTTTTGTGAATGGTGTGGTTTGTAAATGACTATGTGAATTCTATGGATATATTTGGTGTTGATGTTGCACTTAGTATTACATGTGGACGTATATGGTTTCATTTCGGTGCGTTGTGGTTTGACGTGGTGTTTTGCTAAGTGTTTGATGCCTCTGGGTGAATTGTTTGAATATATGTGTTGTATTGTGCTGTGTGTGAATGTATGGATGTGGGCGGGGCCTACGGTGGCACATGGCATGCGATCATGTGGCCAGGATGCAACAAGCGATTGATCCAATCGTGAGAGCCTAATAAAAACTACGGTGACACATGGCATGCGATCATGTGGTCAGGATGCAACAAGTGATTGATCCAACCGTGAGCGCCAAAGATAATCTACAGTGACACATGGCATGTGATCATGTGGTCAGGATGCAACAAGTGATTGATCCAACCGTGAGATGTTGTGACTTGTGTTTTGCTAGCCAGCTCGGGAGGGTCCTTAGAGGCCTCGAGTGGGATTTGTGGCTTTGTCCCAGTCCTAGGCGATGCTTGTGTGTGATTTGTTTCGCTAGCTAGCTCGGGAGGGTCCTTAGAGGCCTCGAGTGGGATTTGTGGCTTCGTCCCTGTCCTAGGCGATGCCAGTACGTGATTATGTTGTGTTGATTTTATGTCCGTTGAGGACACGTGATGTGGCCTCTGACCCTGTGAATTGTTGTTGGTTTTATTTGGGAAAACGAAACCTTTGGGCTGTGACCCCTGTTGACTTTGGAAAGAGAAGGATTCGAAAATCCTGAGTTGTTTCTATCAAAACTCCCGATGACATTTTAAATCACTTTATAAATTATTTTCCCTTGATTTGTGATCTTTCGGTTTTGGAATATTTTACCCAAACTCTTCCCTCTGGAAGTACTTTTCGCTACGTTTGGATTTTTGAGGATTCCTGGTTATTATTATTCTTGGAACTTGAATTATATAGCTCGTATTTGCACTTTGTACTTGCACTAGCAAAAAAGTGGAGTTTTGCTAACCCCCGAATATTCGGGGGGTGGATGTCTGTTTTTGCATTCAGGTTTTGGGAGCATAACACAGGGTCGACACGAAGGATGATGAAAGATGATCGATACTAATCACATGTGGAACCATACGTTGTGTATTGGTTCAGTTGTACTTTATTTTTCGGTGTAATATTTTTTTCCCGTTGTACGGGAGTTGTTGTATTTTGACCCCTGCGTTGGCATGAATTGTAATTGAGTTGTATGTTTTTATTGAAAGACCAAATCGGTCTACTGAGTCATTTTAGCCTTGAAGGCATTGTTGAGTTGTTCGATGTTGGTACCAGCCTGGTAGATCCTTGTGTAATACCCGTAATTTTGATCCCTGGAAATTTTCTATTTTTGGCGGAAGTCTATTTTGACGACTTACTTGGGACCGTTTCGTCATCCTGAGAATGATTAATTCTACACTTTTTGTCATCCGAGTTCGTTTCGGTATTGTTCTGTTGAAATCCGTGTTCTTTAGCGACTTTTTCACGTATGAGTTCGACTTTGTTAAATCACCATAAATTCTTGGAAACTCCAAAAATTCTGAATCTTTGCAATATTATAAAGAATCGAGTTAGCTTTCCAATGGTTCAAACGGTGAGTCAATCGGAGTCCAGACGAGGGAGTTATGGTCGAAATAGCTAAATCACTCTCATTTTCCAGATTTGGCCAAAACCGCCTGTACCCGGTGCCGCGGCACACCTGGGCTGAGCCGCGGCACACTGCCGAGCCCTGGGAGCGAATTTTGGGCCTGTGCCGCGGCACACATATACTGAGCCGCGGCACACATGACAGATTACCCCTATATCTGCGTTTTCCTGCGCGTTTCAACCGATAATTCTCATTTCTTCACCATCACACGAGAGGAAAGGCTTGAGAGAGGGAGGTTTCTCCATCTATCACTTGAGTGGGTGATTCCTCTTCATCTCTTTTCGATTGTGAAGCCCGGATCATCGTTCTATCGCGTGCTCTTCGAATCGTAGTGCTTGAATCTTCAAGAGGTAATTTCTTCAACATCTTGGATTTCGATTTTGTATTGGATAATGGTGTTTTGGGTGTTAAAATCATGGGGTATGAAGTGATATACGCATGATTATGGACATGTTTGAGTATTCATCGGATTATTGAAAGATTATTCAAGAACACTTCGAATTTGTGTTGGAAATTGGGGATTTTGTTTGACTTCATCCTTTTAATCCGTAGTAATTTAGATTAGTGATGGATTGATGATGATTTAGGTGTATTCTATCATTCCCATCGTTATTCCTTGGTTGGAGTGTATTGATTCATCGTTTTGGTTGAGTTATTAGTCGACGCCTTCAAGGTGTCCGACAAAAGGTCTAGGAGGGGGGGTTTGTGCGTTGTACGATTATTATTCATCGTACGATTGTTGATTTATCATTGATATGACTTAGGGACGAAATCCTTGTGAAGAACTCAAGTCGAAACCCTTCCGTTCGTTGTCTTCTTCGTAGTTCAAGCTTCCCGGTCGAACCGTGTCCTTCGGGATTTTCGGTAACGTTTATTGAGGCAAGTATACATTTATGATTGTACGTTCTCGACTTTGAAAGTATGAAATATTGATGATATGATTATTTCTAGCCACTCCGGGACGGGCCTATGGTCCTCTGAGGGTTTCGTAGCCTCTGGTGCGATTCCATGGTTGATATGAACGAACCGTTTCTACGGCATTCATATGAAATAATGTTGGCATGTAATGAACGAACCGTTTTGACGGCATTCCTACATGTAACGGCGTATGATATGAACGAACCGTTTTTACGGCATTCACATACGTCTTGAGATTTTAGTCATTCCGGAATACTAGTCTTAAATTGATGAATTGACGGATATTGATGAATTGACGGATTACATTTACTTTATTGTCGAGAAGTATTATGTTTCATATTGTTATACTTGCACTAGCTATTCGACGGCTAACCCCTTTATGGGGGAAATACGTTTCATGTATTTCAGGTTCCAGGAGAGCGGACAGACGGGTACCGGGTCGGCATGAAGATGATGGGCAAGTGTGATACTGTGTTTTGTCTCCGGTTATTTTCTTGGATTCCTCCATTTAGGTTGTTGTACTGGAATGGATTTTTAAATACTCGAGTATTGTATTTCAGTTTCCTTGATGTTCCGGCCTGTGTTGCCGAGGTATTGATTTGTGCAGTAATGTATATGGTTTCATTGGTTATGGTTTTGAATACCATTTGTATCGTCTTTCTTTCTATTGCATGTAGACCTTATCGGTCAAGTGTATAGTTCCGCGTATGTTTAGCCTTGTGGGTCCCACGGCGGGGCTCACGGCGCTGTAATATACCCTGAATAACTTGGGGGTGTTACAGAATATGGTATCAGAGATTAGGTTTATGGATACTTAGGCTGTCGGTCTTTTGGGTCGATTGAGTCGGCAATTGCCCACAGTATCACTACTCTGCCATCATCACAGTGTGACCGGTACTTGTAAGTCCTCTCACTCTTCTTGTATTCTTCTTAATCGTTTCGTTATAGCTTGGTATTCTTGGGAATTGGTCACTTCGAGAAGGTGCGATTCGGATTATACTTACGCACGTGTGTGCCTTTCAGAATGTTGGCTGAAAGTAGAAAGAATCGTGGCCGTGGTCATGGACGTGAACTCTTCCTTGAGATTTTATTAAGTTGTTAATTGCGATAGTGGTGTGTATCGGTATTATGTTGAGACTTTGTTTAGGAGTCGCATGCTAGTATCACGGGAGATCTTCGACTTCACTGACCTGTAAGTATGTTGTTCGGATTATTCGATAATTCTTGGTTATCTTGGTAATTTTGGATTTTCCGTTGAAATGTTGTTTGTACGAGTGATTGTAAGTTTCGAGGACGAAACTTATTTTAAGGAGGGTAGAGTGTAATACCCCGATTTTTTTTTCGGATATATTTTTCATTTATATATTGGATATCGTGGATGGTTAATTATGCTCGAGGACGTTGTGAACATTTGAAAATGTTATTGAATTGAGTATATGTATTGATTTTGCCGTATGCTCGTATTTGGTATGTCATGACTTTGGACAGGAATTGTAGAAATTGGCTAAGTATGGAATTATTACGTACGTTAATAAGGTGAGATTACGTACGTTAAGGCTAAGGTATTACATACGTAACACGTACGTTGACTCACCTGTCAACATCCTCCGCCGAAAGTTGCCGAAACAGGGTCTCATCTGCCGATCAGGACTCGGTTCTGTCCGATGCCTTCGTTACGTACGTAATGGACTGCACGGAATGAGACAGTGAGTTGGTCACGTACATTATGGATATTGGATTACGTACGTTAAAGTTGTTACGCACGTTAAGAAAGGACACTTACGTACGTGATGAGAGTGCAATTTATATATTGAAGTGTTGCCTTTCATTTCTCTCACGATCCTTTGAGATATTTCTCTCCAAAACTCGTCCCTCTTCACTTTTAAGAATGTTCTAAACACTTTTAACATGATTGTGAGCTTGGAATCATGGAATTAGAGCTTGGTTATGGAACTATTGTTGATTCTTGAAGTGATTTCTTGTGTTATCCATATTCTATGAGGTTCATGTTGAAGGAAGATAATGATATGCTTTGAATATATTGATTATGATTATGGAATCATAGAGTTCTTGATGTTCTTGAGGCCATATGATGACTATGATGATTTGATGATTCTTGGAGTGGAGTTCAATTATTCTTTCTTCGTGGCTCGTCCATACAAGGTAATCCTCGTACCCCTTTGATAGTGGTTCGTTTTTTTTAAGGATTACTACTTGGGAGGGAGTATGTTGGGAATCATGCATTTCGATGTTCGTCTTATTTCAATGTAAATGCACAAATTGGATTGTACTTTTATCCGCTGCGTGAGTATTTTTGAAATGGATTTTGGTATTTTGCCAACTGAAATTTTATTTTGTAAAACCGATTCCCTAAACTGAGTTTTTGGCATTTTAACCTTGATCATTTTGACGGTATTTGGAAAATGATTTTCTAGTATTTGAAAAATATTACCGTCATCGGTCTTTTTGGCATTTTTGAAAAGATGTGGAAAATTGGGCTAGCCTGGTAAATCCTTGTGAGAAGGGTTTACGGCGTGTAATACTCCCGTAAGGTTTTGGGGTGAAGATTGTAGTATTCGGATATTGTTGATGTCATTTTGGGTATTCTTGGTCTATGGTATACATTTCGGCAGGAAGTCCGGATAGAGATATGTTTTGTGGTAATCGTACACAGAAGATTGTGTACGGGAAGGTATTCGGTATTGAGGTATTATATGGTATCATGTGATAATGTTATACGAGATTTATTGGAATTGTAATAAGAGATTTCGGATGTTGATATGATCATTGAGATCTTCTTCATATGACGATAAGGGTTTTGTTGTGATTCTTGAGGTTGTATGAATGACATGATGAAGGAAATGATAACATGGAGATATATATACCTCGGATATGTTGTTCTGAACGTGATTTCGGATATTTCATGTTCTTGAAGAACCCTTGAATTATACGAGGTGATGAAAAAAAAAATTTTTAGAAGTGTTGATGTTTTGAAAATGAATATGGAATGTTCATATCTAGAGCTAAACTATGTGTTGGAAATAATATTCGTATAGGAAATACGAATGTGATTATGAGTTTGATGAGTCTATTATTCATCTCTGAATTTGGAAGCCCATACGTATGGAGCAAATATTCAAATAGAATGATTGGAGTGTTTGATAACCTTTTTAATATGATTATCTATTGTTTTAAACCAGTCGGATGATTCGAATTGATAACGGTCATAAGTAAATTTTAACGATGGATTTATGAGAAGGGAACCTTGTCCTTTCGTATTTAAGAATTGAGTTTGGAACATTTAGACCCTTATCATTGGTCCGAATTGGTTGCTGATATGATCATCATATTTCGACTCGTATTGTGGACAGGATTTGTAAGTGTCTGAGTTGGATTGTTCAGACTGTGATTAGTCGAGATATGGTAAAACGATTGAGTTCGTGGTTTGGTGGTATTGATATTGGTCGTCATCGAACCGGTTGATTATCAATCCTTCGTTTTACAGTAAGATATGATGTTTGATCATAGATTATGACTTTTGTGTTGCGGTTAAGGTTGAAGGGTTCGTAGATTAACTTGGACGAGACTCGTAAGACGAAATCAACTGAATTGGTAACAGCACGTTGTATTGATATCGAGGCATGTTTTATACTCGTACTAATCAATGAGACTAATGTTATCGTGTAGGCGTACGATTGTGTGTATCATTTTGGGACTTGGCCTCTTTATGATTGTATTGATATCAAGGGTTTGGTTGACACGATGCCGTCGGCAAATTATGCCAAATGTTACTGTTGTTTGTAAATGGCCGGTTCAAGGCATTACGATACTTGTTGGTAAAGTTGCTATCGATAGCCGGTTCGCGGTATCGATGTATCGATTATTATTGTTCGCGATTAATGTTGTTCTGAGACATCGTTGAATCTTTGTCGTCAAATTGGAGCTGTTGCTATGATGTTGCGTTAACCGAATTGGGACGTTTGATATATCCTTTTGTCATCTCCGTTTCGGTGGTCGGTTTAAGACACCGGGACATCTATTCTATCATATCATTGATTATCGATTGACCGTTCTAAGGTAATCGAGGTATTGAATTGGGATTATCGAAGATAATTCCCATCCGTTGTCAAAGATATTCTCATCCGTTGTATCATTGTTATCGATTGGCCATTCTACGGTAATCGAAGTATTGAATTGGGACTGTCGAGGAGAGTTCCCATCCGTTGAATTATTATTGTCGTGTTGGCCGACTCAAGGCAGCACACTATTATTCTTGTGAACTCGATAATTTTGTGATCGTTGAGGGTTGAGGATTTCCCGAATTGTGGTGTTGTGATTATTGCCGTGTTAATCGGTCCTTAGGGAATTCTGGTCCCAGGATGGTTGTTTTGAATATCGTTGGTCGTGTCGATCTTTCATTATTCGTGTGTCATCGTTCACTTGGTGAGTCGTATGATCCGTATTGGATGTTTTATCCCTTGAGTTTCGTTGTCATGTTGTATCGTGGCATATCTGGAATCATGTCTGCGTGCCGATTGGTTATGTGTAGGATTTTTAGCCAGGCACTCGATGGTCATGCGTGGATGTTTCCGCATTGGACCGTGCACACGAGACGTAGTTCTTGAGGCAAATTAAGTACATTGTCACACGTATATTCTGGATTCCGTATACGGGGTGGACATGTGCACGGACACATTTCCGGATCGGGCGTACTGTGATGTCCCTCTTGAGCTTTATTGATTGATCGTTCGTAGTCCATGTTGTATTGGATACGTCCGACGATTTGCGACTGGTTGTTCATACGCCGAGGGGTATGTCCGACAGTCAGGTTGTTTTCTTTGAGATCTATTTTGTGATGATTCCGTTGGAGCCTTCGGGCATTGTGAATTCATATCTTTTTCGGCATTAGTTTGGTTTACCTTCGGGTAATGTATTGTGGTGTTCTATATTGATGATTCGCCGTTTGGGCGTAAGTTTCGGTTCTTGTGTATCTCGTTGAGTTTTTCCTGGCGAAATATTTCTTCTCCCTACCTGTTTTAAGTTTCGGGACGAAACTTCTTTTAAGGAGGGTAGAATGTAATACCCGTAATTTTGATCCCCGGAAATTTTCTATTTTTGGCGGAAGTTTATTTTGACGACTTACTTGGGACCGTTTCGTCATCCTGAGAATGATTAATTCTACACTTTTTGTCATCCGAGTTCGTTTCGGTATTGTTCTGTTGAAATCCGTGTTCTTTAGCGACTTTTTCACGTATGAGTTCGACTTTGTTAAATCACCATAAATTCTTGGAAACTCCAAAAATTCTGAATCTTTTAAATATTATAATGCATCGAGTTAGCTTTCCAATGGTTCAAACGGTGAGTCAATCGGAGTCCAGACGAGGGAGTTATGGTCGAAATAGCTAAATCACTCTCATTTTCCAGATTTGGCCAAAACCGCCTGTACCCGGTGCCGCGGCACACCTGGGCTGAGCCGCGGCACACTGCCGAGCCCTGGGAGCGAATTTTGGGCCTGTGCCGCGGCACACATATACTGAGCCGCGGCACACATGACAGATTACCCCTATATCTGCGTTTTCCTGCGCGTTTCAACCGATAATTCTCATTTCTTCACCATCACACGAGAGGAAAGGCTTGAGAGAGGGAGGTTTCTCCATCTATCACTTGAGTGGGTGATTCCTCTTCATCTCTTTTCGATTGTGAAGCCCGGATCATCGTTCTATCGCGTGCTCTTCGAATCGTAGTGCTTGAATCTTCAAGAGGTAATTTCTTCAACATCTTGGATTTCGATTTTGTATTGGATAATGGTGTTTTGGGTGTTAAAATCATGGGGTATGAAGTGATATACGCATGATTATGGACATGTTTGAGTATATCGGATTATTGAAAGATTATTCAAGAACACTTCGAATTTGTGTTGGAAATTGGGGATTTTGTTTGACTTCATCCTTTTAATCCGTAGTAATTTAGATTAGTGATGGATTGATGATGATTTAGGTGTATTCTATCATTCCCATCGTTATTCCTTGGTTGGAGTGTATTGATTCATCGTTTTGGTTGAGTTATTAGTCGACGCCTTCAAGGTGTCCGACAAAAGGTCTAGGAGGGGGGGTTTGTGCGTTGTACGATTATTATTCATCGTACGATTGTTGATTTATCATTGATATGACTTAGGGACGAAATCCTTGTGAAGAACTCAAGTCGAAACCCTTCCGTTCGTTGTCTCCTTCGTGGTTCAAGCTTCCCGGTCGAACCGTGTCCTTCGGGATTTTCGGTAACGTTTATTGAGGCAAGTATACATTTATGATTGTACGTTCTCGACTTTGAAAGTATGAAATATTGATGATATGATTATTTCTAGCCACTCCGGGACGGGCCTATGGTCCTCTGAGGGTTTCGTAGCCTCTGGTGCGATTCCATGGTTGATATGAACGAACCGTTTCTACGGCATTCATATGAAATAATGTTGGCATGTAATGAACGAACCGTTTTGACGGCATTCCTACATGTAACGGCGTATGATATGAACGAACCGTTTTTACGGCATTCACATACGTCTTGAGATTTTAGTCATTCCGGAATACTAGTCTTAAATTGATGAATTGACGGATATTGATGAATTGACGGATTACATTTACTTTATTGTCGAGAAGTATTATGTTTCATATTGTTATACTTGCACTAGCTATTCGACGGCTAACCCCTTTATGGGGGAAATACGTTTCATGTATTTCAGGTTCCAGGAGAGCGGACAGACGGGTACCGGGTCGGCATGAAGATGATGGGCAAGTGTGATACTGTGTTTTGTCTCTGGTTATTTTCTTGGATTCCTCCATTTAGGTTGTTGTACTGGAATGGATTTTTAAATACTCGAGTATTGTATTTCAGTTTCCTTGATGTTCCGGCCTGTGTTGCCGAGGTATTGATTTGTGCAGTAATGTATATGGTTTCATTGGTTATGGTTTTGAATACCATTTGTATCGTCTTTCTTTCTATTGTATGTAGACCTTATCGGTCAAGTGTATAGTTCCGCGTATGTTTAGCCTTGTGGGTCCCACGGCGGGGCTCACGGCGCTGTAATATACCCTGAATAACTTGGGGGTGTTACACCTTGAGGAAAGGTTCTACGGCGCGTAATATCCCTGAGCGGATTAGGGGTATTACACAAAGTATAAAGATTTATGGGCAGATGAATTGATATAAATTGGGAGCTAGTTTATGTCTGTATGGGAATTTCCGACCCTGTTGCAAAAAAACAAAGTATTAAATAATCTAATTTTAACCTAATTGTATTTATATACATATGCTCAGAAATCGCGACCCGTCTCCATCGCCTCCAGTCCATCGCTTCTGTAGCACCCCCAAATCCCATTGGGTCATTACAGTGCCATGGACCAAACACCAGGAGATCCACTAGGCGAACACGACCAAAAATATAACAAACTGACCAAAAGGGGAATCTCAGTCCCTACAATGACATCCGATATAATATTCCGATATGGAATTTCAATGACAAAAGTGGGCCTACATAGCCAAAATAATACAAAATGACAACAACTGAACAAAACTGGAGTACTCCAAACTGTCAGACCGACATGAACACCAAAACATCTCGGACTAGTATCGCTCGAATGCCTCGTCGCCATCATCATGCCCTTGTGTCTCATCTCTCTCCTCGCAAACACCTAAAATATGAAAACATGTTCCGCCCCCACGGGGTCAGTCATCCAGATAATGAATATCACATACATGTACAACATGATATGCATTCAAAGGCAGAATGAAATGGTACAGTGATGGTAATATGAAATGCTCACAAACCAAAGTAAGAATCGAGCATTCGAGAAATACTATGGCCACAACATACGATCAGTACCTGCTCAACAGGTTAGAACACAAGTGCCCAACGACGAATCATCAATACAGAACACAACCATGAATTACCCAAAGGTAAACCAAACCAGAACTGGAATAAATACGAATCACAATGCCCGAAGGCTCCAACGGAAATACCACTACATCACAATGGCCTGAAAGCCACTCAGCCGAAGCTGCCACAATATCACACTGTTCTGAAAAACCACTCATCCGAAACTGCCAATCATCACAATGGCCCGAAGCCAAACAGCCCGAAGCTGTATCATCTGAGGGCCGAAGCTACGGCATGAAGACGTATCACAATGAGGGCCGATGCCACGACATGAAGCCGTATCACAATGAGGGCCCAAGCCACGGCGCGAAGCCGTATCACAATGAGGGCCGAAGCCACGGCATGAAGCCATATCACAATGAGGGCCGAAGCCACGGCACGAAGCCGTATCACAATGAGGCCATCAAATGACCGTGACCTACTGAACTGCAGGTGTTGGGAAACCAACCGCGAAGGTTCAAGCCCCAAACTTACCCATGATGAGATCATCCAGTGACCATGACCTGCTGAATCGTAGGTGCTGGGAAACCAACAGCGAAGGTTCAAGCCCCAGACTTACCCATCGATCACGAGCCGAGACTAGGCTCCAAAACATAATTAATCACAAACGGCAACGATCCCAAGATTACTGAATTACAAGAATAATAGTGTGCTGCCTTGAGTCGGCCAACACGACAACAATAACTCACAGATGGGCACCGTCCTTGGCGGTCCCAATTCAAATACCTTGACTGCCTTGGAATGTCCAATCGATCGCAACAACTCTATGGATGGAAACTATCCTTGACAGTCCCAAATCAACACCTCGGTTACCTTGGAACGGTAAATCGATGACGATGACTCAACGGATGGGAAATGTCTTCGACAGTACCAATTCAATACATCGATTACCTAAGAACGGTAAATCAATAACGACACCTCAACGGATGGAAATCATCTTCGATAATCCCAATTCAATACGTCGATTACCTTAGAATGGCCAATCGATAACAACAACACAATGGATGGGAATTATCTTCGATAATCCCATTTCAATACGTCGATTACCTTAGAATGGTCAATCGATAAACAATGATACAACAGATGGGAATTATCTTCGATAATTCCAATTCAATACGTCGATTACCTTAGGATGGCCAATCGATAACAACAACACAACGGATGGGAATTATCTTCGATAATCCCAATTCAATGTGTCGATTGTCTTAGAACGACCAATCGATAATAACAACTCGATTAGAATAGATTTCCCGGTGTCTTAAACCGACCACTGAAAACAGAAATGAAAATTGGATACGTCAAATGCCTTCAATCGGCCAATACAATAGCAACAATACCAATTGGATAACAACAATCCCAACGATGTCTTAGACTGACATCAACGTCAACAATAATAATCGATACATCGATACCGCGGACCGGCTATCGACAACAACAATAACAACAAGAGTTTCGATGCCTTAAACATGCCGTTAATGAATAACAATAACATCTAGCATAATTGTCGAAGGGTATTGCATAAAACAATTCCCAAATATCAACAAAATCATAGAGAGACCAAGTCTCGAAATGATACACACATTCATACACATACATGATAACATTAATCTCATTGACCATTACAAGTATAAAACTTGTTTCAAACCGAAGGTGAGAAAGTCCTTCCATGACCAACGTCCTTCCACGAAATGATGAACGGCGTCCTCCGATGATCACAAACACTCGAACAACCTTGAATGAAATACGATTCTTTCAATAATAAAAAAATCAATGGAAAGCAACACCAAAAAAATCCCGATTCAACCCCGAATCGGTTAACTTCCAACGAATATAATAGATCTCAACTATGAATTCTAACATCCTAATCACCTCAATGATCAATTAACATGATCATTACGTTCTTAACACCTGTAAAATCAATTCCACAAGAATCACTTAAGAACAATCATCAAAACAAACATCTCAAAATGATAATATCACTAATATCATCATCAATACCCCAAGAACATCATCACCTCAACAAACATGATGTCTAAACAATAATCCATCACCAATTCATCATGAATTCGGATAAAACCACAACAGTAAATCAACCATTTCAAGATTATGATAATCATTACATAATTCATCATAATTCCTTACTAAAATGGTTATAATCCCTTCAAAAACACAAACAACAACAATCATATCAAGACTATGTTAATCATATAGCAATCTTAACATAATCCTTCCTAGACATGATTATAACCTCCAAACATTCTAAAACATCAAGAACAACTCCTCCTCAAGACGAAATCATCATGTACAAGTTATGAAAACTCATCAAGAATCATGATATACTGCAACAATCAATCAATACCCGAAGAAAACAACAACAACATCAACAACATACTCGGAAATCACTTGAAGAACAAGAGATTAAGAGAACTTATAGTGGATACAGCTTGGAAAGTGTTTTAAACAACAAGCTGTACGGTTTTTAAATCTGAGTCCGTAGTGGAAGTCTTAAATACAGTAAGTTGCTGAGGATACATCAACTCGGTGTGCAGTGTATACTTAAATAATCACAATTAATCAAACAATAAAGGCAGAAGGTAAATAACACAATATCTAAAGTGGTTTAAGGTAAACCCCTCTACGTCCACTGGTCCTCCACACAGGAGTAAAAAGTTTATTATAATTACTGCGTACACAACTATGTAATTATAACAACACTTAATCAATATATCATTCACACAGATTGATATAAAGATCTTAGCTTTCAACCATTCACACAGATTGGTTTGAGCTAACACTTGACTGGCTTCTTCACACACAGTTCTGAAGCTTCGTCTTCTTCAATGCAAGTCCGTCACACACAGTTCAGGAGTAGCAAGGATTCCTCAGTCTACACAGGGCTGATACGGGTTTGATCAAAGATAGAATAAGGTTTGAACAACATCTATGACTTTCTGGGCTTTAAGCTGATGATGTGTTGTTCAAGGTTTGAGCACTATATATCTCTTCTATTAGAATGGCAGAAAGCTTAGGGAGATATGTTTTGCTCTGAATATTTCTTGCAAGCTCTGTTCGTTTGTAAGTCGTGAATATTCTATAGATTTTCAGTAGATGATTTGTAGTACTTGATCTTCAAACTCTGGAGATATATATAGCCTCTGAAATATATCTGTTTGAAATATATCCATTGAGCAAGATTCTGCGACAACTGACATTTGACTGAGATCCGGATATTGCGGGATTTGAAGATCTTCTGATGACTTACAGTATTTAAATACTTTATCCTTTAGTATTTAAATACTTCTTTATCAACGGGACTTGACTTCTAGCGAATACTGAAGATTCCTTCTTGTCCTGTTTGAGGGCTGTATGGAACTATCGCTGTATTGATATTCGAGACAGCTTCCATACATAGCTTTGCGGGACTCATTGCTGTATGATAGATTTACTATATGGTTGGGACTGCGAGAAGTCTTCGATACAGGTTGATACTTGATCAGATTTTCGATACAGCTAATGACGGTATTCAGGATTTGGCATATTGTCAAAACATTCTGACAATACGATCGATACAGGGATTGTTTATCCAAACATTATCGATACAGGGTTTTTGTTATCCCAACAATTTCCCCCTTTTTGATAATTTGCCAAGTCCTTCCGAGTCTTCCTTTTTAAAACCTTATGATGTTATCCAAACATCCTTGATGATGCCAAAACTTTGACACTTAGCGGTTTGAAGTAGGGCAGACTTCTTGGTCTTCTTTCGAATGTTCTGGCCTTCAGTATTTGGCTTAACACTAAAAACTGCTCGCACGCAAGTTCAGCTTTTATCAAAAGAAAGTTACATTGGAAACTTATGATTGGATCTTACATTGTTTTCTAGATGCATACAACTTAAACTATGAACTGTTCGCAGACAAGTTCTTACAACTTGTGTATGAGATAGGTTTCATAATATAAATACAGTAAGAATAAATAAAGTGACTGTAAACATATAAGAACACAGTAGATTACGAGTTGTAATCTTTCAAGACAGCCAAAAATTTTATTGATGTAGAAATGATGAGTACAAAATTTTGCTGTTCGGAAGATAAGATTACAAAAAAAAATAATACAAGGAAATTTTAACTCCTATAGTCCGAATGCCTCCAAGGTCTTTTTGGGTCATTCTTGGTGTTTTTCCACCAGTATTGATGAGCTTTATTATCTTGATTCTGATAAATGGCTCGACCTTCATATGATTTGTCGAAGACAAAAATCCAATCCTCTGGGTGGGTCACCAAGTCACCATTCTTGTGCTTTGATTTCATTTGCAGCTGTAGCAGGAGCGTTCCACCTTCTAGCTTCATCTTGAATTCCTCTGCGGCTTCCTGTACCGTTCTGCATCTATTGAATAATGGGGAATCCATGATAAGTACAACGAAGTATCTTAACAGTTCATTTCTCCTCCAGTCTTTGATCTCTGCAGCGGTAGGTTGACGGTCTGCCGGGAGGTTCATAGAATGCGGCTTCCGGACTAGGCTTTTTCAAGGATACTTAGGATCCTGGAATTCTGATCTTTCTCCCTGTATCCTCACGTTCAGTGTTGAGATACGGGCTATGTCTGCAGTGATGGAGTCTTCAGACGGAACTAACAACTCTTTCTCTTCCTCCAACCTCGTTCTCCTAGCGGCTTCCCTTGATTCTCCCCCCTTTTTGGCATCATCAAGGTATAACACTTTTTCATCAAGACGTTCCAGGATTTCCAAAGCGGCATCCTGTTTCGTCTCACTATTAGACATTCTCTCAACAAGGGAGGAGAGCACCTACGGCATATCTTTTTTGTTCTTGTCATGGGCTCGCAGTTGGGAACCGGATTCGATCAGAGTAGATGCGGTCTTATCCTAAGACATATGGAGTTTTTATTGTTCTTCTCTCAGGATATTTTCTTGCTTATCTTGCAGTTGGCTCAGAGCTTGCTTGAAGACATGTTGCAAGACAGTGAAGGCTTCGACTACTCGAGAGACTTCATGCTTTAGCCCAGTCATTTCTTCAACAGCATATGTGTGAAGCCAATCAAGAGCCTTTTCTACAGAGTGTAGAGCATTAACTGCGTCCTGAATAAAGACAATTTGGAGGCCAAGAGCACGTAATCGCTCTTTTCTTGTTTCGGTGTTGGGAGAGTCTGGCTGGGCAAAGTCCTCGACTCTATTTAACCTTCTCAAATTCACATCAGGGCGTGAAGTTAGTTGGACATCCTCAGGTATAGTACCTTCGTCGGATTCCAAGGCGGTTGATAGGGCGGGAGTAAATATTTCAGGTTCGGCGGTAGGGGGTGCGACATCCTCCTATTTCGAAGTGGTTTCTGTAGACATGGATACAGGAGGGACCAATTCCTCCTGGTGTCTCTCAGCATCCACCTGTTCCAGTAGAGGGACTGATTCCTCTTGCTGGATGGCGCGTGATTCTACTTCGGCAGGGGCATCGACAGGCTCGGGTGCCTGTTGCGAAACATCTTCTTCCTCCTCAACATGTGGGACTGAATCCTCATTGCCAGGAACATTATCTTGCTGTGGCGAAGGGGACGACTGATGGGTAGATGTCCCTTCATCTTTCTTTGCTTGGGCTTCCTCTCGACTCATCCGCAGACCATCCTGGAGTGCGTCATCATCGTCGTCGGAATCAGGACCAGATTTTGGACTATCGGGAGTTTCTATGGACGAGGCTTTTCCTTTCCTTCGAGCTTCAGCCTTATCAAGAAGATGACTCTCAATTAGCTACTTAACGAATAAGTTGTCCCATTGGATCAGGACAGCAATTTCTTGAGTGTCTGTCACTTCCAAAACAAATTTCTCTTCGTTACACCACTCGCTCCAGTTGTACAAAGTTTTGTACGGATAAAGTCTAAATCTATTCCATTAGAGAAACCGCTCGAAAGACTGTTCAATCTGCACGGAAAGCAGGTTTTTGGAAATTATTGTGTCCGGGGAGGGACTCCGTAGAGCGTCTGTGTAACACCCCCAGAGCCGACCGGGAATATTACAGCGCCGTGGGTCCCGAGATGGAACCCACAAGGCTAAAAGAAATTTTCGCAAACATTTACAAACGCCCAAGAGGCTAACGACGGTATTATCTTTTAAATATTCGAAAACTTTATAAAATCTATTTATCAAAACCGTCGTGAAATCTCGTTTTGAAAAGGACAAGGCCTGAAATGCTAGAACTCAACAGTTTAGAAAATGATTTCCAATGTAACTCAAATTACCAGAAACGAAAGGTCATTTAAGAATACTCACGCAGCGGAAAAGACAAACAACTTAAAATACTCTAGCAGTGAATACAGCGACTGATCAGAAACTCAATACACAAATACATGCCCTTGCCAGTATCCTCCGGGAAGTTCATCTCTCCACGACCGCTACAAGCTTGATAATCCAAGAACCTAAAAAGAAAGCCCACGACGGGGTTAGCCATAATATCCAACAATGATAACCATCACATCACATTAATAATTACGTACCAATGAGAATACAACATAAGAATACGACCAACGTAATCTTACCGCCATAACTTTGCTTACTCAACTAATTCTCATCAGAATAACCATTATCACATTTCACATCCTGTACTCGATTAACCAATAGACTCGAACATAATATCTGTATTGTACCTCAACCAATACACAAGATTCTCAAACTATCATAACCAACTCACGATACGGAAATATACCAGTTCTGACCAATAAGATCCCTCAAATAACATCATCAAATCCCAAGACGATAACCGATTGTCCATCAAAGACAAATACCAAAAGAAATATGGAACATACCTCGAGATACGAAATACCATTACCATCACGTCAGTCTAATCCGAGATCAGATCAACACAACATACGGACATGGTCCTAACACAAGACCTACAAATGCATACTCATATGACAACGTCAATATGATCACAACAATAACGACAATGTATACTTATGGCAAACCCATAATATACATATGTACAACAACAATACATGATAATCCAACGATCCAGCGCACACAGCTATAGATTCCCATGATGATCCCGTCGGACCAACGCATGGTGGCATTACCTATCCAGCGATCCAGCGCACACAGCTATAGATTCCCATGATGATTCCGTCGGACCAACGCATGGTGGACATATGACAACAATGCACAACTGCACAAAACAACAGTGCACAATACACGACAACAATAATGCACAAATGCATGACAACAACGATACACGAATGTATCACGACATGATCGACACAAATGATAGAAATGATTAAAATACTTGCTCCGAGTCCTTCGAGAGCAATCTCGATATTTAAACCATCACCAACCATTATTCTGAATATTCACCGATCCAAAACCTCACGGACGGTAGATAATTCACGTTTCCTTCAACACCATGATGTATCCTCGATAACAAGCATACCAACGACCATTGTAAATCATATACATTATGATTTAAATTCCCAAAACTCGAATACAACCTATAATCTCAATTCTCCTGTGATTACGATTTATAAACATTGCTATACGAATTATAAACGAATGAAACTGAAACCATTCATTAAATATTATAAACTGAGCAAGTAATAACTTGCCTCGATACCGATACGATGATGATGAAGCCGCTACCAGTTGCAATGCCTTCGTCTACGGGCTCCTCGGCCCCGACCGAAGCAATTCACGAACATACTCGAACATGACCGCAACATACGGTTATACTCACCGATCAATAATCTCAACCTATTGAAATAATCGATTAACATACAATTCGATAACAATCAATAGCCGACATAGCCAACCAAATCATCTCAACGATTCAACGATACCTCGATCATACACAAAACCGAACAATACAACTCAAACCAATCAAACACGAATGCAAGACAACACTACGATTCCACATTCAATCTTAAATACTTACAAGTTTCCTCCTTGTATATTCGTAATAAAACCAATTACCGATTATCATCATCAATCCGGACAATCCGATTAATTATAGATAATCATATTCCAAGAGTTCCACAACTTATTCCGAAATCACATTCAAAGTCCCCAAACGGCATAATCCGATGTGTTCTAACATCTAAACAATCCTTATTCACAATTCAAGGGGTATGTAATCATGTTCTTCAACATATATACTTCTCATAACATCATGGATTACAACGAACTATCAAGAACATCGAGATTACTACGATTTCATAATCATAACGACATAATCAAGGTATTTGATCATCAATTCATTATCTTCCCTTAACAAAATTCCCATAATTACTAAGAATAATCACAACACTATCAATTTCATCACCATTCATACGAAAATGTGTAGAATTTCCCAAGTTCTACTCATTGAGGCATTTCATCGAACACTTTGAAGGCATAATCCAATTCAATCATTTTAACGAAGAAATACTCGAATTTGTTCCACAAAACTTCAAGGATAATGTATAATCTCAAGAATACAACAAGGTTCCATCAAAAATCTGAGTTAAAACGAATCAATTCGGCCAAATCATCAAGAAACTCCAAAAATATCCAAAACCAAGTGTTTAGGTGTTCTTACCTTCGATCCGGATGGAAGATGATGTTAATCCATGATTCCAACTTCCAAAACATGTTGCTACATGATGTTCTTACTCAAATCCATCAACTTTGCTGAAGAAATCGCGAGAGGAACGAAGAAAAATGAAAAATGACAAGGGTGACTCGGTCCAGGCCTTATATAGGCCGAGACCTGCCGGCACATTACATACGTAACCGGCGGGTCCTTACGTACGTAGCCGGACGCGGCCTAACCTTCTGCCCAGTTCGTTCGGAACCCTTACGTACGTAACCGGCAGCTGGCTTACGTACGTAACTGGCCCTTACGGCCGTAACCGGCCACTGCCTTACGTACGTAATCGGCCAGTCCTAGCCATCCCTGCGAGTCATTGCCGACCGTGATCGGCCATCCATGCGAGTCACTGCCGACCATGCTCGGCCACTACAGGTCCTCTCGGCCACGACTCGGCCAGCCGCCCCGTAACGTACGTAACACTTATTCCGTTGCGTACGTAATACGTACGTTGACTTGCTATAGTATTATACTCGTATTACGTACGTAATACACCCTGTATAACGTACGTAACTCCATCCATCGACTCACCTGTCCACATCCGCGCCAAAAGCCGCCGACACCGGGCCCAACTGTCTGATTCCTCTTGTTACGTACGTAATGTCTTGGCCATAACGTACGTAACTCTTGTGATTTAACGTACGTAAGTCTTCAACATTAGCGTACGCTAAGTATTCTATACTTGGCCAATTTCAACTGTTACCGACTGTCTCGACATACCGAAAACACATATACACTTACTGAATACATATACTGAATCCAATAACATTCTTATACGATATACTCTATATCGAAAGTACGATAACCTGATACACGATATCCTCAATGCAACTGTCGACCAGATACGACAATTATACCAATACTGACATCTCAGTCCTTTATTTATTTTATCCATACTGTACAGATTCCACGCTGTACAATATAACTCGGATTAAATAATATCAAACAACAGTAGTAGAAATTTCGGATATTACATACTACACCACTTAAAATAAGTTTCGTCCTCGAAACTTGAAATCCGTCATAAAAGAAACAAACCGTTCAACTAAAATATCCCAAAACCATCACGACAATGATCAATCATCATCATTACTGAATAATCAAAAGAGTACACTTACAAATACGCAGGTCGACGATCTCCTGAGATACTAGCAAGCGATCTCACTGTACAGTCCCAATACGCTTACAATCACAATTCCTTGAGTCTCGACAAAATTATATCATCGTCAGATGAAATAATCTATCCGTGACAAGTCCTGTTTGCCTGATCGCATGATCAAGTTCCAATTCTGATAAGACGAATAATATCCGATATATCTGTGAAACAACTGTCCAAAATAATGACAACCAATCTCGAAACATCGACACAAAATTCGAACACTTATACGATCATCAACAATGATCAACCAACAAATTAACTGAGAATACCATCGACATGATAAATTCCAATACGACCAATCCAATGGTTAAAACATAACTGAGAATATCATCAACATGATCAACTCCAATATGACCAACCAGAGGTCAAAGCACAATCGAGTATATCATCAACATGATAAACTCTAATATGACCAACGAAGGAGCAATAATAATCAGGAATACCCTCACACGGTAAATTCCAACACGATACACACAGAACCATAGAGACATATATACGGACGAATAAAGTTCTCAAAACGACACACCAATCACATACCGTGGATCTCAATAAACATACTCGACTGGTGAGCATACTCCTCGGCATACGAACAACCAATCAAGTCGACGAAAATAACCAATCATACCTGGAGTGGAAACGACCGCTCGACATCTAAAACAACCAACATGGGGTCACCATTCCCAAATCTACAAAAGAAATCATTCAAAATCATTATGGTAAAGTCACAATATTACCATACCAATGGAATCACATAGCACATATGCCCTAGTTTCACAAAATCCAAAGTTCCAAAATTATATTATATGCATGATTCTACAACATACGGCATATTTCTCTTATCCGTTAAATCAATCGATCATCCTTGCATAACCAAACGACCATACCAAAGTTCGGATCCCTATTCCTCGTTCCACATTGATATATTATCCAGTTCGTGAGTCACACTCACAACTTCACCATGATATGTAATATACACTAAATGCTTATGGTTATTAATCATATTTTCAAAACCAGTTTGAAATCATATAGTCTCGTCAAGAAGACAAATTTTCGAAAATTCTTTCAAAATTTTCAGAACTCAAAACATAAATTTTTGGTAAGACTGCAAAATCAATTTTCGAACCAATCGGCTCGCTCGTGTCAAGTTCTTGATAAAAATTCTTTTCAAATACACACGATTAAATAAAATGGGATTTATGCAAATGCTTGACCATATCCATACTCCTGTATACCAATTCAGCTCGTCACCAAATTCACTGATATTCCATCGGAAAACCACACGATGAAATTCCAAAATCTCAATATATAGACTCTGATAAAAAGTCCTCCTCCACCTACTACTCGCAACGTCAATCTTTAATCCATCCTGGATCACCTCAAATATGATATGACAAAACGTTGAAACAATTCAACAAATCAAACACGCGAAAGACTTCCCGAGAATTTCCATTTGAACCAATAAATCAAAACCCCGAAAGGTAGTGATAAAGTAGATAAACAATTGATAACGTGTTTTACAAATCTCGGGAGTTTTAGAAAACAGGAAAGTCTTTTGAAACATTAGGGTCTCAGCCCGTATCTCATTCCACATTACAAGAAGTTTAAAAAGTAAAAAAAAACTCATTTCGGACCCCAAGTCTTGAGTTATAAAACCATTTCAAAATCGATTGGGTCTCGACCCAAAATCATTTTCCATAAAAAAATCAGTAAGACATTCATTTTGAAAAGTATCATTTTCAAATGCTCAAAAGCAGTTTCATGTATCACAAAATGATCTATTATGACTACATGTTTTTCTCAACCATCCACAACCTTCTCCCAAATGCACAATTCCGTTCCAAAATCTACTCAACATACTGATTTCCAAAATCATAGTTTCTCAAGATCATCAATCCTGTCCCAAATCTGTCATCTCATACTGTGAAGCATAATATCTTTCTGAATCTCAAACCATATCAACTTAGAACGGCAATAAACCTCAATGCAATTCAAAAATCCAAATACTTACAGATTGTGAAGCCGACGATTCCCCGCGATACTGGCGCATGTCTCGACTCAAGGAAATACTCGACACAGATATTTTCAAAACACACATTTTGCAAACTCAGTTCAACTCGAGAACACAACACAGCTCTATCTGAAGAAACACGTTAACACCATTTGAAAAAGTTTACAACAACCCCAGTACTACACTGGTAAATCACATCACGCACAAGCCCGAGTGAACAACAAAAACTCACGGCTCTAATATTCGTCAATCGACAACTCGAATGATGCGACAAAAACATGACCCAACTCGACCCAAATGCCTAGGTTTTCTCAACCTAAGCTCTGATACCATATTCTGTAACACCCCCAGAGCCGACCGGGAATATTACAGCGCCGTGGGCCCCGAGATGGAACCCACAAGGCTAAAAGAAATTTTCGCAAACATTTACAAACGCCCAAGAGGCTAACGATGGTATTATATTTTAAATATTCGAAAACTTTATAAAATCTATTTATCAAAACCGTCGTGAAATCTCGTTTTGAAAAGGACAAGGCCTGAAATGCCAGAACTCAACAGTTTAGAAAATTATTTCCAAAGTAACTCAAATTACCAGAAACGAAAGGTCATTTAAAAATACTAACGCAGCGGAAAAGACAAACAACTTAAAATACTCTAGCAGTGGAATACAGTGACTGATCAGAAACTCAATACACAAATACATGCCCTTGCCAGTATCCTCCGGGAAGTTCATCTCTCCACGACCGCTACAAGCTTGATAATCCAAGAACCTAAAAAGAAAGCCCACGACGGGGTCAGCCATAATATCCAACAATGATAACCATCACATCACATTAATAATTACGTACCAATGAGAATACAACATAAGAATACGACCAACGTAATCTTACCGCCATAACTTTGCTTACTCAACTAATTCTCATCAGAATAACCATTATCACATTTCACATCCTGTACTCGATTAACCAATAGACTCGAACATAATATCTGTATTGTACCTCAACTAATACTCAAGATTCTCAAACTATCATAACCAACTCACGATACGGAAATATACCAGTTCTGACCAATACGATCCCTCAAATAACATCATCAAATCCCAAGACGATAACCGATTGTCCATCAAAGACAAATACCAAAAGAAATATGGAACATAACTCGAGATACGAAATACCATTACCATCACGTCAGTCTAATCCGAGATCAGATCAACACAACATACGGACATGGTCCTAACACAAGACCTACAAATGCATACTCATATGACAACGTCAATATGATCACAACAATAATGACAATGTATACTTATGGCAAACCCATAATATACATATGTACAACAACAATACATGGTAATCCAACGATCTAGCGCACACAGCTATAGATTCCCATGATGATCCCGTTGGACCAACGCATGGTGGCATTACCTGTCCAGCGATCCAGCGCACACAGCTATAGATTCCCATGATGATTCCGTCGGACCAACGCATGGTGGACATATGACAACAATGCACAACTGCACAAAACAACAGTGCACAATACACGACAACAATAATGCACAAATGCATGACAACAACGATACACGAATGTACCACGACATGATCGACACAAATGATAGAAATGATTAAAATACTTGCTCCGAGTCCTTCGAGAGCAATCTCGATATTTAAACCATCACCAACCATTATTCTGAATATTCACCGATCCAAAACCTCACGGACGGTAGATAATTCACGTTTCCTTCAACACTATGATGTATCCTCGATAACAAGCATACCAACGACCATTGTAAATCATATACATTATGATTTAAATTCCCAAAACTCGAATACAACCTATAATCTCAATTCTCCTGTGATTACGATTTATAAACATTGCTATACGAATTATAAACGAATGAAACTGAAACCATTCATTAAATATTATAAACTGAGCAAGTAATAACTTGTCTCGATACCAATACGATGATGATGAAGCCGCTACCAGTTGCAATGCCTTCGTCTATGGGCTCCTCGGCCCCGACCGAAGCAATTCACGAACATACTCAAACATGACCGCAACATACGGTTATACTCACCGATCAATAATCTCAACCTATTGAAATAATCGATTAACATACAATTCGATAACAATCAATAACCGACATAGCCAACCAAATCATCTCAACGATTCAACGATACCTCGATCATACACAAAACCGAACAATACAACTCAAACCAATCAAACACGAATGCATGACAACACTACGATTCCACATTCAATCTTAAATACTTACAAGTTTCCTCCTTGTATATTCGTAATAAAACCAATTACCGATTATCGTCATCAATCCGGACAATCCGATTAATTATAGATAATCATATTCCAAGAGTTCCACAACTTATTCCGAAATCACATTCAAAGTCCCCAAACGGCATAATCCGATGTGTTCTAACATCTAAACAATCCTTATTCACAATTCAAGGGGTATGTAATCATGTTCTTCAACATATATACTTCTCATAACATCATGGATTACAACGAACTATCAAGAACATCGAGATTACTACGATTTCATAATCATAACGACATAATCAAGGTATTTGATCATCAATTCATTATCTTCCCTTAACAAAATTCCCATAATTACTAAGAATAATCACAACACTATCAATTTCATCACCATTCATACGAAAACGTGTAGAATTTCCCAAGTTCTACTCATTGAGGCATTTCATCGAACACTTTGAAGGCATAATCCAATTCAATCATTTTAACGAAGAAATACTCGAATTTGTTCCACAAAACTTCAAGGATAATGTATAATCTCAAGAATACAACAAGGTTCCATCAAAAATCTGAGTTAAAATGAATCAATTCGGCCAAATCATCAAGAAACTCCAAAAATATCCAAAACCAAGTGTTTAGGTGTTCTTACCTTCGATCCGGATGGAAGATGATGTTAATCCATGATTCCAACTTGCAAAACATGTTGCTACATGATGTTCTTACTCAAATCCATCAACTTTGCTGAAGAAATCGCGAGAGGAACGAATAAAAATGAAAAATGACAAGGGTGACTCGGTCCAGGCCTTATATAGGCCGAGACCTGCCGGCACATTACATACGTAATCGGCGGGTCCTTACGTACGTAGCCGGACGCGGCCTAACCTTCTGCCCAGTTCGTTCGGAACCCTTACGTACGTAACCGGCAGCTGGCTTACGTACGTAACTGGCCCTTACGGCCGTAACCGGCCACTGCCTTACGTACGTAATCGGCCAGTCCTAGCCATCCCTGCGAGTCACTGCCGACCGTGATCGGCCATCCATGCGAGTCACTGCCGACCATGCTCGGCCACTACAGGTCCTCTCGGCCACGACTCGGCCAGCCGCCCCGTAACGTACGTAACACTTATTCCGTTGCGTACGTAATACGTACGTTGACTTGCTACAGTATTATACTCGTATTACGTACGTAATACACCCTGTATAACGTACGTAACTCCATCCATCGACTCACCTGTCCACATCCGCGCCGAAAGCCGCCGACACCGGGCCCAACTGTCTGATTCCTCTTGTTACGTACGTAATGTCTTGGCCATAACGTACGTAACTCTTGTGATTTAACGTACGTAAGTCTTCAACATTAGCGTACGCTAAGTATTCTATACTTAGCCAATTTCAATTATTCTGATTGTCTCGACATACCGAAAACACATATACACTTACCGAATACATATACTGAATCGATAACATTCTTATACGATATACTCTATATCGAAAGTACGATAACCCGATACACGATATCCTCAATGCAATATCGACCGGATACGACAATTATACCAATACGACATCTCGGTCCTTTATTTATTTTATCCATCTGTCTGATTCCACGCTGTACAATATAACTTCAGATTAAATAATATCAAACAACGATAGTAGAAATTTCGGATATTACATACTACACCACTTAAAATAAGTTTCGTCCTCGAAACTTGAAATCCGTCATAAAAGAAACAAACCGTTCAACTAAAATATCCCAAAACCATCACGACAACGATCAATCATCATCATTCTTGAATAATCAAAAGAGTACACTTACAAATACGCAGTCGACGATCTCCTGAGATACTAGCAAGCGATCTCACCGTACGGTCCCAATACGCTTACAATCACAATTCCTTGAGTCTCGACAAAATTATATCATCGTCGGATGAAATAATCTATCCGTGACAAGTCTGTTTGCACGATCGCATGATCAAGTTCCACTCGATAAGGCGAATAATATCCGATATATCGTGAAACAAGCTGTCCAAAATAATGACAACCAATCTCGAAACATCGACACAAAATTCGAACACTTATACGATCATCAACAATGATCAACCAACAAATTAACTGAGAATACCATCGACATGATAAATTCCAATACGACCAATCCAATGGTTAAAACATAACTGAGAATATCATCAACATGATCAACTCCAATATGACCAACCAGAGGTCAAAGCACAATCGAGTATATCATCAACATGATAAACTCTAATATGACCAACGAAGGAGCAATAATAATCAGGAATACCCTCACACGGTAAATTCCAACACGATACACACAGAACCATAGAGACATATATACGGACGAATAAAGTTCTCAAAACGACACACCAATCACATACCGTGGATCTCAATAAACATACTCGACTGGTGAGCATACTCCTCGGCATACGAACAACCAATCAAGTCGACGAAAATAACCAATCATACCTGGAGTGGAAACGACCGCTCGACATCTAAAACAACCAACATGAGGTCACCATTCCCAAATCTACAAAAGGAATCATTCAAAATCATTATGGTAAAGTCACAATATTACCATACCAATGGAATCACATAGCACATATGCCCCAGTTTCACAAAATCCAAAGTTCCAAAATTATATTATATGCATGATTCTACAACATACGACATATTTCTCTTATCCGTTAAATCAATCGATCATCCTTGCATAACCAAACGACCATACCAAAGTTCGGATCCCTATTCCTCGTTCCACATTGATATATTATCCAGTTCGTGAGTCACACTCACAACTTCACCATGATATGTAATATACACTAAATGCTTATGGTTATTAATCATATTTTCAAAACCAGTTTGAAATCATATAGTCTCGTCAAGAAGACAAATTTTCGAAAATTCTTTCAAAATTTTTAGAACTCAAAACATAAATTTTTGGTAAGACTGCAAAATCAATTTTCGAACCAACCGGCTCGCTCGTGTCAAGTTCTTGATAAAAATTCTTTTCAAATACACACGATTAAATAAAATGGGATTTATGCAAATGCTTGACCATATCCATACTCCTGTATACCAATTCATCTCGTCACCAAATTCACTGATATTCCATCGGAAAACCACACGATGAAATTCCAAAATCTCAATATATAGACTCTGATAAAAAGTCCTCCTCCACCTACTACTCGCAACGTCAATCTTTAATCCATCCTGGATCACCTCAAATATGATATGACAAAACGTTGAAACAATTCAACAAATCAAACACGCGAAAGACTTCCCGAGAATTTCCATTTGAACCAATAAATCAAAACCCCGAAAGGTAGTGATAAAGTAGATAAACAATTGATAACGTGTTTTACAAATCTCGGGAGTTTTAGAAAACAGGAAAGTCTTTTGAAACATTAGGGTCTCAGCCCGTATCTCATTCCACATTACAAGAAGTTTAAAAAGTAAAAAAAAACTCATTTCGGACCCCAAGTCCTGAGTTATAAAACCATTTCAAAATCGATTGGGTCTCGGCCCAAAATCATTTTCCATAAAACATCAGTAAGACATTCATTTTGAAAAGTATCATTTTCAAATGCTCAAAAGCAGTTTCATGTATCACAAAATGATCTATCATGACTAAATGTTTTTCTCAACCATCCACAACCTTCTCCCAAATGCACAATTCCGTTCCAAAATCTACTCAACATACTGATTTCCAAAATCATAGTTTCTCAAGATCATCAATCCTGTCCCAAATCTGTCATCTCATACTGTGAAGCATAATATCTTTCTGAATCTCAAACCATATCAACTTAGAACGGCAATAAACCTCAATGCAATTCAAAAATCCAAATACTTACAGATCGTGAAGCCGACGATTCCCCGCGATACTGGCGCATGTCTCGACTCAAGGAAATACTCGACACAGATATTTTCAAAACACAAATTTTGCAAACTCAGTTCAACTCGAGAACACAACACAGCTCTATCTGAAGAAACACGTTAACACCATTTGAAAAAGTTTACAACAACCCCAGTACTACACTGGTAAATCACATCACGCACAAGCCCGAGTGAACAACAAAAACTCACGGCTCTAATATTCTTCAATCGACAACTCGAATGATGCGACAAAAACATGACCCAACTCGACCCAAATGCCTAGGGTTTCTCAACCTAAGCTCTGATACCATATTCTGTAACACCCCCAGAGCCGACCGGGAATATTACAGCGCCGTGGGCCCCGAGATGGAACCCACAAGGCTAAAAGAAATTTTCGCAAACATTTACAAATGCCCAAGAGGCTAACGACGGTATTATATTTTAAATATTCGAAAACTTTATAAAATCTATTTATCAAAACCGTCGTGAAATCTCGTTTTGAAAAGGACAAGGCCTGAAATGCCAGAACTCAACAGTTTAGAAAATTATTTCCAAAGTAACTCAAATTACCAGAAACGGAAGGTCATTTAAAAATACTAACGCAGCGGAAAAGACAAACAACTTAAAATACTCTAGCAGTGGAATACAGTGACTGATCAGAAACTCAATACACAAATACATGCCCTTGCCAGTATCCTCCGGGAAGTTCATCTCTCCACGACCGCTACAAGCTTGATAATCCAAGAACCTAAAAAGAAAGCCCACGACGGGGTCAGCCATAATATCCAACAATGATAACCATCACATCACATTAATAATTACGTACCAATGAGAATACAACATAAGAATACGACCAACGTAATCTTACCGCCATAACTTTGCTTACTCAACTAATTCTCATCAGAATAACCATTATCACATTTCACATCCTGTACTTGATTAACCAATAGACTCGAACATAATATCTGTATTGTACCTCAACCAATACTCAAGATTCTCAAACTATCATAACCAACTCACGATACGGAAATATACCAGTTCTGACCAATACGATCCCTCAAATAACATCATCAAATCCCAAGACGATAACCGATTGTCCATCAAAGACAAATACCAAAAGAAATATGGAACATAACTCGAGATACGAAATACCATTACCATCACGTCAGTCTAATCCGAGATCAGATCAACACAACATACGGACATGGTCCTAACACAAGACCTACAAATGCATACTCATATGACAACGTCAATATGATCACAACAATAACGACAATGTATACTTATGGCAAACCCATAATATACATACAACAACAATACATGGTAATCCAACGATCCAGCGCACACAGCTATAGATTCCCATGATGATCCCGTCGGACCAACGCATGGTGGCATTACCTGTCCAGCGATCCAGCGCACACAGCTATAGATTCCCATGATGATTCCGTCGGACCAACGCATGGTGGACATATGACAACAATGCACAACTGCACAAAACAACAGTGCACAATACACGACAACAATAATGCACAAATGCATGACAACAACGATACACGAATGTATCACGACATGATCGACACAAATGATAGAAATGATTAAAATACTTGCTCCGAGTCCTTCGAGAGCAATCTCGATATTTAAACCATCACCAACCATTATTCTGAATATTCACCGATCCAAAACCTCACGGACGGTAGATAATTCACGTTTCCTTCAACACCATGATGTATCCTCGATATCAAGCATACCAACGACCATTGTAAATCATATACATTATGATTTAAATTCCCAAAACTCGAATACAACCTATAATCTCAATTCTCCTGTGATTACGATTTATAAACATTGCTATACGAATTATAAACGAATGAAACTGAAACCATTCATTAAATATTATAAACTGAGCAAGTAATAACTTGCCTCGATACCGATACGATGATGATGAAGCCGCTACCAGTTGCAATGCCATCGTCTACGGGCTCCTCGGCCCCGACCGAAGCAATTCACTAACATACTCGAACATGACCGCAACATACGGTTATACTCACCGATCAATAATCTCAACCTATTGAAATAATCGATTAACATACAATTCGATAAAAATCAATAACCGACATAGCCAACCAAATCATCTCAACGATTCAACGATACCTCGATCATACACAAAACCGAACAATACAACTCAAACCAATCAAACACGAATGCAAGACAACACTACGATTCCACATTCAATCTTAAATACTTACAAGTTTCCTCCTTGTATATTCGTAATAAAACCAATTACCGATTATCATCATCAATCCGAACAATCCGATTAATTATAGATAATCATATTCCAAGAGTTCCACAACTTATTCCGAAATCACATTCAAAGTCCCCAAACGGCATAATCCGATGTGTTCTAACATCTAAACAATCCTTATTCACAATTCAAGGGGTATGTAATCATGTTCTTCAACATATATACTTCTCATAAAATCATGGATTACAACGAACTATCAAGAACATCGAGATTACTACGATTCCATAATCATAACGACATAATCAAGGTATTTGATCATCAATTCATTATCTTCCCTTAACAAAATTCCCATAATTACTAAGAATAATCACAACACTATCAATTTCATCACCATTCATACGAAAACGTGTAGAATTTCCCAAGTTCTACTCATTGAGGCATTTCATCGAACACTTTGAAGGCATAATCCAATTCAATCATTTTAACGAAGAAATACTCAAATTTGTTCCACAAAACTTCAAGGATAATGTATAATCTCAAGAGTACAACAAGGTTTCATCAAAAATCTGAGTTAAAACGAATCAATTCGGCCAAATCATCAAGAAACTCCAAAAATATCCAAAACCAAGTGTTTAAGTGTTCTTACCTTCGATCCGGATGGAAGATGATGTTAATCCATGATTCCAACTTCCAAAACATGTTGCTACATGATATTCTTACTCAAATCCATCAACTTTGCTGAAGAAATCGCGAGAGGAACGAAGAAAAATGAAAAATGACAAGGGTGACTCGGTCCAGGCCTTATATAGGCCGAGACCTGCCGGCACATTACGTACGTAACCGGCGGGTCCTTACGTACGTAGCCGGACGCGGCCTAACCTTCTGCCCAGTTCGTTCGGAACCCTTACGTACGTAACCGGCAGCTGGCTTACGTACGTAACTGGCCCTTACGGCAGTAACCGGCCACTGCCTTACGTACGTAATCGGCCAGTCCTAGACATCCCTGCGAGTCATTGCCGACCGTGATCGGCCATCCATGCGAGTCACTGCCGACCATGCTCGGCCACTACAGGTCCTCTCGGCCACGACTCGGCCAGCCGCCCCGTAACGTACGTAACACTTATTCCGTTGCGTACGTAATACGTACGTTGACTTGCTACAGTATTATACTCGTATTACGTACGTAATACACCCTGTATAACGTACGTAACTCCATCCGTTGACTCACCTGTCCACATCCGCGCCAAAAGCCGCTGACACCGGGCCCAACTGTCTGATTCCTCTTGTTACGTACGTAATGTCTTGGCCATAACGTACGTAACTCTTGTGATTTAACGTACGTAAGTCTTAAACATTAGCGTACGCTAAGTATTCTATACTTAGCCAATTTCAACTGTTACCGACTGTCTCGACATACCGAAAACATATATACACTTACTGAATACATATACTGAATCCAATAACATTCTTATACGATATACTCTATATCGAAAGTACGACACGATATCCTCAATGCAACTGTCGACCAGATACGACAATTATACCAATACTGATATCTCAGTCCTTTATTTATTTTATCCATACTGTACAGATTCCACGCTGTACAATATAACTCGGATAAAATAATATCAAACAACAGTAGTAGAAATTTCGGATATTACAGTGTGGGTTTGCTGTAGGAAGGGGTTCCTCTACAGGTGTGGAATCCTGTATTGGAGAGGGATTCCTTACAAGGGATGGTATCCCGAAGGAAGATGGATCCTGAATGGGTGTGGAACCCCGCATAGGAGAGGTAGCTATTGGCTCCAAATAGGCAGCCGACTCGCCAGAGTCTTTTGAGTTGGCAGATGTACTAGTATCCGTCGTAGCCGCCAAGGGCTCGGGATCTACTGTCGATACAGCATCGGGCATCTCTTCCACAGGGGTTGGGCCATGGGGTAGTTCATCAGTGGTTTGAGCCATGAGATTGAGAGGAGCATCCTCGGAGGGTTCTGTAGCTTTAACTTTCGTAAGCCTCCTTAGCTTCCTTTTCGGCTTCTCAACAGCAACTGGTGTTTTGCTGTGAGATATTTTTCTCTTCTTCGAAGATTTGTCACTTTGGGACTTGGAAGAAACGTCCCTCGGATCTGCAGACAGCGGCAAATTCTGGATAAAAGGTCTGTTGGCAATCAGGACGCTCTGGTTGAAGGCAGTGGGCCTGACGCCTCCTAAGATTATCCGTGAACTTATCTTCTTTGCTTCTGCGGTTTGCTGAAGTCCGCACTTCGTCAAAACATGGTTTAAGAATAAACCAAACGATTTCTTCTGAGAAGCAGGTTTAGACACCTCTTCCTGCAAACGCTTAAGGATGACCTGACACCAATTGACCTTCTCGTAGGTCATTATAGCGACCATCATCCTGAATATGAGATTGGTGCACACCTAAAAAGCACCTGTACGATTCTCAATGATGCGGAAGCAAAAATCATGTAAATAAACGAACGGTAAAAAATAATTCTTTTTATGGCATGTGGTGTGAACCACTTCCACGGTTGATAAACCGGTGAATAAACCATAGTACTGAGTCAGCAGTTCTTGGGACCCAAAGGTCTCAAGTTCTTCCATAGTCAAGCCATCAGAAGGTAGCCTGAATATGTTTTGGATAAGCTCTTGGTCAATGCGGATCTCCACTCCGCGGATAACGACTGTGATATCATTGACATGACCTCCTAGAGCCAGAGGCAGAAAATGAACCACGACGTTGAGGTAGAATTCCTTAACCAGATGAGTGTCATAGTTCTCGGCAGTGTGGTTCCCAATGCGGTAGAGGCCTTGTTGACGGATTCTTGTAGTGACGACCTCTATGGCATCGACGTCATCACTTTCAGCGTGAATGCGTTCCATCACGACAGATCTGGAGAAGATCCGTCCATCGATGAAATTGAGTGACTTCTTGAGAGAGGTGCAAGATGTCTGAGTAGACGCCATTGATGATTTTTCAAGTAACGGGAAAAAGATACAAGAAAAATATGCAGTAAACACAGAAAAATCTTGTAGGCTAAATGCTTGAGTGCTCTTAAAATATGCAGAAGGCGTAAAGGGAGTCAGGCTGTAGCAATCCCAATTCTTGTCGAAGCATGTTGAATCTTGCTATATCGAGAGGCTTGGTGAAGATGTCGGCCAATTGAATATCTGTATGAACTTTTTCAAGCCGAACATCCTTGTTCTCGACATGATTCCTAATGAAATGATGCTTCATGTGGATATGCTTAGTGCGCGAGTGCAATACAGGGTTGTGCGTTATTGCAATTGCACTCGTGCTATCGCACATGATTGGCGTTTCCTTGGCTTCAATCCCATAATCTAACAACTGTTGCTGCATCCAAAGGATCTGCATACAACAACTACTAGCAGCATAATATTCTGATTCAGCCGTGGAAAGTGAGTTTGCCAATTTCTTCTTACTGAACCAAGAAACAAGTCTAGGTCCAAGAAAGTGACAAGTTCCACTTGTACTCTTCCTATCTAGCTTGCAGCCTCCGAGATTCGAGTCGCTGTATGTAATATCCTAGAATTTCACTATGAATTTTTCGCATTATTTTATCTGGGATGTACTTTACAGAGTGGGACCGACACGATATGAGTGGATAATTTTGGAAACCGTGACAGTCGTGCCAGTATGTCTATCGAGGGTATTTTGATTCTAGGATATTACATGCTTGTTGTGTTTTCGATGTCGGATATACCGTATGAGTATTTGTTTGATTTTCGTACTTGGTTGACAGTTGTAATTGAGGATATCGTGCATCAGACGTACCGTATGAGAATACTTTCGGGATTTCATATATGTGTTCAGTATGTCGTATGTTCATATTTGTTATGTCGAGACGTTGGACAGGAATTGCTGGAAACGGCTAAGTATGGATCTGTTAACGTACGTTAAGACTTTGAGATAACGTACGCTAAGTGGCATGTGTTACGTACGTTAAGCGTAAGGTATTACGTACGTAACAAGAGGAATCGAACATTGGGCCGGTATGGAAGCTTTCGGCGCGGATGTGGGCGGGTGAGTCACCGGATGGAGTTACGTGCGTTATACGGGGTGTATTACGTGCGTAATCACAGTATAATCTTGTAGCAAGTCAACGTCGTATTACATACGCAGCGGAACAAGTGTTACGTGCGTTACGGGCGGCGGCGAGTCGTGGCCGAGATGACCTGGATGGCCGAGCATGGCCGGACGTGACTCGTTGGGATGGCCGAGCATGGTCGGCAGTGACTCGCTGGGGGCTAGGACAGGCCGATTACGTACGTAAGGCAGTGGCCGGTTACGGCCGTAAGGGCCAGTTACGTACGTAAGCCAGCTGCCGGTTACGTACGTAAGGGTGCCGAACAAACTGGACCGAAGGTTAGGCCGCGGCCGGCTACGTACGTAAGGACCCGCCGGTTACGTACGTAACTGGCCGACAGGTCTCGGCCTATATAAGGCCTGGACCGAGTCACCCTTATCATTTTCCATTTTTCTTCATTCCTTTTGCGATTTCTTCAGCAAAGTTGATGGTTTTGAGTAGAATCAACTTATAACAACATGTTTTGGAAGTTGAAATCATGGATTAACATCATCCTCCACCCGGATCGAAGGTAAGAACACATGAACTTTTGGTTTTTGGATGTTCTTGAGGTTTCTTGGTGTTTTGGCCGATTTGCTCCATTTTGATTCAGATTATTGGTAGAACTTGATTGTATACTCGTAATCATTAAATACTCTTGAAGTTTTGTGGAACAAATTTGAGTATTTCTTTGAATAATCGATTGAATTGGACTATGCCTTCAAAGTGTTTGATGAAATGCCTCAGTGAGTAGAACTTGGGAAATTCTATACATTTTCGCATGAATGGTGATTGAATTGATATTGTTGTGATTTAGGAATGAACTTTTGAAGGAAGTTGAATCGGTACCCTTCCCCTTTGTCGATTTCTTCGCACCGTGCTATTCAAAACAAGTGATTACTTGTGTATTTCATCTTCTAGAGGTATGTTTGATAATCCTCTCCTTGAATTCGGATTCTGATGTTATCGTTGAAGAAGGATTCATATGAAGATGATTATGGTTTTGTTGTTACGATTCTTGCGGTTATATGAACTATATGTTGAAGACATTGTTTGGATTATTGAACACCGAATTTCGACTTGTGTTCGTATTGTTAAGAGTTGATATGGGTTGGTTACATATGATCGAGATATCATTGAACCATCGAGTTTGATTAGTTGGTCATTTCGGTTGTTGATTGTAATTGAACGTATCGTTAATTGGTTATTGCATTAGGTTGCGTTAGTGATCGTTGAAGTTAACCGTTGTGCTGCGGACGAGCCGGTGCTGCGGAGCTTGTAGACGGAGACGGTGGGATTGATAGCGGCTTCGTCGAATTGGTATCAAGGCAAGTTATGCTTGCTCAGTTCATAATGTTAATAAATGATTTCGTTTTCATTTCATTTATGATTCATATAGCAATGGTATTATGGAATATATGAATTGTCGGAATCGTGGTATGTAAGATAAATCATAATGTATATGATTTTAAGGATGTCTAGTGGAAATGGGAACGTGAAATATAATTTGGTCTATTGCATGAGAAGTTGGATATCAAGGTTAGTTATCGTGTCGATGTTGAATTCGGGATGGTGGTTTGGTATTAGTTATGGACTGTACTTCATTTTGGATTGTCGGATAAACCGTGTATTCGTTCAGGGCAGTTGGTCATGGAAAGGTTGGCGTCTTCAGCTTGAGGTAAATTAATATTGTTAGATTATGATAATCATCATGTTGCATTATTGAACGTGTGTGTTGATATTTCATGGGGTGAGTGTGCACCATTGTTTGTTACGTTTTGTAATGTGCTCTTCCTGTGAGCAGTGATCTGTTGGGCCGATGTGTTAGGGGATAAGACCTATATGGCACCTATGTTCCGGGGTATTCCTGTGTGGATACTTTCGTGACCCTTGGTTGCGACCTTGAGGTATTTTGTGATTGCATGAACTGTGTTAGGGGATAAGACCTATATGGCACCTATGTTCCGGGGTATTCCTGTGAGATGCTTCCGTGACCCTTGGATGCTGCCTTGGGGTTTATGTGTTAATATTATATGCATTGTTGAGCATGATGTGGACTATTGTCTGATGGAAATACGACATTGTGGTCGTGTCGGTCTTCCATGATCGAGTTACTGTTGTTTTTTTGGGAAGTCTTTTGATCCTTGATGGATATGCGTTTCTTCGAGATTTGTTGTCATGTTGTATCGTGACATCCATCTTGAGTCTTATTGCTTGGTCGTTCACAGTCCATGTATAATTGGATCTGTTCGATATTCGGGTTGTCTTTGAAATCCCATATATATGATTTGTATATGGTTGACGATTTTATTCTCTCATGTATCTATTCCCGTTGATCCGTTTCCGATCTCGTTGGGAGTTACTATATCGATGGTAAACTTATTTGTTATCGATCCTTTATTAATCTCGTTTGGAGTTCCCCCTATCATTGGTAGTCTTGTTCGTTATTGATCCTTATTGATTCCGTTTGGGAGTTTGCCTTACCGTTAGTATTCTCGGTTGTTGATCCCTTATTATTCCTATTGGAGTTTACCGTGTCGTCGGTGTTTTCAGTTGTCGATTTCTTATTGCTCTTGTTGGAGTTTACCGTATCGTTGGTATTCCCAGTTGTTGGTCCTTATTGATCTTGCTAGAGTTTACTGTGTCGTCAGTATTCTCGGTTGTTGAACCTTTATTGATCTTATTTGAGTTTATCGTACCGTTGGTATTTCTGGTTGTCGACTCTTATTGACCTTGTTAGAGTTTACCGTGTCGTCGGTATTCTCGATTATTGATTCTTCGTTGATCCTTACTGTGTCGTCGGTATTCTCAGTTGTCGACCTTTTATTGACCTTGTTGGGATTTGCCGTATTGCCGGTATTCCCGGTTATTGATTCTTCATTGATCTTGTTAGAGTTACCACATCATGGTACTCTCGTTCGTGGTTGATCCCTTTGTCGATCTTGTGTGGAACTATCATGTCATTGATATTTCTGGTGTGATGCTTTGATTGTTATCATTATTGATTGTGTGAGCATTCATGCTTTGTATTGATATCCGGGACTTGCCATTGTTTCGGGACAGTTGATTTGCAGATGTATCATGTGATATCAGTTCCTATCAGTATTAGGTTCCGATTGTGCGACCCAGCCGACAGAATCGAACTTGACCAGATTATTCTATACTCGAGATATGTTTCTGTTTGGAAATCTTGGTAGTGTTTCGGATACAGTACAGGTGATTACATTTGAATTCGTTCATTACTTAAGGACACGAGGCGTGGGATATGGTAATATTTGATTGTTATGGTTGTGACAGGTTGGTAAGGTTACTTCGGTGAGATCATATTGGAATTATTCTTATCTTGTAATTACATTGATATGTATTGTTTTTGTGATGTGATCGTTATCATTGTTGAGTATTATGGCTGACCCCGTCGTGGGCTTTATCTTTTAGGTACTCGGAGTTCGAGCTAGTAGCGATCGTGAAGGGATGAGCTTTCCGGTGATACTGGCTATGGCGTAGTTGTTGGGATTATGTATTCTTTTCTGATTTTCTAATTCCGCTGCAAATGTAATTAATCGTGTTTTTATCCGCTGCGTGTGTATATTTAAAATGGCTTTCGGTATTCTTTGAACTGTGTTTTTATCCGCTGCGTGTGTGTGTACTTTCAAAGGGCCTTCTGGCATTTTTAAACGTTTGCGAAAATGATTTTAGCCTTGTGGGTTCCAATGTGGGGCCCACGGCGCTGTAATATTCCCGTTTGGTTTTGGGGGTGTTACAGAAAATGGTATCGGAGCTTGGGTTTCATAAAACCCGGGCGTGTGTGTTATGTGGCTCTATCGGTGCGGTAGTAGCGTGACTTTTGAAAATGATTTTCTGACTTTTGGGTCAAACCGATTTTGGAGGTTTCAAAATTTTTGAAATATTTTCAAATTATTGTATTTGCGATGTTTGTGTGTTGAGACTTTTTATGGGAGTCGTATGCTGGTATCACGGAAGATCATCGACTTCACGGACCTGTAAGTATGTTCTTTGAGTTATTTCAATTTTGACGATGATTATTTGAGCATGGTGTCGTGATTTTGAGATATTTCGGGATGGAGATACTGATTATGACAGGTGTTGAGTTTCGAGGACGAAACTTATTTAAGTGAGTGTATATGTAATCTCCTAGAATTTCACTATGAATTTTTCGCAATATTTTATCTGGGATGTACTGTACAGAGTGGGACCGACACGATATGAGTGGATAATTTTGGAAACCGTGACAGTCGTGCCAGTATGTCTATCGAGGGTATTTTGATTCTAGGATATTACATGCTTGTTGTGTTTTCGATGTCGGATATACCGTATGAGTATTTGTTTGATTTCCGTACTTGGTTGACAGTTGTAATTGAGGATATCGTGCATCAGACGTACCGTATGAGAATACTTTCGGGATTTCGTATATGTGTTCAGTATGTCGTATGTTCATATTTGTTATGTCGAGACGTTGGATAGGAATTGCTGGAAACGGCTAAGTATGGATCTGTTAACGTACGTTAAGACTTTGAGATAACGTACGCTAAGTGGCATGTGTTACGTACGTTAAGCGTAAGGTATTACGTACATAACAAGAGGAATCAGACAGTTGGGCCCAGTGTCGGCAGCTTTCGGCGCGGATGTGGACAGGTGAGTCAACGGATGGAGTTACGTACGTTATACAGGGTGTATTACGTACGTAATACGAGTATAGTACTGTAGCAAGTCAACGTACGTATTACGTACGCAACGGAACAAGTGTTACGTACGTTACGGGGCGACTGGCCAAGTCGTGGCCGAGATGACCTGGATGGCCGAGCATGGCCGGACGTGACTCGTTGGGATGGCCGAGCATGGTCGGCAGTGACTCGCTAGGGGCTAGGACTGGCCGATTACGTACGTAAGGCAGTGGCCGGTTACGGCTGTAAGGTCCAGTTACGTACGTAAGCCAGCTGCCGGTTACATACGTAAGGGTGCCGAACAAACTGGACAGAAGGTTAGGCCGCGGCCGGCTACGTACGTAAGGACCCACCGGTTACGTACGTAACTGGCCGGCAGGTCTCGGCCTATATAAGGCCTGGACCGAGTCACCCTTATCATTTTCCATTTTCTCCGTTCCTTTTGCGATTTCTTCAGCAAAGTTGATGGTTTTGAGTAGAATCAACTTATAACAACATGTTTTGGAAGTTGGAATCATGGATTAACATTATCCTCCACCCGGATCGAAGGTAAGAACACATGAACTTTTGGTTTTTGGATGTTCTTGAGGTTTCTTGGTGTTTTGGCCGATTTGCTCCATTTTGATTCAGATTATTGGTAGAACTTGATTGTATACTCGTAATCATTCAATACTCTTGAAGTTTTGTGGAACAAATTCGAGTATTTCTTTGAATAATCGATTGAATTGGACTATGCTTTCAAAGTGTTCGATGAAATGCCTCAATGAGTAGAACTTGGGAAATTCTATACATTTTCGCATGAATGGTGATTGAATTGATATTGTTGTGATTTAGGAATGAACTTTTGAAGGAAGTTGAATCGGTACCCTTCCCCTTTGTCGATTTCTTCGCACCATGCTATTCAAAACAAATGATTACTTGTGTATTTCATCTTCTAGAGGTATGTTTGATAATCCTCTCCTTGAATTCGGATTCTGATGTTATCGTTGAAGAAGGATTCATATGAAGATGATTATGGTTTTGTTGTTACGATTCTTGCGGTTATATGAACTATATGTTGAAGACATTGTTTGGATTATTGAACACCAAATTTCGACTTGTGTTCGTATTGTTAAGAGTTGATATGGGTTGGTTACGTATGATCGAGATATCATTGAACCATCGAGTTTGATTAGTTGGTCATTTCGGTTGTTGATTGTTATTGAACATATCGTTAATTGATTATTGCATTAGGTTGCGTTAGTGATCGTTGAAGTTAACCGTTGTGCTGTGGACGAGCCGGTGCTGCAGAGCTTGTAGACGGAGACGGTGGGATTGATAGCGGCTTCGTCGAATTGGTATCAAGGCAAGTTATGCTTGCTCAGTTCATAATGTTAATAAATGATTTCGTTTTCATTTCATTTATGATTCATATAGCAATGGTATTATGGAATATATGAATTGTCGGAATGGTGGTATGTAAGATAAATCATAATGTATATGATTTTAAGGATGTCTAGTGGAAATGGGAACGTGAATTATAATTTGGTCTATTGCATGAGAAGTTGGATATCAAGGTTAGTTATCGTGTCGATGTTGAATTCGGGATGGTGGTTTGGTATTAGTTATGGACTGTACTTCATTTTGGATTGTCAGATAAACCGTGTATTCGTTCGGGCGATTGGTCATGGAAAGGTTGGCGTCTTCAGCTTGAGGAAAATTAATATTGTTAGATTATGATAATCATCATGTTGCATTATTGCACGTGTGTGTTGATATTTCATGGGGTGAGTGTGCACCATTGTTTGTTACGTTTTGTAATGTGCTCTTCCTGTGAGCAGTGATCTGTTGGGCCGATGTGTTAGGGGATAAGACCTATATGGCACCTATGTTCCGGGTATTCCTGTGTGGATACTTTCGTGACCCTTGGTTGCGACCTTGGGGTATTTTGTGATTGCATGAACTGTGTTAGGGATAAGACCTATATGGCACCTATGTTCCTGGGTATTCCTGTGAGATGCTTAGTGACCCTTGGCTGCCGCCTTGGGGTATATGTGTTAATATTATATGCATTGTTGAGCATGATGTGGATCATTGTGCGATGGAAATACGACATTGTGGTCGTGTCGGTCTTCCATGATCGAGTTACTGTTGTTCTTTTGGGAAGTCTTTTGATCCTTGATGGATATGCGTTTCTTCGAGATTTGTTGTCATGTTGTATCGTGACGTCCATCTTGAGTCTTATTGCTTGGTCGTTCACAGTCCATGTATAATTGGATCTGTTCGATATTCGGGTTGTCTTTGAAATCCCATATATATGATTTGTATATGGTTGATGATTTTATTCTCTCGTGTATCTATTCCCGTTGATCCTTTTCTGATCTCGTTGGGAGTTACCATATCGATGGTAAACTTATTTGTTATCGATCCTTTATTAATCTCGTTTGGAGTTCCCCCTATCATTGGTAGTCTCGTTCGTTATTGATCCTTATTGATTCCATTTGGGAGTTTGCCTTACCGTTGGTATTCTCGATTGTTGATCCCTTATTATTCCTATTGGAGTTTACCGTGTCGTCGGTGTTTTCAGTTGTCGATTTCTTATTGCTCTTGTTGGAGTTTACCGTATCGTTGGTATTCCCAGTTGTTGGTCCTTATTGATCTTGCTAGAGTTTACTGTGTCGTCAGTATTCTCGGTTGTTGACCCTTTATTGATCTTATTTGAGTTTATCGTACCGTTGGTATTTCTGGTTGTCGACTCTTATTGACCTTGTTAGAGTTTACCGTGTCGTCGGTATTCTCGATTATTGATTCTTCGTTGATCCTTACTGTGTCGTCGGTATTCTCGGTTGTCGACCTTTTATTGACCTTGTTGGGATTTGCCGTATTGCCGGTATTCCCGGTTATTGATTCTTCATTAATCTTGTTCGAGTTACCACATCATGGTACTCTCGTTCGTGGTTGATCCCTTTGTCGATCTTGTGTGGAACTATCATGTCATTGATATTTCTGGTGTGATGCTTTGATTGTTATCATTATTGATTGTGTGAGCATTCATGCTTTGTATTGATATCCGGGACTTGCCATTGTTTCGGGACAGTTGATTTGCAGATGTATCATGTGATATCAGTTCCTATCAGTATTGGGTTCCGATTGTGCGACCTAGCCGACAGAATCGAACTTGACCAGATTATTCTATACTCGAGATATGTTTCAGTTTGGAAATCTTGGTAGTGTTTCAGATACAGTATAGGTGATTACATTTGAATTCGTTCATTACTTAAGGACACGAGGCGTGGGATATGGTAAGATTTGACTGTTATGGTTGTGACAGGTTGGTAAGGTTACTTCGGTGAGATCATATTGGAATTATTCTTACCTTGTAATTACATTGATATGTATTGTTTTTGTGATGTGATCGTTATCATTGTTTAGTATTATGGCTGACCCCGTCGTGGGCTTTATCTTTTAGGTACTCGGAGTTCGAGCTAGTAGCGGTCGTGAAGGGATGAGCTTTCCGGTGATACTGGCTATGGCGTAGTTGTTGGGATTATGTATTCTTTTCTGATTTTCTAATTCCGCTGCAAATGTAATTAATCGTGTTTTTATCCGCTGCGTGTGTATATTTAAAATGGCTTTCGGTATTCTTTGAACTGTGTTTTTATCCGCTGCGTGTGTGTGTGTACTTTCAAAGGGCCTTCTGGCATTTTTAAACGTTTGCGAAAATGATTTTAGCCTTGTGGGTTCCAATATGGGGCCCACAGCGCTGTAATATTCCCATTTGGTTTTGGGGGTGTTACACTGTACCCAACTAAATCGAATCCGCCTTCTTTAGCACACAGTACATTTCCTTGTGTACTCTGTGTTCTCCTACGGGTAGAAACACCAGCATTAATGTTTCCAATGATCAGCTCTTGCGGGTGATCTCTCAACCATCTTCGGTTGGGTTCTAATTCGGGGTCCCGTACTGTATCTTGAGTTGCTGTAGTTTCGGCTTCATCTTGTACAGCATCGGCTTCATCTACGTCATTTCTTACAGCTGCGGGGTTGATTTCTAGGTCAACAACAGGTTCTATGGGAGTTGGTGGATCTAAGATGGAAAGTTGTGGGATGTTCTGAGTAACAGCTTCTACTCCTGTAGGGTCATGGTGAGGTTCGTCGAACACTACATGAACAGATTCCTCGATCGTCAGCTTCCTTTTATTAAAGATCCTGTAAGCTTTGCTGACGAAGGAATATCCTACAAATATTCCTTCATCTGACTTCTCATCAAATGATCTAAGTTGATCCTTCCCATTGTTCAACACATAGCACCTGCATCCAAACATGTGAAAATATGAAACTAAAGGAGTTTCGTTGTTCCAGACCTCGTATGCTGTTTTGTTTTGGTGCATGTTGACAATACAACAGTTTTGAGTGTAGCATGCTGTATTGGTTGCTTCACCCCAGAAACACTGTGGCAACTTACTTGCGGCAATCATTGTCCTTGTTGCTTCCTTCAGCGTCCTATTCTTTCTCTCGGCAACAACATTTTGTTGAGGTGTACGGGCAACTGAATATTCATGCTGTATCCCATTTTCCGAACAGTATTGCTCTATAAAGCGGTTAGTAAATTTTGTACCTCTGTTGGAACGAATGGACACGATACTCGATCCTTTTTCATTTTGAAGTTTTCTCAGGAGCTCGGGCAGCTTTGATGTTGTTTCCTTCTTCTTGCTTAAGAAAATTGTCCAAGCATACCTGGAGTAATCATCAAAAACAATGAGACAGTATTTCTTACCTCCCAAAATTACCTGGTCTACAGGACCATAGAGATCCATGTGTAGCATTTCCAACACTCTGTGGGTTGAAAGGTAGGATTTGCTCTTTAGGGTGGACTTGATTTGCTTGCCTTTTTGACATGGTCCACAAACACTATCTTTTTGGAATGATACATTCGGCAATCCTCTAACCAATCCCTGTCTTGAGAGCTTGTTGATCGTCTTGAAGTTGACATGAGACATCCTCTTGTGCCATAGCCAGCTTAGATCTGCAGTGCCTTTGGCAACTAAACAAGGAATTGTGGAGATCGTAGGCATCCAGTCAGCAATATACATATTACCTGATCTGCTTCCTGTGAGCACAACTTCTTTGGTCAGGATGTTCTTGACTCTACAGTGATCTATATAGAATTTCACCGAGAACTGTTTGTCACAGAACTGGCTAATACTAAGTAGATTGTACTGTAAGCCTTCAACATGAGCTACATCGGTGACTTTGAATTTTCCGACAAGAAGGTTTCCTTTTCCTTTTGTTCTTCCTTTAGATTTATCACCAAAGCGCACTTTTGGACCACGACCTGCTACGAAATCTGATAGCTTGCTTCTATCTCCTGTCATGTGCCGGGAGCATCCGCTGTCTAAGTACCATATGTCCTTCTCCAAAATGTCCTGTAGCACACAAATTAGGTAGATTTAGGTCCCCTTTAATTGTTGGGTCCATGAATGTTAGTGCCTTTTGGTACCCAAATTTTCCTGACAACAATTGGTTTACTGTAGGTTACATTTGCTACAGATTTGCGGTATCTACGTGGGGCATGTACATAGTTACGGTATCCATGATAATCATTATGCATGTAAAAGTCAGGGTTATTATTATTAATCCAGTACGTATGCCGTCTCGGAGGTGGAGCCATTTTCTTTGGCCTTACAGCTTGCCTTCTGGGTTTCCAGTTAGATTCCTAGAGCTGTTGTGGATGCTGTGCGGACACCTGCTTTCTTGATGGATAATGAGGCTTTTGTATCCAGTACCTAGGCGTGCTGTACTGAAAGTACTGTTGTGCGGGCATTTGGTATTTGGATACAACCTTCTTTCTGAACGGCTGTTGGCGCTGTTGATATGATCGGGGAGCATGCTGTTGCGTGCACATTACAGGTTGAAATGGCTTATGATTCTGCTGTCTCGAATAGGATTGCGGGGGCGTAATGACAGCCTTTGCTTTTCGCGGTGCAGCAGGTTCCTTCACAGGACTAGGAGTATCTTCCGATACAGGAATATGTTCCACACTATTGACGAACACAGTACTAGTTTTCCCTTTGTTGGAAAATGAGCTGTATCCTAAGCCACTTTTATCATGAGCATGTTGCCCAGTGCTTAGAATTTCTTCCATTCTTTTAGATGATTTCTCCAAACATTTCATAATGGTCTCAAGTTCGCTTTCTCGTTTTTCGAGAGTATTAAATTTTGCTTGAAGTAGAACAAAATCATTTGTCTTGCTTCCATTTTGAGACTTAGTCTCACTTAGTTCATGAGCAAGTTGATGATTGCTCTCCACGAGTTTTTCATGCTCGACCTTGCTGTTTTCACAATCAATAGACATATTTTCATAATTTATCTTTAGCAAGTCGTTTTCTTCTTTCAGCTCTATGTTGGAAAGTTGAAGCTAAATGTTTTCATTTTTCAAAGTCTCGTGGGCTTTTTGAATGTTCTTAAATTCATTCATCATGTTTTCGATAGTATGCGATGCATTTACCGGAATAATTGAGGTTGAGCTTACCTCATCATCACTATCTTCTTCTTCCGGAATGTCCTTTGCCATAAAGCACATATATGCCTTATCTTCGAACTCATCGTCAGATGAGTCACTTTCAGTGACTACGTGAAGACATTATTCGGATTTGGATGGTGTGGGGGAGGCTTCTGATTATCCTATCAGTGCCTTGAGCTTGTTTTTCCAAGCACGTCTTCGTTCATCCCTCTCTTGTTGCTCGGCTTCCGGCAACCATTGAACTTTGGGATGAGGACATTTGTTTGCATAATGTCCTGGTTTCCTGCAATTATAGCATAGGTTAGCGTCAACAGAGGAAGTTTCAGTACTTACCTTGTGAACAGGCTTGGGCCTGTAGGGAGTCTTTCCAGACTGTTTGATGAACTTATTGAATTTGTGCATGAGTAGCGCCATTTCATCTTGTGACAGGATATCGTCGTCGCTGTCATCATTTTTTTTAATTTGGCTTTGATGGGCTGGGCATGCTGTGTCGACGGTTGGATACAGCGGCTAAGGATGTAGTCCTAGCTGGAGATTCTTCAGCTTTCTCTCTCCTGTCTATATCATACTCGAAAGCTTTGAGGTCAGAAAAAAGATCAAAGGTAGATATTTCACTAAGGTTACACGACACACGCATAGCTGTGGTCTTAATGTCCCATCGGGCAGGGAGAGATCTAAAAATCTTTAGGTTTTTCTCTCGTTGAGTATAAATTTTGCCCAAGGCTTCAAGTTCACCAACAATTCCAGTGAATCTGAGGTCAAGTTCCTCAAGTGTTTCAATTGGTTTCATTTCAAAAGATTCAAATTGCTGAGTTAATTTGGAAATCTTATTTTCTTTTGAGAGCTCAGTTCCCTCACAAATCAACTTGAGTTTATCCCAGATATCCTTGGAAGTTTTTTTACATCTCTTTACCTTCGAGAATGTGCCTTTGTCGGGGGTGACAAACAACGCATTCTTCGCAACATTGTTGAGGTTGGCGCGCTTTCTTTCGTTTGTGGTCCATTGATCGATCTCCTTCTCGAGCATCTCAGCATGGGCTTGGCCTTCAATCCTTGAGGCCGGATTTACCTTCATTATCTTGATGGGGCCATCCTGTATAACAAAAATCATCTCTTCGTGCATTGCTGCAAGATGAGCCTCCATCCTAATTCTCCAATCATCAAATTTATTAATAGAGAATATAGGAACTTTGTTGACCATTGATGTATCCATATGAGAATGTAGGAATAAAAAAGACTATTTTATAAAATAAGTGATTTTGGATCTGATTCGGTTAAAAATACGACTGATTCTTTTTAGAATTAACCGCTCTGATACCACTTGTTGGCCACTAAGTATACTGAATATAGCTTGGAAAGTGTTTTAAACAACAAGCTGTATGGTTTTTAAATCTGAGTGCATAGCGGAAGTCTTAAATACAGTAAGTTGCCGAGGATACAGCAACTCGGTGTGCAGTGTACACTTAAATAATCACAATTAAAATAACAATAAAGGCAGAAGGTAAATAATACAATATTTAAAGTGGTTTGAGGTAAACCCCTCTACGTCCACTGGTCCTCCACACAGGAGTAAAAAGGTTATTATAATTACTGCGTACAAAACTACGTAATTATAACAACACTTAATCAATATATCGTTCACACATATTGATATAAAGATCTTAGCTTTCAACCGTTCACACAGATGGGTTTGAGCTAACACTTGACTGGATTCTTCACACACAGTTCTGAAGCTTCGTCTTCTTCAATGCAAGTCCGTCACACAGAGTTCGGGAGTAGCGAGGATTCCTCAGTCCCCACAGGGCTGATATGGTTTTGTTGAAAGATAGAACATGGTTTGAACAACAGCTATGACTTTCTGGGCTTTAAGCTGATGATGTGTTGTTCAAGGTTTGAGCACTGTATATCTCTTATATTAGAATGGCAGAAAGCTTAGGGAGATATGTTTTGCTCTGAATATTTCTTGCAAGCTCTGTTCGTTTGTAAGTCGTGAATATTCTGTAGATTTTCAGTAGACGATCTATAGTACTTGATCTTCAAACTATGGAGATATATATAGCCTCTGAAATATATCCATTTGAAATATATCCGTTGAGCAAGATTCCGCGATAACTGACATTTGATTGAGATCCGGATATTGCGGGACTTGAAGATCTTCTGATGACTTACAATATTTAAATACTTTATCCTTTAGTATTTAAATACTTCTTTATCAACGGGATTTGACTTCTAGCAAATACTGAAGATTCCTTCTTGTCCTGTTTGAGGGATGTATGGAACGATCGCTGTATTGATATTCGAGACAGCTTCCATACTTAGCTTTGCGGGACTCATTGATGTATGATAGATTTACTGTATGGTCGGGACTGCGAGAAGTCGTCGATACAGGTTGATACTTGATCAGCTTTTCGATGCAGCTAATGATGGTATTCAGGATTTGGCATATTGTCAAAACATTCTGACAATACGATCGATACAGGGATTGTTTATCCAAACAGTATCAATACTTATTATTATTATCCCAACACTTACCAATGAAGAAAAAGAAGAACTCTCCAAATACCAAAGGAGCACCAACAAGCTTCAACTCCAAGCTCCAAATCAAGTTATGATGATCAAAATCGTGTTGGAAGGGGCTAAACATCAAGAACAAGTCCAGAAGGATGATTCTAGGGAGAGAAAAATGATTTTGGTTCGTGAAGAAATGAAATACATGAAGAAATGAAATACGAAACCAAGTTATATAATCTGTCTTGTGTCGAGAATTATACTCTCCGACCGGCGATCGCCTCGGAGATCGGGCGACCTAGCCATTGCCGAGCAGCCGAGGCAGAACTGCCGACCAGCGACCAGGCGGCCTAGCCTTAGCCCGGCAGTCAAGATAAATGTAACACCCCAAAAGGCGGCTATTACAGTGCCGTGGATCCCACACTGGGACCCACCAGGCGATAACCAAAACAGATTAAATAAATATTATTCGTGATACCGAATCACAATGAATAGTCATTACTCCGATTAGGAGTTTATCAAAAAAAATGGCCAACGGCCTTATTATACACAGGATCCGAAAAACAAGTATAAACCATATGGAGATGGAAAATACTTCAAATGTAAATACAACTAGATAGTAATTTAAATGAAGTAGAAAATAAAATAACATAACACGGTTTAACATAACCGGACAACAAATGATGTGGGGCCCCCGAACTAGTATCCTTCGAACCCTTCGCCGTCAACATGCTCTTCCCGTGCCTTGCCTTTGCCTCGACCTAAAATATAATACAAGTATTTCGCCCAAAACACAGGGTCAGATATACATGATAATTAATTCTTCCGATATTATACAATTCACATATATATAGATCTCAAGGAAATCATTCCGACTATTAATCATACCCCTCGGGCGTATGAAACAATCAGTCACAAACCGTCGAACACATCCAATACTATGGACGATTAACAATATGGCTCAAGATGGACATCACAGTACGCCTATCCAGAAATGTGTCCGTGTACATGTCCGCCCCGTATACGGAATCCAGAATATACGTGGGACAATGTACCTAATTAGCCTCACGAAACTACGTATCGTGTGCACAGTCCAATGCGGAATAATATCCACGCATGACTATATATGTGCCTGGCTAAAAATCCTACACAATGACCAATCAGAGCGCAGATATGATTCCGGATATGTCACGGTACAACATGACAACGAATTCAATAAATCACATATCAGATTGAGGAGCAAGAAAAACTCACCGAAGTGAAAATAAGACCAACGAGATCAACGATTCAAAGTGACGTACTTGGGAATGCAACCCCATGAAGAAACGGAATAACGTCAAGGACAATGTCAAATCACGACAAACATTACATGAACAATTCATACATATGAAATATATAACCATCACAAGAATCTAATCATCATTATAACTAAGCAAGATAACTTGCCTCAATACGGAGACGAGAATAGTCCTCTTCTTGTCGGAACGAACGAACGGTCCTCGACTAATATTGTGTACTCGAACAATCAACCTTGAATGAAGTATATTTTGCTCATTAATACGTTTATATGATCATCTACACCGAATTTTAATGAGATAACATCTTAATTCCCGATTGAGTAGTTCAACTTTTAAAGTGTTACTTCAAGAACCTTATTCATACCATTCAATTCTTACAATTGATTACAAGATGATACCAAATGTTTGTTGGATTAAGAATCATTCCATAATGTGTTAAACAATAATCTCCTATCCTTTAATCTTATCAAGGACATCTTAAATGATTAAAAGTTAAATCTGCACTACACACAATTACTTATGTTGAGTTAATTAGTTGAAAATCCATATCATGATTATGAAGATTATCTCAAGTTTAGCACCACCCTTATACTCTTCCAACTAACTTGGAGATTCAAACATCATACCTCTGAATTCACTTAGCCTAGGTTCAAGAAGATCATTTCATTCTTCTAATGATCAACAAGGGTTTCTTAAAACATTTATGGTAATTATTCCAACAAGTCATTTACATTTACAATGAAACAAGGATTATTATTATACCAATGGTGTTATTAGTCTAGCAAGGAGAGTGTGGTTAAACTAAACATGATCCTTACCATTTTAAAACACCAAGAACACACCATTACAAATCCCCTAATCATCATGTTCATCATTAAGTTTGTTGAAAGCTTAACTACAACATGTTTATTTTGATTAATTCATCACTAGGTGAAATATACTTAATCACTATCATTATAATTACGAGATTATAGGGTTAAATCGTAGAACATACCTTCAGAAATGAAGAACAATACACCAAACCACAAGAACACAATATAAGCTTCAAGAATGACTCCAACTTCCAATCAACAAGCTCCAAAATCAAAATTTAAAGCTCCAACACAAGTTGGAAGAAGGTAAACTTGATCTAGGTATGAAGGGGGATGATTATATGGGTGAAAATTGGAGTTTGGACATGCAAAATGAAAGACACAAGTTGTCTTTTTATAACAGCACAGTTCGTTACGTACGTTATCACAAGAGGATAACGTATGTTAACATCTTTACGTACGCTACACAAAAAGTGTTACGTACGTAAGCTAAGTCCAGAGGCTACTGGACTGAAATACGAACTTCATTACTTACGTTACCTCTAGAAGCATTACGTACGTAATGTAGGTCAACTAGGTTGGCTCCAAAAGATCAGATATTCGAATCCCATCCGGCCCCACACGCCGAAAGTTGAGATCGGATACGATTGCACAGGTTATGTATGTAACAGTTACCTCTTTACGTACGTAAAGGCCTCAAAATAGCGTACGCTATGACTAATGATTAACGTACGTTAGGCTCAGAATTTAATAGTTCAATATGTACTTATCTATACAATGCAGAAAATTCAAACATAGTGCGAGTGATCATTTTTTATTAAGTCTATTATGATATATTCTAACATCAATATTCATTTCACAAATGCAACAAGACTACAACAGTATTTAATTATCCGAATAGTACAACAGTAAGTAAGAATTTTCGTCGGATATTACATACTCCCCCCCTTAAAAGGGGTTTCGTCCTCGAAACTAAGGGGTAAACAATTCAGGATACCTCTCTTGAATGCTGCTCTCCGTCTCCCATGTGGCCTCCTCGACCCCGTGTCATGACCACTGAACCTTCAGTAGGGGAATCGTCTTATTCCGTAATTGTTTGATCCTTCTCTCAAGTATCCGTACGGGGCGCTCCTCATATGAATGATCCTCCGCTAAATCGATCTCATCGAACTGAAGTACATGACTCGGATCAGCAACTTATTTCCTTAACTGGGAGACATGGAACACGTTATGGATCCGGCTCAGGGCTGGTGGTAAAGCCAGGCGATAAGCTAAATTGGATCCAAAACCTCAAACGGCCCGATATACCTCGGTCTCAGCTTGCCTCGTTTCCCAAAACGAAAAACTCCTCGGGTAGGAGACACCTTCATTAACACATGGTCACCAACCTCGAACTCAAGCGGTCGTCGACGGTGGTCAGCATAAGACTTCTGTCGACTTTGAGCCGTTACAACCGGCTCCTAATAAAGGTGATCTTCTCACGGGCTGCTAATAACATATCGGGTTCCGTACCCAGAGATTCTGACAGTTCGTCCCAACACAAAGGGGACCTACAACGACGTACATACAATGCCTCATACGGTGCCATCTGAATCGAAGCGTGCCAACTGTTATTATAAGTGAATTCCACCAAAGGCAGCTGGGCTTCCCAATCGTCCTTCCAATCAAGAGCACATGCTCTCAACATATCCTCTAGAGTCTGGATGGTTCTCTCAGACTGACTATCGGTCTGTGGATGAAAAGCCTTGCTGAAATTCAACTGCGTGCCCATCGCACGATGAACTGCCTTCCAGAAGTGCGACACAAATCGCCCGTCACGGTCTGATAGAATACTCTTGGGGGTACCATGCAATCTCACGATTTCCTTAATAAACAGCTGGGCCAATCTCTCGGGACCCCACGTGTCCTTAATCTCTAAGAAGTGGGCTGATTTGGTCAGACGGTCCACAATCACCCAAATCGTATTCATTCCTCTACGACTCGTCGGCAATCTAGTGATAAAATCCATAGATATGTCCTCCCATTTCCACTCGGGAATCGAAAGCGGTTTCAGCATTCCCGCGGGTCGCTGGTGCTCAATCTTAACCTACTGACAGGTTAAACATCTCGAAACGAATTCTGCTACCTCACGTTTCATATTCCTCCACCAATAATTCTGCTTCAAATCCTTATACATCTTGCTAGAGCCCGGGTGAATAGAGTACGGGGTAGCATGGGCTTCTCTCATGATAGAGTTCCTCAATTCTTCATCAGCGGGTACACAAATTCGATTTCTAAAGCGTATCAATCCATCCCCGTGGATCACGAATCCAGGGGCTTTCCCTAGGGTTACCTCATCCCGAACTCGAGATAAGAATGGGTCCATAATTTGCTTTGATTTGATCATATCATCAAGAGACGAAGAATCTCAAGGGTGCAAAGTTGTCCCTGAACATGCTGTAACCAAACTTCAATTTCTGGCCTCATAAGGTCCAACTGCAACTCTCTCTGTGCTGTCAAACGGCTCAGCATCTGCTCCTGCACTGTCTTTCAGCTCAAAGCGTCAACAACCACATTTGCTTTACCCAGATGATAAAGGATCTCGATATTATAGTCCTTGATTAATTCTAGCCATCTTCTCTGTCTCATGTTCAACTCCTTCTGAGTAAAAATGTATTTTAGGCTCTTGTGGTCTGTAAAGATCTGGCAGGTAACTCCATAAAGATAGTGGCGCCAGATTTTCAAAGCAAACACCACGGCTGCTAACTCCAAGTCATGGGTCGGATAGTTAACTTCATAGGGTCGCAATTGTCTCGATGCATAGGCAATCACTTTCCCTTCTTGCATTAGTACACATCCCAGACCCTGTCTCGACGCGTCACTATACACCACAAATCCTTCCGTTCCTTTTGGTAAGACCAAAACAGGTGCCGAAATCAATCGACTCTTGAGCTCATCTAAACTTTGCTGACATGCTTCTGACCACAAGTACTTCTTGTCCTTCCGCAGTAAGTTAGTCATTGGTTGCGCAATTTTAGAAAATCCTTCTACGAACCGTCGGTAGTAACCTGCTAGGCCGAGGAAACTACGAACTTCCTTCACGTTCTTTGGTGGTAGCCAATATCGAATGGCTTCCGTCTTTTGTGGGTCCACTCTCACCCCTTCGGCTGATATCACATGCCCAAGAAAGACAACCTCAGGCATCCAGAATTCACACTTAGAAAATTTCCCATAAAGCTGTTCCCGCCTCAATGTATCGAGAACCTGGTGGAGGTGACACTCGTGCTCTTCGTGGTCATGAGAGTAAATAAGAATGTCGTCAATAAAAACGACTACAAAGCGATCCAGATAGTTAATAAAAACTCGATTCATCAACTCCATGAATACCGCCGGTGCATTAGTCAGTCCAAATGGCATCACCACAAACTCATAATGCCCATAGCGATGCAATCTTTGTCTTCGAAATGTCAGACTCTCGAATCCTCAACTGATGATAACCAGATCTCAAGTCGATCTTAGAAAACACGGCAGCTCCCTGAAGTTGGTCCAATAAATCATCAATACGAGGCAAAGGATACTTGTTCTTGATGGTTACCCTATTCAGCTCACGGTAATCAATACATAAGCGCAGCGATCCATCTTTCTTTCATACAAATAACACTGGTGCTCCCCAAGGGGACGCACTAGGTCGGATATAGCCCTTGTCAGTCAACTTCTCAAGCTGGTTCTTCAATTCTTGCATCTCAGTCGGAGCCATACGATACGGTGCTTTTGAAAGCGGGGATGTCCCTGGTTCTAACTCAATAATAAACTCCACGTCACGATGAGGAGGTAAGCCTGGTAACTCGTCTGGAAATACATCTGGGTAGTCTCAGACTACCGGAATGTCGGCCAATTCAGCTGGTCGATCTGCTGTTTTGGCCATGTAGCACCAATAACCAATACACCCTTGATTAAGCAGTTTCACTGCTTTCATAGCGCTGATGACTCTCCTAGAACGACTGGGATTATCCCCTCGAAAGATACACTCGAAACCATCATCAGATGTGACGGTTACCATCCTCTTGCGGGCACTGAGTATTGCATCATGACTATCCATCCAATCGATACCCAAGATTATATCATCCTTAGGTAAATCGACTACAATCAGATTTGACAACCACTCACGGTCGTTCAAACGAATCGGACAGTCCTGGACTTGACAATTTCCAATAATTCTTCTACCATCAGGTAGACCAATCACGTAGGACTCACAATTGATAACATGGTTTAGAGGCAAACGACGTAAACAAGAAGAAGATATAAAGGAGTGTGAAGCACCGGTATCAAAAAGAACACACACAGGCTGGGAGTGGATCTCGAGTATACCTGAAATCATGCTGGCCTCGGGATCGTCAGGTTTCTTCATCTCGTAAATCCTGGGTTTCGCAGTTCCGGCACCAGGTGTACCACTTTGATTCCCACGGCCCATTCCCCTATTCGCCCCGGTGGTCTGATAGGAAGCGGACGGAGGTGTCCGGTCCTGGACAGAGGCCTGAACTGGAGCATGAGACGCTACTGGTTCATGTCTGGGCCCACTCCTGCAAAAACGAGCACGGTGACCATTCTTACCACAAGTATGGCATGTGATGGCAGGCTTTGGGCATTTGAAGTTGATATGCCCCTGCCCCCCACAGTTATGACACACAACGGATGAGGGAACCATTCGAGAGTGCGATCCGGCGGGCTTAGATGCCATGGGTGGTCGATCAGAAGGGTTTGGCAATGACTGGGGCTTCTTGAATGTCCCCCGATTACTCTCAGTCTGGTTCTGGTTCCTGGATCTTTTGTTGTTGGACTGTGGTTGTTTCTTGGAAATCTCCTTCGCGGTGAGTTCGTACTCCAGAGCTTTCTCGATGAACTCTGGTAAGGTAGTACAGTGGTGATTTAACAGCTGCATTCTCATTCGGGGTTTAAGCCTCTTGAGAAAGTATTTGATCTTATCGGCCTCTGTTCGGATAATTGTCGTGGCGAAAGGAAGGAGTGCCTGGAATTTCTCAGCAACAGATAATACATCATCGTCTTCAGACGGGTCGGGGTTCAGTAGTTCCGAAAGTTTGGCCTCCCGGAGTGGCCCTAGATAGTAACGGTCTAGCATGAGGTTTTTAAATTCCTCCCATGTGTAAACACCATCAGCTAGCCTTACTGAAAGCCACCAGGTGTGAGCGCCTTTGCTAAGATAATACGCGGCTACCGAGACGCGGTTCTCTTCCGGGCAGTCCACCATCTGGAAAAGTTTCTCAAAATGCTCGATCCAATGCACAATGTCATCAGGCTCAGAGGAGCCTTCAAAGGTCGGTGGTCGCTGGCGAAAGATGTCGCTGATAATCCGACTCACGGGTCTGCCAATCACAGGAGGAGGATGAGGCCCCTGTTGCTGGCCAGTAGCGGCCCTCTGCATAGCTTCCATTAGTTGACCCATCTGGGTCATCTATGTCATCATGCCCTGCATCACGACGTAAGGATCGACACGCGCATCCCCACGCCCAATGTGGTGCGATTGTTCCCTAGAAGGTGAACCACTGTCTGCGGAACTCTGATCCGCATTCGCGCGTCTGTTGGCTCGAGGTATAGGGATTCGGCCCCTTCCGCGACCTCGTCCCCCTCTGCCACGACCTCTCAGGTTTCTTTCCATACTGAAAGAATCAATCATAATGATAACCATAAGTACAGTCCAAGATACTAAAATTCATGCTAAGTTAATAGCAACACGGAATCACATATTCAAGGAAACGGTTATCGATACCACGAATGTCTCACCGAATATTATATCGGCGTCAAGTCGAACAATTCCAATCATATAATTAATTCAGCATTTACCTCGGATTATCAATCAGATAAATCCTGTCACAATTCCTCGAAATAACATGATCAACAAGGAGACCCATACTGATATGAATATCATGCCAGTAATTAAATCATGGCTCGTAAAGTACATACCGTATTTGGCTCGTAGGGTCAGGCGCTTGCACAGGTCACACGTGACACGAAGGTCTCTTGATACTAGTTCATTCACAATGACTCATAAAAAGGAAACAACGCTCTGATACCATCTTCTGTAACACCCCAAAAGGCGGCTATTACAGTGCCGTGGATCCCACACTGGGACCCACCAGGCGATAACCAAAACAGATTAAATAAATATTATTCGTGATACCGAATCACAATGAATAGTCATTACTCCGATTAGGAGTTTATCAAAAAAAAAAAATGGCCAACGGCCTTATTATACACAGGATCCGAAAAACAAGTATAAACCATATGGAGATGGAAAATACTTCAAATGTCAATACAACTAGATAGTAATTTAAATGAATCAGAAAATAAAATAACATAACACGGTTTAACATAACCGGACAACAAATGATGTGGGCCCCCCAAACTAGTATCCTTCGAACCCTTCGCCGTCAACATGCTCTTCCCGTGCCTTGCCATTGACTCGACCTAAAATACAATACAAGTATTTCGCCCAAAACACAGGGTCAGATATACATGATAATTAATTCTTCCGATATTATACAATTCACATATATATAGATCTCAAGGAAATCATTCCGACTATTAATCATACCCCTCGGGCGTATGAAACAATCAGTCACAAACCGTCGAACACATCCAATACTATGGTCGATTAACAATATGGCTCAAGATGGACATCACAGTACGCCCGATCCGGAAATGTGTACGTGTACATGTCCGCCCCGTATACGGAATCCAGAATATACGTGGGACAATGTACCTAATTAGCCTCACGAAACTACGTCTCGTGTGCATAGTCCAATGCGGAATAATATCCACGCATAACTATATATGTGCCTGGCTAAAAATCCTACACAATGACCAATCGGAACGCAGATATGATTCCGGATATGTCACGATACAACATGACAACGAATTCAATAAATCACATATCCGATTAAGGATCAAGAAAAACTCACCGAAGTGAAAATAAGACCAACGAGATCAACGATTCAAAGCGACGTACTTGGGAATGCAACCCCATGTAGAAACGGAATAACGTCAAGGACAATGTCAAATCACGACAAACATTACATGAACAATTCATACATATGAAATATATAACCATCACAAGAATCTAATCATCATTATAACCAAGCAAGATAACTTGCCTCAATACGGAGACGAGAATAGTCCTCTTCTTGTCGGAACGAACGAACGGTCCTCGACTAATATTGTGTACTCGAACAATCAACCTTTAATGAAGTATATTTTTCTCATTAATTCGTTTATATGATCATCTACACCGAATTTTAACGAGATAACATCTTAATTCCCGATTGAGTAGTTCAACTTTTGAAGTGTTACTTCAAGAACCTTATTCATACCATTCAATTCTTACAATTGATTACAAGATGATACCAAATGTTTGTTGGATTAAGAATCATTCCATAATGTGTTAAACAATAATCTCCTATCCTTTAATCTTATTAAGGACATCTCAAATGATTAAAAGTAAATTCTGCACTACACACAATTACTTATGTTGAGTTAATTAGTTGAAAATCCATATCATGATTATGAAGATTATCTCAAGTTTAGCACCACCCTTATACTCTTCCAACTAACTTGGAGATTCAAACATCATACCTCTGAATTCACTTAGCCTAGGTTCAAGAAGATCATTTCATTCTTTCTAATGAACAACAAGGGTTTCTTAAAACATTTATGGTAATTATTCCAACAAGTCATTTACATTTACAATGAAACAAGGATTATTATTATACCAATGGTGTTATTAGTCTAGCAAGGACAGTGTGGTTAAACTAAACATGATCCTTACCATTTTTAAACACCAAGAACACACCATTACAAATCCCCTAATCATCATGTTCATCATTAAGTTTGTTGAAAGCTTAACTACAACATGTTTATTTTGATTAATTCATCACTAGGTGAAATATACTTAATCACTATCATTATAATTACGAGATTATAGGGTTAAATTGTAGAACATACCTTCAGAAATGAAGAACAATACACCAAACCACAAGAACACAATATAAGCTTCAAGAATGACTCCAACTTCCAATCAACAAGCTCCAAAATCAAAATGTAAAGCTCCAACACAAGTTGGAAGAAGGTAAACTTGATCTAGGGATGAAGGGGGATGATTATATGGGTGAAAATCGGAGTTTGGACGTGCAAAATGAAAGACACAAGTTGTCTTTTTATAACAGCACAGTTCGTTATGTACGTTATCACAAGAGGATAACGTACGTTAACATCTTTACGTACGCTACACTAAAAGTGTTACGTACGTAAGCTAAGTCCAGAGGCTACTGGACTGAAATACGAACTTCATTACGTACGTTACCTCTAGAAGCATTACGTACGTAATGTAGCTCAACTAGGTTGGCTCCAAAAGATCAGATATTCGAATCCCATCTGGCCCCACATGCCGAAAGTTGAGATCGGATACGATTGCACAGGTTACGTACGTAACAGTTACTTCTTTACGTACGTAAAGGCCTCAAAATAGCGTACGCTATGACTAATGATTAACGTACGTTAGGCTCAGATTTTAATAGTTCAATATGTACTTATCTATACAACGCTGAAAATTCAAACATAGTGCGAGTGATCATTTTTTATTAAGTCTATTATGATATATTCTAACATTAATATTCATTTCACAAATGCAACAAGACTACAACAGTATTGAATTATCCGAATAGTACAACAGTAAGTAAGAATTTCCATCGGATATTACAATAAATTGGCCAACCGAAGGTCCCAGGACAAGTCCCGGTGCCGAGCGATCGACATCAAAGACGATCGTCTCTCGGTACTTGACGATCGACTCCTGGCAACCGACTAGCGGACGATCATCTCTCGGCGCTTGCTGACCGACCCTTGGTGACCGACCGATGCCGACCCTCAGCAACTGGCTGATGCCGACCTCTGGTGACCAGCTAGAGACGACCGCCTCATGCCGCTCAAAGCCGATGGTCATCCAGTCGGCCAAGGCCGAGCCTCAGGACAGACACCACGTGCAGCGCCGAGACAAGATCCGCATACCAAGGATCGTTGACCACAGCCTGTCAGCATCCGTCCACCAGCCGACAGGCCCGCCGAAAGGTGTCAGTAGGACCGCATGTGACAGTGACCCCGGACGCATGCTGGCTCCTCATTGGACCGCACAGCTGGCTGCCAGCAGCAGCCTTGGACTTTAGGCAGACTGCCCATGTGACCTTGAGGACGATCGCCCCATTATTATATTGGCCGGAAGATGATCGCCCGCTAGGAAACAAGGCTCCTCAGCCCCTATAAATAGAAGGCTGCCAGCACTTGTCCAAGGACCGAAATTCTGGAGAAGAAACCGAAATTCTTCAGCACTCTCTGCATTCCCACGAGATTTCACACAGCACTTGGCTTTCTCCTACTCTTGGCAACAACTATCTTTCGGTTTTTCTTCTCTCGGCCTCTCTCATTCAGAAGACGATCGGCAGGGACGAAAAACACCGAGCTTCGCTCAAGAGCTGGATTAACAGAGTCTTTTTACACTCATTGTACTTAGATTCTCACATTAATATTTGTATCCACGAATATTTGTATTAATAACATCTCGCGAGAGCATTCAAGCCCGGGCCTAACAAACCCGGCAAATCTTGTGTTTATTCATATTCTCTCGGAAGTGCTCCCGCAAATTTTGTTTGTTGTCCGTCCATTCCAGCAGTATTTAATCTTCGGATAAATATTTTGGGCAACAACAATCTGACAAACACATTACGTACATTATACACCAAGGTTAACGTACGTAAGGGCCATTACGTACGCTATGCCAAAACATTAACGTATGTAATGCTAACTCTAGAACCAACTGACCCAAAATACGAAGACCTTAACGTACATAAACGATAACCATTTACATACGTTAGCAAGCTACATGGATTACGTACGTAGAGCTCACCTCTTAACATACGTAAGGATCCGTTGACTGCAATAGTAAGATCGGATCAAAGATGCCCGGGACCCACCGTCCGAAAGTCGAGTCCTAGGAAGGTTCCCTCCACCTACCACTCATTACGTACGTAACATGAACATCATAATGTACGTAATGCCTAAAGACTAACGTACGTTAAGCGCACAAGCTAACGTACGTTAGCTCAACAAAGTGGACAACCAAGTTGTTCCACCAACTCTCAACCGGAATGAACGACTACAATCCAATGCACCTCAACAAACACGAATGATACAATACAACGACATTTGTACAATTCCAAATGAATATGTACAACTCAACAGTGAAATGAAAAAAAATTACCCCCGGATATTACATACTCCCCCCTTAAAAAGAGTTTCGTCCCCGAAACTCAGGGCGCACAACACGGGGTACGAACTATCCATCAAGATCTGAACACAACATCTCCAGGAATACTCCTCATTGAGAACCACTCCACCTAAGTAATCGGGCCAACCCCATGGGTCCCCGCGTCTCCTATGCTGGAACATGGCGAAAATCAAGTGATGAAAACACTCAACTATGTGCAAGATCAGTCGAATCATGACTCCTTCGCCACAAAAGGAAAATAACAACGCACATATAGTCCTCGGGACCATATCAATCGCACGCCCAAGTCCTCACGACTTGACATCTCGAATCTCAATGAACAATTACCTAGATTATCACAAAATATCGGGTACAACACCAAAAGGAAGAAAACACACCAAACAACCTCAAATCTCAAGATTATCACATACTATCGTTACAAGATAGATCAACAACAAATGGCTCACAACCAGAACACTACAATACAAACTGAGTCAAACATCAATCCGAAAAACAAGGAAAATACAAATCAAGGTTACATCTCAAATGTACCTAAAATCAATATCCTCCAGATCATCGAGCTCCTCGATCTCATCGACTCGAGAAAGACCAAAATCTGAACACGCTCCTCCTCCTCAGCTGTCCTTACCTTTGGTTCCCGAAGCCTGATAGGACCCCTTGGATGAAGTACGGACCGGAGTAATAAAATCTCTCGAGGCCCGTGTGCTCTCCCGAGACCTACTGGCACTAGAACTCCTGCAGTATTTCTGAAGGTGTCCCTGCCTCCCACACAGAAAACAAACAATAGCTGGCACAGTACAACGAGTGCTAACATGCCCCGTTGAATCGCAGTTAAAGCAAACAACAGTCGAACTCGTCGTTTGAGAGGAAGATGCTTTCCCAGCACGAAGATGACTAGAAGACGACCTCATGGACGTCGGAACCCGATGTCCCTATGAACGAACCGTCATCCTAGTCCTCTCACCAGAAGAAACTGAAGGGTTCTTCCGAGCAAGCTCCTTGATCAAAAGCTCTGCTCCAAGAGCCTTCTCGATAAATTCACCAAGTGAATTATAATTATGGTTGATCAACTGCATCCTCAACTGCGGGTTTAGCCTCTTGCTAAAATACTTGATTTTATCCGCCTCAGTATGGATAACAGACGAAGCAAATTTAAGAAGTCCTTGAAACTTCTCGGCAATAACAATAACACCCTCATCCTCGACGGATTCGGGTTTCAAAACCTCTGACAACTTGGCATCACGAAGTGGAGCCGGATAATACCTCTCTAACATGAGAGCCTTGAACTCGCTCCAAACACAATCATGGTTGGTGGGTTTCACAGAAAGCCACCAAGAATAAGCGTCTTACTCAAGTAGTAAGCCGCGACTGCCACCTTACTCTCTTCCGGGCACTGAACCATGTCGAAGAGTTTATCAAAATGTTCAAGCCAATGAACAATATCAGCTGGTTTCGACGAACCCTAAAAAATAGGCGGCCTCTGGCGAGAGATATCGCTGACAATCTGACTCACTCCCTGGCCTGTCCATAAAACGGCACATGGAGTCCCTGCTGCGGTGGACCACTAACCACTGGGGTCTACATGGTTTCCATTATCTATGTCATCTGAGTCATCTCAGCCATCATGCCCCTCATAAGCAAGAAAGGGTCGACATAACCACTCTCAGTCTGATCGACATCTCGAGTATGATGTCCCGAAGGAGAACCGGTCGCATAAGTCACATCTCCGGCCGAATTCTGATCCATATCGGCATCCGCACGCACATAAACATGAGGTTCTGGGTCCCGGCCTGCTCTGCAGCCTTTACCCCCTTTGCCACGTCCTTGGGTTCCTCTTTCCATACTGAAAGAATAACGTTCGATCATGAACAAAGCTCAATTATGCCTCAACGGCCAATCCACATTGCTAAGTCAATAGCCAAACACGAGTATACATACACAACACATAAACAATCACCTCAAACATGCTAATTATAGCCAATACTGAGATCGCCCGCTCCAAGACAAATAGTCATGAATGAATCGTAACACAAATGTTACATACATATTTCAACAAAACATGTATAATCAATGACATAATGAATGTATGAACATAAAGAGAATTGAGTCCTTACACAGGTCATACGATGCTTCAAGGTCTTGCGATAGTAGTCTTAACTGACGATGACTCGAGAAAGAATGACTCATACATTTGTCCAACTATCACGGCTCACAAAACCCGAATGACCAGATTGTCATAACCTGACATCCCCAATACTACCGCGTCGGTAGAGCCACATAACTCACATATCAGGGTATCTCACAACCCAATGCTCTGATACCATCTTCTGTAACACCCCCAATCCCCATTGGGTCATTACAGTGCCGTGTACCCCAGACCAGAAGATCCACCAGGCGAACACGACCAAAAATACAACAAACTGACCAAAAGGGGAATCTCAGTCCCTACAATGGCATTCCGATATGGAATTTCAACGACAAAAGTGGGCCTACATGGCCAAAAGAAAAATATAACAACACTCATGAGCCTAGCTTTGATAATACAAAATGACAACAACTGAACAAAACTGGAGTACTCCAAAATGTCAGACTGACATGAACACCAAAACATATCTGACTAGTATCGCTCGAATGCCTCGTCGCCATCCTCATGCCCCTGTGTCTCAACTCTCTCCTCGCAAACACCTAAAACATGAAAACATGTTCCGCCCCCACGGGGTCAGTCATCCAGATAATGAATATCAAATACATGTACAACATGATATGTATCCAAAGGCAGAATGAAACGGTACAATGATGGTAATATGAAATGCTCACAAACCAAAGTAAGAATCGAGCATTCGAGAAATACTATGCCCACGGAATACGATCGGTACCTGCTCAACAGGTTAGAACACAAGTGCCCAACAGCGAATCATCAATACAGAACACAAACATGAATTTCCCAAAGGTAAACCAAACCAGAACTGGAATAAATACGAATCACAATGCCCGAAGGCTCCAACGGAAATACCACTACATCACAATGGCCTGAAAGCCACTCAGCCGAAGCTGCCACAATATCACACTAGTATAAAAAACCACTCAGCCGAAGTTTCCAATCATCACAATGGCCCGAATCCAAACAGTCCGAAGATGTATCATCTGAGGGCCGAAGCCACGGCATGAAGCCGTATCACAATGAGGGCCGAAGCCATAGCACGAAGCCGTATCACAATGAGGGCCGAAGCCACGGCACGAAGCCGTATCACAATGAGGCCATCCAATGACCGTGACCTACTGAACTGTAGGTGTTGGGAAACCAACCGCGAAGGTTCAAGCCCTAAACTTACCCATAATGAGATCACCCAGTGACTGTGACCTGCTGAATCGCAGGTGCTGGGAAATCAACCGCGAAGGTTCAAGCCCCAGACTTACCCATCGAGCACTAGCCGAGACTAGCCTCCAAAACATAATTAATCACAAACGGCAATGATCCCAATATTACTGAATTACAAGAATAGTAGTGTGATGCCTTGAGTCGGCCAACACGACAACAATAACTCATGGATGGGCACCGTCCTTGGCGGTCCCAATTCAGATACCTCGACTGCCTTGGAATGGCCAATCGATCGCAACAACTCAACGGATGGAAACTATCCTTGACAGTCCCAAATCAACACCTCGATTACCTTAGAACGGTAAATCGATGACGATGACTCAACGGATGGGAAATGTCTTCGACAGTCCCAATTCAATACATCGATTACCTTAGAACGGTAAATCAATAACGACGCCTCAATGGATGGAAATCATCTTTGATAATCCCAATTTAATACGTCGATTACCTTAGAATGGCCAATCGATAACAACAACACAATGGATGGGAATTATCTTCGATAATCCCAATTCAATACGTCGATTACCTTAGAACGGTCAATCGATAAACAATGATACAACAGATGGGAATTGTCTTCGATAATCCCAATTCAATACGCCGATTACCTTAGGATGGCCAATCGATAACAACAACACAACGGATGGGAATTATCTTCGATAATCCCAATTCAATACGTCGATTGTCTTAGAACGACCAATCGATAACAACAACTCGATTAGAATAGATGTCCTGGTGTCTTAAACCGACCACCAAAAACATAGATGAAAATTGGATACGTCAAATGCCTTCAATCGGCCAATACAATAGCAAAAATACCAATTCGATAACAACAATCCCAACGATGTCTTAGACTGACATCAACGTCAACAATAATAATCGATACATCAAAACCGCAGAGCGGCTATCGACAAAAACAATAACTACAAGAGTTTCGATGCCATAAACAGGCCGTTAATGAATAACAATAACATCTAGCATAATCGTTGAAGGGTAATGCATCAAACAATTCCCAAATATCAACGAAATCATAGAGAGACCAAGTCTCGAAATGATACACATATTCATACACATACATGATAACATTAATCCCATTGACCAGTACAAGTATAAAACTTGCCTCAAACCGAAGGCGGGAAAGTCCTTCCACGATCAACGTCCTTCCACGAAACTACAAACGACGTCCTCCGATGATCACAAACACTCGAACAACCTTGAATGAAATACGATTCATTTAATAACACAAAATCAATGGAAAGCAACACCAAAACAATCACGATTCAACCCCGAATCGGGTAACTCCACCAACGAATATCATAGTTCTCAACTATGAATTCTAAGATCCTCCATCACCTCAATGATCAATTAACATGATCATTACGTTCTTAACACTTGTGAAATCAATTCCACAAGAATCACTTAAGAACAATCATCAAAACAAACATCTCAAAATGATAATATCACTAATATCATCAGCAATACCCCAAGAACATCATCACCTCAACAAACATGATGTCTAAATAATAATCCATCACCAATTCTTCATGAATTCGGATTAAACCACAAGATTAAATCAACCATTTCAAGATTATGATAATCATTATATAATTCATCATAATTCCTTACTAAAATGGTTATAATCCCTCCAAAAACACAAACAACAACAACAATCATATCAAGACTATGTTAATCATATAGCAATCTTAACATAATCCTTCCTAGACATGATTATAACCTCCAAACATTCTAAAACATCAAGAACAACTCCTCTTCAAGACGAAATCATCATGTACAAGTTATGAAAACTCATCAAGAATCACGATATACTCCAACAATCAATCAATACCCGAAGAAAACAACAACATCAACAACATACTCGGAAATCACTTGAAGAACAAGAGATTAAGAGAACTTACCAATGAAGAACAAGAAGAACTCTCCAAACACCAAAGGAGCACCAACAAGCTTCCAACTCCAAGCTCCAAATCAAGTTATGATGATCAAGATAGTGTTGGAAAGGGCTAAACATCAAGAACAAGTCCAGAAGGACGATTATAGGGAGAGAAAAATGATTTTGGTTCGTGAAGAAATGAAATACGAAACCAAGTTATATAATCTGACAAACACATTACGTACGTTATACACCAAGGTTAACGTATGTAAGGGCCATTACGTACGCTATACCAAAACATTAACGTACGTAATGCTAACTCCAGAACCAACTGACCTAAAATACGAAGACCTTAACATACGTAAACGATAACCATTTACGTATGTTACCAAGCTACATGGATTACGTACGAAGATATCACCTCTTAACGTACGTAAGGATCTATTGACTGCAATAGTAAGATCGGATCAAAGATGCCAGGGACCCACCATCCGAAAGTCGAATCCGAGGAAGGTTCCCTCAACCTACCACTCATTACGTACAAAACATGAACATCATAACGTACGTAATGCCTAAATACTGACGTACGTTAAGCACACAAGCTAACGTACGTTAGCTCAACAAAGTGGACAACCAAGTTGTTCCACCAACTCTCAACCAGAATGAACGAACTACAATCCAACGCACCTCAACAAACACGAATGATACAATACAACGGCATTTGTACAATTCCAAATGAATATGTACAACTCAACAGTGAAACTAAAAAAAATTACCCCCGGATATTACAGCTTCGTGACCCAGTCGGATCCATCGCTTCGTGACCCAGTCGGCTCCATCGCTTCGTGACCCAGTCGGCTCCATCGCCGTCGCCTCCATCGTCGTCGCCTCCATTGTCTGTAAATATACTCTGTACATATATAAATATATATATATATATATATATATATATTGTACAAACGAATATATAATATATTTACTCTGTTTTATATATACATATATATATATATCATATATATATATAATTACATATACGATATAGACTAGTTGATTGTTATATATGTTGAATGTTATAATTTGGCTGCCTGCTGCTGTACTATTAGTTATGTTATAAATATATATTATTCTACACGTATAATTATTATTTATTATTTATACCTTGTCGACTAGTGTCGACTAGTCTATGACTCGACTTGTCGGACCCTCCGTCGACTGGGCTCGACATAACAACCATGGTCTATTCACCCTGTAACAACTCTAAGAACAATTTATTATGCAGAACGTATAATTACATGAGGTTTATGATAATGTTTTTTTTTTATGATTTTGTTTGTATATGAAACCTAAATATGTTACTAGTGTGATGGTTCTGTATTTGTTTTGTAAACACGTGAGAAGGAAAAAGTGATATCTATTACCTTATAACAATTTCAATTCATGAGGTATCTTTCCCTTTGATTACCTTCATAACATTATATTTTCTGGCCTGCTATTTGCAAAAACATATTTTGCAGTTCAGTTTTGTCACTTTGAAAACTATAAACCGCAGTGGAACCGAAACGCTGCAAACTGGTCTGGTTTTCGCGGTTTCTCGATTCCTAATCAATTGTTAAATCCAACAAAAAATCCTATTTTCAGCAACACTTTCTATGTTTTGATCATGACATTTAGCTATATCATAACCTACTGCAATTTTAAAGCTCAAAAGAAGTCAAGAAATAAAAGTTTGTAAACTTGAATCAAAATTCAACGTCATTCTAACAAAAAGACTACCAAAATCATAGTAAAATTAAGCAAAATGCCTTTGCTAGTTCATCAAAATGTCTCAAATAGTTTAATAAATTGTCCCGAGAACAAAAACCAACTTACAATCAAACAAAATGTTTAAAATTCAGTCCGAGTCACTATGAAATATAGATTACAGAATAACTCCCAGTTCTTGCTTCATCAGCTTCCTTCCCTACATATATCAAATAAACAAATTAGTGAAATAATCATATACAAGTATACAACAACAATTCTTTGTAAGTTTGTATAATTAAGAAGATTATAAGCTAGAAGACTATAGCAACAATTCTATATATAATTAATAAGTCAGACAAGTATAAATTCACAATAGTTAAGATTAGATAGCTCACTTTTATTTAGCTATTTTCTTCTTTTGTTTAGTTGAGCAGACCTCAGAGCATTTTATGTAGTAGCCACTTTAGCAATATTTGGAGGCTTTGGGGGAATTGCATCATATGATGTAGCTGGAGGCTCCCTTGTACTTGATTTTTGAGATCCTACAAGTTGACCATTTTAATCTTGGGTTTGTTCTACACTCATAAAAAATTACAAGATTAACTCATTAAGTAATTAACAAAACTGAAACTGAAAGTAAAATTATGTAGGGTATAAGAATTAGGGCTGTCAAAAAAATTCGAAAAATCCGATATCCGTCCGAAATATCTGTATTCGTATCCGAAAAAGCGGGTATTATATGTATCTTAAAAAGAGGATATGAATATTATCCGTATCCGAAGATTCCGGATACAAATATGGATATAGGCGTATCCGTATCAAAAAATATCCGTATCCGAAAATATCCGTATCCGAAATTAATTATATATAACATATATTTTTAATATAATTTTAATGTATAATTACAAAATACAAGCATGGTACTCCCAATAATACTTTGTCACATGTCTTTATTCTTTATTTCTCAATGTTAAAATATAAGCATGCGGTATAAGTTATCTTTACTTATTAGTTATTTCCCTTTCTAACACAACAATCAGGTCAGCTAGCCCAAGTGGTATTGGCTGGTAACAAAAGGAGCTCCACCAAGGTTCAAATCCCTCCTCAAGCATTTAAATTTTTGAAGATTAAAAAAAATGGCGGATACGGATAATCCATATTCGGATAGCATCCGCTGGATATTATCCGTATCCGATCCATCCGGATATTTCCGAATCCGGATACGGTCGGGTACCTTTACTAAATGCCGGATCCGGATCCGGTTATGGCCATATCCAACTCCGTATTATCCATTTGGCAGCCCTAATAAGAATGTAAAGTACCTCTTGTCGTAGCTTCAAAAAACTCAAATCTCCTACAAAAGGAAGATAAGAATGCCCCAGGATGCTATCTGACTTGAGATAATTCTGAAGGCAAATCAATGCCTCAATTGTTTCAGCCACCAAAAAATACTCATTAATGTCTTTAAGATCCTCAAAGTATTTGTTGTACTTCTTCATCATTCTTTTTGCCATATCTAGCAGTAACTTTTCGGTTGCAGAAGCTTGTTCACCAAGAGGCTTGTTCAATAACTCATGAATCTCAGCCTTGAAGGAAACAATGTCATGAAAGGCCATGTGTGCTGCAGGTTTTATTTGTGTAACACCCCAAACTAGGTGGATATTACAGTGCCGTGAATCCCCGACTGGGACCCACCAGGCAAATTAAAATGATGAATTAAATAATATAATTGTAGTACCAAACCACATTATATTACCAGGTACTCTGATGAGGAGTTTAAGTGCAACACACCAGGACAATACCGAATACTAGTATATTTTATATGGAGATAAAATACACCACCCTGAACAAATAAACATTTCAAACGGAATTTGCAGCGGAAAATACAAATGACGGAAATGACTGAAATGACTGAAACAAACGGAATGACTGGGGCCCCCTACTAGTATCACTGGGACTCCTCGCCGTCAACATGCTCTTCCCGTGCCTTTGCCTTGCCGTGACCTGAAAACAAAATCCCCCAACGGGGTCAGTAACACAGAATAACAATCCTCAAGGGTTGAAAATACACAATCATGAATTTACTGAAGTTATGAAATATCCTTAGTTATGAATTACGCTGAAGAGGAGTATCATAGTATGCCCGTAATGTTCTGTGCAAGTGTACAAGACGAATGGACGGACACACCCATCCTTGTACCTAATTAGTCTCACGGAGGTAAGCGTTACCGTGTGCACGGTCTCATGTATCGGTGAACCCAATACATGACCATCGTGTGCCCAACTAAAAATTCCACACAGCCACACCCGGCCACGCAATATGAACACAGAAGGTCATATGAACGAGAATGACCACAATGAACATCAATGAATAATAATTCGACAAGGCCAAGATGACTCACCGAGATGAAAATAATAGTGACTTGATTGATAACCCAATGAAATGATTTGGAACCGTCGTTCCTCGTGAATGAAATGATTATTCGACAATTACAAGTCTCAATATGATTAATACCATGATGAATGAGTTATGATTATGAGCAATCAACAACAAAAGGAATGAGTATCCTTTTAACCGAGTAAGAGTTAACTTACTCAATACCGATGACAATGTCCTTCCACGAACAACGTCCTAATCGAGATAGCGGTCGCTCGAACAACCTTAAATAACAATAATTACCAACAACCGATCAATACACGTGTCAAGCAATAAAACACGACAAACCCAAAAGTCGATACAACGATAATCAAACTCATAGGGGCATTCTAACGAATACGTAACTAACCACACAACTTCGAAAACATTCAATCCCGAATATACCCAAACCAACACCCAAAAGGAGTATTTCGGACCATCAAAACACTTCAATGATATCAATAATCCCATAGGAATTCACAATTCAAGTTTACAACAACAACAATCGGAAAATCCCCAAATTAACCGAAGTCAACCCCAAGGGTTCTTGAAATAATTCCGAAAATAGCCATAAAATCCGTAGGAATATATTTATCCAAGGTAGATAATCCATATCTAACATATTCCAATAGTAATCCAAGCTTACACGAAGAAATCGGAAGGAAAAACCCAAAAATCTGAAATTCTAGATCCAAGAGATTAATACCTTAGATTTGATGTTAAGGAGTGATGAAGTGATGATTAATCCAACTCAAAGGCTTGAAGATGATGATAGATGATAGCATCTCGAAGAGAACAATCCAAATCGCCCGAAGTCGCCCGAAGTCGTTCAAAAACGAAGAGAAGTGAGAAAATGACGAAACTCAGGCTAACTGTCCAATTTATACTGCTCCATATTAGCGCACGCTATGACCTTCTCCTTAGCGTGCGCTAACGAGTTGTAAGAACATTCCAGTGAACTCCGGATGACTCGTTAGCGTACGCTACTACCTGGTAGCGTGCGCTAACTCTATCCCCATAGCGTGCGCTAACTCCAATTGTTAGCGTGCGCTAGCTAAATATCTGTTGTCCAGTACTGAAGTCCAGAACCTTCTGTACTCTGATCTAATATCGGTAGCGTGCGCTACAACCAACAAGTAGCGTGCGCTACTACACCATTTGCGTACGCTAAAAATCACTCGTAGCGTGCGCTATGAATTAATCCAGTGCATTCCAGTAGCCACTGGACTCAACCTGATCCATCCTTAGCGCGCGCTACAGCAATTATTAGCGTGCGCTACTACAACCCACTAGCGCGCGCTACTTACCACTCGTAGCGTGCGCTACTAATAACTCACCTGCAGTCTAGTACCTTCTGGACTGCAGCCAGGATTACATTAGCGTGCGCTAATGCTGAGTGGTAGCGTGCGCTAATTGTACTCAATTAGCGCGCGCTAGAAAGAGTACGTAGCGTGCGCTACTCCTCACACACAGCCCACAATGAAAATGACAACGATGATAAACATGACACAAAACTCCAATTAGATTAGTGATGAACGACGATTGATACACGATACAATTACTCTGAACGATGAATACCATGATTGAATAAGAGTGACAAACGATCATTAACAAGTGAAAAAATTACTGAATGATAAATACTGAATGATAATTACTGAATTACAACCGGGTATTACATACACCCCCCCTTAAAAGAGTTTCGTCCCCGAAACTAAGGGTCGAACAACTCGGGATAACTCTTCCGCATACTATCCTCGATTTCCCAAGTAGCCTCTTCGACTCCGTGCCTAGACCACTGAATCTTAACCAAAGGAATCGTCTTATTCCTCAACTGTTTGATTCTCCGCTCTAAAACTCGCATAGGACGCTCCACATATGAATGATCGTCGGCGATCTCGATTTCATCGAACTGAAGTATGTGACTCGTGTCGGCAACATACTTCCGCAACTGAGAGACATGAAACACATTATGAATTCGGCTCAATGCCGGAGGTAAAGCCAGTCGATAAGCTAACTCGCCTACTCGATCCAAAATCTCAAACGGTCCAATGAATCTCGGACTCAACTTCCCCCTCTTCCCGAAACGGAAGATACCTCGACTCGGGGATACCTGGACCAAAACGTGGTCACCCGTCTCGAACTCTAGTGGTCGACGACAATTATCTGCATAAGATTTCTGTCGACTCTGAGTTGTCAACAAATGACTCCTGATCAAAGCTACCTTCTCACGGGAGGCTATAAGCATATCGGGCTCGGTGCCGATTGATTCTGATAGGTCGTCCCAACACAACGGAGATCGACAACGACGACCATACAAGGCCTCGTAAGGTGACATCTGAATCGAAGCATGCCAACTATTATTATACGTGAACTCGATCAATGGTAGTTGGGCTTCCCAATCGTCTTTCCAATCGAGGACGCATGCCCTCAACATGTCCTCTAACGTCTGAATAGTCCTCTCTGATTACCCTTCGGACTGAGGATGAAAGGCGGTACTGAGATTAAGCTGAGTTCCCATAGCACGATGAACTGATTTCCAAAAATGAGACACAAACCGTCCGTCACGATCGGAAACGATACTTTTAGGAGTACCGTGTAGTCTCACTATCTCTTTGATGAACAGCTGGGCAAGTCTCTCGGGACCCCAGGTATCCTTGATCTCAAGGAAATGAGCTGATTTGGTTAAGCGGTCCACGATCACCCAGATCGTATTCATGCCACGATGACTCGTCGACAAACTCGTGATGAAATCCATAGAAATGTCTTCCCACTTCCATTCGGGAATAGGAAGAGGTTTCAACATACCCGCCGGTCGCTGATGTTCAATCTTAACTTCTTGACAGGTTAAGCATCTCGAAACAAATTCTGCGACTTCTCGTTTCATATTACTCCACCAGTAATTTTGTTTCAAGTGCTTGTACATCTTGCTAGACCCCGGATGAACAGAATAAGGGGTAGTATGAGCTTCTTTCAAAATCGAGTTTTTTAACTCGTCATTCGCCGGTACGCACAACCGATTCTTAAACCTCAAAAGTCCATCCTCGTGGACCACAAATCCAGGGGCTTTCCCCTGAACCACATCCTCACGGATGCGTAACAATGATGGGTCCGAACCCTGATTCTCTCTGATTGCCTCCTCAAGTGACGATGAGATCTCCAACATACAAAGCCGTCCCCGAACTCGCCAAGCCGCACTCGATCTCGGGTCTAAGGAATTCTCGCCAAGCTCCTTCTCGATCGCAACGAGCAAGCCTCTGCTCCTGAACGGACTTACGACTCAAGGCGTCGGCGACTACGTTCGCCTTGCCCGGGTGGTAAAGGATCTCAATATCATAATCTTTGATTAATTCCAACCATCGTCTCTGTCACATATTTAACTCCTTCTGAGTAAATATATACTTTAAACTCTTATGATCAGTGAATATCTGACAGGTAACGCCATAAAGATAATGACGCCAAATCTTCAAAGCGAACACCACGGCTGCTAGCTCGAGGTCGTGTGTCGGATAATTAACCTCGTAAGGTCTCAATTGCCGTGAAGCATAGGCAATAACCTTTCCATTCTGCATGAGTACACATCCGAGACCCTGACCGGAAGCATCACTATAAACCACAAATCCCTTCGTCCCTTGCGGCAAGGAAAGTACAGGTGCTGACATTAACCGGCTCTTGAGTTCCTCAAAACTCCACTGACACGCGTCGGACCACGTGTATTTCTTATCCTTTCGCAAAAGGTTCGTCAAGGGCTGAGCGATTCTAGAAAATCCCTCCACAAATCGCCGATAATAACCCGCTAATCCGAGAAAACTTCGGATTTCCTTAACATTCTTCGGAGGTAACCAATCTTGGATAGCCTCCGTCTTCTGAGGGTCGACACGAACTCCGTCTGATGAAATTACATGTCCGAGAAAAGTCACTTCGGACATCCAGAACTCACATTTGGAAAACTTTCCATAAAGTTGCTCTCGTCTCAACACGTCGAGAACCTGATGAAGATGAACCTCGTGTTCCTCTCGGTCACGAGAATAAATCAAAATGTCATCGATGAAGACAACAACAAACTGATCTAAAAAGTCGATGAAAACCCGATTCATTAACTCCATGAATACCGCAGGTGCATTAGTCAATCCAAACGGCATAACCACAAACTCATAATGACCATAGCGTGTTCGAAACGCCGTCCTCGCGATGTCCGACTCTCGAATCCGCAACTGATGATATCGAGATCTTAAGTCAATCTTGGAAGATACTGAAGCTCCCTGAAGTGGATCTAAAAGATCATCAATACAGGGTAAAGGATACTTATTCTTGATCGTCACCCTGTTCAACTCCCGATAATCAATACATAAGCGAAATGACCATCCTTCTTCTTGACAAACAACACTGGTGCTCCCCACGGGGACGCACTCGGTCGAATATAACCTTTCTCGAATAACTCCTCAAGTTGATTCTTCAATTCCCGCATTTCGGTCGGGGCCATCCGGTACGGTGCCTTCGATATCGGGGACGTACCGGGCTCCAACTCAATTGTGAATTCCACATCTCTCTGTGGAGGCAAACCAGGTAACTAATCTGGAAAAACATCGGCATATTCCTTCACTCCCGGATTATCCGTCAGCATTACTGATGATTTCTCAGTTTTGGTCATAAAGCACCAATAACCAACACACCCCTGATTGAGTAATCTCACTGCTTTCATCAAATTAACGACCTTACCAGAACAGCCGGGATTAGCTCCCTGAAACACACATTCAACCCCATCGTCTGAAATGATAGTGATCATACGCTTACAGACACTAATGATGGCATCATGACGATCCATCCAATCAATACCCAAGATGACGTCGTCCCTAGGCAAATCTACTACGATTAGGTCCGCTGGCCATACACGACCATGAAACTGAATCGGACAATTCTGAATCTCACGATTACCGATAATTCGTCTACCATCAGGTTGGCCAATGATATAAGGCTCACAACTAGTAGCACTACCCAGACATAGTCTACTCAAACATGACTCGGAAATGAATGAATGCGATGCACCAGTATCAAAAAGGGTACACACAGGTTGAGATAGAATATCGAGTGTACCTGAGATCATTCGGGACTCTGGATCATCGGTCTTCTTCATCTCATAAATCCGGGGCTTGCTAGTCCCGGCACCGGACGCTCCCGTCTGCTGGCTATAGGCTCCACCTTTAGTCGCTCCTGTCGTTTTAAACGATGCTGATTGAGTGGCCTGATTCTGAGCATTTGTTGCTTAGGGGCTTGAGATGACGTCGAGTAGGTTTGGAGTCCCTACGGCAAAAGCGGGCCTTATGCCCGGCAATCCCACAATTATGACACGTGATAGTGCATCTCGGACACTTGGTCTTGAGATGACCAAGATCCCCACAGTTAAAAGCAGTGATGGCAGGCCGCTCGAGACTGAGATTCCGCGGGTTTAGACGTCACAGGAGGTCGCTCAGAAAAAGCAGAGCCCGCACGGGGTTTCTTGAAGGTTGTCTGACCACCTTCAGACTGATTACGATTCTTCGATTTCTTGCTAGCAGACGAAGGTTGCTGCTTAGCAATTTCCTTGGCAGTAAGCTCATAAGTGAGAGCTTTCTCAATAAATTCGGCCAACGTGGTGCAATTATGATTAAGCAACTGAAGTCTCATACGGGGTTTCTGCCTCTTGCTGAAATACTTGATTTTATCCACCTCTGAATGAATGATGGATGAGGCGAAAGGGAGAAGTTCCTGAAATTTCACGGCAATGGCGAGAACATCCTCGTCTGCTGAGGGGTCGGGTGTGAGTAATTCTGACAGCTTGGCCTCTCTGAGTGGGGCCGGATAATACCTCTCCATCATGAGAGTCTTGAACTGATCCCAAGTACATGATCCTTCGGTGGGATTCAACGACAACCACCAAGAATGAGCGCTCTTACCCAGATAGTAAGCCGCAACTGAAACTTTGTGTCCTTCGGGACACTCTACCATAGCAAACAACTTCTCGAAATGCTCGAGCCAATGAATAATATCTGCCGGCTCATACGAGCCCTCAAAAGTAGGTGGCCTCTAGCGAGAGATGTCGCCGATGATATTGCTCACATTCCTCTCTTGCCTCTGAGGTGGCGGCGGAGGAGCCTGTTGATTTTGATTGACGGAGTTATGCATCGTCTCCATCAGCTGTGCCATCTGGGTCATTTGGGCCATCATGCCCTGCATAAAAGCGAGTGGGTCAACCCGGACACCCTCTGACTGAGCCGTGTCCCGGGTACGACTCCCCGATAGTGAATGATCGCATCCAGGAGAGTGAGTGGCAGCAACGCTGCTCGATGAATTAGCATTATTTCTCGCGTTTGCACGTGTATTCACACGAGTTCTCGGGATTCAGCCCGCTCCACGGCCTCGTCCTCCACGTCCTCTTCTTGCCCTCTCCATACTGAAGTAGGAAAGTCACATGATGATTATATTTCCCGCATGAATATCACGTTATGATTATGACATGAGATGATGAGAATGAGCATACGCGCTCTAACACAGTGATTACATGAATGATTAACTGAGGTGACATGATTATCTTGAATAAGTTAACATGATTAACGATTTGATCTTCCTGATCAACAACTGAATAATGAAATGAATTGAGTGATTAACGAGTTAACATGACCGTACTGGTCAAATGAAAATGATGGTTGAGGATTGTTAACTGATGAATTATGAATGAATGATTCTTGCCAGAAATTATACCATGGCGTTAGAAATCTTACAGTTCTTGGTCTGATTGGCTCGGCATTTGCACAGGTCACACGTGACGCGAAAGTCCAATGATACTAGTCCGATGACGATGATTTCAAATGAGACATGACTTGGAGGGTAGTATTCAAAACCACGCTCCGATACCAACTCTGTAACACCCCAAACTAGGCGGATATTACAGTGCCATGAATCCCCGACTGGGACCCACCAGGCAAATTAAAATGATGAATTAAATAATATAATTGTAGTACCGAACCACATTATATTACCAGGTACTCCGATGAGGAGATTAAGTGCAACACACCAGGACAATACCGAATACTAGTGTATTTTATATCTGTAACACCCCAAACTAGGCGGATATTACAGTGCCGTGAATCCCCGACTGGGACCCACCAGGCAAATTAAAATGATGAATTAAATAATATAATTGTAGTACCGAACCACATTATATTACCAGGTACTCCGATGAGAAGTTTAAGTGCAACACACCAGTACAATACCGAATACTAGTATATTTTATATGGAGATAAAATACACCACCCTCAACAAATAAACATTTCAAACATAATTTGCAGCGGAAAATACAAATGACGGAAATGACTGAAATGACTGAAACAAATGGAATGACTGGGGCCCCCTACTAGTATCACTGGGACTCCTCGCCGTGAACATGCTCTTCCCGTGCCTTTGCCTTGCCGTGACCTGAAAACAAAATCCCCCAACGGGGTCAGTTACACAGAACAACAATCCTCAAGGGTTGAAAATACACAATCATGAATTAACTGAAGTCATGAAATATCCTTAGTTATGAATTACGCTGAAGAGGAGTATCATAGTACGCCCGTAATGTTCTGTGCAAGTGTACAAGACGAATGACCGGACACACCCGTCCTTGTACCTAATTAGTCTCACGGAGGTAAGCGTTACCGTGTGCACGGTCTCATGTATCGGTGAACCCAATACATGACCATCGTGTGCACGACTAAAAATTCCACACAGCCACACCCGGCCACGCAATATGAACCCAGAAGGTCATATGAACGAGAATGACCACAATGAACATCAATGAATAATAATTCGACAAGGCCAAGATGACTCACCGAGATGAAAATAATAGTGACTTGATTGATAACCCAATGAAATGATTTGGAACCGCTGCCTCGTGAATGAAATGATTATTCGACAATTACAAGTCTCAATATGATTAATACCATGATGAATGAGTTATGATTATGAGCAATCAACAACAAAAGGAATGAGTATCCTTTTAACCGAGTAAGAGTTAACTTACTCAATACCGATGACAATGTCCTTCCACGAACAACGTCCTAATCGAGATAGCGGTCGCTCGAACAACCTTGAATAACAATAATTACCAACAACCGATCAATACACGTGTCAAGCAACAAAACACGACAAACCCAAAAGTCGATACAACGATAATCAAACTCATAGGGGCATTCTAACGAATACGTAACTAACCACACAACTTCAAAAACATTCAATCCCGAATATACCGAAACCAACACCCAAAAGGAGTATTTCGGACCATCAAAACACTTCAATGATATCAATAATCCCATAGGAATCCACAATTCAAGTTTACAACAACAACAATCGGAAAATCCCCAAATTAACCGAAGTCAACCCCAAGGGTTCTTGAAATAATTCCGAAAATAGCCATAAAATCCATAGGAATATATTTATCCAAGGTAGATAATCCATATCTAACATATTCCAATAGTAATCCAAGCTTACACGAAGAAATCGGAAGGAAAAACCCAAAAATCCGAAATTCTAGATCCAAGAGATTAATACCTTAGATTTGATGTTAAGGAGTGATGAAGTGATGATTAATCCAACTCAAAGGCTTGAAGATGATGATAGATTATAGCAGCTCGAAGAGAACACTCCAAATCGCCCGAAGTCGCCCGAAGTCGCTCAAAAACGAAGAGAAGTGAGAAAATGACGAAACTCAGGCTAACTGTCCAATTTATAATGCTCCATATTAGCGCACGCTATGACCTGCTCCTTAGCGTGCGCTAACGAGTTGTAAGAACATTCCAGTGAACTCCGGATGACTCGTTAGCGTACGCTACTACCTGGTAGCGTGCGCTAACTCTATCCCCATAGCGTGCGCTAACTCCAATTGTTAGCGTGCGCTAGCTAAATATCTGTTGTCCAGTACTGAAGTCCAGAACCTTCTGTACTCTGATCTGATCTCGGTAGCATGCGCTACAACCAACAAGTAGCGTGCGCTACTACACCATTTGCGTACGCTAAAAATCACTCGTAGCGTGCGCTATGAATTAATCCAAAGGCATCCAAAGAGCCACTGGACTCAACCTGATCCGTCCTTAGCGCGCGCTACAGCAATTATTAGCGTGCGCTACTACAACCCACTAGCGCGCGCTACTTACCACTCGTAGCGTGCGCTACTAATAACTAACCTGCAGTCCAATACCTTCTGGACTGCAGCCAGGATTACATTAGCGTGCGCTAATGCTGAGTGGTAGCGTGCGCTACCTGTACTCAATTAGCGCGCGCTAGGAAGAGTACGTAGCGTGCGCTACTCCTCACACACAGCCCACAATGAAAATGACAATGATGATAAACACGACACGAAACTCCAATTAGATTAGTGATGAACGACGATTGATACACGATACAATTACTCTGAACGATGAATACCATGATTGAATAAGAGTAACAAACGATCATTAACGAGTGAAAAAATTACTGAATGATAAATACTGAATGATAATTACTGAATTACAACCGGGTATTACAATTTGCACACTCACATTCAAGGTAACTTGGTAAAAGACCCTCAAAAATCTTAAAAAAAAACTCCTGCATTTTCCCAATCTGCAACTTTTGGTGGCCCAACTCAAGCTTTAGATGTCTGAATGGCTTCACTCTCCTTCGCATCATCTTCAACATCATCATTATCATCAATGTAGGTCCTAGCGAAAGATATTCTAGAGTTCCAAACCACAATATTTGTAAATTTACACAACATATTTAGAAAGAAGAAAAAAAATCTGAGGCTAACTATAACAATAAACTAGCTAGGTCTGTAGCAGATAATCAATATATTTTCAGTTCATTATAATCAAGTGCAATCAAGTAACCTATAGCATATATTTCAGTATGCTAAAACAGAATCCAGATCAATCAAGTTACCTGTAGCTTATATCTTCAATTGCCATCCTATCAAATGATCTCTGAAGCTTAAAGCAGTTTCAAGCATGAGGAAGGTTGAATTCCACCTTGTCGGTACACTTTGTCTTGAATGCGTCTGCTCTTTGTGGAGAACTTTTCACATACTTGCAGGCATTCCTAATTGATGCAACTGATTTATCCATAATATGCAACCCAGACCTCACAATCAGGTTAACAACATGCGCGAGGCATCTGACATGCATCAGCCCCCCTGGTGGCCTCTTCTCCCAATCATCCTTCTGTGTCTTTAGATAGTCAATAGCAACTTTGTTTGCTTCTGCATTGTCCTGACTGATTGTCAACCCAAACTAATCGTGAACACACTCTCAATCCCTCATTTATCAAACAATCCTGTAAGATTTTCCTATAGTCTTTCCATTATGATCATGTATCAATTTAAAGTTCAAGGTTTTTCTATGAAGTGGAAAACCATGATCGATAAAATGAGCTGTGATGACTATATAGTTCAGAGTTTGAAAACTGGTCCAGGTGTCAGTTGTCAAAGAGAGTGGGCGGGATTGCAACTCAATCGTAAATTCCACCTTATTAGCATCATACATCCTTAGAAAATTATGAAAAATAGTCTTCCTACAAGTAGGCAACCATCTCGGAACTGAAACTTCCATCAAATGCCTGAATCCACTATTTTTAATAAAGCTAAATGACAACTCATCGATAACAATCATCCTGGTTGCAGCATCTATACAACTCTCCTTCGACCAAGTAGCCGTTTTCAATGTTCTCACACCACCCACCATAATATAGTCACTAGTTAAGGCTTGTTGTCCTCCCTGCTCTAGATTCAATCTATCCCCAAAATTTTTACAAACAGACTTAAGATGACTCTTAAGAGTACTTGTACCTACTCTGGGATCACACTTGAAGTCAGTGTTACAATGAATGCCACGACAACATTTCTCTAATCCAACAACCTTCTCTTCCCCATCTACTCCATCATAAAGCGGCGCAACATATCTCTCAAAATGAGGCCATACGTTATAGGTAAGCCGTGGTTCCTTCTTCAAGGCAGTCAACTTTCTCTTCCCTTTTACCGTAATAACACCATTCTGTTGTTGGACTTCTTCGTCCTCAGATGGAACTTGCATGGTTTGATTATCATCACATGAATTTGAGCCATACATAGTAATATGAAAAAGAAAAAAACATATTATTCAGTTGGTCATCATCAATAATTCAATATTACAACCTAAAAGTAATAGATTTCTCTATATAATAAAACACTAAATCTAAAATGAATATCAACCTTACCCTACCAATCACAAAGATTAAAAAAGAATAAGTATTAAGCTTTAGGACAAAATAACCTAAACAATAATGGAATTTATTAATATGTAAATATAAATATATATACAGAACATAATAAAAATAACCTACAATATCCATTTTTCATCCTCCTTGAGACCTAGTTAACAAAGAACATGCTTTATCCTTTGCAATTATAATCAGATTTTTGAAGAAAAGAATCCCGATCAAACTAATGATTAAGATAATAAATTGAGACAGAGAAAACACCTGGAAGAGAAAACATGATTTTTCTGCAAAAAAAAAATGCTTTTTATAAGGATGTTAATAAGGTTACATGTTGCTATTTCATATTAATTTGTGTTTGGTATATATCATGACATGGTAGCACTCTTAAGTCTTATAGTCATGAATTTAATCTGTTTGAGTTTTTAAATATTGGTAGGTAAAGCAAGTATAAACTAGCATGGAAAAGAGCTGGATATCTTGGGGCCCCAATAATTCTCAGTTTCAAGAAAAGGCTAAAGAATTTATTATAAATTCTAAGAAGTTTGCAAGGAATCCTGACAGGATCATCTGTCCTTGCATAATCTGTAGAAAGCGCTCTTCACAAAATGTATTGTTTCACCGAACTAAGTATGGATTTGATCCTACATATAAGGTCTGGGTCGCTCACGGTGAGCCAAATCTTATAGGAAGATGTGCACAAGTTGATGAGTTTGTAACATCATATGATGTTCGTGAGGATTATGAAATGCTAGAAGTTCATCAGATGTATGAAGATGTATGTTTTAAGTTACCAGTTCAGGGTGAATGCCTGAGTTTACTGAATGTAGATGATATGTATCAAAAAAAGACTTCAGATGCTGAAGTTCCTCTGTACCCTGGTTGTACCAAGTACACAAAACTTTCAGCAACCTTAATCATGTATACTTTGAAAGCTGAATCAGGTCTATGTAATTCTGGTTTTGATAAGATCATGAGTGTGTTTAAAGATATGCTACCAGAGGAAAATACTTTTCTAGAGTCACTATCCATAGTCAAGAAAACACTTAAAGATTTTGATTTAGGGTATGAGAAGATAGACGCATGTGTCAATGATTGTATTTTGTATAGGGGAGAGGACTATAGAGACTTACATAAATGTCCTGAATGTAATGCTTCTAGATATAAAGTAAACCTACATACTGGAAATATAAAAGAAGGTGTTGCTGTAAAAGTATTACGTTACTTTCCTATAATTCCAAGACTTCAGCGGATGTTTCTTTCCGCATCCGTTAGTGAGTAGTTAACATGGCATCTAGTCATTATAGTCAAGATGGCAAGATGCGTCATCCTGTGGACTCATTTTCTTGGAGTTCCATAGATAAAAAATACCCCAGTTTTGCATCAGATCTGAGGAATTTAAGATTTGGACTTGCAACTGATGGGTTCAACCCAATCAGCAATCTTAGATCCACACACAGTCTTTGGCCAGTTATCTTAGTCATCTATAATCTTACACCAAATGTGTGCATGTCTTCTGAAAACCTGATGCTAAGCTTTCTTATTCCAGGCCCTAAACAACCAGGAAATGACATTGATGTATACTTGCAACCCCTTATAGATGATCTAAAACTGTTGTGGGATGGTGTTAATATGTATGATGCATATACTAAAGCCATGTTTAACCTTAGAGGTATCCTATTGTGGACCATTAATGATTTCCATGCTTATGGAAATTTATCTAGGTTGAATAATAAAGGGGGATTTGATTGTCCTGTCTGTGGGCCTGAAACGTGTTCTTACTGGCTGCAACTTGCTCAGAAGACTATCTACGTGGATCATATAAGATTTTTGCCATCAAAATATATGTTTCGGAGAAAACCTAAGTGGTTCAATGGAAAAAATGAGACAAGGGTGCGGCCAAAGATCTTTACTGGGAGAGATACGATTCATGCTTTAGTTGGGTTCACAAATAAGTGGGGAAAAAAATAAAAAAATAGAAGAAGCTTAAAAAAGGAGACCCAACAAAGTTATTAGAAAAGAAGTCCTTATTTTTTTACTTGCCGTATTGGGAGGTCAGAGTTATATGATTACTATTATTTACTACTTTAATTCAATAAGATTCTGATGAAACATTATAATTAAGTTTGATACGTATTTTGTTTGCTAACTATAGGAACTACTTGTGCAACATAATTTGGATGTTATGCACATTGAAAAAAATGTATGTGATAGTGTTTTAGATGCACTCTTAGATGTGAAGGGAAAATCTAAAATTGGGGCAGATTCACGTAGACATCTAGAGTTACAAGAATTAATGGAAGATATTGTAGTAGAAGCAAGAGCAGATAAGTTAGATGCTTCTGGTGCTTACACCTTTACAAAGCTTGAGAAGAAAAATATTTCTTTGGAGGCTATGTATGCAAAGGTTTCCCGATGGATATTGCTCTGACATTGGAAACTGCATCAAGATTACATCTAGAAAAATTATAGGGATGAAGTCTCATGATTTCCATGTCCTAATGCAACAACTATGTCTGATGCTATTAAGGGTCTTTTACCTGAAGGGTTACGAAAATCATTATTTCGCTTATCTTCATTTTTTTACGAGTTCTGTCAAAGAGTAATTGATAAGAAAACATTAGAGGAGCTGGAAGATGAAATTATTGAGACCTTGTGCTTGTTCGAGAGGTACTTCCCTCCATCATTTTTCTCCATAATGATTCACCTTACAATTCATATGGGAAGAGAAGTCAAATTATGTGGTCCTGTCCATTAGAGGTGGATGTACCCTTTTGACAGGTATTATTTAGTGCTTATAACTTTCATCATAAACTATATAATGGTTGTTATATATGTTTAGCTTACTGTTATTTTAACTAAATGAACTTTTAGATACATGAAGGTCCTCAAAGGTTATGTTAAGAATCGTGCTGCTCCAGAAGGAAGTATTGTAGAAAAGTACATGGCTAATGAGTGTGTTAGGTTTTGTGGCAGATATATGAAAAACTCTTCTTTGTTTGGTAACAAACGAAAACGTAATGATGTCATTTAAAATGAAACAATAATCGAAGGATTTGCACTGCTTAAAGTCCGACCTTTACAATTGACTGATGATTTGCATAAGGCTGCACATCTATGTGTCCTTATCAATAGTCAAGAAACTGAACCATATATTGAGTTAGTAAATCTCCAGTGACTTATATTTATTTCCTTTAATTAATGGATTTTTATAGATACCGTACATATACATATCTGCACATCTCAGTTTGTTTTCTCATTAGGGTTCATAAGGAAGAGTTAAGGTGCTCTGACCAACGGTTGATATCTAATTCAAACATGCTAGAGAAAATACATTTACAGAATTTTGTGCAATGGTTGCAAGATAAGGTTTGATCCATTGATGTCTTTCTTTTTTGACTAATGATTAAACTTCATTGTATACTTGACACAAAACTAGTTGGCTTGGGTTCTTCAGATTAAACTTGACGCTGATAGTACTGGTGTCGAGTCATCTGAAATGCTAAAGTGCCTTGTTAAAGGTCCAATACATTGTGCAATGTCCCACTCTGGTTTTATTATTAATGGAAATCGCTTTCATACTGTTGATGCTAATGTCTCTACGCAAGACTATGGTGTACACGTACAAGCAGATACTTTATCAAATTATTACGGGATAATGAAACAAATTTTGATCTTAGACTTTTATACGTACCATTTGGCTGTATTCCTTTGTGATTGGGCAAACATTACTTCTGGTGTGAAGAAAGTAGATGGATTTACCTTAGTTAACCTCAATGATGGTGTAAGTAAAAAAGATTCATTTATTTTAGCATCACATGCTAAACAAGTTTTTTACTCTCACGATAATGAAAAATCCAGTTGGTATGTCGTGCTGAAGGCACCACAAAGAGGTTTTGATGATCTGGAACAATTTGATGAGACATTTTATGGTTCTTTTGTTGATCAAGAACCATCTGCACTTGACATTGACAATGAAGATAAAGTTGAGTCCTGAGGCAGCATAACTACTGATCCTTTTGTGGTAACCACTGTACTGACGTCTTTCGCACTAGAATTTTGTACTTGCATAATATTTACATCTTAGTAATGCTTGAAATATTTGTTCATATACGTAATGATAATATCATGACATCAATATTTTACTAATATGTTAGTTATTGTTGTCCTTTACTTAAAATTTGTATTGTAGGATACATAATGATAATATTGTCCTTCATGTTTTAGTTATCTAATGAATTTGTTTTCCATGTATATATATAGAACTATGGCAACAGGCAGGAAAAGAAATAGAATAGGAGTGCAGCTTGAGATTGAGGATACTCCAAGAGCATAAGTTATTGCTGATATCCAACAAGAAGGTGATAACAGTGAGCTAACTCCAAATGGTGGCAAAGGGAAAAAAGAGGTAAAACTACTTTGCAAGTTATTCCTAGTGGAGAATCACTGTGTCAAACCATTGAGTGAAATGAGAGAGGATAACCTATTGGACCACAATCAGTCAAGTTTAGCTCAGCTGTTGGGTGCATAGTCAGGGAGCAGGTGCCGATCAACATAAAAGACTGGCGTTTAGTTACAGATAAGACCAAAAATGAAGTTTGGGGTATTTTGTTGGTAATGTTCTAGCATATTTTTTTTATTTTGTTCTTGCCAAATATTTTAACTATGTAATTTACCAAGTATTTTAACTGGTTCTTTTTATCTGTTTGTGTGTAGCAATAATATAAGGTGGCTGAGATTCATAAGACATATATCTTTCAACAAATGGGAAGGCCATGGAGAGCTTACAAGAATGAACTCACTAATAGCGTGCTGGATGCTTTATATTCTCGTCGTAGTAGGACAAACACTGCACGACTAATTAGCTCGATTAGGCCTGCTTGTGTGCCACAGAACGAGTGGGATGAATTCGTGGCAGAAAGAAGCTCCCCTGAATGGAGAGTAAGTCAATTTATATTATGTTCGTGTGTTAAAGTAGCAATGAAATGAAAAAATATATGGTACATAATCAATGTTATCACGTCGATGACTAGTCGTCGGCTAGTCGACCAATCGCCCAAATTGAAGCAGTCGTCCATGACTTGTAAAGTAAGTCGACTAGAGGATTTTACCTATGACCTGAACCATTACCAGCTGCTGAAACATACCCGCCCAGTCTTTTTTAAAGAGTATTTAGCCTAAAAAACCGTAAAAACACGACTGGTCCAAGTCTAAATCGCGACTGCTGCCTCCCAAATCGAAGAATCAGTCATTTTATTCCAGATCTGGTCGTTTTCTTCGACTAGGTCTTTATTTAGAAATGCACTTCCAGATCTGATCTATCATCTATTATGGATATTTGTCATGGATATTTGTTGAATTTGAACTTATTATTATATTTAATTTGAGCTTATATCATTATATTTAATTATGTCATATGCTCATATATTAAATTTAAAAAATACATGTATAAAATACACTTGGCGACTAGTCATGACTAGTCGACTCAACTTGTTGACTTGTCTTTTCGAAGGTACTCGGGAGACTGAGCTCGACTTGCTGACTTAATAACCTTGTACGTAATGTGAAATTTATTTGTTATAATTTACAGGTAAAGAGGGAAAAAATGCAGGAAATAAGGGTTAAACAACTTCTTCCGCACACTTTAAGTAGAAAAGGATATGCAAGGGAGGAATATGATCATGTAAGTAAAAAGAATTCATCCTACAATACTAAAGTATTTATATTTAATTGATAAAACCTCAATATGTTAAATGTCCTATGTTTTTCTGTTGTTTAAAGAAAAAAACCCAGGAGAAAGGCTCTGTAGAATACAATCATTTCTTAAAGGCCATGAGAAGTCCAAAAAAAAGTATGTTCAAGACATATGTGTAAGTACTCTCCCCAACATGTTTGTTTCTTCAAGTTTAGGTACAATGTTTAATTTCTATTGTGATATGCATGATTTTAATTTTCTATTGTGCTGTTTAGGCTGAGTTAAAAGTGAAACTTGCTGAGCAACCTCCTTCTGAAGGGCCTATTCCTATAAAGCACGATGTGCTGAGTCAAGTACTTGGTAAGGAGAAAAATGGTCGTGTTCGAGGTATGGTAGCCGGCGTCACACCTTCAAGGGTAGATGGAATAATACAAAATGCTACTACCTTACAAGCATTTCAGGATAAACTTGATGCAACTTGTGAAAGGACAAAGAGGCTTGAAGAAATGTTTCTACAACTGGTAATTATTCACTATATATATATTCTATATTTGTTTCTCGCTGAAATAGTTATCATTTTCATGTTTTGAAAGACTGGAAATAAGCAACTAGGAAGCCCTAGTGATGCTGGAAGTAAGCATAGAAGCAATCATGATAATGTAGAGGCAAGTTACTTTACAACTAGCTTTAAAATCATGTAGTAGTTTGTTATATTGTTAGTCGCCTAATGACTTGCCTATATTTTGTTAGTAGGGTGGCATGTCAGTGGCGAAAGGAGTACATCAGGCCCTATGACTGGAAATTCTAAAGTAAGTTTAATTTTCTACATTTGAGGTCTCTTTTTTTGTGTATGAGTTGTAATATTTTCCATTTTAAAATTTCATGATTTTATAGTCAGGGAAGTGTAATTGCTAATGTAATGTTAGGAATTCTTAAGATTATGCTAGAAAATGTTCAAATTTTTTCATCATCTCACCTCTTTGTTATTCTGAAAAAAAGACATTTTACTCTGTTCTCAGTTTCTTCTCTCTGGCATAATAGATGGAAAATTAAGATGGTTTAGATTGGTCTTGAGCTCGTGTAATGCAGGATTTAACTGCCAAGCTATCATTCGTAGCTGAAATTTATGTTATCAAATTGATTAATGTACATAACTACTGGAAAGCGTAGCTATGCTCAAATTATTTTCATGCATATGTGCATATTATCGGTCAAGTTTGCTGCCTGCATATTTTCAAGTCTTGATACTTATGTTTTAAGTTAGGAATTAAACATTCCTCTGTGTTGTTATTTAGAATGTTCGATATGTTGATTGTGAATGTTCAATTTGTTGATTGTGAGAGCAAATTGTTGTATATCGTGAAATCTTGCTGGTTTTGAAGTTAGTTTGGATTGTGTAGTCTGTACAAGCAAGCAACCTTGGTCTTCTTAATCAATTATGCAACATACTTAGCTGGATGGGTACAAATGTAGTGGTGGCAAAAGGGAGAGTATCTGTAATTGACCCTTTAAGTAAAGTGCATAGCTATGTGTTGGGACCCGATTGTTATAGAGTTGAGGTCGAGGAAGCTGTCAATCCTAGAGCAGAATTCTACCGATTCCAGCCAGAGTTTTCAGTCATGGAAGATGCAGTTGGGAGTACGATTGCGTGGCCAATTAAGCATATTATCCCACGCACTTGAATAATTTGTAGTTATGTTCTTTTCTAGCTTTTTGCTATATGCATATAGTCGAATTTTCGTTGAGCTTGTGCATTATTTTGATGTTGGCACACTATAGTCCATGACAATTTGATTAGGATATTGGTGTATAGGTGGCATCACAATGTTGATGCAAATATCACTTCTTGGATCTATGATGTAATTGAACATTTGGATATGTAACTAGAAATATTAATGCTATTTTGACCCCTGTAAATTGTAATATTTTTTTTGTACAAAGTGTATTTTTAATGACATGTAAAAGCTATCATTAAAATGTTCCAATGATGGAAAGTAACTGTCATATAAACAATTATAATGACATATTAAGAGTTACAATGATAGGGTAAAAATGTTGTTGAAAATATTTAATAACAATTTAGAAACGTCGTTGAAAATAGTTGATAACAGTTGAAAAATGTTAATATATAACTTCTTTGACGAAATAAGAGTGTCATCATAAACTATATTATAACTTTTATCAAACGTCGTTGCACTCCGCCCCTACAATTGTAATATCCGCAATTTCGATTTCCGGTAATTTTCCTTTTTGGCAGAAGACCATCTTAGAGATTCTTTTGTGACCGTTTTGTCATTCCGAGAATGATTAATTCTGCACTTTTTGTAATCCGAGTTCATTTTGGTATCGTTTTGTTGAGTTCCGTGTTCTTAAACGGCTTTTCCCGCACTTGAGTTCGATTCTTGCGAATCTCGTCTGAAACTGTAGTTTCGAGTTTCTCGTAAGTTCATTATGTTATTATTCATGTTTCGACCTTCGGTTTAGTGTTTCGATTGTGTATCGTGTATTTCGGATGTTTTGGGCCGTTTTCGTAATTTCCCAAAGTTTGGGGTAATTACTTCTATTATCGAATTTCGAGCCCTCGGGTGGTCAGAATCGTGTGTTCTCTTAACGCTTAGATTCGTCTTTGCGGGTACTTCGTAACCGTAACTCCGGTTTATATTCAGGTCTGAGTTTCGGGGTTGTCTGGACCGTCGGAGTTGGCCACGGCCAAGTCATGTCCGGGCATTTTGGGGCCAGGCCACTCCTGGTCGAGTTACGGCCGTAATGGCCCGGCAGCTACGATCGTAAGGCCTGCTATGTACGTAAGCCTTGGACGATCATGTATGTAGCGCTGCCGATAGTTTTGGGCAGAAGACTCGGCCATGGCCGGTTACGGCCGTAAGCCATGGCCGATTACGTACGTAAGGCGGCCGGCAGGCTACCTATATAAGGCCAGCAGATGGGTTTTCACCCATTTTCTCACCTCGTTTCTTTCCCTTCCGCGGTTGGAGGCTTGGTAGGCGTGGAGGCATGTTGTCAAGTGATGAATCCATGATGTCTTAGAGTTCATATCATCGATTATCCATCCTATAACATCCTTTGATCGAGCGAATCAGGTCAGATTTCCTGAAAATCCTAGTTTGGGAAAATTGGGGGTTTTGTTTGGTTTTGTCCGATTTAACCTTAATAACTTAAGTTTGTGATATACTGATGATTATTTAGATGTATTCTATCATTTCCCTTGTTATTCCATTGTTGGATTGTATAGATTCGTCGTTTTGTTCGAGTTCTTAATCGACGCCTTGAATGTGTTCGATAAAAGGTCTTTGAGGGGGGTTCGGGCGTTATGCGATTATTATTCATCATACGATTGTTTATTTATTGTTCATATGACTTAAGGACGAAATCCTTATGAAGAACTCGAGTCGGAACCCTCCCGTTCGTTGTCTTCTTCGGGGTCCGAGCTTTCGGTCGAACTGTGTTCTTCGGAGTGTTCGGTAGCAGTTATTGAGGCAAGTATCTTGCTATATGATTTGTGTCTTGTGTAAAGAAACTTCATCTTAGGTTTGTGATGAATTATTTTGCCTTCGTGAATATGCTTCGTATGATTTGATAAGTGTGAGCAATTGATGGTAGTTATGATGTTTCTCACTTGGTTAATGTCGTGGAATGGTCTTGGTTGTGTTAATCATGTGGTTCGTGTTGTGCGTGATTGGTCATGGTTGAATTATCGTGATGATCATGACATTTGTGTCGGTTTGATTACATATTTGAATATGTACTACGATGTATTGTTGATTGGTTTGACTTATTGATAACCATGTGTGTTACTTGCTGTGATGTGTTGAGTTGATCAATATGAGTTACATCGTAATAATGTGTGTGTTCCAGGTAGGGTCCGTCGAGGCCTCTGGAGTTTGGTACATGATGGGTACGAACGATGTATGTTGTCTAGGTAGGGTCCGTCGAGGCCTCTGGAGTTCAGTACATGACGTGTACGAACAATGCGTGTGGTCCGGGTAGGGTCCGTCGAGGCCTCCGGAGTTCGGTACATGATGTGTACGAACAGTGATCATATGACAGTGATTGTTTGGATAACGTTTTATAACATAGGTCACGGACTCATAATGATATCTTAACTAATGTGTTTTGAAATGAGAATCGGGTTGAGGCCCTAACGTTTTCGAAAAGGTTTTGTAAATCGGGACATGAGGTCCAAAAGCATTTCTACTTTAAAAATCCCCGAACTAATGAGGTCCTTTTCAAATATTGCTTTATGGAATTCGAAATTGTAGAACTTCTCGGGAATATTTTGATAGTTGATTTCCATGGTAAATTCGTTGTTGCTATTTACTTGTTGCATTTCATATCGTATTACACTTACACTAGTAAAAAAGTGGAGTTTTACTAACCCCCGAGTAATTGGGGGGTGGATATCTGTTTTGCGTCCAGGTACATGCAGGTTCAGGGGAGCAGTCACAGGATTGGCATAGGAGGATGACAAGCTGCGATACTAATCAACAGATGAGAGTTGTTTTGATTTTCGTTGTGTTGTCAGGATTGATTTCAGTCTTCCACTGTATTGTGTTTCTACCCCTGTGTGGGTAATTTTGTTTAGTCAGTTCTGTTGATTGAGTTGTGTGAGCTCATCGGTCTGTGTATTCACGCGTAAGTGACCTTAACGGTCTGTATTATTTTATTGTCTGACCCTGGCCGGGCAAACATTTGGTCGTTTTGTAAGGTTTAGCCTGGTAGATCCTCGTGAAAAGGGGTCTACGGCGTGTAATATTCCCATATGGTTTTGGGGGTGTTACAGTAATGACACTTCTATGCCGAAAAAAGTTTGTCATCATAAACTATATTATGACGTTTAACAAACGTCGTTGAAGGCTGACCTTACAATGACACTTCAATGACGGAAATAGAGTGTCATCATAAACTAGATTATGACGTTTATCAAACGTCGTTGAAGGCCGCCCCTAAAATAACGCAAGCTTTAATGATGTTTCGGACGACACACAAAAACTATCATGGAAGGCATTCCATGACATTTTTTTATGTGTCATTGAATGGGTCATTTCTACAAGTGCCCTAACCTACGCGGTGAGAGAACTCACCTCGAAAATCAAAGCACATATCCACAAACAGCAATACAAGTCCGCCAACTCCAACTCACTTCTTTCCACCTAAAGAATTTTTATCAAGCGTCCAAGTGAAGTTCTAACCCGAACTTGTAACTACAAGCCTAAACGTGCAATTTCCTGATTTAGGTCTAAAACTATGGGTATCTTCATGACCTGTTTATCCCACCTTAAACTCATCAAACCTAAAATATTATTCCATACATAGAAAATTCTATGTCTTAGGTTTCCGGGGACATATCACACGCGTTCATATGAGGTCCCTACTATTTTAAATGCATTTTACAAAACAGACTACCCGAATAGTGGAATCTGGACCAGTCTGTACTAAATGCTAATTTGGCCCTAGCTAGATGCCTTGTAATTTTTTCTGCAAAACATGGAAAAAATACTAGACTCAATTTGGGATATTTAGGCACTGGTTTCAACTCAATCCGAGTTTCCTATAATTTTCAATGGAATTTAAAAAAACAGCGGCAAAAACAGCGTCTCTCACATAAAATGATAACTTTAGTTTTCGATTAAGGTTTATGCGAGTCGGGTTAAGAGTTTAGGGATTTAAGGTTAAAGGCGACAACATAAAAACAAACAAGAAGAAAAAGCTTACCTCACGACGACTACGTAGCCACAGCCACAACGAGGTTCCAGCTTCCTCCTGACCGTCGGTTCCTTCTACCTCTCTCGCTCTCTCTCGCTGAACCTCACTCTCTCGCTGCACCTCTCTCTCTCTCGCCGGCAATAATGGCGGTGGTCTCACGATGGCAACACGAAATGAGGGAATGATTAGGGTTTGTGATGGTTTCCCTTCTGCCGCAAAGAAAATGAGAATAAAAAGGGAGGGGGTCGGTTCCCTTCATGGGCCGACCCATGCACAACTTTGCCAAAAATGTCCATTTAGTCCTTAGGCTTTTAAAATACTCTCCTTACCACCTACAATAGATAATATTTCACAATTTAAGCCAACTAACACAACTTAAATCACGTTTGGCCTTTCCCGTCAATCCCGTTTAACAATATTTAATTAAAGAAAACATTAATCAATATAAATATAATCCATACCGGGAAACGGGCTTTACAACTCTCCTCCGCTTGAATTAGACTTCGTCCTCGAAGTCTCTGCCCGCGAATAGATCTGGGTAATTCTCCCGCATCTAAACCTCAGGTTCCCAAGTCCACTTGGAACCCTTTCGGTGTTGCCACTGGACTTTCACTAAACCGATCACCTTGTTACGCGAGGTCCTCGTCCTCCTATCGAGAATGGCAACTGGATTTTCCACATAATTAAGCCGCTCGTTGATCTGAATTTCCTCGAGAGGAAACACCACAGACTCAGCCACTATGCACTTTCGCAACTGTGGCACGTGGAAAGTGTTGTGGATCAAACTCAACCCTTCCGGTAACTCTAAGCAATAAGCTACCTTTCCCACTCGAGCGATGACCTTGTAAGGTCCAATGTAACGGTGCCCTAACTTTCCTCATTTACGGAAACTAATCACCCCTTTCCAGGGTGACACCTTCAACAACACATAATCTCCCACCTGAAACTCCAAATCTGATCGTCTCTTGTCGGCGTAACTCTTCTGCCGACTTTGTGCAGTAACTAAATGGTCCTTCACCATATGTATCATCTCAGTCGTCTTCAGCACAACATCGGTGCTCCCCAATAACCGCTGACCAACCTCACCCCAACAAATGGGCGTCCTGCACTTCCTACCATACAACATTTTGTACAACGACATGCTGATACCAGAATGGAAGCTGTTGTTGTAGGAAAACTCTGCCAAAGGAAGGTACTGATACCAACTACCTCCAAAGTCAATAGCACATGGCCGAAGCATATCCTCAAGGGTCTGAATAGTACGCTTACTCTGCCCATCAGACTGTGGATGAAAAGCCATGCTAAAATGCAACTGCGTACCCATCTCCTCTTGAAACCTCTCCCAAAACCGGGAGGTAAAACAGGTGTCCCTGTTAGAGACCATCGAAACTGGCACCTCATGCCTGGCTACAATCACTCGCACGAAAATCTCTGCGAGCTTCTCCTCTGAGGAGCTGTCCCTGATGGCCAAAAAGTGAGCACTCTTGGTCAGATGATCGATAATCACCCAAATAGCATCATTCCCACATGGAGTCCTTGGGATTTTCGTAATGAGATCTATCGTTATCTGCTCCCATTTCCATATCGGAATCTCTAAAGGCTATAATTTCCTATGCGGCCACTGATGCTCAACCTTGATTTTCCGACAAGTCAAGCACACCTCTTCACAATTAGCGACATCCCGCTTCATGTCGGGCCACCAATAACTCTCACGCAGGTCGCGGTACATCTTCATAGCCCCGGGATGAATAGAAAACTTAGACTTATGCACCTCTTACAACAATATCTGCCTGTTCCCACCAGTGAAAGGAACCCAAACTCTACCATACTGAGTCAGTAAACCTCGACTATCACGGATAAAATTAAATTTCACTCGAAACTCTCTTGCGCTTGGCATTCTCGTCCAGAACTGCCACTTCCTAAGCACTACTTGTAATACCCGTACTTTTTATTGAATTATTGACCTTGCAGTTCTTTCACTTTGTTGCTCTGTAAATGCTTATTGAGATGTTGTCGATGTTGATTCTAGAGTTTCGTGCCTTTCAAATCATGTTCGTGTTGTTTGGACCTTCCTTCAGTGTTCTTGGACAGGCGGATAACGTACGCTAGGCCTAGGCTAACGCACGCTATTTCTACTTGAGTAGCGCACGCTAGCTTTGATCCTTAGCGCACGCTATCAAGCGGAGTCGGCAGAGGCAGTGAGGTATTTCTACTTTCTGGACTAACAGGTAACGCATGCTAGGCAGCAGCTAGCACACGCTATAGGTGTTGCGTAGCGCGCGCTAGTGCCCAGTCGTAGCGCACGCTAGCGGATTTGGGCAGTGAACTGGAATTTGTGCAGGCTACCAGTTAGCGCATGCTAAGGTGTGGTAGCACGCGCTAACGTCTCAGGACAGGAGCCACTGGACTACCGGATGAACCTATTAGGGCACGCTAACCCTGAATATTACCTCGCGCTAACCTAGCATGGTATATAAGGGCGGGTCAACCCTTGTTCTTCGTCATTTGCATCATTTCATTCATTTTCAGATGGGAGTAGCGGGAGAAGGCGAATTAGGGCATTTTGAGATGGTCCTGCTTCAACTATCATCATATTTGGTTGAATAACAAAGATTATACAGTATATAATCCATTTCTATCTTCCAAATCAAGGTAAATTCCTCAGAACCCTAGTTTTGGGAATTTTTGCGGATTTTCTTAGATTCGTCCGATTTATCTATTTTGGAGCTTGTGATCTTTGAGATTATGATGTATCTACCCCGTACCCATGTTTCCGCTACAATTATATGGATGGTTTTGTACCCTGTTCGGACTTGAGAGGGTTTTGGTGATTTTCAAACCTCTAAGTGTTTATCATTGTAGTTTTGTGAATCGTAGGCGGGTTTCGGGAGTTTTTACGTGTAATTTGAGTATGGATTATTGATTATCGTATTCCTTATGAATAGTTTAGGTGCCGTAAGTTTGTTTTTGGACCTACCAAACCTATACTTCCTTCCGCTTCTCGATGTCTCAAAGGCAAGTTTATGTTTTATGATTGTACGTTCTCGACTTTGAAAGTAAGATATATGAATTATATGATGATTTATATCCACTATGGGATGGGCCGACATGTCCTCTGAGGATTCTGTAGCCTCTGGTGCGGTTCCACGGATATTTTGGGTTAACCACTCTTGGACGGACCGACGGGTCCTCTGAGGATTCCGTAGCCTCTAGTGCGGTTCTGCGGTTAATCACGTATGTATTGAATGTGATGCTATGAGATTTAGTTATTCTGGAATACTAGCCTTGAGTTGATGTGATGATGATTACATTTACTTTATTATCGAGGAGTATTGTGTTTCATATTCGATATACTTGTACTGGCTATTCGATGGCTAACCCCTTTATGGGGGACATACCTTTCATGTATATCAGGATCCAGGAGAGCGGATAGGAGTGTACCGGATCGGCATGAAGATGATGGGCAAGTGTGGTGCTGTGTCTTGTCTCTGGATATATTTTGTATTTCCTCCATTCAGCGTTGTTGTACTTGAATGGTTTTTGAATACTGGTGTACTCTTTTTGGTTCCCTTGATTTTTTTGCCTGTGTTGCCGTGGTATTGATTTGTGATTCGTTGTATTCGGATGTATTGGATATGGTTTTGAATACCATTTTTATTGTCTTCTATTACATTGTACTTGGACCTTCTCGGTCAAAGTTCATAGTTCCGCGTATAAATAGCCTTGTGGGTCCCGTGGCGGAGCTCACGACGCTGTAATATACCCTGAATAACTTGGGGGTGTTACAGAATGTGGTATCAGAGCTTAGGTTTATGGATACCTAGGCTGTTGGTCTTTTGGGTCGATTGAGTCATTATTTGCCTACAGTATCCCTACTTTGCCATCATCACAGTGCGACCGGTACTTGTAAGTCCTCTTAATCTTCTTGTGTTTTCTTAATCGCTTCGCTTTTAGTTTGGTATTCTTGGGAATCGGTCACTTCGAGAATGCGCGATTTGTATTATACTTACGTATGTGTATGTCCTTCAGAATGTCTGCTGATAGGAGACAGAGTCGTGGCCGTGGTCACAGATGTGAACTCTTTCTTGAGATATTGTCGAAATTGCTAATTGCGATATTGGTGTGTGTTGGTATTGTGTTGACACTTTGTATGGGAGTCGTATGCTAGTATCACGTGAGAACATCAGCTTCGCGCACCTGTAAGTATACTATTTTGGTCATTCGCTTGTGCGGTGACCAATGATTGCTTTTGTGATGAGTTTGGAAATTTTGGGTTGATTTGTTGTTTGTGACAGGATTGCAAGTTTCGAGGACGAAACTTATTTTAAAGTGGGTAGGATGTAATGTCCAGACTTTCAATATAATTTCTTCGCGTTATTTTATCTGAGGTATACTGGATAGCATGGTGTCTACACAGTATGGATAAAATAATTTGAGAACTCAGACAATTGTATCTGTATAATTGTCGTACTTGATCGACAGGTTGTTTTAATTTTGATATCGGGTATATCATATGAGATTGTCATTGGATCAAGTATGTTGTATGTACGTGTTCAGTATGTCGAGACGACGGACAGAACAGTTGTAATTGGCTAAGTGTAGCCTGAATTAACCTACGCCAGTACGAGGACATAGCACGCGCTAATATGCAGGCTTAGCGCATGCTAAAGGCGAAGGATAGCGCACGCTAGTGCAGAACAGATAAGAGTGAATCCATGTGCGGACCCAGCTACGGAGCAGGTGCAGACAAGCAAGTCAACTACGAGTAGCGCACACTATGGTCGGAGACTTGCGTACGCTAAACAGATTATTTACGTACATTATTGCATGGGCATTTTGTACGCAAATCACATTGCGGAGTAAGGCAGTAACCTCTGGACTACGATAGCACATGCTAACAAAGTCAGTTAGCGCACGCTATGGCAAGCAGCGCACGCCATCTAGTAATAGAAGCGCAAACTAATAATGTGCAGTATATATGTGCAGTTGAGGATTATTCTTCTTTTCGTCCATCTCTTCCTTTCATACAATAGCGAGTGTTATTGGAGGATATTTTGAGGATCTAGACACTTGATTATTGTGGGGTTGATCGTACTTAACAACTTTGGAGATTATAAGTGATTGAGAACGGATTCAACCTTGGGATTCAATCCATTTCTTGGAGGAGGTAATTACTCTTCACTTTGGAATTTTGTCTTGGACTGTATATGGTGTTCTTGGGTTGGTAATCGTCATGTATATGAGTTGATAAGTATAATTATGGGATGAATTACCGAGTTATGTTGATATTATTGCTGAAGTGTGGGTGTTGATATAATTCGTGTGGTTTTGAATGGTGTTGGTAATCTTCAAGAGATATGTTAGTTAATATCTCCCTTCTTTTCGGATTTTGACGTTGTTATTGATGATTAGTTCGTATGATAATAATTTATGGAGGTGTTACAATGATATATGCCTTTGACCATGAGTTAGATGATGGCTTAGATGTTAGAACACATCAGATTATGTCGTTTTGGTCGATTATGGACGTGATTTCGGATTAATCCATGTTCTTGAGAGACTCTTGAATTATATGAGATGATGAACACTTATAAGAAGTGTTGGTGTTTTGGATACGAATATGTAATATTCATGTCTAGATCTAAGTTATGTGTTTTGATATAATATTCGTATAGGAATACGAATATGATTACGAGTTTGACGAGATTATTATTCATCTCTAAGTTTGGAAGTCCATACGCATTGAACAAGTGTTCAAGTTGAATGATTGACTTGTTTGACAGCCTTAGAATATGATTATCTATAATGTTGAACTAATTGGATGGTTCGAAACGATGATGAGCATCGGTAAATTTTAACTATGAATTTACAAGGAGGAACCTTGTTAATTCGTATTCAAGATTGAATTTGGAATTAATAACATTTAGACCCTTATTATTGGTTCAAATTGGCTGTTGATATGATTATCGGATTTCGGCTCGTATTGTGGACATGGATTCGTAAGTGTTGAGTTGGATTGTTCAGACTGTGTTTAATTGAGATATTGTGGAACCGTTGGGTTTGTGGATTGATTATATTGACATTGATCGTTATCAAACTTGTTTATTGATCTTTTTACAATAGGTTATGATGTTTGATAGTGGATTATGACCGTTGTGTTGCGATTGAGGTTGTTGAGTTCGTAGATTGATTTGGTCAGGGCTGAGGAACTCGTAGACGAAGGTAATTGAATTGGTAACAGCTTCGTTGTATCGATATCGAGGCAAGTTATACTTGTTCAATTTATAATGTGTTGTTGCCCGAAATATTATCCGAAGATGAATATTGCTAGAATGGACGGACAACAAACAAAGTTGTGGGAGAACGTCCGAGGGAATGGAAAAAACACAAGATTTGCTGGGTTTGTTAAGCCCGGGCTTGAATGCTCTCGCGAGATGTTATTAATACAAATATTCGGGGATACAAGTATTAATGGAAGAATGCGATTACAATGAGTGTAAAAGGTCCTATTTATCTAGCTCTTGAGCGAAGCTCTGCGTGCTTCGTCTTTGCCGACCGTCTTTCGTGTAAGAGGTGCTGAGAGAGAAGAAAGGCCGAGAGATAGCTATTGCCAAGAGTAAGAAAGCCAAGTTCTGAGTTGAACTTCTGAACTGGATGTGAAGCAGACAGAGAATCAGAGAGAAAGATCCGAGAAAATGGCCCCTTTTCCAAGTGTAGGTAGCCTTTTATTTATAGGAGCTGAGATGCTGTGTTTACTGACGGGCGATCGCCTTTTATGTAATATATTAAGGGGCTATCGTCTTTATGTCACATGGGTTGTCTGCCTTAAAGTCTACGGCTGCTGCTGGCAGCCAGCTGCGCGGTCCAATGAGGAGCCGGCACGCGTCCTGAGTCACTGTCACGGGCGGTCCCACTGTACAACTTTCAAAGGGTCTGTCGGTTAGTGAGAAGATGCTGACAGGTTGTGGTCAACGATCCATGACATGCGGCGCCTCTTCCGGATCTGCACATGGGTCCTTGCTTCGAGCTTCGGCCTTCGCCGACTGGATGGGTGATGGGTTTGCGTGGCATGAGGCGGTCGTCATTTGGTCGGTCACCAGGAGTCGATCGCCAAGTATAGAGAGACGATCGCCTTAGATGTCGATCGCTCGGCACCGGGACTTGTCCTGGGACCTTCGGTCGGCCAATCTGCCTTGGCTGCTGGACTCTGGCTCGGTCGCCCGGTCTCTGAGGCGATCACCTGTGGAGACGTATAAATCTTGACACAACAATTGCCCCCCAGCTTGCTCCGATGTTGAAGACATGGGGTGAGCTGGTTCATGCTGGCGATCGTTGAGGACAAGGACGGGCGATCCATTGAGCGGACTTTGGTTTCATACTTGGGCGATCTGGTCGATTGGCTAGTTATCTTCGGTCTTGTACCTGCAATAAACAATTTTGGCCGATCCCTCTTAGAAAGCTGATTGTTTCGTCATACAGGAATCGTGCACAGTCGCGGAGTTCGATGGACTGACTCCATGACCGTGTCTAATGCGCGAGCGCCATTGTCTGTCTCGTGACACATTTTATTGTGAGGGTCCTCTGTTAGGTTGCGCCTCGCCTCGTATTTAAACGAATGGCGTGCGGTCTTGGTCTAGAGGAGTCCTTGCGCGGGGCGTCGTCGGATTAATCAACTCCACTTCCGCGGCTTGTTAGCTCTGCTTCCACCTCGGCCCGCCATGAAGATGGCGACCTTCGACGGTGTACGTTGAGACGGGGGTAGTGACGCGTCGCATTGTCCGGGCTCACCAAGTTAGATGATGAACCTTTGAGGGTGGGCGAGCATGTCCACTGATTAGTTTTGGACGGCCCTTAGACTACACCTGCCTCGTATTTAAACGAAGGGCGGGTGATCGTGGCCCAAAGGGACCTTGCATGGCCTAAGCAGTCGGTTCCATTGACCACAAGGACCATGGATGCACTCTTCTACCTCGGATTGTCATGTAGATGCCGACCTTCGACGGTGTACGTTGTGCGGGGGAGGCGATCTCGTGCCTTAGTCCATCATGTTAGATGGTGAACTTTAGATCGCGAACGAGTCCTCTGGTTTTGATGATGTTGCTTGATAATGGCGATCGGGCTGGAAGACTGATGGTCGTCGTTCGGCTGCCGATCGCATTATTCATAGGTTGAAAAGTAACCTTTGCCTAGTGAGAAAGTCTGCGGATTTGGTGCAGAAGATCGCGTAGGTCGGGGGATGTCCTTCGTTAGGTGCCTGAACATAGGCGAAAGACCGTTGAATCCCCCGAGGATCGAGTAGAGGGCGATCTCGTCGCTTATGGGCTCGCCGTTGAGGATTATCGCGTCCACCCGGTTGATGTAGTCCGAGTCGGACTCTTCTTCCCCTTGCCTGATCTGCATCATGCGATGTGGACCTTCTAGTCGAGCGACCTTAGTGGCGAAGTACGCTGTGAAGTTGTTCGCCAGCTGTTCAAAGGAGCGAATGGATCCCGGTGGCAACGAGACGTACCACCTATGGGCCAGGTCGCGCAGCGTCAGCAGGAACATTCGGCATCTGGTCGCGTCTGATGCCCCGCACCCGGTCATGTAGATCCGGAACTTGCTCAGGTGAGTCTCGGGATCCGACCTCCCCTTGTACAGAGGTGTTTTGGGAGGAGCGATCCTGCACTGCACGGGAGCGAGATCGATGTCGACCGCGAGCAGCTCGCTCAGCTCGGCGATCTTGCTATTGGCGCCTGCCCCAGTTTATAGGAGCGCCTTCATGTCGTCGAGCTGGCATTGCATCATGGCGATCGCTGTAGCATGGTCGCTCGTGGTTTGGCTTTCGGAATGGGAGCCAAGGCGATCTTGTACTGATCTCTTGACTCCCCGGTCGCTGATCTCGGTTCTTTGGCGAGGAGGAGCCAGATGGATGGCTTGCCTTCTGGGAGTCGGATACGCCGAACTCCTGGTGACGGACTCGAGCTCCGTCGTCTCGTGGCTGGGACCGGACTGCCCCGGTCGCCAAGATGGGTCGCTGCCTAAGCGGCTGAAAACAGAGGTGCCCCGGCTTGCGAGCGCCTCTTCTTGCGAATGGGGGCCTCCTGGGGATCGCTCGGTTAGTAACCCCTTGAACTTCCGTTTGCTCACGCGGCGGATGGCTGAGGGGGTTATAGCGGGCGGCGCGTCGAAAGTTCTCCGTCGCTCCTGTATGATGGCCATGGCCTCTTCGAACTGTTCCGCGGTTTGGAACTGAGAGTCTCGTACCGCGGCGGGATCGAGAGTCTCGTACCGCGGCGGCTACCCCCCGCCATAGGCTGTGGCTCGGATTGATACGGAATGATGCGTCTGGCGGACCGGCCAGCGGCTTTCTTCGATGCGGAGGCAGAAGTCATGATTCTGAAAGCTTTTCTCTGAAGAACAGTGAGTGTTTCTTCAGGTATATGCCCCGGAGAACAGTGAGTGATCTGCGAGATGGTAGGAATAAAAATTAAGGGTAGGTCCCCTTCTTCTAGCGCCAATTGTTGTTGCCCGAAATATTATCCGAAGATGAATATTGCTGGAATGGACGGACACCAAACAAAGTTGCGGGAGCACGTCCGAGGGAATGGAAAAAATACAAGATTTGCCGGGTTTGTTAGGCCCGGGCTTAAATGCTCTCGTGAGATGTTATTAATACAAATATTCGGGGATACAAGTATTAATGTAAGAATGCGATTACAATGAGTGTAAAAGGTCCTATTTATCTAGCTCTTGAGCGAAGCTCTGCGTGCTTCGTCTCTGCCGACCGTCTTTCGTGTAAGAGCTGCTGAGAGAGAAGAAAGGCCGAGAGATAGCTATTGCTAAGAGTAAGAAAGCCAAGTTCTGAGTTGAGCTTCTGAACTGGATGTGAAGAAAACAGAGAATCAGAGAGAAAGATCCAAGAAAATGGCCCCTTTTCGAAGTGTAGGCAGCCTTCTATTTATAGGAGCTGAGATGCTCTGTTTACTGACGGGCAATCGCCTTTTTTGTAATATAATAAGGGGCGATCGTCTTTATGTCACATGGGCTGTCTACCTTAAAGTCTGCAGCTGCTGCTGGCAGCCTGCTGCACGATCCAATGAGGAGCCGGCACGCGTCCTGAGTCACTGTCACGGGCGGTCTCACTGTACAACTTTCGATGGGTCTGTTGGTTGGTGAGAAGATGCTGACAGGCTGTGGTCGACGATCCATGTCTTGCGGCGCCTCTTCCGGATCTGCACATGGGTCCTTGCTTCGAGCTTCGGCCTTCGCCAACTGGACGGGCGATGGCTTCGCGTGGCATGAGGCGGTCGTCATTTGGTCGGTCACTAGGAGTCGATCGCCAAGTACCGAGAGACGATCGCCTTAGATGTCGATCGCTCAGCACCGGGACTTGTCCTGGGACATTCAGTCGGCTAATCTGACTTGGCTGCTGGACTCTGGCTCGGTCGCCAGGTCTCTGAGGCGATCGCCTGTGGAGACATATAAATCTCGACACAACATAATGTTTAACGAATGGTTTTGGTTTTATTTCATTTATAATTCATAAAGCAATGATATAAATGTAAATGGTCGGGATGATGGTTTGTATATCGTGCCCTAGTTCATATTAAATCAAAATGTATATGATTTAATTGGGCTGGATTGAAGACGGAGATGTGAATTATCCTGGCCTATGATATGGAATGTCGGATATCGAAGATAGTTTATCGTATCGACATTGGTGTCAGGATGGTGGCTTATTGATATTATTGGGCGGTACCCCATTCGAGATTATTCGAGTAATGGTGTATTCGTTCAGGGATGTTGTTCGTGAAAAAAAGGGATATTATCTCCGGTATTGAGGTAATTTAAGTATTGTGCCATTATAAGGGTAATTATTCTGGTAAAAATTGTTGTATATGTTGTATGTTGATGTTCCGTATGATAGGATTCATGCTGATTGTTTCATTGAGGGATGCTGATCCCAGGACTGTTTGTATTGAGATTGTTGATTGTGTTGATCATTCATTAAGGATGATGATCCCAGGATTATTCTTTGGTTATCATTTGGTCGTGTGGACTTTTCATTGTCAGTTGTCGTTGTTCACTTTAGTGAGTCGTTTTATCCTTATTGGATATGTGATTCTTTGAGTTTCGTTGTCATGTTGCATCGTGACATACCTGGAGTCATATCTGCATGCCGATTGCTTATTATGTAGGATTTTTAGCCGGGCACACTATGGTCATGCGTGGATGTTTCCGCACTGGACCGTGCACACGAGACGTTAGTCCGTGAAGCTAATTAGGTACATGTTGCACGTATATCCTGGATTCTGTATATGGGGTGGACATGTGCACGGACACATTTCCAGATCAGGCGTACTGTGACGTCCATCTTTGAGCCATATAGATTGGTCATTCATCCTCCATTTATGGTTGGGTATGTTCAACGGTTTGCGACTGGTTGTTCATACGCTCGAGGGGTATGTTCGACAGTCAGGGTCATTTCTTTGAGATCCATTATTGTTGATCGTTTGGAGTTTACCTTGTTGATGGTACTCTCAGTCGCTGTTGATCCTTTGTTGATCGTGTTGGAGTTTATCATGTTGATGGTATTCTCGATTATTGTGGATCTTTTGTTGGTATCATTGGAGTTTATCATGTCGATGGTATTCTCGGTTGATTTATTGCTTGATCATTGTTATTGATCATATGACCATTCGCACTGTACGTCGATGTTTCAGGACATGTTATCCTTGTTTTGTGGTAGTTAATCTACAAATATATTATGTGATATTGGGTTTGATCCAGATTGAGATTTGACGGTGCAATCCGACGGACAGGATTTGGCATAGATAGTTCATTACACACTTATGAGTTATGATGATGTTTTGGGGATTCTTGATATTGTCTGAATACAGTACAGACAGTTGTAGTTGAGTTCATTTCGTAATTTGAGAATACCCTTCAATATATCAAATCTTATGCCGATACTCGTCTTCTACCATTGGAATTCGATTTTGTAGACCATGTTCTACTCGAAGTATCGCTGACCGAGTGAGTTTTTTTTTTTCACTTCGGAAAAAGGGGGAAACTTAGTCCGCGGTATATCAGACCGTTTGAAATTTTAGATAGGGTTGGAGACTTAGCTTATCGCTTGGCCTTGCCTCTAGCTTTGAGGCATGTCCATAGCATTTTTCATGTTTCTCAGATTGGGAAAGTACGTGCCGGACCCAAGTCATGTTATTTGACTATAGTGAGATTGACGTAGTCGAGGATGTTACATTTACGGAGAGGCCGATGAAGATCCTTAAACGTCATGAGAAGCAGCTTCGGCATAAAACCATCCAGTTGGTTAAAGTGCAATGGTCGAGACATGGAGTCGAGGACGCAACTTGGGAGACGGAAGAGAAGATGCTATTGGATTACCCCGAGCTTTTTATTTCTTAAGTTTCGGGATGAAATTTCTTTTTAGAGGGGGAGAATGTAATACCCATACTGTTTATTGAATTATTAACCTTGTAGTTCTTTGACTTTGTCGCTTTGTAAATGCTTATTGAGATGTTGTCGATGTTGATTCTAGAGTTCCGTGCCTTTCGGATCATGTTCGTATTGTTTGGACCTTTCAGCAGTGTTCTGGGACAGGCAGATAGCGTCCGCTAGGCCTAGGCTAACGCACGCTATTTCTACTTGAGTAGCACACGCTAGCTTTGAGCCTTAGCGCACGCTATCGAGCGGATTCAACAGAGGCAGTGAGGTATTTCTACTTTCTGGACTAACAGGTAATGCATGCTAGGCAGCATCTAGCGCACGCTATAGGTGTTGTGTAGCGCGCGCTAGTGCCCAGTCATAGCGCACGCTAGCGATTTGGGCAGTGAACTAGAATTTCTGCAGGCTACCAGTTAGCGCACGCTAAGGTGTGGTAGCACACGCTAACGTCTCAGGACAGGAGCCACTGGACTACCAGGTGACCCCGTTAGCGCACGCTAACCCTGAATATTAGCGCGCGCTAACCTGGCATGGTATATAAGGGCGGGTCAACCCTTGTTCTTTGTCATTTGCATCCTTTCATTCATTATCCGACAGGAGCAGCGGGACAAGGCGAATTGGGGCATTTTGAGGCGGTCCTTATTCAGCTATCATCATCTTTGGTTGAATAACGAAGATTATACAATATCTAATCTATTTCTATCTTGCAAATCAAGGTAAATTCCTTAGAACCCTAGTTTTGGGAATTTTTGGGGATTTTCTTAGATTCGTCCGATTTATCCATTTTGGTAATCTTTGAGATTATGATGTATCTACCCCGTATCCACGTTTCCCCTACGATTATATGGATGGTTTTGTACCTTGTTCGGACTTGAGAGGATTTGGGTGATTTTCAAACCTTTAAGTGTTTATCCTTGTAGTTTTGTGAATCGGAGGCGGCTTTTGGGAGTTTCTTCATGTTATTTGAGTATGGATTATTGATTATCATATTCCTTACGAATCGTTAAGGTTTCAGAAGTGCGTTCTTGTACCTACCGAACCTATACTATTTTTCCTTCCGCTTCTCGATGTCTCAAAGGAAAGTATATGTTTTATGATTGTACGTTCTCGACTTTGAAAGTAAGATATATGAATTTTATGATGATTTATATCCACTCTGGGACGGGACGACAGGTCCTCTGAGGGTTCCGTAGCCTCTGGTGCGGTTCCATGGATATTTTGGGTTAATCACTCTGGGACGGACCGACGGGTCCTCTGAGGGTTCTGTAGCCTCTGGTGTGGTTATGCGGTTAATCATATATGTATTGAATGTGATGATATGAAATTTAGTTATTCTGGAATACTAGTCTTGAGTTGATGTGATGATGATTACATTTACTTTATTGTAGAGGAGTATTGTGTTTCATATTCGATATACTTGTACTGGCTATTCGACGGCTAACCCCTTTATGGGGGAAATACTTTTCATATATGTCAAGATCCAGGGGAGCAGATAGGCATGTACCGGGTCGGCATGAAGATGATGGGCAAGTGTGATGCCGTGTCTTGTCTCTGGATATGTTTTGTATTTCCTCCATTCAACGTTGTTGTACTTGAATGGTTTTCAAATACTCGTGTACTGTTTTCGGTTCCCTTGATGTTTCGGCCTGTGTTGTCGTGGTATTGTTTTGTGATTCGTTGTATTCGGATGTATTGGATATTGTTTTAAATACCATTTTTATTGTCTTCTATTACATTGTACTTGGACCTTCTCTGTCAAAATCCATAGTTCCGCATATAAATAGCCTTGTGGGGTCCCATGGCGGGGCTCACGACGATGTAATATACCCTGAATAATTTGGGGGTGTTACACTACCTATCAACTCAAGGAGAGGTGCAACCACTGTTAACCGCTGACACCGACCCCATAGTGGTTCACCAACCGGATGTCAACTAAATGCGTCCGCAACAACATTTGCTTTACCAGGGTGGTAAAATATCTCACAATCGTAATACTTGACTACGTCAAGCCACCTCCTATGACGCATATTGAGGTTTTGGTGGTCCATCAAGTATTTGAGGCTTTTATGGTCAGTGTATATCGTACAGTTGATGCCATACAATTAATTCCTCCAAATCTTGAGGGCAAACACCACTGCTCCCAACTCTAGGTCATGAGTCGGGTAGTTCGCCTCATGAGGCTTCAACTGTCTTGAAGCGTAAGCAATGACCTTACCGCGCTGCATGAGCACGGCGCCCAAACCCTGATGAGAAGCGTCACAATACACTATAGATCCTCCAAACCCTCGGTCAAAGTCAACACCAGAGCCTTGCATAAACGTCTGTGCAGCTCCTCAGAAGCCCTTTGCTGCTCTTCACCCCAACTAAAAGCCGCAAATTTCTTCGTCAATCGGGTCATAGGTAAAGCAATCTTGAAGAAGTCCTAAATAAATCTCCGGTAGTACCCTACCAACCCAAGGAAACTCCGTACTTAAGTGGGAGTCTACGGCACCTCCCATCGCATCACTGCCATAATCTTGGCCGGATCAACCATAATACCAATCTGGTTCACGACATGTCCTAGGAATTGGACCTCCTGTAACCAGAACTCACACTTGGATAACTTACCATAAAGTTTCTCCCGCCTCAAAACTTCCAAGACTTCTCTCAAATACATCTCGTGCTCTTCCTTCGACTTCGAATACACAACAATGTCGTCGATGAACACAATTACCGATCGATTCAGCATTGTCCTGCACACCCTGTTCATAAGGTCCATGAACGCTGCTGGTGCATTGGTGAGCCTGAAAAGCATCACCACAAACTCATAATAGCCGTAACGTGAGGCCGTCTTCTCCATATCCTCACTCCTCACCCGAATCTAATGATACCCCGATCTCAAATCTATCTTAGAGAACCACGAGGCTCCCTGTAGCTGGTCGAACAAGTCATCGATTCTAGGCAGAGGATAACGATTCTTCATCGTAAGCTTATTCAACTCACGGTAGTCTGTACACATCCGATGGGACCCGTCCTTCTTCTTCACAAATAGAATCAGGGCTCCCCATGGTGAACAACTCGGCTTGATGAACTCCTTTTCGAGAATCTCCTGCAAATGAGTGTACAACTCTTTCATTTCCGGTGGAGCCAAGCGATAAGGTGCCTTGGCCACTGGAGCAGCACCCGGAATCAAGTCAATGCAGAATTCCACATATCGCTCGGGAGGTATCCCCAGTAAATTGTCGGGAAATACATCAGCAAACTCCCGTACAACTGGCACATCCTCTGCAGTCTTCTTCGCTTTGTCGCCGTGCGTATCTATCACAAACTGTAAATACCCAAGGCCACTGTGCTGTAAGTACCTCCGCACTTTCGTAGCCGAACATATCGCTGAGGGCCGCCTGGGTGAGTCTCCCTGAACCTATAGTTCTCCCCCGCTTCGGTTTCAAACTTGTATCTGTTTGCAACGACAAACAATCTCAGCATCAAAAGCATCCATCCAATCCATGCCCACAATCACGCACAACTCACGCATAGCAATCGGAATCAAATCTATAAGAAATCTCACACCAGATATTTCCAAATTACATCCCCGATACACGTCCGTAACTGTCAAGGTCCTGTCATCAACAACCTCAACCACAAGTGGACAACCTAACCGACCTACAACTCGGCCCCAAAACACTCGCTAAAAGTGTGAGATACGAACGAATGAGTAGCCCCACTATCAAACATCACCACAACAGGCACTGAGTTAACTAAGAACGTACATGTCACCACGTTAGACGTAGCCTATGCCTCCTCCACTTTCAGCTGGTGCGCTCTACCTCGGGCCGCCTCCGGTCTAGCCTGACCCATGCTGCCATCAGTAATATGCAAGGGGGCAGCCGCAGGGGCTCTTTGTGCCCCACCCCCGTCAGCAACCCTTAGATTCGGGCAATTGGCTTTTATGTGGCCCGTTTTTTTGCAGTTAAAACAGACCATTAATGGTACACTAGAATCACGACCAAAGTGTCTTACCTGTCCACACTTGAAACTATAACACCCCCAAGATATTCAGGACATATTACAGTGCCGTGAACCCCACTCCTTGCAATCCACCAGGCTAACACACGAGCTCGACATGACAACAGTGATAGACATCATCAACATACAAACAATTTCTCAACTCAACACATACAAAAAGTAAACCGGACTCAATAGTGCAATACAACATCATCCAAACCCAAATCGGGTACACAACATTCACAGTCTTCCAAAAGAAAGAAGTACTTGAGTACTGAAGCAAACGACATGATTAATAAAATTTAAAAGACATGAAATTAACGAACGACCATTGAACAGATTCACTCTTGCCCATCATCCTCGTACTGCCTGTATGCTCGTTCTCCTTCAAGACCTATACCAGAAATACAAAAGTATTTCGCCCATTTAAGGGGGTTCGCGACAACTACTAGTGCAAGTACAATCCAGTTGAACTACCATTCTAATCAGATGAAATATGTGCCAAAATCATTTTAGAAAACATTTATATTCCGGAATATTATGGTGTACGAGCACAAAACACATTTCTCCACAAAACATTTCAAAGGTTAACCATTGGTACGAGACTCACGGCCACCGCACCCCGCAGAGGCCCTGTCGGACCATGCTTGGGTGGTTAACCCCAGTTCGTGATACGCACACACAAGGCACTACGTATCCACAGAGACCCCGTCGGACCGTCCCTGAGTTAACATACACATACACATCGACAACATACACGGAACCCATAATCCAAATACTAGAATATGCTAACAAACGTAAAGTACTTGCCTTTGAGACATCTTCAACAAAACGGAAACGAACAACGACTATGAATGACCTGGAGGGAACACCACCATTCCTAAACAAAGGATTAACACAACTCAGTCCTAAACGATAATAATAATCGAAAGGAATTCGCCCACAACCCCGACTAAGAATCATAACATACACGAATGACGCATACGGGCTAGGGTTTTTACAAAACCTTCCCGAATTGACAATCCATGGATTTCACATGATGGAAACGGATTGGGAATCACCAAACAACAATAATCGGTAAGAAGTGTCACAACATAAATGAACGATTCGAGTTAATCTAGACAAATCCCGAAAAAAACGCCCCAAAATGGATAAAAGTAGGATTCTAAGCCAAATACCTTGGATTTAAGTGGAGAAGACGGATTAAGATGATGATGTACTATGTTTGGAGCACAATAATTGGTCTATCACGGAACTCTGTGGATTACTTTCCACAAATCACCCCAAAATCGCCGGAATCGCCCAAAAGATGAGAAGAGGAGGAAAAATGACGAAAAAAGGGGTTGCTGTCCTATTTATAACAGATATAATTAGCGTACGCTAATCTTTAAAGATAGCGCGAACTAACGGGGGTCGCCAGCAGTCCAGTAGCTACTGCCCGGTGTCACTAGCGTGCGCAACACAAGTTTAGCACGCGCTACCTGCTACTCGATAGCGTGTGCTACGAAAGTTTAGCGCGCGTTAGCTGATAGTCAGAACCCAGGATTCTGAATCGAGAATCCCACTACCCAGAACACTAAAGATGTTAACGCACACTATAACAATGAGTTAGCGTGCGCTAACTGCACACCGATAGCATACACAAGAAACCATAAATAGCGTGCGCTATTTATGTAGCAGTCCAGTACTGCCGAGTGCAGTTCACTGCTGAGAAAGGTACGAATTCAAAACGCAACGCAAGGCCAGAGTCCAAAAACATAAATACGAGGATTCGCGACGACAAAGATAAGTGCTGAAAGAAAATACAATTCCGACTACCGGGGAATCCGAAATATGACAATAGAAGATAAAATTCCCTAAACTTATAGGAAATTACAAAGCAGCCCAAACCTCCGAAAATCACGATACAACGTCGGATTAACAAACCAAAACACACAACATGAACAACTCAACCATACGAACTCATGTAAGTAAAGAAAGAACGAAATCGAACGAGTTTTATGAGAATCGAACATACATGCGCAAAACATATCATAAAGTGAAATTACGTAAAAACACCTTCGAAACTCATCCAAATGTAAAAACTCCAAGAACAAAATAGATTCAAAACGTCAAAACGGTTACAAGCGAGTCGATTAAAATAGACATGCGATAAAATGGAAACTGCTAAGATATTACATTCTCCCCCTCTAAAAAGAAGTTTCGTCCCGAAACTTAAGAATCAAAAAGCTCGGGGTGCCTCGCACGTATATCCTCCTAAAATTCCCATGTTGCTTCCTCCACTCCATGCCTCGACCATTGCACTTTAACCAAGGGTATGGTTTTGTGCCTTAACTGTATATCTCGACGTTCTAAAATTTTAATGGGCCTATCCTCAAACGTAACGTCCTTCTCGATCTCCACCTCCCCGTAGTCAATAACGTGAGTCCGGTCTCGAACATACTTCCTCAACTGAGAAACGTGAAATACACTATGCACATGGTTCAACGACGGAGGTAACGCCAATTGGTAAGCTAACTCGCCGACTCTCTCCAATATCTCGAAAGGTCCAATGTACCTTGGACTAAGCTTCCCCTTTTTCCCAAAATGGAAAACTCCATTCGACGGTGAGACTCTGAATAAGACATGATCTCCTACCTTAAACTCCAAGGGTCGATGCCTAACATCCGCATAAGACTTTTGTCGACTCTGAGCCGCCAACATCCTCTCTCGAATCAACTCGACTTTCTTCCTCGTCTCCAACACAAGATCCGGCTCGATGCCAACTAAATCGGATGGCTCATCCCAACATATCGATGATCGACACTGTCGGGCATAAAGTGCCTCATACGGTTCCATCTTAATCGATGAATGCCAGCTAGTATTATAAGTAAACTCAATCAGAGCCAAATGCTCCTCCCAATCAGTCTAGCACCCACGCGCGCAACATATCCTCGAACGTCTGAATGGTACGCTTAGACTTCCCGTCAGTATGAGTATGGAAAGATGTACTCAAATGCAAATGTGTCCCTAACGCCTTATGTACCTCCTGCCAAAAATGCGATACAAACCGTCCATCTCTGTCCGAAATAATAATCTTCGGCATACTGTGAAGTCTCACGATCTGCGCGATAAAAATACAAGCCAATTTTTCTGGACCCTAAGTGTCCTTGATGCCCAGAAAATGTGCCAGGACGGGAAGTGGTTTCAACAATCCGGCTAGCCGCTGATGCTCGATTTTGACTTGCTGGCAAGTCAAACACTTAGCCACAAACTGTACTACCTCATTCTTCATGTCATTCCACCATAAATTCTTCCTAAAATCTTTATACATCCTACTCGAGCCCGGATGGACTGAGTAAGGTGACGCATGAGCCTCTCGCATAATATCGTGCCTCAATTCCAAGTCGTTCGGAACACACAGCCGACCTTGGAATCTAAACACACCATCCTCATGAATCATGAATCCCGGCACTTTCCCCTTCGCCACATTCTTTCGGAGCTGAATAAACATCGGATCTTCTAACTGTCTCGATTTAATGTCGTCGACCAGAGACGAAGAGATCTCAAGAGTGCGCAACTGCCCGGCACTCCCTGGTAGCACAACCTTAATACCCAACCCCATCAACTCTCGCTGGAGCCCTGGCTGGGCCGTGAGTAACTCAAGTGCCCGAAGCGATACCGATTTCCGACTCAAGGCATCTGCCACCACATTTGCCTTGCCCGGATGATAAAAGATTTCAAGATCATAATCTTTAATTAACTCCAACAACCTTCTCTGTCTCATATTCAGTTCTTTCTGTGTGAAAATATACTTCAGGCTCTTGTGATTGACGAAAATCTGATATGACGAGCCATACAAGTAATGACGCTAAATCTTCAATGCAAACATAACTGCGGCCAACTCAAGATCATGGATAGGATAATTCAACACATAAAGTTTCATCTGGCGGGAAGCATAAGCAATCGTCTTCCCATGCTGCATGAGTACACATCCAAGTCCTTGGCTCGAGGCATCACTCTAAACTGAAAAACCCTCATTACCGCTCGGTAAAGCCAAGACGGGAGCAGTAGTCAACCACTTCTTCAACTTTTCGAAGCTCTTCTGCCTCTCGTCGGTCCACACAAACTTCTCCGATTTCTGCAACAACTGAGTAAGCGGTCGAGCAAGCTTAGAGAACCCCTCGACAAACCTATGATAATACCCAGCCAAACCCAAAAAACTACGGACCTCTTCACATTCTTGGGCGCGCCCAATCCAACACTACCTCTATATTGTGCGGGTCCACACGAACACCCTCGGCCGAGATCACGTGGCCGAGAAACATAACCTCCTGCAACCAAAACTCACACTTTGAGAACTTCGTATAAAGGCGCCGGGTTCTCAAGATTCCCAACACGATATGCAAATAAAGTGCATGCTCTTCCTTGCTCCTCGAGTAAATCAGGATATCATCGATAAAGACGACTACACACTAATCGAGATATTCGATAAAAACTTTGTTCATTAGGTGTATGAACACGGCTGGGGCGTTGGTTAGCCCAAAAGGCATAACCATGAACTCGTAGTGGCCGTATCTCGTCCGAAAGGCCGTCTTTGTAATATAGGAATCCTTCACTCGGAGTTGGTAATACCCCAATATAAAATCAATCTTCGAAAACACAGTTTCTCCTTGCAATTATATTGATCAAACAAATCATCAATCCTCGGGAGCAGATACTTGTTTTTGATGGTCACCTTCTTCAACTCTTAATAGTAGATACATAGACGAAGCGACCCATTTTCTTCTTCACAAACAAGACCGGTGTGCCCCAAGGTGAATCGCTCGGTCGAATATAACCCATGTCTAGCAACTCTCCCAACTATTTCTTCAACTCAAGGATCTCGGCAGGCGCCATGCTGTACGGCATATTCGAAATCGGAGTCGCACCGGCTCTAAATCAACAGTAAACTCAACCTCACAGTCTGGTGGCAAACCCGGAAACTCATCTACAAAGACATCAGGATACTCACTCACTACCGGAATAGACGAGAGCTCGACTCCCCCTTCTTCCGATCTCTAAGCATAACACCAGTAACTAGTGCAACCTCCTCGAAGAAGTCTCACCGCTTTCATAGCGCTGATCAGAAATCTCTGACTACTCCGCTTATATCCCACAAAGGAATGCTCGGTATCGTCAGAGGCTAACCTCAAAATGGTTTTCTCTCTATAATTCATGATCGCTCCATGTCGATCTAGCCAATCCTCACCATGAATCAGATCCTCATCCTTAATATCTACCGCAATTAGATTAGAAGACCAATCCCTCCCCGATACTCATCAGAAAGTCTCTAATCTCACGATCCCCCACAATACTATCTCCATTAGGCAGTTTAACAACAAACATTTAAATGCAACTAGACAATCAACATGCAGACGACGCACACAATCGAAAGAGATGAAAGAATGCGTAGCACCAGAATCGAATACAACAGAAACATGATGGTCAAGGATGCGAACGGTACCTGTAGCCAGTGTCTCGTCAGGATATCCTGCTCGTCTCATCTCATACACGGGACGGAACAGACCCCGCATTAGAAGCTCCCCCTCTAGAAGGCTGCCCACATCCTCAGCCTCTGCCAAAGCTCTATTGAGGTTGACTAGCTGTCGGCGCCTGATTCACACTCGGTTCCCTCGTAGCCGGGGATGACACCTGAGTAACTGGTGCCCGACTCGTATCTCCACATTACTTAGCACAATGCCCCATCTAACCGCACGTAAGACACTGTAGCGGAGGCCTGTCACACTCACTCATCATATGTCCGGGATGACCAAAGTTAAAACAGGTAGAATCACGGACAGAAACCGCCAGAGCAGACTTGGAACCATTTCCTCACCCAAATAATGGGGACTGATTCCCGAAGACTCGCGAACCAGACTGAGCCTTCTGATACCCGCCAGACTTACCTCCCAAAAACTGACCGAAGATCTTCTGTTTCTTACCCTTGGTTGCCGCCTCTGTTGCAGAAAACGACATCTCATAAGCCATTGCTTTGTTATGATAATCCTTCAAAGTTGTAAACCTGAGACTAGACATGTAGTGATGAACCCTAGGCTTCATCAGCATGTCGAAGTGGCGGATCTTATCTAGCTCATCTCGGACATGATTTTTCACATAATGAAGTTGCTGATTATAGTCTTTGATCGCCTATGAAATAAGAACATCTTGGGGTTTTGCCTCAAACAAGGCTCGAATCCTACCCTCTTTTACCGGCTACGGACAATATTCGTCCTCCATCAGCTCTCGGAACTCGTCCCACATGGCTGCCTGGTCACGCAGTTTCACCGCTTGCCACCATGTCGCCGCCTCCTTGGAGAGGAAGTACTGAGCGATTGATACCTTCCTCTCCTCGGAGCAGTTAGCCGCCTCAAACACCTTTTCCATCTCGAACAACCAACTCTCCCAACCAGAAGCGTCGGAAGTACCATCGAATTGCGGGGGATGCATACGGATCACGTCTTGAAGTAGCTTGTCGGTGCAAGAACCAGTAGGCGGAACCGGGTTAGCATTAGCTTGGTTGACCACCGCCTGAGTCAGTAGCGTCATCTTATTCGCCACTTGCTCGAGAATGTTCGCTACTCCAACGTTATCATGAGCATTGCCGAAACTAGCACACTGATCCTGCTGGCCCTCGGCTCTAAGTGGGAAATTCTTCGACAAAGAAGGCGTTGCCGAACCAGCCCCTGAGCTATCGGACATGGCCGCCCCACCAGCTGCGCCATGTCCCCTACCGCGTCCGAGACCGCATCCACGTCCTCTACCAGCAGGCATTTTAAAGAGGTAACGTGTGAGTAGAATTCAAATGCAAAACACCTCACGACATTTAGAAAGGAACAGAGTCGAGTTAGGAAAACATACGAGCAACGACATACTGAGATGATGGCGTAGTAGTGATACTGATAAAAAACGACACCCAACTAGACCCAAATAACCGACAGCCTAGGTATCCATAAACCTACGCTCTGATACCATATTATGTAACACCCCCAAGATGTTCAGGGCATATTACAGCGCCGTGGACCCCACTCCTTGGAATCCACTAGGCTAACACACGAACTCGACATGACAACAATGATAGACATCATAAACATACAAACAATTTCTCAACTCAAGACATACAAAAAGTAAACCGGACTCAATAGTGCAATACAACATCATCCAAACCCAAATCGGGTACACAACATTCACAATGTTCCAAAAGAAAGAAGTACTCGAGTACTGAAGAGACGACATGATTAATAAAATTTAAAAGACATGACATTAACGAACGACCATTAAACAGATCCACTCTTTCCCATCATCCTCGTACTGCCTGCATGCTCATTCGCCTCCAAGACCTGTACCTGAAATACAAAAGTATTTCCCACATTTAAGGGATTAGCGACAACTGCTAGTGCAAGTATAATCCATTTGACCTACCATTCTAAACAGATGAAATATGTGCCAAAATCATTTTAGAAAACATTTATATTCCAGAATATTATGATTTCTCCAACAAAACATTTCAATGGTTAACCGTTGGTACGAGACTCATAGCCACCGCATCCCGCAGAGGCCCCATCGGACCATCCCTGGGTGGTTAACCCCAGTTCGTGATACGCACACACACGGCACTACATATCCCAGAGGCCCCGTCAGACCGTCCTTGAGTGAACATACACATACACATCCACAACATACATAGAAGACATAATCCAAATACTAGAATATGCAAACAAACGTAAAGTACTTGCCTTTGGGACATCTTCGACGAAATGGAAATGAACAATGACTAGGAATGACCCGGAGGGAACACGACCATTCCTAAATGAAGGATTAACACAACTCATTCCTTAACAATAATAATAATCGAAAGGAATATGCCCACAAACCCGACTAACAACCATAACATACACGGATGACGCATACGGGCGAGGGTTTTCACAAAACCTTCCCGAATCGACAATCAACGGATTAAACATGATGGAAACGGATTGGGAATCACCCAACAACAATAAAATATACGAAGTATCACAACATAAATGAACGATTCGAGTTAATCTAGACAAATACTGAAAAAACCCCAAAATGGATAAAAGTAGGGTTATAAGCCAAATACCTTGGATTTAAGTGGAGAAGACGGATTAAGATGATGATGTACTATGTTTGGAGCATAGTAATCCGTCTATCACGGAACTCTGCGGATTACTCTCCACAAATCGTCCCAAAATCGCCGGAATCGCCAAGGATGAGAAGAGGAGGAAAAATGACGAAAAAAAAGGGGTTGCTGTCCTATTTCTAATAGATATAATTAGCGTGCACTCATCTTTAAGGATAGCGCGTGCTAACGGGGGTCGCCAGCAGTCCAGTAGCTACTGACCGGTGTTACTAGCGTGCGCTATACAGCTTAGCGCGCGCTGCCTGCCACTCGATGGCGTGCGGTACAAAAGCTTAGCGCGCGCTACCTGATAGTCAGAACCCAGGATTCTGAGTCCAGAACCCCACTTCCCAAAATTTTGAAGATGTTAACGCATAACTGCACACCGATAGCGTACGCAAGAAACCGTAAATAGCATGCGCTATTTATGCAGCATTCCAGTACTACTGAGTGCAGTTCACTGCTGAGAAAGGTACGAATTCGAAACGCAACGCAAGGCCGGAGTCCAAAAACATGAATACAAGGATTCACGATGACGAAGCTAAGTGTTGAGAGAAAATATAATTCTGACTACCGGAGAATCCAAAATATGACAATAGAAGATAAAATTCCCTAAACCTATAGGAAAATACAAAACGGCCCAAACATCCAAAAATCACGATACAAAGTTGGATTAACAAACCAAAACTCACAACATGAATAACTCAACCATATGAATTCGTGTAAGCAAAGAAACAACAAAATCGAATGAATTTTACGAGAGTCGAACATACATGAGACAAAACATATCATAAAGTGAAATTACATAAAAATACCTTCTTAACTCGTCCAAATGGAAAAACTCCAAGAACAAAATAGATCCAAAACGTCGAAACGGTTACAAGTAAGTCAATAAAAATAGACATCTGACAAAAATAGAAACTGCTAAAAATGGAAAGGTACGGATATTACAGAAACACTTGTCGTTTCTCTTCCCGCTACCATCCTTGGACTTAAACCCACCGCTCCTTTGACTTGAGCGCGAGTCCGAGAACTTTGTCTTCTTTGGAACAACCAATATTGGTGCCACAGTCTGCACTGCCTTCCTCTTCGTGGCCTGCGTCTCTAGCTCAAATTCCCGTCTCCGGGCAGCCTCTATCATCGCATCAAGTGAATCATACTGCACAGTACTCATGAACTCCCTGCTATCTGTACGTAACATATCCTTGTACCGCATCATCTTCATGTCCTAAGAAGCTGCATACTGAGGGCAAAATAGCGCCATCTCTATGAACTTTCGATTCATCTCCTTCACGGTCTCCGTAGTCTGTGTGAGCTCCAAGAATTCTTTAGCAATCCTCTTCATCTCCACTGTAGGCACATACTCGGCACGAAAACATACAACGAACTTCTCCCAGGTCAAGGTAGTGCGCTCAGTAAGTGTCAACGCAGTAGCACACCAGTCTTTCGCTCCATCTCGTAACAGGTTCACCGCAAAACGAAACTTCAGGTTCTCCGGACATCCACTAGTAAGGAATGTGCACTCCATGTCCGAGATCCAACGCATGCTGACGATCGGGTTCGAGTCTCCCTTGAACTCTGGAGGAGAACAAGCAGAGAGATCCCGATACTAAAACTCTCACGCTCGGGGCTGCTCACCAGCAGGGGGTGGAATCGCCGCGATGCGCTCCTCCATCAACACTACCACTTCATTATGAATGGCGGTAATAATCTCGGCGATCGCCTCCCCAATAGCGTGTGTCACCTCAGCCGCAATCATCTTACGAATCTGCTCAGCAGTAAATCCAGTACCAGCATCTAACTCAGCATTGTTGTTCCTTCTCGTGATAGCCATTCTGGGTAATAATTACTCCGATTTATTAGCACACAATAAATTTGGTTAACTACAATCACGCTCAACTCCTCGGATTCTCAGTGACTTTCCCCGACTCGAGCATGGATCCTGTGTTTCAGATAATAGGATCTTCACTACTACCTTCCACATTTATCCTTACTCGATTCGAGTCCCATCCCGGAGTGCCCAAGTAGTTCCTTGCCGACAGTTATACCCATATGCCCGTACCAGCATATGTAAACACTCTTCCTAACTCATTAGCAATTTCACTCAATCCCACTACCCTTACTATAACGAAATCCGCACTAGTCATGACAAGTCGCCTTGTGAATGCACATTTTCATACAATGTGAAATCAGATAGACATTCGAATAAAAGATTATATCCTACAACGGTAACTAAATCCAACATTCTAAGGCTATTTGGTTCCTACTGCATACAACTTATAAGGCATTCACTTAACAACCTATCAAGACTAGCATAAATTCCTACTAGCAAGTAACAAACATACAGTACAGTATAATAAGCACCAAGCAATCTAGCATACATACTCCTATGTTCTAGAAATCAGTATATTACACCAAGTACTCTACCTTTTCCCTTGGCATCGGCTGACTGTACACACTGCGCCTCCGGTCACTGTTTCTCAAACGTGCTTTTCCTTTCTTAAATTTTCTCAAAATTATAAAAGGAAAAGAAAATCCCGAGCTGCAAACTTGAGTTCAAACACACCAAATGTGTTCGATTCGCTCCAGATGTGCTCCGATACCAACTTGTAACATCCCATAAATTACAATGAATTTAAACTTTTTACAAATGCCATTTTTATTAGCCATAAGTGTTGAGAGCCAAATAAACGTTTCATCAAAAACCATTAAGTTAAACAATCCACCCCTAATACCACAGCGGAAAATATAATAATTCTAAACTTAAGTCTCAAATAAATAATAACAAAGATCTTCTCAACGTGCCAGTGTGTACCGTCACGCCTTACAGCCACTCGCACCTGAAACAGTAATTTATAGGAAAAGGGTAATCACAAAGCTTTGTGAATCCAAACACCACATAGAATAGCAATCATACGAACACTACCCCTAACCATAGATAGATACAAATAATTCACACATGCCAGTTTGAGAACATATCCTAAAGAGGCAAACTCATGTAAGAACAAATGTATATATATAATGATCGGTCTCCCCGAATTCATACAACACCGTGTACGTGTTTTTCGGTCTTCTCGAGTTTATACGACACCCGTATATGTATTTCTCGGTCTCCCCGAGTTTCATATGACACCTGAGGTCCATACTAGATACTACACAGCCTAGTACCACATACAACAAAATTAACTAGCACACACACGAGCTACAGTAATGCACATATAACCCCTAACCTACGCAGTGAGAGAACTCACCTCGAAAAGAAAAGCAGATATCCACAAATAGCAATACGAGTGCGCCAATTACAACTCACTTCTTTCCACCTAAAGAAGTGTTATCAAGTGTCAAAGTGAAGTCCTAACCCAAACTTGTAACTACAAGCCTAAATATGTAATTTCCAACTTTAGGTCTAAAACTACGGGTCTGTTCGTGATCTGTTTACCCCCCCTTAAACACATCAAACCCACCTTTATGCCCTCCAGGGCAATACACCATAGCAAATAACTTCTCGAAATGCTCAAGCCAATGTACAATATCCGCCGGCTCAGATGAGCCCTTGAAGGTAGGCGGTTGCTGGCGAGAGATATCGTCAATGATACTGCTTACACCCCTCTCTTGCCTCTGAGGTGGCGGCGGAGGAGCCTATTGATTTTGAGTAGTGAAGTTATGCATCGTCTCCATTAGTTGTGCCATCTGAGTCATTTGGGCCATCATGCCCTGCATAAAAGAGAGTGGGTCAACCCGAACACCCTCTGACTGAGCTGTGTCCCGGGTACGACTCCCTGATAGTGAATGATTACGCCCAGGTGAATGAGTGGCAGCATCACTGCTCAATGAGTTAGCATTATTTCTAGCATTCGCGCATGTATTCACACGAGCTCTCGGGTTCCGGCCTGCACCACAGCCTCTTCCCCCGCGTCCTCTGCCAGCCCTTTCCATACTGAAGTGGAAAGTCATATGATGATTATATATCTCGCATGAATATCACATTATGATTATATTATGAAATGATGAAAATGAGAATACGTGCTCAAATACAATGATTACATGAATGATCAACTGAAATGACGTAATTATCTGATGAAATTCTTGAAATGAATATCTTGAACAAGTTAACAAGATTAATGACATGATCCTCAAGATCAACAACTGAACAATGAAATAAACTGAGTGATTAATGAATTCACATGATCGACTTGATCACAAATGAAAATGATAGATGAGGAAATCTTACTGTTCTTTGGTCTGAGGGGCTCGGCTCTTGCACAGGTCACATGTGACGCAAAAGTCCAATGATACTAGTCTGATGAACGATGATTTCAAATGAGACATGACTCGGAAGGTAGTATTCAAAACCACGCTCCGATACCATGCTCTGTATCACCCCAAACTAGGCGGATATTACAGTGCCGTGGACCCCCGACTGGGACCCACCAGGCGAATGAAAATGAATAAATTACACAGGGTAAATGTAGTACCGAACCACATTACAACATTAACTACTTCGATGAGGAGTTTCATACAATACACCCAAGATATTACAGAATACATGTATATTTTATATGGAGATAAAATATACAACACTGAGTAAAATGAGTAATCAAACGGAATGTCTGCAGCGGAATAAAATGAAGGAAACATAAATGACTGAAAAGACTGGGGCCCCTACTAGTATCATTGGGACTCCTCGCCGTCAACGTGCTCTCCCCGTGCTTTTGCCTTGCCATGACCTGAAAAACAATATCCCCAACGGCCGGGCCATACGTAACAACAATCCTCAAGAGTTGAATACTCACAATCCTGTCGAAACATACGCAATCAAACATGCTATATGAATCAACTAACAGTACGGCTCAAAGGAATGGCGCCACACTACGCCCGGGATGGAAATGTGTCCGTGCACAAGCCACCAACGAGTATCGATCGAATACATGTGTGGTCTTCTACCTAATCAGTATCACGAAGCAATCGACTCGTGTGCACAGTCCAATGTGAGGCCAACAACCAACACACGACTTAAATATGCCCGACATGAAAATCCTACACATACCAACCGGCACGCGAGTATGACACGGAATGCCACGATATAACAAAAGTGACATCGAAAATGAATAATGACTCACCAAGATGAAATGATGGTGAAATGAATGACAGCTCAATGAAATGATTGGAACCGTCGTTCCTCGTGAATGAAGTAATTAAGTGACAATTACAAGTTTTTGAACGGTTAGTACCTTATGAATGAATTATGATTATGAATGAACAACAACGAAAGGAATAAATATCCTTTTAACTGAGTAAGAATTAACTTACTCAACACCGATGAAGAATGTCCGTCCACGAACAACGTCCTAAATGAAATGTCGGTCGCTTGAACAACCTTGAATGACAATTACCAATAATTCGATCAATACACGCATCAAACACGATTATAACCAACTCAAACGTCGATACAACAATATCCAACTCGTAGGTGCACTCTAACGAATACGTTGAAAATATCCTTCCTGTTGGTTACAAGCAAACCCAAATTATCGAACCAACTTTCAAATGATTGATTCAAAGCAGCAAAACAATATCAATGGCATCTATAATCCAATAGGAATCCACAATTCAAGATTACAACAACATCAATCGGAAATCCCCAAATTAACCGAAGTCAACCCCAAGGGTTCTTGAAATAAATTTCCAAAATAGCCATTAAATCCGTAGGAATATATTTATCCAAGGTATATAATCCATATCTAACATATTCCAACAACAATCCAAGCTTACATGAAGAAATCGGAAGGAAAAATCCAAAAATCCAAAATTCTAGATCCAAGAGATTAATACCTTTGATTTGATGTTTTGGAGATGATGAAGTGATGATTAATCCAACTCAAATACTTGAAGATGATGATTGATGATTACACCTCCAAGAATACTCTCCAAATCGCTCCAAAACGTCCGGAACTGATGAGAGAATGAGAAGAAATGACAAATGCCGAAATCTGGGCTACACTGTCCAATTTATAGAGATTCCAGTTTATCGCGCGCTAGTCCCAGTTCTTAGCGTGCACTAACGGGTGTTTTGGTAAGTCCAGTACTCACTGTCCGACAATGGTAGCGCGTGCTATGTACCTTCTTGTAGCGTGCGCTACAGCTGAACACTTAGCCTGCGCTAACCCCAAAATGTTAGCGTGCGCTAATGAATTATCTGATGCCCAGTACTGGAGTCCAGAACCTTCTGTCCCCTGATCTGATCGCGGTAGCGTGCGCTACAATCAATATTTAGCGTGCGCTATAATATCGATTGCGTACGCTAAAAACCACTCATAGCGTGCGCTATGAATTAATCCAATGCAGTCCAGTAGCCACTGGACTCAACCTGATCCGACCTTAGCGCGCGCTATATCGACTGCATAGCGTGCGCTACTCCAGCCTACTAGCGCGCACTACATACCATTCGTAGCGTGCGCTACATACAACCCAACTGCAGTCCAGTGCCTTCTGGACTGCCTGCTTGAAACATACTAGCGTGCGCTAGTGTTGAGAGGTAGCGTGCGCTTCGTTTTCCAACATCAAAATCCACAACCCAAGGTTTAAACACAGACGACAAATACTCTAGTGCCATCCTAGCCAAGTAATCCAAATGAAAAACTTACCTCTTACACATTTAGTCGATGCATGCAATCATGAAAACTGATCAAAAGCACTCATTTCCGGAAATACCATAATCAAATTACATTTGTAAAATGCACCACAATTAACCGCGGACCCACGCCTCTGTGGAACCCTACCGAGACCCCGTCAGATCTAACCCGTAGTGGTTAAAAGCAAGCTCGCGGACCCATGCCTTTGTGGACCCCTACCGAGACCCCGTCGGATCTAACCCATAGTGAGCACACACACACACGTTACTCATGCAATACTTATATGCTAAGAATGTAAGCTCATCAAGAATACTTACTAGGGATGGCCACTATCCGACACCATTATCAAACTCTTCAAAACACAACAACACAATTAACACGGAATACACGATTCCACAACATTAAACCAATGGAAACATCATTAAAACCTTCAACGTTCAAAATAATCAAATCAAAATCAACTCGCACGAATCACAGTCACGAGGATAAACCAACCATCGTAAATCCAACATGTAAACTCTATTTGTAGGACACAACTCGTATAAGAAAATACTTGCCTCGAAACTACGATTGAAGCGAGACGATGAATGAGATACGGTCGGGTAGCCCCGAACTCCTGAACATAATCAAGCACATGATAGCACCGCAAAACAACTACGAGGATAATAATGCACGAATTACCAACGCAAAATGATGATCGACTCGGAATCCTTGAGCACCTATAATCCTTCGGAAGAAATAACAAAAACAAGATCACAACGAGGACAGAGACCAACAACACTAGGAATTACATCAAGGCATTGAAAGAAACTCATTGAAACATTTAATCGAACATTAAATGTTCAATGATTCCCAAGAACATTCAAATCGTCAATCGAGTTAAACCGACTCGAAATATGGATATACAATCCATATAACGCGATTAATAACATCATTGGAAAATAATCAGTTTATCAAAACTGAAAACAAAACGAGATCGGGAATAAAACTCCCAAAAAGTCAACTTGAAGGAAAATAAAGAAAATACCTTGATTCTACGAAGAACAACAGATTAAATGATGTTAAACACAAGAATACTACTAAGATTAATCATGCCCATCATGGATTAATCAACAATACGGAACGAATCGGACAAAAACGCAAAATCCCCAAAATTTCCCAAAATAGGTTTCTAGGAAATCTCACCTTGATTCGCTGGATCAAAGGAGGTTATGGAGGGATTAATCGATATGAACCCCCAATCTTTGTGGATTAGTTGCTTGACAACATGTCTCCTAGATCGCCAAGCCTCCAGCTGCGGAGAGGAAAGGATGGAAATGAAAAACGGGTGAAAATATGACTACTCTATCATATTTATACAGGCACGGCTTAGCGTGCGCTACTCCTTCCAGAATCGCGCGCGCTAACGGGCAGCCTCGACCGATAACCTTCGGCCGGGCCCCGCATGGACGGGTACGAAAGACTTAATCTTCCGGCTGGATCATGCCTGCCCGACCGCGATAGCGCGTGCTGCGCAGACGCTAGCGTGCGCTAGCTGATCTGTCCAGAACCCTCTGGACTGAACTGCCCGGCCAAGTAACGTACGCTATCCGGTCGACAGCGTGCGCTACGCGTGCCGACTAGCGCGCGCCACTCTCGACGTAGCGTGCGCTACCTGCCGATCCTTCCCGAGTCCAGAACCCAAGAAACCCCACTGCCTAGTCCGATAGCGTGCGTTGGTCGGCCGAGCTAGCGTGTGCTATACCTGCCGAGCTAGCGCGCGCAGACTTCCGGCTGTAGCGTGCGCTATGCCGGTTTCTGCCGCGCCTGTCGGCGGCTCAAGACTTCCGACAAGGCTCGCGCACTGTCCGCCACCGCCTGCCCGCCACGACCCGACGACCTGATTACCGAAAATGCACGAAACGAACATGACGAAAAGCTCTCGGACAACAACATCGATACGAAAAGAAATACCATGAAACAATTAATCACATGCGACCATAAAAAGGGTCGAGACAACAAATACGTATACGGATACCCACAACTTTGGGTAAATTACAAAATGGCCCAAAACGCCCGAAAATCACGATACGTGGTCGAATAACCAAACTGAAGTTCACAAAACGTCTAACAAAGTTAAACGGACTTACGGGAAACTCGAAACAGTAGTTTCGATTGAGATTCACAAGAATCGAACTCGAGTGCGGAAAAGTCGCCAAAAAGCACAGAACTCAACAAAACGGCATCGAAATGGACTCGGATGTCAAAAAGTGCAGAATTAATCATTCTCAGAATGACAAAACGGTCCCAAGAGAGTCGTCAAAACGGACTCTCGCCAAAAAAAGAAAATTATCGGAAATAAAAAAAATTGCGGATATTACATACTACCCTCCTTAAAAGAAGTTTCGTCCCGAAACTTAAAACAAGTAGGGAGAAGAAATATCCCACCAGGAACATCTCAACAAGATACACAAGAACCATGCAACTTACGCCCACCGGCAAAACGTTACAAGAACGGAAGGAGGCATACAGCGCGAAAGTATGCTCAACGACAATCATCACCACTTCACAAGCAAGGACAAAACACGATCACCAAGTGCCAAACACCACCAACCAGATAACGCAATCAAGTCAATTATCTAATCCACCGAGCGACAAAAGGCGCCTAATACAGGAAAAAACGCACAGTAGAATGAAGCGCACAATAATCCGAAAAGGCAACCACAGAAATCTCCGACCGCGTTGAAGTTCTCGAAAACCACACTAGGCATCTCCGTGTCCCTTCGGAGTAGAGTTGCAAACTGGATTCCCGAACCTCCTAGTTACTATCTCGCAATGCACGGCTCGGTGCTCGAATCGGCCATAAACGAAATAGCTGACTAACGGTGAACGGTCACGCTTCGTGATACGAGATCAGGCAACAATAGTTAGACAATCACGATGATCAAACAAAACGATCGAAAAACAAGGATCGAACAACAATGATCAAAATACAATGATCGAACAACAACGATCGAACAACGATGATCGAACAACACCGGTCGAATCACAATGATCGAACAACAACGATCGAAAACAGTGATTGAACAACAATGATCGAAAACAACGATCGAACAACAACAATCGAAAGACAATGGTGAAACGATAACGGTCGAACAATAATGATCGAACAACACCCCAAAGTTCGCACTTAACTCACGACATTAAAAGAGCCGGTAGAAACTAAAAGATGTTACTTTAGAACATGGTTCACAAGAATCAAACCGAACTTAGAAAAGTCACAGCGATAACTAGCTCGATCTAACACAAGGTCACGGCTCTTTCGAACGATAAAAACTGAAATACAGAATAAGTTTAGAAAGTATCAGCGAACACGAGTGAGTCGAAAGAATGGAGAAAGAGAGAATACAGAAGTCAAAATAGTACGGGTATTACCTTCGACCTCGTCCACGAAATTCACAAAACTGGAAGAAAGGTAACAATACATTAAACAACCGACACATAACGGAACAAACACCGATGCACACGGTCATACCAACCCAAGCTCTAATAGCTCGCGGATGTGCGATAACGCAGAAATCACCACGAGGCGACAACATTCAATACCAACATCTCACCTCTCACAGGGGGGCTAGCACAACAAATGTGTGGAAAACGTCTCAACGCTCACACCGCTAATTCGGGATTTGCATATTATCGAAGGATGTATGTTGCTAACTATTCGCTAGAATGCCTCAGTGAGTTTGGATATTGTTGTATCGACGTTTGGGTTGGTTATAATCGTGTTGGATATGTATATTGAGCGGTTGTTGGTAATTGTCATTCAAGGTTGTTCGAGCGACCGACATCTCATTGTAGGACGTTTGTTCGAGGAAGGACATTCTTCACCGATTGAGTAAGTTAATTCTTACTCGGTTAAAAGGATATTCATTCCTTTTGTTGTTGTTCATTTATAATCATAATTGATTCATAATGTATTAACTGTATTGGGACTTGTTATTGTCAATTAATCACTTCTATCATGAGAAACGACGGTTCCAATCATTTCATTGAGCTATCATTCGTTTCACTATCATTTCATCTCGGTGAGTCATTCTTGATTTCGTCGGGTTGTTATTCATTATTATTCTTCATGGTCATTCCTTGCCCATATGACCTTTTGGGTTCATATTGCGTGGCCGGGTGGGGATGTGTGGAATTTTTAGTCGGGCACGTGATGGTCATGTGTTGGGTTCACTGACACATTCGACTGTGCACACGGTAATGTATCTCCGTGAGACTAATTAGGTACAAGGGCGGGTGTGTCCGGACACTCGTCTTGTGCACTTGCACATACCATTACGGGCGTACTATGATGCCTCTCTTCAGCGTCATTTCATAATTAGATATATCATGATTGTGTTTATTCAATTCTTGAGGATTGTTGTTCTGTGTAACTGACCCCGTTGGGGGATGTTGTTTTCAGGTCACGACAAGGATAAGGCTCGGGAAGAGAACATTGATGGCGAGGAGTCCCAGTGATATTAGTAGGGGGGCCCTATTCTTTTCATTCACTCGTGTTTTCTTTATTTTATTTCCGCTGCAGACTTCTATTTGGATATTCATTTCATTCAGTGTTGTATATTTTATATTCATATAAAATATACATGTATTCGGTATTATCTGGGGTGTGTTGTAATGAAACTCCTCATCGGAGTAATTAATTATATACTGTGGTTCGGTACTACAATTATATCACTCAATTCATTAATTTTCATTCGCCTGGTGGGTCCCAGTCGGGGGTCCACGACACTGTAATGTTCGCCTAGTTTGGGGGTGTTACAGAGTTGGTATCGGAGTGTGGTTTTGAATAATACCTTCCGAGTCATGTCTCACTTGAAATCATCATTCATCGGACTAGTATCATGGACTTTCGCGTCACGTGTGACCTGTGCAAGAGCCGAGCCCCTCAGACCAAAGAATAGTAATATTTCTGACGCCATAGTATAATTTCTGGCAATAAGAATCACTCATTCATCATTTAACAGTCAAGAATCCTCCTTCACCATTTTCATTTTGATCAAGTCGATCATGTTAATTCATTAATCACTCATTTCATTTCATTATTCAGTTGTTGATCTTGAGGTTCATATCATTAATCTTGTTAACTTGTTCAAGATAACCATTTCACGAATTTCATCAGATAATCACGTCACTTCAGTTGATCATTCATGTAATTATTGTGTTTGAGTGCGTATGCTCATGTTCAACATTTCATAATATAATCATAATGTGATATTCATGCGAGATATATAATTATCATATGACTTTCCACTTCAATATGGAAAGAGCTGGCAGAGGACGTGGGGGAAGAGGCCGTGGTGTGGGCCGAAACCCGAGAGCTCGTGTGAATACACGTGCTAATGCAAGGAATAATGCTGATTCATCGAGCAGTGACGCTGCCACTCATTCACCTAGACGTAATCATTCACTATCAGGGAGTCGTACCCGGGACACAGATCAGTCAAAAGGTGTTCGGGTTGATCCACTCGCTTTTATGCAGGGCATGATTTCCCAAATGACTCATATGACACAACTGATGGAGACGATGCATAACTCAACTACTCAAAATCAACAGGCTCCTCCGCTGCCACCTCAGAGGCAAGAGAGGGGTGTGAGCAGTAACATTGGCGACATCTCTCGCCAGAGACCACCTACCTTCGAGGGCTCATCTGAGCTGGCGGATATCATTCACTAGCTTGTGCATTTCGAGAAACTGTTTGCTATGGTGGACTGTCCTGAGGGACACTAAGTTTCAGTTACGGCTTACTATCTTGGTAAGGGCGCACATTCATGGTGGTTATCATTGAAGCCCACAGACGGATCTTGTACATGGGATCAATTCAGGACACTCATGATGGAGAGGTATTATCCGGCCCCACTCAGGGAGGCCAATTTGTCAGAATTACTCACTCCCGACCTCTCAGCAGATGATAATGTTCTCGCCATCGCCGAGAAATTTCAGGAGCTACTTCCTTTCGCCTAGTCCATTATTCACTCTGAGTCGAACAAGATCAAGTATTTCAACAAGAGGTTGAAGCCTCGTATGCGGATGCAGTTGCTTAATCACAATTGCACCACTCTGGCCGAATTCATTGAGAAAGCTCTTACTTATGAGCTTACTGCTAAGGAGATTGCTAAGCAACAACCTTCATTTGCTGGAAAGAAGTCAAAGAATCGTAATCAGTCTGACGGCAGTCAGGCCACTTTCAAGAAACCTTGTGCCGGCTCTACTTTTTCTAAGCGACCTCTTATGGCGCCTATTTCAACTGTGAAGAATAAGGTCATTTCAGCACCAAGTGTCCGAGGTAGACTGTCACGTGCCATAACTGTGGGATTGCTGGGCATAAGGTCCCGTTTTTGCCGAAGAGACTCTAAACCTACTCCGGCGTCATCTCAGGCCCCGAGACATTCAGCGGTGCAGAATCAGGCCACTCAGTCCGCATCGTTCAAGACGATAGGAGCAAATAAATGTGGAGCCAAGAGCGGTTAGATGGGAGCGTCCGGTTCGGGCACCGGCAAGCCCCGAATTTATGAGATGAAGAAGACCGACGATCTAGAGGCCCGAATGATCATAGGTACACTCGATATTATATCTCAACCTGTGTGTACCCTTTTTGATACTGGTGCATTGCATTCGAGTCATGTTTGAGTAGACTACGCCTGGGTAGTGCTACTAGTTGTGAGCCTTATGTCATTGGTCTACCTGATGGTAGAAGAATTATCGGGAATCATGAGATTAAGGATTGTCCGATTCAGCTTCATGGACGTGATTGGTTAGCAGACCTAATCATGGTAGATTTATCGAGAGACGACGTCATTCTGGGTATTGATTGGATGGATCGTCATGATGCCGTCATTAGTGTCCGTAAGCGTAGGGTCACTATCATTTCAGACGATGGGGTCGAATGTGTATTTCAGGGAGGTAATCCCAGCTGTTCTGGGAGAGTCATCAACTTGATAAAAGCAGTGAGATTACTCAGTCAGGGTTGTGTCGGTTATTGGTGCTATATGACCAAGACCGAAAGCAGTGCGATTACTGATTCATTTCACTATCATTTCGTCTCGGTGAGTCATTCTTGATTTCGTCGGGTTGTTATTCATTATTATTCTTCATGGTCATTCCTTGCCCATATGACCTTCTGGGTTCATATTGCGTGGCTGGGTGGGGATGTGTGGAATTTTTAGTCGGGCACGTGATGGTCATGTGTTGGGTTCACCGACACATTCGACTGTGCACACGGTAATGTACCTCAGTGAGACTAATTAGGTACAAGGACGGGTGTGTCCGAACACTCGTCTTGTGGACTTGCACATACCATTACGGGCGTACTATGATGCCTCTCTTCAGCGTCATTTCATAATTATATATATCATGATTGTGTTTATTCAATTCTTGAGGATTGTTGTTCTGTGTAACTGACCCCGTTGGGGGATGTTGTTTTCAGGTCACGACAAGGATAAGGCTCGGGAAGAGAACATTGATGGCGAGGAGTCCGAGTGATATTAGTAGGGGGCCCTATTCTTTTCATTCACTCGTGTTTTCTTTATTTTATTTCCGCTGCAGACTTCTATTTGGATATTCATTTCATTCAGTGTTGTATATTTTATATTCATATAAAATATACATGTATTCGGTATTATCTTGGGTGTGTTGTAATGAAACTCCTCATCGGAGTAATTAATTATATACTGTGGTTCGGTACTACAATTATATCACTCAATTCATTAATTTTCATTCGCCTGGTGGGTCCCAGTCGGGGGTCCACGACACTGTAATATTCGCCTAGTTTGGGGGTGTTACACTGGGTGTGTTGTACTTGAAACTCCTCATCGGAGTAACTAATGATATAATGTGGTTTGGTACTACAATTATATTACTTAATTCATTAATTTTCATTCGCTTAGTGGGTCCCAGTCGGGGGTCCACGGCACTATAATATCTGCCTAGTTTGGGGTGTTACAGAGTTGGTATCGAAGCTTGGTTTTGAATACTACCTTCCGAGTCATTTCTCATTTGAAATCATCGTTCACCAGACTAGTATCATTGGACTTTCGCGTCACGTGTGACTTGTGCAAGCGCCAAGCCCCTCAGACCGAAAGAACTGTAAGATTTCTGACGCCATGGTATAATTTCTGGCAATAAGAATCACTCATTCACTATTCATCAGTCAACAATCCTCAACCCTCATTTTCATTTTATCATGTTGATCATGTCAACTCATTAATCACTCAGTCAAACTCATTATTCATTTGTTGATCTTTTGGATTGTATCATTAATCATGTAACTTGTTCAAGATAATCATTTCAAGAATTTCATCAGAAAATCATGTCACCTCAGTTGATCATTCATATAATCATAGTATTAGAGCGCATATGCTCATTATTATCATTTCATAACGTAATCATAACGCGGTACTCATTCAAACACTATAATTATCATATGGCCTTCCTACTTCAGTATGGAAAGAACTGTCAGAGGACGCAGGGGGAGAGGCTGAGGTGCAGGCCGAAACCCGAAACATAATCACTCACTGTCAGGAAGTCGTAACCGAGATACATCTCAATCAGAAGGTGTTCGGGTCGATCCACTCGTTTTTATGCAGGGCATGATGGCCCAAATGCAATTGCTTAATCATCGATGCGCTGCTCTGACCGAATTAATAGAGAAAGCTCTTACTGATGAGCTTACTGCCAAGGAAATTGCTAATCAACAACCTTCATCTGTTAGCAAGAAATACAAGAAGTGTAGTCAGTCTGAAGGCAGTCAGGCAACCTTCAAGAAGCCTCGTACGGGCCCTACTTTTTCTGAGCGACCTCCTACGGCGCCTAAACCTGTGGAATCTTAGTTCTGAGCGTCCAGTTCGGCCATCACCTATTTTAACTGTGGAGCGCTGGGTCATTTCAGTACTAGGTGTTTGAGGTCGACTATCACCTGTTACAACTATGGAATTGCCGGGCATAAGGTCCGTTTCTGCCGAAGAGACTCCAAGCATACTCCTACGGCATCTCAGGTCCTGAAGCGACCAGTTGTTCAGAATCAGGCTACTCAGTCAGCGTCGTTTAAGATGATGGGATCAATTAAAGGCGGATCCCATACTTATCAGAAGGGAGCATCCGTTTCGAGGGCCGACAAGCCTCGAATTTATGAGATGAAGAGGGTCGACGATCGGAAGGCCCGAATGATTTGAGGTACACTCAAAATTTTATTTCAACCCATGTGTACTCTTTCTGATACTGGTGCATCACATTCATTCATTTCCGAGTCATGCTTGAGTAGACTTCATCTGGATAGTGCTACTAGTTGTGAACCTCATGTCATTGGTCTACTAGACGGTAGAAGAACTATCGGAAATCGTGAGGTTAAGAATTGTCCGATTTAGCTTAATGACCGTGATTGGTTGGCAGACCTAATCGTGGTGGATTTTACCTAAGGACGATGTCATATTGGGTATTGATTGGATGGATCATCATGATACCATTCTTAGTGTTCGTAAGCATTTGGTCACTATTGTTCCAGACGATGGAGTTGAGTATGTATTTCAGGGAGGTAATCCCAGCTGTTCCGATAGAGTCATTAATTTGATGAAAGCTATAAAATTACTCAATCAAGGGTGTATTGGTTATTGGTGCTATATGACCAAGATCGAGAAATCATCAGTAATGTTGGCGGATATTCTTGTAGTGAGAGAATATGCCGATGTTTTCCAGACGAGTTACCTGGTTTGCCTCCACAGAGGGATGTGGAATTCATGATAGAGTTGGAGCCTGGTACGTCCTCATTATCGAAGGCATCGTATCGGATGGACCCGACCGAAATGCAGGAACTTAAGAATTAATTGGAGGATTTGACCGAGAAAGGTTATATCCGACCGAGTGAGTCCCTGTGGGGAGCCCCTGTATTGTTTATCAAGAAGAAGGATGTTTCATTTTGCTTGTGTATTGATTATCGAGAGCTGAACCGGGAGACAATCATGAATAAATATCCCCTTCCCCGCATCGTTGATCTCTTGGATCAACTTCGGGGAGCTTCAATATTTTTCAAGATCGATTTAAGATCAGGGTATCATCAGTTGCGGATTCGAGAGTCGGATATCGCTAGAACAGCGTTTCGAATGCTATGGGCATTACGAGCTTATAGTGATGCCGTTTGGGTTAACTAATGCGCCTGCTGTATTCATGGAGTTGATGAACCAAGTTTTCATCGACTTTTCAGATCGGTTCGTGTTCGTTTTCATCGATGACATTTTGATTTATTCTCATGACCGAGAGGAACATGAGCTTCACCTTCATCAGATTCTCGATGTGTTGAGACGAGAGCAGCTTTAGGGAAAAATTTTCCAAATGTGAATTTCTGGATGTCCGAGGTGACATTTCTGAGACATGTAATTTCATCATGTGGAGTACGCATCGATCCTCAGAAGACGGAGGCTATCCGAGATTGGCAACCTCCAAAGAATGTTAAGGAAATCCGAAGCTTCCTCGGATTAGCTGGCTAGTATTAGCGATTTGTGGAAGAATTTTCTAAAATCGCTTAACCTATGACGATCCTTTTGCGAAAGGATAAGAAATACACGTGGTCTGACGTGTGTCAGCGGAGTTTTGAGGAACTCAAGAGTCGTTTAATTTCAGCGCCTGTCATTTCTGTACCACAAGGGATGGAAGGATTCGTGGTTTATAGTGACGTGTCCGGATAAGGTCTCAGATGTGTATTAGTGCAGAACGGGAAAGTGATTGCCTATGCTTCACGGCAACTGAGATCTTATGAGGTCAACTATCCAACCCATGACCTGGAGCTAGCGGCCGTGGTTTTCACATTGAAGATTTGGCGTCATTATCTTTATGGCATCTCCTGTCAGATTTTCACCGATCATAAGAGGTTGAACTATATATTTACTCAGAAGGAGTTAAATATACGTCATGGATGGTGGTTGGAACTGATTAAAGATTATGATATCGAGATTCAATATCACCCGGGTAAGGCGAATGTTGTCGCCGATGCCTTGAGCCGTAAGTCCGTTCAGGAGCAAATGCTTGCTCATTTAACCATTCAGAAAGAGCTTCAGCAAGAATTCCTAAGACCCGAGATCGAGGTCTGGTTACAGCGAGTACAAGGGCAACCTTGTATGTTAGAAATTTCATCGCCACTCGAGGAGGGGATCAGAGTGAATCAGGTTTCAGACCCATTTTGTTGTGTATCCGAGAGGATGTGGCTCCGGGGAAAGCCCCTGGATTTGTGGTCCACGAGGATGGACTTGTTCGATTTAAGAATCGTTTATGCATACTAGCTAATGACGAGTTGAAAAATTCGATTTTGAGAGAAACTCATCCTACCCCTTATTATATTCATCCGGGGTCTAGCAAGATGTACCAGGACATGAAACAAAATTACTGGTGGAGTAATATGAAGCAAGAGGTCGTAGAATTTATTTCGAGGTGTTTAACCTGTCAGCAAGTCAAGATAGAACATCAGCGACCGACGGGTATGCTGAAACCGCTCCCAATTCCAGAATGGAAGTGGGAAGATATTTCAATGGACTTCATCACGAGTTTTCCGATGAGTCGTCATGGAATTAATACAATATGGGTTGTGGTGGACCGTTTAACTAAGTCAGCTCATTTCCTTGAGATTAAGGATACGTGGGGTCCTGAGAGACTTGCCCAGTTATTCATTATAGAGATCGTTAGATTGCACGGTACCCCTAAGAGTATCGTTTCGGATCGTGACGGGCGATTCGTGTCACATTTCTGGAAATCAGTTCATCGTGCCATGGGAACTCAGCTCAATTTCCGCACGGCTTTTTACCCTCAGTCTAACGGATAGTCAAAGAGAACTATTCAGACATTGGAGGACATGTTGAGAGTATGTGTGCTCGACTGGATAGATGATTGGGAAGCCCAACTATCGTTGATCGAGTTCACGTACAATAATCGTTGGTATGCTTCAATTCAGATGGCACCTTACGAGGCCTTATACGGTCGTCGTTGTCAATCTCCCCTATGTTGGGATGACTTGTCATAATCAATCGGCATTGAACTCGATATGCTATTAGATGTCCGTGAGAAGGTAGCATTGATCCGGAGTCATTTGTTGACTGCTCAGAGTCGACAGAAATCATATGCAGATAATTGTCGTCGACCATTAGAGTTCGAGTCAGGTGACCATGTTTTGGTCAAGGTATCCCTGAGTCGAGGTGTTTTCCGTTTCGGGGAGCGAGGAAAGCTAAGTCCGAGATTCATTGGACCATTTGAGATTTTGAATCGAATCGGCGATCTGGCTTATAGATTGGACTTACCTCCGGCGTTGAGCCGAATTCATAACGTGTTTCATGTCTCTCAAATTGCGGAAGTGTTTTGCCGACTCTAGTCACATACTTCAGTTTGATGGAATCGAGATAGCGGATGATCATACATATGAGGAGTGTCCCGTACGAATCTTAGAGCGGCGAATCAAATAGTTGAGGAACAAGACGATTCCTTTCGTTAAAAGTTAGTGTCGAGACACGGAGTCTAAGAGGCTACTTGGGAAATCGAGGATAGTATGCGGGAGAGTTCTCCCGATTTTTTTCACCCTTCGTTTCGAGGACGAAACTAATTTTAAGGGGGGAGTATGTAATACCCGATTGTAAATTCATTCATTTTCATTCAGTAATTGTCACTCGGTGGATTTTCACTCATTAATAATCATTCATCATTCATGTTCATTCATTCGTGTTCACCGTTCGGACTAATGTTGAGTCATGTATCGATATCGTTCATTTTTTCAACCTTGCTTGAGAATCAAGACGAGAATATTATCTTGATCGTTATAATGACTTCATTAATCGATGTTAATATTGGAGTTCATGCCATTTCAAATTTCCTTCTTGTTCGAATCATGCTATTGTTGGGTACATTTGCGGTTCTTGTGTATCTCGTTGAGTTTTCCTGGCGAGATATTGCTTCTCCCTACTTGTTTTAAGTTTCGGGACGAAACTTCTTTTAAGGAGGGTAGTATGTAATATACGCAATTTTGAATTCCAGTAATTTTCTTTTTTTTTTGCGGAAGTCCATCTTAGCGACTCTATTGTGACTGTTTCGTCATTCCGAGAATAATTAATTCTACACTTTTTGTCATCCAAGTTTGTCTTGGTGTCGTTATGTTGAGTTCTGTGTTCTTAAGCGACTTTTCCACGTAGGAGTTCGACTTTGTAAAATCACCATTAATTCGTGGAAATTCCAAAAATTCTGAATCTTTTTAATATTATAGAGCATCAAGTTAGTTTTCCAATTGTTCAAATGGTGAGTCAATCGGAGTCCGGACGAAATAGGAGTTATGGTCAAAATAGCTAAGACTGCACCGTGGGCCTTTTGATGCTGGAGCGGGCTGTACCGCGGGCCACATCCCCTTATGGATGGGCCGCGGCACTAAGCTATTTTGCTGGGCATTTTTGGACCTGTGCCGAGGCACACAGTACAGATTTTTGTATTTCTGCGTTTGTTGTGGTGTGGATTATCAACATATTTGTGGATTCTTCATCCTAATCTAAGGTAACTTCTTCAACCCTTGAATTCGATTTTGAGTTGGAGCATGATGTTTTGGATGGTATAATCATGATTTGTGATGGATATACGTATGATTATGAGTTTTTACGATTTATCATCGGATTGTTGGAAGTTTTTCTCAAGAACACTTTGAAGGTTGACTTGGAATTGGGTTTTGCAATTTAATGTTATCGTAAGCTCGATTTGAGTATTCCTATTGGATTATATACTGTATTGATGGTGTTTTCGTGGATTAGATCATTCAATAGAAGTTGGTTTTCGATACAAATGGGATTAGTTGTTTAGGATGGGAGATTGTTTTAAAGGTGTTTGTCGAAATGCCTCAATGATTTTGGATTTATTGTATCGACATCTTGAATTGGTTATGATCGCTATTGATTCGTATATTAAGCGTGTTGTTGATAATTGTGCTATTCAAGGTTGTTCGAGCGACCGATAGTTTCCATTAGGACGTTTATTCGAGAGAGGACGTATCATCACCGGTGCTAAGGTAAGTTGATTCTTACTTGGTTAAAAGGATATTCATTCCTTTCGTTGTTGTTCATTCATAATTAAAACTCATTCATATGGTATTTGTAATACCCGCGCTTTCTATTTTTAGTAATTTATATTTTTAGTGTATATTCGTTTCGGATAACTCGCTTGACACTGTTTTGGAATTCTGAACCTATTTTCTTCTTGGAGTTCTCCGCTTAGACGGGTCTCGATGATGTTTTTACGTAATTTCATCTTGTGGTATATTTTGTCTCATGTGTATTCGATTCTCGTTAAACTCGTTTGATTTCGTCATTTTCTTACTTCCATGAGTTCGTATGATTGAGTAGAGCATGTTGTGAGTTTCGGATTGTTAATCCGACGTTGGGTCGTGATTTTCGGATGTTTGGGCCGTTTTTGTAATTTTCTAGAAATTTAGGGAATTTGTTCCTTGTTCGACTTTGGTTGTGTACCTCAGATCGTTTTGGGGTTCCGTACTTCCATTTCGTGTTATTGTTGCCCAAATATCGATTCCTATTGCTTTATTCTCATTCCGGATCATTTTTCGTCATTTTGGGACCCGAAGGGGGGTGTGGGCCGCGGCACAATGATTGTGCGCCGCGGCACACACATTACCCAGATGTTGGCCGAGCAGGCAGTACCGTGTGCCGCGGCACAAGGATTGTCTTGCGCCCAAAGACACAGCGCGAGTCGGTGCCGCGGCACACTTGTCGGGCAGCGGCACACCGTGTGGCACTTGCCGGCCAAAACCTCTTGCAGCGTGCCGCGGCCAGTCCGGCGACGCGGCACACCGAATGATCCGCGGCACAGCGGTCATCCGATCCAGGCGCAATTTTTGGCCCATGCGCGGCCTGATTTAGTGATCGCGGCACCTGTGTGATCGGCGCTATATCTGCGTTTTTATTCAGCGAAAGTCACTCATTTCTTCCTTCCTTCCACCGTACGCGAGAGAGAGAGAGGGTTGAGAGGGGGATTTTCCTCCATCTACCATTTGATTGTGTGTTTTTCTTCATCTTTCTTCGATCATGTAGCTCGGATTGTGGATCTAGCACGTGTTCTTCGGATTATAGGGCTTGAATCTTCAAGAGGTAAGAACTCCTTTGACCCTAGTATGATTTTGGGGAGGGTTTGGTGGTGATCTTGTGTTTTAATTCGAATTAACCGATGTTGTTATTATATTTTGATAGTATTCGCGTGACCCTTGGTTTTCTTGTTATTTGTTGGGATGAAATCCCGTTGTTACACCGTTGACCGATTTCATTTCCTTATGCACTCTTGGTGTCCGATGAATTGTCCCAACGGGTAGAATTAGGATTAATTTTTACCTTTCCGCATTATTGAGACTTCTTGTATACCGTTATTGTGTTAGGAGCGGATTTGGGAGGATTGTTCGGACCAAAACCTATTCCATCGTTGTTTCCCTTGTTTCATCGTGTTCAAGGCAAGTACATGTATTACATTTCGTTATGTATGTTGTGATTTTCGAAATGAATAATGAATTGTGATTCTTGGGTGCGTGAGTTGCGTTCCTTCCACCCGGAGTGTCCGACGGGATGTCTGGGGGTCGATACTAAGGGGTACGGCCGTGGAAGTGGATTTGGGTGCGTGTGTGATTGAATTTCCACCCGGAGTGTCCGACGGGATGTCTGGGGGTCGATACTAAGGGGTACGGCCGCGGAAGTGGTATCCCACCCGGAGTGTTCGACGGGATGTCTGGGGGTCGATACTAAGGGGTACGGCCACGGGATACCAGTTGTGATTTTGTGATATCGTGATGATTGAAAACTGATTTGATTGCCAATGTAGTATTCCGGAATATTTATGGCAAACGATTTCTGATTGAGATGATTGAGTAAAACCGTTTTTGTATATAATGTTGTGTAATTGTGTACTTGCACTAGCTATTCGAATGCTAACCCCTTAAATGGGGGAAATGCGTCTTATGCATTTAGTGCAGGAGGTGAGGAGCAGGCACGGGACACGCACGCAAAGGATGGGCTGGCTTGATGATGTGGCTCGAGTCTGCATTTTTATGTTTTGTCATTGCATTGTCGAGTATTGAAGTTGGACTGTCTATTTTGAAACTTGGTTTAAGTCCCCTGCGTGGGCAATAAATTGGTATTTAACCTCTGTTCATGTATTACGTTAAAAATATTTTGGCCGAGGCCACGGCCTTATTTACTTTTGAGTGAAACATTCGAGATTACCTTGTGGTTTATATGTCATGTGTTAGCCTGGTAGACCTTACGAGGGTTCTACGGCGTGTAATGTCCCAGTTGTGAATTGGGGTGTTACATTTATGGTATCAGAGCTTAGGTTTTGAATACCTAGGCTGTCGGTGAATTTTGGGTCTGTCAGTTGAGTCATTAGATTCAGTCGTTGAGCCTAATATCATCATGCTACCGTCCTTTTGTGCGACCCGTAGCTGTAAGTCTCCTCGAACTCTTATATTTCTGTAGTTCATTTTCTTGCGCTGTTCGGAATCGTGACTTGTGTTACCAACTTTGTGAATTGTGAATCTCTCTGATCTTGTTCTTTTCTTATTTTCCTTCAGTATGTTGAGAGGTCGTGGTAGACCGGCTAGAGGACGCGGCCGAGGCCGTGGTCGGGGTGCTGATAATGAGGAGGGCTCACTTTCTCAGTCCTCTGCGGACTCAACCTCTCACTCAGTGCCGTCGGGTAATAATGCCGGCCGCAGGGCTCTTGCCGTGCTTGGCGATTGGTAGCCCAACTTACTCAGATAGCTCAGGGTGGACGCCAGAATCCGCCCCCGACACCGGAAGAGGAGGCTAGTAAGTGGCTTCAGACGGTGACTAAGTTGCACCCTCCTCGTTTCTCCGGATCCTCTGACTCCCTCGGTTGGGAGAATTGGCTCTTTCAGTTGTCCAGGACCTTTGATGCCGTAGATTGTCCTGAAGACAGGAGGGTACATATCGCCCAGTACCTCCTGGATAAGGAAGCTGCGGAATGGTGGGAGGCCGTTGTGTCCAGAGACCGTCGAGCTACTTGGGAGGAATTCAAGGCTGCTATGGAAGCAGAGTATTGTCCGCCGCCAGTCAAGGAGCGCAGAATTGTGGAATTCTTCACCGCTACACCTCAGGATGTGCCTATTTCTCAGGCCATCATTTCTTACAATCAGCAGTTGGGTTTCGTAAGAGATCAAGTAAGAACGGAGGCTGATAAAATCCGTTACTTCAATATGAGAATGAAGCCGCATATTAGGCAGAGTATGGCACCGCTCATGTGTGCCACTTTGAAGGAATACGAGGATCGCGCCCTAGCGATCGAGATGGCGGTTCCGGAATCAGAGTCGGTTTCAGAAGCTAAGAAGCAGAAGACTACTGGTCGATTCTCGACCGGGAAGGGTGGTCAGTTTTAGAGGTCTCGTTCTGCTCCCATACCGGGGAAGAGGCCGTTCCATCAGGCCGGTTGATCTCAGGGTAACCGTTCGATTCGATCAGTTATACGGTGGCAGGGTTTGTTTTAACTGCAACCAATATGAGCATTTGATGAAGGATTGTCCTTTTCCTCCAGTTACTTGCTACACTTGCGGGCAGACCGGGCATCGGGCGACTCATTGTGACAGAGCCACCAGGGCTGCTAGAGTTCCGACTACCACTGCCGATCAGAGGGATCACAGCTCTCCAGCTACTCATGTTCCGCAGAGTTCGGGCCGTGGTAGGGGTCGGGGACAGCCGGATCGCCGTGCAGCCTCGAGTACGGGTTCAGTTCACCCCCGATTGTACCAGATGAGGCGCACAGAGGAGGCGGACATTCCGGTGGCGTCAGGTACCACTCAGATCCTTACTCATCCAGTTTCCGTGCTTTTTGATTCGGGTGCTACCCATTCCTTTATTGCATCGGATTGTGTGAATCGTATTGGCTTTAACTACTTGTTTGAGTGTGAACCATTTGTGGTGGGTACGCCTAGCGGGGATCGTATGGTTGGGGACCGGGAAGTTAGGGATTGCCCCGTGAGGATCGGGAGCCGGGATTGGCCCTCGAACCTCATTGTTATCGACCTCAAGGGTGAGGATTTAATCCTCGGGGACGATTGGTAAGAACGTCACGGTGCTATCATGAACTATCGGACTCGTACTATCTCGATCGTGGCCGAGGATGGCACCGAGCATACTCTCGTCGGTTGTAAGCCGGGTAGATCGGGGAGCGTGATTAGCGCCTTGAAGGCGATGAAACTTCTGAACCAGGGTTGTGTCGGCTACTGGTGTTATGCTCTGAAGGCGGAAGATGGTGGAGTTGACATGTCGTCAATTCCAGTTGTTAGTGAGTATCCTGATGTTTTCCCAGACGACTTGCCGGGGTTACCACCGCAGCGAGAGGTGGAGTTTCCTATCGATCTTGAGCCGAATGCAGCCCCTATTTCTCGAGCACTGTACCGTATGGCACCGTCGGAGATGTTAGAGTTGAAGAACCAATTGGGAGAATTGTTAGATAAAGGGTATATTCGGCCGAGCGCATCGCCTTGGGGTGCGCCTGTACTTTTTGTTAAGAAGAAAGATGGGTCGCTTCGTTTATGCGTCGATTATCGAGAATTAAACAAACTGACCATAAAAAATAAATACCCTTTGCCCAGGATTGACGATTTGTTTGATCAGCTTCAGGGGGCGACAGTCTTTTCGAAGATTGATTTGCGATCGGGCTACTACCAGTTGAAGATTCGGGACGTCGATATTCCGAAAGCTGCCTTTCGGACGAGATATGGCCATTACGAGTTTGTGGTTATGTCTTTCGGGCTAACCAATGCCCCAGCAGTGTTCATGCAGTTGATGAACAAAGTTTTTATTGAGTATCTGGACAAATTCGTAGTCGTTTTTATCGACGATATTCTTATCTATTCACAGAATCGGGAGGAGCACGCCTTGCATCTTTGTATTGTATTAGACACTTTGAGGGCAGAGCAGTTGTACGCAAAGTTCTCTAAGTGTGAGTTTTGGCTCGAGGAAGTGACATTCCTCGGGCATGTGATTTCAGCAGAGGGAATTCGGGTAGATCCGCAGAAGATAGAGGCAGTGATGGCTTGGGAGCCGCCTAATAATGTGAAGGAGGTGAGGAGTTTTCTGGGTCTTGCCGGCTATTACCGCAGATTCGTTCAGGGATTTTCTAAGATTGCTAGACCACTCACTCAGTTGCTCCGAACTTCGAGAAGTTTGAGTGGGTGCAGACAGCGGGGCGGCTTTGACGAGTTAAAGAGACGTCTGACTACCGCACCCGTTTTAGCATTGCCTCAGGGGAACGAGGATTTCGTAGTGTATAGTGATACTTAGGGCCTTGGTCTAGGATGTGTTTTGATGCAGAGAGACAGAGTGATTGCTTATGCGTCCCGCCAATTGAAACCTTATGAAGTAAATTATCCCACGCACAATTTGGAGTTAGCTGCAGTCGTTTTCTCCTTAAAAATCTGGAGGCATTACCTCTATGGGTCATCGTGTAAGATTTTTAAGGATCACAAGAGTCTGAAGTACATCTTCAGCCAGAAAGAGTTGAATATGAGGCAGCGTAGGTGGTTAGAGCTAATTAAAGATTACGACCTCGAGATACTTTACCGTTCGGGTAAGGCCAACGTAGTGGCTGATGCGTTGAGCCGAAAACCAATGGCTTTACAGATGTTAGAGGTACTTACACCACAGAGTAAGATCCAGCGAGATTTCATCTGTCAGAATATTGAGGTTTGGGTTCAGAGAGTTCAGGGCCAGTTATGTGCGTTAGAGATCACTTCGTCCTTGACTGATGATATCAAGGCGAAGCAGTATGACGATCCGTTTTTGTTCCAGTTGAGGGAGGATGTGAGGAAGGGGAAAGCCCCTGGATTTGTCGTTCACGATGATGGAGTTTTGAGGTTTCGCGGCAGACTTTGTGTACCGAGTGATATTGAGCTGAGACAGAAGATCTTGAGTGAAGCTCATGCTACACCTTACTCCATACATCCTGGTACGAGTAAAATGTACAAGGATGTGAGGAGCAACTACTGGTGGAGTAATTTGAAGACAGACGTTAGCGAGTTTTTGTCGAGGTGTCTGACCTGTCAGTAGGTTAAGATGGAGCACCAGCGACCCGCGGGGCTGTTACGACCACTTCCTATCCGGAGTGGAAATGGGAGGATATTTCTATGGATTTCATTACCGGTATGCCTAAGACTCGGACGGGAATGAACATGATTTGGGTCGTTGTTGATCGACTAACCAAATCAGCTCATTTTCTAAGTATTAAGGACACTTGGGGGCCGGAGAGGCTTGCACGAGTGTTTGTTGCGGACATCGTGAGATTACATGGGACCCCTAAGAGTATTGTTTCGGATCGTGATGGCCGATTCATATCACATTTTTGGCAGGCCGTTCATCGAGCTTTGGGGACTGAGTTGAGACTCAGTACGTCTTACCACCACAGACTGACGGACAGTCAGAGCGGACGATCCAGACATTGGAGGATATGTTGAGGGCCTGTGCCTTAGATTGGAAGGATGATTGGGAGTCGCACTTGCCGTTAATCGAGTTCACGTACAGCAATAGTTGGCACGCCTCGATTAAAATGGCACCATTTGAGGCATTATATGGGAGAAGGTGTAGATCGCCGTTGTGTTGGGACGATGCGTCCGAGCTGATTGGTACCGAGCCCGACATGATGGTTGAGACGAGAGAGAAGGTTGGCCTGATTCGCGATAGATTGTTGTCGGCCCAGAGTCGGCAGAAGTCTTATGCCGATACCCGTCGCCGACCATTGGAGTTTGAGGTGCGAGACCATGTGTTGCTTAAGGTGTCGCCGACACGGGGAGTTTACCGCTTCGGTCGGAAGGGTAAACTTAGTCCGAGGTTTATTGGGCCATTCGAAATTTTAGATAGAGTTGGAGAGCTTGCGTATCGGTTAGGCTTGCCGCCGTCCCTGAGCCACGTGCATAACGTATTTCATGTTTCCCAGCTTAGGAAGTACGTATCGGACCCTAGCCATATTATCGATTTTGGAGAGATCGAGTTGGGGCCCGACATTACCTTCGAGGAGAGGCCGACTCAGATCTTAGAGCGTCGGGTGAAGCAACTCAGGCACAAAACCATTCCTTTGGTTAAAGTGCAGTGGTCGAGGCATGGATCCGAGGAAGCCACGTGGGAAACGGAGGAGAGTATGAGGTCGAGATACCCCGAGTTATTTGTGTTGTAAGTTTCGGGACGAAACTTATTTTTAGGGGGAGATAATGTAATACCCGTGTTTTCTATTTTTAGTAATTTCTATTTTTAGTGTATATTCGTTTCGGATAACTCGCTTGACACTGTTTTGGAATTCTGAACCTATTTTGTTCTTGGAGTTCTCCGCTTAGACGGGTCTCGATGATGTTTTTACGTAATTTCATCTTGTGGTATATTTTGTCTCATGTGTATTCGATTCTCGTTAAACTCGTTGGATTTCGTCATTTTCTTACTTCCATGAGTTCGTATGATTGAGTAGAGCATGTTGTGAGTTTCGGATTGTTAATCCGACGTTGGGTCGTGATTTCCGGATGTTTGGGCCGTTTTTGTAATTTTCTAGAAATTTAGGGAATTTGTTCCTTGTTCGACTTTGGTTGTGTACCTCAGATCGTTTTGGGGTTCCGTACTTCCATTTCGTGTTATTGTTGCCCAAATATCGATTCCTATTGCTTTATTCTCTTTCCGGATCATTTTTCGTCATTTTGGGACCCGAAGGGGGGTGTGGGCCGCGGCACAAGGATTGTGCGCCGCGGCACACACATTACCCAGATGTTGGCGAGCGGGTACATGCGTGTGCCGCGGCACAAGGATTGTCTTGCCGCGGCACACAGTAGAAGTCGGTGCCGCGGCACACTTGTCCTGGCGCGGCACACCCGTGTGGCACTTGCCGGCCAAAACCTCTTGTCCGCATGCCGCGGCCTGATCGGCAGTCCGCGACACATACGAGTCGAGCCGCGGCACACTTGAATGAGCCGCGGCCTGACGAGCGGTCATCCGATCATCAGGCGCAATTTTGGCCTGTGCGCGGCTGATTTAGCCGACGCGGCACCTGGCTGTGATCAGCGCTATATCTGCGTTTTTATTCAGCGAAAGTCACTCATTTCTTCCTTCCTTCCACCGTACGCGAGAGAGAGAGGGTTGAGAGGGGGATTTTCCTCCATCTACCATTTGATTGTGTGTTTTTCTTCATCTTCCTTCGATCGTGTAGCTCGGATTGTGGATCTAGCACGTGTTCTTCAGATTATAGGGCTTGAATCTTCAAGAGGTAAGAACTCCTTTGACCCTAGTATGATTTTGGGGAGGGTTTGGTGGTGATCTTGTGTTTTAATTCGAATTAACCGATGTTGTTATTAGATTTTGATAGTATTCGCGTGACCCTTGGTTTTCTTGTTATTGGTTGGGATGAAATCCCGTTGTTACACCGTTGACCGATTTCATTTCCTCTTGGTGTCCGATGAATTGTCCCAACGGGTAGAATTAGGATTAATTCTTACCGTTCCGCATTATTGAGACTTCTTGTATACCGTTATTGTGTTAGGAGAGGATTTGGGAGGATTGTTCGGACCAAAACCTATTCCATCGTTGTTTCCCTTGTTTCATCGTGTTCAAGGCAAGTACATGTATTACATTTCGTTATGTATGTTGTGATTTTCGAAATGAATAATGAATTGTGATTCTTGGGTGCGTGAGTTGCGTTCCTTCCACCCGGAGTGTCCGAAGGGATGTCTGGGGGTCGATACTAAGGGGTACGGCCATGGAAGTGGACTTGGGTGCGTGTGTGATTGAACTTCCACCCGGAGTGTCCGACGGGATGTCTGGGGGTCGATACTAAGGGGTACAGCCGCAGAAGTGGTATCCCACCCGGAGTGTTTGACGGGATGTCTGGGGGTCGATACTAAGGGGTACGGCCACGGGATACCAGTTGTGATTTTGTGATATCGTGATGATTGAAAACTGATTTGATTGCCAATGTAGTATTCCGGAATATTTATGGCAAACGATTTCTGATTGAGATGATTGAGTAAAACCGTTTTTGTATATAATGTTGTGTAATTGTGTACTTGCACTAGCTATTCGAATGCTAACTCCTTAAATGGGGGAAATGCGTCTTATGCATTTCAGGTACCGGGAGGGCTGAGGAGCAGGCACGGGACACGCACGCAAAGGATGGGCTGGCTTGATGATGTGGCTCGAGTCTGCATTTTTATGTTTTGTCATTGCATTGTCGAGTATTTAAGTTAGACTGTCTATTTTGAAACTTGGTTTAAGTCCCCTACGTGGGCAATAAATTGGTATTTAACCTCTGTTCATGTATTACGTTAAAAATGTTTTGGCCGAGGCCACGGCCTTATTTACTTTTGAGTGAAACATTCGAGATTACCTTGTGGTTTATATGTCATGTGTTAGCCTGGTAGACCTCACGAAGGTTCTACGGCGTGTAATGTCCCAGTTGTGAATTGGGGTGTTACAGTATTAGCCATATCGAGACTTGTCATTGTCAATTAATCACTTCATTCACGAGGAACGACGGTTACAATCATTTCATTGAGCTCTCATTCATTTCACTATTAATTCATCTTGGTGAGTCATCCTTGACTTTGTCGAATTGTTATTCATTAATATTCTTCATGGTCATTTTTGTTCATATGACCTTCTGGGTTCATATTGCGCAGCCGGGTGGGGATGTGTGGAAATTTTAGTCGGGCACGTGATGGTCATGTGTTGGGTTCACCGACACATTGGACTGTGCACACGGTAACGTACCCCTGTGAGACTAATTAGGTACAAGGATGGGTGTGTCCGGACACTCGTCTTGTGCACTTACACATACCATTATGGGCGTACTATGATGCCTCTCTTCAGCGTCATTTCATAATTAAGATATATATCATGATTGTGTTTATTCAACTCTTGAGGATTGTTGTTCTGTGTAACTGACCCTGTTGGGGGATGTTGTTTTCAGGTCATGGCAAGGCTAAGGCACGGGAAGAGAACGTTGACGGTGAGGAGTCCCAGTGATACTAGTAGGGGCCTCCAGTCCTTTCAATCATTCATGTCTTCTTTATTTTATTTCCGCTGCAGATTTCTGTTTGGATGTTCATTTTCATTCGATGTTGTATATTTTATCTTCATATAAAATATACTTGTATTCTATATTTCCTGGGCGTGTTGTACTTGAAACTCCTCATTGGAGTAATTAATGATATAATGCAGTTCGGTACTACAATTATATTACTTAATTCATTAATTTTCATTCGCCTAGTGGGTCCCAGTCGGGGGTCCACAGCACTGTAATATCCGCCTAGTTTGGGGTGTTACAACGTCCTTGTGCTGGGGGAGGATGTTTCTTTCCGCACACTGTATTGTCCCACGCACACAAAACGATCGTGGCCAAACACATACGGCACCATCCCTTGATGGACAGGCTCTTCACTCGTGCGCCTCGCGCTAGCCCGTAGTGCGCCACGCACATACTGCATCACCAATCGACATCAACCTTCACCCTACGCGCTTCCTGGCATTAGTACCTCGGTTGAACGGCATTCCCTCGGCCGCTGCATTTTTCCCACATGTCGAGGTTCCCACAGTGGCCCACGATGTTCCACGTTCTTACACCCCGGTTATCGAAGATGGAGCTACCAAAAGTGCGCAATACAAGTGTCTCCACATTCTGTACCGTCCGATATCCCAAGCCTAGGACCACCTCTCATTCGGCATAGAATCGGTTCATGTTCTCCACCTAGAATCCTTGTCAGGATCCACACTTTGATCGTGCCCTCTTTGCACGTGTGTTCACTCCCCGCCCTCATCGGTTTCGGCAGAACTTGACCACACCCAAACCATGCCGTACAAAGAGAGGTTTCGGCTCCGATACCATGTGTCACGGGATGGGAGTTCCGAAGCCCGTGCGTCATCCCAGGTTGCCCTCACACCCCGGGACCAGCCTATCCCACATAGCATGCCAACTAGTTTCGCCCTGCCATGGGATCATCAGGGAGACGGTAGTAGCCCCCAACCAGTTGTGCCCTACCCGCAACGATCCCCTTCATAGTCAAGTCCTCGAGCAGCGACAAGCTCTCTGGACTAAACTGGGTCGGCATGCCTGACTCGGCCAGACCGATGCATCCGGGCAAACAACGCCTTAACGCTAATGTCGCCCCTTTTACCCCACGTTAATGTTATCATGTGTGTGTATGAATGTGTGTCTCATTTCGAGACTTGGTCTCTCTATGATTTTGTTGATATTTGGGGATTGTTTGATGCAATACCCTTCGGGAATTATGCTAGATGTTATTGTTATTCGTTAACGGCCTATTTAAGGCATCGAAACTCTTGTTGTTATTGTTGTTGTCGATAGCCGGTCTGCGGTATCGATGTATCGATTATTATTGTTCACGTTGATTTCAGTCAAAGACACCGTTGGGATTGTTGTTATCAAATTGGTATTGTTGCTATTGTACTGGCCGATTTAAGGCATTTTACATATCCGTTCTTCATCTCTGTTTTCGGTAATCGGTTGAAGGCACCGGGACATCTATTCTAATTAAGTCATTGTTATCAATTGGTCGTTCTAAGACAATCGACATATTGAATTGGGAATAATGAAGATAATTCCCATCCGTCTTGTTGTTGTTATAAATGGGCCATTCTAAGGCAATCGAGGTATTGAATTGGGATTATCGAAGATAATTCCCCTCCGTTGTATCATTGTTTATCGATTGACCGTTCTATGTAATCCGTTCTATGTAATCGATGTATTGAATTGGGATTATTGAAGATAATTCCCATCCTTTGTATAAGTGTTTATCGATTGACCTTTCTAAGGTAATCAACGTATTGAATTGGAATTATCGAAGAAGATTTCCATCCGTTGAGGCGTCGTTATTGATTTACCGTTCTAAGGTAATAGAGATATTGAATTGGGATTATTGAAGATAATTCCCATCCGTTGAGTCATCGTCATCGATTTACCGTTCTAAGGTAATCGAGGTGTTCAATTGGGACTGTCAAGGATAGTTTCCATCCATTTATATCGTTGTGATCGATTGACCATTCCTATGGCAGTCGAGGTATTTGAATTGGGACCGCCAAGGATGGTGCCCATCCATGAGTTATTGTTGTCGTGTTGGCCGACTCAAGGCAGCACACTATTATTCTTGTAATTCGGTCATCTCGGGATCGTTGCCGTTTGTGATTAATTGTGTTTTGGAGGCTAGTCCCGGCTAGTGCTCGATGGGTAAGTCTGGGGCTTGAACCTTCGCGGTTGGTTTCCCAGCACCTGCGATTCAGCAGGTCACGATGACTGGGTGATCTCATTATGGGTAGGTTTGGGGCTTGAACCTTCGCGGTTGGTTTCCCAACACCTACAGTTCAGTAGGTCATAGTCATTGGATGGCCTCATTATGATACGGCTTCGTGCCGTGGCTTCGGCCCTGATTGTGATACGGCTTCGTGCCGTGGCTCCGACCCTCATTATGATACGGCTTTGTGCCGTGATTCGGCCCTCATTGTGATACGGCTTTGTGCCGTGGCTTCGGCCCTCATTGTGATTAGGCTTCGTGCCCTGGCTTCGGCCCTTATTGTGATTAGGCTTCGTGCCGTGGCTTCAGCCTTCAGATGATACAGCTTCGGGCTGTTTGGCTTCGGGCCATTGTGTTGATTGGCAGCTTCGGCTGAGTGGTTTTTCAGACCATTCTGATATTGTGGCAGCTTCGGCTGAGTGGCTTTCAGGCCATCGTGATGTATTGGTATTTCCATTGGAGCCTTGAGGCATTGTGATTCGTATTCATTCCAGTTCTGGTTTGGTTTACCTTTGGGTAATTCATAGTTGTGTTCTGTATTGATGATTCGCCATTGGGTACTTGTGTTCTAATCTGTTGAGTAGGTACCTATCGTATGCCGTGGGCATAGTGTTTTCTCGAATGCTCGATTCTTACTTTGGTTTGTGAGCATCTTGTATTACCATTGTTGTACCATTTTATTCTGCCTTTGGATGCATATCATGTTGTACATGTATTTTATATTCATTATCTGGATGACTGACCCTGTGGGGGCGGAACATGTTTACATGTTTTAGGTTCTTGCGAGGAGAGAGTTGGGACACAGGGGCATGACGATGGAGACGAGGCATTCAAGCGATACTAGTCCGAGATGTTTTGGTGTTCATGTCGGTCAGACAGTTTGGAGTACTCCATTTTTCTTCAGTTGTTGTCATCTTGTATTACCCGAGTAAGGCTCGTGGATGTTGTTGTATTTTTTATTTTGGCCATGTAGGCCCACTTATGTCGTTGAAATTCCATATCGAAATATTATGTCGGATGTCATAGTAGGGACTGAGATTCCCCTTTTGATCAGTTTGTTGTATTTTGGTCGTGTTCGCCAGGTGGATCTCCTGGTGTGGGGTCCACGGCACTGTAATGACCCAATGGGATTTAGGGGTGTTACACCAATAAAATTCAAAAGCCATGATCTTCTTATGCCATCATATTGACGAATCTTTAAAATGGCAATATGCTACTCTTGAATCCCCACACGAATTGTGGGAGAAACTGATAGAATGATAGGACCACATGCAAATGACCATATTGCCGAAGGCTCAGAGTGCATGGCATAATCTGCGACTAGAGGACTTCAAAATAGTCAAAGATTATAATTCTGAAATGTTTAAAATTACAACGCATTTGCGCCTCTGTGGAGACAAAATAACTGATGATGATATGTTGGAAAAACATTCTCCACCTTCCAAGCTTCAATTGTTATTTTACAACAACAATATCGTGAAAGGGGTTTCAAAAATATTCTGATCTTATACATTGTCTATTGGTAGCCGAGCAAAATAATGAATTACTGCTAAAAAATCATGAATCTCGGCCTACTGATTCTGCCCCTTTTCCAGAAGTAAATTCAAATCAGGCAGAAAATCAGATGCATGACCGCGGGAACAACAGAAATCAAAATTATCATAACAAAAATCAAAATCGTGGCTGAGGAAAGGCTGAAATCAATCTTGCTACCCGCGATGACACATACGATGATGTTATAGATGAATATATCATGCATATGATGCCGATGATTTCATAGAACCAGATAATGGCATTGACTAATGTAATAATGAATATTTTGTACTTTTAATATTTTTGGGCTTCTATTTTTCTTAATTTTTCAAATCCCTCTATTTTGTGATCCCCTATTATAAATCCCCCCTGTTTAAATATTTTGCAATGATTATGTATGTAAATTATTAATGATATGTTTTTTTACCTTCTTATATTCTTATGATAGATGGATGCCCAAAAATATTAAAGCCGAGGATGATATTTGCCTCATTGATAGTGCGACAACGCATACTATTTTGAAATGTAAAAGTTTTTTCTCCCATTTGAAGTTGGAAAAGACCGTGGTTAAAACCATAAGCGGTAATGCTAAATGCATTGAAGGCTCCGGAAAAGCCAAGATATTTCTCCCTGAAGGGATAAAAATGACAATTGAAAATGCCCTGTTTTCAAGCAAAGCTCGTCGAAATTTGTTAAGTTTTAACGATATTCGCAAAAATGGCTATCACATTGAAACTTCAAATGAGGCAGATAAAGAGTATCTTCTGATAACTCAAATGATAAATGGAAAAAATATAGTGAATGAAAAGTTGCCATGTTTTTCCTCGGGCTTATGTTTTACAAAAATAAGTGTTGCAGAAATACATAACCTAGTAGGCTTGAAAGCTACTAGTGAATTTATTACTTGGCAAGAAAGACTTGGGCATCCTGGCAGCATAATACTGAGGCGATATATGAAAATTCAAATGGCCATACTATGGTAAACCAGAAAATATTGATTTCAAATGAATTCATATGTGCTTCTTGTTCTCAAGACAAGTTAATTGCCCAACCATCTCCAGCAAAAGTGGGATTTGAATCACATACCTTTTTAGAAAGAATTCAAGGCGATATATGTGGACCAATTGATCCACCATGTGGGCCTTTCAAGTACTTTGTAGTACTAATTAACGCGTCAATGCGATGGTCACATGTTTTTTATTATCAACTCGCAATCTGGCCTTTGCCAGACTACTTGCACAAATAATTATTGCGAGCACAATTTCCATATTATCATATAAAAGATATACGCCTTGATAATGCTGGAGAATATACATCACATGCTTTGGATGATTATTGCACATCTATTGGAATTACTATGGAGCATCCTGTTCCTCATGTGCATTCACAAAATTGTCTGTCTGAATCATTAATTAAAAGATTCCAATTAATTGCAAGACCTTTATTAATGAGGTCAAAACTCCTAGTTTCTGCTTGGGGACATGCCATATTGCATGCCGCAACACTGATAAAAATAAGGCCGACAAGCTATCATAGCTTCTCCCCTATGCAAATTATAACTGGAAAAGAGCCCAATATTTCCCACTTACGAATTTTAGGGTGTACGGTTTATGTACCAATTTTGCCACCTCAAAGAACTAAAATGGGACCTCGAAGAAGGTTGAGCATTTTTGTCGGGTATGAATCATCCTCAATTATTAAGTATATTGAACCAACTACGGGTGATTTGTTTACTGCAAGATTTGCAGATTGTCATTTTGACGAATCACACTTCCCAACATTAGGGGGAGACATTAATCAACTGAAAAAAGAAGTATCATGATAATTGATTGCTTCCTTATGTAACACCCCCAATCCGCTCCGGGATATTACACGTCGTAGAACCTTTCCTCAAGGATCTACCAGACTGGTAACAACATCGAACATTTCAACAATGCCCTTAAGGCTAAAATGACTCAGTAGACCGATTTGGTCCTTCAGTAAATACATACAACTCAATCACAACACACGCCCACGCAGGGGTCGAGTACAACACACTCCCATACAACGGGGAAAGAATACTGCAGCGGAAAATAAAATACAACTAAACTTATACGACATCAACGGGTCCTCGTGTGATTAGTATCGTTCATCTTTCATCATCCTTCATGCCGACCCTGTGCTGTGCTCCAAAACCTGGATGCAATACAGACATCTACCCCCCGAATACAAGTATGAAATCATACGAAATGTAACAAACAAATAGAAATCACGAATCGGGTACGACAAATAATTACAAAAGACTTCCCGAGAAGTTTTATTAATTAGAAACCATCAAAGAAGTGTTTGAAAATAAATTACTCATCTCGGCGATTTTTAAGATAGAAACTTTGCTAGACCTCAAGTCCTTAGTTGAAAATATCCATTTCAAAATGAACGGGTCTCGGCCCAAAATCACTTCCCACAAAACGACCTTTACAAACCGTTGGGATCTCATCGCAAATCTCATCAAATCACAGTACACGAGAATAATATCAAGGTTCGTTTTCCAACATCAAAATCCACAACCCAAGGTTTAAACACAGACGACAAATACTCTAGTGCCATCCTAGCCAAGTAAGCCAAATGAAAAACTTACCTCTTACACACTTAGTCGATGCAAAGCATTCATTTCCGGAAATGCCATAATCAAATTAAATTTATAAAATGCACCACAATTAACCGTGGACCCACGCCTTTGTGGACCCCTACCGAGACCCCGTCAGATCTAACCCGTAGTGGTTAAAAGCAAGCTCGCGGACCCACGCCTTTGTGGTTCCCTACCGAGACCCCGTCGGATCTAACCCATAGTGAGCATACACACACACGTTACTCATGCAATACTAATATGCTAAGAATGTAAGCTCATCAAGAATACTTACTAGGGATGGCCACTATCCGACACCATTATCAAACTCTTCAAAACACAACAACACAATTAACACGGAATACACGATTCCACAACATTAAACCAATGGAAACATCATTAAAGCCTTCAACGTTCAAAATAATCAAATCAAAATCAACTCGCACGAATCACAGTCACGAGGATAAACCAACCATCGTAAATCCAACATGTAAACTCTATTTGCAGGACACAACTCGTATAAGAAAATACTTGCCTCGAAACTACGATTGAAGCGAGACGATGAATGAGATACGGTCGGGCAGCCCCGAACTCCTGAACGTAATCAAGCACACGATAGCACCACAAAACAACTATGAGGATAACAACGCACGAATTACCAATGCAAAATGATGATCGACTCGGAATCCTCGAGCACCTATAATCCTCCGGAAGAAATAACAAAAACAAGATCACAACGAGGACCGAGACCAACAACACTAGGAATTACGTCAAGGCATTGAAAGAAACTCATTGAAACATTTAATCGAACATTAAATGTTCAATGATTCCCAAGAACATTCAAATCATCAATCGAGTTAAACTGACTCGAAATATGGATATACAATCCATAGAACACGATTAATAACATCATTGGACAACAATCAGTTTATCAAAACCGAAAAGAAAACGAGATCGGGAATAAAACTCCCAAAGAGTCAACTTGAAAGAAAATCATGAAAATACCTTGATTCTGCGAAGAACAGCGGATTAAATGATGTTAAACACAAGAATACTACTAAGATTAATCATCTCCATCATGGATTAATCAACAATACGGAACGGATCGGACAAAAACGCAAAAACCCCAAAATTTCCCAAAATAGGGTTCTAGGAAATCTCACCTTGATTCGCTGGATCAAAGGAGGTTATGGAGGGATTAATCGATATGAACTCCCAATCTTCGTGTATTAGTTGCTTGACAACATGTCTCCTGGATCGCCAAGCCTCCAGCCGCGGAGAGGAAAGAATGGAAATGAAAAACGGGTGAAAATATGACTACTATATCATATTTATATAGGCACGGCTTAGCGTGCGCTACTCCTTCCGGACTAGTGCGCGCTAACGGGCAGCCTCGACCGATAACCTTCGGCCGGGGCCCACATGGACGGGTACGAAAGACTCAATCTTCCGGCCGGATCCTGCCTGCCCGACCGCGATAGCGCGCACTGCGTGGACGCTAGCTTGCGCTAGCTGATCTATCCATAACCCTCTGGACTGAACTGCCCGGCCAGGTAACGTATGCTAGCCGACCGACAGCGTGCGCTACGCCTGCCGACTAGCGCGCGCCACTCTCGGCGTAGCGTGCGCTACCTGCCGATCCTTCCCGAGTCCAGAACCCCAGAAACCCCACTACCCAGTCTAATAGCGTGCGTTGGTCGGCCGAGCTAGCGTGTGCTATACCTGCCGAGCTAGCGCGCGCAGACTTCCGGCCGTAGTGTGCGCTACGCCGGTTTCTGCCGCGCCTGTCCGGCCAGTGCCCAGCACTTCCGGCAGTGCCTGCCGCACCTGTCCGACCACTACCCAGCCGCCACGACCCGACGACTCGATTACCGAAAACGCACGAAACGAACACGACGAAAATCTCTCGGACAACAACATCGATACGAAAAGAAATACCATGAAACAATTAATCACATGCAACCATAAAAAGGGTCGAGACAACAAATACGTATACGGATACCCACAACTTTTGGTAAATTACAAAATGGCCCAAAACGCTCGAAAATCATGATACGTGGTCGAATAACCAAACCGAAGTTCACAACACAACTAACAAAGCTAAACAGACTTACGGGAAACTCGAAACAGTAGTTTCGAACGAGATTCACACGAATCGAACTCGAGTGCGGAAAAGTCGCCAAAAAGCACAGAACTCAACAAAATGGCACTGAAATGGACTCGGATGTCAAAAAGTGCAGAATTAATCATTCTCAGAATGACAAAACGGTCCCAAGCGAGTCGTCAAAACAGACTCTCTCCAAAAAAATAAAATTATCGGAAATCAAAAAAATTGCGGATATTACATACTACCCTCCTTAAAAGAAGTTTCGTCCCGAAACTTAAAACAAGTAGGGAGAAGCAATATCCCACCAGGAACATCTCAACAAGATACACAAGAACCATGCAACTTACGCCCACCGGCAAAACGTTACAAGAACGGAAGGAGGCATACAGCGCGAAAGTATGCTCAACGACAATCATCACCACTTCACAAGCAAGGACAAAACACGATCACCAAGTGCCAAACACCACCAACTAGATAACGTAATCAAGTCAATTATCCAATCCATCGAGCGACAAAAGGCGCCTAATACAGGAAAACACGCACAGTAGAATGAAGCGCACAATAATGCGCAAAGGCAACCACAGAAATCTCCGACCGCATCGAAGTTCTCGAAAACCACACTAGGCATCTCCGTGTCCCTTCGGAGCAGAGTTGCAAACTGGATTCCCGAACCTCCCAGTTACTGTCTCGCAATGCACGGCTCGGTGCCCTAATCGGCCATAAACGAAACAGCTGACTAACCGTGAACGGTCACGTTCCGTGGTACGAGATCAGGCAACAATAGGCAGACAATCACGATGATCAAATAGAACGATCGAAAAACAAGGATCGAACAACAATGATCAAATGACAATGATCGAACAACATCGATCGAACAACGATGATCGAACAACACCGGTCGAATCACAATGATCGAACAACAACGATTGAAAACAATGATTGAACAACAACAATCAAAAACAACGATCGAACAACAACAATCGAAAGACAATGGTCAAACGATAACGGTCGATCAATAATGATCGAACAACACCCCAAAGTTCGCACTTAACTCACGACACTAAAATAGCCGGTAGAAACTAAAAGATGTTACTTTTGAACAAGGTTCACAAGAATCAAACCGAACTTAGAAAAGTCACAGCGATAACTAGCTCGATCCAACCCAAGGTCACGGCTCTTTAGAACGATAAAAAACGAAATACAGAATAAGTTCAGAAAGTATCACCGAACACGAGTGAGTCGAAAGAATGGAGAAAGAGAGAATACACAAGTCAAAATAGTACGGGTATTACCTTCGACCTCGTCCACGAAATTCACAAAAACGGAAGCAAGGTAACAATACATTAAACAACCGACACATAACGGAACAATCACTGATGCACACGGTCATACCAACCCAAGCTCTAATATCTCGCAGATGTGCGATAACGCAGAAATCACCACGAGGCGACAACATTCAATACCAACATCTCACCTCTCACTGGGGGGCTAGCACAACAATTGTGTGGAAAATGTCTCAACGCTCACACCGCCAATTCGATTACAACTCATAGGGCCAACATCCTAACAACAATGCTAACTCAAATATACATTCCTGGACCACAATAGGAACGATAGGTTTTAAAAACGAAAACCACTTTTGAAAATAATTTGAAACCACTAGTTGATCTCGAGTATCATATATAAAAAGTAGTACAAATATCATCATTGAGACTTTGAAAAACCACCTTGCATTTGAAAAAAAATGAGGATACCTTTCTTTAAATTAAACTTTGTAGAAATATTCGACCTTCGGGTCTAAACAATTGCAGTTCTAAATCATTAAAAATATCTCAAAATATTTTTGGTCTACAAAATGGAATAAATTTGAATCACACAGTGGCGCTAGTAGGCACCTTGAAGGTACCGCGAGAAAACAATCTATTTTAAAAGTACGTCTCGAGATTTATTTTCTAAGATACTCAAGGTTTTCAAAAATCCAATTGGCCAGAATGCCCAAAACTCACACATATCGATGTACGCTAAAACACATCCTAGTACACGCATCAAAATGTTGAAAATCAAGACAATACAAGTCTATAAACGTAAAAATAAACGGTAAAATACCACAATCGAAAACCGCCTAGGATTGAGAACAAAACCACTGACCCCATCCGAGGCCTCTAAGGACCATCCCGCACTAGCTAGTGAACAAGTCGAACGCGTATAAGCACAAAGCTTCCACAAGAGAACTTGTAAAATCAGCAATTCGATTCGAAAATCATCAGCAACGGACAAAAACATCAGTAAAAAGACATCAGCCACGACGACACTCCTCGTATAAAACAAATACGAGAGTCGACTAAATACATATCGTGAAATCAAAATCCACAGAAGGATTACAAAACTTAACAAATAATCATAAAGATAGCTCGTGTTATACGAGGCACAACACAAAGAAGGAAGACTTACATCCACAGGTCGCACGAAGATGATGATCGCCCCACAATACTAATCACGACCAACAAACTCAGACGACGCGTCGCGACACGACTCAGTCAGACAAAATCCGACAAGACAAAACTCAACAGACACCACTTGAACCGACAACCTAGGTTTCCACAACCTAAGCTCCGATACCATTTATGTAACACCCCCAATACGCTCAGGGATATTACACGCCGTAGAACCTTTCCTCAAGGATCTACCAGGCTGTTAACAACATCGAACATCTCAACAATGCCCTTAAGGCTAAAATAACTCAGTAGACCGATTTGGTCCTTCAGTAAATACATACAACTCAATAACAACACACGCCCATGCAGGGGTTGAGTATAACACAGTCCCGTACAATGGGGAACGAATACTGCAGTGGAAAATAAAATACAACTAAACTGATACGACATCAACGGCTCCTCGTGTGATTAGTATCGTTCATCTTTCATCATCCTTCATGCCGACCCTATGCTGTGCTCCAAAACCTGAATGTAATACAGACATCCAACCCCGAATACTCGGGGGTTAGCAAAACTCCACTGTTTTGCTAGTACAAGTATGAAATCATACGAAATGTAACAAACAAATAGAAATCACGAATCGGGTACGACAAATAATTACAAAAGACTTCCCGAGAAGTTTTATTAATTAGAAACCATCAAAGAAGTGTTTGAAAATAAATTCCTCATCTCGGGGATTTTAAAGATAGAAACTTTGCTAGACTTGAAGTCCTTAGTTGAAAATATCCATTTCAAAATGAACGGGTCTCGGCCCAAAATCACTTCCCACAAAACGACCTTTACAAACCGTTGGAATCTCATCCCAAATCTCATCAAATCACAGTATACGAGAATAATATCAAGGTTCGTTTTCCAACACCAAAATACACAACCCAAGGTTTAAACACAGACGACAAATACTCTAGTGCCATCCTAGCCAAGTAAGCCAAACGAACAACTTACCTCTTACACACATAGTCGATGCATGCAATCATGAAAACCGATCAAAAGCACTCATTTCCGGAAATGCCATAATCAAATTACATTTGTAAAATGCACCACAATTAACCGCGGACCCACGCCTCTGTGGACCCCTACCGAGACCCCGTCGGATCTAACCCGTAGTGGTTAAAATCAAGCTCACGGACCCACGCCTTTGTGGACCCCTACCGAGACCCCATCGGATCTAACCCATACTGAGCATACACACACACACGTTACTCATGCAATAGTAATATGCTAAGAATGTAAGCTCATCAAGAATACTTACTAGGGATGGCCACTATCCGACACCATTATCAAACTCTTCAAAACACAACAACACAATTAACACGGAATACACGATTCCACAACATTAAACTAATGGAAACATCATTAAAACCTTCAACGTTCAAAATAATCAAATCAAAATCAACTCGCACGAATCACAGTCACGAGGATAAACCAACCATCGTAAATCCAACAAGTAAACTCTATTTGCAGGACACAACTCGCATAAGAAAATACTTGCCTCGAAACTATGATTGAAGCGAGACGATGAATGATATACGGTCGGGCAGCCCCAAACTCCTTAACGTAATCAAGCACATGATAGCACCGCAAAACAACTACAAGGATAACAACGCACGAATTACCAATGCAAAATGATGATCGACTCGGAATCCTCGAGCACCTATAATCCTCCGGAAGAAACAACTAAAATAAGATCACAACGAGGACCGATTCCAACAACACTAGGAATTACATCTAGGCATTGAGAGAAACTCATTGAAACATTTAATCGAACATTAAACGTTCAATGATTCCCAAGAACATTCAAATCATGAATCGAGTTAAACCGACTCGAAATATGGATATACAATCCATAGAACGCAATTAATAACATCGTTGGACAACAATCGGTTTATCAAAACGGGAAGGAAAATGAGATCGAGAATAAAACTCCCAAAAAGTCAACTTGAAGGAAAATCAAGAAAATACCTTGATTCGGCGAAGAACAAGGGATTAAATAATGTTAAACACAAGAATACTACTAAGATTAATCATGCCCATCATGGATTAATCAACAATATGGAACGGATCGGATAAAAACGCAAAAACCCCAAAATTTCCCAAAATAGGGTTCTAGGAAATCTCACCTTGATTCGCTGGATCAAAGGAGGTTATGGAGGGATTAATCGATGATATGAACTCCCAATCTTCGTGGATTAGTTGCTTGACAACATGTCTCCTGGATCGCCATGCCTCCAGCCGCGGAGAGGAAAGGATGGAAATGAAAAACGGGTGAAAATATAACTACTCTGTCATATTTATACAGGCACGGCTTAGCGAGCGCTACACCTTCCGGACTAGCGTGCGCTAACATGCAGCCTCGGTCGAGAACCTTCGGCCGGGGCCCGCATGGACTGGTACGAAAGACTCAATCTATCGGCCGGATCTCGCCGCCCGATCAAGGAGAAGGCGCTACGCGGACGCTAGCGTGCGCTTAGCCGATCATCCCGTAACCTCGTGGATCGAATCGCCCGGCGTGTAATGTACGCTAGCCGGACAACAGCATGCGCTACGCCTGCCGACCAGCGCGCGCCACGCTCAGCGTGGCGTGTGCTACCTGCCGATCCTTCCCGAGTCCAGAACCCCAGAAACCCTACTGCCCATTCCGATAGCGTGCGTTGGTCGGCCGAGCTAGCGTGCGCTATACCTGCCGAGCTAGCGCGCACAGACTTCCGGACGTAGCGTGCGCTACGCCGGTTTCTGCCGCACATGTCCGGCCAGTGCCCAGCACTTCCGACAGTGCCTGCCGCACCTGTTCGGCCACTGCCCAGCCGCCATGACCCAACGACTCAATTATCGAAAACGCACGAAACGAACACGACGAAAATATATCGGACAACAACATCGATCCGAAAAGAAATACCAAGAAACAATTAATCACATGCGACCATAAAAAGGGTCGAGACAAAAAATACGTATACGGATACCCACAACTTTGGGTAAATTACAAAATGGCCCAAAACGCCCGAAAATCACGATACTTGGTCGAATAACCAACCCGAAGTTCACAACACGTCTAACAAAGTTAAACGGACTTACGGGAAACTCGAAACAGTAATTTCGAGCGAGATTCACAAGAATCGAACTCGAGTGCGGAAAAGTCACCAAAAAGCACGAAACTCAACAAAACGGTACCGAAACGGACTCGGATGTCAAAAAGTGCAGAATTAATCATTCTCAGAATGACAAAAGGGTCCAAAGCGAGTCGTCAAAACGGACTCTCGCCAAAAAGAGAAAATTACCGGAAATTATAAAAATTGTGGATATTACACATTTTCGGTATAACCCTTTGCTACAAGCCTGGCCTTATAGGTGTCAACCTTGTCATTCCCACCAGTCTTCCTCTAATAGATACATTTACTTCCAGTAGGCTTCATGCCAGTTGGGAGATCTACTAGAGTCCAGACCTAATTGGCAGGCATCGAGTCTATCTCAGCTTCCATTGCTTCTTGCCATTTATCGTAGTCCACATCCACTATCGCCTGGTCATATGTTACAGGTTCATCCTCACGACTATCAGGTACATCATGGAGACCCAGTTCTTCGACACGTATATAACCACATCTCTCAGGTTAGTGAGACACCCTATCAGACCTTCGAAGTGGAGGTTGTGTTACAATTGGTTCGGTTCGTGATCATTGATCAGATGTCTCCTCAGGACTTTCATTATGATATTCCAAAGAGACATTTCTACCTGAGCCACCTTCCTGAGTGAATTCATCTTTAAGGAAGTTTGGTTGTAAAGCCACAACGACCCTATGGTCTTCTGGCATGTAGAATAGATAACCCATCGAGTCCTCTGGGTATCCTATGAAACATACCTTGGCGGACCTCGCTTTTAATTTGTCCACCTTAGCCTTCTTGACATAGACTGGACATCTCTAAATCCTTATGTGATTAATACTTGGTTTCTTACCCTTCCACATCTCATGCGGAGTGATAGGAACAGATTTGGAAGGACATCTATTAAGAATATAAGCAGCGGTAAGTAGGGCGTACCCCCACATGTAAATAGGTAAATCAGTGTAATTAAACGTGGAGAGGACCATGTCCAACAAAGTCTGATTTCTCCTTTCTGAAACACTATTTAACTGTCGGGTTCCTGGTGGAGTGAATTGTGAAACTATTCTATATTCCTTAAGGAACTCATCGAGTCTGTTTTTCAACTAGGTCCTTAAATTACTTGAATTTTGTAAAGGCTTCGAATTTATGTTTCATTAAGTACACAATCCCATACCTAGTGTGATTATCTGTAAACATTATGAAATATTGATAGCCGTCTCGGGCTGCTTTCAAAGCACCACAAACATCGGTATGTACCAACCCAAGTTTCTCAGTAGCCCTTTCAAATGTCCCTGTGAAGGGGGACTTAGTCATCTTGCCGTAGGATTCACAAGTTGGATATGGTTCTTCACCCAATGGACATAAAAGTCCATCTTTCTCCATTTTGTGAACCTTGGTCCGAACAATATGACCGAGTCTAAGGTGCCACTTAAGATCTTGATTAGTATCATGTCTGCCACGTTTCCTAGATATAGTGTTCACTGCTGATTTATTTTTCAAGTTCAGATGATATAGACGATTCAACAATGTAGTTGTACCAACAATTTTATTTTGAAAATAAATTGTATAACTACCATTGCCAGTGAAGAAATAAAGTCCTTTCCGGTCCAAGATTGGAATGGATACAATGTTTTTATTCCCCTTAGGCAAAACCATTACATCATCTAACGTCAAATCCAGATTCCAAACACTGTATGAGTGATCCAATATCGGTTGCCTCGACACTTTGTCCGCTTCCGACAGTGACCATCACTTCCCCAGCTCCAAGCTGCCTACTTCGATTCAGATCCTGATTCATAGTACAAATATGAGAACTAGCACCTAAATCGAGAATCCACGAAGCAGAATATACAGTAGCAGAACAATTAGTTTCAAAAACAAAAAGTTCCATACCTGATATGCCATTGACCTTGGGACAAGTCCTACTCCAGTGGCCCATCTCACCGCATACAAGACATTTGTCCGTAGGTTTGGGACTGCCTACCTTCTGAACCTTTAGGGCCTTGCCCTTGCCTTTCTGCAGCCCTTTCTTGGGTTTATACTGCTCGTCGGCATTTTTCTTCTTGTTCTTGGACCTACGAGGCCCAGAATAAATCACAAGAGCAGCCACCCTCGGCTTAGTCTTCATGTTAGACTGTGTCGTCACTAGTTTGTTCAATAGCCCAGCTAATGTACATGAAATCTCATTACAGTTGAAATTCATTACAAACTGCGTGAAGGAGTCAGGCAGAGATTGAAGGATGAGATCAACCTAAAGGGATAAATCCATATAAAAGTTGATCACATCGAGCCTCTCAATCATAAAGATCATCTTGAGGACGTGGTCTCCCACTTTCTTCCCTTCCTTCATCCAAGCACTGAATAACTACTTCGATATCTCATATCTAGCAGTCCTACTGTGCTGTCCATAAAGCTCGGTCAAGTGTGCAAGAATCTACCTAGTAGAAGTCATTTTCTCGTGTGCTCTCTGCAGATCATTAGTCATTGAGCCCATCATAAATCCACGGAAAAGCACATCATCCTTGAACCATTTTTCATGGACATCAATCTCTTGCTGATTACCCCTAGTCCGGACTGGAGTCAGTGGAATGTCTGCCTCTAAGACATATCTCAAAGATTCCATACTGAGTACAATCATCAGATTCCGCAACCAGTCAACGAAGTTGGGTCCAGTTAGAAGATTCTTTTCAAGTAGTATTGCAAGTGGGTTCTTTGCCATTTTAAGAGAGATATTGTTTCGTTTCTCTGCATTGAATTAGTGACTTATTTTATTATGACCGAATATAGAATTTAAGGGCTTGTACAATTCTTGTCTCGGCTCCCACTAATTTTATCGGAATTACACACTCCCATGTTATAACCCGGAAGTCATGGTTAGATCGACTTCTTAGTGGTGATCGAGTTCTTTACAAATTTTAACAGACGCAACCTGTCAAGTTTCTTGCCTATTAATTTTTGTAAAGTGGTGTTCAACACCAACCCATTCAACGAGAGATTCGATCTTCTTTTACCCCTAGTCTTCATGCCCTCAACCTATCAGGTTTCTTGGCAATCTGGACTATCTATGTTGTTGACCATCAACATCTATCATTCTGACTATTGAATCTCGCCTGGCAACCTATCAGGTTTCTAGGGGCAAAATTTCTTACCAACCGAAGGCATCAAATGCACTCAATAATTTATCAACCCCTACCAAATATACTACCCCGATAACTCAGAAGCATAGAACACCGGCTCGGGTATTAATTTTCTATGAGTTTGATGGAGGGTAGAAAATCTTGTAACCTTTTCAAACTTAGTCTGTTGATTTGTCGGGAGAATTTCGCGATTAATTTTACACTTTCCACATTAATTTAATTATAAGCCCGTTTGTGTTTGTCAATCATTCAAAATGAAAAACAGTAAATAGCAATCTAGTTACTACCAACATGCAGTTCATGGACCGTTCCTCGAACAAAAACATCATAATCTAATTACATGCCTTTGGTCTTGAATCTTCGTCTTCTCGAACGGAACTTCCTCCAGTCTTCGTCATTACATATTAATTTTACATTTGAAATAATGCATCCTATACAAATGTTTCTAGTAAAATAAATAGACTAAAAAACGACATTTATAACCCAAACGAACAAAACCAAATGATTCAAAACTAGGTCCACGAACCATCTCCCCATTCAAAAGCATTCATCCAACAAATACTAAATAAATGGATTGCAACTTAAATATATTGGTCCAACCAATATATATAATCAACTATTAAATAGAATTGATCCAATCAATTCTCACAATTGGTAATATGAAAACATTCAAAGTAATTCGGTCAATCACATATATTGCATTTAATTAATTTTCCCTTATAAAATGAGATACCATATATAATTTTAATCATATTTAATCCAATTTAAAATGTGGGAATTAATTTCCAGAATACACGAAGAAAACAAGCCCGAAACAAGATGGAAAGGGGCTGGACCGCGGTCCGAATAGCCTGGATCGCGTTCGGAACTTCCTGAACTGTTCGACAGGGCCAGCACCAGGGCTGGACCGTGGTCCCAAATGTTGACCACACGGCAGCCCCCCGGGCACTATTTCGGGTGTCGTTCAAAGGCAATATGGGCCTCGATTTCCGACCAGATATCCAATATCTATATTTTTCAACATTCATATCTACAATATAAATCATATTTCCAAGAAATTAAAGATTTATATTTAGACATAAATTTACGAAAAAACATAACTACAATGAACGAGTGCACAGTGGAATAATAAAACTCAATATAAAGAATCCCAAACAGGATCGATCAAGTAATGTATATATGAAAAATAAATTGACGAAGACAAAAGGATCAAAGTGCCATACCTTCGAAGCCTTTGATAATATCTTTGTAATTTTGATGATGATCACGAACCCGAACACGAGCACGAAATCCCTTCATCGCAAACACCAAAAGCACGATGTCTCTACTTCACACACGTCGGAACTTGACCGGATCAACGAGACTCTGTTCTACAAGAACACGGCCACGAAGTTATCGTAGGAATTACCTCTCTAATTTTTCTTGCTTGTTTCTCACCTCAAAGATGAGGAACAACTTGGAAGAAAAATTTCTCTCCTTTTCCTTCTTGCTCTCGGCCGAACCATCAAGTGTCATGGTGGATGGTGTTTTTTTTTATATTTTATAAGTGAAACATGTTCAAAAGTGGAAATAATAAATGATATGATAAGATACCATGTCCTTTCAATTTTGGAAGCATGTAATGGAAATAACATGCCATATCATCACTAAAAACCAAAAGCAACACCAAGAAAAAAGGGAGGGGAGGGGGAGGCCATTAGAAAGGTGCTAGGAAACGGGCCGAATCACTCGGCTTGTGTACAGGATGTTCGTCAAACGACTCTGTTAAATACATCCATTTTATCACCAATGTATTTATACAAATTAATTAATCTAATTAATTATATCAAATACAAATATATTTCTCTAAGAAAAATAATTTATGAATTAAATTAGTTACATTGTAACTTAATACCAATTCATAAGACCACTATTTGATTTATCCAATAAATCATAATTTATAGAGATAATAAATTCACATTTATTCGTCAACGATCTTAATGCGCGACTCTGTAGGTCCGTCTCAACCGGAATTGGGAGGAACCAATGAGTGCGGGGAGCACTTAGTCAGTCTAGCGGGCCGCACTATAAATGTAATATCCGTAAATTTTATTTCCAGTCATTTTCTTTTTTGGCGAATTTACATTTTGATGACTCGCTTGGGACCGTTTTGTCATTCTGAGAATGATTAATTCTGCACTTTTTGATGTCCGAGTTCATTTTGGTGTCGTTTTGTTGAGTTCCGTGCTTCTTAGCGACTTTTCTGCACTTGAGTTCGATTCTTGCGAATCTCGTTCGAAACTGTTGTTTTGAGTTTCCCGTAAGTCCGTTTAACTTTGTTATACGTGTTGTGAACCTCGGTTTGGTTATTCGATCACGTATCAAGATTTTCGGGCATTTTCGGCCATTTTATAATTTCCCAAAGTTGTGGGTATCTGTCGTCATACCCATTTCTGAGATGTTCTGTTGTTGTCTCTCTGAGTTGTTAGCGCACGCTAGGCCTTGCGGCTAGCGCGCGCTAAGGTTCCGTAATTAGCACACGCTAAGTTGTAGTTAGCGCGCGCTAACGGGTGGTGTAGAAACAGTCCAGAGGCCATTGGATGGGGTTCAGACATTGATCAGCGCACACTATTTAGTATCATAGCGCGCTGTCACGGGGTTATACTTGTGCCTCGCTAAGTCCTCGCCGTGCGGCACTCTTAGGTTGTCTCAAGCCTAAGTAGTAAGCCTACTGATAAACAAGACTGCTAGGAAGGGAAGTAAGGAAATGCTTGGGGAAGGTTTTCTCTTATTGCACTGTAGCAAATCTGATTTCTCAAGAGTGAGTTACAAATGAGCCCCAAGGGGGGGTATTTATACTAATCCTCCTAGGCTAACAAATTACCAACAAAACACTACTATTCCAAGTATGTACAAGAATGCCATCATCTAGAATGATCTATACAATTCTAGGTAATTCTAAGAAGTCTTCTTGGAGTCTCCAGCCCCCTCTGGAACGTCCGGCCCGACCCGGCCCAAAGTGTCCCGGCCCGGCCCGTCCAAGGCCCGATTCGGACCGTAGCAATCCGACCCGATTTCTAACCTTCTGGAACCCTATTTGACCTTCTGGAATTGATTGGTCTCCATCTTTAAGCTTCTAGGGTCTTCTTTCTGAAGAGTGGGTTCCTCGGCTTTTCAACGTCTACTGCTGTCACAAGGCTTTTTCCGTCTAAGCCTATTATAGGGGGGGTAGTCCTCTGTGAGATTGGCCCGGTCCATGCACGCGCGCGAGCCTGCTGCGCGCCCGTCCGGAAGGCTTCGGCCGGATGCTGTTTGATACCTGCTGCCTTAAGGTGGGGCGTGACATTCTCCCCCACCAAATTCGTGACCATCCTCGGCACGATGCTGTCCTGATATTTTTCAATCTTCTGCCGGAATTGCCATAGGTGATCCTCATGTTCCCAGCTATTTTCAGCGTCTGGGAGTCCCTTCCAATGCACAAAGTACTTGGTGTATGGGGCCACGCCCCTTCGTCGAACGTCCCGATGTGAAATGATCTCGGCTACTTCCTTGTCGAAGGAAGTAATCACGGCAGTAGGTGCTCGATGTCACTGAGCTCGGCCCGGATCCTCCATGTCCTGATGGTAAGGCTTCAGTTGGCTAACATGAAAGACCGGGTGTATCTTTATCTTCAGCGGTAGTTCCACTCGATAGGAAACTGTCCCAACACGCCGCTCGATCTTGTAGGGTCCCTCGTATCTTCGGATAAGTCCCGTATGCACAGCCCGAAATGCTTTAAATTGCTGCGGGAGAAGTTTCACCATAACTAAGTCGCCTTCATTAAACTCGACCGCTCGTCGCTTGAGATCGGCCCATTTCTTCATCTTCTTGGCTGCCTTGTCCAGTGATGCTCGAGCCAAGTCCGATTCCTCCTGTAATGACTTAGCAAAGGTATATACTGCGGGACTCTGTCCCGAGTATCCGGTGGCAATGTTGTTCGTTGTCGCCGGTTGTCTCCCTGTTGCGAGCTCGAATGGGCTGCGTCCTGTTGATTCACTCTTCTGCAAATTGTATGATAATTGGGCCGTGTCTAAGAGTTTGGCCCAGTCCCGCTGATTGGCACTCACATAGTGCCGCAAGTAGCACTCAAGTAGTGCGTTAACTCATTCTGTCTGCCCGTCCGTCTGTGGGTGGAAACTTGTTGAGAATGCAAAATTCGAGCCCAATAGCTTGAAAAGTCCCGACCAAAACTTTCCTGTGAAACGTGGGTCTCGGTCACTCACGATTGTCCTTGGAATGCCCCAATATTTTACCACATGCTTTAAGAATAACTTGGCCGTCTCCAGAGCCGTTCGTCCACGGCCTTTGGAATAAAGGTTGCGTATTTTGAGAACCTGTCCACCACAACTATGATCGACCCGTACCCATCCGATTTAGGCAAAGCCGAAATAAAATCCATTGAAATGCTTTCAAAAGGGTGTTCCGGTATGGGTAATGGTTGAAGTAGTCCACCAGGTTGTTGTTGCTCCACCTTGTCTTGTTGACACACAAGACATGTCCGGACGTATGCCTCAACGTCCTCACGCATCCTCGGCCAAAAGTAGGAATTGTCAATTAAAGCCATTGTACGGTGCATACCTGGGTGTCCAGCCCATAGTGTATCGTGGCATTCCTTCATGATGTCCCTCCGTAAGTTCCCCCATTTGGGCACGTACAAACGATTGCCTTTGGTGAAGAGTAGCTCGTCTCGTTCCCAGAACCGTCTTGTCTTGCCGCTCCTGGCAAGTTGCATGATGTTTTCTGCAAAAGGGTCCTATCTCAGTCCCTCGCGTATGCGGTCCTTGATGCTTCCCTCGGCCTTGGTCAAGGCTGTAAGTTCGGCCTTCCGGCTTAATGCATCGGCTACTCGGTTAAGTACTCCAGGCTTGTACTCCAGGGTATAATCGAACTCAGCTAGGAATTTCTGCCATCTTGCTTGTTTTGGTGTGAGCTTCTTCTGAGTTTGAAAATAACTTGTGGCTACGTTGTCTGTTCGTACCACAAACTTGCTCCCAAGTAAATAATGCCTCCAAGCTCTAAGGCAATGTACCACGGCGGTCATTTCCTTCTCATGTACCGAGTACCGTCTCTCGGTGTCATTCAATTTTCTGCTCTCGTAGGCAACGGGATGCCCTAGCTGCATCAAAACTCCTCCGATGGCATAATCAGATGCATCGGTCTGAATCTCATATGCCTTGGCATGGTCTGGCAAGGCAAGAACTGGCTACTCCGTCACTTTGCCTTTGAGTTTCTCAAAGGCCTCTCGACACTTATCCGTCTACTCCCATTTGTGGTTCTTCTTCAATAGGTCCGTTAATGGTACTGCTATCCGAGAGTATCCCTAGATGAACTTCCGATAGTAGTTCACGAGTCCCAGAAATGATCGGAGTTGGGTTACGCTGGTCGGCGGTTCCCAATATCGAACGGCTTTCACTTTGGCCTCATCCATCATTATACGGCCATCTTTGATACGATGCCCCAGAAAAGTCACTTCCTGTTGGGCGAATGAGCACTTCTCCAACTTTGCATAAAGTTCGTTGTCCCGCAATGCTTGGAACACCTGTTGCAAGTGTTCTACATGCTCCTCCATTGATGATGAGTAAATGACAATATCATCCAAATAAACGACAACAAACTTGTCTATGTATGGTTGAAATACCTTGTTCATCAGTGTGCAAAAGGTCGCTGGGGCGTTTGTAAGCCCGAACGGCATCACAAGAAAATCAAACAAACCATACCTGGTCGCCATGGCGGTCTTGGGTTCGTCTCCTTCGGCTATCCGGACCTGCCAATATCCGGATCTCAGGTCGATCTTTGAAAAGTATTTTGCACCTCCCAGTTGGTCAAACAGCTCTCCAATGAGTGGAATGGGATACTTGTTGCGAACCGTCAGTTTGTTGAGTGCCCTATAGTCTACGCACATACGTAAGGATCCATCATGCTTCTTCTGGAACAAAACTGGGGATCCATAGGGAGATTTGGATGGTTGGATCATCTTGGAATCCAACAACTCTTTCAATTGCTTCTGCAACTCCTTAGGTTCTGGTGGTGACTGTTGGGATTCCACAGAAAATAAACGCAACGGAAGATTAAACGGAATCCCTAAGAGGATCGATCAAGTAACGTATATACGAAAAGAAAAATACGAAGATCAAGGAATCAAAGTCCCATACCTATGATGTCTCTGAAAAACCTTCGTATGATGATGATGATGATGATGAAGAGCCCTTCGGTCCAAGCACCTAAAGCAAGGTGCCTCTACTTCACACGCCGGAACTTGACGGAAAAATCAGCAAACTTCCTTTCTCTAAGAATGCGGCTAGGGAAGCTTGTAAGAATTTTTTCTCTCGATCTTTTCTACTAATAACTTGTCTCTAAGATCAAGCATATGATGTAGAAAATTTTTCTCACTCTTGAAGCTCTCTAAAAAAGTGAAATTGAACACTTGAGGAAGGAAGAAGGAGACTTTATAATTGAAAAGACTTTCTTTTCACCATTATTACTAGCCTCACATGTAGAAGATGCTTTTAAAAGCATCTCTACACCTCACATAACCCCACAAGTGTATAATATAATGAGAGAGAGACAAAGTAGAGATGAGGGGGGGGGGGATTATAGGGAATCTTCCAAGAAACGGGTCGAGTTAATTTGGCTCGTGTATTGGATGTTCGTCAAACGAATCCCTCGTGAATCGGATGTCCGTCAAACTAATCCGTTTTATTTCCAATGTGTTTATACTAATTAATTAATCCAATTAATTATTTATATCAAACACAAATATACATTTTTCTAAGAAATATAATTTATGAATTAAAGTAATCACCCAGTAACCTACTTACAATTCATAAGACCGCTATTTGATTTATCCGATAAATCACTAATATCTAATATTATAAGAGAGATTATTAATTCCTATTTATCCATCAATGATCCTATTACGCGACTCCGTAGGTTCGTCTCAGCCGGCATTGGGAGGAACCAATGAGTGCGGGGCAACACTTAGCCAGCCTAGCGGGTCGCACTGTAAACCCCGACTGAGAACGAATGAACGAATCATTCCAGAACCATTATATCGTGAATACTATATATGTAGAGACCCTTCATCAGATGTCCCAGTCAAGTCTTCGGGTCACGGTAAAGTCAAACCCTAATGTTGACTAAACTCTATACATGTGTTAATGCAAATCAAGACCGACTGATTAATAGTGTATCTAATACGACTATATGAGAATGCTTTGGCCAAAGACTTGTGATCTTATTTGCCATTAACCGTATAAGACATTCGTATGCTCACTAACAGGAGATAGAATCCTTTCTTGGCGTACAGCAAAGACTGCTACCTGCCCGTATAGTCCGCACTTCGAGGTCGACTCAGCAATTAAGAAAATGAGTCTAACTACTCGAATGACAAACTAAACGTCACAGGCACATCTTCTAATGAACCCTCAAGTCAAAGGTCCACGTATACTATCACAACCTTTCGATTCGTCATCGACTCTCCGAGAGTGAATACCGTGTGACTGAATCGAGTATGAGTCGTGTTCGAGTATACTGGTCCCACCAATATACTTATAACTATGCTATCAAGACGTGCACACGTCCTAGCATCAGTTATACAAGTCTTATTAAAACTTAATGTCCTGTTAAGTTTTATCGACATGCGAACTAGTTAAGCATTCGAGCTCTAAACACTTCTAGTGCCTATCTCCCTATCTCCATAAGGAGTAGAATGTTCACTCTCAAATGCAAGGACTATTATTCTATATACCAAATCACAATTCCAGTGATATACAATAATATAGAAATAATAATTGCCTTATTTAATATAATATTCATAATTACAATACAATTGCTCTCACTCTCTCATCCTCTTAGTGGCATTCGAGGGCATATTCCTAACAATCTCCCACTTGCACTCAATGCCACAAATTATGGTATCTAATACCCATACTCTCCAGATGCCTCTCTAAGACCTTCTGAGATAGTGGCTTGGTAAGCGGATCAGCAACGTTATTTGCGGTGTCTACTCTCTGCAGTGTAACATTCCCATCCCGAACCATTTCTCTAACAAAATGATATTTTCTCGCAATATGTTTGGTGTTGTGGTGAGCCCTAGGCTCCTTAGCCTGTGCAACAGCTCCGTCGTTGTCACAAAATAGTGTCACGGGCTTCTCTGCGTTAGGAACCACTTGAAGTTCCTCAGTGAACTTCTTTATCCAAAACGCTTCTTCAGCAGCCTCCGTGGTTGCCTGATACTCGGCTTGACATGTAGAGATAGCAGTCGAACTTTGCTTGGCACTTCTCCAAGAAACCGCCCCACCATTCAGAGTAAAGATATACCCTGATGTGGACATCTGAGCATCCATGTCCCCCGAAAAATCTGAGTCTGTATAACCCATCACTCTTAGTTCTCCACTACCGTATGTAAGAACCAAGTCTTTAGTCCTCCTTAGGTACTTAAGAATGTTCTTTACAGCAGTCCAATGTTCCTACCCTGGATTTGACTGAAACCGACTTACTACGCTCACAGCATAGGCAATGTCCGGTCTAGTGCAAATCATTGCATACATAAGGCTACCTACTTCCGAAGCATAAGGTACCTTGGTCATTTCCTTTCTATCTTCCTCACTTTGAGGACACATCTCTAAGGAAAGTTTTGCACCATGTTGCATAGGTATAAACCCTCTTTTAGAATCTTCCATCCTAAATCGCTTCAGGATCTTTTCTATGTAGAGGGCTTGGGAAAGACCTAACATTCTTTTCGCTCTATCCTGGTAGAGACGAATACCTAGAATATAGGTAGCTTATCCCAAGTCTTTCATTGAGAACTCTTTAGAAAGCCAAGCTTTCACAGAACTGAGCATTCCTACGTCGTTTCTTATAAGTAGAATGTCATCTACATATAGTATTAAGAACACAATTTTTCTCCCAATAACCTTCTTGTAAATACAGGGCTCTTCTTCGTTTTGGACAAAATCAAACTCTTTGACTGTCTCGTTAAAACGAAGATTCCAACTCCGTGAAGCTTGCTTCAGTCCATAAATGGCACGCTGAAGTTTGCATACTTTATGAATATTGGTTTGAGATATGAACCCCTTAGGCTGTTCCATGTAAATCTCCTCCTCGAGGAATCCATTTAGGAATGCCGTTTTCACATCCATTTGCCATATTTCATAATCTAGGTGGGCTGCTATAGCAAGCATCCTGCGAATAGACTTAATCATAGCTACTGGCGAGAAGGTCTCGAAGTAATTGATTCCTTCTCTTTGGGAATAACCCTTTGCCACAAGCCTGGCCTTATAGGTATCCACCTTGCCATCTCCATCAGTCTTTCTCTTATAGATCCATTTGTTTCCAATAGGCACTATGCCTTTAGGACGATCTACTAAAGTCCAGACCTGATTTGCAAGCATTGAGTCTATCTCAGCTTCCATAGCTTCTTGCCACTTCGTGGAGTCAACGACTACCATCGCATGGTCGTATGTAGAAGGATCATTCTCTTGACTACTTACTGTCATGTCATGGACACCCAGTTCCTCTTGATGCAGATAGCCATACCTCTCAGGTATTTGAGAAATTCTACTAGACTTGCGAGGTTGTGTTTGTATTTCAGAAGGCTGGGTTCTAATATCTTGCATAGGTGTCTCATTTGGTGTTTCTTTTATTTCTTCCAAAGAAATATTTCTACCTGCCCCTCCTTCCTGAATAAACTGATCTTCCAGGAAGTGTGCTTGTATAGCAACGATGATCCTATGATCTTCGTGCATGTAGAATAGATATCCCATGGAATCCCCTGCATATCCTATGAAACGACCTTTCACAGACCTAGTTTCCAATTTCTCTACTTTAGTCTTTTTGACATAAGCAGGGCATCCCCAAATCCTAATGTGATTTAGACTTGGTTTCCTACCTATCCACATCTCATGGGGAGTCTTAGGAACGGATTTGTAAGGACATCTGTTCAAGATATGTACAGCAGTAAGGAGCGCATAACCCCACAGATAAATCGGTAGATCAGTATAGTTAAGCATGGAGCGAACCATGTCGAACAAGGTTCGTTTCCTTCTTTCTGATACACCATTTAATTGTGGAGTAGCTGGAGGAGTGAATTGTGACAAAATTCCTAGTTCTTTTAAGAACTTATCAAATTCAGTACTCATGTACTCACCACCCCTGGCCCGATCAAGAGTCTTAACACGGTTACCTGTTTGATTTTCAACTAGGGCTTTAAATTCCTTGAATTTATCAAAAGCTTCAGACTTATGTTTCATTAAGTACACGAATCCATACCTGGTATGGTCATCAGTGAATGTAATGAAATACTGAAAGTCGTCTCGTGCCACTTCAAAAGGGCCACAGACGTCGGTATGGATCAATCCAAGCTTTTCAGCAGCTCTTTCAAAAGTCTCTGCGAAGGGTAACTTAGTCATTTTGCCTTGAAGGCAAGATTCACAAGTTGGATAGGGATCTGATCCCAATGGACTTGTAAGCCCATCTTTCTCCATTTTATGAACCTTGCTCTGACCGATATGACCAAGTCTAAGATGCCACATAAGTGCTTGGTTCGTTTCATCCCTACCACGCTTCCTAGTTATAGTGTTCACAATTGTTTTATTCTTTAAATTTAAATGGTATAAACCATTTAATAATGTAGAAGTACCAACCAATTTATTTCTGAAATAAATACGACAGGACCCATCTCCAATAAAGAAGTGAAATCCTTTTCGGTCCATGACCGGAATTGATACAATATTCTTGTGCCCCTTGGGCAAAACAAGTACATCATCTAAAGTAAGAATAAAACCAGATTCTAAATCCAACATAAGGGATCCGATATCAGAAGCTTCGACACTATGCCCACTTCCGACGGTGACCATCACCTCCCCTGAATCCAGCTTCCTACTTCGTTCCAGATCCTGATTCATTGTACAAATGTGAGAACTCGCACCGAAATCAAGTATCCAAGAAGTAGAATATACAGTTACAGAACAATTTGTTTCTAAAACCAGTAGTTCTGTACCTGAAGGCGCATTACGGTCAAGCTTTGGACAGTACCTCTTCCAGTGGCCTAGCTCACCGCAGTTGAGGCATACATCCGTTTTCTTGGCCCTCTTGCTCTTTTGAACCATTGGGGCTTTGCCCTTTCCCTTGTCGATCTTGGCTATTGGACCTAACTACTTCTTGTTCTTTTTCTTCTTATTCTTGGACTTCCAAGTCCCAGAAGAAATCACAAGTGCAGCTTCCTTTCCCTTTGTCTTCATCTGAGACTGGGCAGTCGTCATTTTGTTCATTAGCCCAGCTAAGTACCATGCAATCTCATTGCAGTTGAAGTTCATGACAAATTGTGAAAAGGAGTCAGGAAGTGACTGCAGGATAAGGTCAGTTTGGAGAGATGCATTCATCTGAAAATCAAGAGCTTCCAATCTCTCAATCATCGAGATCATCTTGAGGACATGGTCCCCAACCCTCTCTCCTTCCTTCATCCTGGCGCCGAATAATTGCTTTGATATCTCATATCTAGCAGTTCGACTATGCTCTCTCCATAGAGCTCAGCCAGGTGCGCTAAGATGGCTCGTGAAGACGTCATCTTTTCATGGGCACGTTGAAGCTCATTGGTCATTGAGCCTAACATGTACCCTCGCACTCTTATGTCGTCTTTTACCCATTTCTCATGGGCATCGACATCTTCCTGATTGGCTCGGGTTCTTGTAGGAGCCGCTGGGATGTCCGCCTCCAAGACGTATCCCAGCATTTCCATAGTTAGGACAATCCTCAAGTTCCGGCCACCCACATAGTTCGGACCAGTCAGGACATTCTTTTCAAGTAGTATAGCGAGTGGGTTCATTGTCATATTGAGAGTTATGTTAACTGCAGAGAATAATTTGAGATTCATTAGTGTTTGTTTAATTATGATCCGAGTAAAGAATTTAAGGACTTTCTTTATTCATAACTCGGCTCCCACTATTTTATCGGCATTTACACACTCCCATGTTAAATCCGGAAGTCTTGGGTGACTTCATAGTGGTGATCGATTTCTTTACAAAGTTTAATAGAGGGCAACCCATACAGTTTATATTCTATTATTCTTTATAAAGTGGTGTCTAATACCAACCCATCTAATGGATGATTCGATCTTCTTTTACCCCTAGTTCACTTTCCCTCAACCCATTCGGTTTCTATGGCTCGCTGAACTATCTAAGTTTAAACCGTTAACTCCTATTAGTCTGACAATTGAATCTTACCCGACAACCCATACGGTTTATAGGGGTTTGATTTGTCACGACCAAAGGCATCTAATGCACTCTAGGTATTTATCAATTTCCCCCAAAAATATTACCCCGACATACTCGGAAGAATAATATTCCGGTTTAGATTTCAATCTTCCATGAGTTTGACGGAGGGTAGGAAACCTCGTAACCTTTATAACTTAGTGTTTATAAGTGGGAGTATTAACGCGATTATATGTTACACTTTGCACATTAATCCGTTTATAAGCGCGGTTTGTGGTTTGTCAATCATTCAAAATGAAAAACAATAAATAGCAACCTAGTTACTACCAACATATAGCTCATGGACTTTTTCCTAAGTATTGGGCCAAGCCAAATAAAGAAAGGAAAAATACAGTATTGATTTTTCATATTCTAGTCGGTCGTCTTCGGTCTTCGTCATAGCCATATGAATAATTACATCATTGAACAATACGTCATATTATACATATTTTCTAGTAAAAATAAATAGGCTCAAAACGGCCTTTACAACCATATCGAATCGAACAAATCAACAACTAAGTCCACGAGCTATATCACCATCACATAAGGCATTACATACAACATGTAACGGTAAATGAAATTAAATAATCAATTAATATATTAATGTAATTAATATAAAAATTAATCTATTTAATTTCTACAATATTAATCAAATTAATATTTATAATCGTCATTTTAATCCGTTCAAAGTAATCCGGCCAAAACAATATTCTCGTCTAATAATTTCCCTTAAAAAAATATACCAAATATTTTATTAAATCCAATTAAATCTAATTTAAATTTCGGAAATTATTACAACGAAATATAATCACAAAAATGGAGTCCCGGAAAATCCAGTATCAGGCCCAGCCCAAGACCCGATTCAAAATCGGGCCGAAAACCCGAGAACCGCCCGGACCGAGTCACTCTCGGCCACTGCCCGGCAGGCTGGCCGATCAGCTACAGTAGCCTACCGAGTCACTCTCGGCCGGCCAGGCAGCCCAGAAGCCGCCGGCACTGCGTCTTCGTGCGGTATTCGTGTTTAACCCCCGTTTTTCTCATTTTTTCGTCTCGCTTCCAAAACGAAAAAGTTTCTTAACTTCATGAAGAACTTATAAATCAACAAAAATCAAAATTTTCAGATTTATAATTCACATAAAATAGTCGAAACTTGACTTACTACGAACGATTAAATTTCTTCGATTATATCTATTATGATTCTAAATCATAAACATCATCAAATAACATTCCAAATGCAAAGATGATCGTATATACGATATATTTGACCTTGATCCGATACCACTGTTGGGATTACACAGAAAATAAACGCAGCGGAAGAATAAACGGAATCCCTAAGAGGATCGATCAAGTAACGTATATACGAAAAGAAAAATACGAAGATCAAGGAATCAAAGTCCCATACCTATGATGTCTCTGAAAAACCTTCGTATGATGATGATGATGATGATGATGAAGAGCCCTTCGTTCCAAGCACCTAAAGCAAGGTGCCTCTACTTCACACGCCGGAACTTGACGGAAAAATCAGCAAACTTCCTTTCTCTAAGAATGCGGCTAGGGAAGCTTGTAAGAATTTTTTCTCTCGATCTTTTCTACTAATAACTTGTCTCTAAGATCAAGCATATGATGTAGAAAATTTTTCTCACTCTTGAAGCTCTCTAAAAAAACGAAATTGAACACTTGAGGAAGGAATAAGGAGACTTTATAATTGAAAAGACTTTCTTTTCACCATTATTACTAGCCTCACATGTAGAAGATGCTTTTAAAAGCATCTCTACACCTCACATAACCCCACAAGTGTATAATATAATGAGAGAGAGACAAAGTAGAGATGAGGGGGGGGGCTTATAGGGAATCTTCCAAGAAACGGGTCGAGTTAATTCGGCTCGTGTATTGGATGTTCGTGAAACGAATCCCTCGTGAATCAGATGTCCGTCAAACGAATCCATTTTATTTCCAATGTGTTTATACTAATTAATTAATCCAATTAATTATTTATATCAAACACAAATATATATTTCTCTAAGAAATATAATTTATGAATTAAAGTAATTACCCAGTAACCTACTTACAATTCATAAGACCGCTATTTGATTTATCCGATAAATCACTAATATCTAATATTATAAGAGAGATTATTAATTCAAATTTATCCATCAATGATCCTATTGCGCGACTCCGTAGGTTCGTCTCAGCCGGCATTGGGAGGAACCAATGAGTGCGGGCAACACTTAGCCAGCCTAGCGGGCCGCACTGTAAACCCCGACTGAGAACGAATGAACGAATCATTCCAGAACCATTATGTCGTGAATACTATATACGTATAGACCCTTCATCGATGTCCTACCAAGTCTTCGGTCACGGTAAAGTCAAACCCTAATGTTGACTAAACTCTATACATGTGTTAATGCAAATCAAGACCAACCGATTAATAGTGTATCTAATACGACTATATCGTAATGCTTGGCCAAAGACTTATGATCTTATTTGCCATTAACCGTATAGGACATTCGCGTGCTCACTAACAGAGATAGAATCCTTTCTTGGCGTCACAAGAAGATCGCTACTCGCCCGTATAGTCCGCACTTCGAGGTCGACTCAAGAATTAAGAAAATGAGTCTAACTACTCTAATGACAAACTAAACGTCACAGGCACATCTTCTACTGAACCCTCAAGTCAAAGGTCCACGTATACTATCACAACCTTTCGATTCGTCATCGACTCTCCGAGAGTGAATACCGTGTGACCGAATCGAGTATGAGTCGTGTTCGAGTATACTGGTCCCACCAATATACTTATAACTATGCTATCAAGACGTGCACACGTCCTAGCATCAGTTATACAAGTCTTATTAAAACTTAATGTCCTGTTAAGTTTTATCGACTTGCGAACTAGTTAAGCATTCGAGCTCTAAACACTTCTAGTGCCTATCTCCTTCTCTCCATAAGGAGTAGAATGTTCACTCTCAAATGCAAGGACTATTATTCTATATACCAAATCACAATGCCAGTGATATAGAATAATATAGAAATAATAATTGCCTTATTTAATATAATATTCATAATTACAATACAATTGCTCTCACTCTCTCATCCTCTGAGTGGCATTCGAGGGCATATTCCTAACAGTGACATCCTATAGGGTGTCCTCGAATGTGGCTTTGCATCGGAAATAAGTTCAATTTTGTGGTCCACATCCCATCTGGGCGGCAACTTCTTAGGTAGTTCTGCGGGCATCACGTCCTGGAATTCCTCCAAAACGGCTTGAACTTCCTTTGGTACATCCTTGCCTTTAATATTGTTTCCATCATTAGGAACGTAAAATGTAGTGAAGGTCTCTTCCTGCTTTCGAAGTCCTCGACTAAGTTGCATGGCTGAAAGGGTGCTTGTCCCCTTCGCTTCCCTCTTGGCCGGAATGGCCTGTGTCCTGTCGGAGTCCAAAATGACTAAGGAATCTGAAAATGGAAGAATGCAAGCCCGTACCTGATCGAACCATTGTAACCCAAGAACAAAGTCGTAGTCGTCCATGGTCACTACAATGAAGGTGATCATTCCCTGCCAGTCACCTCTCTTTGCTTTCACTCCTCGTGCCTCGCCGGTCACCAGTTTAGCATGGGTGTTCACTTTCTTGATCGATCCATTAGTTGGAGTGACGGTAAGTCGTAATCCTTTGGCTACGCCGTCCCGCATGAAGTTGTGCGTAGCTTCTGTATCCACTAAGGCTTTGATGTGTGTACCTCCGATCAAGGCATCCACGAACATAGACCCCTTTCTGGGTCCCTTCGCCGGCTCCATAACGGCTTTGACAGCATTGAGCAAACTCAATGAGCCCATGTGCGCACCATCCGCATACTCGGTCTCCGTGGTCTCTTGAATGGCTGCGACCTTCTTCCTCCGAAATGGGCAATCATACTTCAGGTGAGAGGTACTATGACAAATGTGACAACCTCTCGGCTTATCGTTCTCGTCCACTGGTTGCTTGCCCGAGTATTTGTTTGGCCTGAACCTTGATGGGCGGTCTCCCCCACCTTTGACTTTATCTGTGCGGAAAGTCCTTGGCTTATGCTGGTTTTCAACTCCCTTAGGCCCTCGGCCACAGCAATGGCAGTTGCCACGTCCTGAACATTGCGCCTTTCCAACTCTTACCTCACAAAAGGCTTGAGTCCGTCCATAAATGCAAACAACTTGTCGGTCGCCGTCAAGCTTGGTATCTCCAGCACAATTTCTTGGAACTCCTTGACATAGTCTTTGATATTACGAGTGTGGCTAAGTCTCTTTAGCCTGCCCCGTGCCTCGAACTCCACATTCTCAGGATAGAATTGCCTCTTCAATTCGGCCTTGAAGTCTTCCCAGGAAGCCATCCTGCACGCACCACTCTCAATGTCGGCCTACTTGGTCCGCCACCACAGTACGGCTGTGTTGGCTAAGTACAAAGGCGCCGTCCGCAACTTGGTGTCATCATCTCGAATCGTTGAGGCACCAAAGTACTGCTCTAGGTTCCACAAGAAATTGTCAATCTCCTTGGCGTTTCTTGATCCGTTGAACTTTCCAGGCCTTGGGATGTCAATTCGTGCGGGTGTCGCACCCACATGTCCTTCTCCATTGGCAATCGCCCTCTTCACTGTTGCCATCTCCGTCTTGAGAACCTCCATGCTCTCTTGCATAGCCAAGATCATGGCCCAAAATTCGGCCAACTCTTGCTTCATGTCCCCATCGCAAGCATTGATAGTAGAAAGTACCTGGTTGTTTAGCTCCTCACCAACGTCTTCTAAGTCATCCACCCTCTTCGCAACCTCATCATAGACCTCCTCCAGTCGAGTCACTCGGCTGTCCATGGCAGCAATCCGGTCGACAGACTTGTCTCTGCCCTTCTTGGTCTTCTCGGCCTGAGTGTTGGGTTGGGTAACGTCGGATGATTGAGCCATCTTCTTCCTTGCACGATCAGCTAGCAATCTTCGAAAATCCACCTTGGTTGTCTCAACCTTGGCTCTGATACCAACTGTCACGGGGTTATACTTGCGCCTCGCTAAGTCCTCGCCGTGCGGCACTCTTAGGTTGTCTCAAGCCTAAGTAGTAAGCCTACTGATAAACAAGACTGCTAGGAAGGGAAGTAAGGAAATGCTTGGGGAAGGTTTTCTCTTATTGCACTGTAGCAAATCTGATTTCTCAAGAGTGAGTTACAAATGAGCCCCAAGGGGGGGGTATTTATACTAATCCTCCTAGGCTAATAAATTATCAACAAAACATTACTATTCCAAGTATTTACAAGAATGCCATCATCTAGAATGATCTATACAATTCTAGGTAATTCTAAGAAGTCATCTTGGAGTCTCCAGCCCCCTCTGGAACGTCCGGCCCGACCCGGCCCGAAGTGTCCCGGCCCGGCCCGAAGTGTCCCGGCTCGGCCCGGCCAAGACCCGATTCGGCCCGTAGCAATCTGACCCGATTTCTGACCTTCTGGAACCCTCTTTGACCTTCTGGAATTGATTGGTCTCCATCTTGAAGCTTCTAGGGTCTTCTTTCTGAAGAGTGGATTCCTCGGCTTTTCAATGTCTACTACTGTCACAAGGCTTTTTCCGTCTAAGCCTATTATAGGGGGGTAGTCCTCTGTGAGCTTGGCCTAGTCCATACACGTGCGCGAGCCTGCTGGGTGCCCATCTGGCAGGCTTCGGCCGGATGCTGTTCGATACCTACTGCCTTAAGTTGGGGCATGACAGCGCGCTAGAGTGCGTTGGTAGCGCACGCTAAGGGGAGGATAGCACACGCTACCTGGTAGTTCAGGGCAGTCCAGGAGCTACTGGACTGGGTCTGAAGTTCTCGTTAGCGCACGCTAACACTTGGGGTTAGCGCACGCGAACACTGTATTTTTGGTCAGGAGTTTTGTTCGGTGCCGCGATAGCGCACGCTAAGCTTAATGATTAGCGCACGCTAATTGTGTCCAGTATAAATACTAGACACCAGTCTAGAACCTGCATTTTCCTTCATTTCTTCTTATTCCTCCGCGAGTTTGAGACGTGGCGACTAGGGTTCGCATCTGGGCTGATTTTCTTCCATCCGAAGGTGTTTTGGAGTATCCTAGGTGATTATAACATCATATAATCCATTGTTCTTCGCTGGATCTAGGTATTTTTCTTGAATCCCTAGAGTTGACTTTTTGGGGGATTTGTTCTTGATTTCATTTTCCATCCATTTTTGACGAACCGATTGTTGTAAAATGATATTTTTAAACATATCCTATGGATTGAATATCCATATTTCAGTTGGGAATTCCATTTTCATGTGTTGTTGGGTCGATTCGTGTTCTTTGCCATTTTGGGGGAAACCCTTGAACATTCGTCGTTTGTTCTTTGGATTCAGCGACTCTTGGTCGTGCTATGGAATTCATTTTCATTGTTGTTATTGTTGTTCGTAGTTTATTGTCGCGGGTTAGCGCTCGGTGGAGTCGGCGGGTGTGTACTCGGTTCATGCCAACCTACTTCGATCGGTTCTTCGCGTTTGTGGTTGTTCGAGGCAAGTACCATGCCCATACAATTCTTTTTTTATGGATATGATAATTAGCGATCGTCTCCTTGTGTTTATATGATCATTTGAATTTCACCTTCAAAGATTCGGTTAGCCTTGTTAAAGGCCCTATTTCAAAACGCGTGTGTTTTGTGGATATTGTGTTCGTGGATGGTTACGTGAATTACTATGAATACACTTGGTGTTGTCATTGTGCTTTGATAAAATATATGTATATATTATCTCATATCGGTGCGTTGTGATTTGACCATTGCGTCGTGAATTGTGTTTGTTGCCATTGAGTGAATTACTTGGATATTATTGATGTGATATGTTATTTGTGTGAATGTGTGGATATGGTTGAAGGTCTACGGTGACACATGGCATGTGATCATGTGGTCAGGAGGCTGTAGCACCCCAAATCCGTTCAGGGATATTACACGCCGTAGAACCTTTTCTCAATGATCTACCAGGCTAGTAACAACAAACGAATAACTCGACGATGCCTTTAAGGCTACAATAACTCAGTAGATCGATTTGGTCTCTCAATAAAAATATACAACTCAATTACAATTCCTGCCCACGCAGGGGTCAAAATACAACAACTCCCGTACAACGGGGAAAATTACTACAGCGGAAAATAAAGTACAACTGAACCAATTCTCAACATACGGTTCTACATGTGATTAGTATCGATCATCTTTCATCATCCTTCATGCCGACCCTGTGCCACGCTCCCTGAAACCGGAATGCAATACGGACATCCACCTCCCGATTACTCGGTGGTTAGCAAAATTCCACTATTTTGCTAGTGCAAGTACAAGTGCAAATACAAGCCATATAATTCAAGTTCCAAGAATAACAATAACCAGGAATTCTCAAAGATTCAAATACAACGAAACAAATACTTCCTGAGGCAAGAGTTTGAGTAAAACTTTCCAAATCCGAAAGATCACAAATAACGAGAAGGGTTTGAAAAATGGTTTAAAATACCTTCGGGAGTTTTAATAGAAAACAACTTAGAATTATCAAATCCTTATCTTTCCAAAAATCAACAGGGGTCACAGCCCAAAGGTTTTGTTTTCACACATAGAAAACCGACAACAATTTACAGAGCCAAAACCCAAGTCACGTGTCCTCGACGGACATAAAATCAACACGGCATAATCACACCCAAGCATCGCCTAGGACCGGGACGAAGCCACGAATCCCACTCGAGGCCTCTAAGGATCCTCCCGAGCTGGCTAGCGAAACAAATCACACAACGGCATCGCCTAGGACCGGGACGAAGCCACAAATCCCACTCGAGGCCTCTAAGGACCCTCCCGAGCTGGCCATAATTATAAAACAAATCACGTACACACGTCGCCAAGGACCGGGACGAAGCCACGAACACCACTCGAGGCCTCGAAGGACCTCCCGAGCTGGCTAGCGAAACACAAGTCACAAAATCTTTGGCGCTCACGGTTGGATTAATCACTTGTTGCATCCTGACCACATGATCACATGTCATGTGTCACCGTTGTTTTTATTAGGCTCTCAAGGTTGAATCAATCGCTTGTTGCATCCTGGCCAAATGATCGCATGTCATGTGCCACCGTAGACCCGCCCACATCCATACATTCACACACAGCACAATACAACACATATATTCAAACAATTCACTCAGAGGCATCAAACACTTAGCAAAATCCCACGTCAAACCACAACGCACCGAAATGAAATAATATACGTCCACACGCAATACCAAGTGCAACATCAACACCAAGCATATCCATAGAATTCACATAGTCATTCACAAACCACACCTTTCACAAAACACACACGTTTTGAAAGCAAGCCTTTAACAAGGCTAAACCGAATCATTTGACGATAATTTTCAAAAGACAAAACAAACACATTTATACGATCACCAATTATCATATCCACAAAACAAGAATTATATGGACAAGGTACTTGCCTCCAAATCGGCACGCAAGTATTCCGACGAACACGGCTCAATCGAGAAGCTTCGGAATGCCCGATGCTATGGAAAAGGAAGACGACAACGAACGGAAGGGTTCAACACGGTTTCTTCATAAGAAACTCGACCCTAACATCATACAATTAATAAATCAACGATCATACGAGTAAGAATAATCGTATTGTTAGGAATATGCCCTCGAATGCCACTCAGAGGATGAGAGAGTACGGGCATTATACTTGTAATTATGGAATAATTAATAAAAAGGCAATACGATTCATTCACTATTTATTGTATTTCAATTGCATTCTTGACTTGGTAAACATTGAAGTGAAGTCCATGTAAATAAATCGAACATTCCATTCTCGTTATGGGATAAGAGAAAATGTACTGGAAGTGTTTAAAGTTTATTTACGTAAATTGTTCGCAAGTCAATAAACTTAAAATGGGCATTAAGTTTTAATATGACTTGTATAACTGATGCTAGGACGTGTGCACGTCTTGATAGCATAGTTATAAGTATATTGGTGGGGCCAGTATACTCGAACACGACTCATACTCGATTCAGTCACACGGTATTCACTCTCGGAGAGTCGATGAATCGAAAGGTTGTGATAGTATACGTGGACCTTTAACTTGAGGGTTCAGTAGAAGATGTGCCTGTGACGTTTAGTTTGTCATTAGAGTAGTTAGACTCATTTGCTTAATTCTTGAGTCGACCTCGAAGTGCGGACTATACGGGCGGGTAACGATCTTTCGTACGCCAAGAAAGGATTCTATCTCTGTTAGTGAGCGGCGAATGTCCTATACGGTTAATGGCAAATAAGATCATAAGTCTTTGGCAAAGCATTACGATATAGTCGTATTAGATACACTATTAATCGATCGGTCTTCATTTGCATTAACACATGTATAGAGTTTAGTCAACAGTAGGGTTTGACTTTACCGTGACCGAAGACTTGGACCGACATCGATGAAGGGTCTATACGTATATAGTATTCACGACATAATGGTTCGGAATGATCCCTTCATTCGTTCTCGATCGGGGTTCTGATGCGGCCCGCTAGTTTGGCTAAGTGCCGCCCACACTCATTGGTTCCTCCCAATGCCGGCCGAGACGGACCTACGAGTCGCGCATCGGGAGCGTTGACGGATAAATGTGAATTTATTATCTCTCTATTAATATTAGATATTGGATATCTAATTATGATTTATTGGATAAATCAAATATCGGTCTTATGAATTTAAATTAAGTTCTTAGGTAATTAATTTAATTCATAAATTATATTTATTAGAGAAATATATATTTGTATTTGATATAATTAATTAATTAGATTAATTAATTAATATAAATACATTGATGATTAAAAGGAGTGTATTTAATCGAGTCGTTTGTGAGCGTCCGTCTACGAGCGAGTGGCTCGGCTCGTTTTCTAGGAAACTTCCTTGTGGCCACCCACTCCTCATGGCATGGCATGATCTTGCATGTGTGTGGGAACTCACTTAGAGTTGAGATTCCCACATAATTGTGAATGATAGTTGTAAAGGAATAATTATTCCTTTATAATATATATATCATTACATTATAAATGATGAGATGAGAAAACTACAAACAACATATACTCATTCATTGGAGCTGCCTGCCGTGAGCTTTAAGTGAGGGAGAAGAAATTTTTTTTCTTTTCTATAATTTTCATCTTAGAGGTGTTATAAAAGTTAAGAAAAATTGAGAGAAAAAATTCCTACGAGTTCCCTAGCCGTGTTCTTGGAGAATGGAGTCTCGTCGAAATTTTTCCGGGCAACTTCCGACGCGTGTGAAGTAGAGGCTTCGAACTTTCGGTGCTTGGAACAAAGGGATTTCGTGTTCAGGACGAGGTTCGTGATCGTCATCAGATTTTACGAAGAATTATTTCAAAGGCTTCAATGGTATGATCTTTATCTTCGTATTTATTTTTCGTATATACGTTACTTGATCGATCCTGTTTGGGATTCGTATTTATTTCCGCTGCATATTTCGTTTTATTTTTGGAATCCCAACAGTGGTATCAGAGCGAGGTCAATGTTTCCGTATATACGATTATTTGTGCATTTTGAATGCTTTTGGATGATGTTTATGATTTAGAATCATATTTGGAATAATTTTAGATTTTAAATTGTTCGTTGTAGCATCACGTTTTTGGAAAGCGGGAAGAAAGCAGCAGGGTGCTGGCGGTGGTGCGGCGACCTTGCTGTACTGCCCAAGTGCCGGCGTGCTCGGCCATGACTCGGCCAGCTGAGAGTGCTCGGCCAGGGGCCGAGAATGATCGGCGATCTGCCAGCGATGCTTCGGCGAGCGACCCTCGGGTTTTGGCCCGATTTTGAATCGGGCAGCGGTGGCCCTAAACGGATTATCCGGACTCCGTTTAAGTTTATATTTTGTTGTAATTATTTCCTAAAATTTAAATTGGATTTTAATTTGACTAAATTAATATTTGGAATATTTTTGAGTTAAGGAAATAAATTAAACGAGAATATTATTTTTGGCGGATTACTTGACGAATTAAAATGATGATTATTAGTATTAATTTGATTAATACCATTAAAATTGAATAGATTAATTTTATATTGATTGGATTAATATATTAATTGATTATTTAATTTTAATGCCACTTTATATTAATTGGATTAATATAGTAGAAATTGAATAGATTAATTTTATAGATTAATTAGATTAATTTATATTAAAATTAATTGTTTAATTTCGTTGCCATTACATGTTGTATGGAATCCTTATGTGATGGTGATATAGCTCGTGGACTTAGTTTTTGATTTGTTCGATTCGATTGGGTTGTAAAGGCCGTTTTGAGCCTATTTATATTTACTAGAAAAACTTGTATAGGATGCAATTTTTCAATGATGTAATTATTATTTTGGGTATGAAGAAGACCGAAGACAACCGACCGAGAAGACGAAGAATCGAAGACTGTTTTTTTTTTATTTATTGGGTCATTCGCTTGGCCCAGTACTTAGGAATTAGGTCCATGAGCTATATGTTGGTAGTAACTAGGTTACTATTTTCTGTTTTTCATTTTGAATGATTGACAAACATACAAACGCGCGTATAAATGAATTAATGTGCAAAGTGTAACATTAATCGCGAAATTCTCCCGACAACAAATAGACTAAGTTTGAAAAAGGTTACGAGGTTTCCTACCCTCCATCAAACTCGTAGAAAATTGATACCCGAGCTGATGTGCTATGCTTCCGAGTTATCGGGTAGTACATTTGGTAGAGGTTGAAAAATTCTTGAGTGCATTAGATGCCTTCGGTTGGTGATAAATTTCGCCCCTAGAAACCTGATAGGTTGCCGGGTGAGATTCAATAGTCAAACCGATAGACGTTGATGGTCAACAACTTAGATAGTCTGGATTGCCAAGAAACCTGATAGGTTGAGGGCATGAAGACTAGGGGTAAAAGAAGATCAAATCATCCGTTAGACGGGTTGGTGTTAGACACCACTTTACAGAAATTAATTGGCAAGAAACCTGATAGGTTGCGTCTGTTAAAATTTGTAAAGAACTTGATCACCACTAAGAAGTCGATCTAACCATGATTTCCGGACTATAACATGGGAGTGTATAATTCCGATAAAATTAGTGGGAGCGGAGACAAGAATTATACAAGCCCTTAAGTTCTATACTCGGTCATAATTAAACAAGTCACTAATTTAATCTTGTCTAAATCTTTGCAGAAAACGAAATTGAATCTCTCTAAAATGGCTAAAAACCCACTTGCAATACTACTTGAAAAGAATCTCCTAACTGGCCCTAACTTTGTTGACTGGTTGCGGAATCTGATGATTGTACTCAGTATGGAGTCTCTGGGATACGTCATGGAGGCGGACATTCCACCGACTCCAATCCGGACTAGGGGTAATCAGGAAGACATTGATGTCCATGAAAAATGGGTCAAGGATGATGTGCTAGTCCGTGGTTTTATGATGGGCTCAATGACTAATGAGCTGCAGAGAGCGCACGAGAAAATGACTTCTGCTAGGCAGATTCTCGCACACTTGACCGAACTTTATGGAGAGCACAGTAGGACTGCTAGATATGAGATATCAAAGCAGTTGTTCAGTGCTAGGATGAAAGAAGGGGAGAAAGTGGGAGACCACGTCCTCAAGATGATCTCTATGATTGAGAGGCTCGAGGTGCTCAACTTTAATATGGATTTATCCCTTCAAATTGATCTCATCCTTCAATCTCTACCTGACTCTTTCACGCAGTTTGTAATGAATTTCAACTGTAATGAAATTACATGCACATTAGCTGGGCTAATGAATAAACTGGTGACGGCGCAGTCTAACATGAAGACTAAACCGAGAGAGGCTGCTCTTGTGATTTCTTCTGGGCCTAAGAGGTCCAAGAACAAGAAGAAAAAGACCTACGAGCAGTACAAACCCAAGAAAGGGGTGCAAAAGGGAAAGGGCAAGGCCCGAAAGTTTCAAAAGGTAGGCGGTCCAAAACCTACGGACAAATGCCTTGAATGCGGTGAGCTGGGCCACTGGCGAAGGACTTGTCCCAAGATTAATGGCGCATCAGGTACGGAACTTTTTGTTTTTGAAACTAATTGTTCCGCTATTGTATATTCTGCTTCATGGATTCTGGATTCAGGTGCCACTTCTCACATTTGTACTATGAATCAGGATCTGGAACGAAGTAGAAAACTTGAAGCTGGGGAAATAATGATCACTGTTGGAAGCGGACAAAGTGTCGAGCCAACCGATATTGGATCAATCCTTCTGTGTTTAGAATCTGGTTTTATTTTGACATTAGATGAAGTACTTGTTTTGCCCAAGGGGCATAAAAACATTGTATCCATTCCAGTCTTGGACCGGAAAGGATTTTGTTTCTTCATTGGCAATGGCAGTTGTAAAATTTATTTTCAAGATAACTTGGTTGGAACAGCTACATTGTTGAATGGTTTATATCATCTGAACATGCAAAATAAAACAGCAGTGAACACTATAACTAGGAAACGTGGTAGGCAAGATACTAATCAAGCTCTTAAATGGCACCTTAGACTTGGTCATGTTGGTCAGACCAAGGTTCAGAAAATGGAAAAAGATGGACTTTTAAGTCCATTGGGTGTAGAACCCTATCCAACTTGTGAATCTTGCCTTAGAGGCAAAATGACTAAGTTCCCCTTCACAAGGACTTTTGAAAGGGCTGCCGATAAACTTGGATTGGTGCATACCGATGTTTGTGGTGCTTTAGAAGTAGCCCGAGACGAATATCAATATTTCATAACGTTCACAGATGATCATACTAGGTATGGTATTGTGTACTTAATGAAACATAAATCTGAAGCCTTTGCTAAATTCAAAGAATTTAAGGCCCTAGTTGAAAAACAAACTGGATGTCATATCAAAGCACTTCGGTCGGACCGAGGTGGAGAATATATGAGCACTGAGTTTGATGAGTTCCTTAAGGAACATGGAATAGTTTCACAATTCACGCCTCCAGGAACCCCACAGTTAAATGGTGTTTCAGAAAGGAGAAATCGGACTTTGTTGGACATGGTTCGCTCCATGTTAAATTACACTGATTTACCTATTTACCTGTGGGGGTATGCCTTACTAACCGCTGCCTATATCCTAAATAGATGTCCTTCCAAATCTGTTCCTATCACTCCGCATGAGATGTGGAAGGGTAAGAAAGCAAGCCTTAATCACATAAGGATTTGGGGATGTCCAGCCTATGTCAAAAAGGCTAAGGTGGACAAACTGGAAGCGAGGTCCATAAAAGGACGTTTCATAGGATACCCAGAGGACTCGATGGGTTATCTATTCTACATGCCAGAAGACCATAGGGTCGTTGTGGCATTACAAGCGCACTTCCTTGAGGATGAATTCATTTAGGAGGGTGGCTCGGGTAGAAATATCTCTTTGGAAGAGCATAATGAAACTCCTAAGGAGACATCTGATCAGGGATCAAGAACTGAACCTATTGTAACACAACCTCCACTTCGAAGGTCTGATAGGGTATCTCACTTACTTGAGAGGTATGGCTATACACATGTCGAGGAACTGGGTCTCCACGACACACCTGATAGCAGTGAAAAAGACCCTGTCACCTATGACCAAGCGATAGTGGATGTAGACTCTGATAAATGGCAAGAAGCAATGGAAGCTGAGATAGACTCGATGCATACCAATCAGGTCTGGACTCTAGTAGATCTTCCAACTGGCATGAGGACTATTGGAAATAAATGGATCTATAAGAGAAAGACTGATGGGGATGGCAAGGTTGATGCCTATAAGGCCAGGCTTGTGGCAAAGGGTTATACCCAAAGGGAAGGAATCGATTATCATGATACCTTCTCGCCCGTAGCTATGATAAAGTCGATTCGCATGATGCTTGCCATTGCTGCCTATTATGATTATGAAATATGGCAAATGGATGTCAAAACGGCTTTTCTAAATGGATACCTCGAGGAGGAAATCTATATGGAACAGCCTAAAGGTTTTGTGTCCAAAGCTAATATTCATAAAGTGTGTAAGCTGCAACGAGCCATTTATGGTCTGAAGCAAGCTTCTCGGAGTTGGAACCTTCGATTTGACGAAGCAGTTAAGGACTTTGACTTCGAACGAAATGAGGAGGAACCGTGTGTTTACAAAAAGATCAGTGGGAGCAACATTGCGTTCTTAGTACTATATGTAGATGATATTCTACTTATAGGAAATAACATAGCAATGCTCAGCACTGTGAAAGCTTGACTTTCTAAAACGTTCTCCATGAAAGACTTGGGAGAAGCTTCCTATATTCTAGGGATCCGTCTTTACAGAGATAGACCACGAAGAATAATAGGAGTTTCCCAAGCCCTTTATATCGATAAAATCCTGAGAAGATTCAAGATGGATGAATCTAAAAGAGGGTTCCTTCCCATGCGACATGGAATTCATCTCACCACGAAAATGTGTCCTCAAAGTGAGGAAGACAAGAGAGAGATGAGTAAGGTACCCTATGCCTCGGCAGTGGGTAGCCTCATGTACGCTATGTTGTGTACGAGACCAGACTTAGCCTACGCTGTGAGTATGGTAAGTCGATTTCAAGCAAACCCGGGAAGGGACATTGGACTGCCGTAAAGAACATTCTTAAGCACTTAAGAAGAACTAGAGATTTAGTTCTTACTTATGGTGGTGGAGAACTGAAGGTGATTGGATTCACCGATTCTGATTTTCAAGGAGACAATGACGACTCTAAGTCGACATCTGGGTATTTATTTACTCTCAATGGAGGAGCAGTATCTTGGAGAAGCTCCAAGCAAACCGCTACTGCAGATTCCACCTTCCAAGCAGAGTATCAAGCTGCCTCAGAGGCTAGCAAAGAAGCATTTTGGATGCAGAAGTTTATGCAAGAACTTCAAGTGGTGCCTAACGCGGAGTTGCCTATATCACTATTCTGTGATAATGATGGAGCTGTCGCCCAAGCCAAGGAGCCGAGGGCTCACCACAACACCAAGCATATAGAGAGAAAGTACCACATCGTTCCAGAGATGGTGGAAAAAGGATATGTTTCATTGGAAAGAGTAGACTCAGAAGACAATGTCTCTGACCCGCTGACTAAGCCATTATCTTAGGCCGTCTTAGAAAGACATCTGAAGAACATGGGTATTGGATACCATGATGTGTGGCATTGAGTGCAAGTGGGAGATTGTTAGGAATATGCCCTCGAATGCCACTCAGAGGATGAGAGAGTACGGGCATTATACTTGTAATTATGGAATAATTAATAAAAAGGCAATACGATTCATTCACTGTTTATTATATTTCAATTGCATTCTTGACTTGGTAAACATTGAAGTGAAGTCCATGTAAATAAATCGAACATTCCATTCTCGTTATGGGATAAGAGAAAATGTACTGGAAGTGTTTAAAGTTTATTTACGTAAATTGTTCGCAAGTCAATAAACTTAAAATGGGCATTAAGTTTTAATATGACTTGTATAACTGATGCTAGGACATGTGCACGTCTTGATAGCATAGTTATGAGTATATTGGTGGGGCCAGTATACTCGAACACGACTCATACTCGATTCAGTCACATGGTATTCACTCTCGGAGAGTCGATGACGAATCGAAAGGTTGTGATAGTATACGTGGACCATTGACTTGAGGGTTCAGTAGAAGATGTGCCTGTGACGTTTAGTTTGTCATTAGAGTAGTTAGACTCATTTGCTTAATTGATGAGTCGACCTCGAAGTGCGGACTATACGGGCAGGTAACAGTCTTTACTGTACGCCAAGAAAGGATTCTATCTCCTGTTAGTGAGCAGGCGAATGTCCTATACGGTTAATGGCAAATAAGATCATAAGTCTTTGGCCAAAGCATTCTGATATAGTCGTATTAGATACACTATTAATCAGTCGGTCTTGATTTGCATTAACACATGTATAGAGTTTAGTCAACAGTAGGGTTTGACTTTACCGTGACCCGAAGACTTGACCGGGACATCTGATGAAGGGTCTATACGTATATAGTATTCACGACATAATGGTTCTGGAATGATCCCTTCATTCGTTCTCGATCGGGTTTACAAGGCGGCCCGCTAGTGGCTAAGTCTTGCCCGCACTCATTGGTTCCTCCCAATGCCGGCTGAGACGGACCTACGGAGTCGCGCATCAGGAGCGTTGACGGATAAATGTGAATTTATTATCTCTCTATTAATATTAGATATTGGATATCTAATTATGATTTATTGGATAAATCAAATATCGGTCTATTGAATTTAAATTAAGTTACCGGGTAATTAATTTAATTCATAAATTATATTTCTTAGAGAAATATATATTTGTATTTGATATAATTAATTAATTAGATTAATTAATTAATATAAATACATTGATGATTAAAAGGAGTGTATTTAACGGAGTCGTTTGACGAACGTCTGGTACACGAGCCGAGCGGCTCAGCTCGTTTTCTAGGAAACTTCCTTGTGGCCACCCACTCCTCATGGCATGGCATGATCTTGCATGTGTGTGGGAACTCACTTAGAGTTGAGATTCCCACATAATTGTGAATGATAGTTGTAAAGGAATAATTATTCCTTTATAATATATATATCATTACATTATAAATGATGAGATGAGAAAACTAAAAACAACATATACTCATTCATTGGAGCTGCCTCCCGTGAGCTTTTCTATAATTTTCATCTTAGAGGTGTTATAAAAGTTAAGAAAAATTGAGAGAAAAAATTCCTACGAGTTCCCTAGCCGTGTTCTTGGAGAACGGAGTCTCGTCGAAATTTTTCCGGACAACTTCCGACGCGTGTGAAGTAGAGGCTTCGAACTTTCGGTGCTTGGAACAAAGGGATTTCGTGTTCGGGACGAGGTTCGTGATCGTCATCAAATTTTACGAAGAATTATTTCAAAGGCTTCAAGGGTATGATCTTTATCTTCATATATATTTTTCGTATATACGTTACTTGATCGATCCTATTTGGGATTCACCCAAGCTTGCAAGGTTGGTTCGTAAGCTCGTATTTATTTCCGCTGCGTATTTCGTTTTATTTTCGGAATCCCAACACGTAGAACGTCCGAAAACTCCTCTATGACATTCAACCGGACACCTTCAAGGCATCAATCAAGAACTCGACCAAAACAACGACGATACGATCCAACCATTGAATAACAAGGGAAAAGATATAATACATCTAAATAATCATCAATCCATCATAATCCTAAGTTCAATCGGATTAAACGGACGATATCAACCAAAATACCCAAATTCCCCAAAACTAGATTTCTAGAAAATCTGACCTGATTCGCTCGATCAAGGGATGTTATAGGATGGATGATTGATAATATGAACTCCAAGACTTCATGGATTGATTTTCCAACAATATCTATCCATGATAACCACACCTCCAGCCGCGGAAGAGAAGGAAAAGAATGAGAAAAATGGTGAAAAACCCGTCTGCAGGGCCTTAGATAGGCTACCTGTCGGCAGAGTTACGTACGTAACCGGCCAAGGGCTTACGTACGTAACCGGTCAAGGGCTTACGTACGTAACCGGCCATAGCCGAACTCACTGACCAGAAATGCCGGCAGCTTTACATACGTAACCGGCCACGGCTTACGCACGTAACCGGCCTTACGTACGTTACTGCCGGGCCCTTCCGGCCGTAACTCGGCCAGGGTGCCTGGCCCTAACATGCCCGGCCATGACTCGACCGGGGCCAACTCCGACGGCCCAGACGACCCCGAAACCCGAACCTGAGTATGAAACGAATATACGGTTACGAAGTACTCGCAAAGAATAATTCGAGCACTAAGAGAACACACGATTCCGACCACCCGAAGGCTCGAAATTCGACAACGAAAAGTAATTACCCCAAACATTGGGAAATTACGAAAATGGCCCAAAACGTCTGAAATACACCATACACGATCGAAACACCAAGCCAAAGCTCGCAACATGAATAATAACATTAAATGAACTTACGAGAAACTCGAAACAACGGTTTCGGACGAGATTCGCAAGAATCGAACTCAAGTGCGGAAAAGCCACTTAAGGACACAGAACTCAACAAAACGATACCGAAACAAGCTCGGATGACAAAAAGTGCAGAATTAAATACTCTCGAAATGACAAAACGGTCACGAGTGAGTCATCAAAACGGGCTCCTGCCGAAAAAAAGAAAATCATCGAAATCCGAAATTGCGGGTATTACATTCTATCCTCCTTAAAAGAAGTTTCGTCCCGAAACTTAAAACAAGTAGGGAGAAGCAATATCCCCGCCAGGAAAACTCGACGAGATACACAAAAACTGAAAACTCGCGCCCAACGGCGAAACGCTGCAAGAAACGAAAAGAGACATACGGCGTGAAAACACGCTCCACGACGACCAGCACAACGCCACCGATAGAGACATTATAAAACCAACAAGTGACAAGCGTCATCAAACAGATAATACAACCAAGTCTATTATCCGAACAATCACAAAACACAAAGCACCCATTACAAGGAAACACGCACAATCAAGAAAATAGAAATAAACACACAAACGATCCACAAGGACAACCACAAACAATTTGGACTACGCCGATGTCCTCAAAAACTACACTAGGCATTTCTGTGTCCTTTCGGAGCAGAGACGCAATCTCAATCCCCAAATCTCTCAGCTATCGTCTCGCAATGCACGGCTCGGTGACCCACTTGGCCACACTCGAAACAGTTAACTAACGATGAACGACAATTCTTCGCAGTACGAGATCAGGCAACAACAGTCATACAACCCCGATCGAACAACAACGATCGAACAAAAAGGACTGAACAATAATGATCGAACAACAACGTTCAAATAACAATGATCAGACAACAACGATGAAATAACAATGATCGGACAACAATGATCAAATAACAATGATCGAACAACAATGATCAAATAACAATGATCGAACAAAAACGATCGAACAACAATGATCGAATGACAACAGTCGAACAATGACTCCAAAGTCCCCACTTCAACTCCAGACATTAAAAGAACTGGTAGAAAGTGAAAGATGTTACTTCCAAACAAGGTTCACAAGAATCGAACCGAACTCGGAAAGTTACGATGATAAACAGATCGATCTGAAACAAGGTCACAACCAGTTCGAACGATGACAACTGAGACATCAAACAAGTTCAAAAAGTATCGACGAACACGTGCAAGTCGATAGAATTTAGAAGGAGAAACTGCAGAAGACAAAAATAGTACGGGTATTACATCTGACCTCTTGTAAAAGAAATGTCGTCCCCACAACTCACAACAACGGAAAAAAGGTAACAACACAAAAAGCAACCGACAGAAAAATCTCCCATGGGCCTCTCAGAGTCGATCCTGATATCTGTGCTGTAGCGCGAACTCCGAAAGTCTCGGTAGCCAATTCGCAAGACTAAATTCGGTGTCCCTCGAGTCCGCACTTGAAACGCATTACTGACGAGAAGGACAATTTACGCGTGCATGCCCCGGCACATCACGGTTGAAACACCTCGGCTCGGCATACCGAAAATACAAATGCTAGATACAATGGGGCATAATGTCGCAAAACAACATAGCGGAGATGCCAGCTCACCACAACAAAGAATCATAACACATATCATATACAATGATTACCATCGTAAAGTAATACACACACAAACACTACAGCAACGACGGTATCGTTCGGCGACCTCAATGGCCCGAACGATAACTAGCACATAATTACAAACATCATGAAACAATCACACATGTACACAAACGTACAAACCCAAGCTTCAACCGCTCACACTCGTGCGACAACACGCAAATCACCACGAGGCGACAAATAGTAAATACCAGTTCACACCTCTCACAGAGGGCTAGTACTACAAATACGTGGCAACTCCTCAACGTACATGCCACCAGTTCGATCATATTCGGAAGTTAACATCATAAAGACAAAGCAAACATCATACATACATTCCCAAACGCAAACGGGAATTGATAGGTTTAAAATAAAAATGAAAACCCCCTTTTGAAAATAAATTTAGAAACACCGATTGATCTTGAGTATCACCCTTCAAAAAAAGTACAAACGTGAAACATCGTTATCGAGACTTTGGAAAACCATTTCGCATTCGGTAAAAATGAGGACACTTTCTTTTCGTGAAAAAATTTCGGAAATATTCGACCCTCGGGCCTAAGCAAAAGCGTTTCTAAATCAATGAAAATATCTCAAAACATCCTCGAGGTAGAAGAATTTTGAAACATATTGTGGCACATTGGAAGGACCACGAGAAAACAATTCATTTTAAAAGTACGTCTTGAAATTTATTTTCTAAAATTCTCAAGGTTTTTAAAAATAATTCAATGGGTTAGAATGCCCAAAAATGCTCATGTAACAATATTCGTTTAAACATATTATAATATACGCATCAAATCGTACAAAATCAAGACAATACATGACTTTTACCGGAAAACAGACAGTCACATTGCAGTTCAAACTTGCTTAGGACCGGGGCACCCATATACATTTCCATACCATATTGAGCACAAGGTTTCACGAAAACACTTGCAAACGAACAAATCAACTTGAAATATACATGCAGCGGTCGAAACCAACAGTCAAGAGTACATAACCAGCGACACCACTCCTCATATAAATAAAATATGAGAGTCAAATAACCACATATCACGAAATAAAAATCCATAGGAGGATTCCGTCACTTACCAGTAACTCGCATCAGACGAGGCACAATCACAACGAAGGGAGACTTACATCCACAGGTCGCACGAAGATGATGATCGCCCCACGATACTAATCACGACCAACAAACTAAGATGACGCGTTGCGACACGACTTAGTCACACAAAATTCGACGAGACAAAACTCAACAGACACTACTGACCCGACAGCCTAGGTTTCCACAACCTAAGCTCTGATACCATTTATGTAACACCCCTAATCCGCTCAGGGATATTACACGTCATAGAACCTTTCCTCAAGGATCTACCAGGCTGGTAACAACAAACGAACAACTCGACGATGCCTTTAAGGCTACAATAACTCAGTAGAACAACTTGGTATTTCAATAAAAATATACAACTCGATTACAATTCCTACCCACGCAGAGGTCAAAATACAACAACTCCCGTACAACAGGGAAAATTACTGCAGCGGAAAATAAAGTACAACTGAACCAATTTTCAACGTACGGTTCCACATGTGATTAGTATCGATCATCGTTCATCATCCTTCATGCCGACCATGTGCCACGCTCCCTAAAACCTGAATGCATTACATACATCCACCCCCCGATTACTCGGGGGTTAGCAAAATTCCACTATTTTGCTAGTGCAAGTACAAGTGCAAATACGAGCCATATAATTCAAGTTCCAAGAATAAAAATAACTAGGAATTCTCAAAGATTCAAATACAACGAAACGAATACTTCCCGAGGCAAGAGTTTGAGTAAAACTTTCCAAATCCAAAAGATCACAAATAACGAGAACGGTTTGTAAAATGGTTTAAAATTCCCTCGGGAGTTTTAATAGAAAACAACTTAGGATTATCTAATCCTTATCTTTTCAAAAATCAACAGGGGTCACAGCCCAAAGGTTTTGTTTTCACACATAGAAAACCGACAACAATTTACAGTGCCAAAACCCAAGTCACGTGTCCTCGACGGACATAAAATCAACACGGCATAATCACACCCAAGCATCGCCTAGGAGCGGGACGAATCCACGAATCCCACTCGAGGCCTCTAAGGACCCTCTCGAGCTGGCTAGCGAAACAAATCACACACAGGCATCGCCTAGGACTGGGACGAAGCCACAAATCCCACTCGAGGCCTCTAAGGACCCTCCCGAGCTGGCCATAATTATAAAACAAATCACGTACACACGTCGCCTAGGACCGGGACGAAGACACCAATCCCACCCGAGGCCTCGAAGGACCCTCCCGAGCTGGCTAGCGAAACACAAGTCACAACATCTTTGGCGCTCATGATTGGATCAATCACTTGTTGCATCCTGACCACATGATCACATGCCATGTGTCACCGTAGTTTTTATTAGGCTCTCATGGTTGGATCAATCGCTTGTTGCATCCTGGCCACATGATCACATGCGATGTGCCACCATAGGCCCCGCCCACATGCATATATTCACACACAGCACAATACAACACATATATTCAATCAATTCACTCAGAGGCATCAAACACTTAGCAAAACCCCACATCAAACCACAACGCACCGAAATAAAATGATATATGTCCACACGCAATACCAAGTGCAACATCAACACCAAGCATATCCATATTATTCACATAGTCATTCACAAACCACACCATTCACAAAACACACGTGCTTTGATATCAAGCCTTTAACAAGGCTAAACCGAATCTTTTGAAGATAATTTTCAAACGACTAAACAAACACATTTAGACGATCACCAATTATCATATCCACAAAACAAGAATTATATGGACAGGGTACTTGCCTCGAAATCGGCACGCAAGTATTCCAACGAACACGGCTCAACTGGGAAGCTTCGGAACGCCCGGTGCTATCGAAAAGGAAGACGACAACGAACGGAAGGGTTTAACACGGTTTCTTCGCAAGAAACTCGACCCTAACATCATACAATTAATAAATCAATGATCATACGAGGAAGAATAATCATAGAACGTCCGAAAACCCCTCTATGACATTCTACCGGACACCTTCAAGGCGTCGATCAAGAACTCGACCAAAACAACGAATCGATACGATCTAACCATGGAATAACATGGGAAAAGATATAATACATCTAAATAATCATCAACCCATCATAATCCTAAGTTAAATCAGATTAAACGGACGAAATCAACCAAAATACCCAAATTCCCCAAAACTAGATTTCTAGAAAATCTGACCTGATTCGCTCGATCAAGGGATGTTATAGGATGGATGATTGATGATATGAACTCCAAGACTTCATGGATTGATTTTCCAACAACATCTCTCCAAGATAACCACACCTCCAGCCGCGGAAAAGAAGGAAAAGAATGAGAAAAATGGTGAAAAACCCGTCTGCAGGGCCTTAAATAGGCTACCTGCCGACAGAGTTATGTATGTAACCGGCCAAGGGCTTACGTACGTAACCGGCCATGGCCGAACTCACTGCCCAGAAATGCCGGCAGCGTTACGTACGTAACCGGCCACGGCTTACGCACGTAACCGGCCTTACGTACAAAACCGGCCTTATGTACGTAACTGCCGGGCCCTTCCGGCCGTAACTCGGCCAGGGCTGGCCTGGCCCCAACAAGCGCGGCCATGAATCGGCCGCGGCTGACTCCAACGGCCCGGACGATCCCGAAACACGAACCTGAGTACGAAACAAAGATACGGTTACGAAGTACTCGCAAAGACGAATTCGAGCACTAAGAGAACACATGATTCCGACCACCCAAAGGCTCGAAATTCGACAACGGAAAGTAATTACCCCAAACATTGAGAAATTACGAAAATGGCCCAAAACGTCCGAAATACACGATACACGATCGAAACACCAAGCCAAAGCTCGCAACATGTATAATAACATTAAATGAACTTACGAGAAACTCTAAACAATAGTTTCGGACGAGATTCACAAGAATCGAACTCAAGTGCGGAAAAGCCGTTTAAGGACACAGAACTCAACAAAACGATACCGAAACGAACTCGGATGACAAAATGTGCAGAATTAAATACTCTTGAAATGACGAAACGATCACGAGCAAGTCGTCAAAATGGGCTACCGCCGAAAAAAAGAAAATCACTGAAATCCGAAATTGCGGGTATTACAGATGCAACAAGCGATTGATCCAACTGTGAGAGCCTAAGATAATCTACGGTGACACATGGCTTGTGATCATGTAGTCAGGATGCAACAAGTCATTGATCCAACCGTGAGATATGGTGTGTGATTTGTTTTGCTAGCCAGCTCGGGAGGGTCCTTAGACGCCTTGAGTGGGATTTGTGGCTTCGTCCCGGTCCTAGGCAATGCATGTGAGTGATTTGTTTTATGATTGTGGCCAGCTCGGGAGGGTCCTTAGAGGCCTCGAGTGGGATTTGTGGCTTCGTCCTGGTCCTAGGCGATGCTTGTGCGTGATTTGTTTTATGATTGTGGCCAACTCGGGAGGGTCCTTAGAGGCCACGAGTGGGATTTGTGGCTTCGTCCCGGTCCTAGGCGATACTTGTATGTGATTAGTTGTGTTGATTTTATGTCCGTTGAGGGCACTTGGATCGGGCTCTGGCCCGGTGAATTGTTGTTGGTTCTATTTGTGAAAATAAAACCTTTGGGTTGTGACCCCTGTTGATTTTGGAAAGAGAAGGATTCGAAAATCCTGAGTTGTTTGTATCAAAACTCCCGATGGCATTTTAAATCACTTTATAAATTGTTTCCCTTGACTTGGGATCTTTCGATTTGGGAAAGCTTTACCTAAACTCTTGCCTCGGGAAGTATTTTCGTTATGTTTAAATCTTTGAGGATTCCTGGTTATTATTGTCCTTGGAACTTGTATTGTATGGCTCGTATTTTTGCACTTGTACTTGCACTAGCAAAATAGTGGAATTTTGCTAACCCCCGAGAAATCGGGGGTGGATGTCTGTATTGCATTCAGGTTTTGGAGCATAGCACAGGGTCGGTATAAAGGATGATGAAAGATGAACGATACTAATCGCACGACGACCCGTCGATGTCGTATTGGTTTAGTTGTATGTTATTTTCCACTGCAGTATTCTTTCCCCGTTGTACGGGAGTGTGTTGTACTCGACCCCTGCGTGGGCATGTCTTGTGATTGAGTTGTATGTATTTATTGAAAGATCAAATCGGTCTACTGAGTCATTTTAGCCTTAAGGGCATTGTTGAGATGTTCGATTATGTTACCAGCCTGGTAGATCCTTGAGGAAAGGTTCTACGGCGTGTAATATCCCTAAGCGGATTAGGGGTGTTAGAGTAAACCCCGACTAAGAATGAATGAAGGGATCATTCCAGAACCATTATGTCGTGAATACCATATATGTATAGACCCTTCATCAGATGTTCTTGTCAAGTCTTCGGGTCACGGTAAAGTCAAACCCTACTATTGACTAGACACTATACATGTGTTAATGCAAATCAAGACCGACTGATTACTAGTGTATCCAATACGACTAGATCATAATGCTTTGGCCAAAGACTTATGATCTTATTTGCCATTAACCGCATAGGACATTTGCCTGCTCACTAACAGGAGATAAAATCCTTTCTTGGCGTACAGTAAAGACTGCTACCTGCCCTTATAGTCAAAGGTCCACGTATATTATCACAACTTTTCGATTTGTCATCGACTCTCCATGAGTGAATACCGTGTGACTGAATCAAGTATGAGTCGTGTTCGAGTATACTGTCCCACTAATATACCTATAACTATGCTATCAAGACAAGCACATGTCCGAGCATCAGTTATACAAGTCTTACTCAAACCTTAATGCCCAATTAAGTTTATCGACTTGCGAACGGTTTATGTAAATAGGACCTAAACACTTCCAGTGCACTTCTCTCTTATCCGATAACAAGAGTGGAATGTTCGCTCTTATTTACATGGACTTCACTTCAATGTTTACCAAATCAAGAATGCATTGGAAATACAATAAACAATGAATGAATCATATTGCCTTTTATTGATAATCCCATAATTACAAGTACAATGCACCTTCTCTCTCATCCCCTGAGTGGCATTTGAGGGCTTATTCCTAACAGTTTGAAGATAATTTGGCTTGTATAGCTCAATTTAAAGGTGGTTATATCAAAGGAGATAGGACGAAACACATTTCACCAAAATTATTCTTTACTCGTGATCTTCAAAAGAATGGTGAAATAGATGTGCAGCAAATATGATCACATGAAAACTTAGCAGATTTATTAACACAAGGACATTATACTCTTTTTCCTTCACTAGGATTTTCTCCCACAAGATTTTTTCCTAGTAGGTTTTAACGAGGCATATTCTTCATATAAATGAGCATCCAAGGGGGAGTGTTATGTGGCAATTTATTATATTGTAAGGAGTGCATGGACTGATGTGGCAATTTACATGCCATTAAATGGATGTTCACAGTACAAGTGTCCTTTAGGTGTCACTAATTCTATGCCTATAAATAGGCCATGCTTGTAATGAAATCTGCATGAATGAAATAATAAAATCCCCATTACTTTTCTCCTATCAACTATTGCTCTCTTTATTCTCTCATTATAGTACTACTATTCCACACTTACTCTATCTACGTACTACTATCTATTACGATATATAAAGAGAGCACTGTTTCGGCACAGAGCAATATTAGACATATACCATTGGCCCATCACGATCACAGCGGATGATGGTTCTAGATAGGTTCTTGGAGGCTACGAGCACTGATTAGTGCATAATTGATCTAAAAATTCATATACAAAATATTATTTTTCCTGGCATAATCATACTGATTTGTGATTAAAAATAGATGTTTTAAATATATGTCAAAATATGAGCTAAAAATGGTCATTTTACAGATTACTGACATGAAACGTCATAAAGGATGGAAAATAAGTTCAAATCCAACACCGAGAATTTTTTCAAGGACAACACGACCATACAACACGGCGCAAACAGGGCCGTTTCTGTAATATCCGCAATTTTGGATTTCCAGTAATTTTCTTTTTTCGGCGGAGGTCCATTTCGACGACTCTCTTGGGACCGTTTCATCATTCTGAGAATGATTAATTCTGCACTTTTCGACATCTGAGTTGGTTTCAGTGCTGTTTTGCTAAGTTCCGTTCTTTTTAGCGACTTTTCCGCACTTGAGTTCGATTCTTGCGAATCTCGTTCGAAACTGCTGTTTCGAGTTTCCCGTAAGTCCGTTTAACTTTATTAGACGTGTTATGAACTTCGGTTTGGTTATTCGATCACGTATCGTGATTTTCGGGCGTTTTGGGCCATTTTGTAATTTACCCAAAGTTATGGGTATCTGTATCTGTATTTGTTGTCTCGACCCTTTTCTTGGTCGCGTATGATTAATTATTGCATTATATTTTCATTTCGGGTCATTGATGTTGTCCGCGAACTTTTCGTCGTGTTCGTTCCATACGTTTTCGGAAATTGAGTCGTCGGGTCGTGGCGGCTGGGCAGCTGGCCGGACAGGTGTGGCACTGTCGGAAGTGCTGGGCACTGGCCGAGCAGGCATGGTAGGAACCGGCGTAGCGCACGCTACTACCGAAAGTCTGCGCGCGCTAGCTCGGCAGGTATAGCGCACGCTAGCTCGGCCGACCAACGCACGCTATCAGACCGGACTGTGGGGTTTCTGGGGTTTTGGACTCGGGAAGGATCAGCAGGTAGCGCACGCTACGCCGAGCGTAGCGCGCGCTAGTCGGCAGGCGTAGTGCACGCTGTCGGCCAGCTAGCGTACGTTACCTGGCCGGGCAGTTCAGTCCAGAGGGATCTAGACAGATCGGCTAGCGTACGCTAGCGCGGTCGGGCAGGCAGGATCCGGCCGGCAGATTAAGTCTTCAGTACTAGGCCATGCAGGCCCCGGCTGAAGGTTCTCGTCCGAGGCTGCCCGTTAGCGCGCGCTAGTCCGGAAGGTGTAGCGCACGCTAGGCCGTGCCTTTATAAATATGACAGAGTAGTCATATTCTCACCCGTTTTTCATTTCCATCTTTTGCTCTCCGCGGCTGGAGGCTTGGCGATCCAGGAGACATGTTATCAAGAAACTAATCCACGAAGATTAGGAGTTCATATCATCGATTAATCCCTCCATAACCTCCTTTGATCCAGCGAATCAAGGTGAGATTTCCTAGAACCCTATTTTGGGAAAATTTAGGGTTTTTGTGTTTTTGTCCGATTCGTTCCGTGTTGTTGATTAATCCACGATGGGTATGATTAATCTTAGTATTTTTCATGTGTTTAACATCATTTAATCCATGGTTTTTCGTCGAATCAAGGTATATTTCTTGATTTCCTTCGAATCGACTTTTTGGGGGATTTGTTCTTGAATTCGTTTTCCATACGTTTTTGATGGATCAATTGTTGTTAAATGATGTTGTTAAACATATTTTAGGGATTGTATATCCATATTTCAGTTTGGAATTCCGTTTTCATATTTTGACGGGACGAATCGTGTTCTTGGCCGTTTTGGGGGAAACCCTTGAACTTTCGTCGTTTGTTCCTTGAATTCAGCGGATTTGGGTCGTACTTTGGAATTCATTTTCGTTGTTATTGTTGTCCTTCGTAGTTTATTGTTGCGGGTTGTCATTCGGTGGATTCGGCGAGTTCGTAGTCGGTTCGTGCCAACCAACTTCGGTCGATTCTCCGCGTCGTGGTTTCGAGGCAAGTATTTTACTATACAAATTGTGTCTTGTGAATAGGGACGTCGTGTTATGGTTGTGATGCATTGGTTTACTTTCGTGAATATGTTTCGTATGAATGGATTTTCATGAATGATTGATGGTAGCGATAATACCATCACCTAGTTAACATCGTGGAATTGTGTTGGATGTGCAAATCATCTAAGTTGTTTCGGGTGTGATTGTCATTGTTGAGTTGTTGTGATGATTATGATATTTGTGTTGTTTTGATTTACATACTTGATTATGCATTTCGGTGTAATGTGGAATGGCTTGACATTTGATGATTATGAATTGTGTCGTGTCGAGGTGTGTGTGTGTTCCAAGTAGGGTCTGACGAGACCTCTGGAGTTCGGTACATGATTGGTACGAAAAAGGTGTGTGATCCAGGTAGGGTCTGACGAGGCCTCTGGGGTTCGGTACATGATGTGTACGAACGATGTATGTGGTCGGGTAAGGTACGTCGAGGCCTCCGGAGTTCGGTACATGATGTGTACGAGCAGAGTGTGTGGTCCGGGTAAGGTCCGTCGAGTCCTCCGGAGTTCGGTACATGATGTGTATGAACAACGGTCGTATATCAGTGATTGTTTGGATAACATTTTAAATACGGGTCTCGGACCCATAATGATATCTCATCTATTGTGTTTTAAAAAGAGAATCGGGCTAAGGCCCTAATGTTTTCGAAAAAGCTTTGTAAATTGGGACTCGAGGTCCAAAAGAATTTCGGCTTTAAAAATCCCCGAGATGATGTGTTCCTTTTCAAATATCTCTTGCTTGAGTTCAAAATTAATAAAACTTCTAGGGAACATTTGATAATTGATTTCCATATTAAATTCGTAGTTGCTATTTACTTGTTGCATTTCGTATCGTTTTATACTTGCACTAGTAAAACAGTGGAGTTTTACTAACCCCCGAGTAATCGGGGGGTGGTTGTCTGTTCTGCGTCCAGGTACATGCAGGTTCAGGGGAGCAGTCACAGGATTGGCACAAGGGGATGACGAGCTGCGATACTAATCAAGAGTCGAGAGATGGTAGAGTTTGGTTGTATTATTAGAGTAGATTCAGTCTTCCGCTGTATTGTGTTTCGACCCCTGTGTGGGTAATGTTGTTAGTCAGTTCTGTTGATAGAGTTGTGTGACCTCATCGGTCTGTGTGTTTATGTGTAAGTGACCTTAACGGTCTGTATTATTATATTGTTTGACCCTGGCCAGGCAAGCATTTGGTTGTTTATGGATGTTTAGCCTGGTAGATCCTTGTGGAAAGGGTCTACGGTGTGTAATATTCCCATACGGTTTTGGGGGTGTTACAGTTTCTCTCGGCCATTTCACATACGGCGCAACAAGGGCCGTTTCTTTCGGCCCGTGTGTTGGTCCGTTTCGCACACGGCCATTTTCCAGTGCCGTTTTCAGGCAGATCCATTGTTGAATTTTTCACATTTGGCCTCTTATGAGCTCAACCACCATATATTTTATTTAGGGTCAAAGACCTGAAAAATCAAGACATGCATGGAGGATGAAGTATGAATCAAATAAACAAAGAAAAAATCAAGATACTACAACACATCTTTTGAATTAAATAATCCATATTATTCTTGAAAATGACCTATAAAAGGACACCTCCATCCATTGCAAAAATCACTCCACTTGGTGCCTAGAAATATCATTTCTTATCAAGAACTCTCTACTATAGTTTTTTTTATCCATTTCATTGTGATAGTTTGAAGTTGTTGTACTTTTTAGTTTGTATTTGAAAAGTTCAGGATCAATAAGTACATTGTATCTTACATTCTCCGTTCATCATTTGTAACTTTTGGAATCAAGTTCGAATTCATTTTTCAGAGATTGTTCATTACATTTCGATACATCATATATAACTAAGTTTTTATTTATTGTCATTAAAGTTCTAGTTATTAAAAGTTTTTATACATTATGTATATTAATCAATTCTGTTTTAATTATAGTATGTATAAACCAATGAGTAGCAAATCTTTATTCCTAGGGGAAGGGGGATTTCTATTAGGTTATATATAAATTATTTGATCGATTTACACTGTTTCGATTAAAAGGGAGTACTTGGTTTAAATAGTAATTGATCATATCTTATTTCTACTAATAAACCCTTCTCGATCGATTGTTAAGTGAATTGAAAACATATCTTTTCAATCGTCAAGTGTTTATCTTGTAAACAAAATCATAAGGTTACGAAAGTAATTAAGAAGCCTTTGAATACGAAAGTTATAAGGTAAAAAAGTTGATTACTCGATAAACATTCACTTTTCTTTTATATCCGTGTAATCAATTCATATACTCTATTAAAAAGATAATTTAATGAACCCATAATACCCTAGTTTTTATCAAATCAAGTTCTAACTCATTTTAGTTCTATTCATTCTCACTCGTATAAAAATAGTCTCCTTAAAAATAGTCTAGATATAAATAGTCTAGTATAAAAATAGTCTAATTAAAAATAGTCTAGTTAAAATAGTTTTAATAAAAATAGTTAGTTTAAAAATAGTGCATTTTAAAGTTAACTTAAAAACCCAAAAATCTATTTTAGAATATTTTAATATTTATTTCTTGCAATCTATAATAAAATATTATACGAAGCCCTGCTAAGCAATCCTCGAGAGAAAAGACCTTGGTAGAATTTACCACAACTACTTCTACCTCGTATATATTTGCGAGCGACTCAAAAACTCCTATTTTTAGGATAAGTTTTTGTCGATCAAATTTTGGCGCCGTTGCCGGGATTGTTTTAGGCCAAATATAATTTTTGTATAATTTTGTTTATATCTTGTGATTTTATCTTTCTTTATTTTTGCATCTTTTTTTCTTCTTGTTATTATTTTTTTTTTCACATAAGGTGCGCTTAACTGTTTTCTAGTCTATGCAGGGCCGTAGGTCCCTTGTAAAAACTTTGGTACCATACAACGAAAACGTTCATCCCAATTATGAAGTTGGAGATAGTCTGGAAGATATGAGCAGTGAGGGAGAATTTTTTGCCGAAGAAAGTACTGAATCTTCCAATCAAGAAGAAAAGTCAAACGAAGAACCTAAGGTGAACCAACAAACGTTGAAAGATTTTGCTAGACTAGTGATCGGTACAACAACGTCATGCATACAACTTGGCCAAACAACACGAAATTATGAATTCAAATCCATTTATTTCAACCAACTCCCATCTTTTTATGGGATGTCAAACGAGGATCCTTTAAGCTTTATTCGATAACTTTACTCGGTTGTCAATATCTTTTCATTACAACAATTGACCGAGGATCAATTAAAAATGAGGTGTTTTCCTTACACTTTAAAGGATCGAGCAAAAACATGGCTTATGACGTTGCCACCAAATTCATTGGCTACTTGGGATGATGTGTGCAACAAATTTGTATCTAAATTTTATCCACATCATAAAAGGCGGATCTAAGGACCAAAATTGCGGCTTTTCTCGCAATCTGAGGGTGAACAATTTTTTGAAGTATGGGATCGTTTCAAAACTCTTTTACTAGCATGCCCCCATCATCATTATCCTTTACACTGTTTGAGTCAAATTTCTTATGATGGGCTAACTCATAATTGGCAATTTTCTATTGACAATGTAGCTGGGGGAGATATAGGAATACTGACGGCCCAAGCCGCTTTTGATTTATTTGAAAAACTTGCTATAGGAATACAATACATCAATCAATGCGCGAGTTAATCACTAAACAAATACGAAATTCCACAACCCAAGGGTGGGAAGATCGAAAACGAAGTTGATTCCCCGAACTTAAGGAAATTAGAAAGTGACCCGAATGCTCAAAAACCACGATACGAGATCAACAAAAACCGAACAACAAACGATCAAACCACAACGATCGAAACAACAACGGTCGAACAATCATATTCGATTCACGACGAACCACAAAAATCAAATAATAACTCCAAACTTCACACCTCGACTCGAGACAATAGGTGGTCTTGTTAAAACGACAAGATATGCATTTACATAAGATTCACAGGAATGGAGCCGAATTTGGAAAAAGTCACAACAACAAATGGATTAATCCGAAACAATTCCACAACTCATTCGATCAATACAAAGTTAAAGATAAGACAAGTTTAGAAAATATCAACGAACACAAACGAGTCAACAGAGTTGAAAATAGAGAAGTTCAACCATCTGGACCACTTCTAACAAAAGAAGTTTATCTCCGAAATTCGGAACAACAAGCAAGGAAGTAACATAACATACAACTAGTAGACTACACCCTCAAGGACTTCTCAAAGTCGATCCTGGTATCGGTGCTCAAGTTCGTGCCTTGGAAGTCTCGGTGATCAATTCGCAAAACTGAATTCGATGTCCCAGTGAGTCCTCACTTATAACACGTTACTGGAGGAGAAGGATAATGTGCACGAACATGCCCCGACACATTGCAGTTGAAACACCTCCTGGCTTTACCAGGAGTCAAAGCTGGTGATTTGGAACTCTCAGTCCCACGCATCGAGCGATGAAGCTTCTCAGCAGAAAGACTACGATATTGGAACCCAGCAACACAAACTCATGTACTTCCCATAAGGTCACCGGACATCCTCTATTTCTTCGACTCGGGCACACGTTCCGACGATAACAAAGCTAGTTGGTAAGCTAGGGCTTGATCCTGATAATACATCAACGAAGTGCAAGTGAATCCCGACATATACTGGAAAATCTCTGGCTTGAACCGTCTGTCAAAATGAAGGATCTTTTCTTCTTCAGTCCTCACCCAATCTCGCGCATAACTGAGTTGTTTGCTATAGTTGATGATAGCCTACGACACCGATATATCTTGTGGTTCTGCCAAATAAAATTCACGAATCCTCTGATCTATAATTGGTTTTCGACAAAACTCAGCTTCCGTAAATGCTTGGAACTCCGCCCACGTGACATCACGATCACGAGGTTTAACAGCTTCCCACCAATTAGCGGCATCTTTGTCAAGAAGGTACTGAGCGATAGGTACCTCCCGCTCTTCGGGACAATCGACAGCCTCGAATATCTTTCCCAACTGGAAAAGCCAGCTCTCCCAGCCCAATGCATCTGCAGCACTGGCGACTCGAGGGGGATTCATATGAACTACCTCTCGAAGCCATTGATTTACACCGACGTTCTGAGTCGCGTCAGTGTTGCGTTAAACCGCATGACTCAACTGAGTCATCTGTGCTGCTACTTGTTGCAGTATAGTAGCAACACCAATACCAATATCATTCCCGACAATATTCTCTTGATTCCGCATTTGATCCCCGTGGCCATCAGTACCACGGTTACGACCACTACCTCTGCCCTCGGCATACTAACAAGCAACAACCTAACGCAACGAAAATCACATAATCACACACAACAATTATTACAGCACTCATAGAATCCACTCAAAGAGGATAGACTGCTAAAGTTAGACCTAACGGCAAAAATGCAATCCAAAACTTTTGCCCAGCTAGAAAGCGCCTCCACAATGGGAAATGGCATGCACTAACTGTGCATGTTTGGTAACATATTCATAATCACCTTCCAGCAGTACTAGATCGGAGGATACAAATAAACAACAGCGTACAAATCCAAACGCCAATAGTTCACATATTGATAACATTACAAAATTAACCATCAGAAGTTAATTAACATTCCAAACCGAATTTCCACCTCTCGGTCAAGAGAACTATCTCGACAAGTGCATACCGAATGACTCAGCGTTCAAACCACCACTTTAATAACAACTCTGAGCATTATAGTCGAAATATCAATAACATCATTACCACATAACTTTTAACCAAAATCCACGAAACCGAAAAGTTGAAAGCGAAAGTCACGTCTCAAGCAAATTTTTGGTAGACCTCATTTTAGTTTTTAAAAATCAAACTTTTGATAACTTGCAATACAAGATGAAAATAAAATATAAGTAGTTTGAATTCTCAAAATTTTTGGCCTCGTCATCATACGAAAATCAAACTTTTTCCCCTCTCGAAGGATGTTTTAAAATAAATTTACGTGACTTCCCAAAATATTTAAAGCTTTAAAATATGGTATTGACAAGCTTTCCTTGCGTAACCGCACCAAACCATTACTCTTATAAAAACGATTTATACAAAGATATATATACATATATACCGGCACTACTCTTCATTCCAGCACAATACGAGAATCAACAAGTATGGGTTACGTAATCACAACTCACATTTAGACTCCACATCATAACAAAAATCACACAAGCTCACATAACACGAGACACAACATATTAGGGAGACTTACATCCACAGATCGCGCGAAGATAATGGCTGCACCTTGATACTAATCACGACCGACATCTCAGACGACACGTTGCGACACGACTTAATCAGATAAAATCCGTCAAGACAAGACTTGACAACACAGAACTCATCCTGATAGCCTAGGTTTCCGCAACCTGGGCTCTGATACCATATTCTGTAGCACTTCCAAACCACTCGGGAATATTATAGCCGCAGACCCTCTCTGTGAGGATCTACCAGGATAAATACCGAAAGCACAACAACAGAATACATGCCAACATGGATAATAACAAACCATCAGACCGATTTGGTCTTTTGCCACAACACAAACATCAAACATACATTACTATTTCTCACAACTCATACCGACGCAGGGGTTGGAATACATCAACACTCCCGCAAAACGGAAGATACCACGACAGAAAGACAAAACAACAAGACTTTACTAAAATACTCAACACTGGTCTTCATGTGATTCGTATCGTCGTCTTTCATCATCCTTTATAACGATCATGTGATTCGCTCCCCAGCAACCTGCAAGTACCTGGACGCAATACAGACATCCACCCCCGCTTACTCGGGGGTTAGCAAAACTCCATTGTTTTGCTAGTGCAAGTATAAAATACAAATAAAGGCCATACACAACATACTCCAAGAACATAAGATCGGGAATAATCATCCATACATAAATAACAACAGACTTTCCGAGATAATTTATTTGAATAAAATCGTTCGAAACATTGAAAAATGGAACCGTAGTTCGGTATACAATTTGAGAAAACATTCTAAGATCTTGGGAGTTTTAAAAACATTTGAGAATTTCCACTTATCGAAAACACCTGGGACATAGACCAATGATCATTTTCCTAAAAGTACAATTCCAATAAGGAAACACGAGGTCCATGACCGAATTATACCATTCCGAGCACAAACCGCAGGGTCCACGACACAATCATCCATAACAACATATTCCCAAGGATTATTCGCATCCCGTGCTAATAAGCCACGAACCTCAGATGCTCCCGCAGAACATACCCGAGTGAATAACCCAAAGGGAAACCATACCAATCACATGTCACTGTGACAACAGTCACATAACCATAACCATACATACGTTCATAGTTATCCCGGCATCGCGCTAGCAAGATACGAACCTAGGGGCCTCCACGAGACATACCCGATTGGACAACCCATGACACGTACATCACAAAACCAAACCACAACCATAAGTTATACCGGCATCGCGCTAACAAGCCACGAACCTCGGAGTCCCCGCAAGACATACCGGATTGGATAAACACGCAAGTTATCCCGATATCGGGCTAGCAAGCCACGAACCTCGGAGTCCCCGTAAGACATACCCGATTATATAACCCCATGGTCATGCCCGATCCGTACTAGGAAGGACGGATCCTGGAGATTCAACAACCTTACCCGGTGGCACATCACTTACAACAATCACACACAACAACAAGCAATTACCAATACCAAACAACACTAAGCACCACAACCTCCTTACAAAGGATTAATAACTAATATGACACAACGTCACATATTCACCGAACAAGTATACATATCAATACACAATCCTTGGATAGTGATTACGGTCTACTATATTCACGTAATATGATTATAACATCTTCCAGCATATGGCACATACACAAATATTCCGAAACACATTTATACACGAAGCATATGCATTATCTTTGAAGAAAAACCTTTATCGAGAATATACCAATCCTTTTTAAAGCTCATTAAAACATTCGGATTGCACATATAATCAATTATCAACCATTATGTCTACGAAACATGAAACGTATGGGCAAGATACTTGCCTCGATACCACGAGCAACGGAACAACGAACGGACATGGTCGGGTAGCCTTTGAACTTCAAAGAATGACCAAGAACTCGACAACCCAATGAATACTATGAAAATAACATCACCACGAATTAATAGCACCAATCGGAATCGGAATCGACCCGAAAAACAACAAGGATCCCATGGTTTCTTCAAAGAAATCAAGAATCGAGTTCTGGTTGATAAAAATCGATAAACAAGTTACAAAATCCGAAGATCATGACCAAGACAAAAAGATTTCCATAATCAATTCATCAACATCGGATTAAACCGAAGAATCACGAAGAAACCCTCATAATTACACAACTAGGATTCTAAGGAAGAAAATACCTCGTTCCGACGAAGAACAAGGATTTGATGATGATAAAATAAATAAGAGCCTCCCAACAGGCCTAGAAATTGAGTGGAATCAACCAAGAACTCCACTTCCCGAACCTCCCGTCCAAAAGCCGCCACAAGGAGTGAAAAATGAAGTGAATGAGGTTTGTCCCATCGCGAAGCCTATATAAGGCTGAGCACGTTACAACCATAACCGGCTGTACATTACAGCCATAACTCGGTCATCCCCCATTACGTACGTACCATCCGCTACCTTACGTACGTACCCGACACCCCTTACGGCCGTACTCGGCATAACTTTAAGGTCGTAAGCAAGCACTCGGGTTACTGCCCACAAAATGCTGATGCAACGGCTGTAACCGGCCTAAGCCTTGCGGCCATAACGCAACATTACGGCCCTTACGGATGTAACCGAGTCCCCCAGGCTAGGATGTACGGGCGTCTTATGGCCATAATCGGCCACGCCTAACGGTCGTAACTCAGCCCAGCCAACCATCCGACTGCCCGGCTAGATGCTCGACGACGTCTCGATCACACTATCGCACCATCTATGATTCAAAACAATAACGAGCAGGATACGAAACCCCACGTACCACAGTACAAGCACACGATTCCAAAGATGCGGATGACAACAATCCGCTCGACCGAAGAAAAGTTCAACGAAACTGGAACGAAGATCTCGGGTATTACAGTGTCTTGGTCCATTTTGCACACGGCCGTAATTTTGCACCGTGTCCTCGGGCGTGTTCCGGAAGAGACCTAGTCACCACAACACGGCGCATAACACGGTGCAAACAGGGCCGTTTTCCAGCGCTATTTTCAAGCAGATCCATTGTTGAATTTTCCACCTTTGGCCTCTTGTGAGCTCAACCACCATATATTTTATTTGGGGTCAAAGATTTGAAAAATCAAGACATGCATGGAGGATGAAGTGTGAATCAAATAAATAAAGAAAAAATCAAGAAATTACAACACATTTTTTGAATTAAATAATCTATAGTATTCTTGAAAATCACCTATAAAAGGACACATTCATCTATTGGAAAAATCACTTCTCTTCTTGCTTAGAAATATCCTTTTTTAGCAAGAACTCTCTACTGTAGTTTTTTTTATCCATTTCATTGTGATAGTTTGAAGTTGTTATACTTTTTAGTTTGTATTTGAAAAATACTTGATCAATAAGTACTTAGTATCTTACTTTCTCCATTCGTCATTTGTAACATTTGGAATCAACTTCGAATTCGTTTTTCAGAGATTGTTCCTTACATTTCGATATATCATATTCAAGTAAGTTTTTATTCATTGTCCTTAAAGTTCTAGTTATTAAAAGTTTTTATACATTTTGTATATTAATCAATTCTATTTTAATTATAGTACGTATAAAGCGATGAGTAGCTAATATTTCTTCCTAGGGGAAGGGGGATTTCTATTAGGTTATAAATAAAGTTTTTGATCGATTTACACTATCTCGATTAAAAGGGAGTACTTGGTTTAAATAGCGATTGATCATATCATGTTTCTACTAATAAAACCTTCTTGACTGATTGTTAAGTGAATTGGAAACATATCTTTCCAATCGTCAAGTGTTTATCTTGTAATCAATATCTTAAGGTTACAAAAGTAATTAAGAAGCCTTTGAATACGAAAGTTATAAGGTGAAAAAGTTGATTACTCGATAAACACTCGTTTTTCTTTTATACCCGCGTAAATAAATTCATCTACTTTATTAAAAACCTAATTTAATGAACCCACAATCACTTAGTTTTTATCAAATCAAGTTCTAACTCATTTTAGTTCGATTCATTCTCACTCGGATAAAAATAGTCTTCTTAGAAATAGGCTAGATATAAATAGTCTAGTATAAAAACAGTCTCTTTAAAAATAGTCTAGTTAAAATAGTCTTGATAAAAATAGTTTAGTTTAAAAAGAGTGCATTTTAATTTATTTAACTTAAAAACTCAAAAAATCTATTTTAGAATATTTTTATCTTTATTTCTCGCAATCTATAACAAAATATTATATGAAGCCCTGTTAAGCAATCCTCGAGAGAAAAGACCTTGGTAGAATTTACCACAACCACTTCTACCTCGTATATATTTGCGAGCGACTAGAAAACTCCTATTTTTAGGATAAGTGGTGTACGACCCGAGAGAGTTGTACTATTGGTACTATATTTTACAAGAAGAGACGTCCGATCTATCCATTACAAGTATTTCCGTGGTTGGTGAGTTCACATGTTTTTTCCAGATGATTTGCCCGGTCTGCCACCACGCCATCTTGCACAACCCTATGAAGTTGATCTCATGATTGAGTTAGAACCAGGGACTAGGCCCATTTCTATGGCATCATACAGAATGGCACCACTGTAGACGAAGGAATTGAATTACCAATTGAATAACTATTAGTGAAGGGTCTTATATGGCCGAGTACATCACCTTGGCGTGCGCTAGTTCAATTTGTGAAGAAGAAATATGGCACCCTACGGTTTTGTATTGACTATCAGGAATTGAATATGGTGACAATCAAGAACAGGTACCCTCTTCCCAGATTGACGACTTGCTAGATCAGCTGCAGGGGGCAATCATATTCTCCAAGATTGATTTGTGATCATGTTATCATTAGTTAAGAATTCGATAGGATAACATTTCTAAGGCCGCATTTCGCACCAGATACGGACATTATGAGTTTGTTCCCAGGAATTTCGGCTTGACTAGTGCCACAACAACATTCATGGATATGATGAACAAGATTCTTATCGACTATCTTGATAATTTCATGGTGGTATTTATTGATAGCATCCTGATCTATTATCGAATTCGAAAGGAGCATGAGGAGCATCTAAGGGTGATATTTCAGATTTTAAGACAACACCAAGTATATGACTAGTTTTCCAAATGCGAGTTCTGGATGTCAGAAGTGGTCTTTATGGGTTATGGTATTTCAGATGAAAGCATTAGAGTCAACACTGATAAGATCGACACCGCTACCACCTGGCAGCCGTCGAATAGTGTTAAGGAATTCTGGGGCTTTCTTGGATTGGTAGGTTATTACTGATGTTTTCTGGGTAACTTTTCCCAGATTGCCAATTCCATGACAAGTTTGTTGTGGAAGAACAACAAGTTTAACTGGATCTCTCAATGCCATAAGAGTTTCGAAGAGATTAAGAAGAGGTTGACCAATGCACGGGTCTTGACCCTGTCTCAGGGCATGGAGGATTTTGGGATATATATTTTTGATGCTTCTAGATCGAGACTATGGTGTGTTCTAATACAGGACAGAAAAGTGGTTGCTTACACTTCATGAGAGTTGAAGCCTTATGAGGTGAACTGCCCCACGCATGACTTAGAGTTTGCAACAGTGACTCATGCCCCCAAGATTTGGAGGCACTATCTTTTTGGAGCATTGTGCCAGATATTTACAGACAACAAGAGACTTAAGTATATCTTCATCGAAAGGGAGTTGAACTTGAGAGAGACATGATCGTTAGAATTGTTCAAGGACAATGACCTTGAGATTCACTACCACCCAGGAAAGGCTAATGTCGTAGCCGACACTCTCAGCTAGAAGACTAATTAAGAGGTAATGTGTTGGGATAAAGAATGCCCCCAAGTGTTTTGATAATTGCATCCTACAGACTGATCCTACAATAATCTTCATACACTGTTAAAAGGTCGACTTCCTAGAGTTTATGAAGATACAACTTACATCTATTTGGATTGTTGGCTACAACAATGTAACTGTAGGTATTTTACTTAGAAAAAGTAAAATACAAATACAATAGGTTTATACTTAGACCTTTAAAACCATTGTGAAATAAGTAATTGTCTATTTCTATAGTATTCAGGTTTCAATGGTGCATCTAATGCTGTCAGTGTAATACCCGAGATTTTTATTTCCAGTTGCCCTGAATTATTTGTCATTTGGTGCCGGGTATTTTGTTTCATTATGATTATGTGGGATACGTTTTTCTATTATGTATGGTATGGTGTGTTCTATTCTAATGTTCGTCGAGTGAAACTTGTGTCGCCTACGTTTCTTTGATTAAATGCATGCTTGTGGTATGTTATGTTTCGTAAATTGCTAGTTATTGTTTTGAATCATAGCCGGTGCATTAGTGTGACAAAGACATTGTCGAACGTCTAATTGGACTATCAGAACGATCGAGTTTTGACCGTAAGGCCTGGCCAAGTTACGGATGCAATGCAGCGCCGGTTACGGGCGAAATGCCTTGCCGGTTATGGCCGTAAGGCGCCCGCACATGTTGGGCAGTAGCCCAGGGAGGATTGGTTACGGCCGTAAAGGGTAGGCCGATTACGGACGTAGGGGGGTTGACCGAGTTACGGCCGTAAGGTGCTGCATGTTACGACCGTAACATGCACAGCCATATATAGTCCTCGCCAATAGGTTTTGTTCATTTTTCACCCTCCCTCCTTCTTCTTCCGCGATTCGCGGCTGGGACTCCTGCGTGGTGATCAGAGGTATCGTCGTGCATCATTTTGGGAAGATTAGTTCGTGTCAATCATCATCTAATCCTTGTTCTTTGTCTGATCGAGGTAAATTCTTGAAATCTCCTAGGGTTGACTTTCGGGATTTCCTTCTTGATATTCGTTGTTCATCCTATTTTGATGAATCGGTTGACATTATTGAGTATTATTAATCGTGTTCTATGTGTTGTATATGATTCAGTGATAAAAAAATGAGATACGCACTGGAAAATAAACCGGTCTAACCGGATAAAACCAAACCCCAAAAATGGATCGATCAAACATTGTATAAATGAATAAAATTAACGAGAATGATAATCAAAGAATACTTACCCTTGTAGTCATTTGATAATATAATATTCGAAGGAAAAACCCGAGCAAGCCTTTTCCATGTTACCGACACGAACACGAATCCAATTCATTGTAGCTTCTTGAATGATCCAACACCAAAAATGCCGAATATCTCTACTTCACACGCGTCAGATATTGATCATAAAAATAGTATGTCAATTCGTTCTCAAAGAGCACGGCCAGGAATCGACACAATATTTTTCTTCTCGTCTCTTCTTTCTTTTCTTTCTCTCTAAGATGAACAAAATGAAAGAAGTTATTTTTCTCTATCCCCTCTATGAAAACTCACGGCTGATCAAGTATTTGGTGGGTGTCTTTTTCAACTCTTACATGAGGTGTGAAAGACATCTCTTTATATAATACAATGTGATATCAAAATGATGAGATTCCAAATCTCATGCATTTTGTCCTCAACCTTGTAAAATATGACTAACACACCCCACACAACACATGGTGAGTTTCCAAGCATGAGAGAGGGGTGGCCCATTTGAGTTTAGGTGAGAAAACGAGCCGAGCCACTCGGTTTCTCAACCGGTAATTAATTTCAATTCACTAGACCGCATGATTTATCAAATAAATCAAATTAGATGTCTAATATCTAATATTAATGAAGAGATAATGAATACATATTTATCCATCAAATATCCTTGTGCGCGACTCTATAGGTCCGTCTTAGTCAGCATTGGGAGGAACCAAGGAGTACGGGTAACACTTAGCCAGTCTAGTGCTTCGTACCGTAACCCAACTAAGAATGAATGATCGGATCATTCCAAAACTGTTATGTCATGAATACCGTATACATATAAACCCTTCAATCATATGTCCCGGTCAAGTATTAGGGTCACAGTAAAGTCAAACCCTACTGTAATTTGAACTCTATGCTTTCTGTTAATGCAAATCGAGATCATCGAGCTCTCGTGTATCAAATACAACTAGCTCTAAATGCTTTGTCCAAAGACTTATGATCTAATTTGCCATTAAACGCATAGGACTTATAAAAGAATTCTATCTTGGTATTCAGTAGAGACTGCTACTTGCCCACTAAGTTGCATTTCGAGGTTGACCCCACCTACCGGCTATTGGATCGAACCACTCTAATGACCAACTTAATGTCACAAGCATATCTCCTACTGAAACCTCAAGTCAATGGTCCACATATACCTATAACAACCTTTCGATTAAGTCATTGACAAACCCTGAGTGATATCCATGTGACTGAATCGAGGTTAGTCGTGTTCGAGTATACTAATCTCATTAGCATACCTATAACGTGTGCTCCCACTAACTCTTAGTGAAGACAGGCACTCTACATGTCAAAGTACACGTTATACAAATCTTGGCTAAACTTAATGCCCATTCAAGTTTTATCGACTTGCGAAATTAGTTAAGTATTCGAGCTCTAAACACTTCCAGTGCCTATTTCCTTATCTTCATATGGAGTAGAATGTTTGCTCTCAAATGCAAGAACTATTATTCTACATACCAAATCACAATGCCAATGATATATGATAATATAGAAATAATAATTGCCTTATTAAATATTCACAATTACAATACAAATGCTCTCACTCTCTCGTCCTATGAGTGGCATTCGAGGGCATATTCCTAACAATCTCCGACTTGCACTCAATGCCACAAACTATGGTATCTACAATGTTATTTGCTGTGTCTACTCTCTGCAGTATAATATTTCCTTCCTGAACCATTTCCCTCACAAAATGATATTTTCACGCAATATGTTTGGTATTGTGGTGAGCCCTAGGCTCATTAGCCTGTGTAACAGCTCTATCGTTTTCACAAAACAGCGTCACGAGCTTCTCCAGATTAGGGACCACTTGAAGTTCCTCATTGAACTTCTTAATCCAAAAAGCTTCTTTAGAAGCCTCCGTGGCTGCCTGATATTCGGCTTGACATGTAGAGATAGAAGTCGAACTTTGCTTGTCCCTTCTCTGAGAAACTGTCCCACCATTCAGAGTGAAGATATACCCTGATGTGGACATCTTAGCATCCATGTCCCCCGAAAAATCTAAGTCTGTATAACCCATCACTCTAAGTTCTCCACCGCCGTATGTAAGAACCAAGTCTTTAGTCCTCCTAAAATACTTAAGAATGTTCTTTACAGCAGTCTAATGTTCCTGCCCTGAATTTGACTGAAACCGACTTACTACGCTCACAGCATAGGCAAGGTCTAGTCTAGTGAAAATCATATCTAACATGAGGTTACCTACTGCCGAAGCATAAGGCACCTTACTCATTTCCTTTTTGTCTTCCTCACTTTGAGGACACAACTCTAAGGAAAGTTTCGCACCATGTTGCATTGGAAGGAACCCTTTTTAAAATCTTCCATCCTAAATCGCTACAGGATATTTTTTATATAGAGGTCTTGGGAAAGACCTAACATTCTTTTTGCTCTATCCCGGTAGTGGCGAATACCCAGAATATAGGTAGCTTCTCCCAAGTCTTTCATGGAGAACTCTTTAGAAAGCCAAGCGTTCACAGAACTGAGCATTTCTTCGTTTCCTATAAGTAGAATGTCATCTACATATAGTATTAAGAACGTAATTTTGCTCCTACTAACCTTCTTGCAAATACAGGGCTCCTCTTCATTTTGGACAAAATTAAACTCTTTGACTGTCTTGTTAAAACGAATATTCCAACTCCGCGAAGATTGCTTCAGTCCATAAATGGCACGTTGAAGTTTGCATACTTTATGAATATTGGTTTGAGATATGAATCCCTTAGGCTGTTCCATGTAAATCTCCTACTCGAGGAATCTATTTGGGAATGTCGTTTTCATATCAATTTGCCATATTTCATAATAGATTCCTTCATATCAAATAGACTTAATCATAGCTAAAGGCGAGAAGGTCTCGAAGTAATCGATTCCTTCTCTTTGGGAATAATTCTTTGCCACAAGCCTGGCCTTACAGGTATCAACCTTGCCATTTCCGTCAGTCTTTCTTTTATAGATCCATTTGTTTCCAATAGGCACTATGACTTTAGGACGATCTACTAAAGTCGAGATCTGATTAACATGCATTGAGTCTATCTGAGCTTCCATAGCTTCTTGCCACTTGTCGAAGTCAACATCTACCATCGCTTGGTCGTATGTAGAAGGATCATTCTATTGACTACTTTCTGTCATTTCATAAACACCTAGTTCCTCTTGATGCAGATAGCCATACCTCTCAGGTAGTTGAGAAATTCTACTAGACTTGCGAGGTTGTGTTTGTATTTCAGAAGGTTCGGTTCTAACATCTTGCACAGGGGTGTCATTTGGTGTTTCTTTTATTTCTTCCAAAGAAATATTTCTACCTGCCCATCCATCCTGAATAAACTGATCTTCCAGGAAGTGTGCTTGTATAGAAACGATGATCCTATGATCTTCGTGCATGTAGAATAGATATCCCATGGAATCCCCTGGATATCATGTGAAACGACCTTTCACGAACCTAGCTTCCCAATTTCTCTACTTTAGTCTTCTTGACATAAGCAGGGCTTCCCTAAATCCTAATGTGATTAAGACTTGGTTTCCTACCTCTCCACATATCATGTGGAGTCTTAGGAACTGATTTGGAAGGACATCTATTCAAGATATGTGCAGCAGTAAGGAGCACGTAACCCCACAGATAAATCGGTAGATCAGTATAGTTAAGCATGGAGCGAACCATGTCCAACGAGGTTCGGTTCCTTATTTCTGATACACCATTTAGTTGTGGATTCGCTGGAGAATTGAATTGTGACACTATTCCTAGTTCTTTTAAGAACTCATCAAATCTAGTTCTCATGTACTCACCACCTCGGTCTGACCGAAGAGTCTTAACACGGTTACCGGTTTGATTTTCAACTATGGATTTAAATTCCTTGAATTTATTAAAAGCTTCAGACATATGTTTTATTAAGTACACGAACCCATACCTAGCATGGTCATCAGTAAATGTAATGAAATATCGAAAGCCATCTCGTGCCACTTCAAAAGGGCCACATACGTCGGTATGGATCAATCCAAGTTTTTCAGCAGCTCTTTCAAAAGTCCCTGCGAAGGGTAACTTAGTCATTTTAGCTTGAAGGCAAGATTCACAAGTTGGATAGGGATCTGATCCCAATCGACCCGTAAGCCCATCATTCTCCGTTTAATGAAACTTGGTCTGACCAATATGACCAAGTCTAAGATGTCACTTAAGTGCTTGGTTCATTTCATCCCTACCACGCTCCCTAGTTATAGTGTTCACAGTTGTTTTATTATTTAGATTCAAATGGTATAAACCATTTAATAATGTAGCAGTACCAACCAATTTATTTCTTAAATAAATACAACAGGACCCATCTCCAATAAAGAAGTGAAATCCCTTTCGGTCCATGACCGGAATTGATACAATATTCTTGTGCCCCTTTGGCAAAACAAGTACATCATCTAAAGTAAGAATAAAACCAGATTCTAAATACAACATATATGATCTAATATCAGAAGCCTCGACACTATGCCCACTTCCGACGTTGACCATCACCTCCACTGATTCATTCTTCGTTCCAGATCCTGATTCATTGTACAAATGTGAGAACTCGCACCGGAATCAAGTATTCAAGAAGTAGAATATACATTTACGTGACAATTTGTTTCTAAAACCAGTAGTTCCGTACCCGAAGGCGCATTATGGTCAAGCTTTGGACAATACCTCTTCCAGTGGCCTAGCTCACCACAGTTGAGGCATATATCCGTTTTCTTGGCCCCCTTGCTCTTTTGAACCATTGGGGCCTTGCCCTTTCCCTTATCGATCTTGGCTATTGTAATATCCAGAATTTCTACTACTATTGTTTAATGTTATTTTATCCGAGTTATGTTGTACAGCTTGGAATCTGTACAGTATGGATAAAATAAATGAAGGACTGAGACATCTGTATTGGTATATTTGTCATACTTGGTCGACAATTGTATTTGAGGATATAGTATTTTGTGTATACGTATTCGGTATATTGAATTGACGAGCAAGATCAGTTTAAATGGATAAGTATAGCCTTATTAGCGCACACTAATATTCAAGCATAGCACATGCTATCGTGCAGGTTTAGCTCACGCTAAATGCAAAGGATAGCGCACGCTAGTGCAGGACAGATCAGAGGGAATCTGCATATGGAACCGGCTACTTTTGGCGCATGTTCCAATAAGGTCAACGGATGTTTTGCTACGAAGGATTAGCGCACGCTAAGCATGAGGCTTAACGCACGCTAATTGTAGATCGGTCAAATGGAATCTTGGCTTTATTGGTTACTTCAGCGTGTAGGACCCAGACACATTCAGGACATGTGCAGATTTTCGGGTCAACAAAGATAAGTGCACGCTAAGGTTGAAGATTAGCGCACGCTAATGGTGTATTACTGTAGTAAGTCAACGTCTCTATAACATATGCTATGACCTTGGTGTTACCTACGTAAACCATTGTGCAAAGCAAGGCAGTAGCCTCTGGACCTCGATAGCGCACGCTAACAAGGTAAGTTAGCGCACGCTAAAGAATGTAATGTACGCTAAATGAAGATATTACCGCACGTTAATAATGTACAGTATATATATATATATATTTGCAATTGTCTATTATTCTTCATTTTCGTCCATTCCCTCCTTGCAACCGATAGAGAGAGTTCTTAGAGAGATGTTTGAGGTTCCAAATAGTGGATTATAATGGAGTTAATCATCTAAAACAACATTTGGAGCTTGGAAGTGATTGAAAACGGATTCAACCTTGAGATTCAATCCATTCCTTCAAAGAGGTAATTACTCTGTACCTTTGGATTTCGTTTTGGATTGCATATTGATGTTCTTGAGTTGATGATTAACATATAAACAAGTTGATAGCATGATTATGAGATGGATTACCGGGTTGTGGTGATGTTGTTGTTGATACACTACGCCATAGATGGCTTTCCACAACACTTAGGGGGGGTTACCTTCTTGGATGTTACCATAGCTATGAAATTTTGGACCTACCACAACGTTCGGGTTATGGTGTTACAAATTCCTGAAATATATGTTACTCTAGCTATAAAAGGTGTAACTCTCAGTAACACCATGAGATGTGTTACCTTAGAGTATTAATAAACAAAATTTTGAATTTTATATAAAATTAATGATTTAATAAATTTTTAACTTTAAAAACAATTAATTTTAATAACACCTTGAATCTATTTTTATAAAAAAAATATTCTATCAAATAATGAATTTTATGTGTATATATATATATTTTATAAATAATAAAATATTTTTAATCAATTTAAATTGAAAAGGTTTTAAAATAAAGTAGTATTTAAAGATTAATAAATTTTGATTTAAATAATTAAAAAAAATTATTAAAAAAATAAAAGCTTGTAATAACTATGAATAATTACAAAATAGTTAAAATAATAAATTTTATGTCTACATATAATAATATTTTAATCATTATAAAATACTATGATATAATGACTGAAAATGAAAATAAAAATATATTGCATAAAATTTAACGGATTATTAATATTAATTGAAAAGTTAACATTATAAATGCTTTGAGTCAAAAGATGACTGGATTTGAAGGTATTATATGTTTTCTGGGTCAAATTTGAATAATTAGAAGTGTCTAGGGTTAAATTGAAGGATTATGAAAAATTGAGGGCTTAATTGAATAAACCCAAAAACTAAAGGGTATAAAAAACCCTCCAACCGATCGACCGCTGTCCTCATTTCTCCCACTTCTCTCCTACCTCTCGACCCTCTCCTCTCTCTCTCTCTCTCTAAACTCTCCTCACCTGCAAAAAAATCACACACTCACTCTCACTCTCGGGCTGACAGATACACACACTCATCGATCGCGGCTGGACTGAAATTGGATGGTGGTGTCAGAGTAGAAGGGCTTTCCGTCGGATTCCGACCCGTGCCATATGGCAGCGGCGACCTCAGCTTCAGGCGATGCGGCGGCATCTCACGACCAGTGGTGGCAGCGGGTTCCGGTTTAGGTGAGTTTGGATATGGGTTGAGTTCCAGGTTTCTGTATTCGGGTTAGAGTTTGAATTCGGGCTCGGGCCGGATTTGTTTTGATTTGCTGTTGTTTGATAATTTCTATAGATAAATTATGGATTCATGACGAATTTTAACAAATTGCTGTCAAATCATACATTACAGAAGGCAAAAGCTGGGATGACACTGATGATGAAGAATAGGAGTACGGAAACCTTGCGCTCATGGTAAACACAAACTGGGATCCTACCTACGTCTATGAGGTAAGAAAAATGCCTTGTGATATGGCCAAAACATTTAAGTGTCGTACTAAAGATTGCGTTAAAAATGTGATACAGTGCAAGAGAAATTAGAATTCTTGAGGGTAAACTAAAAGATGCTAAGTTTGATGTAGATGAGGCTAAGAAAGAAACTGAATTAGCTAGACCTGAACTTAGCAAAGCCCAAGCTAGGACTGCCGAACTAGAAATCACTAATACTCAAATAGAAACGTAAAACAACAAAATGAGTATTTAGAGAATAAACTTCTAGTTGGTGTTGAGAAAGAGACTGAGCTTAAGGCTAAAATAACTGAGCTAGACAATAAGTTAGAAGCTTATCAAACCGCATCAACTCTTGTAAAGGCGTTTAATGATAAACAAGTAATTGGATCCAAAGTTGGTATTTGGTTTGACTACAATGTCAAAATGAAACAACTGGAGAATCTCAATAAAGCTAAATCTAGTTCAAAGGATACTTCAAAACCTCACAAGAATCTCCATGCTCCGATTTACAAGAAAGCAGTTTCTGAACCCTTTAATGAAGGTGACTTTTTAATCTCACATGAACTTCTTAACCAGAAATGGCTTCCCTTCGTTTAGGATCATATCCGTAGAGACCTTCTCTGTTCTATTTTAGTTACCTGTTTGAGATTGCAAGTATAGTAAAAGGGCACATGGCAAGTCCTTTACATTATTTCATATATATATATATATACTACTTTAAAAGAGTGTATGTCAGTGTAGTTGAAAACATGGTTTGCTTTTTCTTTTCTCTTTGAAGCATTGTTTAGGCTTACTTTATCTATCTCTCTCACTATTTTGTTAACCTATCTTTTCTCTATTCTCTTGGCCGTTGCTTTTTCTTTGTTCTGCTGTGGAGGGCTTTTAGTTTGTCATCGGTCTTGCGGTGGGTATGTATCTTCCTTTAAGGTGAGCGTATTTCTTTTTGATTTTTTTTTGGTGAGTTGTTTTTTGTTTTCCTATCGGTGTCTTCTAGGGTTCCTTTCTTGGTTTCTCTTCTCATCTTCCTCGCTCTTGCTTTGTTTATTTCTTTACAATAAATCTATTTCTTTTCTATTCTCCTCTGTTTTCTTTATCTTTTCAAAACTTTGTAATTCGGATCTTTTCTTATGGTTTGAATCGGAATGTTGGACTGAACAGATTTTCATAGTTGTGGTCGTTTTCGCTGATTTTTGTTTGTATTTTTCTGGATGGGTTTTGGGTTTTTCTGATTTTCTGTTCGGATTCTCTAGATTTAGCATTTCTTGACGCTTCTCCATTGGAGTTCTGGTTGGTTGAAATTGGGTATTCTTTTGTGGGGCCTATTTTGTGCTGTGTTGTGAATGTCCTAGGCTAAATCGAGCAGAGAGAGCAAGCGAGTAAATGAAAAAAATTAGGTTTCTGGTTTTGTTTTTCCGTTCAGGACCTGCTGGGCTAAAACGAGCATAAAGAGCTTAGGTGGGTTGGATATAAAGATTTACTATTTGGGGGTATGTGAACTGTCAATTTTGGGGGTGTCGGAGATTGGTTTGGTGGGTATAATGATGTCTCATGTACGGGTTTTTTTATCAAGGTTTGCCTGTTTGTTTTCTTACACTTGAGTGTTATGATATCTGTTGAGTTTTTAAGTGTTTTTTAGATTTTGATTGATACAAATGAGCAGGTTGTATAAGTTTAGAAAAACTAGTTGTGTTTCCTTTTGGGCCAAAGGTATAAGAATTTGTAAAGGACCATCTTCTATAGGTTTGCTTGATAAGGTTTGGGCATTCATTCAACTTTTTTTCTTCGCTGCAGGCTACCTGGGTCGATTTAAAGCTGCCGAGCATCACTTTGCAAAGCCTAGACCACCAGATTCGAATACGCAGTGGTCACCGCCGGAAGGGACTTCTATGAAGATCAATGTGGACGCATCAATCTTAAAGGCCTATAACGCAGCTGGGATAGGAATGGTTATACGAGACGTAGTGGGTAAAATGTTGGCTTGGCGACAACATAAGCTTCTGTACATACTTTGCGCAGAAACTTCTGAGTCCTTTGCTGTCAAAATTGGACTCGATTTGGCATTATCGCTTGGGTTCCAGGATGTGATTCTAGAGAGTGGCTATACGGAGGTGATTAAAGCTATCATGTCTACTACTACCTCCTTAGCATCTGGAGGGCACATTGTGGAAGAAGTAAAAAATAAAGCTACCTTGTTTATCACAATTACTTTTACTAATGTTCTTCGTTCCGCAAATACATTGGCTCATGACTTGTCTAAGTGTGTATTTAGTGATAAGGATGGTCTTACGGAGATGCCTTATTAGTTCACCTTTCTCCCATATGAACTGATTTTTCATGAATGCAATTGAGTAATCTGTTTCTCAAAAAAAAATAATATATTGAGAAAGTTGGAAAGAAAAATAATATATGTGTGTGTATCTCATCAACCTACATCAAATATGACAACATTGACAGTTACATGTAAACATGAGGACACAGATACAACCAATCCATTGAATAAGGAATGTTGAGGCTAGCGTAGATTATTAACCTACATTAAAATGCAAAGAAAATTTGGTACTGGACCAGATAGCTCAATGGAAAGGATCGAGTCAAAGCTCTCACATCCTTACTTGGATTTAAGTTGTGCTGTAGCGGACCCTGCAGAAATGAGAGCAAAAGCTGCCATTGGATCTCGCTCCACCTGAAAAGGTGTCCTTTTAGTTTCACATTCGCTATGTTGGTTGAATATTGAACAGCATAACAAGAAACATAATGGCAACTTTGGTGTATAATCACATTTAAAATATCTTCAAAATTTTAAGATGAAGGCCACTCTTAGAAGCTGTTGTCATGTACAGATTACTGGATTTGGAACATGGAAGTATAAACTCAATAAAAATAAGGTTCCACTAATAACTTACTTTCTCTTGAGAATGATACGGGCCGGATGTAGTGACCCGAACTGCTGTGGGATCTGGGACGGGTGAGAACCAACCAACTGGGTCGGATGCTAAGAAATCGATTGTGGTGAGGGCCGAGGAAACCCTGGATAGACGCCGCAAAAACGAGATCGGAATGGACTCACTGAGTTGGCTTCAGCGAGTTGACTCAGCAAAAGGGGCGGAAACTGCCGCTGTTGAACTCGGCGGCTGACCTGCAAACTCACGGCGAAGTCATCGCCCGACGACCGACACGAAAGAAATCTGTGCAGGTACAGCTATTGTAACCAGGCGGGCGCCATGATGAGGAAGAGTGGCTGAAATCCCTAGTGTGTGTAAATCGCACCTAGTGTGTGTAAATCGCCCAGCAGTGATTACTAAGCTTTTTTTAATATTGGTTTTATTCAGCCGGCCAAATCTTTCAAAAGCCTGCTCAATTTTTGTAGTACCCGCCTAAACTTTGGACCCCAAATTGCTATGTACATCAACGAATTTTTAAATTGTTGTGATAGAATGTAAATTTTACACTATTTTCAATTTTTTCGCTTCAATTGTAATACTTTATAAATGCATTGCAATATATCCGAGATGGTCTATCAATAGCAACGTTTTCTGATGAAATTTTTGAAATCTGGTTGCTATAGCCAATCTATGGTGTAGTGTATTAAAGGGTGATGTGTGATCGGAATCCCCACAACTCTGTCTTCAATCAACGAAAATCGCCAATGAAAGAGAAAAAAATAGGAAAATGATGAATTTAACTGCTGTTGTCCTATTATACTGACAACATATAGCGTATGCTATGGGCATGCGTAGCGTATGCTATTCTGGACAACGTGTAGTCCAGATGCTTCTGTCCTCCACGTTAGCGTATGTTAATGCCAACTTAGCATGCACTAATGTTTGTGTTAGCGTATGTGAATTTCAGAATTAGCGTATTCTACTCGGTTCAGTCCAGAATCATTGAGACTTCGATCCAATTCTATAATATTCTGCCCATATTTAACGTATGCAACAATATGATTACGTACGTTAATCGATTAATTAGCATACGTAATGGAATGTATAACGTACGGTAAACCACTCGTTCCAGAAGTCAGAACTTATTGGCCAGCTCAATTAATGCACGTCACACTTGGGATTAGCATGCACTATGGATACCATCATAGCGTGCGCTAGATACTTTATTAGCGTGTGCTAACTGTTCGGAAACAGCAGTGCAGCAGTGAATTCCGGTCAGGATACACACGTCTCGGAAGATATAAACTCGATAGTTATTAACGAATAATGAAGCCCTAATAATAAACAACAACTTGCAAACTCATTCTACCATCCGAACACCTGATTCCAACCATCCGTTGGAACGGACAACAGTTCCAATAATGATACCCAAAACTAGGAAAAGTTACAAAACGGCCCAGACTCTAGAAAATCATGATTTTAGGCCAAATAACAATCTCAGGAAGTCGTAACATATCCTAAATTATTAAAGGAACCCGCAGAAGTAACAAAACGTCAGTTTAGAATGAGATTTACGAGAATCGAGCCTAAACGTGGAAAAATTATACAATAAGTAAAATCTCGTAAAAACAACTCTGAAACTCGTTCGGATGTCCATGAATGCAGAACAGAGTAGTTTCAGAATACCAAAACAATACAAGTGGGTCATCCGAAATAAAAAATACACTAAAAATAAAAATTACTAATAATAGAAAGTGCGGATATTACATTAGTGAGTTTTGAAATTTTCTTTTCTTTTGAGAGCTCAGTTTCCTTGCAAATCATCTTGAGTTTTTACAAGATTTTCTTGGCTGTTTTACAACTCCTTACCTCGAAAAATATGCCTTTGTCAAGCATGACAAATAGCAAGTTCTTAGCAACATGATCAAGTTCGTTTGCTTACGCTCATCAGTGGTCCACTGATCCATGGATTTCTCGAGCATCTCTGCATGGGGTTAGCCTTCCACCCTGGAAGCTGTGTTGACCTTCATGGTAGTGATTGGTCCTTCTTGTATGACGAAGATAATCTCTTCGTGCATAGCAGCCAAGTGGGCTTCCATCCTGATTCTCCAATAATCAAATTCATTAATAGACAACATAAGAACTTTTTTGATCATTGATGTATCTATTGCAGTAATAAGATGAATGATAGAGATTTTGATCTGATTCAGGTTAAGAATCGACTGATTCTTTGTAGAATCAACCTCTCTGATACCACTTGATGGTCAGGGTTTACTTAAATAATGCCTTAGAAAGGGAAGGTTGAATAAGTTGTACTCTATTTCGAAGTTTATTGTGTGTAGTGTAAGTCTTAATGCAAGTTGTTCTAAGTACAACAACTAAATTGTGTCTTGTAAGGTTTTCAGAGTAAGTATACGATAATCACAGGCAGTAATAAAACAGTAAATATAGAAAGTAAGAATATGGAGTTTAATATGGTTCGAGGAAACTTTCTTGACGTCCACAGGTCCACCAAACACGAGTAGCACTTTTATTAAAATCTAGGTGTACACAACTATTTTTATCTAAACCTATCGCTAAATCGTTTGCACAAATTGATATAACTGACTGTAGCTTTAGGTTGTTCACATAGATTGGTTGAATGCTCCTTAAACTCGCTTCTTCTCACATAGATTGAAGCTTTATCCCGAACTCTATTCGTCCCACATAGGTTAGAAAGGTTCTAATTAGTCCACACAGGGCTAATGCACTCAACATATAAGATTGGTATTTCCTAGTATTAGAACAGCAGTTGTAAGCTTAAAGGTACTTGCTGTAGTGTGCTATCCTCAGTTCAGGACTAGGTATTTCTTCAAATAAGATGAGCATTGTAGGCTTGAAAGAATAGATTACTCATCAAGATAATAACTTAGTCTCTTAAATCAATCAGTAAGTGAGCAATGTCATTTGGATTGGGCTATTTATAACCTTAGAAATAGATTCGTTATAAATATATCCATTGGCCAGTTGATGAGATGTAGACAGATCATATTGGAGACTTGTTGTATATTCGGATCAAAGTACTTAGCATTTAATGCTTCAGACATTTCTTTTGGACTTTAATGAATGTTCTTCAGTCCACAGTCCGCAGCCGCATTGAATGTTGTCCTCACTGTAACACCCCCAAAACCGTATGGGAATATATTACACGCCGTAGATCCTTCCCACGAGGATCTACCAGGCTAAACATCACAAAATGACTACGTATTTGCCCAGCTGGGGCAGACAATACAATGATACGCTCCGTTAAGGTCAATTATAAACAACTACATGGACAGGTGAGGTCGTACGACTGACACAAATAGAAAAATACAAATCTTTACAATGAATACCCACGCAGGGGTAAAGATACAAAATAGCGGAAAGTGGATTACGACTCTGCCGATACAACACAACTCGACCTAACTCCCAACTCTTGCTTAGTATCATAACCCATCACTTCCTATGCCGATCCTGTGACTGCTCCCCGAACCTGAAAGCACCTGGACACAAAATAGACATCCACCCCCCGATTACTCGGTGGTTAGCAAAATTCCACTATTTTTCTAGTGCAAATATAATACGATACGAAATGTAACAAGCAGATAGCAACCACGAATTTGATATGGAAATCAACTATCAAAATGTTCCCGAGAAGTTTTAGAATTTCGAGCTCAAGCAAGGAAGTATTTGAAAAGAAACTCGTCATCTCGGGGATTTCTAAAGTAGAAATTCTTTTAGACCACGAGTCCCAATTTACAAAACCTTTTCGAAAGTGGTAGGGCCGCAGCCCGATTCTCGTTTCAAAACACACTAGTTAAGATATCATAATGGGTCCATGACCCAACTTTAAAATGTTATCCAATCAATCACTGTTACACGATCACTGTTCGTACACGTACCGAACTCCAGAGGCCTCGACGGACCATACCCAGACCACATGCATTGTTCGTACACATCATGTACCGAACTCCAAAGGCCTCGTCGGGCCCTACCCGGACCACATGCAATATTCGTACACATCATGTACCGAACTCAAGAGGCGACGTCGGACCCTACCCAGAACACACACGTTGTTCCTACACATCATGTACCAAACTCCAGAGGCCTCGTCAGACCTTACCCGGAACATACACATTATCACGACACAACTCATATTGATCACCTCAACACATTACCACGAACAACACACATTATTACCAATATGTCAAACCATTCAACAACACACCATAATACATATTAAAGTATGTAATCAAACCGAAACAAATATCATAATCATCACGATAACTCAACCATGACCAATCACGCACGACACAAACCATATGATTAACACAACCAACACAATTCCACAACATTAACCAAGTAAGGATATCATCACTACCATCAATCGTTCACAATAATCAAATCACATGAAGCATATCCACGAAGGTAAACCAAATCATCATAAAACCTAATACGAAGTCTCTATTCACAAGACACAAATCATATAGCAAGATACTTGCCTCGATAATTGATACCGAACACTTCGACGAACCCGGCTCATTCGGGAAACCTCGAACACCTACAATCCTCCGACAAAAACAACAAAGATACGATTACAACGAGAATCAAGACCAAAAACAATGGAAATCCCCCCAAACTATCGAAGGGAAACTCATTGGGACATTTATTCGAACATTAAATGTTCAATAACTCCCAAGAACACTCGAATCGCCAATCGAGTTAAACAAACTCGAAATATGGATATCCAACCCATAGAACACGATTAGTAATACTCAATAACGTCAACCGATTCATAAAAATCGGACGAACAACAAAACTCAAGAAGGAAATCCCGAAAGTCAACCCTAGGAGATTTCAAGAATTTACCTCGATCCGACGAAGAACAAGGATTAGATGATGATTTACACGAACTAAGCTTCCCAAAATGATGCACGACGATACCTCTGATAGCCACCCAGCAGTCCCAACCAAGAATCGCGGAAGAAGAAGGATGAAGGGTAAAAAATGAACAAAACCCATCGGCCAGGCCTATATATGGACGAGCATGTTACGGCCATAACATGAAGCACCTTACGGCCATAACTCGGTCAATCCTACCCCTTACGGCCGTAATCGGCCTACCCCTTACGTCCGTAACCGATCCTCCCTGGGCTACTGCCCAACATGTGCGGGCGCCTTACGGCCGTAACCGGCCCGGCATTGCGGCCGTAACTTGGCCAAGCCTTACGGTCGAAACTCGATCGTTCCGATAGTCCGGTTAGACGTTCGACAATGTCTCGGTCAAACTAACGCACCAGATATGATTCAAAACAATAACGAGAAATTTATGAAACATAACATACCACAAGCACGCATTTAGTCAAACAAATGCATGCGACACAAGTTTCACTCGACGAATATTACAACAGAATACATCATACCGTGCATAATAGAAAAATGTATCCCACATAATCATAACGGAACAAAATAACCGGCACCAAACAACAAATAATTCAGGGTAACTGGAAATAAAAGTCTTCTACCCCTCTAAAAATAAGTTTCGTCCCGAAACTTAAAACAAGGTCATCACAGTGATACAAAACAAAACACGACACATATAAAAATACCAAAACCATGACCCCGTGGTCTACTGTCACGTCTCTGTAGGTTCAACAACCCACACGGAACTTATTAGAAACAACATATCAGTCATCAAGCTCCAAACATAAAAAGATCACATAACATATCTCCACACGAGAAACAATATGTAATACGAGCACAAAATAATATCAGTGGACATCACTGGGCCCTCCAGAAGTAGGAATGGAACTCCGGTCCCTATCATCTTAGCAATGATCTCGCAGTACTGAACTCGATGCCCTCGCATCCACAATTATAAAAAGTCACCGGCAGTTTCTTATAATGCGCACGTTCATGGCCCAGAACATTATAGTTGAAATACCTTGGAGCACTACCAGAACTTAAGGACACCGTCTTGGGTCTTTTAGATTCTCTAGTTGACCGAGAAGGTCCCATACTCAACTGATACGAGGGTTGAGGTTTAGGAAACCCAATTCCCTCACTTCCCAATACATCATCAGAAATCTTCTGTTTACTTGCCGCAGATGCAGACACTGCAGACATTATAGCCATTTCAAATGCTAAGGCTCGATCCTGATATTACTTCAACGTTGTACACATAAAAGGAGTCATACACTGCTGAACCTGAGGTTTCATACGCATATTGAAATAACGAACTTTATCTACCTCACTCTTCACTTGATCTCGAACATAACATAACTGCTGATTATAATAGACTATTGCCTGAGATATCGACACATCTTGGGGCGTAGACGAGAATAACTCGACAATCCTATGCTCTTTAACAGGCGGCGGACAATACTCAGCCTCCATGGCAGTCTTGAATTCATCCCAAGTAGTTGTATGATCAATAGGCGCTACGGCCTCCCACCAGTTTGCAGCTTTCTTGTCGAGCAGGTATTGAGCAATAGGTACTCTTCTTTCATCGGAACAAGCTACAAAATCTAATGTTCTGTCCAGTTGGAAGATCTAGTTCTCCCAGCCTAACAAGTCTGAAGAACCTACAAAATGGGCGGGTGCATTCTCATCACATCTCGTAACCACTTACTAGCTCCGTTATCCCCATCTGAGATCTCACCCCAGTGCAAGGTCTGATTTATCTGCACCAACTGGTCGACCACCTGACCAAGGACGGTGGCGGCGCCAACATCAACATTACCTATGGCTGATTGCCCCTTATCATGTGACTTGTCATCTCGACCATCTGTACTGAGCTGATTGGCACTCGACAACGAGCGAGTCGCCCTCTCATGCTCCTGATTACGACCACTACCACGACCACGTCCTCGGCCTCGACCTCTCGACATACTGAATGGACAACCATTCAGAATAGCATAACCAAACAAACATCACATAATCAACATAGTACAACAAACCAGCATAATAAAATATTCACTCTGAGACATAACACGAATACACGAACCATTGTTGCAATAATAAACCCAAGTTCATAAGTAATTCACATGGTAAAATCAACAGAGATGTACGACCTTCAAAAAAACAATCACTGTTAAAACATTGTACCTACCATTGTGGTCAAACATGGGTAATATTCAAAAGAATAAAATTTCCCGAGGTATTAGTTCAAACGATAATATTTTAAAATTCGTGCGTTTGAAAAATTTTGCTGAAATGAATTTTTTTTGAAAAAAATACTTTTAACACCTCGATCGTTTAACCAGAACCAAGAACCCATTATCATAATTGTTTTGTTTTGAAGTCATTTGTAAAACAACATTTTTGAAATATCAAGTCTACTCGATAAGTGATGTCATCAAAATGACCTTTTCAATATATAACATCACCACTGTAACGACATACAGGATAACCAACCGAGTGCGATATTACCGATACAATAGTTAAAGTTCATAGTCGTCACTGTCGGACCATACGAATATATCAACAGGAATCAACCGATCGACAAACAGCAATGATACCACTATAACAACAAAATTACTGCCGTGACAGTCACAAACTTACGGCCGTAATAGCATGCAGTTTACGGACGTAACAAGTAGGAGCTTACGGCCGTAACGTCTATGAGCTTACAACCGTAGTGGTAAACATCTTACAGATGTAATCACAAGCTGCAGGACAGCAGAATTGTCCCAGCAGCTCCGACATGGCTCCGAAGGTTAAGGATCGACTCCTAACAATGTATTCCGACATTTAGAAACACTGCAGCATTCGCCAACGAGCATAACAATGTAAAAAACTTATCGCAACGACTTAGTCCCAACACACAAACACATAACGTTTTAAATTCCGAAAACCAAAGTAGTTTTGCAAAACAAAAATTTTTTAAAATCCTTTCGATCATAACCAAAAATGACGGTAATATTTTGCAATGTCCGAAGTACTTTAAAACACATTTTCCAAATACAGTCTGATGGTGTCATTTGAAAATACATGACCAACTTGTCAAAATTCAACCGATTTCAAAATCCATACAAACCGCTGTTTAACCGCACCATCAAAATATTTTCAAAAATCTATTTCCATAAAAATGCTCAAACCCGTAAAGTCCTTCAGAAAAACATTCTCAAACCTACCCGCAGCAGGCATAATTACAACAATTCAAAAATAATCGAACTTAAAACCACATGCCCAAACGGCAAACAGGATCACCAACTCACAAATACATCTCGTGGGCATCAAGTTTAAACATACAACAAAATCATCCATCGAGTTTCTCACAAACTCTGTCGTCGATACCTTTTTCGAAAACCCATCAAGGTTCACAACTTTCACATCATACCACCCCACACGGTGGTTCAAAGTCAAAACATCAATAAGTCCAGTTCTATACACATACAGTGTGTCACAAGTATCGAATACAAACTCCATTCCACAACACCGTGCAAACAAAATTATGCACCACAATTAACTCACATAGATGAAATCATGAAACACGGATACCTCGCATAAAAGAGGATACTTACGTCCAAAGCCCGCACGGAGATGATGGTCGCCCTCGATACTAATTTCATCCGACAACATATCCGACATGTTGTGACTACGCACAACTCAACCTGTCACCCGACAACTCGAATGACACAACGACACATTACTCTACAATTCACAACTCAACTTGACCCGCAACCTAAGCTCTGATACCATAAATATAACACCCCCAAAACCGTATGGGAATATTACACGTCGTAGATACTTCCCACGAAGATCTACCAGGCTAAACATCACAAAACGACTAAGTGTTTACCCTGCCGGGGCAAACAATATAATGACACGGACCGTTAAGGTCAATTATAAACAACTACACGGACCGGTGAGGTCGTACGACTGACACAAATAGAAAAATACAACTCTTTACAATGAATACCCACGTAGGGGTAAAGATACAAAATAGCGGAAACTGGATTACGACTCTGACGATACAACACAACTCGACTTAACTCCCAACTCTTGATTAGTATCGTAGCTCGTCACTTCATGTGCCGATCCTATGACTGCTCCCCGAACCTGAAAGCACCTGGACACAAAACAGACATCCACCCCCCGATTAATCGGGGGTTAGCAAAACACCACTATTTTTCTAGTGCAAGTATAATACAATACGAAATGTAACAAGCAAATAGCAACCATGAATTTGATACGAAAATCAACTATCAAAATGTTCTCCAGAAGTTTTAGAATTTCGAGCTCAAGCAAGGAAGTATTTGAAAATAAACTCGTCATCTCGGGGATTTCTAAAGTAGAAATTCTTTTGGACCTCGAGCCCCAATTTACAGAACTTTTTCGAAAGTGTTAGGGCCGCAACCCGATTCTCATTTCAAAACACACTAGTTAAGATATCATAATGATTCCGTGACCCAACATTAAAACGTTATCCAATCATTCACTGTTACACGATCACTGTTCGTACACATCATGTACTAAACTTCAGAGGCCTCGACGCACCCTACCCGGACCACACGTATTGTTCGTACACATCATGTACCGAACTCCAAAGGCCTCGTCGAACCCTAACCAGACCACACGCATTGTTCGTACACATCATGTACCGAACTCCAGAGGCCTCGTCGGACCCTACCCGGAACACACACTTTGTTCGTACACATCACGTACCGAACTCCAGAGGCCTCGTTAGACCCTACCCGGAACACACACATTATCACGGCACAACTCATATTGATCAACTCACACATTACCACGAAACACACACATTATTACCAATATGTCAAACCATTCAACAATACACCGTAATACATATTCAAGTAATTAATCAAACCGACACAAATATCATAATCATCATGATAACTCAACCATGACCAATCACGCACGACAAAAACCATATGATTAACACAACCAGCACAATTCCACAACATTAACCAAGTGAGGATATCATCACTACCATCAATCGTTCACTATAATCAAATCACATGAAGCATATCCACGAAGGTAAACCAAATCATCATACACCTAACACGAAGTCTCTATTCACAAGACACAAATTATATAGCAAGATACTTGCCTCGATAATCGATACTGAACACTCCGACGAACACATCTCAACTGGGAAACCTCGAATACCTACAATCCTTCGGCAAAAACAATGAAGATACAATTACAATGAGAATTAAGACCAACAAAATAGAAATCCCAGCAAACTATCGAAGGGAGACTCATTGGGACATTTAATCGAACATTAAATGTTCAATAACTCCCAAGAACACTCGAATCGCCAATCAAGTTACACAAACTCGAAATATGGATATACTGTTACGAATATTACCTCGAATGCCACTATGAGGATGAGAGAGTGGGAGCATTTGTATTGTAATTAGGAATATTTAATAAGGCAATTATTGTTTCTATATTATTATATATCGCTGGCATTGTGATTTGGTATGCGGAATAATAGTCCTTGCATTTGAGAGCAAACATTCGACTCCTTTTGGAGATAAGGAGATATGTACTGGAAGTATTTAGAGTTCATGAGATTAGTATATTCGAACACGACTCACCTCGATTCGGTCACATGGATATCACTCAGGGTTTGTGAATGACTTAATCGAAAGATTGTGATAGGTATACATGGACCTTTGAACTGAGGTTTCAGTAGGAGATGTGCTTGTGACATTAACTTTGTCATTAGAGTAGTTCGATCCAATCGCCAATGTAATATCCGCAATTTTCGATTTTCGGTAAATTTCTTTTTTTGGCCGGAGTCCGTTTTGACGACTCGCTCATGACTGTTTCGTCATTTCGAGAATGATTAATTCTGCACTTTTTGTCATCCGAGTTCGTTTCGGTATCGTTTTGTTGAGCTCTGAGCTTTTTAGCGACTTTTCCGCACTTGAGCCCGATTCTTGCGAATCTCGTCCGAAACTGTTGTTTCGAGTTTCTCGTAATTTCATTTGATATTATTATTCATGTTGCGAGCTTTGGTTTGGTGTTTCGATCGAGTATCGTGATTTCCGGACGTTTTGGGCCATTTTCGTAATTTCCCAAAGTTTTGGGTAATTACTTCCATTGTTGAATTCCGAGCCTTCGGGTGGTCGGAATTATGTGTTCTCTTAGCTCTTAGATTCGTCTTTGCGAGTACGTTGTAACCGTATCATCGATTCGTATTCAGGTTCGGATTTCGGGTCGTCGAGTCGAGCCCCCGGCCGTAGCCGGCGGCAACACCAGCTGCCGATCGCCGAGTCACGGCCGGTAGTGTTCGGCAGCTCTGCCGAGTCACGGCCGGTAGTGCTCGGCGGCTCGCCGAGTCACGGCCGGCGGTGCTTGGCGATTCGCCGAGCGATCAGTGGGCCGCGGCATAGCCGGGCAGGCCGCGGCACACTCTGTGGCATTTTTCGCCAAACCGATGCACGGTGCCGCGGCACACTCCGGCCGAGCCGCACACCGCCGACCACCGGGAGCCATTTTTGGGCTCGTGCCGGCACACTCCCGCTGAGCCGCGGCACACTGTGCAGTCTATTTATGGCCCTGCAGACGTTTTCTTCAGCCATTTTTCACTCGGTTTTCTTCTCTTCCGCGGCTGGAGCTTAGTAAATCATGTAGAGATGTTGTTGGACAATCAATCCATCAAGTTTTGGAGTTCATATCATCAATCATCCATCCTATAACACCCTCCGATCTACCGAATCAGGTCAGATTTTCTAGAAATCTAGTTTTGGGGGTTTTAGTTGATTTTGTCCGATTTGATCGTTTTAACTCATATTTCTGATGGATTATTGTAGATTAAGTAGTATTCTATCATTTTCATTATCTTTCCACGGTTTTACCATTTCCGATTCGTCGTTTATATGAACTTTCGTTTGACGCCTTCAAGGTGTCCGGGAAAATGCCGCAGAGAGAAAATTGGTCGTTTTGCGATGTTTTCCTCGTGTGATTTGTTGTTTATTTGATGATAGGATACTAGGGACGAATTCCCCACAAAAATCTAGTGTTGAGCCTTTCCGATCGCCGTTTTCATTGGAGTTCCGGATTTCTCCAATCAACCGCATTTTCTGAAGTATTCGTGAGAGATTTCCAAGGCAAGTACCTTGATATACGAATTGTAACTGCGTGAAATCATTGTTGTCGAAGTGTATGAATTTATACGGATGTATAAATGTGTGTATATATATATGTGTGTATGTATATATATATCTAGTTTTATATATATATATATCTAGTTTTATATATGTATATATATTTATATGTTAAATATATGTATGTATATACATATATTGATATAAGCGCCTATATTGGTGAATGACGAGTGATTGAATACTAACACTAGATGACGTACTCGACTTGGATTGATGGGTAAACTATACTTACTCTTATAATATAGTAAGGTTATATATTGCGACTCAACTGCATATATATATATATATATATATATATATATATATATATATTCAGTTGAGTCGCAATATAGGGATATATGTGCGGTGTTGGTTGGTTATGCTTGAAGTCTTATTGTGATTGAGTTTGATTGATAACGTGCGTGTTATTGTTTATTTGTGTGGTTATGGACTGGCGGAGAAAATTGTGTAACTTGATGTACCGAGTTGAAAATTGTTGTGACATTTGTCCATGTGCTTGATGTTTGTGATAATGTGGATATTTGTTGTGAGAAACGTCGTATCCGGGAACCTCTGAGGGCGGGGCGTGCACTCCGGCACAGTGTATCTTTGCAATGTGCGGCTCCATATGGGTGGTGAACGCCGATGTCACCTAATGCGCGCGCAAGGGGCGGCTCTTTCGGGAGTGACGCCGGTGCGGTGACATGTTCAATGAGCGGCCAACATGATGGAAGTGAACGCCGGTACACAGGTGCGCAAGGGAGGCGCCTGGCAGGCTTATTGGTTACGGGTATTTGAGTGATAGCTAAGACCCCGTTACCGAACGATGTTCGTATCTAAAATCTTTCAAACTCTCTCTTAAACGTTTGTCTTGATATAGACCGCGATTCGCGTTTTTGAAAGTTTGTTTCAACTTGTTTTTGAAGCGTTGGTATCAGGGTTAATTAACCAAGGAGGTTTGACGAAATCTCCGAGGGTTAATTAATCGGGGGTCTTGAGCAGGATATGTCGAATGAGAGCTTGTGCCTTCGATTGTATTGTGGTGCTATTCTGTGATTTGGGTCGAGGACCCTGTGAAATGTTGAGATGATTGATCTCGTGATGATGTTATTTGGATTGGTTTGAGAACCCCGTGAGATGTTGTAATGATTTCGTTTGTGACAGTGTTCTATAAATTGGGTCGAGGACCTGAGAGCTTTTGAAATTATTTTCTAAAGGTATTCCCATTCAATTTCCAAAATCCCAAGATGGCCCGAGTCATTAATAATATTTTTAAACTATCTTATCAAAATACTTTTCCTTTTATAAAAATGGATTTTCGAACTTAATCTTTTGACTCCTTGGGCTCGTCCAAAGTTTGATTGGCGTTATGTTCCATATAGAGAATATGACTATGTGATTATTTTTCACCTTGTGTATACGAGTGCTATACTGTGTTGACTTTGGGAATGTATGGTTTGTGTTAAGGCTTCACGATGGTTGATTTTTGTGTTGTTATTGTTCGTATATCTTGTATATTATGTACTTGCACTAGCAAAATTCCGGTTGCTAACCCCGAGTTTTCGGGGTGGGTGCTGTTATGCGCTCAGTTTTGGCGGCTCGGGAGCGATCACGGGATTAGCTTGGAAGGAGATGGAAGACAGCGATGCTAATCACACAAGAGTCAGAGTCTTTTGCATTTATTCCATCGGGGTCGGTATTTTCCATTTGGTTGAGTACTCACCCTTGCACGGGTGTAGGTTTTCCTTTATTAAATGGAGTTGTCATCCCTTTTTGTGTGAAAGTTTATTCTTTGTCATGGAGATATTAAATTTATTAGTTTCTGAATTGTTTAATGACCTTGTCGGTCTGCGTTGTATTTAGATTGACCCCGGTCGGTCGATCATTGTGTAGTCTAGTGGAGTTTAGCCTGGTAGATCCTTGTGAGAAGGGCCTACGGCGTGTAACATTTCCGGACGTATTCTGGGGGTGTTACAGCTGGTAGGTGGGGTCAACCTCGAAATACAACTTAGTGGGCAAGTAGCAGTCTCTATTGAATACCAAGATAGAATTCTTTCTTCTGTAAGTAAGCAGGTATATGTCTAATGCGTTTAATGGCAAATGAGATCATAAGTGTTTGGCCAAAGCATTTAGAGCTAGTTGTATTTGATACACGAGAGCTCGACGATTTCGGTTTGCATTAACAGAAAGCATAGAGTCAAGTTACAGTAAGGTTTCACTTTAACGTGACCCTAATACTTGACCGAGACATATAATTGAATGGTTTATACGTATACGGTATTCATGACATAATGATTTTGGAATGATCCGATCATTCGTTCTTAGTTGGATTACGGTACGAAGCACTAGACTGGCTAAGTGTTACCCATACTCCTTGGTTCCTCCCATTGCCGAGTAAGACGGACCTACGGATTCACGCACAAGGATATTTGATGGATAAATATGTATTTATTATCTCTTCATTATATATTAGATATCTAATTTAATTTATTTGATAAATCATGCGGTCTAGTGAATTGAAATTAATTACCGGTTGATTAGTCTAATTCATAAATAATTATTTTGGAAATATATTTTTATAATTTTGTATTTGATAAAATTAATTAATTAGATTAATTAATTAAGTATAAATACATTTGGGATAAAAGAAAGTGTATTTAACGGACTACACACGCGAACGTCAGGCACACGAACCGAGTGGCTCGGCTTGTTTTCTCACCTAAACTCAAGTGTGCTGCCCCTCTCTCACGCTTGGAAACTCACCATGTGTTGTGTGGGGTGTGTTAGTCATATTTTACAAGGTTGAGGACAAAATACATGAGATTTGGAATCTATCACTTTGTATTATATAAAGAGATGTCTTTCACACCTCATGTAAGAGTTGAAAAAGACACACCCACCAAATACTTGATCAGCCGTGAGTTTTCATAGAGGGGGGAGAGAAAAATAACTTCTTTCATTTTGTTCATCTTAGAGAGAAAGAAAAGGAAGAAGAAAAGAGAAAAAAAATATTATGTCGATTCTTAGCCGTGTTCTTTGAGAATGAATTGACATATTATTTTTCCGATCAATATCCGACGCGTGTGAAGTAGAGACATTCGGCATTTTTGGTGTTGGATACAAGAAATTGGATTCGTGTTCGTGTCAGTAACCGGGAAAAGGCTTGCTCGGGTTTTTTCTTCGAAGATTATATTATCAAAGGACTACAAGGGTAAGTATTCTTCGATTATTGTTCTCGTTAATTTTATTAGTTTATACGATGTTTGATCGATCTATTTTTGGGGTTTGGTTTTATCCAGTTGGACCGATTTATTTTCCACTGCGTATCTCTTTCTTATCACCGAATCCCAACAGTGGTATCGAAGCAAGGTCTATGCGATCGTATATTCGATATTAGCATTTGGAATGCTTGGTTAATTTCTTATGATTTGGAATCATAATTATTTTAGTTGTTAATGTTTAATTGTTCATCTTAAAATTATTTTTCATGATTTTATGTTACAATATAAATCTATTTTTCTTTTAAAAAACTGATTTAAATGTGTAATATAAGAATTAGAAAAAATTTATTTTTGAATTCGGGACGAAAAGACGAGTCGAAAAATTGGCCAGGACCCGGCTGACTCATTGCCGTCAACTGCCCGGCGACAAATTTAAGCGGCCAAAGGCTTCGCGGCCTTGTGTTTTCCTACTCCGTTTTTATATTTCGTTCGGTAAATTAATTTCCCGCAAATTAAATTGGATTTAATTTGACTAAAATATCATTATGGTAATTTTATTTTTAAGGAAATTAATTTAATGAAATATTTATTTTATCCGGAACAAATTAAAATTAACGATTACGTGCATTAATTGGATTAATTCTAATTGCCAGATTAATTTTGTTGATTAGATCAATATCTAGATTAACCATTATTACCATTTATTTAATTGATTGTTGCATTAATTTTGAATGGGGATGTAGTTCATGGACCTAGTTTTGAATAGTTTGTTTTGTTCGATGGTTGTAAAGGCCATTTTGAGCTTATTTATTTTACTAGAAAATTTGTATAGGATGCAATTTTTCAAATGTAAAATTTATATGTAATAACGAAGACCGGAGGAAGATCCGTTTGAGAAGACGAAGATTCAAGACCGATGACATGTAATTAGATTACGATGTTTTTGTTCTAGGAACGATCCATGAACTGTATGTTGTTAGTTTTAGGTTGTGTATGTTTCATATTGTATGACAAACAAACAAACCGACAAACCGCGCTTATAAACGGATTAATGTGCAAAGTGTAACATATAATCGCGTTAATACTCCCACTTATAAACACTAAGTTATAAAGGTTACGAGGTTTCCTACCCTCCGTCAAACTCATGGAAAATTGAAATCTAAACCGGAATATTATTCTTCCTAGTATGTTGGGGTAATATTTTTGGGGAAGATTGATAAGTTTCTAGAGTGCATTAGATGCCTTTGGTTGTGACAAATCAAACCCCTAGAAACCGTATGGGTTGCCGGGTAAGATTCAATTGTTAGACTAATAGGAGTTGAAGGTTTAAACTTAGATAGTTCAACGAGCCATAGAAACCGAATGGGTTGAGGGCAAGTGAGTAGGGGTAAAATAAAATCGATTCATCCATTAGATGGGTTGGTGTTAGACACCACTTTATAAAGAATGATAGAATAGAAACCGTATGTGTTGCCCTCTATTAAACTTTGTAAAGAACTCGATCGCCACTATGAAGTCAACCGTGTCTTCCAAATTTCACATGGGAGTGTGCAAATGCCGAGTTATGAATAAAGAAAGTCCTTAAATTCTTTACTTGGATCATAATTAAACAAACACTTACAAATCTTAAATTATTCTCTGTAGTTAACAAGAACTCTCAATATAACAATGAACCCACTCACTATACCACTTGAAAAGAACGTCTTGACTGGTCCGAACTATGTGGACTGGCTTCGGAACTTGAGAATTGTCCTAACTATGAAAATGCTGGGATACATCTTGGAGGCGGACATCCCAGCGGCTCTTGCAAGAACCCGAGCCAAGCAGGAAGATATCGATGCCCATGAGAAATGGATAAAAGACGACGTAAGAGTGCGCGGGTACATGCTAGGCTCAATAACTAATGAGCTTCAACGTGTAACACCCCAAACTAGGTGGCTATCACAGTGCCATGTGTTGGGATTTCGAAAATAAAAATAAATACGCAACAGAAAATAAAAACAAATCCCAAACAAGATCGATCAAGTAACGTATATACGAAAAATAAAATACGATGATAAAAGATCATACCCTTGAAGCCTTTGAAATAAATCTTCGTCAAATGGATGATGATCACGAACCCCATCACGAACACGAAATCCCTTCGTTCCAAGCACCGAAACTTCAATGCCTTTACTTCACACACGTGGAAAGTTACCCGAAAAAATTCAATAGCAATCCGTTCTCCAAGAACACGACTAGGAATTACTATAGGAATTTATATCTCACTTTTTCTTAAAGTTTTCTCAACTCAAAGTGAAAGAAAAACAAGAAAAAAAAAATTCTCTCACCCTCCTCAAGAACCTCTCGGACAGCAGCTGAATTTCAAGGTATGTGTATATGTTTCATGTGTTCATCATGAGTTAGTTATATTGTCTCACATTATAACACCTCATGATTAAGTAATAATGTGGTATAATAATCTCAAAAATTATTACACAGCATGACAACCATTATAACATGCAAAGTTGACTCTACATGTGAGGTGGGGAAGGGGGCGGCCCATATAGGAAGTTTCCTAGAAACGAGCTGAGTCACTCGGCTCGTGTACCGGAAGTTCGTCGAACGACTCCGATAAATACACTTCGTTTAATCATCAATGTATTTATATTGATTAATCTAATTAATTAATTATATCAAATACAGATATATTTCTCTATGAAATATAAATTATGAATTAAATTAATTACCCGGTAACTTAATTTTAATTCATAAGACCGCTATTTGATTTATCCAATAAATCATAAATTAGATATCCAATATCTAATATTAATAGATAGATAATAAATTCACATTTATCTGTCAACGCTCTTGATGCGCGACTCCGTAGGTCCGTCTCAGCCGGCATTGGGAGGAACCAATGAGTGCGGGCATCACTTAGCCAGCCTAGCGGTCCGCACTGTAAACCCCATACTGAGAACGAATGAAGGGCTAAATCCAGAACCATTATGTCGTGAATACCACATACGTATAGACCCTTCATCAGATGTCTCGGTCAAGTATTTGGGTCACGGTAAAGTCAAACCCTACTGTTGACTAGACTCTATACATGTGTTAATGCAAATCAAGACTGATTGATTAATAGTGTATCTAATACGACATTCGACTGCTCACTAACAGGAGATAGAATCCTTTCTTGGCGCACAGTAAAGACTGCAACCTGCCAGTATAGTCCGCACTTTGAGGTTGACTCAGCAATTAAGCAATTGAGTCTAACTACTTTAATGACAAACTAAACATCACAAGCACATCTTCTACTAATCACAACCTTTCGATTCCTCATCGACTCTCTGAGAGTGAATATCGTGTGACTGAATCAAGTATGAGTCGTGTTCAAGTATACTGGTCCCGACAATATACTTATAACTATGCTATCAAGACATGCACATGTCCTAGCATCAGTTATAAAAGTCTTATTAAAACTTAATGCCCATTTAAGTTTATTGACTTGCGAATGATTTACGTAAATAAACTTTAAACACTTCCAGTGTATTTTCTCTTATCCGATAACGAGAATAGAATGTTCGTTTTATTTACATGGACTTCACTTCAATGTTTACCAAATCAAGAATGCATTTGAAATACAATAAACAGTGAATGAATCGTATTGCCTTTCTATTTAATTATTTCATAATTACAAGTACAATGTCCCTACTCTCTCATCCTCTGAGTGGCATTAGAGGGCATATTCCTAACAATCTCCTACTTACACTCAATGCCACACATCATGGTATCCAATACCCATGTTCTTCAGATGTCTTTCTAAGACGGCCTGAGATAATGGCTTAGTCAGTGGGTCATAGACATTGTCTTCTGAGCCTACTCTTTGCAACGAAACATATCATTTATCAACCATATCTCGAATGATGTGATACTTATCTCTATATGCTTGGTGTTGTGGTGAGCCCTAGCCTCCTTGGCTTAGGCGACAGCTCCATCATTATCGTAGAATAGTGATATAGGCAGCTCCGCATTAGGCACCACTTGAAGTTCTTGCACATACTTCTGCATTCAAAATGCTTGTTTGCTAGCCTCTGAGGCAGCTTGGTACTCTGCTTGGTAGGTGGAATCTTCAGTAGAAGCTTGCTTGGAGCTTCTCCAAGATACTGCTCCTCTATTGAGAGTAAACAAATACCCAGATGTCAACTTAGAGTCGTCATTATCTCCTTGAAATTTAGAATCGGTGAATCCAATCACCTTCAGTTCTCCACCACCATAAGTAAGAACCATATCTTTAGTTCTTCTCAAGTACTTAAGAATGTTCTTGATGGTAGTCCAGTGTTCCCTTTCCGGGTTTGCTTGAAATCGGCTTACCATACTCACAACGTAGGCTAAGTCTGGTCTCGTACACAACATAGCGTACATGAGGCAACTCACTGCCGAGGCATAGGGTACCTTAATCATCTCTTTCTTGTCTTTCTCACTATGAGGACACATTTTTTGTGGTGAGATGAATTCCATGTCACATGGGAAGGAACCCTCTTTTAGATTCATCCATCCTGAATCTTCTCAGGATTTTATCTATATAGAGGGATTGGGAATGTTCTATCACTCTTCGCGGTCTATCTTTGTAAAGACGGATCCCTAGAATATAGGAAGATTCTCCCAAGTCTTTCATGGAGAACATTTTAGAAAGCCAAGCATTCACAATGCTGAGCATTGCTACGTTATTTCCTATAAGTAGAATATCATCTACATATAGTACTATGAACACAATGTTGCTCCCACTGACCCTTTTGTAAACACATGGTTCCTCCTCATTTCACACGAAGTAACAAAGTCCTCTGACTGCTTCATCAAATCGAAGGGGTCGTCCTCATGACTATCAGGTGCGTCATGTAGACCCAGTTCCTCGACATGTGTATAGCCATACCTCTCAGGTAAGTGAGACACCTTATCAGACCTTCAAAGTGGAGGATGTGTTACAATGGGTTCGGTTCCTGATCCCTAATCAGATGTCTCCTTAGGACTTTCATTATGCTCTTCCAAAGAGATATTTCTACCCGAGCCACCTTTTTGGATGAATTCATCCTCAATAAAGTGCACTTGTAATGCCACAACGACCCTATGATATTCTGGCATGTAGAATAGATAATCTATCGAGACCTCTGGGTATCCAATGAAACGTCCTTTTATGGACCTTGCTTCCAGTTTGTCCACCTTAGCCTTCTTGACATAGGCTGGACATCTCCAAATCCTTATGTGATTAAGGCTTGGTTTCTTACCCTTCCACATCTCATGCGGAGTGATAGGAATGGATTTGGAAGGACATCTATTAAGGATATAGGCAGTGGTTAGTAAGGTATACCCCCACAGGTAAATTGGTAAATCAGTATAATTTAACATGGAGCGAACCATGTCCGGCAAAGTCTGATTTCTACTTTCTGAAACACCATTTAATTGTGGGGTTCATGGCGGCGTGATTTGTGAAACTATTCCATGTTCCTTAAGGAACTCATCAAACTCTGTGCTCATATATTCGCCACCTCGGTCCGACCGAAGTGCTTTGATATGACATCCAGTTTGTTTTTTCAACTAGGGCCTTAAATTCTTTGAATTTAGTGAAGGCTTCGGATTTATGTTTTATTAAGTACACAATCCCATACCTAGTATGATCATCTATGAACGTTATGAAATATTTATATCCGTGTCGGACTGCTTCTAAAGCACCACAAACATCGGTATGTACCAACCCAAGTTTATCAGCAACCTTTTCAAAAGTCCCTGTGAAGGGGGACTTAGTCATTTTGCCTCTAAGGCAAGATTCACAAGTTGGATAGGGTTCTACACCCAATGGACTTAAAAGTACATATTTCTCCATTTACGGAACCTTGGTCTGACCAACATGACCAAGTTTAAGATGCCATTTAAGAGCTTGATTAGTATCTTGCCTGCCACGTTTCCTAGTTATAGCAAGTTCAGATGATATAAACCATTCAACAATGTAGCTGTGCCAACCAATTTATTTTCAAAAAAAAAAATTTACAACTACCATTGCCAATGAAGAAACAAAATCCTTTCCGGTCCAAGACTGGAATGGATACAATTTTTTTTATGCCCCTTGGGCAAAACAAGTACTTCATCTAATATTAAAATAAAAACCGGATTCTAAAACTAGTAGGATTGATCCAATATTGGTTTCCTCGACACTTGGTCCGCTTCCGACAGTGATCATAACTTCCCCAGCTTTCAAGTTTTCTACTTCATTCCAGATCCTGATTCATAGTACAAATATGAGAAGTGGCACCTGAATCCAGAATCCATGAAGCATAATATACAGTAGCGGAACAATTGGTTTCAAAAACAAAAAGTTACGCACTTGATGCGCCATTAATCTTAGGACAAGTACTATGCCAGTGGCCCAACTCACTGCATTCAAGGCATTTGTCCGTAGGTTTTTGAACTGCCTACCTTTTGAACCTTTCGGGCCTTGCCATTTCCTTTCTGCACCCCTTTCTTGGGTTTGTACTACTCGTAGGTCTTTTTCTTCTTGTTCTTGGACTTTCGAGGCCCAAAAGAAATCAAAAGAGCAGCCTCTCTCATTTTAGTCTTCATGTTAGACTGTGACGTCACCAGTTTATTCATTAGCCCAACTAATGTGCATGAAATTTCATTACAGTTGAAACTCACTACAAACTGCGTGAAAGATTCACGAAGAGATTGAAGGATGAGATCAATTTGGATGGGTAAATCCATAATAAAGTTGAGCACCTCGAGCATCTCAATCATAGAGATCATCTTAAGGACGTGGTCTCCCACTTTCTCCCCTTCTTTCATCCTAGGACTGAACAACTGCTTCGATATCTCATATCTAGCAGTCCTACTGTGCTCTCCATAAAGTTCGGTCAAGTGTGCGAGAATCTCCCTAGCAGAATTCATTTTCTCGTGCGCTCTCTGTAGATCATTAGTCATTGAGCCCATCATAAAACCACGGACTAGCACGTCTTCCTTGACCCACTTTTCATGGACGTCAATATCTTCCTGATTACCGCTAGTTCGGATTAGAGTCGGTGGAATTTCCGCCTCCAAGACATATCCCAGAGACTCCATACTGAGTACAATCATCAGATTCCGCAACCAGTCAACAAAGTTGGGTCCAGTTAGGAGATTCTTTTTAAGTAGTGTTGCAAGTGGATTTTTAGCCATTTTAGAGAGAGATTGTTTCGTTTTCTGCAAAGATTTAGACAATATTAAATTAGTGACTTGTTTTATTATGATCGAGTATAGAATTTAAGGACTTGTATAATTCTTGTCTCGGCTCCCACTAATTTTATCAGAATTATACACTCCAATGTTATAATTCGTAAGTCATGGTAAGATCAACTTCGTAGTGGTGTTCAAGTTCTTTACAAATTTTAACAGACGCAACCTATCAGGTTTCTTGCCAATTAATTTTTGTAAAGTGGTGTCCAACACCAACCCATCTAACGGATGATTTGATCTTCTTTTACCCCTAGTCTTCATGCCCTCAACCTATCAGGTTTCTTGGCAATACAGACTATCTAAGTTTTTGACCATCAACGTCTACCAGTTTGACTATTGAATCTCACCCGGCAAGCTATCAGGTTTCTAGGGGCGAAATTTATCACCAACCGAAGGCATCAAATGTACTCAAGAATTTTTCAACCTCTACCAAATGTACTACCCTGATAACTCGAAAGCATAGCACACCAGCTCGGGTATCAATTTTCTACGAGTTTGATGGAGGGTAGTGTAATACCCGGATTTTCAGTATAAATTTTTCGCGTTATTTTATCTGAGATATACTGTATAGTTTGGTATATATACAGTATGGATAAAATTAATTGAGAACCGAGACAGTTATACTGGTGTGATTATCGTTTTTTATTGACAGATATATTTCGGATATGTTGTATCAGGTTGAACTGATTTGGATATCAGGTATACCGTATGAGAATATTTTTGGATTCAGTATGTGTATTCAGTATGTCGTATGTTTGTATTTTGTACGTCGAGACGTCGGACAGGAACAATTGGATTTTTGGCTAAGTATAAAAGTCATTACGTACGTTAAGCCTTGGAGCATACGTACGTAAAATGTGTTAGCTTACGTACGTTATATAGTGTACATAACGTACGTAACAAGAGGAATCGGACAGTGGGGCCCGTGGTCGGCGGCTTTCGGCACAGATGTGGATAGGTGAGTCAACGGATGGAGTTACTGTAATACCCGGTTGTAATTCAGTCATTATCATTCAGTAATTTCATTCGGTGATTGTCACTCAGTGGATTTTCACTCATTTATAATCATTCATCAATCATATTCATTCACCGTGTTCACCGTTCGGAAAAACTTCGAGTTGTGTATCGTTATTGTTCATTGTTTCAACTTTCCTCATATGAGTTCGACTTTGTTAGATCCCCATTAATTTTTGGTAACTCCAAAAATTCTAAATCTTTGCAATATTATAGGACATCGAGTTAGCTTTCCAATGGTTCAAACGGTGAGTCAATCGGAGTCCGGACGAGAGAGTTATGGTCGTTTTAGCTCAACCGCTCACTTTTCAGTTGTTGGCCGATCACTGCCGAACGAACTCGGCCGTGTGTCGCCCGACGGCCCGTGCCGTACTCGTCGGATAATGCGAAGTGTCCGCCTCGAGACCCGGCCGTGTCGTGCAGCACGTCCGAGTCGCACCCTTCGGATAGGCGAGCAACTGCGCGGAGGCCCGACCGTGTGCCAGGACACGGTCGAGTCAATGCCGAGCGCCGCGGATGGGTCACTGTCGGTAGGCCCCTTCGCGCCGCAACCGTGTCAAGCAGGACACGGTCGAGTCCCTGCCGGCCAGCTGCGCGCCGCGACCGTGTCAGGCGGGCACGGTCGAGTCTGGCTGCCGAGTCAACCCCTATAAATTCATTTTTTGAGCATTTTGAGCTCATTTCTTCCATTTTTTCCATCTTCTTCACCTGCAACCAAGAGAGAATAGCTTGAGGGAGAGATTTCTTCATCAATTATCATTTGAGTGTGTATTTTTTATCACCTTCAATCATTTGGGAAGCTTGGATAGTCGATTTTACACGTTTTCATCGGATCGAATTGGTTGGATCTTCAAGAGGTAAATTCTTCAACACTTTGGACTTCGATTTTATGTTGAGATATGATGTTTTGGACGTTATAATCATGTTATATGAAGGGATATGTATATGATTATGAGTTTGTATAAGGATTCATTGGATTATTGAGGGATTATTCAGGAACACCTTGAATATCGAGTTGGAATTGGGGATTTTCGACTAATTGTTGTTATAATCACATTTTTGGATATTCATAACGGATTATTAATCGTATTGGAGATGTTTTGTTGGTTTGAAACACTTCTTGGGGATTTTGATATTGGTATATCGAGGTTTGATTGTAAACAATCGGAGTTTGGATACAACGTATTCGATATAATGCCCCAATGAACTTAGTTTAATCGTATCGACGTTTTGAGTTCGTTATATTCGTGTTTGATTCGTATATTGATCGGATTGTCGGTAATTGTATTGAATTAATGTTGTTCGAGCGACCGATATCTCAATTAGGACGTTGTTCGTGGAAGGATAATTGCCACCGGTATTGTGTAAGTTAATTCTTACTCGGTTAAAAGGATATTCATCCCTTTTGTTGTTGTTCATTCATAATCATAACTCATTCATCATTATATTAATCGTATCAAAACTTGTTGTTATCAATTAATCATTTCAGTCATAAGGAACGACGGTTCCAATCTTTTCATTGAGCTGTCATTTATTTCATTACCATTCCATCTCGGTGAGTCATTATTCATTTTCGATGTCACTTTTGTTATAACGTGGCATTCCGGGTCATACTGGCGTGCCGGTTGGTATGTGTAGGATTTTCATGTCGGGCACATTATGGTCGTGTGTTGGTTGTTGGCCTCACATTGGACTGTGCACACGAGTCAATGTGTCTCGTGAGACTGATTAGGTACAAGACCACGCATGTATTGATCGTTGGTGGCTTGTGCACGGACACATTTCCATCCCGGGCGTAGTGTGGCGCCACCCTTTGAGCCGTACTGTTAGTTGATTCATATAGCATGGCTGATTGCGTATGTTTCGACAGGATATTTCATAATTTCAGATATAATCATGATTGTGTATTTTCAACTCTTGAGGATTGTTGTTCTTTGTAACTGACCCCGTTTGGGGATTTTGTTTTTCAGGTCATGGCAAGGCAAACGCACGGGAATAGCATGTTGATGTCGAGGAGTCCTAGTGATACTAGTAGGGGGCCCCGATCTTTCAGTTATTCATGTTATTTTCCTTTATTTTCCGCTGCAGACTTTCATTTAAATACTCCGTTTCATTCAGTGTTGTGTATTTTATCTTCATATAAAATACACTAGTATTCGGTATTGTCCTGGTGTGTTGTAACTAAACTCCTCATCGGAGTAATTATGGTTGTAATGTAGTTCGGTACTACATTTATCTTGTGTAATTCATTCATTTTCATTTGCCTGGTGGGTCCCAGTTGGGGATCTACGGCACTGTAATATCCGCCTAGTTTGGGGTGTTACGGAGTTGGTATCGGAGCGTGGTTTTGAGTACTACCTTCCGAGTCATGTCTCATTTGAAATCATCGTCATCGGACTAGTATCATTGGACTTTCGCGTCACGTGTGACCTGTGCAGATGCCGAGCCAATCAGACCGAAAGAACTGTAAGACTTCTAACGCCATGGTATAATTTCTGGCAATAGTCATTCATTCATCATTCATCATTTAACAATCCTCAAACATCATCATTCATTATGATCGGGACGATCATATTAAGTCATCAATCACTTAATTCATTTCATTACTCAGTTAATAATCAGGACGATCATGTTAACTCATTAATTACTCAATTCATTTCATTACTCAGTTGTCAATCTGGATGATCATATTATCAATCTTGTTAAGTTATTCAAGATAATCATTTCAAGAATTTCATCAGATAATCATGTAACTTCAGTAAATCATTCATATAATCACTAAGTTAGAGCATGTATACTCATTTTCATCATTCCATGACATAATCATAACGTGCTAATCATGCGGGAAATATAATCATTATGCGACCTTCCTACTTCAGTATGGAGAGAGCTGTCAGGGGATGCATGGGGAGAGGCCGCGGTGCGGACCGAAACCCAAGAAATAATCACTCGCTACCGGGAAATCGTGCCCAGGACTCGGCTCGATCAGAAGATATTCGGGTTGATCCACTCACTTTTATGCAGGCCATGATGACCCATGTGCAGTTGCTCAATCATCATTGCGCCACTCTGACCGGATTAATCGAGAGAACTCTCCGTGAGACGGCCGCTAAGGAAAGTCTTGAACAACAACCTTCATCTCATCGGCAAGAAATCAACGAAGCGTAATCAATCCGAAGGCGGTCATCAACCTTCAAGAAGCCTCGTGTGAGTCCTATCGTTTCGGCGACCTCTACGGCGCATAATCGTCGGGATCTCATTCCCGGCGGCGGTCGCCATCACCTGTTTCAATTGTGGAACGCCGGGTCATTTCAGCACTGAGTGTCTGAAACCGTCTATCACGTGCTATAATTGTGGGAATTTTGGGCATAAGGCCCGTTTTGCCGAAGGGACTCCAAGTCGGCTCCGGCGGCATCTCAGGCCCCGAAGCAACCAGCGTTTCAGAATCAGACTGCTTTGTCATCGTCATTTAAGACAATGGAAGCAAATAGAGTTGGAGCTCGTATTTATCAGACGGGAGCGTCCGGTACGGGGACCGGCAAGTCCCAGATTCATATGATGAGGAGGATCGACGATCCGGTGGCCCGAATGATTTCAGGTATACTCGTAATTTTATTTCAACTTGTGTGTACCTTTTGATTCTGGTACACCGCATTCATTCATTTTCGAATCATGCTTGAATAGACTTATTTCGGGATAGTCCTATTACTTGTGGACCTCATACCATCGGTCTACCTAACGATGGAAGAATTTTCGGAATCATACCGAATTAAGCATAAGGACCGCGATTGGTTGATGGATCTAATCGTGGTGAACTTATCTTAGGACGATGTAATTCTCGGTATTAGTTGGTTTGATCGTCTCGATACTATCCTCAGTGTTTATTAGCATTTGGTCGCTATCTTTCCATCGTTAGTTGTCGAATGTGTGCTTCAGGGAAGTAATCCCCGTTGTTCCAGTAGAATTTCTATTATGGCGGAAGCAGAGAAATTCCGCAATCGAACTATCCAATCATTCATTGTATCATTTCCATCGATTGGTTTTTTTTTAGACAATCGAGTCATTCAATCATTCATTGTATCATTTCCATCAATTGGCTTTTCTAAGACAATCGAGTCATTCAATCATTCATTGTATCATTTTCATCGATTGGCCTTTCTAAGGCAATCGAGTTATTCAATCATTCATTGTATTATTTTCATCGATTGTCCTTTCAAAGGCAATCGAGTTATTCAAACATTCATTGTATCATCTTCATCGATTGGCCTTTCTAAGGCAATCGAGTTGTTCAATCATTATTGGTATCTCTTTTTATCGATTGACCATTCTAGGGCAATCGAAATGTTCAATCATTCGTGGTATCATTGTCATCGATTGACGATGTATTTCCAGACGAGTTATCTAGTTGCCTTCGCATAGAGTAGGGGAATTCAGGAATGAGTGGGAGCCGGTACGTCCCATTTATCGAAGGCACCGTATCGGATGGCCCCGACCAGAATGCAGGAGTTGAAGATTCAACTTGAGGAATTGTTCGAGAAAGGTTAGATCCAACCGAGTACGTCCCCGTGGGGAGCACCAGTGCTGTTTGTCAAGAAGAATGATAGTTCTTTTCGCTTGTGTATCGATTACCAAGAGTTGAACAGGGTGATGATCAAGAGTAGTATCCTTTACCCCGTATTGATGATCTTTTAGATCAACTTCAGGGAACCTCAGTATTTTCCAGGATCTGTTGGAATATTTATTCCACACATTATTTAATTTGTGTTTTGATGATTAAAGTTGCTAAACTACAAAACAACATCGAGGCGAAGCAAAACGGCGAAGCAGACGAAGACGCAAAAATTGCAATCTGGACTGCATTAGCGCACGCTAAGGAACATATGTTAGCGCACGCTAACGAGGAGTCACCGCATTCCACTTAGTATCAAGTAAGCTGCAGTGAAGTCAGCAGATGGATAGCGCACGCTACACTCTATTATTAGCGCACGCTACCCTCTATTATTAGCGCACGCTACACAGCATGATTAGCGCACGCTAAGATATTTGAATCTAGTCAATCCGAACGTTGGGAAAAGCAAGTCAAAGTCAAAGCATCAAACGGATAGTTTGACAAGGAAAGGCAACGGATATATTACGTTAACGCACGCTACTCAATCATGGTTAACGTACGCTAAGTAAGTGAAATAACGTACGTAAGAAAGGAGGAATAACGTACGCTAAAGAAGAAAGCGAAGCTCTTTGGATGGCCAGGCACGATCTAGCATGCGCTACGAGCACGCTAATGAGTTAGCGCACGCTATAATGGAAGAGCTAGCGCACGCTAGCTAGACAACTGGCAGCAACGGCTAGTTTATGAAAAATGCCTATAAATACCATTCCTATGGTATTGTTTGACAACAACAACTTCAAGCAAACGAGATATTCATCTGAGAATCATATACTTACATTGTTGTTGTAATATTGAGCTTATTTTGTTAGTTTGAGTGTTTATACATTCAACATTATACACGAGAGGTAAAAGAAAAGATACGATTGGATTCGGTGTTATTAGGATCAAGTATCCGGCATTGTTAGAATCACAATCGATATCTAAGTGAGGTTTATCTAGTACCCATAGAAAGCTAGAGTGGTTGATTCCTTATCCAATAGAAAAGGAAAAACGGTTTTACTCGGACCGATAGAAGACGAGCTTGTAACGGTAATCCCTCGACCGATAGAAGAGAGGCGTAGAGGTTTTGATCTTAAGCCTAAGGAAAAAGATACATCGAGAGAGGACGTAGGCTTCGTTAATAGCCGAACCTCTATAAATCCTCGTGTCCTTTATTTTCCGCAATTTATTTTCGCTTCCGCATAAAACGGCGCAAATATCCGAATCGGTACCCAACAATTGGTATCGGAGCGGTACTCCAATACGCGGCTTAACATCCGAGGAGAAAAGATCCAATGGCGTTTCAAATGGCACCCGTAGAAGGCCTTGCTCTCAACCGACCACCATTTTTTGATGGCTCAAACTTCATGACGTGGAAGAAGAAGATGTCTATATTCATCCGAGCATATGACATCGAGCTTTGGAAGGTGATTTGTCTTGGTCCGAAAATTCCGACAAATTCCAACGGTACGCTCAAAACCTTCGAAGAATATGACGATTCCGATTGGAAAAACGACCATTATAATTGCAAAGCGACGCAATTATTATACTGTGCTTTAAATCCGGAAGAACACAACCGGATATCATCGTGTGATAGTGCCAAAGAAATCTGGAAAATGCTTGAGGTAACACACGAAGGTACGTCTCAAGTCAAGGAGACGAAGATAAACATGCTCCTTCACGATTATGAATTATTTCAAATGAAGGACGACGAATCCATCTCGATTATGCTTGACCGATTTTCGGTTATCACAAATGGATTAGCATGTTACGGAAAACCACTATCGAGTAGTGAGAAAGTAAAGAAAATTCTCTGATCACTACCTCGAGAATGGGACGGTACGGTTACGGCAATAATGGAATCTAAAGATTTAAATACTCTCGATTTTAGTGCTCTCGTTGGTTCTCTTATCAACTACGAGATTGTTCTAAAATCTCGAAATGCCAAACCGAAACCGAAGGAGAGGTCGATAGCCTTCAAGGCTAAAATGTCGAAAAAGAAAGAAGAAACCCCGGTGGACGAAAGCGTCGAAGAAATGGCATATTATGCCAAAAATATTAATAAGTTCCAACACTTATTAAACCGGAGGAAGAAGGACATTCAAGCGGGCGAACCTAAGAAATTCGACAACACTTGTCGATTATGTGGTAAACCAGGCCACTTTGATAAGAACTGTCGAGTAAAGCAAAAGGAGGTTCTAATCGCAACATGGAGCGACGAAGATCCCGATGAAGATTTTCTTGAACAAAATAATCTCGCGCTCATGGCCCGGAGTTCATTCGACGATAGCGACGTCGAAAGCCAAGTAAGTAATTCCTACGACGAACTTTTTGAAGCATTCGAGTTACTACATACGGACTATCAAAATGCTTTAAATGAAATTAAATCCCTCAAGTCTAAATATAAAACTTTGGAAATTGAAAATTCCAAAATACTTGAAAAAGGAAATTTGCGAAATTGATCATTCAAATGCCTTGAAAATGAAAATATTTTGAAAAATGATCTTTTAAAAGTTCAAGATGAACTAAAAATTTTGACAAAGAAATTCTCGTGCGGCAACGATAAATTTGAACAAATGTTATGTGTTCAAAAATATACTCTAAATAAAGAGGGGTTAGGATTCAAATCACGTTCGAAAAACGAATCCGTTAATTTCAATATACCCCATTGCGAAAAGTGTTTAAAAATCGGGCATCATATTTCAAGTTGCAAAAGCCCGAGACGGACAATAAAAATTAATAAAATTTGGGTTCCTAAAGGAACAATCGTTTCAAATATCGTCTACGTTTCTAAACAAAAACCAACTATAGGTTGGATCCCCAAAAATAAACTTTGACAAATGATATTTTACAAAGGGGGAAAAGGAAATAATATTTTCAGGGGGAGTTTACACCCTTATTAATGCATAAATGGGTATCATGCATATTTATTTCATTTGGTATCCTTTATATTTTTTGTTATTTTTTTTGATGAAAACAAAAAGGGGGAGAAAGATATGAATTGAGATAAAAATGATAAAAATGAGAAGGAGATGAAGAGGAGATAAAAATGAGAAAAATCGAAGAAGTCGAAAAGAAAAGAAAAGCATACAAAAAGGGGGAGTTGAAAAAATTGAAAAACGAAAAACGACGGAGTTGAAAAATGAAGAAGTCGAAAAAAGAAGAAAAAGAAAAGAAATGGAGAAACTAACGAAACGATCAAAGCCGAAAACTTTGATTCGTATAAATATACAGATATTATTTTTTACTGATTATCCAATTCAAGAGTTGTTTTGTAATCATCAAAAGGGGAGATTGTTGGAATATTTATTCCACACATTATTTAATTTGTGTTTTGATGATTAAAGTTGCTAAACTACAAAACAACATCGAGGCGAAGCAAAACGGCGAAGGCATTTAAGACGCAAAAATTGCAACTGGATCGCATTAGCGCACGCTAAGGAACATATGTTAGCGCACGCTAACGAGGAGTCAGCTGCATTCCAGCCTAGTATCGAAGTAAGCTGCAGTGAAGTCAGCAGATGGATAGCGCACGCTACACTCTATTATTAGCGCACGCTACCCTCTATTATTAGCGCACGCTACACAGCATGATTAGCGCACGCTAAGATATTTGAATCTAGTCAATCCGAACGTTGGGAAAAGCAAGTCAAAGTCAAAGCATCAAACGGATAGTTTGACAAGGAAAGGCAACGGATATATTACGTTAACGCACGCTACTCAATCATGGTTAACGTACGCTAAGTAAGTGAAATAACGTACGTAAGAAAGGAGGAATAACGTACGCTAAAGAAGAAATGAAGCTCTTTGTGGCCAGGCGATCTAGCATGACGCTACGAGCACGCTAATGAGTTAGCGCACGCTATAATGGAAGAGCTAGCGCACGCTAGCTAGACAATGGCGAGAACGGCTAGTTTATGAAAAATGCCTATAAATACCATTCCTATGGTATTGTTTGACAACAACAACTTCAAGCAAACGAGATATTCATCTGAGAATCATATACTTACATTGTTGTTGTAATATTGAGCTTATTTTGTTAGTTTGAGTGTTTATACATTCAACATTATACACGAGAGGTAAAAGAAAAGATACGATTGGATTCGGTGTTATTAGGATCAAGTATCCGGCATTGTTAGAATCACAATCGATATCTAAGTGAGGTTTATCTAGTACCCATAGAAAGCTAGAGTGGTTGATTCCTTATCCAATAGAAAAGGAAAAACGGTTTTACTCGGACCGATAGAAGACGAGCTTGTAACGGTAATCCCTCGACCGATAGAAGAGAGGCGTAGAGGTTTTGATCTTAAGCCTAAGGAAAAAGATACATCGAGAGAGGACGTAGGCTTCGTTAATAGCCGAACCTCTATAAATCCTCGTGTCCTTTATTTTCCGCAATTTATTTTCGCTTCCGCATAAAACGGCGCAAATATCCGAATCGGTACCCAACAGGATCGACTTAAGATCTGGATATCACCAGTTGCGGATTCGAGAGTCGGATATCGCGAGGACAGCGTTTCATACACGCTATGGTCATTATGAGCTCGTAGTTATGCCGTTCGGGCTAACTATTGCACCTGTGGTATTCATGGGGGTTAATGAATCAGGTTTTCATCGACTTTTTGGATCAGTTTGTTGTTTTCTTCATCAACGACATTTTGATTTATTCTCGTAGCCGAGAGGAATACGAGGTTCATCTTCTTCAGGTTCTCGACATATTGAGACGAGAGCAACTCTATGGAAAGTTTTCCAAATGTGAGTTCTGGAGGTCCGAAGTGACTTTCTCGGACATGTGATTTCATCTGACAGAGTTCATGTCGACCCTCAGAAGTCGGAGACTATCCGAGTTTGGCAACCTCCGAAAGATATTAAGTAAATCCGATGTTTCCTCGGATTAGCTGGTTAATTATCCAACCCACGGCCGGAGCTAGCAACCGTGGTTTTCGCGTTGGAAATTTGGCGTCGTTACCCTTATGGAATCACATGTCAGATCTTCACCAATCACAAGAGTTGAAGCATATATTTACTCACAAGGAGTTAAATATGCGACAGAGGCGGTGGTTGGAACTAATCAAAGATTTTGATATCGAGATCCTTTACCACCCGGGTAAGGCGAGCGTTGTCACCGACGCCTTGGGTCGTAAGTCCGTCCAGGAGCAGATGCTTACTCGTTTAACAGTTCAGAAGGAGCTTCATCAGAAATTCCTTTGACCCGAGATCGAGGTCTGGCTTCAGCGAATTCAGGGACAGCTTTGTATGTTAGAGATTTCATCGTCACTTGAGGAAGTAATCAGAGAGAATCAGAGTTCAGACCCTTCGTTGTTGCGCATCCGTGAAGATGTGGCTCAGGGGAAAGCCCTGGATTCGTGGTCCACGAGGATGGACTTTTGAGGTTTAAGAACCGGTTGTGCGTACCGGCGAATGGCGAGTTGAAAAACTCTATTTTGAGAGAAGCTCATGCTACCCCTTATTCTGTTCACCCGGGGTCTAGCAAGATGTATAAAGGCTTGAAACAAAATTACTGGTGGAGTAATATGAAGCGAGAAGTCGCGGAATTTGTTTCGAGATGCTTAACTTGCCAACAAGTCAAGATTGAACATCAGCGACCGGCGGGTATGCTGAAACCTCTCCCTATTCCAGAGTGGAAGTGGGAATACATTTCTATGGATTTCATCACGAGTTTGCCGACGAGTCGTCGTGGCATGAATACGATCTGGGTGATTGTGGACCGCTTAACTAAATCAGCTCATTTCCTTGAGATCAAGGATACGTGGAGTCCCGAGAGACTGGCCCAGTTATTCATCTAGGAGATAGTGAGACTGCACGGTACTCCTAAGAGTATCGTTTCCGATCGTGACGATCGATTTGTGTCTCATTTTTGGAAATCAGTTCATCGTGCTATGGGAACTCAACTTAATCTCAGTACTGCCTTTCATCCTCAGTCCGACGGACAATCAGAGAGGACTATTCAGACATTAGAGGACATGTTGTGGGCATGCGTCCTCGATTGGAAAGACGATTGGGAAGCCCAACTACCATTGATCGAATTCACGTATAATAATAGTTGGCATGCTTCGATTAAGATGGCACCTTATGAGGCCTTGTACGGTCGTCGTTGTCGATCTCCTTTGTGTTGAGATGACTTTTCAGAATCAATCGGCACCGAGCCCGATATGCTTACAGCCGCCCGAGAGAATGTAGCTTTGATCAAGAGTCGTATGTTGACAGCAGAGTCGACAGAAATCGTATGCGGATAATCGTCGTCGACCACTAGAGTTCGAGACAGGTGACCATGTTTTGGTCAAGGTATCCCCGAGTCCAGGTATTTTCCGTTTCGGAAAATGGGGGAAGTTGAGTCCGAGATTCATTGGACCGTTTGAAATTTTGGATCGAGTAGGCGAGTTAGCTTATCGATTGGCTTTACCTCCGGCTTTGAGCCGAATTCATAATGTGTTTCATGTCTCTCAGTTGCGAAAGTTTGTTGCCGACCCGAGTCACATACTTCAGTTCGACGAAATCGAGAACGCGGATGAGCATTCGTACGAGGAGCGTCCTGTACGAGTGTTGGAGCGGCGAATCAAGCAGTTGAGGGATACGTCGATTCCTTTGGTCAAGATTCAGTGGTCTAGACACGGAGTCGAAGAGGCTACTTGGGAACCGAGGATAGTATGCGAGAGAGTTATCCCGAGTTGTTTGACCCTTAGTTTCGGGGACGAAACTCTTTTAAGGGGGGGTGTATGTAATACCCGGTTGTAATTCAGTCATTATCATTCAGTAATTTCATTCGGTGATTGTCACTCAGTGGATTTTCACTCATTTATAATCATTCATCAATCATATTCATTCATCGTGTTCACCGTTTGGAAAAACTTCGAGTTGTGTATCGTTATTGTTCATTGTTTCAACTTTCCTCATATGAGTTCGACTTTGTTAGATCCCCATTAATTTTTGGTAACTCCAAAAATTCTAAATCTTTGCAATATTATAGGACATCGAGTTAGCTTTCCAATAGTTCAAACGGTGAGTCAATCGGAGTCCGGACGAGAGAGTTATGGTCGTTTTAGCTCAACCGCTCACTTTTCAGTTGTTGGCCGATCACTGCCGAACGAACTCGGCCATGTCGTCCGACACGGACCGTGCCGTACTCGTCCGGATAATGCCGAAGTGTCTGCCTCAGGACCCGACCGTGTCGTATGGCACGGCCGAGTCGCACCCTTCCGGATAGGCGAGCTATGCGCGGAGGCCCGACCGTGTGCGAGGACACGGTCGAGTCAATGCCGAGCGCCGCGGACGGGTCACTGTCGGTAGGCCCCTTCGCGCCGCGACCGTGTCAAGCAGGACACGGTCGAGTCCCTGCCGGCCAGCTGCGCGCCGCGACCGTGTCAGGCGGGCACGGTCGAGTCTGGCTGCCGAGTCAACCCCTATAAATTCATTTTTTGAGCATTTTGAGCTCATTTCTTCCATTTTTTCCATCTTCTTCACCTGCAACCGAGAGAGAATAGCTTGAGGGAGAGATTTCTTCATCAATTATCATTTGAGTGTGTATTTTTCATCACCTTCAATCATTTGGGAAGCTTGGATAGTCGATTTTACACGTTTTCATCGGATCGAATTGGTTGGATCTTCAAGAGGTAAATTCTTCAACACTTTGGACTTCGATTTTGTGTTGAGATATGATGTTTTGGACGTTATAATCATGTTATATGAAGGGATATGTATATGATTATGAGTTTGTATAAGGATTCATTGGATTATTGAGGCATTATTCAGGAACACCTTGAATATCGAGTTGGAATTGGGGATTTTCGACTAATTGTTGTTATAATCACATTTTTGGATATTCATAACGGATTATTAATCGTATTGGAGATGTTTTGTTGGTTTGAAACACTTCTTGGGGATTTTGATATTGGTATATCGAGGTTTGATTGTAAACAATCGGAGTTTGGATACAACATATTCGATATAATGCCCCAATGAACTTAGTTTAATCGTATCGACGTTTTGAGTTCGTTATATTCGTGTTTGATTTGTATATTGATCGGATTGTCGGTAATTGTATTGAATTAAGGTTGTTCGAGCGACCGATATCTCAATTAGGACGTTGTTCGTGGAAGGATAATTGCCACCGGTATTATGTAAGTTAATTCTTACTCGGTTAAAAGGATATTCATCCCTTTTGTTGTTGTTCATTCATAATCATAACTCATTCATCATTATATTAATCGTATCAAAACTTGTTGTTATCAATTAATCATTTCAGTCATAAGGAATGACGGTTCCAATCTTTTCATTGAGCTGTCATTTATTTCATTACCATTCCATCTCGGTGAGTCATTATTCATTTTCGATGTCACTTTTGTTATAACGTGGCATTTCGGGTCATACTGGCGTGCCGGTTGGTATGTGTAGGATTTTCATGTCGGGCACATTATGGTCGTGTGTTGGTTGTTGGCCTCACATTGGACTGTGCACACGAGTCAATGTGTCTCGTGAGACTGATTAGGTACAAGACCACGCGTGTATTGATCGTTGGTGGCTTGTGCACGGACACATTTCCATCCCGGGCGTAGTGTGGCGCCACCCTTTGAGCCGTACTGTTAGTTGATTCATATAGCATGTTTGATTGCGTATGTTTCGACAGGATATTTCATAATTTCAGATATAATCATGATTGTGTATTTTCAACTCTTGAGGATTGTTGTTCTTTGTAACTGACCCCGTTTGGGGATTTTGTTTTTCAGGTCATGGCAAGGCAAACGCACGGGAATAGCATGTTGATGTCGAGGAGTCCTAGTGATACTAGTAGGGGGCCCCGATCTTTCAGTTATTCATGTTATTTTCCTTTATTCCGCTGCAGACTTTCATTTGAATACACCGTTTCATTGAGTGTTGTGTATTTTATCTTCATATAAAATACACTAGTATTCGGTATTGTCCTGGTGTGTTGTAACTAAACTCCTCATCGGAGTAATTATGGTTGTAATGTAGTTCGGTACTACATTTATCTTGTGTAATTCATTCATTTTCATTTGCCTGGTGGGTCCCAGTTGGGGATCTACGGCACTGTAATATCCGCCTAGTTTGGGGTGTTACAGTTACGTACGTTATACAGGGTGTATTATGTACGTAATATGAGTATAATACTGTAGCAAGTCAACGTACGTATTACGTGCGCAACAGAATAAGTGTTACGTACGTTATGGGGCGGCTGGCCGAGTCGGGCCGAGAGGACCTGTAGTGGCCCAGCATGGTCGGTAGTGACTCGTAGGGATGGCCGAACATGGTCGGCAGTGACTCGCATGGATGGCCGATCACGATCGGCAGTGACTCGCAGGGATGGCTAGGACTGGCCGATTACGTACGTAAGGCAGTGGCCGGTTACGGCCGTAAGGGCCAGTTACGTACGTAAGCCAGCTGCCGGTTACGTACGTAAGGGTGCCGAACGAACTGGGCAGTGGGGTAGGCCACGGCCGGCTACGTACGTAAGGACCTTCCGGTTATGTACGTAACGTGCCGGCAGGTCTCGGCCTATATAAGGCCTGGACCAAGTCATCTTGGGCATTTTTTAATTTTCTTCGCTTTTTCGCGATTCCTTCAGCAAAAATAGATGGATTTGAGTAAGAACATCAAAGAGCAACATGTTTGGAAGTTTGAATCATGGATTAACATCATCTTCCACCCGGATCGAAGGTAAGAACACCTAAACTTTTGGTTTTTGGATGTTCTTGAGGTTTCTTGGCGTTTTGGCCGATTTGCTTTGTTTTGATTTAGATTGTTGATTGAACTTGATTGTAAACTCATATTCATTCTTTATTCTTGAAGTTTTGTGGAACGAATTTGAGTATTTCTTTGAATAATCGATTGAATTGGACTATGCCTTCAAAGTGTTCGATGAAGTGTCTCAATGAGTAGAACTTGGAAAATTCTACACGTTTTCGTATGAATTATAGTTGAAATGATATTGTTGTGATGATTCTTGGTAATTATGGGAATTTTGTTAAGGGGAGATAATGAATTGGTGATCAAATGATTCGATTATGTTGTTATGATTATGGAATCGTGGCATTCTCGATGTTCTTGGTGGTTTGTTGCGATTCATGATGTTATGAGAAGTATATATGTTGAAGAACATGATTATATACACCTTGAATTGTGAATAAGTATTGTTTAGATGTTAGAACACATCGTATTATGTAGTATTGGAGATTTTGAATATGATTTCGGAATTAGTTGTGTTCTTAAGGAACTCTTGGATTATATGAATTGTTGAACATGTTTAAGAGGTGTTGGTGTTTTAGATATGAATATGGAATATTCATATCTAAAACTAAGTTATGTGTCTTGGTACAATATTCGTATAGGAATACGAATATGATTCCGGATTTTATAAGGTTATGATTCACTTTTGAGTTTGAGAATTCATAGGTATTTAACAAGTGTTCAATTCGGATAATGGAATTATTTGAAACCTTTGGAATATGGTTATCTAAAATGTTGAATTGATCAGATTGTCCGGATTGATGATGATAACCGGTAATTGGTTTATATTATGAATTTACAAGGAGGAAACTTGTATCCGTATTTAAGATTGAATTTGGAATCGGTAATGTTATACCCTTGTTGGTTTAAATTGATTATTGATATGATCTTCGGATTTTGGAATCGTATTTTGGTTTTTAATTCGTGTTTGATTGGTTCGGGTTGTTGGGATATGTGTTTAATTAGGATATTGTAGAACCGTTGTTGATCGGTTATTGATTGTTATTTGTGATCATCGAGTTATGGCTTGTATCGTGGATATGGGTTCGTATTTGTTGAGTTGGATTATTTGGTATTATGTATATGATCGAGGTTTCGTTGAACCGTTGAGTTTGTTGGTTGAGTATGCCGGTTATTGATTTTTATCGAATGTGTGTTAATCGGTAATTGCAATAGGTTGATATGTTTTGATCGTGGATTATGACCGTTGAGTTCCGGTTGAGGCTAAAGAGTTCGTAGATTGATTTTGGTCGGGGCTGAGGAGCTCCTATACTAAGGCAATGGATTTTGGTAACGGCTTCGTGGTATCGGTATCGAGGCAGGTTTCTACTTGTTCAGTTCATAATATTTGATGAATGGTTTCGTTTTCATTTCATTTATAATTCGTATAGCAATGTTGTTAGAAATGTAAGTTGTCGGGATAATGATTTGTATATCGTGCTCTGGTTGTATTAAATCATAAGGTATATGATTTAATTGTGTTCAGGGAAGACGTGAGTTATCTTTGGTCAAGGATAAAGAATATCGAATATCGAGGATAGTTATCGTGATGACATAAGTATCGGGATAAAGGTTTATTGGTATTGAATGGATGGTACCTTACTTGAGATTATTTGTATAACTGTGTATTCGTTCAGGGATGTTGTTCGTGGAAAGGATGTTGTCTTCGGCTTTGAGGTAATTTATGTATTGTTCAGTTATGAGATAATTATTATGTTGAGTTGTTGTATATGTTGTACGTTGAGGCTTCGTATATTGAGATCCGTATTGGATGTTCGTTGAGGGATGTTGATCCCAGGACTATTGTTGGTATTAATGGTGGTGTTGATCGTCTCATCGGGGGACGTTGATGGATTTGGTCCTCGGCTTTGAGGTAATCTAAGTATTTGTTCAGTCATGTGGATAATTAGTATGTTGAGTTGTTGTATATGTTGAGGTTTCGTGTAATGAGTTTCATATCGGTTATTTGTTGAGGGATGTTGATCTCAGGAATGTTGTATTGAGATCGTAGATCATGTTGGTCATTCATTTGGGGATGACGATCCCAGGATTGATGTTTTGGATATTGATTAGTCGTGTCGACTTTTCATTGTCAGTCTGTTGTTGTTCACTTCGGTGAGTCTTTTGATCCTTATTGGATATGTGTTTCTTTGAGTTTCGTTGTCATGTTGCATCGTGACATATCTGGAGTCATATCTACGTGCTGATTGGTTATTGTGTAGGATTTTTAGCCGGGCACATGATGGTTATGTGTTGATATTTCCACATTGAACCGTGCACACGAGACGTAGTTCGTTAGGCTAATTCGGTACAAGACCACACGTGTATGTGATCAATACCCGGGGTGGCTTGTACACGGACACATTTCCAGATCGGGCGTACTATGATTTCCATCTTTGAGCCATATTGTTTGGTCGTTCATCCTCCATTCATGGTTGGGTATGTTCGACGGTTTGCGACTGGTTGTTCATACGCCCGAGGGGTATGTTTCGACAGTTGAGTTTATTTTCTTGAGATCCATTATTTTTGATCATTTGGATTTTACCTTGTTGATGGTATTCTCGGTTATGGTTGGTCCTTTGTTGATCATTTGGAGTTTACCTTGTTGATGGTATTCTCGGTTATTGTTGATCCTTCATTGATTGCGATCGAGATTTACCTTGTTGATGGTATTCTCAATTATCATGATCCTTTATTGGTCGTATTGGAATTATCATGTCGATGATATTCTCAGTGATGTTTTGGTTGATCTGGTTATTGATCGTATAAGCATTCGGACTGTATGTCGATGTTCGGGATTTGTTATCATTATCATATGGTAGTTGATCTACAGATATGTTGTGTACTGTTGGTTTATCCAGGTTGAGTTTTGATTGTGTAATTCGATGGACAGGATTTGGCACGGATGAATTATTTCATGATTATGAGTTATGATGATGTTTTGAGGATTGTTGGTATTTTTGAAATTCAATACAGATAATTGTTGTTAAGTTCATTTCGTCATTCGAGGATCCGAAATGTGGATTATGGTAAGGATTGGATTATTATGGATTGGTAAGGTTATAACGGTAATATTACTTTGGTAGTATTCTTACTATATTATTACATTGGTATGTAATTATTTATGTTGATGCGATCGATATCATTATTGAGTATTGTGGCTGACCCCGTCGTGGGCTTTATTTTTAGGTACTCGGAGATCGAGCTAGTAGCGGTCGTGAAGGGGTGAGCTTCCCGATGTGATACTGGCGGTGGCATGTTTTGGAGTATCCAGTATTTCTTTTCTGGTTATTCATTTCCGCTGCAAATGTGTATTTTGAACTGTATTTCTATCCGCTGCGTATGTATATTTCAAAATGGCTTTTCGGTATCTTTATCCGCTGCGTGTGTGTATTTTAAAAGGGCCTTTTTGGCATTTTGCGAACTTGGGTTATTTCGTTAAACCCTTTTTCCTAACTATTTTATCGATACATTTAAGTGGTGGCTTAACGTACATTTTGAACTGTTGAGAATTGGCATTTCGCCTTGTATTTTCAAATGGTATTCTATGACGGTATTTCAGAATTATGTTTTTAAAAATATTTGAGTATTTGCAAAATACTACCGTCATCGGCCTTTTTGGCGAGTTTGAACGTTTTGTAAATGGTTTTTAGCCTGGTGGGTTCCGGCACGGGACCCACGGTGCTGTAATATCCCGGATGATTTTGGGGGTGTTACAGAAGATGGTATCGGAGCTTGGGTTTTGTAAACCCAGGCGTGTGTGTTATGTGGCTCTACCGGTACGGTAGTAGCGTGATTTTTGAAAATGAGTTTTTCTGACTTTGAGTCAAATCGATTTTTGGAGTTTCCAAAATTTTTGAGTTCTTTTCAAACTGCCATTTGTGATATTGGTGTGTGTGTTGGTATCATATTGAGACTTCGTATGGGAGTCGTGTGCTAGTATCACGGGAGATCATCGGCTTCACGCACCTGTAAGTATATTGGTTTGGTTATTCGCTTGTGGCGACGATTGATTGTTTTCGTGATGAGTTGGAAATTTTGGATTGATCTGTTGTTGGTGACGGGTTGCAAGTTTCGAGGACAAAACTTATTTTAAGGTGGGGTAGTATGTAATACCCGAATTTTCAGTATAAATTTTTCGCGTTATTTTATCTGAGATATACTGTATAGTTTGGTATCTATACAGTATGGATAAAATAAATTGAGAACCGAGACAGTTATACTGGTGTGATTATTGTTTTTGATTGACAAATATATTTAGGATATGTTGTATCAGGTTGAACTGATTTGGATATCAGGTATACCGTATGAGGATATTTTTGGATTCAGTATGTGTATTCAGTATGTCGTATGCTTGTATTTTGTACGTCGAGACGTTGGACAGGAACAGTTGGATTTTTGGCTAAGTATAAAAGTCATTACGTACGTTAAGCCTTGGAGCTTACGTACGTAAAATGTGTTTGCTTACGTACGTTATATAGTGTACATAACGTACGTAACAAGAGGAATCGGATAGTGGGGCCCGTGGTCGGCGGCTTTCGGCGCAGATGTGGACAGGTGATTCAACGGATGGAGTTACGTACGTTATACAGGGTATATTACGTACGTAATACGAGTATAATACTGTAGCAAGTCAACGTATGTAACACCCCCAGATTTAACCAGAAATATTACAGCGCCGTGGGCCCCGATATGGAACCCACAAGGCTAAAAGAAATTTTCGCAAATATTTACAAATGCCCAAGAGGCCAACGATGGTACTATCTGTAAAAATTCACAAAGACTTATAAAAATCCATTTATCAAAAACCGTCGTAAAAACTCATTTGAAATCACAAGGCCAAACGGCCGAAACTCAAAAGTTTAGAAAATGGTTTCCAAAGCAACCTCAGTTACCAGATACCAAAAGAGCATCTCAAAATACTCACGCAGCGGAAAAAGACCAACCAAAAAGATACTCTAGCAGCGGAATACAAGAACCAATCAAGAAACTCAATGCACAGAACATGTCCTAGCCAGTATCCTCCGAGAAGCTCATCTCTTCACGACCGCTACAAGCTCGATACTCCAAGAACCTAAAAATAAATCCCACGAAGGGGTCAGCCATAATATCCAACAATGATAACCGTCACATCACATTAATAATTACATATCAATGAGAATACAACATAAGAATACGACCAACGTAATCTTACCGCCATAACATTACTTACTAAAGAAATTCTCATCAGAATAACCATTATGACATTTCACATCCTGTACTCGATTAACCAATAAGCTCGAACATAATATCTGTATTGTATCTCAAACAATACTCAAGATTCTCAAACTATCATCATCAACTCACGATACGTAAATATACCATTTCTGACCAATACGATCCATCAACCCCAAGGATGATAACTTCGAGCTGTCAGGATACTCAGATGCAGATTTCGGAGGATGCAAAATCAACAGGAAGAGCACTAGTGGAACGTGCCAATTCCTAGGAACCAGACTGATATCCTGGTTTAGCAAGAAGCAGGTTTCTAACTCAATCTCCACCACAGAGTCAGAATACCTAGCTGCAGGTAGCTGTTTTGCTGAGATTTTATGGATCAGACAACAGCTAAGGGATTATAATATCATTGCCAATGAAGTTCCTATCTGGTGTGACAACAATAGTGCTATTGCAATAACCAACAATCCGGGTTTGCATTCAAGGACGAAGCACATTGATGTTAAGCACCACTTCATCAGAGACCATGTGCTTAACAAAAGGGTTAGAGTTGAAAGAGCCAGCACAGACTACCAAATAGCTGACATCTTTACCAAACCCTTGCCAGAAGAAAGATTTTTGGAGCTGAGCAGAGATCTTGGATTACTAGATTGGGAATCTAGTACTAAAGCAAACTGAAGAAACAGATCCTAGCTGATGCAGGCAAGAAGACAAAGGACGGACAAAGGAACCTAGCTGATCAGAATCTCAAGCGAGAAGTCCATGAAGTCAACTCACCTGATGCAGAGCGGTCAAAAGTCAACAAGTCAGACCAGCTAAATTTTCTAAACTCAACCGACCTCTGAATATTTAATTATTATCTGCCATATTTATAATATTATTATATTAATTTTGGTTCACAAATGGCATTTAAATATATTAATGTTCGAGTGACAAGTGGCATCTTAAATACACGTGGCAATCGCTTATTAAATCAACCTCCAAGGTGGCCAATCAAAACCAACCGTCAAATTTTAAAATGGACCACCGATTCAAATATGAAATTCAAAAGAATCTCAAAAGGCGTACCACCATTTTAAATATATAATAAATTAATCCATATATCTTTTCATCTTCTTTATAAGGAAAGAAACCCCTTCACTTTACCTTTTACGCTTACCCTAGATCTACAGAGCAAAAATTTACAGCGCAAAAAATTCTTGAACTCCAAATACACTACAAATCCTTTATTTGCAGAAATAGAATCGTACTTCGAAGGCGTCAACCTGAAGGCGGTCAAGGACCAGATTATTTTCTCGCTGGTCGTCGATTTCGAAGGCTTATTGGAAGCAAATATGGAGGATTACGATGTGCTTAACCTAATCCACTCGATGAAGCTCAATGGGATCTACCCATTCCTAGACATCAACCCTCAACATTTGTACAAGGAGGATGTTATCGTGTTCTATCGCGAAGCCTGTCTGATTCAAGATGGAATTCGGAGCACAGTCGGCGGAAGACAAGTCGACATATCGCGTGAGTCGATTCGCATAGTGTTTGGTATGAAACACCGAGGTATAGCTGTCGAAGCTCTCAAGCAGTCCGCCGCCGAAACCTGGAAGAAAATCAAGGTGGAGAATTTGCCGGAAAAGATGAAACTCACTGCTAAAAGGAGTGAGATTAAAAAAGTTTATCGTTTTGCATTGGACATAACCAACAAAATCATCATGGGGATGTCCGGCAGTTATGATCAACTGTCGTCGGTGAAGTTCATGGTGCTGGGAGCACTAATTCAAGATGAGGAAATTTATTGGGCAGATTACATATTTAGACAACTCGTTCGAGAAGTCAATAAAGCCGAATGGCTTGTTAATGAGAAGAGATTTAAAACCAAGATGGCATTTGGAACGCAGCTGAGTTGGTTGTTGGAAAAGACAGGTGTGGCGAAGGGAAGTAGTGACCCCTTCCACCCCAACAAAAGACTTGGTCATCTAGACCAAGAGACGCTGAGAAAATTGGGGGGCACAAGGAGAGCAGCCCAGATGTTGAAGGAGCTACCTGACACAAGAACCTACCCGAGATATTATTCGTCAGGCGAGTCGGACCGACCTGCAGCCGACAACCCAACTGCAGTCGAGTCAGACTCCGAGTCCGACAACACTCCCATAGCAGTCCGATTTAAGAGAAGGGGACCAGCCCCTGAAGGACCCTCTATCATGCAGTCATCACCAGAACCCTCTCCCAAGAGGCCCAGGAGACTGCAGTTTAGTGAGGAAGAGCAGTCAGATCATCATGCTAGCCCTGCAACCAGGTCACCTACCCTGGAAGACCAGCCTGCCCCAGGCACCCTCGAGACTCAAATTGTGGCTGTCCTCACCCCAGCCTACATCTCTGAGGAAGAAGAAGCATGTCAAATTATTTCAATCCCTGAAGCCAATTATATCTTTAACCTACTTGAAAATAATATTTTCAATCTATCCATCAAACAATTACAACTTGTTAAACCTCTAGCCTTAAAACAATCATTCCTTGAAGTTTTTGAAGAATGGAAATTTTTGAAATACCTATCTTTTGTCAAACTTCAAACTTTCATTGACACTTGTGGTTGGGACTATCCCCAAGCCACGGAGGATGTGCTGATAGATTTTTGTAAAATATCAGACACAATTTTGATCCTTCAGGAGGACTGGTTCATGTCAAATTTTAAAACCAACGTGGACCAGTTCATCCATTCCATTATGCTTAGTATTTTTGATGGATCTTATGAGAAAGCTGTTGAGGAGGAAGTTGAAAAGGAAATAAGGATTGAGGAGGTAGATGGAGATGAAGAAGTTGTTGTTTTGGATGATGAAGAAGAAGAGCAGGAAGAGAGAAGAACAGAAGAAAAGATTTTAGTTGAAAATCAACCTGAGGAAGTTGAGAAAACAGAAGACTTGAATGAAGAAGAAGAAGAAGAAGGAGAAGAAGTAGAACAGGATGAAGGAGAGGAGGATAATGATGAAAAAGAAAAGGATGGTGAGGATGAAGGAGAAAAAGATGGGAAAGATGATGATAATAATGATGATGAGGATGATGATAAAGATGAAGGAGGAGATAAAGGAGCTGAAAAAGAAAAAGAAAAAGAAAAAGAAAATATTGAAGAAGAAAAGGAGGAAGAGCAGGAGAAAGAGCAGGAGAAGGAAGAAGGAGAAAGGGAGCCGGAGCCAGAGCCGACACAAGAGGCTGCAGATAGGACTGGGCACCTGCCCGGTACACCAGCCTAGATGCGGAGTTAGCTGAGGACTCCAGATCAGGGACTCCAGAGAAGACCCCATCTGGAGTACCAGCTGCAGATAGAAGCTTGCAGTCCAGTGCTTCAATTGCAGAAGGCTCAGGCGAGCACACTCCACCAGCTCAGATATCACCTTCCGCGACTGAGCTGATCAGGCAGATAGTGAAGGATACGATTGGAGAGCTGCTGGCATCTCAGGTCACTCCTGACCTCCAAACCATCAATGCAAAGATTGACACTTTGCTGCAGAGAGAAGTTCCTCAGCCTCCTCCCCCTACCAACAACAGAATGCCATTCGGCATGTCTGACTGGATGAGCAGAATAGAGCAGCAATTGACTACCCTAGTTGATGCTGGCAAAAAGGGCGAAGATAGAATTCAGGGGGAAGGAAATGATCAAGAAGAGATAAGGAAGGAGCTGAGATCGAAGAAAAGGCAGGATGTCCAGATGATCACTGCTGGGACATCATCAACCAAGAGGAAGGGAGGAGCAGATCCAGAAGAACAGGCTGACTAGCCTGAAGGCAAGAAGAGGAGGACTAGAGGAGGTTTTGAGCCTACTCTAGAGTGGGAAGGAAAGGAGTTGTGGTTTGTGGAGGATTTTGTTCCATATGAAGCTCTGGAAATGTGGGGATCTGCAAGAAAGAAGTTCATCAGAGACTACTACATCTGGGAAATACTCCAGGATGATAATCTCTCCCCACAGCAGATCTTCATAAATTTCATGGAAGAAGCTCATCCGCAACTTTGGGCTATTCTGAAGAAACATGCTGAGAAACTAAATGCCTATCCCATGATTCCTTCATTTACTGCCAAAGATCCTCCTACTTTGGAAAGAGGAGGTGCGTTGGATGAACTTGCTCTTCAAAGGAAAATCAAGAAACTATGTCTTGAGAACAAATTTTCATCCCAAGAAGAGCAAGCCTTCGCAGCTCTTATTGTGAAAAGGAAGTATGGTCTTGCCCCAGTCAAGACAAGACCAATCAGAGCTAAACCCTTCAGATCTGCCAAACAGCCTATTCGAAGAGGCAGATGAATCTCACTTATTTTGTCCTTGTAATGATTTATGTACTTGAAAATTTTCTTGTAAAATTCAGCCATGTACTTGTAATCAACAGAAAATTAATTCGATAACAAACTTTTTGAATGACAATTCCCAGTTGTCTCAAAAATTAGACTGACTTTAGTTTGTCTCGCACTTAAGTGCAGACTTGATCATATGATTACGTGTTTAAAGTTTTGCCATCATCAAAATAGGGGGAATTTGTTAGGAATACTTATTAGATTTTGATGATGTCATTAATATAAGTTCATATGTTTATTACTAGGCGAAAATGTAAGGAAGAACCAAATGAGTATCTTCTATAGGCCAAAAATAAGTTAGGCTAAAAATCGGCTAAGTACTAAAAGTACAGCTAAGTCCATTAGAGAGGATTAGCCGAGTCAAGTCAGAGTAGTCCTGGTCAACAAAAATTATCAGGGATGTTTGACCAGACTGCAGCCAAGGTACCTCAGACAAGTCACCTGATCAGTTAAGTCACAAATAGTGAACATCAGAGAGGTCCAGACTGCAGAGATGTTAACTGCTCATCAGCCTAGTCGAGATCAGCCAAGTAGTCCAAGTCCACGTCAGCATGCGTTGAAAAGTCAAGTATTACGGAAAGTCACATGCAACGTGAAGAGACAAATTGGAGTGATTCCCGCAAGAGATATGATTTAAATAAATCATCCAGACCCACCTTGAAGACTTTAATCGTTTTATATTCAAAAGATTCGGCGCATCACATGCAGAGTCTTCACAACGGTCGGAAGATAGATTAAAATATGGGAATCCAGCCTTGCAACGTTCAGAAAGAAAACAATGAAGTCTACCTCTCTAATGGACGGATTTGTTCAAAAGATTTGCAACGGATATAAGGAAAAGCTCAGAGATCGTGACTTATATATATCCGAAGATTTGAAACTGAGAAAATACCTTACAAGAACAACTACCGGTGCGAACATACTTTCAAGCGATCAAAGCATTCAAGCTATCAAAAAGTGAAATACAGCATCGTGAAAAGAGCGGTTCTAAAAGTTCATACATAAAGAAGCTCTTAGTTGGATAAGACAAATACTCTTGTCTATAATCCTGAGTTCGGGGTACTTCACTAGTTGAAGTTAAGAGATTATAAAGGCATCCGAGGATCGAGGATCAAGAGGTGAAAGGCAGTCTAGTGTGGTACAACGGCACGAATTTCCACTGGTTGGGAAGCTGTTGTAGTTTTGTTGAATCACTGTAATATTTATCACTGGTTGAGAATTATAGTGAATTCATCTCCAACTGGTTTGGAGAAAAGTGGATTAGTAGAGGATTACCCCACCCCTGAGACCACTATAATTGCCTGCGTTCTTTACTGTTTTATTGCATCATACTTTAACTGTTGCATTCATTGTTAAGTGTTTCATTAGTTGCTTTATATTCGTCATCAGCTGACTTCCGCATATATTAAAGAACAAACGACTCCAAGTCATTTGTTTACCTATCAGCTGAAGAAACTAACTCTTTGAGAAAAAGAGTTTAAGAGTTTCAACAAGTCTATTCACCCCCCCCTAGACATGTTCCTGGACGACTTGTGACCTACAAGTGGTATCGGAGCGGTTGGTTCATTTATTTCACGAACCAGATCTATATCAGAGATATATCTTTACTCTCACTTTATAATGGAACACATGCATTCTAGACTCCCTGTGTTTTCAGTTGACGAGTATTATCTTTGGAAAATAAGGATGCAGGCACACTTATGTTCAATCCATGGTGACATGTGGTACATCATAGAGGATGGTCCATTCATCTTCGAGAAGGACAACACAGCAGAGGAGATTACAGCAGGTAATCCAGAGAAGATTCCAAAGAAGAGGACAGAGCTGACTCCCGAAGAAAGAAAGCTGGCCAACCTTGACAACCGGGCCAGAGATGTGCTATATAAAACTCTTGACAAATCCACCATGGTCAAGATCAAGAACTGCAAGAATGCCAAAGAAATCTGGGACACATTAGCCTTAATGTGCGAAGGAACGGAGCTGATCAAGGAAAATAAGTTGTCGATTGCTATTCAAATGTTTGACAATTTTAAAATGAAGAATGGCGAATCCATAGATCAAGTCGACACAAGGTTCACTGAGATTATTAATGAGATCAACTCCCTCGGCAATACCTATGGCAACAGGGAAATAGCACTGAAGGTTCTCAGATCTCTCAACCCTGAATGGAGCCTGAAGGCCGTGGCCATGAGAGAGTCCAAGGACCTGAATAAAATAAAAATTCAAGAGCTGTTCTCTGATCTGAAGGCTTATGAGTTCGAGCTTCCAAGTTCATCCTCAACCAAGCCTGCAGAAAAGGGAATAGCATTTGCAGCCGAGTCCCCCGCCAAGAGCCTATCTGATGTAAAGCCTCCAAATCCATTAGATTTTGAGGAAGAAATGGCGTTTATAATTCAAAGGTTCAGCAACTTTAGAAAGAACTACTCCAAATACAAGAAAAATTATAAGGAGAATCCAAGAAGGAACCAGAAAGCTGGAAGCTGGAAAGTAGAGTGCTACAATTGTCACAAGACAGGACACATCCAAATGGAATGTCCTAATCTCAAGAAGGACAAAAGCAAGAAGGAGGTGGGCAGAAAAGAAGATAGAAGAAAGGCCCTCATCGGAGAAGACCAGGAGCATGTAGAATCAAGCAGCGGATTCTTTTCTGATGATGATGAAGAGTATGACTGCCTGATGGCCAACCTAGCTGATGAAGAGGTAACATCTAAACCCTCCGGTTCAAATAATAGTTCATCCACACAAGATATGGATCTGCACGAATCTGTAAATCAGCTATTTAAAGATTTTGAAACACTCAAATCTGCACACCAAACTGTATCAGCCGAAAAGACTCAGCTGCAAGATGAGAATAGGCAGCTGAAAAATGATTTCGAAAAACTCAGCCTAGAACTGAATAAGGTTGCAATAACTGTAGCTGACTTTAAAAACCAGGCTGATGTTAATACAGCTGAGATAAATCGATTAAATGTTTTACTTAAAGAAAAATCAGCTGCACTTGCTCATGCCAAAGCCGAGTTTACTAAGCTGACTCAGATAAATAAGACTCAGGCGCAGGAAATAACCTCCCTGAAGGCGTCTTCAACTCTGGAAGAATTGTGTACCAATAAAAGGCCAATATATTCCAAATTAGGCCTTAGATATGATCCTCACACTCCCTCTAGTTCTCAAAGAAAATTTATCAAGGGAGAAACAATTGTCTCGACTGCTGAGCCTACATATAAACCGACATTTAAAAACAGGCAACAGCCAAGTCACATGTCTAGGCTGCAGTCAGGTTACACAAGGCAGCCACCTAGACAGGCGACTAGGCAATGGCCTAGGCAAAAGCAGCAGCCCAGACAAAATTCCCACTATTATCAACAACTCCCTAAAAACAGATTTCAAAATGGGAGGGGCAGATGAAAACCTCAATGTTATCCCAATTTCCAAAATGAACAAGTGTGGAGACCTCAAAGATTTAATAAATGGTCGCAGCCATGATTTAGAAATGGCCCACACTATCAAAATTTTGAGGAATATCCAGTATACAATCCCAACAGGAGATTCCGACCTCGACCTTACACACCTTATGAGGGTTATAATAATAATAACAACTTTCACAATCCAAGGAGAAATCAATTCTCCAGGAAACCAACTAACCCCAAAGGACCCACACAGATTTGGGTACCTAAATCTCTGCTTGTCTGATTGCAGAAAAGGTGGAAGGACTACAACCACATCTCCACAAGCTCAAATTTTGGAGGTGAAGGATGGTTTGTAGATTCTAGATGCTCGAGGCACATGACCGGGAACAAGAAGATGTTGTCCAAATACACCAAAGAAAGAGGTCATGATGTAACTTTTGGAGATAGCTCTAGAGGACAAACAAAGGGCTTTGGAGAGCTGCACCGAGGAAATATTATAATATCCAAAGTTCATTATGTCAAAGGGCTCAAGTACAACCTCCTGAGCATAAGCCAGTTTTGCGATGAGAAGAACCTAGTAGTCTTCACCATCTGGAAATGTATGGTGATAGATATCCTGTCTGGAGAAGTGAAGCTCCAAGGTTTCAGAAGGAGAGATGTCTACATGATAGATTGGAACACAGGAACACCTAACTCCTGTTTCCTATCCAAGACAGTAGCTAAGAATGGATGGCTGTGGCACAAAAGACTATGTCACCTGAACTTCAAAGCCATCAACAAGATTAGTTCTCAGAAGCTAGTCAGAGGACTTCCAAATGAAGCATTCAAGAAGGAAGCGCTTTGTGATGCCTGTCAGAAAGGAAAGCAGACCATAGCATCATTCAAGCCAGTCCAGACTACAAATCTCACAACAACGATCTTAGATCTACTCCACATGGATCTATTTGGTCCTATCAAGCCAAGGACTCTGAGCGTCCGAAAGCATGCACTTGTTATAGTAGATGATTATTCAAGGTACACTTGGATTATCTTCTTGTATAAGAAAAGTGAAACCTTGACCAAGCTACCTGAGCTGCTGAGAAGGATCCAGAATGAGAAATCCCTATCCATCATCAAGATCAGATCAGATAGAGGAGGAGAGTTTCTCAACAAAGCGATCACTAATTACAGCGATCAGAATGGGATCCAGCATGAGCTCTCTGCAGCCAGGACTCCCCAGCAGAATGGCGTTGCTGAAATAAGAAACAGAACCCTAAAGGAAGCAGCAAGGTCCATGATTGCAGAAGGGGACCTGCCCAAGAGGTTCTGGGCTGAAGCTGTCAACACAACTTGCCATACCCAGAACAGGAGTATGATAGTAGGGATACATGGCAAAACTCCCTATGAGGTTTGGAATAATAGAACTCCTACTGTTGCTTACTTTCAAGTTTTTGGTTGTAAGTGTTTCATCCATAACAACGGTAAAACACAACTAAATGCCTTTGATGCTAAAACTGATGATGGTCACTTTACGGGATATTCACAAAGAAACAAGGCATATAGAGTTTTTAATAAAAGAACCTTAGTTGTGGAGGAAACACCCCATGTTGTTTTTGATGAAACTACCGTTGAGTACAGGAAGCAAGTTGAGCTAATTGAGAACAAGCTCAAGTCAACAACCCTTGAAGAAGTCATTGTACATGACACTGGAATGGTGGAATCACCTACAGACCAGCCTGAAGATCCAACTGTAGCTGCTGAAGACCCAACTGCAGATCAGACAGGATCACCAAACCTATCTAATCCAGTTGCCGCCGATAAAGACCCAGCTGTAGCTGATAAAGACTCACCTGTAGTTCAGACCCAACCTGCAGATGACAAGACGGTAGCTGATCCAGTTGCAGACCAGAACCCAGCTGATGCAGAAATCCACCAGAGCAATCCAACAGGGGGAACTGACCCAGATGAAGACAATATCCCCAAGTGGCTCAAAGATCACCCAATCCAGCAAATTATTGGGAAGCTGGCTGATGGAGTTAAGACAAGACAGTCAACTCTACTAGCAGGAATGGCTATGTTCTCATGATTTATGTCACAGATAGAACCTAAAATAACAGAACAAGCCCTGTAAGATTATTCATGGATAAATGCCATGCAAGAGGAACTGGAGCAGATGGAAAGAAAAAAAGTTTGGGAACTAACAGACAGACCTGATCACAAGAAGGTTATTGGCACCAAATGGGTGTATAAAAATAAGAGTGATGAAGATGGAGCTGTTGTTAGGAATAAGGCCAGACTTGTAGCAAAAGGCTATGCACAGTGTGAAGGAATAGATTTTGATGAAACCTATGCACCCGTTGCAAGATTAGAGGCCATCAGACTATTCCTCGCATATGCAGCATTCAAGGATTTTGAAGTATATCAGATGGATGTAAAGAGTGCTTTTATAAATGGCATATTAGAAGAAGAAGTCTATGTAGAGCAACCCCCATGTTTTGTCAAAGGAGACAAAGTCTACAAGCTGTTGAAGGCTCTCTATGGACTTAAGCAAGCACCAAGAGCGTGGTATGAAACATTGTCCGTGTTTCTTGAGAAGAATGGCTTTTGCAAAGGGAAGGTGGACAAGACCCTATTCAGAGTGGAGCACGAAGGCCACATATTAATAGTCCAGATATATGTGGATGACATCATATTCGGCTCAACCAATCCAGAGTTATGCGAGAAATTCTTCAATCTCATGCAAGGAGAATTTGAGATGAGTATGATGGGAAAGCTTAACTTATTTCTCGGACTACAAGTTAAGCAGATGGAAAAATGAATTTTCATCAACCAAGCTAAGTATACCAAAGACCTAATCAAGAGATATGGAGTGGAATCATCCAAGCCAGCAAGAATTCCTATGAGCACAAGTACTCACCTGGATGCAGACGAGGCATGCATATCAGTGGACTCAACCCACTACAGAGGACTCATTGGATCTCTTCTGTACCTCACTGCAAGCAGGCCAGACATATCCTATGCCGTAGGAGTTTGTGCACGATTCCAGTCCAAGCCGAAGCAATCACACCTAGATGCAGCCAAGAGGATAATAAAGTACCTTAAGTCTACAGTCAATGTTGGACTATGGTACCCCAAGGATGATAACTTCGAGCTGTCAGGATACTCAGATGCAGATTTCGCAGGATGCGTAATCAACAGAAGAGCACTAGTGGAACGTGCCAATTCCTAGGAACCAGATCGATATCCTGGTTTAGCAAGAAGCGGGTTTCTAACTCTATCTCCACCACAGAGTCGAATACCTAGTCACAGTAGTCACAGTGCTCAGATTTTATGGATCAGACAACAGCTAAGGGATTATAATATCTTTGCCAATGAAGTTCCTATCTGGTGTGACAACAATAGTGCTATTGCAATAACCAACAATCCGGTTTTGCATTCAAGGAAGAAGCACATTGATGTTAAGCACCACTTCATCAGAGACCATCTGCTTAACAAAAGGGTTAGAGTTGAAAGAGTCAGCACAGACTACCAAATAGCTGACATCTTTACCAAACCCTTGCCAGAAGAAAGCTTTTTGGAGCTGAGCAGAGATCTTGGATTACTAGATTGGGAATCTAGTACTGAAGCAAACTGAAGAAACAGATCCTAGCTGATGCAGGCAAGAAGACAAAGGACGGACAAAGGAACCTGGCTGATCAGAATCTCAGGCGAGAAGTCCATGAAGTCAACTCACCTGATGCAGAGCGGTCAACAGTCAACAAGTCAGACCAGCTAAGTTTTCTAAACTCAACCGACCTCTGAATATTTAATTATTATCTGCCATATTTATAATATTATTATATTAATTTTGGTTCACAAATGGCATTTAAATATATTAATGTTCGAGTGACAAGTGGCATCTTAAATACACGTGGCAATCGCTTATTAAATCAACCTCCACGGTGGCCAATCAAAACCAACCGTCAAATTTTAAAATGGACCACCGATTCAAATATGAAATTCAAAAGAATCTCAAAAGGCGTACCATCATTTCAAATATATAATAAATTAATCCATATATCTTTTCATCTTCTTTATAAGGAAAGAAACCCCTTCACTTTACCTTTTACGCTTACCCTAGATCTACAGAGAAAAAATTTACAGAGCAAAAAATTCTTGAACTCCAAATACACTAAGAATCCTTTATTTGCAGAAATGGAATCGTACATCGAAGGCATCAACCTGAAGGCGGTCAAGGACCAGATTATTTTCTCACTTGTCGTCGATTTCGAAGGCTTATTGGAAGCAAATCTAGAGGATTACGACGTGCTTAACCTAATCCGCTCGATGAAGCACAATGGGATCTACCCATTCCTAGACATCAACCCTCAACATTTGTACAAGGAGGATGTTATCGTGTTCTATCGCGAAGCCTGTCTGATTCAAGATGGAATTCGGAGCACAGTCGGCGGAAGACAAGTCGACATATCGCGTGAGTCGATTCGCATAGTGTTTGGTATGAAACACCGCGGTATAGCTGTCGAAGCTCTCAAGCAGTCCGCCGCCGAAACCTGGAAGAAGATCAAGGTGGAGAATTTGCCGGAAAAGTTGAAACTCACTGCTAAAAGGAGTGAGATTAAAAAAGTTTATCGTTTTGCGTTGGACATAACCAACAAAATCATCTTGGGGATGGTCGGCAGTTATGATCAACTGTCGTCGGCGAAGTTCATGGTGCTGGGAGCACTAATTCAAGATGAGGAAATTGATTGGGCAGATTACATATTTAGACAACTCGTTCGAGAAGTCAACAAAGATGAATGGCTTGTTGATGAGAAGAGATTTAAAACCAAGCTGGCATTTCGAACGCAACTGAGTTGGTTGTTCGAAAAGACAGGTGTGGCGAAGGGAAGTACTGACCCCTTCCACCCCAAAAAAAAAGACTTGGTCATCTAGACCAAGAGACGCTGAGAAAATTGGGAGGCACAAGGAGAGCAGCCCAGATGTTGAAGGAGCTACCTGACACAAGAACCTACCCGAGATATTATTCGTCAGGCGAGTCGGACCGACCTGCAGCTAACAACCCAACTGCAGTCGAGTCAGACTCCGAGTCCGACAACACTCCCATAGCAGTCTGATTTAATAGAAGGGGACCAGCCCCTGAAGGAGCCTCTATCATGCAGTCATCACCAGAACCCTCTCCCAAGAGGCCCAGGAGACTGCAGTTTAGTGAGGAAGAGCAGTCAGATCATCATGCTAGCCCTGCAGCCAGGTCACCTACCCTGGAAGACCAGCCTGCCCCAGGCACCCTCGAGACTCAAACTGTGGCTGTCCTCACCCCAGCCTACATCTCTGAGGAAGAAGAAGCAGTTCTAATTATTTCAATCCCTGAAGCCAATTATATCTTTAACCTACTTGAAAATAATATTTTCAATCTATCCATCAAACATTTACAACTTGTTAAACCTCTAGCCTTAAAAGAATCGTTCCTTGAAGTTTTTGAAGAATGGAAATTTTTGAAATCCCTATCTTTTGTCAAACTTCAAACTTTCATTGACACTTGTGGTTGGGACTATCCCCAAGCCACGGAGGATGTGCTGATAGATTTTTGTAAAACATCAGACACAATTTTGATCCTTCAGGAGGACTGGTTCATGTCAAATTTTAAAACCAACATGGACCAGTTCATCCATTCCATTATGCTTAGTATTTTTGATGGATCTTATGAGAAAGCTGTTGAGGAGGAAGTTGAAAAGGAAATAAGGATTGAGGAGGTAGATGGAGATGAAGAAGTTGTTTTGGACGATGAAGAAGAAGAGCGAGAAGAGAGAAGAACAGAAGAAAAGATTTTAGTTGAAAATCAACCTGAGGAAGTTGAGAAAACAAAAGAGTTGAATGAAGAAGAAGAAGAAGAAGAAGAAGCAGAAGAAGAAGAAGTAGAACAGGATGAAGGAGAGGAGGATAATGATGAAAAAGAAAAGGATGATGAGGATGAAGGAGAAAAAGATGGGAAAGATGATGACAATAATGATGATGAGGATGAAGATAAAGATGAAGGAGGAGATAAAGGAGCTGAAAAAGAAAAAGAAAAAGAAAAAGAAAATATTGAAGAATAAAAGGAGGAAGAGCAGGAGAAAGAGCAGGAGAAGGAAGAAGGAGAAAGGGAGGCTGGGCAGGCGGACACAAGAGGTGCAGATAGATGGGCACACTGCCCGTACACCAGCCTAGACGCAGAGTTAGCTGAGGACTCCAGATCAGGGACCCCAGAGAAGACCCCATCTGGAGTACCAGTTGCAGATAGAAGCTTGTAGTCCAGTGCTTCAATTGCAGAAGGCTCAGGCGAGCACTCTCCACCAGCTCAGATATCACCTGCCGTGACTGAGGTGATCAGGAAGATAGTGAAGGATACGATTGGAGAGCTGCTGGCATCTCAGGTCACTCCTGACCTCCAAACCATCAATGCAAAGATTGACACTTTGCTGCAGAGAGAAGTTCCTCAGTCTCCTCCCCCTACCAACAACAGAATGCCATTCGGCATGTCTGACTGGATGAGCAGAATAGAGCAGCAATTGACTACCCTAGTTGATGCTGGCAAAAAGGGGAATGATAGAATTCAGGGGAAAGGAAATGATCAAGAAGAGATAAGGAAGGAGCTGAGATCGAAGAAAAGGCAGGATGTCCAGATGATCACTGCTGGGACATCATCAGCCAAGAGGAAGGGAGGAGCAGATCCAGAAGAACAGGCTGACCAGCCTGAAGGCAAGAAGAGGAGGACTAGAGGAGGTCTTGAGCCTACTCTAGAGTGGGAAGGAAAGGAGTTGTGGTTTGTGGAGGATTTTGTTCCATATGAAGCTCTGGAAATGTGGGGATCTGCAAGAAAGAAGTTCATCAGAGACTACTACATCTGGGAAATACTCCAGGATGATAATCTCTCCCCACAGCAGATCTTCATAAATTTCATAGAAGAAGCTCATCCGCAACTCTGGGCTATTCTGAAGAAACATGGTGAGAAACTAAATGCCTATCCCATGATTCCTTCATTCACTGCCAAAGATCCTCCTACTTTGGAAAGAGGAGGTGCGTTGGATGAACTTGCGCTTCAAAGGAAAATCAAGAAACTATGTCTTGAGAACAAATTTTCATCCCAAGAAGAGCAAGCCTTCGCAGCTGTTGTTGTGAAAAGGAAGTATGATCTTGCCCCAGTCAAGACAAGACCAATCGGAGCTAAACCCTTCAGACCTGCCAAACAGCCTATTCGAAGAGGCAGATGAAGAGGCGGATGAATCTCACTTATTTTGTACTTGTAATGATTTATGTACTTGAAAATTTTCTTGTAAAATTCAGCCATGTACTTGTAATCAACAGAAAATTAATTCGATAACAGACTTTTTGAATGACAATTCCCAGTTGTCTCAAAAATTAGACTGACTTTAGTTTGTGTCTCGCACTTAAGTGCAGACTTGATCATTTGATTACCTGTTTAAAGTTTTGCCATCATCAAAATAGGGGGAATTTGTTAGGAATACTTATTAGATTTTGATGATGTCATTAATTTAAGTTCATATGTTTATTACTTGGCGAAAATGTAAGGAAGAACCAAATGAGTATCTTCCATAGGCCAAATATGTTAAGTATAAAACTTGGAAAAATGTAAAGAAGAACCAAATGAGTATCTTCTATAGGCCAAAAATAAGTTAGGCTAAAAATCGGCTAAGTACTAAAAGTACAGCTAAGTCCATCAGAGAGGATCAGCCGAGTCAAGTCAGAGTAGTCCTGGTCAACAAAAATTATCAGGGATGTTTGACCAGACTGCAGCCAAGGTACCTCAGACAAGTCACCTGATCAGTTAAGTTACAAACAGTGAACATCAGAGAGGTCCAGACTGCAGAGATGTTAATTGCTCATCAGCCTAGTCGAGATCATCCAAGTACTCCAAGTCCACGTCAGCATGCGTTGAAAAGTCAAGTATTACGGAAAGTCACATGCAACGTGAAGAGACAAATTGGAGTGATTCCAACAAGAGATATGATTTAAATAAATCATCCAGACCCACCTTGAAGACTTTAATCGTTTTATATTCAAAAGATTCGGCACATCACATGCAGAGTCTTCACAACGGTCGGAAGATAGATTAAAATATGGGAATCTAGCCTTGCAATGTTCAGAAAGAAAACAATGAAGTCTACCTCTCCAACGGACGGATTTGTTCAAAAGATTTGCAACGGCTATAAGGAAAAGCTCAGAGATCGTGACTTATATATATATCCGAAGATTTGAAACTGAGAAAATACCTTACAAGAACAACTACCGGTACGAACATACTTTCAAGCGATCAAAGCATTCAAGCTATCAAAAAGCGAAATACAGCATCGTGAAAAGAGCGGTTCTAAAGTTCATACTTAAAGAAGCTCTTAGTTGGAGAAGACAAAAACTCTTGTCTATAATCCTGAGTTCGGGGTACTTCACTGGTTGAAGTTAAGAGACTGTAAAGGCATCCGAGGATCGAGGATCAAGAGGTGCAAGGCAGTCTAGTGTGGTACAACAGCACGAATTTACACTGGTTGGGAAGCTGTTGTAGTTTTGTTGAATCACTGTAATATTTATCACTGGTTGAGAATTATAGTGAATTCATCTCCAACTGTTTGGAGAAAAGTGGATTAGTAGAGGATTACCCCACCTCTGAGACCACTACAATTGCCTGCGTTCTTTACTGTTTTATTGCATCATACTTTAACTGCTTCATTCATTGTTAAGTGTTTCATTAGTTGCTTTATATTCGTCATCAGCTGACTTCCGCATATATTAAAGAACAAACGACTCCAAGTCATTTGTTTACCTATCAGCTGAAGAAACTAACTCTTTGAGAAAAAGAGTTTAAGAGTTTCAACAAGTCTATTCACCCCCCCTCTAGACTTGTTCCTGGACGACTTGTGACCTACATGTGTCATTAAAAAAGGACACCGTTTGTGGACCCTGTCAGAAAGGCAAGCAAATCAAGATCACCTTAAAGAGCAAATCCTATCTTTCCACTCACAGAGTTTTGGAAATGCTACACATGTATCTATACGGTCCTGTAGACCCGGTAAGTTTGGGAGGTAAGAAATACTGTCTCGTTATTGTTGATGAGTATTCCAGGTATGCTTGGACAATCTTCCTAAGCAAGAAGAAGGAAACAACATCAAAGCTGCCCGAGCACCTGAGAAAGCTTCAAAATGAAAAAGGGTTCAGTATCGTGTCCATTCGTTCCGATAGAGGTACAGAATTCACTAACGGCTTTATAGAGTAATATTGTTCGGAAAATGGGATACAGCACAAATACTCAGCTACCCGTACCCCTCAACAAAATGGTGTTTCCGAGCGAAAGAACAGGATGCAGAAAGAAGCAACAAGGACCATGATTGCCGCTAGCAAATTTCCACAGCGTTTCTGGGGCGAAGCCACCAATACAGCGTGCTATACACAAAACCGATATATCACCAACAAGCACCACAACAAAATAGCTTACGAGGTATGGAATAACAAAACTCCACTAGTTTCATACTTTCACATATTTGGATGCAGGTGTTACATTTTGAACAATGGGAAGGATCAACTTAGAACCTTTGATGAGAATTCGGATGAAGGGATATTTATAGGATAATCCTCTGTTAGCAAAGCTTACAGGACCTTTAATAAAAGGAAGCTAACAATTGAGGAATCAGTACATGTAGTGTTCGACAAACGTCACCATGATCCTACAGGAATAGAAGAACTTACTCAGAATATCCAACAACTTTCCATCATTGATCTACCAACTCCTATAGAGCATGTCGTTGACCTGGAAATCAACCCCGCAACTGTCAGAACTGAAGTAGATGAAGCCGATGTTGTACAATCTGAAGCCGAAACTACAGCAACTCTAGATACATTACGGGACCCAGAATTAGAACCCGATAGAAGATGGTTGAGAGATCACCCACATGAGTTGATCATAGGAAACATTGATACTGGAGTATCTACCCATAGGAGAATACAGAGTACACAAGGAAATGTACTATGTGCGCAAGAAGAACCCGAGTCTGAGACATATCCATTTCCTGTATGGAAATCTCAATCTAAACTTAGACGACTTAATATGTGCACTATTGATGTATTCTTAGCTCAATCCGAACCTGTTTCCACCATAGAAGCTCTAGACAATTCTCATTCGATTACTTCTATGGAAGAACAGCTTACGGGTTTCGAAAGAAACAACATATGGTATCTCGTACCCAGACCTACGCATCAATTAGTAATTGGAACCAAATGGGTATTTAGAAACAAAAAGGATAGAAATGGACTCATTATCAGGAATAAATCCCGACTAGTCACCCATAAGAGCTTTATTGTTTACCAAATGGACGTCAAGAGTGCATTCCTGAATGGAGACCTTGTTGAAGAAGTCTATGTTGAACAACCACCAGGGTTTGTCAATCCAGAAGTCGGAGAACTCGTATACAGGCTAAGGAAAGCGTTGTATGGACTTAAGCAAGTCCCCAGAGCATGGTATGAGACCCTGTCCCAGTATCTAACCGATAATGTATTCGAGAAAGGTGCTGTGGACAAGACCCTATTTAAAATACAGGAAGGTGGTGACCTCCTGCTGGTTCAAATATATGTATATGATATTATTTTTCGTTCAACTAACCTTGATTTGTGTCAAAGGTTCTCTCATCTCATGTAAAGTAGATTTGAAATGAGTATGATAGGAGAACTTAGTTATTTCCTAGGATTGCAGGTAGAGTAGTTGCCTACAGGTAAATTCATCAACCAGGAAAAATACAGCAAGGAGCTTCTCAACAAGTTTGGAATGAATACTTCCAATTCATCGTCAACCCCCATGAGCACTTCCATGCAAATTAGTGCTGATGAAACTGGAAAGCCGGTTGATCAATCACTCTACAGGAAGCTTATTGGCTCGCTCATGTACCTAACGGCTAGCAGGCCCGATATCCAGTTTGCTGTAGGAGTGTGTGCGTGATATCAAGTAGCACCTAAAGAATCACACTTCGCAACATCCAAACGAATCCTTGAATACGTCAAAGGAGCAGTCGATGTAGGACTGTGGTATCCTAAAGAAGGCGGACTCGATTTAGTTGGCTACAGTATGTTGGAGCAAGATCGGGATATGCGCCGTTGTGTGGAAGCGCAAAAATAAAGTGCGGAAATTTAAACGACACACATATTTATAGAGGTTCAGCTATAAACGAGCCTACGTCCTCTCTCGGTATCTTTTTCTATAGGTTGAAGAAAAACCTCTATGCCTCTCTTCTATCGGTCGAGGAATAACCATTTACAGTCACGTCTTCTATTGGTCCGTGATAAAGCACTCGTACTTGTCTTTGTGTCGGTCCAAGTTAAACCGTTTTCTTTTTCGTAGGACAAGGAATCAACCTCTCTAGCTTTCCATCGGTACTAGATAAACCTCACGAAGATATCGATTGCGATTCTAATAATGTCGGATCCTTGATCCTAATAACACCGAATCTAATCATATCTTTTCTTCTACCACTCGTGTATGATTTTGTGAATACCACTCAATCACTCAATGTAAGCTCAATATTACAACAACAATAATATTAGTATGAATATCAGATGATTATCTCGTATGCTTGAAGTTGTTGTGCTTGAAACAATACCATAGAATGCTATTTATAGGCTCCATCATCAAACTAGCCGTTAGCTGCCCAAACCATCATTATGTACGCTATCTTCTCCACATTACGTACGTAAGCTTGATTACGTACGTTAACCTCGACAGGTTATGTACGTAAGTCTCTTCACAAAACAGTTCAGGGAGTTTTGTCATTTTGGTTACGTACGTTAACATACCATACATTACGTACGTTAAGGCTTATGTCATTACTGACGTCATATACCCGTTGCATGCTTTTCTGACATTGACTCCTCCGACGTTCACTTGGTTTGAACATGTGTTAGTACGTTATACACTTAAGTTTACGTACGTTATACTTGCAGTTTTACGTACGTTAAGCAGCCTTCGTTACGTACGTTAAGCTTGCACAGAACACCATTTTGAGTCTTTGTTTTCTTCGATTCTTGGCTTCGCCTCTTCGTTGTTTTGTTTTGCTTATCAACTTTAATCATCAAAACATTATTAATACATGTATGGAACAAAATGTTCCAACAATCTCCCCCTTTTTGATGATTACAAAACAACACTTCGTCAATGGGATTTACCTGCAAAAGTACAAATATATGTATATGTGTACAGACCAAAGTTTTTGACTTTGTCCGTTTCGTTAGTTTCTTCTCCTATTTATTTTTCGACTCCTTCTTTCATTTTATTTTTCTTTTCGAATTTTCCCATTTTTCATCATCTTTTCGACGTCTTCTCATTTTTCTTTTCTATTTCAGCTTTTCGACTTCTCCTTTTCAACTCCTTCGTTTCTCCCCCTTTTTGTATGCTGTCTTTTTCGTCTATTTCCTCCTTTTAGGGTTAATCCCATTTTTCTCATTTTGCTCCTTTCTCTCCCCCATTTTGTTTTCATCAAAACGTGAATAATATAGCAATTGAATGATAAAATATGCATGATACCAATTTATGATAAATAAATGTATAAAGGGTAAAAACTCCCCCTGAAAATATTATCTCCCAAAAAAATTATTACTCCCCCTAAGTAAAATATTTTGAAATAAAATCAATTTTTGGGGACCCAACCTATAGTTGGTTTTTCATTTGAGACATAGACGATATTTGAAATAATTGTTCCTTTAGGAACCCAAATCTTTTTAATTTTAATCGTCTGTCTTGGGCTTTTACAGTTTGAAATATGGTGCCCAATTTTCAAACATTTTTCACACCAGGGTATTTTTAAATTTACGGATTCATTTTTAAAACGTGGTTTGAATCCTAACCCCTCTTTATTCAAAGTAAATTTTTGAACCGAGAGCATTTGTTCAAATTTCTTGTTTCCACACGAGAATTTCATTGTTAAATTTTTTAGCTCGGTTTGAATTTTAGCAAGATCATCCTTCAAAATATTCTAATTTTCAATGCATTTCGAATGATCGATTGCAACGAATTTTCCCTTCTCGATAATTTTGGAATTTTCAATTTCTAAAGATTTAATTTTAGATTTAAGGGTTTTGATCTCGGATAAAGCATTTTGGAAATCCGTATGTAATAACTCAAATGCATCAAATAACTCATCACGAGAGGATGTACTTACTTGGATTTCGACGTTGCTGTCTTCGAACGAACTCCAGGCTATGAGAGCGAGATTATTTTGATTGATAAAGTCGTCGTCTTCGTCTTCATCGCTCCAAGTTGCCACGAGTACCTCCTTCTGGGTTTAGCTCGGCAATGCCTAGCGAAGTGGCCTGTTTTTCCACATAGTCGACAAGAATTGTCGAACTTCTTAGATTCGCTCGAGATGTCCTTCTTCCTCCAGTTAAATAAATTTTGGAACTTATTAATGTATTTGGCATAATATGGCATTTCTTCGTCCCTTTCCTCCACCGGGATTTCTTCTTTCTTTCTCGATATCTTAGCCTTCATGGCTAACGATCATTCCTTTGGCTTTGGCTTGACACTTCGTGATTTTAACACGATCTCATAATTAATTAGAGAACCAACGAGGGGACTAAAATCGAGCGTATTGAGATCTTTGGATTCCATAATCGCGGTCACGGTGCCGTCCCATTCTCTAGGTAGTGATCATAAAATTTTCTTGACTTTTTCACTACTAGATAATGGTTTACCGAATGAAGCTAGTCCATTAGTGATAACCGAAAATTGGTTGAGCATGTTGGTGATGGACTCGTCACCCTTCATCATGAATAACTCGTAGTCATGGAGAAGCATATTTATCTTCGTCTCCTTGACTTGAGTTGTACCTTCGTGTGTGATTTCAAGAATTTTCCATATTTCTTTCGCACTTTCACACGACGAGATATGATTTACTTCTTCAGGATGTAAGGCACAATATAGGAGTTGAGTAGCCTTACAATTTATATGGTCATTTTTCCAATCCTCGTCGTTATATTCTTCGAAAGATTTAAGCGTACCCTTGGATTTGAGATGAACTTTCGGGCCAAGACAAATAATCTTCCAAATCTCGATGTCGTAAGCTCAGATGAATATCAAAATCTTCTTCTTCCATGTCATGAAATTTGCGCCATCAATAAATGGTGGTCGGTTAAGAGCGAGGCCTTCGACTGGAGCAAACTGGAACGCCATTTAGATTGACTCCTCAAATATTAAGCTGTGTATTGGAGGAACCACTCTGATACCAATTGTTGGAGAAAGATCGGGATATGCGCCGTTGTGCGGAAGCGCGAAAATAAAGTGCGGAAATTTAAACGACACACGAATTTATAGAGGCTCGGCTATAAACGAGCCTACGTCCTCTTTCGGTATCTTTTTCTATAGGTTGAAGAAAAACCTCTACGCCTCTCTTCTATCGATCGAGGAATAACCGTTTACAATCACGTCTTCTATTGGTCTGTGATAAACCACTCGTACTTGTCTTTGTGTCGGTCCAAGTTAAACTATTTTCTTTTTCCTAGGACAAGGAATCGATCTCTCTAGCTTTATATCGGTACTAGATAAACCTCACGAAGATATCGATTGCGATTCTAATAATGCCGGATCCTTGATCCTAATAACACCGAATCCAATCGTATCTTTTCTTTTACCACTCGTGTATGATTTTGTGTATACCACTCAATCAATCAATGTAAGCTCAATATTACAACAACAATAATATCAATATGAATATCAGATGATTATCTCGTATGCTTGAACTTGTTGTGCTTGAAACAATACCATAGAATGGTATTTATAGGCTCCATCATCAATCCAGCTGTTAGCTGCCAAAACCATCATTACGTACGCTATCTTCTCCAAATTATGTACGTAAGCTTGATTACATACGTTAACCTCGACAGGTTACGTACGTAAGTCTCTTCACAAAATAGTTCAGGGAGTTTCGGCATTTTGGTTACGTACGTTAACATACCATACATTACGTACGTTAAGGTTTATGTCATTGCTGATGTCATATATCCATTACATGATTTTCTGACTTTGACTCCTCCAACGTTCACTTGGTTTGAACATGTGTTACGTACGTTATACACTTAAGTTTACATACGTTATACTTGCAGTTTTACGTACGGTAAGCAGCCTTCATTACGTATGTTAAGCTTGCACAGAACACCATTTTGGGTCTTCGTTTTCTTCGATTCTTGGATTCGCCTCTTCGTTGTTTTGTTTTGCTTATCAACTTTAATCATCAAAACATTATTAATACATGTATGGAACAAAATGTTTCAACACATTGACTCGGATCTCGGAGGTTGCAAGCTAGATAGGAAGAGTACAAGCGGAACTTGTCACTTTCTTAGACCTAGACTTGTCTCTTGGTTTAGCAAGAAACAATTGGAAAACTCGCTTTCAACAGCTGAATGAGAATACTATGCTGCTGGTAGTTGTTGTATGCAGATTCTTTGGATGTAACAACAGACTATGAAATTGAAGCCAAAGAAATGCCGGTAATGTGCGATAGAACGAGTGCAATTGCAATAACGCACAACCCTGTATTGCACTCGCGCACTAAGCATATCAACATGAAGCATCACTTCATCAGGAATCATGTTGAGAACAAGGATGTTCGACTGGAAAAAGTTCATACAGATATCTAGTTAGCCGACATCTTTACCAAACCTCTCGACACAGCAAGATACCGCATGCTTCGACAAGAATCGGGATTGCTACAGCCTGACTCCCTGTAAGTTCTTAATGCTTTTACTCACCAATTGAGGGGGAATGCTGTTAAACCCAAGAATATAATATCCACCGATAATTATCTGTACACTCAGACTATCAGAACAGCATTGTAGGAACAAAGAGACATGAATTATCCTACATATGATGTGTGCAATAATTAAGGGGGAATACAATACGACCCATGAATACAGCATTAATCCGAAAGTTGCTGTATGGAATTGAAACCCTTATGTACCTTTTAAGGGGGAACGCTGTATTTTTTGCGGATACAACACATACTATGGGAAATAAATTAATATGTTATTTCTTTTAAAAACTATTTTTAGTCCACGTGCCCTGTTATAATTAAAAAGTCTTTTGCATTTGGTCATCTGGACATTGACATTTGGACATTGACATTTTAAAAGCTGCGATGTTTCAAATTATTTTATTATTTCACACCGCCAATTCGGGCAATAAGGGAAATTTGATACGTCATATGTGGGACCCGCTCTCATTTTAAAATTAGATGGATAAGCTATACCTGTTACACTCAGTCCATCCTGATCGTCCATTTTAAACAACGGTTCCCATCCCTTAAATCTGACCGTTCATTATTTGAAAACCCTTCACCGCCGCCCACTATAAAAGGACTGTTAATGCCTCTCAGACTCTTGACGCTTGCTGCATATTGAACGAGTCTTTGCGCATACAGCTTACAAGTTTTATTGCTTTTAACTGCAATTTTCTTTGAATCTTCCTCACTATTCTTCAAGAAACAACAATGGCATGTTCACAGACCTCCTCCTCTCTCTCTCAAGAAGACCTCAAACATCATTTACGGACAGATCTTTGCTAGATCTGTAGTGGTTGAACATGTTCGTTCTGAAGGTGACGACGTCGAATCGATGGAGTATGTCGTTACAAGGATTCGTCAACAATCTATCGCCTTAGGAGTCACACCGCTGAGTGTGTCGATGCTCAACTGGTTGAGGAATTCTACCTCAACGCTGCTGTTCGTTTCTTCTCTCTTGCTCAGGGAGGAAATGTTGCTGACATCACTGCTGTCATTCACGGTGAGGCGATCTATGTTGACCAAGAACTGCTTCAGAATCTCTACAGGCTACCTGCTGATGGCCTTACCATGGAAGAACTTGAGACCTTTGGGTCCCAGAAAATCCTAACCAGATACTATGGCTTATTCACCAGTTCAGCATTGGTTGAAACGGTTCACACTTCTTGACACAAGAAACATTTTTGCCTATCATTTGTTTACTTACACGAGTTTTGCTGTCGTGTCATTGAAAATAGAATATGTGCGGTCGAGATGTGCACCAAATTGAGGTTCAGGATGATGGTTGCCATCATAACCTGTGAAAAGGTCAACTGGTGTCAAATTATTCTCAAGAGGCTGCACGAAGAAGTATCCAAACCTGCTTCGCAAAAAAAGTCCTTTGGTTTATTTCTGAATTACATTCTGACTAAATGCGGTGTTCCGCAAGCCGAAGAAGTGAAGAAGATAAATTTTTGGATATACATGGGAAGTATGAGGCCCTCTGTCTTTAACAAAGATCCCCTGATATACATGCAACAACAGCTGTCAGACTATGGAATTGAAGCCAAAGAAACGCCGATAAAGTGCGATAGCACGAGTGCAATTGCAATAATGCATAACCCTGTTTTGCACTCGCCGTGTACTAAGCATATCAACATGAAGCATCACTTCATCAGGAATCATGTTGAGAACAAGGATGCTCGGCTGGAAAAATTTCATACAGATATCCAGTTAGCCGACATATTTACCAAACCTCTCGACATAGCAAGATACTGCATGCTTCGACAAGAATTGGGATTGCTACAGCCTGACTCCCTGTAAGTTCTTAATGCTTTTACTCAACAATTAAAGGGGAATGTTGTAGGACCCAAGAATAGAATATCCACCGATAATTATCTGTACACTCAGACTATCAGAACAACATTGTAGGAACAAAGAGACATGAATTATCCTACAACTGACGTGTGTAATAATTAAGGGGGAATACAGTACGGCCCATGAATACATCATTAATCCGAAAGTTGCTGTATGGAATTGAAACCCTTATGTACATTTTAAGGGGGAACGCTGTATTTTCGCGGATACAACACATAATATGGGAAATCAATTAATATGTTATTTCTTTTAAAAACTATTTTTAGTCCACGTGCCCTATTATAATTAAAAAGTCTTTTGCATTAAATGCTTTTACACGACATCTAGACATTGACATTTTAAAAGCTGCGATGTTTCAAATTATTTTATTATTTCACAGCGCCAATTTGGGCAATAAGGGAAATTTGATACGTCATATGTGGGACCCGCTCTCATTTTAAAATTAGATGGATAAGCTGTACCTGTTACACTCAGTCCATCCTGATCGTCCATTTTAAACAACGGTTCCCATCCCTTAAATCTGACCGTTCATTATCTGAAAACCCTTCACTGTTGCCCACTATAAAAGGACTGTTAATGCCTCTTCAGACTCTTTACGCTTTCTGCATATTGAACGAGTATTTGAGAATACAGCCTACAAGTTTTATTGCTTTTAACTGCAATTTTCTTTGAATCTTCCTCACTTTTCTTCAAGAAACAACAATGGCATCTTCACAGACCTCCTCCTCTCTCTCTCACAAGAAGACCTCAAACATCATTGACGGACGGATCTTTGCTAGATCTGTAGTGGTTGAACGTGTTCGTTCTAAAGGTGATGATGTTGAATCGATCGAGTATGTCGTTACAAGGATTCGTCAACAATCTATCGCCTTGGGAGTCACACCGCTGAGTGTGTCGATGCTCAACTGGTTGAGGAATTCTACCTCAATGCTAATGTCCGTTTCTTCTCTCTTGCTCAGGGAGGAAATGTTACTGACATCACTGCTATCATTCGCGGACTGGAGATCCGTGTTGACACTACTTCAGAATCTCTACAGGCTACCTGCTGATGGCCTTACCATGGAAGAACTTTAGACCTTTGGGTCCCAAAAAATCTTAACCAGATACTATGGCTTATTCACCGGTTCAGCATCGGTTGAAACGGTTCACACCTCTTACCACAAGAAACATTTTTGCCTACAGTTTGTTTACTTACATGATTTTTGATGTCGTGTAATTGAAAATAGAATAGGTGCAGTCGAGATGTGCACCAATTTGAGGTTCAGGATGATGGTTGCCATCATGACCTGTGAAAAGGTCAACTGGTGTCAAATTATTCTCAACAGGCTGCATGAAGTAGTATCCACACCTGCCTCGCAAAAGAAGTCCTTTGGTTTATTTTTGAATTACATTCTGACTAAATGCAGTGTTCCGCAAGCCAAAGAAGCGAAGAAGATAAATTCTCGGATATACAAGGGAAGCATCAGGCCCTCTGTCTTTAACAAAGATCCCTTTATTGCGAATAGACCTTTTGTCTGAACTTTACCCCTTTATGCCGATCGAGGGACATGTCTTCGAAGTCCCAAAGCGAAGAGACTTCAAGGAAGAGAAAGAGATCTCACAGCAAAACTCCCATTGCTATTGAGAAGCCGAAAAGGAAGCTAAAGAAGCTTTCGAAATAAAAAAACAACGGCCCAACCCTCTGTATCGAGCCCCCAGGGCGCAACCCCTGCGGAAGAGATGCCTGCTACTGTCGCGACAGTAGATCCTGAGCCTTTGGTGGCTACGATGGATACACAGACATCTGCCAACTTAAAAGACTCTGGCGAGTCGGCTGCCTCTTTGGAGCCAATAGCCCACATCTCCTATACAGGATTCCACACCCGTTCAGGATCCTTCTCCCCTCAGGGTGTAACACCCTAAACTAGGTGGCTATTACAGTGCCATGGATCCCAGACTGGGACCCACCAGGAGTTCTGCATCTTCTCCATGAGGCGTGCCATCTGATTCATTTGGGCCATCATGCCCTGCATAAAAGCGAGTGGATCGACCAGAACACCTTCTGATTGAGCTGTGTCCTGGGTACGACTCTCTGACAGTGAATGATTACTTCCATGTGAATGAGTGGTAGCGTCGCTGCTCGATGAATTAGCATTGTTCCTTGCATTCGCACATGTATTCACACGAGCTCCTGGGTTTCAGCCCGCACCGTGGCCTCTTCCCCTGCGTCCTCTGACAACTCTCTCCATACTGAAGTCGGAAAGTCACATGATAATTATAGTTCTCGCATGAGTACCGCATTATGATTACGTTATGAAATGATAATAATGAGCATACACGCTCTAACACCATGATTACATGAATGATGAACTGAGGTGACATGATTATCTGATGAAATTCTTAAAATGATTATCTTGAACAAGTTAACAAGATAAATGATACAATCCACAAAATCAACGACTGACTAATGAAATGAACTGAGTAATTAATGAGTTGACATGATCGACATGATCAAAAATGAAAATGATGATTGAGGATTGGTGACTGATGAATGATGAATAAGTGATTCTTATTGCCATAAATTATACCATGGCGTCATAAATCTTACAGTTCTTTCGGTCTGAGGGCTTGGCGCTTGCACAGGTCACACGTGACGCGAAAGTACAATGATAGTAGTCTGATGAATGATGATTTCAAATGAGACATGACTCGGAAGGTAGTATTCAAAACCACACGCTCCGATACCAACTCTATAACACCCCAAACTAGGTGTCTATTACAGTGCTGTGGACCCCCGACTGGGACCCACCAGGCGAATGAAAATTAATGAATAAAAAAATATAACTGTAGTACCGAACCACATTATATTATCAATTACTCTCATGAGGAGTTTTAGGTATAATACATCCAGGAAATATAGAATATCTGTATATTTTATATGAAGATAAAATATACAACACTGAATAAATTAACATCCAAAATGGGAACTGCAGCGGAAATAAAAATGAAGAGACTTCAAGCAAGAGAAAGAGATCTCACATCAAAACTCCCATTGCTATTGAGAAGCCGAAAATGATGCTAAAGAAGCTTTTGAAATCAAAAACAGCGGCCCAACCCTCTGTATCGAGCCCCCAGGGCGCAACCCCTATGGAAGAGATGCTTGCTACTGTCGCGACAGTAGATCCCGAGCCTTTGGCAGCTATGACGGATACATAGACATCTGCTAACCTAAAAGACTCTGGCTAGTCGGCTGCCTCTTTGGAGCCAATAGCCCACATTTCTTATACGGTATTCCACACCCATTCAGGATCCTTCTCCCCTCAGGGTGTAACACCCCAAACTAGGTCGCTATTACAGTGCCGTGGATCCCCGACTGGGACCCACCAGGAGTTCTGCATCGTCTCCATGAGGCGTGCCATCTGAGTCATTTGGGCCATCACGCCCTGCATAAAAGCGAGTGGATCGACCAGAACATCTTCTGATTGAGCTGTGTCCCGGGTATGACTCCGTGACAGTGAATGATTACTTTCATGTGAATGAGTGGTAGCGTCGCTGCTCGATGAATTAGCATTGTTCCTTGCGTTCACACATGTATTCACACGAGCTCCTGGGTTTTGGCCTGCACCGCGGCCTCTTCCCCTGCGTCCTCTGACAGCTCTCTCCATACTGAAGTAGGAAAGTCACATGATAATTATAGTTCTCGCGTGAGTACCGCATTATGATTACGTTATGTAATGATAATAATGAGCATACGCGCTCTAACACCACGATTACATGAATGATAAACTGAGGTGACATGATTATATGATGAAATTCTTGAAATGATTATCTTGAACAATTTAACAAGATAAATGAACTGAGTGATTAATGAGTTGACATGATCGACATGATCAAAAATGAAAATGATGATTGAGGATTGTTGATTGATGAATGATGAATGAGTGATTCTTATTGCCAGAAATTATACCATGGCATCATAAATCTTAAAGTTCTTTCGGTCTGAGGGCTTGGCGCTTGCTCAGGTCACACGTGACGCGAAAGTACAATGATACTAGTCTGATGAATGATGATTTCAAATGAGACATGACTCGGAAGGTAGTATTCAAAACCATGCGCTCCGATACCAACTCTATAACACCCCAAACTAGGCGGCTATTACAGTGCCGTGGACCCCCGACTGGGACCCACCAGGCGAATGAAAATTAATGAATAAAACAATATAACTGTAGTACCGAACCACATTATATTATCAATTACTCCGATGAGGAGTTTTAGGTATAATACATCCAGGAAATATAGAATACCTGTATATTTTATATGAAGATAAAATATACAACACTGAATAAATGAACATCCAAAACAGGAACTGCAGCGGTAATAAAAATGAAGAGAACATGAACAACTGCAAAGAACTGGGGCCCCCTACTAGTATCACTGGGACTCCTCGCCGTCAATATTCTCTTCCCGTGCTTTTGCCTTGCCATGACCTGAAAACAATATCCCCCAACGGGGTCAGTTACACAGAACAACAATCTTCAAGAGTTGAACAAGCACAATCATTATATATATATATATATAGATACATGACATGAAATCAAGCTGAAGAGGGGCATCATAATACGCCCATAATGGGACGTGCAAGGGCACAATACGTGTGTCCGAACACACCCGTTCTTGTACCTAATTAGTCTCACGGAGGCACGTACCGTGTCCACAATCCATTGTGTCGGTGAACCCTTCACATGACTATCGTATGCCCGACTAAAAATTCCACATGTAACCACCCGACCACGTAATATGAACCTAGAAGGTCACAAGAACAAAAGTGACCATGATGAATATCAATGAATGACAAAACGGCAAGGGTCAAGAATGACTCACCGAGATGAAATAATAATGAAATGAATGATCGCTCACTGAAATGATTGGAACTGTCGTTCCTCGTGAATTGAATGACTAGTTTGATAATTACAAGTCTCGATATGAATAATATATCATGAATGAATTATGAATATGAATGAACAACAACGAAAGGAATGAATATCCTTTTAACCGAGTAAGAATTAACTTACACAATACCGGTGAAGAAAGTCCTTCCTCGAACAAACGTCCTAAATAGAAATATCGGTCGCTTGAACAACCTTGAATAACACAATTACCAACAATACGCTTAATATACGAATCAAACATGATCACAACCAACTCAAAACATCGATGCGAGAAAACCAAATTCAATGGGGCATTATAACAAACACGTTGTAACCAATCTTCAATTGTTTACAACCACCCTCAATTATATCGATACCAAACCTCCAAGGAGTGATACAATACAATAAAACATCTTCAACGCAATCAATAATCCAATATGAATACACAATTCGAGATTTCAACAACATCTAATCGAAACCCCCAAATCCAAATCGACATTCAAGGTGTTCTTCAAATAATCCTTCCATAATCCAATAAATATTCATACAAACTCATAATCATATATATACCTCTTCATATATCATGAAAATAACATCCAAAACATTATATTCCATCTTCAAATCGAAATATAAGGTTTGGAGAAAATTATCTTTGAAGATCCAACCTCTTCGATTCGTCGAAACTAGTGTTAATCGACTTCCCAAGCTCCACAAATGGATAAAGATGATTAAACTCGAACATACAAGTGTTTGATGATGAGAAATATCTCCCACAAAAGCTCTCTCTGGGAACCAAAATTAAGAAGTGGTGAAATGAGCACAAAAATCCCATCCAAGCCTTTAAATACTGTGCAGAGTTACGGCCGTAACAATGATTCGTCGAAAAACACAATAATGCCTGCATTGAACGGGTTACGGCCGTAACCAAAGCTACCTTACGGCCGTAACAACAACACTTACGGCCGTATCCTGCCGAACTTATGGCCGTAAGTTGTCTTTGTTGACAACACCTCCCTGCACAAACGAATGCATGTTACGGCCGTAGTCTCCAAAACATACTGCCGTACCTTCCTGCTTATGGCCGTAACTAGCATGACTTACGGCCGTAAGTCGTCTTCATCCAGAAAGACACCAATTCTACGAATGCATGTTATGGCCGTAATGCGTGATCAATTACGGCCGTAACTCACGGATGGAATGACAAAATCCGACAACTCTGTCTTCTCGTTACAAATGATGAATGATCCGACATACCATACGTGTATGAATGTAATTAAATCCAATAACATCCAATAGATGGTACTTACAACACAAGACTACCAATTACGATAATTATGATAATACTCTCGTCTCGATTCTCAAATGGAGTTGAATGACGATCGGTAACTGATACACGGCTTAAAATCCACCAACGACGAACACAAATGAATGAACGTGAAAGATGAATGATTATTAATGAGTGAAAATTTACTAAGTGACAATTAATGAATGATAACAAATGAATACAACTAGGTATTACACAGGGTACCAACCCCAGTTTGGGATCGAGCTCCAACACAGGAACCCATGCCTGTCGAGGAATCCTTGCATACAGCGGACCCATGCGCTGTACGCAACCCCTCCCCAGACACCATAATAAACAAAACTTTTCTTTTTATGCAAATAGAGCAGGCATATGAATGCTTTGTCCAGTGGAAAGCCTACATGATTTCTCCGTAAAACACTTTGTACAACTGGAGCGCATGGTGCGAAGAAGAAAGGTTTGTGTTGGAAGTGACGGAATCTTAAAATGTTGAAGTCTTTATCCAATAGGACATCTTGTGCTGTAATTAGTTGATCACAAGCCACCTATGGACAAAGCAGATGCCCGCAAGAAAGAAAAAGCAAAATCCATTGGCTCATCTCCCCATAGTCTTACATCTGATCATGACTCGGACGATGACGACGACGTCCTCCAGGCAGGTCTGAGAATGAGTCGTGAGGAAACCCAACCGGATCAAGGGACCTCAAGCCAACATAATGTTCCCAACAGCGAGGATTCAGTCCCTTCTGTCGCAGAGGAACAACCAGCTACTGAACAAGCTCCCGCACCTATCGCCACCGAGGACCAGACAAGCGCCATCCCGCACGAGGAATCAGTCCCTCTGCAGGAGCAGGCGCACTGAGAGACAGCAGGAGGATTTAGTCCCGCCTGTACCTATGTCTTCAGAACCCATTTCAGAACAGGAGAATATAGCCACCCATGTTGCCAAGCCCGCATCGGATGCTCCCGCACCTTCAACTGTTTTTGTAATCCGACGACGGTATCATACCTGAGGTTGTCCAACTCGAGTCACATCCTAATGTGAACTTGAGACAGTTGAATGGAGTTTAAGATTTTGCCAAGCCAGACTCTCCCCGAACCATCGAGAAGAAAGAGCAATTGCATGCTCTTGGCCGATAAACCGTTTTCCTGCAGGATGCCATTAACGCCCTGCATGTTGTTGAAAAGAAGGTTGATTGGTTACATCAGTCTGCCTTTGAAGAAATTACTGGTATGAGGCATGAAGTTTCTAAAGTAGAAGCCTTCCGTATTCTGCCTACCGTCTTCAGGCAGGCACTTAACCAATTACAACAGCGTCAGGAGCAGATCCTGAAGGAAGAACAAGCTAAGCTTCGTATTTCAGAGGCTAAGACAGTATCCGCTCTTATCGAGATTGGTTCCCAGCTTCAAGCACATGACAAGAAAATTCAAGATATGACGCAGGTGCTCAGCTCCCTTGTTGACAAAATTGTCTAGTTTTGAGGCGAAACAAGATGATACCTTGAAGATCCTTGAACATCTTGATGAGAAGGTGTCTTACCTTGATGACGCCAAAAAAAGGGAAGAAGTTAGGGAAGCTGCAAGGAGATTAAGGCTTGATCAAGAGAAGGAGATGGAAGCTACATTTGGAGATAGCATTACTGTTGAATTTCTCGATTAGCATCTCCGGCTCACAACATTAGGATACAAGGAGATCGTCCAGCATTCCAGGACCCTAAGTTTCCTTAGAAGAGCCTCATTTAAAATTTGTAAGCAATAAACCTCCCGGCCAACCGACAGCCTACTGCAGACGAGATCAAGAACTGGAGGAAGATTGAACTGCTAAGATACTTCATTATTCTTATCAGGGAATCTTCAATATTCAACAGTTGCAGGACGGTGCAGGAAGCCGCAGAGGAATTCAAGAAGAGGTTGTATGAAGGAACGCTCCCGCTTCAGCAGAAGATGAAGTCAAAGCATAAGCAAGGTGACTTGGTTACCCACCCAGAAGATTGGATCCTGGTGTTCGATAAATCCTATGAAGTTCAAGCTATATACCAAAATCGAAATAGGGACGCTCATAAGAATTGGTGGAAGGGTACCAAGAATGACCCTAGAAGGCCTTGGAGGCATGCTGACTATAGGAGCTAGATTCCCTCCTGTATTCTTATCCTGTATTCTTATTTGTTTTGAGATAGCAAAAACTTGTAATCTTTGTTCAACATCAATAAAATATTTTTCTCTTGGAAGATTACAACTCGTAATCTACTGTGTTCTTGTATGATTACGTAATTCAATCCATTTGCTGAATTAATAAAAGTATATAAACTTGTTAAAAAATTAAGCTGTAAGAGCTTGTCCGCGAAGATTTCATAGATTCAGTTGTATGCATATATATTACACTTTAAGATTGTGCCTGCGCGCCAATCATAAGTTTAAAGATGTAATACTCTTTTGATAAAGCTGAACAAGAGTTTTCTTCTCTAGTCATCAGAAGGAAGTATGGCCTCATACTTGTCAATAAGAGACCCATTGGTGCAAAATTGTTTAGACCTCCCAAGCAGACTGTCAGAATAGGCAGAGGAAGATGAAGATAAGATTTTGTAATTTACTTGTATTTTGCTGTTTTGGAATTTACTTGTAAATTTTTCATTACGTGTAAAAAATTTTGTATTTTGTTCATTCAAAATCACTGTACTTATAAACATACCTGAAAGTTTTATAACAGACATTTGAATGACAACCACCAGTTGTCTCAAAACAAGACTGATTTTGATTTGTCTTGCACTTGATCATGTGCAGACTTGTTCTACATTTTAATATGTCTCTTAAGTTTTGCCATCATCAAAATAGGGGGAATTTGTTAGTAATACTTATTAGATTTTGATGATGTCATCCCTGTATTTATTTGATTATTCAAATGTATGTTTTAAGTACTTGGCAAAATGTAAATAAGAACCAAATGAGCATCTTATGTAGTCCAGATTATGTATTGTTGAATACTTGGCAACATGTAAAGAAGAACCAAATGAGTATCTTCTATAAGCCATATAAGTTAGGATAAAATCGGCTAAGTATAAATCAGATAAGCTCAACATCAGAGAGGTTTGAAAGCCGAGTTGCAGACAAGTTGCAGACAAGTTTAAATAGAGAAGTCTTTGTCAACTCAACTGTTCAGAGAAGGTTGACCACAGACGACTTATTGTCAGACAACATTCTGCATAAAGAGATTTATCAGAAAAGTCCTGGTCAAAGTATTTAACATAGAAGTTTTACCAAACTACAGTCAAGTGATCAGACGGAGTCCAAGTCAACTGAAGTTTGACCATCAAATTAGATAAGTTCATCAGGTCAAAAGACTTCAGATTAGAGAAGATTAGTCGGGATAGAGAAATTCATCGCAGAGAAGTTACATCAGAGAAGTCCGACATCAGATAAGGATGAATATACCAGATCAGATAAGTCAAGTAATCCAGTCCACGATAGCATGCGTTGAAAAGTCAATAATCACGAAAAGTCACATGCAGGCGTAGAGAGATAGACTCGAGAAATTCCTGGAAAAGCAAATGAATTAAATATTCATCTAGACCCACCACTGAAGACTTTAATCATATTATAATCTAAAGTTTTGGCGCCTCAACGTGAAAGTCCTCACAACGGTCGAAAATGGATTAAAATAAGGGAATCCAACCTTGCAACGTTCGGGAAGAAAAACAAAGAAGTCTATTTCTCCAACGGATAGATTTGTTACAAGAATTGCAATGGCTATGAAGAAAGCTCAAGGATCGAAATCTATAAATACATGAAGATTGGAATTGAGCAATGTACAATTCGAACAACACTTATAAGCGAACAAAGCAATCAAAGCAAACAAAGTAAACAAATAGCATCGTGAAGAGCAATAGTTCAAAAGTTCTTATTTGAAGAAGCTCTTAGTTGGAGAAGACAACCACTCGTGTCTTTAAACCTGAGTTCGGGGTACTTCACTGGTTGAAGTTTGCGAGACTGATAGGCATCCAAGGAATTTAGATCAAGAGGTGCTAGGCAGTCAAAGGAGTTGCAACGACGGGATTTCCACTAGGTGGAAGTTGTAATACCCGAGATTCTAATATGTATTTTGAACATTGTGACCTTCTATATGTTGTATTTGATATGAGTATTATTCAGCATATTTCATGATCCAGTGTTGTTGAGCATATGATTTCATGAATGTGTTCAAAATTTGTAATTTTTTCACTAGTAGCGCACGCTAACCACTAGGCGTAGTGTACGCTAATTGGGTTTCACAGCGCACGCTGGGTATGAACCTTAGCGCATGCTAATGTTATGAGGCTAGCGCACGCTAAGTCTAGTACAATGAGGTCAGTGAACTTCGTTCAGTCGTTAGCGCACGCTAAAAATAGTTGTTAGCGTACGCTAATCGTTGATTTTAGCGCACGTAAGGCTGTTTAGAGTACGCTATGCTGAGACCCATCAGAGACAGTAGAGTGATAACCCGTTAGCGCACGCTAATTTGGGAGAGTAGCGCGCGCTAATAATCCTTTTCTATAAATAGGACAACACCCATCTTCATTTTTCAGTTTTCACCACTTTGCATACTCGATTTTTGGGACTTTGAGAGTCACTCCCTCCATCCAAATCCTGCATACCAGCCTCCTAACATCACCATTGAAGACAAAGGAGCTTTGAGGATTGGTTTTCTAGCTCTTGGACGTGGAGTTCATCAAGATATTTCAGCCTTTCATTCCATATGTTATGTTATGGTTTACCAAGCCGAAACTTATGTTCTCAGCTATATTTTGAGCCTGCTTTAGAAATCCTTAGGCTAGATAATGATCTTATGAATCTAGCAACATATTTTTGAAGAGTCACTACACCATAGATTGCATACAGCAACGTGTAAAATACGTTGCAATATGCCCTAAATTCGTTGCAATAGGGCCTATTGCAACGATTATGCAAAAATCAAGCGTGCACTTTGCTCTGGTTGCCATAGGGCCCTTATGGCAACAAATCTGGTACCATATTGCAACGGCATATTATCGTTGAAAATATAGTATATGGAAACGATTTAACGGCTATAGCAATATGTTTAACACCATTGCAATATCTTGGACTACCTATGGCAACATTTTTGCAACGATTTTTTTGTGTTAATTGTTGCAATACATGGATTCAGGCAACCCTAAGGCAACATATATATACCCAATTGCAACGTATTTAGAATCAAATGCAATCTAATTTTATTAATGAAGATGACACTTATGGCAACATCTAAGCTTCTATTGCAATGCTAAATAAAAAAACTGGCATGACCATTAGATTTATTTCAATTGGTATAACGTAACATCAATCCAACCGAGCAATATTAATGCTGTTCCAACATCAATAAATTCACTCAGACTAAGTTTAGGAAAATGACCAAGTTTAATCAAAATAACTAAGTTCAAGTGACACACAATCTAACTTAGTAATACATAGACCAATATCTTAGTTAAACATTATATAAACATGAGTCATGGATCTTGTTCCTCTTCCTATTCCTCTTCCTCTTCATCTTCATCTTCATTTATCTTCATCTTCATCCGTCTCATCTCCGTCCTCAATAGAAGTAGTAGCACATCTAAATCCTTCTCTGAATCATTATGGACTTCTCCCAATCTGAAATTAGAAAAAAAAAAAGTTAGCTCATCACAAAGTAGATTAAATAATGCATTGGCTTCAAAGAGATATAATTGCCCTCGACAAAATCAAAACAACGCCTTGTGATACTCTATATTGATATTCTTTTACCTTGTGAAATTTCCCGTTGCATCCGACTCTTGTGAAGCATTACACAAACTATTATGGAGACCGCTTTCACAATGCAGTTGCATTTCGTTCACTTGGTTCAGCCAACTTTCCGGATAACAACAATAGAAAGGAATATGCTTAGCTACACCACTTTACAAAACGGTAATCGGTAAACGAAAAAGAAAAAAATAGAAAAAGAAAAGAAGTGATCGAACGGGAGAGACGATGAGATTAATGTAAAACCCGGCCTAAAAGTAGTTTAGAACCCAGCAGATGAGACTCTTCTTCGGAAAGCCCTTCATCCATCTGGCGAAACATGGTGCTTCATCAAGCATCATGCTGTGAATCTCTCTCTAGGTTGGATGAGAATTCCCTAGACATTAAATCGGGTAATTCTGTTGTAATAACAGCCCGGACTCTTCGCTTACTGCATCTTAATGCTGCAAATAGATACCGAACCCTGTTAATAATTCAACTCCCACAACTGTTGAAGCGAATTACAAGTTGCCCATGTTTGTAAACAGAAGCTAAAAGTTGAATAACTTCAAAAGTTAAATCAAAAGCAGCACTTGGGGGGGGGGGAATCAGCAAGAAGCTCACGATCACTTTTGTTTCCAAGTGTTTACAAAATACTTCTTCAACAAATAATGAAACCTTTCGTCTTTTGAAAGAAATATCATACCAGCAAGACGGCCTATGATATCTTGATTCAGAAGCTCCAGCCACTGACAATCAGCGCTGAGTTCAGCATCCGAATGGCCATGCTTCAGAACAACAGCCAAGATTCGGACAAGATGTGGAAGGCACGATGAATCATAAATAATATCAGCACCTAAACTTTAAAAAAAACAGGTAATTACATGAATAAAATTGAGCTTTTTAAGAAATAAATTTACAAAAGAGAAGCAAGAGGATCCGACGTAATGACAGAACTTACATTACGTCGGGACAAAAGTATCGGAGATAATCCTCTGATATAAGTGGTACATTACGTGCTAGGCAGGTGGCAGAGGCTGCAGGGCGTGGGGGGAACAAATAAGACTAAGCGGGGCATAATTGGAATATAACTATAGGCGGACAAGGGAGGCCTAACGCCTACGCGGGGTTACATAGAGATTTTAGAACAGTGGCCGTTAAAGCACAAGAACAATCGTGAGTAACAAGACATTATTATTCCAATTGCAGGATAACCACAACAGTAATCATTTGTCCAATATGAATTACTAGTATAAACCTCGAGATTTCTTCATTTCTTATGCTAGACAAAAGGTTTTAAACTTCGAAAGCAAGAGGTGAATCTCACTTCGGCATAACATAAAAAATCCCAATCTATGGTTTAGTGAGTGAAACCCAATTATATCTTGTTTTTCTTTCATTACTTAGAGTGTTGATCTAGCCTCGGTGGATAAAAAACTTAGGATGTAGTATCCTTAATTCGTTGGAATCATGAGCATGATTTTAGTTAGATTCTATGAATTCCTTTAATGTTCCACCAATGAAATTCATGTTTGCTAGGGTTATTTGTTTTGACATTATTCTTCATGTTCTTGAGGATGATGAATCGGCCATGTCATTGAACTCAACCTGGATCATCGTAGTATCATTTTCCTTGCGTAATACTTGGGCATGTTTTCCATCTTGAGTAACATTTGTGGTAAAATCGTAATAGCCGAATATATGAGAATTTGGAATTGAATCCCATATTTAAACCCGAAATCTTTAATATCTTGTATATCCTTGAACCCTTAAACATCGGCACTTCACCTCTGAAATGATCATTCAACTCACATGAAGTGTATCATCATTTCCGGTTCAGCTTTCATCTAGTATACTAAACCACGAACCGGCCTTACGTCACTATTTCATGATTCTAATATAAGTTATTCGGTGATCGTACATTAGTTTTGAGTAGAATGTTGAGTTCCTTGTTATCTCTTTTGATCAAGGTCTGAACCTTGCATAGTGATCGATCAAGCGACGGTGGCCTGCGGACGTGTGACAATCGTGGGAGTATTTAGTCCTTGCCATCTTTGAGGCAAGTATCGTATATTGAGTTTGGTTTATATTGGAACTTTGATCATGTATACGTTTGTTTATATTGTCGAGTATGATATTATTTTATCTAATTTGTCATGGTATTCGTTATTAATTGTTCGTATTGATGAACATATTGAATTGCATATGTGTATGCATGATTGCATGGTTTATATTGTAAATGATCCGAGGGGGTCATGAAGATCTATGTTGAGGGCGCTGGATCGAATGTCCACCATGCGTTGGTCCGACGGGACCATCATAGGGATCTATGCTGAGGGCGCTGGATCGTTGGATGGGTTTTCCACCATGCGTTGGTCCGACGGGATCATCATGGGGATCTATACTAAGGGCGCTGGATCGTTGGATTACCCTGTATTGTGTTGATGGAATCATGAGGATTCGCATCGTTGGATTCCGGTGATGGAAGTCCGTTTTGTATGTTTTATGATGCATTGATGATTTATGTATTATGATACTTGTACTAGCATCGTTTTGATAATCCCTTCGGGGGTGGACATTTGTTTTGATGTTCATGTAGCTGAGGTGCGGGGAAGCAGCCACAGTACCGACATGACGATGAAGTGGCTCAGTGATGTGGATTATGTTATTTTGTTTTATGGTTATTTTCCAGTACTCGAGTACGCACATGTTGTTGATGATTTTGGGAATGTTTTGTAATAATGTACTCATTTGAATTTTCGAACGGGTTTGAACTTCTTTTACTTTGATGACACTTTAGTATTTATTTCCTATTTCTCAATTTAGCCTTGTAAATTCTTATACAAAGGATTTACGGCGCTGTAGTTATTCTGAATATATCGGGGTGTTACAGAAGTTGTTGTAGCTAAGGAAGAATCACTGTAATATTTATCAGTGGATGAGAATTATAGTGAATTCATCTCCAACTGGTTTAGAGAAAAGTGGATTAGTAGAGGATTACCCCACCTCTGAGACCACTATAATTACCTGCGTGTTTTACTACTTTAATCATCATACTTACCTGCTGCATACATACTGTTCCAATGTTTAGTTATTTGCTTTCATCATCGGCTGCCTTCCGCATACCTGTCTACAGACGACTTCAAGTCATCTGTATCTATCAGCTGAGAAACTCCTAACCCTTCGTGGAAAAAGAGTTTCAATAAGTCTATTCATCCCCCCTCTAGACTTATTCCTTGCGACTTCTGACCTACATCGTGCTAACCTCCACAACATTGCTAAGAATGCACTATTTGTCACCCTCGACAAAGGCACATTCTCGAAGGTAAAAAGCTATAAGACAGCCAATGAAACCTGGGATAAACTCAAGATGATTTGTGAGGGGACTGAGCTCTCAAAGGAAAACAAAATTTCAAAACTCAATCAGCAATTTGAATCGTTTGAAATGAAATCATCTGAAACTCTTGAGGAACTTAACCTTAGATTCACTAGCATTGTCAGTGAACTTGAAGCATTGGGTAAAGTGTATACCCAAAAGGAGGAAAATCTTAAAATCTTTAGATCACTCCCTGCCCTATGGGACATAAAAACCACAGCTATGCGTGTGTCATGTAATCTCATTGACATTTCTACTTTTGACCTCTTCTCTGACCTAAAAGCTTTCGAGTATGACATTGATAGGAGAGAGAAGGCCGAAGAGTCACCTGCTAGAACTACAGCACTAGCCGTTGTATCTAACAGAAGACACAACATGCCTAGCACATCCAAATATGCCTATCAGAATGTTGACAGTGACGATGATATCCTGTCACAAGATGAAATGGCCCTGCTCATGCACAAATTCAAGAAATTCATCAAACAGTTTGCAAAGACTGCATACAGGCCCAAGCCTTTTCACAAGGTAAGGTCTGAATCTTCTGCATCTAGTGATTCTAATCTATGCTATAATTATAGGAAACCAGGACATTATGCAAATAATTGTCTGCATCCTAAAGTCCAAAAGTTGTCGGAAGCCGAGCAACAAGGAAAAGATGAAACGAGGTGTGCTTGGAAGAACAAGCTCAAGGCCCCAATCGGCAAATCAGAAGCCTCGCCCACACCAACCAAGACCGAGAAATGTCTTCAGGCAGTCACTGACAGTGACTCGTCCGATGATGAGCTCGAAGATAAAGCATATATGTGCTTTATGGCAAAAGATATATAGGACGATGAAGATAGCGATGATGAGGTAATATCAACATCCAATATTCCTATTAATGCATCCCATACTTTCAGAATATGATGAATGAATTTAAAAACATTCAAAAGGCCCATGAGACATTAAAACGAGAAAACATACAATGCGAAATATCTAACTTAGAGCTGAAAGATGAAAATGACTTCCTGAGAAATAACTATGAAAATATGTCTATCGGCATAATATCATCCTCATCCCATCTCTATTCCATACCATAAGGATTGGGACGGCGAATACCCGCTTTAATCGGGTATAATTCCATCCATAGTCTATCGATTGCGAAAACAGCAAGATCACAGTGGAAAAAGTCATGGAGAGCAATCATCAACTTGCCCACGATCTAAATGATACCAAGTCTCATAATGAGGACAAGACAAACGATTTCGCACTACTAGAAGCCAAAGTAAAAAACTCTCGATAAACGAGAAGGAGAACTTGAGACCATCTTGAAATCTTTCGAGAAATTATCTAAAAGGATGGAAGCAATTCTATGCACCGGGAAACATGCTCATGATAAAAGTGGCTTAGGATACAACTCATTATTCAATAAAGCGAAAACTAGTACAGTATTCGTCAGGGGTGTGGAACCCCTTCCTATACCTGAAGAGACCCCGAGTCCAGTCAAGGTTACAGTTGACCCGCGTACAGCAAAGGCTGCCATTCCGCCACCAAAGTCATATCACAGACAGCGGAATCCTCAACCTCAAAGACCTGTAAGGCATAACCAACAGCATGCTCCCCGAGCATATCAAAAGCGCCAACAGCCGTTCGGAAAGAAGGTTGTATCCAAATATCAAAGGCATGCACAACAGTACTTCCAATAGTATAATGTGCCTAGATATTGGATACATGAGCCTCGTTATCCATCGAGAAAGCAGGTCACAGTGCAATTCCAACAACATCTTTGGGAATCCAACTGGAGACCCAGGAGGCAAGCTGTAAGGCAGAAGAAAATGGCTCCACCTACGAGACGACATTCGTACTGGATTAATAATAATAACTCACATTTTTACATGCATCATAATTACTAAGGTTACATCGACTACGTGCCTGCTCGACGTAAACATCGCAAGAACAGACCAAAAGTAACCTACAACAAGCTAATTGCTATCAGGCAAATATGGGTACTGTTGGCCACTTAAGTATACTGGATACAGTTTGGAAAATAGTTTAAACAACAAACTGTACGGAATCTAAATTTGAGTGCGTAGCGGAAGTCTTGGATACAGTTAGTTGCCGTGGATACAGCAACGAAGTATTTGGTGTATACTTAATATATCACAGTAATTTAAAACAGTAAAAGCTGAAGGTAAATGACACAGTAATTTAAGTGGTTCGAGGTAAACCCCTCTACGTCCACTGGTCCTCCAAACAGGAGTAAAAAGTTTATTATAATTACTGCGTACACAACTACGTAATTATAAACAAACCTATCCTTGTATCATTCACACAGATTGATACAAAGAGTGTCACTTTCAACCGTTCACACAGATTGGTTAAAGCTTCCTTCTTGACTAGCTTCTTCACACACAGTTCCAAAGCTTCGTCCTTATTCGTCCCACACAGGTCAGAATAACTTGTTGAGTTCACACAAAGCTCGGTTTTTACACAGAGGTAAAAGGGTAGGTAACCAGGTAAGAACAGCAGCTTTGAATATCAAGTTCTTGAGCTGATGATGGCTGTTCTTGATGTTGAGCACTGTATATCTCTTTCGTTCTTAATAGCAGTATGCTTTGGAGATATGTTTGCTCTGATGATAACTTTGATAGTTTGAGTATTAGGTTACTTGCGTAACTGATCTTCAATGTCTTCATAGGGTATATACAGTCTCTGAAGAAAGTATCCGTTGAGATGTATCCGTTTGAATAAGATTTCCTTCAACGGGAATATGACATGATCCGGATTTCGCGGGATTCTGAAGATCTGAAGACTGGCAGTATTTAAATACTTTATCCTTGAGTATTTAAATACTTCTTTGTTCAACGGGACTTGACTTGTGTTCCTTCTTGTCCGTTTGTGAATTGTATGGAAGATGACTGTATTTGAGACAGTTTCCATACTTGGTCTTTTACAAGTCTTCTTGCTGTACTGATGAGCTTCACTTATGCTGATTCGAGGCAGGTCTTCGATACAGGATAAAGCCTTAAAGCCTCGATCTGATTTTCTTTCTTGTATTTGGCATATATGTCAAAACCTCTAAATAACATTCGATCTGAGGATTCGGGTATCCCATTGTTTCGATCTGAGGTGTTTGTTTTTCCCAACAATTTCCCCCTTTTTGACAATTTGCCAAGACTTTCTTACTTAACTCTTCGAGTCTTCTTGATGATGCCAAAACCTTCTTCATGAAGCATTCTTCTTCGATGACTTCTGGCAGATTTCTTGGTCTTTTGTCAATAGGTTCTGACTTAGTGACTTAGTCTAATAATGAACTGCTCGCCGGCAAGTTCGATACAGTTTACAACTTAAGCCTATGATTGGCGCGCAGGCACAATCTTACAATGTATTCTAAGTTTACAACTGAAATTATGAACTGTTCGTAGACTAGTTCGTACAGCTTATTTATCAATCAAGTTTATCTAACTTGAGATTCCTATCAAACAATTTTAAGTAATCATACATTAACACAGTAGATTACGAGTTGTAATCTTTCAAGACAAACAAACGGTTTTTATTGATATTCAAAATGATTGAGTACAAAGTTTGCTGTTTCGAATAGAAATTACAAAAACAAAAATAATATACATAAATTTCAGCTCTTCATCTATAATCCGCATGCCTCCATGGTCTTTTTCCTTGTTCGTTCTCAGTGCCGCGCCACCAGTTTTGAAGTGAATCATTGCCTCGATCCTGATATATCGCTCTTCCGTCATATGAACGATCAAAGGCAAGTATCCAATCTTCTGGATGGGTGACCCGATATCCTCTTCTATGTTTTGATTTCATTTCGATTTGGAGAGGGAGTTTACCTTCTTCTAGCATCTTCGAAAACTTATCTGCCGCTTCCGCTAACGTTTTATAATTTTTGAAGATGGCGGATTCCCTGATGAGTCTGACAAAGTATCTCATCAGTTCATTCTTCCTCCAGTGCTTCACTTCGTCGGCAGTTGGGTTGCGGTTGGTCGGCAGACGTATTTCCGAAGGTCTCTGAATAAGAGTTTGCCAAAGGACATTGGGATCATGGAATTCCGGTCTGGAGCCTGAAATTTTAAAACTTTGGGATTGAGGTGCTAGCTTGTTCAATTCGGCAGTGATACTGTTCTGAGCAGCCTCAAATTCCCTTTCTTGTTGCATCCTTATTCTCCTTGCAGCTTCTCGTGCCTCTTCCCCCTTTTTGGCTTCATCAAGACTTTGCAGGATTTCAAGAGCAGCGTCCTGTTTGGTCTCGATGCTGGTTATTCTTTCAACAAGGGAGGAAAGAGTCTGCGACATTTCTTGAATGCTTTTGTCGTGAGCACGCAGTTGATAGATGTTCTCAATCATTGCACAGGCGGTCTTGGCTTCAGCTATCCTTGTCTTTGTAGCTTCTTCCTTCAGCAGTTGCTCCTGCTTATCTTCCATGATCTTCAAGGCTTGCTTGAATACTTCTGGCAAAAGAATGAATGCGTCGATAACTCGAGATACTTCGTGTTGAAGAGTGGTCATTTCTTCGATGGCAGAGGTGTGCATCCAATTCAGTGCCTTTTCAACGGAAGATAGAGCGTTTACTGCATCTTGGATAAATACAGTCTGAAGGCCAAGAGCTCGCACGCGCTCTTTTCGTGCAGCAGAGATCGGAGAATCTGGTTCGGCGAAGTCTGCAGCGCCGTTCAACCTTCTTACATTCACGGATGGACGTGAAGTAAGTTGGACATCCTCAGGTTCGTTACCGTCCTCGGATTCCAAGGTTGCAGGGGCGGGAGCAGCTTCCTGTGGTTCGGCGACAGTTGGTTCAAAAGCGTCCTGTGGCGAAGGTTCTTCGGCAGATATGGGTGCAGGAGGGACTGAATCCTCCTGTTGGCTTGCAGGAATAGCTTCTTCGGTCGCAGCAGGCTCGGGTGCCTGTTCCAAAACTTCTTGAAGTTCCTCGACTGGAGGGACTGATTCCTCTTGGTCGGGAATGTTCTCCGGCTGTGGCGAAGGGGGATTGGCTTGGGTAGAAGGCCCTTCGTCTTTTCTAGGTGGAGAGGCGTCTCGGGCTTCAGCCTCTTCATGGCTCATTCTCAAACCTGCTTGTAGAGCATCGTCGTCGTCGTCTGAGTCATGATCGTCGTCATCTTTTGGATTAATGGGAGAATCCTCTGACTTCTTCTTTCCTTTTAAATGCAGCGTCGGTTGTGCAGCAGGTGGCTTTCAATTAGATCCTTGCAAGAAGCGTTGTCCCATCGAAGCAGGGCCTCAATTTCAGTTGAGTCTGTTACTTCGGAGACTAATCGCTCTTCGTGGCTCCATTCGCTCCAGTTGTACAGTGTATCGTACGGAGCTAGCCCATAGCCTTTCCATTGCAGAAATCTTTCGTACGCGTGTTCAATTTGAACCGAAAGAAGTTTTTGATTTATGATCGAGTCAGGGGAGGGACTTCGAATAACGTCTGGAGACGCTGTTTGAGGATTCAGTGCAGTATGGGATCCTGTACGGAAGATGGACTCCTTGCAGGGGATGGTGCCCCGAAGGAAATTGGATCCTGCACGGGTGTGGGATCCCGCAGAGGAGAAGTAGCTTTTGGCTCCGAAAGGGCAGCCGACTCGCTAAAGTCTTGAGCGTTGGCAGATGTCTCTATATCCGTCGTAGCCGCCAAAGGCTCGGGATCTACTGTCGATGCAGTAGGAGACACCTCTTCCACAGGGGTTGGGCCCTGGGGTTCTTCATCAGTGGGTTGCGCCACGGGCGAGACATCCTTGGAGTGCTTGGTTTTGATTTTTGAGAGCCTCCTCAGTCTCTTCTTGGACTTCTCACCAGCAGATTGTTTCTTGCTGTGAGATCGCTTGCGCTTCTTTGAAGATTCCATTTCTGGGACCTTCATGGTTTCATCTCTTGGGTTGGCAGAAATAGGCATGTGCCTGGTTCTCGGGTGATTGGCATGCATGGTACTCTGGTTATACGCAGAGGGTTTGACACCTCCTAAGTTTATCCTCGAGCTATTTTTCTTGGCATCGGCGGATTGCGTCAGTCCGCACTTCGTCAGAATGTAGTTCAACATTAAACCAAAGGATTTCTTTTGGGTGGCAGGTTTGCACACCTCTTCTTGAAGACGTTTCAGAATCATTTGGCACCAATTGACCTTTTCACAGGTCAAAATAGCTACCATCATCCTGAACCTTAAATTCGTGCACATCTCGAACGCACTGGTTCGGTTTTCAATGATCCTGGAGCAAAAGTCGTGAAGATAAACAAAATGAAGAAGAAAATTTTTCTTGTGACAAGTGGTTGTCACCATATCAACCACTTTGGACCCTGTAAATAGTCCATAAAACTTGGTAATAAGCTCTTGAGACCCGAACGTCTCAAGTTGGTCCATGGTCAGGCCGTCGGCGGGCAGCCTGTAGATTCTCTGGAGTAGATCGCGATTGATGCAGATTTCCACTCCCTGGACTGTTGCAGTGATGTCAGCAACATGTCCTCCCTGGGCTAGTGACAGAAAACGGACGGCGGCGTTGAGGTAGAATTCCTCAACCAGATGGGCGTCGTATTTGTCGGCGGTCTTGCTCCCGAAGCGATAGAGACCTTGTTGTTCAAGACGAGTAATGATATACTCCATTGGTTCGGTGTCGTTGATTTCCGAGATAATACGCTCGATGATGACAGGTTTGGAGAAGATCCGGCCATCAATGATGTTGGAGGATTTCTTCAGAACAGGGGAAGAAGATTGACTAGCCATTGATGTTTTCTTAAAACAAAGGTGGAAGAAAACAGTCGAAATTCGCAGTGAATATGCAGAAAATATGTAGGCTGTTTGCTTGAGAACTCTTGTAATTGCAGAAAGCGTAAAGAGTCTCTAATGGCAGATACAGTCCTTTTATACTTGGGCGGCGAAATAGGGTTTTGCAGAGTACGAATGGTCAGATTTTAAGGGATGGGAACCGGTTTTGAAATCAACGGTCAAGATGGATTGAGTGTAAGCTGACGCTAATCCATTAAAAGGTTTTAAAATACTGGGTCCCACTTGACATAGGTTGATACCCTAAATGCCTAAAACGGCGGTTTAAAAATAATAAACAATTTAAAAACATCGCGGCTTTTGAGATTCAGTTGTCCAGATGTCGTGTAAGGCATTTAATGAACATGACGTTTGACATAAAAACAGGGCACGTGGACAATAAAAATTTTAAAAAGGAAATAATATTATATTATATACTGAATCGAAATCCTATAGCATGTGTTGTTCTCCGCGTCGATACAGCGTTCCCCCTTAAAAAGGTACTAATAGGTTTTGAATTCCATACATCAATATTTGGATTAATGCTGTATTCATGGGTCCTACAGTATTCCCCCTTAATTATTGCACACACCAGCAATAGGATTCGTATGCCTTCGTTCGCTACAGTACTGTATTGATGATTCTGAGTGTACAGATAATTAATGTTGGATACTGTATTCACGGGTCTTACAGCATTCCCCCTCAATTGTTGTGTAAAAACAGTAAATTTACTTACAGGGAGTCTGGCTGTAGTATTCCCAATTCTGTCCTGAGCATGTTGAATCTTGCTGTGTCGAGAGGCTTTGTGAAAATGTCGGCCAGCTGAATGTCTGTATGAACTTTTTCCAGGCGAACATCCTTGTTCTCGACATGATTCCTGATAAAATGATGCTTCATGTTGATATGTTTAGTGCGCGAGTGCAAAATAGGATTGTGCGTGATTGCGATTGCACTCGTGCTATCACACATGATTGGAGTCTCTCTAGCATCGATTCCATAATCTGACAGTTGTTGCTGCATCCAAAGGATCTGCATACAAGCCTACCAAAGACATAGTACTCTGATTCAGCCGTGGAAAGAGAGTTAGCCAATTGCTTCTTACTGAACCAAGAAACGAGTCTAGGTCCGAGAAAGTGACAAGTTCCACTTGTACTCTTCCTATCTAGCTTGCAGCCTCCGAGATCCGAGTCGTTGTATCCAACTAAATTGAATCCGCCTTCCTTAGGATACCACAGTCCTGCATCGACTGTTCCTTTAATGTACTTCAGGATTCGTTTAGCTGTATTGAAGTGTGATTCCTTAGGTGCAACTTGGTATCTCGCACACACTCCAACAGCAAACTGGATATCGGGCCTGCTAGCCATTAGGTACAGGAGCGAACCAATGAGCTTCCTGTAGAGTGATTGGTCAAACGGCTTTCCAACTTCATCAGCACTAATTTGCACGGAAGTGCTCATGGGGGTTGGCGAGGATTTGGAAGTGTTCATTCCAAATTTGTTGAGAAGTTCCTTGCTGTATTTCTCCTGGTTGATGAATATACCTGTAGGCAAATCGCTTTACACCTGCAAACCTAGGAAATAACTAAGTTCCCCCATCATACTCATTTCAAATTTGCTTTGCATGAGATGTGAGAACCTTTGACACAGAGCAAGGTTAGTTGAACCAAAAATAATATCATCGACATAGATTTGTACCATTAGAAGGTCATCACCTTCCTGTATCTTGAACAAGGTTTTGTCCACAGCACCTTTCTCAAATCCGTTGTTGGTTAGATACTGGGACAGGGTTTCGTACCAGGCTCTAGGGGCTTGTTTAAGTCCGTACAGGGCTTTCCTTAGCCTGTAAACTAGATCGATACCGTCTGTGTTGGCAAACCCTGGTGGTTGTTCAACATAAACTTCTTCTGCAAGTTCTCCATTTAGGAAAGCACTCTTGACGTCCATTTGGTATACGATAAAACTCTTATGGGCGGCAAAGGCTAGAAATATCCTAATGGCTTCTAGTCTCGCTACAGGGGCGAATGTTTCATCATAGTCGATTCCTTCTTCCTGACAATAGCCTTGTGATACTAGTCTGGATTTATTCCTTATGATAAGTCCATTTCGATCCTTTTTGTTTCGAAATACCCATTTGGTTCCTATAACCGATTGGTGTGTTGGTCTGGGTACAAGATACCATACATTGTTTCTTTCGAAACCGTTAAGCTCTTCTTCCATAGATGTTATCCAATGAGAGTTGTTAAGAGCGTCTATGGTCGAAACAGTTGTGGGCTAAGAATACGGCGATAGTGCACATATTGAGTCTCCTAAGTTCGGATTGAGATTTCCATTCAGGAAACTGTGAGACTTCAGCATTAGATTCTTCTTGTGCACAAAGTACATTTCCTTGTGTACTCTGTATTCTCCTACGAGTAGAAACACTGGTATTAATGTTTCCAATGATCAGTTCTTGTGGGTGATCTCTCAACCATCTTCGGTCGGGTTCTAGTTCAGGATCCCGTACGGTATCGAAAGTTTCTGTGGGTACAGCTTCAGCTTGTACAGCGTCAGCTTCATCCACATCGATTCTTACAGCTGCGGGGTTGATTTCTAAATCAACTACAGGTTCTATGGGTGTAGGTGGATCCAAGATAGATAGATGGTGAATGTCCTGAGTGATATCATCTACTCCTGTAGGGTCATGGTGTGGTTCGTCGAACACTACATAAACTGATTCCTCGATCGTCAGCCTCCTTTTATTAAAGATTCTGAAAGCTTTGCTGACGGAGGAGTATCCTACAAATATTCCTTCATCTGATTTTTCATCAAAGGTTCTAAGTTTGTCCTTCCCATTGTTCAATACATAACATCTGCATCCAAAAATGTGAAAATACGAAACTAATGGAGTTTTGTTATTCCATACCTCGTAAGCTGTTTTGTTGTGGTGCTTGTTGACGATACAGCGGTTTTGAGTGTAGCACGCTGTATTGGTTGCTTCACCCCAGAAACGCTGTGGCAATTTGCTTGCGGCAATCATTGTCCTTGTTGCTTCTTTCAACGTCCTATTCTTTCGCTCGGCAACACCATTTTGTTGAGGTGTACGGGCAGCTGAGTACTCGTGCTGTATTCCATTCTCCGAACAGTATTGCTCTATAAAGCGGTTAGTAAATTCAGTACCTCTGTCGGAACGAATGCACACGATACTCGATGCTTTTTCATTCTGCAACTTTCTCAGGAGCTCGGGCAGCCTTGATGTTGTTTCCTTCTTCTTGCTAAGAAAGATCGTCCAAGCATACCTGGAATAATCATCAACAACAACCATGCAATATTTCTTACCTCCCAAACTTACTGGGTCTACAGGACCGTAGAGATCCATGTGTAGCATTTCCAACACTCTTTGGGTTGAAAGGTAGGATTTGCTTTTCAGGGTTGACTTGATTTGCTTGCCTTTCTGGCATGGTCCATGACGCCGTCCTTCTTGAATGACACATCCGCAAACCTCTAACCATACCCTGTCTTGAAAGCTTGTTGATCGTCTTGAAGTTGACGTGAGACATCCTCTTGTGCCATAACCAGCTAAGATCTGCAGTGCCTTTGGCAACAAAACATGGAATTGAGGAGCTCATAGGCTTCCAGAAGAATGTACATATTACGATCTTCTTCTGTAAGCACAACTTCCTTGGTTTGAGTGTTCTTGACTCTCTGACAATCTATATAGAACTTCACCGAGAACTTTTTATCACAATGGCTAATACTAAGTAGATTATCTGTAAGCCTTCAACATATGCAACATCGGTGACCTTGAATTTCCCGACAAGTAGGTTTCCTTTCCCTCTTGTTCTTCCTTTAGACTTATCACCGGCGAACTTTCGGACCGCGACCTTCTACAAAATCGAGATAGCTTGCTCTGTCTCCGAGTCATGTGACGAGCATCCACTATCGAAGTACCGGGTATCCTCCTCTAGAATGTCCTGTAACAAAGAAATTAGGTAGATTTAGGTCCCCTTTGATTTTGGGTCCATATATGTTAGTTCCTTTAGGTACCCAAACTTTCCCGACAATTAGTTTCTTGTAGGATGTACTCGGTACGGTATTGCGATATCTACGGGGCATATCCGTAGTTGTTATAATCATGATAATTACTATGCATGTAAAATTCGGGGTTATTATTATTATTCGATCTGAGTGCCGTCTAGGAGGTGGAGCCATTTTCCTAGGCCTAGACTTGTCTTACGGGTCTCCGGTTGGATTCCCAATCTTTGTTGTTGATCTTGGCGGCATCTGCTGTCTTGAGGGATAACGGGGCTCATGTATCCAATACCTAGGCGCCTTTGTCTTGAGTGTCTTGTTGTGCGGGCCTTTGGTGGTTGGATACCGTCTTCTTCTGAATGATCACGGCTTTGATGATATGCTTGTGGAGCATGCTGTAGATTACGCCTTCTGAGTGGTTGTTGGTTCCACTGTCTCGAATAGTAGAGTTGAGGGGGCAGAATTGCAGCCTTCGGTTTTCTCGGTACAGCAGGTTCCTTTATGGGACTAGGAGTATCTTCCGATTCTGGAATGTGTTCCACACTGTTGACGAACACTGTACTAGATTTTCATTTGTTTGAACATGAGCTGTATCCTAAGCCACTTTTATCATGAGCATGTTGCCCAGTGCTCAGAATTTCTTCCATTCTTTTGGACGATTTTTCAAAAGACTTCAGAATGGTCTCAAGTTCAGTTTCTCGCTTTTCAAGAGTTGTAATTTTGGTTTGTAGTAGAACTAAATCATTTGTCTTGCTCTCATTGTGGGTTTTAACCTTATTTAGTTCATGAGCAAGTTGATGATTGCTCTCCATGAGTTTTTCAAAATCGACCTTGCTGGTTTCACAATCAAGAGACATATTTTCATAATTTATTTTCAGCAAGTCATTTTCATCTTTCAGCTCTAAATTTGTCAATTGAAGCTGTATATTCTCAGCTTTTAGAGTCTCATGGGCCTTTTGAATGTTTTTGAATTCATTCATCATATTTTCGAAAGTATGAGATGCATTAGGTGGAATAACCGAGGTTGAGCTTACCTCATCGTCATTGTCTTCACCTTACGGAATATCTTTGGCCATAAAGCACATGTATGCTTTATCATCGAACTCATCGTCGGATGAATCACTTTCGATGACCACTGAAGACATTCGCTGATTTGGATGGTGTGGGGAGGCTTCGATTCTCAATCGGGGCCTTGAGCTTGTCTTTCCAAGCACGTCTTCTTTCATCTCTCTCTTGTTGCTCGGCCTCGGGCAATCTTTGGACTTTGGGATGAGGACATTTGTTTGCATAATGGCACAGTTTCCTGCAGATTATAACACGAGTTAGCATCACCGAGATGATGTTTTGGTACTTACCTTGTTGACGTGTTTGGGCACTGTAGGAGTCTTTCAGTGTTTGATGAACTTTTTGAATTTATGCATTAGAAGCGCCATTTCATCTTGTGACAGGATGTCATCGTCCTTTGTCGGCGTTCTTGTGGCCGGGCTTCGGCGAGCTAGGCATCTTTGTGTCGACGGTTCGTCTGACGGCGAGCGTGACCTTTGAAGGAGATTCTTGACTTTCTCTCTTCACAATGTCATACTCAAAAGCTTTAAGGTCGGAGAAGAGATCAAAGTGGATATTTCATTAAGATTACGGGATACACGCATAGTTGTGGTCTTAATGTCCCATCGGGCCGAGAGATCTGAAAATTTTAAGTTCTTCTCCTTTTGGGTGTAAATCTTGCCCAACGCTTCAAGTTCACCAACAATACCAGTAAATCTGAGGTCAAGTTCCTCAAGTGTTTCCGTTGGTTTCATTTCAAAAGATTCAAATTGCTGAGTAAGTTTTGAAATCTTGTTTTCCTTTGAGAGCTCAGTTCCCTCACAAATTAACTTGAGTTTATCCCAGATTTCTTTGGCTGTTTTGCAGCTCTTTACCTTTGAGAACGTGCCTTTGTCAAGAGTGACAAATAACGCGTTCTTAGCCACGTTGTCGAGATTGGCTCGCTTCCTTTCATCTGTTGTCCATTGCTCGCGTTCTTTCTCGAGCATTTCAGCATGGTCTTGGCCCTCAATCCTTGCGGCTGGATTGACTTTCATGATCTTGATCGGACCATCCTGTATAACAAAAATCATCTCTTTAATGCATTGCTCCAAGATGAGCTTCCATTCTAATTCTCCAGTCGTCAAACTCGTTAATAGAGAACATAGGGACTTTGTTAATCATAGAAGTATCCATACTGATAATATAGGAATGAAAGAGACTGTTTTGAAAATAAGTGATTTGAATCTGATTCGGTTAAAAAGAAATACGACTGATTCTTTTTAGAATCAACCGCTCCGATACCACTTGTTGGCCACTTAAGTATACTGGATACAGTTTGGAAAATAGTTTAAACAACAAACTGTACGGAATCTAAATCTGAGTGCGTAGCGGAAGTCTTGGATACAGTTAGTTGCCGTGGATACAGCAACGAAGTATTTGGTGTATACTTAATATATCACAGTAATTTAAAACAGTAAAAGCTGAAGGTAAATGACACAGTAATTTAAGTGGTTCGAGGTAAACCCCTCTACGTCCACTGGTCCTCCACACAGGAGTAAAAAGTTTATTATAATTACTGCGTACACAACTATGTAATTATAAACAAACCTATCCTTGTATCGTTCACACAGATTGATACAAAGAGTGTCACTTTCAACCATTCACACAGATTGGTTAAAGCTTCCTTCTTGACTAGCTTCCTCACACACAGTTCCAAAGCTTCATCCTTATTCGTCCCACACAGGTCAGAATAACTTGTTGAGTTCACACAGAGCTCGGTTTTTACACAGAGGTAAAAGGGTAGGTAACCAGGTAAGAACAGCAGCTTTGAATATCAAGTTCTTGAGCTGATGATGGCTGTTCTTGATGTTGAGCACTGTATATCTCTTTCGTTCTTAATAGCAGTATGCTTTGGAGATATGTTTGCTCTGATGATAACTTTGATAGTTTGAGTATTAGGTTACTTGGGTAACTGATCTTCAATGTCTTCATAGGGTATATATAGTCTCTGAGGAAAGTATCCGTTGAGATGTATCCGTTTGAATAAGATTTCCTTCAACGGGAATATGACATGATCCGGATTTCGCGGGATTCTGAAGATCTGAAGACTGGCAGTATTTAAATACTTTATCCTTGAGTATTTAAATACTTCTTTGTTCAACGGGACTTGACTTGTGTTCCTTCTTGTCCTTTTGTGAACTGTATGGAAGATGACTGTATTTGAGACAGTTTCCATACTTGGTCTTTTACAAGTCTTCTTGCTGTACTGATGAGCTTCACTTATGCTGATTCGAGGCAGGTCTTCGATACAGGATAAAGCCTTAAAGCCTCGATACAGTTTTCTTTACTGTATTTGGCATATATGTCAAAACCTCTAAATAACATTCGATACAGGGATTCGGGTATCCTGGCTGTTTCGATACAGGGTGTTTGTTTTTCCCAACAGGTACCTAAAGGCACTAACATCCATGGACCCAACATACAAAGGGGACCAAAATCTACTTAATTTCTTTGCTTACAAGACATTAAAGAGAAGGACATATGGTACTTCGACAGTGGATGTTCTCGGCACATGACAAGAGATAGAAGCAAGTTGTCAGATTATGTAGAAGGCCGCATTTCAAAAGTGCGCTTCATTGATAAATCCAAAGGAAGAACAAGCGGGAAGGGAACCATGCTTGTAGGAAGATTCAAAGTCACTAATGTAGCTTATGTTGAAGGCTTACAATATAATTTACTTAGTATTAGCCAGTTTTGTGACAAACATTTTTCGGTAAAGTTCTATATAGATCACTGTAGAGTCAAGAACATTCTGACCAAAGAAGTTGTGCTCACAGGAAGCAGATTATGTAACATGTATATTGCTGACTGGATGCCTACGAGCTCCACAATTCCGTCTTTTGTTGCCAAAGGCACTGCAGATCAAAGCTGGCTATGGCACAAGAGGAGGTCGCACGTCAACATCAAAACGATCAACAAGCTCGCTAGACAGGGAATGGTTAAAGTTTGCCCGATGTTTCATTCCAAAAAGACAGCGTCTGCAGACCCTGTCAGAAAGGCAAAAAAAAATCAAAACCACCCTGAAAAGCAAATCATACCTGTCCACTCACAGAGTTCTGGAATGCTACATATGGATCTATACGGTCCTGTAGACCCTGTAAGTTGGGAAGGTAAAAAATATTGTCTCGTTATTGTTGATGATTATTCCAGGTATGCTTGGACAATAGTCCTGAGAAAGAATAAGGAAAGCACAACAAAGCTTCCCGAGCACCTGAGAAAGCTTCAGAATGAGAAAGGGTTGAGTATCGTGTTGATTCGTTCCGATAGAGGTACTGAATTTACTAACCGCTTTATAGAGCAATACTGTTCGAAAAATAGAATACAGCACGAATACTCAGCAGCCCGGACTCCTCAATAAAATGGTGTTGCCGAGCGAAAGAACAGGATGCTCAAGGAAGCAACAAGAACCCTGATCGCTGCAAGCAAGTTGCCACAGTGTTTCTGGGGCGAAGCAACAAATACAGCATGCTATACACAAAACCACTGTATCATCAACAAGCATCACAACAAAACAACATACGACGTATGGAACAACAAAACTCCATTGGTTTCGTATTTTCACATATTTGGTTGTAGATGTTATGTCCTGAACAATGGGAAAGACCAACTTAGAACGTTCGACAAAAAGTCGGATGAAGGGATATTTGTAGGATATTCCTCTGTCAGCAAAGCTTTCAGGATCTTTAACAAAAGGAAGTTGATAGTCAAGTAATTTGTACAGGTAGTGTTCGACGAACCTCAACTCCAATAGTGCCTGTTGTCGACTTAGAGATCAACTCCCCACTTGTAAGAACAGAGATAGTTGAAGCTGATGTTGTACAAGCTGAAGCTGAAATTACAGCTCCACAAGATACAGTACGAGACGCAGAACTAGAACCCGACAGAAGATGGTTAAGAGATCACCCACAGGAGCTAATAATATGAGACATTGATGTCGGAGTACCTACTCGTAGGAGAATACAGAGTACACAAGGAACTGTAATGTGCGCACAAGAAGAATCCGAATCTAAGAAATCTCCATTTCCTGTATAGAAATCTCAAGCAGAACTTAGAAGACTTGCTATGTGCATAATTGCTGTATTCTTAGCTCAATCCAAACCTGTTTCTACCAAAGAACCTCTCAACAATTCTCACTGGATCACTTCTATGGAAGAAGAGCTTAATGGTTTCGAAAGAAACAATGTATGGTATCTAGTACCCAGACCTGACCATCAAGCCGTAATTGGAACTAAATGAGTATTTAGAAATAAGAAGGATGAGAACTGACTTGTAATTAGGAACAAATCCTGCCTAGTCGCACGAGGCTATAAACAGGAAGAAGGCATAGACTACGATGAAACGTTTGCTCCTGTAGCCAGACTAGAAGCCATTAGGATATTTTTAGCGTTTGCCGCCCACAAGAGCTTTTTTGTATATCAGATAGACGTAGAAAGTACATTCCTGAATGGAGACCTCTCCGAAGAAGTCTATGTTGAACAACCACCAGGGTTTGTTAACACAAAAGGGGGAGACCTACTATACAGGCTATGGAAAGCACTGTATGGACTTAAGGAAGCACCTATAGCATGGAATGAAACTCTATCCCTGTACCTAACCAATAATGGATTTGAGAAAGGTGCTGTGACCAAGACTCTGTTTAAAATACAAAAAGGTGACGACCTATTGATGGTTCAAATATACATAGATGATATTATATTTGGTTCCATTAACCTTGCTTTGTGTCAAAGGTTCTCTCATCTCATGCAAAGGAAATTTGAAATGAGTATGATGGGGGAACTTAGTTATTTCCTAAGATTGCCGGTAAAGCAGTTGCATACATGAATCTTTATCAACCAAGATAAGTACAGCAAGGATCTACTCCACAATTTTGGGATGAATAACTCCAATTGCTCGTCAACCCCCATGAGCAGTTCTGTGCAAATTAGTGCTGACGAAGATGGAAAGCCGGTTGATCAATCACTCTACAGGAAGCTAATAGGATCACTCTTGTACCTAACAACTAGCAGACCCGATATCCAGTTTGTTGTAGGAGTGTGTGCTCGGTATCAAGTATCACCTAAAGAATCACACTTCACAATAGCCAAATGAATCCTTAAGTACGTTAAAGGAAGAGTCGATGCAGGACTATGGTATCCTAAGGAAGGTGGATTCGATCTGGTTGGCTACAGCGACTCGGATCTCAGAGGCTACAAGATAGATAGCAAGAGTACATATGGTACTTGTCACTTTCTTGGACCTAGACTTGTGTCATGGTTCAGTAAGAAGCAATTGGGCAAATTCCCTTTCCACAGCTGAATCGGAATACTATGCTGCTGGAAGCTGCTGTATGCAAATTCTTTGGATGCAACAGCAGCTATCTGATTATGGAATCATGGCAAAGGAAACCTCGATCATGTGCGATAGCACGAGTGCAATTGCAATAACACACAATCCGATATTGCACTCGAGAACTACGCATATTGATACGAAGCATCACTTCATCCAGAATCATGTTGAGAATAAGGATGTTCGGATCGAGAAAATTCATACAGACATTCAGTTAGCTGACATCTTTACCAAACCTCTCAGCACCACCAGATTCTGTATGCTTCGACAAGAATTGGGAATGCTACAGCTCGACTCCCTGTAAGTTTTTATGCTTTTACTCATCAATTGAGAGGAATGCTGTAAGACCCAAGAATACAATATCCTTCGTTAATTAATTATACACTAGGCAGTCAGGCACCACTAAGGACTAAGAAGACACGAAATCTTCCTACAGCTGACGTGTGCATTAATTAAGGGGGAATACAGTATGACCCATGAATACAGTATTATTCCAAACATTGCTGTAAGAATTGAATCCCGTATGTACCTTTTAATGAGGAATGCTGTATTATTTGCGGATACAATACATATACTATGGGACGTCAATCATTGTTTTATTATTATTCGCAATAAAATCATTTTAGTCCACGTGCCCTGTTTCAAAAATCAAACGTGTTATCATTTAATGCTTAAACATGACATCTGGACTGTATTATCTCAAATGCCATGATTTTTAATTAATTCAAACCTCCATTTCGTGCAATGAGGGAAGACGAACTGTCAGAAGTGGGACCGATTATAAGATATACCAGTTAAATCTCAGTTCATCCTGTTCGTTCTTTTAAAACGATAGTTCCCATCCCTTAAATCTGACCGTTCACTGTTTTGAAACCCTAATCTTCCCTGCACACTATAAAAGGACTGTTACTTGCTCCAATTGACTCTTTATGCTTTATGCATATTAAACGAGTCTTTGAGCAAATAGCCTACATCTCTTACTGGATTTTATTGCTTTTTTGTTGTTCTTCACTCACTTTTTCTTCAGAAATCAAATGGAATCTTCCCAGACATCATCTCAATCCCCCAAGAAGAGATTCGCATTGAAACTAAGGATATTGAATCCATGGAACTCATCGTTTACAGAATCTGACAATGAGGCCCGCCTTGGAAGTCATCACGCTGAGCTCTACGATAAGTGTATAGTCGAGGAATTCTATCTTGATGCTTCTGTCCGATTCTTCTCTCAGAAAAGAGGAGGAGATGTTTCCGATATATCTTCTACAGTCCGCGGAGTCCAGATCTACGTTAACCGGGAACTTCTGTAGAATATTTACAGGCTACTGTCTCATGGCCTGCCCATGGAGGAGCTTGAGACCTTTGGGTCACAAGAAGTCATCACTGCCTATTGGGGAATGTTTAATGGCGATGCTTCGGACAAGAATGTCCATGCATCTTGACACAAAATAGATTTTGATTACCTTTTGTTTACTTGCATGATTTTTGTTGTCGTGTTGTTGAAAATAAGACTGGCGCATTTGAGATGTGCACCAACCTGCGGTTCAGAATGATGGCCGCCATCATGTCTAGTGAAAAAGTCAATTGATGCTAGATCGTCCTCAAGAGGCTACATGAAGAGGCTTCTAAGCCTGTTTCTCAGAAGAAGCCTTTTCTCTAGAAGTCTCGGACACTCAAGACATCCACATCTTGATTCAATGGGATAATGACTTTTCCCGAGAGGTCATATCAAATTACTATCAGGCAAATCACAGGCCCGACTGAAGGGGAAATCAAAGTTCGAAGACACAGTTCCTAACAACCCCGAATATTATCCCGACTCAGACGACGATGATGATGCCCTTCAGGCAGGTCTGACAATGAGTCGAGAGGAAGCTCAAAAATAGGAACTTTCCAGTATGCAAGACCAACAGGGTCAGGGGACCTTGGACAGCCGACATTAGTCCCCTCCCCAACAGCAAAAACAAGAAGCTGCGAAAGACACCGTACAAGAGGAATCAGTCCCTCCAGTACAGCATGAAGCATCACAACAGGAATCTCCACAAGAAGAAGAAGCCCGCGCCATCCCGCAAGAGGAATCAGTCCCTCTGATGTAGCAGGCGGAAGTTGAGATTCAGAAGGAGGAATCAGTCCCTCCTGTATGCATGACTACAGACATACAACACGAATCAGTCCCTGTCCCCAAGACTGACAATGCCCAACCATCATCCGAGCCTATGCCTGATGCCCCCGCATCACCAATCTATGTCAGCTCCGAGTTCGATCACGGATTCCTTCCCGACGAGAGACCATGTCATCATGTGGCTGTGCGTCAACTTAATGGAGCAGAGGATGAGAGAATAGCGAACCCCAACTCTCTAAGCACAGAGGCCCGGATAGAGCAACTTCAAGCCATTGGTTGCCAAACTGTGTTCATGCAGGATACCGCGAAGGCACTGTATGATGTTGGCAAATAGCTTGATTATATGAGAGAAACTGCTATTGACGAGATGACTGTCCTGAAGAGAGAAGTTTAAAAAGTTGAAGAGGTGTTTCGCATAGTACCTAGTGCATTACGGCAAGCACTCGCTCAACTTCAACAATGCCAGGAGCATATGCTCAAGCAAGAACAGGGAAAGCTCAGAGTATCGGAATCCAAGACTGTCGCTGCCCTACAGGAAACTAGCTTCAGACTCACAGGACATGATAAAAAGATCGACATGTCACTGGTGCTCAGTTCTCTGATTGACAAAATATCGAGTATAGAGACCAAGCAGGACAATACTATGAAGCTCCTAGAAAGCATTGATGCTAAGGTCACTTAGCTTTATGATGCCAAAAGGGGGAAGAAGCAGGAGAGGCTGGATGGCAATAGAGGATTGAGAGAGAAAAAGAGTTTGACGTTGCATTAGAAGATAGCGTTGCTGCTGCAATAGACTGTTTGGCCGCGCCTGCACAAGGATACAGGGTAACCGGTTCTCGCCCAGAGTTCCACGACCCTAACTATCCCTGGAAGAATAATGTGCAGAAACCATCGGAGATTCGTCTGCCTGCCAACCGTCAGCCTACAACTGATGAAGTGAAGGCATGGAGGAAAAACAAACTGATGAGATACTTTGTTAAGCTCATAAGGGAGTCTGGCATCTTCAATAAATGCAAGACACTGGTGGAGGCTGCAGATGAATATGCAAGGATGCTGTAAAAGGGATTGCTCCCCATGCAAATTTTGATGAAATCAAGGCACCGGAAAGGTGATCGGCTTACCCATCCAGACGATTGGATACTTGCCTTCGACAAATCTGCTGAAGGAAGAGCGATCTTGTTGAACAAAGTATTTTGATGATGATCGCTTTCAAAACATTTAACGAAATTCAACTACACGGCTTGATTCATTGAAGACAAACTCTACATCTAGTGTACGCTACACTCACGTAGTAGCGCACGCTATCGAGAAGTTACCTATAGTCAGAATGTCACCTGCAGAGAGCTTGAAAACTCACCTGATATTTTAGCGCATGCAAGCTTGAATTATTAGCGCCCGCTAGCTGATCAAATAAGTGCACACAACAAAGTGTCTAGCGCACGCTATTGGTTTCTTGGTTAAACAAGGCAGTAAGGACAGTGAGGTCTAGACTGAAAAAGGAACATCATTAGTGCACGCTAAGAAGGAAATTTGCGCACGTTATGAAGAGGCTTAACGCACATTAAGGGACATAAATTACGCACGCTACCTATTAGTGTATTCAAGTTAGAAAGGTCTGGAGCTTAAATGAAGCAACAGGAAACGCACGCTATACTGAAGACTAACGCACGCTACTTGGATATACTTAGCGCATGCTATTGGTTACATGTTAGCGCATGCTAACTATTCAAAATCCTACCGTTAGTCATTCAACCGTTGGAACTACGAAGTCAACAAAGGAATTACGGAAAACCTGGAAAAGCAAATCTTGACTACCTAGCGCACGCTAAGGATGTTCATTAGCACACGCTAAGTTCAAAATCTATCTGTTGGAGAAGAACGTTGGTGACAAAGCCGTTATTATTCAAAGTCAAAATAAAGTAAGTTAACCAAATCGTCAATGCACGCTAAAAAGAATGCCTAGCGCATGCTAGACATGTTATATTACCGTTGGAATAGTTTGAAGACAGTTCAATTCATCAAAGTCAGACAATGATAGCGCATGCTACAAAGCAATATTAGCTCACGCTAATAGTACCAGTTTTCAGCATATTAAGAGGGACTGAACACTATAAATAACCATGCCATTGGGTATCTCAAGACACACAACTTCAAGCATTCAAACGCACTTGAACGAGTGTTGTTCACATATTGTAATATCTTATATACTTCGTATCTTCTTTGATTGTTGTGAGTTTTGCATCACTCCTTCACGAGCTTGTGAGAAACAAATCAAGAGTTCTTAATCCGGTGTTATTGGGATCTTTATTCTGGCATTGTTAGGATTATACTCTGACGATCATAAGTGAGGATTATCTAGTTCCTATAGAGCACTAGATAAGAAAATTTATTTTGAGTATTTGGTTGTGCTTGGACCAATTGAAAACAAGCATTGTAACGGTTGTGCCCGAACCTATAAAGACGAGGAAAAGTTGCGTGTGGTTTTTATTGAGCCAATAGAAAAAGAAATCGGAGAGAGGATGTGGCAAATAGCCGAACCTCTATACATCGTTGTGTCTTTTACTTTCTGTATAATTTATATTTCCTTCGCGATAAAGTTTAATTATCCACAATACCACTATTCAACACCCCTTATAGTGGTACATTTAACTCTTCAGTTGGTATCGGAGCAGGTCTCTTTTTGAATGTTTAAACACCTAAGAGAAAAAGATCCGCAAATGGCTCGATTGGGTCAAATCGAAGGAAATGCTCTCAACCGTCCTCCTTTCTTTGACGGCTCCAACTTCATGACTTGGAATGAGAAGATGGCTATATTTGTTCAATCTTACGACATTGAAATCTGGAAAGTCATGGTTCTTGGTCCAAAAATTGCCAAGAAGAAAGATGGGTCGCTGAAAAAATTCGATGAATTCAAAAACGAAGATTGGAAGAACACGCACATTAACTCTCGTGCTACTCAACTCATGTATTGTGCTCTTAATCCTGAAGAACGTAACAGTATATCATCTAACCAAAGCACGAAAGAAATCCGGGAAATTCTTGAGGTAACTCAAGAAGGAACCACTCAGGTCAAGGAGACCAAAATCAACATGCTACCTCATGATTATGAATTCTTTTCCATGAAGGATGATGAAACAATCACTAATATGCTGGATCACTTTTCGGTTATAACCAATGGCATTTCATCTTTTGGAAGACCTATATCAAGTAGAGACAAGGCTAAGAAAATTCTTCGCTCGTTGCCACGTGAATGTGATGCCACGGTTACTGCAATCATGGAATCCAAAGATCTCAACAAGCTTTAATTTAGCGCCCTCACTGGGTCACCCATCAACTATGAGATCATTCTCAAATCAAGAGGCTCCAAACCAAAGCCTCGCAAAAAAGTGGTCGCGTTCAACGTTGATAGCGATATCGAAGAAGAAGTTCTGAAAGATGAAGATGACGAGGAACTCGCTCTCCAAGCTAAGAATTTTAGAAGATAGAAAAACTTAATTCAAAGAAGGCGGAGCTTCCTTGGTCGGGATGGCAAGACAGAACAAAAGAAAAATACTTATGTTCCTAGAAAGAAGCTCGACAATAATTGTCATAAATGCGGTCAATCCGGTCACTACGGAAAATAATGCCGAGGATCTACTTCCAAGCCTTAGATCGAAAGATTCCAAAAGAAGGAAGTCCTAATTTCTTCTTGGAGTGATGCTGAGGAGGAAATTGAAAGATCCCTAGACGCAAATCTCGCATTCTTGGCTCTCGACTCAGAAAATGCTATCGAGGTAAGTTCTAAATTCAATGATGATGAATATGATTCATTTGATTTTTGTGAATCACAGGAAGCGATGAGCTATTAAGCGCGTTTGAATCCTTAAATATGGAATATGATGAAATGGTTAAATTAAATATGGCTTTAAAGAGGAAAATAAAATCTTTAAAACTCAAAAAATTCTACTCTTCAAAATAAAGGCAAAAATATTGAAATGGACCATACCTTATGCCTTGAGAAAGAAAATATTTTGAAAATCGAGTTGACAAAAACTCAAAAGGTATTGAAATATATCGAAAAGCTTTTATCTATTCAAAAATCCCCGTTGTTAAAACATGGTCTTGGTTTTGATCTGTTTAAAAGAGAACAATCTCTTATAAATCTTGACAAGACAAAGAAAACAGATACCGAGAACTCAAAAACTCTTTCCAAACAACGAGATCATAATGTTAATTTCATTCAAAATTGAGAACCATCAAAGTTAAACAAATATGGGTTTCCAAAAGGGACAATCATTCCAAACGCTATAAGTATTGCTAACTTTGGAGCACCCGAAAGGGATTGGGTACCAAAACAACTGAAAAACACTATTGTTGTAGGTACCAACGTCAAAGAAAAGCAAGTGGTATATTGATAGCGGTTGTTTGAGGCACATGTGTGGCATCAAAGAATTATTTGAAGATTTTGAATATCAAGAACAAGGACATGTGACATTTGGTGACAACAAAAAGGGGAAGATTATGGGCACCGATAAGGTTGGTAAGGAACCTTCTCCTTATATTAATAAAGTGTTATTTGTTGAAGGTTTGCATCATAATTTACTTAGTGTTTCTCAATTGTGTGAAGAAGGTTTTAAAAATTTGTTTGAAGAAACGCATTGCACTGGTTTTAAAAATAACAAAATTGCATTTATTGGTTTGAGATGTGGAAATGTTTACAATGTTGATCTTAATGATAAAAATTCATTTAATGAAAAATGCCTTATTACTTTGGATGAAAATGCATTTTTATGGCATACAAAATTGGGGCATACATCTCTACCTGTCATTTCTAAACTATCAAGATATGATTTAGCTCGTGGTTTACCCAAACTCAAATTTGATCGCAAACATTTATGTGAATCTTGCATAAAAGGGAAACATACTCGAGAATCTTTTAAACCAAAATTTGAGGTTTCCACGAGTCGCATTCTTGAACTTGTGCATATGGATTTAATTGGACCATCTAGATATGTTAGTCTAAATGGTAAACTTTACACTTTGGTGATGTTGATGACTATTCTCGATTTACATGGGTTAGATTTCTTGCCCATAAAGATGACACATTTTCCCAGTTTTCTAAATGGTGTCGTTTGGTACAAAATGAGAAAAACCTTTCTATAATTTTTATTCGGACCCACCACGGAGGTGAATTTGATTGCACTCCATTTGAACTCTTGTGTGACAAATATAGTATTAATCATAATTTTTCGGCTCCTAAAACACCTCAACAAAATGGACTTGTTGAAACGAAAAATCGATCATTGGAGGAGATGTCGAGGACAATGGTAAATGAATACTCTCTTCCGCAATATTTTTGGGCCGAAGCTATTTTTACGGCATGTTATGTGATCAACCGTGTTCATCTTCGTAGAACTTTAATGAAACCGCGTATGAAATTTGGAGGGGCAAAAAGCCGAACATATCTTACTTTCATCCATTTGGTTGTAATGTTTCCATCTTAAATTATGGTAAGAAAAAATTGGGCAAATTTGATGCAAAATCCGATTCCGGGATATTTCTTGGCTATTCTACAAATAGCAAAGCTTTTCGTGTGTATAACTTTAGAACTAATAAAGTTGAAGAATCCATTCATGTCAAATTCAATGATATGATCTCACCACCGGGAAAGGTAGAAAGTTTTGATGATGTAGGTATTCTTCCGGTCTCTCACCCTTCAAGCGAATTGGAGAAAGTGTCAGAAATTCAGAAGAATATAATCGATGATTTTCCGAAAGATTAGAAGCATAACAAAGATCATCCAGAAGACCTTGTTATTGGGAATATTGAAGATGGTGTTCAAACACGAAGGAGAATCACCGAGTATAGTGCTCATTGTGATTTTGTATCCGAGATTGAGCCCAAGAATGTATCCAAAGCTCTTGATGGTGAAAGTTGGGTAATGGCAATGCAAGAAGAGCTCGTTCAATTTGAACGCAATAAAGTATGGAATTTAGTTCCCGCTCCTGAAGATAAAACAATTATAGGAACTAAATGGGTGCACAAAATTAAGTTTGACGAAGACGGTTATCCAATAAGAAATAAATCTCGTTTGGTCGCACAAGGTTATAATCAAGAAGAGGGTCTTCATTATGAGGAGAGTTTTGTGCCTGTAGCTCGTATCGAGGCTATTCGTCTGTTATTTGATTTTGCAGCTCACAAGAAAATCAAGCTATATCAAATGGATGTGAAAAGTGCAATTTTAAATGGTTTCATTGAAGAAGAAGTGTTCGTCAAACAACCTCCTGGTTTTGAAGATCATCAATTTCCAGATTATGTCTACAAGCTCAACAAAGCTCTCTACGGTTTCAAGTAAGCACCTCGGGCATGGTATGATCGTTTAAGTCAATTTTAATTGCAAATAACTACACGAGAGGTAAAATCGATAATACCTTATTTGTGAAAATTTTAGATAATGATATACTTGTATGCCAAATATATGTTGACGACATTGTTTTCGATGCTACTAACGAGTCTCTTTGCCAAGACTTTTATAATCTCATGAAGGGAGAGTTCGAAATGAGTATGATGGGAGAATTAACATTCTTCCTCGGGCTTCAAATCAAATAATGTGAAGATGGTATTTTCATCCCTCAAACAAAATATTCTCACGATCTCCTCAAGAAGTTCAAAATGGAAAATTGCAAAGCAATTTCAACTCCAATGTCTTCCACGTTAAAATTGGACAAAGATGAAAATAGAAATCCGTGGATCAAAGACTATATCGAGGTATGATCGGATCTATGTTATATTTAACTGCTTCTAGACCGGATATAATATTTGCTACTTGATTATGTGCCAGATCCCAATCTAATCATAAGGAATCACATTTAACTGCATGTAAACATATTTTTCGATATTTGAAAGGGACTGTTAGTCTAGGACTATGGTATCCATCTTGTCTGGATTTTAATTTAATTGTATATAGTGACGCCGATTTTGGTGGATGTAAAATTGACAAGAAAAGCACTAGCGGTACATGTCATTTCATTGGGTCATGCTTAATCTCCCGGGGAAGTTAAAAGCAGACAAGCGTAGCTTTGTCTACAGCCGAAGTCGAGTATGTCGCAGCAGGGAGCGCCTGTGCGAATGTATTATGAATTAAAAATCAACTCCGCGACTATGGCATCTATTTTGAAAATACCCCCATTTTATGTCATAACACTAGTGCTATTAATCTGAGTAAAAATCATGTTTTGCACAGTAGAACTAAACATATAGATATTAGACACCACTTTTTGCGCGATCATGTCCAAAAGAAAGATATCTGTTTAATTTTTGTCGGCACAAAAGATCAATTAGCCGATATTTTTACCAAACCCTTACCTGAGGAAGCCTTTAATACTATCAGATTACAACTTGGTATGGGACATCTCAATAATTTTTGAAATTCTTTTATCTTACGAGAAATCATTTCCTGAGATACATTTCCTGCGCTAGCGCGCGCTAGCATTATACACTTAACGCATGCTATCCATCCTCATATGAAATTTAACGAGACCGATAGCATACGCTACTCCTTATATCTTGCGTATGCTAATTAATTTATGTTCTAAAAACCTGAAGGTCCAGTAACCTATTCGTTTTTCTTCTAACGTATGCTATGTTCCCATAGCGCTCGCTAACGTGTCGGTCCTGCACTTAAAATATATACAGTCGGCCGATCCCCTTTCATTCTTTCATAAACCCTAAAACACTCCAGCGCAAAATGCTCCAAAAAATCATCCCCTTCCGCGAAATTACTCCAAATTTCTTCTATATCCATGTCAAGCGGATGGAGAGTACCGATGAAGAAACAATATAAAAGCGCAAAACGGACTCGTGAATCTGAATTCAATTCGCCGTGCTTCATTTCCGCCGCCGCATTCAAGGTATACTCCGACATTCTTCCGCAAGAACACGTAACGGAATGTTATTTCTTTAATCTTCATTGTCTATGAATAGTTGGTGTTGCTATTCATGAGTTATTTGGTCGATTGGGCATTGAAAAAAATTATAGAATGCAAAGAACATGTCTATCCGCATTTTGTTCGGGAATTCTATGCTAATCTGATTATTGGTAAACATGCATCTTCTCAATATGATGTTATTCACTCCATTGTTGGTGGTACACCAGTTTTCATCTTGTACGAAATCTTGAGAGAGTTATTTGGGCTAAAAAATGAAGGATATATGTGTTCTAAAAGAACAACTGATTATGATGATTTTAACTCTGGAGATTCAGGAGTTTATATGCTCTAAGGCGGTAATTGACATCACGGATGATGTCTTTGAAAACAACGACTTTGGGATTGAGATTAGGTTGTTGTTGGTTGCACTTACACGATGTATCATGCCGAAGGTGAACACCCAACACAAACTAGTTGGTGTCGACAAACAAGTGGTGTTTCATGTGTTGAATGAAGAAGAGGTTGATTTTTCCTACCTGATCTATCATTGGATTGTTGTAAAAGTCGAACTTTTTCGCTCGAAAAAGTACGCGTCTCGGTCATGGAAAGCTGGAATGCCCTATGGTTCAATCTTGACATCAAACTTCAAATTCCATAATGTGGACTTCACCAAGGACACGGCCGTTCCCGTGTCTCGAGGGCATGATATTTCAAAGTATTCACTTAAGGCTATGCATTACGTGAAGACTGCTAACCGAGACTGGGTTTTGTTTCCGTACCATAAGGAGGATGATTAAGTGGACAAAGGGACTCGTAGGCCGACGCCAGAAGAACGTATTACTAGACGTGGCCCTGAAACCATCCATGAGCTTCAAACAGGAACTTTTGTGAGGAAGTATACCTCAAATGGAAAACGGCCTATGTGAGAGATGTTTACCGAGGAGGAAGATTTGGTCGTCCGGATAAGGTGTTTTGAGACAAACCAGCTGGAAATTCGGGATGATATTTGAGCCTTGCGATCGGAAGTCAAATCTGAAATTCACTCCGTTCGTGGCTTGTTGGAAGATTTCATACGCTATACACATACTTCCTTCCCTTTCCCGTCTCCTTCGTCCGACTAATCCCCTTAGTCTATCATGTTGTGATTCTCATTAAAGATGAATTAATTCCTGTATCTTGATGACTTAGGATTTTATTTGACATTTTGGTGTGACTGTTCGTGTATTTTGTTGGTTAAATCGTGTTTGCATTTGTTGTCGTTTGATTTTTGTATTATTAATGAAGTTGGCTTTCAAGTTGTTCATTAACAACCTTTGATTTTTCTTATGTCTTATTCTTATTCACAAGATAGCTTCGATTCAGGGGGAGTACATTTTTGCTTATGTCAAAAAGGGGGAGAAACATTCAAAAACCGAACATACTAACGTAATCGAACAAAATACTTTGATTCGAAAATTTTCTAAATTGGTTTTGCAGGTATGTATTAATTGTTTTGACATAATCAAAAAGGGGGAGATTCTTGAACAAAGTATTTTGATGATGATCACTTTCAAAACATTTAACGAACTTCAACTACACGGCTTGATTCATTGAAGACAAACTTTACGTATAGCGCACGCTATACTCATGTAGTAGCGCAAGCTATCGAGAAGTTACCTGTATTCAGAAAGTCACATGCAGAGAGCTTGAAAACTCACCTGATGTTTTAGCGCACGCAAGCTTCAATTATTAGTGCCCGCTAGCTGATCAAATTAGCGCACGCAACAAAGTGTCTAGCGCACGCTATCAGTTTCTTGGTTAAACAAGGCAGTAAGGACATTGAGGTCTGGAATAAAAGAGGAGCATAATTAGCATACGCTAAGAAGGAAATTTGCGCACGTTATGAAGAGGTTTAACGCACGCTAAGGGACATAAATTACGCACGCTACCTGTTAGTGTATTCAAGTCAGAAAGGTCTGGAGCTTTAATGAAGCAACAGGAAACGCACGCTACCTGGAGATACTTAGCACGCTATCTGTTACATGTTAGCGCACGCTAACTATTCAAAATCCTACCATTAGTCATTCAAGCATTGGAACAACGAAGTCAACAAATGAATCACGAAAAATCTAGAAAAGCAAATCTTGACTACCTAGGGCACGCTAAGGATGTTCATTAGCGCACGCTAAGTTCAAAATCTATCTGTTGGATAAGAACATTGGAGACAAAGTCGTTATTATTCAAAGTCAATATAAAGTAAGTTGACCAAATCGTCAGCGCACGCTAAAAAGATTGCCTAGAGCATCTAGACATGTTATATTACCATTAGAACAGTTTGAAGACAGTTCAGTTCATCAAAGTCGGACAACGATAGCGCACGCTACAAAGCAATATTAGCGCATGCTAATAGTACCAGTTTTCAGCATATCAAGGGGGACTGAACACTATAACTACTCATGCCACTGGGTATCTCAAGACACACAACTTCAAGCATTAAAACGCACTTGAGATGAGATTATTGCTATTTATTCCATTCTAAGTTGTGACGATAAAACATACGAGTGTTGTTCACATATTGTAATATCTTATATACTTCGTATTTTCTTTGATTGTTGTGAGTGTTGCATTGTTAGGATTATACTCTGACGATCATAAGTGAGGATTATCTAGTTCCTGTAGAACACTAGATAAGAAAATTTATATTGAGTATTTTGTTGTGCTTGGACCAATCGAAGACAAGCGTAGTAACGGTTGTGCCCGGACCTATAGAAGACGAGGCAAAGTTGTGTGTAGTTTTTATTAAGCCAATAGAAAAAGAAATCAGAGAGAGAACGTAGGCAAATTGCCGAACCTCTATACATCGTTGTGTCTTTTATTTTCTGCACAATTTATTTTTCCTTCGCGAGAAAGTTTAATTATCCGCAATACCACTATTCAAACCCCCTTCTAGTGGTACATTTATCTCTTCAGATCTATCTAGATCGAGGCAAGAATTCCATAGAGAATATGTGGAGAAGAATCGACAATGATCCGGACAGGAGGCCTTGGAGACACGCTCATTACAGGAGTTAGCATGGAGGATCCTTTATCTTTGTACTTAGCAGTATACAAACTCTGTATCTTTTTCTCTCAATCATTGTAAGATTTTGACCCTTATCAATAAAATTTAATTTTTTCTTGAAAGATTACATCTTCTAATCTACTCTTACTGTTTTACTGTTTGGTGTACCACTTAAAATAAGTTTTGTCCTCGAAACTTACAATTCGTCATAGACAAAATAAATGAACCGTTCAACCAAAATATTGTGAAACCATCACGACAACGATCAATCATCATCATTAACGAATAACCAAAACAGTACACTTACCTATGCGCTAAGTCGATGATCTCTTGTGAAACTAGCAAGTGACTTCACTGTAAAAGCCTCAATACATTTAGAATCACAATTCCATGAGCCCCAACAAAATATATCATCTTCGGATGAAATAATCTATCCGTGTCAAGTCCTGTCTGCCTGATCGCACAATCAAGTCTCAATTTTGATGCAAATCAATAATACATGATACATCTGTGAATCAACTGCCCAACCCAATGGCAACGAATCCCAAAACATCGAAAAAAATCCGAACGCTCAGATGATCACCAGCAATGATCAACCAATAAATTAACCGAGAATATCATCGACATAATAAACTCTAATATGACCAATCCAAAGGTCAAAACGCAGCCGAGAATATCATCAACATGATAAACTCTAGTATGACCAACCAGGGGTCAAAACACAATCGAAAATATCATCATCATGATAAACTTCAATATTACCAACGAAGGAGCAACAACGATCTAGAATGCCCTCATATCGTAAGCTTCAACACGATCAACACAGAACCTCTTATCCTATAAGTCAACCGATCTTCCCTGGATAACCAAACTACCATACTGAGGTTCGAATTTTTTTTCCTCGTACCATCGATATGATATCCAGTTTGTGTGTCACACTCATAACTTCACCATGATGTGCATTATGCACTAAATACGTATGTATATCAATCATATTTTCAAAACCAGTTTGAAATCATATAGTCTTGTCACGAAGACAAATTATCGAAAGTTCTTTAAAAAATTTCAAAGCTCAAAACATGAATTTTCGTAAGACCACAAAATTAATTTTCGAAAAGTTAAACTGGCTCACTAATGCCAAGTATTTGATAATAGCTTCCTTCGAATCCACATGATTAAATAAAATGTAATTATGCAAATGCACGACTACATCCATACTCCTGTATACCAAGTCGGTTCCTCACCAATTCCACTGACATTCCATCGAAAAACCACACGATAGAGTTCCAAAGTCTCAATATATAGACTCCGATAAAAACTCCTTTTCTATATGACTCGCAACGTCAACCATTATCCCATCCTGGATCATCTCAACTATGTTATGACAAAACATTAAATAATCAACAAATCAAACACATTGAAAGACTTCCCGAGAAGTTTCATTTGAATACGTAAACCAAAACCCCAAAAGGCAGAAATAAAATAGGTAAACTATTGGTAAAGTGTTTTACAAATCTCGAGAGTTTTAGAAATCATGAAAAAGCCTTTTTGAAACATTAGGTCTCAGCCTAAATCCCGTTCCACATTAGAAGAAGTTTATAAATTAGAAAACTCTTTCGGACTCGAAGTCCTGAGTTACAAAACTATTTTAAAATCGATTGGGTCTCACAAGGGCCGAGAGACCAAGCCAGCATCAGATAAACCAAGGCAGGCTTTCCAGACGAATATTCCAGATCGAGATCAAGTACCGAGCGATCGGCATCCAGGGCGATCGTCAATTGGCACCTAGTGATCGTCTCCAGTGCCCGACTAAGGACGACCGTCCTATGCCACATGTAAGGCCATCATCCGTCAAAGTCTACGTAGACCGAATCTCGGATGAAGACCAACATGCAGATCCGCAAAAGGCGCCGCCAGATAAGGTTCTTTGACTCCAACCCATCAACAGCTGTCGGTGACAAGGATAGCCTCACCTACCGACAGACCCGCCGAAAGGTCCTTAGTGGGACCCCCCAAGATAGCGACATGGGACGCGTGTTGCCTCCTCAGTGGTTCGCACATCTGGCTGCCAGCAGCAGCTGTGGACTTTAAGGAAACCGTCCCATGTGCTAAGACGATCACCAGCTTAATATAATGCAGGAAAGGCGATCGCCCGTTTGGGATCAGGACATCACAACTATTTCCTCTCCTATAAATAAGAAACCTCCAGCATTTGGAAAGATTCTTCCAAGAGTTGGATCAGAAACACAGAACTCCACACAACACTCCATATTTGTTGCAAGAACTCACAAAGCAATAACTTTGGTTCTTCCGGCAATCATCAGCACTCAAGAGCTAGATAACTAGGGTCTTTACACTCATTGTAATTGTAGTCTAACATTAATATTTGTACTCCCAAGTATTTGTATTAATAATATCTCGCGAGAGCATTCAAGCCCGGGACTAACAACCCCGACAAATCTTGTGTTATTTACATTCCCTTGGACGTGCTCTCGTAATTTGTTTGTTACTCATCCATTTCAGCAAACCCTTCTGCATAATATTTTGGGTAACAACAATTGGCGCTAGAGGAAGGGGATTTACCCTCATTTTCATTCAAACTGCTTCGAAGAACACCCACTTTTCTCTGGAGCATATACTTGAAGAAACACTCACTGTTCTTCAAAGAAAAACCTTGAAAATCATGACGTCTGCCACCACCTCGAAGAGATCCACGCTCCGATCCGCTGGACGTCTTATTCCGGCCTGAGCCGAGTCCCAACCTACGGTGGGGGGTAGCCGCGGCGACGCAAGACTTTCAATCCCGCCTCCAAGGGATGGCCCCAGCCTCGCACTCGACCAGTTCCAAACCGCAGAACAGATCGAGGAGGCCATGGCCCTCATAAGGGAGCGACGGAGAGCATACGAAGCGCCCGCTATAAGCTCCTCAGCCATTTTCCGCGCGGGCAAACGGAAGCTCAAGGGGTTACTTGTTGAGCAATCATCAGAAAGCCCCGATTCACGAGAAAAGGCACTCGCGAGGCAGGATGGTTCCATCTTCAGCCGTCTATAAAGCAATCCATCGTGGCGACCGGGGCATTCTGGCCCCATCCATGAGACGACGGAGTCCGAATCCATCACTAGGAGTTCGGCATACCCAACTCCCAAACAAAAATAGGTCGGCTGTTTGGCTCCCATTGGACGAGGAATCGAGCCCCGCGGCAAAGACATCATCTACAATAAAGCCAGGGGATCAGTACTTGATCGCCTCGGCTCCCGCTCCGAGAGCCGGGCCACGAGCAGCCAGGCCATGGTGATGGCCGCTATGCAACGCCAGCTCGACGAGATGAAAGCGCTCCTGGAAACTGGGGCAGGCGCCAGGAGAAAGGTCATCGAACCGAGTGAACCGCTCGCGGTCCAGATCGAGCTTGCCCCCGTGCTACCAAAGATCGCTCCTCCTCAAATGCCTTTGTATGAGGGGAGATCGGACCCCAAGACTCATTTAAGCAAGTTCCATATCTACATGACCGGATGCGGGGCGTCAGACGCGATGAGGTGCCGAATGTTCCTGTTGATGTTGGGCAACCTTGCCCATTGGTGGTACATATCATTGCCACCGCACTCTATTAACACTTTTTAGAAGCTGGCGAACGACTTCACGTCGTGTTTCGCCGCCAAGGTCGCTCGGCCCGAAGGTCCCCACCGCATGATGAAGATCAGGGAGGGGAAAGGTGAGTCCGATGCGGATTACATCAACCGGGTGGATGAAGTTGTAACACCCCCGAGATATTCAGGGTATATTACAGTGCTGTGGACCCCCACATGGGACCCACCAGGCTAGACACAATTTACCACAGTAAATATACACATTATCCAATTGAACACCAAATCACACGCCCGGTACAATCGGCGGAATAATCCACAATGGCAACATAAATAACTTGACGAATATAAATCTTAATCCGAAGAGAAAAGCCTAAGTACTCGCGAGTACAATCTATAAGTTTCAAAAGTGGACAACAACCATATCGAATGGAATAACGGAAATAAAAGGACTCAAACGCATATGTCAACGACCCTGGCCAACATCCTCGTACTGTCCCAGCGCTCGCTCGTCCGGATGATCATAACCTGAAATCCATAAACAAGAATTTCCCCACAACGGGTCCCCATAGGGGTTAGCAATTACGCTAGTACAAGTAATCAAGGCAAACCAATCACTTACACATTTCATAGTACATGCACCAATATCATTTCAAAAACCAAAATCAGACATGTCTTTTCCGGAAACAAACAGTCAAATGATCAATTTGCCTAGGACCAGGATGCCACCATGAATCCCACCCGAGGCCTCTAAGGACCCTCCCGAGCTGGCCACTTTATAAAACAAATCACGCACAAGCATCGCCTAGGACCAGGACGCCACCATGAATCCCACTCGAGGCCTCAAAGGACCCTCCCGAGCTGGCTAGCGAAACAAACTCGTGAATCAAGGGTGAAGTCATAGATTCCCCCGAGGCCCCGTCGGACCCTCCCAGGGTGAGTAAAGCACACACAATATACATTACCATTCCATGTTAAGCATAAAGGTTTCCAAAAATACTTGCCTTGAATTATTGACGACGTAACAAACGGAAGGAAAAACACCGACGAATGCTAGGAACCAATGGAACCGAACCTAACGATTCGAAGAACACAATCACAACCAACTCTAGACGAATACAGAAATGGAATACACCCAAAAACCCGCCTACGGTTCATGTATATTCGTATAAAAAATAACAACGAGGGCGAACCAAAACCAAACCCTCCCGATTTCGCAAAACCATGAAAATATACCATGAATCCGTAGGAAAACTAATAATATCAACAAGATTAACCATATTCATCATGGATTAACCATCAAAACGGAACGAATCGGGCGAAAATCCCCAAACCCCCAATTTATCCAAAAGTAGGGTTCGAAGAGATTTACCTTGGATTAGGATGAAAGATTCGTGTTGATGTTGATAATATACACCAAGAACTCAAGGAAGTTGATGGTTGAGATGATCGGAAGAAGAAATCGCCAATAAATCGCCCGGAATCGCCTTAGCCGCGGAGAGAATGAAGAAATGAAAATAATACGTTCATCTCGGTCAAATCCCTGGTTTATATAGCCAGGGAGTGTTAGCGCGCGCTAATCTTTAAAGGTAGCATGCGCTAACGAAACAAACTCCAGTCTAGTAGCCAGATTTCTGGCCGTTAGCGTGCGCTACTCCAAACGTAGCGTGCGCTAATAACCTCTCGGTAGCGCACGCTATCGACCAATAGCGTGCGCTACCTGGACATCAGCCGAGTCCAGAAGCAACTGTCAGAACACACCTGATCCAGTTCGCGCGCGCTATTGACCAAACGTAGCGTGCGCTAAAGTGTATCGGTAGCGCGCACTATCGACCAATAGCGTGCGCTACCTGGGCATCAGTCGAGTCCAGTGGCAAACTGCCCAGTACTGGACATTCACCCTAGCGCACGCTACCGGGCGTCTCAGCATGCGCTAAACCACGACATTAGCGTGCGGTAGACTACGTAGCGTACGCTAATCCGCCAGTCCAGAGGGCTGGAATCAACACTGCCACTCCCAGGGCTGGCTCTCTAGCGCGCGCTACGAAGCAGTCGTAGCTTGCGCTACTAAGGGACCCCTAGCGCGCGCTATGCAGAAAAGGTAGCGTGCGCTAGGTACGAAACATAAACGGTTCAAAACACCGTAATATATACGAAACATCAAATGGAACATCTCCAAAAGAATCATAACATAGAATGGATTCACGGCAACCCCGAAACGGTGGTTCCGCACAACAATAACGAGAGTCAGATGAACAGGTGGCTGAAAAGATACACTGAAAGATTCACGAGGGTCACTACGACTGAGAAATACACCGAAAATAAAAATTCAAGGGAAAGAAAAATGCGGATATTACATTCCACCCCTCTAAAAATAAGTTTCGTCCCGAAACTTAAGAAACAAACAACTCAGGGTACCTAGCACACATGCTATCCTCGGTCTCCCAAGTTGCCTCCTCGACACCATGTCTCGACCACTGCACTTTTACCAAAGGGATGGTCTTAGGCCTCAGTCGTTTCTCGCGATGCTCCAAAATCTTCAAGGGACGTTCCTCAAAAGTAATGTCTTTGGCGACATCAATCTCCCCATAGTCGATGACGTGACTAGGATCCGGGATATATTTCCTCAGCTGGGAAACATGAAAAATGCAATGAACATGACTAAGGGCCGGGGGTAACGCCAAACGGTATGCCAACCCACCGACTCGCTCGAGAATCTCAAAGGGTCCAATAAATCTCGGACTCAACTTCCCCTTTTTCCCGAAACGGAAAACTCCTCTCGTCGGCGACACCTTTAGCAAAAAGTGGTCTCCTACCTAGAATTCTAAAGGTCGACGATGGACATCGGCATATGCCTTCTGTCGACTCTCGGCAGTCAACATCCGTTCCTGAATTAATTCTATCTTCCGCCTCGTCTCTAAAACGACATCCGGTTCAGTCCCGACCAAATCGGATGTCTCATTCCAACAAATCGGTGATCGACATCGCCGTCCATAAAGTGCCTCATACGGTGCCATCCGAATGGACGCGTGCCAACTATTGTTGTACGTGAATTCGATCAATGGCAAATGCTCCTCCCAGTCACTGCTCCAATCGAGAGCACAAGCGCGCAACATATCCTCGAACGTCTAGATAGTGCGTTCCGACTGTCCATCTGACTGGGGATGAAAAGAGGTACTCAAACGCAAACGAGTACCCAACGCCTTATGCACCGCCTGCCAAAAGTGTGATACAAAACGGCCATCACGATCCGAAACAATAGACTTCGGAGTACCGTGAAGTCTCACAATCTGCGCGATAAACACACGAGCTAACTTCTCGAGGCCCCAAGTGTCCTTGATGCCTAGAAAATGTGTCGACTTGGTCAGACGATCAACAATCACCCATACCATATTCATGCCCGACCTCGATCGCGGCAAACTCGTAATGAAATCTATCGATATATCTTCCCATTTCCATTCCGGAACGGGAAGTGACTGCAACAACCCAGCCGTTCGCTGATGCTCAATTTTGACCTGCTGACAAGTCAAACATCTCGCTACAAACTGCGCGACCTCTTCCTTCATATCATTCCACCAAAAATTCCTCCTCAGGTCCTTGTACATCTTACTCGAACCATGATGGACGGAGTAAGGTGTAGCATGGGCCTCATGCAAAATACTCTGTCTCAACTCTGAGTCGTTCGGTACACAAAGTCGACTCTGGAACCTCAAAACGCCATCCTCGTGAATCACAAACCCAGGAGACTTTCCTTTAAGAATGTTCTCTCGGATTTGAGTAATCATGGGATCCTCTAACTGCTTCAGCTTAATTTCATCGATCAATGACGACGAAATCTCTAAAGCACAAAGTTGCCCGATAGCTCCAGGTGACAAAACCTCAACATCTAACTCGATCAAATCCCGCCGAAGCATAGACTGAGACGTGAGGATCTCAAGCGTTCGCAAGGCAACCGGTTTTCGACTCAAGGTGTCGGCCACGACGTTCGCCTTGCCCGGATGATAAAGGATTTCGAGGTCATAATCCTTAATCAGTTCTAACCACCTCCTCTGTCTCATATTCAACTCCCGTTGGGTAAATATGTATTTCAGACTTTTATGATCGGTAAAAATCTGACATGCAGAGCCGAAAAGATAGTGACGCCAGATTTTGAGCGCAAAAACAACTGCCGCTAACTCCAAATCGTGAGTAGGGTAGTTAAGCTCATACGGCCTCAACTGTCTCGACGCATACGCAATGGTCTTGTCGTGCTGCATCAACACGCACCCAAGACCCTGACCCAAAGCATCACTGTATACAGCAAAACCCTCGTTGCCACACGAAAATGCTAAAACCAGGGCTGAAGTCAAACGCCTCTTCAGCTCCTCAAAACTCGATTGTCTCTCGTCATTCCAGACGAACTTCTCGGACTTCTGGAGCAACTGTGTAAGCGGCCGAGCCAGTTTCGAGAAACCCTCGACGAACCTACGGTAGTAGCCAGCCAAACCCAAGAAACTATGGACCTCCTTCACATTCGTCGGCGGCGCCCAATCCAACACTGCCTCAATCTTCAGCGGATCCACTCGGACTCCCTCGGCTGAAATCACGTGACCCAAAAACATCACTTCCTTGAGCCAGAACTCACATTTCGAGAACTTCGCATAGAGTTGCTCGGTTCTCAAAATGTCTAACACTGTCTTCAAATGACAAGCATGCTCTTCCTCATTCCTCGAATAAATAAGAATATCGTCAATAAAGACGACTACGCACTTATCCAAATACTCGATAAAGACTTTGTTCATCAACTGCATGAACACCGCCGGCGCATTACTTAACTCGAAGGGCATAACTACGAACTCATAATGTCCGTACCTCGTCCGAAAAGTTGTTTTCGGCACGTCGGACTCCCTCACCCGAAGATGATAGTAACCCGATTTTAAATCAATCTTCGAGAATACCGCAGCTCCCTGCAACTGACCGAACAAGTCATCAATCCTCGGCAGGGGATACTTATTCTTGATGGTCACCTTGTTTAGTTCGCGGTAGTCGATACACAAACGCACTGAACCATCCTTCTTCCGCACAAACAGGACCGGTGCGCCCCAAGGCGAGGCGCTCGGTCGAATATACCCCGACTCAAGAAGCTCACTCAATTGCTTCTTCAACTCTGACATCTCTGAAGGTGCCATGCGATACGGCGCCTTCGAAATCGGAGCCGCGCCCGGCTCTAACTCTATAGCAAACTCAACCTCACGGTCCGGTGGCAATCCCGGTAACTCGTCAGGAAATACATCAGGAAACTCACTAATGACTGGAATCGACGAAAGCTAGACTCCACCATCCTCCGCCTTCAAGGCGTAGCACCAATAACCAGTACACCCCTTTTGCAGGAGTCTCATCACCTTCAAGGCGTTAATAACAAACTTCTGGTTTCTCTTTCGCCTCGCGAAAGAGTGTTTAGTGCCGTCCTCGGCTAGCATGGTAATGATCCTCGTGCGGTAGTTCATGATTGCACCATGCCGCTCGAGCCAATCATCCCCGAGAATCAAATCCTCACCCTTGATACCCACGACAATAAGATTAGAGAGCCTATCCCTCTCATAAATAAACACAGAACAGTCCCGGACTTCTCGATCACCGACAATTCTATCAATGCTAGGAAGTTTAACGATGAATGGCTCACAAGGTGACAAGCAGTCGAGACTCAAACGGCGTACACACTCTAGAGGATATGAACGGCCCGAATAAAAAAGCACACTGACAGGATAGGAATGGATATGAATGGTACCTGTCGCCACAGTGGCCGCTGGATCATCGGCCCTTCTCATCTCATAGATACGTGGAGGGGCGGAGCCAACACTGGAAGCTCCCCCTCTAGCGGGCTGACCCTGACCTCTCCCTCGACCGGCACCCAGCGGAGGCTGTGGAGCAAAAGAGCCCTGATTCACACTCGGCTCCATAGGTGCTGGAAAAGAAGTCTGGGCACCAAGAAGCCGCCTTGCCCGCTCACAAAAGGAAGCCTTGTGGCCCGACTGACCACATGTATGACAAATCAGAGGCGGACAAGGACACTCCCGATTCCGATGGCCCGGCTCGCCACAGTTAAAGCATTTGGTATCCCGAACGAAGGCACTGGCAATACCTCGACAGCCCCCAGAGAAACGAGCCGAATTACCACCAGGAATATTTGCAGACTGAGACTCGTGCTGACCTCCACCCTTGTGACTCAAGAAATTTCCAGTGGATTTCTGTTTCTTACTCTCCCGAACCGCCATCCGCCACCGTCAGGCATATCATAGGCAAGAGCTCGACTCTGATAATCCTTCAGGGCAGTGCAGACAAGTCCAGACATGTAGTCCCGAATCGACAGTTTCATCCGTCAGGAGAAGTGAAAAATTTTGTCGCTCTCCTCGACAACTTGGGTCTTCACATAACCCAATTCCTTGTTAAAATCGGCAATAGCTTGGGATAAGGGAATATCCCGAGGTTGAGCATCATAGAAGGCATGGACTCGAGCTTGTCTAACCGGCCACGGGCAATATTCAGTTTCCATCAATTCCTGAAATTCGGCCCACGAAGCAACATGATCTTTGCGCCCAACGGCCTCCCACCAATCTGTGGCGTCCCCAATGAGAAAGTATTGGGCGATAGGAACTTTACGGTCCTCGGGACAGTTGGTGGCAACAAAGACTTTGGATATCTCCTTGATCCACCCTTCCCAGCCAATCAGGTCGGAGGCTCCCGTGAACTGAGGAGGATGCATCTTGATGACATCCTGGAGCCAACGGTCAGCTCCGTCCCGAGCAGCATGGGCCGGATTCTGGACCGCCTGGGCAATCGCCGCCATCTGGTTTACCATCTGTTGCATAACAGCCGCAACACCAAGGTCAGCGCCATCTTGAGAAGAAGCATGGCTATGCTGGTCACCAGTACTGCCGGCTCCCGAAGAGTGCGACGTGGCCACCCCACCGGCTGCCCCACGTTCTCGGCCGCGTCCACGACCACGACCACGGTTTCCTCCGGCATCCATACTGGTGTTAAGAGATATCAGAAGTATATTGATGATGAGTAAGGGAGGAAAAAGCAACTACGATTAAAGAAGCGGAAATACAATGCAAGGAAACAAAGGACCGAATAAGAAAACTTACGAGCACTAGAAGTACCGAGATGCTGGCAGCGGTGTGACAATATGCAAAACAAAACACAACTAGACCCAAATAACCGACAAGCCTAGGTATCCATAAACCTAGAGGCTCCGATATCATTTTCTGTAACACCCCCGAGATATTCAGGGTATATTACAGTGTCGTGGACCCCCACATGGGACCCACCAGGCTAGACACAATTTACCACAGTAAATATACACATTATCCAATTGAACACCAAATCACACGTCCGGTACAACCGGCGGAATAATCCACAATGGCAACATAAATAACTTGACGAATATAAATCTTAATCCGAATAGAAAAGCCTAAGTACTCGCGAGTACAATCTATAAGTTTCAAAAGTGGACAACAACCATATCGAATGGAATAACGGAAATAAAAGGACTCAAACGCATATGTCAACGACCCTGGCCAACATCCTCGTACTGTCCCAGCGCTTGCTCGTCCGGATGATCATAACCTGAAATCCATAAACAAGAATTTCCCCACAACGGGTCCCCAGAGGGGTTAGCAATTACGCTAGTACAAGTAATCAAGGCAAACCAATCGCTTACACATTTCATAGTACATGCACCAATATCATGTCTTTTCCGGAAACAAACAGTCAAATGATCAATTTGCCTAGGACCAGGACGCCACCATGAATCCCACCCGAGGCCTCTAAGGACCCTCCCGAGCTGGCCACTTTATAAAACAAATCACGCACAGTTATCGCCTTGGACCAGGACGCCACCATGAATCCCACCCGAGGCCTCAAAAGACCCTCCCGAGCTGGCTAGCGAAACAAACTCGTGAATCCAGAGTGAAGTCATAGATTCTCCCGAGGCCCCGTCGGACCCTCCCAGGGTGAGTAAAGCACACACAATATACATTACCATTCCATGTTAAGCATAAAGGTTTCCAAAAATATTTGCCTTGAATTATTGACGACGTAACGAATGGAAGGAAAAACACCGACGAACGCTAGGAACCAACGGAACCGAACCTAACGATTCGAAGAACACAATCACAACCAACTCTAGACGAATACAGAAATGGAATACACCCGAAAACCCGCCTACGATTCATGTATATTCGTATAAAAAATAACAACGAGGGCGGACCACAACCAAACCCTCCCGATTTCGCAAAACCATGAAAATATACCATGAATCCGTAGGAAAACTAATAATATCAACAAGATTAACCATATCCATCATGGACTAACCATCAAAACGGAACGAATCGGGCGAAAATCCCAAAACCCCCAATTTATCCAAAAGTAGGGTTCTAAGAGATTTACCTTGGATTAGGATGAAAGATTCGTGTTGATGTTGATAATATACACCAAGAACTCAAGGAAGTTGATGGTTGAGATGATCGGAGGAAGAAATCGCCAAGAAATCGCCCGGAATCGCCTTAGCCGCGGAGAGAAGGAAGAAATGAAAATAATACGTTCATCTTGGTCAACTCCCTGGTTTATATAGCCATGGAGTGTTAGCGCGCGCTAATCTTCAAAGGTAGCATGCGCTAACGAAACAAACTCCAGTCCAGTAGCTAGATTTCTGGCTGTTAGCGTGCGCTACTCCAAATGTAGCGTGCGCTAATAACCTCTCGGTAGCGTGCGCTATCGACCAATAGTGTGCGCTACCTGGACATCAGCCGAGTCCAGAAGCAACTGTCAGAACACACCTGATCCAGTTAGCGCGCGCTATTGACCAAACGTAGCGTGCGCTAAAGTGTATCGGTAGCACGCACTATCGACCAATAGCGTGCGCTACCTGGGCATCAGTCGAGTCCAGTGGCAAACTGCCCAGTACTGGACATTCACACTAGCGCACGCTACCGGGCGTCTCAGCGTGCGCTAAACCCCGACATTAGCATGCACTAGACTACGTAGCGTACGCTAATCCACCAGTCCAGAGGGATGGAATCAACACTGCCACTCCTAGGGCTGGCTCTCTAGTGCGCGCTACGAATCAGTCGTAGCGTGCGCTACTAAGGGACCCCTAGCGCGCACTATGCAGAAAAGGTAGCGTGCGCTAGGTACGAAACATAAATAGTTCAAAACACCGGAATATAAACGAAACATCAAATGGAACATCTCCAAAAGCATCATAACATAGAATGGATTCACGGCAACCCCGAAACGGTGGTTCCGCACAACAATAACGAGAATCAGATCAACAGGTGGCTGAAAAGATACACTGAAAGATACATGAGGGTCACTACGACCGAGAAATACACCGAAAATAAAAATGCAAGGGAAAGAAAAATGCGGATATTACAGAAGTAGTCCTCACCGGCGAGCCCATATGCGACGAGATCGCCCTCTACTCAGTTCTAGGGGGATTCGATGGTCTTTCGCCCATGTTCAAGAACCCCACAAAGGACATCCCCTCGACCTACGCGATCTTCCGCACCAAGGCCACCGACTTTCTGGCCAGGCAGAGGTTGCTCACCCTTCGCCTAGGAGAGGGGGAAACCGGAGAGAGAAGGGAGCCATCGCCCATTTTAAAGGCGATAGCCAATCCACCCGGTGATTTCAAGGCGTTCGAGGATGTGGAAGTCCACCTCCTCCACAACCTCAATCTATCTCCGGCCCGTATTTTCAATGCCATCAAGGGGCACGAGCAGCTAAGCAAGCCAAAAGCGATAAGGGACAACGGTCATCTGGACCGCAATAAATTTTGTGCTTACCACAAGAGTCCGGGCCACAACACCAACCAGTGGCGAGACCTCCTCAGACACCTCTAGAGATTGTTCGGGGAGGGAAAGTTGGATAGTTTAGTGACTTAGCCGGAGCCCCGGGCAGAAAGGACAGTGATCGACGATAGAACGACGATCGTCGAACCAAAGGCTACTGCCTGAGCAATGCCTCGAAAAAAGAGGATGAATCACTCTCCCTCTAAAGATCGTCATCTAACATGATGGATCTAGGCAAGCGATCGCCTCCCCCAGCACAACGTATACCGTCGAGGATCGCCATCTAACATGACGGTCTGAGGTACAAGAGTGCCGCCATGGTCGCGGAGGTCGATAAAACTGACGATCCGTCCATGCAAGGTTCCTTTGGGCAGAGATCGCTCGCCCTTCATTTAAATACGAGGCAGGCGTAACCGAAGGACCCTCCAAAACAAATCAGAGGATGACTCGCTCGCCCTCTAAAGTTCATCATCAACGTGGACCTAGGCAAGCGATCGCCTCCCATTACACAACGTATACCGTCAAGGATCACCATCTAACATGACGATCCAAGGTAGAAAAGTGCCGCCATGATTGTGGAGGTAGATGGAACCGATCTCTGCGACGATGTAAGGTTCCTTTGGGTATAGATCGCTCGCCCTTCATTTAAAAATGAGGTGGGCGTAGCCAAAGGACCCTTCAAAATAGATCTGTGGACCCGCTCGCCCGCCCTCAAAGGTCCATCATCTAACATGGTGAACCTGGACAATGCAACGCATCCCTAACCCCATCACAACGTATGCCCTAAAAGGTCCGCCATCTAACATGTCAGCCCCAGGCAGAAAAGTGCTAACAAGCTACAGTCGAGAAGTCGATTCATCCGGTGGCGCCCCGTGCAAGGACTCCTCTAGGCTGAGATCGTCCGCCCCATCGCTACATTGCGAGGCAAAACATAGCCTATGGAGGACCCTCACAATTAAGTGAGTCACGAGAAGTAGGCCATCAGATGGAATATTGCTCGCGCACAAGACACGGCCGCAGAGGTCGGTCCATCGACCTCCACAACCATGCACGGTTCCTCTAAGTCGAGATGGTCGACCTTCCTCGAGGAATCTGCAAAATTGAAGACCGCTCGCTAAATGATTTATTTTTGTTCCTTCACTTTCACTATGTAAACAAAAACAAGGGGGAGAGCGGAGCTACAACATATGATGATCGTCTTTGATCAAATATACGTACATCGATCGACTTTGTTCTGAAAATTACCAGCAAGAGTTTAGGTATACAAATCCGCTTGGAGCTACACCTACAACGATCGCTCATCAACACTTTTGTATATAGTCAATTGCAAGACTCGGAAAGACGATCATATATACAAGCAAGAAATCAGAGAAGCAAATATTTATTTCATTTCACTTGGAATACAAATACAAGCACGGTCGCCCGTAGGCAAAATACAACAAAAGCTATAAAATTACAAGTAAAAAGCGAGAAAAGCTCAAGGATCGATGCTCGCTCCATCGCCAGCAGCAGGCTCTGCACCATCGTCCTCTGGGGCACTCGGGTGAGCGAGGTTGTTCGACGACGGATACCAACTCAAGTCGACCCCATGATCTGAGGAGAGGTCGAGGATTGGCACGATGAATGCGGGCTGCAAAGGGTGCTCGAGCACATAGGCTTTGAAATTGTCAACCAAGGGGCCGACCTCGAGGCCTCCCTTCTTAGCAGCGCGGATTGCATCAGCATAAGCCATATAATAGGAAAATTCACTGACATATTCCACGTTGAGATAGGGATCGGCATCGGTCGCCTCCAATTTCTCCTTCAAGCCCGCAAGCGTCTGGTTCGCGCCCTGGAGCTCGGTAGCCTTGGCAGCCACCTCTTACTTCGACGTCGCCAGCTTGCCGGTCAACCAATTGACGATCGCCTTCAGCTCATCCGCCTCCTTCTGAGCCGCCTTGTGCGACCTGCGGGCCTCCGTTATCTGATCCCTCATCCGATCAGTCGCCGCCCGGGCCTATTCGAGGTATTCGCTCGCCTTTTTGTCCGCCTCCAAGGAACTCTTCTCTATCGCCACGATCCTGTCGGCAAACTCGGCATTCTGTTTCCGAGCAGATTCGAGGTCCGCCTGGAGGTGAGCAGTGGAGGGCTGCCCCTCATATTCCTTCAGAGCTTGGGCGGCCATCACCGCCATCTGAAGGGACAGAGCAAGGGTCTCCTGCATCACATCGGAAGATCGCTGGTGTGTGATTGCGTCCAGGTCAGTCGTCCAGGCCTTCGACAGGGAGTTGGTAGCTCGGGCGATGTAGTGGGGGATATCGCAAGTCTCGCGAGGAAATCTGCTCGCAAGGAAATCCCTCACCAGCGGCGAGCAATTCGGGTCGATACAACAAACCATGCGCCAAGAACAAAAGAGTTGGTATATGGAGGACATAAATATTCACAACCCAGCAAAAGCAACCAAGTGTACCTTTCGAACTTTTCTAGGTCGTGGCCGAAGAGGGCGTGGACCCCTCCACCAGAGGAACCGTGGAAAGCGGAGGCACGACGCTCGTCAATAGTGGCAGGGGCTGAGGGCTCCACAGTCCTCTGTTTATTGCGGATGAGCCGAAGTTGCTCCTCCTCCTGACGCTCCTGTTCTTCGACGACCGGCTCCTGGAGAGGTCTCGCCTCCGGGATCGGTCATAGCGGAGCAGTAGGAGCTCGGCTCGTCTTCTTCTCTTGACGAAGGCGGCTCATGATCCCCAGATTAGACATGGCTATCGCAGCTGGGGGTTCTGGGAAACAAGGGAAGCGAATTTATGCAAGAGAAGGCAATCAACAAAGTTAGTAATCTTCCTCAGTTAAGACGATCGACATGTCAAAGAAGATCGCGAAAGTTCGTACTTGGAACCTTTAAATGGCGAGGGTACTGAAATAGACGGGCGGCCAACCAACAGGCTTCGTTGTTGATTCGGCGTGCGTCTATATGGTCGTTAGAAAGACTCCGTATCTTCTCCCAGAGGATCGAAAAATCAAAAGCAACGTCGCCTGCCGCCGGAACAATGGCACCTGCAAAAAGAGCCAAATTAGATCACTTCAGAATGTATCCGAATGAAGAGAGAGTCTAAACCCTTACTCGGACTCCTCTCCCGAAAGCCGGTGGGAATATCCAATTCGTCGATGGGGTCGTTGCTCGCTGCCGAATTCCATGCGCCGCCGACCCAGAACCACTTCGACGGATCACCCCTTACTTTGTTCGGGACCCCAAGAATCACCCGGCCTGAGCGACCTTGGATGTGGTAGCCGCCGACAGAGCCTTTTTGAGCCGTCAATTTGATGAGATGGTTCATCTCCAATGGCGAAGGAAGACGATGCAACCGATGGCCACCAAACAAAGAAAGGGTGGAGACGATCTGCAGCCAGGCATTCGACGCCAGTTGAAGCGGCGCCACGTTCCAGGCGGTCAGTAGGTAGGATACAGCGAACGGCAAAGGTAATCGCAGCCCAGACTCCATTATCGCCTCGTTGACAGCGACCATGCCCTCGGGAGGTTGATCGGATCGCTCATTCTCGGTGGGCGCATGGAGGCAAACATCAGAAGGAACATGGAACCTCGCCCTCCAACGGTCCAGATCCTTCATGGTCGCCGAGCTCCCGATCTAGCTAAGGGTCCACGGAGAGCGGCGAGTAGCCCGAAACAACGTCCGCTTTACAGGTTCATAAGGATGGACGATCGAGTATTCAGTAAAGTTAAATTTGGGGAGTGGGCCGGCCAATCACTCCATGAGTTCGGCAAAATCTGTGAAGGCTTTGCCGAATGCGCTGTTCCGCTCCCAGTGCGCCTTCGCATCCATCTCCTCCTGTTTCAGCGAACGGATCCACTCGGCCTCTGCCGCCTTGGCCGCGTCAGCTTCATTAAAAAGTTCTTCGACCTCCGCGGGCTCAATCCCGGTGTGGATGGCCACGACGGCGGTGTCCACATGGAACTCCACAAAAAATTCTTCCCGAGCAGTCGAGGCCCCGGCGGCGGAAGTACTACCCGACTCATACACATTCGGTCTTTCTCCGGACATATTCAAAGAGAAAGGAGAGAGAAAAAGTTGTTTTTTCTTACCTAAAGGTCTGAGTCAAATGACGCTCGGCAACACAAAACTTCAAAGGTCCGGCGATATTCTTCTTCTCAGAAGTGAAAATGAAGTTAACCCAGAAACCCTAGCCCTTTTTATAGACGAAGGCAGGGGCCTCTAGGCAAATAAATAAAATCCCGAGGATCAAAGCGCAAAGGTCAGGAAAGACCGCATTAAATGCCGTCCTCGAGACCTGCGTGCGCACCGTTTCGAGGGCAGGCCAGACTAAAAAGTACAAACGGTCGGACTCCCCCAACAGGAACGCGACACATACCTCTACGACCTTTCAAGACCGCTGTCACTTCCCGCCCTTTTTAGCAACTGAGTAGGTCGTCCAAATTCAAAATTAGTCCGCTCGAGGTACGATCGTCTGTTCCATAAATGCTGAGTCGCTCGTCTAAGTCAAGCGATCTCCAGTAGAACCACCTCACCCCACGTATTTGACATCGGAGAGAGCTGGGTGGGGCAATTATTGTGCAGCGATTTATACGCCTCGACGGCGATCGGCACAAGGGCCGAGCGACCAAGCCAGCATCAGATAAACCAAGGCAGACTTGCCAGACGAAGATTCCAGATCGAGATCAAGTACTGAGCGATCGTCATCCAGGGCGATCGTCAATTGGCACCTAGCGATCGTCTCCAGTGCCTGACCAAGGACGATCGTCATATGCCACGTGTAAGGCCATCATTCGTCAAAGTCTACGAAGACCGAATCTCGGATGAAGACCCACGTGCAAATCTACAAAAGGCGCCGCCAGATAAGGTTCTTTGACTCCAGCCTATCAACATCTGTCGGTGACAAGGATAGCCTCACCTAACGACAGACCCGCCGAAAGGTCCTATGTGGGACCCCCAAGGCAGCAACATGGGACACATGTTGCCTCCTCAGTGGTTCACACATCTGGCTGCCAGCAGCAGCTGTGGACTTTAAGGAAACCGTCCCATGTACTAAAACGATCGCCAGCTTATTATAATGCAGGAAAGGCGATCGCCCATTTGGGATCAGGACATCCCAACTACTTCCTCTCTTATAAATAGGAAACCTCTAGTATTTGGAAAGCTTCTTCCGTGAGTTGGATCAGAAACACAGAATTCCACAAAGAATTGCACACGGCACTCCATCTTTGTTACAAGTATTCACAGAGTATTAACTCTGGTTCTTCCGGCAATCATCAACACTCAAGAGCTAGATAACTAGGGTCTTTACACTCATTGTAATTGTATTCTAACATTAATATTTGTACTCCCAAGTATTCGTATTAATAATATCTCGCGAGAGAATTCAAGCCCGGGATTAACAACCCCGTCAAATCTTGTGTTATTTATATTCCCTCGGACGCGCTCTCGCATTTTGTTTGTTACTCATCCATTCCATCAAACCCTTCCGAATAATATTTTGGATAACAACATGGCCCAAAATCATTTCCGATAAAACATTCATTTTGAAACGCATCATTTTCAAATGCTCAAAAATAGTTCCATATATCTCAAAATGAACTAACATGACTACACGTTCTTCTCAACAATCCACAGTCTTTCTCCCGAATACATAACTCTGTTTCCAAAATTTAACCGACATTTTGATTTCAAAAATCATAGCTTCTCGAGATAACTGGTTCTGTCCTAACTATTGTGTTCTGCTATCTCATAACGTAACACATAATATTCTTCCGAATCTCAAAGCACATCAATATTATAACTGCAAATAACCTCTATGCAATTCAAAATCCAAATACTTACAGATCGTGAAGCCGACGATTCCCCGTGATACTGTCACATGTCTCAACTCTAGAAAATACTCGACACAGACATTTACAAAATACCCATTTTGCAAACTCAGTTGAACTCGAGGACACAACACAGCTCTATCTGAAGAAACACGTTAACACCATTTGGAAAAGTTTACAACAACCCCAGTAAATCACATAACGCACAGGCCCAAGTGAGCAACAAAATCTAGGGCTCTAGTATTAGTCAAATCGAGAACTCGAATGACACGACAAAAGCACGACCCAAATCGACCCGTCTGCCTAGGTTTTCTCAACCTAATCTATGATACCATATTCTGTAACACCCCCAGATCTAACCGAGAATATTACAGCACTGTGGGCTCCGAGATGGAACCCACAAGGCTGAAAGAAAGATTTACAAACATTTACAAATGCCTAAGAGGCGAACGATGGTACTATCTTTTAAAACATTTGAATACTATATAAAATCTGTTTATCAAAACCGTCGTAAAATCTCATTTGAAACCACAAGGCCTGAAATGCCAGAACTCAACAGTTTGAAAGCATACATTAAGCTATCGCTTACACATACCGACAAAATAGTTTAGAAAACAATTGCCAAAGTAACCTAAGTTACCAGATACCAAAGGCCATTTAAAAAATACTCACACAGCGCAAAAAGACAAACAATTAAAATACTCTAGCAGCGGAATACAAGAACTGATCAAGAAACTAAATACACAAATAGATGCCCGAGCCAGTATCCTCCGGGAAGCTCATCTCTCCACGACCGCTACAAGCTTGATATTCCAAGAACCTAAAAAGAAAGCCCACCATAATATCCAACAATGATAACCATCACATCACGTCAATAATTACATACCAAAGAGATACTAAGTAAGAATACTACCAATGTAATCTTATCGTCATAACTTTACCAAACTCGAATAATCCTCATCAAAATAACCATTATCATATTGTACATCTTTTAATCTCGATTAACCAATAAACTCAAACATAACAGCTATATTGTTCCTTAAATAATACTCGAGATTATCAGAATATCATCACTAACTCATGATACGGAAAATATACCAGCTCTGACCAATTCGATCCATCAGATAACATCATCAAATTCCAACACGATAATCGATTGTCCATCAAAAGACAAATACCAAAGGAAATATGGAATATACCACAAAATATGAAATGCCACGATGAAATCACGTCAGTCTAATCCAAGATCAGATCAATACATCATACATACATGGTCCTAACACAATACCTACAAATGCATACTCATATGACAACGTCAATATGCTCATATCAATAACAACAATGTATACTTATGGCAAACCCATAATATACATATGTACAACAACAACACATGGTAATCCGATGATCCAGCGTTCACTGCCTAGATCCCACGATGATCCCGTCAGACCAACCGTGGTGGAAAAACCTGTCCGATGATCCAGTGCACGCTAGTATAGATCTTAAGATGATGTCGTCGGACCAACCCTGGTGTACATATGACAACAATGCACAAATGCATATAACTATGATACACAATGCACGACCATAATGATACACAAATGTATCAAAACATGATCGATGCAAATGACAAAAATGATTAAAATACATGCTCCGAGTCCTTCGAGAGCAATCTCGATATCTAAACCATCACCAAACATTATTCTGAATATTCGACGATCCAAAATGTCACAGACGGTAGATAATTCATGTCTTCATCTATACCACGATGTATCCTCGATACCAAGTATACCAACAACAAATGTAAATCATATACATTATGATTTAATTCCCAAAACTCGAATACAACTTATAATCCCAAATCTCCTGTGATTACGATTATAAACATTTCTATACGAATTATAAATGAATGAAACGGAAACCATTCATTAAATATTATAAACTGTGCAAGTAATAACTTGCCTCGATACCGATGAAGCCGTTACCAATTCCTTGCCGTCTCCTACAAGCTTCTTGGCCCCGATCAATGCAATTCACGAACATTCTCGAACACGACCGCGAAGCAAGGGTCTAATCACCGATCAATAATCTCAACCTAATGAAGTAATCAATTAACACATATTCGATAACAATCAATTCCCGATATAACCAATCAATCAAACTCAACGGCTCAAAAATTCCTCGATCATATACAAAACCAAAATAATCAAACTCAACAAATACGAACTCATATCTATAATACAAACCGCAACTCGATGATCATACATATCAATCAATACAACTGATCAATAAACCCAACGGTTCCACAATATTCCAATTAAACATAAATCCGAACAACCTGAATCTGTCACGCCGCCAACATCGGGAAGGACGAGGGCGCGATGCATCGGTCGATCTATCAATCAAAGTGCAACAATAAATAGCGGAAGCAAAATAACGATTGGATAATATTTCAAAACAATAATCTTAACCCGATGTTCTAAGATTCGTTGTGACAAAAGCTGATAACCAAAGTTACACTGATCATAAGTTTGCATCGGAAAAATTCCAAACGAGTTAAGTACGAAGTATAAATAATTATTACAAGTCGGAATAACAACAGAAATTCTAAGTCTTGATGGCGGTCTTCTATTCAGTCTCTTCCTCAAAAACTTCTTCATCTTCGGCTGGTGGCTCATTCACTAGTTTTAAAAGGGAAAACGGTGGGGTGACACAAAAGGTCTCAGTGAGTGGGTGATCGTGTGCGAGTGTGGCTCTTTTCTTTGAAAATTTTTAAGTGATGCATGATTTTATCAATAATGAGAAAGTGGAAACAGTTACAATTACATCGGAATTTTATAAAAACAATAATTATGTAGTTGTAATATTATAATCGTCTCCCCGTGGACAGATGTCGAGTCAAGAAGTCAGTCAATCAGTCGATCATTCAATCCAGTTTAAAATCCTGTCGATGTGGACTTTGGATTCTAGACTCTCCTTATTACTCCTAGCAATATAGGTCGTCGCCCCAAGATTTGGACCGTCGCCCCAATAGCCGAGCCTTCGCTCTCACACTTAGCGTGTGCTTCCTTATCTCTTATTTGGGCTCGGTATGTTCTTAGATGTGGGTCAATACCCGGATCACACCATAATCGCGATTATACCCCAAGTCTACGACCCAGGTCCCTCGAAACACTCCATTTCTCGATTATGGGAATAGGAAACAACGGTAGCCTCGTTCATGAACCGCAGCCGCACTGCTCAATCCAAGACTCGGTCTAACCGTCCCGACTCAATTTGGGACTCTAGAGGTGGCTTCTACAACTCAAGTGGTGGCCCCCAGATTGTATGTCCACTCTCTGTTTCATATGGGCTCAAGAGGTGGCCCCCGTCCGTCGACGTGGCACTTTGTCCCGATAGAGTTAGAAGCGGACCCGTCTATGGCACTTTGTTTGTATAGAACTTAGTTCCCGGACACTTACAGTTATCAGTTTTACACATTTTACAAGTATCACGTAAACATTCGGTCAATGAGGTTAATAGCGTCTTTTGATTAAGTATGGAATATGGTTAATTATATTTGTGGCACGGTAATACGGAATAGGACTTGTATATAATTTGAAAATACTCTCAAAATTTATTAATGATTCGTTGGGTTAGGTCAGATATATAAAATGGGTAGGTTCGACGAAACGAAATGAGAGTTTTCTGAAATAGGTCGAAAGGACGTTTTTACCCTTAGGTTCGAGCCAAAGTGTTTGGAGTATGTAACGAAATCGAATGGTTATGAAAGTTTATGAAGAATCCAAAAATACTTCCTCGACTCCATATTTATGGGAAAATTCGGAAATTTCCAGTTTCGGGACTGAAATTTCCAGAAATTACAGTATTGCCCCAAAACTTAAGAAAATCGTTACAAGGCTTATAGAGCTATGAATTTAGCTCGGAATTTAATGAAATTTTACGAAATGATTTGTGATGAATCTAGAAGTCCATATTTGTGAAAATTCCATAAAAATTCGGACTTAGTCCAGAATTTTTGTTTTCTTGCATTTGACCCCCAAAATTGTTTTAAAATTGCAATTTGGACTAATAAGTTTAGATATCGAACTCTGAATCACTTAAAACATTATGAACAACCCATACATGATATAATATGTACTGTCCAAGGTCCAGAATATTTTATTTTCGTAAATTCCAGTTTAGTACCCAAACTTTAAGAAATTACGAATTATGCCCAAAAGTTTCGTTTACTCGTTTCATGTCCCGTTTTGGCCACAAATAATTTATCCACATACCATATCTTAGTCATATAACACAAGTTCCAGATTTTTGATAGAATTTATAAGAAATTACGAAGAAGTCATGACATTTCAATTTTTCACATAATCGAACTTTATCTACCAAATCGGTGGTAACTTGAACCCGTAAAAATATAATGCATGTATTAACATAGCCATATATATAAATCTCAAAGGCATGAATTTACATAAAATTTCATATTCATGCATGCTTTTCAAAAATTATAATTCTTGAAACTTAAAATTCAAGAAAGACAAGAGATATAATCCCAAATACAAAAATCATAGTATATATAAATAATTATGCATATCTCAACATGTTCCTCAACAACATATTTGTGAAATTTTCAGAATTAAACATGCATCACAAAACAATAAATTTCATTTGCTTTTAGGATTTTTGAAGAGAATTTTTACCCACCTCGATTTCTCGTTGAAAATGGTCGGTTTTAAGTCTCGTAAGTCGGAAGATGACCTCCCCTTCACTTCTATACTTTCGGCCGTGACCCACCATTACACCATGGAGGTGTATTTTTGTTTGCATGATGAAATTTAAGTAAGTAGGGATTGACTATGGTGGAAACACCCTTAATGGTGAAATCTAGAACCCAATTGCATTATTAAGTAATTTCATTGCATATTTGTTATTATTTGTTGCATCAAGCTGATCGCTAGTATATGCAACAAATAATGCAATAAAAAAAATATATAAATGCATATAATTCTACTCATCTACAGCCGTTAGATCACTAATATCAATGGCCTACAAAAGTTTCTAGATTTCACAAGGTAATTAGTTTTCATATGATCAATTTCATAAGTAAGTATATGAATATTTATAACTTACAAATTGTAAAGGAGGTGTAGGGAAATGAATTACCTATTTTTGCTTGAATTTTCTTCTTCTTCCTCCTTCTTCCTATTTGGTTCGGCCCTCTCCTCACTCTCTAGTCTCTCAATGCAGACTTTTTATTGTTGTTGAAAGTGTAGAGGGTGGCTATTGCTAAGTGTAGGTATTTATATGATGTTTTTAGGGCTTCGGGAAGTGTTGTTGAAGGGAAGAATAATGCCATGTGTCTAAGGTGATTTATGAGGGTGTCTTGCATGGGGGAATGAGGGCTCTAGAAATCACACATTATTCTTCCTCTTTTTCTACCCTTGGCCGCCCATATGTGTGTGTGTGTGTATCATCTTTTTTTATTGTTAATTTAAGAATATAATTATAATTGTATTAGTTGGTAATTTAATTAGTTGGGTTGGGCTAGTTAGTTAGTTGTAAAGTATGTTGGGTTGAGCCCAATCTATTAAGTTTATGTTTTAGGTCTTGGCCCATTAGTTATTTCAGTATGTTATTTAGTTAATATGTGTGCTAAATATTTAATAAAATTTAAATTTGGGCGATTAACAATTAATCGATCGAAACATCAAGGGGTTCGTAACAAAATTTATTCATAACAATGAGATGATATCTTACAACTATATATACTAAGTCTAACACTTACATGATTTTTTTTGTGGGGTTTTACATCCTCCCCTCCTTCAAAGAATTTGGTCCCCAAATTCCTTCTCAAATAGTTCGAGATAGGATTTCTTCATCTCTTCTTCAGTCTCCCACGTAGCATCTTCCTCCCTGTTGTGATTCAACCAGACGACCTTGACTAAGGGAATTCACTTCTTCCTTAATTCGCGTACTTGTCGGTCGAGGATCTTGATTGGCTTCTCTTCATAAGACAAGTTATCTTTGATCGGTGGGATGTCAGAAGTAAGACTGTGCGCTGGGTCTGGATGATACTTCTTTAACCTTGAGATATGGAAAACATCGTGGATTGTATCCAGATGGGATGGTAACTCCAGCCGGTACGCCAATCATCCGATTCTTTCCGTGATTTTGAATGGTTCGACGTATCGGGGAATCAGCTTCCCTCCTTTCCTTGACGCTATTAAAATCTTCCGCAGGGTTATCCTCAGGAAGACTTGATCTCCTACTTCAAATTCTAGATCCTTCTAATGTTGATCAGCGTAACTCTTCTGTCTGGTCTGCGCTGTGCGGATCCTATCCTTGATTAGTCGTACTTTATCTATGGCTTCCTTCACCAAATCTATTCTCATTACTGAAGGTTCTGTTCGTTGAGTCTTCGGCGTCCAATAGTGATCAATTTCCCAATGGAGCGGGGATCGACACTTCCTCCCATACAAAGCTTCGTAATGAGCCATTCCGATTGTCGGTTGGTAGCTGTTGTTATATGCAAACTCGGCCAATGGTAGATGATAATCCCAATTTCCTTGAAAGTCTAGTACGCAGGCATGTAGCATATCTTCAATGGTCTGGATAGTTCGTTGAGATTGCCCATCGGTCTGGGGATGCACACTTGTGCTGAATCTTAAGGAAGTTCCTAATTACTTATGAAAGACTTTAAAAAAACGAGATACGAATCTAGGATCTCTATCCGATACTATGTCTATGGGCACTCCATGAAGACGAACGATTTCTTTAATATAAATCCTAGCCAGCTTTTGCAGACTATCGTCCTTTTTAATCGGCACTAAATGTGATGATTTCGTTAATTTGTCGATGATCACCCAAATGGTGTTATAGCCTCCCCTTGTGGTCGGAAAATCCGTGATAAAATCCATGGTTACCATTTCCCATTTCCCATTTCCATTCAGGGACTTCTAGTGTCTGTAGTAGTCCTGGGGGTCGCTGATGTTCAGCTTTGACTCTGTGACATGTGAGGCATCACGCCACGAATTCTGCCAATTGGTTCTTCATGTTCACCCACCAAAAGTGTTTCTTCAAGTATCGGTACATCTTGTTATCTCCTGGGTGTATCGTATATCTCGAGCAATGAGCTTCCTCGATAATTCGTCTTTTGAGCTCCCCGTCGTGAGGTATGCATAATCGCCCCTTAAACCTTACAATTCCATCCTTGGAAATTGTAAACTCGGGTTTCTCTCCCTTAGCGATCTTGTCCTTAAACTCTTGAAGTTTTTGATCTCTCTCTTGGGCTAATCGAATATCGTCCAATAGATTCGATTTAACTGTGAGGTTGGCGTAATTTAAACGAGCACCTTCATGAATGGGTTTCAGGTAGCTCAGTTCCTCGAGATCTTGCCATTCTCGGACCACGAGTCGGGCCACTCTAGCCTTTCTACTTAGGGCATCGGCCACGACATTCGCTTTCCCTAGGTGGTGTTGAATTTCACAATGGTAATCTTCTAAAAGCTCTACCCATCTTCTCTATCGGAGATTAAGTTCCTTTTGAGAAAATAGGTACTTGAGACTTTTATGATCCGTAAACACGGTGAATTCAACGCCGTATAAATGATGTCGCCATTGATTTAAGGCGAATACTATTGCAGCAAGTTCGAGGTCGTGCGTTGGATAATTCTTCTTGTGCGTCTTGAGTTGCCTGGAAGCATATGCGATAACTTTACTATTTTGCATCAGTACGGCATCGAGGCTATCCTTTGAGGCGTAACTATATACGACAAATCCTTGGGTTCCTTCTGGAAGTGTCAGTATTGGTGCGGTGGTAAATCTCTTCTTGAGTTCCTGGAAACTTGACTCGCAATTATCCATCCATTCAAATTTTACTTGTTTATGAGTTAGTTGTGTGAGGGGTCCCACTAACTTCGAGAAGTCCTTGATGAATTTGTGGTAGTAGCCCGCAAGTCCCAGAAAGCTTCTGACATCAGTGACATTTTCCGGCCTCCTCCAGTCCATAATAGTTTCTATTTTAGATGGATCAACTGCAATCTCTTATCCAGAAATAATGTTGCCCAGAAACGCCACTTCCCTCAACCAAATTCACACTTGCTGTACTTGGCGTACAACCTGTGCTGCCTTAGTGTATCCAACACTAGTATAAGATGTCTCTCATGATCTTTTTCCGACTTAGAGTACACGAGTATGTTATCGATGAAAATTACTATGAATTGGTCGAGATAGGGTTGAAATACTCTGTGCATTAAATCCATAAATGCCGCAGGAGGATTCATGAGTCCAAAAGGCATCACTACAAACTCGTAGTGGACGTACCTAATTTGGAATGCAATTTTAGGAACATCTTCATTCTTAATCTTTAACTGGTAGTATCCTTGTTGAAGATCGAACTTTGAATACATCGTAGCTCCTTGGAGTTGTTCAAACAACTCATCTATCCTCAGGAGAGGATACTTATTATTAACCGTAACACTGTTGAGTTCACGGTAATCTACGCAAAGTCTTAATGTTCCGTCCTTCTTTTTCACGAATAATACCGGAGCTCCCCATGGTGATACACTAGGTTGTATGAAACCCATATCGAGTTACTTCTGCAGTTGGACCTTCAACTCTTGCAGCTCCAGTGGTGCCATTCGGTATGGTGCCTTTGCAATGGGTGCCTTCCCAGGCATGATCTCGATATTGAATTCAACCTCTCTATCAGGTGGTAGGGAGGTCAATTCTTCGGGAAATACGTCAGGGTATTCATACACTACACGTATGGTTTCTATGCCTGACTTACTCTTGGGCTTGTTAATGATGAAGGCTAAAAATCCTATTGCCCCTTTGGCAACTACCTTCCTAGCCTTGATAGTTGATATTATAGGTGCTAGGTTGACTCTAGCGTCTCCAATTAATTCCACAATTAGCTTGTTAGGTTCACAAAACCTAACTATCTTAGAGTGGCAATCCAATTGGGCGTAGTGATTAGACAGCCAATCCATTCCTAGGATGACGTCGTACTTCTATATTGGAAGCACTACTAAATCGGCAGAATAACAATTACCGCTGATTATCACATCACACGCAGAATGGACTTTATCCACTAGCTGACTAACTCCCATCAGGGTAGATACTTCTAGACATAATGGTAAGGATTCTAATGGTCTATCAAGTTTCTTAGAAAAATGCGGTGCAAGAAACGAGTGGGATGATCCTGGATCTATGAGTGTTCGTGCAAGTTGATTAGATATCACGAGTGTACCTTCCACCACATCGTTGTTTTTCGGTGCCTCCTGGCCAGTTAGAGCAAATACTCGTGCTGGGACTTCCCCTCGGTTGTTTCCTGGCTTAGTTGTTGTGGCTGGTTTGTTCGTCGAGGGGTCCATATCTAGGCATTCTCCAATTTGATGATCTGAACTGCCGCAACGTAGACACGTTCCGAGCTTCTGTAATATCCGCAATTTTCGATTTCCGGTAATTTCTTTTTTTTCGGCGGAAGTCTGTTTTGACGACTCGCTCATGTCCGTTTCGTCATTCTGAGAATGATTAATTCTACACTTTTTGACATCCGAGTTCGTTTCGGTGTCGTTTCGTTGAGTTCTGTGCTTTTTAGCGACTTTTCCGCACTTGAGTTCGATTCTTGCGAATCTCATCCGAAACTGTTGTTTCGAGTTTCCCGCAAGTCCGTTTATCTTTGTTAGACGTGTTGTGAACTTCGGTTTGGTTATTCGATCACGTATCGTGATTTTCGGGCATTTGGGCCATTTTCGTAATTTCCCAAAGTTTGGGGTAATTACCTTCCGTTGTCGAATTTCGAGCCTTCGGGTGGTCGGAATTGTGTGTCCTACTAGCTCTTAGATTCGTCTTTGTGAGTACTTCGTAACCGTATCTTCGGTTCGTATTCAGGTTCGGGTTTCGGTGTCGTTTTGTTGAATTCAGGATTTCTAAACGACTTTTCTAAGTATGAGTTCGTCTTTGTTAGATCACCATTAATTTTTGGTAACTCCAAAAATTATAAATCTTTGCAATATTATAGAACATCGAGTTAGCTTTCCAATGGTTCAAGCGGTGAGTCAATCGGAGTCCTGACGAGAGAGTTATGGTCGTTTCGATTTTGGCCGAGCACTTCCAGAGCCTTTCGGCCGATAGGGGGTCGATAGACTCTCTGCCTACTTTCGATGGCTATCGGTTGGCCTATCGGCCGATAGGCCGCCGATAGGTTCTGCTGTGTTACACTATAAATGTGTTGTTTCAGCGTAAATCGTTCATTTCCTCCCCTTCTTCAACCATACGAGAGAGAGGACTTGAGAGGGAGAGTTCCTCCATCTATCACTTACTTGTGTAAATTTCTTCATTCCTTTTCGATCGGGTGGCTCGGATTGCGGATCTAACCCGTGGTTTTGGATTTGAATGCTTGATTCATCAAGAGGTAAGAATTCCTTTAACCCTACCTTTTTGGATAATTGGGGATTTTGGGGTTTTGTCCGATTCTTTCCGTTTTGTTGATGGATTCTTGATGAATATGATTATTCTTGTTGGTATTCTTAGTTTCCCTACGGATTCATGGTATATTTCGTGATTTTTACGGAATCGAGAGGGTTTGGTTGTGGTCCGCCCTCGTTGTTATTTTTGTGCGAATATACATGAATCGTATGCGGGTTTCCTGTGTATTCCATTTCGTAATCGTTTAGAAGTGGTTGTGATTGTGCTATTCGAATCGTTAGGTTCATTTCCGCCGGTTCCTTGCGGTCGTGTTCAACTCTTCCGTTCCGTTCGTGTCATCGTCTAATTATTCGAGGCAAGTACCTTGTCCATACATTTCTTGTTTCGCGGATATGATGATTGGTGATCGTCTTGGTTTGTTTGTTTGTTTGAAATGAGTTTTCAAAAGATTTGGTTAGCCTCGTTAAAGGCCCCTTTCAAAACCGTGTGTGTTTTGTGATTGGTGTGTTCGTGAATAACTATGTGAATTCTATGTATATGCTTGGTGTTCATGTTGCACTTGGTATTGTGTGTGGGCGTATATTATTTCATTTCGGTGCGTTGTGAATTGACGTGGTGTTTTGCTAAGTGTTTGATGCCTCTGGGCGAATTGTTTGAATATCCTTGATGTGATATGTTATTTGTGTGAATGTGTGGATATGGTTGAAGGTCTACGGTGGCACATGGCATGTGATCATGTGGCCGGGATGCAACAAGTGATTGATCCAACCGTGAGAGCCTGAGATAATCTACGGTGGCACATGGCATGTGATCATGTGGCCAGGATGCAACAAGCGATTGATCCAACCGTGAGATGTGTGTGATTTGTTTCGCTAGCCAGCTCGGGAGGGTCCTTCGAGGCCTCGAGTGGGATGTCGGTGGTATCGTCCCGGTCTAGGCGATGCGCGTGCGTGATTATGTTTCGTTGATTTTACGTCCGTTGAGGACACGTGATGTTGGGCTCTGACCCTGTAAATTGTTGGTGATTTCCTATTTGCGAAAACAAAACCTTTGGGCTGTGACCCTATTGATTTTTGGAAAAAGAAGGATTTTATAATCCTAAATTGTTTTCTATTAAAACTCTCGATGGCATTTTAAACTGTTTTGTAAATTGTTTCCCTTATTTGCGATCTTTCGGTTTTGGAAATGTTTACCCAAACTCTTGCCTCGGGAAGTACTTTTCTTTACGTTTGGATCTTTGAGGATTCCTGATTATCATTGTTCTTGGAACTTGTATTGTATGGCTCGTATTTTTGCACTTGTACTTGCACTAGCAAAACAGTGGAGTTTTGCTAACCCCCGAGTATTCGGGGGGTGGGTGTCTATTTTTTCATTCAGGTTTTGGAGCATAACACAGGGTCGGCACGAAGGATGATGAAAGATGAACGATACTAATCACACGAGGATCTGTTGACGTCGTTTTGGTCTAGTTGTATTTTCTTTTCCGCTGCAGTATCTTTTCCCCGTTGTACGGGAGTTTATTGTATTTTGACCCCTGCGTGGGTATGTGTTTGGAATTGAGTCGTATGTATTTGTTGAAAGACCAAATCGGTCTACTGAGTCATTTTAGCCTTAAAGGCGAGGTTTAGATGTTTGATTTTAGTTATCAGCCTGGTAGATCCTCGAGGAGAGGGTCTACGGCGTGTAATATCCCTGAGCGGATTTGGGGTGTTACATAAATGGTATCGGAGAATAGGTTGTGGAAACCTAGCCGTCGGGTCGATGGTGTCTATCGAGTTTTTGTCTCGTCGGATTTTATCCGATCGAGTCGTGTCGCGACAGCGTCGTGCGAGTTTGTTGGTCTTGATTAGTATAGTTGGGCGATCATCATCTTCGTGCGACTGTGGTCGTAAGTCTCCCTTCTTTGTGTTGTGCCTCGTGTGACACGAGCTATTTTTATGATTTATTTGCTAAGTGACGGAATCCTCTTATGGATTTTGATTTCTTGATACGTGACTATTTGACTCTCATATTTCATTCATGTGAGGAGTAGTTCTTGGATTGTGCATGTTGGACTCTATTTCTTTTTTTCCATTGCGTGAGTTCCTTTGTGATAGCTTTCGGTATCTTACCAACTGAATTTTATTTCGAAAATCGATTCCTTTAACCGAGTTGTTGGCCTTGACCGTTTTGACGGTAGTTGGGTGTTTTCAAATGATTTTGTGAGTTTTGATAAGTACTACCGTCATCGACCTTTTTGGGCATTCTTGTAATTGGTTTTTAGCCTGGTGGGTTCCTAGCGGGACCCACGGCGCTATATTGTTCCTTGTAATTACCTGAAAATTTTGGGGCATTCTAACCCATTGAATTATTTTTGAAAACCTTGAGTATCTTAGAAAATTAAAATTCGAGACGTACTTTTAAAACGAATTATTTTCTTGAGGTGTTTTCAAGGTGTTTTCTAATGCCGCAATACATTTCAAAAAAAATTCGGTTGAGGACCAAAAATATTTTTGAGATATTTTCAAATGCAGTTGCTTAGACCCAAGGGTCGAATATTTTTGAAAGTTTTTCACTAAAGGAAAGGTGTCCTCATTTTTGTTCAAACGCAAGATGATTTTCAAAGTCTCGATAATGGTGTTTGCACTACTTTTTGTAAAATGATACTCAAGATCAACTGTTGTTTCCAAACTGTTTTCAAAAGGTGGTTCTCGTTTTTAAAAACCTATCATTCCTGTTTGCGGACCGGAAATGCGTGTATGGTTTTCGAACTTTCGTTACGGTGTCAACCCCGAATTGTGATTGAATTGGTGGCGTGAGTGTCGAGTCGTTCGCCACGCATATGTTTTGTTGGCCCTCTGTGAGAGGTGTGAACTGGTGTTTACTGTTTATCGCCTCGTGGCGATTTGCGTATTGTCGCACTAGTGTGGGTTGTTAAAGCCTGGATTTTTATGCGTTATACACATGGGTGATTGTTTCATGATGTTTGTGATTGTGTGATGGCTGTCGTTCGGGATGTTGTAATCTTCGAATGATACCGTTGTTGTTGTGATTTTTGTATGCGTTGATATGTTATGCTGAGTTGGCATCTCCGGTATGTTGTTTTGCGATGTTTTGATCCATTGTATCGAGCATTTATACTTTCGGTATGCCGAGCCGAGACGTTTCAATCGTGATGTGCCGGGGCATGCACGTGTAAATTGTCTTTCTCGTCGATGACACATTTCAAGTGTGGACTCGAGGGACACCGAATTCAGTTTGTGAATTGGCTACCGAGACTTTCGGAGTTCGCGCTTCAGCACAGATATCAGAATCGGCTTTGAGAGGCCTTTGAAGGATGTTTCAGTCGGTTGCTTGTTGTGTCGTCACCTTCCTTTATAAGAGGTCGAATGTAGTACCCGTGTTGTTTTTAGACTTCTGTATTTTCTCTTTCTCCAGTCTGTCGATTCGCTCGTGATCGTTGGTACTTTATGAACTTGTTCTATATTTCGGTTTCATCGTCCGAACGAGCTGTGATCTTGTTGTGGGTCGATCTGGTTATCGATGTTACTTTTTCGGGTTCAGTTCGATTCTTGTGAACCTTGTTTGGGAGTGACATCATCTGGTTCTACTAGTTCTTTTATTCGAAGTGGATCGGCTTTGGAACTCTTGTGTTTTCGACTCTGTCGACTCATTTATGTTCGTTGACATTTCTGAGCTTGTCCTGCTCCTTGCTTTTGTTGATCGAACGAGTGTGGTGTTATTTCGGAATAACTCGTTGTCGTTGTGACTTTTCAATCGCTATTCCCTTTCCTGCGGATCTTCGGCAATGCATGTCTTGTAGTTCTCACCAGATCATCCTGGGAGTTGTTGTTTGAACTTTATTGTTCTTTGTGATTCGAACATGATTCTTCGATCTTTGTTGTCTCGATCGTTGTGGTTTGATCGTTTGATTGTTCGGTTTATATTGACCTCGTTCCGTGATTGGCGAACATTCAGGCTCCTTCGTAATTCCCTTCAGTTCGGGAAATTAGTTTCGTTTCGATCTTCCAGCCCTTAGGCGGTGGGATTTCGTGGTTGTTCAGCGGTTGACTCGCGTTTTGATTGGTGTACCGTTGGGTTGGTCAATCATATTGATTTTCGTTCGTTGTGATTTGTGATTGTCGGATAATTGACTTGGCTATATTATCCGTTTGATGACGTTTGTCACTTGTTGTTTTTATTATATCCCTAACGGTGACGTTGTGTTGGTCGTCGTGGAGCGTGTTTTCACGCCGTATACTCCTTTGCGTTGTTTGTAACATTTCGCCGTTGGGCGTTAGTTACGCATTCTTGTGTATCTCGTTGAGTTTTTCCTGGCGGAATATTTCTTCTCCCTACTTGTTTTAAGTTTCGGGACGAAACTTCTTTTAAGGAGGGTAGAATGTAATATCCGCAATTTTCGATTTCCGGTAATTTATTTTTTTTCGGCGGAAGTCTGTTTTGACGACTCGCTCATGTCCGTTTCGTCATTCTGAGAATGATTAATTCTACACTTTTTGACATCCGAGTTCGTTTCGGTGTCGTTTCGTTGAGTTCTGTGCTTTTTAGCGACTTTTCCGCACTTGAGTTCGATTCTTGCGAATCTCATCCGAAACTGTTGTTTCGAGTTTCCCGCAAGTCCGTTTATCTTTGTTAGACGTGTTGTGAACTTCGGTTTGGTTATTCGATCACGTATCGTGATTTTCGGGCATTTGGGCCATTTTCGTAATTTCCCAAAGTTTGGGGTAATTACCTTCCGTTGTCGAATTTCGAGCCTTCGGGTGGTCGGAATTGTGTGTCCTACTAGCTCTTAGATTCGTCTTTGTGAGTACTTCGTAACCGTATCTTCGGTTCGTATTCGTGTTCGGGTTTCGGTGTCGTTTTGTTGAATTCAGGATTTCTAAACGACTTTTCTAAGTATGAGTTCGTCTTTGTTAGATCACCATTAATTTTTGGTAACTCCAAAAATTATAAATCTTTGCAATATTATAGAACATCGAGTTAGCTTTCCAATGGTTCAAACGGTGAGTCAATCGGAGTCCGGACGAGAGAGTTATGGTCGTTTCGATTTTGGCCGAGCACTTCCAGAGCCTTTCGGCCGATAGGGGGTCGATAGACTCTCCGCCTACTTTCGGTATGGCTATCGGTTGGGCCTATCGGCCGATAGGCCGCGATAGGTTCTCTGTGTTACACTATAAATGTGTTGTTTCAGCGTAAATCGTTCATTTCCTCCCCCTTCTTCAACCGTGCGCGAGAGAGAGACTTGAGAGGGAGAGTTCCTCCATCTATCACTTACTTGTGTAAATTTCTTCATTCCTTTTCGATCGGGTGGCTCGGATTGCGGATCTAACCCGTGGTTTTTGGATTTGAATGCTTGATTCATCAAGAGGTAAGAATTCCTTTAACCCTACCTTTTTGGATAATTGGGGATTTTGGGGTTTTGTCCGATTCTTTCCGTTTTGTTGATGGATTCTTGATGAATATGATTATTCTTGTTGGTATTCTTAGTTTCCCTACGGATTCATGGTATATTTCGTGATTTTTACGGAATCGAGAGGGTTTGGTTGTGGTCCGCCCTCGTTGTTATTTTTGTGCGAATATACATGAATCGTAGGCGGGTTTCCGGGTGTATTCCATTTCCGTAATCGTTTAGAAGTGGTTGTGATTGTGCTATTCGAATCGTTAGGTTCATTTCCGCCGGTTCCTTGCGGTCGTGTTCAACTATTCCGTTCCTTTCGTGACATCGTCTAATTATTCGAGGCAAGTACCTTGTCCATACATTTCTTGTTTCGCGGATATGATGATTGGTGATCGTCTTGGTTTGTTTGTTTGTTTGAAATGAGTTTTCAAAAGATTTGGTTAGCCTCGTTAAAGGCCCCTTTCAAAACCGTGTGTGTTTTGTGATTGGTGTGTTCGTGAATAACTATGTGAATTCTATGTATATGCTTGGTGTTCATGTTGCACTTGGTATTGTGTGTGGGCGTATATTATTTCATTTCGGTGCGTTGTGAATTGACGTGGTGTTTTGCTAAGTGTTTGATGCCTCCGGCGAATTGTTTGAATATCCTTGATGTGATATGTTATTTGTGTGAATGTGTGGATATGGTTGAAGGTCTACGGTGGCACATGGCATGTGATCATGTGGCCGGGATGCAACAAGTGATTGATCCAACCGTGAGAGCTCGAGATAATCTACGGTGGCACATGGCATGTGATCATGTGGCCAGATGCAACAAGCGATTGATCCAACCGTGAGATGTGTGTGATTTGTTTCGCTAGCCACCGGGAGGGTCCTTCGAGGCCTCGAGTGGGATGTCGGTGGTATCGTCCGGTCTAGGCGATGCGCGTGCGTGATTATGTTTCGTTGATTTTACGTCCGTTGAGGACACGTGATGTTGGGCTCGACCCCGTAAATTGTTGGTGATTTCCTATTTGCGAAAACAAAACCTTTGGTGTGACCTATTGATTTTGGAAAAAGAAGGATTTTATAATCCTAAAATCTTTACTATTAAAAATATCTATGGCATATTAAACTCTTTTTTAAATAGTTTCACTTATTTGCGATCTTTCGGTTTTGGAAATGTTTACCCAAACTCTTGCCTCGGAAGTACTTTTCTTTACGTTTGGATCTTTGAGGATTCCTGATTATCATTGTTCTTGGAACTTGTATTGTATGGCTCGTATTTTTGCACTTGTACTTGCACTAGCAAAACAGTGGAGTTTTGCTAACCCCCGAGTATTCGGGGGGTGGGTGTCTATTTTTGCATTCAGGTTTTGGAGCATAACACAGGGTCGGCACGAAGGATGATGAAAGATGAACGATACTAATCACACGAGGATCTGTTGACGTCGTTTTGGTCTAGTTGTATTTTCTTTTCCGCTGCAGTATCTTTTCCCCGTTGTACGGGAGTTTATTGTATTTTGACCCCTGCATGGGTATGTGTTTGGAATTGAGTCGTATGTATTTGTTGAAAGACCAAATCGGTCTACTGAGTCATTTTAGCCTTAAAGGCGAGGTTTAAATGTTTGATTTTAGTTATCAGCCTGGTAGATCCTCGAGGAGAGGGTCTACGGCGTGTAATATCCCTGAGCGGATTTGGGGGTGTTACAGCTTCCTCCAACACAAATCTGACATATGTCCTTTCCTACCACAGTGGGTGCATGGCACTGTTGGTTTGGTGAGAACTGGTGCTTTTGCTTCGCTTGGACTTCCCTGAGCTCCCGTCCTCTTAAACTTCTGTGGTGGCCTTGATGTTGGTCGGGTAGCAGGCCTCTTGGTATTGTTGGAGAAACGGCTTTGCTGTTGAGCTAGTCTTGCCGTTCTGCTTTCGATCCGAGTGGCGGCTACCACAGCTTCGGCAAGTGTCGTTAGTTGGATAGTTAAAAGTCTCTATTGAAGTGTATGTCTTAGTCCTCGAGTGAATTTGTGCAGCTTGTCTTCCTTAGTTGTTACCAATCCGGGTGCGTATTTAGACAACCTATTAAACGGGGCTTCATATTGAGCGACTGTCATGGCTCCTTGCTTCAAGTGGTAGAACTTGTCTCTTCTAGCTTCTCTGGCTGCTGCTGACACGTATTGAGTTGGAAAGTCGGTCAGGAAGTTAGCCCATGTCCTGACACGGTTTTCTCTCGTCCAGCACTCGTTTACACTCCTCCACCAGTCATGAGCTGCGGCCTCGAGTCGGAATATAGCTAGTGATATCTGTTGTTCATCAGTTACTAAAGGGCGTTGAAAATTCCCTCAATTCTCTCTAGCCAGAGTTCAGCTTTGATATCGTCGGGTTCCCCGTCAAAGGTAGGCGGGTTGAAGCGTAAGAATATTTCGAAGGTGCGATCATGAGTTTCTTCGTTGTTCCCGTTGTTAGCAGTCTGCTGTTGTGGGAAGTTCGTCAATTGAGTGAGGGCTTGAGCCATGGCATCGTTCCCATTTCCTCCCCGTGTAGGAGAGCGTGAGCAATCATCGCGTTGATGCTGCTCGTCATGATTCATGTGAGGGCGTCCACGTCTTCGGTCAGCCATTTATTATAAGTTAGGGCATGTGTGAGGATTTACGGTCTTATGTGGAATTATTAGTATTCTATGTTGTTATACAGAATTAAGTGCATGATTGAACACTAATAATTTGTAGATAATGTGATTATAACATAAAGATGTAAACATAGTTGGTATAATGTGATAAAAGTTAGTTGTTTTTAAAGATTTGTTAATGAATCAAGTTAATATATAAAACTAACTGAGTTCATATCAAATGATAATCGTTGCTATAATTAACTACATTATTATATTAATCAAGACCGTCATATTCAAACAAGTTTATCGTTAATACACAACCGTAACACACCAAAATACGAAATTTAGTCGTTTAGTCTCACATTCTAGGAAAATATCAAATATAAATAAATAACATAACTTCATAACCATATCTCTAGTCCTCTCCGGAACCAATCCTCACATCCTCCTCGGGGTCCTCCTCCGGATCCTCCTCGAAGTCCTCCTCCGGATCCTCCTCACAATGCGTAGGGTCCGTTGGTGGAGCATGTGATGCCTCCCCTACCTCAGTCGTGGAGTATGGGAATAGTCGCATCACCATAGCTAATTTATTCCTGGCCACCATCTGGAACTCTTCATGCTAGCGACGTGTGGAACTGATCATTTTCTCCGGCATTTTGATCTTATGCATCTGGAAGAATTTGGTTCTGCGAAGCTAGGCAATGGTCCAATCCTTTAAGCGTAGCTGACTCCCTAGGGATTCCACTTTATGCTCTAGCTCTAAGTACACCGGTCTCATACGCTCTAGTGCTTCAAGTAGTTCGTTCCTCTGACTGCAGAATGTCGACGCGTCTTGATGCACACGTGCGATAGCCTCCCTCAAAGACTGGATCTGTCTCTCATGGGTGTCAGTCAAGGTCACCGCATGCACGAGGGGTCTTGTAACGCTCTCAATCTGAGCCAACGCCTATCGAAGCTGATCTTCAGTGATCGTCGCCGGTGGAGTAGGCGTATCCTCATTTTCCTGGGTCACAACCTTCTTATCTGTGGGGTCCATCTACTTAATAAAATGAAACTAAGTCAATATCTCGTAAAATCTAATATCCAATATAAGGCTCTATTAAGCATGAATAATCATTAAGGCAGTGAACTTAATGATTCAACAAATATGCTTATATGATACTGACGACAAAGAACCAATAATACTCCATTTTTAAAAAGACAATGAATTTTAGTGGAGTTTAAAGGAACTTCTTTAATTTCGAATGAATAGTGATATGACTTTGAGAAATGGATAAGTGAAATAATCTATATCCGTTTCAAGAGTTCAATAGAAGGACTGACTTGGTCGGGAAAATGCCGTGGATACTTAATCAAGTACCTTGGCTAATGACTTAGGAAATATAAATTTGACTATGCATATTCTAAGTGAATAGCGGCAAGTCGAAATAGATCATAATGAGAATTGACTTGAGAAATCTATTTTAGGTCTCAATCCTACGGTTCACTTCGTCCTAGGTGGAATTCCCATCTAAGTCCGAAGAATCTTATCCTGGTTAGCCCGTTGTAAGTTACACTGATCATAAGTTTGTAGCGGAAAAATACCAAACGAGTTAAGTACGAAGCATAAATAATTATTACAAGTCGGAATAACAACAGAAATTCTAAGTCTTGATGGCGGTCTTCTATTCAGTCTCTTCCTCGAAAACTTCTTCGTCTTCGGCTGGTGGCTCATTCTCTGGTTTTAAAAGGGAAAACGGTGGAGTGAGACAAAAGGTATCAGTGAGTGGGTGTGCAACTGTGGCTCTTTTCTCTGAAAATTTTTAAGTGATGCATGATTTTATCAATTATGAGAAAGTGAAAATTGTTACAATTACATCGGAATTTTATAAAAACAATAATCATTATGTAGTTTTAATATTGTAATCTTGTCCCCGTGGACGGATGTCAATTCAAGCAGTCAGTCAATCAGTCCATAAGTCAATCCAGTTTCGAATCCTGCCGATGTGGACTTTGGATTCTAGACTCTCCTTATTACTCCTAGCAATATAGGTCGTCGCCCCAAGATTTGGACCGTCGCCCCAATAGTTGAGCCTTCACTCTCACACTTAGCGTGTGCTTCCTTATCTCTTATCTGGGCTCGGTATGTCCTTAGCTGTGGGTCAATACCCGGATCACACCATAATCGCGATTATACCCCAAGTCTACGACCCAGGTCCCTCGGAACACTCCGTTCCTTGGTTATGGGAATAGGGAACAACGGTAGCCTCGTTCATGAACCACAGCTACGCTGTTCGATCCAAGACTCGGTATAACCATCCCGACTCGATTTGGGACTCTAGAGGTTGCTCCTACAACTCAAGAGGTGGCCCCGGATTGTAGGTCGGCTCTCTGTTTCGTATGGGCTCAAGAGGTGGCCCCCGTCCGTCGACGTGGCACTTTGTCCCGATAGAGTTAGAGACGGACCCGTCCATGGCACTTTGTTTGTATAGCACTTAGTTCTCGGACAGTCACATTTATCAATTTGACTCATTTCACAAGTATCACATAAACATTCGGCCAGTGAGGTTAATAGCGTATTTTGATTAAGTATGGAATATGGTTAATTATATTTGTGGCACGGTAATACGGAATAGGACCTGTATATAATTTGAAAATACTCTCAAAATTTAATTAATGATTCGTTGGGTTAGGTCAGATATATTAAATGGGTAGGTTCGACGAAACAAAAAGAGGGTTTTCTGAAATAGGTCGAAAGGACGTTTTTACCCTTAGGTTCGAGCCTAAGCGTTTGGAGTATGAAATGAAATCGTATGGTTATGAAAATTTATGAGGAAGCCAAAATACTTCCTCAACTCCAGATTTAAGGTAAAATTCGGAAATTTCTAGTTTCGGGACTGAAATTTCCAGAAATTACGGTATTGCCCAAAACTTAAGAAAATAGTTCCCAGACTTATAGAGCTATGAATTTAGCTCGGAATTTAACGAAATTTTACGAGATGACTCGTGATGAACCTGGCAATCCAAATTTGTGAAAATTCCAGTAAAATTCGGACTTAGTCTAGAATTTTTGTTTTCTTGCATTTGACCCCCAAAATTATTTTAAAATTGTAATTTGGACTAATAAGCTTAGATATCGAACTCCGAATCACTTGAAACTTTATGGGCAGCCCATACATGATATAATATATGCTGTCCAAGGTCCAGAATGTTTTATTTTCGTACCCAAACATTAATAAATTACGAATTATGCCCAAAAGTTCCGTTTACTCATTTCAAGTCCCGTTTTGGCCACAAATAATTTATCCACATACCATATCTTACTCATATAACACAATTTCCATATTTTTGATAGAGTTTACAAGAAATTACGAAGAAGTCATGAAATTTTAATTTTTCACATAATCGAACTTTATCTACCAAATCGGTGGTAACTTGAACCCGTAAAAATATAATGCATGTTAACACAGCCATTTATATAAATCTCAAAGGCATGCATTTACATAAAATATCAGATTCATGCATGCTTTGCAAAAATCATAATTCTTGAAACTTAAAATTCAAGAAAGAAGACATATAATCCCAAACACAAAAATCATGGTATATATATAAATAAACATGCATGTCTCAATATGTTCCTCAAAAATATATTTGTGAAATTTTCAGAATTAAACATGCATCACAAAACCATAAATTTCATTTGCTTTTAGGATTTTTGAAGAGAATCTTTATACTTTCGGAATAAACATGCATGTCTCGTAAGTCGGAAGATGACCTCCCCTTAACTTTTATACTTTCGGCCGTGACCCACCATTACACCGTGGAGGTGTATTTTTGTTTGCATGATGATATTTAAGTAAGTGTATGAATATTTATAACTTACAAATTGTAAAAGGAGGTGTAGGGAGATGGATTACCTATTTTTGCTTGAATTTTCTTCTTCTTCTTTCTTTTTCCTCTTTGGTTCGGCCCTCTCCTCACTCTCTAGTCTCTCAATGCAGACTTTATATTGTTGTTGAAAGTGTAAAGGGTGGCTATTGCTAAGTGTAGGTATTTATATGATTTTTTTAGGGCTGGGAGAAGTGTTGTTGAAGGGAAGACTAATGTCATGTGTCTAAGGTGATTTATGAGGGTGTCTTGCATTGGGGGGGGGGGGGATGAGGGCTCTAGAAACCACACATTATTCTTCCTCTTTTTCTTCCCTTGGCCGCCCATATGTGTGTGTGTGTGTGTATCATCTTTTTTTTTTTGTTAATTTAAGAGTATAATTATAATTGTAATAGTTGGTAATTTAATTAGTTGGGCTGGGCTAGTTAATTAGTTGTAAAGTATGTTGGGTTGAGCCCAATCTATTACGTTTATGTTTTCGGTCTTGGCCCATTAGTTATTTCAGTATGTTATTTAATTAATATGTGTGCTAAATATTTAATAAATTTTAAATTTATGTGATTAACAATTAATCGATCAATACATCAAGGGGTTCGTAACAAAATTTATTCATAACAATGAGATGATATCTTACAACTATATATACTAAGTCTAACACTTACATGATTTTTTTATGGTGTTTTACAGAATCAATCAATCATGAACTCATAACTAGGATATGTTTCCATAATCCAATAATCATATCAACGATCAACTCATCTCGATAACAAGGATTACATAACACATTATATTCCGAATTCATACGAATTAATGCGATTCCTCCGTGTTTATAATTGTAAATTTCATAGTTGGACAATACTATAGGCATAATCGGCAACCCGAACTACCCAACGAGTTCAATACCTTTGAGAATCTTGTTATAAGGTTAACTATCATCTTTCTGGATTCAAAATTGTTATCATGATTCGTATTTCGTCAAGAACATATGAATTCTACCACTACAATCAACATAAGATTGGTCTAAATCATCAATTCCACGATTATACTTAAAAACCATCATATATCTTATCAAATTTCCCTCTTTGATGTGATATATATACCAAGAACATCAAGAACATCAAGAACACCATGATTACATAATCATGATTATAACAAATGACATAATCGAAGACATATCATTGTATCTTTCTAATATACAATTCACATAACCTCAAGAATCTTAACAACGATACCATGATCATCTTCATACGAATTATTCATCAACAATAACATCAAAATTCGAATTCAAGGTGTAGAGTTCATCAACATATGACAAGAACATGAATAATACAATCAAACTCTTCAAGGATCATTGATATCTTCATATCCAAGCCTCTAATCCATGCTCCTAAGATCATAATCAAGTTGGAAGAGGTTTATTCTCACTAACACACTCATAGGGACGAAGTTTGGAGGAAGAAATAATTTCTCTCTCGTGAAGAAATGAAAGAACGAACTTTATTTTATAAACTGCATCGCTCATTACGTACGTTATCACTCAACATTAACGTACGTAATACTCCATAGCGTACGCTACACGTCCAACATAGCGTACGTAACATCATTCCAGAAATTAGTGACTTGTTTCGTTCACTCGCTTACATACGTAATACTTCCTTCATAGAGTACGTAATACGTACGTTGACTTGCTACAGTAAATCTCCACTTAATATACGTAATGCACTACTCGTAGCGTATGTTAACCAAGAGTTGACTCGCCCATGCACATTCTTCGCCGAAAGCTGCCGACCATGGGACCCACCTGTCCCCCATAGCCTGATCTGTCCGATATGAACTTTACGTACGTTAACATGTCCGCTTAACGTACATAATACTTGTGCATTAGCGTACGCTAAGTATACATCGTAGCGTGCACTAATGTGGCTGTACTTAGCCATTTTCAGCTATTGTTGTCCAACGTCTCAACATACAGAATACGAACATACGGCATACTGAATACGTATACTACTTCCAATAATATTCTCATATGATACACAATATCCTCAACTGCAATTGTCGACCAAGTGCGACAATTATACCAATACAGATGTCTCAGCCCTTCATTTATTTTATAAATACTATACAGATTCCACGCTGTACAATATAACTCGGATAAAATAACATTAAACAATAGTATTAGAAATTCCGAATCTTACACCATGGACCGTACCTGCAACACACATTGTTCGTACACATCATGTACTGAACTCCATAGGTCCCACGGACCGTACCTGGAACACACACTGTTCGTACACATCATGTACCGAACTTCATAGGTCCCACGGACCGTACATGGAATACACACATTGTTCGTACACATCATGAACCAAACTCCAGAGGTCCCACGTGTAATACCCGGTTGTAATTCAGTCATTATTCAGTATTTGTCATTCAGTAATTGCCACTCAGTATTTGTCACTCATATTCAATCATTGTATTCATCGTTCACAGTAATTGTATTGTGTATCAGTCGTCATTCATCATCAATCAAGATGGAGTTTCGTGCCGTGGTTATCACCGTTGTCACATTCATAGTGTGTTGTGTGTGAGTAGTAGCGCACGCTACGTACTCTCTTTAGCGTGCACTAATTGAGTACGGGTAGCGCACGCCACCTCTCAACACTAGCGCACGCTAGTGTAGTTGAGCAGGCAGTCCAGAAGGCACTGGACTGCAGTTGGGATTGTAAGTAGCACACGCTACGAATGGTAAGTAGCGCACGCTAGTGAGCCGGAATAGCGCACACTATGCAGTCGGTGTAGCGCGCGCTAAGGTCGGATCAGGTTGAGTCCAGTGGCTACTGGACTGAATTGGATTAATTCATAGCCCACGCTATGAGTGGTTTTAGCATACGCAAATGGTGTAGTAGCGCACGCTAATTATTGAATGTAGCGTACGCTACCGAGATTAGATCAGAGGACAGAAGGTTTCTAGACTCCAGTACTGGGCATCAGACAATTCGTTAGCGCACGCTAACATTTGGGGTTAGCGCACGCCAATTGTACATTCGTAGCGCACGCTACCAAAGGTACGTAGCGCACGCTACCATTCTCGTACAGTGGGTACTGGACTACCCAAAATACCCGTTAGCGCACGCTATGCACAGGAGCTAGCGCACGCTAAACTGGAGTGACTATAAATAGGACAGTGCAGTCAATTTCGTCATTTCTTCATCTCACTTCACTCCTTCGGCGATTTTGTACGATTTCGGGCGATTTAGAGAGTATTCTTCGAGGTGTATTCATCAATCATCATCTTCAAGCATATAATTTGGAGTAATCATCATTTCATCACCTTCAAACATCATAATCAAGGTATTAATCTCTTGGATCTAGAATTTCGGATTTTTGGGTTTTTCCTTCCGATTTCTTCATGTAAGCTTGGATTGTTGTTGGAATATGTTAGATATGGATTATCTATCTTGGATAAATATATTCCTATGGATTTAATGGCTATTTTGGAGATTTATTTCTAGAACCTTTGGGGTTGACTTCGGTTAATTTGGGGATTTCCGATTGATGTTGTTGTAATCTTGAATTGTGAATTCCTGTTGGATTATTGATGCCATTGATATGGTTTTGCTGGTTTGAATAAATCATTGGAAAGTTAGTTTCGATAATTTGGGTTCTGGTTGTAACCAACGAGTTTGGATATTGTTGTATCAACATTTGAGTTGGTTATAATCGTGTTTGATGTGTGTATTGAATCGAATTATTGGTAATTGTGTTATTCAAGGTTGTTCGAGCGACCGACATTTCATTTAGGACGTTGTTATGTGTAACTGACCCCGTTGGGGGATATTGTTTTTCAGGTCATGGCAAGGCAAAAGCACGGGGAGAGCATGTTGACGGCGAGGAGTCCCAATGATACTAGTAGGGGGCCCCAGTCTTTTCAGTCATTTATGTTTCCTTCATTTTATTCCGTTGCAGACATTCCGTTTGAATACTCATTCTACTCAGTGTTGTATATTTTATCTCCATATAAAATATACATGTATTCGGTAATATCTTGGGTGTGTTGTATGAAACTCTTCATCTGAGTAATTAATGTTGTAATGTGGTTCGGTACTACATTTACCCTGTGTAATTCATTCATTTTCATTCGCCTGGTCGGTCCCAGTCGGGGGTCCACGGCACTATATTATCCGCCTAGTTTGGGGTGTTACACCACGGACCATACCTGGAACACACACTTTTCGTACACATCATGTACCAAACTCCAGAGGTCCCACGGACCGTACCTGGAACACAAACTGTTCGTACACATCATGTACCAAACTTCAGAGGTCGCACAGACTGTACCTGGACCTTACACACACATCCCTAACACATACCAAACAACGCAACACATCACCACGAACAACATACCTTAAAACAAACATGTTCGAGCATCTAATCATATACCGAAATTACATGTCCAAATGTGTAGTCAATCTAACACAATAATCATAATCATGATCATACCTCAAACCCTAGCAATCGATCCCAACACGAATCACGCAACTAACATGACCAACATGACGTCAACAGGTTAAACAAGCAAGAATATCATTAATACCAACAACATTCGAATAATCAAACCGCACGAACCATATCCACGAAATAAACCAAATCATCGTAAATAAAATCTATATACTCATTAACAAGACATAAATCGTATAAATAGAATACTTGCCTCAATAATTGATACCGAACACTCCGAAGAACACGGTTCAACCGGAAAACTCGGACCCCGAAGAAGAGAATGAACGGAAGGGTTCCGACTCGAGTTTTTCACAAGGATTTCGTTCGTAAAACAATACATCAATAAATCAATGACCGATCGAGGAGTAATAATCGTATAACGCCTGAATCCCCCTCTAAGACTTTTTACCGAACACCTTCAAGGCGGTGACTAGGAACTCCACAAAATGACGAATCCTTAGTAATCAAACCATGGAACAACAAGGAAATTGGTTGAATACAACTTACTAATCAATAATCCATCACTAATCTAAGTTATTACGGGTCAAACGAACGAAATCCAAAAAAAATCCTACTTTCCCCATAACTAGATTTTTAAGAAATCTAACCTTGATTCGGTCAATCGGAGGAGGTTATGGGATGATTAATAAATGTTAAAAACTCAAGAACTTCGTGGATTCATACTGGAACAACATATTTTCATGTCCTCCAAGCCCCAGCCGCGGAAAGGAAAGGAGATAAATGAGAAAAATGGGTATAAACCCGTCTGTTCCATCAAATTTATACTGCCCAGCGTGTGCCGATCACTTACGGCCATAACTGGACTTTGTGAAAGTTCTGCCCATCAGCCTACCGACCACGTACGGCCGTATCCGATCACACCTTACGGCCGTAACCGGCCTTCGTCCGGATGCTGCCCAGCACCCTTATGGCCATATCCAACTACACCTTACGGCCGTAACCGGCCTTCGTCCTGAAGCTGCCTAGCGCCCTTACGGCCGTACCCATTCACGCCTTACGGCCGTAACCGGCCTACGTACGGAAGCTGCCCAGCCCCTACCGAGCACTTGCGGCCGTATCCGACACCTTACGGCCATAACTCGGCCAGGCGGGTCTCTGGCCCAAAACATGCGGCCGTGACTCGGCCGTGTCCAATTCCGACAGGCGGTTAGGTGTTCGACAATGTTTCAGTCACACTAACGCATCAGTTATGATTCAAAACAATAACGAGCAAGTTACGAGACATAACAGATCGGAATAAAAGTCTCAAGCATCAATAAATACAAAAATCAATCATCGTGAAAAAATAATACCGATACTCGGCAACCGAGAAATATTCGGAAAAATCCAAAATAACCAGAACGAAAAATCCCGAGTATTACATTCTCCACCACTAAAAATAAGTTTTATCCCGAAACTTAAAACAAAGACATCACGGTGCTAGGAAAGTGCCACGCTCAAACATACAAGTATCAACTCATGACTCGTGATCTCCTGTCACGTGTCTCCGTAGTTTCAACAACCCACATGGATTGAGCTAAAACAACAATCACAATAAACATGCTCGTGACCCCGTGATCTTCTGTCACGTGTCTCCGTAGGTTCAACAACCCACACGGATTGAGCTAAAACAATCATCACAAAAATCCACACGAAAATATTCAAACCGAAATATCAGATATCAAGTACCATACATCAAACATCACATATCAAGTCTACACACAAGATAAAATCCATAAGACCAACATAAAAAAATACTATCACTGGGCACCGCTGGGCCCTTCAGGGGTAGGAACGGAATTCCAGTTCCTTATCATCTTAGCGACGGTCTCGCAGTACTGGTATCGATGCCCTTCGCATCCACAACCATAACAAGTTACCGGCAGTTTCTTACAACTCGCACGCTCGTGGCCCAGTACTGTTGGAATATAAAACTCAGAAGAAGCTAGTTGGTGAAAATATTTTATAAACGATTTTATAAACTAACCAACATAAAAATCGGATCTATTTAGGCTTGTCAATTAATTAACTAAACAGATTAATAAACAATCAAATAAATATATTTACGCATAGGAGTCGGTAATTAATACCTTTGACGCGAAGTGGTAGAAATTTCCTCCTTGGATCGATCGAACTACTCCTTCTATTCTTCTTCGATCTACTTGTATTTATACCTCAAAGTATTCTAAAGTATATCCCGTATATTATTCGGATGTTGTGTGGGTAACAATCTACTGGACTACTTGGACAGCAACAGAGATCGGCCGAATTATTCTTACAAAAATCCTTTCGATTTTCTCTCTATTTTTCTTGAATATTTGTGGTATTTTAGAAAAATATTGTGTTAACTAAATTATGGAATCCAAGACACAAGTCAAGATCCACAATTAAACACACACAAAAAAACAAAAATTTTGGCTCAAATTATGATGATAAAATCGGCCACCCCATGCATCTTATTTATAGGTGTTTTGGGCTACTCTAGTGACTTTAAGGAGGATATGGTAAGGGACTCTTAATATATGTCATCTTCCTATATTAGAACTCTTCCTAAGATAATGACTCTATTAAATATCAACTTAGTCCACTAAAAAGTTGATATTACACTTCCTACCAAAATCCCAAATTACGAAATTGGACTCCTTTTTGAATAATTATTTCCCGTGTTTAAGATATTCCATGTCCATTAATTAATTTAAACTACTGACAGCTTTTAATTAATTAATATATTATACATGAGTATACCACTCGACTTTTATTATTATATCGAAAAATTGATTCCACCTGCAGAGTTTAATATAATAATCCTTTCGAGTGCCTCAAGGGACATGATCAACCCGACTGGTCGGGACACGATTTCTAACTATATTATTAATTATCATATAAATAATAATATTGCCCAAAATATCGAGTATATTGAGTCAATCATTTTGCCTCTCACCCATGATAAATAAAAGCAATAAATATTAAATATATATAATTAAATATTAATTACTAGAATTAAGAAATAATAATTGTCCAAGATGTACGTTCTTCTTATAGTCAGTACAGAAGAATCTATCTCACCTCGATCCTGTTCAACGTATACCGAATACGCTAATATATGCTAATGGTCAAGACCAACCAATTACAAGCATATACTACAACCTCTCACATAACGGTCTAATGTTATATAGGTTGTGAACTAATTATTACTATATAAGGGACCGATAATGTGATCTTCTGTGTGACTCTACACACCACATTATCTACGATATAAAGTAATTTAGACAACATCTGCATAACCATAGCATGAATAAATATGCAAAACGTGTGATAAATGAATTAAATATTGTCATAGATAAAGACCGGGAAATTAGGTAATACAAGCATAAAGTATGCTTTGATGTATACAACTTTAACAATCTCCCACTTATACTCAAAGCATGCTTTTGAAGTATACTATCTAGACTATGTCTATCTATCTCCCACTTATACTCAAAGCAATGCTGCCATATGTATCAACCTCATTCATTCCACATGCCCTTCAAATGGCTTTGAGGGCAACCTTTTCGTGAAAGGATTAGATAGGTTGTCTTCAGATGCTATCTTGGAGACAATACTCTTCCTTCTCTTCACAAAATCTCGAATGATATGATATTTATGCTTGATAATCGAGTCATCGGGTCATGGCGGCTTGGCACTGGCCGGACAGGTGAGGCAGGCACTGTCGGAAGTGCTGGGCACAGGCTGGACAGGTGCGGCAGGAACTGTCGGAAGTGCTGGGCAATGGCCGGGCAGGCACCACAGGAACTGATGTAGCGCATGCTACTGCCGGAAGGCTGCGCACGCTAACTCGGCAGGAATAGCGCACGCTATTTGGCCGACTATCACATGCTATCGGGCTGGGCAGATAGGTTTCAGAGGTTCTGGACTCGGGGAGGATCGGCAGGTAGCGCACGCTACTTTCGATCGTGGCGCGTGCTAATCGGTAGATGTAGCGCATGCTGTCGGCCGACTAGCGCACATTACCTGGTCGAGCAGTTTAGTCCAGAGTATTCTGGACAGATCGGCTAGCGCATGCTAGCGCGTCGGGCGAGTGTGTTCGCCGGTGTCAGTCGGCGGCTGGTCGCATGGCCCCCCGGAAGGTTCTAGGCCGATGCTGGCCGATAGCGAACGCTACTCCAGAAGGCTAGCGCACGCTAGGGTGCGCCAGTATAAATATGACTGAGCAGTTATATTTTCACTCGTTTTTCATTTCTTCTCTTTTCTGTCCGTAGATGGAGACTTGGAGAGTTAGAAGGCATGTTGTGAGGTGACGAATCCATGAAGTCCCGGAGTTCATATCATTGATTAATCCTTCTATAACATCTTTTGATCAAGCGAACCAGGTCAAATGTTTTGGAAATCCTAGTTTGGGAAAATTGGGGGTTTTGTTTGGTTTTGTCCGATTTAACCGTAGTAACTTGGATTTGTGACGGATCGATAATTACTAAGATGTATTCGATCATTATCCTTGTTATGCCATGGTTGGATTGTCAAGGATTTGTCATTTTGTTGAAATCCTAATCGACGCCTTGAAGGTGTCCGATAAATGGTCTTAGAGGGGGATTCGGGCGTTATGCGTTTATTATTCCTCGTACGATCGTTGATTTGTTGATGATATGTCTTAGGAATGAAATCCTTGTGAAGAACTCGAGCTGGAACCCTTTCGTTCATTGTCTTCTTCGGGGTCCAAGTTTCCCGGTTGAACCGTGTTCTTCGGAGTGTTCGGTAACGGTTATTGAGGCAAGGGTTCTATTTATACAACTTGTGTCTTGTGTATAAGCTTATATATGGTATTTATGATGATTTGGTTTATCTTAGTGGATGTGATTCGTGCGGTCTGATTATTCGAAGTTTTGTTGGTATTAATGACATTCTCGCTTGTTTAACCTTGTGAAGTCGTGTTGTTCATGTTAGTTGCATGATTCATGTTGAGCTTGATTGCTTGGGTTTGAGGTATGGTGATGATTATAATTATTTTGGGATTGATTATGCACTTTGGACATGTATTTTGGTTTGTGATTGAATGTTCGAACATATTTGTATTAAGGTGTGTTATCTGTAGTGATGGGTTGTGTTTTGTTGCGTATGTTACTTGTGAAATATGATTTTGAATGACATGTTGTCGTTCTTCTACCAAGGGAGGGTCAGACGAGACCTCTAGGGACCGATACTAAGGGGTACGGTCATGGAAGTCGTTTCCCACATGGGGAGGGTCTGACGAGACCTCTAGGGACCGTTACTAATGGGTACGGTCACGGGAGTTGGTTTCCCACCTGGGGAAGGCTCGAAGGGTCCTATAGGGACCGTTACTAAGGGGTACGGTCGTGGGAGTTGGTTACCCAACTGGGGAAGGCTCGACGGGGCATCTAGTGGTCGGTACTAAGGGGTACGGCCGTGGGTTATAAATGATGTTATCGTAATGATATGATGTGTACGAACAAAGAATGTGTGGAACCCTGTATGGTCCGTCGTGACCTCCGGAGTTCGTTACTTGACGAGTACGAACAATGATTGTATGGATAATGTTTTGATGTTAAAAATCCCGAACATGTGATGATATTTCACTAATGTGTTTTGAAACAAGAATCGAGCTGAGGCCTTGATGATTTCGAAAAAAGGTTTTGTAATTTGGGACTTGAGGTCCAAAAGAAATTTTGTTCACAAAAAAATCCCGATATGCCGAGTTTTGATTCTTAAAACTTCATCACTTGTTTTCTGTTTAATAATACCTCTCAGGAATATTTTGACAACTGATAGTGTTATCCGATTCGTGATTACCTTCTGATTGATACATTTCGTATGCTATTATACTTGCACTGGTAAAACAATGTAGTTTTACTAAACCCCGAGTAATCGAGAGGTGGATGTCTGTTTTGCATCCAGGTATTAGCTGGTTCGAGGGAGCAGTCACAGGATTGGCACAGGAAGTGACGAGCTATGATACTAATCAAGAGTTGAGAGTTTGGTCGGGTTATCTGGTGTCGAAAAAGTTATAATCAGACTTCTACTGTTGTGTATCTTTTGTAATACCCGAGATTTTATCTTCCAGTTGCCCTGAATTATTTATCGTTTGGTTCCGATTATTTGTTTCGTTACGATTATGTGGGATATGTTTTTTGATGATGCACTGTATGATATGTACTGTTGTGTAGTTTGTCGGGTGAGACTTGTGTCGAAGACGTATCTTTGATTAATGTGTGCTTGGAATGTGGTATGTTACATTTCGTAAATTGGCTCGTTACAATTTTGACTCATAACCGGTGCATTAGTGTATCCAAGTCGTCATCAAGCGCCGTACTGGACTGTCGAAACGATCGAGTTCCAGTCAGGAGGCCTGGCCGAGTTACGGCTGTAAGACATTGCCTGTTACGGCCGCAAGGTATAATCAGTTACGGCCGAAAGGCTGCCGAGTTATGGTCGTAATGCCTTGCCGGTTACGGCCGTAACGCCCATTCGGTTTTCGGACAGTGAGGCATGGGCGACCGAACTTTGCTCATTTCCTCATTTTTTCATCTTCTTTCCATGGCTGCCGGACGAGGGAGACGGGAGCATCGATTCTTGTTCGTTTCCACTCAATTCCAAGGTGTTTTGGAAGGCCCTTACCGATTATAAGAACATTAAATCCTTGTTCTTCGTCGGATCGAGGTAATTTCTTGAAATATCCTAGGGTTGAATTTTGAGATTTCTTTTTAATCTTTGTTTTTCGTCCGATTTCGATGATTTGGTTGATGTTATTGAACCTTATTAATCGTGTTCTATAGGTTGTATATCCGCATTTCGAATTTGTTCAACTCGATTGATGATTCGAGTGTTCTTGGGAATTATCGAACACTGAATGTTCGATTAAATGTCCCAATGAGTTCGATAGTTTGTTGGGATTTCCATTGTTATTGGCCTTGATTCTCATTGTGATCGTATCTTCATTGTTTTTTCTGGAGGATTATAGGTGTTCAAGCATTCCGATCGAGCTTCCCCATTGTTTCACGTGCTTTGGACTGGAGGCGAGTATCTTGTCTATAATCTTTATACTTTGAGAATGTGACATGTCGTGAATTTAACGTGGACTTGTTAGTGATTGAACGTTTAACCATAACTCCCTTTCTATGAAAGTAAATACGAGCGTCAACTTGAATTTCTTGAAGAATGATAATCACCATTTCATGTTGTATTGTGTTCGAGATGGATATTTAGAAGTGAGTAATTACCCGAGGAATTATGGAACGGTTGTATTGTTCACTTGTTAGAATGTTACTAAATGATGGTGTGACGTGAATGTTATACCTTGTGAAAGTGTTTGTTGCATTAACTTATGATATTACGTGTTTGTGATTGTGGCGAATGTTATACTCTCCTTATAGTGAAATTGGCGATTTGAGATATTACCGGGTAGGGACCCATGAGGCCTCTGGCGGCGCGTTACTTACGAGTACGGCCAGATGATATGATTTTCCCATAAGGTTATCGAATCGGGTAGGTCTGGATAGGGATCCGAGAATCGTCACATGCGAGTGCGATGTCTCGATAACTTGTGGGCGTGTTTGAATGATGTTACCGGGTAGGGACTCGTGAGGCCTCCGGCAGCGTGTTACTTGCGAGTACGGCCAGTGATATGATTTGACCATAAGGTTATCTAATCGGATAGGTCTGGAGAGGGCTCCGATAATCGTTACTTGCGTGTACGATGTCAAGATAACTTATGAGTGGATTCGTGTTTGTTCTTAATCCGGGATGGGTCCCATCGAGGCCACGGAATGTGATATGAATATCGATTGGATATTTCTGATTTGTGATTGTTTGAATCTTGGATTCTGGTTATATTATTGATTATGGTTCCACCTTTGAGGCTTGTTTGAGAATTGAACCATCTACATGATTTTGAAAGAAAACTCTTTTGATTATGAGAACTACAATTCTTCACAATTTTAAACTGAGACCCCCGACGTCTTCAATTTATCTTTCAAATGTATTTTGGAGTTATCTTTATGATCCTCCCTAATGGGAACCATTTTCGAAAATACTTTAGACTCGAGGATCGTGTTACTATCTTGTTGAAAGGTTATTTTCATAATAGTTGTATTCTTGATGTATAACTTTATAGCTTGGTTACTTGCTAGCGATTCCATCGCTAACCCCTCGTTGGGGATTTTGTTATTTATTCCAGTTGTTCTAATCGGAGAGCGAGCAACCACAGGATCGTCTCGGAGGATGATGAAAAATAGCGATACTAGTCACAGTTGTAGTCTGATGTCCGTCAGTGATCTGTCGGTTTCAGTTTTTCTTGTCATACTTGAGGGGATGGACATTTTAGTATTATGTGATTGAGCTGTATTTTTGGTTCATCAGATGTACGGATACGTTGTGCTTTGAGAGACCTAATCGGTCTACGGTATTCTGTTTTGGTCGAGTTGACCGCATGTGGGTTTTAGTTTTGTAGTCTCTTGCCTGGTAGATCCTTGCGGAAAGGGGTCTACGACTTATAAAATCCCTGAGTGGATTAGGGGGTGTTACAGAAATGGTATCAGAGAGCTTAGGTTTGCGAAAACCTAGGCAGTTGGGTCTAGTTGGGTCTTGTCGAGTCGTGTCTTGTCATGTCACCCGGGTGAGAAATTGTGAACAACTGTGATCGTGGTGATCCGTTATTATCAATTGTGATCAATTTGATCAGTTTTGATTAGTATCGTGGTGCGCCCATCATCTCCGTGCAGCCTGTGGACGTAAGTCTCCTCTTTTATGCGAGGTATCTGTATTTCATGATTCTATATGTGTGAATTAATTGTGGTGCATAATTTTATTTGGACGGTGTTGTGTAATGGAGTTGTATTCGATACTTGTGACACACTGTATGTGTGTACAATTATGCATATTGATGTTTTGACTTTGAACTGCCGTGTGGGGTGGTATGATGTGAAAATTGTGAACCTTGATGGATTTCGAAAAGGTACTGACAGTTGAGTCGGTGAGAAACTCAGATGGATGGTTTTGTTGTATGTTTAAACTTGATGCACACGAAATGTATTTTCCAACTGTATCTTATCCGCTGCATGAGCTCTTTCAAAATGACTTTCGGTATTTTGCAAGCTGGGTTTTATTTCGTAAAATCGATTCCCTAAATCGAGTTTTGGCATTTTGGCCTTCAACGTTTCAAGAACAAGATGAAGAACAAGATGAAGACAATTTCAGAAAACTTTTTTTCTCTCTCTATTCAAAGCTCACGGCTGATTTTGTTATTGGAGAAGTGAGGAATAGTCCCCAATATATATTTGTTCCAAATCCCACAAAATCAACTATACCTTATTATTATAAGAGATATGATATCTCTTAGGTGATTAGTCTTCACCCACCAAAGGAAGACAAAGACTAAAGGTAAGAGATCAAATGTGGGGCCGGCCTTTAGAAGGAATCCGACGAGTTTGGTTCGTTTCGGACTCCCGAGAGTCCAAACAGATAAACTCTGATTCCGTTCCGATGTATTTATATCGATTAATTAATCATATTAAATACATAATAACATAATTATTTCCTCCAAGAAATAATTATATTCATTAATTAAATTAATCACCCGGTGATTTATTTAATTAATTAGGCCGTAAATTAATATATCCAATAAATCAATTTAGACATCCAATGTCCCAAATTAGATATCCAACATCTAATATTCATAATGAGAGATTAAGCTCGATTCATTCCGTCGTCAATCCTATTGCGCGACTCGGTAGGTTCGTCTCAGTCAGCAATGGGAGGAACCAAAGAGTAGTAGCACCACCTAGCCAGCCTGGCGGCCTGCACTGTACCCCAACTGAGAACGAATGATTGGGATCATTCAAGAATCATTCTGTCGTGAATACCAGTATACGTATAAACCCTTCTTTCAAATGTCCCGATCAAGTTATAGGGTAACGGTCAGTCAAACCCTATCTGTACTTGATGCTATGCATGTGTTAATGCAAATCGAGATCATTGAGCTCTCGTGTATCCAATTCAACTAGCTCCAATGCTTTGGCCAAAGACTTATGATCTCATCTGCCAATAACCGCATAGGACATATAACCCGCTTACTAACGGGAGAAAGAATTCTATCTTGGTATTCAGTAGGACCTGCTACTTGCCCGTTAAGATGCACGTCGAGGTTGACCCCCACCTCCCGGTTTATAGGGTCGAACTACTCTAATGAAAATATTAACGTCACAAGCTCATCCCTACTAAATCCTCAAGTCGAAGGTTCACGAATACCTATCACAACCTTTTGATTCCGTCATTGACTATCCCAGAGTGAAATCCGTGTGACGAATCGAGGATAAGTCGGTTCGAGTATACTAATCCAATTAGCATACCTATAACGTGTGCTCCCACTAACCAATAGTGTTCGACAGGCACTCTCCATGTCAAAGAACACGTCATACAAGTCTTCACATAAACTTAACGCCCAGTCAAGTTTCATCGACTTGCGAACGATTAAGTATTTGAGCTATAAACTTTTCCAGTGCCTACCCCCTTATCCAATAAGGAGTGGAACGTTTTGCTTTCAAATACACGGACTAGTTTCTATATGTATATTTACGAGTTAGGAATGCCAGTAACTACCAGTAAATAAAGAAACATTCATTGCCTTATATTAATGATTTACATAATTACAAGTACAATACCCTCACTCAACATCCTCTGAGTGGCATTCGGGGGCATACTCCTAACAATCTCCCACTTGCACTCAATGCCACACACTATGGTATCTAATACCCATGTTCTCCAGATGACGCTCCAAGCTATTCTGAGAAAGTGGCTTGGTCAGTGGATCGGCAACGTTGTCGGCCGAGTCTACTCTGTGCAGCACAATATATCCCTTGCGAACAAATTCTCTTATGATATGATACTTCCTCTCAATATGTTTGGTGTTGTTGTGAAACCTCGGCTTCTTGGCCTGCGCTACAGCTCCGTCGTTGTCGCAATGCAATGAACAGAAGCTTCAAGACATGGTATCACTTGAAGTTCTCCCAGAAACTTCTTAATCCAGAACCCTTCCTTGGAAGCCTCCAAGGCTGCTTGATACTCAGCCTAACAGGTGGAATCAGCAGTCGCGCTTTGTTTGGTGCTACGCCAAGATACTGCTCCTCCATTAAGAGTAAATATGTAGCCAGAAGTAGACATCGAGTCATCCTTTAGTCCTTGGAAGTACGAATCAGTAAATCCCACCACATCCAATTCTCCACCGCCATACATCAGAACCATATCTCTAGTCCTTCTTAAGTACTTGAGAATGTTCTTTACGGCAGTCCAACGTTCCCTACTTGGGTTTGCCTGAAACCTACTCACTGCGCTTACAGCATGCGCGATGTCAGGTCTTGTACACAACATAGCATACATAAGGCTACCCACGGCCGAAGCATATGGTATATTACTCATTTCCTTTTGTTGTTCCTCACTTTGAGAACACATCTTCAAGGAGAGTTCTATTCCATGCCGCATCGGTAGGAACCCTCTTTTAGAATCATCCATCTTAAATCGCTTTAAGATCTTATCTATATAGAGGGCTTGGGAAAGACCTATTGTTCTCTTCGCTCTATCCCGGTAGAGCTGAATACCAAGAATATAGGTAGCTTCTCCCAAGTCTTTCATGGAGAAATTACTCGAAAGCCAAGCTTTTAAAGAACTGAGCATTCCCACATCATTTCCTATTAGTAGAATGTTATCTACATATAGTAATAAGAATGGGATCTTGCTCCCACTAACCCTCTTGTATACACAAGGTTCCTCTTCATTTTGCAGGAAGTCAAACTCTTTGAGTGCCTCGTCAAAACGAAGGTTCCAACTACGCGACGCTTGCTTCAGTCCATAAATGGAACGCTGAAGCTTGCACACTTTCTGAATATCGACTTCGGACACAAAGCCTTTAGGCTACTCCATATAGATTTCCTCCTCGAGGAATCCATTAAGGAAAGCCGTCTTTACGTCCATTTGCCATATGTCATAATCGTGGTAGGCAGCTATAGCAAGCATCATGTGAATAGACTTGATCATGGCTACGGGCGAGAAGGTATCGTGGTAATCGATCCCTTCTTTCTGGGTATCACCCTTTGCCACAAGCCTGTCCTTATAGGCGTCAACCTTGCCATCACCATCAGTCTTTCTCTTGTAGATCCACTTGTTCCCAATAGGCACTATGCCCTTGGGGCGGTCTACTAGAGTCCAGACCTGATTGACATGCATCGAGTCTATCTCAGCTTCCATAGCTTCACGCCATTTCGCGGAGTCTACATCTACCATCGCTTGGTCATAGGTCGTTGGGTCGGTCTATTGGCTATCACTTGGAACCTCATGGAGACCCAGCACCTCCAAGTGCACAAGACCATACCTATCAGGTAAATGAGACACCCTACTAGACCTACGAGGTGGTTGTACTTGTGTTTCAGAAGGTTCGGTTCCAGTTTCTTACACAGGTGTCTCCCTAGGAGTTTCATTGTATTCTTCTAAAGAAATAATTCTACCTGCTCCGCCTTCCTGAATGACCTCATCTTACAGGAAGTGTGCTTGTAAAGCAACAATGATCTTTCAATCTTCGGGCATGTAGAATAGATATCCCATCATCCCAGACGGGAATCCAATGAAACGTCACTTCGCGGACCTAGCTTCCAACTTCTCCACCTTAGTCTTCTTGACATAGGCGTGACATCCCCAAATCCTAATATGATTAAGACTTGGTTTCCTGCCCTCCCACATCTCATGTGGAGTTTTAGGAATGGATTTGGAAGGACATCTGTTCAAGATGTAGGCGGCAGTCAGGAGTGCATACCCCACAAGTAAATCAGTAAGTCAGTTTTGAACTAAGGAGTACCTGGAGGTGTTAGTTTTGAAACTATTACATCTTCCTTATGGAACTCGTCAAACTCCGTACTCATATACTCGCCACCTCGATCCGACCGAAGTGATTTGATATGATTACCAGTTTGTTTCTCGACTAGGGCCTTGAATTCCTGGAATTTCTCAAAGGCCTCGGATTTATGTTTCATTAAGTATACATAACCATACGTAATATGATCATCCGTAAACGTAATGAAATATTGATATCCATCACGTGCTGCTTCCAAAGCACCACATACGTCGGTATGGATTAATCCCAGTTTATCAGCGGCTCTTTAAAAAGTCCCTGTGAAGGGGGACTTAGTCATTTTGCCTTTAAGGCAAGATTCACAAGTAGGAAAGGTATCCGATCCCAATGGACCCATAAGTCCATCCTTTTCCATCTTGTAAACCTTGGTCTGACCAACATGACCAAGTCTAAGATGCCATTTCAAAACTTGATTGGTTTCATCCCTACCACGTTTTCTAGTCATAGTATTCACAACTACTTTGCTGCTGAGATTTAGATGATACAATCCATTTAACAATGTAGTAGTACCCACTAGTTTATTTCCGAAATAAATTTTGTAGGAACCATCACCAATGAAAAATGAAAAGCCTTTTCGGTCCATGACCGGAATGGATACAATGTTTTTGTGCCCCTTGGGTAAAACAAGTACATCTTCTAAAGTCAAAACAAAGCTGGATTCTAAACCCAAAAGAAGTGATCCTATGTCGGTCTCTTCGACACTATGCCCCCTTCCGACTGTGATCATAACTTCTCCAGCTCCAAGCTTCCTACTTTGTTCCAGATCCTGATTCACAGTACAAATATAAGAACTAGCACCAGAATCCAGTATCCAGGAAGTAGAAAATACAGTAGCAGAACAATTTGTTTCCAAAACTAAGAGTTCTATACGTGAAGTGCCATGAAGAATCGGACAGTCTCTTGCCCAGTGGCCCATCTCACCGCACTTGAGACATGCGTCCTCTTTCTTCTTGTTCTTCGGAACCATTGGGGCCTTGCCCTTACCCTTAAGTTCCTCGACTTGTGGTCCTATCTGCTTCTTGGTCTTTTTCTTTTTGTTCTTGGACTTCCGAGATCCAGAAGAAATCACAAGGGCAGACTCCTTCACCCGCGGAGTCTTCATCTAAGACTGAGGGGTCACAAGTTTGTTCATTAGCCCAGCTAAGTTAGATGCAATCTCATTGCAGTTGAAGTTCATAACAAACTGTGAGAAGGATTCAGGGAGAGACTGTAGGATAAGGTCAGTTTGAAGAGAAGTATCCATCTTAAAATCAAGAGCCTCCAGTCTCTCAATCATGGATATCATTTTGAGGACGTGTTCCCCAACCTTCTCACCTTCCTTCATTCTTGCACCGAACAGTTGCTTGGATATCTCATATCTAGCAGTTCTGTTGTGCTCACCATAAAGCTCGGTTAAGTGATATAGAATCTGTAGCAGAAGTCATTTTCTCATGAGCTCTCTGAATCTTATTAGACATAGAAGCCATCATGTAAGCACGTACTTTTACGTCATCCTTAACCCACTTTTCGTGGTTTTCAATCTCTTCCTGATTGGCTATGGTCTGCACAGGAGGCAACGGAATGTCCGTCTCTAAAACGTATCCCAGTGCCTCTATATTGAGGACTATTATCAGGTTGCGGAGCCAATCCACAAAGTTAGGTTCAATTAAGGTGTTCTTTTCGAGTAGAATTGCGAGTGGGTTCATTGTCATATTGAGAGTTATGTCTGCATTAAGTACGACAGATTAATTAGTGACTCATTTAATTATGTTCTCAGTAAAGAATTAAGGTCTTTTCTATTCTTGTTACCCAGCTCCCACTATTTTTATTGGAATAACACACTCCCATGTGAAATCCGGAAGTATTGTCGCTCTACTTCATAGTGGTGATCGAGTTCTTTATAAATCTTAATAGAGGGCAACCGAACCGGTTTCTAGTCTATTAATTTTCATAAAGTGGTGTCCAACACCAACCCATCTAATGGATGATTCATTCCTGTTTTTCCCCTTTTTCACTCCCCTCAACCTATACGGTTTCTATGGTTCGTGAAAAAGTTAAGTTTATACCATCGACGCAAATCAGTTTCACAATTGAATCTTATCCGGCAACCTATCAGGTTTCTAGGGATAAAATTTGCTCCAACTGAAGGCATCCAATGCGCTCCCAGAAATTTATCCGCCCTCCCTGAATGACTACCCCGATAACTCGGAAGTATAGCACATCCGGTTTGGATTTTAATTTCCCGAAAACTCGATGGAGGGAAGGAAAAACCTTGAAACCTTACAAACTTAATAATTTTTTGTGGGAGAATTTTCGCAATTAATGTTACACTTTGCACATTAATCATTTTAGCGCGTTTGTAGCATTCATACAATATGAACAACCATTCACAACCTAGTTGCTACCATCATGTGGTTCTTGGACCGTTCCTAGAAAACAAAAACTCCATAATCAAATTACAAGTCTTCGTCTTAAATTTCGTCTTCTCTAAATGGATCTTCCTCCGGTCTTCGTCATTACATATAAATTTTACATTGAAAATTGCATCCTAGATACAAATATTTCTAGTAAAATAAATAGGCTCAAAACGTCCATTACAACCCAATCGAATAAAACGAGCGATTCAAAACTAAGTCCACTAACCACATCCCATTCAAAAGCATTCATCCAATAAATACTATATAAATGGAAAGCGTAGAGATACATTGATCCAATTAACAATAAGAACCAATCCAATCGATTCACACAATCGGTAACATGAAAACGTTCAAATAATTCGGTCGCCCATTTAACCTCGCTTTATGTCAAAGGTTCTCTCATCTCATGCAAAGTATATTTATGTCAAAGAATCACACTTCACAACAGCCAAAGGAATCCTGAAGTACGTCAAAGGAATAGTCGATGTAGGACTGTGGTATCCTAAAGAAGGCGGATTCGATTTGGTTAGATACAGCGACTCGGATCTCCGAAGCTGCAAGCTAGATAGAAAGAGTATAAGCAGTACTTGTCACTTTCTTGTACCTAGACTTGTATCCTGGTTCAGTAAGAAGTAATTGGCAAACTCGCTTCCACAGCTGAATCAGAATACTATGTTGCTGGTAGTTGCTGTATGCAGATCATTTGGATGCAACAACAGCTGTCAGATTATGAAATCACTGTCAAGGAAACACCAATCATGTGCGATAGCACGAGTGCAATTGCAATAACGCACAACCCTTTATTTCACTCGCGTTCTAAGCACATTCATATGAAGCATCACTTCATTAGGAATCATGTTGAGAACAAGGATGTTCGGCTCGAGAAAGTTCGTACAGATATCCAGTTAGCCGACATCTTTACCAAACCTCTCATCACAGCAAGATTCTGTATGCTTCGACAAGAATTGGGATTGTTACAACCTAACTCCCTGTAAGTTTTAATGCTTTTACTCAACAATTGAGGGGAAACGCTGTAAGACCCACGAATACAATATCCACCATTAATTATCTGTACACTCAGACAATCCAACAACACTGTCGGAATAAAAAGACATAAATTCATCCTACAGCTGACGTGTGCAATAATTAAGGGGGAATACAGTATGACCCATGGCTACAGTATTAATCCAATAATTACTGTAAGAATTGAATCCCGTATGTACCTTTTAAGGGGGAACACTGTATTTTTTCGGATACAGCACATTCAGCGGAATTCAATTAATGTTATTCAAATATTTTATTTATTTTAAAACAGATTTGAGTCAATGTGCCCTGTTTTAAGTCAAACGTCTTTTGCATTAAATGCTTTGCATGACATCTGGACTATTTATCTCAAATGCCGCGATTGTTCAAATTATTTAATAATTTCAAACCGCCATTTCGGGCAATAAGGGAAGTCGAAATGTCAGATGTGGGACCAGTTATCATTTCAAGATCAGATGGATAAGATGCACCAGTTATGCTTAATCCATCCTGTTCTTACATTTAAAATGACGGTTACCATCCCTTAAATCTGAGCGTTCACTGTATGGAAACCCTAATCTTCCTACCGCCCACTATAAAAGGACTGTTCTTGCCTTGTTTGACTCTTTACGCTTTCTGCAAATTGAACGAGTCTTTGAGCAAACAGCCTACATTTCTCGCTGCAATTTTTCTGCACTTTCTCTACATATCTCTTACTTTCTATTCAGATCTTACGATGGCATCCTCACTGACTTCATCCCCAACTCTCAAGAAGAATGCCACCATCATTGGTGGGCAAATTTTCGATCTGTTGTCATCGAGCGTGTTCATGATGAAGGAGACGATGTTGAATCCATGGAGATGGTCGTTTCAAGGATTCATCAACAAGACCTCTATCGCCTTTGCAGATACACTGCTGAGTGCTACGACGAGAAAATGAGGAGGAATTTTATCTCAATACATCTGTTTGTTTCTTCTCTCTTGCACAAGGAGGAAACATTGCTGACATCACTGCCACCGTCCGCGGAGTGGAGATCCGTGTTGACCAAGAACTTCTGCAGACTTTGTATAGAGTTCCTGCTGACGGGCTGTCTATGGAAGAACTTGAGACTTTTGGGTCCCAAGAAATTCTCACTGCTTATTGGGGATTGTTCAATGGCTCTGCATCGAACCTGATTGTTCATGCATCTTTCCAGAATAAAAATTTATGTCTGCCTTTTGTTTATTTACATGATTTCTGTTGTCGCGTTGTGGAAAACATGACTGGAGCTTTTGAGATGTGCACCAATCTGAGATTCAGGATAATGGCCTCCATCATGTCCGGTGAAAAGGTAAACTGGTGCCAGATTGTCGTGGAAAGACTACAAGAAGAGGCTTCTAAGCCCGCTTCACAAAAGAAATCCTTTGGTCTGATTTTCAATCATATTCTGACCAACTGCGGTGTGCCTCAACCGAAAGGAACCAAGAAGATAAATCAGCGGAAATACATTGAAGGGAGCAGGCCCTCTGTGTTCAACAAAGAAAGACTAATCGGGTAAAGACCCTTTGTCCGGTATATGCCACTTTCTGCCGACCCAAGGGACATTACTTCGAACTCCGGAAGCGATGAGACTTCTCGAAAAAGGAAGAGATCTCACATCAAAACTCCCATTACTGCTGAGACCGAAAAGGAAGCTAAGGAGGCTTACCAAAGTCAAGGTTGCATAGATTATAGCGATCTCTATAGATGCTCCTTCGACGGCCCAACCCACTGTATCGAACCCCCAGGGTGCAACCCCTGTAGAAGAGATAGCTACTACTGTGTAAACAGTAAATCCCGAGCCATTGGCGGCAACGATGGATATACACCCATCTGCCAACGTTGAACTCTAGCGAGTCGACTGCCCCTTCGGAGCCAATAGCCACATCTCCTGCATGGGAACCCACACCCATACGGGATCCATCTCCCCTCAGGGTACCAACCCCTGTACGGGATCCCTCTCTGATACAGGCTCCCACACCTATAGCGGAACCCTTGCCTACAGTAGACCCATGTACTGTATGCAGCCCCTCCATCGACACTATAATCCATAAAACTTTGCTATCAGTTCAAATTGAACAAGCTTACGAACGCTTTGTTCAATGGAAATCATACAGGGTCGCTCCGTACGACACTTTGTATAACTGGAGTGAGTGGAGGGAGGAAGAATTCTTTGTTAAGAAGGTAACAGATTCTCCAATTGGAGTCTTAATCTAATGGGACAATATCTTTTGCAATGAGATGATTTCGAGCCATCTCATGGACAAAGCTGATGCTCGATTACAAGGGAATTGGTATCCAACGAAACTATTCCTATCACTCCCAAATCAGACCATGACTGAGATGACGACGACGACGACGCCGCCTTTCAGGCTAGTCTGAGGATGAGCAGTGAGGAAGCAAGGGAGCAAGAATTATCCGGAATGCAACATCAACAAGGTGAAGGGACCTCGAGCCAACAGTCCCCTCCCCGACAGTAAGGAACTATTCAAGACAGCGAGGAATCAGTCCCTCCTGTCGTGGAAGAACCAACAGGTTCACAACAAGCACCCGATCCTGTCGCCGTCCAACCTGACGACCAGGCCAACGCCATCCCGCATGAGGAATCAGTCCCTCTGCAGGAGCAGGCGGAAGCTGACAGACAACAGGAGGATTCAGTTCCTCCTGTACCTATGTCTACAGAAACCATTCCGGAATAGGAGGAACCAGTCCCCCTGTCGCCGAGGCCGAACAACCAACAACTGTAACAGCAACTGATGCCCCTGTATCTCCATATGTGGAATCCGACGATGGTTTCTTACTTGAGGATGAACCACAAAGGCCACGCTCTCATGTGGTCGTCAGACAGCTCAATGGAGCTGATGAAGAAAAGCCAAGCTCTCCAGCTAGGCACGAGCAACTTCAAGCTCTCGGTCGCCAAACTGTTTTCCTACAAGATGCTGTGAATGCCATGCACACTATTGAAAAAGAGATCAATTGGTTGCATGAGACTTCCATAGACAACATGACGGGTGTCAAAATAGAAATCTCCCAAGTGGAAGAAGCCTTCCGCATTTTGCCCACCATCTTAAGGCAAGCTCTCAATCAACTTCAACAGCGCCAAGAGCAGATTCTCTTGTAGGAACAAGCAAAGCTACGCATCTCTGAAGCCAAGACTACCTCTGCTCTACAGGAAACAGGCTCCCACCTTAGAGGCCATGATAAAAAGATAGATGATATGTCACTAGTGCTTAAATCACTAGTTGATAAAATGTCAATGATGGAGACCAAACAGGATGATGCAATTCCTAGAACGCCTAGATGAGAAGGTCTCTTATCTTGATGAGTCCAAAAAGGGGGAAGAAGCCCAATAATCTGCAAAGCAATGGAGACTGGAGCAAGAAAAGGAGTTTGATGCTTCATTAGAAGACAGCATTACTACTGCAATTACTCGATTGTCAGCTCCTTCTCATATTGTTAGGATACAGGGTTCTCGCCCTAAATTCCACAATCCAAATTTTCCTTGGAAAAACCTTGTGCAGAAGCCGCCAGTGATAAATCTCCCTGCCAACCGACAGCCAACAGCCGATGAGATAAAGGATTGGAGGAGAAACGAATTGTTAAGATACTTCGTGGTTCTTATCAGGGAATCCCCCATATTAAAAGGAAGCTGCCGAGGAATTTGCAAAGAGTCTGGATGAAGGAAAGCTCACCCTATAGCTCCAGATGAAATCTAAGCACAGGAAAGGCGATCCGGTTACCCACCATTAAGATTGGATCCTTGTTTTCGACAAATCGGCTGAAGGAAGAGCGATCAATTTAAATCGAAACAAGGATGCCCTGCAAAACTAGTGGAAAGGAACTGTGAATGATCCAAGGAGGCCTTGGAGACATGCCAACTACAGGAGTTATCTTGGAGGATCCTTCCTGTATCTTATTTTAGAAACAACAAAAATTTTGTATCTTTATTTTTTTGCCCAACCTTGTAACCTTTGCTCTTCATCAATAAAATCTATTTTTGTTGCGAAAGATTACAACTCATAATCTACTATGTTACTATGTGATTACAAAAATTAATCCATGTGCAAATCAAACAAGTATGAAAACTTGTTAAGTATATAAGCTATAAGAACCTGTCTGCGAACAGTTCCTAGGTTAAGTTGTATTCAACTGGATTACACTGTAAGATTGTGCCTGCACGCCAATCATAAGTTTAAGTTGTAAAAACATTTTGCTGTTAGATACTACATTTTTAGAACTTGCCTGCGAGCAGTTCACATTTATTTAATTTGCTGAAAGCCAGAACATTCGACAGAAGATCAAGAAGAAATCCTCTCGAAACAAAGATGTTTCAATGGTTTTGGCATCATGGTTTTGGCATCATCAAGATGATTTGGAAATTATCAAAAAGGGGGAAATTTTTGGGATAAACAATCCTATACCTATTGTTGGGATAAACAATCCTGTATCAAGTTTTGATAAAGTGCCAACAAACAGCAAGTCTTCACACTGCCTTCATACAGCAACGGATCTATTCCCAACGGATCTATTCCAAAGGCTATATATACCCCGAAGTTTGAAGATCAGATACACACTCGAACACTCGAATATACACAAACTTATACGAATATACAAGATCTTAGAACTGAGCAAACTGAGATATACTGAGATACATTTGTGAACATCTCAAAAACAGTATATCAGGACCATCCATATTTCTTCAAGAATGCTGCCAATCCTGAGAGAATAAATACATAAGTGCTCATCCTTGAACAACACATCATCAGCTCAAAGCTCAAGAAAGTCAAGCTGTTGTTCAACCATTGTTCTTACATTGAAGAAAACCATCAACACTGTGTGGACTGAGAAAGCCTTGCTTTTCCTGAACTGTGTGTGACGGATCTGCATTGAAGAGACGAAGCTTCGGAACTATGTGTGAAGAAGCTAGTCAGGTGAAAGCTTTGACCAATCAAGTGTGAACGGTTGAAAGCGACGATCTTTCTATCAATCTGTGTGAACGATACAACGATAGGTTTGATTATAGACACGTAGTTGTGTACGTAGTGTTTATAATAAACATTTTCACTCCTGTGTGGAGGACCAGTGGACGTAGAGGGGTTTACCTCGAACCACTTTAAATATCGTGTCATTTACCTTCTGCATCTTACTGTTTTCATTACTGTGATTATTTTACAAGTATACACTGCATACCCTGTACGCATCAAGCAAACAGGAGAAAACCCAGTTGCTATATTTACAACAACTTACTGTTTCAAGACTTCCGCTACGCACTCTTATTTAAAAATCATACAGCTTGTTGCTTAAACACTTTCCAAGTTGTATTCTGTATACTTAGTGGCCAACAGACACGATAGAAATAAACAAAAGCAAGAAAAAAAGCTGGAAAGATGTTGGCTTAACTCCTAACAAGTGCTACATTTAACGTGTCAGGCTAGACGATAACTCTTTTCCTCAAGGGTCGTTGAGGGCGGCCACAGTTGACTCCTGAATTGGTCTCGACTTGAAATAATTCTAGAGGTATTTACCATTGGCTTTGAACATCTTTTTATTCTCGTCGAGCAGTGCATAACTCCAATTTCAATTATTCTTGGACACTGTGTAAGGGCCCGTCCATCTTGACTTCAACTTCCGAGGAAACAATCTTAGGCGAGCATTGTAGAGTAAAACTTCATCTCCCGGGAAGAACTCCCTGGATCGAATGTGGAGATCAAGAAATTTCTTAACTCTTTCCTTGTAGCTCCAATAGGCTTCGTTTCTCTATTCCTCATTTTGGGTAAGAACTCCATCCGCTTACATCCCGCCTTGTGCAACTCAAAATTGATCTTTCTACACTACTAGAAAAAAGACATTCAACATCGCTCGTTTAACATCGGTTTTGTGAAAACCAATGTTAAAAAAGACGCGGTGGCATGATTGAAAATTTTAAAACAAATTAACATCGGTTTTATAAAAACCGATGTGAATTATACTCGATTAACATAGGTTATTTAGAAACCGATGTGAATATACTACTTTAACATTGGTTTCTAATGAACCGATGTGAATTTAAATGATTTTTTTAGTGTAACATCGGTTTATATAAAACCGATGTGAATATTGTAAATTGACATCAGTTCTTATTTATAACCGATGTGAATCTATTTTTCTTCTATACCCTTTGAATAAAAGCGTTTAGAAGAGCAGAAAAATAGAGATCCCACTTATGCATCTTCTTTCAAATCAATTACGTGCGATTTACACACACTGAATGTGCGATTCGCGTAAACTCAGCTGCTTCCCTCTTGGCCAGCGGCTGCAGTCTAACCATTTCTAAGAGGGTATGATTATCTCTACCCTTCTCCTTTCCCGTTTTTCTTTGTTTTAACCTTTTTCATCCAGATCCTGAGGCCTGCACATTCTTTTTGCGCTTTGAAATTCACACGGCCTGGTTTTAAAATCAGAACCTGCTCAGATTGATTTTGTGACGATCGTCGTGAGACAACTTGGACGTGAGTTTGCAGGTCAGTCGTAGAGTTCAATAGCGGCGGTTGCCGCCCCTTTGCTGATTCAACTTGCCGAAGCCAACTCAGTGAGTCCGCCCCGAGCTCATTTTTGCAGCGCCAATCTAGGGTTTCCTAGGCCCTCACAACAATCGGTTTCTTAGCATCTGACCCGATCGGGTGGTTCTCAACCGAACCAGATGACATAGCGGTTCGGGTCACTACTACATCCGGCCAGTATTGAGCTCCTTGCGGCTACCTGAATCTGAGTGATGCTTTCGTGTAGTAGGACCAATCTAAGAACGGGAAGTATGCCTTGTTTGTCCAGATTTTTGATGTTTATTGTTCCCGAGCTTACATGAATTCTGTTTAAGGCTACGTTCGATTTCAGGTCGGCTGAATTATGAACTTCAGACTTGTGTCGCATTCGGTTTAGAAAATATTGTCTTTTGTTGCTTTTGTTACTGTTGGGTTGTATGTTGCTTGAGGTGGGATTTTCAGCGATGTGATCGTTCTAGCTGGTTTTGTCTGGGATTGAGATTGTAATTTTTATAGAAATGTACACGGTCTGGAATTAGCCTTTGGGATGTACTTACAGATTTGACAGCTCTGAAGGCGCTAGATTTCTAGCACGGCCCAGTGGTGGAGCTAATAGTCTTTCCGTCCATTGAGATTTCTGGCCGAGGCTTCGGAGGAGCTAGATTTCCGACCGAGTATTCAGGTAAAATTTTGCTCGTCTTACTGCTTGATTCGTGGTATTTTTCTTGATTGTTAGTCACATTTTTCGTGGTATTTTGCTTCTATTTTTTTAGACAGATATCGACCTCCTTCTTGGCAAGTCCCTTCTTACCCTGATATCGACTTCCTTCTTGACAAGATCGCGAATCAGACAAACACAGAAAGGATGAAATTGTTCATAAGATTTTTTATTTCTGAAATTTCAACTTTTAGGTTCATTATTTCTTTTAATCTCGATAACGCCATGTTACGATTAAATGGCTGAGATTGATTCACGCATGTCTCAAGAGGATTTGTATTTATTCATTTCCATTCAGTAAGTTTACCTCATGTATGATGGTGAAGAAGTGACAACTTTTGTTTTTCTTTTGCTTAATCTTGAAGAAGATTAAACTGTATCAAGTAGTTTTAATATTATAAATGAAGGTATAAAATTTCAATGCATAGAAAGAATCACGGAAGACAAGGTGCCTTCATCTGTTCATTTTCGTGATATATGCAAAGCTTTTTTTTGTGTTGGGCATGTATTAATATCGTTTACAAAATTTCCAGCATTGCTCTTCAAACATTTAGTGTATCTATTCCATATCATGTCTAGTTTTCATTATTTTTTTAAGCGTATTTACTCTCTTCCACTAAGAGGATGGTTTTTATGTATGATGTTCTTCTTGTTCTTGGTTATGTGTCATTTTTCATTTATGGAACATGGTTGATTTATCAATGTATCTTGTTGTTTATGCATACTTTGATCTTCAGGTTGAGGATGCTACTAAGCACTCGAACTAACAAATGGTACTACTTTGGAGAAAAACAGGCAGATTCTTCGAGGCTCCGACGGCTTTAGTGGAGCACCGTCGAGCTAAACTTCTAGATTTTGTCCGATAATAGTCTTTGATAGGAGGATTTAGATATTGGATTGATGTGGAACCAAAACTTGTATTTCACCATAAATGTCGTGTGCTGCTATTTTTAGATATCAAGCTCTTTTTTTCAGAATTTTTTTTACTCAATATTGAAAAACAGAACAGGTGGATTTTGGCAAATTTGGTAGTGCTGGGTTGAAAACATATATATATATATACAATTCACATCGGTTATTTAATAAACTGATGTTAAATTTTTTACATCAGTTATAACTCAAAATTGATGTGAGTAACACATTTGACATCAGTTTTCATTGAAAACCGATGTGAATTACACATCCTGTAGTTGCAATTCACATCGGTTATTGAAGAAACCGATGTGAATTTTTTTGCATCAATTTTACATCGGTTGTAAGGCATAATCAATGAGAATTACTCATTTGACATCGGTTTTTATTGAAAACCGATGTGAATTACACATCCTGTAGTTGCAATTCACATCGGTTATTTAAGAAACCGATGTGAATTTTTTTGCATCAATTTTACATCGGTTGTGAGGCATAACCGATGTGAATTACTCATTCACATCGGTTTTTAAAAACCGATGTGAATTTTAACATCATTGGATACAACATCAGTTTTAAAGCCAATGTGAATAGTACTTAAAAACCGATGTGAAATCCTATTTTCGTAGTAGTGCTACTTGCCCAATATGTTTTATGCTCCATCTCAACTGGAAGATGACAAGACCCACTAACTGGGCCCAGTAAGCGCGGGCCTGTAACTCAAGCGGGGGACCATGAGGCGAACAGGTCATGCTGGAAAACTTACCTCTAGATCGGGGGTGAGGTCGAGCCTCTTGTGGGGTACTCAGGACAGGGGACAATCCCCCTCTTCCCTAGGGGAAGCAAAAAAAAAAAGACGGAACATGACAAGACTTTCCAAACACGAGTTGATAAGGAGACATACCAATGGGGGTTTTGTAAGCGGTGCGGTAAGCCTACAAAGCATCATCGAGATGTTTGGCCCAATCCTTCCTATGCACAACAGTCTTCTATAGGATTTTGCTTGATCTCTCTATTGGCAAGCTCAGCTTGTCAGTTGGCTTGTGGGTGGTAAGGAGATGTCACTTTGTGTTTCACACCATACTTGGCCAAGACACTTCCAAGCCACTTGTTGTTGAAGTGCGACCCCCCATCACTAAGCAATGTTCTCGGGACACCGAACCGAGTCAAAATATTATTTTACAAGAATTATATGACTACATTGCAATCATTAGTAGCACACGGCATGGCCTCCCCCCATCTAGACACGTACACCACCGCAAGAAGGATATAAGTGAACCCACAAGAGTTAGGAAACGGACCCATGAAGTCAATCTCGCATACATCAAATAGCTCCACCTCTATGATCATTTTTTGTGGTATCCCATCTCTCTTGGACACGTTCGCTGTCCTTTGTCATCGATCACATTTGTTGACAAAAGCTTGGCAATCTCAGTGGAGCGTGGGCCAATAAAAACCGCTTTGGAGCACTTTTAATGACGTTCTTGTAGTGGCAAAATGTATTCTGATGGATGAATTATGACTTTCTTCCATGATTGTTGGCCAATCCTGCTCTCTCACACAACGTCGAATGATCTCATTAGCGTACCTTCGGTAGGGATAAGGATCTTCCCAATAATATAACTTGACATCATGTTGGAATTTCTTCTTTTGGTAGTGAGTGGGGAAGTGCTCCAATTACCAAGTAGTTGCCAAAATCGCCGAACCACAGATGAAGATCACTGAGTGCAAAGATTTTCTCATCGGGGAAGTTTTCATTGATGCACAAACGGGTGCCGTCCCCTCCACCAGCTTCTCTAAGCGGGATAAGTGGTTGGCCACCACATTCTCACATCCTCTTTTATCTCGAATCTCCATGTCAAATTCTTGGAGGAGAAAGATCCATCTCACTAGGCGGGGTTCGGAGTCTTTCTTGGTGAAGTATTGAATGGCCGCATGATCGGTGTGGACAATGGTGTGAGTGCCCACCAAGTAGGGTCGTAATTTGTCGAAGGCAAACACCATGGCAAGAAGCTCCTTCTCGATTGTTATGTAATTCATTTGGGTCGAATCCAAGGTTTTGCTTGCATAGTAGATCACCTTGAACATCTTGTCTCTCTTTTGTCCTAAAACCGCTCCTACTGCCTAATTGCTTGCATCACACATAAGTTCAAATGATTGGCTCCAATCCGGTGAGATTAAAACATGTGTGGAGATTTGGGCCATCTTCAACATCTCAATATACTCGAGGCACTCCTTGGAAAATATGAACTTGGTATCCTTCTAAAGTAACCCACACAAAAGCTTGGCGATTTTTGAGAAATCTTTGATGAAACGGTGGTAAAGTCCGACATGCCCAAGAAAACTCCTCACGGATTTAACAGTTCTTGGAGGAGGTAACTTTTTAATGGCCACTATCTTTGCTCGATCAACTTCCAATCCTTTGCTTGAGACTTTATGACCAAGCCCCACGTCTTCTTTCACCATAAAATAGCACTTCTCCCAATTGAGAGCTAAACACGTCTCCTCACACTTCTGCAAGACTTGAGACAAGTTTTCCAAGCATATATCAAAAGAAGAACCAAATACAAAAAAAATATCCATGAATACCACCAGAATGTTCTCTATGACACCGTGGAATATGGACACCATACACCGTTGGAAAGTGGTCGGTGCATTGCAAAGACCAAACGGCATCCTCCTATAGGCAAATACTCTGGACATGTGAACACCGTCTTGTGTTGATCTTCGGGTGCTATGGAGATTTGATTGTACCCGGAATATCCATCAAGAAAAAATAGTGTAATATCTGCCATTTTTATAATATAATATATATTATTTATAATAATATTAATAATGCATTTTCATTTCGTGTAATCTCATTTAGAGGATCATGAATATTTATTTCGACGAATCACAAGTTCTAGCCAGAGTCATTTGGTGAGAAGTCATTATTATAATAGTGTGATTATTTATTCAAACATAATACTAACACTACTATTTTTAATGTTATCATTATTATTATTAATAATATTATTATTACTATTATTATTAGCACTAATATTATTATTATCATTATAATTTTTCCGACAATATTAACATTATTACCAAATTCTTATTTTTACTTTTATTATTATTATTATTATTATATTTTATTATTATAATTATATTTAACCTTGTGTTGTGATTTAACCAACTATGATTAAACTTAATTAACCATAATTAAGAAATCCTTGTTCAGTCGATGAAACATCATAGTTCTTTACTTCATAAAAACTCCTTGATCCTTATCCTAGCACAATCCTATATCAACCAAAAAACTCCAAAACCTATATCTATAAATACATAATTTCTGCAGTACAAAAAAAATAAAATACACAAAAAAGACCCTACTGCAGAATCCCTTACCAACGACATTCATCATCCAAGGGAAAAATATACATCATTGGTTCGCTGCAATCTATACACCTACAAATATCCTACTGCCAATCTTCCCCTACAACATCACAACAGAAATAGAACAGGGGATAAAGATATGCTTATTCAAAGGAGTCCTCCCCACAGCCACAATCATCTTCCTCGAGCAGCATCTCCAACCTTGAACATCCAAATTCGGCCTTAATCACCAAACTCTGCAATTCGACAAGGTAAATATCAGACCTCATCCCTCAACATATTATTCTTGAAAATTAAATGCTTTGGAATTTACAAACCAAATTAATAACCATCGCCCATCATAACAGACGCTCATTGTCAAACAAAAAAAAAATACATCTAAAGTCATAAACTACAATCTGCATCGACGAGCCATATACAAATTTCCGACATTTGGCCGAAACGAATGATTTTCACATACCCGATTTCAGTGCCATCAAAACCTTCAACCTAATCCGATTTAATTTCCCGGTTTTTTTTCAATTCCAGCCATGAATCCTTACAACTCGAAACCCGATTATACAACCCAGACCTGAAATCTTCGAGCATAGCTTCCAGACCACTCCAGATCTCTGCCGCTCGTATAATTCCAACAGTTGCCACCGGACATAGAAACCCGAACTCAAATTCAGAAATCAGAAACCATATTCAGACCATTTCCATACCAATTACAAATCAAAAACTCAATTTTTTCACTTACCTGCGAACCACATCAACGGCGGGAGCCTCAAAGTTGCAGTGTTTGTGTGTATGTGTGTGTCGGACCTTGAGTGTGTTCGATTTTTAGTGTGTGATGTTCTACAAGATTTTTCATCGGCCGAGAGAAGAAATTTTAAAGAGAGGGTGAATCGGTGCAGAGAGAGAATTTTAGAGAGGGAGATTTCTGGAGAGAGGGAGTGAGGGACGGGGAAGAAATGGGGTTGTGTGAGAAAAATGTATGTGTCCGATTTTGGTCCTTTATTGACGTTCTGTTCGATTTTGGTCCTTTATAGATGTATGTATCCGATTTTGGTCCTTTAAGTTATAATATTGTCTGATTTTGGTCCTGTGATGAAAGAGGGTCGACTGCAAAAAGGCATGTGAACTACTCTCTCCGACTGAGGACCAAAATCGGACAGTATTATAACTTAAAGGACCAAAATCAAATAACTGTATACTTAGAGGACTAAAATCGGACAAGCATACTTAAATTGGATGTTCCTTTTTCTTATTTGCATTATGTGCTCTGTTTTTTTATGATAAAGTTGAATTCTTGGTCTCGATTGGGGGTCATTATATGAATGGAAAAGAAAAAATAACTAGGCCGGGGACTTTTCGATTTCAGGGAGAAAAATACAGAAACCGGAATCGAACCGCATAGTTTTTTCGCGGTTCGGTTTTGCCAGTTTTTTTTATCCGAACCGACTCGGAACCGAACCGCATAGGAACCGAACTGAATCGATTTTGTATTGTTCGGACGAAATATATTATATTATATTTTATTTTATTAAGAATATATTATATTATATTATATTATATTATATTAATTAAACATAGTTTTTTCACGGTTTTTTCGGAACCGAACCGCATAGTTTTTATTAATTAAACCGGAACCGAACCGCATAGTTTTTTCGCAGTTCGTATATTGAATAATATATTCGTATTAAACATAATTAACATAATATAATATAATATAATATAATATAATATATTTTTAATAAAATATAATATAATATAATATATTCCGTCCGAACCATACAAAATCGGTTTCGGTTCGATTACTATGCGTTTCGGTTCTGAGTCGGTTCGGGTAAAAAAACTGGCAAAACCGAACCACGAAAAAACTATGCGGTTCGGTTCCGGTTTCTGTATTTTTCTCCCTGAAATCGAAAAGTTCCCGACTTAGTTATTTTCTCTTTCCCATTCATATAATGACCCCCAATTGAGACCAAGAATTCAACTTTATCATAAAAAAAACAGAGCACATAATGCAAATAAGAAAAAGGAACATTCAATTTAAGTATGCTTGTCCGATTTTCGTCCTGTAAGTATACAATTGTTTGATTTTTGTCATTTAAGTTATAATACTGTCCGATTTTGGTCCTCAATCGGAGAGTGTAGTTCACATGCCTTTTTCCAGCCGACCCTCTTCCATCGCAGGACCAAAATCGGACAATATTATAACTTAAAGGACCAAAATCGGATACATACATCTATAAAGGACCAAAATCGGACAGAGCGTCAATAAAGGACCAAAATCGAACACATACATCTATAAAGGACCAAAATCAGATTTTTCTCGGGGTTGTGTTGGCTGGAGTCTAGGGTAGGGTAGTTATACCCGCGAATTTTTAGGGTTTTTCAGTTTAGCCCTCATTTTTTCAGTAACTTTTGATTTAACCCCAGAAACCTTTTAATTATTTTGAATTGACCACAGACAGATTTTTATATCTTCACATCAGTCCATTTTGACCCAAACATTTATAATGTTAACTCTTTAATTAATATTAATAATCCGTTAAATTTTATGCAATATAAATTTATTTTAATTTCAGTCATTACATCATAGTATTTTATAATGAATAAAATCATTATTATATGTAGACATTAACGAGGATTTACGGGCTTAGGACTGTGAGTCGAGCCTCTTTATATTCAGATTCAAGCAGCAGCATTTACTCAGGTGGAAATCTTCACTATCACTTGAATTGGTTTAATTGGATTGTATATGTGATATTCTATTCATGTTTAAAATTGACGATACATGTTGTAAATCAGGCTCACATGTGTAAGTGTAAGGAGGCTATCTTAAGATATATGTTATGTGGGGACATCTGCACAACCCCAGTATTCACATGCATGCTCGATTCATGTTATATATGGTATTGTGTGTATGTATTCATGTTGAGGAAAATGTTATTGATAGAATAATCATTTAAATGCTTTTCAGGAGATTGTATATTACTATGATATGTGTAATTTCCACGAGCTGAAGGAAGCTCACCCCACCTATATTGATCCCGCAGGTTAAACCGAGCCGAATGGACGAAGGAGCGAGCCGAGAGGGCATATGATGAAATTTTATTAAATGATGTTTTTCTTTATGTCTCATATTGTGAAATTTATTTGGGGAAACTTTTGATTAGAAATTAACAATTTATAATTTGTTCTTCCACCGCAATTTTTATCTCTTATCTATGACGTGTTGTAGGCGAGAATTTTAATATTCTCAAAAGAAATTATTTTTCGTCGAAATTTACCTTTTACTTATTTTTCCCTATAATTACCCCTAGAAAGTCGGGGCGTTACATAGTGGTATCAGAGAGGGTTTTAGCTTTCTGTAGACTCGCTAAAATATAAAAGTATCATATGCTCTCAGCTTCGCCACTTCGTCACTCTGTCCAAGGTACCAAATTTCAGTCATTATCCATGCATATATCATTTCATTTTATTTAAATGACTGTATGTGTCTGTACGAATTGTTAGAATGGTCAAACCCAGGATGACACCACGTAAGAGGGTTCCTGCTACATTTGACTCGCGTCTTATGGCACGCAAGGATTGGTGGGACGATCCGAGTTTACCAGAAAATGCATCGCACTATGTCATCAACAGGCTGAGAAAGTGGTTGCAGTTTGGGAAACGAGTTTCCATCACGCAATAGCTGGACCACCTAATGGGGAAGTTACCCGATGATTGGAGTTATTACATCTTCTGGCTTTGGAAAGAGTCCATAAAGAGATCACCAGAAGAGCAAGAGACTGCAGATGATTCCAGTTCGTAGCTGGGCGTTTATTGGATATGTACGCTCGAGTGGCGATACCAGCAGCAAATTGGAGATCCGACTCTACAGATGAAGAAGACCCAGAAGAGGATCCCGAAAAAGACCCTGAGGAGGATCCTGAAGAAGATTCTGAGGAAGATCCATAGGAAGTTCCCGATGAGAGCTCAAAGGTAGACCTCGTAGAGACTATGAAGGATGTTTTGGTGGCAGACATCGAGTCTGATAATGACGTTACTTCATGGATTGAGCTACGACCCCCTATTCCTGTTATAGAGATTATTAGCAGTGATGATGAGGAATAGCCGTAGGCTTAGTTTATTTTATTATATAACTATTATGTTGAGATTTCCAGTGGATGTTTCCAGTTTCATTTCTATACAACATATTATATAATGAATATCAATTATTTTATTGCATTTATATTTTTATGTGTTGCGACTATTATATGCGTTCTACCGGTATCTTCTTATTCTTTATTTCTCGCACTGGGTCGACTAATGGGTTTTACAACTCGTTGGTAGACTCATGGCTAACCATGTAAACCGCAACGCTCAACCCGCCCAAGATCAGCTTTTGGCTGGATTGGCCACATTGCTTCAAGGTGCAACCATTTTACCGCCTAACAATCCTGAGCAAGCTCAAGCTCAAGTTATCAAGCGGTTCAATCATTTCAAGCCGCTAGTCTTTCTTGGTCGTGAGGGACCGGCAACAATATAAGAGTGGTTGTTGAACCTAGAGAGCATATTCGACTACATGGCATGCACCGATGCTCAGAAGGTGTCATGTGCTGTGTTCCAGCTTAAGGAGTATGCTAGGACATGGTGGATTGGAGTGTGGAGACTCAAGACCCAAGACGAGAAAGATGCGTTCACTTGGGACCAGTTCAAGGAAACAGTTATGGAAAAGTACTACCCGATGGCATATAAAACCAAGATGCAAAAGGAATTCCTCGATCTGACCCAAGGAGGAATGTCGTTCACCGACTATGAGCGCAAGTTCAACCATATGTGTCGTTTTGCTCCTCACATGGTCGAGACGGATGACATGAAGTCACAAAAATTCCAAGATGGACTACGTGACCGGATTCATCACCACATAGCTGGTCATGGGCGTCTGACCTATAATGAAGCCGTTGCAAGGGCCGAGGATATTTCTGCCAGTTTGGATGTGGAGAAGGCAAGAGAACCACCAGTCGCAACAAACAACAAGTTCAAGTGGGACGATCAAGGGACTGGTAGTAAGAAGAATGCTAAGACTCGATTTTCGGGGGTGAAACCCCAGTTCGATAAACCTACATGTGCTACTTTTGGCAAGGGACATTAAGGTACATGTATGCTTGCTCAGAATCGGTGCTACTTCTGCCGTGAGGAAGGACACATGGCCTCAGCATGTCCGAAGAAAGGAAAAGGCCAGACAATAGTATGCAAAGTTAAGGCTTAGGAGGCAAAGCTCGGGTGTATAGCATGGCCGAGGAAGAAGAAGAGACTGAACCCCAAACCATGTCAGGTATGTTGTCATTTGCATATTTCCCTACCAGAAATTCTTCTTCAGATCTTTATACATCTTACTGGTGCCCGGGTGGATAGAATAGGGTGTACTCTGAGCTTCCTTCAGAATTGTCTGCTTCAAAACATCGACATCAGGAACACAAAGTTGGCTCTGAAATCTCAAGACTCCATCATCATGAATTACGAATCCTGGGGCCTTTTCCTAGCTCACTTCATCACGTAACCGAATCATCAGATGATCATCTAATTATTTAGATTTGATTTCTTCGGTTAATGATGAAGTTATTTCCATCACACACAGCTGTCCTTGGACTCTTTTCAACCATATTTCAATTGCTTCACGAATCAATTCTCGTTGAATGCTGGTCTTGGAGGTGAGAGTCTCCAGGATACGAATAGAAACAAGCTTTCGGCTTAGTGCATCAGCCACCACATTTGCTTTACCTGGATGATAATGAATTTCCATGTCATAGTCTTTAATCAATTCCAGCCATCTCCTCTGCCACATGTTCAACTGTTTCTGACTGAAGATGTATTTGAGACTCTTATGATCCGTGAAGATCTGACAGTGAGTCTCGTACAAATAATGTCTCCAAATTTTCAAGGCGAAAACTACAGCTGCCAACTCCAAATCATGCGTTGGATAATTTACTTTGTAGGGCTATAACTATCGTGACGCATAGGCGATCACCTTCTCATTTTACATCAATACACACCCGATACCTTGGTTCGAAGCGTCACTGTAAACTATGAATCCTCCAGTTCCCTGTGGGAGTGCTAAAATCGGTGTCGTCGTCAATCTCTTGCTTCAATTCATCAAAGCTGGTCTTGCACATCTCGTTCCACACAAACTCTTGGGTTTTCTGCAGTAATCGAGTACGTGGGCGGGTAATTTTGGAAAACCCTTCTACAAACCGACGATAATACCCAGCAAGTCCTGAGAAACTCCTGACTTCCTTCACGTTCTTAGGAGACTTCCAATCCATAACTGCTTCGATTTTCTGGGGATCTACTCGGACTCCTTCTGTTGATACCACATGAACGAGGAACATTACTTCCTTTAGCCAGAATTCACACTTAGAAAGCCTGGCGTATAATTGCTCGCTTCTCAAAAGGTCTAGAACGATCCGCAAATGATGTGCATGCTCTTCCAGGCTCTTCGAATAAATCAGAATGTCATCAATAAATACGACCACAAATTTGTCCAAATACTCTATGACCATTCGATTCATCAATTGCATGAATACAGCGTGTGCGTTAGTGAGACCAAACGGCATCACTACAAACTCATAGCGTCCGTAGCGAGTTCTGAATGCTGATTTTGGAACATTGGATTCCTTAATCCTCAACTGATGATATCCCGACCTCAGATCGATCTTAGAAAACACTATTGCTCCTTGTAACTGGTCAAACAAATCATCAATCTGTGGCAATGGATACTTGTTCTTGATCATCATCTTGTTCGGCTCTCGATAGTCAATACACAATCGAAGCGATCCATCCTTCTTCCGGATAAAAATAACGGGTGCACCCCAGGGCGAAACGCTTGGCTGGATATAGCCTTTGTCCAGCAACTCTTCCAGTTGCTTCTTCAATTCATACATCTCAATAGGTGCCATAGGATACGACGCCTTAATAATCGGCATAGCTCCTGGTTCCAGCTCAATGGTGAACTCTACATCCCGTCGTGGAGGTAGAACACGTAATTCGTCAGGAAACACATCCAAAAATTCATTCACAATAGGAATGGATGAAATTTCTACTATTCCGTCTTCCTTCTTCATTGCGTAACACCAATATCCAGTACAACCCTGTTTTAGCAGTTTAATAGCCTTCATCGCTTTGATCAACTTTCCTGAGCTTCCTGGTCTCCATCCCTCAAACAGTATTTCGGAACCATCTTCAGCTATCATCGAGATATTCCTCTTCCGGTAGTTTACAATAGCTCCATATCGATTAAGCCAATCATCTCCGAGAATCAGGTCGTCTCCTTGCATTTGTAACACAATCAGATTTGAGGGCCACTCTCTACCTTCAATTGATATGGGAAAGTCTCTAATTTCTAAGTTTCCCACAATTCTCTCTCCACTCGGTAAACCCACAACATAAGGCTCACAATTATGAAAGCCATAAATTTTCAAACGATTTACACAAGACAAAGATATAAATTAATGTGTAGATCCTGTATCGAATAAAATGCTAACTGGATGTGAAAGGATCTGAACGGTACATGATGCGACAGCAGCATCCTGATTGTCTGCCCTCCTAATCTCATACAGTCGTGGAGGAACAGATCCGACACTCGATGTCCCCTTTTGGTCGAACTGTCCTCTGCCTCGTCCGCGACCAAAACTCTGGGGTAGCTGAACACTCTGCTGCGTATGCTGAACACTTGCTTCTTTTTGAGCCGGCTGCGAAGTACACGCCCCATTTAACTTCGTGGCATCCCTGTAGAACATCGCACTATGCCATTCCTGACCGCAATCATAACATGTTACTGGGGAACGGAAACAATCACGCCAAAGGTGTCCTGGGCGACCACAATTAAAACAGCTCTTGACCACATCTGTCAGTGTTGATACCGCCCTGAAGTTCTTTCCGCTCTTGGATGGGTGCGGATGTTTCTTGAATGAATGATAGGATAACTGGGCTTTGTGGAAACCCACTGCTCTTGTTCTCCGTGAAATTGCCAGACACTTTCCGTTTCTTGGATTCGGCGAACTTCTCCATCGCTGCTTCCTTAATCTCATATGCCAACACTTTGTCCTGATACTGACGGAGAGTGGTACATTCAAAACCAGACATGTACCTCTGTATCTTCGGTTTCATTCTTATATTGAAATGGATCATAATTTCTACATCTATCCTGACCAGATGTTGAACAAATGCCAACTACTGGTTAAACGTCTTAATCGCTTGAGATACTGGCACATCCGAAGGCTGCGCGGAGAAAAACTCTCAAACTTTGGCTTCCCTCACTGGACGAGGGCAGTACTGAGCTTCCATCATCAATTTAAATTCTCCCCAGTCGGCATCATGATCTATAGGCCGGATGGCTTCCCACCACTCAGACGATTCCCCTGTCAGAAAGTACTGGGCTATGGGAACTCTCTGGTCATCTGGGCAGTTAATCCCTGCGAATACTTTCTCCAGCTCCCTAAGCCAGTGATCCCACGTCGGTGTCTCTGAGAAACCATCAAACTTTGGCGGATGCATTTTCGCCACCTTCTGGAGCCATTGGTCTCCTCGATTTTCCAAGTCTATGATGCCTTGCTGTCTCTCTCCCTGTTGCAATCCGACTGCCACCTACATTCGGTCCACAACTTGAGCAAACTGAGTCATCTGGTTGACCACCTGACGAAGGATGTCGGGAACAGCAGTTTCTGGTTCATTGTTAGTGGATTCATGTGGCTCGCCTGAGCTGTGGCTTGCCTGATTTGAAGGTGAAGCTTCACTCTTAGCATTCCTTCGTCTGCGTCCGCGACTACGTTCACGTCCTCCTCTCAACATATTATAAGCATAAATACTCAATATACGGGTAACAATATCATTCTAACGTTCAAGTAGTAAGAGGTATTACATGTAAAGAACGAGATAGAGTTTAAGAACTTACAACCACCGCTCGCACGAAGACGTAGGCAGTACAATGATGTTATCCATGGCCGGTTACCTCAAAAGACATATACGACCCCAATTTTAACCCAATGGCCAAGATATCCATAATCTTAGCTCCGATACCATATTCTGTAACACCCCCAATATATTCAGGAGTATTACAGCTCTGCAAATACTTTACATAAGAATTTACAAGGCTGAAGTAATGAACAGACAATAACAGATACCAATATATGCAAGTAACTGAAATAAAAAACAACAGTTTTGGGTCAATACTGAAAATACAAACGTCCAAATGAAGAATATTAATACATAACCAAATACAACATCACAAACAACGATGTACTCGAGTACTTATTAAAATAACACAAACAACAGACAATTAAACCCTAACGGAACATCACTATGCACCCTCGTCGTCATGCAGTTCCAGTGTTTGTTTTCTTCCTCTCCTGAATCCTGAACATAAACAAATGTTCACCACCGAAGGCGTTAGCACAACGATGCTAGTACAAGTACGATAATTAAATAACAAGGATTTATTCATCAATTCTTAAACAATGACATCAACATTATGAACCATAATCATATCAAGTTTCTCCGTTGAGAAACAATACTAACACATAACACATCATAACAATCTCAACATACTTGTGGTATTCCAGCGATCCAGCGCACACAGCTATAGATTTCCATGATGATCCCGTTGGACCAATTCATGGTGGAAATACCTGTCCAGCGATCTAGCGCACACAGCTATAGATTCCCATGATGATCCCATCGGACCAACGCATGGTGGACAATTAACAAGTACGCAACAATACAACAAAAACATAGTAGACATTAATACACACAATTAAAATTAAAGTACTTTCCTCGAATTGATGACAAGAATAAAACTTCGATGAATATCAATATACTCTAAAGTCGCTGCTTCGATCAATCACGTAGTAAGAGTCGGACCTAAAATAGAATCACTGACGTATGAACATCCAACAATCCAAATATGGCCAAAAGTTCAACAAAACGTATCATGTCTGATCGGAATAATATACGTTACGTACCCAACGTAGCGTACGTTGAGCCTGCTCATTAGCGTACGCAAGCTACGAAGACTAACGCACGCTAAGCATGCATATGGCAGTATCTCTCTGATCAGACGATTGACTCGTCCGATGATATAACATACGTTATGTACCCAACATAACGTATGTTAATTCTGCCCATTAGCGTACGTAAGATACAGAGCCTAACGCATGCTAAACATGCATCTGATAGTATCCTCCCTGATCAGACGACTGACTCGGCGTATGGAATTCTCAGTGTTTAATGTACGTTATCATCATACATCTTACACTCATGCAAACTTGAATGATCTAATGATGTTCTATGTCTTCCAACTTCAAGGGTAAGCATATCATCATCATGTCATACTCCAATCTTTATTACGAATTCTCTTACGTAGTTCTGGTAATCTAAGGTTGGTACACTAGTTACCAATATAATAACATTCAAACTTCATCAAGGAGATTAATTAACCAATCCAGCTAATAAGAAATGATACAACCTTCGATGGTCCTTTCCTTAATTCCGTTTAGCAAAAGTGATATTCATACCAAGCCTACGATTGTTATGACAACACCATTTGATACGGATTATAAATCTCAGAACACTACTTGTTGGAATATTTATTCCACACATTATTTAATTTATGTTTTGATGATTAAAGTTGCTAAACTACAAAACAACATCGAGGCGAAGCAAAACAACGAAGCAGACGAAGACGCAAAAAGTTGCAATCTGGACTGCATTAGCGCACGCTAAGGCATATTCGTTAGCGCACGCTAACGCGGAGTAAGCTGCATTCCAGCCAAGTTTCGAAGTAAGCTGCAGTGATGTAAACTGTTGAGATAGCGCACGCTACACATCATTATTAACGCACGCTATCGAGCCATGTTACTGTTGTGGAAGAATTCAAACACAGAATAACGTATGCAATGAAGTCATCATTAGCGCACGCTACACAGCATGATTAGCGCACGCTAAGTTGTTTGAATCTAGTCAATCCGAACGTTGGGAAAAGCAAGTCAAAGTCAAGCATCAAACGGATAGTTTGACAAGGAAAGGCAACGGATATATTACGTTAACGCACGCTACTCAATCATGGTTAACGTACGCTAAGTAAGTGAAATAACGTACGTAAGGAAGGAGGTATAACGTACGCTAAAGAAGAAACGAAGCTACTGGACTGAAACTGAAATATCTAGCGCACGCTAAGAAGGAAGGGCTAGCGCACGCTAGCTAGTCAAAACAGCCTGTAACGGCTAGTTTGTGGGAAATGCCTATAAATACCATTCCTATGGTATTGTTTGAGCACAACAACTTCAAGCAAACGAGATATACATCTGAGAATCATATACTTACATTGTTGTTGTAATATTGAGCTTATATTGTTAGTTTGAGTGTTTATACATTCAACATTATACACGAGAGGTAAAAGAAAAGATACGATTGGATTCGGTGTTATTAGGATCAAGTATCCGGCATTGTTAGAATCGCAATCGATATCTAAGTGAGGTTTATCTAGTACCCATAGAAAGCTAGAGTGGTTGATTCCTTATCCAATAGAAAAGGAAAAACGGTTTTACTCGGACCGATAGAAGACGAGCTTGTAACGGTAATCCCTCGACCGATAGAAGAGAGGCGTAGAGGTTTTGATCTTAAGCCTAAGGAAAAAGATACATCGAGAGAGGACGTAGGCTTCGTTAATAGCCGAACCTCTATAAATCCTTGTGCGATTTATTTCCTGCAATTTTATTTACGCTTCCGCACAAATAGCGCAAATATCCGACCCCGTACCCAACAATTGGTATCGGAGCGGTTCTCCAATACGCGGCTTAACATCCGTGGAGTAGATCAAAAATGGCGTTTCAAATCTCTCCAGCCGAAGGTCTTGCTCTCAACCGACCACCATTCTTTGATGGCGCAAACTTCATGACTTGGAAGAAGAAGATGTCAATATTCATTCGAGCTTACGACATCGAACTTTGGAAAGTGATTTGTCTTGGTCCAAAAATCCCAATGAATTCCAACGATGCGGCAAAAATTTTGAAGAATATGACGACTCCGATTGGAAAAACGACCATTTCAATTGTAAGGCAACTCAACTTCTTAATTGTGCCTTAAATCCGGAAGAACACAACCGGATATCATCGTGTGATAGTGCCAAAGAAATCTGGAAAATGCTTGAGGTAACACACGAAGGAACGTCTCAAGTCAAAGAGACGAAGATAAACATGCTCCTTCACGACTATGAATTATTCCAAATGAAGGACGACAAATCCATCTCGATTATGCTCGACCGATTCTCGGTCATTACTAATGGATTAGCATGTTTCGGAAAACCACTTTCGAGTAGTGAGAATGTAAAGAAAATTCTCCGATCACTACCTCGAGAATGGGACGGATCTGATTACGGCAATAATGGAATCCAAAGATTTAAATACTCTCGATTTTAGTGCTCGTTGGTTCCCTTATCAACTACGAGATTGTTCTAAAATCTCGAAATGCCAAACCGAAACCGAAGGAGAGGTCGATAGCCTTCAAGGCTAAAATGTCGAAAAAGAAAGAAGAAACCCGGTGGAAAAGCGACGAAGAAATGGCATATTATGCCAAAAATATTAATAAGTTTCAACACTTATTAAACCGGAGAAAGAAGGACATCCAAGCGGGCGAATCGAAGAAACCCGACAACACTTGTCGATTATGTGGTAAACCAGACCACTTTGCCAAAAACTGTCGAGTAAAGCAAAAGGAGGTTCTAATCGCAACATGGAGCGACGAAGATCCCGATGAAGATTTTCTTGAACAAAATAATCTCGCGCTCATGGCCCGGAGTTCATTCGACGATAGTGACGTCGAAAGCCAAGTAAGTAATTCTTACGACGAACTTTTTGAAGCATTCGAATTATTACATACGGACTATCAAAATGCTTTAAATGAAATTAAGTCCCTCAAGTCTAAATATAAAACTTTGGAAATTGAAAATTCCAAAATACTTGAAAAAGGGAAATTTGTCGAAATTGATCATTCGAAATGCCTTGAAAATGAAAATATTTTGAAAAATGATCTTTTAAAAGTTCAAGATGAACTAAAAATTTTGACAAAGAAATTTTCGTGCGGCAACGATAAATTTGAACAAATGTTATGTGTTCAAAAATATACTCTAAATAAAGAGGGGTTAGGATTCAAATCACGTTCGAAAAACGAATCCGTTAATTTCAATATACCCCATTGCGAAAAGTGTTTAAAAATCGGGCATCACATTTCAAATTGCAAAAGCCCAAAACGGACGATAAAAATTAAAAAGATTTGGGTTCCTAAAGGAACAAACGTTTCAAACATCGTCTATGTTTCAAAAGAAAAACCAACTATCGGTTGGATCCCCAAAAATAAATTTTGACAAATGATATTTTACAAAGGGGGAGAAGGAAATAATATTTTCAGGGGGAGTTTATACCCTTATTAATGCATAAATTGGTATCATGCATATTTATTTCATTTGGTATCCCTTATATTTTGTGTTATTTTTTGATGAAAACAAAAAGGGGGAGAAAGATATGAATTGAGATAAAAATGAGAAAAATCGAAGAAGTCGAAAAGAAAAAGAAAGCATGCAAAAAGGGGGAGTTAAAACGAAGGAAGGAGTTGAAAAATTGAAAAATGAAGAAGTCGAAAAAGAAAAGGATTGGAGAAACTAACGAAACGATCAAAGCCGAAAACTTTGATTCGTAGAAATATACATATATTATTTTTTACAGATTATCCAATTCAAGGGTTGTTTTGTAATCATCAAAAAGGGGGAGATTGTTGGAATATTTATTCCACACATTATTTAATTTATGTTTTGATGATTAAAGTTGCTAAACTACAAAACAACATCGAGGCGAAGCAAAACAATGAAGCAGACGAAGACGCAAAAAGTTGCAATCTGGACTGCATTAGCGCACGCTAAGGCATATTCGTTAGCGCACGCTAACGCGGAGTAAGCTGCATTCCAGCCAAGTTTCGAAGTAAGCTGCAGTGATGTAAACTGTTGAGATAGCGCACGCTACACATCATTATTAACGCACGCTATCGAGCCATGTTACTGTTGTGGAAGAATTCAAACACAGAATAACGTATGCAATGAAGTCATCATTAGTGCACGCTACACAGCATGATTAGCGCACGCTAAGTTGTTTGAATCTAGTCAATCCGAATGTTGGGAAAAGCAAGTCAAAGTCAAGCATCAAACGGATAGTTTGACAAGGAAAGGCAACGGATATATTACGTTAACGCACGCTACTCAATCATGGTTAACGTACGCTAAGTAAGTGAAATAACGTACGTAAGGAAGGAGGTATAACGTACGCTAAAGAAGAAACGAAGCTACTGGACTGAAACTGAAATATCTAGCGCACGCTAAGAAGGAAGGGCTAGCGCATGCTAGCTAGTCAAAACAGCCTGCAACGGCTAGTTTGTGGGAAATGCCTATAAATACCATTCCTATGGTATTGTTTGAGCACAACAACTTCAAGGAAACGAGATATACATCTGAGAATCATATACTTACATTGTTGTTGTAATATTGAGCTTATATTGTTAGTTTGAGTGTTTATACATTCAACATTATACACGAGAGGTAAAAGAAAAGATACGATTGGATTCGGTGTTATTAGGATCAAGTATCCGGCATTGTTAGAATCGCAATCGATATCTAAGTGAGGTTTATCTAGTACCCATAGAAAGCTAGAGTGGTTGATTCCTTATCCAATAGAAAAGGAAAAACGGTTTTACTCGGACCGATAGAAGAAGGCTTGTAGCAGTAATCCCTCGACCGATAGAAGAGAGGCGTAGAGGTTTTGATCTTAAGCCTAAGGAAAAAGATACATCGAGAGAGGACGTAGGCTTCGTTAATAGCCGAACCTCTATAAATCCTTGTGTGATTTATTTCCTGCAATTTTATTTACGCTTCCGCACAAATAGCGCAAATATCCGACCCCGTACCCAACAATTGGTATCGGAGCGGTTCTCCAATACGCGGCTTAACATCCGTGGAGTAGATCAAAAATGGCGTTTCAAATCTCTCCAGCCGAAGGTCTTGCTCTCAACCGACCACCATTCTTTGATGGCGCAAACTTCATGACTTGGAAGAAGAAGATGTCAATATTCATTCGAGCTTACGACATCGAACTTTGGAAAGTGATTTGTCTTGGTCCAAAAATCCCAATGAATTCCAACGGTACGCTTAAAAATTTTGAAGAATATGACGACTCCGATTGGAAAAACGACCATTTCAATTGTAAGGCAACTCAACTTCTTTATTGTGCCTTAAATCCGGAAGAACACAACCGGATATCATCGTGTGATAGTGCCAAAGAAATCTGGAAAATGCTTGAGGTAACACACGAAGGAACGTCTCAAGTCAAAGAGACGAAGATAAACATGCTCCTTCACGACTATGAATTATTCGTTATGAAGTTAGACGAATCAATCTCGATTATGCTCGACCGATTCTAGTTGATTACTAATTGTTTAGCATGTTTGGAAAACCACTTTCGAGTAGTGAGAAAGTAAAGAAAATTCTCCGATCACTACCTCGAGAATGGGACGCCATGCAGTTACGGCAATAATGGAATCCAAAGATTTAAATACTCTCGATTTTAGTGCTCTCGTTGGTTCCCTTATCAACTACGAGATTGTTCTAAAATCTCGAAATGCCAAACCGAAACCGAAGGAGAGGTCGATAGCCTTCAAGGCTAAAATGTCGAAAAAGAAAGAAGAAACCCCGGTGGACGAAAGCGACGAAGAAATGGCATATTATGCCAAAAATATTAATAAGTTTCAACACTTATTAAACCGGAGAAAGAAGGACATCCAAGCGGGCGAATCGAAGAAACCCGACAACACTTGTCGATTATGTGGTAAACCAGGCCACTTTGCCAAAAACTGTCGAGTAAAGCAAAAGGAGGTTCTAATCGCAACATGGAGCGACGAAGATCCCGATGAAGATTTTCTTGAACAAAATAATCTCGCGCTCATGGCCCGGAGTTCATTCGACGATAGTGACGTCGAAAGCCAAGTAAGTAATTCTTACGACGAACTTTTTGAAGCATTCGAATTATTACATACGGACTATCAAAATGCTTTAAATGAAATTAAGTCCCTCAAGTCTAAATATAAAACTTTGGAAATTGAAAATTCCAAAATACTTGAAAAAGGGAAATTTGTCGAAATTGATCATTCGAAATGCCTTGAAAATGAAAATATTTTGAAAAATGATCTTTTAAAAGTTAAAGATGAACTAAAAATTTTGACAAAGAAATTTTCGTGCGGCAACGATAAATTTGAACAAATGTTATGTGTTCAAAAATATACTCTAAATAAAGAGGGGTTAGGATTCAAATCACGTTCGAAAAACGAATCCGTTAATTTCAATATACCCCATTGCGAAAAGTGTTTAAAATCGGGCATCACATTTCAAATTGCAAAAGCCCAAACGGACGATAAAAATTAAAAGATTTGGGTTCCTAAAGGAACAAACGCGTTTCAAACATCGTCTATGTTTCAAAAGAAAAACCAACTATCGGTTGGATCCCCAAAAATAAATTTTGACAAATGATATTTTACAAAGGGGAGAAGGAAATAATATTTTCGGGGAGTTTATACCCTTATTAATGCATAAATTGGTATCATGCATATTTATTTCATTTGGTATCCCTTATATTTTGTGTTATTTTTGATGAAAACAAAAGGGGAGAAAGATATGAATTGAGATAAAAATGAGAAAAATCGAAGAAGTCGAAAAGAAAAGAAAGCATGCAAAAAGGGGGAGTTAAAGCGAAGGAAGGAGTTGAAAAATTGAAAAATGAAGAAGTCGAAAAGAAAAGGATTGGAGAAACTAACGAAGCGATCAAAGCGAAAACTTTGATTCGTAGAAATATACATATATTATTTTTTACAGATTATCCAATTCAAGGGTTGTTTTGTAATCATCAAAAAGGGGGAGATTGTTGGAATATTTATTCCACACATTATTTAATTTATGTTTTGATGATTAAAGTTGCTAAACTACAAAACAACATCGAGGCGAAGCAAAACAACGAAGGCACGAAGACGCAAAAGTTGCAATGATCGCATTAGCGCACGCTAAGGCATATTCGTTAGCGCACGCTAACGCGAGTAAGCTGCATTCCAGCCAAGTTTCGAAGTAAGCTGCAGTGATGTAAACTGTTGAGATAGCGCACGCTACACATCATTATTAACGCACGCTATCGAGCCATGTTACTGTTGTGGAAGAATTCAAACACAGAATAACGTATGCAATGAAGTCATCATTAGCGCACGCTACACAGCATGATTAGCGCACGCTAAGTTGTTTGAATCTAGTCAATCCGAACGTTGGGAAAAGCAAGTCAAAGTCAAGCATCAAACGGATAGTTTGACAAGGAAAGGCAACGGATATATTACGTTAACGCACGCTACTCAATCATGGTTAACGTACGCTAAGTAAGTGAAATAACGTACGTAAGGAAGGAGGTATAACGTACGCTAAAGAAGAAACGAAGCTACTGGACTGAAACTGAAATATCTAGCGCACGCTAAGAAGGAAGGGCTAGCGCACGCTAGTCAGTCAAAACAGCCTGCAACGGCTAGTTTGTGGGAAATGCCTATAAATACCATTCCTATGGTATTGTTTGAGCACAACAACTTCAAGCAAACGAGATATACATCTGAGAATCATATACTTACATTGTTGTTGTAATATTGAGCTTATATTGTTAGTTTGAGTGTTTATACATTCAACATTATACACGAGAGGTAAAAGAAAAGATACGATTGGATTCGGTGTTATTAGGATCAAGTATCCGGCATTGTTAGAATCGCAATCGATATCTAAGTGAGGTTTATTTAGTACCCATAGAAAGCTAGAGTGGTTGATTCCTTATCCAATAGAAAAGGAAAAACGGTTTTACTCGGACCGATAGAAGACGAGCTTGTAACGGTAATCCCTCGACCGATAGAAGAGAGGCGTAGAGGTTTTGATCTTAAGCCTAAGGAAAAAGATACATCGAGAGAGGACGTAGGCTTCGTTAATAGCCGAACCTCTATAAATCCTTGTGTGATTTATTTCCTGCAATTTTATTTACGCTTCCGCACAAATAGCGCAAATATCCGACCCCGTACCCAACACTACTCTTATTGTTTGACGTAACAAGATTCCAATTATGATGTTCTCAACAATGATAACTTAAGCATAATCATCCCAACCTCTAAACATGATGTTTGGTTGTATAAATCATCTATGGAACCTAATATTCTTGGTAGTGTGATCATAACATCCTTAAGAACACGGATCCAAGGTTGGAGATAGCATAACATACCTTAAGATGAAGAAAACACCGAGATAATAGGAAGAGTCCAACTTCGGTTGCTTGTGTGCCAATCTAAGATGTTTCTCCACTTCAATAATCAAGCATAAGTGATATCCAATCTCCAATGATCAAGTAAAGATGGTCTATGGGTGTTATGTAGAAGGTGGAGGCTCTCTGGACTTCAAGGAAGTGAAGGACAAGTGAAGAAAACGTAGACAATGAAATGGGGTGCTGTCCCATTTATAATGTTTACTGACTTTACGTATGTTAGCCTTCACGCTTAACGTACGTAATCCTTTTAGCGCACGCTATCTGTTCTCCTTAGCATATGCTATTGTCCAATGATAGCTTACTGTCTCGTTCTGTACTCGCTTACATACGCTACACCATTAAGTTACGTATGTAAGCAACACCCATTAGCGTACGCTAGTTACATACCTGTACAGGTTGATGCCGTGCGAATCTGGTAAAGATCTGGCCGAGCCCACCACCAGATGGCTCATGTGCTAGCCGCCCTGCTCAATTATTGGCTGCCTTATGTACGCTATGCTTTATTCGTAGCGTACGCTAACTTTGGCATGTAACTTACGTTAAGCTCTCTTCTTAGCGTACGTTATCATGTAATTGCATGTGAAAATTTACATATTGATATTATCATGCACAAGGATACGAATACGAGAAAGGTCATACTTCTATTATTGATATTGCAAATTCGAATAATACAAGGTTCAATACAGATGAAATACTCAACAATTTATCCGGATATTACAGTTATGTTGTATTCTATTATGTTGAGTTTTGTTATCTTTTGTACTACTTCAAGAGGAATAAAAATAGTTTGCTTTATTTTTAGGAGTTATTATTTTTGAACTTTTATAAATAAAGTTTCGTAAAGATAAAAATAATATGTCCTCACATGAAATTTGTTATTACTCCCGAGTTATTGATCTTAAAAAGTTCAAATTAAATGTTTTCAAAGTACAAAGTCGTGGCATTTCCTAACTTAATGGTACGAACCCTTGTGGTTTAACTATTAGGTTAGGGGGTGTTACAGTTGTGGTATCAGAGCAAAGGTTTGAATATTTCCTGCAGACAAAAAGATGGCATATGAACGATCTCGACTTGGAGGTATGATCAACTTCAAATTTTAGAAGTATGATGCATATATTTTATGTATTATTTGATGATTGATATGATTGTACATTTATTATTGACATATGACGGGGTTAAGATTGGTCAATAAATAATAAATGATGGCACCAAAAAGGAAGACGGGAGAAGACCAGAATCCGAACCTTCTGGATAATCTGGCCGAATTAATGCAACAACATACGAGGATGTACGGTGAACAAATGCAGCGATTGTTGAATATACAGCAAAGGAATCAAGGACAGAATCAAAAACCTCCTCCAAGAAATGATAATGGGTCAGCATGTATGAAAAATTTAGGAAAATGGAACCTCCTGATTTCCACGGTGGATCTGATCCCATGGTTGCCGAAGAATTGGTCATATCATTTGACATCATCTTCGACTATATGCGCATTGATGATGCTGAGAAGATACATTGTGCGGTGTTCCAACTCAAGAAAGACGCAAGAACCTGGTGGGAAGGGGCCAAACTTGGAGTCAACATGGAGGGGCTTACCTGGGAAAAATTTAAGATAATTTTATATGATAAATATTTTACCAGGGACGTACGATCATTTAAGGTGAAGGAATTCTTGGAGTTGAAACAAGGGGATATGTCTGTTGGAGATTATATTCGAAAATTCGAGGAAGGTAGCAAGTATTTCCCATACATCGCCAGGGATAATACAGATAAGATGGAACATTTTCTTAGAGGACTTCGCCCTGAAATTAGAAGGGACGTCAGGATGTCAACAACAATTGAGTTCCGACATGTGGTTGATGAAGCGCTAATCGCGGAGTCCGACGAGAAAGAAATCCAGAAGGCTTATCAACAGAAGAGGCAAGCATTTGCTGCTAAAAATAAAATACAAGGGAAGAAGTCGGATCGAAAATTAGGCAAAGTTAATCAGAAATATCCTAAGGCTGAACCTGCTCCATCGACATACGCAACAGAAAAACTAAAATGTCCTAAGTGTGAGAAGAATCACTTTGGGGAATGCTTCATCAACTCCAATACTTGCTTCAAGTGTAAGAAATCGGGACATATGGAAAGGAACTACCCCATTTCGGAGAATAGAGTTCAAGAAAGGGTCTTTGCGATGACACGAGAACAAGCTAATACAAATGCTTCTGTGGTCTAAGGTATGATTTTAATCTCTCAGATTCCTGCATTTACATTGGTAGACCCAGGATCTGAGCATTCTTTTGCGTCCAAAAAATTTATGAGAAAATTGGGCATTAAATCGGAATTATTAGAAATTGACTATAACGTGGCTACTCGAAGTGGTGAAGAAATGGACTCTAACCAAATGATAAGGGCTTGTATGGTTCGAATCGATGGTAGGATGCTATATGCTGATCTTGTCATTCTACCAATATCAAACTTCGATGTTATCCTTGGTATGGACTGGTTATCTAAATATGGTGCACATGGTGATTGTGTCAAAAACGTAGTAACCTTTCAACCAGAGAATGAAGAACAGTTCGCATTTAGCGGAAATTTCCATTCTTGCTCCTTACCAATTATAACTGCATTAAAAGCTAAGAAGTTGTTAAGAAGGGGTGTGTCGGCTATTTGGCCAATATTTTAGATACTTCTCATAAAATGGAATTGAAACCTGGAGATGTAGACGTGGTTAAGGAAGTTCCTGAGGTATTTCCAGAGGATCTTCCAGGATTATCACCAGACCGAGAAGTCGAGTTTGAAATTGATATTATACCTGAAACTACCCCTATTTCTAAATCACCCTATAGAATGGCACCAACCGAACTAAAGGAATTAAAAATCCAATTACAAAAATTACTCGACAAGGGCTTTATTCGTCCAAGTCATTCACCTTGGGGAGCACTTGTTTTATTTTTGAAAAAAAAGATGGTACGTTTCGGTTATGTATTGACTTTAGGGAGCTCAATAAAGTTACTATTAAAAACAAGTATCCTCTTCCAAGGATAGACGATCTTTTTGATCAGTTACAAGGAGCTTCTGTATTTTCAAAAATTGATCTACGTTCTGGATATCACCAACTGAAGGTTAAAGAAGAAAATATCCCTAAAACTGCATTCAGGACACAGTATAGTCATTACGAATTTCTTGTTATGCCCTTTGGACTGACTAATGCTCCTGCAGTCTTTATGGATCTAAGGAATAGAGTATTTAAAGAATTTCTTGATAAGTTTGTGGTGGTATTTATTGATGATATTCTTATTTATTCACGTACCAAAGAAGAACATAAAGAACACTTGAGTATTGTACTACGGATTATCGAGGAGAAATAGTTGTATGCCAAATTCAAGAAATGTGAATTTTGGCTGGAGAAGGTGGTTTCCTAAGACATGTTGTATCCAATGACGACATTTCAGTTGATCCGAACAAAGTGGAAGTTGTGAGCAACTGGCCAACACCTACCAATGTATCGGAAGTTCGTAGGTTCTTAGGATTAGACGGTTACTACCGACGGTTTGTACAAGGATTTTCAAAGATTGCCACTCCATTGACTAGGCTAACAAGGAAGAATGTAAAGTTTATCTATACGGATGCCTGTTAAAAGAGTTTCTAGGAGTTAAAGCATCGATTAACTACGACCCATATTCTTGCCACTCCTACAGGTACAAGTGGATTCGTAGTCTATACATATGCTTCTAAGAATTGTTTGGGCGCCGTATTAATGCAGCATGGAAAAGTAATAGCTTATGCTTCTAGACAATTAAAGGATTATGAAAACAATTATCCAACACACAATCTAGAATTGGCGGCTGTTGACTTTGCATTAAAAATTTGGAGGCATTATCTCTATGGTGAGAAGTGTGAAATCTATACTGATCATAAGAGTTTAAAGTACTTCTTCACTCAAAATAAACTGAATATGCGGCAAAGAAGATGGTTGGAACTCTTAAAGGACTACGACTGCAGGATTGACTTTCACCCCGGTAAGGCAAATGTGGTTGCAGATGCTATTAGTAGGAAATCTATGTCTTTCTTCCTTACTACACAAAAACCACTTTTGTTAGATTTGTTGAAATTAGATTTGGAAATTGTGCCCAAAGGAAAGAAGTGTTCATTATCAGCTCTTGTGGTGAAACCTATACTTCTAGATAGAATCAAAGAAGAACAAAAGGCGGATCCTGAATTATGTAGATTAAAAGAAAGGGTTGAGACAGGTTACTTGATGGATTTCTCAATTTCTAACGATCAAGTTTCGCGATATAAAGGGAGATTATGTGTTCCAGATGACGTATCAACCAGAGGGGATATTCTGAACGAAGCTCATTCTAGCCCTTACTCAATACATCCAGGTAGCACAAAAATTTATAAAGATCTACAGAAACACTATTAATGGCCTAACATGAAAAAGGATGTTGCGAGATACGTGGCAGAATGTCTTACTTTCCAATAGACTAAAACGAAATATTAAAGACCGGGAGCCTTATTAAAACTCTTATTGATTCCAGAATGGAAGTGGGAACATATTACAATGGATTTTATGCTCGGACTACCACGAACTCAAAGCGGTTATAACTCACTTTGGGTGATTGTCGACAGTTAACCAAATCTGCTCACTTTCTCCCTGTAAAATCAATGTATAATATGGAGCGGTATGCTCCAGAGTACATTAAAGAAATTGTTCAATTGCATGGAGTACTAGTATCAATAGTATCCGATCGAGATCTTAAGTTTACATCGACATTCTGGAGAAGCTTAGACAATGCTATGGGAACGAGGCTTCCTTTCAGTACAGCTTTTCATCCACAGACTAACGGACAGTCAGAAAGAGTTATTCAGATATTGGAGGATATATTAAGAGCATGCATACTGGATTTCAAAGGTAATTGGGATACAAAACATCCATTGGTAGAGTTCACCTATAATAATAGCTATCAATATACGATTGGAATGGCACCATATGAAGCACTATATGGAAGAAAATGCAGATCTCCTGTTCATTGGGATGAAGTTGGCGAAAGAAGTCTTTTGGGTCCCGAAATAGTTCAACAAACTGCAATGATAGTAGAAAAGATTAAGGAACGAATGCAAGCTGCCCAAAGTAGACAAAAGAGTTATGCAGTTACGCGTAGGAGAGACCTGGAATTTGAGGTCGGCGACTATGTATTCTTGAGAGTGTCTCCGATGAAGAGCATCATGAGATTTGGGAAAAAGGGAAAGCTTATCCCAAGACACGTTAGACCATTTGAAATCTTGGAAAGGATTGGTGATAGGGCTTATATATTGGCGTTACCTCCTTCAGTATCTGATGTCCATAATGTCTTTCATGTATCTATGTTAAAAAAGTACATACCTAACCCTTCTCATGTGTTAAGCTATTAACCGTTGGAGTTATCTTCCGAAATAGCCTACGAAGAGAAACCGGTATTGATTCTTGATCGGAAGGTAAAGAAATTGAGGAACAAAGAAATGCAGCTAGTTAAAGTATTATGGAGGAATCATTCGAAAGAAGAAGCTACATGGGAAAGAGAGGAAGAGATACAAAGCAAATATCCAGAGCTTTTCGGTATGACAAATTTTGGGGATGAAATTTTATAAGGATAGAGGATTGTAAAGCCCCAGTCATACCCGTAATAAGTCAATAAATACTTTCCTTTAAATGAAATTACATGACATATAAATGATGATTTTCATGAACATGAATAGGTACTATTTACATTCTCATTATGTTTTATATGACATGTTAATTATCTATTCTAACATGATAAAAGTTATTATGTAGGATGTTTTGTTGCAGTGAGGATCTCAGTTTCTCACTAAGGATATCGATGTGCTAAATGATTATAAAGAAACAATTGTAACGCCCCAAAACTTCAAAGACTTATTTAAATACAAGTTGTCTGATACTTGGACCGATACGTTCCTAGCATAACATGAAGGATTTAAAAATAAAAGATTTCAAAATAAATTATAAGAATTATTTTTAGAATTTATGAAAGTGATTTCGAAAAGTTGCAACGATTTAGATACAATAAAATTTTCTTCACGGAGCACTTATGTTGCAAAAACAATATTATATTATTTTGTTATTATTTTCAAAAATCCGTTCCGAGCATCTCGAAGATTTCACTTAGACAAATCCGGAACCAGTCGGTAATCAAAATTTGGACACTAGGAAGGGGTCGGACCAGCCGAGCCAATTTGACGGACATCTGCCGGTCACCGCCGGACACGCTACCGACAGCTGCCGGTCACGGCCGGCAGAAGTTTCTTGGCGGTGTCTGGATAAGGTTGCTGAGCTGTCTGGATAAGGACTGACTTTCAACCAACTTTGAGCCCCTATTTATACATGTTCCCGGACGTATTTGTGTAGTTATATTATATAAAATTAAATCCCTTGATCTCTACTTTAAAACTCCCGAAAGATATTGCCATTTCAAAAAATTTAAAGCCCTCAAAAAGCCTGATCAAACAGTAATCCCGAATCTGCCAATTTTTCAAAAGGTGTTTGATAAAAGTCCTCAAACAGATTTTAGATTTTACATCAAGGATTTTATCACATCCATCCAGCAAGAGAAACTAATCTTTTCACATCAACAGGCACAGGACCTGAGGTTAGATCGATACTTTTCTTTGATGTATCATACGAATCATATATTGACTGTGTTATATGTGACTGTATTGATTGATTGTGCATCACATACATAAAATGAAAGGATATCTTGAAAAGAAAATGAATATGATTGTTTTTTTTTACTGAAAATGAAGAAATGATGTTTTCAAAAAGGGTAGTATGGTACTTGATTGGCGGCGGTAGGCCACGAGACGCAAGAGGGACCGACAGACCCACAGATTGAAAGAGGAAAGAGGGTGGTGAATACCTACTGTGAAAACGTCGGTCAGGAAAAGCCACAGATTGATAGAGGATATGGTTAATACCATTGGTCGAAAGATCAGTATGGGAACCCCATAGATGGTGGCGTAACCCACCAAAATTTTAAATGATATTGGCCAATTACAAGAACAAGTTACGAAAACCTCGGTCTACTTCTATCAGTCGCGTATCTACTTCCAGGGCCAAAAAAGGCAAGGATTTTTTTAAAAAAGAAAACGAACATGATCATACACATATTTATACATATGTATAAGTATAATATTAATTGTTTGATGAATGTGCTACTTTGATATTACAGAAGTATCATCTTACTGAACTTTTAGCTCATCGGATTCTTATTATACGTGTAACAATGTAAACGCCTAGAAATTGATCATTCCTCTTCGCAGCGGCCAGTCGGAGATCTGTCAATATGCCATAATTCTAATAACTTTATTACTTATGAAATGACATGTATTAATTTGAATAAGGACCGCTCTGTTATGTTGTATTCTATTATGTTGAGTTTTGTTAACTTTTGTACTATTTCAAGAGAAATAAGAATAGTTTGCTTTATTTTTCGGAGTTATTATTTTTGGACTTTTATAAATAAAGTTTCGTAATGATAAAAATAATATGTCCTGACATAAAATTTGTTATTACTCCCGAGTTATTGATCTTAAAAATTTCAAATTGAAAGTTTTCAAAGTACAAAGTCGTGGAATTTCCTAACTTAATGGTACGAACCCTTGTGGTTTAACTATTAGGTTAGGGGGTGTTATGTAATACCCGGTTGTAATTTAGTCATTATCATTCAGTAATTTCATTCGGTAATTGTCACTATGTAATTTTTCACTTGTTATTAATCATTCATCATCCACATTCATTCATCCGTGTTCACCGTTCGGAATAACTTCGAGTTGTGTATCGATATTGTTCATTATTTCAACCTTACTTGGGAATCGAGACAAGAGTATTATCTTGATTGTTGTAATTGATTCATTAGTCGATGTTGACGTTGGAGTTCATGTCATTTCAAATCTCCTCATTGTTCAAATTGTGTTTTTGTTGGGCGAACCCTTGTAATCATTGCTTGGAACCACCGTTTTGGGGTTTCCGCACTTCCATTTCGTGCTATTGCTTCCCAAATATTGATTCCTATTGCTTTTATTCTCTTCCCGGGTCATTTTTCATCATTTTAGGATCGAAGGGGGGGTGTGGACCGCGGCACAAGGGAGTGTGCGCCGCGGCACACACATGTTGCAGTTTTGGCCGACCCGCTTTGCAGGGCCGCGGCTCTGCCGGAAGGGCGCGGCACCTGCCGAGTCAACTGCGCGGCACACTCGGCGGGCCGCGGCCACCGCCGAGCACTTGAGATTTTGGCCCCGTGCCGCGACACACTCGGCCGCACTATAATTGCGTTTTTTGAGAGGAACAACTCATTTCTTCATCCTACTTCCGAGAGAGAGGGTTTTTGGGAGAAATTTTCATCATCAATCACTTGGATACTCTATTTTTCATCATTTTCATTCAGTTGTGAAGCTCGGATCGTTGATCTAACTCGTGTTCATCGAATCAAAGTATTTGGATCTTCAAAGGTAATATTCCCAAACCTCTTGAATTTCGATTTGTGTTGAGATATGATATTTTGGACGTTATAATCATGTTGTATGAAGAGATATACATATGATTATGAGTATGTATGAATATTCATCGAATTTTTGAAAGGTTATTCAAGAACACTTTGAATATTGAGTTGGATTTGGGGATTTTAGATTAATTGTTGTTGAAATCATGAATTTGGATATTCATATTGGATTATTGATTGTATTGAAGATGTTTTGTTGGTTTCAAACACTTCCTGGGGATTTGATATTGGTATTATTGAAGTTTGGTTGTAAACAATCGAAGTTTGGCCACAACGTGTTCGATATAATGCCCCAATGAACTTGGTTTAGTCGTATCGACATTTGAGTTAATTATACTCGTGTTTGATTCGTGTGTTGAACCGGATTATTGGTAATTGTGTTATCCAAGGTTGTTCGAGTAACCGACATCTCATTTAGGACGTTGTTCGTGGAAGGACATTCTTCATCGGCGTTGTGTAACTTAATTCTTACTCGGTTAAAAGGACATTCATTCCTTTCGTTGTTGTTCATTCATAATTATAATGCATTCATGATGTATTAACCGTATTGAGACTTGTAATTGTCAATTAATCTCGGGTTTCGCCATGCACCGCAGCCTCTTCCCCCGCGTCCTCTGCCAGCTCTTTCCATACTGAAGTGGGAAAGTCACGAAATGATTATATATCTCGCATGAATATCACATTATGATTACGTTATCAAATGATGAAAATGAGCATACGCGCCCAAACACAATGATTACATGAATGATCAACTGAGGTGACATGATTATCTAATGAAATTCTTGAAATGATTATTTTGAACAAGTGAACAAGATTAATGATATGATCCTCAAGATCAACAACTGAACAATGAAATGAACTGGGTGATTAATGAATTAACATGATCAACTTGATCACAAATGAAAATGATAAATGAGGAAATCTTACTGTTCTTTGGTCTGAAGGGCTCGGCTCTTGCACGGGTCACACGTGACGTGAAAGTCCAATGATACTAGTATGATGAATGCTGATTTCAAATGAAACATGACTCGGAAGGTAGTATTCAAAACCACGCTCCGATACCAACTTTGTAACACCCCAAACTAGGCGGATATTATAGTGCCGTGGACCCCCGACTGGGACCCACCAGGCGAGTGAAAATGAATGAAATACACAGGGTAAATATAGTACCGAACCACATTACATTACCAAATACTCCGATGAGGAGCTTAAGTACAATACACCAGGACAATACTAGTATATTTTATATGAAGATAAAATACACCACCCTGAATAAATAAACATCCCAACCGGAATTCTGCAGCGGAAATACAAATGAAGAAAAACGAGAATGACTGAAGAGACTAAGGCCCCCTACTAGTATCACTGGGACTCCTTGCCGTCAACGTGTTCTTCCCGTGCTTTTGCCTTGCCATGACCTGAAAAACAATATCCCCCAACGGGGTCAGTTACACAGAACAACAATCCTCAAGAGTTGAACAAACACAATCATATATGCTGTATAAACCACAAGTTCGATCAAAAATCTCAAATCGTCGAACACATGCGATCAAAAGTGAATCGGTCAGATTATAACCCAAATCCTGTTGAAAACATACGCAATCAAACATGCTGTATGAATCAACTAACGGTACGGCTCAAAGGGTGGCGCCACACTACGCCCGGGATGGAAATGTGTCTGTGCACAAGCCACCAACGAGTATCGATCGAATACACGTGTGGTCTTGTACCTAATCAGTCTCACGAAGTGATCTTCTCGTGTGCACAGTCCAATGTGAGGCCAACAACCAACACACGACTTAATATGTGCCCAACATGAAAATCCTACACATACCAACCCGCACGCCAGTATGACCCGGAATGTCACGAGATAACAAAAGTGACATCGAAATCAATAATGACTCACCGAAATGAATGATAGCTCAATGAAATGATTGGAACCATCGTTCCTCATGACTGAAGTGAGTTTCGGGACGAAACTTCTTTTTAGGGAGGAAGGATGTAATACCCGAGATTTCTGATATGTTTTTGGAACTTGTGATATTGTAATTATTGTACTTTTGTCTGAGTATTATTCTCCGTATTTCCCGGAACAGTTGGGATTACCTCCCTGAAAAACACATTCGACCCCATCATCTGAAATGATAGTGACCAAACATTTACGGACGCTAATGACGGCATCGTGACGATCTATCTAATCAATACCCAGAATGACGTCGTCTCTCGGCAAATCTACCACAATTAGGTCTGCTCACAAATCACGGCCATGAAGCTGAATCGGACAATCCTTAATCTCACGATTCCCGATAATTCTTCTACCATCAGGTAGACCGATGACATAAGGCTCACAACTAGTAGCACTACCCAGACGTAGTCTACTCAAACATGATTCGGAAATAAAAGAATGCGACGCACCAGTATCAAAAAGGGTACACACAGGTTGAGATAGAATATCTAGTGTACCTGAGATCATCCGGGCCTCTGGATCGTCGGTCTTCTTTATCTCATAAATTCGGGGCTTGCCGGCCCTCGAACCGGACGCTTCCGTCTGATAGCTCTTGGCTCTGCCTTTGTTAGCTCCTGTCGTCTTAAACGATGCAGACTGAGTACCCTGATTCGGAACTGCTGACTGGTTTGGGGCCTGAGATGTCGCCGGAGTGGGTTTGGAGTCCCTTCGGCAAAAACGGGCCCTATGCCCCGCAATTCCACAGTTATGGCATGTGACAGTCTGCCTCGGACACTTGGTACTGAAATGACCCTGTTCTTCACAGTTGAAACAGGTGATGGCCGAACTGGACGCTCGGGACTGAGATTCCGCGGGTTTAGGCGTCATAGGAGGTCGTTCAGAAAATGTAGAGTCCGCACGAGGTTTCTTGAAAGTAGCCTGACTTCCGTCAGACTGATTACGATTCTTTGATTTTTTGCTAGCAGATGAAGGTTGATTCTTAGAAATTTCCTTAGCGGTAAGCTCATATGTAAGAGCTTTCTCGATGAATTCAGCCAAAGTGGTGCAATGATGATTAAGCAACTGTAGTCGCATACGGGGTTTCAGCCTCTTGCTGAAATACTTAATTTTATCCACCTCGGAGTGAATGATAGATGAGGCGAAAGGAAGAAGTTCCTAGAATTTCTCGGCGATGGCGAGAACATCATCGTCCGCTGAAAGGTCGGGAGTGAGTAATTCTGACAACTTGGCCTCCCTGAGTGGGGCCGAATAATACCTCTCCATCATGAGAGTCTTGAATTGATCCCAAGTACAAAATCCGTCGGTGGGCTTCAACGATAACCACCAGGAATGTGCGCCCTTACCAAGATAGTAAGCCGCAACTGAAACTTTGTGTCCCTTGGGACAGTCCACCATAGCAAACAGTTTCTCGAAATGCTCAAGCCAATGAATGATATCTGCCGGTTCAGATGAACCCTCAAAAGTAGGTGGCCTTTGGAGAGAGATATCGCCAATGATACTGCTCACGCCCCTCTCTTGCCTCTGAGGTGGCGGTGGGGGAGCCTGCTGATTCTGAGTAGCTGAGTTATGCATCGTTTCCATCAGTTGTGTCATCTGAGTCATTTGGGCCATCATGCCCTGCATAAAAGCGAGTGGATCAACCCGAACACCTTCTGACTGAGCTGTGTACCGGGTATGACTCCCTGATAGTGATTGATTACGCCCAGGTGAATGAGTGGCAGCATCACTGCTCGATGAATTAGCATTATTCCTAGCATTCGCACGTGTATTCACACGATCTATCATATTGAGTGCATAACATGGCAAGGTTATATGCCTAAGGGGCAAAATTACGACACAAGCATGGTGTAACACTACCATGCACACGCTCGACCTTCTTATAAGGGTGCGTATTTTGGGCTTCCCCAAGGAAATTGTTTTTCAACATTTGAAAGATGATAGTTTAGCGTATAACGCATACCAAAAACTGCATCATCTATGGCAAATTCGGCCAAAAAGAGGTTGAAAAATATGTGTCATAAGACCACTTGTAAATTTAAGATGGGAACCAAGTTGGTTGGGACAAAAGTTAGCACAATCGCTGGAAAAAAATTCCGCGTAGCTTGACCTTTGTTCACTAAAACAGCGATAACTCCCTTGTTAGGAAGGCTATAGACGAACGGTCAGATGTTCTGGAAACTAGACTTCCGTATCTTTCTATCCATATATTGTGCACCACAAGGATCATTAAACTCAGATCACCGTGCATGTTTTAATTGGCTGTTTAGTTTTTCCCAAGTTTAGTGAGAAAACAAGGTTGAGACCATATCCAATGGCATAAGTGTTGATGCAAAAACCATGGCAATAACAGCCATAGGTGCGTTTAAACGCAGCAGGTGTTCAATAAAGGGAGATTATGTATTCCAGATGACGTATCAACCAGAGGGGATATTCTGAACGAAGCTCATTCTAGCCCTTACTCAATACATCCAGGTAGCACAAAAATTTATAAAGATCTACGGAAACACTATTGGTGGCTTAACATCAAGAAGGATGTTGCGAGATACGTGGCAGAATGTCCTACTTTCCAACAGATTAAAACGGAACATCAGAGACCGTCAAGCTTATTAAAACCCTTATTGATTCCAGAATAGAAGTGGAAACATATTACAATGGATTTTATGCTCGGACTACCACGAACTCAAAGCGGTTACAACTCAATTTGGGTGATTGTCGACAGGTTAACCAAATCTGCTCACTTTCTCCCTATAAAATCAACGTATAATATGGACCGGTATGCTGTGGAGTACATTAAAGAAATTGTCCAATTGCATGGAGTACCAGTATCAATAGTATCGATCAAGATCCTAAGTTTACATCGGCATTCTGGAGAAGCTTACACAATGCTATGGTAACGAGGCTTCCTTTCAGTACTGCTTTTCATCCACAGACTGACAGACAGTCAGAAAGAGTTATTCAGATATTTGAGGATATATTAAGAGCATGCATACTGGATTTCCAAGGTAATTGGGATACAAAACTACCATTGGTAGAGTTCACCAATAATAATAGCTATCAATCTACGATTGGAATGGCATCATATGAAACACTATATGGAAGAAAATGCAGATCTCCTGTTCATTGGGACAAAGTTGGCGAAAGAAGTCTTTTGGGTCCAGAAATAGTTCAACAAATTGCAATGATAGTAGAAAAGATTAAGGAACGAATGAAAGCTGCCCAATGTAGACAAAAGAGTTATGCAGATACACGTAGGAGAGACCTGGAATTTGAAGTCGGCGACTTTGTATTATTGAGAGTGTCTCCGATGAAGAGCATCATGAGATTTGGGAAAACGGGCAAACTTAGCCCAAGACACGTTGGACCAATTGAAATCTTGGAAAGGATTGGTGATAGAGATTATATATTGGCGTTACATCCTTCACTATCTGGTGTCCATAATGTCTTTCACGTATCTATGTTAAATAAGTACATACATAACCCTTCTCATGTGTTAAGCTATGAACCATTGGAGTTATCTTCCGATATAGCCTACGAAGAGAAACCGGTATTGATTCTTGATCGGAAGGTAAAGAAATTGAGGAACAAAAAAATACAGCTAGTTAAAGTATTGTGGAGGAATCATTCAAAAGAGAGGAAGATATGCAAACCAAATATCCAGAGCTTTTCGGTATGACAAATTTTAGGGGTTAAATTTTTTAAGGATGGAGGATTGTAATGCCCCAGTCATACCCGTAATAAGTTAATAAATACTTGCCTTTAAATGAAATTACATGACATATAAATGATGATTTTCATGAACATGAATAAGTGCTATTTACATTCTCATTATGTTTTATACAACATGTTAATTATCTCTTCTAACATGATAAAAGTTATTTTGTAAGATGTTTTGTTGCAGTGAGGAGCTCAGTTTCTCACTAAGGAAATCGATGTGCTAAACGATTATAAAGAAACAATTGTAACGCCCCAAAAATTTAAAGACTTATTTAAATACTATTTATTTTGCTAACGATCATGGATTTTGATTTTTTTAATATTTACAAGTTGTCCGATACTTGGACCGATACGTTCCTAGCATAAGATGAAGGATTTAAAAATAAAAGATTTCAAAAATAAATTATAAGAATCATTTTTAGAATTTATGGAAGTGATTTCGAAAAGTTGTGACGATTTTGATACGATAAAATTTTCATCAAAGAACACTTATGTTGCAAAAATAATATTAAATTATTTTATTATTATTTTCAAAAATCCATTCTGAGCATCTCGAAGATTTCTCTTTGACAAATCCGGAACCAGTTGGTAATCAAAATATGCACACTGGGAAGGGGTCGGACCGGCCGAGCTAATTTGACAGACATCTGCCGGTCACCGTCGGACACGCTACCGACAGCTGCCGGTCACGGCTGGCAGAAGTTTCTCGGCGCTGTCCGGATAAGGTTGCTGAGCTGTCCGGATAAGGACTGACTTTCAACCGACTTTGAGCCCCTATTTATACATATTCCCGGACGTATTTGTGTACTTATCTTATATAAAAGTAAAGCCCTTGATCTATACTTTAAAACTCCCGAAAGATATTTCCATTTCAAAAAATTTAAAGCCCTCAAAGAGCCCGATCAAACAGTAATCCCGAATCTGCCATTTTTCAAAAGGTGTTTAATAAAAGTCCTCAAACAGATTTCAGATTTTACATCAAGGATTTTAGCACATCCATCTAGCATGAGAAACTCATCTTTTCACATCAACAGGCACAGGACCTGAGGTTAAATCGATACTTTTCTTTGCTGTATCATATGAATCATATATTGACTGTGTTATATGTGACTGTATTGATCGATTGTGCATCGCATACATAAAACGAAAGGATATCTTGAAAAGAAAATGAATATGATTGTGTTTTACTGAAAATGAAAAAATGATGTTTTTAAAAAGGGGAGTATGTTACTTGATTGGCGGCGGTAGGCCACGGGATGGGGGAGGGACCGGCGGACCCACAGATTGAAAGAGGAAAGAGGGTGGTGAATACCTGCGGCGGAAACATCGGTCAGGAAAAGCCACAGACTGATAGAGGATATGGTTAATACCATTGGTCGAAAGATCAGTAAGGGAACCCCGTAGATGGTGGCGTAGCCCACCAAAATTTTACATGATATTGGCCAATTACAAGAACAGGGTCCGAAAACCTCGGTCTACTTCTGTCAGTCGGGTATCTGCTTCTAGGGCCCCAAAAAGGAAAGGATTTTTTTTAAAAAAGAAAATGAACATGATCATACACATATTTATACATATGTATAAGTATAATATTAATTGTTTGATGAATGTGCTACTTTAATATTACAGAAGTATCATCTTACTGAACCTTTAGCTCATCAGATTCTTATGATAAATGTAACAAAGTAAACGTCGAGAAACTGATCATTCCTCTTCGGAGCGGCCAGTCAGAAATCCGTCAATATGCCATAATTCTAATGACTTTATTACGTATGAAATGACATGTATTAATTTGAATAAGGACCGCTCTGTTATGTTGTATTCTATTATGTTGAGTTTTGTTATCTTTTGTACTACTTCAAGAGGAATAAAAATAGTTTGCTTTATTTTTCGGACTTATTGTTTTGGGACTTTTATCAATAAAGTTTCGTAATAATAAAAATAATATGTTCTTACATGAAATTTGTTATTACTCATGAGTTATTGATCTTAAAAAGTTCATATTGAAAGTTTTTAAAGTACAAAGTCGTGGCATTCCCTAACTTAAAGGTACGAACCGTTGTGGTTTAACTATTAGGTTACTGGGTGTTACAAATTTGTAATTTAATTCCTTAGTAGAGAAACATGAAATACATTGTCTATCTGAGGCATTGATGCTCGCAACTCTAGTCGATAAGCTACTTCACCAACCCATTCAGTAATAGGTAATGTCTTTTGGACTCAGTTTTCCTTTCTTACCAAATCTTGTTATTCCCTTCATTGGAGAAACCAATAATACTCGATCACCCATGACAAATTCCAGTGCTCTTATCCTAGTATCCGCAGAACTCTTTTGTCTACTTTGCTCTGTTCTCATTCTTTCTCTGATCAGTGAAATTGGTTCTGTCTCTTGAATCTTATCAGGACCTAAAAATATTTCTTCACCAACCTCATCCCAATGTACTGGTGATCGACACTTCCAGCCATATAAAGCATCATAAGGAGCCATTCCAATTGTACTTTGTTATCTATTATTGTAGGAGAATTCAATCAGAGGTAAATGTTTACTCCACTGACCCTGAAAGTCCATAACACTGAATATGAGCATATCTTCAAGAGTTTTTATAGTTTTTTCTGATTGCGCATCCGAATTTGGATGATAAGCAGTGGTGAAAGACAAGTGGGTACCCAATGCTCTATGCAAGATCTTCCCAAAAGCTGATACAAATCGTGAATCTCTGCCTGAGATAATAGATAATGGAACTACATGTAGTGTGACTATTTCCCGTACATATAGTTGAGCATAGTGATCTATGGAGTATGTCGTACAAACTGGAAAAAAGCAAGCAGATTTTGTCAATCAATCAACTATAACCCAAATAGAATCGTGTCCTTTCACTGTTCTTGGTAAACTTGTCACAATATCCATCATAATGTCCTCCCACTTCTATTTTGGAATAAATAAAGGATTCAAGATGCATGCAGGTCTTTGATGCTCTGGTTTTACCTGTTGACATGTTAGACATTGCTTCACATATTGCGCAATATCTTCTTTCATACGTGGCCACCAATAGTGTAATTTCAAGTCTCTATATATTTTGGTTGCTCATGAATGTACTGATTATGGTGTTGAGTGCGGCTCTAATAATATTTCTTTACGAACATCCTCAACTTTAGGTACACATAAATGATTTCTAAACCGAATAATACCATCTTGTGATAATTCGAAGTCTGATGATGTTCCTAATTTAATGTTCTTCTTTATTTTATCTAAGTCTTTATCATCTTCCTGCCCTTTCTGAATTCCATCAATAAGGGTAGGTCGAAGGGTTTATGCTGGCAATTTTGCCTCTAACCATCCATGTTGGATAATTTCAACATCCATATCATCAAATCGTGTAACTCTGGCTTCTGGATCAAAGTCATGGCCACAATTGATTGTGCTGATTTTCTGCTTAAGGCATCTGCTACCACATTTGCTTTACCAGGGTGGTAGTTGATAACACAATCATAGTCTTTAACAAGTTCTAACCATCTTCATTGTATGATATTTAATTCTTTCTGAGTGAAGAAATATTTCAGGCCCTTGTGATCAGTATAAATTTCACAGCGTTCTCGATATAGGTAATGCCTCCATATGTTAAGTGCAAACACAACTGCAGCAAGTTCCAAATCATGTGTCGAGTAGTTCTTTTCATACTTCTTCAGTTGTCTAGATGCATATGCTATTACTTTACCATTCTGCATCAATACACAACCTAAACCATTCTTTGAAGCATCACTGTAGCCTTTAAAACCTTCAGTTCCCACTGGAATGGACAAGATCAGTGCCGATGTCAACCGCTTCTTCAGTTCTTGAAAGCTTTGTTCACATGATTCTGTCCACTTGAAGGAAACATTCTTTCTAGTCAATTGTGTTAATGGAGAGGCAATTTTGGAGAATCCCTCTCAAAATCGACTGTAATATCCAGGTACCCCAAGATAACTGCATACTTTAGTAGAATTTGTGGGTTATGGCCAGTTATTGATTGCTTCAACTTTGCTTGGGTCTAATGAAATCCCTGCTTCCGATATAATATGCCCCAAGAATACCACTCGACCTAACCAGAATTTGCACTTTTTAAACTTTTAGCATATAGCCGCTTCTGTTTTAATCTTTCCTTAGATGCACTGCATGGTCTTTGGTCTTCAAATATATGAGAATATCATCAATAAACAAAATAACCAGCTTATGGAGGAATCATTTAAACACCATATTCATTAAATCCATGAATGCTGCTGGGGAATTTGTTAGGCCAAATGGCATCACCAAAAACTCATAGTGTCCGTATCTCGTACTGAATGCCGTTTTTGGGATGTCTTCTTCTTTTATCTTCAATTGATGGTACATATCAATTTTAGAAAAGATAGATGGCCTTGAAGTTGATCAAACAAGTCATCAATTCGAGGCAACAGATACTTGTTCTTGATCATGAATTTGTTGAGCTTTCGATAGTCTATACACATCCACAAGGAGCCATCCTTATTACGAATGAACAATATTGGCGCACCCCATGTGAAAAACTAGGCCTAATGAAACAGCTCTTGCAACTGGGTCTTTAATTCTTTTAATTCAGGTTGTGTCATTCTGTTTGGTGACTTTGATATTGGTACTGTTCCGGACTGCATGTTAATCACAAACTATGTTTCATGATTGAGTGGTAATCCCGATAAATCATTGGGAAACACTTCAGGGTATTCTTTCACCACTGGTACTTCATTAACGCTTGAGTAATATTGCTTTTCAATGCTCATTACACTTACTAGATAGCCTTCACAACCACTGTTTAATAGACGTTGTGCCTTCATTGCTGAGATTACCGGAAATCTAAAAATCTCACTAACCTCGATGAAATAAAAAGGTTCTTATCCAAGAGGTTGAAATGCCACGATATTTCTCCGGCGGTCAGCAGTGGCACGATATTTTGATAACCAATCCATACCCAAGATTATGTCATAGTCATTCATGTCCAAAATAATTAAATCAGCATAGAGTTCCCTACTTTGAATAGGAATACTACAGGCTCGTATGATCTTATTTGTTTGTTTTGGATCTCTGGAGGGGGTCACTACATTATATATCAATTTAGACATCCAATGTCCCAAAATTAGATATCCAATATCTAATATTAATAATGAGAGAATAAACTCGATTCATTCCGTCGTCAATCTTATTGTGCGACTCGGTAGGTCCATCTCAGTCAGCAATGGGAGGAACCAAAGAGTAGTAGCACCACCTAGCCAGTCTGGCGGCCTACACTGTACCCCAACTGAGAACGAATGATTGGGATCATTCAAGAACCATTATGTCATGAATACCAGTATACGTATAAACCGTTCTCTCAAATATCCCGATCAAGTTATAGGGTCACGGTCAGTCAAACCCAATCTATATTTCACGCTATGCATGAGTTAATGCAAATTGATATCATCGGGCTCTTGTGTATCCAATACAACTAGCTCTAATGCTTTGGCCAAATACTTATGATCTCATCTTCCAATAACCATATAGGACATATAACCCGTTCACTAACATGAGAAAGAATTCTATCTTGGTATTTAGTAGGACCTGCTACTTGCCCGTCAAGATGCACGTTGAGGTTGACCCCCACCTTCTGGTTTTCTGGGTCGAACTAGTCTAATGAAATCTTAACGTCACAAGCACATCCTTGTGAAATCCTCAAGTCGAAGGTTCACGAATACCTATCACAACTTTTTGATTCCGTCATTGACTGTCCCATAGTGAAATTTATGGATTATGGCCAGTTATTGATTGCTTCAACTTTGCTTGGGTCTAATGAAATCCCTGCTCCAGATATAATATGCCCCAAGAATACCACTCGACCTAACCAGAATTCGCACTTTTTAAACTTTTAGCATATAGCCGCTTCTCTTTTAATATTTCTAAAACTTTCCTTAGATGCACTGCATGGTCTTTGGTCTTCAAATATATGAGAATATCATCAATAAACAAAATAACAAACTTATCGAGGAATTATTTAAACACCATATTCATTAAATCCATGAATGCTGCTGGGGAATTTGTTAGGCCAAATGGCATCACCAAAAACTCATAGTGTCCGTACCTCGTACTGAATGCCGTTTTGGGGATGTCTTCTTCTTTTATCTTCAATTGACGGTACATATCAATTTTAGAAAAGATAGATGGCCTTGAAGTTGATCAAACAAGTCATCAATTCGAGGCAACGGATACTTGTTCTTGATCATGAATTTTTTGAGCTTTCGATAGTCTATACACATCCACAAGGAGCCATCCTTATTACGAATGAACAATATTGGCGCACCCCATGTGAAAAACTAGGCCTAATGAAACAGCTCTTGCAACTGGGTCTTTAATTCTTTTAATTCAGGTTGTGTCACTCTGTTTGGTGACTTTGATATTGGTACTGTTCCGGACTGCATGTTAATCACAAACTATGTTTCATGATTGAGTGGTAATCCCGATAAATCATTGGGAAACACTTCAGGGTATTCTTTCACCACTGGTACTTCATTGACGCTTGAGTAATCTTGCTTTTCAATGCTCATTACACTTACTAGATAGCCTTCACAACCACTGTTTAATAGACATTGTGCCTTCATTGCTGAGATTACCGGAAATCTAAAAATCTCACTAACCTTAATGAAATAAAATGGTTCTTATCCAGGTGGTTGGAATGCCACGATATTTCTCCGGCGGTCAGCAGTAGAACGATATTTTGATAACCAATCCATACCCCAGATTATGTCATTGTCATTCATGTCCAAAATAATTAAATCAGCATAGAGTTCCCTACTTTGAATAGGATTACTACAGGCTCATATGATCTTATTTGTTTGTTTTGGATCTGGAGGGGGTCACTACATTATAACCTAGCTCAACTGTTTATGGTACTCTGTCCAGCCCTCTCACATACTTGGTGGATGCAGATGAATATGTAGCACTAGGATCATATAATAAGGATGTTGAAATACCAGAGATAGGAAGGTTAACTGTGATAACAGATGGAATAACGTCAGCATCTTCTCTGGTTATAGTTAAAACTCTATCTTGTAGTTTTTCCTGTACTTTTGATTTAGTCTTGTTTGGGCAAATGTTCGCCATATGTCCAGGTTGTCCACATGAAAAGCATACCTTAGAACCCAATATGCAAACTCCACTATGTTGTTTGTGTAATGCCCAGATAATTATTGTGTATTTTACCTATATTCGAACTTCTAACATTTGATCATGTGGTATTATTAATCAAAGTGTCGTTTCCCATATTCGTATTTCGGCATTTTTGAGTTTCCAACACATTCATGCATGCATGCATCTGCATGTCATAACATACACTAAATGTTGAGCATAACGTACGTTAAGTGTTGAATATAACGTACGTTATAATTGTAGTGTAATGTACGTAATCTTAGTCAAAGGCAGATCAAATAAGGTCGACATGTTGGGGGGGGGGGGGGGGGGGGGCAGAGAGAGATTCGTCGAATTACCCCGCGTGAACCTGGATGGCTTTTCAATAAAGTAGGTCAACGAGGCTTAATGTACATTAGATATGGGTGATAACATGTGCTATGTTCATAGTGTTACATATGTAAAGGCTTTGGATAACGTACGTAAGAGAAGCTAAAATTGAGGCAGTGAGCTACTGTTAGACTCTAACGTACGCTAAGGATTGAGGATAGCATACGCTAAGGTGATAACGTACGTAAGGCTTTGCCCGTAACGTATGTAATGTGTAAACTTCTATGTATAGACCTCAGCATCCTTTTCATTTCCTCCTCACTCCTTAGCCGATTTTTGCAACCTGAGAACTCCCCAGCACCATAAATCTCTCATATCATCATCCCAGCTTGACTTAGAAGATCGTAGACAGTTGTGGATTGGTGTTCAAGCTTCCGGTGTTGAGTTTCACCAAGTATTTCGTCGTTGTTCTCTATATTAAGGTATGTTGATCCTTCACAACAAGAATACATGTTCTTAATGACATTTCGAACCTGTTTTTGAGATTACCAAGTTCGTTATTATCTTGAGGAGTCGAACACCATGTTCTTAGAAGAATAGATTTAGTTATACTTCGGTTCTCCTTCGTTGTTAAGAGTATTAATCGAACCTTGTTGGGATAGAACCCTAGGATGTAGTTCTCTGAGTTTGTTATGGATTGTAATCATGTTTTCGAATGAGTTTTCTGAGGTTTCTTAGGTATTTCACCGAGGATAATGTAACACCCCCAAGTTATTCAGGGAATATTACAGTGCCGTAAGCCCCGCCGTGGGACCCACAAGGCTAAACATATGCGGAACTATAAATTTTGACCGAGAAGGTCTACATACAATGGAATGAAGTACAATACAAAGGGTATTCCAAACATAACCAATGTATCCAAAGACATCACAACACGAATTAATACCTCGGCAAACATAGGCCGGAACATCAAGGAAAATGGAAAATAATACTCGAGTATTCAATAACCATTCCAGTACAACAACACTGAATGGAAAACTCAAAACATAACCGGAGGAAAGAAACAATATCACACTTGCCCACCATATTCATGCCGACCCGATACCTGCCTGTCCACTCTCCTGGAACCTGAAATACATAAAAAATATTTCCCCCATAAAGGGGTTAGCCGTCGAATAGCTAGTGCAAGTATATCAAGTATGAAACACAATACTCCTCGACAATAAAATAAATGTAACCGTCAATTCATCAATTAAAGACTAGTATTCCAGAATAACTAAATCTCATAGCAACACATCAATACATACATGATCAACCGTGGAACCGCACCAGAGGCTACGGAACCATCAGAGGACCCGTCGGCCCGTCCCGAAGTGGTTAATTCATATTATCCATGGAATCGCACCAGAGGCTACGAAACCCTCAGAGGACCCATCGGCCCGTCCCGGAGTGGATATAAATAATTATGCCAAACATATATCTTACTTTCAAAGTCGAGAACGTACAATCATAAATATATACTTGCCTTTGAGACATCGAGAAATCGAACGAAAAAAGGGTATGAGTTCGGTAGGTCCAAGAACGCGCTTCCGGCACCTAAACTATTCGCAAGGAATATGATAATCAATTATCCATATTCAAACTACACGAAGAAACTCCTGAAACCCATCTACGATACGCGAAAATACACGGATAAACAACTAGAGGATGGAAAATCGTCCAAACTCTCACAAGTCCGAAAACGGCACAATCCAATCCGTAAAATCGTAGGAAAAGCATGCACACGGTATTGATACATCATAATATCAAGGTTCTCAAGCTTCAAAACGGATAAATTGGACGAATCTACAAAAACCCCAAAATTCCCAAAAAGTAGGGTTCTAAGGATTTTTACCTTGATTCGGACGATAGGATGGATTAGATGTTGTGAAATCCTTGTTCTCCACCCAAATATGTTGTTGTTAGAAGGAAGATCGCTTCCAATCGCCCAAAATCGCCTCTCCCAAGCTATTCCCGTCGAAAAGGAGTGAAGAAGATGAAAAAAATGACGAAATGCAAGTCAACTGCCATATATATATATATATATCTGCCTAGTCTAGCGCACGCTACGCTTTCTTCATTAGCGTGCGCTAGCAAAGTCACCGGGTAGTCCAGTGGCTTCTTCCGGCCCCGTTAGCGTGCGTTAATCGTCTATCTCTAGCGTGCGCTAGCCCAAAATGTGGCATCCAGTACTGGAGTCCAGAACCTACTGTCTCTGCCCTGCTCAAACCTTAGCGTGCGCTACCACTATGGCTTAGCGTGCGTTATGCAATAGCTTTAGCGTGCGCTAGCCGAAGCTTAGCGTACGCTACCTGATAGTCCAGAAAACCTGGCAACCTCACTGCCTCTGCCGACCAGCCCGGTAGCGTGCGCTACGGACGGATGTTAGCGTGCGCTACTAACTACGAATAGCGCGCGCTAACAACTCCTAGCGTGCGTTAATCCACCAGTCCAGAGAGCAGTCCGAGTTACTGGTTCTGACCTTACTGATCCCCTTAGCGCGCGCTATAACTCAAAGCTAGCGTGCGCTAATCAAGCAGAATTAGCGTGCGTTAGCCTAGGCCTAGCGTGCACTATTTCTCTGGCCCAGAACACTTCCGCAAGGTCTAAACAACACGATCAAGACTCAAACAAGATACGAAACTCAAACAACAATATCAACAAAATCTCCAAGCGTTTACAGAGTGACAACATAAGAGAAACGACAAGGTCAAACAGTCAATAAAAAGTACGGGTATTACAGATAATTCGTGTTTTGAGAGAGGTGCTTGAATTAATAATCTTCTTCATATTCATGGTTAAAATGGATAGACTATGTTGTTAGAATCAAACCCGGAACACCGTTGTATCGTCTCCTTTCGTAGTATGCTTTGGTATGCTTATATCTTGAATCATACCTTGGAGATGAATTGTTAGAATAGCCGAACTATATATTTATTGGAATTATAAATCAAGATTGAGGTTTGGATTGTGATGACATATATATATATATATATATCCATGAACCCGTAGAAGTCGACATTTCATCTCCAATATGGTCATTCGATTCGTATGAAGTACATCATTAATTCTGGCTTAGCTTTCATCGAGTAGATAAACCGTGAACTCGCCTTACGTTAATGTTAACTCGGATATAACTTAAGGCGCTAGGTGTTCGTACATTAACTTTGTGAAGTAAGTTGAACCATTTGTTATTTCTTTTGAATAAGGTTCGAGCGTTGCAAGGTGATTGATCGAGGGGGGACCTTCCGGCGTATTGACAGTCGTTGACGTATTTAATTCTTGCATCTTTCTAAGGCAAGTATCGTAATTTGAATATTAGTATAATGTTGATGATTTTGATCATGCATATTGTTATTCATGTTGTTGAACATGAGATCATCCAAATTGGATTTTCATAATGTCGTTCAGGTTATTGATTCATATGTTGTTCATGTTGATGGACATATCGATTTGCATATATATATATATATATATATATATATATATATATATATATGCATAGCTGTATTGTATGTGTTGTATTCATCCGAAGGGATTGTGTGATCTATGCTAAGGGCGCTGGATCAGTTCTCCACCTCGTATTGGTCCGACGGGATCATCTTGGGATCTATGCTAAGGGCGCTGGATCACTGGACGGGTTTTCCACCTCGTGTTGGCCTACGGGATCATCTTGGGATCTATGCTGAGAGCGCTGGATCATTGGATTACCCTGTGTTGTGTTGATGGAATCATGTGGATTCGCATCGTTGGATTCCGGTAGAGTAAGTCCGCTTTTTGCATCTTGCTATGCATTGTTGTTGCATATTTGATTTTGTATATTATGATACTTGTACTAGCATCATTTTGCTAACCCCTGCGGGGGTGGACATTTGTTTTGATGTTCAGGTAGCCGAGTAGCGGGGAAGCAACCATAGTACCAGCATGATGACGATGGGGCACAGTGAGGTTATCCGTAGTATTATTTCGGTATTCTGGATTGGTATTTAGTACTCGAGTACGTGTGTTCTTTTGATGATTTGAGAAGTTTGTAATAAATGGATTGTTTTGGGATGATTAAACCGGTTATTAAATTACTCAACTATTGGTGGTACTTTCGTATTGTTCAGCATTTCTTTTAATTTAGCCTTGTAAATTCTTATATAAAGGGTTTACGGTGTTGTAATTAATTCGAATATCTCGGGGAGTTACGTATGGTATCGGAACAAAGATTCATGGATATCTTGGCAGTTGGGCTTAGTTGGGTCTGTTTATGTCTTTTGATTTACCGGTCGCGTATAACATCACTGTACAGCCAGCGTCGTCATGTGGACCGTGGTTGTAAGTTTCCTAATCTTATATACCACCATTTCAATTATTTCGTGTTTTGTGGGTATTGACTAATTTTAGAAGATTTTGCTCTGGGTATTGTGTATTTGTGTTTATAGTAGGTTGAGAGGAGGTCGTGGTCGTGGACGCAGACATGGTAATGCGATACAAGAAGATTCATCGTCTACCCAGGATTTGTCGACTAATCGAGCCGATTTCAGTTCTGGCAGACAATAGGAATCAGTTAATAATGACCGAGCGCAAACTGTGGAGGAAGATGCAAATCCTAACATGCCGGGAGTGCTTCAACAAGTGGTCACTCAGATGACCCAATTTTCTTAGGTGGTTGACGAAAGCGACGATGGGCCAACAGCGTAACGAAGACAATCAGGGAGACAAGTGGCTTTCAGAAGTGGTCAAATTACACCCATCGAAATTTGACGGTTCTTCAGAGATGCCTACATGGGACCACTGGCTGGAAGAACTGGAGAAGATATTTGCGGGAATTAATTGTCCCGATGACCAAAAAGTTCTGATCGCTCAGTATTTTCTGACTGGGAAGCTTTCGACTGGTGGGAAGCCATTCGACCTGAGGATTATAATGCTAACTGGATAGAATTCAAATTAATGATGGAAGCACAATATTGTCCTCGTCCAATTAGAGAGGCTAGAGTCCGAGAGTTTTTCTCATCGCAAAATCTGGAGGCATCTGTGACAGATATGACTAAGAATTTTTATCACCAGCTGACCTTTGTGCGACATCTGGTCATAACCGAGGCAGAAAAGATTTTTCACTTCGACATGTGGATGAAGCCGGAGATCCAACAATATATGTCGGGATTTGAATGTACAACTCTTCGACAGTATTAGGATAAAGCCCTAGCTTACGAGATGAAATAAACGGAAGTAGAGAGATTTGCGGAATCGAAGAAGCAGAGAGTGTCTGGCAACTTCACTGAGAGCAAGATTAGTGGTCCCCGCAACGGCCAGTCCTCATTCCATTCATCCAAGAGCCCTCCATATCTTTGTAGAGGCGGAAATGGGTTCAGAACAGCATCAAAGGTTACCGATGCAGCGAAGAAGTGTTATAACTGTGGACGGCTAGGGCATGTTCGACGTGATTGCTCCGCTCCTTATGTGACATGTTTTGAATATGGGCAAGAAGGGCATCGAGCGACTTTTTTTGGAAATGTGACTAGATCGTTTGGAGCTTGCACTTCATCACAAGTTCCGAAAGAGACGAGTGTGAACCTGACACAGCAGAGTGGTCTTCAACAGCAGAATTTTGGAAAAAGAGAAGCATCTAGTGCTGGGTCCGTTTCTCCACGCCTTTATGAGATGAGGAGGTCAGATGATCAGAACACTGTTGTTGCATCACATATGATTCATATTCTTTTGCAACCAATTAGTGTCTTATTCGATTCAGGAGCTATACATTCTTTAATATCATTGAACTATGTTAATCATTTGAAAATCTCATGTTTGCATAATTGTGAAACTTATGTTGTGAGTCTGTCGAGTGGAGAGAGAATTGTGGGAAATCTAGAAGCTAGAAATTTTCCTGTGTCCATAGGAGGGAGAAATTGGCCGTCAAATCTAATTGTGGTCGACATCCATGGTGACGATTTAATTCTTGGAGACGATTGGCTTAATCGTTATGGGTCTATTTTGAATTATCGGAAGAGAGTTATCTCGATTATTGCTGATGACGGATCTGAACATTTATTCGAAGGATGGAGACCATGAAGCTCAGGAAAAGTGATCAAAGCCATGAAAGCGATTAAATTGTTGAAACAGGGTTGTACCGAGTTTTCGTGTTATGCCATGAAGAAGGAAGAAGGAGTAGAGTTCTCATCTATTCCAGTGGTGAACGAATTCTCAGATGTATTCCCTGACGAACTATCTAGATTACCTCTATGTAGAGCTGTAGAGATTAATATCGAATTGGAACCAGGAGCCGTACCTATTTCTAGAGCACTATACCGTATGGCGCCAACCGATATGTATGAGTTAAAGAAACAGCTTGACGAATTGTTGCAGGAGGGTTACATTCAACCTAGCATTTCTCCTTGGGGTGCGCCCGTTCTTTTTGTTCGGAAGAAAGACGGATCCCTCCGATTGTGTATTGATTATAGGGAGCTAAACAAGGTGACGATCAAGACCTGTTGCCTTGGATCGATGATTTATTTGATCAACTGCAGGGGGCGATGACTTGAGATCAGGATACCATCAGTTGAGGATTAAGGAATCTGATATACCGAAATCCTCTTTCAGATCCTGGTACGGGCACTATGAGTTTGTGGTGATGCTATTTGGACTTACTAATTCTCCTGCTGTGTTTATGCAATTGATGAATCGGGTATTCTTAGAATACTTGGATAAATTCGTGGTCGTTTTCATTGACGACATATTGATTGATTCGAATGATCTAGAAGAGCATGCAGAACATTTGCGTATTGTTTTGAATACTTTGAGGAACAAACAACTTTATGCAAAACTTTCCAAATGTGAGTTCTGGCTTAAGGAACTAACGTTCCTTGGGCACGTGATGTCAACCGACGGAGTACAGGTAGACCCAAAGAATGTTGAGGCAATTTTGGAGTGGGAATCTCCTAAGAACGTAAAGCAAGTCCGAAGTTTCTTAGGACTTGCTGAATAATATCGTCGTTTTGTGGAAGGATTTTCTAATATTGCTCGTCCGCTTACTCAGATGTTAAAGAAGGCTCATAAATTTATGTGGGACGAGAAATGTTAAACTATTTTTGATGAACTTAAGAGAAGACTGACAATGGAGCTAATATTAGCGCTACCAGATGGAACTGATGGGTTCATGGTTTACAGTGATGCTTCAAATCAGGGTCTGGGTTGCGTGTTGATGCAGAAGGATAGGGTGATTGCCTATGCCTCTCGACAGTTGAAACCGTATGAGGTAAACTACCCAACACATGATTTAGAGTTAGCAGTCGTTGTCTTTGCCCTGAAGATTTGGCGACATTATTTGTACGGCAATCACTGTCAAATCTTCACAGATCACAAGAGTCTCAAGTATAGTTTCAGTCAGAAGGAATTAAACATGAGACAGAGGAGGTGGCTGGAATTGATTAAAGATTATGACCTGGAAATTCTTTATCATCGAGGCAAAGCGAGTGTGGTAGTCGATGCACTAAGCCGCAAACATGTTTCTATTCGGATGTTGGAAATGCTTATGTCCCAGTCCAGCATTCAACGAGAATTGATTCGCGAAGGAGTTGAAGTTTGGGTGCAAGGAGTCCAAGGGCAAATGTGTGTGATGGAATTAACTTCATCGTTAATCGAAGAAATAAAATCTAAGCAGTTGGATGATCATCTGTTTATTCGGTTACGTAATGAAGTGGACAAAGGAAAGGCCCCAGGATTCGTAATACATGATGATGGAGTTCTAAGATTCCATAGTCGACTTTGCGTCCCTGATGATAATGTTTTGAAACAGACGATCATGAAGGAAGTTCATAGTGCGCCCTATTCTATTCATCCGGGCACCAATAAGATGTACAAGGATCTAAAGCAGAATTTCTGGTGGGAAAATATGAAGAAGGACATAGCGGAATACGTCTCGAAGTGTTTAACTTGTCAACAGGTTTAAGATTGAACATGAGTGACCTGCCGTTGAAGCCACTTCCGATTCCTGAATGGAAGTGGGAAGATATATTGATGGACTTTATCTACCAATATGCCAAGGACCAGAATGGGGATGAATATGATTTGGGTGACAGTTGATCGTCTAACCAAGTCGGCTCATTTTCTGGGTATTAAGGATACTTGGGGACCAGAGAAGTTGGCACGAGCGTTTATTGCGGAAATAGTCCGATTGCATGGTACGCCGAGGACCATTATTTCAGATCGGGATGGTGGCTTTGTGTCACACTATTGGAAGGCAGTTCATAAAGCTCTAGGAACCGAGCTGAACTTTAGCACAGCTTATCATCCTCATACTGACGAACAATCCGAAAGGATAATTTAGATAGTAGAAGATATGCTAAGAGCTTGTGCCTTAGATTGGTCGACTGATTGGGAGGTTCATTTGCCATTGATTGAATTCACCTACAACAATAGTTGGCATGCTTCCATTAAGACGGCACCATTTGAAGCATTGTATGGGAGAAAATGCAGATCACACCTGTGTTGGGATGATTCGTCTGACTTGATCGGGACAGGACTAGAGTTGATAGTACAGACTCACGAGACGGTAGCTCTGATTCATGAAAGGCTGTAGACTGCACAGAGTCGACATAAATCTTATGCAGACGTGCGTCGTTGCCCGTTAGAGTTTGAAATTGGGGACCACTTGCTCTTAAAGGTTTCTCCTACTCGGGGAATTTTCCGTTTTGGGAAGAAAGAAAAGTTGAGTCCAAGATATATCGGACCATTCGAGATCACTGAAAGAGTTGGGGAGTTGGCGTACAGGTTGGGCTTACCACCATCGCTAAGTTATGTTCATCATGTGTTCCACGTATCCCAATTACAGAAACATGTACCGGATCCAATTCATATCATCAATTTTGGCGAGATTGAAGTGGCTAATGATGGTATGTTCGAAGAAAATCCAATCAAGATACTCGAGAGTTGAGTCAAACAATTGCGGAATAAAATAATCTCCTTGGTTAAAGTTCAGTGGTCTCGACATAGAGTTGCAGAAGCAACTTGGGAGACTGGGATAGTATGAAGTCGAGATACCCGAAATCATTTTCGTCTTAAGTTTTGGGACGAAACTTCTTTTTAGAGGGGTAGTATGTAATGCCCAGATAATTATTGTGTATTTTACCTATATTCGAACTTGTAGCATTTGATTATGTGGTATTATTAATCGAAGTGTGGTTTCCCATATTCGTATTCCTGCGTTCTTGAGTTTCCAACACGGTCATGCATGCATGCATATGCACATCATAACATACACTAGATATTGAGCATAACGTACGTTAAGTGTTGAATATAATGTACGTTATAATTGTAGCGTAGCATACGTAATCTTCAGTCAAAGGCAGATCAGATAAGGTCGGTGTGTGGTGGCCAGAGAGAGATTCGTCGAATTTCCCCGCGTGAACCTGGACGGCTTTTTAATAAATTAGGTCAACGAGTTTTAACATACGTTAGATATGGGTGATAACATGCACTATGTTCATAATGTTACGTACGTAAAGGCTTTGGATAACGTACGTAAGAGAAGCCAGAATCAAGGCAGTGAGCTACTGCCGAATGCTAACGTACGCTCAGGATTGAGGATAGTGTACGCTAAGGCGATAACATACGTAAGGCTTTGCCCTTAACGTACATAATGTGTAAAATTCTATTTATAGACCTGAACCTCCTTTTAATTTTCTCCTCACTCCCTGGCCGATTTCTGCAACCTGAGAACTCCCCAGCACCATAAATTTATCATGTCATCATCCCAGCTCAACTTAGAAGATCGTAAACCCTTGTGGATTGGTGTTCAAGCTTCTGGTGTTGAGTTTCGCCAAGTATTTTATTATTCTTCTTTATATTAAGGTATGATGATCCTTCACCAACTAGAATACATGTTCTTAATGACATTTTGAACCTGTTTTTCAGATTACCAAGTTCGTTATTATCTTCAGGAGTCGAAAACCATATTTTTAGAAGAATAGATTCAGTTATACTTCGGTTCTCCTTCGTTGTTAAGTGTATTAATCGAACTTTGTTGGGATAGAACCCTAGGATGTAGTTTCCTGAGTTTGTTATGAATTTTAATCATGTTTTCCAATGAGTTTTCTGAGGTTTCTTAGGTATATCACCAAGGATAATTCGTGTTTTGAGAGAGGTGCTTGAATAAAAATCTTCTTCATATTCATGGTTAAAATGGATAGACTTTGTTGTTAGAATCAAACCCGGAACACCGTTGTATCGTCTCCTTTCGTAGTACGCTTTGGTATGCTTATATCTTGAATCAAACCTTAGATATGAATTGTTAGATTATCTAAACTATATATTTATTGGAATTAGAAATCAAGATTGAGGTTTGGATTGTGATGACATATATATCAATGAACCCGTAGACGTCGACATTTCATCTCCAATATGGTCATTAGATTCATATGAAGTATGTCATTAATTCTAGCTTAGCTTTCATCGAGTAGATAAACCGTTAAGCGGCCTTACGTTAATGTTAACTCAGATATAAATTAAGGCACTAGGTGTTCGTATGTTAACTTTGTGAAGTAAGTTTGTTATTTCTTTTGAATAAGGTCCGAGCCTTGCAAGGTGATCGATCGAGGGGGGCGAGCTTCCGGCGTATTGACAGTCGTTGAAGTATTTAATTCTTGCCATCTTTCTAAGGCAAGTATCGTAATTTGACTATTGGTATAATGTTGATGATTTTGATCATGCATATTATTATTCATGTTGTTGAACATGTGATCATCCAAGTTAAATTGTCATAATGTCGTTCACATTATTGATTCATATGTTGTTCATGTTGATGGACATATCGATTTGCATATGTGTATGCATAGTTGTATTGTATATGTTGTATTGATCCGAAGGGATCGTGTGATTTATGCTGAGGGCGCTGGATCAGTTGTCCACCTCGTGTTGGTCCGACGGGATCATCTTGGGATCTCTGCTGAGGGCGCTGGATCATTGGGCGGGTTTTCCACCTCGTGTTGGTCCGACAGGATCATCTTGGGATCTATGCTGAGGGCGCTGAATCATTAGATTACCCTGTGTTGTGTTGATGGAATCATGTGGATTCGCATCATTGGATTCCGGTAGAGGAAGTCTGCGTTTTGTATCTTGCTATGCATTGTTGTTGTATATTTGATTTTGCATATTATGATACTTGTACTAGCCTCGTTTCGCTAACCCCTGTGCGGGTGGACATTTGTTTTGATGTTCAGGTAGCCGAGGAGCGGGGAAGCAACCACAGTACCGGCATGATGATGAAGGGGCACAGTGATGTTATCTGTTGTATTGTTTTGGTACTCTGGTTTGGTATTTAGTACTCGAGTACGTGTGTTCTTTTGATTATTTGAGAAGTTTGTAATAAATGGATTGTTTTGGGTTGATTAAATCGGTAATTAAATTACTCAACTATTGGTGGTACTTTCGTATTGTTCAGCATTTCTTTTAATTTAGCCTTGTAAATTCGTAAATAAAGGGTTTACGGCGCTGCAATTATTTTGAATATCTCGGGGTGTTACAGTTTTCCACAATTAGATTATACTGGTAATGGTACAAAGGGTCTGCCCTCTTTAGACTTCATAGGCTTACTTGGATCTCCTTGTTCTTGTCCCTTTTAAGACGGAAAACTAGCCCTTGGGTTCTGAGATAGAGGTGGCCTCTTCTTTGCATTCCTAAACTAGCATTCGCCTTGTCGTTGGGCAAATTGTGCCAAACCTCTTATGCCTGTCGAATTCTCAGTTTTGCCTGTTTTGCCACCAATGCTTCCTCGCAACTGTTGAATAAGTCATCCTTTGAATTCCTGCCATGCCGACATCTCTGTAGAGTTCTGGTCTCAGGCCTTCAAGGAACCTCTCCACTTTCAGTTCTTCCGTGCTAACCATATGCTCGACAAACCTAAACAACATTTCAAACTTGCATATATAATCTGAAACAGTCATACTTTCCTGTTTCTGTAATATCCGCAATTTTCGATTTTTGGTAAATTTCTTTTTTCGGCCGGAGTCCGTTTTGACGGCTCGCTCATGACCGTTTCGTCATTCTGAGAATGATTAATTCTACACTTTTTGTCATCCGAGTTCGTTTGGGTGTTGTTTTGTTGAGTTCTGTGCTTTTTAGCGACTTTTCCGCACTTGAGTTCGATTCTTGCGAATCTCGTCCGAAACTGCTGTTTCGAATTTCCCGCAAGTCCGTTTAACTTTGTTATACGTTTTGTGAACTTCGGTTTGGTTATTCGATCACGTATCGTGATTTCCGGGCATTTTGGGCCATTTTGTAATTTCTTGAAAGTTACGGGTATCCATATCTGTATTTGTCGTCTTGACCCTTTTCTTGGTCGCGTATGATTAATTATTGCATTACGTTTTCATCTCGAGTCGTTGATGTCGTCCGCGAACTTTTCGTCGTGTTCGTTCCGTGCGTTTTCGGAAATCGAGGCATCGGGTCATGGCGGGGTGGCATTTGGCCGGGCCGGTGCGGCCTTGTCGGAAGTCTTTGGCGCGGCCGGCGAGCCGGTGTAATATGTCGAACAAATCAGACGTGTGCCGCGGCACACCCATCCGGTGCCGCGGCACGGTGCCAGCAGTGCCGCGGCACACTGTCGTGCCGCGGCACACTCGTGTGTCTTCTGCGACCAAAACCCAGTATGCGGTGCCGCGGCTACGCAGTATGCCGCGGCACAATGCCAAAACCTGGGAGTAAATTTTCGGCCTGTGCCGCGGCACACGAAGCGGTCAACTGCGCAACTCGTCTTTAATAGACGAAATCGACCGTCTTCTTCCTCATTTTCACCTGCAGCGCGAGAGAGAGTGAGAGAGAGGGGATGTAATACCCGGTTGTAATTCAGTCATTATCATTCAGTAATTTCATTCGGTGATTGTCATTCAGTGGATTTTCACTCATTTATAATCATTCATCAATCATATTCGTTCACCGTGTTCACCGTTCGGAGAAACTTCGAGTGGTGTATCGTTATTGTTCATTGTTTCAACTTTCCTCATATGAGTTCGACTTTGTTAGATCACCATTAATTTTTGGTAACTCCAAAAATTCTAAATCTTTGCAATATTATAGAGCATCGAGTTAGCTTTCCAATGGTTCAAACGATGAGTCAATCGGAGTCCGGACGAGAGAGTTATGGTCGTTTTAGCTCAACCGCTCATTGGCCGATCACTGCCGGACGAACTCGGCCGTGTCGTCCGACACGGCCCGTGCCGTACTCGTCGGAAAGTGCGAAGTGTTCGCCTCGAGACCCGGCCGTGTCGTGCAGCGCGGCGAGTCGAACCTCCGGATAAGCGAACCGATCGCCCGGCACGCCCGACCGTGTCGCACAGCACGGTCGAGTCATGCCGAAGTCATTGTCGGACGGGTCATCGTCGGGAGGCCCTCCGGCGCGCGACCGTGTCAAGCGAGGACACGGTCGAGTCCGCTGTCGGCGGTATCGGCCGGTGCGCGACACGACCGTGCCGATCGGCACGGGCCGTGTCGGCAGCACCAACTCCCTTAAATTCGCTTTTTTCAAGATTTCTTCCATTCCTTTCCCATTTTTTTCACTTGCAACCGAGAGAGGAAGCTTGAGGGAGGGTTTTTCCTTCACAAATCATTTGGGTGTTTGATTTTCTTCATCTCCTTTCGATCGTGAAGCCCGGATAATCAATCTAACGCGTATTCTTCGGATTAAAGCACTTGGATCATCAAGAGGTAATTCCTTCAACACTTTGGACTTCGATTTTGTGTTGAAATAGGATGTTTTGGACGTTATAATCATGATATATGAAGGGATATGTATATGATTATGAGTTTGTATAAGGATTCATTGGATTATTGAGGGATTATTCAAGAACACCTTGAATATCGAGTTGGAATTGGGGATTTTCGACTAATTGATGTTTTAATCACATTTTTGGATATTCATAACGGATTATTGATCGTATTGGAGTTGTTTTGTTGGTTTGAAACACTTCTTGGGGGATTTGATATTGGTATATCGAGGTTTGATTGTAAACAATCGGAGTTTGGATACTACGTGTTTGATTTAATGCCTCTATGGACTTGGTTTAGTCGTATCGACGTTTTGAGTTCGTTATATTCGTGTTTGATTCGTATATTGAACGGATTGTTGATAATTGTATCATTTAAGGTTGTTCGAGCGACCGATATCTCAATTAGACGTTGTTCGTGGACGGACATTCTTCATCGTTGTTGTGTAAGTTGATTCTTACTCGGTTAAAAGGACATTCATTCCTTTTGTTGTTGATCATTCATAATCATAATTCATTCATCATTGTATTAATCATTTTGAGACTTGTAATTGTCGGATAATCATTTCATTAGCGAGGAACGGCGGTTCCAATCATTTCATTGAAAACTATCAATCACTTCATTATCACTTTCGTATCGGTGAGTCATTCTTGACTTTGTCGGATTATTATTATTCATTGATATTCATTATGGTCATTCTTGTTCATATGACCTTCGGGTTCATATTGCGTGGCGGGTGCGGATGTGTGGAATTTTTAGTCGGGCACGTGATGGCCATGTATTGGGAGTGATACATTGGGTACGTGCACACGGTAACGATTACCTCCGTGAGACTAATTAGGTGCAAGGACGGGTGTGTCGGTCATCCGTCTTGTACACTTGCACGTAACACTACGGGCGTACTATGATACTCCTCTTCGCCGTAATTCATAATTAAGGATATTTCATAACTTGATTAAATCATGTTTGTGTATTTTCAACCCTTGAGGATTGTTGTTACGTATGGCGGCCCGTTGGGGATTTTGTTTTGTCACGGCAAGGCAAAGGCATGGGAAGAGCATGTTGGCGACGAGTCCCAGTGATACTAGTAGGGGCCCCAGTCATTCCGTTTATTTCAGTCATTTCAGTCATTTCCGTCATTTGTATTTTCCGCTGCAAATTCCGTTTGAGATGCTTATTTGTTCAGGGTGGTGTATTTTATCTCCATATAAAATATACTAGTATTCTGTTTTGTCCTGGTGTAATGTACTTAAACTCCTCATCGGAGTACTTGGTAATATAATGTGGTTCGGTACTACAATTATATTATTTAATTCATCATTTTCATTTGCCTGGTGGGTCCCAGTCGGGGATTCACGGCACTGTAATATCCGCCTAGTTTGGGGTGTTACAGAGTTGGTATCGGAGCGTGGTTTTGAATACTACCCTCCAAGTCATGTCTCATTTGAAATTATCGTCATCGGACTAGTATCATTGGACTTTCGCGTCACGTGTGACCTGTGCAAATGCCGAGCCAATCAGACCAAGAACTGTAAGATTTCTAATGCCATGGTATAATTTCTGGCAATAGTCATTCATTCATAATTCATCAGTTAACAATCCTCAATCATCATTGTCATTTTGACGGGGCGGTCGTGTTAACTCATTAATCACCAATTAATTTCATTGTTCAGTTGTTGATCATGAAGATCGAATCATTAATCTTGTTAACTCATTCAAGATAATCATTTCAATAATTTCATCAGATAATCATGTCACCTCAGTTAATCATTCATGTAATCACCGTGTTAGAGCGCGTATGCTCATTTTCATAATCTCATGTCATAATCATAACGTATATTTCATGCGGTGAATATAATCATCATGTGACTTTCCTACTTCAGTATGGAGAGGGCAAGAAGAGGACGTGGAGGACGAGGCCGTGGAGCGGGCCGAATCCCGAGAGCTCATGTGAATACACGTGCAAACGCGAGGAATAATGCTAATTCATCGAGCAGCGACGCTGCCACTCATTCACCTGGACGCGATCATTCACTATCGGGGAGTCGTACCCGGGACACGGCTCAGTCCGAGGGTGTCCGGTTGACCCACTCGCTTTATGCCGGGCATGATGGCCCAAATGACCCAGATGGCTCAGTTGATGGAGACAATGCATAACTCCGTCAATCAAAATCAGCAGGCTCCTCCGCCGCCACCTCAGAGGCAAGAGAGGAATGTGAGTAATATCATCGGCGATATCTCTCGCCAGAGGCCACCTACTTTTGAGGGCTCGTCTGAGCCGGCAGATATCATTCATTGGCTCGAGCATTTCGAGAAGTTGTTTGCTATGGTAGAGTGTCCCGAAGGACACAAAGTTTCTGTTGCGGCTTACTACCTGGGTAAGAGCGCACATTCTTGGTGGTTATCGTTGAAGCCCACCGAAGGATCTTGTACTTGGGATCAGTTCAAGACTCTCATGATGGAGAGGTATTATCCGGCCCCACTCAGAGAGGCCAAGCTGTCGGAATTGCTCACCCCCGACCCCTCAGCAGACGAGGATGTTCTCGCCATTGCCGAGAAATTTCAGGAACTTCTTCCTTTCGCCTCATCCATCATTCATTCGGAGGCGGATAAGATCAAGTATTTCAGCAAGAGGCTGAAACCCCGTATGAGACTTCAGTTACTTAATCATAATTGCACCACGTTGGCCGAATTCATTGAGAAAGCTCTCACCTACGAGCTTACTGCTAAGGAAATTGCTAAGCAGCAACCTTCGTCTGCTAGCAAGAAATCGAAGAATCGTAATCACCAAGGTGGTCGACAACCTTCAAGAAACCCCGCGGGCTCTGCTTTTGAGCGACCTCCGGTGTCGCCTAAACCCGCGAATCTCGGCCACAAGCGGCCGCCTGCCATCACCTGCTATAACCGTGGGGATCTTGGTCATGTCGACTAAGTGTCCGAGACAAATTGTCACGTGTCATAACTGTGGAATTGTGGGACATAAGGCCCGTTTTGCCGTAGGGACTCCAAACCTACTCGGACGTCATCACAGCACCTAAGCAACACCGCTCGTAATCGACCACTCAATCAGCGTCGTTTAAAACGACGGGAGCGACTAAAGGTGGAGCTTTTAGCCATCAGACGGGAGCGTCCGGTGCCGGGACTAGCAAGCCCCGGATTTATGAGATGAAGAAGACCGATGATCCCGAGGCCCGAATGATCTCAGGTATACTCGATATTCTATCCCAACCTGTGTGTACCCTTTTTGATACTGGTGCATCGCATTCATTCATTTCCGAGTCATGTTTGAGTAGACTACGTCTGGGTAGTGCTACTAGTTGTGAGCCTTATGTCATTGGCCTACCTGATGGTAGACGAATTATCGGCAATCGTGAGATTCGTAATTGTCCGATCTGGCCATGGTCGTGTATGGCCGGACCTAATCGTGGTAGATTTGCCGAGAGACGACGCGTCATCTTGGGTATTGATTGGATGGATCGTCATGATGCCATCATTAGTGTCCGTAAGCGTATGGTCACTATCATTTCAGACGATGGGGTTGAATGTGTGTTTCAGGAGGTAATCCCTACTGCTCGTAAGGTCATTAATTTGATGAAAGCAGTAAGATTACTCAATCAGGGATGAGTCGGTTATTGGTGCTATATGTCCAAAACCGAGAAGTCATCAGTAATGTTGACGGATATTCCGGTGGTGAGGGAATATGCCGATGTTTTTCCGCACGAGTTACTGGTTTGCCTCCACAGAGGGATGTGGAATTCACGATTGAGTTGGAGCCTGGTACGTCCCCGATATCGAAGGCACCGTTCCGGATGGCCCCGACCGATATGCAGGAGTTAAAGAACCAACTTGAGGAGTTGTTCGAGAAAGGTTACATCCGACCGAAAAGTGCGCCCCGTGGGGAGCACCGTATTGTTTGTCAAGAAGAAGGATGGTTCATTTCGCTTATGTATTGATTATCGGGAGTTGAACAGGTGACAATCAAGAATAAGTATCCCTTACCCCGTATTGATGATCTCTTAGATCAACCGCAGGAGCTTCAGATTTTCCAAGATCGACTTAAGGTCTGGATATCATCGATTGCGGATCCGAGAGTCGGACATCGCGAGGACAGCGTTTCAACACGCTATGGTCATTATGAGTTTGTGGTTATGCCGTTCGGATTGACTAATGCACTGCGGTATTCATGGAGTTAATGAATCGGGTTTTCATCGACTTTTTGGATCGGTTTGTTGTTGTCTTCATCGATGACATTTTGATTTATTCTCGTGACCGGGAGGAACACGAGTCTCACCTTCATCGAGTGCTCGACGTGTTGAGACGAGAACAACTTTATGGGAAGTTCTCCAAATGTGAGTTCTGGATGTCCGGTGACGTTTCTCGGACACGTAATTTCATCGACGGAGTTCGTGTCGATCCTCGAAGACGGAGGCTATTCGAGATTGGCTACCTCCGGTGCGTTAAGGAAATCCAAGTTTCCTCGGATTAGCGGGTTATTATCGGCGATTTGTGGAAGGATTTTCTAAAATCGCTCAACCCTTGACGAACTTATTGCGGAAGGATAAGAAATACACGTGGTCCGACGCGTGTCGTGAGTTTTGAGGAACTCAAGAGCCGGTTAATGTCAAGACTGTACTTTCCTTGCCGCAGGAACTAAGGATTTGTGGTTTATAGTGATGCATCCGGACAGGGTCTCGGGTGTGTGCTCATGCAGAACGGGAAAGTTATTGCCTATGCTTCACGGCAATTGAGACCTTACGAGGTTAATTATCCGACCCATGACCTGGAGCTAGCAGCCGTGGTGTTCGCTTTGAAGATTTGGCGTCATTACCTTTATGGCGTCACCTGTCAGATATTCACCGATCATAAGAGTTTAAAGTATATATTTACTCAGAAGGAGTTAAATATGCGTCAGAGACGGTGGTTGGAATTAATCAAAGATTATGATATCGAGATCCTCTATCACCCGGGCAAGGCGAACATCGTCGCCGACGCCTTGAGTCGTAAGTCCGTTCAGGAGCATATGCTTGCCCGTTTAACAGTTCAGAAGGAGCTTCAGCAGGAATTCCTTAGACCCGAGATCGAGGTTTGGCTTCAGCGAGTTCAGGGGAAGCTTTGTATGTTCGAGATTTCATCGTCACTAGAGGAGACAATTCGAGAGAATCAGGGTTCGGACCCATCATTGTTACGCATCCGTGAGGATGTGGCTCAGGGGAAAGCCCCTGGATTTGTGGTCCACGAGGATGGACTTTTGAGGTTTAAGAATCGGTTGTGTGTACCGGCGAATGACGAGTTGAAAAACTCGATTTTGAAAGAAGCTCATGCTACCCCTTATTCTGTGCATCCGGGGTCTAGCAAGATGTACAAGGACTTGAAACAAAATTACCGTGGAGTAATATGAAGCGAGAAGTCGCAGAATTTGTTTCGAGATGCTTAACCCGCCAACAAGTTAAGATTGAACATCACGACCGCGGGTATGTGAAACCTCTTCCTATTCCGTAATGGAAGTGGGAAGACATTTCTATGGATTTCATCACGAGTTTGCCGACGAGTCGTCGTGGCATGAATACGATCCGGTGATCGTGGACCGCTTAACTAAATCAGCTCATTTCCTTGAGATCAAGGATACGTGGGGTCCCGAGAGACTTGCCCAACTTTTCATCAAAGAGATAGTGAGACCGCACGGTACTCCTAAGAGTATCGCTTCCGATCGTGACGGACGGTTTGTGTCACATTTTGGAAATCGATCATCGTGCTATGGGAACTCGGCTTAATCTCGATCGCCTTTCATCCTCAAATTCGACGGACAATCGAGAGGACTATTCGGACATTAGAGGACATGTTGAGGGCATGCGTCCTCGATTGGAAAGACGATTGGGAAGCCCAACTACCATTGATCGAGTTCACGTATAATAATAGTTGGCATGCTTCGATCAAGATGGCACCTTACGAGGCCTTGTATGGTCGTTGTCGATCTCCATTGTGTTGGGACGACTTATCGTAATCAATCGGCACCGAGCCCGATATGCTTATAGCCGCCCGTGAAAAGGTAACTTTGATCAGAATCATTTGTTGACCGCCGAGTCGACAAAAATCATATGCGTATAACCGCCGCCACCATTAGAGTTCGAGACAGTGACCACGTGTTGGTCAAGGTATCCCCGAGTCGTGGTATCTTCCGCTTTCGGGAAGAGGGGGAAGTTAAGTCCGAGATTCATTGGACCGTTTCAGATTTTGGATAGAGAGGGCGATTTAGCTTATCGCTTGCTTTACCTCCGGCGTTGAGCCGAATTCATAATGTGTTTCATGTCTCGCCATGCGAAGTATGTTGCACTCCGAGTCACATACTTGATTCGATGAGATCGAGATCGCCGACGATCATTCATATGAGGAGCGTCTGTGCGAGTTTTAGAGCGGCGAATCAAACAGTTGAGGAATAAGACGATCCCTTTGGTCAAGATTCAGTGGTCTAGACACGGAGTCGAAGAGGCCACTTGGGAAACCGAGGAGAATATGCGGGAGTGTTATCCCGAGTTGTTTGACCCTTAGTTTCGGGGACGAAACTCTTTTAAGGGGGGGTGTATGTAATACCCGGTTGTAATTCAGTCATTATCATTCAGTAATTTCATTCGGTGATTGTCATTCAGTGGATTTTCACTCATTTATAATCATTCATCAATCATATTCGTTCACCGTGTTCACCGTTCGGAGAAACTTCGAGTGGTGTATCGTTATTGTTCATTGTTTCAACTTTCCTCATATGAGTTCGACTTTGTTAGATCACCATTAATTTTTGGTAACTCCAAAATTCTAAATCTTTGCAATATTATAGAGCATCGAGTTAGCTTTCCAATGGTTCAAACGATGAGTCAATCGGAGTCCGGACGAGAGAGTTATGGTCGTTTTAGCTCAACCGCTCATCGCCGATCACGCCGGACGAACTCGGCCGTGTCGTCCGACACGGCCCGTGCCGTACTCGTCCGGAAAGTGCCGGCAGTTCGCCTCAGACCCGACCGTGTCGTCGCACGGCCGAGTCGAACCCTTCCGGATAAGCCGTAACCGATCGCCCAGACGCCCGACCGTGTCGCTCAGCACGGCCGAGTCATGCCGAGTCGCCGTCGGACGGGTCATCGCCGGGAGGCCTTCGCGCCGCGACCGTGTCAGCGAGGACACGGTCGATTCACTGTCGGCCACCGCCGGCCACCGCGCGACACGCCCGTGCCGATCGGCACGGGCCGTGTCCGGCAGGCAGTCAACTCCCTTAAATTCGTTTTTTTCAGCATTTCTTCCATTCCTTTCCCATTTTTTTCACTTGCAACCGAGAGAGGAAGCTTGAGGGAGGGTTTTTCCTTCACAAATCATTTGGGTGTTTGATTTTCTTCATCTCCTTTCGATCGTGAAGCCGGATAATCAATCTAACGCGTATTCTTCGGATTAAAGCACTTGGATCATCAAGAGGTAATTCCTTCAACACTTTGGACTTCGATTTTGTGTTGAAATAGGATGTTTTGGACGTTATAATCATGATATATGAAGGGATATGTATATGATTATGAGTTTGTATAAGGATTCATTGGATTATTGAGGGATTATTCAAGAACACCTTGAATATCGAGTTGGAATTGGGGATTTTCGACTAATTGATGTTTTAATCACATTTTTGGATATTCATAACGGATTATTGATCGTATTGGAGTTGTTTTGTTGGTTTGAAACACTTCTTGGGGGATTTGATATTGGTATATCGAGGTTTGATTGTAAACAATCGGAGTTTGGATACTACGTGTTTGATTTAATGCCTCTATGGACTTGGTTTAGTCGTATCGACGTTTTGAGTTTGTTATATTCGTGTTTGATTCGTATATTGAACGGATTGTTGATAATTGTATCATTTAAGGTTGTTCGAGCGACCGATATCTCAATTAGGACGTTGTTCGTGGACGGACATTCTTCATCGTTGTTGTGTAAGTTGATTCTTACTCGGTTAAAAGGACATTCATTCCTTTTGTTGTTGATCATTCATAATCATAATTCATTCATCATTGTATTAATCATTTTGAGACTTGTAATTGTCGGATAATCATTTCATTAGCGAGGAACGGCGGTTCCAATCATTTCATTGAAAACTATCAATCACTTCATTATCACTTTCGTATCGGTGAGTCATTCTTGACTTTGTCGGATTATTATTATTCATTGATATTCATTATGGTCATTCTTGTTCATATGACCTTCTGGGTTCATATTGCGTGGCGGGTGCGGATGTGTGGAATTTTTAGTCGGGCACGTGATGGCCATGTATGGGAGTGATACATTGGATCGTGCACACGGTAACGATTACCTCCGTGAGACTAATTAGGTGCAAGGACGGGTGTGTCCGGTCATCCGTCTTGTACACTTGCACGAACACTACGGGCGTACTATGATACTCCTCTTCGCCGTAATTCATAATTAAGGATATTTCATAACTTCTAAATCATGTTTGTGTATTTTCAACCCTTGAGGATTGTTGTTCAGTAATCGACCCGCTGGGGATTTTGTTTTCAGGTCACGGCAAGGCAAAGGCACGGAAGAGCATGTTGACGGCGACGAGTCCTGATGATACTAGTAGGGGGCCCTACCATTCCGTTTATTTCGATCATTTCAGTCATTTCCGTCATTTGTATTTTCCGCTGCAAATTCCGTTTGAGATGCTTATTTGTTCAGGGTGGTGTATTTTATCTCCATATAAAATATACTAGTATTCTGTTTTGTCCTAGTGTAATGTACTTAAACTCCTCATCGGAGTACTTGGTAATATAATGTGGTTCGGTACTACAATTATATTATTTAATTCATCATTTTCATTTGCCTGGTGGGTCCCAGTCGGGGATTCACGGCACTGTAATATCCGCCTAGTTTGGGGTGTTACAGGGGAAGAGTTCTTCATCCTTATCGTTTGGGGGGTCGATTTACACCATTTTTCTTCGGTAGTGAAGCCCGGGCAATCAATCTAACGCGTGTTCTACGGATCTTGGTACTTGAATCTCCTAAGGTAATATTTCTTGAAACCCTCCCTTTTGGATAATTGGGGATTTTGGGGTTTTTGTCCGATTCTTTCCGTTTTGTTGATGGATTCTTGATGAATATGATTAATCTTGTTGATATCATTAATTTTCCTACGGATTCATGGTATATTTTTATAGTTTTGCGAAATCGAGAGGGTTTGGTTGTGGTCCGCCCTCGTTGTTATTTTTATTCGAATATACATGAATCATAGGCGGGTATTCGGGTGTATTCCATTTCCGTATTTGTCTAGAATTGGTTGTGATTATGTTCTTCGAATCGTTAGGTTCGGTTCCGTTGATTCCTAGTGTTCGTCGGTGACTATCCTTTCCGTTCGTTGCGTCATCTATTAATCAAGGCAAGTATTTTTGGAAACCTTTATGCTTAACGTGAAATGGTAATGTATATTGTTTGTAATTTGCTCACCTTGTGTTGGCCCGACGGGGTCAAGGAGGGAAATCTATGCTGCCGCCCTGGATTTCACGAGTTTCGTACCGCTAGCCAACTCGTTAGGGCCCTTGCAAGGCCTCGAGTGAGAATGTATGCTGCCGCCCTGTTCTCACGGCATAGCGTGTGCGTGGTTTTGTTTTCTGTAATTGTAGCCAACTCGTTAGGGTCCCTATGAGGCCTCGAGTGAGAATGTATGCTGCCGCCCTGTTCTCAAGGCAAATTGTTTGACTGTTTATTTTCCGGAAAAAAGACATGTCTAGTTTTGGTTTTTGAAATGATATTGATGCATGTACTATGAAATGTGTAAGCGATTGGTTTGCCTTGAATACTTGTACTAGCGTAATTGCTAACCCCTTTGGGGACCCGTTGTCGGGGAAATTCTTGTTATGGATTTCGTGTTATGTTCACTGCACGAGCGGGCTACTGGAGGGTACGAGGATGTCGGCCAAGGTTGTTGACATGTGCAATTGAGTCTTGTTATTTCCTACTGTCTCTTTTGATGTGGGTGTTTTCCAAATTGTAAACTTATAGATCGTACTCGCGAGTACTTAGGCTTTTCCTCTCAGATTGTGATTGGTCTTTGTTGGAGTTACTGTATTTGTCGATTGATGTTTATTATGCCGGTTGTACCGGACGTGTTGTTTTATGTTCTTGTTGTTAACAATTGTTTCCTTGCTAACCGAGACGGTTAGTCGAGAGGTGTTTTCTTGTGTTAGCCTCGGTGGATCCTGTAGGGGTCCACGGCGCCGTAATACACCTCGAATATCTGGGGTGTTACGTAAAATGGTATCGTAGCTCTAGGTTTATGGATGCCTAGGCTTGTTGGTTATTTGGGTCTAGTTGTGTTTTGTTTTGCACATTGTCACACCGCCGCATCTCAAGACATCCAAAGGCTCGTAAGTTCTCCTTACTCGATCCTCTTGTTTTCTCGTATTGAAATTCCACTTCTTGAACTGTGATTGCCTCTCTCGTACTTATCGTCGAGTTGTTTCTCGACCCATCCGGTTTGTGTACTTTTGATTCTAGTATTGCACCGTCCTTTACCTCTCTGGAATATGTGCGCCGTTCTGGGCTTGGCCGTTTGTCGTTTTGCGAGCCATCCATCGCTAAACTTCCTAGCATTGGTGGGATCGTTGGTGATCGAAAGATCCGAGTTTTGCTCCGTGGTATATTGTGAGAGGGCTTGACTCTCTAGTCTTTTGTTGCATGATGGAATCTGTGTTTGGTAATTGCGATATACTAAATGTATGTTGAGCCGAATGTACCGATGAGTTGGACACCGAAGGGTGCAGTATGATGCAGAGGTTTTGAACATTGATATGTTCCGGTATAGGTATTGATGGCAGAGTTTTTTGAGAAACTCACATAGCTGGTTTCGACATACGTCCAAATCGGTGATCTTTGGTTACGCTGTCAAACTTGAAGAGATAGTTTGACATATGCTTGGAATTAGTATTTCCGAGTTGCGCTTTTTGAACTGGTGATTTTTGAATGTCGTATATGCGTGTCCGGGAATTGTTGGTACTTGGCTAATTATTATTATTTACAACCAATGTGTTTCTAGTAATAATAATACATGCGGCGTGCATGCTTGAAAATCTCTTAGACTTGATCGTATTGTGGGTTTTTGAAAAGTGACATGAATGTGGGCGAGCCAGCCTTGTATTTTCAAATAAAACCTTGTGTCGGTATTTAAAGGTTCTGTTTAAAAGTGTTTTAGGACATTTTATAAAATGCTACCGCTGTTAAGCCCTTGTCGTGTTTGAAAGGGTCTTGAAAACGATTTTTAACTTATTGGTTTTATTTTCGAATAACTAGAGTATACGATTTTAAAATCAGATTAGCCTGGGGAAACCTAGGCTGTCGAGTCAAGTTGTGTTTGTTGAGTTTTGTCTTGTCGGATTTTGTCTGACTTAGTCACATCGCGACGCGTCGTTTGAGATCATTGGTCGTGATTAGTATCGAGGGGTGGTCGTCACTTACGTGCGACCTATGGATGTTAAACTCCCTTCTTTGTGTTGTGCCTCGTGTGACACGAGTTATTTGTTTGATTAATTGTTAAATGATGGAATCCTTCTGTGGATTTTGATTTCACGAAATGTGTTTATTAGACTCTCGTATTTGGTTTATACGAGGAGTGTCGTCACTGCTGATGTATTTTCGTACCGTATTTTATCCGTTGCGTGAGTTCTTTCAAACGGCTTTCGGTATTTTGCAAACTGAGTTTTATTTCGTAAAACCGATTCCTTGAATCAAGTTTTGGCATTTTGGCCTTGAATATTTCATGATGGTTTGACAAATGATTTTGTGAGCTTTGGAAAAACATTACCGTCATTGGTCTTTTTGCATTTTCGAAATGAGATGGGAAATTATGCTTAGCCTGGTAAACCCGTGTGAGAAAGGTTTACGGCATGTAACTTTTCGGATATGTTCTGTTGTTGTCTCTGTGGGTCATTAGCGCACGCTATGCTTTGCGGCTAGCGCGCGCAAGAGTGCGTTGGTAGTACGCTAAGGGGATGATTAGCGCACGCTAATTGTGTCCAGTATAAATACTGGACACCAGTCTAGAAGTTGCATTTTTCTTCATTTCTTCTTCTTCCTCCATGAGTTTGAGACGTAGCGACTCGGTTTCGCATCTGGGCTGATTTTTCTTCCATCCAAAGGTGTTTTGGAGTATCCTAGATGATTTTTAACATCATCTAATCCATTGTTCTTCGCCGAATCTAGGTATTTTCTTGAATCCCTAGAGTTGACTCTTTGGAGTTTTGTTCTTGATATCGTTTTCCATCTAGTTTTGATAAACCGATTGTTGTTTTAACGATGTTGTTAAACATATCCTGAGGATTGTATATTACTGTCGTGATTTTGAGCGATTTGAGGCGTGTGATATGATGTGTTTAAGTGAATGTTGATACGTGCGATTTTTGGGCATTTTGGCCTATTGTACTTCTGAAAAACCTTGAGTATCTTAGAAAATAAAACTCGAGACGTACTTTTAAAATGAATTATTTTCTCACAGTGCTCTCAAGATGCCTACTAGTGCCACGCTATGTTTCAAAATTATTCTACTTTGAGGATCAAAATATTTTGAGATATTTCTAATGATTTAGAAACGCATTCGCTTAGACCCAAAGATCGAAATAGCTGAAAAGTTTTAATTTAACGAAAGGTGTCTTCATTTTTTTTTATTAAACGCAAGGTGATTTTTTTTAAAAGTCTCGATGACGATGTTTGTACTACTTTTTGATATATGATACTCAAGATCAACTGTTGCTTGCAAGTTATTTTCAAAATATGGTTTTCGTTTTTAAAACCTATCATTCCTATTTGTGGTCCGGGAATATATGTGTAATGTTCGTGCTATCGTTAGGGTGTTAACCCCCGAGTTGTTGTTGAATTGGCGGTGTGAGCGTTGAGTAGTTCGCCACACAGTCGTCGTGGTAGCCTCTGTGAGGGGTGTGATATTGGTATTGGATGTTGCCGCCTCGTAGCGGTTTATGCATTATCGCATATATGCGAGCTGTTAGAGCTCGGGTTGGTATGATTGTGTGCATCGGTGATTGTGCCGCATTGTGTCGGTTGCTTATTGTACTGTTACCTTGGTTCCGTTTTTGTGAGTTTCGGGGGCGAGGTCAAGTAATACCCGTACTATTTTGACTTCTATATCTTCTCTTTCTCCAGTCTATCGATTCGCTCGTGTTCATTGATACCTTCTGAACTTGATCTATACCTTGGTTTCATCATTCGAACGAGCCGTAATCTGGTTTTGAGTCGATCTGGTTATCGCTGTGACTTTTCCGAATTCGGTTCGACTATTGTGAATCTTGTTCGGAAGTAACATCTTTTGGTTCTAATAGTTCTTTTATTCAAAGTGGATCGGATTTTGAACTTCTGTATTTTCGACTCTATCAACTCGTTTATGCTCGTTAACATTTCTGAACTTTCCCTATCCCTTGCTTTTGTTGATCGAACGAGGGTGGTATTGTTTCGGAATGACTCGTTTGTCGTTGTGACTTTTCAATCGCTATTCCCTTTCCTGTGGATCTTATGGGAATGCACGCCTTGTCGCTCACCAGGTCATCCTGGGAGTTGTTGTTTGAATTTTATTATCCTACGTGTTTCGGACATGATCGTTCGATTTTTGTTGTCTCAATCGTTTGTTTGTTCAGTTTTTGTTCTCGTTCGTGATTGTTGAGCGTTCAGGCTCCTTCGTAATTCCCTTAAGTTCGGGAAATTAGTCTCGTTTTCGATCTTCCAATCTTTAGGCGGTGGAATTCCGTATTTGTTCAGCGTTTGGCTCGCATTTTGATTGATGAACCGTTGGGTTGGTCAATCATATTGATTTTCGTTCGTTGTATTTTGTGATTGTTCGGATAATTGACTTGATTGTATTATCCGTTTAATGACGCTTGTCACTCATTGATTTTATTATGTCTCTACCGGTGACGTCGTGTTAGTCGCCCTAGAGCGTATTTTCTCGCCGTATGTCTCTTTGCGTTCCTTGCAGCGTTTCACCGTCGGGCGCGAGTCTTCGGTTTTGTGTATCTCGTCGAGTTTTCTTGGCAAGGGATATTGCTTCTCCCTACTTATTTTAAGTTTCGGGACGAAACTTCTTTTAAGGAGGGTAGAATGTAATATCCGCAATTTTCGATTTTTGGTAAATTTCTTTTTTCGGCCGAGTCCGCTTTGACGGCTCGCTCATGACCGCTTCGTCATTCTCGAGAATGATTAATTCTACACTTTTGTCATCCGAGTTCGTTTGGGTGTTGTTTTGTTGAGTTCGTGCTTTTAGGGACTTTTCCGCACTTGAGTTCGATTCTTGCGAATCTCGTCCGAATCGCTAGCTTTGAATTTCCCGCAAGTCCGTTTAACTTTGTTAGACGTTTTGTGAACTTCGGTTTGGTTATTCGATCACGTATCGTGATTTCCGGCGTTTTGGGCCATTTTGTAATTTCTTGAAAGTTACGGGTATCCATATCTCAGTATTTGTCGTCTTGACCCTTTTCTTGGTCGCGTATGATTAATTATTGCATTACGTTTTCATCTCGAGTCGTTGATGTCGTCCGCGAACTTTTCATCGTGTTCGCCTGCGTGCGCTGAAATCGAGGCATCGGGTCATGGCGGCCGAAAGTACCGCCGGACCGGCGGCACTGCCGGAAGTGCCGGGCGCCGCCGAAAGGTCCTGTAATATGTCGAACAAATCAGATGTGCCGCGGCACACCCATCCGGCAGCCGCGCACAAGGCTGTGCTGCGCGGCACACTCGTGTCTTCGCGACCAAAACCCAATCAGACGGGTGCCGCGACACACGCAGCCGTGCCGCGGCACAATGCCAAAACCAGGAGTAAATTTTCGGCTGTGCCGCGGCACACTTCGGCCGTGCCGCGGCACACGGCGGTCAATCGCAACTCGTCTTTAATAGACGAAATCGACCGTCTTCTTCCTCATTTTCACCTGCAGCGCGAGAGAGAGTGAGAGAGAGGGGAAGAGTTCTTCATCCTTATCGTTTGGGGGGGTCGATTTTCACCATTTTTCTTCGGTAGTGAAGCCCGGGCAATCAATCTAACGCGTGTTCTACGGATCTTGGTACTTGAATCTCCTAAGGTAATATTTCTTGAAACCCTCCCTTTTGGATAATTGGGGATTTTGGGGTTTTTGTCCGATTCTTTCCGTTTTGTTGATGGATTCTTGATGAATATGATTAATCTTGTTGATATCATTAATTTTCCTACGGATTCATGGTATATTTTCATAGTTTTGCGAAATCGAGAGGGTTTGGTTGTGGTCCGCCCTCGTTGTTATTTTTATTCGAATATACATGAATCGTAGGCGGGTATTCGGGTGTATTCCATTTCCGTATTCGTCTAGAATTGGTTGTGATTATGTTCTTCGAATCGTTAGGTTCGGTTCCGTTGATTCCTAGTGTTCGTCGGTGACTATCCTTTCCGTTCGTTGCGTCATCTATTATTCAAGGCAAGTATTTTTGGAAACCTTTATGCTTAACGTGAAATGGTAATGTATATTGTTTGTAATTTGCTCACCTTGTGTTGGCCCGACGGGGTCAAGGAGGGAAATCTATGCTGCCGCCCTGGATTTCACGAGTTTCGTACCGCTAGCCAACTCGTTAGGGTCCTTGCAAGGCCTCGAGTGAGAATGTATGCTGCCGCCCTGTTCTCACGGCATAGCGTGTGCGTGGTTTTGTTTTTCTGTAATTGTAGCCAACTCGTTAGGGTCCCTATGAGGCCTCGAGTGAGAATGTATGTTGCCGCCCTGTTCTCAAGGCAAATTGTTTGACTGTTTATTTTCCGGAAAAAAGACATGTCTAGTTTTGGTTTTTGAAATGATATTGATGCATGTACTATGAAATGTGTAAGCGATTGGTTTGCCTTGAATACTTGTACTAGCGTAATTGCTAACCCCTTTGGGGACCCGTTGTCGGGGAAATTCTTGTTATGGATTTCAGGTTATGTTCAGCCAGACGAGCGGGCGCTGGGAGGGTACGAGGATGTCGACCAAGGTTGTTGACATGTGCAATTGAGTCTTGTTATTTCCTACTGTCTCTTTTGATGTGGGTGTTTTCCAAATTGTAAACTTATAGATCGTACTCGCGAGTACTTAGGCTTTTCCTCTCAGATTGTGATTGGTCTTTGTTGGAGTTACTGTATTTGTCGATTGATGTTTATTATGCCGGTTGTACCGGACGTGTTGTTTTATGTTCTTGTTGTTAACAATTGTTTCCTTGCTAACCGAGACGGTTAGTCGAGAGGTGTTTTCTTGTGTTAGCCTGGTGGATCCCAGGTAGGGGTCCGCGGCGCTGTAATACACCTCGAATATCTTGGGGGTGTTACAGTTTCAACTGGATAAATTCGTTCATCTTCATTGCGCGAATAGTAGCTATAAAGTTGTTTTTGAAGAGTTCTTTAAACTTATCCCAAGTCATTGTTGCCACATTCTAAATAGCACTTATCGTATCCCACCAATGACCTGCACTTCCACGTAACATGAAAGATGCATAAAGTACCTTATTCTCTTCAGAAACTTTGCTATACTAGAACATATTCTCTATAGTCCTTAGCCAATCCTTTGATTCTGTAGTATCCACTGCGTTCTCAAACGTTGGGGGATTCAACTTCCTAAACCTTCCTCCATCCAGTTCAACTTGTTGTACTCGAGGTGGAGGTCGATTCATATCATCTCTCTACTATCCTCCCATATCTCTTTATTGAATGAGTTGTATTTTTTGAGATTGCCTTTCTACTAATTCTGTCAGTCGACCAGTGATCAGATCATGATCATAACTTGCGGACGTCATTTCTAGTTCTTAGGTTCTACCTACTTCACTGCCTTCAATTCTTGTTCTCGGCATTGTTTCTAGTTATGACGGAGTCCAATATCATATAGCCAATATAATTCATTGAATATGAGTACACACAAATAATAAACACTTACTGGAATTGTTGTTGGAATTGATGTGCTCCACATGCTCTAAGCTTGTGTACATGGACAGTCTACAGGGCACAAACCGAGATATGATACCACCTGAAGCGACCCACTCTAACTACCTATCCTGAACCATCTCATATCATAATAATACGTATAAATACCGTGAAATTTCGGTAGAGTTTCCCCTAAAATAGTACCTATTTTACCAACCTGTAATAATAGTAATACAAAATCAATATCACTATCACATAGAGACATTATTTTTCGTCCAGAATCAAACTCATGGCACCCATATGGCATCATATCCACAAAATCAAAATACCGGTGAACACCAAGTCTCTACTCGTCCCACACAATTATTTATATATTTTTACAAGTTCATTACTTAAACAAACTTATTAGTTACATAACCATACCAAAAGTATGTAAAACATCAAACCACACCATCATCCCACACTCAGGCATATAAGTTGTTCGAACTTGATGACATAACATATATTTATAGAACATAGTTTAGAGAAAGTAATAATGACATGATAACTCCACGGTTTAGCTCAATAGGTCATCATCCATTTACATCGACCCTCAGCAATAGCGGAACTCCAACCCATCCATCAATGAAAATCTATCAAGCATCATGGTTATCTACAATGCATAAACTACGTGAGCTAAAGCCCAATAAGTAGAAATCATGCATGTATCATGTCTGATGCTACACATGCCATATGGTCATTAATGAGAATCTCTCTCAAAATTATTTTCTTATCTTTGGACCTGTTGACCCACAGACTAGGCACCGGAAAGAGCTCAATATCATATCATATCATAAGGCATGCATCTACCACGCCAGATATATAAGGCATGCATCTACCACATCATATATCATGAGAACATGCATATATCATGTCACACATCATATAGGCATGCATTTATGTGCTAAAAATATCATAAAAGCATGCATCTACCATGCATCGGTGCTCTAGCAGCGGCAAACAAAATATTTTTCTTTTTTTCTTTCCGTAATGATTCCATGCATGCAGACACTAGTGAGTCTCATGTTATGCATGTATATGGGAATGCTAATGGATGTCATGTTTATGTAAGGTGAAACCAGAAACTTTAAGCTTTATTAAGACCAATCATACAATACAATGGAACACTCTAGATATCATCAAGTTCAACAAATAGTTATACAAATAATATTATGTTTATGCATTGTAGTTGCAGATAGATTTCTACTTACCTTGTTCGGGTGATGCCCTTACTCTTATATCGATATGAGATGGTTGTGATGATAAAACTTAATACCCAATTTCAAGTAGTGTGCTTAAATGGGAATAATGGTATTCATAAAGTTCAGCACTACTTCATATCTGAAGGGTTTTAACGATTTCTACCAGGATGCCTAGTTGATGTTTTACATTTTTATGTCTGTCTTTCTATGTATACCAGTCTACTAACCTAGCATTTCTGACTTTTAGTATGTTAAAATATCTGGTTTTAATACCCTTTGAGACACCACAACAATAGCCTCTTTGATTTTATAGCAACATGTTTGTATAAAAGGACTTACCAAATCCTTGTCCTAATCAAGTTTTGTTTTGCTAATAACTACTTGAATATAGGTTGTATTTGCAATAAATTTTGAAAAAACATCCTCAACATACTTAACAACAAATATATCAAATATTCTTCCCCTGAAACAAACCAATTTCATATAATATATAGATGTTCCGAAAAAGTAGCAGAATTAAATCTGTTATTGTCCTAGTGAGTTTTAATCTCTATAGATCCATTATAAACCATTGATTAAGCCATGAACGAAATTTTAACATCTTTATAACATGTTAAAGGAATTTAAAAAGCTTTACTAGCTTCAAAATAATCAAGAAACATAACAAAAACAACAAGAGAACCAAGAAGACTCACCTTGATTGTCAAAAAAAAATTGAGGTGTTGTTGTTTTAATGATTTCTCCTTGAATTTTTAGTTAATTTTCGAAAGTGAAGCTTCTTGATCAATTTAAAGAGTATATGAGGGTGTATGGTCTATTTTAGCATTTATTTAAGAGAGAGAGGCGGTTATAAAGGGGAAATTACGAAACTATCCCCTAGTAACCTCAAAAAAACACATTCTATGGTGTAGGCCAGTTTGGGCATATGAAGTCCGGTTCTTGAACAACTTGGACCGGTTCTTAGCTTATAAGGACCATATTTATAATATTATGGACCGGTACAAGGTTTTTGTAAAGGTATAATATGTGTTATAACTATATAAAGTCGGTTACTCGCACAGATAGGGTAAAAATGCTAGCAGAGAAGTTTCTTGTCAAATCTTCTACTGCCTCATACATAGAATACTATAGATAAAAATGTAAGGACTCAATTATCAATATGATATGGTTTGGACTATAAGGTTAAAGATAAGTTGGAAAGTATTTCACCTCAAATGGGATGAATCGGGCATCGACAAATCGAACTATTTAACAAGGTTACAGGGTGACACCATTAGTTGTGTCTTATATGGTATTGATAAGGATAATCATATTTGACATGTATTATTAGACTAGATTAGATTTATTTAATTTAACTATAATTTATATTTACCTAGCATATACGCTGACTGAGACCCTTGGATAAATCGGTTAACACAAAATAAATACCTCAGAAGCGCAATTAGTACTTCTAGGTTTACCAGATGAACTTAGAATTATATATTATCTTAACATATATATTATCCTTATTTAAGGTTAGTATTATCAAAATTTTAAAGTTTTCAGAATTAAATTTACATGTTTTATATCATATTAATGCGCTTAATTGCAGTTTTGAGATGAAATAAATGTTGAAATGTCAAAGTAAACATAACTAGCACATGACTGACAAGTGTGATGCTGAATCATATTGACCAAATAAATAGTGTCAGGCTCGGGTATCACAAGGGTGCAGATGGCAGATCTAATTTCGAACATTTTTCTGCCTCTGGAACATCTTCCATCTGTTCTATCAGCTCAAGATCCCTACGTGATTCATTGTCAATCTTGGATTTACCACTGACATCTAATATGGTTACTAACACATTTTCACCGATATTCTTTTCAATATGCATGACATTCAAATTATGACGTAAAGGAAGCACCTATAATTCAAAAACTTAGATTTATTTTTTACACATGTAGTTATTCATAACTACCAAACAAATAATTGAACGTATGAACTTCCGGATATGGGAAATAAAAAAATATTGACTTCTTTTCTGTATTTTAGTTGGATCTCATTTTGTAGGTTTTTGTTTTGCTCTTTTTTTCTTCTTTCCAAATCATTCTTGAATCTCCTTGCAACACATACAACAGCTAATCTAGAAAATATCTTTCGTTGTCTTCTTCTTTCTTTTGTTCCATCAAACCACTTATGCTTTGAGTGAAAAACATGGTTTCGCGAAAGACATCTTTTGTTACACATATACACTGCCTAGTTTGCAAGCCCTGATCCTTTGGAAGACGTTTCATGACCATACACAGGACATTCAAACTCCCATTTCGTAGCTAAACCAGCTAGATTACCATATGCTGGAAAGTCATTTATTGTCCACAGCAAAATAGCCTTCATTTTGAACACCTCCCTCTTGAATGCATCATAAACATGTACCCCATTATTCTATAGCTCTATGAAGTCCTCTATAAAAGGCTCTAAATACACGTCTATGTCATTCCTTGGTTGTTTAGGGCCAGGGATCAGTAGAGTTAGCATCAAATTTTCTTGTGACATGCAAACATTAGGAGAGAGATTGTATATGACTAAAGTCACAGGCCAATTATTATGTGTTGAACCCATATTTTTACAAGGATTAAACCCATCAGTGGGTAGTCCAAATCTTAAGTTTCGTGGCTCAGAAGCAAAGCTTGGCCACTTTTGATCAATTATGTTCCACTGAACTGAATCAACTGGATGGCGCAGCATGCCATCTTGACAATGATGTGTGGAATGCTAAGTCAACTTTTCACTGGTACTTTCTGAAGGAAACATCCTCTAAATCCTAGGAATTATAGGAAAATATCGTAAAATCTTTGCAGATACTCCCTGATTTATCTTTTTGGTCCGTGGAATAACATGCCACCTTGAAGCCTCACACAGGACAATTATCCCAGTCCTTTTTTCCCCTCTAAACAGACAACAAATATTGACGCATGCATCAATCTTCTCATACCCCAAATCAAATTCTTTTAGAATTTTTTTTTACTGTTTCTAGGGATTCAGGAAATATATTAACTTGTGAAAGCATGTATTTGATAACTTCGAGCAATTCATCAAACAATGAATTGGCAATACCAATTACAGCTTTGAATTTGTAGAATATAAGGTGAATGATAATTGTTTGCACTTTTTCTTAAAACCACTATATAGTGGTACTTCTTTCTTTTTATACTCTTCCTCTTTATTTAACGCACTCGGACTTTCAGCACTATCAAAAAAGGGCAGTGTGCATCTTCATACATTTGAAGTACTTGTGGTAGTTCATAATCCACATCAACAAGATCTGAACTTTTTATCATCTACAACTACTTCATCCTCCCATGTGCACACCAATTATCGTCACTAGGATCAATATCGTAGCACAATAAATGCAATTCTATGTCATCAGTTTGTGAGCTAAGGCCCCGGCAAATTTCACAGGGGCATATAATTATTTCAGGATTTCTTGCAGACCGCTTGGGATTTAACACAAACTTTTCGACTCCTACATACTCATCATAATTTTTATTTAAGTTTACCCAGCTTTTATCCATGCCTAATAAATCTTGGATCTCCTTACCTAATAAATTTTGAAAATTTAAATGTGAAACAGTTAACATCTAATTCTATACTGTATCAACTATGATCCATAGGTTGAGCTAAACATATAGCATGTGTGTGTGTGTGTGTGTATATATATATATAATGTGTGTGTGTGTGAAAATCGAATAACCAACTCACATCAACATTATAGATATATGAAAATCAAACACATAAACAAATGATACATTAATATAGCATGCTTAAACATCATAGCTAATCCATTAGCATAAGCATTGGTTCAACCAAATCACATAAGCATTGCTTCAACTTTATCAAACCCATAATCATATACATAATTAAATACAAGCTGCTCATAACATAACAACTTATTCAAACTCATACTGTTGCCACTTGTATTCTAATAAAAAATTACAAACTCACTGAAGATAAATGATATAAATGAAAATATAAATATAATAGCAAATACATAGAGAATCTAAGTATAATTAAATTGCAGAAATCAAATAACCCAAAGATATGTTGGGGTATAAGGCTTTATTATGGAGATCCGGATTTCCAATGGATCGTATAAATACTTTCCGAACTGATATTTCTACCCTATGCCCGGGTTACAAGAAATTCAGTCTAGGATAATCCAATAGAATACTTACGAATCTAGACACAGAAACGTAAGTCAAATTGCTAGAGAAATTCTGTGTTTTTTCAGAAAAGAGATAGAGCTCAGAAAAGGGTGTATTTAAGGCTCAAGAGGAAAGCCTTATTTATACATGTCGGATTAGGGTTACATTAGGTCGATTTTTAGGGTTTACGAGAGCGGCGCCGTCATTAGTATTCCGAAATTAGGGTTGACGGATGGTTTACCAAAATTGACGAAATTAGTCAATTTTACCATAGTCTCCCTCTAAAATTCGGAAATATCGCCAGCGGGACCACCGCCAGGGGCTCTGCCCCATGGACTCCGCCAACGGGGGCACTGCCCCCGGACCCCCGATATTTGGCCGTACCGGCTTATAATTCGATCTTATATATGTGTGCACTCCGCACATACCCGAACATATATTAGAATACAAATTATAAACCCCTTAGCTCACATATTAGTTCCAATTACACAAAATGAATGGTGACACTAAAATTACCAACAATCCTCCCCCATTTAGTGTAACCCATGAACCAATATAACATTAATCCAATCAAAACAAACCAGTACATAAATGAAAATATCGAAACGATTGAATTTCCATCTTAGTATCATACTCTTTCAAATACTTGAGAATTAGGGTGTTCTAAGAATTGAACCCTTCAACCCATTTGAATACCTGAAGATAAAATACATACTAGTTTATTGAATTTCTCTAACAAAATACAACTTGACACTATTATAAAGCCGTGTGTCCTAATCCTCTCATGATTGTATCAAGGCCAAGTCCCCAACCTCTTGAAATGCAGCTACACTTCACAATCACGTAGGTAATTCCTTTCCTTCATGTATCTGCACATACATTTTATCAAATGAATTATTAAGAAGTTAAACTTCAACCTAGTCAACTGCAGAACCGAACACATACCTGGGATGAATACTTTGTGTGTTCCAATCTATAAGTGTGAGCTTTCCTCATTGAATTCAACTCCTAATGTCATATTAGAAGGGAATTGGGTGTCTCACCATTATAGAATTAGATGGACTTTAATCCCATCCCAATTATAGACTTGTGCACTAAGTCTCTTGACAGACCCTTAGTCAAATGATATGCCAAATTTTTTTGCGATTTCACAAACTCAACCGAAATCACACCATTCATGATTAGATCTCTAATCATACTATGTCTAACACCTAAGCTCTGCCCCATGGACCCCGCTAGGGGCGCTGCCCCTAGACCCCGTCAACGGGGGCGCTGCCCCCGGACCCCCGACATTTGGCCGTACCGGTTTATAATTCGATCTTATACATGTGTGCACTCCGCACATACCCGAACATATATTATAATACAAATTATAAACCCCTTAACTCACATATTAGTTCTAATTACACAAAATGAATGGTGACACTAAACTCACCAACAAGATATTGATAAAATTTCAATTACACAAACCTTCGTTATGTAACACCCCAAACTAGGCGGATATTACAGTGCCGTGAATCCCCGACTGGGACCCACCAGGCGAATGAAAATGATGAATTAAATAATATAATTGTAGTACCGAACCACATTATATTACCAAATACTCCGATGAGGAGTTTAAGTACAACACACCAGGACAATACCGAATACTAGTGTATTTTATATGAAGATAAAATACACCACCCTGAATAAATAAACATTTCAAACGGAATTTGCAGCGGAAAAATACAAATGACGGAATAACTGAAATGACTGAAAATGACTGAACAAACGAAATGACTGGGCCCCCTACTAGTATCATTGGGACTCGTCGCCGTCAACATGCTCTTCCCGTGCCTTTGCCTTGCCGTGACCTGAAAACAAAATCCCCCAATGGGGTCAGTTACACAGAACAACAATCCTCAAGAGTTGAAATTACACAATCATGAATTAACTGAAGTTATGAAATATTCTTAATTATGAATTACGCTGAAGAGGAGTATCATAGTACGCCCGTAATGTTCTGTGCAAGTGTACAAGACGAATGACCGGACACACCCGTCCTTGTACCTAATTAGTCTCACGGAGGTAAGCGTTACCGTGTGCACGGTCTAATGTATCGGTGAACCCAATACATGACCATCGTGTGCCCGACTAAAAATTCCACACAGCCACACCCGGCCACGCAATATGAACCCTAAGGTCACATGAACGAATGACCATGATGAATATCAATGAATAATAATTGGACAAGGCCAAGATGACTCACCGATATGAAAGTAATAGTGACGTGATTGATAACCCAATGAAATGATTTGGAACCGTCGTTCCTCGTGAATGAAGTGATTATTCGACAATTACAAGTCTCAAAATGATTATTATTATGATGGATGAATTATGATTATGAACAATCAACAACAAAAGGAATGAGTATCCTTTTAACCGAGTAAGATTTAACTTACACAATACCGATGAAGAATGTCCGTCCACGAACAACGTCCTAACCAAGATACCGGTCGCTCGAACAACCTTGAATAACAATAATTACCAACAATCGTTCAATACACGTATCAAACAACAAAACACGACTAACCCAAAGGTCGAAACAACGATAATCAAACTCATAGGGCATTCCAACGAACACACAACCAACCACACAACTTCGGAAATATCCAATCCCAAATATGTCGAAACCAACACCAAATTGAGTATTTCGAACCAACAAAACACTTCAATGATATCAATAATCCATTAGGAATCCATAATTCATGATTACAACAACATCAATCGGAAAATCCCCAATTAACCGAAGTCAACCCCAAGGGTTCTTGAAATAATTCCGAAAATAACCATTAAATCCATAGGAATATATTTATCCAAGGTAGATAATCCATAACTAACATATTCCAATGATAATCCAAGCTTACACGAAGAAATCGGAAGGAAAAACCCAAAAATCCGAAATTCTAGATCTAAGAAAATTAATACCTTTGATTCGATGTTTGGAGATGATGAAGTGATGATTAATCCAACTCAAAGACTTGAAGATGATGATTGATGATTACACCTTGAAGGATACTCTCAAAATCGCCCAAATCGCCAAGAACCGACGAGAGAAAGAGATTAGAATGATAAATGACGAACTCTGACTAAACTGTCCAATTTATAGTCAGTCCAGGTTAGCGTGCGCTAGCCCTAAAGCGTAGCGTGCGCTAACGGGAAATTTGGGTAGTCCAGTACCCACTGTCCGAACACGGTAGCGCGCGCTACGTACCTTTTGTAGCGTGCGCTACGGCCATAACATTAGCGTGCGTTAATACTCATAGTTAGCGTGCGCTAACGAATAATTTGCTGCCCAGTACTGGAGTCCAGAAACTGCGTGTTCTCTGATCTGACCTCGATAGCGTGCGCTACAACCATTATTTAGCGTGCGCTATACAATCGGTTGCGTACGCTAAAAACAACACATAGCGCGCGCTATGAATTAATCCAATGCAGTCCAGTAGCCACTGGACTCAACCTGATCTGCCCTTAGCGTGCGCTACACCACATATTAGCGTGCGCTACTACAACTCACTAGCGCGTGCTACTTACCATTCGTAGCGTGCGCTGCCTGCTCACTGCGGTCGGTACCTTACGGATGCGGCCGTGGTAACCTTAGCGTGCGCTAAGGCCGAGTGGTAGCGTGCGCTACCTATACCCAATTAGCGTACGCTAAAAGGAGTACGTAGCGTGCGCTACTCCTCACGCACGCTTCATAGCGAAAATGACAATGATGATAAACACGGCACGAAACTCCAATCAGATTAGTGATGAATGACGATTGATACACGATACAATTACTCTGAATGATGAATACCATGACTGAATCTGAGTGACAAATGATTAATAATGAGTGAAAATTACTGAGTATCAATTACTGAATGATAAATACTGAATGATGATTACTGAATTACAACCGGGTATTACATACACCCCCCCTTAAAAGAGTTTCGTCCCCGAAACTAAGGGTCAAATAACTCGGGATAACTCTCCCGCATACTATCCTCGGTTTCCCAAGTAGCCTCTTCGACTCCGTGTCTAGACCACTGAATTTTAACCAAAGGAATCGTCTTATTCCTCAACTGTTTGATTCGTCGTTCTAAAACTCGCATAGGACACTCATATGAATGATCGTCGGCGATCTCGATTTCATCGAACTGAAGTATGTGACTTGGGTCGGCAACATACTTCCGCAACTGAGAGACATGTAACACATTATGAATTCGGCTCAACGCCGGAGGTAAAGCCAATCGATAAGCTAACTCGCCCACTCGATCCAAAATCTCAAACGGTCCAATGAATCTCGGACTCAACTTTCCCCTCTTCCCAAAACGGAAGATACCACGACTCGGGGATACCTTGACCAACACATGGTCACCAGCCTCGAACTCTAATGGTCGACGACGGTTATCTGCATATGATTTATGTCGACTCTGAGCTGTCAACAAATGACTCCTGATCAAAGCTACCTTCTCACGGGCGGCTATAAGCATATCGGGCTCGGTGCCGATTGATTCTGATAAGTCGTCCCAACACAACGGAGACAGACAACGACGACCTTACAAGGCCTCGTAAGGTGCCATCTTGATCGAAGCATGCCAACTGTTATTATACGTGAACTCGATCAATGGTAGTTGGGCTTCCCAATCGTCTTTCCAATCGAGGACGCATGCCCTCAACATGTCCTCTACTGTCTGAATGGTCCTCTCTGATTGTCCGTCAGACTGAGGATGAAAAGCAGTACTGAGATTAAGCTGAGTTCCCATAGCGCGATGAACTGATTTCCAAAAATGGGACACAAACCGTCCGTCACGATCGGAAACGATACTTTTAGGAGTACCGTGCAGTCTGACTATCTCTTTGATGAACAGTTGAGCAAGTCTCTCGGGACCCCACGTTTCCTTGATCTCAAGGAAATGAGTTGATTTAGTTAAGCGGTCCACGATCACCCAGATCGTATTCATGCCACGACGACTCGTCGGCAAACTCATGATGAAATCCATAGAAATGTCTTCCAACTTCCATTCGGGAATAGGAAGAGGTTTCAAAGATACCCACGGCTGATGTTCAATCTTAACTTGTTGACAGGTTAAGCATCTCGAAAAAAATTCTGCGACTTCTCGCTTCATATTACTCCACCAGTAATTTTGTTTCAAGTCCTTGTACATCTTGCTAGACCCCGGATGAACAGAATAAGGTGTAGCATGAGCTTCTTTCAAAATCGAGTTTTTCAACTCGTCATTCGCCGGTACGCACAACCGATTCTTAAACCTCAAAAGTAAATCCAGGGGCTTTCCCCTGAGCCACATCCTCTCGTATGCGCAACAATGATGAGTCCGAACCCTGATTCTCTCGGATTACCTCCTCGAGTGACGATGAAATCTCTAACATACAAAGCCGCTCGAACTCGGCCGAAGCTGCACTCGATCTCGGGTCTAAGGAATTCCTGTTGAAGCTCCTTCTGAACTGTTAAACGGGCAAGCATCTGCTCCTGAACGGACTTACGACTCAAGGCGTCGGCGACAACGTTCGCCTTGCCCGGGTGGTAGAGGATCTCGATATCATAATCTTTGATTAATTCCAACCACCGTCTCTGACGCATATTTTACTCCTTCTGAGTAAATATATATTTTAAACTCTTATGATCGGTGAATATCTGACAGGTAACGCCATAAAGATAATGACGCCAAATTTTCAAAGCGAACACCACGGCTGCTAGCTCCAGGTCGTGGGTCGGATAATTAACCTCGTAAGGTCTCAATTGCCGTGAAGCATAGGCAATAACCTTCCCGTTCTGCATGAGTACACATCCGAGACCCTGTCCGGACGCATCACCATAGACCACAAATCCTTCCATCCCCTGCGGCAAGGAAAGTACAGGTGCCGACATTAACCGACTCTTGAGTTCCTCAAAACTCTGTTGACACGCGTCGGACCACGTGTATTTCTTATCCTTCCGCAAAAGGTTCGTTAAGGGTTGAGCGATTCTAGAAAATCCCTCTACAAATCGCCGATAATAACCCGCTAATCCGACGAAACTTCGGATTTCCTTAACGTTCTTCGGAGGTAGCCAATCTCGAATAGCCTCCGTCTTCTGAGGATCGACACGAACTCCGTCTGATGAAATTACATGTCCGAGAAAAGTCACTTCGGACATCCAGAACTCACATTTGGAAAACTTCCCATAAAGTTGTTCTCGTCTCAACACGTCGAGCACTTGATGAAGGTGAAACTCGTGTTCCTCCCGGTCACGAGAATAAATCAAAATATCATCGATGAAGACAACAACAAACTGATCTAAAAAGTCGATGAAAACCCGATTCATTAACTCCATGAATACCGCAGGTGCATTAGTCAATCCGAACGGCATAACCACAAACTAATAATGACCATAGCGTGTTCGAAACGCCGTCCTCGCGATGTCCGACTCTCGGATCCGCAACTGATGATATCCAGACCTTAAGTCGATCTTGGAAAATACTGAAGCTCCCTGAAGTTGATCTAAGAGATCATCAATACGGGGTAAGGGATACTTATTCTTGATCGTCACCCTGTTCAACTCCCGATAATCAATACATAAGCGGAATGAACCATCCTTCTTCTTGACAAATAACACTGGTGCTCCCCACGGGGACGCACTCGGTCGGGTATAACCTTTCTCGATCAATTCCTCAAGTTGGTTCTTTAATTCCTGCATTTCGGTCGGGGCCATCCGGTACGGTGCCTTCGATATCGGGGACGTACCAGGCTCCAACTCAATCGTGAATTCCACATCCCTCTGTGGAGGTAAACCAGGTAACTCGTCTGGAAAAACATCGGCATATTCCCTCACCACCGGAATATCCGTTAACATTACTGATGACTTTTCGGTTTTGGCCATATAGCACCAATAACCGACACATCCCTGATTGAGTAACCTCGCTGCTTTCATCAAATTAATGACCTTACCAGAACAGCCGGGATTACCTCCCTGAAACACACATTCAACCCCATCGTCTGAAATGATAGTGACCATACGCTTACGGACACTAATGATGGCATCATGACGATCCATCCAATCAATACCCAAGATGATGTCGTCCCTCGGCAAATCTACCACGATTAGGTCCGCTGGCCATACACGACCATGAAACTGAATCGGACAATTCTGAATCTCATGATTACCGATAATTCGTCTACCATCAGGTAGGCCAATGACATAAGGCTCACAACTAGTAGCACTACCCAGACGTAGTCTACTCAAACATGACTCGGAAATGAATGAATGCGATGCACCAGTATCAAAAAGGGTACACACAGGTTGAGATAGAATATCGAGTGTACCTGAGATCATTCGGGCCTCTGGATCATCGGCCTTCTTCATCTCATAGATCCGGGGCTTGCTAGTCCCGGCACCGGACGCTCCCGTCTGCTGGCTAAAAGCTCCACCTTTAGTCGCTCCTGTCGTTTTAAACGACGCTGATTGAGTGGCCTGATTCTGAACGGCTGACTGCTTAGGTGCCTGAGATGGCGTCTGAGTAGGTTTGGAGTCCCTACGGCAAAAACGGGCCTCATGCCCAGCAATTCCACAATTATGACATGTGATAGTCTGCCTCGGACACTTGGTACTGAGGTGACCAAGTTCCCCGCAGTTATAACAGGTGATGGCCGAACTGGCCGTTCGAGACTGAGATTCCGCGGGTTTAGACGACACAGGAGGTCGCTCAGAAAAAGCAGAGCCCGCACGGGGTTTCTTGAAAGTTGTCTGACCGCCTTCAGACTGATTACGATTCTTCGATTTCTTGCTAGCAGACGAAGGTTGCTGCTTAGCAATTTCCTTAGCAGTAAGCTCGTAGGTGAGAGCTTTCTCAATGAATTCATCCAACGTGGTGCAATTATGATTAAGTAACTGAAGTCTCATACGGGGTTTCAGCCTCTTGCTGAAATACTTGATCTTGTCCGCCTCTGAGTGAATGATGGATGAGGCGAAAGGGAGAAGTTCCTGAAATTTCTCGGCAATGGCGAGAACATCCTCGTCTGATGAGGGGTCGGGGGTGAGCAATTCTGACAGCTTGGCCTCTCTGAGTGGGGCCGGATAATACCTCTCCATCATGAGAGTCTTGAACTGATCCCAAGTACAAGATCCTTCGGTGGGCTTCAACGACAACCACCAAGAATGTGCGCTCTTACCCAGGTAGTAAGCCGCAACAGAAACTTTGTGTCCCTCAGGACATTCTACCATAGCAAACAACTTCTCGAAATGCTCGAGCCAATGAATGATATCTGCCGGCTCAGACGAGCCCTCAAAAGTAGGTGGCCTCTGGCGAGAGATATCGCCGATGATATTACTCACATTCCTCTCTTGCCTCTGAGGTGGCGGCGGAGGAGCCTGCTGATTTTGATTGACGGAGTTATGCATCGTCTCCATCAACTGAGCCATCTGTGTCATTTGGGCCATCATGCCCTGCATAAAAGCGAGTGGGTCAACCCGGACACCCTCTGACTGAGCCGTGTCCCGGGTACGACTCCCCGATAGTGAATGATCGCGTCCAGGTGAATGAGTGGCACCGTCGCTGCTCGATGAATTAGCATTATTCCTGGCATTCGCACGTGTATTCACCCGAGCTCTCGGAATTCGGCCCGCTCCACGGCCTCGTCCTCCACGTCCTCTGCCAGCCCTTTCCATACTGAAGTGGAAAGTCATATGATGATTATATATCTCGCATGAGTATCACATTATGATTATATTATGAAATGATGAAAATGAGCATACGCGCTCAAATACAGCGATTACATGAATGATTAATTGACGTGACATGATTATCTGATGAAGTTACTGAAATGATTATCTTGAATGAGTTAACAAGATTAATGATTCGATCTTCCTGATCAACAACTGAACAATGAGATGAATTGACTGATTAATGAGTTAACTCGACTGGCCCCGTCAAAATGACAATGATGATTGAGGATTGTTAACTGATGAATTATGAATGAATGATTAATGCCAGAAATTATACCATGGCATTAGAAATCTTACAGTTCTTGGTCTGATTGGCTCGGCATTTGCACAGGTCACACGTGACGCGAAAGTCCAATGATACTAGTCCGATGACGATGATTTCAAACTAGACATGACTTGGAGGGTAGTATTCAAAACCACTCTCCAATACCAACTCTGTAACACCCCAAACTAGGCGGATATTACAGTGCCGTGAATCCCCGACTGGGACCCACCAGGCGAATGAAAATGATGAAATAAATAATATAATTGTAGTACCGAACCACATTATATTACCAAATACTCCGATGAGGAGTTTAAGTACAACACACCAGGACAATACCGAATACTAGTGTATTTTATATGAAGATAAAATACACCACCCTGAATAAATAAACATTTCAAACGGAATTTGCAGCGGAAAAATACAAATGACGGAATAACTGAAATGACTGAAAATGACTGAACAAACGAAATGACTGGGGCCCCCTACTAGTATCACTGGGACTCGTCGCCGTCAACATGCTCTTCCCGTGCCTTTGCCTTGCCGTGACCTGAAAACAAAATCCCCCAACGGGGTCAGTTACACAGAACAACAATCCTCAAGAGTTGAAATTACACAATCATGAATTAACTGAAGTTATGAAATATTCTTAATTATGAATTACGCTGAAGAGGAGTATCATAGTACGCCCGTAATGTTCTGTGCAAGTGTACAAGACGAATGACCGGACACACCCGTCCTTGTACCTAATTAGTCTCACGGAGGTAAGCGTTACCGTGTGCACGGTCCAATGTATCGGTGAACCCAATACATGACCATCGTGTGCCCGACTAAAAATTCCACACAGCCACACCCGGCCACGCAATATGAACCCGGAAGGTCACATGAACGAGAATGACCATGATGAATATCAATGAATAATAATTGGACAAGGCCAAGATGACTCACCGATATGAAAGTAATAGTGACGTGATTGATAACCCAATGAAATGATTTGGAACCGTCGTTCCTCGTGAATGAAGTGATTATTCGACAATTACAAGTCTCAAAATGATTATTATTATGATGGATGAATTATGATTATGAACAATCAACAACAAAAGGAATGAGTATCCTTTTAACCGAGTAAGATTTAACTTACACAATACCGATGAAGAATGTCCGTCCACGAACAACGTCCTAACCAAGATACCGGTCTCTCGAACAACCTTGAATAACAATAATTACCAACAATCGTTCAATACACGTATCAAACAACAAAACACGACTAACCCAAAGGTCGAAACAACGATAATCAAACTCATAGGGCATTACAACGAACACACAACCAACCACACAACTTCGGAAATATCCAATCCCGAATATGTCGAAACCAACACCAAATTGAGTATTTCGAACCAACAAAACACTTCAATGATATCAATAGTCCATTAGGAATCCATAATTCATGATTACAACAACATCAATCGGAAAATCCCCAATTAACCGAAGTCAACCCCAAGGGTTCTTGAAATAATTCCGAAAATAACCATTAAATCCATAGGAATATATTTATCCAAGGTAGATAATCCATAACTAACATATTCCAATGATAATCCAAGCTTACACGAAGAAATCGGAAGGAAAAACCCAAAAATCCGAAATTCTAGATCCAAGAAAATTAATACCTTTGATTCGATGTTTGGAGATGATGAAGTGATGATTAATCCAACTCAAAGACTTGAAGATGATGATTGATGATTACACCTTGAAGGATACTCTCAAAATCGCCCAAATCGCCAAGAACCGACGAGAGAAAGAGATTAGAATGATAAATGACGAACTCTGACTAAACTGTCCAATTTATAGTCAGTCCAGGTTAGCGTGCGCTAGCCCTAAAGCGTAGCGTGCGCTAACGGGAAATTTGGGTAGTCCAGTACCCACTGTCCGAACACGGTAGCGCGCGCTACGTACCTTTTGTAGCGTGCGCTACGGCCAAAACATTAGCGTGCGCTAATACTCATAGTTAGCGTGCGCTAACGAATAATTTGCTGCCCAGTACTGGAGTCCAGAAACTGCCTGTTCTCTGATCTGACCTCGATAGCGTGCGCTACAACCATTATTTAGCGTGCGCTATACAATCGGTTGCGTACGCTAAAACCAACACATAGCGCGCGCTATGAATTAATCCAATGCAGTCCAGTAGCCACTGGACTCAACCTGATCTGCCCTTAGCGCGCGCTACACCACATATTAGCGTGCGCTACTACAACTCACTAGCGCGCGCTACTTACCATTCGTAGCGTGCGCTACTTATAACTCACCTGCAGTCCAGTACCTTCTGGACTGCAGCCAGGGTAACTTTAGCGTGCGCTAAGGCTGAGTGGTAGCGTGCGTTACCTATACCCAATTAGCGTACGCTAAAAGGAGTACGTAGCGTGCGCTACTCCTCACGCACAGCTCGCAACGAAAATGACAATGATGATAAACACGGCACGAAACTCCAATCAGATTAGTGATGAATGACGATTGATACACGATACAATTACTCTGAATGATGAATACCATGACTGAATCTGAGTGACAAATGATTAATAATGAGTGAAAATTACTGAGTATCAATTACTGAATGATAAATACTGAATGATAATTACTGAATTACAACCGGGTATTACACGTTAAACAAAAAACATAAATGAATAAAGCCAAATAGGTCCGGTTATTGCTAATACAAAAATTGAAAAACCAAAGAAGCTGTTTGAATCCTGTCATTCCAACCCTGTACTGGTAATCAATACTAGGTTTGCTCATAGGAGAAATTGTAATTGAAGAATTGCAAAGAAGGATACAAAAATATGAAGGAGAATTGTGAAGAAAAGAAAAATACTTGCTCTTTCAAAACTAGTGTTGCAGTCTTCCTCACAAAGAGTAGAGGAAAACTAAAACCAATTCCTACTTAAATATGAACCTTAAATGGAAGAATCATTTTTCATGTGTCAGACAGACCCAATTGCATTGTTGGGTATCGGGTCGTATAATGGCTAAAGACATGATCGATAATACAAGCAGATTAAATGAATATAACAATTACAATTGTATTCTACGGGATAGGGTTTAAGGATTACAGGCCAACTAATGAACCTATATTTATAACCAATATAAGTAATCCGATAAACACGAACAAATGCAGCCGATATATATTCCAACGTCCAGAACAAATCTGAAACACTAATATCCAATTCCAGGTTAGCAACGATAATGATAATAACCAAACGATCGGAATACGACAACCGGTATATATATATATATATTATATATATATATAATATATATAGGGGCGCGATCTATGCAGTACCAATATTCGATGCAGTATTTTACAGTACTAATTTATGCATGAGTTTTGTACTAATTATGCATTAAATATATGCATTTCGTGCATCAAAATATTAGTGCATTAAAATATGCAATAAATTTGATACATATAATCTAATATTTTAATGCATCATTATTTTGATGCATATATTACATATTTTAATGCATTAAAATTTTGATGCACGAAATGCATATATTTCATGCATAATTAGTACAAAACTCATGCATAAATTAGTACTGTAAAGTACTGCATCTAATATTAGTACTGCATAGAACGCGCCACAATATATATATATATATATAATATAATATATATTAATCTACTGCATGTATATATATATATTTATATATACAACAAATATATATATATATATATAGATAAATACCGAAAATATATATAACAAATATATATATAATATGAAGTATACTACATGTATGTATGTATGTATATATATATATATATATATAACAAATATATAATACATATGTATAAACTCCAGAAAATATATATATATAACAAATATATATATATATATATATATATATATATATAAAATATATTGCACAAAATCACCAAGAAAAGCAATATAAAAATTAAGATCAAGAAAACTCCTTTTTCGGAATGTGATGTGTAGGCTCAGATCTTCCGAAAACCCTTTGTAATTTGACACCGATACGAACGTCCACAGAGGACTTGCCCGAACCACCTCCGGTCGGCCAACATCTCGGTAGCTCCTTCACCAAACCCTAGAAAACTCAGAAACCAATCCCGATCTCACTCATAGATATCACAACAAAGATATCACAAGGTTTCACTCGGATTCTCAAGGCACAAGTCATTTTTCTTCTCGGTGTCTAAAACTCCAACCCCAACCACGATATATATACACACAAGGAGGGAATCGGATGTCACGGGATTCCATTGTGATATTCAATAGCTCACGGGGGATAGGAGGAAAGGAGAATCGAGAACAAAATCGACGATTTGACCGAGAGAGAAAAAACTCACAGGAGAGAGAAGAAGAGAAAGGGGGCGATGGGTGGAGGCGGTGTGAATGAGAGAGTGAAGGGTTAGGGTTAGGTTTATATAAGGTAGATCGGTCGGTCCAGATTAGGAGTAGGAAATAAATCTGGATCGGACGGCTCCCATTCAATAGGGTTGCCAATGGGCTGGGCCGGCTCATTAAATGGTATGGGACAAAGAAATAAAAAATAAGTCGATATATTTCTAGGCCTGTTGGGCCAAATTATAACATTTCTCCACCTTTTGGTCCAACCAGTCAAATTGCATTTTTGTTTTTCGGAGATAACTCATCATCGCCTATCTCCGGGTTACCTGCACATACACACAGTAAATAAGGTAAAGAATTCACAAAGAAGACTGACTCACAAAGAGATCCCCTAAAAACACTAAGTTCAAAAATTTTATTCGACCGACACAAGAGCTCACTAAGAGCATATCATCAACATATATGAGTAAGAAAATAAGATTTTTGGAATCAGTTTTGTAATACAAGCAATGATCATAATTACTTCTTAAAAATTTAAGAGAGAGCATGTATTCATCAAACTTTTTATTCCATTGCCTAGGTGATTGTTTTAAACCATAGATTTATTTTTTAAGCAAGCAAACATGATTAGGCCACTTAGGATCAATAAAGCCTTTAGGTTGACTCATATAAAGCTTTTCTTCAAGTTTACCATGTAAAAAAGCAGTTTTGACATCTAATTGTTTTAATTCCCAATCAAATTGAGCAACTAGAGCAAGCATGCTACGCACAGTAGTGAACTTAACCACAGGAGCAAAGATTTCAGTGTAGTCAATACCTTCTTTATGAGTGAAACCCTTAGCAACGAGTCTAGCTTTGAATTTGACCGACTCATTTTCTTCCTTAACTTTGAAAAGCCATTTACAGTCAACCACCAAACAGTTGGGCGGTCGAGGCACAAGAGCCCAAGTTTCATTTGAGTGCAATGAAGTCATTTCTTCATTCATTGCATTAAGCCACTGTTCTGAGTGTTCAGATTTCAAAGCTTCATCATATGTTTTGGGTTCACAATTATCAATGGATTCAAACATATTGAACGCATACGATGCCATATGATAATCACTTAAGTGAGAAGGCCTTCTAATTTCTCTCCTGGGCCTATCTCGAGTAAGATGATAATCATGCAAATTCTCTTCAGGTGCTTCTCCTGATTCATCATGCACATCAGCATTATCTTGATATCTAGATTAGTTTCTGTTTGCACATTATCCGTTTTATCTAAAGAAATGTGCAGCTCCACCTCATTTGGAGCAGGGGGGTTTTCCGGATCAGGTAAAAGGCAAGGAAATTCATTTTCGTTGAAAACAATATCTCGACTAATAATAGTTTTGAAACCGGTTTGGCCCTTTAGCCAAACCCTATAGCCTTTTACCTCTTCCGGGTATCCCAGAAACACACATCTCACATAACGAGGCTCTAGCTTATCATATTTCTGATGCACATAAGCAGAGCAGCCAAATACACAAAGATTTAAAAAATCAATAGATCGACCAGACCAAACACATTCAGGATAATTATCATTCAACGGCACAGAGGGAGATCTATTTATCAGATAAGCAGCAGTTAGTAACGCCTCACCCCAGAACCTTTTTGAGAGCCCAGACATGGCCAACATGCTTCTGACCCTTTCTAGCAAGGTTCTATTCATACGTTCAGCCACCCCATTTTGTTGGGGCGAATAAGGGACAGACTTATGTCTCTGAATACCAGATTGAGCACAAAGCTCATCAAACATTTGATTGCAAAACTCAAGGCCATTGTCGGTCCTTAAGATTTTAATTTTCTTCCTAGTTTGATTTTCAATCAAAATTTTCCAATTTTTGAACTTCTCAAAGACATCAGATTTGTTCTTTAGAAGGAACACAAAGACCTTTCGAGGGTAATCATCAATCACAGATAGAAAATATCTATTTCCACCATGTATGGGTTCACTAGATGTCCCCCACACATCAGAATGCAAATAATGCAAAGTGTCATAAGTAGTAGGAGATCTAGGGGGATGGGGATTAGGAAACTTAACACGATGTTGTTTACCTACCACACAGGAGTCACAAAACGGCACAGAGGACAATTTAACATTCCCAAACACCCCTTGTTTTTGCAAAATTTCCAAACCCTTATCACTAATGTGGCCTAGACGTTTATGCCACAGATCTGTTGAGTCACCTTGGACAGCATTCACAAAAGAATCATATTTTGCAGTTTTCACATAGAGGTTATTCCGTTTTATTGCTTTGAAAACACATAAGTTTTCGTTAAAGATTTTTATAATCCCATTACCCCACTTACCTTCATACCCCTCATTATCAAGGCCACCACAAGAAACAAGATTGTGACACAAATCAGGAACATGCCTCACGTTCTTTAAAGTTGACAAATAACCGGAGTCACACATTATCTTAATATCTCCTAAACCATGAACTTGACACTTTTTCTCATTAGCCATAGAGACAGGCCAATTTGTCACTTCTCTATATTCAGAAAATAGCCTTTTGAAAGGCGACATATGAAATGTAAAAGAGGGATCAACAAGCCACTCATTTTCACACAAAGTAAGAGTATGCACAGTACTTGCTTGTTCACAAATTTCAGACACCATGAAAACATCATCTACACGGCCACTTTCTGCCACAAGATTGGCATTATCATTTTGATAATTTTTCTTAGGTTTAGTGCACTCATGAATGTAATGACCAAATTCACCACAATTATAGCACTTATGGTTCTTAGGTCGAGACTTTGACCTACTCTTCCATTTGCCCTTCTTCTTTTCATAAAAATTACTCTGATGGCTTTGGCTTGAGGAAGGTTTCTATTTTTGAAAGCGGTTTTGAGGCCTTCCCGTCACAAAATTAACCTCACCTAGAGATTTATTCCCCTTATTGTCTTTCAAATCCAATTCTTTACTTTTCAAACAGTTATAACAGTATCAAGAGTTACTTTATCTCTGTCGTACTTAATAGCAGATTTAACATCACTGTATGAATCAGGGATTGCATTTAAAAAAACAATAGGGGTGTATTCACCAATATTTTTATCTCCGGTTTGTTTGATATCCTGGATTAATTTTGTAAACGTATCCAGGTTATCATTTATATCATTTGAAATATCAAGTTTGTACCGGAAAAAATTTTCAAGTAAAAACAGTTTGTTAGGCAGGGAAGTTTCAGTGTAAGTCTTCCAATTTTTCCCACAGTGCCTTAGCTTTATCATGTTTACAATTTTCTGAATTACATAATCGGACAGATTTAGAATAATTGATGAATACGCAAACTCATATGCCTCAGTCTTTTTATCGGCAGTAGTATTGTCAGTAAAGGATTGATCAATAGCTTTAAAAACTTTTAGTTGAATTAAAATGCCCTTCATCTTTTGTTGCCAAATTTGGAAATCTCCTTTACTATCAAAGGGTGCAATATTAAAAATCGAGAAAGAACCCATTGTAACACACAATTTATGATAATCACAAAGAAACCCGAAAATCACAAAGATCAGGAAAGGGAGCACATAGCTGATGACACTGAAATTCAGGGGCTCGATTTAAATTTTGAGATTAAAACCCGTTTAAATTAAAACCGGGATCCTCAAGCTCTTGAAAAAGATCTGAGGGATACTTCCGGTCCTGCCAGCGCAAGATTAGTGCTGTTTTGGATTTTAAGGTTTTAATTTGTCTGAGTTTTAATTAATAAGAAAACAAGAGTCATCCCGAAAAATGAATCCAACCAGTTAACACAAAAATAGTCTGCGGCAAGCGAAACAACAAGTAACACTAAACATTTCAAAGACAACTAATGCGATAATAGAATCGGAGCTAGCAGCAATAATTAAAGACGAGGTTCAAGCCGATATACCTGAGCGGAAATCCGGATGGGTTATTCCGTATCACCACGAAGCCAAAGAACCCGACATCCGACAAAACGGGCTCCACTACCAATGTTGGGTATCGGGTCGTATAATGGCTAAAGACAGGATCGATAATACAAGCGGATTAAACGAATATAACAATTACAATTATATTCTACGGGATAGGGTTTAAGGATTACAGGCCAACTAATGAACCTATAATTATAACCAATATAAGTAATTCGATAAACACGAACAAATACAGCCGATATATATTCCAATATTCACAACAAATATGAAACACAAATATCCGATTCCAGGTTAGCAACGATAATTATAATAACCAAGCGATCGGAATACGATAACGGGTATATACTATATATATATATTAATCTACTGCAGGTATATATATATTTATATATATAACAAATATATATATAATATATAAAGATAAATACCAAAAATATATATATAACAAATATATATATAAATATAAGTACAATATATTGCACAAAATCACCAAGAAAAGCAATATAAACGGAGATAAATTAAGATCAAGAAACCCCTTTTTTGGAACGTGATGTGTAGGCTCAGATCTTCCGAAAACCCTTTGCAATTTGACACCGATACGAATGTCCACAGAGGAATTGCCCGAACCACCTCCGGCCGGCCAACAGCCCGGTAGCTCCTTCACCAAACCCTAGAAAACTCAGAAATCGGTCCCGATCTCACTCACAGATATCACAACAAAGATATCACAAGGTTTGGCTCGGATTCTCAAGGCACAAGTCATTTTTCTTCTTGGTGTCTCAAACTCCAACCCCGGCCACGATATATATACACACAAGGAGGGAATCGGATGTCACGGGATTCCATTGTGATATTCAATAGCTCACGGGGGAGAGGAGGAAGGGAGAATCAAGAACAAAGTTGACGATTTGACCGAGAGAGAAAAAACTCACGGGAGAGAGAAGAAGAGAAAGGGGGCGACAGGTGGAGGCAGTGTGAATGAGAGAGTGAAGGGTTAGGGTTAGGTTTATATAAGGGAGATCGGACGGTCCAGATTAGGAGTAGGAAATAAATCTGGATTGGACGGCTCCCATTTTCAACAAGGCTGCCAATGGGCTGGGGCGGCTCATTAATTGGTATGGGCCAAAGAATTAAAAAGGAAATATATTTCTATTAGGAGTATGCCCTCGAATGCCACTCATAGGATGTTGAGTGAGAGCATTTTACTTGTAATTATGTAAACTATTGATATAAGGCAAATGAATGTTTCTTTATTTAATGGTAGTTACTAGCATTCCTAATTCGTAAATATACATACAGAAACTAGTCCATGTATTTGAGAGCAAAACGTTCCACTCCTTATTGGATAAGGGGATCGGCACTGGAAAGGTTTATAGCTCAAATACTTAATCGTTCGCAAGTCGATGAAACTTAGACTGGGCGTTAAGTTTATGTGAAGACTCGTATGACGTGTTCTTTGATATGTAGAGTGCCTTTCGAACACTAATGGTTAGTGGGAGCACATGTTATAGGTATGCTAACTGGATCAGTATACTCGAACCGACTCACCCTCGATTCGTCACACGGATTTCACTCCGGGACAGTCAATGCCGGAATCGAAAGGTTGTGATAGGTATTCGTGAACCTTCGACTTGAGGTTTTAGTAGGGATGTGCTTGTGACGTCAAGATTTTCATTAGAGTAGTTTGACCTTATAAATCGGGAGGTGGGGGTTAACCTCGACGTTCATCCTGGCGGGAAAGTAGCAGGTCCTACTGAATACCAAGATAAAATTCTTTCTCCCGTTAGTGATCGGGTTATATGTCCTATGCGGTTATTGGATGATGAGATTATAAGTCTTTGTCCAAAGAATTGGAGCTAGTTGTATTGGATACACGAGAGCTCGATGATCTCGATTTACATTAACGCATGCATAGCATCAAGTACAGATAGGGTTTGACTGACAGTGACCCTATAACTTGATCGGGACATTTGAAAGAAGGGTTTATATATATACTGGTATTCACGACAGAATGGTTCTTGAATGATCCCAATCATTCGTTCTCAATTGGGGTACGGTGTAGGCCGCCAGGCTGGCTAGGTGGTGCAACTACTCTTTGGTTCCTCCTATTGCTGACTGAGACGGACCTACCGAGTCGCGCATTAGGATTGACGACGGAATGATTCAAACTTAATTCTCTCATTATGAATATTAGATATTAGATATCTAATTTGGGACATTGGATGTCTAAATTGATTTATTAACTACTATGCATGTTTGTTCTATTCTGGAATTAGAACTCAGAAATCTTAAAGTGGTAACTAATTATCTGAATGTTATGATGATGTGGAATGTAAACATAATCCTAGGAATAGATTGCTTAGCCTAGAATTATGCCACAGTTCTTTGTCATGAGAGGAAAATTTCCTTCCAACCACCGGGAAAAGAGCCTACAGACTTTCACGACATTAGTATTGGTAGAGGAACACCTATTATCTCTGCCCTTCAAGCTAAGAAGATGATGAGAATTAAGAATTGTCAAACTTTCCTTGGTTACTTTCATGGGGAATATAGATAAGAGTAGACAATAGGAGATGTGCAATTATGTGGGAATTCGAAGATGTATTCCCAAAAATGTTACCGGGTTTACCACTAGATAGAAAAGTGGACTTCAACATCAACCAGTATCCAGCTGTAGGTGGATCATCTATGGTTGGATCAGATATGTTTGACGATCTTGTCTGATCTGTAGTTGGGTCTTCATCAGTTGTGTCCATCATTCTTATGTCATTGATGATAATTTCTGCTAGGGAGGTGGCTTTGAGCTTTTTCTCAATTTGTTCCACCTGTTTTCTGTACTCAACAGTAGATTCATCAAAGACAACATGAGGTATTTCTTTCACAACTAATGTTCTTTTGTTAAAGACTATATATGCCTTGCTTATCTGGGAGTATCCCATAAAGATACCATCATCGGTTTTTGCATCAAAAGCATTTAGTTGGGTTTTTCCATTGCTGTAGATGAAACACTTACAACCAAAGATATGAAAATATGAAACGGTTGGTATTCTGCCATTCCAAACCTCATAGGGGGTTTTACTGTGTCTCCCTACTATCATACTTCTGTTTTGATTATGACAAGCTGTGTTGACAGCTTCAGCCCAGAACCTTTTTGGAAGATCAGTCTCAATAATCATTGTTCTGGCTGCTTCCTCGAGGGTTATGTTTCTTCTTTCAGCTACACCATTTTGTTGTGGTGTTCTTTTAGCTGATACTTTGTGATGAATACCATTCTGATCACAATTCTCAGATATGGCTTTATTGAGAAATTCTCCTCCTTTATCTGATCTGATCTTTATGGTTGATAGGGATTCTCATTCTGAATTTTCCTTATCATCTCAGGTATCTTGGTTAGAGTTTCACTATTCTTGAAGAGAAACACTATCCAAGTGTATCTGAGTAGTATTCCACAGCTACTAAGGCATGCTCCCTTCCACTCAAAGTTCTTGGCTTGATAAGAACGAATATATCCAGGTGAAGTAGCTCCAAGATTCTGTGGGTAAAAGTGGTAGGTTGAACTAATTTGAAAGATGCTTTTGTTTGCCTCCCTTCTGGCATGCATCACAAAGAGTCTCCTTCTTGAAAATTTCTTCTGGAAGTCCTCTGACCAACTTTTGTGAGCTTATTTTGTTGAGAGCTTTGAAGTTCAGGTGACACAGCCTTTTGTGCCATAGCCATCCATTTTCAGCTTTTGTTATGGATATAAAATAGGTATTAGGAGTGCCTGTATTTCAATCTATCATGTAGACATACCTTATTCTGTATTCTTGTAGTTACACTTCTCCAGATATGATATCAATTACCATGTATTTCCAAATAGTAAAAACAACTAGATTCTTTTAATCACAGAACTGGCTTATGCTCAACAGGTTGTATTTCAGTCCTTTGACATACTGCACTTTTTAGATTATTATGTTTCCTCTATATAGATCCCCATAACCTTTTGTTTGTCCACGAGAGCTATCTCCAAAGGTTACCTCCGGACCTCTTTCTTTGATTTAATTTGACAGAACCTTTTTATTTCCGCTCATATGCCTTGAGCATCCTGAGTCCACAAACCATTCTTCACCTACTACTCTTGAATTTGAGGTGATATGATAGTAGTCCTTCCACCTTTTCTATAATTAAACAAGCAGAGATTTAGGTACCCAAATTTGAGTGGGTCCTTTGTGGTTAGTGGATTGCCTAAAGAATTGATTTCTCCTAGTTTGAAAAATGGTGTTGGTTATTTTTGTAGGGTGTATATGGTCTTGGTCTATATCATTGAGTTGAGTTGTATATGGGATATGACTATTAATATTTTTGGTGTGGGCCATTCCGAAATCTTGGCTGAGACTGGTTACAAAGGTTTTGGGGTCTCCACACATGATAATTTTGAAAATTTGGATTACCTCGTGGTTTCGATTGACCTCTCCCATTGGGAAATCTATTTTGTGGGAGTCCTTGGTGATAAGCAGAATAATGTTTTGACTGCTGATACTGTTTTGGCCATTGCCTAGTCTTTTGTTTAGGTGGATACCTTGTATACCTTGGTTGCTGTCTATACTGTTGACTGGGCTGCTGCCTATTTTTAAATACAAGTTTGTTTATAGGCTCAGAAGTCTGGACAATTGTTTCTCCCTTTATGAAGGTGGTTTTTGAACTTGAGGGAGTATTTGGGTCATATCCAAGGCCTGATTATAAATAAAGTCATAAATCATCTAAGGTTATAAATGCTTTTAAAGATGTTACTTCATTATCTTGTGTATTACTCAGCTGTGTCGATTTTGAAAACTCAGATTTGATATGAGCAAAGGCAGCTGATTTTTCACTATTTAAAATTGGCAGCCTTTTAATCTCATATGTGGTAATTTTAGCTGAGTTTTTCAAATTTATGTCAGCCTGTTTTTCAAGCTCATATCTGATGTTAGCTGACTCAAGGTTAAGTTTGTCCAAGTTATTTTTCAGGTGTCTATTCTCATCTCGCTGCCGTGTGTTCTCAACTGTCACAGTCAGGTGTGCAGTTTTAAGTGTTTCAAAATATTTAAATAGCTGAGTTACAAATTTATGAAGATCAATATATTCAGACATGTCTGAGCTGACATATCCTAAAGTTGGAGGTTTAGATGTTACCTCTTCATCAGCTAGATTGGCCATCAAGTAGTTGTAGTTGTCATCATCACCTGAAAAGAATCTATTGCTTGATTCTACGCTCTCTTGGATCTGATCTTCTCCAATGAGAACTTTTCTCTTGTCTTCTTTCTTGCGCATGTCCTTCTTATCTTTATCTCTCTTAAGATCAGGGCAGTCGAGCTGTATATGTCCTGTCTTATGACAGTTGTAGCATTCTACCTTCCAATTTCCAGCTTTTTGGTACCTCATTGGGTTCTCTTTGTAGTTCTTCTTATATTTTTAGTAGGTCTTCCCGAAGTTTCTGAATCTTTGCATAATGAATGCGATTTCTTCCTCAAATTTTAGTGGACTTGGAGGATTAACTTCGGTATCGCTTTTTATAGGTGATTCTGCTGCAAAAGCTATTGCCTTTTCAGCTAGCTCAGTAGATGATGAGCAGGGAAGTTCGAACTCAAATGCCTTGAGGTCTGATAATATTTCTTGGATCTTTATCTTGTTAAGATCCTTGGATTCCCTCATGGCAACAAGCTTCGTGCTCCATTCTGGTGTAAGAGACCTTCGTACTTTCTGAGTCATCTCTCGGTTGCCATAGGTTTTACCAAGAGAGTTTATCTCATTGATGATCTCAGTGAATATGGTATCCACTTTATCAATTGTTTCTCCATTCATCTTGAAGTTGTCAAACTTCTGGGTAGGTATTGACAACTTGTTTTCCTTGATAAGCTCTGTTCCCTCGCACATTACATCTAATGTGTCCCAAATTTCTTTCGCATTTTTGAAATTCTCGATTTTCACCATGGTGGCTTTATCAAGAGTCTGGTACAAGATATCTCTGGCCCGGCTATCAAGGTTGGCCAGCTTTATTTATTCTGAGGTCATCTCTGTTCTTCTTTTAGGAATATGCTCTGGTTTCCCGGCTGCAATCCCCTCAGTTGTATTGTCCTTCAGGAAGGTGAAGGGTCCATCCTCGATTATACACCACATCATGGATGGATGATAGATCTGCATGGATTCTTATTTTTCCATAAGTCACATTCGTCAACAGGGTACACAGGTAATGTAGAGTGCATGTGTTGCATGTGTTCCATTTTAATGAGATATACTCAAGTATATGGATCTGGTTTTGTAAAATTAATCCAACCTCTCTGATATCACTTGTAGGTCACAATGCATTAGGTATAAGTCTAGGGGGTGAATAGACTTATAAAATATTTCGCTAAATTAACTGTTTTAAAAAAACGCGAGTGAAGTGAACGCAGCTTAGGTTACTCGTCTGATAATAATGCAGGTAACCTTTGTCAGCTGTAAAATGGTTTATGGAATGACAGCTGACTTTGAATGCAATAGTTAATATGGATGCAATAGTTAAGTATGATGATGAAATCAGTAAATCACACAACACTTTTATAGTGGTTTCAGAGGTGGGGTAATCTTCTACTAGTCTATTTATCTCCAAACCAGTTGGAGATAAATTCACTATAACTTTCAACCATCAAAATTAATGTCACTTAAGATTCGCTATTTTAATATGCAGATGAAACCACACATCTGACAGAGCATGGCGCCACTTACATGCTCTACACTGAAGGAATACCAGGACCGTGCCCTAACTATTGAGATGGCCATTCCGGAATCAAAAGCTGGTTCCGAGATCAAGAAGTAGAAGAATGTTGGGAATTTGTCGACCAATAAGGGTGGAAGATTTTCGAAGTTACAATCTATTTCGGCACCAAGGAAGAGGTCATTCCATCCTTCTAGTAGTTCTCGAGGAAGTCATTTGGCCCAGACTTCTACTTATGGAGGCAGAGCTTGTTTCAATTGCAACCAAAAAGACCATTTGGCTAGAGTATGCCCATATCTGTTGGTCACTTGTTACACTTGCAGGCAGAGTGGACATTGATCCATCCATTTTGAGGAAGCAACCAGAGCAGTTAGTAGTCCAGCGGCCATTACAGCCCAAAAGGAATTTAATGCTAAGCGGAAGACCCCAATTTCACAGAATCCTCAGAATTCAGTCCGTGGTAAGGGCCGAGGTCAAGTAGGTCAGCAGAAAGCATCTAGTGCAGGGTCAGTTCATCCCCGTGTGTATCATATCAAACGTGCAGAGGATGCAGACGCTCCAGTAACATCAGGTACTACTCAAATTCGTTCACATCTAGTTTCAGTATTATTTGATTCGGGTGCCAGGCATTTGTTTATTTCTCTAGATTGTGTATGTCGCCTTGGTTTATATGGATTGTTCAAGTGCGAACCCTTTACAGTAGGTATGCCTAATGGGGATTATATGATTGGTAACCGAGAGGTCCGAGATTGTCTAGTGAAAATTGGAAATCGAGATTGGCCTTCAAATCTTATTGTCGTTGACTTAAAGAACGAGGATTTGATCCTCGGGGAGGATTGGTTAGACCACCATGGCACTATCATGAACTACCGAGCTTGTACTATTGCAATAGTTTCCGAAGACGATACAGAGCATATTTTGGAAGGATATAAGTCGGGTAGATCGAGAAGTGTGATTAGTGCTTTTCAAGCGGTAAAGCTTCTTAACCGAGGTTGTTTGGGTTATTGGTTTATGCTATGAAGACAGAAGATGACGGGATTTAAATCACCTCAATACCCATTGTTAATGAATATCCTGACGTGTTTCCTAATGACTTGTCGGGGTTGCCACCACAACGGGAGATTGAATTTCCTATTGAGTTGGAGCCGAGTGCTACTCCTATTTCTCGAGCCCCGTATCATATGGCTCCGTCAGAAATTTCGGAATTGAAAAAGTAGTTGGGCGAGTTATTTGACAAAGGGTACATCCGACCGAGTACGTCGCCTTGGGGCGCATCAGTTTTATTCGTTAAGAATAAAGATGGGTCGCTTTGTTTATGTATCGACTATCAGGAATTAAACAAGTTGACCATCAAGAATAAATACCCTTTACCTCGAATAGATGATTTATTCGATCAATTTCAGGGCGCGACCGTTTTATCGAAAATTGGTCTTCGATCAGGATATTATCAGTTGAAGATCTGGGATATCGATATCTATAAAACGGCTTTTCGAACGAGGTATGGCCAATATAAGTATGTGGTTATGCCTTTTGGGCTAACTAACGCGCCAGCCATATTCATGCAATTAATGAACAAAGTATTTATCGAATACTTAGACAAATTCGTGGTCATCTTTATCTACAATATTCTCAATTATTATAAGAATCATGGAGAGCATGCCGAACACCTTCGCATTGTACTAGACACGTTGAGAACCGAACAGTTGTATGTAAAACTTTCCAAGCGTGAATTTTGGCTCAAATAAGTAATGTTTCTCGAACGTGTGATATCTGCAGAAGGAATTCGAGTTGACCCTCAAAAGGTAGATGCGGTACTGGCATGGGAGCCGCCTAAGAACGTGAAGGAAGTAAGGAGTTTCCTAGGACTTGCGGGTTATTACCGTAGGTTCGTCGAAGGATTATCTAAGATTGCTCTACCACTCACAAAATTACTTCAGAAAACTCGAAAATTTGAATGGGACCAAGATACGCAAGACCTTTTTGAGGAGTTGAAGAATTGGCTAACTACCGCACCGGTCTTAGCCTTACCACAGGGAACCTATGACTTTATAGTGTACAGTGATGGTTTGAGGCTTGGACTAGGATGTATTTTGATGCAGAGGGATAATGTGATTGCTTATGCATCTCGGCAGTTGAAGCCGTATGAAGAGAATTATCCTACACATGATTTGGAATTAGCTGCGGTTGTGTTTGCCTTAAAGATCTGGAGGCATTACCTCTATAGTTCGTCCTGTAAAATTTATACGGACCATAAAAGTTTGAAGTACCTTTTTAGCCAAAAGAAATTAAATATGAGGCAGCGGAGATGGTTAGAATTAATCAAAGATTATGACCTTGAAATACTATACCATCTAGGTAAGGCGAATGTGGTGGCGGATGCTTTGAGCCGTAAACCGATATCACTTGAAATGTTAGAGGCCCTTACACCTCAATGAAGAATTCAAGAAGACTTGATTGGGCAGGATATTGAAGTTCAGCTTTAGAGAATTCAAAGTCAATTATGTGTATTAGAAATTGCTTCGTCTGTGAATGATGATATCAAAACTAAGTAATTTGATGACTCGATGTTGATCCAATTGAGAAAAGATGTAGAACAAGGAAAAGCGCCTGGATTTGTAATTCAAGAGGATGAGATGTTGAAATTCTGAGGAAGGCTTTGCGTACCGCATGATGTCAAGCTCAAACAAAGAATATTGAATGAATCTCACGCTACTCCTTATTCTATTCATCCGGGTGCAAGTAAAATGTACATGGATGTGAAGAATATCTTTTGGTGGAGTAACTTAAAGAAAGATGTTAGCGAATTAGTATCGAAATCTTTAACTTGTCAGCAAGTAAAATTGAGCATCAACAGCCCGCAGGATTATTGAGACCGCTTCCTATACCTGAGTGGAAATGGGAGGATATTACTATGGATTTTATCATCAACATGCCAAGGACTCTTACTGGAATGAATATGATTTGTGTCATTGTAGATGGATTAACCAAATCAGCTCACTTTTTAGGTATTAAAGATATCTGGGGACTGGAGAAATTAGCGAGAATATTCATTAAGGAAATTGTAAGATTATATGGAACCCCCAAGAGTATAATTTCTGATCGAGATGGCTGGTTCGTGTCACATTTTTGGAAAGCTATACATGGAGCCTTGGGAACCGAGTTGAAACTTAGTACGTCCTACCACAATCAAACAGATAGACAATCAGAGCGTACCATACAGACATTAGAGGATATATTGAGGGCGTTTGCCTTGGATTGGAATGATGATTGGGATACGCATTTATCATTGATCGAGTTTACATACAACAATAGCTGGCATGCCTCGATTAAGATGGCACCATTTGAGGCCTTGTATGGGAGACGTTGTATATCGCCACTCTGTTGGGAAGATACGTCTGAATTGATTGGTACTGAACCCTATTTATTGGTCGAGCCAAGAAGTAAGATCGCATTGATCCGGGATCGACTGTTACCGGCGCAAAGCCGACAGAAGTCGTACGCGGATGTTCATCATCGTCCATTGGAATTTGAGGTTGGCGACCACGTGTTGCTGAAAGTGTCGCCAACTCGGGGAATTTATCGCTTCGGTCGGAAGGGTAAACTTAGCCCTCGATACATTGGGCCATTTGAAATTCTCGAATGGATTGGGGAACTTGCCTACCGATTAGGTTTACCACCACATTAAATCGTGTGCATAACGTATTCTATGTTTCACAACTGAGAAAATACGTGCCGGAACCTAGTCATATTATCGATTTCAGAGAGATCGAGTTGGGTCCTGACATCACCTTTGTGGAAAAGTCGATCTAGATTTTGGAACGTCGACTAAAGCAGCTTAGGCATAAAACCATTCCTTTGGTTAAGGTACAATTGTCGAGGCATGGATCGGAAGAAGATACATGGGAAACAGAAGAGGATATGAGATCGAAGTACCCCAAATTATTCGCTTCATAAGTTTTGGGATGAAACTTATTTTTAGGGGGAGAGAATATAATTGCCGTACCTTTTTATTGGCAATAATTATTAATTCGTGAACCCCGTGGGTTAGGTTGTAATTTTATTAAAGATTAGTATTCATGTGTTTGACTCGAGCTTGATCTTGTATGTTGTGTTTCTTGCCAATATTTCGCGGATTGTCGATAATGGTTGAGTTGTACCGTTTGTGACGCCTTCACAAACCTATTTTAGGCAAAGGAGTTAGCGTATGCTAAGTTGCCCCAGTAGCATATGCAATATTGGACGAAAGCCAGCGCACGCTACTGGCGGGACGGTATCGCATGCTAACTGGCAGTATGGGATGGTCCAGAGGGCACTGGACTGGGACCGGGATCGAACTAGCGCGCGCTAAGGCATCTAACTAACGCGAGCTAGACGGACGGGTAGCGCACGCCACTGTCGGATGGTAACGCATGCAAACCGGACGAGCGGCAAGGGAAAAAGGGTGTGGACTTCGGCCAGACCAACAGGTAGCGCACGTTAGGGCTAGCGGCAGTGCGCACTAGGTTGCTTAGAGTAGCGCATGCTAATCTGAAAGCGTAGCGCGCGCTAATAGCGATTATTATAAATATGCTAGCAGCAGCCCATTTCGGCATTTTTACCATTCCTTCCTCTTCCGGCGAGTGAGCGATTTGGGGCATTGAATAAGGAGATTCCGGCCAGATATTGTTAGGAATCATCATCTTTTCAACCTTTGACGCAAAGTTATCATTATCTAAACATCTCTTAACATCCAAATCAAGGTATGATTCTCAAGAACCCTAGTTTTATGAATTTTGGGGGTTTGTGAAGATTTGGCTGAATCAACCCGAATAAACTTAGATTGTTGTTAGATTTTGGTTTTTTACTCAAGATTCTTTGGTATTATTGAAGTCTTATGGAATGATTCTGAGGATGCTTTCGTTAATCAACCTTATTGAATTATACCCCATGATGTTTGAAGAATTTCCTTAATGGGTAGAATTAAGGAAGTTCTAAGCATTTTTGTAGTATTGGAATTGATTGTATCTCGTTGTAACTTAGGAACGGACCATTGAAGGGAGTCAAATCGAAAACCTTCGTTTCGTCGATTTCATCACATAAAGTTATTTCAGGCAAGTATATAGGTTATGTTTTGTTGCCTATGTTACGTATTCCACATGTATGTTATTTGTGAATTATGATTTTGAATGATATGTTGTTCTCCACCCGGGGATGGCGTGTAGGGCCTCCGGGGACCGATACTAAAGGGTACGATCGCGGAAATGGATACATGTGCATTTGTTGTTGTTCTTCCACCTGGGGAGAGTCTTACGAGACCTCTAGAGACCGATACTAAGGGGTACGGTCGTGGAAGTGGTTTCCCACCTGGGGAAGGATCGACGGGGCCTCTAGGGGTCGGTACTAAGGGGTACGGCAGTGGGTGACAAATGATGTTGTCGTGATGATATGATGTGTCGTGATGATATGATGTGCGATACTCTAGAATATAGTTCTTGCGCAAATGTTTTCAAAACTATGACAGAGGTGTTGGATTATGTTTATATGTAACGTGATGTAATTGTGTACTTGTACTAGCATTTCGTTTGCTAGTGAAATGGTTTACATTTCAGGTTTGGGATATTCTGAGAAGCAAGCATGGGAGGCGCACGAGAACGACGGACAAGCATGATGAGGCTCGAGTCTTGGGAGTCATTTTGGATTTTATGTAGGCTTCTAAGTCAGATATTTATGTTGTTTCTATTATCATGGTTAAGTCCCTTGTGCGGGCAACGAGATAATACTGTGTTTGGTTCGTTGTATTTGAATAAAATGTTTTGGCCGAGGGCCCTGGCCTGTTGTTATATTTCTATTAGTATTGTGTATTCGATCTGTGTACGGTTTTTGGTAGTGGTTTAGCCTAGTAGACCTTGATGAAGGTTCTATGACATGTAATGCCCCTTGAGTGAATTGGGGATGTTACAATACAAGTCTTCAAATAAACTTAATGCCCAGTTAAGTTTCATCGACTTGCGAACGATTAAGTATTTGAGCCATAAACCTTTCGAGTGCCAATCCCCTTATGCAATAAGGAGTGGAATGTTTTGATTTCAAATACACGTACTAGTTTCTATATACATATTACGAGTCAGGAATGCCACTGACTACCAGTACATAAAGAAACATACAATTACCTTCTGATAATATTTTACACAACAACAAGTACAATGCCCTCACTCTAACATCCTCTGAGTGGAATTCGAGGGTATACTCCTAACAATCACCCACTTGCACTCAATGCCACACACTATGGTATCTAATACCCATGTTCTCCAGATTACGCTCCAAGCTTATCTGAGAAAGTGGCTTGGTCAATGGATCAGTGATGTTTTCTACTGAGTCCACTCTATGCAACACAATGTATCCTCTGCGAACAAATTCTCTCACGAGATGATACTTCCTCTCAATGTGTTTTGTCCTATTGTGAAACCTAGGCTCCTTAGCCTGTGCTACAGCTCCGTCGTTGTCGCATAAAAGCGGAATAGGAAGCTCAGCACATGGTATCACTTGAAGTTCACCCAGAGACTTCTTAATCCAAAACCCTTCCTTGGAGGCCTCCGATGTAATATCCAGAATATTTTAAATTCGATTCTTGATGATATAATTTTTATTTAATTATTTCTCTTTATTTTATTAGCTGACTATTTAAAAATCAGACGAGTTCTCTTGACATTAGGTGTGAATTAATAGAGATTTAATTTCTTATTAAATGATTAAAATGATTAACGTAGACCAGACGAAAATGTGTTAATTCGACTGAATAATTTATTTAATGGATCATTGGATCCATTTATGATATGAGCTGTACCATTTTAATACACCACTTAATCATTAAGTATTATTCTATTATTATTTTATTTTATTATTATTATCATTATTAAACATCATTGGATTCTCCCTCTCCCTCACGTTTCTCTCTCTCTCTCTCTCTCTCTCTCTCTCTCTCTCTCTCGCACCAGCTCTCTCATCTCTATTTCTCTCATCTCTATCCCTCACGTTTCTCTCTCTCTCTCTCTCACCAGCTCTCTTATCTCTATTTCTCTCATCTCTCTCCCTCACGTCTCTCTCTCTCTCTCTCTCTCTCTCTCTCTCTCTCTCTCTCTCACCATCTCTCTCATCTCTATTTCTCTCATCTCTCTTTCCTCCCTATCTCTCTCTATCCATCCCCCTCGACGAGTTTCAGGCGACGGCGAAGGAGGGCGAGGTAGCGGGACTTGGGGCCGGACTTCCAACGGCGGTAGAGTTCAAAAGAGGCTAGATTCTGAGTCTCGGATCGGAGTTAATGGAGGTCCGGATGGAGTCGGATATGTACTGGGTTCTTGACCTGGAGATGGTGATCCGGTGAGATAGATTTCCGACGATCGGAGAGAGATCTTTTGACAAGAAGTCAACTACCTGAGTTGAGTTTTCCGACGATCGGAGATGGCTTCTAACCTGAACGGACGAGATGAACGGAGGCGCGTCGAGACTTCCGGCAAAGGGTTGCAGGCGGGGCTAGAGTTGGTAAAGTTCGGCCATGGTCGGAACTGAGTTGGAGCTGGACGAGTTTCGACGGGTTGGTTTTACGGCGACCCAGAATCCGGTGATGCAGGGAGACGACAGAGGGGTTGATTATCTGGCCGGACTGTGTGTGCTGCGTGAGTTGTCCGGACTGTGTGCTGCGTGAGTTGGTGTGTGTTTTGTGTGAGTTAGGTGTGTGCATATATATATATATATATATATATTTGGGTTAAAATAAAAAGTGTGTTATAATAAAAAGTGTAGGAAGCCTTCTCAGCCCGCCACATGTCCCAGTTACCACGCCCCCAATTTTTATACCTACAAGGGTATTTTCGTCCTTTACAACCAATCCTTTATTAACCTTTTATCTTCATTAGCCCTCAAATGCGTATAAAACTTTCCCCGCAGATTTAGAGAGAGAGAGAGAGCCATGGAAATCCCCCAAAAGCTTCTCAGATTCAAGTTCCACATTCTCCTCGCTTTGACTTTCAGTTTCTCTATCATCTTTCTGTGCTACCTCGCGCCAAGATTTCTCGACATTTTGAAGTACTTTTGACCGCTGCTCGTCTCTACGGCGCTATTTCTCGTCGCCGCAGTTGTTTTGGACCGGGTATCTCCGTTCTCGGCCGATATTATGATGAGGATGCCGGCGAGGAGTTGCTGGATTACGTCGCCTGCGACCTGCTCGGAGGAGAAGTAGATTCCATCATAGAAGCCGGAGAGGTAGAAGAACGTGTCAAGGCGGAGTGACGCTTTTCTCTTGAAATTTTCTCGCTTTCTAATTTTTTTAAGCTTTTATTCTGATTATGGGATTTTTTTATGTTATATGATTTTGTATATCATTTTTATTTGTTTCTGTATGTTCTATTGCTTCTAGATTTTGAATTTTGATTACTAGATATAAGAGCCTGGTGCACTAGATTTAAGTCTATGATGCATTAGTTTTAATGTTCTCGTTTTTTTGGATAATCTATGCTTGATTTAGATGTTGTTTTGGAAACTATGTTTGATTCTATAAATCACAGTTCTGATTTTATAGGTGTGATGCACCATATATAATACTATGATGCAGTAGTATAATGGTTTTTTATTTTGAATTTGTAAATCACATCAATGATTTGATAGGTGTGATGCATTAGTACAAAGGTTATTGATTTTGAGTTTTAAATCACAGCAATGATTTTATGTGTGATGCAATAGATTTATGGCTATTATGCAATGGATGATATAGCTAGTTTCTAATGTTCTATGCGTTCAACTTACAAATGGTGAAAGTGTCGAATGCAATTTTTGGTCTTGCTATTGGGCTTAGATTGATGAAACATATGCATGGTGGCTTTGATAGAGTTGATGTAATAGTAAACGATTGTAAAAATCAAAAAAAGAAACTTAGTGTTTTTAATGGATTGTTTGCACCATGGCGCACTTATTTGGTAACCCTGTGGTGAGACCAACACATATAGAGATGACATCACTTGGTGCAGCGTATGCAACAGTTGTCGGAGTTTGGACATAAGAAGAGATCTTTTTATGTTGCTAATTTATCCCTCTAGATTCCTAAATCTACCCATGAAGTTGAGATATTTTGATTTATAACATTGTGATGCAGTAGATTTCATACATTGTGATGCAGTAGATTTCATTGTGATGCAGCAGACTTATAACATTGTGATGCAATAAATTTATACATTGTGACGCAATAGATAACATTGTGATGCAGTTGATTTATAACATTGAATTTTATAAATATTTAAAACAGCATTGTGATGCAGTAGATTTTATACATTGTGATGGAGTAGATTTTATACATTGTGATGCAGTAGATTTATACATTGTAATGCAATAGATTTATAACATTGTGCCAGATTACAGTTAACGCTCAAATTTATCGTGTATTTAGTTGAAGGGTATAAAATTCCTACTTAGTGGTGACGGAGGATGATTCTATTTAGCGATTTGTATATGTTTAGATTACACTCTACGGAGTATATGTTTTTATAACATTTTATTATGTATTTGGTGGTGAAAGAAATGACTGAAATAAATTAGATTATAAACCAATTGTAATTTTTTTCCAAATAGTAATTCCTTTAGAGTATCTACTCGTAAATGAGCATGATTTCAGTATTCTTTTTATTTTTTTCAGTCGATAGTATCTCAGTGTTCTGAAATATACTCAATATCTTTCTGTTCAGGCATAATTGTTACTGCATCATGTTATTTATTTAGTGTATTATGATGCAATAAAATATACATTGTGATGCCGTAAAATATACATTGCCATGCATAAGAATAACATAGTGATGTAATAAATAAGATTGTGATGCAGTAAATTATTATTGTGATGCAAGAGTATGATACCATTGTGATGCAGTAATATGATAACATTGTGATGCGGTAAAATTTTAAAAATATTTAAAAGGAGCATTCAAGAAGGAGCAGGGTTTTACAAGTAATTCAATTATAAATGACACCAATCCTTTAAACATAACATAATAGTATTCTCTATTTTTGGTCGGATAGGTTCTTCATCAGTTTGAGCATCCTACTCATCATCCACCATTTTACCCTTTTGAACAGCCACAATACACCCTTCATCTTCTTTGTTGTTCAGCTATTTTCGTTACCATTTTTAGTATCCCCCTCAACGGCAACTCTTTTACTTGATTTCTTTTTTCTTGCAGCTGATTCTTCTACCAAACCTCCCTTCATTTTTGTTCCTAAAAGGTTTTCTGTTTTGTTCAGGTCTACCAACTTCCTCTTGTTCTTCGTTTACATTTTCTTCATCATTCCTACCTGTAACATGACAAAAGAAAACCCATTATAAAATCTTACTGCATCAATGCATTACACCAGCTACATCATACTTATAAACACATGCACAATCACTTTTCGACACGTGAAAAAGTCTGCACGTAGCCTAATTTAGCCTTATATGCCACAAAAAGACCCTACTGCATCACTGAACTACACCAACTGCATCATGTATCCAAACACGCTCACAGAAACTTTTCAACACATAATATACCTTACACACAACCTAATCTAGCCTTATATGCCACAAAAGGGATCCTACTACATTATACATACAAACACACACACACTAATATTTTTTGACACATAATACATCATGCGTGTAACCTAATCTAGCCTTATATGCCACAAAAAAGATCCTACTACATTAATGTATTACACCAGGTGCATCATTCATACACACACAAACACTTTTCGAGATGTAAAATACCCTGCACATACCCTAATCTACCCTTATACGCCACAAAAAACTTCCTACTGAATCATTGCATTACACCAGCTACATCATACATACAAACACACATACAAACACTTTTCGACTCGTAAACCACCCTGCACATAGCCTAATCTTGCCTTATACGCCACAAAAAAAGATCATAATGCATCACTGCATCATACATACAAACACACACACAAACACTATTCGACTTGTAATACACCATGCGCTTAACCTAATTGAACCTTATTTGCCACAAATGAACACCTACCATATCACTTCTTTACAACAACTGCATTTGGAATGACCGCTCCAGGCACAAAGTCTATTTGATGTTCAATCCCTCAGATTGGTGGCAACCCTGCAGGTAGTTCTTCAGGAAAAACATCAACAAATTCCTGCAATAAAGATTCAATAGAACTTGGAATTATCCGGTTCCCAGGGTTAGTAGTAGCGCAAACTTTTCGGAAAATAATCAAGTACATGGGTGCATTTTCCTTGATATCTTCTTCAAGTTCCTTTGCACTTACAAGCATGCATTTTCTCAAATTTTCTTTTTCTTTCTTTTTTTCATTTTTTTCATTTTTTTCATTTTTCTCATTTTTTTCATTTTTTTCATTTTTCTCGTTTTTTTCATTTTTTTCATTTTTCTCGCTTTTTTCATTTTTTTCATTTTTCTTTTCCTTTTGTTTTCTCAATTTTCCTTCAACTTTCGTTTCAAGACGAAGTTGATCTTCTTGTATTTGTACCTTAGTCATGGGAGCTAAGGTAATTTTCTTTCCGTCCTTCTCGAATGAGTAACGATTTTTCCTTCCGCTCAAAATAGCATCTCGATCAAAATGCCATGGTCTTCCCAACAAGATATGGCAAGCATGCATCGGAACGACATCACATCTGATTTCGTCTTGATACCTTCCGATGGTGAGATCCACAAGTACCTGTTTATTAACTCGAACTTCCCCACAATCATTTAGCCAATGTAAACGATACGGTTTAGGGTGTCTTCTTGTTGGAAGATCGAGTTCTTCCACTAGCATAGCGCTAATGACATTAGTGCAACTCCCGTTATCTATTATCACACTACAATTTTTATTTTTAATAAAACAACGTGTGTGAAATAGATTTTCTCTTTGTTCGTTAACTTCCTCCTCTTTTGCTTGAGAACTTAACACCCTCCGAACAACAAGTGCGGGTGCATACTCATACGTCTCATCATCACTCTCCACCTCTCTTGTCTCTTCTTCTTCTTCTTTTTCACTTTCCGTTTCAATCTCCCCATCCCGAAGTACCATCACCCGTTTGTTGGTGCATTCGGATGCTATATGTCCACGACCCTGGCACTTATAGCATTGGATGTCCCGATTTCTCCTTTGGGTGCTTTCGACGGGTTTCGGTTTCCCATCAAATTTTGGTTTGCTAGTACTCCCAACTTCAAACTTTCCTTTCAAGACACTCCCTTCTCTTTTATCAAAATTTTTAAATTTGTCTAAACTTACTTGAGATTGTTGTTTCCAAGGAGTAGAGTATCACGTGGAATAGTTGTTATTGCTCCCTCTTCGTAAGCTCCGCTCGATTTTTACCGCCGCATATACCATGCCCTCGAATTCAACAAAGTGTTGTTTGTCAACTTCTTTAGCTATATCGGCTCTCATCCCTTGTAAAAACCGCGCCATGGTGTCCTCTCTCGATTCCCGAACATTGGCCCGGATCATCAACATCTCCATTTCCTTTCGAAAATCTTCAATGTTTCTCGAGCCTTGTTTTAAAGTTTGTAAGCGAGAAAATAGTTCCTTAAGATAGTAATTAGGAACAAATCTTTTCCGCATAACAACCTTCAATTCTTCCCAACCGCTAACCGGTCTCTCCCGAGTCCTCCTTCTCTCCGTCACAAGTTGGTCCCACCAAATGCTTGCATATTCTGAAAATTCGGTTATTGCTAACCTCATTTTCTTCTCATCGGAATAGTTGTGGCAATCGAAAATGGTCTCCAACTTCCTTTCCCAATGGAGATATGTGTCCGGATCACTTCTCCCTTCGAAAGATGGGATTTTCATTTTGATGTTTCCCATATTCCGATCCTCCTCGTTTCGGACATATCTTCCTCGCTTTCCTTCATACTCTCTCCTTCCTCCTCGTCCTTCTCGCCCTCCTCGATGTACAGACCTCAGAGTTTCCACGTCGGAATTCATCGAATCTTCATCATCATAGCCTCCAAATCGAATGGGTTCCGGTCCCCTTCGTACGGGCTCCTCTTCTCTACCCTTCGTGAGAGTAGCAATTGTTCCCTCTTATTTATCTAGTCTTCCGACTATTTGAGCAAGTTGTTGTACAATATTTTAAAGGATAAGATTTTGCTCGTTTCCTTCGGTTCCTGACATTTTCTTTTCTTTTCTTTTTTTTCCTTTTTTTTCTTTTTTTTTTCTCTTTTTTTTCTTTTTTTTTTCTTTTTTTTTTCTTTTTTTTTTCTATAAGAAAATTTTCTCACAAGATCCTCACGTGTATCGCTCGATCGCTCACACTCGCGTATCTCTCGTTTGGCTTTTTCTTAATTCCTCAATTTTTTTTTTGCCTTTTTCCACACAACTTACAAGGTGATTTTAGGTGATTCAAATCAAGTTTCTTCTTGAAAGAACTCAAATCCCACGATCCCCTCAAATATTGCGAATGACGATAAGACAAAAAAAAATGGAAAGATGGGAGCAAAAGATTTTGGAATAGTTTAGAATATGGAACGGAACGAAAAGTATGATAATTATTTGATAAGATCGATCAAAATTCGTTCTTCTCTTCTTCCTTGATATTTTTTTTTTTACTTTTTTTTTTGTAATGAAATGAATGGATTGATATTTGATATTCGATCCGCAAGCTTAAAATCACCAGACGCCCGAAGGCTAAGGAACAAGTTCTTCCCCTGGTCTCGGATTGAAGAGTTATAAAAAACAATCAAAACTTTCACGACTTATAATTTTTTTTTTAGTAATGAAATGAATGGATTGATATTTGATATTCGATCCGCAAGCTTAAAATCACCAGACGCCCGAAGGCTAAGGAACAATTTCTTCCCCTGGCCTCGGATTGAAGAGTTATCAAAAACAATCAAAACCTTCACCACTTGTATTTTTTTTTGTGTGTGTGAAGAAGATGGAAGATTTAGAAGATAAAGGAAATAATAGGATGATAAGATAGGAAGATTATGGTAATGAAGGAAAATAGATGATACCACTTAGTTTTGGAATAACCGAGCTCCGATACCAACTGATGCGACCCCCACACGACACGCTATGGTAAACGACACCGCTAGATGAATTCGTTCCCAGGATGTTTCCAAAATAAGCAAAATGGGGCTTTACTTCCAAACCTCTACGTGACACGCCGTAGCAACTCGGAAGGGGTGGAATATAAATACTAACAAGATTACACTTGATAAGTATATAAATCACACAACGGATGTTTTGGAGACACACTCAACAAAACAAGAAAACACTCACAATGGTTTGTTAATACAAACACTCTCAAATTTCATAAAATCTTTGGTGTTCTCTTACAATGAAACTTCAAGGCTATTTATAGCCAAAATCTTACACCTAACTCTAGTGTGAACAAAGAAACAACTAAGAGACCTACAAAATAGAAAAATCAACATTCAAAGATCCTGAAATCTGATACAAAGTCAGTCAATACATGTTTTGGGGACAAAATATCAAAGACCAAGATTTTAAGGTGTGAAAACAAGGACAACAAGTCACCATAAATCTGATGCTGTCTGTTTTGTCATTTATGAGCTCCAATGGTTCCGAATTTGGTCCTATGGTCTGAACAATATTTGTATCTCTATTTCTTAGCTTTCCATAAACACATGAATCACCTGAATCGGATTTTGGACGAGTAAGTTATGGCCAAAATACGAGACTGCTGCGTGTCAGTCTTACGCGCGGGAATTTGCATCCTTGTTTGTTTGTTCGTCTTTTCCGATCGTCTTCGAATTTAATATTACTCGACTCAATTATATACAATTCAAAATATAAAAATACAACTCAAGAAATACAATTCAAATTAAAATTCACCAATATAAAATAAACGAAAAACTTATTGTTCTACAACTTCGACACTACACACGAATTTGTGGTCTTTGATAACATAGTTATTTTTAAACATATCAATGACAAGTGTCGATAAATTATTTTTGAACTTCTTTGATCGAGACCTCATTATTGGTCCAGTCAGCATGCTCAAGTCCTCATCCGGGTTCTTCATAATATCTCGATTCACATCACTTGAACATGTGATCTCATATAGGAATCGGTTTTAATGTAACCGTTGGTAACATAATGAAGAATGTAATTAAACACAAACTTATATCATAATCGAAAGTGCCGATGACTTGAAAAGATGTTTTCACAATGTTACATTGGTAATATTCTGGACATCAAATGATTGACATTAATGCTAGAATATGTGAATGAACCTAATAAACATGTTATATGGTGATTCGTAATTGGAACATTAGAATGTTCAATAGAATAATTGAACTATTCAAGTATACTTACGAATATTGTTTCTATGTAATAATACCATTATCGTACGAATATGTTGTTGAATGAATTACATTTCATTCAAGGTTGCTTGTTCACGTGAATATTGTTAGATGAGGATACCGTTCGTTATTCGATCATTCAAAGAAGGATTATTCATCTACGGGATTGAGGCAAGTTATCTTGCTTGGTTATAATGATGGTTGAATTCTTGTAATTATTATGCGTTTCATGTATATGAAATGTTCTGAGAATTTATAATTCATGATATGATGATGTCCTTGATCGTGTTATCATTTGTGGTGGGATGATATGCCCGAGTTTACCGTTCTTGTTACCGTTGGTTCTGTTGAGCTTTGTTGACACTCTGGTGAGTTGCTCGATTCCTTGATAAAGGTGTAATTCGTTGAGTTTCATTGTCATGTTGCATCGTGACATATCCGGAGTCATATCTGCGTGCCGATTGGTTATGTGTAGGATTTTTGGCCGGGCACTTGCTGATCATGCGTGGATGTTTCCGCATTTAGATCGTGCACACCAGACGTAGTTCGTGAGGCTAATTAGGTACATCGTCCCACGTATATTCTGGATTCCGTATATGGGGTGGACGTGTGCACGGACACATTTTCGGATCGGGTGTACTGTGACGTCCGTCTTGAGCCATGTTATGTGGTCGTTCGTATATTTGAATATGTTCGACAGTTGGGACTGACTGTTTATACGCCTGTGGGGTATATTCAGTAGTCGGTTGTTTCTTTGAGATCCGTATATATATGAATTGTATAATGTCATGAGAATTATTATCATGTATAGTTGACCCTGTGGTTTGGGCGAAATACTTGTATTTCAGGGCGAGGAAAGGGCAAGGCACAGGAAGAGCACGATGGTGATGGAGGGTTTTGAAGGATGCTAATTCGGGGGGGGGGGGGGGAGTCTTTTGATGTTCGGTTATGACTTCTTTTAATTTTCATTTGTATTTTGTGTCGGATGAATGTATTATAATTTGTAAGGTATTGCCCATCGTCATATGGTCTTTTCCGAACTTGGATCCTGTGTAGGATTGTCCAAATTAAAGACATGCATAATTTATACTCCACATCGGGGTTTTGATTAATATTGTGGTACGGTGCCACATTGTCGACTTGTAGGTGCATATCGTGATATCGTCTGGTGGGTCCCGGTAGGGGTCCACGACACTGTAATAGCCGCCATTTTCAGGGTGTTAAATAAGATGGTTTCAGAGCGCATGTGTTTTCTTTTGAGTTATTGTAGAATCGAATTAGCATCAAGAAACCTTCGTGCCACGTTTAACCTGTGCAAACGCCTGACCCGTCGAATACGATATGTTTCTCATGAGCCATGATTTAATTACTGGCATAATATTGATGACGTATTAATCTCTATATTGATCTTGGCATCTTGATAACGTGTGGTAAGATTCATCTATTTGATTTTCTGAGGAAAACCTAAATTGAATATGTGATTGGAACTGGCTCGATTTAATGTTGATATGATATTGAGTGTGTAGCACCCGCGGTGCCAGTGATTCATTATGAACTGTTTTTAGTGGATAAGTAATTCCTTATTGCTATTGACTTAGCATGAATTACGATTGATAACTTGGATTGTACTTATGATTTGATTCTTTCAGTATGGAAAGAAATCTGAGAGGCCGTGGTAGAGGGGGACGAGGCCGCGGAAGGGGCCGAATCCCGATACCACGAGCCAACAGGCACGCGAATGTGGAATAGAGTTCCGCAGGCAGTGATTCGCCTTCTAGGGACCAATCACACCACACTGGAGAAAATGCATGTGTCGATCCTTACATTGTGATGCAGGGTATGATGGCCTAGATGACCCAGATGGGTCAGCTGATGGAAGCTATGCAGAGGAATACTACTGGTCAACAGCAGGGGCAACAGCCTCCACCTCCGGGGCATGGCGGGATCGTGAGCCGGATTATTAGCGACATATCACGACAGCAACCTCCAACTTTTGAAGGATCATCTGAGCCTGTTGACATTGTACACTGGATAGAGAATTTCGAGAAACTGTTCGAGATGGTGGAGTGCCCAGAGGAAAATCGGGTTGCTGTGGCAGCCTACTACCTTAGTAAGAGTGCCCATACTTTGTGGCTTTCTGTGAGGTCTGCTAATGGCGAGAGTACTTGGGAAGAATTCAAGAATCTTATGCTAGATCGTTACTATCCTGCACCGCTCCGTGAGGACAAACTGTCCGAATTACTGAAGCCCGATCCATCGGAAGATGAGGATGTGTTAACTATTGCCGAGGAATTCCAAGCACTTCTCCCTTTTGCTACGTCAGTTGTCCGTTCGGAAGCTGATAAGATCAAATACTTCCTCAAGAGGCTTAAACCCCGAATGAGGATGCATTTGCTTAATCACCACTGTACGACCCTACCAGAGTTTATTGAGAAGGCTTTGGAGTATGAACTTACTGTGAAGGAGATTTCCAAGAAGCAACCTCAGTTTTCCAACAAGAGATCCAGGAGCCAGGCCCAGGAAGATAGTAACCGGGGGATGTTTAAGAAGACCCAGTCAGTACCAAATCCTTCTGAACAGCCACCTATGGCGCCGAAGCCGACCGGAACGCACTCTCGGGCAATCAGCTCATCTGTCGTGTGTTATAACTGTGGGGACCAGGGACATATCAGCTCCACGTATCCGAAGCCGGCCGTTGTCTGTCACACTTTTGGAAAGAACGGACATCATGCTCGCTATTGCAAGAGTGGACCCGGGCGTGCTCCAGTAGCATCTCTTGCTCCAGTACAGGCTTCTGTCTAGGACCGTGCTCCTCCATCCGCTTCTTACCAGACTACCAGGGTAAACAAAGGGATGGGCCATGGAAATCAAACTGGTACACCTCGTACCGAAGTTGCAAAACCCAGAGTCTATGAGATGAAGGAAACCGACGATCCTGAAGCCAGCATGATCGCAGGTACTCTCGAGATCTACTCTCAGCCTGTTTGTGTTCTTTTCGATACTGGTGCTTCACACTCCTTTTTGTGTCTGTCACTTGTTTGAGTCGTTTGCAATTAGATCATGTTACTGATTGTGAGCCTTATGTAATTGGTCTACCCGATGGCAGAAGAATTATTAGGAATCGTGAAGTACAGAACTGTCCGATTCGCATGAACGATCGTGAGTGGTTGTCCGACTTGATTGTGGTTGATTTACCTAAAGATGATGTAATCTTGGGTATCGACTGGATGGATCATCATGATGCCGTGCGTAGCGTCCGTAAACGGATAGTGACCGTCACATCCGATGATGGCGTTGAGTGTATTTTTCAGGGTGATAATCCTAGTCATTCTGGGAAAGTCATCAGCGCTATGAAGGCGGTGAAATTACTGAACCAGGGATGTGTCGGCTATTGGTGTTACATGACCAAGACAACTGACCGACCAGTCGAATTGGTTGATATTCCGATAGTTCGAGACTATACAGATGTATTTCCAGAAGAGCTTCCAGGACTACCCGCACAGCGAGAGGTAGAATTGACCATCGAGTTGGAGCCAGGGACGTCCCCGCTTTCAAAAGCACCGTATCGTATGGCCCCGACTAAGATGCATGAGTTGAAGAGACAGCTTGGGGAGTTAACTGAGAAAGGCTATGTCCGACCCAGTGCGTCCCCTTGGGGAGTACTGGTGTTATTCGTACGGAAGAAAGACGGATCGCTGCGTTTGTGTATTGATTACCGTGAGCTGAACAAAGTAACAATCAAAAACAAATATCCTTTACCTCGTATCGATGATTCATTGGATTAGCTCCAGGGAGCCACTGTATTTTCCAAGATCGACTTGAGATCCGGGTACCACCAATTGCGGATTCGAGAGTCTGATGTTCCGAAGACAGCTTTTCGCACTCGCTATGGGCATTATGAGTTTGTTGTCATGCCATTCAGACTGACTAATGCACCGACAGTATTCATGGAATTGATGAATTGGGTTTTTATTAATTATCTGGATCGTTTTGTAGTCGTTGTTATTGACGACATTCTGATTTACTCTCGTGATCATGAGGAGCATGAGTGTCACCTCCGCCAAGTTCTCGATGCGTTAAGTCGAGAACAACTCTATGGAAAATTTTCTAAATGTGAATTCTGGATGCCCGAAGTTATTTTTCTGGGACATGTAATATCAGCAGATGGAGTGAGAGTAGACCCATAGAATACAGAAGCTATACGAGACTGGCTACATCCGAAGAACATGAAGGAAGTTCGTAGTTTTCTAGGTCTAGCAGGCTATTACAGACGATTCGTGGAAGGTTTTTCCAAAATTGCTCAACCGATGACTAATCTGTTGGGGAAAGATAAGAAGTACTCGTGGTCGGAAGCATGTCAGCAAAGTTGTGATGAACTCAAGAGTCGATTAATTTCAGCACCTATTTTGGTTCTACCTAAAGGAACGGAAGGATTCGTGGTATATAGCGATGCATCGAACAGGGCCTTGGCTGCGTATTAATGCAGAACGGGAAATTGATCGCCTATGCATCTAGACAGTTGCGTCCTTACGAGGTCAACTACCCGACTCATGATTTGGAGTTAGCAGCTGTAGTGTTTGCTTTAAAAATCTGGCACCACTATCTGTATGGAGCTACCTGTTAGATTTTTACGGATCACAAGATCCTGAAGTATATTTTTACTCAGAAGGAGTTGAATATGAGATAGAGGAGGTGGTTAGAGCTAATCAAAGACTATGATATCGAGATCCTTTATCATCCAGGCAAGGCAAACGTGGTTGCCGATGCCTTGAACCATAAGACAGTGCAAGAGCAGATACTGGCTCGTTTGACCGCCCAGAGGGAACTGCAGTTAGAGTTCATGAGACCAGAGATTGAAGTCTGGTTACAGCGCATTCAAGGACAACTTTGCATGCTTGAGATTTCATCATCCCTGGATGAGATGGTCAGGACGAAACAGAAGACCGACCCGTTCTTATCCAGAATTCGAGGAGAAATCGATCAGGGGAAGGCCCCTGGATTTGTGGTTCACGAGTATGCACTGATACGCTTTAAAAAGCGAGTATGTGTACCTGCAGACGAAGAGTTGAGGAATACTATTCTGAAGGGGGCTCATGCTACCCCGTATTCCATACACCCGGGATCGAACAAAATGTATAAGGATTTGAAGCCGTATTATTAGTGGGGTAACATGAAACGGGAGGTTTCCGAATTCATTTCGAGGTGTTTGACCTGTCAGTAGGTCAAGATTGAGCATCAGCGACCAGCTGGCATGATGAAACCGCTCCCGATTCCTGAGTGGAAGTGGGAAGACATATTGATGGATTTTATTACTAGCTTGCCGACGAGCCGTCGAGGCATGAATACGATTTGGGTGATTGTGGATCGACTGACTAAATCAGCCCACTTATTGGAGATTACGGATACGTGAGGCCCTGAGGGATTAGCCCAGTTGTTCATCAAGGAGATTGTGAGACTGCATGGTACCCCTAAGAGTATTGTATCAGATCGCGACGGACGGTTCGTTTCGCACTTCTGGAAGGTGGTTCATCGTGCGATGGGCACACAGTTGAACTTCAGTACGGCTTTTCATCCTCAGACCGATGGTATTCAAACTCTGGAGGATATGTTGAGGGCATATGCTCTCGATTGGAAGTACGAATGGGAAGCCCAACTACCGTTAGTGGAATTCACATATAATAACAGCTGGCATGCCTCGATCATGATGGTACCTTATGAGGCATTGTATGGTCTTCGTTGTAGGTCCCCTTTGTGTTGGGATGATTTATCCGAATCTATTGGTATGGATCCTGATATGTTATTAGCAGCCCGCAAGAAGAATACCCTGATCAAGAGTCGTCTATTAACGGCCCAAAGCTGCCAGAAATCATATGCAGATAATCATCGACGACCACTCGAGTTTGAGGTTGGTGATCATGTACTAGTCAAAGTATATCCTACTTGGGGTATTTTCCAATTCGGGAGGAGGGGCAAGTAGAGCCCGAGGTATATTGGTCCGTTTGAGATTCTGGAACGAGTGGGCGACCTAGCCTATCGCTTAGCGTTACCACCAGCCTTCAGCCGGATTCACAACGTATTCCATGTATCTCAGTTGAGGAACTATGTTGCTGACCCAAGCCACGTTATTCAATTCGACGAGGTCGAAATAGCCGATGACCATTCGTATGAGGAGCGTCCTATACGGATACTTGAGAGGAGAGTCAAACAGTTGAGGAACAAGGCGATTCCCTTATTAAAAATTCAGTGGTCGAGACATGGAGTCGAGGAAGCTACATGGGAGACTGAGGATAGCATGCGAGAGAGATAACCCGAGATGTTTACCCCTTAGTTTCGGGGACGAAACTCCTTTTAAGGGGGGGAGTATGTAATACCCTCGCCTTTAGTATTGTATTTTATAATTTAAATCAAGTATTATCACACCATATCTGTATTTATTGTAGCAAGCATATTGATGAATTATGTTAAGTTGGAATCCTGGTCATTCATACTATATTGATTGTTGGGTGTTATTGGGAGAATCCCACTTTTACTTGTTATAGAACTTAGCGTATGTTATCCTAGCTTTCTTTACGTACGCTATATAAGCCGAATGACGTACGTAACCTTTACTTGTTAACGTACGTAATGCGGGGGATCATTCAGCAGATCACCTTTCGGCGGGTGGGGCCGAGTGCGTAGGTGGTGGTCGGAAGTCGATTGCGATAGCCAAGTCAACGGTTATTACGTACGTAATGGCTATATATTTACGTACGTAACGACTGGTGTATTTTAATTCAGAAAAATCTGATAAATCGACTACGTACGTAATGTTCTCGAGTTTACGTACGTAAGGGATTTGACGTACGTTAACCCCTTTCTTTAACGTACGTAGTGTTGAATCCGGGTTATAAAAATATGGCTTGCCTTTCATTTTTCTGCTCGACCCATTCAATCTTCCCTCTGAGAAAACGATCCCCCACCTTATCAAATCGATTTCTATCCTTCCTATCTTGTGTTGGAGCTTCAGCACTTGGATTTTGACTTGGAGATTAGGAGATTGAAGTGTGTTCTTGGAAGTGTTGGTGTTGTTCTTCATTTTGAGGTTGGTGTTTCTTTAACTCATATTAAATCTATGCTTGTGATGATGCTAGTATATAAATACTTCACATAATGTTATTTCAATCTAGTATAAACATGATAAATTATTTGAATCATGCTCAAACTAAGTGAAGAACAACATTAGGAATGTTGGTATCACTTCTTGATGTATGATAACTTCATAATATGGTTGTGTTGATAATGATAGATAAAACCTGATTAATAACATGGTAATCGAAAGTTGATTATAATCTCGACACTAAGAACATGTAAGGAATGAAATCCTTAATGATTAGAGGTGGGAGATACTAATCTTGTCTTGAACATTCAAATGATTCTTGAAAGGTAACATGGAACCATATTTTTTGCCCTCTAAAACCGATACACTACTATAAAAACAAGCAAAGAGATCCAGACTAAAAGACCCGTTGATAAAGATAACGGGTCTCTTTAATATAAGAGACCTGATATTATAAACAACAGGTCTCTTATATGTCAAATGGGCCCACCATTTTTTTTGTGAGGACTTAAGAGACCCGTTGTTTTTAGTGACGGATCTCTAATGTATAAGAAAGAAGAGACCCGTTGCTTTTGTTGACGGGTCTCTAAAGTGTAAAAACTTAAGAGACCTGTTGTTTAACCCAACCGGTCTCTTCTTTTATTCTTCAGATTAGGGCACTAAGTATACTCTCTAATCTCCATCTCTCCATCTCTCCATCTGTCTCCCGTATCCCTTGGCGGCGGTTTTCTCCCCGTCTGTAATCGATCCCCGTCTGTGAGCTTGGATTATCTTCAAAACCCAGGTTCGTGATTTCTTCATCCTTGCGCTGTGATTACCGTAGGTTCGTGATTTCTTCATCTTCAAAAACCCTTCTTCAAAAACTACTCCTGACGCCTTATCTTCTTCGGTCGTTCAAAACAAACATTGTGTCTCCGTTTCTTCTTGAATGCGTACAGATCATCTTCTTCGGTTTTCCTTCGATAATCTTCTCTTCTACCTCGCCTTCAAATCTCGCAATATATTTCTACGATTTAGTGAAGGTTTTCATTTTCTTTCATTCTTTACTTCCAGAATATGTAGGAACTGCCATATCACTTCTATTTTGATTATCATGTAAAAACAGATTATTTAGCTAAGGTATTTATTAAGTTCTTGTCAGATTAGCATGGTAGAAGATTGAAACTTGTTTTGTTTGGATTAATACTTAATTTTATTTTTTGGCTTAGCTTTTCTGGCGTACAAGGGATCTCGGCTATTTTCTGGAGTCGATTATGATGCTGGAGTTTGGTTTGGCTATCCGAAGGTCAGAAGTTTATTTTCCTATTTTTTATGTCACCACGTAATCTCATTTGTTGGTTTGTTGACAAAACTATTCTCTCCGTGGTGGCTGAATTACTAAAAGAAAAAGTGATTGTCTTTTTTAAACATATTATTATTGATGTGAAAGTGATGAATGGAATAATCGAAATGAAGAATTTTTCATGGCATTAACGTTCTTCAATTTTGATGTTTTAGTAATGAGTTGTTCTTGAATGATAACCTTTCTGATGGAAGGAGAGAGGATGAACATTACTTTCACATCTAGTGATTGTATGGTGCATGAATGATCGGTTGCTTCACTTGTTCTCCCGGTTCTAATGCAGTGAAGCGTAACGATAGAAGAAAACATGCACAGCAAATATAGCTATTCACTAAGAAGAAAAGAGAAATAAATCTAAAAATCTATTGTCAATCAAATAACCATAAACGTTCCTCAAAGAAACCTTTTTATAATAGGGTTTAGAAGACTCTACCGCAATGGATATCTTACGCATAAATAACTTCCTAAAATATAAGATATTATAAAACTTTAGAAGATAATAAAATAAATACTTCAATTAATCCGAAAAGTTCGTAAATATCGTATTATAATTCAATGTCCATCGTTCTCTGAACAATATTTTATTGTTGGGTGTGGAATGTGATATTCTTTTGTGCTAACAATTCGATGCAGTAACGCATCGACAATGTCATTCGATGTGGATTTGTTGCAACCTCGCGCGACTGCCGTGGTAACCAATGTTGCTAGATAATTTTAGACACCGAATGTCTCCAATGTAACAGGCTTTACTTCCCAACTTCTACATCACTGCGTTAGCAATCCGAAGGTGTGAAGTTCAAGCACACTAGAAGGGTTTTGTTTTGGAGACATTCTACAAATCATGTTTTAGAGACACTCAACAAATTAAGGAAGAATCTTGTTAAAACAAACACCCACAATTTTCATATTAATTTAAGGTGATCATTACAAATGAAGTTTGGGCTATTTATGGCCAAAATTCACAACCTCCCTAATATGAATAAAATCTCGAATTCGAAGGCCTAAAATTTGATCAAAGACCATTCAACATATTCTAGAAAAATAAGACTAATGTTCTAAAACTCGTGACTTAGGACTCGATCGTGAGGTGGGAAGTGGGGATTTTTCAATAATTTGGGGATTAATTGGATTAATTGGGAAATATCGAATAGTCTATATTTTAATATTAATAGTATTTGAAATAATATGATGTGATCAAATTGTCTCCACGCCGTATCATTGCATCTCTTCCCCACGCCGCATTGCATCTCCGAATACACATGAAGCCAATTATCCGATTTACATCTTTGAATGGAGACAAGATTTACATCCGAATACACATAAGTATATAAATACATAATATATAGCATATACCAAATTTAATTCAAATTTCATGCATATATTGAAATATAACATAAATATAAGTTCAATGAACACAAAACATCAATTCTAATACTAGAAAAACATAATATAAAATTCATTGTATCAAAACACGTTTGATTTTGGGTTTTTAATTTTTTTAAGATTTATCTTGCCCATAAACATGTTTCTTGTTGGAATAGAAAAGCGCAACTTACAAAAACGTCCGAAAAATAAAAAATAGAAAAAAACTGGAATGCATGAGGTATGATATAGCGCCGCTATTCTTGCTATCGCGATCGGCACTATAGCGAGGATAGCGCTCGCTATCCAAAAACCCGTAGCCCATAGCGTTGCGTAGCGATGAAGCTTTGCTTCACGTCGCTATTCGCTATAGCAAGCGCTATGGGCGCTATTAACAAAATGCCAAAAGGCCATACTTTGCTAAATGGTCATTATTTTGATTGACCATTCGTAAAGGCTTTGTCACGTCGATGTTTTAAGTTCTTGAATCGATTTTTGATATTTTCATGTGATGTTTTTTGTAGGATATGTTGAACCTAAGTTTGCGCCATTGAATAGCCGATACCTTAAGAAACTGCCAGAAATCTGCCAAGTGCACCAACGTTCTTCTCAAGGATATTTTTTTTACATGTATTTCCTGCATTTTCTGTGCATATGAGATCTGGATTTTCATTTCAAAATCATTTTTTTTGTTTAGTTTTGGCTCATTTTGTTATGTGATCCAGTTAAATAAAGGATTTTATGTAACGTATCGAAGTAACTGTCTCTTATTTATGTTTATATTTAACATGCAGAAGACTTCTATTCCAATTACCAAACCTGACAATTTTTCAGCTTTTTTGTTACATTTTGTTTAATGATTTTCCTTTAGTTTCTAAAAATTATCATGTTTTTTGTTCGTGTTTATAATGATAAGTGTTCGTCTTGTGTCAGACAACTGGTCAGAAATAATGCACACAGAAAATTCTATTGCTGCTTTCATCTTCTTGTTTTAATTTATTTTATTTGAATATGTTTATTTAAGTAATTAGTGGGCTTGGTCTCGGGGGCTAGTTTTCTACTTAAATCAGTTTTATTGTTCTGCATAGGATGCTTTGGAATTCATTCTGTTTGGCGTCCATAACCTCGGTAGGAATTTTCCGGTGGCTATTAGGTCATCTTGATTTTTCTACTTAAGTGAGTTTTACTGTTTTATCATAAGCTGTCACGTTCTTGTTGTATTTTTTTCATAAGAATAACTTGGTTGATTAATTAAGTGAAATAAAAACAATACTGAGGAAATAATGTAGAAGAAGCATATCATTACATCGATCTATTTTACCTTACAAGTTTCGAACGACATCCTGAACATGTCCTGAACATGGAACGGGTAAATGCCGACTTTAGTTGGAAATTTTATAGTAGGCAAATATTTTGAAAGAACTAATTTCCTCTCATCACAAGAAGACTGGAAAAAAGACGATTGGGGCTTCACTTTCCAAAAAGATAAAAGAAAATCCAGAGGTATTTTTGAATTTGTCCTATGCGCGCTTGTGTGTATTGCATGTGCTCCTTTTTTTGTCATGTTTGCCTTTGTCCATGTATATATGTAGTGTGTGTAGATATTTCATCTTAATATATAGACCATATGTGTCTTTTTGAATATTAAACTCGATTGGTTTACATGTGCAACTAAGGAGTATATTAACATTTGAAAAAAATAAGAACTAAGAAGCAGGAGAAATTATGACTACTTTTTATCCTTCTTGATGATTAAGAGAACTTTAGAATTTTGTCTTTAAAAAATAAATCATTTTGATAGTCATTCTCTATGATATTTGATCACTATTGGTGTGTGCATTATTTCTGTGTGTTCTTCTTTTTTAGCAATTTTCTGATCAAGATTACGATAAAAGAACCTACATTCAGAGGGATAATAGTATTCTCGAAGTAATCTTATTAATATTCTTTAATGGTGTATATTTTGTTTATGGCAGTAGTAGTTTCAAATTGAGCATATATATGTACAGCAGGATAAAGAATCTAGAGAAATATCTAGCAGTGTTTTATGATGGTCTACGTTGCACGGATAGGATACGGGTTTCATATACAATACAGCGATACAGTAAATTCTGAAAATATAGGATACGATACGGCTAGGATTAAGAATCTTGTGTTTTGTACGATAGGAGGTATATAGGCCGGAAACCTTGCGACCGAAAGGACTCCTTGGAGGACGATTACGACTCCTTGGAAGGACTGGTTTGATAGGTGTAACAACGCCACGTACCTCTGACCGTTTCGAACGCAATATTCATTGGGATAAAAGGTGATGTAGTTTTATGTTCCACGTTGCACGGATAAGATACAGGTTTCTTATACAATATGGCGATACAGTAAATTCTGAAAATATAGGATACGATACGGCTAGGATTAAGAATCTTGTGTTTTGTACGATAGGAGGTATATAGGCCGGAAACCTTGCGATCGAAAGGACTCCTTGGAGGACGATTACGACTCCTTGGAAGGACTGGTCTGATAGGTGTAACAACACCACGTACCTCTGACCGTTTCGAACGCAGGATAAAAGGTGATGTAGTATTATGTTCCACGTTGCACGGATAGGATACGGGTTTCATATACAATACAGCGATACAGTAAATTCTGAAAATATAGTATACGATACGGCTAGGATTAAGAATCTTGTGTTTTGTACGATAGGAGGTATATAGGCCGGAAACCTTGCGACCGAAAGGACTCCTTGGAGGATGATTACGACTCCTTGGAAGGACTGGTCTGATAGGTGTAACAACGCCACGTACCTCTGACCGTTTCGAACGCAATATTCATTGGGATAAAAGGTGATGTAGTTTTATGTTCCACGTTGCACGGATAAGATACAGGTTTGTTATACAATATGGCGATACAGTAAATTCTGAAAATATAGGATACGATACGGATAGGATTAAGAATCTTGTGTTTTGTACGATAGGAGGTATATAGGCCGGAAACCTTGCGATCGAAAGGACTCCTTGGAGGACGATTACGACTCCTTGGAAGGACTGGTCTGATAAGTGTAACAACGCCACGTACCTCTGACCGTTTCGAACGCAGGATAAAAGGTGATGTAATATTATGTTCCACGTTGCACGGATAGGATACGGGTTTCATATACAATACAGCGATACAGTAAATTCTGAAAATATAGGATACGATACGGCTAGGATTAAGAATCTTGTGTTTTGTACGATAGGAGGTATATAGGCCGGAAACCTTGCGACCGAAAGGACTCCTTGGAGGACGATTACGACTCCTTGGAAGGACTGGTCTGATAGGTGTAACAACGCCACGTACCTCTGACCGTTTCGAACGCAATATTCATTGGGATAAAAGGTGATTTAGTTTTATGTTCCACGTTGCACGGATAAGATACAGGTTTCTTATACAATATGGCGATACAGTAAATTCTGAAAATATAGGATACGATACGGCTAGGATTAAGAATCTTGTGTTTTGTACGATATGAGGTATATAGGCCGGAAACCTTGCGATCGAAAGGACTCCTTGGAGGACGATTACGACTCCTTGGAAGGACTGGTCTGATAGGTGTAACAACGCCACGTACCTCTGACCGTTTCGAACGCAGGATAAAAGGTGATGTAATATTATGTTCCACGTTGCACGGATAGGATACGGGGATAAGACACCAGCCACCATGGAAATATCCTTGGATAAATAAAACTGATTGGGACATATTCGTGAAAAATTGCACTTCTAACGAGTTCAAGGTAGGATTGTTCTAGGTTCAGAATAACATGACTGTTTTCATCAATTATGCAATGCATGTGCTAACTTTGTATTAAAAAACCTGTAGTTGTTGAGTGAAAAGAATCGTGAGACGGCAAAGAAAAAGACTTCAAAATATCGAGGAGGCAGACTTGGTTATCAATATTTTGAGGAACAGATTGTAAGTATTTTTACTTTCAGATTTTCTCCCTCTTGTATTGGTTTTATGTTCCTCTGTTTTATGAATAAAACCTTCATCCCCTGGTGCCAAACTGTCTCCAATTGAACATAAGGCATCATAAATCTCCTTAGAAGTGACAGATTTCACCAAGTCAGTACTTTCGGGTTCTGCCAGGACAGCACCCTCTCTGACTAGAACTGCATTTATAGTCAGAGACAGCACCCAGTAAGCTTTTATAGAACTATTCCACTTCAGCCTGTATTAAATAAAAAAACAAAAGGCTAAAAAACTATTCTAGAAAAGTCTATTATATTCTTCAAATAATAGCAAAAAATTAGCAAATCAGACACGCGTTGGTCTATTACGGTCGAGAGAGGAACTGAATAAAACAGCTAAAATATATGTTTTTGTGTGTCGGACAGGCATATCGACATATTGTGTCTGTACTTTGTAAAAATATATTAAAGTGTTCGACAACATGTATAGGTTACGAGATAAGGTTTCAGATGTTGGTTTAGATACGTTGATTGTTTGGTTTGTTTAGTTTACACACACACACACACACACACACATATATATATATATATATATATATGTCTATATGTATGTATATAATTTGTGGTGATGAAAGTTCCAACCTAATATAATCTAATAATAGTATTCTAAGTTAATTTTCTATAATCTTAGGAAAAAGATCTTGAAAAGCAGGGGGTCCATGTGTCATACGTGCCTCGACATTTGACTTGGATTAAAGCTCATTCTCATGTCAAAGATGGAGTTGTAACTTTTGAAAATCCGGTTGATAAGGAAATTCATGAAGCAATAGTAAGATCTCTACATTACATTTCCTTTCAAGCTTATTATTTTTTTTCATTTCATGTCAATTAGTGCCGCATAAAACTTATCACATTTAATACACACTTTTGTACCTTTTAATTTCAAATTTGCAGATTGCATTAGAGGCTCAAGCACAAAGAGGTGAAATCATTGCTAGTGGCCGGGATGATATCTTAGCAAGAGCATTAAATAAGCGTGAACATGGTGGTTCAGTGAGGGCCGTTGGATCAGGAATCACAAACAAGGAGTACTTTGGGTTTAACAAACCAGCTGCACCTAGCCAATTGCATGCTGAAATGAACATGATGAGATCAGAGATGGGAACTATGAAACATAATCAAAATTTGTTCATGTCTGCCATGATGTCATGCTTAAACCAGGAGCAATTGAGATCATTCATGACCATTTGTGGTCAATTTGGTGGTTTTGGTGGGCAGGTTGGTCAATCAATTGGTTTTGGAGGGCAGGCTGGTCAATTTGGTGGGCAGGCTGGTTCAGATGGTCAGGTTATCTCTGGTGGTCAAGCTGGTCAGGCTGGTTTTGGTGGTCTTGATGGCAATGGGTTAAGGATTGCCCAATTAGATAACTCGGCTAATCATGGATTGGCAGGATTTCCTAATTTTCCTGAGGTATAGCACTTTATATTTTTTGCCTCAAAGTAAGTTATATACTTGAATCTTCGAATAGTATATATATGAAATTTGATTATGTATCATGGTTTGTATTCATAGGGATGGAGTGATTGTTGCTTGGCTATTGAGGGTGACGACAAAGGCCTTGTAATTGTTGCTAATGGTCAGGTCTATATACAAAAGACAACAGAACTGATCAGTAATCATGGAGCAACGGTGCCCCCCGGTCATCGTCGAGTCACAATCACAGAAGATATTGTGCCGAATGCTCACTTGCCATGTCCAAACGATGAATTAGTCTTTGTTTGTCAAGCTAAGGGGAGTTATACTGCTTGGCCAATTCACTTGATTCTTCAAAAAAAGGTATTAGCCACACTCGCTTTGTTGTATGGTAGATATTTTCTTGTCTGGTAGATATTTTATTATTTTTGTCACTCATTCCTGAATATGCATTCTCACAATTTGAAAAAAATATTTTTTTAATGAACATTCCCCTGCTCCGAATCTATTTTTATAGTATAAACACCTAACCAAGAAAAAATGAGATTTTTTACCTAATTCCTGAAAATAAATAAATAATAAGTTGTGACTAGTTATAAAAATAAAGCCAAAATCAAATAATATTTTTTATGTGGGTCTAAATCGTTATTTCTGTTTTTTGTTACCTTGATATATTTTGTACATATAAAAAGGCCACTGTGCAGCTAGAGAAAGAGGTGACCACTCCATCCCCACGATCAGCGTCATCCCAAGCATCAACCAATCGTAAGTATGTCATAACTGCCGAGGATCGTGAAAAGGTAACTACTAGTTGGTTACAAGTTTTGAAAACTCAAGCTATGGGAATGAGAAAGAGGGGTGAAACCATTTCCTTAAGTATCCCGAGAAGCGTATTTCTTAACGAACATGCTATTGATGTTACACTTGACTATGAAGACATGCTTGATTGGTGTTTCCTAAAAGAGATTGGAGCAGCTCATTTAAATATTTTCATGAAGTAAGTGTAGTTCCTTTTCGAAGTCTGGTTTTATGTTCAAATTTACTTGGTTGTTGGCTTGTTTTATACCATATGATGATGTTTTTCTGATGGATATGACATTAGGTGAATACAATGCCTTGTTAATACCACGATTGTGTTTTCCTGTGTTGCCTTAAGAATCAAAATATGCAAATTGATTAAGACCAACACAAAGATGATAATTTACTACATTGGTGAGACTAAATAGCCAAAGATGAGTTTCTTATCGATGTTTACATGTTAAACAACAATCAAAAAGCACTTGTATATTGCTTATACCGTAAACATGGCAAAGAATAGAGTTAAGTGTTACTCCTCCATATATTCCTCATAACCAAAAGCATCGACCGGAGGGAAATGTTTTAGCTTGCACCATCATTGTTTTCGGGCATCCTTAGATACTCTAAGCGGTCCCTTAGAAGTCCCTCCTCAACGTTAATGGTTTCGAAGTGTCCTACTCCTAACCGCTTTTGCTTTGTTCATATGTGTAATCTTGTAATTGTTTCCTACCTCACCTTTATAATCTCGTGTGGCGGCATTGTAGTGTCGAAACATATTGTTCAATATTTCGTGAAAGTTCTTGAAATGAGCTAGTCACATTCCTTAATAAGTCATGCACACCATTTGCCAACTTGTCATCTTTTAATGATTGTATGGCTATAAAAATCAAGATCATTCACATTTGAATCTGGAGAATTGGGTGGTTGACAAATTAATTGGATTGTGAATCCATCTGTATTTGCAGCTGCTATGAATCCATCACAAGGCATTGTATTCACCTAATGTCATATTCATTTACTTGTTTCATGTTCAAATTTTGATGGGTAAGGCACTTGAAAGAACGATGTCAAGAAGAAGGAATTTCGGGTATGTATGGATTTTGTGATAGTAGTGTTCTATCTCCGTTGACTCCAATAGTTGAAGAGGAAGACCGATCCATATATTTAGCTCGTGTCTTTGGGTGCAATGAGGGAAAGAATCTTAATCAACTATTCTTTGCACCTTACAATGACAAGTAAGTGCAATCAACGATACCTAAAACTTTTGATATTCACTTATTTTTGTAACAATATTTTGTGACAAGTTAAGATTACCGATTAAATTCTTGAACAGATTCATAAGTTTGACAAAGCAAGATTCTTCTTAAGTTTGGTACTCAATTTAGTGTCCATGTGCTGATTTTTGTTAATTGTTGGTCATGATGGAGTTTTGTTAATTGATAGGTTATTATCATCTCTCTCTTTTTTTGTGTATAGTCGGCATTGGATGTTAGCAATTATTAGTCCTTGGAATGGATTAGTGTATTGGTTGGATCCAATGGAGTAGGAAAGGAGATCCCGAGTTCGCTAAAGCAGTCATCAATGAGTATATCTTGGATTACATTAATAAATTTCTTTTTGGTTGTTTTCCTAACAAGTAGTATTTTCATTCCTATTAACCGTATTACAATTTATGCAGGGGAATTATAAAATTTAGCATTACCAATCGAAAAGATGTCAGGAAAATAAAAAAGAATCCAAGAATTGGGTGGAAGCAACCACAGGTATATTTGGATTCTAAAACTCGTTCATATCTATATATACAATCATGGTTGTTACGTGGGTAAGTCAAGTCGGACGGAGACTCCGGCAAGTCGAGTCGTGACTAGTCGAGACTAATCGACGACTAGTCGACAAGCTATATATATATATATTTATATATATATATATATATATAAATATATATATGTGTGTGTGTGTGTGCTCTCAACTGTCAACTGTACGCTGTGTGTGTGTGTGTGTGTGTGTGTGTGTGTGTGTGTATATATTGTGTACGTGTTTTTTTTTTCTAATTTCTGTGTGGTTTTTTTTTTTTAATTTCTGCACTAGTCCGGCGACTGAGTCGCCTAGTCGACCCAGTCCAGTCGAGCCCCAGTCGCTCGAAAGACTCCCAAAAGCAAGTCAGGTTTCCACATGTGTGTGTGTGTGTGTATATATATACAATGCTTATGTATTTCATTAATGCAATAACATAAGTGTTGAATGGTTTGTATTTTCTTAATTCTGTATGTTTTAGTGTCCTTGTCAACCTCAAAACAACAAGTTCTATGGATACTATGTGTGCCGTTATATGCTCGAGATTTTAGAAAAAAGAGTATTATGGATCTCTGACCAGGTATCATTTTTATACCGCACACCGTGTAAATTTCTTGATTGATGTGAATGAGTGATTATTGGAATGGGATTTAGGTAAATTTCATGATTGGTGTGAATGAGTTTTGTGTAAATTCTGTGTAAAGTCTGTATAACAGACCTGATTCACAGACCTGATTCTGTGTCGACGAACCTGAGTGTTGTAAATGTTTGTTCTATTGTCATTTAGTAAAAGTTTCTGAACAGAAAGTTTCTGTTACTTTATTGTTTGGGTTTGGTAGTTTCTGTTTCTTTTTTGATTTTACTTTACATTACATTTGTCATTTTACGATTCTGATTTTTATTGTCATTTTACTTTCTGTTCTTTATTGTAATTTTTACTTTCTGTTGTCATCCTCTTTTTTTTTTTTTTTTTCTTCTTCCAGATCAGAGTTTGGTAAGGGTAATCAGTCAAATGTATATTCAGAAACACGGACCAATCTTTTGTCATCATCTTTCTGTTCCTTATTGTCATTTTTACTTTCTGTTTGTTCTAATTCTGTTCTGTTTCATTTTACAGTTTTTTGCTGTAGAAACTTACTCATCGGAAGAAGTTGATGAGGTTAGAGATATTTGGGCTCAATATTTACTCAAGCAAGAGAATGAAGCGGACGAAGAAAACAAAGATGATGGTATGCAAGTTACTCAATGAATTTTAGTCCCAATTATTCTGAATGATTAGACTTCGGGGTATTATTTTTTCGTTTTTCCATTTGGATATTGCAATAGATGTAATGGTATTATGTCTTTGGAGATTGCAATAGATTTAAAGATATCATTATAGTGTTTGTGTTGTTTTATGTTTTTGGGAACGAGTAGGTTTATGATGTTTTTATGTAATGGTGAGTGTTGTTTTGTGTTTTATTTTTTTGGTACGAGCAGGATTATTATGTTTTTTTTTTTAAATATGATAAAGAGACCTGTTAAACTTGAAATCGGGTCTCTCAGTTTCACGATTGGAAATATTAAAAATAAATAAAGAGATCCGGTGAGTATGAAATCGGATCTCTTAGGTTATACAAAAAAAATATTTAAACAATCAAAGAGACCCGTTATGTATAAAAACCGGCCTCTCAGGTTTAAAAAAAAATATTAAAAAAATCAAAGAGACCCGTTAGGTGTAAAATGGGCTCTCTTAGGTTAGACAAAAAAAAATATTAAAAAAATCAAAGAGACCCGTTAGGTGTAAAATGGGCTCTCTTAGGTTAGATAAAAAAAATATTAAAAAAATCAAAGAGACCCGTTAGGTGTAAAATGGGGTCCCTTACGTTAGAAAAAAAAAATATTAAAAAAATCAAAGAGACCCGTTAGGTGTGAAATGGGGTCTCTTAGGCTAGACAAAAAAAATATTAAAAAAATCAAAGAGACCCGTTAGGTGTGAAATGGGGTCTCTTAGGCTAGACAAAAAAATATTAAAAAAATCAAAGAGACCTCATATCTCAGATAACAGGTCTCTTACCGGTTTAAATTAGTTTCCTCCTACTAACATAAGAGACCTGATTACTTAGATATCAGGTCTCTTATATCTCAAAAACAGACCCCCCCCATGAGGCGGTCTCTTTAACAAAGAGACCGCTGAGATAGAGACCCGTCCAGAGGCGGTCTCTTAGGCTTATTTGGACGGGTCTCTTTGCCTATTTTTGTAGTAGTGATACCTTTGTGATGAATCAATAAATCGATGTGATGAATTGTTTAAAGGATTATGTTAACCCTCTGAAGATAATTATTACAAGATTGGATGAAGTTATGTTTAGAATTCCAAATATCAAATGATATAACTAGGTTTTTAATAACTTCTTCAAAAGTAAAACAATGGATTTCGATAGAATACAGTCGTAATCTTCATATGTTCAAGTTAATCGATTTAGTTGATAACTTAAAGAGGTGTTAATCACTACATTAATATGTTGATAATGTCCTTAGGACGATTGTAGTGATTATTGTGATACAAATGCGGTAGAGTGAGTAGCCGAATTCAATTACATTAATTCGTGTGTATTAAGAGACGTAAATTAAGATGATGTTCTTAGTTTACTAAAAACTTGAACTTATGATCTCATAAAGGAATCGGTTTTAATGTAACCGTTGGTAAGATAATGAAGAATGTAATTAAACACAAACTTATATCATAATCGGAAGTGCCGATGACTTGAAAAGATGCTTTCACAATGTTACATTGGTAATATTTTGGACTTCAAATGCTTGACATTAATGCTAGAATATGTGAATGAACCTAATAAACATGTTATATGATGATTCGTAATTGGAACATTAGAATGTTCAATAGAATAATTGAACTATTCAAGTAAACTTACGAATATTATTTCTATGTAATAATATCATTATCGTACGAATGTGTTGTTAAATGAATTACATTTCATTCAAGGTTGCTTGTTCACGTGAATATTGTTAGACGAGGATACCGTTTGTTCGATCATTCAAAGAAGGATTATTCATCTACGGAATTGAGGCAAGTTATCTTGCTTGGTTATAATGATGGTTGAATTCTTGTGATTATTATGCGTTTCGTGTATATGAAATGTTCTGAGAATTTATGATTCATGATATGGTGATTTCCTTGATCCTATTATCATTTGTGGTGGGATGATATGCCCGAGTTTACCGTTCTTGTTACCCTTGGTTCTGTTGAGCTTTGTTGACACTCTGGTGAGTTGTTCGATTCCTTGATAAAGGTGTAATTCGTTGAGTTTCATTGTCATGTTGCATCGTGACATCTCCGTAGTCATATCTGCGTGCCGATTGGTTATGTGTAGGATTTTTAGTCGGGCACTTGATGATCATGCGTGGATGTTTCCGCATTTAGATCATGCACACGAGACGTAGTTCGTGAGGCTAATTAGGTACATCGTCCCACGTATATTATGGATTCCATATACGGGGTGGACGTGTGCATGGACACATTTCTGGATCGGGCGTATTGTGATGTTCGTCTTGAGCCATATTATGTGGTCGTTCGTATATATGAATATGTTCGACAGTTTGGACTGACTATTTATACGCCTGCAGGGTATATTCAGTAGTCGGTTGTTTCTTTGAGATCCGTATATATATGAATTGTATAATGTCATGAGAATTATTATCATGTATAGCTGACCCTGTGGTTTGGGCGAAATACTTGTATTTCAGGGCGAGGAAAGGGCAAGGCACAGGAAGAGCACGATGGTGACGGAGGGTTTTGAAGGATGCTAATTCGGGGGCCCGAGTCTTTTGATGTTCGGTTATGACTTCTTTTAATTTTCATTTGTATTTTGTGTCGGATGAATGTATTATAATTTATAAGGTATTGCCCATCGTCATATGGTCTTTACCGAACTTGGATCCTGTGTACGATTGTCCAAATTAAAGACATGTATAATTTATACTCCATATCGGGGTTTTGATTAATATTGTGGTACGGTGCCACATTTTCTACTTGTAGGTGCATATCATGATATCGCCTGGTGGGTCCCGGTAGGGATTCCACGGCACTGTAATAGCCACCGTTTTCGGGCAATTACAGTGAGGATCTATTGGGACCCCAAAGTCTCAAGCTCCTCCATAGTCAGGCCATCAAAAGGCAGCCTATACAAATTTTGCAATAAATCCTTGTCAACGCGGATCTCGACTCCGTGGACAGTGGTAGTGATGTCGGAAATGTTTCCTCCTGTTGCCAGATAGAATAAACGAACAGAGGCCTCAAGATAGAATACCTTGACCATTTGCTCATCGTAGAGCTCAGCAGTGTGGCTTCCAAGGCGAGAGAGGCCTTACTGACGAATCCTTGAGACGATGATCTCCATGGAGTCAACGTCATCATTTTCAACACGAACACGTTCGAAAACTACAGATCTGGTGAAGATTCACCCGTCGATAATGGTGGCGGTCTTTTTAAGAGATGGATAAGAGGTCTGTGAAGATGCCATAGTGATTTCTGAAGAGAAAGTGAGTGAAATGCAATGAAAATGCAGTAAACAATGTTGGCTGTTTGCTCAAAGAACTCGTTTAATTTTGCCAAAAGTATAAAGAATCGAAGGGAGGAAGTAACAGTCCTTTTATAGTGGGCGGGGAAGATTAGGGTTCTCAGAAAGTGAACGGTCAGATTTAAGGGATGGGAACCGTCTGTTAAATGAACGAACTGGATGAATCGAGCGTACCTGGTACATCTTATCCATCCGATTTTGAAATGATGACTGGTCCCACATCTGACATTTCGACTTCCCTTATTTCCCCAAATGGCGGTTTGAAATTAATAAATAATTTGAAAAATCGCAGCGTTTCAGATAAAATAGTCCAAATGTCGTGTAAAGCATTAAATGCAAAGACGTTTGTTTTTAAAACAGGGCACGTGGACTCAAATTTGTTTTAAAATGAATAAAATATTAGTATAGTATTAATTGATTTCCCACAGTATGTTGTGTATCAATGAAAATACAGCGTTCCACCTTAAAAGGTACATACGGGATTCAATTCTTACAGCACTTTTTGGATTAACACTGTATTCATGGGTCGTACTGTATTCCCCCTTAATTATAGCACACGTCAGTTGTATGATGATTTCATGTCTCTTTATTCCTACAGGTATGTTGGATTTTCTGAGTACACATATAATTAAAGGTGGATAATGTATTCATGGGTCTTACACCATTCCCCCTCAATTGTTGAGTAAACGCATTAAAAACTTACAAGAAGTCAGGCTGTAGCATCCCCAATTCTTGTCGAAGCATACAGAATCTGGCTGTGCTGAGAGGCTTGGTAAAGATGTCGGCTAACTAGATATCTGTATGAACTTTCTCGAGCCAAACATCCTTATTCTCAACATGATTCTGAATGAAGTGATGCTTCATATGAATGTGCTTAGTACGCGAGTGCAATACAGGAGTGTGCGTAATTTCAATTGCACTCATGCTAACGCACATGATCGGTGTTTCCTTGGCAGTGATTCCATAATCTGACAGCTATTCTTGCATCCAAAGGATCTACATACAGTAACTACCAACAGCATAGTATTCTGATTCAGCTATGGAAAGCGAGTTTGCCAATTGCTTCTTACTGAACCACGACACAAGTCTAGGTCCAAGAAAGTGACAAGTATTGCTTGTACTCTTTCTATCTAGCTTGCAACCTCCGAGATCCAAGTCGCTGTAGCTAACCTAATCGAATCCGACTTCTTTAGGATACCATAGTCCTACATCGACTGATCCTTTGACGTGCTTCAGGATTCGTTTGGCTGTTGTGAAGTGTGATTCTTTAGGTGCTATTTAATACAGAGCACACTCCTAAAGCAAACTAGATATCGGGCCTGCTATCTGTTAGGTACAAGAGTGATCCAATAAGCTTCGTGTAGAGTGATTGATCAACCGGCTTTCCAGATTCGTCAGCACTAATTTGCATAGAAGTGCTCATGGGGGTTGCCGATGATTTGGTGTTGTTCATCCCAAATTTGTTGAGAAGCTCATTGCTGTACTTTTCCTGGTTGATAAGGATTCTTGTAGGCAACTACTTTACCTGCAATCCTAGGAAATAACTAAGTTCTCCCATCATACTAATTTCAAATTTACTTTGCATGAGATGAGAGAACCTTTGACACAGAGCAAGGTTAGTTGAACCAAATATAATATCATCTACGTATATATAAACCATCATGAGGTCATCACCTTCTTGTATCTTAAATAGGGTCTTGTCCACAACACCTTTCTCTAATCCAGTATTGGTAAGGTATAGGGACAGAGTCTCATACCACGCCCTAGGTATTTGCTTAAGTCCATAAGTGCTTTCCCTAGCCTGTATACAAGGTCTCCGCCTTCTGTGTTGATAAACCCTGGTGATTGTTCAACATAGATTTCTTTGGCGAGATCTCCATTCAGGAATGCACTCTTGACGTCTATTTGATATACAGTAAAGCTCTTATGGGCGACAAAGGCCAAAAATATCCTAATGGCTTCCAGTCTGGCAACAGGGCAAATGTTTCATCGTAGTCTATGCCTTCTTCCTGTCTATAGCCTTATGCGACTAGACGGGATTTGTTTCTGATAATAAGTCCGTTCTCATCCTTCTTGTTTTTAATACCCATTTTGTTCCAATTACGGCTTGATGCTCAGGTCTAGGTACTAGATACCATACGTTGTTTCTTTCGAAACCATTAAGATCTTCTTCCACATATGTAATCCCGTGAGAATTGTCTAGAGCTTCTTTGGTAGAAACAGGTTCGGATTGAGCTAAGAATACAACGATAGTGCACATATTAAGTCTTCTAAGTTCAGTGATACGTATTTTCCATGAACGCAAGTGCACGTTGTCGTATACAAGTAATAAAGTAGTAAGTAGAGTATCGTTATCTCGAGGACTAATGTGCTAATTACCAATTTATGGGTTATTCCTAGTTTTATTTGAAAGACCGAAAAATCTGGGGTTGAAAAATTATTGATAAATAGAGATTGCGATAAACTAAAATAAACAAGAAAATCAATTATCCGATAAAAGGATTTTCAAATAAGAGAAGTATTCTAGGATCACGAATTCACCGTGATTAATCCATTTTATTTTGATTTATATAAGTTAGGTAATTTCCCAATTAATTGAAAGCGAAGATTATCTAATTTAATCTAATGCCCCGTTCGAAGTCAATAAATTTTCCAACACGAACAATTCACTCTATTCCTAGGTGCGTTGTTTCGATGTTAGCTCAAAAAGATCTATAATCTTCTTAATATCGAACTTCATAATCCTTACGAGTATATTCCTATCTCATAAGATAAAATGGTTTTCTCCTAATTATACTCAGTTTCTTCTTCCGATTCAAGTTAAGTAGCCAGAACAATTCAATCATCGGCCACACAATTGAAAGCATTAAGAACAACCGGGGAAAACTCAATGAAAAAAGGGAAAAATATCAATAATGTAAAATCAAGAGTTAATTCATCATAGTCTCAGTTTCATCTTAATCCTAGAATTAGGGAATCTAGCCCGACATGCTAGAAAGCAACATAAAAATACAAGAATTAAACATAAGGTTTAAGAAATTCAAACACGATTGAAGAAATCGTCCCCTGCCATGCTCTTGCCTTCGTTCTCTTTCTCTACTCTGTTCTCTGCTGCTAGGTATTCCGCTCTCCTCTCATCCCCTTCTTTTTGTCCTTGTCTCGGCTTTTATAACCCTCTCATGCCTCCAAATCGTGTCCCGAGAATTAGGTCTTGTCAGACTCCAAAACGGTCAAAATCACGAATTAATAACAGGTTTCCTGCGGCTGCGGGCCACGGCCTGGAGTAAGTGTGTCGTGGCCCTAATCACATTGTTACCCAGTTTTGGGCGAAAATTCAGTACGGCCCGCGGCCCGTAGTGAGTGTGTCGCGGCCCCTGGTACAGATTGTGCTTGGTTGCTAACTATTGTGTCTGCGACGCGGCCCAGCTCGTGTGACGCGTCCCTCTACAGAAAAATGTTGTTTTTGGCCTATTTTTCTTCGTTGAAGCTTCAGGACTCTAATTTTCTTCAAAACATGTAAACATAATGCATTAGGAGCTCATTTACACAGAATTAAACCAAAATAGGGATAAAATAATGACAATAAAGCGTACAAAAATGGCACGTAACAAATACCCCCAAACTTAAGCCTTTGCTTGTCCTCAAGCAAAAATCAGCTTCAAACAAACTACAAGTATCATGGACAATCGTGCAAATCCATATCGCTCAACTTATTAATACTACCCTGAAAATCTTAAAGAGTAACATGAATATCATACTAGTGAGTCACATTACGGACAATGATTCCTCAAGGTAACCATTTTTAGTGCTAATCTCAGCCCTGAAGGTAGTCAAGGCTCAAAGATCAACAAACGTGAAATGAGCCGACCGACATTATGAATGGTGAGGTTATAACAAGCAAACTCGCCTAGTCCCATAGCCTTGTGACATAAACATAAGAAATGAATCACAATTAATATGATTTCCATAATGACATTCCCCGTACAACAATCCCTCTTTATTTAATAACTATTATTATGATTTTAGGAACAACGAGTTAACCACTAGGTTTTGACTCCTGGAATGTTCCATCGGAAGAGTCCTAGGGTGGATTTCCATTCTCATGTATTAGGGAACCATTTGACGTAAAAGACACTCATGGGGCTCATGAATGCTCCTAGTTACTATGTCTCCCTCTACAGCGGAGAAAAACTCGAGTAAAAATATTTTTTTTTGCACGTCCAATTCAAGGTTGCTGTTTTATGCGAATGTAAACTACGGGTTACGTGAATACATCCGGTTACTTGGCTTCGTATCATAGGAGATGCGATTTTTTTCTGGGCAATTATTCTACCTCTTACTCATGTTTATTCAAGGTTGTCGTTTTACGCGAATGTAAACTACGGGTTACGTGAATACATCAGGTTACTAGACTTCCCATCCTAGAACATGCAAGGTTGTTCATATTTTTGGGAATTAAAATTGTCTGAACCAACGCCTAATCGTAGGTACTTAGTTTTATGCTTACAAGGTCAATGTTACTAGGCGACTAGCTAGGTGAATAGTGCAACCAAACATATATATGATGACTCGTGTAATGAGAACACTACAAACACGTCTGTCTCATTTCCTGAATGCCAAGGCTGCCACAATGACGCAAAAACCAGAATGAAATGAGTAATCGAGTATAAAATCGCCTAAGGTGACTAGACTAGACTCATTTGGTTTTTCAAATAGAAATTCAAAATTATATGTCCAGTCTTACGCATGGCTGTACGACATGCTCACAAAATATTAACAACATCCAAAATACCAAAGATGACAAGCAAGACAAAATAAATAAATTAAAACTAAAATTTAACCCCCCCCCCCCCCCCAAAAAAAAGAAAAAAGAAAAACTTGAGAAGTACATTGACCCCAAGGGACGAAAAATAAGAATAAGAATAAGTAGTAAATAGACAGGTCAAGTACTCCCCTGAATAAAAGAAAGCTCAGGCACTAGCATCAGCCTCGTCAAGTGAAGTAGGTGGTGTAGGTGGCATGGTCGGAGGTATGAATGGTCCGTCTGGGTGGAGGATATGGTCCATCCACACTGCTAAATACTCCTGATTGAATGCGTCCCTAGCAGCTAAATGCCTATCAGCACGCCGATTGGCCCGGCGGATCTGCTGGTACATCTCACATCGCACAGTTGCGATCACACTGTCCCGCTCTGCTCGAATATCCTCCCTCAGACCGTCAAACATTGCCTGTAAAGTGTGATCTCTCACTGGGGGTGAGCAGAATCTGTCTGATCCTATGCATCTGTCGTCGGATCATCAGTGATAAGAAGAGGCTCCGAGGAAGTCTGAATAGGAGGCGAGTGCTCACGTGGTTCATTCAAAATAAAACCTCGTCCTCGCGGGTGTGCTCGCGCGCCACCCCACTGATCGAAATGAGAGATTATGTGATGGTCTATCAGACCCTGGGGTGCGATGGTAGGCTCATCATCCGACTAGACCACACTTGACTGGAGGCATAAAGCGCAGATCAGAGAGGAATGCTTTAGTCCCATGTTGGCACCTCCCTTGATGCATTGTAGAATGGACCGGGCAGACGTGGGGCCACATCGAATCTAAGATCGGAAGTGATGGCATAGAGCAGTCGAGCGTGAGGTAGTAGGACTAAGCGTATCTATGAAGTAGGGTCTATCCGCGAGCATAGGAAGTAAAACCAGGCTCGTCCTAGCCGACTGAGGTGTGAGATTTTGAAGAAGTAGGCTTTGGACCCCGGAACATGCGTCTCCCAAACAGACTCCGGCTGAGTTAGTGCTTCTAACAACACTTCCCTCATGAAGCTACCCATCATCGTCATGAAAGTCGATTCATTAACCTCGGGTAGCTCGTATAGACGTAGAATCACCGCCATAGAAAAATCAACCGTCTGACCGTAGACAGTGACCTCTGTACGAATGTCCGGTCTCCCTAACATAGTCCCTCCATGCATATGATGTAGCAAAGCACGACTGTACAATTCGTGCACTATAGAAATGACGGCTGGTTCGGGCTGTGCGACGAATCATGTCCAGCCCATCTCGGTGATCATCGATAATAATTCGCCGTCTTGAGGGGCAGGAGTGGATCCCCTCTCAGGAATGATGGTTCACGGGCGAATCCTTTCAGTGAATAGTCGATGAACCTCTGGGTGAGCGAGATGCTGTAATTACCCCTATGTCGGGGTTTGAGAGGGTTCCCCCCTTGAGGGAGATGATCGACTCATAGCATGGGTAGAGCTTAACTTCCTCTTACGTGCCATCACGAGTTCCTGGAAAGTACAATAAGTATATCAGACGAAGAAATGGCATAACATGACAGCAACCACAAACTTATAAAGTATGAGAAACATATACACGGATTTAGCTTTAAAACTCCTCCGATTTCATACGAGAGACATGATGTTAAAATTTAACTCAAAAATAAGCATTAGGGTTGGGGGAATACACTATTCAGATAATCGTACTCGGTGCATAAGATCGATGATGTTTAGTTCAAACAAGTCTCACTTGGGCATTACTTCAAACACTTGGCGGGCCTAAACTCAAGTCAAGAGAAAAATAAATAGTTGTGAGTTTATTCACCGACAACAAATTTTTCGCACTAATCCATGACAAAACACGCAACATAATCAAAATCAATTTGTATTCCTAATGTATTTCGATCAAAATCTTGTCATAAATCAGAAGATATGCGAATTCGCCACATAACAGAAGAAAACTTACCCACTTTTCAATTCTTGATATAATTTCAGAAAATATAACTGAACTATTAGGGATTACTTGGGCTTGTATAGTTGGGAATCAAAGAAGAAATACAAGAAGAATAATCGATCTAAAATTGTAACATGTGTCTTCTCGCGCCGCTCTCTTCTCAGTTTCTTTTATCTCGTTTGATCTGCACTCCTCACGGCTGGGACTTAATATTTTCAACAGGGGCCGCGGCCCGTATGTAAGTGTGTCTCGGCCCACAGTACAGAAAGAATTGCTTCCGGGTTTGGTTTAGGCGTGTGTTGCGGCCTTTACTTAGTTTGCCGTGGCCCCCGAGCAAGTGTGTCGCGGCCCTGGGCATGCGTGCCGCGGCCTGTAGTACAACAAGTTGGGTGTGGACTGGAATTTATACGTGCCACGGCCCTTACTTAGTGTGCCACAAGCCTAACTGGAAATTGGCCCTGGAGTGATTTCTGTGAAGATTTTTCAACTGTATCCAAAGGAAACAAGTGAGAGCAACACAATATATCGAAAATACCGGGCAAATAGACTCCTAAAATGAGAATATATATATATATATATATATATATATATATATATATATATAAACAACGAAAACTAAAATCTACTACTATTACTCGGGTTGCCTCGCGACAAGCACTAAGTTTATCATCTTCAGCCGGACCCATCTAGAATTCAATTTGCTGCGGATAGGATGACTGTGGACTTTTGCACATCCATCGGATCACGAGTATAGATTTTCAAACGCTGTACATTGACTTTAAATTTGCGATTTTCACATTGTACTTCCACTGCACCATGAGGAAATACTTGAACCACAGTAAACGGCCCCGACCACCTCAATTTCAGCTTTCCGGGAAATAACTTCATACGAGAATTAAAGAGTAATACTTGTTATCTCGGAGTAAATTCTCTATGCAAGATCCACTTATCTGTTGGGATTCGGTGCCTAAAACGAAGGCCCAGCGGAAGCGGTAAAACAAAAATTAATTCGATCCGAATCCCTATGAGGATCGATCGAGCTACGTATATACGAATATCAAAAACGAATTCACAAGAGATATAGAAACTCACCCTTGTAGTCTGTTGATTAGATGGATAACCTTCTCTTGAGCTATTCCCCAAGCTTTGATTGATCTCTACGAATCCAATCCGCTCCAAGCTCTTGAACGATCCAACACCGAAAACACCGCGTCTCTACTTGCCACGCGCCGAAAAACTGATCGGAACAACAACACTCGATTAACCTCCAAGGTTACGGCTAGAATCAAGTGATGAAGCCTTTTATTATTACACTCTAAGTGTATAATATATATCTCTCAATTAATTTCTTGATATTTCTCCAAGAGAATTCAAGATAAATGAAGAGGAAGTAAAAACTTGGAAAAAATAATTTTCCTACTCACTCTCAAATAATTCTCACGGCTGGTGCAGGAAGTGTTTCTTGGGAGTTGATATTTTCTACTCCTTTTATTCATCTTCCACAAGACAAAATCAACACCTTTATGATCACATGAGATATGTGTTCCCTCCAAAGTCTTTGGTCTTCCAATTATAAAATTGGAGATAAAGACCAAGGATGAGGTTGGTGAGATGAGGCAGCCATCTAGAAGAACCGGGATGAGTTCGGTCCGTTTCGGACTCACATGAGTCCAAACAGATAAACTCCGATCCCGTTCCGATGTATTTATATCAATTAATTAATCCAATTAATTAATCATATCAAATACATTATAACATAATTAATTTCTCCAAGAAATAATTATATTCATGAATTAAATTAATCACCCAGTAATATATTTAATTCATTAGGCCGTAAATTAATTTATCCAATAAATCAATTTAGACATCCAATGTCCCAAAATCAATTAGACATCCAATGTCCAATAAATTAGATATCCAATATCTAATCTTTATAATGAGAGAACAAGCTCGATTCATTCCGTCGTCAATCCTAATGCGCGACTCAGTAGGCCCGTCTCAGTCAGCAATGGGAGGAACCAAAGAGTAGTAGCACCACCTAGCCAGCCTGGTGGCCTACACTGTACCCCGACTGAGAACGAATGATTGGGATCATTCAAGAACCATTCTATCATGAATACCAGTAAACGTATAAACCCTTCTTTTAAATGTCCCGATCAAGTTATGGGGTCACGGTCAGTCAAACCCCATTTGTACTTGACGCTATGCATACGTTAATGCAAATCGAGATCATCGAGCTCTCGTGTATCTAATACAGCTAGCTCCAATTTTTTGGCCAAATACTTATGATCTCATCTGCCAATAACCGCATAGGACATATAACCCGTTCACTAACAGGAGAAAGAATTCTATCTTGGTATTCAGTAAGACCTGCTACTTGCCCATCAAGATGCACGTCGAGGTTGACCCCCGCCTTCCGGTTTATAGGGTCGAACTACTTTAATGAAAATATTGACGTCACAAGCACATCCCTACTAAATCCTCAAGTCGAAGGTTCACGAATACCTATCACAACCTTTCGATTCCATCATTGACTGTCCCGGAGTGAAATCCGTGTGATGAATCGAGGGTGAGTCAGTTCGAGTATACTAATCCAATTAGCGTACCTATAACGTGTGCTCCCACTAACCATTAGTGTTCGCAAAGCACTCTCCTTGTCAAAGAACATGTCATACAAGTCTTCACATAAACTTAACGCCCAGTCAAGTTTCATCGACTTGCGAACGATTAAGTATTTGAGCTATAAACCTTTCCAGTTCCGACCCCCTTATCCAATAAGGAGTGGAACGTTTTGCTCTCAAATACACAGACTAGTTTCAATATGTATATTTACGAGTTAGGAATGCCAGTAACTACCAGTAAATAAAGAAAACATCCATTGCCTTATATTGATGATTTACATAATAACAAGTACAATGCCCTCACTCAACATCCTCTGAGTGGAATTCGAGGGCATACTCCTAACAATCTCCCACTTGCACTCAATGGCACACACTATGGTATCTAATACCCATATTCTCCAGATGACGCTCCAAGCTAGTCTGAGAAAGTGGCTTGGTCAGTGGATCGGCGACGTTGTCGGCCGAGTCTACTCTGTGCAGCACAATGTATCCCTTGCGAACAAATTCTCTTACGAGATGATACTTCCTCTCAATATGTTTGGTGCTGTTGTGAAACCTCAGCTCCTTGGACTGCGCTACATCTCCGTCGTTGTCGCAGTACAATGGAACAGGCAGCTCAACACATGGTATCACTTGAAGTTCTCCCAGAAACTTCTTAATCCAGAACCCTTCCTTGGAAGCCTCCAAGGCTGCTTGATACTCAGCCTGACAGGTGGAATCAGCAGTCGCGCTTTGGTTGGCGCTACGCCAAGATACTGCTCCTCCATTAAAAGTAAATATGTAGCCAGAAGTAGACATAGAGTCGTCCTTCAGACCTTGGAAGTCCGAATCAGTGAATCCCACCACATCCAATTCTCCACCGCCATACATCAGAACCATGTCTCTAGTCCCTCTCAAGTACTTGAGAACGTTCTTTACGACAGTCCAATGTTCCCTACCTGGGTTTGCCTGAAACCTACTCACCACGCTTACAGCATGCGCGATTTCAGGTCTTGTAGACAACATAGCATACATAAGGCTACCCACGGCCAAAGCATATGGTATATTACTCATTTCATTTCGTTGTTCGTCACTTTGAGGACACATCTTCAAAGAGAGTTTTATTCCATGTTGCATCGGTAGGAACCCTCTTTTAGAATCATCCATCTTAAATCGCTTTAAGATCTTATCTATATAGAGGGCTTGGGAAAGGCCTATTGTTCTCTTCGCTCTATCCCGGCAGAGTCGAATTCCAAGAATATAGGTTGCTTATCCCAAGTCTTTCTTGGAGAAATTACTCGAAAGCCAAGCTTTTACAGAACTGAGCATTCCCACATCATTTCCTATTAGTAGAATATCATCCACATATAGTACTAAGAATGCGATCTTGCTCCCACTAGCCCTCTTGTATACACAAGGTTCCTCTTCATTTTGCACGAAGTCAAACTCTTTGACTGCCTCATCAAAACGAAGGTTCCAACTACACGATGCTTGCTTCAGTCCATAAATGGAACGCTAAAGCTTGCACACTTTCTGAATATCGACTTCGGACACAAAGCCTTTAGGCTGTTCTATATAGATTTCCTCCTCCAGGAATCCATTAAGGAAAGTCGCCTTTACGTCCATTTGCCATATCTCATAATCGTGGTAGGAAGCTATAGCAAGCATCATGCGAATAGAATTGATCATGGCTACGGGCGAGAAGGTATCGTGGTAATCGATCCCTTTCTTCTAGGTATAACCCTTTGCCACAAGCCTGGCCTTATAGGCATCAACCTTGCCATCACCATCAGTCTTTCTCTTGTAGATCCACTTGTTCCCAATAGGCACTATGCCCTTGGGGTGGTCTACTAGAGTCCAGACCTGATTGACATGCATCGAGTCTATCTCAGCTTCCATAGCTTCACGCCATTTCGCAGAGTCTACATCCACCATCGCTTGGTCATAAGTCGTCGGGTCGGTCTCTTGGCTATCACTTGGAACCTCATGGAGACCCAGCTCCTCCAAGTGCACAAGCCCATACCTCTCAGGTAAATGAGACACCCTACTAGACCTACTAGGTGGTTGTACTTGTGTTTCAGAAAGTTCGGTTCCAGTTTCTTGCACAGGTGTCTCCCGAGGAGTTTCATTGTATTCTTCTAAAGAAATACTTCTACCTGCTCTGCCTTGCTGAATGAACTCATCTTCCAGGAAGTGTGCTTGTAAAGCAACAACGATCTTTTGATCTTCGGGCATGTAGAATAGATATCCCATCGTCCCAGACGGGAATCCAATGAAACATCCCTTCGCAGACCTAGCTTCCAACTTTTCCACCTTAGTCTTCTTGACATAGGCAGGACATCCCCAAATCCTAATATGATTAAGACTTGGTTTCCTTCCTTCCCACATCTCATGTGGAGTTTTAGGAACGGATTTGGAAGGACATCTGTTTAAGATATAAGCGGCAGTCAGGAGTGCATACTCCCACAGGTAAATTGGTATGTCAGTATAGCCCAGCATGGAACGGACCATGTTTAACAAGGTCCGGTTCCTTCTTTCTGACACACCATTTAACTGAGGAGTACCTGGAGGTGTTAGTTGTGAAACTATTCCATGTTCATTAAGGAACTCGTCAAACTCCGTACTTATATACTCGCCACCTCGGTCCGACCGAATTGCTTTGATATGATTACTAGTTTGTTTCTCGACAAGGGCCTTGAATTCCTGGAATTTCTCAAAGGCCTCGGATTTATGTTTCAATAAGTATACATAACCATACCTAGTATGATCATCTGTAAACGTAATGAAATATTGATATCCATCACGTGATGCTTCCAAAGCACCACATACGTCGGTATGGATTAATCCCAGTTTATCAGCGGCTCTTTCAAATGTCCCTGTGAAGGGGGACTTAGTCATTTTGCCTTTAAGGCAAGATTCACAAGTAGGAAAGAGATCTGATCCCAATGGACCCATAAGTCCATCTTTTTCCATCTTGTAAACCTTGGTCTGACCAACATGACCAAGTCTAAGATGCCATTTCAAAACATGATTGGTTTCATCCCTACCACGTTTTCTAGTCATAGTATTCACAACTACTTTGTTGCTGAGATTAACATGATACAATCCATTCAACAATGTAGCAGTACCCACTAGTTTATTTCTAAAATAAATTTTGCAGGAACCATCACCAATGAAAAATGAAAAGCCTTTTCGGTCCATGACCGGTATGGATACAATGTTTTTGTGCCCCTTGGGCAAAACAAGTACATCTTTTAAAGTCAAAACAAAGCCGGATTATAAACCCAAAAGAAGTGATCCTATGTCGGTCGCCTCGACACTATGCCCGCTTCCGATTGTGATCATAACTTCTCCAGCTCCAAGCTTCCTACTTTGTTCTAGATCCTGATTCACGGTACAAATATGAGAACTAGCACCAGAATCTAGTATCCAGGAAGTAGAAAATACAGTATCAGAACAATTTGTTTCCAAAACTAAATGTTCTGTACCTGAAGTGCCATGAAGAATCGGACAGTATCTATCCCAGTGGCTCATCTCACCACACTTGAGACAAGCATCCTTCTTCTTCTTGTTCTTCGGAACCATCGGGGCCTTGCCCTTACCCTTAAGGTCCTTAACTTGTGGTCCAGTTTGCTTCTTGGTCTTTTTCTTCTTGTTCTTAGACCTCCGAGGTCCCGAAGAAATCACAAGAGCAGACTCCTTTATCCGTGGAGTCTTCATCTGAGACTGAGCGGTCACAAGTTTGTTCATTAGCCCAGCTAAATTACATGCAATCTCATTGCAGTTGAAGTTCATAACAAACTGTGAGAAGGAATCAGGGAGAGACTGTAGGATAAGGTCGGTTTGGAGAGAAGTATCCATTTTAAAATCAAGAGCCTCCAATCTCTCGATCATGGATATCATTTTGAGGATGTGTTCCCCAACCTTCTCACCTTCCTTCATCCTTGCACCGAACAGTTGCTTGGATATCTCATATCTAGCAGTTCTGCTATGCTCACCATAAAGCTCGGTTAAGTGAGATAGAATCTGCCTAGTAGAAGTCATTTTCTCATGAGCTCTCTGAAGCTCATTAGACATGGAAGCCATCATATAAGCACGGACTTTCACGTCATCCTTAACCCACTTTTCGTGGTTTTCAATCTCTTCCTGATTGGCTCGGGTCCGCACAGGAGGCGCCGGAATGTCCGTCTCTAAGATGTATCCCAGTGCCTCTATACTGAGGACAATCATCAGATTGCGGAGCCAATCGACAAAGTTAGGTCCCATTAAGGTGTTCTTTTCTAGCAGAATTGCGAGTGGATTCATTGTCATATTGAGATTTGAGTCTGCATTAAGTACGATAGATTAATTAGTGACTCATTCAATTATGTTCTGAGTATAGAATTAAGGTCTTTTCTATTCTTGTTACCCAGCTCCCACTATTTTTATCGGAATAACACATTCCCATGTGAAATCCGGAAGTATCGTCGCTCTACTTCATAGTGGTGATCAAGTTCTTTATAAATCTTAATAGAGGGCAACCGAACAGGTTTCTAGTCTATTAATTTTTATAAAGAGGTGTCCAACACCAACCCATCTAATGGATGATTCGATCTTCTTTTTCCCCTTGTTCACTCCCCTCAACCTATACGGTTTCTATGGTTCGTGAAAAAGTCAAGTTTATACCATCGACGCAAATCAGTTTCACAATTGAATCTTATCCGGCAACCTATCAGGTTTCTAGGGATAAAATTTGCTCCAACCGAAGGCATCCAATGCGCTCCCGGTAATTTATCCGTCCTCCCCGAACGACTACCGCGATAACTCGGAAGCATAGCACATCCGGTTTGGATTTCAATTTCCCGAATACTCGATGGAGGGAAGGAAAACCTTGAAACCTTATAAACTTGATAATTTATCGTGGGAGAATTTTCGCGATTAACGTTACACTTTTCACATTAATCGTTTAAGTGCGTTTGTGGCATTCATACAATATGAAACAACCATTCACAACCTAGTTGCTACCAACATGTGGTTCCTGGACCGTTCCTAGAAAACAAAAACTCCGTAATCTAATTACAAGTCTTCGTCTTGAATCTTCGTCTTCTCGAAATGGATCTTCCTCCGGTCTTCATCATTACATATAAATTTTACATTGAAAATTGCATCCTAGATACAAATTTTTTTTCTAGTAAAATAAATAGGCTCAAAACGGCCTTTACAACCCAATCGAATAAAACGAACGATTCAAAACTAAGTCCACGAACCACATCCCCATTCAAAAGCATTCATCCAATAAATACTAAATAAATGGAAAGCGTAGAGATACATTGATCCAATCAACAATACAAACCGATCAAATCGATCGATTCACACAATCGGTAATATGAAAACGTTCAAAATAATTCGGTCGATCACAAGTATTCCAATAAATCAATTTTCCCTTATAAAATGAAATACCATTAATCATTTTAATCATATTAAATCCAATTTTAAATGAGGGAAATCATTTTTAGGAATACACGAAGCAAACAAGCCCGAAACGGGTCCGAAATAGGCCAAACCCCGCCCGAAAACGCCACCAAGCAAGATGTGGCTGCCTGCTGCCTCAAGATACCGCCTGTGCCGGGCTGCAACAGCCCTGGGCCGCGCCCCCCGAGCCCTGGGCCGCGGCCCCCAGCTTTCGGACCACCCCCGGACCGTTCAACGGAAATTCGGGGCTAGTTTTTCGACCGGATATCCAATATCTATATTCTCCAACATTCATATCTTCAATATAAATCATATTTCCAAGAAATTAAGATTTATATTTAGACATAAACTTACGAAAAATACAACTACAACGAACGTAAAAATATATACCACGATTATGACTAAAATGATTCCAAATCATTCACCATCTAATCAAGCATTCCAAATGCCAATATTGCATATACGATCGCAAGACCTACTCTCCGATACCACTGTTGGGATTTGGTGCCTAAAACGAAGGCCCAGCGGAAGCGGTAAAACGAAAATTAATTCGATCCGAATCCCTACGAGGATCGATCGAGCTACATATATACGAATATCAAAAACGAATTCACAAGAGATATATAAACTCACCCTTGTAGTCCGTTGATTAGATGGATAACCTTGTCTTGAGCTATTCCCCAAGCTTTGATTGATCTCTACGAATCCAATCCGCTCCAAGCTCTTGAACGATCCAACACCGAAAACACCGCGTCTCTACTTGCCACGCGCCGAAAAACTGATCGGAACAACAACACTCGATTAACCTCCAAGGTTACGGCTAGAATCAAGTGATGAAGCCTTTTATTATTACACTCTAAGTGTATAATATATATCTCTCAATTAATCTCTTGATATTTCTCCAAGAGAATTCAAGATAAATGAAGAGGAAGTAAAAACTTGGAAAAAATAATTTTCCTACTCACTCTCAAATAATTCTCACGGATGGTGCAAGAAGTGTTTCTTGAGAGTTGAGATTTTCTACTCCTTTTATTCATCTTCCACAAGACAAATTCAACACCTTTATGATCACATGAGATATGGGTTCCCTCCAAAGTCTTTGGTCTTCCAATTATAAAATTGGAGATAAAGACCAAGGATGAGGTTGGTGAGATGAGGCAGCCATCTAGAAGAACCGGGATGAGTTCGGTCCTTTTCGGACTCACGTGAGTCCAAACAGATAAACTCTGATTCTGTTCCGATGTATTTATATCAATTAATTAATTCAATTAATTAATCATATCAAATACATTATAACATAATTAATTTCTCCAAGAAATAATTATATTCATTAATTAAATTAATCACCCACTAATATATTTAATTCATTAGGCCGTAAATTAATTTATCCAATAAATCAATTTAGACATCCAATGTCCCAAAATCAATTAGACATCCAATGTCCAATAAATTAGATATCCAATATCTAATATTTATAATGAGAGAACAAGCTCGATTCATTCCGTCGTCAATCCTAATGCGCGACTCGGTAGGTCCGTCTCAGTTAGTAATGGGAGGAACCAAAGAGTAGTAGCACCACCTAGCCAGCCGGGTGGCCTACACTGTACCCCGACTGAGAACGAATGATTGGGATCATTCAAGAACCATTCTGTCGTGAATACTAGTAAACGTATAAACCCTTTTTTCAAATGTCCCGATCAACTTATGGGGTCACGGTCAGTCAAACCCCATCTGTACTTGACGTTATGCATGTGTTAATGCAAATTGGGATCATCGAGCTCTCGTGTATCTAATACAGCTAGCACCAATGCTTTGGACAAAGACTTATGATCTCATCTGCCAATAACCGCATAGGACATATAACCCGTTCACTAACAGGAGAAAGAATTCTATCTTGGTATTTAGTAGGACCTGCTACTTGCCCATCAAGATGCACGTCGAGGTTGACCCCCGACTTCCGGTTTATAGGGTCGAACTACTCTAATGAAAATCTTGACGTCACAAGCACATCCCTACTAAATCCTCAAGTCGAAGGTTCGCGAATACCTATCACAACCTTTCGATTCCATCATTGACTGTCCCGGAGTGAAATCCGTGTGATGAATCGAGGGTGAGTCAGTTCGAGTATACTAATCCAATTAGCGTACCTATAACGTGTGCTCCCACTAACCATTAGTGTTCGCAAAGCACTCTCCTTGTCAAAGAACATGTCATACAAGTCTTCACATAAACTTAACGCCCAGTCAAGTTTCATCGACTTGCGAACGATTAAGTATTTGAGCTATAAACCTTTCCAGTTCCGACCCCCTTATCCAATAAGGAGTGGAACGTTTTGCTCTCAAATACACGGACTAGTTTCTATATGTATATTTACGAGTTAGGAATACCAGTAACTACCAGTAAATAAAGAAAACATCCATTGCCTTATATTGATGATTTACATAATAACAAGTACAATGCCCTCACTCAACATCCTCTGAGTGGCATTCGAGGGCATACTCCTAACATTATCATGACATTCCTTAGTGCATTCTTTGTAGAGCTTGGCGTTTTCATAAGAATCATGCTGTAGCTCCTCCAATTCACTCAATTGCAAACACCTTCTCTCGCCAGCCGCCTTGAGATCAAAATTATGTTTCTTAATGGCCCAATATGCCCTATGCTCCATTTCGACTGGCAAATGACATGCCTTACCAAAAACTGACCTATAAGGTGACATACCTATAAGGGTTTTATAGGCGGTAAGATAGGCCCATAAAGCATCATCGAGCATGAGTGACCAGTCTCTTCTAGAGGAGTTTATTGCTTTCTCTAAAATCCACTTGAGCTCACGGTTAGAGATTTCCACTTACCCGCTCGTCTGCGGGTGATAACCGGTTCCCACTCGATGTGTGACTCCATACTTGGCCGAGATGGAATCAAGAAATTTGTTGCAAAATTGCTTTCCTCCATCGCTTATCATAGCTCGATGTGTCCGAAAACGGTTAAAAATATACTTCTTTAAAAACTTTACCATGACGCTTGAATCATTTGTCGAAGACGCAATAGCTTCCACCCATTTCGACACGTAATCTACTGCCACCAAAATAAAAAGATTCTTATGAGATGGTGGAAAGGGGCCCATAAAATCGATCCCCCACACGTCAAATAATTCTATCTCCAAAATAGTGTACAATGGCATTTCATGCCATCTCGAGATGTTACCAATCCTCTGACACCGATTGCAAGCCGACACAAAGGCATGAGAATCCTTAAATAGAGTTGGCCAATACAAACAGGATTATAAAACCTTAGAAGCTGTTCGAAACCCGACAAATTGACCGCCATAGGGAAGAGTGACAATGATATAGAACACTATATATCTCTTCATCAGGAATACAACGACGAATCATTTGATCAGAGCACCTTATGAACAGAAACGGCTCGTCCCATAAATAGTACTTTGCATCAGAGATCAACTTCTTCTCCTGTTGGCGACTAAACTCAGATGGAATCACATTTCTTGCTAGATAATTTACTAAATAATCATACCAAGGTGCTTGTTGTGACCCCATCTTGTAGATCTGCGCATCCGGGAAATTTTTCACAATTGGTGGATGATTCTCTGCTTTCTCCAAGGGATTTTATAAACATGAGAGATGATCTGCATTGACATTTTCATTCCCCTTATAATCTCGTATCTGAAAATTAAACTCTTGTAGGAGAAGCACCCATCTAATCAACCTCGGTTTAGCATCTTTCTTTTTTAGAAGATATTTGATAGCCCAATAGTCAATCCACAAGACCACTTTTATCCCCAACAAATAAGCTCGGAATTTATCAAAAGCAAAAATCACGACTAATAATTATTTCTCTATCCTGGCATAATTTCTTTGGGCGTCGTCAAGGGTTCGGCTTGCATAATACACGACATGAAATACTTTTCCCCATCGCTGTCCCAAAACTACTCCAATGGCAAAATCGTTAGCGTCGCACATCAATTCAAATGGCAAGTTCCAGTCTGGGGCGAATATAATAGGAGCGGTGCTTAGAGCCTTCTTCTATAATACCCGGTTGAAAATTCATTTATTATCATTCAGTAGTTATCACTCAGTAATTTTCACTCATTAATAATCATTCATCATTCATATTCATTCATTTGCGTTCACCGTTCGGCGTATTTTGAATCGTATATCAGTTATTATTCGTCATTCAACCCTGTTTGAGAAACGAGATGAGAATATTATCATTATCATCATATTTTGGTAGTCTGTGTGTGAGGAGTAGCGCATGCTATGTACTCTTTTTAGCATGCGCTAATTGACTACTGGTAGTGCACGCTGCCGCTTAGCATTAGTGGACGCTAGTGCAATTGAGACAGACAGTCCAGAAGGTACTGTACTGAATTGGAGAATTCGTAGCGCACGCTATGAGTGGAAAATAGCATACTCTAGCTGTATTAGTAGCGTACGCTAAGTCATAGTAGTAGCGCATGCTAAGGCTCGAGCAGGCAGTGGACAGTAGGTTTTGGGCTCCCATTTTCTGGACGCCAACTATCAGGTAGCGCACGCTAGACTCGGTTAGCGCATGCTAAGAGAAAGGCGTTAGCGCATGATACCAAGTGTGTAGCGCATGCTAACGCGGCAGGCAGAGTTCACTGGACTACCCGGTGAACCCGCTAGCGCACACAAATCTCATAACCTAGCGCACGCTAAGCTGGGTTTGGTATACATAGGATATTTTCACCTCCATTTCGTCATTTCTTCATTCTCCTCCTTCCTTGGTCGATTCCGGGCGATTTTGGGCGATTTGTGAAGAGTTCTTCGAGCTGCAGTCATCTAGCAACACCTCTAAGCTTCTAGTTCAGATTAATCAACATATAATCCTCTCCAACGCTCCAAATTAAGGTAAACTTTTCATGAACCTTGAATTTCGGGTTTTGGGGGTTTTCTTCCCGATCACTTCGAGTTAGCTTGATATTGTGTTGGAATATGTTGGATATGGATTATCTACCTTGGATACATGTGTTCTTACAGATTTATTGGTGTATTTTTTGGAATTGATGAGTATTTATGGAATTGTTCAAGAACACCTTGAATGTTGACTTTGGAATTTTGGGGTTTCGATTAGATGTTGTCGTAATCTCAAATAGAGTATTCCTATTGGATTATTGATTGTATTGATGATGTTTTATTGGATTGAATCACTCATTGGAGGCGAGGTATTGATATAATTGAGTTTGGTTTTAAACAATTAAAGGTTGTTTACAACGTGTTTGTTAGATTACCCCAATAAGTTTGGGTTGTTGTATCGAATTTTTGAGTTGGTTGTGATTGTGCTTGATTCGTATTTTAAGCGAATTATTGGTGATTATGTTATTCAAGGTTGTTCGAGCAAGGACGTTCATTCGAGGAAGGACTTTTCTTCACCGGTAATTGAGGTAAGTTAATTCTTGCTCAGTTAAAAGGATAATCATTCCTTTCGTTGTTGTCCATTCGTACATATAATTCATGCATAATATATCAATCATGTTGAGACTTGTAATTATCAAACTAATCATTCAATTTATGAGGAACGACGGTTCCAATCATTTCATTTGAGCTATCACTCATTGCGCCATTATTTCAACTCGGTGAGTCATTCTTGGTCCTTGTCGGATTTCTATTCGTTCTTATTTATCGTGGTTACTTTTTTTCTTGTGACCTTCGAGGATTGTATTTCGTGCCGGATGGTATACGTGTGGAATTTTTAGTCGGTCACACTATGGTCATGTGTATATGCAGGTATTCGGACACATTAGACTATGCACACGGTAACGTGCCTCCGTGAGACTAATTAGGCCAAGTGGCGTGTGTATATGTGGGGCACCGGACACTCGACTACTTGTGCACTTGCATGTCCCATTTCGGACGTACTCTGATGCTCCTCTTCCAAACATATTTTCATAACTTAGTCATGTGATTATTGTAATTGTTCAACTCTTGATGATTGTTGTTCTGTGCAACTGACCCCGTTGGGGATGTTGTTTTTAGGTCATGGCAAGGCAAAGGCACGAGAAGAGAACATTGACAGCGAGGAGTTCCAGTGATACTAGTAGAGGGCCCCACTCTTCCCAGTTATTCATGTTTCTTTCATATGTATTTTCCACTGCAGTTTCCATTTGGATGTTCATTTTATTCAGTGTTGTATATTTCATCTCCATATGAAATATATATATATATTCGGTATTGCTGGATGTATTGTACGTGAAAGCTCCTCATCGGAGTAATTAGTAATGTAATCTGGTTCGGTACTACAATTATATTATTTAAATCATTATGTTTCATTTGCCTGGTGGGTCCCAGTTGGGGGTCCACGGCACTGTAATAGCCTCCTAGTTTGGGGTGTTACAGAGTTGGTATCGGAGAGTGGTTTTGAATACTACTTATCCAAGTCATGTCTCATTGCGAATCATCATTCATCAGATTAGTATCATGGGACTTTCGCATCACATATTACCTGTGCAAGCCCTAAGCCCCTTAGACCAAAGAACAGTAAGATTTCTGACGCTGTGTTATAATTTCTGGCAATAAGAATCACTCCTCATTCATCAGTCAACAATCTTCAATCATCATTTTCTTGGGATCTTGCCGATCATGTTAACTCATTAATCACTCAGTCAATCTCATTATTCAGTTGTTGATCTTGTGTATCGTATTACCAATCTTGTTAACTTGTTGATCCTTTATGCGATCTAACATTTTTTGGCGTAATGTCGACGATCATTTTACTGCATTATTAATGCGTTCATTGTGTTAGAGCGTGTATGCTCATTATTATCACTTCATAATGTAATCATAATGCGATATTCATGCGAGATCTATAATCATCATGTGACTTTCCTACTTCACTATGGAGAGAGCTGTCAGAGGACGCAGTGGAAGAGGCCGCGGTGCGGGCTGAAACCCGGGAGCTCGTACGAATACCCGCCCGAACATGAGGAATAATGCTAATTCAAGAGGTAGCGATGCTGCCCACTCAGCTGGCGATGTGAATCTTTCAACGGGAGATAATCACTCAATGTCAGGAAGTCGTACCCGAGATACAGCTCAATCGAAAGGTGTTCGGGTTGATCCATTCACTTTTATGCAAGGCATGATGGCCCAGATGAACCAGAAGGTACGTCTGATGGAGACGAAGTAGAACTCAATCTCTCAGACTCAACAGACTCCTCCGCCGCCACCTCAGAGGCAAGAGAGGAGTGTGAGCAGTATAATTGGCGACATCTATTGCTAGAGACCACATACTTTTGCGGGCTCATCTAAGCCGGCAGATATTATTCATTGGCTAGATAATTTCGAGAAGTTGTTTGCTATGGTGGAGTGTCCCGAAGGGCACAAAGTTTTAGTCGTGGCTTACTATCTGGGTAAGAGCCCTCACTCATGGTGGCTATCTTTGAAGCCCACCGACGGATCTTGCACTTGGGATCAGTTTAAGACCCTCATGTTGGAAAGATAATATCCGGCCCCACTCAGGGAGGCCAAGTTATCGGAATTAGTCAGTCCCGACCCCTCAGCGGAAGATGATGTTCTCGCCATCGCCGAGAAGTTTCAGGAGTTACTTCCCTTTGCCTCATCTATTATCCACTCAGAGGTGGATAAAATCAAGTATTTCAGTAAGAGGTTGAAACCTCGTATGCGGATGCAATTGCTTAGTCATCATTGCACCACCCTGGATGAATTCATCGAGAAAGCTCTTACTTGTGAGCTTACCGCTAAGCATAATCAGTCCGAGGATATTTAGGCAGCCTTCAACAAGCCTCGCACGGGTTTTACTTTTTCTGAGCGACCTCCTACGGCGCCTAAGCCTACGGAATCTCAGTCCCGAGTAGCCAGTTCGGCCATCAACTGTTTCAACCGTGGAGAACAGGGTCACTACAGCAATAAGTGTCCGAGCCAGACTATCACGTATAACAATAGTGGAATTGCCGGGCATAAGACCCATTTCTGCCGAAGAGATTCCAGACCTGCTCCGACGGCATCTCAGACCTCTAAGCAGTCAGCTGTTCAAAATCAGACTACTCAGTCCATGTCATTTAAGACGACAGGAGCGAATAAAGGCGGAACCCACACTTATCAGACAGGAGCATCCGGTGAGGGTCGGCAAGCCCCGAATTTATGAGATGAAGAGAGACGATGATCCGGAGGCCCGAATGATCTCAGGTACACTCGAAATTATCTCTCAACATGTTTGTACCCTTTTTTATACTAGCGCATCACATTCATTCATTTGTGAGTCATGTTTGAGTAGACTACACCTGGATAGTGCTACTAGTTGCGAACCTTGTGTCATTAGTCTACCAGACGGTAGATGAATTATCGGGGATCGTGAGGTTAAGAACTGTCCGATTCAGCTTGAGGGCCATGAATGGCTGGCAGACCTAATTGTGGTAGACTTACCTAAAGAAGACGCAATCTTGGGTATTGGTTGGATGGATCGTCATGATGCCATCCTTTATGTTCGTAAGTGTATGGTCACTATCATTTCAGACGATGGAGTCGAGTGTGTATTTCAGGAGGGTAACCCCAGCCGTTATGGAAGAGTTATTAATATGATGAAAGCAGTGAAGTTACTCAGTCAGGGGTGTGCCAGTTATTGGTACTATATGACCAAGACCGAAAAATCATCAATGACGTTGGTGGATATTCCTGTAGTGAGAGAATATGTCAATGTATTTCCAGATGAATTACCTGGTTTACCTCCACAGAGAGATGTTCAATTCACGATAGAGTTGGAGCCTGGTACGTCCCCATTATCAAAGGCACCGTATCGTATGGCCGCAACCAAAATGCAGGAACTGAAGAATCAACTGGAGGATTTGACCGAGAAGGGTTATATCCGACCGAGTGCATCCCCATGGGGAGCACCAGTGTTATTCGTTAAGAATAAATATGGTTCTGTTTGCTTGTGCATTGATTACCGGGAGTTGAACAGGATGGACATCAAGAATAAATATCCCCTACCCCGCATCGATGATCTCTTAGATCAAATTCATGGAGCTTCAGTATTTTCCAAGATCGATTTGAGATCTGGGTATCATCAGTTGCGAATTCGAGAGTCGAATATCGAAAGAACGGCGTCTCGAACACGCTTTGGGCACTACGAGTTTGTGGTGATGCCGTTTGGGTTAACTAATGCACCTGCGGTATTCATGGAATTGATGAAACGAGTTTTTATCGACTATTTAGATCAGTTCTTGGTTGTTTTCATAGATGACATTTTGATTTATTCTCGTGACCAAGAGGAGCACGAACTTCACCTTCATCAGGTTCTCAACGTGTTGAGATGAGAACAACTTTATGGAAAATTTTCCAAATGTGAGTTCTGGATGTCCGAGGTGACGTTTCTCAGGAATGTGATTTCATCATATGGGGTACGTGTCGACCCTCAGAAGATAGAGGATATCCGAGATTGGCACCTCCGAAGAATGTCAAGGAAATCCGAAGCTTTCTCGGATTAGCAAGCTATTACTGGCGATTTGTGAAAGGGTTTTCTAAAATCGCTCAACCTATGACGAACTTTTTGCGAAAGGATAAGAAATACACGTGGTCTGATGCGTGTCAATAGAGTTTTGAGGAACTCAATAGCTGCCTAATTTCAGCACGTATCCTTTCTTTACCACAAGGAACGGAAGGGTTCGTGGTTTATAGTTACGCATCCGGACATGGTCTTGGATGTGTATTAATTCAGAACGGGAAAGTGATTGCTTATGCTTTGCGGAAACTGAGGCCTGATGAGGTCAATTATCCGACCCACGACCTGGAGATAGCGGTCGTGGTATTCGCGTTGAAGATTTGGCGTCATTATCTTTATGCCTTCACTTGTCAGATTTTCACCGATCATAAGAGTTTAAAGTATATATTTCCTCAAAAGGATTTAAATATGCGATAGATACGGTGGTTGGAACTGATTAAGGATTATGATATTGAGATACAATACCACCCGGGTAAGGCAAGCGTTGTCACTGACGCCTTGAGTCGTAAGTCCGTTCAGGAGCAGATGCTTACCCGTTTGACTGCTCAGAAGGAACTCCAACAGGAATTCCTAAGATCCGAGATCGTGGTCTGGTTACAGCGAGTGCTAGGGCAACTTTGTATGCTACAGATTTCATCACCACTAGAGGAGGCGGTCAGAATGGAATAGGGTTCAAACCGATTTTTGTTGTGCATACGAGAGGATGTGGCTCACGGGAAAGACCCTGGATTTGTGATTCACGAGGACAGACTTTTGTGATTTAAGAACCAGTTATGCATTCTGGCAGATGACGAGTTGAAAAGCTCTATTTTGAGAGAAGCTCATGCTACTCCTTATTCCATTCATCCGGGGTCTAGCAAAATGTACAAAGACATGAAACAAAATTATTGGTGGAGTAATATGAAGCGAGAAGTCGCAAAATTTGTTTCGAGATGTTTGACCTGTCATCAAGTCAAGATAGAACATCAGCGACCGGCGGGTATGTTTAAATAGCTCCCTATTTCAGAGTGGAAGTGGGAGGATATTTCAATGGACTTCATCACGAGTTTGCCAACGAGTCGTCGTGGCATGAACACAATTTGAGTAATTGTGGACCGTTTAACTAAGTCAGCTCATTTCCTTGAGATTAAGGACATGTGGGGTCCCGAGAGACTTGCCCATTTGTTCATTAAAGAGATTGTGAGATTGCACGGTACTCATAAGAGTATCATTTCTGATCGTGACGGGCAATTCGTGTCACATTTTTAGAAATCCGTTCATTGTGCCATGGGAACTCAATTAAATTTCAGCACAGCTTTTCATCCTCAGTTCGACGGACAATTAGAGCGAACTATTCAGATGGTAGAGGACATGTTAAGGGCATGTGTTCTCGATTAGAAAGATGATTGGGAGGCCCAACTACCATTGATTGAGTTTACGTACAATAACGGTTGGCATACTTCGATTAAGATGGCACCTTACGAGGCCTTATACGGTCATCGTTGTCGATCTCCTTTGTGTTTGTATGATTTATCAGAATCAATAGGCACTAAGCCCGATATGCTAGTAGCCACCCGCGGGAAGGTAGCTTTGATCAAGAGTCGTTTGTTGACCACTCAGAGTCGAAAAAAATCATATGCAAATAATCATTGTCGACCATTAGAGTTCGAGACAGGTGCCTACGTTTTGGTCATGGTATCCCCGACTTGAGGCATTTTCCATTTCGGGAAGAGGGGGAAGTTGACTCCGAGATTCATTGGACCATTTGAAGTTTTGGATCGAGTAGGCTATATGGCTTATCGATTGGCTTTGCCTCCAGCTTTGAGCCGATTTCATAATGTGTTTCACGTCTCTCAGTTGCGGAAGTATGTTGCCGACCCGACTCACATACTTCAATTCGATGAAATCGAGGTCACGGATGATCATATGTACTAGGAGCGTCCTATACGAGTCCTAGCGCGACGAACCAAACAGTTGAGGAACAAGGTGATTCCTTTGGTGAAAATTCAGTGGTCTAGACACGGAGTCGAAGAGGCTACTTGGGAAACCAAGGATAGTATGTGGGAGAGTTATCCCGATTTGTTTAACCCTTAGTTTCGAGGACGAAACTCTTTTTAAGGGGGAGAGTATGTAATACCCGGTTGTAAATTCATTTATTATCATTCAGTAATTATCACTCAGTAACTTTCAGTCATTAATAATCATTCATCATTCATATTCATTCATTTGCGTTCACCGTTCGGCGTATTTTGAATCGTATATCAGTTATTATTCGTCATTCAACCCTGTTTGAGAATCGAGAAGAGGATATTATCATTATCATCATATTTTGGTAGTATGTGAGTGAGGACTAGCGCACGCTACGTACTCTTTTTAGCGCGCGCTAATTGAGTACTAGTAGCGCATGCTAGTGCAATTGAGATAGATAATCCAGAAGGTACTGGATTGAATTGGAGAATTCATAGCGCATTCTATGAGTGGGAAATAGCATACGCTAGCTGTATTAGTAGCGCACGCTAAGTCATAGTAGCAGCGCGCGCTAAGGCTCGAGCAGGCAGTGGACAGTAGGTTCTAGACTTCCATTTTTTAGACGCTAACTATCAGGTAGCGCACCCTAGACTCGGTTAACACACGCTAAGAGGAAGGCGTTAGCGCACGCTACCAAGTAATTAGGGCACGCTAACGCGGCGGGCAGAATTCACTGGACTACCTGGTGAACACGCTAGCGCACGCTAATCTCAGGAGCTAGTGCACGCTAAGCTGGGTTTGGTATAAATAGGACATTTTCACCCCCATTTCGTCATTTCTTCATTCTCCTCCTTCTTTGGTCGATTCTGGGCGATTTGTGAAGAGTTCTTCGGGCTGCAATCATCATGCAACATCTCAAATCTTCTAGTTCAAATTAATCAATATTTAATCCTCTCCGCCGCTCCAAATCAAGGTAAACTTGTCATGAACCTAAAATTAGGACAAGTGGAGTGTGTATATGCGGGGCACAGGACACTCGACTACTTGTGCACTTGCACGCCCCATTTCGGGCGTACTATGATGCTCCTCTTCCAAACTTATTTTCATAACTTAGTCATGTGATTATTGTAATTGTTCAACTGTGAGGATTGTTGTTCTGCGTAACTGACCCCATTGGGGATGTTGTTTTCAGGTCATGGCAAGGAAAAGGCACGGGAAGAGAATATTGATGGCGAGGAGTTCCAGTGATACTAGTAGGGGGCCCCACTCTTCCCAGTTATTCATGTTTCTTTCATATGTATTTTCCGTTGCATTTTCCGTTTGGATGTTCATTTTATTCAGTGTTGTATATTTCATCTCCATATGAAATATATATATGTATTCGGTATTCCTGTATGTATTGTACGTGAAAACTCCTCATCGGAGTAATTGGTAATATAATGTGGTTCGGTACTATAGTTATATTATTTAAATCATTATTTTTTCATTCGCATGGTGGGTCCGAGTTGGGGGTCCATGGCACTGTAATAGCCGCCTAGTTTGGGGTGTTACATCTTCAAGAGATCGAAGTTTTCCTTACATAACTCATCGAAATTAAACGGGATATCTTTCACGAGCGAATTGCACAAAGGGTTTGTGATCTTTGAAAAATCTTTAATAAAACGACTGTAGAACCCGGCGTGTCCCGAAAAACTCCTCACCCCCTTTACTGAAGTAGGTGGAGGCATTTTCTCAATCTTTTTGATTTTTGCACGATCGACTTCAATACCATGAGCGGATATGCGATGTCCCAACACAATGCCTTCCTGGACCATGAAGTGGCATTTTTCCCAATTTAACACCAGATTTGTCTCTTCGCATCTTTTCAGAACCTTCTGTAAATTCTGCAAGCATAGATCAAACGAATCACCAAAAATAGAAAAGTCATCCATAAATATTTCAACACATTGCTCTACCATGACAGAAAAATAGCCGTCATATACCTTTGAAAAGTGGCTGGTGCATTACATAGACCAAAAGGCATGCGCCGATAAGCAAAAATGCCGTAAGGGCATGTAAACATCGTCTTTCTTGGTCTTCTGGGGCTATCTGATTATACCAAGAATAACCATCAAGAAAACAGTAAAAATCTTGTTTGGCCAATCTATCCAACATTTGATGAATAAACGGTAAAGGAAAATGGTCTTTTCTAGTGGCTTTATTTAATTTTCTATAATCTATGCACATACGCCATCCTGTAACAATTCTAGTGGGAATTAATTCATTATTATCATTTTGAATAACAGTTATCCCACCTTTCTTTGATACTACTTGAACAGGACGTACCCACTTACTGTCGGAAATAGGAAAGATCATACCTGCGTCGAGGAGTCTTAAAACCTCAACTTTTAGCGCCTCTTTCATATTCGGATTTAACTGATGTTGATGTTCCACAGAAGGCTTGTAGTCCTCCTCCATTAAAATTCTATGCATACAAGTGGAAGGGCTAATTCCCTTGATATCCGCAATAGACCATCCCAAGGCAAATTTGTATTCCCTCAATACTTTTAATAACTTATCCTCTTGATCAACCGCCAAAGTGGCAGAAAGAATGACAGGTAGGGAATCATTTGGCCCAAAAACTGCATACTTCAAATGATTAGGCAACTGCTTAAGTTCTAGCTTTGGGGGTTTCTCAACCGATGGGACGGTTCGCGTTGGTGAACTTCCGAGCTCCGCACAAGGCTTACGAGTGAAAAATGGTGGTGAAGAATCCCAGTGTCGCAAATAAGCTACCTGCTCTGGATTCAACTCGGTAGAGGATCCAACTAAAACAGACTTCAATGGATCTGATGGGTAGCTCTCCCGAAAAGCGCTTCTTACACAAGAATCAATGACATCAATTTGAAAGCAATTTTCGACATCTCTAGGATGTTCCATAGCTCGAAACACATTAAAAGTAACTTGCTCTTCTTGAAATTGCAAAGTTAGCTCCCCTATTTCCACATCAACTATGGTTCTGCCAGTTGCTAAAAATGGTCTTCCCAATATAATTGGGATGTCATGATCTTCTTCCATATCGGCACAATAAAATACGCAGGGAAAATGAATTTATCAACCCTAACCAGGACATCTTCTATCATCCCTCTAGGATACTTGATAGATCTATTTGCTAGTTGTAAAGAGACCATAGTAGGCCTGGCCTCCCCAATACCTAATTTATTGAAAATAGAGAGAGGCATAAGTTTAGTACTGGCACCAAGATTGCATAAAGCTCTATCAAAGGACGAGTTTCCAATAGCGCAAGGTATGGTGAAGCTTCCTAGATCTTTCAATTTAGGTGGGAGCTTTCTCTGCAAAATAGCGTTGCACTCTTCAGTTAGTGCCACCATTTGATATTCTTCGAGCTTTCTTTTGTTAGATAATATCCCCTTTATAAATTTCACATAACTCCGCATTTGTTCCAAAGCATCGGCAAATGGGATATTAATGTGTAATTTCTTGAGGACATCGAGAAATTTAGAAAATTGCTTGTCTAACTTCTGTTTTTGCAGACACTATAGAAATGGGACTGGTGGCACATAAGTAGGATGAGTGTTCGAGACTACTTTTGGCTTGGACTTTGGGACATAGTGGTCTCTACTTGAATGGGCTCCTCTTCATTCACTTTCTCAACGGGGATGCTCCTTTCTTTCATACTCTTGGACTGCTCATATAGTTTCTTTCCGCTTCGTAACTCAAATAGCTTGTACATTTTCTTTGGGATTCATCTTGGTAGCACTAGGTAAAACACCTTGGGGTCTAGATAATTATAAATTTGCAATCTGCCCCATTTGAACCTCCAAGTTCTGAATAAAAGCGGAATGATTCTGTAGAGTAGTTTGAGTGCGAACCATGAATTGACTCGTATTAGCCGCCATTTGAGCAAGTGCATCTTCTAAAGAGACCTTCGATGGTTGAGGGGGCTGCTATTGTGGCTGAGTGAATTGATCTTGTGGAGGTTTGTTCAATGCTTGTCCGTTCCTCCATGAAAATTTTGATGATTTCGCCACCCTTGGTTGTAAGTGTTAGAATACGGGTTGTTTTGACGATTTCCATTCCCCACAAATTGAGCTTGTTCCACCTGAGATTGATCAAATGGATTCTCGACTTGACATTCAACACTTGGATGAGAGCCGCTGCACCAATTGCAAGTTTTCGTGGTACCGGTAAATGGAGTGTGATAAAACTTGGAGTTGTTGAGTTAAAGGTGCAACTTGAGCTGATAGCGTAGATATTGGATCATTGTCGGAAATCTACATAACTCTTTTCGGATTCACACTCTCAAAAGGCCACTGGTAAGCATTCACATCCATAGCTTCCAGAAATGAAGCCGTAGACGAAGGCCATAAGCATTCGCAGCCATAAGCAATGAAGGCCAGTAAAGCTTGTGCTAACTCTGTCCAAGTTGTGATAGAGCCTGGCAGAGTGAATTTAACCAGAACTTGGCCTTGTCCCTTAGAGAAAATGGGAAAAGCCGTAGACGAATGGCATCATCAGTAACACCATTATTCTTGAATGTGTCACAAATCTCGAGAAATGAAACAATATGAGCATTGGGGTCATCATTAGCCAATCCATAGAATTGGCTCGCTTGCACCATTTGAATGATAGTTGGCTTGATTTCAAAATTGTTTGCTTGAATAGTCGGGCGCCGAATCCCCAAAAAATTAGCATTGATTTGCGGTAGTGAATAATCACGGAGAGCCAATGCTGGTTGAACTTGTTGATTTCGGTTATCATTCCCTTGATTTCTAGTATTATCTCCCATGATATCCGGAATAGATAACTCATGTCTTTTCTTCCTGCTTTTCCAAAGAGTGTGTTCGAGTTCGGTATCCAAAAGAAATAAACCTTCGTTACCAAATTTTCTCATGCACTAAACGAATTCCTGAAATGAAAACAAATGAAACCAAATTTACACAAAAATTTAAAAGGATAAAATAATATTCAAATTAAGACTAGAAACATTGAAATTGATATTAGCAAAAACAATCAGTCCCCGGCAATGGCGCCAAAAACTTGATACATATGTTCTGTGAACACAAGTGCACGTTGTCCTATACAAGTAATTGAGTAGTGAGTAGAGTATCGTTCCCTCGAGGACTAATATACTAATTACCAATTTATGGGTTATTCTTAGTTTTACTTAAACGACCGAAAAAATTGGGGTTGAACAATTATTAATAAATAGAGATTGCGATAAACTAAAATAAACAAGAAAATCAATTATCCGATAAAAAGAGTTTCAAATAATAGAAGTATTCTAGGATCAAGAATTCTCCGTGATTAATCTAAATTAATCTTGATTTATATAAGTTAGGTAATTTCCCAATTAATTGAAAGCAAAGATTATCTAATTTAATCTAATGCCCCATCAGAGGTCAGTAGAATTTTCCAACACGAATAATTCACTCTATTCCTAGGTGCGTTGTTTCGATGTTAGCCCAAAAGATCTATAATCTTCTAAATATCAAATTTCGTATTCATAATCCTTATGAGTATATTCCTATATCATAAGATAAAATGGTTTTCTCCCAATTATCACTACTCACTTTCCTCTTCCAATTTAAGTTAAGTAGCTAGAATAATTCAATCATCGGCTACACAATTGAAAGCATTAAGAACAAATGGGGAAAACTCCATGAAAAAAGGGAAAAATATCAATAATGTAAAATCAAGAGTTAATTCATCATAGTCTCGGTTTCATCTCAATCCTAGAATTAGGGAATCTAGCCCAACATGCTAGAAAGAAACATAAAAATACAAGAATTAAACATAAGCTTCAAGAATTTCAAACACAATTGAAGAAATCGGCTTTCCATGCTCTAGCATTCGTTCTCTTTCTCTGCTCTGTTCTCTACTGCTAGGTACTCCGCTCTCCTCTCATCCCCTTCTTTTTGTCCTTGTCTAGGCTTTTATAACCCTCTCATGCCTCTAAATTGCATCCCGAGAATTAGGTCTTGTCAGACTCCAAAATGGCCAAAATCACGAAGTAATAACAGGTTTCCCGCCGCTGCGGGCCGCGACCTAGAGTAAGTGTGTTGCGGCCCTAATCACACTGCTGCCCAGTTCTGGGCGAAAATTCAGTACGGGTCGTGGCCCGTAGTGAGTGTGTCGTGGCCCCCAGTAAAGATTGTGATTGGTTGCTAAGTGTTGTGTCTGCGACGCGGCCCAGCTTCGTGTGACGCGTCCCTCTACAGAAAAATGTCGTTTTTGGCCTATTTTTCTTCGTTCAAGCTTCAGGACTCTAATTTCCTTCAAAACATGTAAACATAATGAATTATGAGCTCATTTACGTAGAATTAAACCAAAATAGGGATAAAATAATAACAATAAAGCGTACAAAAATGGCACGTAGCATTCAGCTTGAGACTTCCATACAGAAAATAGAGATATCTCAGATTCGGGTTGTTCTTGCGCACATAGTACATTTCCTTGTGTGCTCTGTATTCTCCTATGGGCAGATACTCCAGCATCAATGTTTCCTATGATCAACTCCTGTGGGTCATCTCTGAACAATCTTCTGTCGGGTTCTAATTCGGCGTCCCGTACTGTATCGTGAGTTGCTGTAGTTTCAGCTTCAGCTTATACAGCATCATAGTCAGCTACTTCTGTTCCTATAGCTACAGGGTTGATTTCTAAGTCTACGACATGCTCTATAGGAGTTGGAGGGTCATTAATGGTGAGTTGTTGGGTATTCTGAGTAAGATTTTCTGCTCCTGTAGGATCATGGTGAGGTTCGTCGAACACTACATGTACTGATTCCTCAATTGTCAGCTTCCGTTTATTAAAGATCATGTAAGCTTTGCTGATAAAGGAATATCCTACAAATATCCCTTCATCCGATTTCTCATCGAAGGTTCTAAGTTGATCCTTCGCGTTGTTCAAAACATACACCTGCATCCGAATATGTGAAAGTGCGAAACTAATGGAGTTTTGTTGTTCCATACCTCGTATGCTATTTTTTTGTGATGTTTGTTGATGATACGATGGTTTTGTTTATAGCACGTTGTATTGATGACTTCACAACTTGCTCGCGGCAATCATGGTCCTTGTTTGTTCTTTGATCGTCCTGTTCTTTCGCTCGGAAACACCATTTTTTGAGGTGTGTGGGCAGTTGAGTATTCATGCTGTATCCCATTTTCTGAACAGCATTGCTCTATAAAGCGGTTAGTAAATTCAGTACCTCTATCGGAATGAATGGACACGATACTCAAACCTTTCTTATTTTGAAGCTTTCTCAGGTGCTCGGGCAGCCTTGATATGGTTTCCTTCTTCCTGCTCAGGAAGATTATCCAAGCATACCTGGAAAAATCATCAACAATAATGAGACAGTATTTCTTACCTCCCAAACTTACCGGGTCTACAAGACCGTAGAGATTCATGTGTATCATTTCTAGAACTCTGTGAGTGGAAAGGTAGGATTTGCTTTTCAGGGTGGTCTTGATTTTCTTGCCTTTCTGACAGGGTTCACAGACGCTGTCTTTTGGAATGACACATTGGGCAAACCTCTAACCATTACCTGTCTGGCGAGATTGTTGATAGTCTTGAAGTTGACGTGAGACATCCTCTTGTGCCATAGCCAGCTTAGATCTGTAGTGCCTTTGGAAACAAAACAAGGAATTGTGGAGCTCATAGGCATCTAGTGAGCAATATACATATTACCTGATATGCTTCCTCTGAGCACAGCTTCTTTGGTTAGAATGTTCTTGACTCTATAGTGGTCTACATCGAATTTCACCGAGAACTAGTTGTCACAGAACTGAATAATACTAAGTAGATTATACTCTAAGCCTTCAACATAAGCTACATCTGTGACTTTGAATTTTCCTACAAGTAGGGTTCCCTTCCCTCTTGTTCTTCCTTTTGTTTTATCACCGAAGCGTACTTTTGGACCGCGAGCTTCTACGTAATCTAACATCTTGCTTTTATCTCCTGCCATGTGCCGAGAACACCCACTGTCAAAGTACCATATGTCCTTCTCTAAGATGTCCTGTAGGCAAAGAAATTAAGTAGATTTAGGTCCCCATTGAATGTTGGGAACATGAATGTTAATGCCTTTAGGTACCCAGATTTGCTTGGCAGTAATTGGCTTCTTGTAGGTTACTTTGGTTCCGTTCTTGCGGTATCTACGTGAGGCAGGCACGTAGTCGCTGCAACCTTGATAATTATTATGCATGTAAAATTCATGGTTATTATTATTAATCCAATACGAATACCGTCTCGGAGGTAGAGCCATTTTCTTCGGCCTTACAGCTTGCCTTCTGGGTCACCAGTTGGATTCACAAAGTTGTTGCTGATACTGTGCGGCGACCTGCTTTCTTGATTGATAACGAGGCTCCAGTATCCAATATCTAGGCGCGATGTACTGTTGAAAGTACTGCTGTTTGGGCCTTTGATATTTGGGTACAACCTTCTTTCTGAACGGCTGTTGGCACTTTTGATATGCTTGGGGAGCATGCTGTTGGATACGCCTTACAGTTCTAGATGGCTAAGGATTCCACTGTCTGTGATATGACTGTGTCGGCGGAATGGCAACCTTTGTTGTTCGTGGTGCAACAGGTACGTTGATATGACTTTGGATCTCTTCCGATACAGGAATGGGTTCCACACCCCTGACGAACACAGTACTAGTTTTCCCTTTATTAGAGAATGAGCTGTATCCTAAGCCACTTTTATCATGAACTTATTGGCCGGTGCTTAGAATTTCTTCCACCCTTTTAGATGATTTCTCGAAAGATTTCAAGATGGTCTCAAGTTCTCCTTCTCGTTTTTTAAGAGTTTTTACTTTGGCTTCGAGCAGAACGAAATCATTTGTCTGGATTTCACTGTGATACTTAGCCTCATTTAGTTCGTGAGCAAGTTGATGATTGTTCTCCATTAGTTTTTCATGATCGACTTTGCTATTTTCACAATCGACAGACATATTTTCGTAATTTACTTTCAGCAGGTCGTTTTCTTCCCTTAGCTCTAAGTTAGAAATTTGGAGCTATATGTTTTCATTTTTCAATGTCTCATGGGCCTTGTGAATGTTTTTAAATTCATTCAATATATTTTCAAAGGTATGAGATGCATTTACAGGAGTAATTGAGGTTGAGCTTACCTCATCATCGCTATCTTCGTCTTCCGGTATGTCTTTGGTCATAAAGCACATATAGACTTTATCTTTGAATTCATCATCGGACGAGTCGCTGTCAGTTACTGCCTAAAGACATTCTTCGGACTTTGTTGGTGCGGGGGAGGCTTCTGATTCGCCGATCAGGGCATTGAGCTTGTTTTTTCAAGCACGTCTTCTTTCGTCTTTTTCTATTGCTTGGCTTCCGACAACTTTTGAACTTTAGGGTGAGGACATTTATTTGCATAATGTCCTGGTTTCCTGCATAACACAGGTTATCATCACCAGAGGAAGATTCGGTACTTACCTTGTGAACAGGCTTGGGCCTGTAGGGAGTCTTTCCAGACTGTTTGATGAATTTCTTGAATTTGTGCATGAGAAGTATCATTTCATCTTGTGACAGGATACCATCGTCACTGTCGGCATTCTTGTGGGCAGACTTGGATGTGCTAGGCATGCTGTGTCTCCTGTTGGATACAACGGCTAATGCTGTAGTTTTAGTAGGTGACTCTTCGACTTTCTCTCTCCTGTCAATGTCATACTCAAATGCCTTGAGGTCAGATAGGAGGTCAAAAGTAGAAATGTCATTAAGATTACATGACACATGCAGAGCTGTGGTTTTAATGTCCCATCGGGCAGGGAGAAATCTGAAAATTTTTTAGTTCTTCTCCTTTTGGGTATAAATTTGGCCCAACGCTTCAAGTTCAACGACAATGCCAGTGAATCTGAGGTCAAGCTCCTCAAGAGTTTCAGTTGGTTTCATTTCGAAAGATTCAAATTGCAGCGTTAGTTTTGAAATCTTATTTTCTTTTGAGATCTCAGTTCCCTCACAAATCATCTTGAGTTTTTCCCAGATTTCCTTGACTGTCTTACAGCTCTTTACCTTCGAGAACATGCCTTTGTCAAGAGTGACAAATAGCGCATTCTTAGCTACATTGTCGAGGTTGGTGCGTTTATGATCATCTGTGGTCCCTTGCTCGCGCTCTTTCTCGAGCATCTCGGCATGAGCTTGGCCTTCAATCCTTGCGGCAGGATTCACCTTCATGATTTTTATGGGGCCATCTTGGATGACATAAATCATCTTTTCATGCATGGCAGCAAGATGAGCCTCCATCCTAATTCTCCAGTCATCAAACTCGTTAATAGAAAACATTGGTACCTTATTAATCAGTGAGGTATCCATGTCTAAGATTAGGAAAGATAAAGAAGTTTTCAAAAACAAGTGATTTTAGGATCTGATTCGGTTAAAAATGCAACTGATTCTGTTCGGGAGAGTTGTGCAAGAGGTAGTGAAACTAGTCACTCACGGGGGCTGCTTCTCTATAGATATCATGAGTCAGATTTAGAATCAACCACTCTGATACGACTTGTTGACCACTAAGTATACAGAATACAGCAACAAGCTGTACAATGAACAAATTAGAGTGCGTAGCGGAAGTCTTGTTAAAGTAAGTTGCTATAAATACAGCAACTAGATTTTCTCCTGTTAGCTTGGTGCGTACAGGGTATGTAATGTATACTTATAGACTAATCACAGTAATGAAAGCAATAAGTGCATAAGGTATATGACACGATATTTAAAGTGGTTCGTGGTAAACCCCTCTACATCCACTTCTCCTCCGCACACGAGTAAAAAGGTTTATTATAAACACTACATACACAAATACGTGTATATAATAAAACCTATCCTTGTATCGTTCACACAGAATGATACAAAGACTGTCTCTTTCAACCGTTCACACAGATTGGTCAAAGCTTTCACTTGACTTTCTTCTTCACACACAGTTCCAAAGCTTCGTCTTTAATGCAGATCGGCCACACACAGTTCAGGATAAGCAAGGCTTTCTTCAGTCCACACAGGGCTGATGGTTTTCTTCAAATGAAAGAACAACAGTTGAATAACAGCTTGACTTTCTTGAGCTTGAGCTGATGATGTATTGTTCAAGGTTGAGCACTTGTATATTTATTCTCTTAAGTAAGGTAGTATGCTTGAAGAAATATGATTGCTCTTGATATACTGATCTTGTGATGTTGACGAGTGTATCTCAGTATATCTCGGTTTGCTCAGTTTTCAAATCTTGATCTTATGAATATTCGTGTATATCGTTGTTGTTCTGATCTTCAAACTTCAGGGTATATATATAGCCTTTGTAATAGATCCGTTGAGCAAAAAGTCTGTTTCGTGTAGTTTGACTTACACAGTACAAGATCTGGATTTTGCTCCTTGTCTGAAGATCTTTGTCGGCTGGTATTTAAATACTTTACCCAGACAATATTTAAATACTTCTTTTCAAACGGTGGCTTGACTTTAGCGTGTAAAGTAGATTCCGTTCCAACGGTCTTCAATCCTGTTGGATAAGTATTGAAGATCTCAACACTTATAGCCTAATTATTGTATCCAACATGTTGCGCTTATACTGCTGTGGCAGTAGGTTTCACATTGCAGGCTATCTTGGGGCTGCTGTATGGAAATATGCTGTATGAATGTTTCAGGACAGCTTCCATACTTGGTGTCATCGACTGATGAGCTTCTTGCTGTATGATGGCACTTTATTCTTTTCCTGTATGTTGAGGCACTTGACATCTTGCTGTATGATTTTCTTCGGGACAGCTACTTGTTATATGTTGGCACTTTATCAAAACACGGTACAGGATTGTTTATCCCAACAGACTGGAAACATCGTGAAGGAGTTGTCGGACGTATGAGTATGCCTGTCTGAGCAGTTCAATATTAAGGATTTGGGAGAAGCTGGGCACATCCTTGGAATCAGGATCTTTTGTGATCAGAAGAAATGGATATTGTGGTTATCTCAGGAATCCTATATCGATACAGTGCTAAAGTGTTTTAGCATTGAGAATTCCAAGAAAGACTTTCTATTTTAGAGATATGGAATTCAATTATCTAAGGATATGTGTCCTAAGACACACAAAGAGATAGATGACATGAAGTTGGTCCATTATGCGTCAGCTATGGGAAGCCTCATGTATGTCATGCTTTGCACAAGACTAGATATCTGTCATGCCGTTGGCATGGCTACTAGATATCAGTCGAACCCAGGACCAGGGTTGCATACTGCAAAGCATAATTATGCTTGTATTACCATATTTCCCTGTAACTACCTATGAAAATATTAATTACATTTAATCACGTGTTTTGCATATTTATTCATATTATGGTTATGCAAATATTATAGATAATGTGGTGTTGGTATCACACGGAAGATCACATTATTGGTGCCTTATAAAATAATACAATACTTCACAACATATATAATTACTAGACAAATTTTATGAAAGGTTGTACTGTGTGCTTGAGGTTAGTTAGTCTTGAATAATAGCATGTATTAGCGTATTTGCATATGTTGAATTGGATCACAGTGAGATAGTGTCTTTTGTACTGACTGTAAGAAGAACGTAAATCTCGGATAAATATTATTTCTTAATTTTAAGTATATAATATTTAATTATGTATTTATAATATTTATTGCTTTGATTTACCATGGGTGAGAGCAACAGTGATTGACTCAATAAGCTTCGTGTCTTGCGCATAACATTATTTATATGACAATTAATATTATAACTAGAAATTATGTCCCGACCACTCGGGATGATAATGTTTTTTAAAGCACTCGAAAGGATTATTATATTAAACCCTGCATGTGGAATTAATCTGCCAATATAATAACAAAACTCGAGTGGTTATACTCTTGTAAAAAAATTAATTAATTAAAGTTGCCAGTAGCTTAAATTAATTAATGGACATGTGATATCTTAAACACAAAAAATAATTAATTTAAAAAGGAGCCCAATTTAATTTGAGATTTGGATAGGAACTGCAATATTAACTCTTCGGTGGACAGAGTTGATATTTAATAGACTCATTATATTAGTAAGGGCCTAATATGGAAAGTTGAGTTCTATTAGGAGTCTTTTTTCCTAATCCTCCTTAATGTCCCTATATATATAGGACATTGGGGGCGCCGATTCTGTGGTTGTGACAGTCCACTAAATTTCAGTTTTTCTACTTTGTGTTTAATTGTGCATCTTGACTTGTGTCTTTGATTCCATAATTAGATAACACAACATTTTAAAATATCAAAAATTATTCAACAAAATTAGAGAGAAAATCATGAGATGTTCTTGGAGAAGAGGTCCGGTAGATTGTTGCCCACACGACATCCGGATTAAGGCGGGATATACTCTAGAAGATCTAAAGGTATAAATACAAGAAGATCAAAGAGTAATTCAACCACTCCACTTCAAAGGTAAAGTATTCTAAGATCTCTTAGATCTGGATAGAATACTACGGATTAACACGCCTAGATGCATAAATGTATTGTTTGTTTAAATTACTTATTAGTCTGTGTAATTAATTATTTGACAGGCCTAAATAGATCCGAATCTTGGGGGTTTATAAAAACAAAATCCCTTCTCTTCTACTGCGTTTTATTTCCAACAATGTCTCACCAACCTATGAGTTCGAGATTGCAACTTGCACTGAATATTATACCCATGCTAATCCATGGAGGATTCTTGAAATGCCTGAAGCATATTTATAAAGTAAGTGGTGCGCCCTTTTTTCCTTGGTTGAGGTTTATCCCATTGGATTTTCCCAGCAATTTTTTTAGAAGCAACTAAGATGACGTATTAACATGAATAACGTGTTTTTCCCCTTTATTGGGATTTTTCGCACCGAGTTTTTCCTAATAAAGTTTTGACGAGGAATATTCATGAAATAACGAGGATTTTAGAGAGATCAATTATACCTCAAGATTTGAAATAAGGAGTAGTATTCTTTTTCCTTTGATCAAGTTTTTCTCACAAAGTTTTCTTGACAATATTTTGATGAGACAACACGTGGATATTCCTATAAGAATGATATGTATATGGAGAAATTTATACTCTTATGATCGCGCAGTTTTTGTCCCATGAGATTTTACTGAGGCGGCGCACGAATATTCATACAAGAATGATCGATATGAAGGAGAATAAATTCAAGTATTATATATTGCTCAGGACTTTTTCTAACAGCAGTGTGATGCAGCAAGTTATGCTCGTCACAAGCTCCATTATGAACAATTTGGAATTTTTTTATCCCATGAGGTTTTTCTTCAAACTAGTCCAGTAGATATTTATGTAAATATTCATTCAAGTGGATGTGTTGTAAATAAGTCATGTATTTAGTGAATGACTAATATGCCCTTGAAATCCTAGATTTGTACTTATAAATAGAGGCTTAGGGCCTTCATAATGAATACATAATTTTATTGGTGTCTCACATCTCTTCTCATATTTTTCTTTCTCTCAATGTTTATAGTAATTTTAGAATTTGAAGTGATTCAGAAATTATTTTAGTAGAAGACAATTAATGCAATAAAAACGTAAAACTTAATCTTTTAATGGTACTATGAGAATTTCATGTATCTTTGTCTTTTCCAAAATTAAGAAGAAATAAAACTACAATATTACTTCTATAAAACTACAACATTTAAATTTTACTATTAACATTTGATGCTCATGATCGACTTGATATAATTTAAACGGAGATGATTATACTATCCTTACATAAGTAGTACAATGCCTACTTGTTGCAAGTAACATATGTGTCTTGCAATTCACCAAACAAAATACTTTTTAAAATAAATTAGATTATCTATTTTATTTTTATTTTTGATAGACTATTACTTACACTTAAGAGAAATAGTCAAATTAATTACTAAAATAACCGATTATTAGTTTCAATGATGCTAACGGAAATAATACAAGCTCATTTATTAAAAAAAAAAAAGTTTTACATTGTTATAAACTTGAGAGAAAAAAAAAAGAGAAATTGGAAGAGAAGAAGAATAATGTGTGTTGGCCATTAAGTACACAAAAAAACAGCTTGGAAATGTGTTGGTGTAACAAGGTGTACGTTTTTCGAATAAGAGTGTGTAGCAGAAGTTCTTTTTAAGTGAGTTGCTGTAAATACACCAACTAGGTTTTTCACCTGTTAGCTTGGTGCGTACAGGGTATGCAATGTATACTTATAAATAATCACAGTAATGAGACAGTAAATGTAGAAGGTAAATGACACAGTATTTAAAGTGGTTCGAGGTAAACTCCTCTACGTCCACTGGTCCTCCACACAGGAGTAAAAACCTTTATTATAATCACTACGTACACAACTATGTGACTATAATCAAACCTATCCTTGTATCATTCACACAGATTATTACAAAGATTGTCGCTTTCAACCTTTCACACAGATTGGTTAAAGCTTTCACTTGACTTGCTTCTTCACACACAGTTCCTGTTGGAAGTAAAAACGCAGCGGAAGCGAATTTAGAGAAAGTTTGATAATTGCATTTTACGCATCCACGAGCATAAGATCTATTTAGGCATGCTAATTAATTAATTATTAAGACTAATAAGCAATTTAAATATTATTTATTATTTATTAATTAAATATGTTGGTAATTGAAATATCTTAATCTAGATCTAAAAGATCATAAGATATTACCTTTAAAGCGAATTGGTTGCTTTCGTCTTGATCACATTGTATTTCTACCTTTAGACCTTCTAGAGTATGATCCGCCTTAACCCGGACGTTGTGTGTGCAACGAGCTACCGGATATTGCTGGGACACTAATGGGATCAGCCGAAATTCCTCTTGTATGTGGTCACTCAATTTTTCTTTGCTTTCTAGTATTTTATGAACACTCTTAGCAAATTAATTTCTTATCTAAATTGTAAAATCAGAGAAACAAGTCTAGATCTACAATTGAACACAAGAGGAAAAATTTGATCTCACAACCTTACGAAAGAGTTCAAAAATCGGCCTCCCTATAAGTCCTATATATAGCCTCTTGGACTACTATTAGGGATCTTAAGGAGGATTATGGAATGACTCCCAATAAATGAATCTATTAATATCAACTTAGTCCACTAAAAGGTTGATATTGCCATTCCTACCAAAATCCCAAATGCGAAATTGGGCTCCTTATTAAATATATTATTTCTCGTGTTTAAGATATCGAATGTCCATTAATTAATTATAAGCTACTGACAGCTTTAATTAATTAATATCTTATCCCAGAGTAGTGCCACTCGAACCTTATTATTATATCGGAATTAAATCCACCTGTAGGGTTTAATATAATAATCATTATCGAGCTCCTCAAAGGGACATTATCAACCCACACGAGTCGGGACACAATTTCTAATAATAATAAATGTCGTATAAATAATATTATTTCCCAAGATACGAGGCTTATTGAGTCGATCATTTTGACTCTCACCCATGGTAAATCAAATCAATAAGTATTATAAATACACAATTAAATATTATATACTTAGAATTAAGAAATAATAATTATCCGAGATTTACGCTCTTCTTAGAGTCAGTACAGAAGACACTATCTCACCTCGATCCAGTTCAATGTATGTAAATACACTAATGTATGCTAATAGTTAAGAACAACTAATCTCAAGCATACACTACAACCTTTTATATAATTTGTCTAATAATTATATAGGTTGTGAACTATTATATTATTTTATAAGGTATCGATAATGTGATCATTCGTGTGACACCAACACACCACATTATCTACAATATAAAATAATTAGACATTTCATTTGCATAACCATACCGTGAATAAATATGCAAAATATGTGATTAAATGTAATTAATATTCTCATAGGTAGTTACAGGGAAATAAGGTATACAAGCATAAAATATGCTTTGCAGTATACAACCCTAACAATCTCCCACTTATACTCAAAGCATGCTTTTAAGTATACTACTCTATTACTTAGTCTCTCATTTCTCCCACTTATACTCAAAGTAATGCTGCCATACACCGTAATCCCATTCCTTCCACATGCCTTTCAAAAACTTTTGAGGGAAGGCCTTTCGTGAAAGGGTCAGCAAAATTATCTTCTGATGCAACCCTGGCTACAACTACGTCTCCTTCCTTTACGAAGTGTCGTATGATGTGGTACTTGCGGTTGATATGTTTACTGGCCTTGTGGGCTCGTGGTTCCCTCGAATTTGCGACTGCACCAGTATTATCACAATAAAGTGTAATACCCTTTGGCAAATCGGGAATCACATCTAAGTCCCGCAGGAAGTACTTGAGCCACATTGCCTCCTTGGCTGCCTCAGAGTAGACGTACCTGGGCTTTTAGGCCCGCCGGTTTTGGCCCTAAACCGGCCCTAAGTCAACGGTTTTAGCCCGGGACCGCCGGTCAACGGGCCCGAACCGGACCGGGACCGAAAAGCTAGGGCCGGGCTAGGGTCGGGGGAATTGGACCCGCGGACAGTTCAGCCCGCCCGGTCCTAAAAGGCCCGTCGGTTTGCATCGGCCGGCGGGCCGGCGACCACGGCTAACGGCTAATTCGGAAAAAAAAGCGCGGCGATCCGGTGGTCGATCACGCCAAAATGCCAACGGCTATGTCCTTTGGAGCCGTTGGCGACCCTTCCCACCCCCAAACTTCCCCATTAATCCCCCCTTTTCCCTACCCATCCCCACTATAAATACTACATCTTCCTAACTCAAAATTCACCATTAATCACACTCTAATTCTCTCTAAAAATTCAATCTCTACTCTCTCTACTCTACTCTCTATTTACTATCTCTATGTCTACCTCAAAGAACAACACTAACAAGGGCAAGGGCAAGGCCATTGAACTTGGCCAACGAAGTGGAGGAGGAAATTTTCAACCTCAAACTCAAAGGCCTAGAAGGGCCGATTTGGCGGAGGACATTTCTAGACAAGTCGCCGAATGAATTCAAGCCGAAGAAGATGCCCGATTTGAAGAAATGGTTCATACGATGGAGAGCACGGGATACGAATTTCGTGGCTCAACAAATGATGATGAACATGAAGAGGACGAAGAGCACGAAGAAGACGAACAAAACCAACCTCCTCCTCCGCCAACAAGTAAGCCTAAGCCTCTCAAGTCCGAAATCTTCGTTAAACATTTTAAAAGAGAATTGGCTCCTATCAACGAAGGAGAACCTCCTTTATCCGATGGTCGAAAGAGATTCATTGCTTATTGCAACTATTGCACAAAGCACTACAAATGGATCGAGAAGGGAGGCTACGGAACACTACAAAGGCACATGGAGGGTTTCATCCATTCGAGTATGGAATATCTACTACTCAAACGCAAATTCGAGGTACTACTAGTTCAAATTCGCGACGGGTATGTCTTCTTCCGCTTTATTTAAATTTGAAAAAATCGATATGAAGATGCTTGTGCTAGATATTGTGCCATGGAAAAACAACCTTTTAATTATGCGGATAGAATAACGTATGAAGCTTCTTATAAAGATGGTTTGGGGCCTAATGTTAGCAAGGTAGCTAGAACTCAAATGCTTAAGAGAATTAGGAGACAATGCTTTGTCAAAAAACAAGATTTAATGAAATATTTAGTTCGTTTGTCTCAAAAAGTTTCTATTTGTGCCGATGTTTGGACCGATGCTTATAATAAAAATAGTTACATGGGAATTACTTGTCATTGGATTGATGCAAAATGGATTATGCAAAAACGCGTTTGATTGCCTTTAGGGAGTTTGAAGAGCCTCACACGGCTCAAAATATTGCTTTAATTATTATTACGGTTTTAAATGAGTATTGTTTGGTTAACAAGGTATTTTCCGTTGGTTTTGATAATGCATCGCGAACACCGCTAGTATTCCGAACTTGTTGAAGCATGTGCACCATCATTTGAAGGAAAATATTTTCATTCTAGATGCATTTGTCATATTTTAAATTTATGTGTTCAAGATGCGCTTAGTATTTTTCAAGATTCCGTTGTTCCTATTAAAAATGCCGTTAAGTATTTGCACAAATCAAAAACATTGGGGAAAAAATGGCAAAAATATTGTCGTGCAAAGGGTATTGTTTATACTTGTTTCAAATTAGATGTATCTCATCGTTGGAACTCTACTTATGAGATGATTAATAGTACACTAGAGTATAAGAGTTATTTATGCGATTTTTTAGGAAAGAGTTCTCAAACATGCAATTAGTTCTTAATGAGAGTCATTGGGATTCATGTATGGATTTGTATCGTTTGTTAAAAGTTTTTCATAATGCTACTAAACAATTATCGGGTGTTTATTATTGTACTTCCGTTAAAGTGTTGGAACATTGCATGTATATTGCCTTGTCTTTTAAGAGTTGTTTTAGTAGGCCAAACATGCAAGGTGTGATTTATTTTATGGTTCAAAAATGGCTCAAGTATTTTAGGGAGATTCCTATGGTTTTCTTACTTGCTAAGTGCTTAGATCCTAAATGGAAGTATGATGGTGTTTGTCAAATGCTTGGTATTTATTATGATGCTTTTGCTCAAATGGACTTGAGTGATGTTGTAATTGATGGTGAAGGGGTCTTCTTTGATCTTCCTTCCGTGCCACAAATCAAGATAGATCTTGATAGGAGTTTGAGATCTATTTTTCAAGAATATAGATTAAAACATGGTAGTGAGTTTCCTTCTTCTACAATGCCTTCATCTATGATGCCTTCATGTGATTTTCCTTTTGAGATGAATGAAAGTGATCCTTTAGTTCAACAAATGCATGGAATGATGCAAAATAGGAGCAATGAACTTCCAATGGGGCAAGGTAATAGTGAATTAGATATGTTCTTGCAAACTCGTTTTGTATTTGGTGTTGAAGATAGTGGTCGTCGATCGATGTGTTAAAGTGGTGGTCGAAGAGAGAGGAGTACCCAATACTCTCCATCATTGCAAAGGAGTTATTTGCCGTCCGGCATCCACCGTGTCCGTAGAACAAGCCTTTAGCATCGGAGGACTTATGCTAGATCAAAGAAGATCAAGGATGAAGCCGGAACATTGAAGCTACCATGTTGCTCGACGATTGGTGTAGGGCCGACCTTAGAGCTCAAGAACCGGAATGGGACGATGCAAATGAGAGCGAAGATGAAGCCTTCACCGAGACGGATCGATCGGATGTGGAGTAGAGAGCTCAAGTCCTTTATTATTATTATTTTTCATTTCAAGAATTCAAGTGTAAAACTTCTTAAATTGTGCTTCACTTATTTGTTGTACTTTTCCTCATTTTTAATGCAAAATTATTGTCCTTATTTATTTGCAAAATTATTGTGTCCTTATTAATTTGTAATTTTCCTCTTTCTTAATGCAAACTTATTTGTTATAATTTTCCTTATTCATTTTTCAACAATTTAATGAGTTTTTAAATATTTAAAAAAATCAAAACATTAAGAATTATCATTTTCATTTCATAAAAGTAATAAATATACAAGAATAAAATAAAAAATAATAATAAAAGTTAAAAATAAAAATAAAAAAAAGCCCAGGCGGCCGGCCGCGGTTTTAGCCGACTCTGGACCGCCGGGTTTCTAGCCCGCACGGAGGCCGGCAAGTTCTGAGCCGGGCTCGGTCCCTTGTTTTGGGGACCGAGGACCGCCGGTTCGAGGCCCGAAACCGGCGGTTCCGGCCCGGCAGCACGTCTACCTCAGAGGCTGCCACGTACTCGGCTTCGATGGTAGAGTCCAAGATGCATTTCTGCTTCACAATCCTCCAATTAATGGCTCCATCTCCCAGGCTAAACACATAACCCGAAGTAAACTTGTACTTTTCTTTGTCCGATCAAAAATCTGAGTCAGTGTAACCCACCGGACACAGGTCTTCTGACTGATATACAAGCAGGTACTTGAGTATGTGCTTGACAGCAATCCAGTGTCCTAGTCCTGGGTTTGACTGATATCTAGCAGCCATGCCTACGGCATGACAGATATCTGGTCTAGGGCAAAGCATAGCATATATGAGGCTTCCCACAACAGATGCATAAGGGACCATCTTCATGTCATCTATCTCCTTTTGTGTCTCGGGACACATATCCTTAGATAGTTGAATTCCATGTCTGTAAGGTAGAAAACCTTTCTTGGAATTCTCCATGCTAAACCACTTTAGCACCGTATCGATATAGGATGCCTGGTATAAGCACAACATCATTTTCTTCCGATCACGAAAGATCCTGATACCAAGGATGTGTCCTGCTTCTCCCATATACTTCATATCGAACTGCTCAGATATCCATACCCGTATGTTCGACAATTCCTTCACGTTGTTCCCAATCATAAGAAATACCAACACATTTCCATCGCATTTCTTATACACACAACTCTCACTCAGACATTAGACGAATCCATATGACTGGACAACTTCATCAAAACGAGTGTCCCAAGATCTATATGCTTGCTTAAGTCCATAAATGGATCTCTTAAGCTTGTACACCAAGTGCTCTTCTCCTTCACCAATGAATCCCTCTGGTTGGCACATATAGATTTCCTTGTCTAGACTCCCATTCAAAAATGCATTCTTGACATACATTTGCCAAATCTCCCGATCCAACTGCGCAGCTATAGCTAAAAGAATCTGGATTGACTTAAGCATGGCTACTAGTGAAAAGGTTTCATCATAATCGATACACTCTTTCTGAGTGTAACCTTTTGCAACAAGACTCGCTTTGAAGGTTTCAACCTTCCCATCACATCCTTTTTTGCGCTTGTAGACCCATTTACTCCCAATGGCTTGTACACCATCAGGTAGCTTTACTAGCTCCCACACTTGATTGGAATCCATAGATCCCATTTCTGATTCCATTGCTACTTGCCAGGAGTCAGCATCTTTATCTTGGATTGCCTCCTTGTAGGTCTAGGGATCTGATTCATCTTTGGATGGGATTGAGTCCGAAGACTTTCCCATGCCTATGAATCATTCTGGTTGACGAACAACCCTCCCACTACGACGAGGCAAATCCTGAGTTGGTGGAAAAGTCTCAAAATCGATACGTGGTGCAGTGTTAGTTAGTACTTGTACGATTGGTATACACGGAGTCTCGCCCCTCAGCTCTTCCAGAATTATATCGCTCATGGGCTTGTGACTAATCATATAATCCGCTCCCAGGAATCGAGCATTTGTGCTAACAATGATCTTCTGATCCTGGGGACTATAGAACAAGCCACCCTTCGTTCCCTTAGGATATCCTACAAACACTCGCACTTCTGTACGAGATGCCAACTTATCAGCTTCCTTATTCAGAACATGTGCTGGAGTATCCCAAATCCAAACATGTCATAGACTAGACTTTCGCCTACTCTACAGTTTTGTGGGTGTTTTTGGAACTGATTTCGAAGGCACCAGGTTTAGAATGTACTTTGCTGTTTCTAAGGTGTATCCCCAAAACGAAATAGGTAAATTCGAATAACTCATCATTGATCTAACCATTTCTAAAAGAGTTCTATTCCTTCTTTCATCCACACCATTTTGTTGTGGAGTTCCCGGCGCGGTGAGCTGGGACGAAATCCCCTCATTCGCCAAGAAATCCAAAAACTCTCCACTAAGGTACTCGCCACCACGATCAGATCGTAGCGACTTGATACTCTTCCCATGACGCTTCTCTGTTTCTGCCTTGAAGTCTCTGAACTTATCAAAAGCTTCAGACTTACGTCCAATCAAATAGATGTATCCATGTCTCGAATAATCATCTATAAATGTGATGAAGTATTCGAAACCACCCCTAGCCTGGATATTCATTGGACCACATACATCCGTATGAACCAATTCTAACACATTCTGAGCACGGTTTCCCTTGGTTTTAAAAATCCTTTTGGTCATCTTACCTTCCAGATAGGATTCACAAATTGGAAATGACTCAACCTGAAGATCATCCAATGGGCCATCATCTACCAGTCTTTGAATCCTCCCAAGGTTGACATGCCCTAACCGTAAATGCCACATATATGTTTGGTTTATCCTTGAAGGTTCTTTTCTCTTTTTAGGGTTAGACAAAGAGTTAAGTGATTTATGCATATGAGTTTGTGCAGTATTAACGGCATATAGTCCATTATTAGAAATACCTTCGCAAATATATTCACCATTTCTTTTCCTAATAATGGCATCATCATAAAAATAAACTGAATAACCATCGCATTTTAATTTAGAAACCGAAATTAAATTCATTCTAAAATCCAGTACTAATAATACATTTTTGAGGACTAATAATTTATCATTAATCTTCAACTGCAGGACTCCCACTGCAACAGCCATAAGCCTGGAATAATCACCCCAGTTGATGGTAATCTCGCCCGCTCTAAGCTGCTTGGTTACCTGAAAGCCATGCGAGTCAAAGCAAACATGATCAGTGGAGCCTGAATCAACTATCCACAAAGTGGAAGAACAAGCTGCCAAACATGTTTTGACTACTAGTGCACGAGACATACCTTTCTTAAGTGCAGGGCAGTCCGATTTAAAATGTCCTTTCTTACCACACTTGTAGCACTTTTCCTTTGGCTTTTTGTTCGCCTCGGGACCTTGAGAGTTGCCACTTGCTTCTGTCCAACCTGCTTTTTCTTCTTTCCCCATTGGGTTAGGAAGAAGTAGTACCAGTTTCCGCAAGAATCTGATGATAACCTTATTTAAAGAGACCTTCAGCAGATTGAAGCTCTGCTAGAAGTTCCGCTAAAGTATATGTCCTACGGTTAAGTTGCCCAAGATAATATCGAACTGCGATTCTGCATCGATAGTATCCCCCAGTATGCTCAGTTCGTTCAAATGAGACATCATTTTTAGAACATTATCCCTTACTAGTGTAACACCCCCAATCTACTCGGGAATATTACAGCGCCGCAGTCCCTCTAATGAGAATCCACCAGGCAAGACACCAAAACAAGACATCAAAACAAGTGCGAACATGGCTAAATACGACTCAATAGACTGATTTGGCCTTCCATCAATGGCATACAACTTAAACTTCATATACATCTCTATCCCGACTCGTTCCCATGCAAGGGTCAAAATATAACAACACTTCCACACGACGTGGTAAACACTACAGCGGAAAAGAATAATACAATTCAACCAATAAATCCCATTACTGGCCCTCGTGTGATTAGTATCATTTGCCTTCCATCATCATTCGTACTGATCCCGTGTCATGCTCCTCAGTAACCTGCACGTACCTGAATGCAATACATACATCCACCCCCGATTACTCGGGGGTTAGCAAAATTCCACTATTTTGCTAGTGCAAGTATAAAGTGCAAATACAAGCCATACACAACATATTACAAGAGTATAATAATCTAAACCAAACGATGGTACATAACAGAGCGTCACATGTAATAGATGGTGAAATAAATGTAATCGTACAATTCAAGACTAGTATTCCGGAATAACTAAATCTCAGAGAATCACACCAATACATACATGATCAACCATGGAACCGCACCAGAGGCTACGGAAGCCTCAGAGGACCCGTCGGTCCGTCCTAGAGTGGTTAACCCAAAATTTCTGTGGAATTGCACCAGATGCTACAAAACCCTCAGAGGACCCGTCGGCCCGTCCCATAGTTGATATATACAATCATATAAAACTTAAGACTAGTATTTCCGGAGTACTAAGTCTCATTGTGCGTCACATTTCAATTATAAGCGAGATTAAGCATGGAACCGCACCAGAGGCAACGGAACCCTCAGAGGACTCGTCAGTCCGTTCCAGAGTGGTTAACCCAAATATATTCATGGAACCACACCAAAGGCTACAGAACCCTCAGAGGACTCGTCAGTGTAATATCCGGAATTATTATTGTGTATTTCATCTGTATTCGAACCCTGTATTGTTCGGATTTGTGGTCTTGATAATTGGAGTATGATATTTCTCACATTGGTATCTTTGTACATAAGTATATCGTCATGCATAAATTTCTCATGCAAACTCATGATAGCGCACGCTAAGAATGTAGCTTAACGAGCGCTATCGGCTACAACTAGCGCACACTACGAATGTAGGATTTGCATGCGCTAGGCAGTCAATTATTGAGCTAGGCGGCTAGCACATGCGCCAGCCGGGACATGGGTCCGGATAAGATTCCCGCGGATGAACCTGGACAGATTTGGAGTCAACGCTTATTAGCATGCGCTAAGATTGGTATGTAGCGTGCGCTAATCAGCTATTGTGCAGAAACTTTATTTAAAGGAAAACACTCCATTTCTACCTATTCCTTCCATTTCTTCTTCGTCCCTTGGAAGTCCAGAGAGCTTTTCCTACTCCTTAAGCACATACAAATCCGCTGTACTTGATCATTAAATATTAAGGAGTGCTTATACTTGATCATTGAAGAAGAATTCACTTTGAAGTGACACTCAAGCAACCGGAGCTGGATTCTACCTTTTTGGTTCAGTGATCTCGTCATATTAAGGTATGTTAATTCTATCTCCAGCCTTAGATTCGGATTCTAAAGAATAAGTTGATCATACTAGCAAGATATTGAGTTCCTTTGGTGAATTGTCCAACAAACATCATGTTTAGAAGATTGGAATGTTTATGTTTATGATATTGTCGTTGAAACCTCGTAGTTGGAATCTTAGCACGTCAAGTGATGAGAGGAACATTCTGAAGATGATTATCCATATGAATCATGTTTTTATATTGATCATAAACTTGGAGATGATATCACTTTTGGTTATAAGGACTTAAGAAAGAATCATCTTAGATTGCATCCTTTCTTATAAAATGGAATTGTTTGTTTATCTCCATGGTTAAATCGGGATGTAATGATGATAATGCGTCGACCTTAAGAACACCAAACTTCGCATGAGAATTGTAATCAAGATGGATTATGGTGTTGTGATGATAATACGTATTCTTGAATTCGAAGTTGTTATATCCGTAAGATCATTCATAACCGTATGAGCATGTTATGCATGGAGATAACTTATATTATCACTGAAGAAATTCATAAGTTTCATCACCGTTAGAACAAGTCTGCTGCCCAGTAGTGAACTGCCATGCACGGTTAGCGCACGCTAAGCTATGTAGATTAACGTGCACTATCGAGCATGAGTTAACGTACGCTACGTTTGGTATGTAACGTATGTTAGGCCATCAGGCGAGTCAGTCGGCTGATCAGTGAGGTACTGACCGTGCATAGTTAGCGTACGCTAGGCTTTGTTGTTTGCATGCGCTAACGAACAGACTTAACGCACACTACGTATAATACTTAGCGTACGCTAAGAAGTTCAGGCAAATTGCGTTTTATGAACTTTCGGCCGTAAATTGGATTGGTAGACATTCGTACGATGTGAGATAAATTCTATATTATTTCTTTTGTTAAGTTTCGAGCTTGTTACATGATTGATTGAAGGGGCGACCTTCGAGTGTTTTGTTTTCGTGGAAGTATTGTTCTTGTCTTCGAATCGAGGCAAGTACCTTATTTGTTTTACATATTGATGTTATACATATTTTCATGCATGTATGTCGTTGTTGTATGTCCACCTCGTGTTGGTCCGACGGGATCATCGGGGGATCTATGCTAGCGTGCGCTGGATCATCGGATGGGTTTTTCCACCACGGGTTGGTCTGACGGGATCATCGTGGGTTCTAGGCAGTGAACGCTGGATCGTCGAAATTACCATTTGTATGTTATGATATCATGTTGTGATTATCAGTTGTGTATGTTATTTACGAGTTTCTCGCAGGAGAAGATTCGTTGGTATTTTGTCATTTACGTTATTATTATTCTTCGTGAGATGTTGAATAATATGTTGTGGTACTTGTATTAGCATCGTTGTGCTAACCCCTTCGGGGGTGAACATTTTGTTTATGTTCAGGATCCAAGAGAGCGGGGAAACAACTACTGGAGCTGCATGACGACGAGGGTGCAGAGTGATGTTCCGGCCGGGTTTATGTGTCTGTTGTTTGTTGGTTATTTCAATAAGTACTCGAGTACGTAGTCGTTTATGATGATTTGGATTTGGTGATGTATTAATACTTTTACGTTGAACATTCATACTTTCAGTATTGGTCAAAACTTTTGTACCTTATTTCCGTTATTTTCATTCGTTGGTATCGGTTAATGTCTTTTTAGTTCTTCAGCCTTGTAAATTCTTATGTAAAGGATTTACGGCGCTGTAATATTCCTGAATATATTGGGAGTGTTACAGAATATGGTATCGGAGATAAGATTATGGATATCTTGGCCATTGGGTAAAAATAGGGGTCATATATGTCTTTTGAGGTAACCGGCCGCGAATAACATCACTGTACTGCCTACGTCTTCATGCGGGCGGTGGTTGTAAGTTCCTAAACTCTATCTCGTCCTTTACATGTTATATTTCCTTGTACTTTAGCATTTGAACGATATTGTTTTTTGTATATTGTGTATTTATTCTTATAGTATGTTGAGAGGCGGACGTGGACATGGTCGCGGTCGCGGACGCGAATGAAGGAATGCAGAAAGAGAAGCTTCGCCTTCTAATCAGGCCAGCCACAGCTCAGGCGAACCGCAAAGATCTATTAATAATGAACCGGAACCTGTTGTGCCCGAAATCCTTCGTCGGGTGGTGAACCAGATGACTCAATTCGCCCAGGTCGTGGACCGAATGCAGGTGGCGGTGGGATTACAGCAGGGATATAGACAGCAAGGGATCCCAGACATGGGAAATCGAGGTGACCGATGGCTGCAAGAGGTGGCGAAGATGCAACCACCCAAATTCGATGGTATTTCTGAGACTCCCACCTGGGATCATTGGTTGAAGGAACTGGAGAAAATCTTTATCGGAATTAACTGCCCAGATGACCGAAGAGCCTCTATCGCTCAATACTTTCTGATAGGGGAAGCGTCTGAATGGTGGGAAGCCATCCGACCTGTAGACCATGATGCTGATTAGAGAGAGTTTAAATTGATTATGGAATCTCAGTACTGCCCTCGTTCGGTGAGGGAAGCCAAGGTTCGGGAGTTTTTCTCCACTCAGCCTTCAGATGTGCCAGTATCTCAGGCAATTAAGACGTTTAACCAACAGACAGCATTTGTTCGACATCTAGTCAGAACAGATGCTGAAATGATGATCCATTTTGATATGAGAATGAAACCAGAAATCCAGAGGTACATGTCCGGATTTGAATGTACCACTCTCTGCCAATACTAGGACAAAGCATTGGCGTACGAAATCAAGGAAGCAGCAATGGAAAAACTTACGGAATCCAAGAAGCAGAAAGTCTTTGGTACTTTTACTAAGCACAAGAGCAGTGGGCGCCGCAAGGCCCAGTCATCCTTTCATTCTTTCGAGAAACCTCTGCACCCAGTTAGGAGCGGAAAGAACTTCGGAGCAGCATCAACCATGACTGATGTCACCAGGAAATTCTCTAACTGCGCCCAGATGGGGCACTATCGACGGAATTTCCCCCTACCTGCCATGACTTGTTTTGATTGTGGTCGAGAGGGACATCGTGCGGTGTTCTGTGAAGAGGCTGCAAAGTCTTTTAAAGCCCGTACACCAAAACCAGTCCAGAAGGAAGCCAGTATCCAACAGATGCAGCAAAGTCTTCAGATGCCTCAGAATTTTGGCCGCGGGCGAAGCAGAGGACAGTAGGACCGAAAGGGTACATCGAGTGCCGGATCTATTCCCCCATGTCTGTATGAGATGAGGAGAGCAGATGATCAGGATGATACTGTCGCATCAGGTACCGTTCAGATCCTTTCCCAGCCAGTTAGCATTTTATTCGATACAGGAGCTACGCATTCATTTATATCCTTATCTTGTGTAAATTGTTTGAATGTTTCTGGTTTTCATAATTTTGAACCTTGTGTTGTTGGTTTACCGAGTGGAGAGAGAATTGTTGGAAACTTAAAAACTAGAGATTTCCCTGTATCATTTGGAGGCAGAGAATGGCTCTCAAATCTGATTGTAATAGAAATGCAAGGAGACGACCTGATACTCGGAGGCGATTGGCTTAATCGATTTGGAGCTATTGTAAACTACCGAAGGAGGAATATATCGCTGATCGCTGACAATGGTTCCGAAATATTGTTTGAAGGATGGAAACCAGGAAGCTCAGGAAAGTTGATCAAGGCGACGAAAGCTGTCAAATTGTTGAAACAGTGCATCTGGATCTTTGGTGCTATGCAATGAAGAAAGAAGACGAAATTGTGGAACTTTCATCCATTCCTGTTGTGAACGAATTTCCAGATGTATTTCCTGACGAGTTACCTGGACTACCTCCATGACGGGATGTAGAATTCACCATTGAGTTGGAACCCGGAGCTACACCAATTTCTAAGGCGCCGTATCGTATGGCACCTACTGAGATGTATGAACTGAAAAAGCAGCTAGAGGAGTTACTGGACAAAGGCTATATCCATCCAAGCATTTCGCCCTGGGGAGCACCAGTTCTTTTTGTCCAGAAGAAGGATGGATCGCTTCGACTCTGTATTGACTATCGAGAGCTGAACAAAATGACGATTAAGAACAAGTATCCATTGCCACGGATTGATGATTTGTTTGATCAGTTGAAGGGAGCAACAGTATTTTCTAAAATTGATCTCAGATTAGGATATCATCAGCTGAGGATTAAGGAATCTGATATTCCGAAATCAGCGTTCAGAACTCGCTACGGACACTATGAGTTTGTAGTGATGCTCTTTGGTCTCACTAACGCGCCTGCTGTATTCATGCAATTGATGAACCGAGTGTTCATCGAATATTTGGATAAGTTTGTGGTCGTGTTCATTGATGACATTCTGGTGTATTCTAAGAGCCCGGAAGAGCATGCACAGCATTTGCGGATTGTGTTAGAACTTTTGAGAAGCGAGCAACTGTACGCCAAACTCTCTAAGTGTGAATTCTGGCTAAAGGAAGTAATGTTCCTCAGTTATGTGGTATCAGCTAAAGGAGTCCGAGTAGATCCTCAGAAGATCGAATCGGTTATGGATTGGAAGCCTCCAAAGAACGTGAAAGATGTCTGAAGTTTCTTAGGACTTGCTAGGTATTATCGTCGGTTCGTGGAAGGGTTTTCCAAAATTTCCCACCCACTTACTCGACTACTGCAGAAAACACAAAAGTTTGAGTGGAACGAGTTGTGTCATATTAGCTTTGATGAATTGAAGAAGAGATTGACGACGGCACCGATTCTATCACTCCCACATGGAATTGGAGAATTTATAGTTTAGAGTGATGCTTCAAACCAAGGACTCGGATGCGTATTGATGCAGAATGAAAAGGTGATCGCTTATGCATCACGCCAGCTGAAACCTTATGAAGTGCATTACCCAACGCATGATTTGAAGCTAGGAGCAGTAGTTTTCGATTTGAAAATCTGGAGACATTATCTGTACGGGACTCACTGTCAGATCTTTACGGATCACAAGAGTCTCAAATACATCTTCAATCAGAAAGAGTTGAACATGCGGCAAAGAATATGGTTAGAGCTGATTAAGGACTACGACTTGGAAATTTTGTATCATCCAGGCAAAGCGAATGTAGTGGCCAATGCACTCAGCCGCAAGCCTGTTTCTATCGAAATGCTGGAGACTCTGACCTCCTAGCTCAGCATTCAACGAGAGATGATTCGAGAAGGAATTGAATTATTGTTACAAAGAGTCCAAGGACAACTTTGCGTAATGGAAATAACTTCATCATTAATCGAAGAAACCAAATCTATGCAGACAAATGATCCTCTGATGATTCGGTTACGTGATGAAGTGATCAAGGGAAAGGCCCCCGGATTTGTAATTCATGATGATGGAGTTTTGAGATTTCAGAACCGACTCTGCATTCCAGATGTCGATGTTCTGAAACAGACGATTATGAAGGAAGCTCACAGCTCGCCCTATTCTATCCACCCAGGCACCAGTAAGATGTACAAAGATTTGAAGCAGAATTTCTGGGGGGGCAACATGAAGAAAGATGTAGCGGACTATGTTTCGAAATGCTTGGCTTGTCAGCAGGTTAAGATCGAGCATCAATGACCTACCGGAATTTTGAAGCCGCTCCCGATTCCTGAATGGAAGTAGGAGGACATATCGATGGATTTTATCACTAGTATGCCGAGAACCAAGACAGGAATGAACATGATTTGGGTGATAGTTGATCGTTTAACCAAATCAGCTCATTTTCTAGGCATTAAGGACACGTGGGGACCAGAGAGGTTGGCACGAGTATTTATTTCAGAGATAGTCCGATTGCATGGTACGCCGAAGACCATTATTTCTGACCGAGACGGTCACTTTGTATCGCATTTTTTGAAAGCAGTTCATAATGCCTTGGGGACCGAATTGAACTTCAGCACAGCTTATCACCCACAGATAGACGGACAATCCGAGAGGACCATTCAAATGGTGGAAGACATGCTAAGGGCCTGTGCCTTAGATTGGTCAAACGATTGGGAAGTTCATCTACCGTTGATTGAATTTACATACAACAATAGTTGGCATGCTTCCATTAAGATGGCACCATTTGAGGCACTATACGGGAGGAGATGCAGATCGCCCCTATGTTGGGACGATTCATCAGACTTGATCGGACGAGCGGAGTTGATCGTGCGTACACGAGAGAAGATAGCCTTGATTCGTGAAAGGCTGTGACCGCCAGTCGGCGAAATCTTATGCGAGCGTCGCCGTCGCCCATTGGAGTTCAGTACGGGAGACCACGTACTTTTAAAAGTTTCTCCTGCTCGGGGAATTTTTCGTTTTGGAAGGAAGGGAAAGCTGAGTCCAAGATATATCGGACCATTCGAGATCCTTGAGAGAGTTGGAGAGTTGGCATATAGATTGGCATTGCCGCCGTCGTTGAGCTATGTTCATAAGGTGTTCCACGTATCCTAATTATGAAGATATATACCGGATCCTAGTCATGTCATTGATTTCGGGGAGATCGAAGTCGCTCAGGATGGAACATTTGAAGAAAGACCGGTCAGGATACTCGAGAGTCGAGTTAAACAATTGAGAAACAAACCAATCGCTTTGGTCAAAGTTCAGTGGTCACGCCACGGAGTGGAAGAAGCCACTTGGGAAACGGAAGATAACATGAAGTCCAGATATCCATAGTTATTTTCATCTTGAGTTTCAGGACGAAACTCCTTTTTAGTAGGAGAGTATGTAATATCTGGATTTATTATTGTGTATTTCATCTGTATTCGAACCCTGTATTATTCGGATTTGTGGTCTTGATAATTGGAGTATGATATTTCTCACATTGGTATCTTTGTACATAAGTATATCGTCATGCATAAATTTCTCATGCAAACTCGTGATAGTGCACGCTAAGAATGTAGCTTAACGCGCGCTATCGGCTACAACTAGCGCACACTATGAATGTAGGATTTGCGTGCGCTAGGCAGTCAATTATTGAGCTAGGCGGCTAGCACATGCACCAGCCGGGACATGGGTCCGGATAAGATTCTCGTGGATGAACCTGGACAGATTTGGAGTCAACACTTATTAGCAAGTGCTAAGATTGGTATGTAGCGTGCGCTAATCAGCTATTGTGCAGAAACTTTATTTAAAGGACAACACTCCATTTCTACCTATTCCTTCCATTTGTTCTTCGTCCCTTGGAAGTCCAGAGAGCTTTTCCTACTCCTTAAGCACATACAAATCCGCTGTACTTGATCATTAAATATTAAGGAGTGCTTATACTTGATCATTGAAGAAGTATTCACTTTGAAGTGACACTCAAGCAACCGGAGCTGGATTTTACCTTTTTGGTTTAGTGATCTCGTCATATTAAGGTATGTTAATTCTATCTCCAGCCTTAGATTCAAATTATAAAGAATAAGTTGATCATACTAGCAAGATATTGAGTTCGTTTGGTGAATTGTTCAACAAACATCATGTTTAGAAGATTGGAATGTTTATGTTTATGATATTGTCGTTGAAACCTCATAGTTGGAATATTAGTACGTCAAGTGATGAGAGGAACATTCTGAAGATGATTATCTATATGAATCATGTTGTTATGTTGATCATAAACTTGGAGATGATATCACTTTTGGTTATAAGGACTTAAGAAGGAATCATCTTAGATTGCATCCTTTCTTATAAACTGGAATTGTTAGTTTATCTCCATGGTTAAATCGGGATGTAATGATGATAATGCGTCGACCTTAAGAACACCAAACTTCGCATGAGAATTGTAATCAAGATGGATTATGGTGTTGTGATGATAATACGTATTCTTGAATTCGAAGTTGTTATATCCGTAAGATCATTCATAACCGTATGAGCATGTTATGCATGGAGATAACTTATATTATCACTGAAGAAATTCATAACTTTCATCACCGTTAGAACAAGTCTGCTGCCTAGTAGTGAACTGCCATGCACGGTTAGCGCACGCTAAGCTATGTAGATTAACGTGTACTATCAAGCATAAGTTAACGTATGCTACATTTGGTACGTAACGTACGTTAGGCCATCAGGCGAGCCAGTCGGCTGATCAGTGAGGTACTGATCGTGCATAGTTTGCATACACTAGGCTTCGTTGTTTGCATGCGCTAACGAACAGACTTAACGCACGCTACGTATAATACTTAGCATACGCTAAGAAGTTCAGGCAGATTACGTTTTATGAACTTTCGGCCGTAAATTAGATTGGTATACATTCATACGATGTGAGATAAATTCTATATTATTTCTTTTGTTAAGGTTCGAGCTTGTTACGTGATTGATTAAAGGGGCGAACTTCGAGTGTTTCGTTTTCGTGGAAGTATTGTTCTTGTCTTCGAATCGAAACAAGTACCTTATTTGTTTTACGTATTGATGTTATACATATTGTCGTGCATGTATGTCGTTGTTGTATGTCCACCTCGTGTTGGTCCAACGGGATCATCGGGGGATCTATGCTAGCGTGCGCTGGATCATCGGACGGGTTTTTCCACCACGGGTTGGTCTGAGGGGACCATCTTGGGTTCTAGGCAGTGAACGCTGGATCGTCGGAATTACCATGTGTATGTTATGATATCATGTTGTGATTATCAGTTGTGTATGTTATTTACGAGTTTCTCGCAGGAGAAGATTCGTTGGTATTTTGTCATTTACGTTATTATTATTCATCGTAAGATGTTGAATAATATGTTGTGGTACTTGTATTAGCATCGTGGTGCTAAACACTTTGGGGTGAACATTTTGTTTATGTTCAGGATCTAGGATGACGACCACTGGAGCTGCATGACGACGAGGGTGCAGAGTGATGTTCCGGCCGGGTTTATGTGTCTGTTGTTTGTTGGTTATTTCATCAAGTACTCGAGTACGTAGTCGTTTATGATGATTTGGATTTGGTGATGTATTAATACTTTTACGTTGAACATTCGCACTTTCAGTATTGGTCAAAACGCTTGTACCTTATTTCCGTTATTTTCATTCGTTGGTATCGGTTAATGTCTTTTTAGTTCTCCAGCCTTGTAAATTCTTATGTAAAGGATTTACGGCGCTGTAATATTCCTGAATATATCGGGGGTGTTACAGTCAGTCCATCCCAAAGTGAATATATAGAATGATCACAACCACGAGGAGATATAATCCCCAACAACACCAAATAGTACCACCTCCTCACAAGGGAGTCGACAAGCAATACAACACGACATATGCGCACTCCTTAAATGAATACACATTCGAGCATACAACCTTTAACAAAGGAAAAGTTCTTTTATAATCAAGTAGCACGAAGGCAATATATTTCAATTCGCAACCACAATACACATATCCGTAGAACTCATTTATTTGCAAATTACTCGGGCGTTTTATAAGAAAACCATTAATGGGATTGTATCAATCCTCTTGAAAGTTCGTTATGAGTACTCCAAGTAAACACACATAGTCAATTATCAATTATTGCATTTACGAAACATGAAAAGTATGGGCAAGATACTTGCCTCGAAATTGGCACGCAAATATTCCGACAAACACGGCTCGGTCGAAGTGCCTCGGAACCTACAATTTACGTAGGAACAACGAAAACATGATCACAACGAGGAACAAGACTAATAGCAACGGAAATCGCCTCAAACCAACAAAGGAAAACTCATACGAACATTTAATCGAACATTAAATGTTCAAGGTTCCTCAAGAACACAAAAGTCATCAATCGGGTTGAAAGAATTGAAGATATGGATATACAATCCATATAACATGATCAATAACATTATTTAACATTAATTGACTCATCAACACCGGATTGAAAATGAAATCAAGAACAAAACCCCTAAAATTCCCAAAATTAGGGTCCTAAGAATTTTACCTTGATTATAATGGTGAAAGATGTTGGGATGTTGTTAAATCCATGCTAGGAACTCAAAGATGTTGATGGGTGATGATATCAGGCCAAAATCCATGCTTATAGACCCTCAAGATCGTCTAGATCTCTGGAAGGAAGAAAGGGAGTAAGAAATGACGAAAGTTGACCTTTGTAGTCCTATATATATACTGTCAACAGTTAGCGCACGCAAAGGTATGTGTAGCGTGCGCAATCGGCTACAAAATGCAGTCCAGAACCCTCTGCCAAACTTGTTAGCGCGCGCTAATAGATTAGTTTAGCGTGCGCTAATTATACACTGTGTAGTCTTAGCTATTTCGATCATAACTTCTTCGTCCGGACTCCGATTGACTCACCGTTTGAACCATTGGAAAGCTAACTTGATGATCTATCATACTGAGAAGATTAAGAACTTTTGGAGTTTCCAAGAATTGATGGTGATTTTAAAAAGTCGAACTTATATGTGGAAAAGTCGAAATAATACGTCGATTAATCCGAAACAATAGAAAAACTTGCTCGAATGACGAAATGTGCTGAACAAAACATGTCTAAAATGTGTCAATGAACAAAAGAAAGTAACTAGAATAAAAAAATATAGAAATGGAAAGTACGGGTATTACATTCTACCCACTAAAAAGAAGTTTCGTCCCGAAACTTAAAATGAAGGGTGGTAGCCAAACAAAATGAAACAAACACTCTGCTCAGCTCCGAAAGGACACGAAAAATATGTAAACACAAAGTTACTCGAAATACAATGAAGTAACTAAGTAAGCACTTGATACCTGAGTCGAGGCGATAACCATACATGCAAACGCAACAAGTCAAATAGGAAGCATATGAGTCCGAAAGTAAATGCCCCAAAGTTTAGGAAAATTGCAAAATGGCCCAAACGTCTGAAAAAAAATCATTTTGCATCCAAAATTAACGTGCAAGTCCATAACACGATTGATCATGTTAAAGTGAACTTTTGGGAACAACCAACCATTACAGACCAGATCAACGGAGTTCGATATTCACGCGACAACATTGTAGCATCTCCTGGATTACTTTGGAATGACTATCACATTTACCCCAAAATAGGAGGGTAGAAAGAGATATAGATTCTGCTACGCAAATCCGATGAACATTCATTCGTGATACAAGGAAATGGCTCAACTGAGCACACGATCCCGACCAACGACTCTCAGAATCTCCATTTACTACTATTTGGCTCTCTTGGTAGTGGAAACAGGAATTCACTCTCCAAACACCTTAACAGTGACTACGCAATATATTAACACCCCACGTATCCGTACAAGGCACAATATAAAACTCTGAAGTGGTACTCCCAACTTCATAAAGCTTACGGTCGTAAGTTATCATGGGATGTTGCTTAATTACAAGAAAATCAGCTATCATTTCTGAATGATCCAAAATAGTGTTGGTAAGCCCGATATAAAAAATCCGTAGAGCATGCATACCATACATGAGTTTGAGCGCTCTCGCTTCACACGAAAACGACACTATATGGGTCACGAAACCATTAAAACTCGAAGAGTGTTAACTTAAATAACCACATTCTCATATCCGAACAAAGACGAGAATATTATGCACAAAAACCATATGACTTGGCATTCATACCATCACACGAATTTTGAAATCGGCATTATCGCCATAAGTACTAATATTGACACTACGTACACTCCATGTAAACAAAACTTTTGAAAAAGAAGGCGAATCATATTTCACCTGAAACTCATCAACATTGTCCCTTTTCTAGAAGAGGAAATTTATATTCGCATCTCGGCTTTCAAAGTCAAATTTGAAAAAAATTAAAATTTTCAAAGACGTCATATACAATTGAAAATGTTACTTGGAATCCAAGTATAAAAACTGGGGCCTTTCCTCTTCTACCAAAATATTTGATTAGAAGTTTAGTTTTAATTGAAGTACGTGGCTATTTATCCATATGATGTTAAATCATAGATTTCCAAAATATTTAACAAAAAACTCCAACATCACAAAGAAAAAGAAGAAAAAAAAAATCTCACGGTCATATCCTTACCCACTCGTGGTCATTCACCTCGAGACCTCCTTATCGTATTTCATATATCATATTCTCCAATGACCGAATGATACCGAACACCATAGATAACTTGTATCCGTGTCCTAGTATCCTCGATTCCCAGTTATACCAATAACGAATATAAATCATATATATTATGATTTAACTCCGAGGCCGGAAAATATCATACAAACCATAAGGCACAACGCATCCACATAAGGCGACAAATGGTAACACGATACAAATATTCACTCTGGGTAATTATACGAATACAAAAATTACAAATATAACAATTGAAACATACGATCATAACTCACGGATCACATGCCCGTATCAACAAAGAATTAACGACCATTATTTTTATAATCACGACCATAATATACCACACATGGTAGCCACTCATTGTTAACATTCCTTTTAAAAAAAATCCATGAGGTATCCGTTTAAATAATATCATTTGAAAATCTTTGAATCTGTATGTTTGTTTGAAATAAAATATTGAAAGTACTCTTGGCACCTCGGGCTGTTTTAACAAAACCGTAAACAAAAGATCTTAACCGCTCATTTTAAAATCATTTGCAAAACAATATCTCAGAATATCAAATTTCTCGGAAACAACATCTTTACCATTAATCAACACATAAGGTAATCACGTGTTACCACGTAGCACCATCGCAAATCACAATACACAAGGTAGCTCACGGCCATGCCCTCGGCATCAAACCCCAGAGTTTTGCGGAATCGTTCCCGGGTAGACAAACCATTCATACGTGCACTAATCATTTCCACCGATCAACAGTCATATCCGGACACCATCATACAACTACGAGGTATATTCAAACAATGCAACACGATACTTGGGTACATACCCAAAATTCTTCAACAAAAATGGTAATATGCCAAATATATCACAACGGCTTGACATCACCCGCCTCAATTCTAGCCTGTCACCTTAAGCAAAAATCCTCCTCCCGCACATACTGTACTTAACGTGTGTTATGCACAAAATTAATGTGCATTAATGAATTGAAATAATGAATGTGCTATTGAGGTTCATTAGCATGTGCAAATGACTAAATTAGCGTGCGCTAACTAACTCATCTCACAAAATATTTCAAGTTTGAATTTATAGTTTAAATCGAGTAAGATTTTTCATCTTTCATTATTTATTTTGCGAGTAAAAATCACATTTTATTTTGAATATAGATATTTTATGGTGCAAAACATTTTTAAAATCATGTACTCGAATTTTTGAAAATAAAACCAATACGTTTAAATCATTTCTAGAAAATCCTCTCAAACACGACAAAAGATCAAAGATGGTAACCTTTTACAAAATGTCCAAAAATACTTCAAAACATACCTTTTTCAAATACCGTTAGAGGGTTTTATTAGAGGATACAAAGTCGGATCGCCAATTTCAAACAATTTTCAAAGTCTACACGAAACCACCGCTTAACCGCACGGTCGAAGCATTTTTGAAAATTGATTTTCCACAAACTTACTCAAGTCTATGAAATTTTCAGAGAAGCTTTTTCCAATACACACACAGCAGACACAATTACCAATGTGAACACATTTGCAGCATATACCAACAATTAGCCAAAATAGTCAATTCTCAAACACATGCCTATACGGCATTCAAGATCACCAATTCATATACGCAACTCATTACTACCAAATTCAAACACGTGTCAACACCATCTATATGGGTTTTTCAACAAACTCTAGCATCGGTACATATCCTGGAACACATCAATGTTCAAGGTTTCATATCACTTTACACCCCTTGGTGTCCAATCCATCAATATCCATTTCATTACACCGGTAATATGCCACAAGTATCAAATATGAATTCCATCTCCATGGCACGCATGTAAACAGTCATGAAACAATGATAATACACAGAAAAGAGGAGACTTATATCGAAAGGTCTCACGAAGATGATGGCTGCACCACGATACTAATCACAGTCGACAAAGCAGACGACGCGTTGTGACATGATTCAGTTAGAGCAAGTCCGACAAGATAAGACTCAACAATACTCGACTTGACCCGACAGCCTAGGTTTCCAAAACCTAAGCTCTGATACCATATTCTGTAACACCCCCAATCCACTCGGGAATAATACAGCTCCGCAGACCCTCTGAGTGAGAATCCACCAGGCTAGATACCAAAAAAAGACATAAAAACAAGTGCGAACATGGCTAAATACGACTTAGTAGACTGATTTGGCCTTCCATCAATGACATACAACTTAAACTTCATATACATCTCTATCTCGACTCGTACCCATGCAAGGGTCAAAATACAATGACACTTCCACAAGACATGGTAAACACTACAGTGGAAAAGAATAATACAATTCAACCAATAAATCCAATTACTGGCCCTCATGTGATTAGTATCATTTGCCTTTCATCATCCTTCGTACCGATCCCGTGTCATGCTCATCAGGAACCTGCACGTACCTGAATGCAATACATACATCCACCCCTGATTACTCGGGGGTTAGCAAAATTCCACTATTTTGCTAGTACAAGTATAAAGTGCAAATACAAGCCATACACAACATATTCCAAGAGTATACTAATCTAAGCCAAACGATGGTACATAACTGAGGGTCACATGTAATCGATGGTGAAATAAATGTAAGCGTACAATTTAAGATTAGTATTCCGGAATAACTAAATCTCAGAGCATCACCTCAATACATACATGATCAACCGTGGAACGGCACCAGAGGCTACGAACCCTTAGAGGACCCGTCGGTCCGTCCCAGAGTGGTTAACCCAAAATTTCTGCGGAATCGCACCAAAGGCTACAAAACCCTCAGAGGACCCGTCGGCGCGTCCCAGAGTGGATATATACAATCATATAAAACTTAAGCCTAGTATTTCCGGAGTACTAAGTCTCATTGTGCATCACATTTCAATTATATGCGTGATTAACCATGGAACCGCACCAAAGGCAACGGAACTCTCAGAGGACTCGTTAGTCCGTCCCAGAGTGAATATATAGAATGATCACAACCACGAGGAGATATAATCCCCAACAACACCAAATAGTACCACCTCCTCACAAGGGAGTCGACAAGCAATACAACACGACATATGCGCACTCCTCAAATGAATACACATTCGAGCATACAACCCTTAACAAGGGAAAAGGGCTTTTATAATCACGTAGCACGAAGACAATATATTTCAATTCGCAACCACAATACACCTATCCGTAGAACTCATTTATTACCAAAGTACTCGGGCATTTTATAAGAAAACCGTTAATGGGATTGTATCGATCCTCTTGAAAGTTCATTATGAGTACTCCAAGTAAACACACATAGTCGATTATCAATTATTGCATCTACGAAACATGAAAAGTATGGGCAATATACTTGCCTCAAATTTGGCACGCAAATATTCCGACGAACACGGCTCGGTCGAAGTGCCTCGGAACCTACAACTTCCGTAGGAACAACGAAAACATGATCACAATGAGGAGCAAGACTAATAGCAACGGAAATCGCCTCAAACCAACAAAGGAAAACTCATATAAACATTTAATCGAACATTAAATGTTCAAGGTTCCTCAAGAACACAAAAGTCATCAATCGGGTTGAAAGAATCAAAGATATGGATATACAATCCATATAACATGATCAATAACATTATTTAACATTAATTGACTCATAAACACCGGATTGAAAATGAAATCAAGAACAAAACCCCTAAAATTACCAAAATTAAGGTCCTAAGAATTTTACCTTGATTATAACGGTGAAAGATGTTGGGATGTTGTTAAATCCATGCTAGGAAGTCAAAGATGTTGATGGGTGATGATATCAGGCCAAAATCCATGCTTATAGACCTTCAAGATTGTCTAGATCGCCGGAAGGAAGAAAGAGAGGAAGAAATGACAAAAGTTGACCTCTGTAGTCCTATATATACTGTCAACAGTTAGCGCATGCTAAGGTATGTGCAGCATGCGAAATCGGCTGCAAAATGCAGTCCTGAACCCTCTGCCAAACTTGTTAGTGCGCGCTAATAGATTCGTTTAGCGTGCGCTAATTATACACTGTGTAGTCTTTGCTATTTCGATCGTAACTTCTTCATCCGGACTCCGATTGACTCACCTTTTGAGCCATTAGAAAGCTAACTTGATGATCTATCATACTGCAAAGATTAAGAACTTTTGGAGTTTCCAAGAATTGATGGTGATTTTAAAAAGTCGAACTTATATGTGGAAAAGTCGAAATAATACGTCGATTAATCCGAAACAATAGACAAACTTGCTCGAATGACGAAATGTGCTGAACAAAACATGTCTAAAATGTGTCAATGAACAAAAGAAAGTAACTAGAATCAAAAAATATAGAAATGGAAAGTACGGGTATTACATTCTACCCCACTAAAAAGAAGTTTCGTACCGAAACTTAAAATGAAGGGTGGTAGCCAAACGGAATGAAACAAACACTCTGCTCAGCTCGGAAAGGCCACGAAAAATATGTAAACACAAAGTTACTCGAAATACATTAAAGTAACTAAGTAAGCACTTGATACCTGAGTCGAGGCGATAACCATACATGCAAACGCAACAAGTTAAATAGGAAGCATATGAGTCCGAAAGTAAATGCCCCAAAGTTTAGGAAAATTGCAAAATGGCCCAAACATCTGAAAAAAATCATTTTGCATCCAAAATTAACGTGCATGTCCATAACACGATTGATCATGTTAAAGTGAACTTTTGGAAACAACCAAGCATTACAGACCAGATCAACGGAGTTCGATATTCACGCGAAAACATTGTAGCATCTCCTGGATTACTTTGGAATGACTATCACATTTACCCCAAAATAAGGGGGTAGATAGAGATATAGATTCCGCTACGCAACTCCGATGAACATTCATTCTTGATACAAGGAAAGGGCTCAACTGAGCACACGATCCCGACCAACGACTCTCAGAATCTCCATTTACTACTATTTAGATCTCTTGGTAGTGGAAACAGGAATTCACTCTCCAAACACCTTAACAGTGACTACGCAATATATTAACACCCCACGTATCCGTACAAGGCATAATATAAAACTCCGAAGTGGTACTCCCAACTTCATAAAGCTTACGGTCGTAAGTTATCATGGGATGTTGCTTAATTACAAGAAAATCAGCTATCATTTCTGAATGATCCAAAATAGTGTTGGTAAGCCCGATATAAAAAATCTGTAGAGCATGCATACCATACATGAGTTTGAGCGCTCTCGCTTCACACGAAAACGACACTATATGGGTCACGAAACCATTAAAACTCGAAGAGCGTTAACTTCAATAACCACATTCTCATATCCGAACAAAGACGGGAATATTATGCACATAAACCATATGACTGGGCATTCATACCATCACACGAATTTTGAAATCGGCATTATCGCCATAAGTACTAATATTGACACTGCGTACACTCTATGTAAACAAAACTTTTGAAAAAGAAGGCGAATCATATTTCACCTAAAACTCATCAACATTGTCCCTTTTCTAGAAGAGGAAATTTATATTCGCATCTCGGCTGTGAAAGTCAAATTTGAAAAAAATTAAAATTTTCAAAGACGTCATATACAATTGAAAATGTTACTTGGAATCCAAGTATAAAAACTGGGGTCTTTCCTCTTCTACCAAAATATTTGATTAGAAGTTTAGTTTTAATTGAAGTACGTGGATATTTATCCATATGATGTTAAATCATAGGTTTCCAAAATATTTAAAAAAAACTCCAACATCACAAAGAAAGAGAAGAAAAAAAAAATCTCACGGTCATATCCTTACCCACTCGTGGTCATTCACCTCGAGACCTCCTTATCGTATTTCATATATCATATTCTCCAATGACCGAATGATATCGAACACCATAGATAACTTGTATCCGTGTCCTAGTATCCTCCTTATCAGAGATAACTTCATATATCGACCTCCTTATCGTATTTCATATATCATATTCTCCAATGACCGAATGATATCGAACACCATAGATAACTTGTATCCGTGTCCTAGTATCCTCGATTCCCAGTTATACCAATAACGAATATAAATCATATACATTATGATTTAACTCCGAGGCCGGAAAATATCATACAAACCATAAGGCACAACGCATCCACATAAGGCGACAAATGGTAACACGATACAAATATTCACTCTGGGTAATTATACGAATACAAAAATTACAAATATAACAATTGAAACATACGATCATAACTCACGGATCACATGCCCGTATCAACAAAGAATTGACGACCATTATTGTTACAATCACGACCATAATATACCACACATGGTAGCCACTCATTGTTAACATTCCTTTTAAAAAAAACTCCATGAGGTATCCGTTTAAATAATATCATTTGAAAATCTTTGAATCTGTATGTTTGTTTGAAATAAAATATTGAAAGTACTCTTGGCACCTCGGGATGTTTTAACAAAACCGTAAACAAAAGATCTTAACCGCTCATTTTAAAATCATTTGCAAAACAATATCTCGGAATATCAAATTCCTCGGAAACAACATCTTTACCGTTAATCAACACATAAGGTAATCACGTGTTACCACGTAGCACCATCGCAAATAACAATACACAAGGTAGCTCGCGGCGATGCCCTCGGCATCAAACCCCAGAGTTTTGCAGAACCGTTCCCGGGTAGACAAACCATTCATACGTGCACTAATCATTTCCACCGATCAACAGTCATATCAGGACACCATCATACAACTACGAGGTATATTCAAACAATGCAACACGATACTTGGGTACATACCCAAAATTCTTCAACAAAAATGGTAATATGACAAATATATCACAACGGCTTGACATCACCCGCCTCGATTCTAGCCTGTCACCTTAAGTAAAAATCCTCCTCCCTCACATACTGTACTTAACGTGTGTTATGCACAAAATTAATGTGCGTTAATGAATTGAAATAATGAACGTGCTATTGAGGTTCATTAGCATGTGCTAATGACTAAATTAGCGTGCGCTAACTAACTCATCTCACAAAATATTTCAAGTTTGAATTTATAGTTTAAATCGGGTAAGATTTTTCATCTTTCATTATTTATTTGAGAGTAAAAATCACATTTTATTTTGAATATAGAAATTTTATGGTGCAAAAGATTTTTAAAATCATGTACTCGAATTTTTGAAAATAAAACCAATACGTTTAAATCATTTCCAGAAAATCCTCTCAAACACGACAAAAGATCAACGATGGTAACCTTTTACAAAATGTCCAAAAATACTTCAAAACATACCTTTTTCAAATACCGTTACAGGGTTTTATTAGAGGATACAAAGTCGGATCACCAATTTCAAACAATTTTCAAAGTCTACACGAAACCACCGCTTAACCGCACCGTCGAAGCATTTTTGAAAATTGATTTTCCACAAACTTACTCAAGTCTATGAAATTTTCAGAGAAGCTTTTTCCAATACACACACAGCAGACACAATTACCAATGTGAACACATTTGTAGCATATACCAACAATTAGCCAAAATAGTCAACTCTCAAACACATGCCTATACGGCATTCAAGATCACCAATTCATATACGCAACTCATTACTACCAAATTCAAACACGTGTCAACACCATCTATATGGGTTTTTCAACAAACTCTATCATCGATACATATCCTGGAACACATCAATGTTCAAGGTTTCATATCACTCTACACCCCTTGGTGTCCAATCCATCAATATTCATTTCATTTCACCGGTAATATGCCACAAGTATCAAATACGAATTCCATCTCCATGGCACGCATGTAAACAGTCATGAAACAAAGATAATACATAGAAAAGAGGAGACTTACATCGACAGGTCGCACGAAGATGATGGCTGCACCACGATACTAATCACAGTCGACAAAGCAGACGACGCTTCGTGACATGATTCAGTTAGAACAAGTCCGACAAGATAAGACTCAACAGTACTCGACTTGACCCGACAGCCTAGGTTTCCACAACTGAAGCTCCGATACCATATTCTGTAACACCCCCAATCCACTCGGGAATATTACAGCGCCGCAGACCCTCTGAGTGAGAATCCACCAGGCTAGATACCAAAAAAAGACATCAAAACAAGTGCGAACATGGCTAAATACGACATAGTAGACTGATTTGGCCTTCCATCAATGACATACAACTTAAACTTCATATACATCTCTATCCAGACTCGTACCCATGCAAGGGTCAAAATTCAACGACACTTCCACACGACATGGTAAACACTTCAGTGGAAAAGAATAATACAATTCAACCAATAAATCCCATTATTGGCCCTCTTGTGATTAGTATCATTTGCCTTCCATCATCCTTCGTACCGATCCCGTGTCATGCTCATCAGGAACCTGCACGTACCTGAATGCAATACATACATCCACCCCTGATTACTCGGGGGTTAGCAAAATTCCACTATTTTACTAGTGCAAGTATAAAGTGCAAATACAAGCCATACACAACATATTCCAAGAGTATACTAATCTAAACCAAACGATGGTACATAACTGAGGGTCACATGTAATCGATGGTGAAATAAATGTAAGCGTACAATTTAAGATTAGTATTCCGGAATAACTAAATCTCAGAGCATCACATCAATACATACATGATCAACCGTGGAACCGCACCAGAGGCTACGAACCCTTAGAGGACCCGTCGGTCCGTCCCAGAGTGGTTAACCCAAAATTTCCGCGGAATCGCACCAAAGGCTACGAAACCCTCAGAGGACCCGTCGGCGCGTCCCAGAGTGGATATATACAATCATATAAAACTTAAGACTAGTATATCCATAGTACTAAGTCTCGTTGTGCATCACATTTCAATTATATGCGTGATTAACCATGGAACCGCACCAAAGGCAACGGAACCCTCAGAGGACTCGTCAGTCCGTCCCAGAGTGAATATATAGAATGATCACAACCACGAGGAGATATAATCCCCAACAACACCAAATAGTACCACCTCCTCACAAGGGAGTCGACAAGCAATACAACACGACATATGTGCACTCCTCAAATGAATACACATTGGAGCATACAACCCTTAACAAGGGAAAAGGGCTTTTATAATCACGTAGCACGAAGACAATATATTTCAATTCGCAACCACAATACACATATCCGTAGAACTCATTTATTGTATCAATCCTCTTGAAAGTTCATTATGAGTACTCCAAGTAAACACACATAGTCGATTATCAATTATTGCATCTACGAAACATGAAAAGTATGGGCCAGATACTTGCCTCAAAATTGGCACGCAAATATTCCGACGAACACGGCTCGGTCGAAGTGCCTCGGAACCTGTAACACCCCTATGATTTACGGAGGTATTACAGCGCCGTAGATCCTTTTTGGAGGACCTACCAGGCTTAGACCCAAACAAAACACATTAAATACAACAAAACATGAACGTTCATACATTCAAGACCAACTTCAATTTCAACATGACATACATCAAAATACCAAACAACATATCATCTCGAGGAATCATAACAAATATGACCGTTCACCACGGGAATACAACAACATCATTAACCATTAATAATGACATGACATACAACACTGGACAGTACCCGCGCGAGTACAAAACCAAAACACGACTTTGACCATGACCATACGACCACCAACTCAAAATGATGTACGATATCAATGCTGCCCACCAAGCTCGTGTCCGTCCTGTGCTAGTCCTCCCACTGGACCTGTATCTGAATACACAAAAGTATATCCACCCCAGAAGGGGTTAGCAAGAGGCGGGTACAAGTACAATGATTCTAGAATATGTACAACAAGTGAATAATCAACAAAAACCACATAAATCATAGTGCCATCACAGATATTCTGGAATACCACATCACAATCATCATCACAAAACAACCTCCCGAGCTATACTGGCCCTGTACCTCTCAAGCAAGATACACACCCCAGAGACACCTCGTCAGGCCCTCCCTGGTGTATAGCCCAACCGAGTGATCCGTAGGGATACGCAGCCTACCGGACCCCAGGGGACCCTCACTGGTTTTACTCGGCTCACACACACTCGATCAATAATTGGCACAAATTCCATTTTTACATATTCACACGAAGTACAGTAAACACAATCAAAGTACTTGCCTCAATTTGAACGACACGAGAAACGGCGAACAGATGAATGTACGGTCCGAACTTCCTTCAACGATTCGATCCTAACACATCGAAATACCGAATCAAAACACAGCACCACGGAAATGAAAGGATTCACCCTAAGTTCTACCCTTAGGGACATTTATTCAAACACTACGAAGGCAACGTAGCTCGAACCCAAACTATGAAAGGTAACTTAGGGTTAAATCCGTGAATCTTGGAGAAAAATGAAGGATTATGATTACAACATCACAATCTAGCACAAATCGGAGCTAAGATAGATTAGAATCAAAGATCTCGACAAAAACCCCAAAATATGAAGAACTAGGGTTCCAACGGTTTTACCTTGATTTGGATGGTGAAAGTTGATAAGATGTTGATAACTTGGTGTTAGGAGCTCAAAATTATCGTTGGATGAAGAAATCCGACCAAAAATCTGCACTCTCCAATGATCAAGTATGCCCAGCCGCCGAAGAGAAGAGGAAGAGGTGAAAAATGACATTTCTAGAACCTACCCCCCATATATATACTGGGAGGTATTAGCGCACGCTACGGCTACAGGCTTAGCGTGCGCTAACGAGCTGAGGGCGGTGCACTGCTGAAGAAAAAGGCAGTCCAGAACTTTCTGCCAGACTCCGGTAGCGTACGCTGAACTATCTGTTAGCGTGCGCTACCGATTGCTACTAGCGCGCGCTAACTCCATACAGTAGCGTGCGCTACCTGCAAGTACCTGCAGTCCAGAAACGTTTCTGTCCTCACTGACCTGACATCCTAGCGCACGCTATCATACAAGTAACGTGCGCTAGTACATCGAAATAGCGTACGTTAGTCCGTCCATAACGTACGCTAACGCCTCATTCCAGAGTCCAGAAAGCTTACTGTCCAGCGGGCCTAACGCACGCTATTGCACAAGAGTAGCGTGCGCTACTCGAACCTGGTTAGCATGCGCTAGACATACAGTCTTAGCGTGCGCTAACTGCTATTTTCCAAATTTAAATTCGCAAGAAGTCCGGCTAAAACGAGCACAATCCGAGAATCACAGAACCCAATAATAATCAGCCATCAATATGCCAAGGTCAATCATCAATATATACGGTCCAAATAACCACAATACCACAAAATACATCCAAAATAACACTCATAAAATACACGGGTATTACACCCTTACCCCCTAAAAAGAAGTTTCGTCCCGAAATTTAAGATACAAAAAGTTCGGGGTATCGTGCACGCATACTCTCCTCGGTCTCCCACGTGGCCTCCTCAATTCCATGCTTAGACCATTGGACCTTTACTAACGGAATCACTTTCCGTCGCAATTGTTTCACTCGTCTCTCTAGTATGGTTACCGGTTGTTCTTCATACGTAACATCATCACTAACCTCAATCTCTTGATAATCAATAACATGGCTGGGATCGGGAACATAATTACGCAGTTGTGAAACATGAAACACATTATGAACATGACTAAGCGCCGGAGGTAATGCTAGTCGATAAGCTACATCGCTTACCTTGTCCAGGATCTCGAAGGGGCCAATATAACGAGGACTAAGCTTCCCCTTCTTACCAAACCGAAGAACTCCATGAGTCGGCGATACTTTCAACAACACATGGTCTCCCGCCTGGAACTCTAACGGTCGACGACGAACGTCGGCATATGACTTTTGTCGACTCTCAGCAGTCAACAACCTTTGCCGAATAATTGCGACTTTTTCCCGTGTTTGAACCACCAAGTCCGGTTCTACTCCAAGTAACTCGTACGGCTCGTCCCAACAGATTGGCGATCTACACCGTCTTCCATATAATGCTTCAAACGGAGCCATCCCAATCGAACTATGCCAACTGTTATTGTACGCAAATTCAATCAATGGTAAATGAGTCTCCCAATCTTCTTTCCAATCCAATGCACAAGCCCTCAACATGTCTTCCAGCGTTTGGATCGTCCTCTCTGACTGTCCGTCTGTCTGGGGATGATAAGCGGTGCTGAAATTCAATTTGGTACCGAGTGCTCGATGTACTGCTTGCCAGAAATGTGACACAAAACGCCCATCGCGATCAGACACTATACTCTTTGGGGTACCATGGAGTCTCACAATCTCCGCAATGAATAACCGAGCTAACCTCTCCGGTCCCCAAGTATCTCTAATGCCCAGAAAGTGTGCGGATTTGGTTAGCCGATCAACAATTACCCAAATCATATTTACTCCAGTTCGCGTCTTTGGCATTCCCACAATAAAATCCATCGCTATATCTTCCCACTTTCATTCCGGAATTGGTAGCGGTTGCAATTTACCGGCAGGTCTCTGATGTTCTGCTTTAACCTGTTGACAAGTCAAGCATTTCAACACGAACTCTGTTACATCTTTCCTCATGTTCGGCCACCAAAAGTTTTTCTTCAAGTCCTTATACATTTTACTCATACCCGGATGAATCGAGTATGGAGTAGAATGTGCTTCATTCAAAATCACTTGTTTGAGATCATCCCGATTAGGTACACAAGTTCTGCCTCGAAATCGAAGAACTCCGTCTTCATCGATTAAGAATCCAGGAGCTTTTCCTCTAACACTGTCTTCCCGAAGTTGCACAATTGAGAGATCATCTAACTGCTTGGACTTAATATCTTCCATTACGGAGGATGTAATCTCAAGGAAACGCAACTTTCCTTGAGTTCTGTGAGGCCAAACTTCAATTTCCATATCAATCAACTCTCGTCTAAGCTTCGGTTGAATGGTAAGCAGTTCCAACTTTTGCAACACGACTGACTTGCGGCTTAACGCATCGGCAACGACGTTTGCTTTACCTGGATGGTAAAGAATGTCAATATCATAATCTTTAAGCAGTTCCAACCATCGCCGCTGACGCATATTTAGTTCCTTCTGCGTAAATATGTACTTCAAGCTCTTATGATCCGTATACACTCGACAAGAAGAACCATACAAGTAATGCCTCCAAATTTTCAACGCAAACACCACAGCGGCTAACTCAAGATCATGAGTAGGATAATTCATCTCGTATGGCTTTAATTGTCGAGACGCATAAGCCACTACTCTCTCATTTTGCATCAATACACATCCCAATCCTTGTTTAGAAGCATCACTATAAATAACGAAACCTTCCGTTCCTTGTGGTAAGAATAGGATCGGAGACGTAGTCAACCGCTTTTTCAGCTCATCAAAACTCTTCTGACACTCATCACTCCACTCAAATTTCTGTGTCTTCTGCAATAATAGGGTGAGCGGTCGAGCAATTTTCGAGAATCCTTCAACAAATCGACGATAATAGCCCGCTAATCTTAGAAAACTCCGAACTTCCTTAACATTCCGTGGGGGCTCCCAAGCTAAGACTGCTTCAACCTTTTGAGGGTCTACTCGAATACCATCGGCTGAGATGATGTGTCCCAGAAAAGAAACTTCTCTAAGCCAGAACTCGCACTTAGAAAATTTAGCATAAAGCTTATCAGCCCTCAAAATACTCAACGCGATTCTCAAGTGTTCGGCATGCTCCGTCTCACTTTTGGAATAGATTAATATATCGTCGATAAACACCACTATAAATTTATTGAGATATTCAATAAAATATTTGTTCATAAGCTGCATGAAGGCCGCCGGAGCATTTGTTAAACCGAATGGCATAACTACGAATTCGTAATGCCCATACCTCGTTCGAAATGCTGACCTGGGAATATCCGAATCAAGAATTCGTAGTTGGTAATATCCTGACCTCAAATCAATCTTGGAGAAAACCGTAGCCCCTTGTAATTGATCAAATAGATCATCGATTCTTGGTAACGGATACTTGTTCTTAATAGTGAGTTTATTCAACTCACGATAGCCAATACATAACTGTAAGGACCCATCTTTCTTTCGTACAAAAAATACTGGTGCACCCCATGGAGACACACTAGGCCGAATATAACCTTTGTCCAACAATTCACTCAATTGTTTCTTCAATTCTAACATTTCCGATGGGGCCATTCTGTACGGTGCCTTGGATATTGGCGCCGCATTGGGTTCTAGTTCGATGACGAACTCCACTTCACGATGTGGTGGCAATCCCGGCAAATCATCCGGAAATACGTCTGGAAATTCAATCACAACTGGAACAGAGGATAACTGTACCTCGCCAACTTCCGACTTCAACGCGTAACACCAATAACTGGTACAACCTTGTCGCAATAATTTCATCGCTTTCATGACTCGAATAATCTTCCCAGAGTACCAGGTTTCTGCCCTTCAAAAAGCTGTTCAGTACCATCCGGCGCGACTATCGAAATTATTTTCCGACGATAATCTACTATCGCTCCATGCCGATTTAACCAATCATCACCGAGGATTAAATCCTCTCCTATCATATCGATCATAATCAAATCGGATGACCAATCTTTACTGCCAATGGTTACAGGACAATTGGCGATCTCTTGATCCCCAACTATCCTTTCCCCACTTGGCAACCCAACAATAAAAGGTTCACATGTAGAGAGACCGTCTAGGCCCAAACGATTCACACAAGACAATGATATAAAAGAATGAGTAGCTCCAGAATCAAACAATACATCTACCGGGTGCATCGAAATATAAACAATACCTGACGTAGTGGCAGTCCCTACGTCATCAGTCCGCTTCATCTCATACAATCGGGGTGGGGCTGATCCAATGCTAGGTGCATCCTTATGCTCGGTTTTACCTCTGCCACTGCCGCGTCCGACACTCGGAGTTGGCTGACCCGTAACTGTGCCAGCCGGGGTAGGAGACTGTTTAGAGAATATTCTTCCCACTGACTCACAATATAATGCGCGATGACCCTGCTTCCCACACTTAAAACAATCAATTGGGCGAGAAGTGCAACGAGAACTGACATGACCCGGATTTCCAAAATTAAAACAAACTCTCGGCACTCCTCTACTAGGTTGAGGGGAACCAACAGAAGATTGCACAGAAGATTGAGGCCTACGCGATCCACTGCCTCGGAAACTACCAGAAAATTTTGGTTTCTTCGAGCTCGAAACTGCAGGAACCGGAACTGACACCATCTCATAAGCAAGTGCTCTATCCTGATATTCTCTCAAAGTAGTACACCCAAGGCCCGCCATATACTTTTGGACCTCCGGTTTCATCCTTGCATCGAAATGAAGTATTTTTTCTATCTCATCCTTAACTCGATCTTGGACATACACTAACTGCTTGTTGTATGTCTTGATTGCTTCAGAAATAGGAACATCTTCGGGTTGGGCTCTGAAGAACTCACTGACTCTTGCTAACTGTACCGGCGCTGGACAATATTGAGCTTCCATCAATTCTTTAAATTCTTCCCAAGTGACATCACGGTCCTTGGGCTTAACAGCTCGCCACCAGTCCGAAGCGTCATCAACTGTCAGATATTGAGCAATCGGGACTCTCTTGGCTTCAGGACAACCAATACCGTCAAAGATCTTCTCCAGCTCAACTAACCAATGATCCCAATTGTTCGCATCACCGGAACCATCGAATCTGGGAGGGTTCATTTTCATAACCTCTTGAAGCCATCGATCCTCAACCGTTCTGCCAGTATTAATATTCTGCACCACTTGTGCCAGTTGGTGCACTTGTGTTACAACTTGTTGAAGAACGTTAGGCACTTCGGCCTCCGAGCCTCCATCTGAACCTCCCGAAGGGATCGGGTCCCACCTAGTCGCAGAACGAGATGCCGATTCTGAAACGGATCTCTCGGACTCGGACACTACTACTCTGCCACGACCTCGACCACGACCGCGTTGACGGAAAGCTCTACCTCTCGGCATACTGAAGAATAAGAATGGTTCAACAAGGAAACGATTACAATAATAGATTGCATAATATTAAGGTAATTATTTCCGAAGGGAAGAAGTAACCAACATCCGAAGAGTCTTCCAGCACAGGCAACACGGAGTGGTAGCATGCCAATGATATCGTAGACAACAACTAACTCAATGTAACAGACCCAAAACACCGACAGCCTAGGCATCCATAAACCTAGGCTCCGATACCATATTCTGTAACACCCCCATGATTTACGGAGGTATTACAGCGCCGTAGATCCTTTTTGGAGGACCTACCAGGCTTAGACCCAAACAAAACACATTAAATACAACAAAACATGAACGTTCATACATTCAAGACCAACTTCAATTTCAACATGACATACATCACAATACCAAACAACATATCATCTCGAGGAATCATAACCAATATGACCGTTCACCACGGGAATACAACAACATCATTAACCATTAATTATGACATGACATACAACACTGGACAGTACCCGCGCGAGTACAAAACCAAAACACGACTTTGACCATGACCATATGACCACCAACTCAAAATGATGTACGATATCAATGCTGCCCACCAAGCTCGTGTCCGCCCTGTGCTAGTCCTCCCACTGGACCTGCACCTGAATACACAAAAGTATATCCACCCCAGAAGGGGTCAGCAAGCGGCCGGTGCAAGTACAATGATTCTAGAATATGTACAACAAGTGAATAATCAACAAAAACCACATAAATCATAGTGCCATCACAGATATTCCGGAATACCACATCACAATCATCATCACAAAACAACCTCCCGAGCTATACTGGCCCTGTACCTCTCAAGCAAGATACACACCCCAGAGACACCTCGTCAGGCCCTCCCTGGTGTATAGCCCAACCGAGTGATCCGTAGGGATACGCAGCCTACCGGACCCCAGGGGACCCTCACTGGTTTTACTCGGCTCACACACACTCGATCAATAATTGGCACAAATTCCATTTTTACATATTCACACGAAGTACAGTAAACACAATCAAAGTACTTGCCTCAATTTGAACGACACGAGAAACGGCGAACAGATGAATGTACGGTCCGAACTTCCTTCAACGATTCGATCCTAACACATCGAAATACCGAATCAAAACACAGCACCACGGAAATGAAAGGATTCACCCTAAGTTCTACCCTTAGGGACATTTATTCAATCACTACGAAGGCAACGTAGCTCGAACCCAAACTATGAAAGGTAACTTAGGGTTAAATCCGTGAATCTTGGAGAAAAATGAAGGATTATGATTACAACATCACAATCTAGCACAAATCGGAGCTAGGATAGATTAGAATCAAAGATCTCGACAAAAACCCCAAAATATGAAGAACTAGGGTTCCAACGGTTTTACCTTGATTTGGATGGTGAAAGTTGATAAGATGTTGATAACTTGGTGTTAGGAGCTCAAAATTATCGTTGGATGAAGAAATCCGACCAAAAATCTGCACTCTCCAATGATCAAGTATGCCCAAATTACCAAGAGAAGAGGAAGAGGTGAAAAATGACATTTCTAGAACCTACCCCCCATATATATACTGGGAGGTATTAGCGCACGCTACGGCTACAGGCTTAGCATGCGCTAATGAGCTGAGGGCGGTGCACTGCTGAAGAAAAAGGCAGTCCAGAACTTTCTGCCACACTCCGGTAGCGTACGCTGAACTATCTGTTAGCGTGCGCTACCGATTGCTACTAGCGCGCGCTAACTCCATACAGTAGTGTGCGCTACCTGCAAGTACCTGCAGTCCAGAAACGTTTCTGTCCTCACTGACCTGACATCCTAGCGCACGCTATCATACAAGTAACGTGCGCTAGTACATCGAAATAGCGTACGTTAGTCCGTCCATAACGTACGCTAACGCCTCATTCCAGAGTCCAGAAAGCTTACTGTCCAGCGGGCCTAACGCACGCTATTGCACAAGAGTAGCGTGCGCTACTCGAACCTGGTTAGCGTGCGCTAGACATAGAGTCTTAGCGTGCGCTAACTGCTATTTTCCAAATTTAAATTCGCAAGAAGTCCGGCTAAAACGAGCACAATCCGAGAATCACAGAACCCAACAATAATCAGCCATCAATATGCCAAGGTCAATCATCAATATATACGGTCCAAATAACCACAATACCACAAAATACATCCAAAATAACACTCATAAAATACACGGGTATTACAGAACCTACAACTTCCGTAGGAACAACGAAAACATGATCACAATTAGGAGCAAGACTAATAGCAACGGAAATCGCCTCAAACCAACAAAGGAAAACTCATACAAACATTTAATCGAACATTAAATGTTCAAGGTTCCTCAAGAACACAAAAGTCATCAATCGGGTTGAAAGAATCAAAGATATGGATATACAATCCATATAGCATGATCAATAACATTATTTAACATTAATTGACTCATCAACACCGGATTGAAAATGAAATCAAGAACAAAACCCCTAAAATTCCCAAAATTAAGGTCCTAAGAATTTTACTGTGATTATAACGGTGAAAGATGTTGGGATGTTGTTAAATCCATGCTAGGAAGTCAAAGATGTTGATGGGTGATGATATCAGGCCAAAATCCATTCTTATAGACCTTCAAGATTGTCCAGATCGCCGGAAGGAAGAAAGGGAGGAAGAAATGACGAAAGTTGACCTCTGTAGTCCTATATATACTGTCAACAGTTAGCGCATGCTAAGGTATGTGCAGCGTGCGCAATCGGCTGCAAAATGCAGTCGTAACCTCTCGCTAAATCAAGTTAGCGCGCTAATAGATTCGTTTAGCGTGCGCTAATTATACACTGTGTAGTCTTTGCTATTTCGATCGTAACTTCTTCGTCCGGACTCCGATTGACTCACCGTTTGAGCCATTAGAAAGTTAACTTGATGATCTATCATACTGCAAGGATTAAGAACTTTTGGAGTTTCCAAGAATTGATGGTGATTTTATAAAGTCGAACTCATATGTGGAAAAGTCGAAATAATACGTCGATTAATCCGAAACAATAGAAAAACTTGCTCGAATGACGAAATGTGCTGAACAAAACATGTCCAAAATGTGTCAATGAACAAAAGCAAGTCACTAGAATCAAAAAATATAGAAATGGAAAGTACGGGTATTACAACTGGGGTCCCTTCAGACATTTGGGTTGTCATCAACACCCTCATTTCATTTTGCCTAGCTGCCCGGTTCTGATGACCAAACATCTCGGTGAGACTTTTCATCATTTCCGCGGCTGACCCCATTGTCTGATGCTGATGCTGTAATACATTTGTCAGTGAAGCCAAAATGTAACAGCGAGCCATCTCATCAGACTTCTTCCATTTTCGGAATTCATCGAACTCTCGAGGAGTGGCATCCGGTTCTGGATCCAGAGGGATCTCCTTAGTTAAGACAAATTTATGCCCCTCAGCAGTCATGACAATGTCAAGATTTCTTTTCCAATCGGCAAAGTTTGTATCATCAAGTTTATTTTCTTTGGAATAATAGCTAGTGGATTGAAAGACACCTGAGATAAAAATTAAAAACATCCATCACATAATGCATAGCAAAATATATCGAAAAACCTCAAAACATAATATATATGCTAGCAACAAACACCTCGAAAAATCCGTATATGCAAGCCACGATCGTGTGGACGTTTACACACACACATTTTTCAAGTAGAGCTTTACGTCTTTAATTTTACTATCTAGTTACGTTATGACAAGTAAAATTAATAGTTGGTTCCTCTTGGCTATGTATTAATTAACATATATTCTAATGGGGAGCTTATTAATTAATACACCTAAGTGAATACCATAATTTAACATCCTTAAAATATTATCTTATAAATAATAGTCCTACAGATGGAGATGTCCTATCATAAAAAAATAATATTTACCTTATGTTATCATTTTGAAATTTAAAACTAGTGAACCTATAATTATCACATCCGATTTGGAAGAAGACCCTAATGTCAACGAGCATGCTAATTACTTCACAATTTAAATTAATTATGGAGGCCAATTTGATTTTATTTTTAAAAATAAATCAATTTAATCACTTAGTTATTTTAGCCTTAAGTTTTTTAATTTTCTAGTCCTAACATGCAGAAAACATATCACGCATAAAAACCAAAAATAAAGCATGGATAATTAAATTATCCAATTATCATGGTCTTCTTCCTTGAGTTGAATCCGAGAAAATCTTCGACTCGATCTCTCCCACTGAATCAAGCATCTCGTCGCTCCTCCCCGGCCGGGCCGTGGATTTCTAAAATTAAACTTTCACTTTTATGCAAAATTAATTACATAAATAAATTAATTTTAAATCCCGACTCTCCAGAGGACGCAACGAACGGCGGCGAAATGGACGGAACCACAAAACTGGACGACCCGACTCGAACCGGTGAATTGGCCTGGACCAGGCTGCCCTCGGCTCCTGGCAGCTACTCGGCGCTGCTCGGCAGTACTGTGTGCCGCCAGTAGCGCTCGCTCATTGCCGCATGGCCGCCTAATCAGCCGGCAGATCCTGCCTGTTCTATTTCTTCGTGATCCCGTCTTTTCCGAATTCGATTACAATTATATAGAAAATAAAATACATCGAAATTACAGCAAGATTACACAAAAAATAGAACACCTAGAACTACCCGCAGGTTTCTCACGGGAAAAACCATTACATGCCTCAAAATCGGGCCAAAACCAACAATTGCATAAATAATAAAAATAAATAAATAAACCATTCACATAACCATGATAATTGGATCATATCACCTGCAAGAACACATCTAGCAAAATATTCCAATATCAAATTATATGAATACTTAAATTGCTATCAATTAATCACCAAAATTAGTTAAAATAGCAAAAAGCCTAAAATTCCGTCTTCGATACCAATTGTTGGAAGTAAAAATGCAGTGGAAGCGAAGTTGGGGAAAGTTTGATAATTGCATTTTATGCATCCACGAGCATAAGATCTATTTAGGCATGCTAATTAATTAATTACTAAGACTAATAAGCAATTTAAATATTATTTATTATTTATTAATTAAATATGTTGGTGCTTGAAATATCCTAATCTAGATCTAAAAGATCATAGGATATTACCTTTGAAGCAAATTGGTTGCTTTCGTCTTGATCACCTTGTATTTCTACCTTTAGACCTTCTAGAGTATGATCCGCCTTAACCCGGACGTTGTGTGGGCAATTAGCTACCGGATATTGCTTAGACACTAATGGGGTCGGCTGAAATTCCTCTTGTATGTGGTCACTCAATTTTTCTTTGCTTTCTAGTATTTTATGAACACTCTTAGCAAATTAATGTGTTCTCTAAATTGTAGAATCAAAGACACGAGACTAGATCTACAATTAAACACAAGAGGAAAAAATTGATCTCAACCTTACAAAAGAGTTCAAAAATCGGCGTCCCTATAAGTCCTATATATAGGCTCTTGGACTTCTACTAGGGATCTTAAGGAGGATTATGGAAGGACTCCCAATAAATTTCATCTTACCTTATTAGGACTCTTCCTAATATAATGAATCTATTAATATCAACTTAGTCCACTAAAAGGTTGATATTGCACTTCCTACCAAAATCCCAAATTACAAAATTGGGCTCCTTATTAAATATATTATTTCTCATGTTTAAGATATCGAATGTCCATTAATTAATTATTAAATACAGCTTTAATTAATTAATATCTTATCCCAGAGTAGTACCATTCGAACCTTATTATTATATCAGAATTAAATCCACCTGCAGGGTTTAATATAATAATCATGATCGAGCTCCTCAAGGGGACATCATCAACCCGCACGAGTCGGGACACGATTTCTAGTAATAATAATAACAACTGTCGTATAAATAATATTATTGCCCAAGATACAAGGCTTATTGAGTCGATCCTTTTGACTCTCACCCTTGGTAAATCAAAGAAATAAGTTTTATAAATACACAATTAAATTTTATATACTTAGAATTAAGAAATAATAATTATCCGAGATTTACGCTCTTCTTAGAGTCAGTACATAGGACACTATCTCACCTCGATCCAGTTCAACGAATGCAAATACGCTAATGTATGTTAATAGTCAAGACCAACTAATCTCAGTCATACAATACAACATTTCATATAATTTGTCGAATAATTATATAGGTTGTGAACTATTATATTATTTTAGAAGATACCGATAATGTGATCTTCCGTGTGACACCAACACACCACATTATCTACAATATAAAATTATTAGACATTTCATTTGCATAACCATAACGTGAATAAATATGCAAAACATGTGATTAAATGTAATTAATATTCTCATAGGTAGTTACAGGGAAATAAGGTATACAAGCATAAAATATGCTTTGCAGTATACAATCCTAACAGTTCCAAAGCTTCGTCTACAATGCAAATCCGTCACACACAGTTTCAGGAAAAGCAAGGCCTTCTTCAGTCCACAAGGACTGATGGTTTTCTTCAAATGTAAGAACACGAGTTTGGACAACAGCTTGACTTCTTGAGCTTGAGCTTAATGATGTGTTGTTCAAGGTTGAGCACTTGTATATTTCTTCTCTCAAGAATGGCAGTATGCTCGAAAAATATGTTTGCTCTTGATATATTGTTCTTTGTGAAGTTCACATGTGTATCTTAGTTTATCTTAGTTCGTTCAGTTTTTAGTCGTTCGTTCTATATTTCTATATTTGATTCCTCAAACTTCGGGGTATATATAGCCTTTGGAATATATACTTTGAGAATAGATCTGTTGAGAAAAGAGTCTGTTTCAACGTGTTGATTGATTTGCAAAATACAAGATCCGGATTTTGCTCCTTGTCTGAAGATCCTTGTCGGCTGATATTTAAATACTTTATCCAGTCAGTATTTAAATACTTCTTTCAAACGGAGGCTTTACTTTAGAATATAAAGTAGATTCCATTCCAATGGCCTTCAGTCCTATTGGATAAGTGTTGAAGATCATAACACTTTACAGCCTGTTTGCTGTATCCAACATGTTGCATTTATAATGTTGTAGCTGTAGGTTCCAACGATTGTAGGCTATCTCTTAGTGCTGCTATATGGAAGGTGCTGTATGAATGTTTGCGGACAGCTTCCATACTTGATATCATATCGACTTATGAACTTCTTATTGTATGATAGCGATTTATCCTTTTGCTGTATGATGGCAACGCAAAGACTTGTTGTATGTTGGCACTTTATCAAAACAAAGTACATGATTGTTTATCCCAATAATTTCCCCCTTTTTGATAATGCCAAAACATCTTTATTGATGATGCCAAAACCTCTTAAACATCTTTGATTAGAGAGGCTTTCTTCTTAATCTTTTGTTGAATGTTCTGATCTTCAGCAATTAGAAAAATATTAACTGCTGGCAGGCAAGTTCTAAAATAATAACATCTAACAGGGAAGTGTATTACAACTTCAACTATTGATTTGCGCGCAGGAACAACCTTACAATGTAGTCTTGTATTAAATACAACTTAACCTATGAACTGTTCACAGACAAGTTCTTACAGCTTTTATACTTAACAAGTTTTTACTTGTTTTTTTGCAGTAAATAAATTGATTTCGTAATCAAAAGTAACACAGTAGTATATTACAGTTATAATCTTTCAAGACAAAAATAGAGTTTATTGATATTGGGTAAAGATTACAATGAAAGCAGAATAAAGATACGGAATTTTATGCTGCTAAAATTATTGCTAAAAGAGGATCATCCATGCTAGCACATGTAATGAGCATGTCTCCAAGGCCTCCTGTCAGGGTCATTTTCAGTTCCTCTCCACCAGTGCTCTAATGAATCCTTGCCTAGATCTAGATAGATCGCTCTTCCTTCAGCCAATTGGTCGAAGGCAAGTATCCAGTCTTCCGAGTGAGTGATCCGATCTCCCTTCCAATGCCTTGATTTCATTGAAATTTGCAATGGGAGCATTCCTTTTTCCAGCATCTTTACAAATTCGTCCACAACCTCCGCCAATGTTCGGCATTTGTTGAAGATGGCGGACTCCCTGATGAGCTTGACAAAATACCTCATCAGTTCATTCTTCCTCCATTGCTTCACTTCATCAGTTTTAGGCTGGCGGTTGGTCGGCAGATGAATCTCCGATGGCTTCTGCACATTATTCTTCCATGTAAAGATGGGGTCGTGGAACTCTAGGCGAGAACCAGATACCCTGTAACTTTGTACAGGTGCGACCAATCGGTTGATTGTAGGACTGACGTTGTCTTCTAGTGCAGCATCAAATTCTCTCTCTCTTTCTATCCTCCATTGCCTAGCGGCATCCCTGTACTCTTCCCCCTTTTTGGCTTCATCAAGATAAAAGACCTTCATATCATGGTGTTCCAGGATTTTCATCGCATTGTCCGGTTCGGTATTCATGCTTGATAATTTATCCATTAGGGAACTGAGCATCACAGACATGTCATTGATCTTGTGGTCATGTCCTGTGAGCTTGGAGCTAGTCTCCTAAAGGGGGGAGACAGTCCTAGCTTCGAAGATTCTGAGCTTTGCCTGCTCCTCTTTGACAATATCTTTCTGGCGTTTTTGAAGTTGGGCAAGAGCTTGCTTTATTGTACTCGTCAATGCAAAAAGATTCTTCAATCTTCATGATTTCTCACTTTACATCCGTCATCTCATCGATGGCAGTAACATGTATCCAATTGAGTTGTTCGCCAATGTTGTACAGGGCATCCACAGCATCCAATAGAAACACTGTTTGGCGCCCGATTGCATGCAGTTGCTCAATCTTGGCTTCAGTTCTGGGAGAGTTGGGGCGCGCTAGTTTGTCTTTAGCTCCATTTAGCTATCGCAAAGCCATATTATTGCGTGGCTGGTGTGGTGTGTCTTTAGGTAGGAAACCATCATCAGATTCCACTGTTGGAGGTGATGTAGGGGCATTAGTTGTGGGCACGGCTGACGGTTGGTCACCCTGTTCGGATTCAGCGACAGGGGGGACTGATTCCTCCTGTTCCAGATGTGCTTCTATAGACAAAGGTACTGGAGGGACTGAATCCTCTTGTTGTCTCTCAGCGTCTGCCTGATCCGGCAGAGGGACTGATTCCTCATGCGGGATGGCGCGGTCTTGATCTTCTTCAGCGGCAACAGGTTGGGGCGCCTATGCTGAACTGTCGATTCTTCAGCGACAGAAAGGACTGATTCCTCCTTGTCTTGGGCAGTTTCTTGATGTTGGGGAGGGGACTGATGTTGGCTTGAGGTCCCTTGTCCCTGTTGGTTTTGCGTCCAAGAGAATTCCTGCTCTCTAGCTTCTTCACGTCTCATTCTCAGACCTGTCTGAAAGATGTCGTCATCGTAATCGGAGTCATGGTCTGATTTGGGGCTGACAAGAACAGTGTCTTCAGATTTTGATTTGCCTTTCAATCAGGCTTGTTCTTTTACCAGAAAATATCTCTTGATCAACTCTTGGCAAAAGTTGTTGTCCCATTGAATAAGGACATCAATATTCTGGGTATCGGTCACCTCCAGAATAAATGATTCTTCTTCCTTCCACTAGCTCCAGTTGTACAGGGTTTTGTACGGAGCGACCCTATAGGTCTTCCACTGAACAAAGCATTCAAAAGCCTATTCAATCTGTACTGACAGCAAAGTGTTATTGATGATAGTATCGGGGGAGAGGCTGCGTACAGTATGTGGGTCTACTGTAGGCACAGGATCCTCGACAGGTATGGGAGCCTGTTTCGGAGATGGATCCCGAACAAGGTTGGTACCCTGATGGGGGATGGAACCCTTATGGGTGTGGGTTCCCATGCAGGAAATGCAGCTTTTGGCTCCAAATTGGGCAACCGACTCTCCAGAGCCCTCTAAATTGGCAAATAGTTGTTTATCCGTCGTTTCCGCCAAAGGCTCGGGATTGTAATACCCGCAATTTCGGATTTCGGTTATTTTCTTTTTTTCGGCGGAAGTCCATTTTGATGACTCGCTCATGACCGTTTAGACATTCCGAGAATATTTAATTCTGCACTTTTTGTCATCCGAGTTCGTTTCGGTATCGTTTTGTTGAGTTCCGTGTTCTTAAGCGGCTTTTCCGCACTTGAGTTCGATTCTTGCGAATCTCGTCCGAAACTGTTGTTTCGAGTTTCTCGTAAGTTCTCGGAATGTTATTATTCATGTTGTGAGCTTTGGTTTGGTGTTTCGATCGTGTATCGTGTATTTCGGACGTTTTGGGCCATTTTCGTAATTTCCCAAAGTTTTGGGGTGTATGCCTTCGTATCGTCCTTTCAACCTTCGGGTTGTCGGAACCATGTGTTTGTTTAGTGCTTCACTCGTGTTTTGAATGTTATACTATTCATCGTGTTCGTTCCGTATGTTTTTGGGAATTCCAGTCGTTGAGTCATGGCAGCTAGGCACGGGCCGGCCACGTGCGGCAGGGACCGGCCAGGTGCGCACGAGCGTGGCGCACGAGCTGAGCGCACGATCTGGTGCTCGTGAGGCCATGACTGCACACGCACGAGCGAGTTCTCGTGCCCAGTGCTCGTGCGTCTCGGCAGATTGCTGGCAGTGGGCGCGCACAACCCGGCGCACGACCGGCCGCTCGTGCGTGCCTGCTCGTGCGTCGCTGGGCAGTATATATATGGTCGGGTAGACTACTTCTTCACCCATTTTTCATTTCGTTCTTATCCTTCCACGGCTGGAAGCTTGGAGAGGTCGAAGGCATGTTTTCAGGCGGTAAATCCACGAAGTTCTTGAGCTTCTAACATCGATTAATCATTCCATAACCTCCTCCGATCAACCGAATCAAGGTTAGATTTTCTACAAATCTAGTTTTGGGGAAATTGGGGATTTTGTTGGATTTCGTCCGTTTAATCCGATTTAACTTAGGATTGTGATGGATTGATGATTATTTAGATGTATTATATCATTTCCCTTGTTATTCCATGGTTGGATCGTATCGATTCGTTGTTTTGGTCGAGTTCTTGATCGACGACTTGAAGGTGTCCGGTAGAATGTCATAGAGGGACCGTTGATTTATTAATTATATGTTGTTAGGGTCGAGTTTCTTGCTAAGAAACTGAGTTGAACCCTTCCGTTCGTTGTCGTCTTCCTTTTCGATAGCATCGTGCATTTCGAAGCTTTCCGGTTGAGCCGTGTTCATCGGGATACCTGCGTGCCGATTTTGAGGCAAGTACCTTGTCCATATAATTCTTGTTTTATGGATACGATAATTAGTGATCGTCTAAATGTGGTTGTTTGGTCGTTTGAATTGAACTTTCAAAAGATTCGGTTTAGCCTTGTTAAAGGCTTGTTTTCAAAATGCGTGTGTTTTGTGAATGGTGTGGTTTCTGAATGACTATGTGAATTCTATGGATATGTTTGGTGTTGATGTTGCACTTGATATTGCGTGTTGGACGTATATGGTTTCATTTCGGTGCGTTGTGATTTGCTAAGTGTTTGATGCCTCTAGGTGAATTGTTTGAATATATGTTTTGAATTGTGCTGTGTCTGAATGTATGAATGTGGGCGGGGCCTACGGTGGCACATGGCATGCGATCATGTGGCCAAGATGCAACAAGCGATTGATCCAACCGTGAGAGCCTAATAAAAACTACGGTGACGCATGTCATGCGATCATGTGGTCAGGATGCAACAAGTGATTCATCCAACCGTGAGCGCCAAAGAATACCTACGGTGACATATGGCATGTGATCATATGGTCAAGTGACAAAAAGTGATTGATCCAACCGTGAGATGATGTGGCAAGTGATCACGGTGGTATGACGTGGCATGTGTTCATGGTGTTATGTATATGTTTTGGATGTATTGACCAGGTCGAGTTCCGTGGGTGTGATGGAGATTTCGTATCTTGGGTGGTTATGTTTTGCTAATCTTTTTGTCCGTCGAGGACACGTGACGTTGGTTTTGAACGCTATGAACTGTTGTTGGTTTTATTTTGTGAAAACCAAACCTTTGGGCTGTAACCCTTGTTGATTTTGGAAAGAGAAGGATTTGATAATCCTAAATTGTTTTCTACTAAAACTCCTGATAGCTTATTAAACCATTTTGTAAATTGTTTTCTCCTGAATTGTGATCTTTTGGTTATGGAACGTTTTACACAAACTCTTGCCTCGGGAAGTGTTTGTTTCGTTGTATTTGAATCTTTGAGGATTCCTCGTTATTTTTATTCTTGGAACTTGAATTATATGGCTCGTATTTGCACTTTGTACTTGCACTAGCAAAATTGTGAAATTTTGCTAACCCCCGAGTAATCGGGGGGTGGATATCTGTATTGCATTCAGGTTTTGGAGCATAGCACAAGGTCGGCATGAAGGATGATGAAAGATGAACGATACTAATCACACGAGGAACCGTTGTTGTCGTATTGGTTTAGTGGTATTTTATTTTCCGCTGCAGTATTCTTTCCTCATTGTACGGGAGTGTGTTGTACTAGACCCCTGTGTGGGCATGTGTTGTGATTGAGTTGTATGTATTTAATGAAAGACCAAATCGGTCTACTGAGTCATTTTAGCCTTAGAGGCATTGTTGAGATGTTCGATGTTGTTACCAGCCTGGTAGATCCTTGAAGAAAGGTTCTACGGCGTGTAATATCCCTGAGCGGATTGGGGGTGTTACATAAATGGTATCAGAGCTTAGGTTGTGGAAACCTAGGCTGTCGGGTCAGTGGTGCCTGTTGAGTTTTTGTCTCGTCGGATTTTGTCTGACTAAGTCGTGTCGCGACGCGTCGTCTGAGTTGGTTGGTCGTGATTAGTATCATGGGGCGATCATCATCTTCATGCGACCTGTGGATGTAAGTCTCCCTCCTTTGTGTTGTGCCTCATGTGATACAAGTTGCTGGTATGGTTATGTGTTAAGTGATGGAATCTTTATGTAGATTCTCGGTTTCGTGATGTGTTTATGTGACTCTCATATTTCGTTCATATGAGGAGTAGTGTCGCTGGATTGTGCATGTTAGACTGTATTTCTTTTATCCGCTGCGTGAGTTCTTTTTTAATGACTTTCGATATTTTACCGACTGAGTTTTATTTCGAAAACCGATTCCCTTAACCGAGTTTTTGGCATTATGGCCTTGATCGTTTTGGCGAAATTCTTATGACGGTATTTAGTATTTTGTAAATGGCTTTTGTGAGTTTTTGAAATATTACCGTCATCGGCTTTTTTTTGGCGTTTTTGTAAAAGGTTTTCAGCCTGGTGGGTTCTGGCGCGGGACCCACGGCGCTATAATGTTCTGTGTAATTACCTGAAATTTTTGGGCATTCTAGCCCATTGAATTATCTTTGAAAACCTTGAGTATCTTAGAAAATAAATTTCGAGACATACTTTTAAAATGAGTTATTTTCTCGTGGTACATCCAAGGTGCCACAATATGTTTCAAAATTCTTCTACCTCGAGGACCAAAATGTTTTGAGATATTTTCAATGTTTTAGAAACATTTTTACTTAGACCCGAGGGTCGAATATTCTAAAAGTTTTTCACTAAGAGAAAGTGTCCTCATTTTTATCAAATGCGAAATGGTTCTCCAAAGTCTCGATAACGATGTTTCACGTTTGTACATTTTTTTGAAAGGTGATACTCAAGACCAACCGGTGTTTTTCTAAATTATTTTCAAAAGGAGGTTTTCATTTTTAAAATCTATCCATTCCCGTTTGAGGGCTGGGTATGTATGTATGATGTTCGCATTGTCGTTATGATGTTTTCTCCCGAGTATGATCGAATTGGTGGCATGAATGTCGAGGTGTTGCCACGCATTTGTTGTACTAGCCCTCTGTGAGAAGTGTGAACTAGTGTTTACTGTGTATCGCCTCGTGGTGATTTGCGTGTTGTCGCACGAGTGTGAGTTGTTAAAGCTTGGATTTTTGTGCGTTTATGCACATGGGTGATTGTTTCATGATGTTTGTGATTGTGTGCTGGTTATCGTTCGGGCCGTTGAGGTCGCCGAACGATACAGTCGTTGTTGTAGTGTTTGTGTGTGTATTACTTTACGATGGTATTCGTTGTATATGATATGTGTTATGATTCTTTGTTGTGCTGAATTGGCATCTACGCTATGTTGTTTTGCGATGTTATGCCCCATTGTATCTAGCATTTGTATTTTCGGTATGCCGAGCCGAGGCATTTCAACCGTGATGTGCCTGGGGAATGTACGTGCAAATTGTCCTTCTCGTCAGTAACGCATTTCAAGTGCAGACATGAGGGACACATAATTCAGTTTTGTGAATTGGCTACCGAGACTTTCGGAGTTCGCGCTCCAGCACAGATATCAAGATCGGCTCTGAGAGGCCCAGGGGTGATTTTTCTGTCGGTTGCTTTTTGTGTTGTTACCTTGTTTCCGTTGTTGTAAGTTGCGGGGATGAAATTTTTTTATAAGAGGTCGAATGTAATACCCGTATTATTTTTGGACTTCTGCATTTCCTCTTTCTCAGGTCTATCGACTCGCTCATGTTCGTTGATACTTTCTGAACTTGTTCTGTGTTTCGGTTTCATCGTTCGAACGAGCCGTGATCTTGTTTTGGGTCGATTTGGTTACCGCTATGACTTTTTCGAGTTCGGTTCGATTCTTGTGGACCTTGTTCGGAAGTAACATCTTTTGGTTCTACTAATTCTTTTATTCGAAGTGGATCGGATTTGGAACTTCTGTGTTTTAGACTCTGTCGACTCATTTATGCTCGTTAACATTTTCTGAGCTTTCCCTGTCCCTTGATTTTGTTGATCGAACGAGGGTGGTATTGTTTCGGAATTACTCATTTGTCGTTGTGACTTTTCAATTGCTATTCCATGTCATGTGGATCTTCTGTGAGTGCACATCTTGTTGTTTTCACCGGATCATGTTTTGTCTCGAGTCGAGATGTGAACCTCGAAGTTGTCGGTTGAACCTTGTTTTTCTTCGTGATCCGAACATGATTGTTCGATTTTTATTGTCTCGATTGTTGTGGTTCGATCATTGATTTTTCAGTTTTTGTTGACCCCATTTCGTAATTGTTGAGTGTTCAGACTCCTTCCTAATTTCCTTATGTTCAGGAAATTAGTATCGTTTTCGATCTTCCAATCCTTGGGCGGTGGAATTCCGTATTTGTTCAGTGATTGGCTCGCGTGTTGATTGATGTACCGTTAGGTTGGTCAATCGTGTTGATTTTCGTTCGTTGTGTTTTGCAATTATTCGGATAATCGACTTGATTTTATTATCTTTCGGATGACGTGTAACACCCCAAACTAGGCGGATATTACAGTGCCGTAGATCCCCAACTGGGACCCACCAGGCAAATGAAAATGAATGAATTACACAAGATAAATGTAGTACCGAACTACATTACAACAATAATTACTCCGATGAGGAGTTTAGTTACAACACACCAGGACAATACCGAATACTAGTGTATTTTATATGAAGATAAAATACACAACACTGAATGAAACGGAGTGTTCACATGAAAGTCTGCAGCGGAAAATAAAGGACAATAACATGAATAACTGAAAGATCGGGGTCCCCTACTAGTATCACTGGGACTCCTCGACGTCAGCGTGTTCTCCCCGTACTTTTGCCTTGCCAAGACCTGAAAAACAAAATCCCCAAACGGGGTCAGTTACAAAGAACAACAATCCTCAAGGTTTGAAAATACACAATCATGATTATATCTGAAGTTATGAAATATCCTGTCGAAACATACGCAATCAAACATGCTATATGAATCAACTAACAGTACGGCTCAAAGGGTGGCGCCACAGTACGCCCAGGATGGAAATGTGTCCGTGCACAAGCCACCAACGAGTATCAATCCAATACACATGTGGTCTTGTGCCTAATCAGTCTCACGAAGCAATCGACTCGTGTGCACAATCCAATGTGAGGCCAACAACCAACACACGACATAATTGTGCCCGACATGAAAATCCTACACATACCAACCGGCACGCCAGTATGACCCGGAATGCCACGATATAACAAAAGTGACATCGGAAACGAATAATGACTCACCGAGATAAAATGATAGTGAAATGAATGATAGCTCAACGAAAATATTGGAACCGTCGTTCCTTGTGACTGAAGTGATTAATTGACAATGACGAGTTTTAATATGGTTAACACAATGATGAATGAGTTACGATTATAATGAACAACAACAAAAGGAAATGAATATCCTTTTAACCGAGTAAGAATCAACTTACACAATACCGGTGACAATTATCCTTCCACGAACAACGTCCTAATTGAGATATCGGTCGCTCGAACAACCTTGAATTATACAATATCCAACAACCCATTCAATATACGAATCAAACACGAATATAACGAACTCAAAACGTCGATACGATTAAACTAAGTTCATTGGGGCATTATATCGAATACGTTGTGGCCAAACTCCGATTGTTTACAATCAAATCTCAATGAGCCACTATCAAATCCCCCAAGAGGTGTTTCAAACCAATAAACATCTTCCAAATGATCAATAATCCGAAATGACTATCCGAAAACGTGATTATAACGACAATTAATCGAAAACCCCCAATTTCAACTCGATAATCGAAGTGTTCTTGAATAATACCTCAATAATCCAATGAATCCTTATACAAACTCATAATCATATACATATCCCTTCATATAACATGATTATAACGTCCAAAACATCATATCTCAACATAGAATCGAAATCCAAGGTGTTGAAGAAATTACCTCTTGAAGATCCAACCACTTCGATCCGAAGAACACGAGTTTAATCGAGTATCCAAGCTTCCCAAAGGATTGAAGGTGAAGAAAAATACACACTCAAATGATAATTGATGAAGAAATCTCTCCCTCAAGACCCTCTCTCGCGTATGAAGGTGAAAGAATGAAGAAATGAGCTGAAATGCTAAAAAAAACGAAATTATAGGGGTTGACTGTCTGTTGGACACGGCCCGTGCCGATCGGCACGGTCGCGGAATGCAACTGGCCGGCAGGGACTCGACCGTGTCCTGCTTGACACGGTCGCGGCGCGAAGGGGCCTTCCGATAGTGACCTGTCCGACAGCGACTCGGCATGACTCGACCGTGTCCTGGAACACGGTCGGGCGTCGCGTCGGTTACAGCTTATCCTAAGAGTTTGACTCGGCCGTGCTAGACGACACGGTCGGGTCCTGTGGCAGACACTTCGGCATTTCCGGACGAGTACAGCACGGGCCGTGTCGGACGACACGGCCGAGTTCGGTCGGCAGTGATCGGCTAATAACTGAAAAATGAGCGGGTGAGCTAAAACGACCATAACTCTCTCGTTCGAACTCCGATTGACTCACCGTTTGAACCATTGGAAAGCTAACTCGATGCTCTATAATATTGCAAAGAATAAGAATTTTTGGAGTTACCAAAAGTTAATGGTGATCTAACAAAGTCGAACTCATATGTGGAAAGTTGAAACAATGAACAATAACGATACACAACTCGAAGTTTTTCCGAACGGTGAACACGGGTGAAAGAACATGATTGATGAATGATTATAAATGAGTGAAAATCCACTGAGTGACAATCACCGAATGAAATTACTGAATAATAATGACTGAATTACAACCGGGTATTACATACACCCCCCTTAAAAGAGTTTTGTCCCCGAAACTAAGGGTCAAACAACTCGGGATAACTTTCCCGCATACTATCCTCGGTTTCCCAAGTAGCCTCTTCGACTCCGTGTCTGGACCACTGAATCTTGACCAAAGGGATCGTCTTGTTCCTCAACTGTTTGATTCGCCGCTCCAACACTCGTACAGGACGCTCCTCGTATGAATGATCATCCGCGATCTCGATTTCGTCGAACTGAAGTATGTGACTCGGGTCGGCAACATACTTCCGCAACTGAGAGACGTGAAACACATTATGAATTCGGCTCAATGCCGGAGGCAAAGCCAATCGATAAGCTAACTCGCCTACTCGATCCAAAATTTCAAACGGTCCAATGAATCTCGGACTCAACTTCCCCCATTTTCCGAAACGGAAAATACCTCGACTCGGGAATACCTTGACCAAAACGTGGTCACCCGTCTCGAACTCTAGTGGTTGACGACGATTATCTGCATATGATTTCTGTCGACTCTGAGCTATCAACATACGACTCTTGATCAAAGCTACCTTCTCTCGGGCGGCTATAAGCATATCGGGCTCGGTGCCGATTGATTCTGACAAGTCATCTCAACACAAAGGAGATCGACAACGACGACCATACAAGGCCTCGTAAGGTGCCATCTTAATCGAAGCATGCCAACTATTATTATACGTGAATTTGATCAATGGTAGTTGGGCTTCCCAATCGTCTTTCCAATCGAGGATGCATGCCCTCAACATGTCCTCTAATGTCTGAATAGTTCTCTCTGATTGTCCGTCGGACTGAGGATGAAAGGCAGTACTGAGATTAAGCTGGGTTCCCATAGCACGATGAACTGATTTCCAAAAATGGGATACAAATCGTCCGTCACGATCGGAAACGATACTTTTAGGAATACCGTGCAGTCTCACTATCTCTTTGATGAATAACTGGGCAAGTCTCTCAGGACCCCACGTATCCTTGATCTCAAGGAAATGAGCTGATTTAGTTAAGCGGTTCACAATCACCCAGATCGCATTCATGCCACGATGACTCGTCGGCAAACTCGTGATGAAATCCATAGAAATGTCTTCCCACTTCCACTCCGGAAAAGGGAGAGGTTTCAGCATACCCGCCGGTCGCTAATGTTCAATCTTAACTTGTTGACAGGTTAAGCATCTCGAAGGAAATTCTGCGACTTCTCGCTTCATATTACTCCACCAGTAATTTTGTTTCAAGTCCTTGTACATGTTGCTGGACCCCGGATGAACAGAATAAGGGGTAGCATGAGCTTCTCTCAAAATAGAGTTTTTCAACTCGTCATTCGCCGGTACGCACAACCGGTTCATAAACCTCAAAAGTCCATCCTCGTGGACCACGAATCCAGGGGCTTTCCCCTGAGCCACATCTTCACGGATGCGCAACAATGAAGGGTCTGAACTCTGATTCTCTCTGATTACCTCCTCAAGTGACGATGAAATCTCTAACATACAAAGCTGTCCCTGAACTCGCTGAAGCCAGACCTCGATCTCGGGTCTAAGGAATTCCTGCTGAAACTGTTAAACGAGAAAGCATCTGCTCTTGAACGGACTTACGACTCAAGGCGTCGGCGACAACGTTCGCCTTGCCCGGGTGGTAAAGGATCTCGATATCAAAATCTTTGATTAGTTCCAACCACCGCCTCTGTCGCATATTTAACTCCTTGTGAGTAAATATATACTTCAACTCTTGTGATTGGTGAAGATCTGACAGGTGATGCCATAAAGGTAACGACGCCAAATTTCCAACGCGAAAACCACGGTTGCTAGCTTCGGGCGTGGGTTGGATAATTAACCAGCTAATCCGAGGAAACATCGGATTTACTTAATATCTTTCGGAGGTTGCCAATCTCGGATAGTCTCCGTCTTCTGAGGGTCGACACGAACTCTGTCAGATGAAATTACATGCCCGAGAAAGTCACTTCGGACCTCCAGAACTCACATTTGGAAAACTTTCCATAAAGTTGCTCTCGTCTCAACACGTCGAGAACTTGATGAAGATGAACCTCGTGTTCCTATCGGCTACGAGAATAAATCGAAATGTCGTCGATGAAGACAACAACAAACTGATCCAAGTCGATGAAAACCCGATTCATTAATTCCATGAATACCGCAAGTGCAATAGTTAGCCCGAACGGCATAACTACGAACTCATAATGACCATAGCGTGTACGAAACGCTGTCCTCGCGATATCCGACTCTCGAATCCACAACTGGTGATATCCAGATCTTAAGTCGATCTTGGAAAATACTGAAGCTCCCTGAAGTTGATCTAAAAGATCATCAATACGAGGTAAAGGATACTACTCTTGATCATCACCTTGTTCAACTCCTGGTAATTAATACACACATGAGACGAGCCATCCTTCTCCTTGACAGATCACACTGGTGCTCCTCACGGGGATGAAATCGGTCGGAGATAACCTTTCTCGAACTACTCCTCAAGTTGAATCTTCAACTCCTGCATTCTGGTCGGGGCCATCCGATACGGTGCCTTCGATAAAGGGGACGTACCGGCTCCAACTCACCCCTGAATTCCCCTACTCTATGTGAAGGCAACCAGATAACTCGTCTGGAAATACATCGTCAATCGATGACAATGATACCACGAATGATTGAACATTTCGATTGTCCTAGAATGGTCAATCGATAAAAAGAGATACCAATAATGATTGAACAACTCGATTGCCTTAGAAAGGCCAATCGATGAAGATGATACAATGAATGTTTGAATAACTCGATTGCCTTTGAAAGGCCAATCGATGAAAATGATACAATGAATGATTGAATGACTCGATTGTCTTAGAAAGGCCAATCGATGGAAATGATGCAATGAATGATTGAATAACTCGATTGCCCTAGAAATGGCCAATCGATGAAAATGATACAATGAATGATTGAATAACTCGATTGCCTTAGAAAGGCCAATCGATGGAAATGATACAAGGAATGATTGAATAACTCGATTGCCTTAGAAAGGCCAATCGATGAAAATGATACAATGAATGATTGAATAGTTCGATTGCGGAATTTCTCTGCTTTCGTCATAATAATACTTCTTCTGGAACAACGGGGATTACTTCCCTGAAGCACACATTCGACAACCAACGACGGAAAGATAGCGACCAAACGCTAACAAACACTGAGGATAGTATCAAGACGATCAAACCAACTAATACTGAAAATTACACCGTCTTAAGATAATTTCACCACGATTAGATCCATCAACCAATCGCGGTCATTAAGCTTAATTCGGTATGATTACGAAAATTCTTCCATCGTTAGGTAGACCGATAGTATGAGGTCCACAAGCAATAGGACTATCCTGAAATAAGTCTATTCAAGCATGATTCGAAAATGAATGAATGCGGTGTACCAGCATCAAAAGGTACACACAAGTTGAAATAAAATTACGAGTATACCTGAAATAATTCGAACCACCGGATCGTCGATCCTCCTCATCATATGAATCTGGGACTTGCCGGTCCCCGAACCGGACGCTCTCGTCTGATAAATACGAGCTCCAACTCTATTTGCTTCCATTTTCTTAAACGACGATGACAAAGCAGTCTGATTCTGAAACGCTGGTTGCTTCGGGGCCTGAGACGCCGCCGGAGCCGACTTGGAGTCCTTTCGGCAAAAACGGGCCTTATGCCCAAAATTCCCATAATTATAGCACGTGATAGACGGTTTCAGACACTCAATGTTGAAATGACCCGGCGTTCCACAATTGAAACAGGTGATGGCCGAACTGGCCGCTCGGGAATGAGATACCGCATGATTATGCGCCGTAGGAGGTCGCTCAGAAATGATAGGACTCACACGAGGCTTCTTGAAGGTTTACTGACCGCCTTCGGATAGATTACGCTTCGTTGATTTCTTGCTGACAAATGAAGGTTGTTGTTCAGCACTTTCCTTAGCAGCTGGCTCATACGGGAGAGTTCTCTCGATTAATCCGATCAGAGTGGCGCAATGATGATTGAGCAACTGCACATGGGTCATCATGGCCTGCATAAAAGTGAGTGGATCAACCCGAACATCTTCTGATCGAGCCGAGTCCTGGGCACGATTTCCCGGCAGCGAGTGATTATTTCTCGGGTTTCGGTCCGCACCGCGGCCTCTCCCCGTGCATCCCCTGACAGCTCTCTCCATACTGAAGTAGGAAGGTTGCATAATGATTATATTACCCGCATGATTAGCACGTTCTGATTATGTCATGAGATGATGAAAATGAGTATACATGCTCTAACTTAGTGATTATATGAATGATTTACTGAAGTTACATGATTATCTGATGAAATTCTTGAAATGATTATCTTGAATAACTTAACAAGATTGATAATATGATCATCCGTTGACAACCGAGTAATGAAATGAATTGAGTAATTAATGAGTTAACATGATCGTCGATTATTAATCGAGTAATGAAATGGATTAAGTGATTAATGAGTTAACATGATCGCCCTAATCACAATGAATGATGATGTTTGAGGATTGTTAATTGATGAATGATGAATGAATGACTATTGCGAAATTATACCATGGCGTTAGAAATCTTACGCTTCTTTGGTCGATTGGCTCGGCAATTGCACAGGTCACACGTGACGCGAAAGTCCAATGATACTAGTCTGATGACGATGATTTCAAATGAGACATAACTCGGAAGGTAGTATTCAAAACCACGCTCCGATACCAACTCTGTAAGACCCCAAACTAGGCGGATATTACAGTGCCGTAGATCCCCAACTAGGACCCACCAGGCAAATGAAAATGAATGAATTACACAAGATAAATGTAGTACCGAACTACATTACAACAATAATTACTCCGATGAGCAGTTTAGTTACAACACACCAGGACAATACCGAATACTAGTGTATTTTATATGAAGATAAAATACACAACACTGAATGAAACGGAGTGTTCAAATGAAAGTCTGCAGCGGAAAATAAAGGACAATAACATGAATAACTGAAAGATCGGGGTCCCCTATTAGTATCACTGGGACTCCTCGAGGTCAGCGTGTTCTCCCCGTACTTTTGCCTTGCCAAGACCTGAAAAAAAAAATCCCCAAACGGGGTCAGTTACAAAGAACAACAATCCTCAAGTGTTGAAAATACACAATCATGATTATATCTGAAGTTATGAAATATCCTGTCGAAACATACGCAATCAAACATGCTATATGAATCAACTAATAGTACGGATCAAAGGGTGGCGCCACACTACGCCCGGGATGGAAATGTGTCCGTGCACAAGCCACCAACGAGTATCAATCGAATACACGCGTGGTCTTGTGCCTAATTAGTCTCACGAAGCAATCGACTCGTGTGCACAGTCCAATGTGAGGCCAACAACCAACACACGACATAATTGTGCCCGACATGAAAATCCTACATATACCAACCGACACGCTAGTATGACCCGGAATGCCACGATATAACAAAAGTGACATCGGAAACGAATAATGACTCACCGAGATAAAATGATAGTGAAATGAATGATAGCTCAACGAAAAGATTGGAACCGTCGTTCCTTGTGACTGAAGTGATTAATTGACAATGACGAGTTTTAATATGGTTAACACAATGATGAATGAGTTACGATTATGAATGAACAACAACAAAAGGAAATGAATATCCTTTTAACCGAGTAAGAATCAACTTACACAATACCGGTGACAATTATCCTTCCACGAACAACGTCCTAATTGAGATATCGGTCGCTCGAACAACCTTGAATTATACAATATCCAACAACCCATTCAATATACGAATCAAACACGAATATAACTTACTCAAAACGTCGATACGATTAAACTAAGTTCATTGGGGCATTATATCGAATACGTTGTGGCCAAACTCCGATTGTTTACAATCAAATCTCAATGAGCCACTATCAAATCCCCCAAGAGGTGTTTCAAACCAATAAACATCTTCCAAATGATCAATAATCCGAAATGAATATCCGAAAACGTGATTATAACGACAATTAATCGAAAACCCCCAATTTCAACTCGATAATCGAAGTGTTCTTGAATAATCCCTCAATAATCCAATGAATCCTTATACAAACTCATAATCATATACATATCCCTTCATATAACATGATTATAACGTCCAAAACATCATATCTCAACATAGAATCGAAATCCAAGGTGTTGAAGAAATTACCTCTTGAAGATCCAACCACTTCGATCCGAAGAACACGAGTTTAATCGAGTATCCAAGCTTCCCAAAGGATTGAAGGTGAAGAAAAATACACACTCAAATGATAATTGATGAAGAAATCTCTCCCTCAAGACCCTCTCTCGCGTATGAAGGTGAAAGAATGAAGAAATGAGCTGAAATGCTAAAAAAAACGAAATTATAGGGGTTGACTGTCTGTCGGACACGGCCCGTGCCGATCGGCACGGTCGCGGCGCGCAACTGGCCGGCAGGGACTCGACCGTGTCCTGCTTGACATGGTCGCGGCACGAAGGGGCCTTCCGATAGTGACCTGTCTGGCAGCGACTCGGCATGACTCGACCGTGTCCTGGAACACGGTCGGGCGTCTGGCGATCGGTTACGCTTATCCTAAGAGTTTGACTCGGCCGTGCTGCATTTACATGGTCGGGTCCTGTGGCAGAGACTTCGGCATTTCTGGACAAGTACAGCACGGGCCGTGTCGGACGACACGGCCGAGTTCGGTCGGCAGTGATCGGCCAATAACTGAAAAATGAGCGGGTGAGCTAAAACGACCACAACTCTCTCGTCCGGACTCCGATTGACTCACCGTTTGAACCATTGTTAAGCTAACTCGATGCTATATAATATTGCAAAGATTAAGAATTTTTGGAGTTACCAAAAGTTAATGGTGATCTAACAAAGTCGAACTCATATGTGGAAAGTTGAAACAATGAACAATAACGATACACAACTCGAAGTTTTTCCGAACGGTGAACACGCGTGAAAGAACATGATTGATGAATGATTATAAATGAGTGAAAATCCACTGAGTGACAATCACCGAATGAAATTACTGAATGATAATGACTGAATTACAACCGGGTATTACATGACGCTTGTCACTTGTTGGTTTTATTGTGTCTCTATCGGTGGCGTTGTGTTGGTCGTCTTGGAGCGTGTGTGCACACCGTATATTCCTTTGCATTGTTTGTAATGTTTCGTCGTTGGGAGTTAGTTACGCATTCTTGTGTATCTCATTGAAATATTCCTGGTGGTATATTTCTTCTCCCTACTTGTTTTAAGTTTCGGGACGAAACTTCTTTTAAGGAGGGTAGAATGTAATACCCGCAATTTCGGATTTCGGTGATTTTCTTTTTTTCGGCGGGAGTCCATTTTTATGACTCGCTCATGGCCGTTTTGACATTTCGAGAATATTTAATTCTGCACTTTTTGTCATCCGAGTTCATTTCGGTATCATTTTGTTGAGTTCCGTGTTCTTAAGCGGCTTTTCCGCACTTGAGTTCAATTCTTGCGAATCTCGTCCGAAACTGTTGTTTCGAGTTTCTCGTAAGTTCATTGAATGTTATTATTCATGTTGCGAGCTTTGGTTTGGTGTTTCGGTCGTGTATCGTGTATTTCGGACGTTTTGGGCCATTTTCGTAATTTCCCAAAGTTTTGGGGTGTATGCCTTCGTATCATCCTTTCAAACTTCAGGTTGTCGGAACCATGTGTTTGTTTAGTGCTTCACTCGTGTTTTGAATGTTATACTATTCATCGTGTTCGCTCCGTATGTTTTCGGGAATTCGAGTCGTCGAGTCATGGCGGCTAGGCACGGGCCGGCCATGTGCGGCAGGGACCGGCCAGGTGCGCACGAGCATAGCGCACGAGCATAGCGCACGATCCGGTGCTCGTGCCCAGTGCTCGTGCATCCCGGCAGATTGCTGGCAGTGGGCGCGCACGACCGGCCGCTCGTGCGTGCCTGCTCGTGCATCGCTGGGCAGTATATATATGGTCGGGTAGGCTACTTCTTCACCCGTTTTTCATTTCAATCTTCTCCTTCCGCAGCTGGAAGCTTGGAGAGGTCGAAGTCATGTTTTCAGGCGGTGAATCCACGAAGTTATTGAGCTTCTAACATCGATTAATCATTCCATAACCTCATCCGATCGACCAAATCAAGGTTAGATTTTCTACAAATCGAGTTTTGGGGAAATTGGGGATTTTGTTGGATTTCGTCCGTTTAATCCGATTTAACTTAGGATTGTGATGGATTGATGATTATTTAGATGTATTATATCATTTCCCTTGTTATTCCATCGTTGGATCGTATCGATTCGTTGTTTTGGTCGAGTTCTTGATCGACGCCTTGAAGGTGTCCGGTAGAATGTCATAAAGTGGTTTTCGGACGTTCTGCAATTATTCTTCCTCGTATGACCATTGATTTATTAATTATGTGTTGTTAGGGTCGAGTTTCTTGCAAAGAAACCGAGTTGAACCCTTCCGTTCGTTGTCGTCTTCCTTTTCGATACATCGGGCGTTTCGAAGCTTTTCGGTTGAGCCGTGTTCGTCGGGATACTTGCGTGCCGATTTTGAGGCAAGTACCTTGTCCATATAATTCTTGTTTTATGGATACGATAATTAGTGATCGTCTAAATGTGGTTGTTTGGTCGTTTGAATTGAACTTTCAAAAGTTTCGGTTTAGCCTTGTTAAAGGCTTGTTTTCAAAACACGTGTGTTTTGTGAATGGTGTGGTTTGTGAATGACTATGTGAATTCTATGGATATGTTTGGTGTTGATGTTGCACTTGATATTGCGTGTTGGACGTATATGGTTTCATTTCGGTGCGCTGTGATTTGACGTGGGGTTTTGCTAAGTGTTTGATGCCTGTAGGTGAATTGTCTGAATATCTGTGTTGAATTATGCTGTGTGTGAATGTATGAATGTGGGCGGGGCCTACGGTGGCACATGGCGTGCGATCATATGGCCAGGATGCAACAAGCGATTGATCCAACCATAAGAGCCTAATAAAAACTACGGTGACACATGGCATGCGATCATGTGGTCAGGATGCAACAAGTGATTGATCCAACTGTGAGCGCCAAAGAATACCTACGGTGACATATGGCATGTGATCATATGGTCAGGAGACAACAAGTGATTGATCCAACCGTGAGATGACGTGGAAAGTGATCACGGTGGTATGACGTGGCATGTGTTCACGGTGTTATGTATATGTTTTGGATGTATTGACCAGGTCGAGTACCTTGGGTGTGATCGAGATTCCATATCTTGGGTGGTTATGTTTTGCTGATCTTTTTGTCTGTCGAGGACATGTGACGTTGGTTTTGAACCCTGTGAACTGTTGCTGGGTTTATTTTGTGAAGACAAAATCTTTGGGCTGTGACCCTTGTTGATTTTGGAAAGAGAAGGATTTGATAATCCTAAATTGTTTTCTACTAAAACTCGTGATGGCTTATTAAACCATTTTGTAAATTGTTTTCTCCTGGATTGTGATCTTTTGGTTTTGGAATGTTTTACCCAAACTCTTGCCTCGGGAAGTGTTTGTTTCTTTGTATTTGAATCTTTGAGGATTTCTGGTTATTTTTATTCTTGGAGCTTGAATTATATGGCTCGTATTTGCACTTTGTACTTGCACTAGCAAAATAGTGGAATTTTGCTAACCCCCGAGTAATCGGGGGGTGGATGTCAGTATTGCATTCAGGTTTTGGAGCATAGCACAGGGTCGGCATGAATGATGATGAAAGATGAACGATACTAATTACACAAGGAACCGTTGTTGTCGTATTGGTTTAGTTGTATTTTATTTTCCGCTGCAGTATTCTTTCCCCGTTGTACGGGAGTGTGTTGTACTTGACCCCTGCATGGGCATGTATTGTGATTGATTTGAATGTATTTATTGAAAGACCAAATCGGTCTACAGAGTCATTTTAGCCTTAGAGGCATTGTTGAGATGTTCGATGTTGTTACCAGCCTGGTAGATCCTTGAGGAAAGATTCTACGGCGTGTAATATCCCTGAGCGGATTGGGGGTGTTACAGGGATCTAATGTATGAACAGTAGCAGCTATTTCTTCCACAGGGGTTGCATCCTGTGTGATTTGTACAGCGGGTTGTGCCGTTTATGGGGCATCCACATAGATCGTTGTAATCTCTGCAGCCTTACCTATGAAAGCTTCCTTAGCTTCCTTTTCGGCTTCTCGACATCAAGGGGAGTTTTTCTGTGAGATGATCTCTTCCTCTTCCTGGATGTCTCCTCACTCCCGGACTTTAGGGTGGTGTCCTTATGATCATTAGAAAGGGGCATATTCCGGACATATAGTCTCGACCCAATTAGTCTGTCTCTATTGAATACAGAGGGATTGCTTTCTCCGATGTATTTGTGCTGGCTAATCTTCTTGGCTTCTTTCGATTCTGGCACACCGCTTTTGGTGAGGATTTTGTTGAGAATGAGGCAAAAAGACTTCTTTTGGGTAGCAGGCTAGGCCTCTTCCTGTAGCCTCTTCAGGATGATTTGACACCAGTTCACTTTTTCGCCACACATGATGGCAACCATCATTCTGAATCGTAGGTTGTTGCACACCTCAAATGCGCATGTCCTGTTTTCAACAACACGGAAACAAAAATCGTGTAAGTATAAAAATGGAAAGAAAAAACTCTTCTTGTGGTAGGAGACATAAACATTCCTGTTCGATGCAGCACCAGTAAATAATTCCCATGGTCAGGCCGTCAGATGGCAGCCTGTACAGATTCTGTAGGAGATCCTGGTCAATGCGGATCTCAACTCCACGGACGGTAGCAGTAATGTCAGAAACTTCTCCTCCTCTTTTCAGAGAGAAGCAACAAGCAGAGGCGTCGAGATAAAATTCTTCGACGAGTTGTTCATCATAGAGATCAGCAGTATGGCTTCCAAGGCGATAGAGGCCTTACTGACGGAATCTAGAGACGATGATCTCCATGGCATCAGCGTCCTCATTTTCAACATGAACACATTATAGCACGACGGATCTGGCGAAGATTCACCTATCGATGATGTTGTGTCTCTTCTTAAGGGGTGGAAATGAAGTCTGAGAAGATGCCATTATGATTTCTAAAGATAAAGTGAGTGAAATTGTGAGTAAAATGCGGTAAATAATATGGGCTATTTGCTCAAGAACTCGTTTAATTTTGCAGAAAGTGTAAAGAGTCGAAGGGAGCATGTAACAGTCCTTTTATAGTAGGCGGGGAAGATTAGGGTTTACAGACAGTGAATGGTCATATTTAAGGGATGAGAACCGTCTTTTTAAATTAACGAACAAGATGAATCGAGCGTAACTGGAACATCTTATCCATCCAATTTTAAAATGATAATTGGTCCCACATCTGACGTTTCGACTTCCCTTATTGCCCGAAATGGCGGTTTGAAATAATTAATTAATTTAAAAATCACGGCATTTAAGATAAAATAGTCCAGATATCGTGTAAAGCATTAAATGAAAGGATGTTTAAATTATGAAACAGGGCACGTGGACTAAAAATGGTTTTAAAAAGGAATAAAATATTAATATAATATAACTTGATGTCCCATAGTATGTACTGTATCCGTGAAAATACAGCGTTCCACCTTAACAGGTACATACATGATTCAATTCTTACAGCAATTTTTGGATTAATATTGTATTCCTCCTTAATTAATGCACACGTCAGCTGTAGGATGATTTCATGTCTACTTATTCCTACAGTGCTGTCGGATTATCTGAGTGTCCAGTTAATTAATGGTGGATACTGTATTCTTGGGTCTTACAGCATTCCCCCTTTGTTGAGCAGAAGCATTAAAACTAACAAGGAGTCGGGCTGTAGCATTCTCAATTCTTGTCGAAGCATACAGAATCTGGCTGTGCTGAGAGGCATGGCAAAGATGTCGGCCAACTGAATATCTGTATTAACTTTCTCGAGCTGAACATGTTTGATCTCAACATGATTCTGAATGACGTGATGCTTCATATGAATATTCTTAGTACGCGAGTGCAATACAGGATTGTGCGTTATTGCAATTGCACTCGTGCTATCGCACATAATTGGTGTTTCCTTGGTAATGATTCCATAGTGTGACAGCTGTTGTTGCATCCAAAGGATCTGCATACAGCAACCACCACCAGCATATTATTCTGATTCAGCTGTGGAAAGCGAGTATGCCAAAAAAAATTTGCTGAACCAAGACACAAGTCTAGGTCCAAGAAAGTGACAAGTACCGCTTGTACTCTTCCTATCTAGCTTGCAACCTCCGAGATCTGAGTCGTTGTAACCAAGAAAATCGAATCCGCCTTCTTTAGGAGACCATAGTCCTGCATCGACTGTTCCTTTGACGTACTTCAGGATTCGTTTGGCTGTTGTGAAGTGTGATTCTTTAGCTGCTACCTGATATCGGGCACACACTCCTACAACAAACTGGATATCGGGACTGCTAGCTGTTAGGTACAAGAATGAGCCTATTAGCTTCCTGTAGAGTGATTGATCAACCGGCTTTCCAGCTTCATCAGCACTAATTTGTACGGAATTGCTCATCGGGGTTGACGAGGATTTGGAATTATTCATTCCAAACTTGTTGAGAAGCTCCTTGCTATACTTCTCTTGGTTGATAAAGCTTCCTATAGGCAACTACTTTACCTGCAATCCTAGGAAATAACTAAGTTCCCCCATCATACTCATTTCAAATTTACTTTGCATGAAATGATAGAACCTTTGACACAAAGCAAGGTTAGTGGAACCAAATATAATGTCATCTACGTATATTTAAACCATCAGAAGGTCATCACCTTCCTGTATTTTAAACAAGGTCTTATCCACATCAACTTTCTCGAATCCATTATTGGTAAGGTACAGTGACAAAGTCTCATACCACGCTCTAGGTGCTTGCTTAAGTCCATAAAGTGCTTTCCATACCCTGTATACAAGGTCTCCGCCTTCTGTGTTGACAAACCCTGGTGGTTGTTCAACATAGACTTATTCGGTGAGGTCTCCATTCAGGAATGCGCTCTTGATGTCCATTTGATATACAATAAACCTCTTATGGGCAGCAAAGGCTAGAAATATCCTAATGGCTTCTAGTCTGGAAACAGGGGCAAAAGTTTCATTGTAGTCTATGCCTTCTTTCTGTCTGTAGCCTTGTATGGCTAGACGGGATTTGTTTCTGATAACAAGTCCGTTCTCATCCTTCTTGTTTCTAAAAACCCATTTAGTTCCAATCACGGCTTGATGCTCAGGTCTGGGTACTAGATACCGTACATTGTTACTTTCGAAACCATAAAGCTCTTCTTCCATAGATGTGATCCAGTGAGAATTGTCTAGAGCTTCTTTGGTAGAAATAGGTTCGGACTGAGCTAAGAATACAGCAATATTGCACATATTAAGTCTTCTAAGTTCAGCTTGAGATTTCCATACAGGAAATGGAGATTGCTCAAATTCGGGTTCTTGTTGCGCACACAGTACATTTCCTTGTGTACTTTGTATTCTCATACGGGTAGATACTCCAGCATCAATGTTTCCTATGATAAACTCTTATAGGTGATCTCTCAACCATCTTCAGTCGGGTTCTAATTCGGCATCTCGTACTGTATCTTGAGTTGCTGTAGTTTCAGCTTCAGCTTATACAACATCAGCTTCATTTACCTGTGTTCTTACAACTACGGGGTTGATTTCTACTCCTGTAGGATCATGGTGAGGTTTTTCGAACACTACATGTACCGATTCCTCGACTGTCAGCTTCCATTTGTTAAAGATCTTGTAATCTTTGATGACACAGGAATATCCTACAAATATCCCTTCATCCGACTTCTCATCGAATGTTCTAAGTTGATCTTTCCCATTGTTCAAAACATAACACCCACAGCCGAATATGTGAAAGTACGAAACTAATGGAGTTTTGTTGTTCCATACCTCGAATGCTGTTTTGTTGTGATGTTTGTTGATGATATAGCGGTTGTGTATAGCATGCTGTATTGGTGGCTTCACCGCAGAAACAATGTGGCAACTTGCTTGCGACAATCATGGTCCTTGTTGCTTCCATGAGCGTCCTGTTCTTTCGCTCGGTAACACCATTTTTTTGAGGTGTGTGGGCAACTGAGTATTCGTGTTGTATCCCATTTTCCGAACAGTATTGCTCTATAAAGTGGTTAGTAAATTCAGTACCTCTGTCGGATCGAATGGACACGATACTCAACCCTTTCTCATTTTGAAGCTTTCACAGGTGCTTGGACAACTTTGATGTGGTTTCCTTCTTCTTGCTCACGAAGATTGTCCAAGCATACCTGGAAAAATCATCAACAATAATGAGACAGTATTTGTTATCTCCCAAACTTACTGGGTCTACAGGACCGTAGAGATCCATGTGTAACATTTCTAGAACTCTCTGAGTGGAAAAAAGAGATTTGCTTTTCAGGGTGGTCTTGATTTGCTTGCCTTTCTGACAGGGTCCGCAGACTCTGTCTTTTTGGAATGACACGTCGGGCAAACCTCTAACCATTCCCTGTCTAGCAAGATTGTTGATCATCTTGAAGTTGACGTGAGACATCCTATTATGCCATAGACAGCTTAGATCTGCAGTGCCTTTGGCAACAAAACAAGGAATTGTGGAGCTCGTAGGCATCCAGCCAGCAATATACATATTACCTGATCTGCTTCCTATGAGCACAACTTCTTTGGTCAGAATATTTTTAACTCTACAGTGATCTATATAGAATTTCACCGAGAACTGTTTGTCACAGAACTGGCTAATACTAAGTAGATTATATTGTAAGCCTTCAACATAACCAACATCGGTGACTTTGAGTTTTCCTACATACAGGGTTCCCTTCTCTCTTGTTCTTCCTTTGGATTTATAACCGAAGTGCACTTTTAGACCGCGGCCTTCTACATAATCTGACAGCTTGCTTCTATCTCCTATCATGTGCCGAGAACATCCGCTATCGAAGTACCAAATGTCCTTCTCTAAGATGTCCTCATCATCGCTATCTTCATCATCTTAAATATCTTTAGCCATAAAGCACATGTATGCCTTATCTTCGAGCTCATCATCAGACGAGTCACTATCAGTAACCGCCTGAAGGCATTCCTCGGTCTTGGTTTGAGCGGGCGAGGCTTCTGATTCGCCGATCAGGGCCTTGAGCTTGTTCTTCCAAGCATGCCTTCTTTCGTCCTTTTCTTGTTACTCGGCTTTCGGGTACTTTTGGACATTAGGATGCAGACATTTATTCGCATGATGTCCCAGTTTCCTACAGTTATAACATAAATTAGAATCACCGGATGGGGAAGTTTCAGAACTTACCTTATGAAAAGGCTTGGGCGTGTATGTAGTCTTTTAGACTGTTTGATGAATTTCTTGAATTTGTGCATGAGTAGAGCCATTTCATATTGTGATAGGATATCTTTGTCACTGTCAGCATTTTGTAGGAAAATTTGGATGTGATGTGCATGCTGTGTCTCCTGCTGGGTACAGCGGCTAATGCTGTAGTCCTCGCGGGTGACTCTTCGGCCTTCTCTCTCCTGTCAATGTCATACTCTAAAGCTTTTAAGTCAGAGAAGAGGTCAAAAGTAGATAATTCATTGAGATTACATGACACACGCATAGCTGTGGTTTTTATGTGCCATCGGGCCGGGAGAGATCAAAAAATTTTCAAGTTCTTCTCCTTTTGGGTGTAAATTTTGCCCAATGCTTCAAGTTCACCGACAATGCCAGTGAATCTGAGGTCAAGTTCCTCAAGAGTTAGTTTTGAAATCTTGTTTTCTTTTAAGAGATCGCTTCCCTCACAAATCATCTTGAGTTTATCCCAGATTTCTTTAGTTGTCTTACAGATTTTTACCTTTCAGAATGTGCCTTTGTCGAGAGTAACAAATAGCACATTCTTAGCTATGTTGTCGAGGTTGGCACGCTTGCGCTCATTAGTTGTCCACTGCTCACGCTCTTTCTCAAGCATTTCGGCATGATCTTGGTTCAATCCTTTCGGCAGGATTTACCTTCTTGATCGTTATGGGGGCATCTTGAATGACAAAAATCATTTCTTCGTGCATGGCTGCAAGATGAGCTTCCATCCTAATTATTCAATCATCAAATTCATTAATCGAGAACATGGGAACCTTATTTATCATAGAGGTATCCATATGATAAAATAGGAAAGATAAATATTGTTTCAGAAATAAGTGATTTTAGGATCTGATTCGGTTAAAAATACGACTGATTCTTTTTAGAATAAACCTCTCTGATACCACTTGTTGGTCACTAAGTATACAAAATACAGCTTGAAAAGGTGTTGGTAAAATAAGATGTACGTTTTTTTTAATAAGATTGCATCACGGAAGTTCTTTTTGTAAATACAGCTTGGAAAGGTGTTGGTACAATAAGCTGTACGTTTTTTTTAATAAGAGTGCATCGCGGAAGTTCTTTTTGTAAATACAGCAACTAGCTTGGTGCGTATAGGGTATGCAATGTATACCTATAAATAATCACAGTAATGACACAGTAAATGCAGAAGGTAAATAACACGGTATTTAAAGTGGTTCGAGGTAAACCCCTCTACATCCATTGGTCCTCAACACAGGAGTAAAAATATTTATTATAATCACTACGTACAAAACTACATGACTATAATCAAACCTATCCTTGTATCGTTCACACAGATTGATACAAAGATTGTCGCTTTCAACCTTTCACACAGATTGGTTAAAGCTTTCACTTGACTTGCTTTTTCACACACAGTTCCAAAGCTCCGTTGTTTCTGAATTTGGTAAATGCAAGTGTACGCTATCATGAACAAGTAATAAAGTAGTGAGTAGAGTATCGTTCCCACGGGGACTAACGTACCAAGTACCAATTTTACAGTCTTCTACCAGTATTTTTTGATTAATCGAATTGGTATAGTGAGATGAAATAATTTTCTAATTAACAAATTACTAATAAGCTAACAACTAAATAAAACAGCTCAATTTAAACAGGGTAATAATCAAATGAGAAGAATTAGGGTAGTGTTTCCACCACGATTTATCTGATGTGATTGTTTATGTATTATGTTCTAACATTCTAATTCCACCGATTGGAAGCGGAAAATCCCTAAACTAATCTAAAGCCTCTTCCGATGGTCAATAGAAAATACTACTAATTATCAACTCAATATATCCCTATATGAATTAATAACTCAATAGCTAATCCGGCACAGTGGTTCCTCGACAGAAACAATGCTTCACAATTCCTACGAGTATATTCCTATCTCATAGAACAATTATGATTTTCCTCACTAGTTCCATGCTTACATCTCTTCTTCCGATTAAATAAAAGCGTTAAAGACCATTCAACTATTGGCCAGATAATTGAAAGCATTAAAATCAATGAGTAAAATCTAATACTGTTGAACAGATGATAAGAAACAAAAAAATATGAAATCACATCTTCAAAATCTAGGTTTCATCATAACCCTAAAATAATAGTTTAGCCAAACATAATAGTAAAAGAATTCATCATCAAAATCAAAGACATGAGTATAGATGAATCTTGACAACAAAGAGGTAATTCCTCGCGTCTTATGCGGTGTTCTTCACTTTGTTGGAATTCTGCCTCCTCCCCAAGATGATAATCATTAGCTTGTGGTTGTCTCAACTTTTATAACCTCCCATCTGATCCTTGCAAAAACGGTCGTAGTTGTAAAGTTGCATTAGGGTTTCGCCACCGAAGGCCGCGGCCCCGGGATAAGTGTTCCGCGGCCCCAATCACATGACCGCCCAGTTTTGGGCCTTCCATCAGCACGGGCCGCGGCCCTGAGGTGTCTGTGCCGCGGCCCTCGGTACAGTTCGTTCCAGCTTGCTGCATGTTGAGTCTGCGATGCGGCCTGGCTTCGTGTGACGCGGCCCTCTACTAAAAATTGGCGTTTTCCACCAGTTTGACTGATTTTAGCCACACTATATCTTAAACCTTCAAATAAACAACTCCGTCATATTTTATTAATAATGATTAAGTTGTGCCAAATAACTAGAAATAAATTGTGTTTAATATGCACAAAATAATATTCAGCAAATACCCCAAAACTTAACTCTTTGCTTGTCCTCAAGCAAAATTAACTCCACGTACAATAAAAAGTATCATGAAAAATCGTGCAAATTCATATCGCTCGACTTATTAATGTTAACCTGAAAATCTCAAAGAATAATCCGAATACCGTACTAGTAAGTCACCTCACGGATTTTGGTATTAAAACAATTATTTCTCAAAGTACCATTTTTCATGCTAGTCTCAGCTCATGAAAGTAGCGAAGGCTCGAAGATCAACAGACTTGAAATAGGCCGGTAGATAAAATGAATGGTGCAAGAGATGGAGGATAAAATAAGCTAAATCGCCTAGTCTCACAGCGTCGTGACATAACCACACGAAATGCAGCATAACTCGTAAGATTTCCATGATGTCATTCCTCGGACAGCAATCCCTCTTTATTTAATCACTATTATTATGGTTTTAGGAGCGACGAGTTAACGACTAGGTTTCAACTCCCGGAGTGCTTCATCGGAAGAATCCTAGGGTGGAGTTCTATACTCATGTGTTGGGAGACCGTTTGACGTAAAAGACACTCATGGTTATCATGAATGCTCCTAGTTACTAAGTCTACCTCCACCGTGGAGTAAAAACACGAGGCTTTACTTTTATTTAGTTTTAGCCAAGACGAGTTAACCACTAGGTTTCAACTCCCGGAATGTTTCATCGGAAGAGTCCTAGGGTGGATTTCCATACTCATGTTTTGGGAAATCGTTTGACATAAAAGACACTAATGGGGTTCATGAATGCTCCTAGTTACTAAGTCTTCCTCCATAGCGGAGTAAAAACTCATTTTTTTAAAAAAACTGTCCGGAAAAATGCACTATCATAAAAATTGAATTAATGCTTACAAGGCCAATGTCACTAGACGACTAGCAGGGTGAACAATGCAACCAAAAATATATATGGTGGCTCGGTTAATGCAAACACTTCAAACAAGTCTATCTTATTTCCTGAATGCCAAGGCTTCCACAATGGCGCAAAAATCAACACTAGAATGAGTACTCGAGTATAAAATAACATAAGGTGAACTCGACTAGAATTATCCGTTTCTTCAAATAGATTTCAATTATATATATATTCAGTCTTATGAATGATTGCACGACATACTCACGAAATATTAAAACTATCCATAATATAAATGAAGACAAGCACATAACAAATGAAGTCAAACACAACCTAACACATAAACACACGCAAGTAAAACAAACTAACTCCCTCCCTAACTTAAGATGTAGATTGACCTCAATGGACAAAAATAAAATACCTAGTATATAACAGGTCAAGTACTCCCCTGAATAAGTGACAGCTTAGGTCCTGGTGTCAGCCTCGTCGGGTGAAGTAGGTGGCATGGTCGGAGGTATGAAGGGCCCATCTGGGTGGAGGATATGGCCAGTCCACACCGCTAAATACTCTTGATGATACACGTCCCGTACAGCCAATCGCCTATCAGCACGGAGATTGGCCCGGCGGATCTGCTGGCGCATCTCACGATGTACAGCCTCAATTACACTGCCCCGCTCTGCCCCTATCTCCTGTCTCAGACTGTCAAACATCATCTGCAAGGTGTGATCTCCCGCTGCGGGGGGTGGAATGGAATCTGTCTGGTCTTCTACATCAGTCGCTTGGTCATCAACAATAAGTAGAGGCTCCAAGATATTCTGGATAGAATGGGAGTTCTCAAATGGCTGATCCAAAACAAAGCCCTCGCGGGTGTGCTCGCGTGCCACCCCACTGGTCGAAATGAGATATGATGCGATGACCTACAAGACCCTAAGGTGCAATGGTCGGCTTATCATCCGACCAGACAACACTCGACTGGCAGCATAAAGCGCAGATCAAAGAGGGGTGCTTCAGTCCCATGTTGGTGCCTCCCTTGATGCACTATAGAATGGACCGGGCGGGACGTAGGGCAAAATAAATTCTGAGATTGGAAGTGATGGCATAAAGTAGTCGGGCGTGAGGTAGTAGGACTGAGCGTATCTGCGAGGTAGGGTCTACCCTCGAGCATATGAAATATAGCTAGGCTCATCCTAACCGACTGAGGAAATAAGCTTTTGAAGAAATAAGCTAGGCTCGTCCTATGCGTGAGCTTTTGAAGAAATAAGCTTTGGAACTCGGAACACGTGTCTCCCAAATAGAATCTGGCTGAGTCAGTGCTTCTAATAAAACTTCCCTCGTGAGGTTACCCATCGCCGTCATGTACACCGATTTCTTGACCTCCGGTAACTCGTACAAGCATTGAGTTACACCCGTGGAAAAATCAACCGTCTAACTGCGGACAGTAACCTCTGTACGAATATCCGGTCTCCCTAGCATTGGTCCGCCACGCACGTGGTACATGACAAAGAAACGGGAGATCTTCCGGCTGTAAATGTCGAATTTTTCAGAGATGATTGGTTAGAAGACGTGGTTTCTTCTTCGATCACTTCATCTCCATGAACAAGTGGGTTTGGGAAAGGTTTTGATGGTCCCAGTAATTCTTTCCCACTCTTTAGGGTAATCGCTTGCACATTCTCTTTCGGATTAGTCTCGGTGGAGCTTGGAAATCTATCTTGCATTATTGCACTCAGCATATTTGCAATTTGACCCACTTGCAGTTCCAAATTTCGAATAAACTGAATGATTTTGCAGCGTCAAGTCCGTGTGAGTCATGAACTGGTTCGTGTTTTGTGCCATTTGAGCTAATGCATCCTCCAATGAAACCGTAGGTGCTTGTGGAGCCTGCTGTGGTGGTAAGCTGTTTTCTAGCTGCGGGGGCTTATTCAGGCTCTGACCATTCCTCCAAGAGAAATTTGGATGATTTTTCCACCCTTGATTGTATGTGTTCGAATAAGGATTATTTTGACGAGTCGCATTCCCAGCAAACTGTGCTTCCTCCTGATAGGACTGATCAAAAGGATTTCCAGCTTGACATTCAACACTCGGATGAGGACCACTGCACCAATTGCAAGTTTAAATCTTAGAAGAAGAGTGTGAAAAAGCTTACAACTGCTTAGTTAAAATGGCGACTTGGGTTGTTATGGTAGAAATCGGGTCATTGTCATTGATCTCCATAACCCTCTTCAGATTTATCCGCTCGGACGGCCATTGGTAGGCATTTGCAGCCCTAATCTCCAATAATGTATAAGCATCCTCTATAGATTTTCCCATTAATGCCCCACCAGCAGTGGCATCAACTAATGTGCGCGTAGAACCACTCAAACCATTGTAAAACGTCTGTATTTGCAGCCAGTGAGGTAGACCATGATGAGGGCATCGCCTGAGTAGATCTTTATATCTCTCTCATTCCTCGTGTATGGTTTCCATATCATGTTGTGCAAACGTTGTGATCTCATTGCGAAGCCGAGCTGTTTTTGCTGGTGGGAAGAATTTTGCCAGAAAAGCTTGTGCTAACTCGGACCAAGTGGTAATGGACCCTGATGGTAGAGCATTAAGCCAAAATTTTGCTTTATCTGTGAGAGAGAATGGGAAAAGGCGAAGTCTGTGCTTAAACGTGTCGCAAATTTCCAAGAATGTGGTGATATGAGCATTGGGATCTTCATTGGGGAAGTCGCAGAACTGATTAGCCTGAACCAGCTGAATTATTATTGGCTTAATCTCGACGGTATTTGCTTGAATACTCGGGCGACAGATACCCGAAAGATTCTCAGTAACTTGCCTAAGTGAAAAGTCGCGAAGAGCTCTGGTATTTTGCAACTGATCTTGATTGTTGTCCTGAATTTCCTCTGCGTCTGCCATAGCTTGGCTGTGTGCACTAGAAATTGCTCTTTTCTCATAACTAATTCTTCGACAAGTGCATTAAATCTCAGGGTCGAAAGCAATTAAATCTTTCATGCACTAAGACACTCCCTGAAAGAAGCCCAAACAAAGAAAACTTTAACTAAGAGATTAACGAAAATAAAATTCAAACTAATACTAGAAAAGCCACAACTGATATTAGTAAAAGCAATTAGTTCCCCGGCAACGGTGCCAAAAAATTGTTGCTGAATTTGATAAACGCAAGTGTACGCTATCATGAACAAGTAATAAAGTAGTGAGTAGAGTATCATTCCCATAGGGACTAACGTACTAAGTACCAATTTTACGGTCTTCTACCAGTATTATTTGAATAATCGAATTGGTACAGTGAGATGAAATAATTTTCTAATCAACAAATTACTAATAAGCTAACAACTAAATAAAACAACTCAATTTAAATAGGGTAATAATCAAATGAGAAGAATTAAGGTTGTGTTTCCACCACGATTTATCTGATGTGATTGTTTATGTATTATGTTCTAACATTCTAATTCAACTGATTGGAGGCGTAGAATCCCTAAAATAATCTAAAGCCTCTTCTGATGGTCAATAGAAAATACTATTAATTATCAACTCAATATATCCCTATATGAATTCATAACTCATTAGCTACTCCGGCACAGTGGTTCCTCGACAGAAACAATGCTTCACAATTCCTACGAGTATATTCCAATCTCATAGAACAATTATGATTTTCCTCACCAATTCCACGCTTACATCTCTTCTTCCGATTAAATAAAAGCATTAAAGACAATTCAACTATTGGCCAGATAATTTAAAGCATTAAAATCAATGAGTAAAATCCAGTCCTGTTGAACAGATGATAAGAAGCAAAAAAATATGAAATCACATCTTCAAAATCTAGGTTTCATCACAACCCTAAAATAATAGTTTAGCCAAACATAATAGTAAAAGAATTCATCATCAAAATCAAAGACATAAGTATAGATGAATCTTCACAACAAAGAGGCAATTCCTCGCGTCTTATGTGGTGTTCTTCACTTTGTTGGAATTCTGCCTCCTCCACAAGATGATAATCATTAGCTTGTGGTTGTCTCAACTTTTATAACCTCCCATCTGACCCAAAACGCGTCCCCAAAAACGTATCTCCAATCCTTGCAAAAACAGTCGAAGTTGTAGAGTTGCATTAGGGTTTCGCCGCCGAAGGCCACGGCCCCGGGAGAAGTGTTTCGCGGCCCCAATCACATGACCACCCAGTTTTGGGCCTTCCATCAGCACGGGCTACAACCCTGAGGTATCTGTGCTGCGGCCCTCGGTACAGTTCATTCCATCTTGCTGCATGTTGAGTCTGTGAAGTAGACCGGCTTCGTGTGACACGGTCCTCCACTAAAAAATGGCGTTTTCCACCAGTCTGACTGATTTTAGACACTATATCTTCAGCCTTCAAATAAAAAACAACTCCATCATATTTTTATCAATAATGATTAAATTGTGCCAAATAACTAGAAATAAATCGTGTTTAATATGCACAAAATAATGGTCAGCATTTTTCTACAATGAAAATCCATCACACACAGTTTCAGGAAAGGCAAGGCTTTCTTCAGTCCACACAGGGCTGATGGTTTTCTTCAAATGTAAGAACACGAGTTTGAACAACAGCTTGACTTCTTGAGCTTGAGCTTAATGATGTGTTGGGCACTTGTATATTTCTTCTCTCAAGAATGGCAGTATGCTCGAAGAAATATGTTTGCTCTTGATATATTGTTCTTTGTGAAGTTCACATGTGTATCTCAGTATATCTTAGTTCGTTCGGTTTTTAGTCGTTCGTTCTATATTTCTATATTTGATTATTCAAACTTCGGGGTATATATATCCTTTGGAATAGATCCATTGAGAATAGATCCATTGAGCAAAGAGTCCGTTTCAACGTGTTGATTGATTTGCAAAATACAAGATCCGAATTTTGCTCCTTGTATGAAGATCCTTGTCGGCTGGTATTGAAATACTTTATCCAGTCAGTATTTAAATACTTCTTTAGAAATGGAGGCTTGAATTTAGCGTATAAAGTAGATTCCATTCTAATGGTCTTCAGTCCTTTTGGATAAGTGGTGAAGATCCTAACACTTTACAGCCTGTTTGTTGTATCCAACATGTTGCATTTATAATGTTGTAGCTGTAGGTTCCAACGATGTAGGCTATCTCTTAGTGCTGTTGTATGGAAGGTGTTGTATGAATGTTTCCGGACAGCTTCCATACTTGATGTCATATCGACTTATGAACTTCTTGCTGTATGATGGCAATTTATCCTTTTATTGTATGATGGCAGCGCGAAGGCTTGTTATTTACCCTGTGAGAAAAAACTGATAGAGAAAAAGAGTACATAGTATAAATTTGCTCATGTGTTGCATTAGTTGCCTCGTTAAAAACCTTAACTAAGAAAACCCTGTAGGAAAAAACTTAGAAAGGGAAAAAGAGTACAACCATTTGGTTTTCGGGACCTTTTGACCTTCAGGGTTGGCGTATCTTCAAGTTATATTCATGAAAATTATCACTAATTCCCATCAAGATAACAATCTTGCATTCCAATGTCATGAATATAATTTTCATACATAGAGAGATTTGGTGAATAAATCTGCTAGAATATCATTATTGCTCTTCGGAAGCTCATGTGAAGATAAATTTCATCTTACTTGCCCAAAAATTATATGCAATACATAAATAGAGAATATTTCTCATCATAATTAGTAGGCAGTATGAGAACAAATATGAGATCATAATACCCTAATAGCCACCAATATCGAATCTCAATCTCTTTCATGTAATAGAACAATATGGTTAACACCATTCCACATTCTCCTTCTTGGAGAAATATTAAATTTTGCTAGTATGTTAACTTCAAATTGTATATCAGACCTGATAATGTAATATTTCAATAGCACACATGTAAGGAACTTCTGGTCCTCTTATATCTTTGCTATCTTCTTGAGATCTATATGAATCAGTATCCACTTCAAGTAGTAAGATAACCTTTAGTTAGCTAAATGTATAAAATTTCTCCATCATATATACTCGATCTACAATTCGAGAAAATACTAATACGTAGTTTTATCTAAGTTTTTCATTTTGAACTTATCTTTGTAATGCCCGGATAAATGGTGTATTTACCTTGTACTCGACCTTGTATTATTTCGACTTCGTGATGTTATAAATCGTAGATTGGTTTCCTGTATTCGTGCCCTTATGTTTTTATATATCTTCAACATTGCATGCATGATTCTGCATGTACTTACGTCTGATGTGTAATGTACGTTATGTGTTGAGCTTAACTTACGGAAGCTCAGTCAAGTCAAGATCCGACAAGGGTCGGCGTGTGGGACAGGATGAAGATTCGTGGAGATTGCCAGCATGAACGTGGACGTTTTTCCAGCACATGCAAGTCAACGGCTTAGCGTACGCTAAGAGAGATTTTTAACGTACGCTAAGGTCCTATGTGTTACGTACGTAACACCCATAGCCTAACTGTTGGGATTCGGTGCCTAAAACGAAGGCCCAGCGGAAGCGGTAAAACGAAAATTAATTCGATCCGAATCCCTACGAGGAACGATCGAGCTACGCATATACGAATATAAAATAAACAAAGGAAGATACGAAATCATACCCTTGCCGTCCGTTGATTATATGGATTTCCTTCTCTTGAGCTATTCCCCAAATGATCCAAAATGCTCCAAGCCCTTGGATGATCCAACGCCGAAAAAACCGCGTCTCTACTTGTCACGCGCCGGAGAAACGAACGGAATGACAACACTCGATTAACCTCTAAGGTTACGGCTAGAATCAAGTGATGAAGCTTTGATTATAACACTCTAAGTGTTTTAATTTATATCTCTCAATATATCTTTAATTTTCTCCAAGAACAATTAAGATGATATGAAGAAGATGATGAAGACAATAGAGAAAATGGTTTTCTCTCTCTCTCTCTAACTCACTCTCACGTCTGAATGGGTTGGTTAAAAGAAAGATGTCTTCATCCCTTTTATTCAACTCCCACTACTAGCAACAACTCATGCATGTGGGAATCTAACCCCACCTCCACCATTATCATACAATAAAGAATGGAGACATAAGTCCAAAATGAAGGTGGCTAGAAATGGGGGGGGGCGGCCCATGGAGAAACGGATGAGTTTGGTTCGTTTCGGACTCGAGAGTCCAAACAGATAAATACCAATTCCGTACCGATGTATTTGTATAGTTTAATTAATCCAATTAATTTCATCATAACAAATACAAAATAATATAATTAATTTCTCCAAGAAATAATTATATACATGAATTAAATTAATCACCCAGTAATTTATTTAATTCATTAGGCCGTAAATCAATTTATCCAATAAATCGATTTAAACATCCAATGTTCCAAAATTAGATATCCAATATCTAATATTCATAATGAGAGAATTAGCTTGAATCATTCCATCGTCAATCCTATTGCGCGACTCGGTAGGTCCGTCTCAGTCAGCAATGGGAGGAACCAAAAAGTAGTAGAACCACCTAGCCAGCCTGGCGGCCTACACTGTACCCTAACTGAGAACGAATGATTGGGATCATTCAAGAACCATTCTGTCGTGAATACCAGTATACGTATAAACCCTTCTTTCAAATGTCCCGATCAAGTTATAGAGTCACGATCAGTCAAACCCTATCTGTACTTGACGCTATGCATGCGTTAATGCAAATCGAGATCATCGAGCTGTCGTGTATCTAATACAACTAGCTCCAATGCTTTGGCCAAAGACTTATGATCTCATCTGCCAATAACCGCATAGGACATATAACCCGCTCACTAACGGGAGAAAGAATTCTATCTTGGTATTCGATGGGACTGCTACTTGCCCGTCAAGATGCACGTCGAGGTTGACCCCGCCTTCCGGTTTACGTGGTCGAACTACTCTAATGAAAATCTTGACGTCACAAGCACATCCCTACTAAATCCTCAAGTCGAAGGTTCATGAATACCTATCACAACCTTTCGATTCCGTCATTGGTATCCGGAGTGAAATCCGTGTGACGAATCGAGGGTGAGTCGGTTCGAGTATACTAATCCAATTAGCATACCTATAACGTGTGCTCCCACTAACCATTAGTGTTCGACAGCACTCTCCATGTCAAAGAACACGTCATACAAGTCTTCACATAAACTTAACGCCCATCAAGTTTCATCGACTTGCGAACGATTAAGTATTTGAGCTATAACCTTTCCAAGGTCACGACCCCTTATCCAATAAGGAGTGGAACGTTTTGCTCTCAAATACACGGACTAGTTTCTATATGTTTATTTACGAGTTAGGAATGCCAGTAACTACCAGTAAATAAAGAAACATTCATTTGCCTTATATAAATGGTTTACATAATTACAAGTACAATGCCCTCACTCAACAACCTCTGAGTGGCATTCGAGGGCATACTCCTAACACTAACATAGGTAAGCATTTGCCAGAAACAGTCCAGTGAGCTCTGTCCGAGCGTTAACGCACGCTAACGTTCGAGTATAATGTACGCTAACCATGTTACGTACGTAATGGTCTATGTTTAACGTACGTAATGGTTTAAAATCTATTTATAGAACCCGACCCTCACTTCATTTCCCACTCTTGCCTTGGCCGATTTTTGTGTTCTTGAGACTATCCCTCACCTCATATCCCTCATATCATCATCTACATCCGATTTTGGGAAGCCTAGACCGTGTGATTTGGTGATCAAGCTTTCGGTGAAGAGTTTATTGAAGATCTTCTTCATTCTTACATCTCTTAAGGTATGTTACGATTCACCAAGCTAGAATTTACATTCTTAGCTATACTTTGAGTTTGTTTTGGAAATCATTGGACTAGTTAATGATCTTTTGAGTCCAACACCATATTTTGGAGTTTAGAACCCGATTATACCTTGTCTTTCTTCCATTACTTAGAGTATTGATTTAGCCTCGGTGGATGAAAACCTTAACATGAAGTATCCTTAATTCGTTGGAGTAATAATCATGATTTCAATTAGATTCTCTGAACCCTTTTTATGTTCCACTGGTGTAATTCACGTATGTTAGAAGAATTTGTTTTGACAATATTCTCCATGTTCTTGAAGTTGATATATCGGCCAAGTCTTTGAACTTAAACCGGATCACCGTAGTATCATTTTCCTTGCGTAATATTAGAGCATGCTTGTCATCTTGAGTAACATTGGTGGTAAAATCATAATAGCCGATCATATGAGGATTTGGAATTTAAATCCCTTATTTAAAACCCGAAACCTTCAATACTGTAATACCCGAGATTTATGATATGTATTTGGAACTTGTGAAATTGTAATTGTTGCATTTTAATCTGAGTATTATTCTCCGGATTTCATAATCCGGTGTTGTTGAGCGTATGATTTCATGAATGTGATCTAAATTGTGATTCTCCGCATGTAGCGCACGCTATCGACTATGTGTAGCGTACGCTAATTTGGATCCATAGCGCACGCTGTGAAGGAACCTTAGCGCACGCTATACGTGGTCAATATGATTGAGACGTGTTGGTAGGTGAGATCAGGCCGGGGATCTTGGTCGGATTATGTCGGGATGAACCTGGACGGCTTTCGGGAAAAAGCCAAGTCAACGCGGTAGCGCACGCTACTCATATGAGGATAGCGCACGCTAAATGCTGAGTACAATGAAGTCAGTAAGTTTCGTATAGCCGTTAGCGCACACTATGAATATGGACTAGCGCGCGCTAATAACCATTTTCTATATATAGGACAACATCCTTTTTCATATTTCCAGACTTTTCACTTCCCACATCCGAATTCTTGAACTTAGAGAGTCACTCTCTTCATCCTAAACCCTTCATATCATCATCCTAGCCGAGTTGAAGATTGTAGATCATTGGAGATTGGTGTTCAAGCTCTCAGTGTTGGATTTCTTCAAGTTCCTTCGTGTTCTCCGCTACTTTGAGGTAGGTGATTCTTCACCAATATTAGTAGTATTCTGAAGGACGTTTTGACCATGTTTTGGGATTATCTAGTCAGTAAAATTCGTAAGTAGTTGAACATCATGTGTTAGAAGGATATTTTTGATGTTTCGGTACTTCTTCATCGTATAAACCATTGAACCTTTTTAATGTTTGAACTCCCAAGCATATTCATGTATCTTCAAAACCGATTATGACCAGTAGGGGGGGATTATCAAGTCCTTATGTTTTACATAATGGAATTATACATTTTGGAACGTAGGATGGATGGAACTTAGGATACTTGCTCGAAATCAAGATGAATTATGATGTTGTGATGATTATATGTACCCTTGTATCTTGTAGTCGTTTAATCCGTAGAGATCTTTCACAAACCGTATGAGCATAATATGCACGGAGATGACATGTATTAACACTGAAGATTTCATGAGTTTTTATCAAGTTTTCTGCCCTGTAGTAAACTGCCATGCACAGTTAGCGCACGCTAAGATAGTCATATTAACGTGCGCTATCGGGAATGAGTTAACGTATGCTACGTTGGCTACGTAACGTACGTTATGTTATCAGTCGAGTCAGTCGGCTGATCAGAGAAGACTGTCGGAACATAGTTAGCGTATGCTAGACTATGCTGTTTACGTACTAACGGGCAGACTTAGTGCACGTTACGTAGAGTACGTAGCGTACGCTAAGTAGTCCAGGTAGATTGCATTTTTAGAGCTTTCGGCCGTAGACCGGGTTGTTAGACATTCGTGTGACATAAGATAAATTCTATATTATTTCTATTGTTAAGGTTCGAGCTTGCTACGTTTATCGAAGGAGACGGCCTTCGAGTGTGTTGAGATTCGTTGGAGTGATTTGTTCTTGCCATCTTTGAGGCAAGTATCGTATTTTAATCTTATTGATATTGCATTATTGATCATGTGTACGATTTATTCGTGTTATTCAACATGTGACCATATTCCTTAAGTTGTCATGATATATACGTTGATGAACGTGTTGATTTGCATATGTGTATGCATGATGGCATTGTTTGTGTTATAAATGATCTGAGGGGATCATGAGGATCTATGCTGAGGGCGCTGGATCGAATGTCCACTATGCGTTGGTCCGACGGGATCATCATGTGGATCTATACTGAGGGCGCTGGATCGTTGGACGGGTTTTCCACCATGCGTTGGTCCGACGGGATCATCATAGGGATCTATACCGAGGGCGCTGGATCATTGGATTACCCTGTATTGTGTTGATGGAATCGTGAGAATTCACATCGTTGGATTCCGATGACGGAAGTCCGTTTTGTATGTTTTATGATGCATTGATGATTTATGTATTGCGATACTTGTACTAGCATTGTTTTTCTAACCCCTTCGGGGGTGGAGAATTGTTTTGATGTTCAGGCCGAGGATCGGGGAGGCAGCCACAGTACCGGCATGACGATGAAATGGCTCAGTGATATGGTTGATGTTTGTTGTTTTTGTGATTTGTCTTCTTGGTTCATTTTCAGTACTCGAGTACACGTGTGTTTTAATAATGTCATTTTCGATATGGTTGTATAAATTAACTCCCTGAATCAGTCAAACCGGTTCTGTATTTTGAATTTCAGTGGTACTGTTGAATTATGTTTACATTTTTTTTAATTAGCCTTGTAAATCCTTACTTAAAGGGTTTACGGCGCTGTAATTATTCCGAATATCTCGGGGTGTTACGGAATATGGTATCGAAGTTAAGATTCATGGATATCTTGGCAGTCGGGTTTTAGTTGGGTCTGTTTACGTTATTTACGGGTCGTTTGTAACATCACTGCTGAGCCAGCATCGTCGTGTGGACCGTGGTTGTAAGTCTCCTAATCTCAGTTACTACCGTTTTATTTAATTCCTTTTTGTGAATATTGACAGACTTCCTTTTAGAAAAATTGCCCTGGATATTGAGTATTTGTGTTTACAGTATGTTGAGGGGAGGTCGTGGACGCGGACGCGGTCATGGACGCGGATGTGGAAATGCGAGACAGGAAGATTCGGTGTCTGCCCCAGAAATAACCGCTAGTGGAACGGATTCCCATTCCGGAGGACAACATGGATCAGCAAATAATAATGCAGATCCTAACGTGCCGGGAGTGCTTCAACAGGTGGTTGCCCAGATAAACCAGTTTGCTCAGGTTGTTGATCGCATGCAGACGGCGATGGGACAGCAGCATAACGTGGAAAATCGGGGGGACAAATGGCTTACTGAAGTGGTCAAATTGCATCCTCCAAAATTTGACGGTTCTGCTGAGACGCTTTCTTGGGATCATTGGCTGAAGGAGTTAGAGAAGATCTTTGCAGGGATTAACTGTCCCAATGATAGAAAGGTTCTGGTCGCCCAGTATCTTCTGACGGGGGAGGCTTTCGACTGGTGGGAGGCCATTCGACCTGAGGAGCATAATGTTGACTGGACGGAGTTCAAATTAATGATGGAAGCGCAGTATTGTCCTCGCCCAGTTAGAGATGCACGAGTCCGGGAGTTTTTCTCACCACAAAATTCAGAGGCATCTGTGACATACTTGATTAAGACTTTTAATCACCAGCTGACTTATGTGCACCACTTGGTCAGGACCGAGGCGGAGAGGATTTTCCATTTTGACATGCGGATGAAGCCAGAGATTCAGCAATATATGTACGGATTTGAATGTACCACCCTGCGACAGTATCAGGACAAGGCGCTGGCCTATGATATGAAAGAGGCGGCAGTAGAGAAATCAACGGAATCAAAGAAGCAGAAAGTGGCTGGCAACTTCCCGGAGAATAAGAGTAGTGGGCCCCGCAGGCGCCAATCCTCATTTTATTCATCCAAGAGGCCTCCGCATCCTTCTCGAGGTGGAAAGAAGTTCCGGGCAGTGTAACACCCCCGATATATTCAGGAATATTACAGCGCCGTAAATCCCTTACATAAGGATTTACAAGGCTGAAGAATTGAACAGACATTAAAAGGTACTAACGAATGGAGATAACGGAATTAGGATACAACAGTTCTTACCAAATACTGAAAGTACAATTGTTCAATAGGAACTCAATAATACATCACCAAATTCAAATCCATCACAAATGACTTCGTACTCGAGTACTTATTGAAATAACGCATAAACAATGTATAAATAACCCTACGAACATCACTCTGCACCCTCGTCGTCATGCAGCTCCAGTGGTTGTTTTCCCGCTCTCCTGGATCCTGAACATAGACAAAATGTTCACCCCCGAAGGGTTAGCACAACGATACTAGTACAAGTACCACAACATATTATTTCAACGTCACACGCAGAATAATAATAATAACGTAAATGATAAACTGTCCAACGAGTCTTCTCCTACGAGAAACTCAAACATAACATATACAACTGATAATCACAACATGATATCATAACATACACATGGTAATTCCGTCGATCCAGCATTCACTGCCTAGAACCCACGATGATCCCGTCAGACCAACCCGTGGTGGAAAAACCCGTCCGATGATCCAGTGCACGCTAGCATAGATCCCCCGATGATCCCGTCGGACCAACACGAGGTGGACATACAATAACGACATACATGCACGACAATATGTATAACAACAATACATAAAAAAATTAAGGTACTTGCCTCGATTTGAAGACAAGAATAATACTTCAACGAAAACGAACACTCGAAGGTCGTCCTCCTCAATCAATCACGTAACGAGACCAAACCTTAACAAAAGAAATGATATAGGATTTATCTCACGTCGTACGAATGTTTAACAATCCGATTTACGGCCAAAATTTCATAAAATGCAATCTGCTCGATAGCTAAGTACTATGTGTAGCGTGCGTTAAGTCTACTCGATAGCGCACGCAAACAACAAAGCCTAGCGTACGCTAACTATGGATGGTCAGTACTTCACTGATCAGTCGACTGACTCGTCTGATGGCCTAGCGTACGTTACGTACAAAACGTGTCGCACGCTAACTCGTGCTCGATAGCGCACGTTAATCTATATAGCTTAGCGTGCGCTATCTGTGCATGGCAGTTTACTGCTGAGCAGTAAACTGTTCTTGCCATGATCGAAACAATGAAATCTTCCGTGATACTTCATGTTACCTCCATGAATATCATGTACATACGATTATGAATGATCTTACGGATAACAACAACTTCGGATTCAAGGATATGCATACCATATAAAGCCATATTCCATTTCGACTACAATTCTTCATACGACAATTCGAAAGGCTTAACGGTTGATATCAACACCTTTATATCAATCGATATTATCATGCTGAAGTTGTTAAACGTTCCATCTATACTAGATAAATCTTTCCATGATCAATCTTTTAGATTTGTCCAACAATAATGATGTTAAAGTCAAGTCCAAGATTGCTATGAAGTCATCTACTAGATTCGGATTACCAATGATAGAAGCTTCATTTACATATTCAATGTAATAAGATTCGAATCATGAATAGCATAATCCAGGTACTTAAGGCTTATTCATCTCAATATTCCAAACATGATGTACTTTAGATAATTCACTTATGAAAATCAATATCTCATTACTATGATCATCCAATTCTTTAGAATCCAACTCTAAGTCTGGAGATAGGTTGAACATACCTTAATATGATGAAAATCACTGAACCGTAAGGTAGAATCCGACTCCGGTTGGTTGTATGCCACTCCAAGGTGCTATTCCACTTCAATGAATACTCCCAAGTGATAACCAATATACAAACACCAACAAGATGAGTTCTAAGTGTGTATGAGTGTTATTTCGGCTCTCTGAACTCTCAAGGATGAAGAATGGGCGAAAGAAATGAAAGCCAAAACGGTTGTTGTCCTATTTATAATATTCTTCATTTTAACAAGTTAGCGCATGCTACTAAGCTTTCCTTAGCGTGCGCTAATAATGGTTGACTTCAGAATTGTCCGGGTTCGTCCGCAGGAATCTTATCCGGACCCATGTCCCTGGCGCATGTGCTTGCCGTCCCGCTCAATAATTGAGTTCTTAGCGCACGCAACTCCTATCTGCACAGCGTGCGCTAATAGTAGCCCGATAGCGTGCGTTAAGATACATTCTTAGCGTGCGCTAGCACGAGTTTGCATGAGAAATTTTGCATGCTTCTATACTTATGTACAATGATATCAATGCAAGAAATATCATACTCCAATAATCAAAACCACAAATCCGAATAATACAGGGTTTGAATACAGATGAAATACACCGTAATAAATCCGGATATTACATAGTCTCCTACTAAAAAGGAGTTTCGTCCCGAAACTCAAGACGAAAATAACTCGGGATATCTAGACTTCATATCAGCTTCCGTTTCCCAGGTGGCTTCTTCCATTCCGTGACGTGACCATTGAACTTTGACCAAAACGATTGGTTTGTTCCTCAGCTGTTTAACTCGACTCTCGAGTATCTTGACTGGTCTTTCTACAAACGTCCCATCCTGCGCGACTTCGATCTCGCCGAAATCAATGATATGACAGGGATCTGGTATATACCTCTGTAACTGGGATACGTGGAACACGTTATGAACATGGCACAATGACGGCGGCAATGCTAATCTGTATGCTAACTCCCCAACTCTTTCGAGGATCTCAAATGGTCCGATATATCTCGGACTCAGCTTTCCTTTCCTTCCGAAACGAAAGATTCTCCGAGTATGAGAAACCTTCAAAAGTACATGGTCTCCAGTATTGAACTCCAATAGGCGACGGCGTACGTCCGCATAGGATTTCTGGCGACTCTGGGCGGTCAACAGCCTTTTACGAATCAAGGCTATCTTCTCTCGAGTCTGCATGATCAACTCTGGTTCTGTTCCGATCAAGTCCGATGAATCGTCCCAGCATAGGGGCGATCTGCATCTCCTCCCGTATAATGCTTCAAACGGTGCCAGCTTAATGGAAGCATACCAACTATTGTTGTAGGTAAATTCAATCAACGGTAGATGAACTTCCCAATCGTTTGACCAATCTAAGGCACAAGCCCTCAGCATATCTTCCACCGTTTGAATGGTCCTCTCGGATTGTCCGTCAGTCTGCGGGTGATAAGCTGTACTGAAGTTCAATTCGGTCCCCAAGGCCTTATGAACTGCCTTCCAAAAGTGAGACAGAAAACGGCCATCTCGATCAGAAACAATGGTTTTCGGCGTACCATGCAATCGAACTATCTCTGAAATAAATACTCGTGCCAACCTCTCTGGTCCCCACGTATCCTTAATGCCTAGAAAATGAGCTGACTTGGTTAAACGATCAACTATCACCCAAATCATGTTCATTCCTGTCCTGGTTCTCGGCATATTAGTGATAAAATCCATCGATATATCCTCCCACTTCCATTCAGGAATTGGGAGCGGCTTCAACATTCCAGCAGGCCGTTGATGCTCGATCTTAACCTGCTGACAAGTCAAGCATTTAGAAACATAGTCCGCTACATCTTTCTTCATGTTGCCCCACCAGAAATTCTGCTTCAAGTCCTTATACATTTTACTGGTGCCCGGGTGGATAGAATAGGGCGAACTGTGAGTTTCCTTCAATATCGTCTGTTTCAGAACATCATCATCGGGAACACAGAGTCGGTTCTGAAATCTCAAAACTCCATCATCATGAATTATGAATCCGGGGGCCTTTCCTTTGATCACTTCATCACGTAACCGAATCATCAAAGGATCATCTGCCTGTTTAGATTTGATTCCTTCGGTTAATGATGAAGTTATCTCCATTACGCACAGTTGTCCTTGGACTCTTTGTAACCATACTTCAATTCCTTCACGAATCATCTCTCGTTGAAGGCTAAGTTGGGTGGTCAGCATTTCCAGCATCTGAATAGAAACAGGCTTGCGGCTAAGTGCATCGGCCACTACATTTGCTTTTCCTGGATGATATAAAATCTCCAAGTCATAGTCCTTAATCAGTTCTAACCATCTTCTTTGCCGCATGTTTAATTCTTTCTGACTGAATATGTACTTGAGACTCTTGTGATCCGTAAAGATTTGACAGTGAGTCCCGTACAGATAATGCCTCCAGATCTTCAAAGCAAAAACCACTGCTGCTAGCTCCAAATCATGTGTTGGGTAATTTACTTCATAAGATTTTAGCTGTCGTGACGCATAAGCGATCACCTTATCATTCTGCATCAATACGCACCCGAGTCCTTGGTTTGATGCATCACTGTAAACTATAAATCCTCCAGTTCCCTGTGGAAGTGATAGAATCAGTGCCGTCGTCAATCTCTTCTTTAATTCATCAAAGCTAATCTGACACAACTCATTCCACTCAAACTTTTGAGTTTTTTGCAGGAGTCGAGTAAGTTGGCGGGAGATTTTAGAAAACCCTTCCACGAATCGACGATAATATGTAGCAAGTCCTAAGAAACTTCGGACTTCTTTCACGTTCTTTGGAGGCTTCCAATCCATAATTGCTTCGATCTTCTGAGGATCTACTCGGACTTCTTTAGCTGACACCACATGGCCGAGGAACATTACTTCCTCTAGCCAGAATTCGCACTTAGAAAGTTTGGCTTACAATTGCTCGTTTCTCAAAAGTTCCAATACAATCCGCAAATGTTGCGCATGTTCTTCTGGGCTCTTAGAATACACCAGAATGTCATCAATGAACACGACCACAAATTTATCCAAAAATTCAATGAACACACGGTTCATCAATTGCATAAATACAGCAGGCGCGTTAGTGAGACCAAACGGCATCACTACAAACTCATAATGTCCGTAGCGAGTTCTGAACGCTGATTTCGGAACATCAGATTCCTTAATCCTCAGCTGATGATATCCTAATCTCAGATCGATTTTAGAAAATACTGTTGCCCCTTGCAGCTGGTCAAACATATCATCAATCCGTGGCAATGGATACTTGTTTTTAATCGTCATCTTGTTCAGCTCTCGATAGTCAATACACAGTCGGAGCGATCCATCCTTCTTTCGGACAAAAAGAACTGGCGCTCCTGTGGTGAGACGCTTGGTGAATATAGCCCTTATCCAAGAACTCCTCCACCGCTTCTTCGCCAGTACATCTCAGTAGGTTCCATACGATACGGCGCCTTAGAAATTGGTGTAGCTCCGGGTTCCAGCTCAATGGTAAATTCCACATCCCTTCGTGGAGGTAGTCCAGGTAACTCGTCAGGAAATACATCTGGAAATTCGTTCACAACAGGAATGGATGAAAGTTCCACAATTTCGTCTTCTTTCTTCATTGAATAACACCAGTACCCGGTACAGCCCTGTTTCAACAATTTGACAGCTTTCATCGCCTTGATCAATTTTCCTGAGCTTCCCGGTTTCCACCCCTCGAACAATATTTCGGAATCATCGTCAGCGATCAGTGAGATATTACTCCTTCGGTAGTTTACAATTGCTCCATATCGATTAAGCCAATCGTCTCCGAGTATCAGGTCGTCTCCTTGCATTTCTATCACGATCAGATTTGAGAGCCACTCTCTGCCTCCAAATGATACAGGGAAATTTCTAGTTTCTAGATTTCCGACAATCCTCTCTCCACTCGGTAAACCAACAACATAAGGTTCACAAGTATGAAAACCGGAAATATTCAAACGATTTACACAAGATAAAGATATAAAAGAATGTGTAGCTCCTGTATCGAATAAAACGCTAACTGGCTGGGAAAGGATCTCGACAAGACTGATGCGACAAAGAAGATCTCGATCGTCTGTCCTCCTCATCTCGCATGCACGTGGGGATCAGATCCGGCACTCGATGTCCCCTTTCGGTCCCATTGTCCTCTGCCTTGTCCGCGGCCAAAATTCTGAGGCATCTGAACACTTTGCTGCGTCTGTTGGATACTGGCTTCCTTCTGGACTGGCTGTGGACGGTTCGCCTGAGCTATGACTGGCCTGGTTAGAAGGCGACGCTTCCCTTTCAGCATTTCTTCGTCCGCGTCCACGGCCGCGACCATGTCCACGTCCGCCTCTCAACATACTGTAAGCATAAATACTCAATATACAGGAAACAACATCGTTCTAATATTCGAGTATAAAGAGACACAACATGTAAAGAACGAGATAGAGTTTAGGAACTTGCAACCACCGTTCGCATGAAGACGTAGGCAGTGCAGTGATGTCATTCACGGCCGGTTACCTCAAAAGACATAAATGACCCCTATTTTAACCCAACGGCCAATATATCCATAATCTTAGCTCTGATACCATATTCTGTAACACCCCCGATAATCCTCAGACTGATGGGCAGTCTGAGAGGGCTATTCAAACAGTGGAAGACATGCTGAGAGCTTGGGCCCTAGATAGGTCGACTGAGTGGGAAGTTCATCTACCGTTGATTGAATTCACTTACAACAATAGTTAGCATGCTTCCATTAAGATGGCACCTTTTGAAGCGTTATATGGGAGGAGATGTAGATCACCCATATGTTGGTATGATTCATAAGACTTGATTGGGATAGAACCAGAGTTGATAGTACAGACTCAAGAGAAGGTAGCCTTGATTCGTGAAAGGCTGTTGACTACCCAGAGCCGGCAGAAATCTTATGCAGATATGCGCCATCGCTTGTTGGAATTTGGAATTGGGGACCACATGCTTTTAAAGGTTTCTCCTACTCGGGGAATTTTTCATTTTGGGATGAAAGGGAAGCTGAGTCCGAGATATATCAGACCATTCGAGATTCTTGAGAGAGTTGGGGAGTTGGCGTACAGGTTGGCCTTACCGCCGTCGCTGAGTCATGTCCATAATGTGTTTCACGTGTCTCAGTTACGGAAGTACATCACAAATCCCAGTCATGTAATTGATTTCAGCGAGATCAAAGTCTCTAAGGATGGCACGTTCGAAGAGAAACCGATCAAGATACTCGAGAGTCGAGTCAAACAATTGAGGAATAAACCAATCACTTTGGTCAAAGTTTAATGGTCGAGACACGGAGTTGAAGAAGCCACTTGGGAGACAGAGAACAATATGAAGTCTAGATACCCAGAATTATTTTCGTCTTAAGTTTCAGGACGAAACTCCTTTTTAGAGGGAGAGTATGTAATATTCGGATAATTGTTGAGTATTTTCATCTCTATTTGAACCTTGTAATATTCGACTTTGTGGTATCTATAATCGAAGGGTGATTTTTCCCATATTGGTATTCCAAACAGTCATGATCATATTAGGAAGAGTTTGCAAATTCATGGATGCAGCTACGTCATAACGTACACTAGTAGATGAGCTTAACATACGTTATGAACTGAGGATAGCGTACGCTATGGACAGAGCATAGTGTACTTAACATACTCCATTTCATTTCAACTCATTTCTTTTCATTCCTTATCCAATTTCTGAGAGCCCGGAGACCTTTCTCACCCACACATAATCCTTATATAGCCTCTCTACCTGGTTTAGAATATCGTAGACATCTCGGATTGGTGTTTAAGCTTATGGTGACAAGTTCCACCGATCGTTTTCCTCGTTATTCTTCGTGAAAGGTATGTCGATACTAAGCACAACCTTGAATTCGGTTTCTTGAGTATGTTAATGAGATTATTACATTTCAAGGATGTCGTAGTAATCAAATATCATGTTTTAGAAAGATTGTTTTGGTTATACTTGGAGTGTTCTTCGTTGTTAAGAGAATTGTGAAATGAACCTTGGCATGTTGAACCCTAGGACGTAGTTTCTGATATTGTGCTATGTTTTGGTCAAGTTGTATACAATGCCATGTTGATATCATCACCTAGAATCAAAGTGTTCAAGAAGATGAATTCTAGGAGTTTCACCAAGAATATTTCGTATTTCGTAAGAGGTGTTTGAATTGATAAACTTCGATATATTCTTGGTTAGAATGGATTGATTATGTTGAGGATAATCGAATTGAACCTAGAACACAATTGTTTCATCTTCCTTTGAGAATTTGTTAGTATTCGCATGATCATACGTTTGATACGAGTTGTATGAATGACCGAACCATGAATGAAGATTTAAGTATAGAATTATATTGGATTGATGAATATCTTTGAAATCGTAGACACCAGCATTGTACCAAAATGTGTTCGTAAGTATAACGTACGTCAAGTGTCATGCATTACGTACATTATAGCATTAGGTGAGACCCAATCATTTGATCAGAGAACTTTTTCAAATACAAGCTTAGCGTATGTTAGGCATATGAGCTTACGTACGTTAAGGCGCAGACTTAACGTACGTTACGTTGAGTATATAACGTCCGTTATGAAGAGAATCGTATAGGATCCGAAGTGTCGACAACTTTTGGCCATAGTTTAGGATGTTAGATGTCCGTACATTAGTTATATGACGTAAAATGAACTCTATATTATTTCCTTTGTTTAAGGTCCGAGCTTTGCAATGTTATTGATCGAAGGGGCAACCTTCGAGTGTATTGACATCCGTGAAAGTATTATCCTTGTCGTAAATTTAAGGCAAGTACCTTAATTATATTTATTCGTATTGATGTCGGCTATATTTTTGTTGTATTGTGCATATGTGTTGTGATTGTTTGTCTACCATACGTTAGTCTGACGGGATCATCATGGGAATCTATAGTTGTGTGCACTGTAATGTTGGAATACCATGAGTATGTTGAGATTGATATGATATATTGTACATTGTTACTGTTTCTCACTGTAGAGACTTGTCGTGATTATTGTTGATATTATTGACGTTATTATTGTTGGGATTCGGTGCCTAAATCGAAGGCCCAGCAGAAGCGTTAAAATGATAATTAATTCGATTTGAATCCCTATGAGGATCGATTGAGCTACATATATACGAATATATAAGCGAAAACACAAGAGATGTAAGAAACTCACCCTTGTAGTCCGCTGATTTAATGAATTCCTTCCCTTGAGCTATTCCCCAAGCTTTAGAGGAATTCCTACGATCCAAAGTGCTCCAAGCACTCGAATGATCCAACGTCGAAAATACAATGCCTCTACTTGCCACGCGCCGGATAAATGAATGGGATGACGATCACCTTGCTATCCTCCAAGGATATGACTAGGGCTAAGTGTTGAAGCTATTGGATTTGATGAATATACACTATGTTTATCAAATTTTCTCTCTTTCATTTCTTGATTTTTCTCCAAGAATTATCAAGAACAAGAAATGAAAATGAAGAAGAAGAACAAGAAGACTTAGGAAACTCTATTCCTTTCTCACTCTAAAACTCACGGATGTTATGCCAAAGGGGGTGTGAGTGGGATTGTGTTCTCTTCTTTTATTATTCTTTTTAATCACCTACCATATCTCATTTTTCCATTAATTAAGAGATATGACATCTCTAAAGTCTTTAGTCTTACTCCAACTAAGGACAAGACCAAGACAAAATGGAAGGGATAAGGTGGGGCGGCCACTAGAAGAAAATAGACGAGTTCGGTCTGTTTTGGACTCCCAGTCAAAACAGATAAACTCCTATTCCGTTCCGATGTATTGGTGTCGATTAATTAATCCAATCAATTGATCACATTAAATACATAATAACATAATTAATTTCTGTAAGAAATAATTATATTTATGAATTAAATTAATCACCTAGTAATTTATTTAATTCATTAGGCCGTAAATCTATTTATCCAATAAATCGATTTAGACATCTAATGTCCCAAATTAGATATCCAATATCTAATATTCATAATGAGAGAACAAGCTTGATTCATTCCGTTGACAATCCTATTGCGCGACTCGGTAGGTCCGTCTCAGTCAGCAATGGGAGGAACCAAAGAGTAGTAGCACCACCTAACCATCTTGGTAGCCTACACTGTACCCCAACTGAGAATGAATGATTGCGATCATTCAAGAACCATTCTGTCGTGAATACTAGTATACGTATAAACCCTTCTTTCAAATGTCCCGATCAAGTTATAAGGTCACGGTCACTCAAACCCTATATGTACTTGACGCTATGCATGTGTTAATGCAAATTGAGATCATCGAGCTCTACTATATCCAATACAACTAGCTCCAATGCTTTGGCCAAAGACTTATGATGTCATCTGCGAATAACCGCATAGGACATATAACCCATTCACTAACGGGAGAAAGAATTCTATCTTGGTATTCAGTAGGACCTGTTACTTGCCCGTCAGGATGCACGTTGAGGTTGACCCCCGACCCCCGGTTTATAGGTTGAACTACTATAATGAAAATCTTGACGTCACAAGCACATCCCTACTAAATCCTCAAGTCGAAGGTTCACGAATACCTATCACAACCTTTCAATTCCGTCATTGACTATCCCGTAGTGAAATCCATGTGGCGAATCGAGGGTGAGTCGGTCGAGTATACTAATCCAATTAGTATACCTATAACGTGTGCTCCCACTAACCATTAGTGTTCGACAGGCACTCTCCATGTCAAAGGACACGTCATACAAGTCTTCGTATAAACTTAATGCCCAGTCAAGTTTTATCGACTTGCGAACGATTAAGTATTTGAGCTATAATCCTTTCTTGTGGCGACCCCCTTATCCAATAAGGAGTGGAACGTTTTGCTCTCAAATACACGGACTAGTTTCTATATGTATATTTACGAGTTAGTAATGCCAGTAACTACCAGTAAATAAAGAAACATCCATTGCCTTATATCAATAGTTTACAGAATTACAAGTACAATGCCCTCACTCAACATCCTCTGAGTGGCATTCAAGGGCATACTCCTAACAATCTCCCACTTGCACTCAATGTCACACACTAGGGTATCTAATACCCATGTTCTCCAGATGACGCTCCAAGCTAGTCTGAGAAAGTGGCTTGGTCAGTAGATTAGCGACGTTGTCGGCTGAGTCTACTTTATGCAGCACAATGTATCCATTGCGAACAACTTCTATTACGAGATGATACTTTCTCTCAATATGCTTGGTACTATTGTGAAACCTTGGCTCCTTGGCCTGCGCTACAGCTCCGTCGTTGTCGCAGTACAGCGGAACAAGAAGCTCAGCACATGGTATCACTTGAAGTTCTCCCAGAAAGTTCTTAATCCAGAACCCTTCCTTGGAAGCCTCCGAGGCTGCTTGATACTCATCCTGACAGGTGGAATCAGTAGTCGCGCTTTGCTTGCTGCTATGCCAAGATACTGCTGCTCCATTAAGAGTAAATATGTAGCCAGAAGTAGATATTGAATCGTCCTTCAGTCCTTGGAAGTCCGAATCAGTGAATCCCACCACATCCAATTCTCCACCGCCATACATAAGAACCATGTCTCTAGTCCTTCTCAAGTACTTGAGAACGTTCTTTACGGCAGTCCAATGTTCCCTACCTAGGTTTGCCTGAAACCTACTCACCACGCTTACAGCATGCGCAGTGTCAGGTCTCGTACACAACATAGCATACATAAGGCTACCCACGACCGAAGCATATGGTATATTACTCATTTCCCATCGTTGTTCCTCACTTTGAGGACACATTTTCAAGGAGAGTTTTATTCCATGTTGCATCGGTAGGAACCCTCTTTTACAATCATCCATCTTAAATCGCTTTAAGATTTTATCTATGTAGAGGTCTTGGGAAAGACCTATTGTTCTCTTTGCTCTATCCCGGTAGAGTCGAATTTTAAGAATATAGGTTGCTTCTCCCAAGTCTTTCATGGAGAAATTACTCGAAAGCCAAGCTTTCACATAACTGAGCATTCCCACATCATTTCCTATTAGTAGAATGTCATCCACATATAGTACTAAGAATGCAATCTTGCTCCCACTAACCCTCTTGTATACACAAGGTTCCTCTTCATTTTGCACAAAGTCAAACTCTTTGACCGCCTCTTCAAAACGAAGGTTCCAACTATGCGACGCTTGCTTGAGTCCATAAATGGAACGCTGAAGCTTGCACACTTTCTGAATATCGTCTTCGAACACAAATCCTTTAGGATGCTCCATATAGATTTCCTCCTCGAGGAATCTATTAAGGAAAGCTGTCTTTACGTCCATTTGCCATATCTCATAATCTTGGTAGGCATCTATAGCAAGTATCATGAGAATAGACTTGATCATGGCTATGGGCAAAACGGTATCGTGGTAATCGATCCCTTCCTTTTGGGTATAACCCTTTTTCACAAGTCTGGCCTTATAGGCGTCAACCTTGCCATCCCCATCAGTCTTTCTCTAGTAGATGTACTTGTTCCAAATAGGCATTATGCCATTGGGGTGGTTTATAAGAGTTCAGACCTGATTGACATGCATTGAGTCTATCTCAGGTTCCATAGCTTCACGCCATTTTGCGGAGTCTACATCCATCATCGCTTGGTCATAGGTCGTTGGGTTGGTCTCTTGGCTATCACTTGGAAACTCATGGAGACCCAGCTCCTCCAAGTGCACATGCCCATACCTCTCAGGTAAATGAGACACCCTACTAGACCTATGAGGTGGTTGTACTTATGTTTCAGAAGGTTCGGTTCCAGTTTCTTGCACAAGTGTCTCCCGAGGAGTTTCATTATATTCTTCTAAAGAAAAACTTCTACCTGCTCTGCCTTCCTGAATGAACTCATCTTCCAGGAAGTGTGCTTGTAAAGCAACAACGATCTTTCGATCTTTGGGTATGTATAATAGATACCCCATCGTCCCAGATGGGAGTCCAATGAAACATCCCTTCGCGGACCTCGCTTCCAACTTCTCCACCTTAGTCTTCTTAACATAGGCGGGACATCCCCAAATCCTAATATGTTTAAGACTCGGTTTCCTGCCCTCCCACATCTCATGTGGAGTTTTATGAATGGATTTGGAAGGACATCTGTTTATGATGTAAGCGGCAGTCAGGAGTGCATACCCCACAGGTATATTGGTAAGTCAGTATAAACCAGTATGGAACGGACCATGTTCAACAAGGTCCGGTTCCTTCTTTATGACAGACCATTTAACTGAGAAGTACCTGGAGGTGTTAGTTGTGAAGCTATTCCTTGTTCCTTAAGGAACTTGTCAAACTCTGTACTCATATACTCACCACCTCGATCCGACCGAAGTGCTTTGATATGATTACCAGTTTGTTTTTCGACTAGGGCCTTGAATTCCTGGAATTTCTCAAAGGCCTCGGATTTATGTTTCATTAAGTATACATAACCATACCTAGTATGATCATCTGTAAACGTAATGAAATATTGATATCTATCACGTGCTGCTTCCAAAGAACCACATACATCGGTATGGATTAATCCCAGTTTATCAGCGGCTCTTTCAGAAGTCCCTGTGAAGGGGGACTTAGTCATTTTTCCTTTAAGGCAAGATTCACAAGTAGGAAAGGGATCCGATCCCAATAGACCCATAAGTCCATCTTTTTCCATCTTGTAAACCTTGTTCTAACCAACATGACCAAGTCTAAGATGCCATTTCAAAACTTGATTGGTTTCATCCCTACCACGTTTTCTAGTCATAGTATTCACAACTACTTTGTTGCTGAGATTTAGATGATACAATCCATTTAACAATGTAGTAGTACCCACTAGTTTATTTCTGAAATAAATTTTGCAGGAACCATCACTAATGAAAAATGAAAAGCCTTTTCGGTCCATGACCGGAATGGATACAATGTTTTGTGCCCCTTTGGAAAAACAAGTACATCTTCTAAAGTTAAAACAAAACCGGATTCTAAACTCAAAATAAGTGATCCTATATCGGTTGCCTCGAGACTATGCCCGCTTCCGATAGTGATCATTCCTTTTCCAGCTCCAAGCTTCCTACTTTGTTCTAGATCCTGATTCGCGGTACAAATATGAGAACTAGCACCAGAATCTAGTATCCAGGAAGTAGAAAATACAGTTGCAGAACAATTTGTTTCCAAAACTAAAAGTTCTGTACCTGAAGTGCCATAAATAATAGGACACTCTCTAGCCCAGTGGCCTAGCTCACTGCACTTGAGACAAGCATCTTTCTTCTTGATCTTCGGAACCATTGGTGCCTTGCCCTTGCCCTTGAAGTCCTTAACATGTGGTCCAGTATGCTTCTTGGTCTTTTTCTTCTTGTTCTTAGACCTTCTAGGTCCAGAAGAAATCACAAGAACAGACTCCTTCATCCACAGAGTCTTCATCTAAGACTGAGCGGTCACAAGTTTGTTCATTATCCCAGCTAAATTACATGCAATCTCATTGCAGTTAAAGTTCATAACAAAATGTGAGAAGAAATCAGGAAGAGACTGTAGGATAAGGTCAGTTTGAAATCAAGAGCCTCCAATCTCTCGATCATGGATATCATTTTGAGTATGTGTTCCACAACCTTCTCAGCTTCCTTCATCCTAGCACCGAGCAGTTGCTTGGATATCTTATATCTAGCAGTTCTGCTTTGCTCACCATAAGGTTCGGTTAAGTGAGATAGAATATGCCTAGCAGAAGTCATTTTCTCATGAGCTCTCTGAAGCTCATTTGACATAGAAACCATCATGTAAGCGCGGACTTTTATGTCATCCTTAACCAACTTTTCATGGTTTTCAATCTCTTCCTGATTGGCTCTGGTCCGCACAGGAGGCGCCATAATGTCCGTCTCCAAGACGTATCCCAGTGCCTCTATACTGAGGACAATCATCATATTCCAAATCCAGTCCACAAAGTTAGGTCCAATCAGGGTGTTCTTCTCGAGTAGAATTGCGTGTGGGTTCATTGTCATATCGAGAGTTAAGTTTGCATTAAGTACGACAGAGTAATTAGTGACTAATTATGATATGAGTATAGAATTAAGGTCTTTTCTATTCTTGTTACCCAGCTCCTACTATTTTTATCGAATAACACACTCCCATGTGAAATCTGGAAGTATCGTCGTTCTACTTCATACTGGTGATCGAGTTCTTTATAAATCTTAATAGAGGGAAACCGAATAGGTTTCTAGTCTATTAATTTTTATAAAGTGGTGTCCAACACCAACCCATCTAATGGATGATTCGATCTTCTTTTTCCCCTTGTTCACTCCCCTCAACCAATACGGTTTCTATGGTTCGTGAACAAGTTAAGTTTATACCATCGACGCAAATCAGTTTCACAATTGAATCTTATCCGGCAACCTATCAGGTTTCTGGGGATAAAATTTGCTCCAACCGAAGGCATCCAATGCGCTCCCGGTAATTTATCCGTCCTCCCCGAACGACTACCCAGATAACTCAAAAGCATAGCACATCCAGGTTGGATTTCAATTTCCTGAAAGCTCGATGGAGGGAAGGAAAACCTTGAAACCTTGTAAACTTAATAATTTGTTGTGGAAGAATTTTCGCGATTAATATTACACTTTGCAAATTAATTCATTTAAGCGCGTTTGTGGCATTCATACAATATGAAACAACCATTCACAACTAGTTGCTACCAACATGTGGTTCATGGACCGTTCCTAGAAAATAAAAACTCCGTAATCTAATTACAAGTCTTCGTCTTGAATCTTCGTCTTCTCGAAATGGATCTTCCTCCGGTCTTCGTCATTACATATAAATTTTACATTGAAAATTGCATCCTAGATACAAATATTTCTAGTAAAATAAATAGGCTCAAAATGGCCGTTACAACCCAATCGAATAAAACGAACGATTCAAAACAAGATCCACGAACCACATCCCCATTCAAAAGCATTCATCCAATAAATACTATATAAATGGAAAGCGTAGAGATAAATCAACAATACGAACCGATCCAATCGATTCACACAATCGGTAATATGAAAACGTTCAAAATAATTCGGTCGATCACCTGTATTCCAATAAATAAATTTTCCCTTATAAAATGAAATACCAAATATCATTGTAATCGTATTAAATCTAATATAAAATGTGGGAAATCAATTTTTAGGAATACACAAAGAAAACAAGCCCGAAACGTCACCAGGCAGCAAGTAGGGTTGCCCAGTAGCCCTGGGCCGCAGCCCCCTTCTTCCGGACCACTCAAGGATCGTCCAACGGCAATTCAAGGCTAGTTTTTAGACCGGATATCTAATATCTATATTTTCCAACATTCATATCTTCAATATAAATCATATTTCCAAGAAATTAAGATTTATACTTAGATATAAACTTACGAAAAATATAACTACAACGAACGTAAAACATATACCACGATTATGACTAAAATGATTCCAAATCATTCACCATCTAATCGAGCATTCCAAATGCTAATATCGTATATATGATTGCTAGACTTATGCTCCGATACCACTGTTGGGATTCGGTGCCTAAATCGAAGGCCCTGCGGAAGTGGTAAAACGAAAATTATTTCGATCCGAATCCCTACGAGGATCGATCGAGCTACGTATATGCAAATATATAAACGAAAACACAAGAGATGTAAGAAACTCACCCTTGTAGTCCGTTGATTAAATGGATTCCTTCTCTTGAGCTATTCCCCAATCTTAAAACGAATTCCCTACGATCCAAAGCGCTCCAAGCACTCGAAAGATCCAACGTCAAAAATACAACGCCTCTATTTTCCACGCGCCAGAGAAACGAACGGGATGACGATCACCTTGCTATCCTCCAAGGATACGACTAGAGCTAAGTGATGAAGCTATTAAATTTTATGAATATACACTAAGTATGTTTATCAAATGTTCTCTCTTTAATTTCTTGATTTTTCTCCAATAATTATCAAGAACAAGAAATGAAAATGAAGAAGAAGAACAAGAAGACTTGGAAAACTCTTTTCCTTTCTCACTCTAAAACTCACGGATGTTATGCCAAAGGGGGTGTGAGTGGGATTGTCTTCTCTTCTTTTATTCTTCTTTTTAATCACCTACCATATCTCCTTTTTCCATATATTAAGAGATATGATATCTCTAAAGTCTTTAGTCTTCCTCCAACTAAGGACAAGACCAAGACAAAATTGAAGGGATAAGGTGGGGCGGCCTCTAGAAGAAAATGGAAGAGTTCGGTCCGTTTTGGACTCCCGTCAGTTAAAAAAGATAAACTCCTATTCCGTCCCGATGTATTTGTGTCGATTAATTAATCCAATCAATTAATCACATTAAATAGCATAATTAATTTTTCCAAGAAATAATTATATTTATGAATTAAATTAATCACCCAGTAATTTATTTAATTCATTAGGCCGTAAATCTATTTATACAATAAATCGATTTAGACATATAATGTCCCAAATTAGATATCCAATATCTAATATTCATAATGAGAGAACAAGCTTGATTCATTCCGTCGTCAATCCTATTGCGCGACTCGGTAGGTCCGTCTCAATCAGCAATGGGAGGAACCAAAGAGTAGTAGCACAACTAAACCATCTTGGCGGCCTACACTGTACCCCAACTGAGAATGAATGATTGCGATCATTCAAGAACCATTCTGTCGTGAATACCAGTATACGTATAAACCCTTCTTTCAAATGTCCCGATCAAGTTATAAGGTCACGGTCAGTCAAACCCTATATATACTTGACGCTATGCATGTGTTAATGCAAATTGAGATCATCGAGCTCTAGTGTATCCAATACAACTAGCTCCAATGCTTTAGTCAAAGACTTATGATCTCATCTGCGAATAACCGCATAGGACATATAACCCGTTCACTAACGGGAGAAAGAATTCTATCTTGGTATTCAGTAGGACCTGCTACTTGCCCGTCAAGATGCACGTCGAGGTTGACCCCCGACCCCCGGTTTATAGGGTAGAACTACTATAATGAAAATCTTGACGTCACAAGCACATCCCTACTAAATCCTCAAGTCGAAGGTTCACGAATACCTATCACAACCTTTCAATTCCGTCATTGACTGTCCCGCACTGAAATCCGTGTGGCGAATCGAGGGTGAGTCGGTCGAGTATACTAATCCAATTAGTCTACCTATAACGTGTGCTCCCACTAACTATTAGTGTTCGACAGGCACTCTCCATGTCAAAGAACACGTTATACAAGTATTCATATAAACTTAACGCCCAATCAAGTTTTATCGACTTTCGAACGATTAAGTATTTGAGCTATAATCCTTTCTAGTGGCGACCCCCTTATCCAATAAGGAGTGGAACGTTTTGCTCTTAAATACACGGACTAGTTTCTATATGTATATTTACGAGTTAGTAATGCGAGTAACTACCAGTAAATAAAGAAACATCCATTGCCTTATATCAATAGTTTATAGAATTACAAGTACAATGCCCTCACTCAATATCCTCTGAGTGGCATTAGAGTACTAGCATTGTTGTGCTAATCCCTTTGGGGGTGAACATTTGTTTTATGTTCAGGATCCAGAAGAGCAGGAAAACAACCACTAAAGCTGCATGACGACGAGGGTGCAGAGTGATGTTACGGCCGGATTAATTTGTCGTATGTTTGTGTTGTTTTAATAAAGTACTCGCGTATGTTGTCGTTTGTGATGTTGGATTGGGTCATGTATTAATGTTCATCGTTTGACATTTGTCTTTCAGTACTGTTGTCAGACTCGTCTTGTATTTTATTTCTAGTGTCGTTGTTTTTTAGTATTTGTTATTGTCATTTCATTTCCCCAGCCTTGTAAATTCTTACGTAAAGGATTTACAGCACTGTAATATTCCTGAATATATCGGGGGTGTTACAAGCAGGATCAGTCTGCTAGCTTCGGTAATGCTAATTATAACGTCGGGGTAGCTACCATTCTACAGCAAGTACCAAATCAAATGGCGCTACTAACTCAGGCGGTCCTGGTTAATCAAGCTAATGCTACTCCGGTTCCACCTACTGGTTCTGGTACCGACATGTTGCTTGAGAATGTGATTCGTATGCGTCCTCCATAGTTCGATGGTACTTATGACCCTTATGGTTGGGAGAGTTGGATATTTGAGATGGAAAAGGTATTCGAGGCAGCAAACTGCTCCGAGGAGAGGAAAGTAACAATTGCTCAGTACTTTCTTGCCAAGGAGGCGACAACATGGTGGCAGGCAGTGAAACCGCGTGACTGGGCAGTTACGTGGGATGAGTTCCGAGAATTGATGGAGACTGAGTATTGTCCGCGGCCAGTGAAAGAGGGAAGGATTCGAGCCTTCTTCGAGTGGATACCCCATGATGTTCCCATCTCTCAAGCAATCAAAGATTATAATCAATAGCTACATTACATGAGGAATCAGGTCTGGGACGAACATGACAAGATCAGCTACTTCGACATGCGGATAAAACTGAGGGTTCGCCACTATATGTCAGGCCTTGGGTGTACGGATTTGAAAGACTACCAGAACAAGGCGATGGCCTATGAGATATCTTTTTCCACGACGGAGGTGGCAACAGAGGGTCAGAAGCAGAAGACTTCCAGTCAGTTTCCAGGAAGTAAGTTTGGCAGGCATCAGAAGACTCAGTCTGGCCCGCGAGCCTTTGGAAATCAGTCCCCGTATTTGGGCGAGGCCATGGTTCTAAGTCTGCTCTGGTTGTTCCTGCTCGTGGTCATACTTGTTTTAACTGTGGTCGTCTGTGACATATGATGATAGAATGTGACAAGTTTCCGCTACAGTGTCACAATTGTGGTCGATCAGGGTATCCTGCTGCATATTGTGGAGATGCGAGTCGGGAGCCAGTTACTCAGATGTCAGCCCCAGCAACGAGGGAACTGAGCATGAATCAGGCTCCAGCATCTAATCCACCTCAATAGAATTTCGGCAGAGGTCGAGGACGTGGACAGTATTCTAGAGGGGGAGCGTCTAGTGTGGGGTCTGTTCCGCCCCGTGTGTATAGAATGAGACGAGCTGGAGATCCTGACGCGACAGTGGCTATAGGTACCGTTTGTTGTTAAACTGCTTAGTAGAGATAGTATTGTGGGGAATCGTGAAGTTCGAGATTTTTCGATGAGTATCGCGAGGAGGGCTTGGTCTTCTAATGTGATTGTGGTAGATATTAAGGATTAATATTTGATCCTTTGGTTGGATCGACATGGGGTGATCATGAATTATAGAGAGAGGACCATTTCGATGTTAGCCTTTGACGGTACTGAACACTCCTTTGTGGGATGCAAACGGAGTAGTCAGAGATTCTTGGTTAGCACTATGAAAGTGGTGAAAATCCTTCGATAAGATTGCACTATTTACTGGTGTTATGCTTGGATATCGTAAGAAGGGGGATTCGAGCTCTCGTCTATTCCGGTAGTAAACTAGTATCTTGATGTTTTTTCAGATGAATTGCCGGGTTTGCCACCAGACCTTGAGGTTGAGTTCACCATTGATTTAGAGCCGTGTGCGGACCTGATTTCAAAAATGCCGTACCATATGGTGCCTGCCGAGATGCTTGAGTTGAAGAAACAGTTGGGAGTGTTACTAGACACGGGTTATATTCGACCAAGTGCGTTGCCTTGGGGCGTACCAGTTTTATTTGTGAAGAAGAAGGACGGGTGACTGTGTTTATGCATCGACTATTGAGAGTTGAACAAGGTGACCATCGAAAACATGTATCCACTTCCGAGGATTGATGACTTGTTTGACCAATTGCAGGGAGCGACTGGGTTCTCGAAGATTGATTTGAGATCGGGATATTACCAACTTCGAATGAAGGATTCCAATATTCTAAAGACGGCCTTTCGGACGAGATACGACTGTTACGAGTTTGTGGTTATGACCTTCGGGCTAACCAATGCTCTAGCCTTGTTCATGCAGCTAATGAAAAAAGTCTTCATCGAATATCTCGATAAATGTGTAGTCGGCTTTATCGATGATATCTTGGTTTACTCGAGGAGCGAGGAGAAGCATGCACGTCATCTGCATATCGTGTTGGAAATCTTGAGAACTCATCTGCATATCTCAAAGTGTGAGTTTTGGTTGCGGGAGGTTATGTTTCTTGGTCATGTGATCTCAGCCGAGGGTGTTCGTGTGGACCCACACAAGATAGAGGCATTGTTGGATTGGGCGCCGCCCAAGAATGTGAAGGAAGTCCATAGTTTTCTGGATTTGGCGCGGTATTATCGAAGGTTTGTCTAAGGGTTTTCGAAACTCGCTCGACCGCTTACTCAGTTGTCGCATAAATCAGAGAAGTTTGTGTAGACAGACGAGAGGCAGAAGAGTTTCGAAGAGTTGAAGAAGAAGTTGACTACCCCTTCCCGTCTTAGCCTTACCTTGCGGTAATGAGGGCTTTTCAGTTTACAGCGATTCCTCAGGCCAAGGACTTGGATGTGTACTCATGCAGCCCGGAAATACAATTGCCTATGCTTCCCGTCAGTTGAAATCATATGAGCTGAATTATCCTACACATGATCTTGAGTTGGCTGCAGTTGTGTTTGCATTGAATATTTTGCGTCATTACTTGTATGGCTCATCGTGTCAGATTTTCACCGATCACAAAAGCGTGAAATATATATTCACATAGAAAGAACTGAATATGAGACAAAGAAGGTGGCTGGAGCTAATCAAGGATTACGATCTCGAAATCCTTTATCATCCGGGCAAGGCAAATATTATGGCAGATGCCTTTAGTCGGAAATCAGTATCCCTTCGGGCACTGAGTTATTCACAGCTCAGCCAGGACTTCATAACAACCTAACCATCCTAGATGCATCACAACACATCAACACTTACACAAACCAATCAAATCACCATAACCAACACAATTCCATAATACATAATTAATATATATATATATATATATATATATATATATACAAACCATCATACATACTTTACATAACATCAATTCATGAGATATAAGTCGTATAGGCAAGAACCCTTGCCTTGATGATCGATACTAAAAACTCCGACAACACGGCTCACCCGAAACAGTTAAAAAAGCTACAACCTTCGCGAGAAATCAACAACAACACAATCACTATGGGAATAAGGGTTAATAACAATGGAAAACACACCCAACGCCCGAAGAAAACTCATTGAAAGATTTATTCAAAAATTAAACTTTCAAGGTTTCCCAAGAATCAAATCATCAACCAGGTTGAACGAACCGATAATATTGATATACAATACATATAACATGTTTAACAACATTATAAAATTCTAATTGAATATCAAATGGACAAGAGTCAAAATCAAGATCAAAACCTCAAAAGGCCAACTCTGGGAAATCAAGGAAAGTACTTCGATCCAACGAAAAACGATAGATTAGATGGTGTTAATCCATGCTAAGAACTCAAGAAGGTTGATGGATGATGAAATCTCGACCAACTCAAGCCTCTCAAATCAATCCAATTGACCACAATAAGGGGAAGGAGAAGAAATGATGCAAAACCCGAAATGAAGTCTGATGCCTACCTATATATAGGTTGCAGCACGTTACGTACGCAACACTACAAGGTCAGTGTACGTAATAGGCTTGCGTACTTAACAGACAAAATGTTACGTACGTACTGCTCTACTCAGAGCTCACTGCCCCAAACTACATGCAAGTTAACGTAGGCAACCCTCTCAAGGCTACGTACGCAATTAAAGGGTAACGCACCCTATGTGTTCAATGTAGCGTATGCTAAAGCCTCTCAAGAAACTTCTGCCTCAACTAAAAAGTATGTTAGCGTACTTAACTTATGTGCATAACGTGCGCTAACCTTCACCAGTTACGTACGTAATTCACTTATTAGCATACGTAACATGTTCTGACAATAACACGGTCTAAACTTGGTACAATGATTCAATTTCCCGAGGAATAACACGACACACTACACAATATATAATGGAGAAGCAATTCCATGTAATCATTGTCAATAAGAAAAATATCCGGCACAAAATGACAAAATTTGAGACAACAGAAACGAGATTCTCGGGTATTACATTCTACCCCACTAAAAATAAGTTTCATCCTCGAAACTAAGACATATGTAAATAAGAACAATGCAAACGAACAACAAGAAAAACAATCGTCAAAGATATATACTGGTCGACCTCGACATCGGTGCTGAAGTCTGAGCTTAAAATACACTAGATACTATCTCACAGTACTGGTCTCGATTCCCCTCATGTCCATAATTATATCAAGTCACCGACGACTTCTCATAGTTCGCACGAACATGACTCGGAACATTATAATTGAAACACCTTAGTGCACAATCGGAAGTCAGCGATATCGAATTGGATCTTTTAGATCCTCCAACTGACCTAGAAGGTTCTATAAACGATTGGTATGCGGGTTGAGATTTAAAAATCCCAGTTTTCTTACTTTCTGAGGAATCACCAGAAGCCTTTTGCTTCTTCACCATGGACATTGGTTCCGTTGATGATAGAGTCACCATCAATGCTACGGTCTCACAATGTACCACTTGGTGACCCACTCGACCACACTTAGAACAGTTAACCTGTAGCAAACGACAATTCTTCCATGTATGGCCAACACGGATGCAGTTGAAACACGTCTTTACACCGCTCACCTTACTCACTACAGAAAAATCATTTGAGGTCCTCTGCCTCTTGTTTCCTGAACTAGCCTCTGACATTGGACTAGTTCTTACAAGCACTGCTCTAGGCTGACCAACACTCGGTAATGAACGAGTCACCTCACCGTGCTCACGGTCACAACCTCGACCATGATCTCGGCCTCGATTTCTCTGCATACTGAACAAATAATTGTTCAGTATATTGGAAAATAACATTGCTAAAACAACAGACCAAGATTACTAGTTCAGCACCAGATAATAACGTAAGGCAACAATAGCAACAGGACGCAACTATACATCCGCGGTAATTAAACACATATAAGAACCACAACTACAATAAACGGAATTTACGGTCATAACCAACGGATAACATGACCGTGCCAATAGGAAACTTACAACTGTTGCCGGCATAAATACGGCATTAGCAGGAACCTACAGCTGTAACAACAGGACATTTATGGCTATAATGACATAAAATATACATCCGTATTACAAAAAATATATAGCCATGACAACAACAACTATATGGTCGTAACAATCTCCACTTACAACCGTAAACATGCTGCTGAACATCAGTAATAATCCAGCAGCCCCAAAATGACTCTGGATGATAGCCAATCATTGATGATGTTCTGATAGAATCCCACGAGATATAACCTTCTATACTCTCTCTACACACTTTCATCAATCCGCCATCACATCGGTATAACTTCATACGAGCTATAAAGCAAATCCAGACCATGCAACCTGACATTTCGGGCACACTACCCAAAACTCTCCAACGAGGACGACAACATGACAACCATTTCGACGTAGTTTGGCCTCACACGCAATCACATTAATTCCGACTAGTCTCTCGCTTAAGCGTTAAATCTACATTACACACATATTGATTCTAAACACGCACTAAGCTTATGATTAGTGTGCGGTAACGAACCCATCATAGAAAATTTTCCAAATCCGGACATTAAAGTTTGAGTCGGGTAGATTTTTCATCTTTCACAATTTTTTAAAAATTAAAAATGTATTTATTATTATTATTATTATGATTATTATTATTTTGAATATAACCATTTTACGGTGTGAGAGATTTCTAAAATCGTTTACTTGAGTTATTTAAGAATAAAACCGATCGACAAAAATCATTTTCAAAAATCCTTTCATACATGACAAAAGACTAACGACGGCCATTGTTTATAAAATATCGAAAACATTCCAAATCATATCCTTCATACTCCGTCGTACAGTTTCTTTGAAAATGTATGATCACTCCATCAAAACTCAAAATGCTTTTAGATAACAACAAAGTATACGCTAGGTGGCTACTTGCGCGCACCGACATAATAAAATAAATTAGTTTTCCACCGGCATATCTAAGTTTATAAAATTATTTGGAAAGCCATTTAAAAACTCATACGCAACATGTATAGTTAACGTTGAGAATACATCGTGTTGCAAAGTAACAACTATTTGAAACATTCGACACTTCTAGTTGAAAGTAAAAGGCCGGATTGCCCAAAATTTCAGAAATTTTTAAAATTCCACACTAATTGCCGTTAAACCGCACTGACAACATGTTTTAGAAAATATGATTTTCCACAACATACTCGAGTCTATGAAATTTGCGAAAAAATCTTATTCAAATACACGCGCAGCGAATACGGTTACCAATATGAACATATCTATAACAAATAACAACAATTAGCCAAACACACCCAATTCACAAACACATGTTCATCTGGCCTTCAATTCACCATACTGACTAACACAACTCATGAATGTAATCCCAAATTCAAACATGCATCAAAACCATCTATTTGCGTTCCCTACAATCTCTGCCGTCAATGCGCCTTCTGGAACAAATTAGTGTTCAGAAACCTCCACAACATATTGTACCACTCAAAACTCAGTCTATTAATATATCTGAATCATTACACCTGTAATATACCACAAGTATCAATTATGGTTTCCTTCTTACCACTTACTTGCAAAGTCATGTAACATAAAATATAATATATAAAAGGGGAGACTTACATCCACAGGTCGCACAAAGATGACGGTCGCCCACTGTTGGCCACTAAGTATACAGAATACAGCTTGGAAAGTGATTTAAGAAACAAGCTGTATGATTTCAAGTTTGAGTGTGTAGCGGAAGTCTTGTAAAAGTAAGTTGATGTAAATACAACAACTAGGTATGAAGTGTATACTTAAAATAATCATAATTAATAAAATAATAAATGCATAAGGTAAATAACACAGTAATTAAAGTGGTTCGAGGTAAACCCCTCTACGTCCACTGGTCCTCCACACAAGAGTGAAAATGTTTATTATAAATACTACGTACATAACTACGTATTTATAATCAAACCTATCAATGTATCATTCACACAGATTGATACAAAGATCATAGATTTCAACCGGTCACACAGATTGGTTTAGGCTTTCAATTGACTAACTTCTTCACACACAGTTCCAAAGCTTTGTCTCTTCAATGCAAGTCCATCACACACAGTTCAGGAAAAGCAAAGCTTTCTCAGTCCACACATGGCTGATAGGTTTGTTCAATGAAAGAATGTTTGTTGAACAACAGCTTGACTTTCTTGAGCTTGATCTGATGATGTGTTGTACGAGGTTGAGCACTTGGATATTTCTTCTCTCAGAATAGGCAGTATGCTTGAAGTAATATGTTTGCTCAAATATATTCGTGTAAGTGCTTGTTATCTTGTTGTTGTTCGTTGCTATTGGTTGTCACTGATCTTCAAACTCTTGGGGATATATATATAGCCTTTGAATACATCCATTGAGAAATATCCATTGAGAAAAAGTCTGTGACAACTGGATGGTTGACTTGTATAGACCAAGATCCAGATTTTGCATTGTTTGAAGATCTCTGTCAGTTTTAGTATTTAAATACTTTATCATTTCAGTATTTAAATACTTCTTATCAAACGAGACTTGGCTTTAGCGAATAACAAAGATTCCTTTTCAAACGGTCTTCAGTCCTGTTTCGATAGGTATTGAAGATCTCAATACTTTATAGCTTGAATGCTGTATCCCTTTATACTGTAGGCTATATTGGAGTAGTCGTTGTATGGAATGTTGTTGTATGAAGAGACAGCTTCCATACTTGGCACTTTTAGACTCTGTTGCTGTATGATGGCATTATGAGAAGTCTTCGATACAAGATCAGCAACTTCGATCGACTATCGATACAACTGCTTGCTGTATGCTAGGTTGGTACTTTATCAAAACACTTTATCAAAACTTCGATACAGGGATTATTTTATCCCAACAATTTCCCCCATTTAGATAATTTGCCAAGTCTCCTTAAATCCTTTTGATGTTTTCCAAAAATCCTTGAAGACGCCAAAACCTTGACACCTAATGAAACATCTTACAGGTGGGCAGTATTCTTGGTCTTCTTTCGAATGTTCTGGCCTTCAGCAATTAGCCTAACACTATGAACTGCTCGCAGGCGAGTTCAGCTTTATCAAAAGAGTATTACATCTTTAAACTTATGATTGGCGCGCAGGCACAATCTTACAGTGTAATCTATATGCATACAACTTAATCTATGAACTGTTCGCAGACAAGTTCTTACAGCTTAATATTTAACATGTTTTAATACTTGTATTAATTCAGCAAATGGATTGAATTACGTAATCATACAAGAACCCAGTAGATTACGAGTTGTAATCTTTCAAGAGAAAAATATTTTATTGATGTTGAACAAAGATTACAAGTTTTTGCTATCTCAAAGCAAATGAGAATACAGGATAAGAATACAGGAAGGAATCTATCTCCTATAATCAGAATGCCTCTAAGTCCTTGTAGGGTAATTCTTGGTTCCCTTCCACTAATTCTGATGAGCATCCCTGTTTCGATTTAGGTAGATAGCTTGACCTTCATAGGATTTATCGAACAACAGGATCCAATTTTCTGGGTGGGTAACCAAGTCACCTTGCTTATGCTTGGACTTCTTCTTTTGCTAAAGTGGGAGTGTTCCTTCATCCAACCTCTTCTTGAATTCCTCTGCGGCTTCCTGCACCATCCTGCAACTATTGAATATTCAAGATTCCCTGCTAAGAACAACGAAGTATCTTAACAGTTCATTCTTCCTCTAGTTCTTGATCTCATATGCAGTAGGCTTTCGGTTGGCCGAGAGGTTTATTGCTTGGGGTTTTTGGACGAGGCTCTTCCCTGGAAACTTAGGGTCCTGGAATTCGGGACGATCTCCTTGTATCCTGACGTTGTGAGCCGAAGATGCTAATCGAGAAATTTCAGCAGTAATGCTGTCTTCAAATGCAGCTTCCATCTCCTTCTCTTGCTCAAGCCTTAATCTCCTTGCAGCTTCCTTAGCTTCTCCCCCCTTTTTGGCTTCATCAAGGTAGGACACCTTCTCATCAAGACGTTCAAGGATCTTCAATGCATCATCTTGTTTCGCCTAAAAACTTGACATTTTGTCAACAAGGGAGCTGAGCACCTGCGACATATCTTTAATTTTCTTATCATGTGCTCGAAGATGGGAAGCTATCTCGATGAGAGCGGATGCTGTCTTGGCCTAAAAAATTCGAATCTTAGCTTGTTCTTCCTTCAGGATCTGCTCCTGACGCTGTTGTAATTGGTTAAGGGCCTGCTTGAAGACGGTAGGCAGAATACGGAAGGCTTCTTCAACTTTAGAAACATCATGCCTCATACCAGTAATTTCTTCAACGGCGGACTGATGTAACCAATCAATCTCCTTTTCAACAGCATGCAGGGCATTAACGGCGTCCTGCAGGAAAACGATTTATCGGGCAAGAGCATGCAATTGCTCTTTCTACTCGATGGATCAGGGAGAGTCTATCTTGGCAAAATCTTCAACTCCATTCAACTGTCTCAAGTTCACATTAGGACGTGACTCGAGTTGGACATCCTCAGGTACAAAACCGTCATCGGATTCCAATACAGTTGAAGGCGCGGGAGGATCCGATGCGGGCTCGACAACATGGGTAGCTGTATTCTCATGTTCTGAAATGGGTTCTGAAGACATAGATATAGGAGGGACTGAATCCTTCTGCTGTCTCTCAGCATCCGCCTGCTCCTACAGAGGGACTGATTCCTCGTGCAGGATGGCGCGGGTCTGGTCGTCGGTGGCGACAGGCGCGGGTGCCTGTTCAGGGGCTGGTTGTTCCTCCGCGATTGGAGGGACCGAATCCTTGCTGTTGCGAACATTATGTTGGCTTTAGGTTCCTTGATCCGGTTGGGTTTCCTCATGACTCATTCTCAGACCTGCCTGGAGGGCATCGTCGTTGTCGTCCGAGTCATGATCAGATTTAGGACTATGGGAGTGTGCTTTGTCCATCAGTGGCTTGTGATCAACTCTTTACAGCATAGGCTGTCCCATTGGATCAGGACTTCAACATTTTGAGAGTCCGTCACTTCAAAAACAAACCTTTCTTCTTCGCACCATTCGATCCAGTTGTATAAAGTGTTGTACGGAGCAAGCCTATAGGCTTTCCACTAGACAAAACGTTCATATGCCTGCTCAATTTTCATAGAGAGCAAAGTTTTGTTAATTATGGCGTCTGGGGAGGGGGTGCGTACAACGCATGGGTTCGCTGTATGCAAGGGTTCCTCGACAGGCATGGGTTCCTGTGTTGGAGGTGGATCCCGAACAGGGGTTGGTACCCCGAGGGGAGAAGGATCCTACACGGGTGTGGAATCCCAAATAGGAGATGTGGCTATTGGCTCCAGAGTCTTTTAAGTTGGTAGATGTCTGTGTATCCTTTGTATCCTCCAAAGGCTCGGGATCTACTGTCGCGACAGTAGCAGTCACCTCTTCCACAGGGGTTGTGCCCTGGGGGCTCGATACAGAGTGTTGGGCCGCTATTTTTGATTTCGAAAGCTTCCTTAGCATCTTTTTTGGCTTCTCAACAGCAATGGGAGTTTTTCTATGAGATCTCTTTCTCTTCCTTGAAGTATCTTCACTCTGGGACTTCGAAGACATGTCCTTTCGGATCGGCAAAAAGGGGCAAAATTCGGACAAAAGGTCTATTCGCTATCAGCGGATCTTTGTTAAAAACAGAGGGCCTGATGCTTCCCATGTATATCCGAGAATTGATCTTCTTCGCATCTTTGGCTTGTGGAACACTGCATTTAGTCATAATATAATTCAAAAAATAAACCAAAGGACTTCTTCTGCGAGGCAGGTTTGAATACTTTTTCCAGGAGCCTCTTCAGAATAATTTAACACCAGTTGACCTTTTCACAGGTCATGCTGAAAGACTCGTTCAATATGCAGAAAGTGTAAAGAGTCAAAAGAGGCATTAAGAGTCCTTTTATAGTGGGCGGCGGTGAAGGGTTTTCAGATAATGAACTGTCAGATTTAAGGGATGGGAACTGTTGTTTAAAAATAGACGATCAGGATGGACTGAGTGTAACAGGTACAACTTATCCATCCAATTTTAAAATGAGAGCGGGTCCCACATCTGACGTATCAGTTCCCTTATTGCCCGATTTGGCGGTGTGAATTAATAAAATAATTTGAAACATCACGGCTTTTGAGATACCAATGTCCAAATGTCATGTAAAAGCATTTAATGCAAAAGACTTTTTAATTATAACAGGGCACGTGGACTAAAAATAGTTTTAAAAGAAATAACATATTAATTGATTTCCCATAGTATGTGTTATATCCGTGAAAATACAGCGTTCCTCCTTAAAAGGTACATAAGGGTTTTAATTCCATACAACAACTTTCGGATTAAAGATGTATTCATGGGTCGTACTGTATTCCCCCTTAATTATTTCACACGTCAGCTGTAGGATAATTCATGTCTCTTTGTTCCTAGAATGCTGTTATGATAGACTGAGTGTACAGATAACTAACAGTGGATACTGTATTCTTAGGTCTTACAGCATTCCCCCTCAATTGTTGAGTAAAAGAATTAAAAAATTATAGGGAGTCAGGCTGTAGCAATCCCAATTCTTATCGAAGCATGCAGAATCTTGTTGTGTCGAGAGGTTTGGTGAAGATGTCGGCTAACTGGATATCTGTATGAACTTTTTCCAGCCGAACATCCTTGTTCTCAACATGATTCCTGATGAAGTGATGCTTCATGTTGATATGCTTAGTACGCGAGTGCACTCCAGGGTTGTGCGTTATTGCAATTGCACTCGTGCTATCGCACATTATCGGCATTTCTTTGGTTTTAATTCCATAGTCTGATAGCTGTTGTTGCATTCAGAGGATCTGCATACAGCAACTACCAGCAGCATAGTATTCTAATTCAACTGTTAAAAGCGAGTTTTCCAATTATTTCTTGCTAAACCAAGACACGAGTCTAGGTCCAAGAAAGTGACAAGTCCGCTTGTACTCTTCCTATCTAGATTGAAACCTCCTAGATCCGAGTCGCTATAGCCAACTAAATCAAATCCGCCTTTTTTAGGATACCACAATCCTACATCGACTGTTCCTTTGACGTATTTCAGGATTCGTTTGGCTGTTGCGAAGTGTGATTCTTTAGGTGCTACTTGATATCGCGCACACACTCCTACAACAAATTGGATATTGGGTCTGCTAGCCATTAGGTACATGAGTGAGCCAATAATCTTCTTGTAGAGTGATTGATCAACCGGCTTTCCAGCTTCATCAGCACTAATTTGTACGGAATTGATCATGCGGGTTGACGATGATTTGGAAGTATTCATTCCAAACTTGTTGAGAAGCTCCTTGCTGTATTTTTCTTGGTTGATGAATATCCCTGTAGCCAACTGCTTTACTTGCAATCCTAGGAAATAACTAAGTTCTCCCATCATACTCATTTCAAATTTACATTGCATGAGATGAGAGAACCTTTGACACAAAGCAAGGTTAGTTGAACCAAATAGTATATCATATACATATATTTGAACCATCAGGAGGTCATCACTTTCCTGTATTTTAAATAGGGTCTTGTCCATAGCACCTTTCTCGAATCTATTGTCGGTTAGATACTAGGACAGGGTCTCATACCATGCTCTAGGTGCTTGCTTAAGTCCATACACTGCTTTCCTTAGCCTGTATACGAGGTCTCCGCCTTCTGTATTGACAAACCATGGTGGTTGTTAAACATATACTTCTTCAGCAAGGTATCCATTCAGGAATGCACTCTTGACATCCATTTGGTAAACAATAAAGCTCTTATGGGCGGCAAAGGCTAAAAATATCCTAATGGCTTCTAGTCTAGCTACAGGGGCAAATTATTCATCGTAGTCTATGCATTCTTCCTGTCTCTAGCCTTGGGCGACTAGTCGAGATTTATTCTTGATAATGAGTCCATTTGTATCCTTCTTGTTTCTAAATACCCATTTAGTTCCAATTACGGATTGATGCGTAGGTTTGGGTACAAGATACCATACGTTGTTTCTTTCGAAACCATTAAGCTCTTCTTCCATAGATGTAATCCAATGAGAATTGTCTAGAGCTTCTTTGGTGGAAACAGGTTCAGATTGAGCTAAGAATACAACAATACTGCACATATTAAGTCGTCTAAGGTCAGATTGAGATTTCCATACAAGAAATGGATATGTCTCAGACCTGGGTTCTTCTTGCGCACATAGTACATTTCCTTGTGTACTCTGTATTCTCCTATGAGTAGATATTCCATTATCAATGTTTCCTATGATTAACTCTTGTAGGTGATCTCTCAACCATCTTCTGTCGGGTTTTAATTCGGGGTCCCATACTGTATCTTGAGTTGTTGTAGTTTCGGCTTTAGCTTGTACAGCATCAGCTTCATCTACTTCAGTTCTTACAACTACGGGGTTGATTTCTAGGTCAACGACAGGCTCTATAAATGTTGGTGGATCAATGATGGAAAGTTGTTGGATGTTCTAAGTAATATCTTCTACTCCTATAGGATAATGGTGAGGTTCGTCGAACACTACATGTACTGATTCCTCCATTGTTAGATTCCTTTCATTAAAGATCATGTAAGCTTTGCTAACAGAGGAATATCCTACAAATATCCCTTCATCCGACTTCTCATCAAAGGTTCTAAGTTGATCCTTCCCGTTGTTCAAAACGTAACATCTGCATCCAAATATGTGAAAGTATGAAACTAGTGGAGTTTTGTTATTTCATACCTCGTTAGATTTTTTGTTGTGGTGCTTGTTGATGATACAGCGGTTTTGTGTATGGCACGTTGTATTGGTGGCTTCGCCCTAGAAATGCTGTGGCAATTTGCTAGCGACAATCATGGTCCTAGTTGCTTCTTTCAGCGTCCTGTTCTTTCGCTCAACACCATTTTGTTGAGGTGTACAGGCAGCTGAGTATTTGTGTTGTATCCCATTTTCCAAACAGTATTGCTCTATAAAGCGGTGAGCGAATTCTGTACCTCGATCAGAATGAATGGACCCGATACTCAACCCTTTTTCATTTTGAAGCTTTCTCAGGTGCTCGGGCAGCTTTGATGTTGTTTCCTTCTTCTTTCTTAGGAAGATTGTCCAAGCATACCTGGAATAATCATCAACAATAACGAGACAGTATTTCTTACCTCCCAAAATTACCAGGTCTACAGGACCGTATAGATCTATGTGTAGCATTTGGAAAGGTAGGATTTGCTCTTTAGGGTGGTCTTGATTTGCTTGCCTTTCTGACAGGGTCCACAAACGCTGTCCTTTTTTAATGACACACTGGGCAATCCTCTAACCATTCCCTGTCTGGAAAGCTTATTGATGGTCTTTAAGTTGACGTGAGACATCCTCTTGTGCCATAGCCAGTTTATATCTGCAGTGCCATTGGCAACAAAACAAGGAATTGTTGAGCTCGTAGACATCTAGTCAGCAATATACATATTACCTGATCTGCTTCTTGTGAGCACAACTTCTTTGGTTAGGATGTTCTTGACTCTACAGTGATCTATATTGAACTTCACCGAGAACTGTTTGTCACAGAACTGGCTAATACTAAGTAGATTGTACTGTAAGCCTTCAACATAAGCTACATCGGTGACTTTGAATTTTCCGACAAGAAGGGTTCCCTTCCCTCTTGTTCTTCCTTTAGATTTATCACCAAAGCGCACTTTTGGACTGTGACCTTCTACATAATCTGATAGCTTGATTTTATCTCCTGTCATGTGCCGAGAACATCTGCTGTCGAAGTACCAGATGTCCTTCTCTAAAATGTCCTGTATGCAAATAAATTAATTAGATTTAGGTCCCCTTCGGTTGTTGGGTCCATGGATGTTAGTGCCTTTAGGTACCCAGATTTTCCTGACAGCAATAGGTTTACTGTAGGATGCTCTAGGTCCATAGTTGCGATGTCTACATGGGGGCATGTACGTAGTCGCTATAACCATTATAATTATTATGCATGTAAAATTCAGGGTTATTATTATTAATCCAGTACGAATGCCGTCTTAGAGGTGGAGCCATTTTCTTGGGCCTTACAGCTTGCCTTCTGGGTCTCCAGTTGGATTCCCAAAGCTGTTGTTGATACTGTGCAGAAACTTGCTTTTGTGAGGGATAACGAGGCTCCTGTATCTAATACCTAGGCGTGCTGTACGGAAAGTACTGCCGTGCGGGCCTTTGATATTTGGATGCAGCCTTCTTTCTGAACGGCTATTGGCGCTGTTGATATGCTCGGGGAGCTTGCTGTTGAGTACGCCTTACAGGTCTGAATGGCTGGGGATTCCACTGTCTGGAATATGAATGAGGTGGCGGAATGGCAACTTTTGCTGTTTGCGGTGCAACGGGTTCCTTCACAGGACTCGGATTTTCTTCCGATACAGGAATGGGTTTCACACCCCTGACAAACACATACTAGTTTTCCCTTTGTTGGAAAATGAGCTGTATCATAAGCCACTTTTATCATGAGCATGTTGCCAAGTTCTTAGAATTTCTACCATTCTTTTAGATGATTTCTCGAAAGATTCCAGAATGGTCTCAAGTTCTCCTTCTCATTTTTCGAGAGTTTTACTTTGGCTTGAAGTAGAACAAAATCATTTGTTTTGCTTTCACTATGAGATGTAGTTTCACTTAGTTCATGAGCAAGTTGTTGATTGCTCTCCATGAGTTTTTCATAATCGACTTTTGGTTTTTTCACAATCAACAGACATATTTTCATAATTTACTTTTAGCAAGTCGTTTTCCCGTTTCAGCTCTAGGTTAGAAATTTGGAGCTGTATGTTTTCATTTTTAAAAGTCTCATGGGAATTTTGAATGTTTTTAAACTCATTCATCATGTTTCCAAAAGTATGAGATGCATTGGTAGGAATAGCTGAGGTTGAACTTACCTCATCATCGCTATCTTCATCTTCCGGAATGTCTTTCGCCATAAAGCACATATAGGCTTTATCTTCGAAATCATCATCAGATGAGTAACTGTCAGTGACTAACTGAAGACATTCTTCGGACTTTGATGGTGTGAGGGAGGCTTCTGATTCACCAATCAGGGCCCTGAGCTAGTTTTTCCAAGCACATCTTCTTTCATCCTTTTCTTATTGCTCGGCTTCCGGCAACCTTTGAACTTTAGGATGAGGACATTTATGTGCATAATGTCCTCGTTTCCTGCAATTATAACACATGTTAGCATCACCAGAGGAAGTTTCGGTACTTACCTTATGAACAGGCTTGGGCTTGTATGGAGTCTTTCCCAACTGCTTGATGAACTTCTTGAACTTATGCATGAGGAGCGCCATTTCATCTTGTGACTGGATGTCGTCGTCGATGTCAGTATTCTTGTGAATGGGCTTTGATGAGCTCGGCATGCTGTGTCTTCGGTTGGATACAGCAGCTAATGCTATAGTCCTTGCGGGAGATTCCTCAGCTTTCTCTCTCCTGTCTATATCATACTCAAATGCTTTGAGGTCAGAAAAGAGATCAAAAGTAGATATTTCGTTAGGATTGCACGACACATGCATAGCTGTGGTCTTAATGTCCCATTGGGCCGGGAGAGATCTGAAAATTTTTAGGTTTTTCTCCTTTTGGGTATAAATTTGGCCTAATGCTTCAAGTTTACCAACAATGCTAGTGAATCTGAGGTCAAGTTCCTCAAGTGTTTCAGTTAGTTTCATTTCAAAAGATTCAAATTGCTGAGTTAATTTTGAATTTGTTTTCTTTTGAGAGCTCAGTTCCCTCACAAATTAACTTGAGTTTATCCAGACATCCTTGGCTGTTTTACAGCCCTTTACCTTAGAGAACGTGCCTCTGTCAAGAGTTACAAATAGCGCATTATTCATAACATTGTTGAGGTTGGCGCGTTTCCGATCATCTGTGGTCCACGGTTCGCGCTCTTTCTCGATCATCTCTGCATGAGCTTGGCCTTCAATCCTTGGGGCCGGATTTACCTTCATGATCTTTATGGGGCCATCCTGTATAAAAAAAATATCTCTGCGTGCATTGCTGCAAGATGAGCCTCCATCCTAATTCTCCAATCGTCGAATTTGTTAATAGAAAACATGGGGACATTATTGATCATTGATGTATCCATATGAGAATATAGGAAAGAAAAAGACTGCTTTACAAAAATAAGTGATTTAAGGATCTGATTCGATCAAAAATATGACTGATTCTTTCTAGAATCAACTGCTCCGATACCACTTATTGGCCACTAAGTATACATAATACAGCTTTGAAAGTGTTTCAAGCAACAAGCTGTATGATTTTCAAGTTTGAGTGCGTAGCGGATGTCTTGTAAAAGTAAGTTGCTGTAAATACAGCAACTAGGTATGAAGTGTATACTTAAAATAATCACAGTTAATAAAACAGTAAATGCAGAAGGTAAATAACACAGTATTTAAAGTGGTTCGAGGTAAACCCCTCTACATCCACTGGTCCTCCACACAGGAGTGAAAATGTTTATTATAAATACTGCGTACACAACTATGTATTGATAATCAAACCTATCAATGTATCGTTCACACAGATTGATATAAAGATCGTAGCTTTCAACCGTTCACACAGATTAGTTTAGGCTTTCACTTGACTAACTTCTTCACACACAGTTCCAAATCTTTGTCTCTTCAATGCAAGTTGTTGTTGCCCAAAATATTTATCCGAAGATTAATACTGCTGGAAGACGGACAACAAACAAATGCGGGAGCACTTCCGAGAGATGGTAAATAAAACAAGATTTGCCGGGTTTGTTAGGCCCGGGCTTGAATGCTCTCGCGAGATGTTATTAACACAAATATTCGTGGATACAAGTATTAATTAGAGAAATCTAAGTACAATGAGTGTAAAAAGACTCTGTTGATCCGGCTCTTGAGCGAAGCTAGGTGTTCTTCGTCCCGCCGGTAATCTGCTCGAGGAGAAAAGGCCGGGAGAAGTAAGACCGAAAGAAAGCTGTTGCCAAGAGTTGGATGTTTAGCCAAGTGTAAGTATTTGCTGCTGTATTGTGTGAAATGCGAGGATGCAGAGAGTTTTGGTGGTAGAAGTTCTGTCTCTTTTACAAGTGAAGGCTGCCTTGTATTTATAGAGGCTGAGAGGCCCTGTCCCCTAGTGGGCGATCGTCTTTCGGCATTTAATGCAATGGGGCGATCGCCTTAAAGGTTACGTGGGCTGCCTGCCAAAAGTCCAAAGCTACAGCTGGTGGCCAGCCGTGCGGTCCAATGAGGAGCCAGCACGCGTCCGGAAGCACTGTCACAGGAGGTCCCACTGAGCTACTTTCGGCGGACTTTGTCAGTAGGTGACAGACTGTAGTCACATGTCTTGTCCGCCAACTCCTTTCGCAGGTCTGGGCCATGCTGGTAGGTGAGGTAGGAGACAGGTTTGTCAGCGCCTTTTGAGGATCTGCACGTGGGGCCAGCTTTGAGACTGGGTCTTTGCCGACTGGATGGTCGTTGGTGGAGATCGTCACGATGGGTCGATCGGCAGATGACCAGAGAGGTCGGTCACCAAAGGTCGATCGGCCGATGCCCACAGAGGATCGTCCGCTAGTCGATCGCCAGGAGTCGGTCGCCGAGTGCCGAGTGATGATCGTATCTGAGGTCGATCGCTCGGTACCGGGACTTGTCCAGGGACCTTCCTTTGGCCGATTTAGCTGGTCCGCTGGGTTGAGGCTTGGTCGCCTGGTCGCTGCTTGGCAGATCTACCTTGCCCGCTCGGCAGTAAGTCGGTCGCTCGGCCTTGGAGGCGATCGCCGGTCGGAAGGTGTTAAATCTTGACACAACAATTGCCCCCCAGCTTGCTCCTATGTTGAAGACATGGGGCGAGGTGGTTCTTGCTGGTGATCGCGTCTGGATGAGGACGGGCGACCTTGCTGAGCTGACTTAGGACTCGGACTTGGGCTAACATAGTCGATTGGCTTAGCTATCTTTCGGTCTTGTACCTGCAAAAAACAACATTGGCCGATCCCCCATGGAAACTTGGTGGTTTCGCTTGCTTGAGGAATCGTGCACAGTCGTGGAGATCGATGGACCGACCCCATGACCGTGTCTTGGTGCGCGAAGACAATGAGTGTCTCGTGACTCACTTTATTATGAGGGTCCTCTGTTAGGCTGCGCCTCGCCTTGTTTTTAAACGAAAGGCGTGCGGTCTCGGTCTAGAGGAGTCCTTGCGCGGGGCAGCGTCGGATGAATCAACTCCACGCCCGCGGCTTGTTAGCTCTGCTTCCACCTCGGCCAGCCATGAAGATGGCCGACCTCGACGGTGTACGTTGAGACGGGGTTGCGGCACGTCGCATTGTCCGGGTTCACCATGTCAGATGATGAACCTTTGAGGGCGCGCGATCGTGTCCACTGATTAATGTTGGAGGGCCCTCCGACTATGCCGGCCTCGTATTTAAACGAAGGGCGGGCGATCTTGGCCGAAAGGGACCTTGCATGGCCGAAGCAGCCGGTTCCATCGACTGACAGGGCCATGGCTTTATGATGTGCGGTGGAGGCGATCTTATGCCTTAGTCCGTCATGTTATATGCTGGACTGTAGATGGCGATCGTGTCCTCCGAACTGCGGATGATGTAGCGTGATGATCGGCGATCGGGCTGGAAGACTATCGATCGTCGCTCGGCTACCGATCGCTTTATTCGTAGGTCGATATCGGCGATCGGGTGGGAGATCGTCGTCCGGGTGCCGATCGCACTGCTCACAGGCTAAGAAGAAACCTTTGCCTGGCCAGAAAATCTGCGGCTCTAGCCCGGAAGGCTGCGTAGGTCGTAGGTTGGGTCTTCGTAAGATGCCTGAACATAGGCGAAAAACCCTGAAAACCTCCTAGGACCGCGTAGATGGCGGTCTCATCGCTTATGGGCTCGCCATTGAGGATGATTACGTCCACCCGGTCGATGTAGTCCGAGTCGGACTCTTCTTCTCCCTGCTTGATTTGCATCATGCGAAGGGGACCTTCGGGCCGGACGACCCTGGTGGCGAAGTACTCAGTGAAGCCGTGCGCCAGCTCGTTAAAGGAGCCAATGGACCGAGGTGGCAATGAAGTGTACCACCGGTGGGCGAGGTCGTCCCAGTCGAGAGGAACATTCGGCATCTCGTCGCGTCGGATGCCCCGCACTATCATGTAGATGTTAAACTTCCTCAGGTGCACTTGGGGGTCCGATCGCCCCACGTACACGGGTGTTTGCGGGGGAGCGATCCTGTGCTGCACGGGGGCGAGCTCGATGTCGATCGCGAGCGGCTCGCTTGGCCCGGCGATCGTCTTCTTGGCGCCTGCCCTGGATTCCAGGAGCGCCTTCATGTCGTTAAGTTGACGTTGCATTGCAGCCATCGCCGTGGCTTGGTCGCTTGCCGATCGGCTTTGGGAGCAGGAGCCGAGGCGATCGTGTACCGATCTCCGGGCTCCGCTACCGCCGACCTCGGCAATTTGGCGAGGGGGAGCCAGACGGCTAGGCTGCCTTCTGGGAGTCGGGTAGGCCGAGCTCCTGGTGACGGACTCAAACTCCGTCGTCTCGTAGCTGGGGCCTGACTGCCCCGGTCGCCAGGTCGGGTCGCTGCCCAGGCGATCGAAGACAGAGGTGCCCCGGCTGGCGAGCGCCTCTTCCTGCGGACGGGAGCCTCCTGGCGAACGCTCGGCCAGTAGAGCCTTGAGCTTCCGCTTGATCTCCCGGCGAGAGACCGGGGGGGCGGTAGCTGGAGGTGCGTCGAGAGCACTCCGTCGCTCCTGTAGGACGGCCAGGGCCCCTTCGATCTGTTTCTTGGTTCGGAAACGATCGAGCGAGAGGCTTGGGCCGCCGTCCAGGGACGGGATCGAGCGTCTCTGACCGCGGCGGCTACCTTCCACCATCGGCTGTGGCCCGGACTGGGACGGAACAGGGGGTTTGGCCGGCTGACCAGCGGCTTTCTTCGACGCGGACGCGGAAGACATGTTTTCTGAAGGATTTCTTTTGAAGTGCAGTGAGTGTCACTTCAAATATCTGCCCCGAGAACAGTGAGTGTTCTTCGGGACGGTAGGTGTAAAAAATCGAGGGTTGGATGCCCCTTCTTCTAGCGCCAATTGTTGTTGCCCAAAATATTTATCCGAAGATTAATACTGCTGGAAGACGGACAACAAACAAATGCGGGAGCACTTCCGAGAGATGGTAAATAAAACAAGATTTGCCGGGTTTGTTAGGCCCGGGCTTGAATGCTCTCGCGAGATGTTATTAACACAAATATTCGTGGATACAAGTATTAATTAGAGAAATCTAAGTACAATGAGTGTAAAAAGACTCTGTTGATCCGGCTCTTGAGCGAAGCTAGGTGTTCTTCGTCCCGCCGGTAATCTGCTCGAGGAGAAAAGGCCGGGAGAAGTAAGACCGAAAGGAAGCTGTTGCCAAGAGTTGGATGTTTAGCCAAGTGTAAGTATTTGCTGCTGTATTGTGTGAAATGCGAGGATGCAGAGAGTTTTGGTGGTAGAAGTTCTGTCTCTTTTACAAGTGAAGGCTGCCTTGTATTTATAGAGGCTGAGAGGCCCTGTCCCCTAGTGGGCGATCGTCTTTCGGCATTTAATGCAATGGGGCGATCGCCTTAAAGGTTACGTGGGCTGCCTGCCAAAAGTCCAAAGCTAAAGCTGGTGGCCAGCCGTGCGGTCCAATGAGGAGCCAGCACGCGTCCGGAAACACTGTCACAGGAGGTCCCACTGAGCTACTTTCGGCGGACTTTGTCAGTAGGTGACAGACTGTAGTCACATGTCTTGTCCGCCAACTCCTTTCGCAGGTCTGGGCCATGCTGGTAGGTGAGGTAGGAGACAGGTTTGTCAGCGCCTTTTGAGGATCTGCACGTGGGGCCAGCTTTGAGACTGGGTCTTTGCCGACTGGATGGTCGTTGGTGGAGATCGTCACGATGGGTCGATCGGCAGATGACCAGAGAGGTCGGTCACCAAAGGTCGATCGGCCGATGCCCACAGAGGATCGTCCGCTAGTCGATTGCCAGGAGTCGGTCGCCGAGTGCCGAGTGATGATCGTATCTGAGGTCGATCGCTCGGTATCGGGACTTGTCCAGGGACCTTCCTTTGGCCGATTTAGCTGGTCCGCTGGGTTGAGGCTTGGTCGCCTGGTCGCTGCTTGGCAGATCTACCTTGCCCGCTCGGCAGTAAGTCGGTCGCTCGGCCTTGGAGGCGATCGCCGGTCGGAAGGTGTTAAATCTTGACACAACACAAGTCCCTCACACACAGTTCAGGAAAAGCAAAGCTTTCTCAGTCTACACAGGACTGATGGATTTGTTCAATGAAAGAATGTTTGTTGAACAAAATATTGACTTTCTTGAGCTTGAGCTGATGATGTGTTGTTCAAGGTTGAGAACTTGGATATTTCTTCTCTCAGAGTAGGCAGTATGCTTGAAGAAATATGTTTGCTCAGATATATTGGTGTAAGTGCATGTTATCTTGTTGTTGTTCGTTGCTATTGGTTGTCACTGATCTTCAAACTCTTGGGAATATATATAGCCTTTGAATAGATCCGTTGAGAAAGATCCATTGAGCAAAAGTCCGTGACAACTGGATGGTTAACTTGCATAGACCAAGATCCAGATTTTGCATTGTTTGAAGATCTCTGTCGGTTTTAGTATTTAAATACTTTATCCTTTCAGTATTTAAATACTTCTTATCAAATGTGGCTTGACTTTAGCGAATAACAAAGATTCCTTTTCAAACGGTCTTGAGTCCTGTTTCGATAGGTATTAAAGATCTCAATACTTTACAGCTTGAATGCTGTATCCATTTATGATGTAGGCTATATTGGAGTAGTCGCTGTATGGAATGTTGCTGTATGAAGAGACAGCTTCCATACATGGCACTTTTAGACTCTGTTGTTGTATGATGGTATTATGAGAAGCCTTCGATACAGGATCAGCAACTTCGATTGACTTTCGATACAGCTGCTTGTTGTATGCTGGGTTGGCACTTTATCAAAACACTTTATCAAAACTTCGATACAGGGATTGTTTTATCCCAATACCCACGATACTAAGCACGGCGAACAACACGAACGACATGATATGACAGTGCACAAGTCGTCTTGTTAACCAACAACTCGGATGACGCAACAAAACACGACTCGACAAGTCACGACTTGACTCTACCCAACAGCCTATGTTTGCACAACATAATCTCTGATACCATAAATGTAACACCCCCGAAAATCCACCGGGAATAATACACGCCGTAGACCCTTTTCCACAAGTATCTACCATGCTAACCACCACAAAACGAATAATGTTTGACCGGTTGAGGTTAAACTACATATTAACACGGACCGATAAGGTCAAATATTAAATTTCAATGACTGATGAGGTCTCACGACTAAATTAATCAAAAATAAAGTCATTACTGTACATACCCACACAGGGGTAAAAATACAATACAACGGATGACACAATTTAACTAGACAATTCAACGACATTAACTGAACTCTTAACTCTTGATTAGTATTGCGGTCCATCATACTCCATGCCGACCTTGTGAATGCTCCCTCGATAAAAAGTTCACCTCAAATGCATGAAACGCATTTTCCCCATTTATATAGGGTTTGCAATTCAAATTTGCTAGTGCAAGTATTCAAGTCATACAAAATATACCACGCAAATATCAATTATAATAAAATAATGACAAACCATAAAAGAAGTTCCCGAGAGGTTTTCAATATTTAAAGTACAAACTCAAGTCCTTGAAAGTAATTTATCAACTCGGGAGTTTTAGAAAACAACAAAAAGTCTTTGGGGACTTCAAGTCCATGATTAAAGAACCTTTTACGAAAACAATATGGACCCGGTCCAAATCTCGTTTCATGTAACAAATGTTTTTATAAATAGGAAATCTTTTTGGACCTCATGTCCTTAGTTACAAAATTATTTCAAGACAATTGGGTCTCGGCCCAAAGTAATTTTCCGCAAAACAATCTTTAACAATCGTTAGGGTCTCAACCCAAATTTTCTTCAAACCAAAATGCATAGGAGTAGTAACAAAGCCCGCATTCTGACAGCAAAACATTACAACCAAGGAGCAAAACACATGCAACCCATATTCTAGTGCCATTGTATCCAAGTACCAAGACCATATATGTAATTTATCTCAACATCGAGGATAAATGTTGTCATATTCGGACATGTCACAATTATCGAAAACATCATCACCATCACCACGAAAGCAACACTTGGTAACCCGCGGACGTACCCATTAGTATCAGCCCCCCAAAGTCCCCGTCAAACCATCTCCAGGTGGGAAACCACTTCCGCGGTTGTACCCATTAGTATCGGCCCCCAGAGTTCCCGTCGAACCATCCCCAGGTGGAAGAACAACTCACGCACACTTCCGTTCACAACTTTCACAATTTCGAACGTTGAATATAATATATATAGTTATGGCACTAGCTAGAATAACCACTTACCGACACATAACTACGACCAAGGACTAACATAACTATAAACTATTCCTAGTATACGTCAACACTACAATGGTATCCACAAGTAACACATTCAGCACTTAATATATCCCAAGATCAACAACACGAAATAATACACATCCATGTGTTCGAAACAATTCACGAAATCAAAACGGCCGACATGACTTCACAATGACCTAACCATCCTAGATGCATCACTACACATCAACACTTACACAAACCAATCAAATCATCATAGCCAACTCAATTACATAATACACAATTAATATATATATATATATATATATATATATATATTAATTGTGTATTATGTAATTGAGTTGGCTATGATGATTTGATTGGTTTGTGTAAGTGTTGATGTGTAGTGATGCATCTAGGATGGTTAGGTCATTGTGAAGTCATGTCGGCCGTTTTGATTTCCCAAGTTATTCAGACAAACCATCATACTGTAACATTCCCAAGTTATTCAGGTATATTATAACACTGTGAGACCCTCCGTGGGACCCACAAGGCTAAACATACGCAGAACAATAAATTTCGACCGATAAGGTCTAAACATACTACAATAGAAGGTAATAAAAATAACATCAAGGTGTTAATAAATACGACAAAAATATAGTACCTCGGTAATCAAAACCCAGGGCCACACAGGCCAAAGCATCAAGAGCATCTGAAACAAGACACAACATCACTCTTGCCCATCATCTTCGTGCTGACCATGTACATGCCTATCCACTCTCCTGGATCCTGAAATACATGAAAGGTATTTCCCCCAAAAAGGGTTAGCCGTCGAATAGCTAGTACAAGTATATCGAATATGAAAGTAAACGTAATTCCTCATTTCATCAAACTCGAGACTAGTATTCCGGAATAACTAAATCTCATAGCACATCATTTCAATACATACGTGATTAACCATGGAACCACAGCAAAGGCAACGGAACCCTCTGAGGCCCCATCGGACCCTCCCAGAGTGGTTAACCCAAAAATATTCGTGGAACCGCACCAAAGAAAACGGAACCCTCTTAGGACCCGTCGGTCCGTCCCAAAGTAAATATATACAATCACACAATTCATATACCTCAATTTAAACGTTGAGAATGTACAATCATAAGAATATACTTGCCTTTGAGACATTTGAATCGATGTGAAAATTGTATTCAAGCTCGGGAGGTCTAAGTACGCACTTCCGGGCCTAAACGATTCGTAAAGAATATGATAATCAATCATCAATACTCAATTCTTAATGAAATATCTTGAAACTCCTCTTTTTACGATTCCTAGATCTTCGAAGTATTCGCATAGAGGTTGGAAATAATCCAAACCCTCTCCACTTCAAGTAATACAAAAAAACATTCGTACAATCGTAAGGGAAATGTGGGTATAGGGTAGATACATCATAATTTCAAGGATTTCAAGCTTCAAAACGGATTAACCGGATGAATCTAAGAAAACCTCACAATTCCCCCAAACTAGAGTTCTAAGGAATTTACCTCGAATCACAGGAGGAAAACGGATGGGTGATGATTTAATTGCGTTAGAAATCCAAAAACGTTGATGACTGATTGATTCTCGACAACCCTTTGCCTTGGGATCGCTTAAATCGCCAAAGAGCAAGATGGAGGATGAGAAATGAGGTCCAAAACCCATCCCCCGTGATTATAAAGGTTGACTAGCATTACTTACGTAACATGTACATGTTAACGTACATAAGGCTATTTACGTACGCTACAGTCAGAGTATTTGCCTATGTTACGGCCTGGGTAGGGGCCACTGCCTATAAAAAATAAGGGCATTACGTACGTAATGCGGAGCGCCTTAGCGTATGTAATGGGTTCTAGCGTACGCTACATCTCCCAGGCTAGCATACGTAACACTGTCTCTAGAGGCTACTGCCTCAAATCGTCAGGCAGATTACGTAAGTTACGAATAACACATAACATACGTTATGGATGTATAGCATGCGTTAAACTCAAATATTAGCGTACGTAACCCGAGAAAATCAAATGGAGGACAGGAGTACATATTTCATCCAATATTTTACACAAACCACATAATGCACAATGGGAAAGGTACGTGACAATTTAATATCATACGATATGAAGTTCAAATATTGGGAAAAATTTAGAATTACGTAATGGAAAAATTACGGATATTACATTCTCCCCCTCTAAAAAGAAGTTTCATCCTAAAACTTAAGAAATAAAAAGTTCGGGGTATCTCGATCGAATCTTATCTTCCGTTTCCGAAGTCGCTTCCTCGACTCCATGTCTCTACCATTGCACCTTAACCAACAGAATGGTTTTGTGCTGAAGCTGCTTCTCACGACGTTCAAGGATCTTCACCGGTCTTTCTAGACAGGGAAACATCCTCAGCTACATCAATCTCACTATAGTCGATAATGGGACTTGGATCCGGCTCGTACTTTCTCAACTCATAAACATTAAAAATGCTATGTACATGACTCAAAGTTGGAGGCAACGCCAATCCATAAGCTAAATCTGCAACCATGTCCAAAATTTCAAACAGCACGATATAACTTGGACTAAGTTTCCCCTTTTTCCCGAAGCGGAAAATTACCTTTGTCAGTGACACCTTGAGTAGAACATGGTCTCCCACTTCAAATTCCAAGGGTCGACTACGAGTATCAGCATAAGATTTTTATTGGCTTTGGGCAGTCAACAACCAGTCTCAGATAATAGAAATCTTCTCCTTAGTTTCCATCAACATATCCGTTTCTATTCCGACTAACTCCGAAGCCTCATCCTAACATAATGGCGATCTACACCACCTACCATAATGTGATTCAAATGGGGCCATTTTAATCGATGCATGCCAACTATTATTGTAGGCAAACTCGATCAATGACAAATGAAGTTCCCAATCAACACTCCAATCTAGGGTGCAAGCCCGCAACATATGCTCTAACGTCTGGATCGTCCGCTCATTATGACCGTCTGACTGAGGATGAAAAGACGTACTCAATCTCAACTCGGTGCCCAAGGCCTGATGGACCGCTTGCCAGAAATGTGACTCGAAACGACCATCTCGATCAGAAACAATAGTTTTAGAGGCACCATGCAATTTCACAATCTCCACTATAAAGATTCGGGCCAATCTCTCCGGTACCCAAGGATCCTTAATCCCAAGGGAAATTGCATACTTGGTTAATCGATCAACGATCACCCAAATCACATTCATTCCGGCTCTAGATCTCGGCATCCCCATGATAAAATCCATGGAGACGTCTTCCCACTTCCACTCAGGAATGGGAAGCGGCTTCGACAACCCCACTGGTTGTTGATGCTCGATCTTGACATGTTGACACATCAAACATCGCAATACGGACTCTATGACTTATTTCTTCATATTATTCCACCAAAAAATTTGCTTCAAGTCCTTGTACATCTTACTCGTTCTGGGGTGGATTGAGTAAGGCGTAGCATGGGCTTCTCGAAGAATTTTCTGCCTTAACTCCAGATCATTTGGGACACAAAGCCTGCCCTGAAATCTCAAAATAGTGCCCTCATGGACCATAAAGCCAGGGGCTTTTCCTTTAATTACATCTTACTTCAGTTGGGAAATCATCGGTTCACTACACTATTTCCCTTTGATATCTTCAACCAAGGTCGAAGTAATTTCGAGGGTACACAACTGTCCCTGCACTCTTTGAAGCAAAACTTCTATACCTTATTCGATCAAATCCTGACGAATCTTCGTCTGGGATGTAAGAACCTCGAGCATCTGAAGTGATGCCGGTTTGCGGCTTAAAGCATCTGCGACAACATTGGCCTTCCCCGGATGGTATAGAATTTTCAAATCATAATCCTTTATCAATTCCAACCAACGTCGTTGCCTCATATTCAACTCTTTATGACTAAAAATGTACTTCAAAATCTTTTGATTGGTATAAATCCAACACGAAGAGCCATACAAATAATGCCGCTAAATCTTAAGTGCGAAAACAATTGCGGCCAATTCCAAATCATGAGTAGGATAGTTCATCTAATACGGTTTCAACTGCCGTGATGCAAAGGCTATCGTTCTAATGTGCTGTATAAGCACACATCCAAGCCCTTGGCCTGAAGCGTCACTATAACTGCGAATACTTCACTACCCTATGGTAAAGCTAAAATCGGTGCTAAATTCAAATGTTTCTTCAGCTCATAGAAGCTCTGCTATCTCTCAGCAGACCAAATAAAACTTTCTGTCTTCTGAAGTAATTACGTAAGCAGCCGAGCAATTTTCTAAAACCCCTCGATAAACCACCGATAATACCCATCCAGACCCAAAAAGCTACGAACTTCCTTAACATTATTAGGTGGTGCCCAATCTAGCACTGCCTCAATATTCTGTGGGTCCACACGAACCCCTTCGGCCGAAACCACATGGCCGAGAAACATGACTTCCTTCAGCCAGATCTCAAATTTTGAGAATTTCGCATAAAGGTGCTCGGCCCCCAAAACATCTAATATCAAACGCAAGTGTTGGGCATGCTCCACCTCATCTAGAGAATATATCAAGATATCGTCAATAAAGACGACCACACATTTGTCAAGGTATTCAATAAATATCTTGTTCATTAACTGCATGATTACTGTCGGTGAATTAGTCAGTCCAAAAGGCATGACCACAAATTCATAATGTCCGTATCTTGTCCAAAAAGTAGTTTTCGGAATGTCGAACTCTCTCACTCGGAGCTAGTAGTAACCTAATCTTAAATCAATTTTTGAGAATACTGCGGCTCCCTGAAACTGATTAAATAAATCATCTATACGATTCAATGGATACTTGTTCTTGATGGTCACTTTGTTTAGCTCACGGTAATTGATGCATAAACATAGTGCACCATTCTTCTTCCTCGCAAAAAGAACAGGTGTGCCCCAAGGCAAAGAGCTCGATCTAATGTAACCTTTCTCCAACAGTTCTCCCAACTGATTCTTCAATTATTGCATTTCCGAAGGTGTTATGCGATAAAGCGCCTTAGAAATCGGAGCTGCATCAGGCTCTAAGTCAACAGAAAATTCTATCTCTCGATCTGGCGGTAATCTTGGAAGATCATCTGGAAAAACGTCTGGATACTAATTAACAACTAGAATCGAAGAGAAATCGACTCCATTCCTTGCCGACTTCAAAGCATAACACCAATAGCCCGTGCAACCTTTATTCAAGGGTTTTACGGTCTTCATAATCGCTTGGTGACTCTCAAGCCAGTCCTCACAAGGATCGAACTCATGGGTGAGGCCGAACCGACGGTAGAATATCCTCGCTTGGTGACTCTCAAGACAGTCCGCATCAGGTTCATCTGCTCGATGCATCTTGTAAACTCATGTGTGTGCCGAACCGATGCTAGAATCTCCTTCTCTAACGGTCTGTCCCCATCCCCGGCCTCTACCGTAACCCTGCTGTGGATGAATAACTGATTGTCGCTAATTTATATTGTGATCTCTATGTGCTAGGGCAGAAGCCCGAGTATCCAAAGTCTTATCTTGCTTGGAGCAATAAACTTCCCTGTGGCCCATCTGACCACAAGTGTGACATTTCATAGGCGGGAAGTTGCACTCCAGATTGATGTGGCCTGGATGACCACAACCTAAATAGATTACCAGGCGAGTTGACGTTCCCAAAGTAGAACAAAAACTCTACTTCCCTTTAAAATAATGCGACGACTGCTCGACAGAATGGTTAGATGACTGAGGTCTCTGAAAGTTGCCGCCCTTAGAGCCAGAAAAATTACCGGTGGTCTTTTGCTTCTTCGGCTCATCTGTGGTGATATTATTGGAACACAACATGTCATACGACAAAACCCTGTCTTGGTATTCTTTTAGAGTAGTGCAAGAAAACCCGTCCATATAACACTTTAAATCCATATTCATTCGCATGTCGAAATGGCGGATCTTGTCAGGCTCACCACACACCTGATTCTTCACATGAATCAGCTGTTGGTTGTATTCCACTATCGCCTGTGAGACTGGAATGTTCTGCTGCTTGGATTAGAAAAAGGATCGGATCCTGCTTTCTTGCACTAGCCAAGGACAATACTCAGCCTCCAGCAGATCTTTAAATTCATCCCACGTAGCAGCATGATCTTGCGGCTTAATAGCTTTCCACCAAGTCGCGGCTTCCTTAGCAAGGAAGTACCAGGCAATAGGTACCTTTCTAATTTTCAGACAGTCAACCGCTTCAAACACTTTCTCCAATTGAAAAAGCTAACTTTCCAAACCCACTAGGTCGATAGCTCCGCTGAACTGTGGAGGATGCATATGGACTACATTCTGGAGCAAAACATCCGCTGTCGGATTAGGATTATTTAGTTGAATTCGTAACCCCAACATTTACATTATTCCCTTGACCGATTGACTGGTCACGTTGACTCTCGGTATCGGGATGCACTGAGTTAGATAAACTATGGGTAGCCGAGCCCGCAACAGAACTGAGGGAAGCGGCTGCGCCACGTCCTCGCCCGCATCTACGACCATGGCCTCATCCTCGTCCCCTATCAGCAGACATTCTGAAGGACACATAAAGTACATAAGTACAATTCAAATTGCCCGTCATCGAGATGACCGATTCCCAAGAATACCAAATCAAAAGCGAAGCGATTAGGAAAAATACAAGAAGAGTAAAAGGACTTACTAGTACCGGTCGCTCCGAGATGATGGCAATATAGTGATACTGTATTCGAACGATAACTCAATTTGACCCAAAAAGACCGACAGCCTAGGTATCCATAAACCTAAGCTCAGATACCATATTCTGTAACCCCCCAAGTTATTCAGGGTACATTACAGCGCTGTGAGACCCTCCGTGGGAGCCACAAGGCTAAACATACGCAAAACCATGAATTTCGACCGATAAAGTCTAAATATACTCCAATAGAAGGTAATAAAAATAACATCAAGGTAATAATCAATTCGACAGAAATACAATACATCGGGAATTAAAACCCAGGGCAACACAGGCCAAAACATCAAGAGCATCTGAAACACTACTCAAGTGTTCATAACCATTCCAAGTACAACAATACTGAATGGACAAAGTACAAAATATAGATAGAGACAAGACGCAACATCACTCTTGCCCATCATCTTCGTGCCGACCTGGTACATACTTATCCACTCTCCTGGATCTTGAAATATATGAAAGGTATTTCCCCCAAAAGGGGTTAGCCGTCAAATAGCTAGTACAAGTATATCGAATATGAAACAATATTTCTCAACAATAAAGTAAATGTAATTACTCATATCATCAAACTCGAGACTAGTATTTTGGAATAACTAAATCTCATAGAACATCATTTCAATACATACGTGATTAACCATGGAACCGCACCAACGGCAACAGAAGCCTATGAGGCCCCGTCGGACCCTCCCAGGGTGGTTAACGCAAAAATATTTGTGGAACCGCACCAAAGGCAACGCAACCCTCTGAGGACCCGTCGGCCCGTCCCCAGAGTGAAAGTACACAATCACAAAATTCATTTACCTCACTTTCAAAGTCGAGAACTTACAATCATAAACATATACTTGCCTTTGAGACATTGGAATCAAAGCGAAAATGGTATTCAAGCTCGGGAGGTCCAAGAACGCACTTCAGGGCCTAAACGATTTGTAAGGAAATACGATAATCAATCATCAATACTCAATTCTTAAGGAAAACTCCCGAAACCCCCGTTTTTACGATTCATAAATCTTCGAAGTATTCATATAGATGTTGTAAATCATCCAAACCCTCTCCACTTCAAGTAATACATAAAAACATCCGTATAATCATAAGGGAAACGTGGGTACGGGGTAGATACGTCATGTTGTTACCCAAAATATTATCCGGATATGATATTGCTGGAATTGACGAGTAACAAACAAAATGCGAAAGCACGTCCGTGGGGAAAGTAAATAACACAAGATTTGCAGGGGTTGTTAGTCCCGGGCTTGAATGCTCTCGTGAGATATTAATAATACGAATACTTGAGAGTACAAATATTAATGTTTAGAGTATAATTACAATGAGTGTAAAGACCCTAGTTATCTTAGCTAACGAGTGCTGAATATTGCCGGAAGAACCAGAGATGATGCTCTGTGAGTTCTTGTAACAACAATGGAGTGCAGTGCTGACTGTGAGAAATCGACGGTCTCTAACTGTGTGAATTATCTGGACTCTCGTATGGAAGTAGTTTCTGAACCTGTGAACTTCTTAAAGTCTGGACTTCTCTGAACCGTGAGGAGTTTCCCATTTCTGCCGACCGTCTATTGGTTAAGAGGTTGTGAGAGAGAAATCCTAGATAGATTCAAGAGAGAAGCCGAGAGTCTGAATTTTTTTAACCATTCTCCAGTTGCTAGAGGCACTCTATTTATTGGACTGGGAGTCACTGGGTGATCGCCTATGCTGTATTATAATAAGCGGGCGATCGTCTTTAGCACATGGGTTGGTCTCCTTAAAGTCGCACCAGTTGCTGGCTGCCATAAGTGCGAACCAATGAGAGGCCAACACGCGTCTATGTCGTTGTCTTGGGAGGCCCCACCTAGGACCTTTCGGCGGGTCTGATGGTAGGTGAATCCGTCCTTATCATTGACAGCTGCTGATGGGCTGGAGTCAATGATCCATGTTCTGCGGCACCATTCGTGGATCTGTACATGGGTCCTTTGCTTCGTGATCCAATCTTTGTAGACTTGACGGACGATGGCGTTTTTTGTGGCATAGGACGGTCGTCCTTGGTCGGGCACCAGAGTCGATCACTAGATGACAAAAGGCGATCGCCCCGGACATCAATCGCTCGGTCCCTGATTTCGGTCTGGACTCTTTGCTTTGGCAAGTCTGTCTTGGATTTATTTGATATCGTCTTTGGTCGCTCGGCCCTTATACCGATCGCCATCGAGGCGTATAAATCGCCGCACAACAATTGTCCCCTAGCTCGCTCCGATGTTGTAGACGTGGGGTGAGGTGGTTCTACTGGAGATTGCTTAACTTTGACGAGTGACTCAGCATTTTACGGAATAGACGATCATCTTTGAATGGACTGGATTTAAATTTGGACGACCTGTTCGGTCGCTAAAATGAGCGGGAAATAAATAGCGGGCTCGAAACTCCGCGGGGGTACGTGTCGCGATGCGATTAGGGGAGTCTGACGGTTAGTTAAGACTCCTCATCTGGCGTGTCCTTGAAACGACGCGTACGCGGGATTTAAGGAAGGCATTGATTGTGACTTTATCCGACGGTTGCACTTCAGCCCTCAACATTCTCCTTATTTGCACGGAAGCCCCCGCCTTCTCCTACAAAAGGGCAAGGGTTGCAGTGCAAACCCTTTTACGCGATTTCGTCAGAGAAGAAGATAGCCGAAAATTTTTCTGAAGCCTTTGCCTGCCGATCGTCGATCGACTCAATTCTTTGGTAAGAAACAATCCTCTTCTTCCCTTTCCTTTTTGAGAATGTCTGAGTACCTTCATCATATGAAACGGGCATCACCTCCGTCGCCGGGACTTCGACTGTCCGGGAAGGATCCTCTGTGGAATTCCATATGGAGATGGCTGCCGAGGCTATCCGCACCGGTATTAACCCTGCGGAAGTCGAGGCACTATTCAACGAGGCCGATGCTGCTAGGGAGGCGGTGGCTGAGCAAAAATGTTTGTTGATGGAGAAGGATTTGGCGGTGAGGGCGTACTGGGAGCAACATAGCGCCTTTGGCCAAGCCTATTTGTCCTTCGCATAAATCATGGAGAGGTTGGCCGGTCCGTGTCCCAAGTTTGACTATCGGGAGTACTCGATCGCCCATCCCTATCAATCCGCGAAGCAGTCGCTGTTCCGAGACGCACAACGCTCTCCGTGGTCCCTTATCCAGATCAGGATCTCGGCGACCAGGAAGGACCTGGCCATGTGGAGGGCGAGGTACCATGTCCTTTCATATGTGGACCTTTTCACGCCTGCCAAGAACGAGCAAGCCGACCAACCTCCAGAGGGTATGGTTACCATGAATGAGGCGATAATGGAGGCCGGGCTGCGGTTCCCTCTGTCGTTTGCCGTCTCCAATTTGCTGGTCGCTTGGAATGTGGCGCCGATTCAGCTAATGCCGAACAGCTGGCTCTAGATCGTTTGTGCCCTCACCTTGTTCGGCAGTTACCGACTGTACCGCCTTCCTTCACCATTGGAGATGAACCACCTATTCAAGCTGACGGTTCAGAAGGGGTCCGTTGGTGGCTACCATATCCAAGGCCATTCTGGTCGGGTGATCCTTGGGGACCCGAACAAGGTGCGGGGCGATCTGGCGAAATGGTTCTGGGTCGGTGCTGCATGGAAGGCATCTGCAAGCGACAATCCCACGGGCGAGCTGGACATTTCTACCGGCTTTCGGGAGAGGAATCCGGGTAAGGGTTCTGACTCTCCCTTTGTTCGGACACGTTCTGAATTGATCTAATTTGGTCTTCCTTTTGCAGGTTCCCATATTCCGGCGGCTGACGAGCTACCTTTTGACTTTCTGGTCGTCTGGGAGCGGATACGCAGTATTCCGGATGACGATATAGATGCTCACCGGATTAACAAAGAGATCCGTTGGTTGTCTGCTCGGTTATTCCGTTTTACGCGACACCTTTAGGTCCCAGGTATAAATTTCTACGATCTTCTTTTGCTTGGCGATCGTCCTGTTTGAGGAATGTGTAACCATTGTTTGATCGTTTCTTTTTTGCAGAGGTCCGATTCCCTCGCTTCCTGGAGCCTCCGCCAGAGATTGCCATGTCGAATCCTGGAGTCCTGAGTCGCCTGCGCCAGAAGAAGTCGAGTCGAGTTCCTCCGGTGGCACTAGGTCTTATCCCGGAGGTGAGGCCTCATGTGGATCCGATCGCAGCGGAGGGGGAGGTTCGGGAGGAGGGACTCCGGATGAACCGCAAGCGACATAGGTCGGGGGAACCCCCAGTATCTGCCCTTGCTGGTGAGCCTCCGATCGCCGTGCCTCCGCTCACCGAGGTCCCCTTGGTGGATGAGCCTACGCCTTCGTCGGCTTTCCTGCAGACCATGGCGATTACCGAGGACGAGACCCCTCGCGGGAAACCGTACTTCGGCCGCAACCACGAGAAAGCCGAGAGGTAAACTTTGTTTGTTTAGCCGAGTTTTATCACTTGCGTAGGAGATATGCTAACTCTTCTGTTCTTGATGTAGGATCCGCTGCACTAATCCGGATTGCTCGCCGCTGGTATTGGATTTTCTCGCGAGCTGATCTCCTCGCAAGGCCTGTGACGTCCCGTAATAAGTCACCCGAGCTGTCTCTGCTCTGCCGAAGGCCTGGACGACCTATTTTGATGCGATCGCCTGCCAACGATCTGGGGACACAATACAGGGTGCCTTCGCTCTATCCCTCTAGGCGGCGACGATGGCTGCCCAAGCTGTGAAGGACTTCGAAGGGCGCCCTTCTACTTCCCGTCTTCAGGCGGACCTCGAGGCTGCACGGAAAAAGAACTCCGAGTTTGCCGATAGGATAGTGGCTATGGAGAAGGATTCCTTAGATGCGGCAAAACGGGCAAGTCAAGATCTTGAGCTGGCGAGATAGGATTCTGAGAGAGCCCGGGCGACGGTCGACCGGCTTTGGGATCAGATGACATAGGCCCGTCGGTCGTACGTGGCTGCTCAGAAGGAAGCCGATCAGCTAAAGGTGACCATCGCCCGGCTTACTAGCGAGCTGGCGTCGTCGAGGAGAGAGACGGCTGCTAAGGAGTCCGAGCTTCAGGGTGTGCATCAGGCGGTTGCGAAGTTGAAAGAAAAGCTGGAGGCGACCGAGGCCGATCCTTTTCTCAACGTGGAGTTCGTCAGCGAGTTTGCCTACTACATGGCATTCGCTGACTCACTCCGCGCCGCTAAGAAGGGAGGGTTGGAGGTCGGCCCTCTAGCAGAAAACTTCAAGGCTTATGCTCTGGAGCACCCTCTGCATCCTGCCTTCTCCGTGCCAATCCTGTACCTCTCGGATCTCGGTGTAGACCTGAGCTGGTACCCGGTTCCCGAAAATCTCGTTCATCCAAATGCCCCGGAGGACAGGGAGGCCGATCCAGAAGCTGGTGGGGGAGCGCGGGCCGATCCAGTAGTCGAACGTAAAGGCCAGGCAGGGGCAGCCTCAGGTTTTTCGTCCTTTTTGTTTTTATTTTTGGCTTGTAATTATTGTAGCTTTCCTTGTACTTCTGCCTCTGGGCGACCGTGTTTGCACTTTTGCATTCCAAGTAATGAAATGAATATTTGTTTCTCTGATGTATTGCTTGAATGATTGTCTTTCTGAGTCTTTGCATAACTTTATACAAGTGTGTGAGGAAAGATTGTTGCGTGTACAGCTCCAAGTGAATTGATAAACTCATATTGATAACTTTTACAACAAAGTCGATCGCTGCACATACATATGAGAAATGCCGATCTCTGTATGTAATTGGATAGGGACGATCATGGTATATATATATAGCTCCGCCCTTCCCCCTTGTTTTTGTTTACATAGCAAAGTAAGGGGACGAAAATAAATCGTTGAGCGAGCGGTCTTCAATTTTGCAGATTCCTCGAGGAAGGCCGACCATCCCGGTCTAGAGGAATCGTGCACGGTCGTGGAGTTATATGGAGCCGACCTCCACGACCATGTCTTGTACGCGAGCGACATTCCGTCTGATGGCCAAGTTCTCGCGACTCAGTTAATTGTGAGGGTCCTCTGTAGGCTGCGCCCGCCTCATATTTAAACGAAGGGCGTGCGGTCTTGGTCAGGAGGAGTCCTTGCGCGGGGCGTCATCGGATTAATTGACTCCACGACCGCGGCTTGTTAACACTTTTCTACCTCGGACCATCATGTAAGATGGCGATCTTCGACGGTATACATTGTGATGGGGGGAGGGACGCGCCACATTGTCCGGATCCACCATGTTAGGTGATGGACCTTTGAGGGCGGGCGAACATGTCCACAGATCTGTTTTGGAGGGCACTTTGGCTATGCCCGCCTCGTATTTAAACGAAGGGAGAGCGATCGCTGCCCAAATGGACCTTGCACGGGCACAGAGAACGGTTCCATCGTCACCCACAGCCATGTCGACACTCTTCTACCTTGGACTGTCATGTCAGATGACGATCCTCGATGGTATACGTTGTGTAAGGGGAGGCGATCGTTTGCCTAGGTTCTTCATGTTGATGACGATCTCTATAGGGCGAGCGAGACATCCTCTGATTTTCATTTGGAGGGTCCTTCGGCTACGCCCGCCTCGTATTTAAACGAAGGGCGAGTGATCGCTGCCCAAAGGAACCTTGCATGGAGGGATCGTCGGTTTCATCGACCTTTGTGACCATGGCAACACTTTTCTACCTCGGACCGTCACGGTAGTTGGTGATCCTCGACGTTATACATTGTGTAAGGGGAGGCGATCGTTTGCCTAGGTTCTTCATGTTGATGACGAACTCTATAGGGCGAGCGAGTCATCCTCTGATTTATTTTTGGAGGGTCCTTCGGCTACGCCCACCTCGTATTTAACCGAAGGGCAAGCGATCGCTGCCCAAAGGAACCTTGCATGGACGGATCGTCGGCTTCATCGACCTTCGCGACCATGGCGGCACTTTTCTACCTCAAACCGTCACGTTAGTTGGCGATCCTCGACGGTATACGTTGTGCTGGGGGAGGCGATCGCTGCCTAGGTCCATCATGTTTAATGACGAACTTTTAGAGGGTGAGCGAGTCATCCTCTTTTTCGAAGCGTTTTCTCAGGCAGTAGCCTTTGGTTTGACGAGGCGGGAATCGGGGAGAGACTTCCAAAGTCCCCTCCTCTTGATTGAAGCATATGGATCCGGTCGCCGAGGTTGATCGAGGGGTCGGCTAGTATGAGCTTTCCAGCCTGTTCGCGTTCGACTCTGGTGACCGTATCGGGAGATCAATGGGGCTCCGGCTAAGCCAATAAACTGTTCAACTTGCCATCCTCGAACAATCTCCGGAGTTGTCTGAGGAGGTCGCGGCATTGGTTGGTGTTGTGACCGGGACTCTTGTGGTAAGCACAATATTGAGTGTGGTCTATATGACTGTTGTCCCTTATCGCCTTTGGCTTGTTTAGCGGTTCGCGCCCCTTGATGGCGTAAAAAATGTGAGCCGGAGTTCGGTTGAACTTGTGGAGGAGATGGGATTCCACATCCACGAAGGCCTTGAAATCTCCGGGTGGCTTGGTGACCGCCTTGCTGGTTTTGACGATTGCCGTCTTTCGAACGGGAGGCGACATTCCCTCGCCTAGGCGGAGGGTGAGCAGCCTCTGCCTGGCCAGAAAATCAGCAGCCTTAGCGCGGAAGATCGCGTAGGTCGGGGGGATGTCCTTTGTGAGGTGCCTAAACATGGGCGAATGACCATAGAATCCCCCTAGGACCGAGTAGAGAGCGAGCTCGTCGCTGATGCGCTCGCCGGTGAGGACTATTTCATCCACCCGGTCTATGTAATCTGCGTTGGATTCGTCTTCCCCCTGCCTGATTTTCATCATGCGGTGGGGGCCTTCTGGTCTGGCGACCTTGGCGGTGAAGTATGACATGAAGTCACTCGCCAGTTTCTCCAAGGAAATGATTAATCGCGGTGGTAGTGAGACGTACCAACTATGGGCCAGCTCGTCTAATGTTAACTGGAATATTCGGCACTTGGTCGCGTCTGATGCCCCACACCCGGTCATGTAAATTCGGAACTTTCTTAGGTGAGTCTCGGGGTCCGATCTCCCTTCATACAAAGGTGTTTTGGGAGGAGCGATCCTTGGTTGCACGGGGGCAAGCTCGATGTGGACCGCGAGTGGCTCGGTCGGTCCGATGATCTTTCTACTAGTGCTTGCCCCAGTTTCCAAGAGTGTTTTCATCTCGTCGAGCTGGAGTTGCATAGCGGTCATCGCCGTGGTCTGTCTGCTCGTGGCCAGGCACTCGGAGCGGGAACCGAGGCGATCAAGTACTGATCCCCTGGCTCTACTGTCGATGATATCCTTGCCACGTGGCTGGACTGTTTGGCAGATGGGGGCCATACGGCTGACCTGTATTTGGTTTGGAGTTGGGTAGGCCGAACTCTTGGTGACGGACTCGGATTCCGTCGTCTCGTGGTTGGGGCAAGAATGCCCCGGTTTCCATGATGGATCGCTTCCTAAGCGGCTGAAGACGGAACCGTCCCGCCTTGCGAGAGCCTTTTCTCGCGAATTGGGGCTTTCTCATGATCGCTCGGCCAGTAACCCCTTGAGCTTCCGTTTGCCCGCACGGAGGATGGCCAAGGGGGTTATAGCGGGCGCTGCGCATGCCCTCCGTCGCTCCCTTCGGATGGCCATAGCCTCCTCGATCTGTTCCACGGTTTGGAACTGGTCGAGCGAAAGCCTGGGGCCATCCCTCAGGCGCGGGATCGAGAGTCTCGTGTCTCCGCCGCTACCCTATGCCATAGGGTGGGGCTCGTATTGAGCCAGAATAAGGCGTCCGGCGGATCAGAGAGCGGCTCTCTTCGATGTGGTGGCAGACGTCATGATTCCGAAGGTTTTTCTTTGAAGAACAGTAAGTTTTTCTTCAAGTATATGCCCCGTAGAACAGTGAGTGTTCTTCGAGATGGTAGGAATGAAAATGAAGGTTAAGATGCTCTCCTTCTAGCACCAATTGTTGTTACCCAAAATATTATCCAGAGATGATATTGCTGGAAAGGACGAGTAACAAACAAAATGCGAGAGCATGTCCATGGGGAAAGTAAATAACACAAGATTTGCCTGGGTTGTAGTCCCGGGCTTGAACGCTCTCGCGAGATATTATTAATACGAATACTTGAGAGTACAAATATTAATGTTTAGAGTACAATTACAATGAGTGTAAAGACCCTAGTTATCTTAGCTAACGAGTGCTGAAGATTGCCGGAAGAACCAGAGATGATGCTCTGTGAGTTCTTGTAACAACGATGGAGTGCAGTGCTGACTGTGAGAAATCGACGGTCTCTCACTGTGTGAATTAGCTGAACTGTCGTATGGAAGTAGTTTCTGAACCTGTAAACTTCTTAAAGTCTGGACTTCTCTGAACCGTGAGGAGTTTCCCATTTCTGCCGACCGTCTTTTGGTTAAGAGGTTATGAGAGAGAAATCCTAGATAGATTCAAGAGAGAAGCCGAGAGTCTGAATTTTTTGAACCATTCTCCAGTTGCTAGAGGCTCTCTATTTATAGGACTGGGAGTCGCTGGGCGATCGCCTCTGCTGTATTATAATAAGCGGGCGATCGTCTTTAGCACATGGGTTGGTCTCCTTAAAGTCCGCAGCAGTTGCTGGCTGCCAGACGTGTGAACCAATGAGAGGCCAACACGCGTATATGTCGCTGTCTTGGGAGGCCCCACCTAGGACCTTTCGGCGGGTCTGTCGGTAGGTGGCGCCGTCCTTGTCACTGACAGCTGATGATGGTCTGGAGTCAACGATCCATGTTCTGCGGCGCCATTCGCGGATCTGTACATGGGTCCTTTGCTTCGTGATCCAGTCTTTGTAGACTTGACGGACGATGGCCTTGTTCGTGGCATAGGACGGTCGTCCTTGGTCAGGCACCAGAGTCGATCACTAGGTGCCAAAAGGCGATCGCCCCGTACGTCGATCGCTCGGTACCTGATTTCGGTCTGGACTCTTTGCTTTGGCAAGTCTGCCTTGGATTTATTTGATATCATCTTTGGTCGCTCGGCCCTTATACCGATCGCCGTCGAGGCATATAAATCGCCGCACAACACGTCATAATCTCAAGGATTTCAAGCTTCAAAACAGATTAACCAGACGAATCTAAGAAAACCCTCAAAATTCCCCCAAACTAGAGTTCTGAGGAATTTACCTTGAATCACAGGAGGAGAAATGGATGGGTGATGATTTAATCGCGTTAAAAATCTAAAAACGTTGATGACTGATGGATTCTCGACAACCCTTTGCCTTGGGATCGCTCAAATACCTGGAGAGAGAGACGGAGGATGAGAAATGAGGTCCAAAATCTGTACCCCATGAATATAAAGGTTGACTCGCGTTACGTACGTAACATGCACATCTTACCGTATGTAAGGCCATTTACGTACGTTACGTTCGAAGTATTTGCGTACGTTATGGCCTGGGCAGGGGCCACTGCCTCGAACAAACAAGGGCATTACGTACGTAATGCGGAGCGCCTTAACGTACGTAATGGTTTCTAGTGTACGCTACATCCCCCAGGCTTGCGTATGTAACACTGTCTCTAGAGGATACTGCCTCAAATCATCAGGCAGATTACGTACATTACGAATAACACATAACGTACATTATGGACGTATAGCATGCATTAAACTCTAATGTTAGCGTACGTAACTAGAGAAAATCAAAGGGAGGACAGGAGTACGTATTTCATCCAAGATTTTACACGAACCACATAATGCACAATGTCAAAGGTACGTGATAATTTAATATCATATGATATGAAGTTCAAATATTGGGAAAAATCGAAAATTACGGAATGAAAAAATTACGGATATTACACATACACACTTTACATACATCAATTCACGTGATATAAGTCGTATATGCAAGAACACTTGCCTCAATGGTCGATACCGGAAACTCCGACAACACGGCTCACCCAAAACAGTCCCGGAAACCTACAACCTTCGCAAGAAATCAACAACAGTACAATTACTACGGGAATAAGGGTTAATAAAATGTTAAATGTTCAGGAAAGATCATTGAAAAATTTAATCAAATATTAAATGTTCAAGGTTTCCCAAGAACCCTAAAATCATTAACCGGGTTGAAGGAACCGAAAATATGGATATGCAATCCATAGAAAATGTTTAATAACATTATAAAATACTAATTGATCATCAAAACCGTACAGGAGTCGGAATCAAGATCAAAATCCAAAAAGGTCAACTAGGAGATCAAGGAAAATACCTCCGATCCGACGAATAACGATGGATTAGATGGTGTTAATCCTTGCTAGAAACTCAAGATGGTTTATGGATGATGAAATCTCAACCAACTCTAGCTTCTCAAATCAATCCAACCAACCGCAAGTAGGGGAAGGAGAAGAAACGATGCGAAACGCAAAATGAAGTTTAATGACTGCCTATATATAGGCTGCAACACGTTACATACGCAACACTATAAGGTTAGCATATGTAACAGTACTTACATACGTAACAGACAAAATGTTACGTAAGTAATGCTCTACTTAGAGCTCACTGCCCCAAACTACATGCAAGTTAACGTACACAACCCCTCAAGGCTGCGTACGCAATCAAAGCATAACGTACACTATGTGCCCAATGTAGCGTACACTAAAGCCTCTCCAGAAACTTCTACCTCAACCAACAGGTATGTTAACGTACATTAAGTTATATGCATAATGTATGCTAACCTTCACCAGTTACGTACGTAATGCACTTGTTAGCATATGTAACATGTTCTGACAAGAATACGGTCTAAAGTTGGTACAACTATGCAACTTCCCGAGGAATAACACGACACACCACACAATACATAATGGAGAAGTAATTCCACGTAATAATTGTCGATAAAAAAATATCTGACACAAAACGATAAATAATTCCAAACAAGAGAAACGAGATTCTCGAGTATTACACTTGGAACCACCGCGATCTGACCCGGGCCCCTGCCTCCGCTGCCCGGCCGTTGTCTTCTACTACCCGAAACCACTGCCATCAGAACCAACCCTCTCTGCCGCAACTTATTTGTGTCAATCAGATTTGCCCAGCCCCTGCCACCCGCCAACTCAATCTAGGCCAGATTGCCCGTACCATTACTAACTCGACCCCTGTCTTCCGCATCCGATCCGCCCAACCCCAGTCCAAATCATTTGATCGATCCCTACGACGAGCACCACGCCTATGATCCAATTTGTTGTGCCAAGACCACCGAGTCCACCATTGATTCCTAAGTCAAAAGCCATGACCCGTGTCAATCTAGCCCGACTGACCCGATTCAAAATTTCGGCCCAAAAATCCGAGTATCAATTTATTTTGTGATTTTCCGAACTTGCCAAAAATTTTGCCCCCGATTTTGCATAGTCGCATCGATTACCAATCAATAGATCCGAGCACACCATTGATTTCTCCATATCACACGCATAATTTTATAATCGAGGCAATTATTTAAACTTGTCCCAATTTCAATTCTCTCTTTTTGGGAATTTTGCTTTGCGGATGTGGGTTCTTGTGTTCTTTATTCCCATGCCACTTTGTGGTGGGTGGGACCGCAAGAGAAGTGGGTATCTCTGTTTGTCGAGGAAAACCGTGTGACGGTCCTGGGGGAGTTATGGATTGTGGAAAGTCGATACTTGTTGTTGTTACATACTGTTAGGATAAACATTACTGTTTTGATAATTTCCATCATATAGCAAAGAAGTCTTAAAGAAGTCGGAATATCATAAAGTATGGAAGCTATTAGGATTCATCATACAGCCCATCCATACAGTAAAGAGATCTTCTACAGAGTCCATCCTACAGAGCCTACTTCATACAGCAAGAAGAGAGTACGTTTGATACAGCAGTAAGGCTGTAGGTGTTTCACTTAGGAAAAGTAAAACACATCCAACAGGACTGAATGAAATATAGCTTTAAACGACTGAGATATATATTGTTTATTCAAAAAGTATTCACAGTTAAAAGGAGCATTTATTGCTGATAAGACAATATTTAATCCAGCTGGAGAGAAACAAGTTTGAACACTCTGAAGAGCATTTAATGGAAAGACAGAAATGATGTCCGAAGCATTAAATGTGATCTGCTTAAATTCAAACTTTCAGTAGCCGCCAATAAAAGACGTCAACATCTCACCAACCGGTAATGGCTACATTTATAATGGATATATTTTCGAGGTTATAAATACCCCCAAGCAAGAGGACTTACACACTGAAGTTATTCATTATCGCACATAATCGGACAGATTACTCTAACATTCTAGCGATTACAGGAGCAGTATATTTCGTGAGTATATAGATGTATCCTAGCGAAGAAATATACCAAGTCCTCAACGCAAATAGCACAACATACATCGATTGTTCATCAAAGATAAAGCTGTTGTTTGGAATTGTTCTACCCTTACCGTTGAGATTATCATTAGCCCTGTGTGGACTAAAGTTCATTGCGTATTCCGACCTGTGTGGGAATAATATCATTAAAGATGAAGCTTCGATCTGTGTGACATGAAGCGAGTCGAAAGAGCTCAAGACAAGCTCTGTAAATGGTTCAAAGCTATAGTCCCTGTATCAATCTGTGTGAATGATACAGAGACATGTTTAGTTAAAGTCACGTAGTTGTGTAGTAGTGATTACTCTATACTCCTGTGTGGAGGACCAGTGGACATAGAGGGGTTTACCTCGAACCACTTTAAATGTGTGTTATTTACCTTCTATCTCTAATGTTTTCATTCTACTGTGATTTATTAAGTATACATTATTAAACCCTGCACGCATCAAGCAAACAAGAGAACAGTTAGTTGTTGTATTTACATCTTATTGTATCTTTACCATCTAAGTTGTTCACTATATACTCTATGGCCAACAAGTGGTATCAGGGCGGTTGATTCTAAAAAGAATCAGTCGATTTTTAACTGAATTAGATCCACAAATCACCATCTTTTGAAAACTTTATTATATTTTCAACATACTTTCTATTGCCCAAAATGGAGACCTTCATGATAAACAAGTTCCTATGTTCTCCATTAATGAGTTTGACGACTGGAGGATTGGGATGGAGGCTCATCTTGTAGCCATGCATGAGGAGATGATATTCGTCATCCAGGAAGGCCCAACAAAGATCATGAAGGTCAATCCTGCCCCAAAGATAGAAGGACAGCCTCATGCTGAAATGCTCGAGAAGGAGCGCGAGCAATGGTCAACGGACGATCGCAAGCATGCGAACCTCGACAATGTTGCTAAGAACGTGCTGTTTGTTACTCTCAACGAAGGCACATTCTCAAAGGTAAATAACTTTAAGACAGCTAAGGAAATTTGGGAGAAACTCAAGCTTATTTGCGAGGGAACCGAGATCTCGAAAGAAAATAAAATTTCAAAACTTACTCAGAAGTTCGAATCTTTTGAAATGAAATCTTCTGAAATGCTTGAGGAGCTTGACCTCAGATTCACTAGCATTGTCGATAAACTTGAAGCATTAGGTAAAGTGTATACCTAAAAGGATAAAAACTTAAAAATCTTTAGATCACTCCCTGCCCGATGGGACATTAAGACTACAGATATGCTGTATCCTATAATCTTAATGATATTTCTACTTTTGACCTCTTTTCTAACCTCAAAGCTTTTGAGTATGATATTGGCAGGAGAGAAAAGGCCAAAGAGTCACCTGCCAAGACTACAACACTGGATGCTGTGTCTGACAGGAGACACAGCTCTGCACCCAACACATTCAAATCAGCTCACAAGACTGCAGTGATGATGACATCCTGTCACAAAATGAAATGGCCCTGCTTATGCACAAGTTTAAAAAGTTCATCAAACAGTCTGGAAAGGCTCCATAAAGGCCAAAGTCTTTTCACAATGTATCTTTTGAATCGCCTTCATCCGTTGATTCTAACTTATGCTACAACTGTAGGAAACCCGAACATTATGCAAATAAGTGTCCACATCCGAAAGTGCAAAAGTCGCCAGAAGTTGAGCAACAAGAAAAGGACGAAAGAGGACGTGTCTAGAAAAACAAGAGCATGTTCCTCGTTGGCAAATCAGAAGCCCAGCCCGCATCAAACAAGACCAAGGGGTGCCTTCAGGTAATCACTAAGAGTGACTCCTCTGACGATGAGCTCGAGGATAAAGCATATATGTGCTTTATGGCTAAAGAAATACAGGATGATGAGGACAACGATGATGAAGTAAGTTCAAATTCATATATTCCTGTAAATGCATCGCATACCTTTGAAAATATGATGAATGAATTCAAAAACATTCAAAAGGACCATGAGACTTTAAAACGAGAAAATATACAGCTCTAATTTCTAAATTAGAGCTGAAAGATGAAAATGACTTGCTGAAGAATAACTATGAAAATATTCCTATTGATTGCGAAAACAACAAGGACACTTTTGAAAAACTCATGGAAAGCAATCATCAACTTGCCAACGAGCTAAATGAGGCTGATACTCATAATGAGAACAATACAAATGATTTTGCTTTACTCGAAGCCAAAGTGAAAATTCTCGAGAAGCGAGAAGGGGAATTAGAGACCATCCTGAAATCATTTTAGAAATCTTCTAGACGGATGGAAGAAAATCTAAGCACTGGGCAACATGTCCACGACAAATGTAGATTAGGGTATGACTCATTCTCCCATAAGGGAAAAACTAGTACTGTGTTTGTGAGGGGTATGGAACCTATTCTTGTACCTGAAGAGATTCCAAGCCCTACAAACGCTATGATGCGATTCCGCCACCAGATTCACATCATAGACAGCGAAAGCCTCAGCCTCCTAGACCTGTAAGGCATGATCAAAAGCATGCTCCCCGAGCATATCATAAGCGCCAGCAGCCATTCATAAAGAAGGTTGTATCTAAATATCAAAGGAAAGCACTGCAGTACTACCAATAGTACAATGCGCGTAGATATTGGATACATGAGTCCATTTTCCATCTAGAAAGTAAGTCGACGTGTAGTATCATCAACAGCTCTGGGAATCCAACTGGACACCTAGAAGGCAAGCTGTAAGGTCAAGAAAAATGGCCCCACCACCTAGATAGCAATCATACTGGAATAATGACCCTGGATTTACATCCATAACAATCAAGGTTAGAGCAACTACATACATGCCCCACATAGACATCGCAAGATAGGACCAAACATAACCTATATCAAACCAATTGTTGTCAGGCAAATTTGGGTACATAAAGGCACTAACACACATGGATCCAACAATCAAAGGGGACCTAAATCTACTTAAATTCTCTTCTTACAGGATATCAATGAGAAGGACATCTGGTACTTTGACAGCGGATGTTCTCGGCACATGACATGTGATATTATCAAGATGTGAGTTTATGTAGAAGGTCTTGGTCCAAAGGTACGCCTCGATGACAATTCTCGAGAAAGAACAAGAGGGAAGGTAACCCTGCTTGTAGGAAAGTTCAAAGTCACTGACATAGCCTATGTTGAAGGCCTACAGTACAATCTACTTAGTATCAGCCAGTTCTGTGACAAACAGTTCTCGGTCAAATTCTATATAGACCACAGTAGAGTGAAGGACATCAAGACGAAAGAAATCGATCTCACAGAAAGCAGGTCAGGTAATATGTATATTGCTGACTAGAAGCCTACGAGCTCCATTATTCCTTAGTTTGTTGCCAAAGGCACTGCAGATCAAAGTTGGCTATGGCACAAGAGGACGTCTCATATCAACTTCAAGACAAAAAAACAAACTCGTCAGATAGGGATTGGTTAGAGGTTTGCCCGATGTGTCATTCCATAAACACAGTGTCTGTGGACCCTTTCAGAAAGGCAAACAAGTCAAAACCACCCTGAAAAGCAAATCATACCTGTCCACCCACAGGGTTCTGGATATGCTACACATGGAACTCTACGGCCATGTAGACCCTGTAAGTTTAGGAGGTAAGAAATATGTCTAGTTATTATTGATGATTTTTCCAGGTATGCTTGGATAATCTTTCTAACCAAGAAGAAAGAAATAACCACGAAGTTACTAGAGCACCTGAAAAAGCTATAGAATGAGAAAGGATTGAGTATTATGTCCATTCATTCCAACAGAGGTACTAAATTCACAAATCGCTTTATAGAGCAATACTATTGGGACAATGGAATACAGCACGAATACTCAGCAGCCTGGACTCCTCAACAAAATGGTATTGCCTAGTGAAAGAAGAGGACGTTCAAAGAAGTAACAAGAACCATGATTTCCGCAAGCAAAATCCCGCAACAGTTCTATGGAGAAGCAACAAATACAGCATGCTATACACAAAACCGCTGTATCATCAACAAGCATCACAACAAAATTAATCCCGCAAACTCCAATAGAGCCTGTCGTAGACTGAGATTAATCCAGCAACTGTAAGATCAGAATTAGTCGAAGCCGATGTTGTACAAGCTGAATCCGAGACTACAACACCACTAGATACAGTACGGGATGCCGAATTAGAACCTGAGAGAAGATGGTTGAGAGATCATCCACGGGACTTGATTATAGGTTATATTGATGCAGGCGTATCTACTCGAAGAAGAATACAGAGTACACAAGGAACCATACTGTGTGCGCAAGAAGAAACCGAATCTGAGAAATATCCATTTCTTGTATGGAAATCTCAAGCTGAACTTAGGAAATTAGTTATATGCACCCTAGCTGTATTCTTAGCTCAATCCGAACTTGTTTCTACCAATGAAGCTTTGAACAATTTTCACTGGATCACTTCTATGGAAGAAGAGCTTAATAGTTTTGAAAGAAACAATGTATGATATCTAGTACCCTGGACAGAACATCAAGCTGTAATTGGAACCAAGTGGGTATTTAGAAATAAAACAGATGAGAATGGACTTGTTATTAGGACTAAATCCCGTCTAGTCGCACAAGGATACAGATAGGAAGAAGGCATAGATTATGATGAGACTTTTGCCCCTGTAGCCAGACTAGAAGCCATCCGGATATTTCTAGCCTTTGCCTCCCATAAGAGTTTTATAGTATATCAAATGGACGTAAAGAGCACATTGGTGAATGGAGATCTTGCCGAATAAGTCTATGTTGAGTAACCACCAGGGTTTGTCAACACTGAAGGCGGAGACCTAGTATACAGACTACGGAAAGCTCTGTATGGACTTAAGCAAGCACCTAGAGCTAAATATGAAACCCTGTTCATGTACCTTATCAACAATGGATTTGAGAAAGGTGCTGCAAGACTCTATTTAAGATACAGGAAGGAGATGACCTGTTGATGGTGCAAATATATGTCGATGATAGTATATTTGGTTCTACTAACCTTTCTATATGTCAAAGATTCTCTCATATCATGCAAAGTAAATTTGAAATAAGTATGATGGGAGAACTTAGTTACTTCCTAGGATTGCAGGTGAAGTAATTGCTTACAGGAATCTTCATCAACCTAGAGAACTACAACAAGGAGCTGCTCAACAAGTTGGTATGAACAACTCCAAATCCTCGTCAACCATTGTGAGCACTTCCACACAAATTAGTGCTGACAAAGCTGGAAAGCCGATTGATCGATCACTCTACAGGAAGCTTATTATCTCACTCATGTACCTACCGGCGAGCAGGCCTAATATCCAGTTTGCTGTAGGAGTGTGTGCTCGGTATCAAGTAGCACCTAAGGAGTCACACTTCATGACAGCCAAACGGATCCTAAAGTACGTGAAAGGAACACTTGATGTAGTATTATGGTATCCTAAGGAAGGACGACTCGATTTAGTTGGATACAGTGACTCAAATCTCGGATGTTGTAAGCTGGATAGGAAGAGCACAAGTGTTACTTGTCACTTTCTTGGACCTAGACTAATGTCATGGTTCAGTAAGAAGCAATTGGCCAACTCGCTTTCAACAGTTGAGTCGGAATACTATACCGCCGGAAGTTGCTGTATGCAGATTCTGTAGATACAACAGCAGCTACATGATTATGGAATCAATGCCAGAGAGACGCCAATCATGTGCGATAGCACGAGTGCAATTGCAATGGCGCACATCCCTGTATTGCACTCGCGAACTAAGCATATTGATGTGAAGCATCACTTCATCAGGAATCATGTTGAGAATAAGGATGTTCGGATCGTGAAAATTCATACAGATATTTAGTTGGCCGACATCTTTACAAAACCTCTCAGCACAACCAGATTCTGTATGCTTCGTCAAGAATTAGGAATGCTACAACCCGACTCCCTGTAAGTTTTTACATTTTACTCATCAATTGAGGGGGGGTATGCTATAAGACCCAAGAATACAGTATCCACTTTAATTAACTGTACACTCAGAACAAGTCAGATAGTACTGTAGGACAAAGAAGGCATGAAACCTTCCTAGAGGTGACGTGTGCATTAATTAAGGACGAATACAGTACGACCCATGAATACACTATTAATACAGATATTGGTGTAAGAATTGAGTCTTGTATGTACTTTTTAAGGGGGAACGCTGTATTTTTGCAGATACAGCACATACATTGTAGGATGTCAATTAATATTATAATACTATTCTATCATAAAACACTTTAAGTCCACGTGCCTTGTTTATACTTCAAATGTCTTATCCTTTAATGGTTTTAAAGACACATGGACTTTATCTCCTCAAATACCGTGATTTCAATAATTTCAAAATATCGTTTCGTGCAATAAGGGTAGACGAAATTTCAGAAGTGGGACCGGTTATTATTTCAAAAACATATGGGTTAGATTTATGAGTTACTCTGAATCCATCCTGTATGTTCTTCTATAAAGATGGTTCTCATCCCTTAAATCTGACCGTTCACTGTTTAAAACCCTAATCTTCCCTGCACCCTATAAAAGGACTGTATTTCGCCCCCTTAGACTCTTCACACTTTCTGCAAATTTAAACGAGTCTTAAGCAAATAGTCTACATATTTTCTGTATTTTCTGCATTTTTCCGTGCAATTCTCTATTACTTCACACCCTTTTGTTCTACAAAAATGTCAACTTCTCAGACTTCATCCATATCAATGAATAAGAAGGAATCAATCATCGGTGGATGCATATTTGCCAGATCTGTGGTAATGGAGAGAATTAATCTTGAAGGAGAAAACTTTGCCAGGATGGAAATAGTCGTTTCAAGGGTGAAACAGCAAGGGCTGTACCGCCTTGCTATTCACCATGCTGAGTTGTATGATGAGAAAATAGTTGAATAGTTCTACTTGGACGCCTCGTTCAAGTACTCATCTCAAATGTGAGGAAGTGAGATTTCTGATATTTCTACAACTGTTCAAGGGATTGAGATCTCTGTGAACAGAGATCTGTTGGAGAAACTGTACAAGCTACCGTCTGATGGCATGAAAATGGAAGAGATGAAGACCTTTGGGTTGGAAAGCCTACTCTCTGCCTACTGGAAACTTTTCACGGGAAATGAGAATGCCAAGAACATTAACCCGTCATGCCACAAGAAATATTTCACCCTGCCCTATGTTTATCTTCATGACTTTTGTTGCCGGGTAGTTGAGAACTGGGCAGGAGCTTTCGAAATGTGTACTAACCTACGCTTAAGAATGATGATAGCCATCATGTCCGTAGAGAAGGTAAATTGGTGTCAAATACTGCTGAAAAAGATTCAAGAAAAGGCTATCAAACCTGAAACTACCAAGAAATTATTCGGTCTCATCCTAAACTACATCCTTACCCACTGCGGAGTGAAACGATCTGCTGACGCCAAGAAGTATCCCTTGATTGCTAAGAGGCCGTACCCCCAAAACATGCCGATCTAAAGTGACCTGATGGACATCACTGTGAGAATCTCGAGCGAGTAAAAGAAGAGGAAGAGGAGTGTCTCTAACAGCAGGTCACCTCATGCTGTAGAGAAGAAGAATAAGACAAAAAGTCTTCTAAGGCCCAGGCTACAGTGACCACAGCGGTCACTGTAGATGTTCGTGCTGCTCCTATATCTGAACCAATCCCACAGGGCGCAACCCCTCTCGAAGAAGTAGTTGCTGCTGAAACAACAAATCCAGAGCCTATAACGGCTATGACGGATGACCAACTGCTTTCCAAATTGGAAGGATCCAACAAATCGGCTGCCATTTTGGAGCCGAAAGCCGCTACTCCTAACACGGTACCCACCCCTGTACGGAGTCCCTCTCCCCAAAGGGTACCATCTGTAACACCCCCGAGATATTCAGGGTATATTACAGTGCCATGGACCCCTACATGGGACCCACCAGGCTAGACACAATTTACCACAGTAAAAATACACATTATCCAATTGAAAATCAATCGACACGCCCGGTATAACCGGCGGAATAATCAACAATGACAAACATAAATAACTTGACGAATACAAACCATAATCCGAAGAGAAAAGCCTAAGTACTCGCGAGTACAGTCTATAAGTTGCAAAGGTGGACGACAACCATATCGAATAAAATAACAAAATAAAAGGACTCAAATGCATATGTCAACGACCCTTGCCAACATCTTCGTACTGTCCCAGCGCTCGCTCAACCGGATGATCATAACCTGAAATTCATAACAAGAATTTCCCCACAACGGGTCCCCAGAGGGGTTAGCAATTATGTTAGTACAAGTAATCAAGGCAAACCAATCGCTTACACATTTCATAGTACATGCACCAATATCATTCAAAAACCAAAACCAGACATGTCTTTTCCGGAAACAAACAGTCAAATAATCAATTTGCCTAGGACGAGGACGCCACCATGAATCCCACCCGAGGCCTCTAAGGACCCTCCCGAGCTGGCCATTTTATAAAACAAATCACGCACAGGCATCGCCTAGGACCAGGACGATACCATGAATCCCACCCGAGGCCTCTAAGGACCCTCCCGAGCGAAACAAACTCATGAATCCAGAGTGATGTCATAGATTACCCCGAGGCCCCGTCGGACCCTCCCAGGGTGTGTAAAACACACACAATATACATTACCATTTCATGTTAAGCATAAAGGTTTCCAAAAATACTTGCCTTGAATAATAGACGACGCAACGAACGGAAGGAAAAACGCCGACGAATGCTAGGGACCGACAATTACGAACCTAACAATTCGAAGAACACAATCACCACCAATCCTAACGAATACGGAATTGGAATACACCCGAAAACCCGCCTACGATTCATGTATATTCGTATAAAAACAATAACGAGGACGGACCACAACCAAACTCTCTCGATTGCAAAACTACTACGAAATATACCATGAATCCATAGGGAAACCAACAATACCAACAAGATTAATCATATACATCATGAATTAATCTATCCTACGAACGAATCGGACGAAACGTGAAAAACCCCCTAATTTACCCAAAACAAGGTTTTAGGAGTTTACCTCGAATTAAAGATGAAGAACACGATTAGATGTTGATAAAATACTCCAAAAACTCGAGGGATATGATGGCTCGGAGTTGCTAAGCTTCAAATCGCTATAAAAAACCAAGAAAATCGCCCACGAGTCGGAGGAGGGGAGAAGGATGAAAAATGACCGAAATCGGTCAACTCCTGGGTAACCCAGGCCTCGTTACGTATGTCAGCCAGCACAAGCTAACGTACGTAAGTTGTATTACGTACGTAAGTTACCCCATGCTTACGTACGTAACGAAAATTGCAGAATCCCCTGTACTATTTTACACACAACCGTTACGTACGTAATGGCAACATGCATTATGTACGTAATGCTTCTTACTGGGGAGTACAGGCCAACCACTGACAAGGAAGGAACCGCAACCAAATCGAAATGCAACAGTGAATGACTCACGATGGTACGGACATAAAGGATTCGAGGCAACAAACTTAAGTGTTGAAGGAAAACATATTTCCAACTACCCGAAGGTTCGGAAAACAACGACAAACGAAATTATCCCAAAACTTTGGGATATTACAAAACAGCCCAAAACGTCTGAAATATACGATACATGGTCGAAACACCAAACAAAAGCTCACAACGCCCATAATAACATGAGATGGATCTTCAGCAACCCCGAAACGGCGGTTCCGAACAACGATTACGATAATACACCAAATAGCGACGAAAACAACATGAAGCACCGAATCGAGTAAAACGAGTCCGAAACAAGCTCGAACGACAAAAAGTTCAATATTAAATATCCTCAAAATGTCAATACGGTTACATGCGAGTTGCTAAAAACGAAAATACACCAAAATGAGAATAATAAGAGAAGGGAAAAATGTGGATATTACATTCTACCCCTCTAAAAACAAGTTTCGTCCCGAAACTTAAGAAATAAACAACTCGGGGTACTTACCACGCATGCTATCCTCGGTTTCCCAAGTTGCCTCCTCGACACCATGTCTCGACCACTACACTTTGACCAAAGGAATGGTCTTATGCCTCAGTCGCTTCTCACGGTGCTCCAAAATCTTCAAGGGATGCTCCTCGAAGGTAATGTCCTCGGAAATATCGATCTCGCCAAAGTCGATGATATGACTAGGATCCAGAACATATTTTCTTAGCTGCGAAACATGGAAAACGCTATGAACGTGACTCAAGGCCGGAGGTAGCGCCAAACGGTATGCCAACTCACCGACTCACTCGAGAATCTCAAATGGTCCAATAAATCTCGGACTCAACTTTCCCTTCTTCCCGAAATGGAAAACTCATTTCGTCGGCGACACCTTTAGCAAAACGTGGTTCCCCACCTCAAATTCTAAGGGTCGACGACGGGCATCGGCATACGACTTCTGTCGACTCTGAGGGGTCAACATCCGTTCTCGAATCAAAACCACCTTCCGCCTCGTCTCTAAAACAATATCCAGTTCGGTCCCGACCAAATCGGACGCTTCGTTCCAACAAATCGGCGATCGACAACGCCGCCCATAAAGCGCCTCATACGGTGCCATCCGAATCAACGCGTGCCAACTATTGTTGTACGTGAATTCGATCAATGGCAAATGCTCCTCCCAGTCACTACTCCAATCGAGAGCACAAGCACGCAACATATCCTCAAACGTCTGGATAGTGCATTCCGACTGTCCATCTGACTGAGGATGAAAAGAGGTACTCAAACGCAAACGAGTACCCAACGCCCTATGCACCGTCTGCCAGAAATGCGCTACAAAACGGCCATCACGATCTGAAACAATGGACTTCGGAGTACAGTGAAGCCTCACAGTCTGCGCAATAAACACACGAGCCAACTTCTCCGGGCCCCAAGTATCCTTGATGCCCAAAAAATGTGCCGACTTGGTCAGGCGATCAACAATCACCCAAACCATATTCATGCCCGATCTCGATCTCGGCAAACTCGTAATTAAGTCCATCGATATGTCTTCCCATTTCCATTCTGGAACGGGAAGTGACTGCAATAACCCGGCTGGTCGCTGATGCTCGATTTTGACCTGCTGGCAAGTCAAACATCTCGCTACAAACGGTGCGACCTACTCCTTCATATCATTCCTCTAGAAATTCCTCCTCAGGTCCTTGTACATCTTACTTGAACCAGGATGAACGGAGTAAGGCGTAGCATGGGCCTCGAGTAAAATACTCTGTCTCAACTCCAAGTTGTTCGGTACACAAAGCTGACTCTGGAATCTCAACACACCATCTTCATGAATCACAAACCCAGGAGACTTTCCCTTAAGAACATTCTCTCGGATTTGCACAATCATCGTGTCTTCCAGCTGTTTCAGTTTAATTTCATCGATCAGAGATGACGAAATCTCTAAAGCAAAAAGTCGACCTACGGCTCCAGGCAACGAAATCTCAACACTCCACTCGATCAAATCCCGCTGAAGCTCGGCTTAAGACGTAAGGATCTCAAGTGTTCGCAACGAGACTGGTTTCCGACTCAAGGCATCGGCCACGACGTTCGCCTTGCCTGGATGATAAAGGATTTCAAGGTCATAATCTTTAATCAACTCTAACCACCTCCTCTGCCTCATATTCAACTCCCACTGAGTAAATATGTATTTCAAACTTTTATGATCGGTAAAAATCTGACATGCAGAGCCGAAAAGATAGTGATGCCAAATCTTGAGCGAAAAAACAATTGTCGCTAACTCCATATCGTGAGTAGGGTAGTTAAGCTCATACGACCTCAAGTATCTCGACACATATGCAATGGTCTTGCCGTGCTGCATCAATACGCACCCAAGACCCTGACCCGAAGCATCACTGTAAATAGCAAAACCCTCGTTGCCACATGGCAACGCTAAAACCGGGGCTGAAGTCAAACACCTCTTCAGCTCCTCGAAACTCGACTGTCTCTCATCATTCTAGACGAACTTCTCAGACTTCTGGAGCAATTGTGTAAGCGGTCGAGCCAGTTTCGAGAAACCCTCGACGAACCTACGGTAGTAGCCGGCCAGACCCAAGAAACTACGGATCGCCTTCACATTCTTGGGAGGTGCCCAATCCAACACTGCCTCAATCTTCTGCAAATCCACTCGAACTCCCTCGGCTGAAATCACGTGACCCAAAAACATCACTTCCTTCAGCCAGAACTCACATTTCGAGAACTTCGCATAGAGTTTATCGGTCCTCAAAATGTCTAACACTATCCGCAAATGATGGGCATGCTCTTCTTCATTCCACGAATAGATAAGAATATCGTCAAGGAAAACGACGACACACTTATCCAAATACTCGATAAAAACTTTGTTCATCAGCTGCATGAACACTGCCGGCGCATTAGTTAACCCTAAAGGCATAACTACGAACTCATAATGTCCGTATCTCGTCCGAAAAGCTGTTTTCGGAACATCGGACTCCCTCACTCGGAGCTGATAGTACCCCAATCTCAAATTAATCTTCGAGAATAACGCGGCTCCCTGCAACTGATCGAACAAGTCTTCAATTCTCGGCAAAGGATACTTGTTCTTAATGGTTACCTTGTTTAGTTCGCGATAGTCGATACACAAACGCAGTGAACCATCCTTCTTTCGCACAAACAGGACCGGTGTGCCCCAAGGCGAGGCGCTCGGCCGAACATACCCTGACTCAAGAAGCTCACTCAACTGCTTCTTCAACTCGGCCATCTCTGAAGGTGCCATGCGATACGACGCCTTCGAAATCGGAGCCGCGCCCGGATCTAACTCTATAGCAAACTCAACCTCACGATCCGGTGGCAATCCCGGCAACTCGTCAGGAAATACATCAGGAAACTCACTAACGACTGGAATCGACGAAAGCTCGACTCCATCATCCTCCGCCTTCAAGGCACAGCACCAATAATCACTACACCCTTTTCGCACGAGTCTCATCGCCTTCAAGGCGTTAATAACAAACTTCTGGTTTCCCCTCTTTCGTCCCGCGAAAGAGTGCTCGGTGCCATCCTCGGCTAACATAGTGATGATTCTCGTGCGGTAGTTCATGATTGCGCCATGCTACTCGAGCCAATCATCCCCGAGAATCAAATCCTCACCCTCGATACTCACGACAATAAGATTAGAGAGCCAAGCCCTCTCACAAATAAACATAGAACAGTCCCGGACCTCTCGATCACCGACGATTCTATCACTGCTAGGAAGTTTAACGATGAAAGGCTCGTAGGGTGATAAGCAGTCAAGACTCAAACGGCGCACACACTCCAGAGAAACGAATGAATGCGTAGCACCCGAATCAAAAAGCACACTGACAGGATGGGAATGGATATGAACGGTACCTGTCGCCATAGTAGCTGCTGGATCATCGACCCTCCTCATCTCATAGATACGCGGCTGGGAAGAGCCGACACTGGAAGATCCTCCCCTAGCGGGCTGACCTCGACCTCTACCTCTACCGGTGCCCGGTGGAGGCTGCGGAGCAAATGAGCCCTGATTCACACTCGGCTCCATAGGTGCTGGAAAAGAAGTCTGAGCACCAAGAAGTCGTCTTACTCGCTCACAAAAAGAAGCCTTGTGGCCCGACTGACCACAAGTATGACAAATCAGAGGCGGACGAGGACACTCCCGGCTCCGATGGCCCGGCTCGCCACAGTTAAAGCATTTGACATCCCGAACGGAGGCAGTGGCAGTACCTCGATAGCCCCCAGAGAAACGAGCCGAATTACCGCCACGAATATTCACAGACTGAGACTTCTGCTGACCTCCACCCTTGTGACCCGAGAAATTTCCGGTGGATTTCTGCTTCTTACTCTCCCGAACCGCCGCACTGGCCGTCACCGACATATCATAGGCAAGAGCTCGACTCTGATAATCCTTCAGGGTAGTGCAGACAAGTCCAGACATGTAGTCCCGAATCGACAGTTTCATCCGTCTGGAGAAGTGAAAAATTTTGTCGCTCTCTTCGACAACTTGGGTCTTCACATAACCCAACTCCTTGTTAAAATCGGCAATAGCTTGGGATACGGGAATATCCCGAGGTTGAGCATCATAGAAGGCATGGACTCGAGCACATCTACTAGCCGCACGGCGATGTCGATTTCCATCAATTCCTGAAATTTGGCCCATGAAGAAACATGATCTTTGGGCCCAACGGCCTCCCACCAATCCATAGCGTCCCCAGTGAGAAAGTACTGGGCAATAGGGACTTTACGGTCATCGGGACAGTTGGTGGCAACGAATACCTTAGATATCTCCTTGATCCACCCTTCCCAGCTGATCGGGTCTGATGCTCCCGAAACCTGAGGAAGATACATCTTGATGACATCTTGGAGCCAACGGTCTGCTCCGCCCCAATTAGCATGGGCCTGATTTGGGTTCTGAACCACCTGAGCTATAGCCGCCATTTGGTTTACCATTTGCTGCATAACGGCCGCAATGCCAAGGTCGGCTCGCTCCTGAGAAGAATCATGACTATGACGGTCACCGGTACTGCCGGCTCCCGAAGAATGCGACGTGGCCGCCCCACCGGCTGCCCCACGTCCTCGGCCGCATCCACGACCATGACCACGACCACGACCACGGTTTCCTCCGGCATCCATACTGGTGTTAAGAGATAACAGAAGTATATTGATGATGAGCAAGGGAGGAAAAAGCAACTACGATTCACGAAGCGGAAATACAATGCAAGAAAACAAAGGACCGAATAAAAAAACTTACTAGCACAGGAAGTACCGAGATGCTGGCAGTGGTGTGACAATATGCAAAACAAAACACAACTAGACCCAAATAACCGACAAGCCTAGGTGTCCATAAACCTAGATCTCCGATACCATTTTCTGTAACACCCCTGAGATATTTAGGGTATATTACAGTGTCGTGGACCCCTACATGGGACCCACTAGGCTAGACACAATTTACCACAGTTAAAATACACATTATCCAGTTGAAAATCAATCGACACGCCCGGTATAACCGGCGGAATAATCAACAATGACAAACATAAATAACTTGATGAATACAAACCATAATCCAAAGAGAAAAGCCTAAGTACTCGCGAGTACAGTCTATAAGTTGCAAAGGTGGACGACAACCATATCGAATAAAATAACGAAATAAAAGGACTCAAATGCATATGTCAACGACCCTGGCCAACATTTTCGTACTGTTCCAGCGCTCGCTCGACCGGATGATCATAACCTGAAATCCATATCAAGAATTTCCCCACAACGGGTCCCTAGAGGGGTTAGCAATTACGCGAGTACAAGTAATCAAGGCAAACCAATCGCTTACACATTTCGTAGTACATGCACCAATATCATTCAAAACCCAAAACCAGACATGTCTTTTCCGGAAACAAACAGTCAAATAATCAATTTGCCTAGGACCAGGACGCCACCATGAATCCCACCCAAGGCCTCTAAGGACCCTCCTGAGCTGGCCACCTTATAAAACAAATCACGCACAGGCATCGCCTAGGACCAGGACGATACCATGAATCCCACCCGAGGCCTCTAAGGACCTTCCCGAGCTGGCTAGCGAAACAAACTCGTGAATCCAGAGTGATGTCATAGATTCCCCCGAGGCCCCGTCGGACCCTCCCAAGGTGAGTAAAGCACACACAATATACATTACCATTTCATGTTAAGCATAAAGGTTTCCAAAAATACTTGCCTTGAATAATAGATGACGCAACGAACGGAAGGAAAGACGTCGACGAATGCTAGGGACCAACAATTACGAACCTAACAATTCAAAGAACACAATTACCACCAATCCAAACGAATATGGAATTGGAATACACCCGAAAACCCGCCTACGATTCATGTATATTCGTATAATAACAATAACGAGGGCAGACCACAACCAAACCCTCTCGATTACAAAAATACTACGAAATATACCATGAATCCGTAGGGAAACCAACAATACCAACAAGATTAATCATATACATCATGAATAAATCTATCCTACGGAACGAATCAGACGAGACATGAAAAACCCCCTAATTTACCCAAAACAAGGTTTTAGGAGTTTACCTCGAATTAAAGATGAAGAACACGATTAGATGTTGATAAAATACTCCAAAAACTCGAGGAAGATGATGGCTCGGAGTTGCTAAGCTTCAAATCACCGGAAAACACCAAGAAAATCACCCATGAGTCGGAGGAGGGGAGAAGGATGAAAAATGACCGAAATCAGTCAACTCCTGGGTTTATAAACCCAGGCCTCGTTACGTACGTTAGCCACCACATCCTAATGTACGTAAGTTGTATTACGTACGTAAGTTACCCCATGCTTACGTACGTAACGAAAATCGCAGAATCCCCTGTACTATTTTACACACAACCGTTACGTACGTAATGGCAACATGCATTACGTACGTAATGCTTCTTCTTGGGGAGTACAGGCCAACCACTGACAAGGAAGGAACTGCAACCAAATCGAAATGCAACAGTGAATGACTCACGATGGTACGAACGTAAAGGATTCGAGGCAACGAACTTAAGTGTTGAAGGAAAACATATTTCCAACTACCCGAAGGCTCAGAAAACAATGACAGACGAAATTATCCCAAAACTTTGGGATATTACAAAATAGCCCAAAACGTCCGAAATGTACGATACATGGTCGAAACACCAAACAAAAGCTCACAATGACCATAATAACATGAGATGGATCTTCTGCAACCCCGAAACGGCGGTTCCGAACTACGATTACGATAATACATCAAATAGCGACGAAAACAACATAAAGCACCGAATCGAGTAAAACGAGCCCTAAACAAGCTCGAACGACAAAAAGTTCAATATTAAATATCCTCAAAATGTCAATACGGTTACAAGCGAGTTGCTAAAAACGAAAGTACACCAAAATTAGAATAATAAGAGAAGGGAAAAATGCGGATATTACACCATCCCTTGTTAGGGATCCCTCTGCGAAATAGGCTCCCATACCTGTTGAGGATCCCATCCGGATGGTAGACCCAACTACTGTATGGAGTCCCTCCCCAACTGATATAATAAATATAACCCTCCTCCAAGTTCAAATTGAGGAAGCTTTCGAATTCTTCAAAATCTGGAAGTCCTACATGGAGCCCCATACGACACCCTATACCACTGGGCCAACTGGAAGGATGAGGAAGTATTTGCTCTGGAGGACATAGACACCCAGAACGTCGAAGTCCTGATCCACTGGGAGGATCACATTTGCCGCGAGCTTATCTCTAACTATTACAGGGCAAAGAAAAAGGCTCGACTCAAAGGGAAGTCATAGTCTAGTGATAAAGCTCCTTCACCAGGCCACCACTCCGACCCTGACTCGGATGACGATAACGATGCCCTACAGACCAGCCTAGGAATCAGTCGTTAAGAGGAGAAATAAGGTGAATTGGCCAAATTCATGAACCAACATGGTCAGGGGACATCTGACAGACAACAGTCCATTCCCCCGTAATAGGAAGCTGCTCAAAAATAGCAACAAGAGGAATCAGTCCCTCCTGTCACCTCCGAAGAGCAAGATGCTCCCCAATAGGATGCCTAGCCTGTCCCGCAACCTGAAGACGCCGCCCGCGCCATCCACCAAGAGGATTCAGTCCCTCTTCCAGATCAGGTGGACGATGAGAGTATACAGGAGAATTCAGTCCCTCATGTACTTCCGACTACCGACGACCAATCCTGATACGAGGAATCAGTCTATTCTGTCTCCGAGACTAAACATACATTACCTCCTTCTGAAGATCCTGCTTCCTAAGCTCCTGCTTCTGAAGCCCCTGCGTCTGAAGCTCTTGCTCCAGATGCCCCTGCATCTCCCACCTCCGTTAGCTCAAAATCAGAATTTTGATGACGGTTTTTTGCCCGACGACATATCACGAAGACTCCGTCATCTTGTGGGTTTTAGTCAACTTGAAGAACCAGAGGATTCCAAAATTGCGCACCCTGGATTCCCATGCACTGAAGCCCTAGAAACTCCATTCGATCATTCGACAAACAGTATTCTTGTAAGACGCCGTACAAGCACTGTATGACATCGAAAAAGAACTCAACTGGATGCGAGAGACTGCCCAGGATGAGCTCCCCAAACTGAAATATGCTATCAATGTCGTGGAAGACGCGTTCCGCCTAATGCCTAAAACATTGTGGCAGTTGCTCAACCAGTTAAAACAGCACCAGGAGCGGATCCTGCGACAGGAAAAAGGGAAGCTCCGAGTTACCGAGGCTAAAACGGTTTCCTCCCTTCAACATACCTGGACAAGATTGACTGAGTACGATCATAAGATAGATGATCTGTGCTTACTGGTTGGTAATCTGGTTCAAAGAATCAATGATTTGAAGACCAAACAGGATGAGTCTATGAAGCTCTTACAGGAGATTCATACCAAGGTATCAGATATTGATGATGCCAAAAATGGGGAAGAGTCCAGAAAGGCTGCCCGGAGATGGAGAATGCAGAGAGAGAGAGAGAGAGAGAGAGAGAGAGAGAGAGAGAGAGAGAGAGAGAGAGAGAGAGAGAGAGAGAGAGAGAGAGAGAGAGAGAGAGAGAGAGAGAGAGAGAGAGAGAGAGAGAGAGAGAGATGCAGCACTAGAAGAAAGTGTTGCTGCTGCAATTGGACGACTGGACTCACCCGGGTCTAGTCAAGCTACAAAAGGATATAGGGTATCTGGATCTCGACCTGAGTTTCAGGAACCCAACATCCCTTGAAAGAATAATATGCGAAATCCATCTAAGATTCTGCTACCCACTGACCGACAACCTTCAGCCGGTGATTTTAAGAATTAGAAGAAAAATGAACTAATGAGATGCTTCTATACGCTCATCAGGGAGTCTGCCCTATTCAACTGATTCAAGATGTTGGAGGATGTCGCAAATAAATTCTCGAGGCTGTTAGCAGAAGGAAGGCTCCCTCTGCAAATGTTAATGAAGTCCAGGCACCAGAGAGGTGAACAGCTCACCCACCCGGAAGACTGGATACATGCTTTTGATCAATCCCAGAAGAATGAAGCATTTATTTGGATCGAGACAAGAACTCCCTAGTTAACTGGTGGAAAGGAACTGCAAATGATCCTAACCGGAGGCATTCTCAATATAGGAGCTAGGCTGTTTGCCTTTTTACTGTATTTGTTTCCTTTTCAGGCTTACCAATGCAGTATGCATTTATATATATCTTTACTTTTTCAAGAACTTGTAATTTTCCCATCTGTATCAATAAAACTTGTTTTCTTGAAAGGTTATAGCTCGTAATCTACATTACTGTTGTTACTGTTTCATTATGTAGTTTTGCTATTTTTCAACAAGTACAGACTTGTTAATACTCAAAGCTGTAAGAATTTATCTGCGAATAATTCATAGATTAAGTTGTATGCAATTTAGCTTTTGCCCTGTAAAATTGTGCCTATGCGCTAATCATAAGATCAGTTGTAATACACTTAAGTCCTGTAGGACTTTCATTTTTAGAACTTGCCACGAGCAGTTCAAATTTCTATACTAAGTTATAAAGATCAGATCAATCGACAGAATACCTGAAGACAATCTCTCTGTATCTAGAAGAAGGTATCTAGAGGAAGTTTTGGCATTATCTAAAATGGGGAAATTGTGAGGATAAATATTCCGGTTTTGATCATTACCAACATACATCAAAGAAGTCTTAAAGTAGTCGGAATATCGTTAAGTATGGAAGCTGTTAGGATCCATCATACAACTCATCCATACAGTAAAGAGATCTTCTACAGAGTCCATACTACAGAGCCTACTTCATGCATCAAGAAGGGAGTACGTTAGATATAGCAGTTAGGCTGTAGGTGTTTTACTTAGGAAAAGTAAAACACACCCAACAGGACTAAATGAATTCACTTTTGACTGATAGATGGAACAGTAAATATGAATGCAGCAAATAAGTATGATGTGATGCAGTATAACACGCAAGCACTTATAGTGGTTTCAGAGGTGTGCAAATCCTCTACTAGTCCACTTTTATTCAAACCAGTTGGAGATGAATTCACTATAACTTTCAACCAGTGATAAGCGTTACAATGATTCACACAGTTACAATAGCTTTCAACTAGTGTAAACCCGTGGCCGTTGCAACTCCCTTTGACTGCCCTTCACCTCTTGACCGAAAACCCGTAGATGCCTCAACAACTTGCAAGGTGTCTATCACCTTCCAATCAAGAACCCGTGGATGCGTTTACAACCTCTTTACTTTCAAGAACCTTGTTCAAGAAAGCAACCCCGAACTCAAACTTTTAAGACAGGAGTTTTTGTCTTCTCCAACTTAAGAGCTTCTCAGAATATAACTGTTAAGCTTGCTCTTCACGATGCTATAGTTTGCTCTGATTGCTTTGATTGCTTAGATAACTTGTATGTATTGTTCGCATCATACTTTGCTCAATCTGTTCTTAAGATATTTATAGTACGAGTCTTGATCTTCTTCATAGTTGTTGCGTCACTATAACAAATCCGTCCGTTGGAGAGTAGACTTCTTTGTTTATTCGTTCATCTCTTTGCACGGCTTGATTCCCTTTTTCATTTCTGACCGTTTGAAAGAATTGTTTTGTCCATTCCGCTTTTCTTGATTTGTATATCCATAAGTCTTCGGAGCATGGATCTCAAGGAATATTTTATTCCTAACTTTTCGGGAATCATTCAGTTTGTCTCCTTGAACTTACGTCCGCATGTCTTGATGTTATTGTTGACTTTCAATGCTTTGCTGACGTGGACTGAGTTTCTACAAACTTGGATGCAGTAACGGTTTGGTCAACCTCCTCTGATGTTTGACCAAAAACCTCGCCTGATAAATAACTCGTCTATGGTCAACTCTCATCTGATATATTTGCTTCACCGAAGACTTGTCTGCTTTCAGTTGGAGTAATACTCGCCTGATGTGTTCGTTATCTTAAAGTGCAGCTGATAACTAGTCTGTGGTCAAACTTCTCTGATATATTTGTTTGATCAAAACTCGCCTGATATACTGCCTTCTTCAGAACTCGGCTGCAGCTGAGTTTTTGTCAAACCTCGTCTTATATTTTTGTTGACCAAAACTTGCCCGATATAGAACTAGTCTGAAAACTCATATGATTTGTTAGCTATTCTATACTTAGCCGATTTACTAACTGATCAATATGTAGCCTAATTTTTAAGGCCTATAGAATATACTCATTTGGTTCTTCTTTACAATGCCAAGTACTTTGTGCATACATTTGAATTAATCAATAATATAGGGATGACATTATCAAAATCTAACAAGTATTCCTAACAATTTCCCCTATTTTGATGATGGCAAAACTTAAACGTTCAAATGTAAATAAGTATGCACAAACGTAAAGTGCAAGAAAAAAAATCAAACTCGGTTTTTTTGAGACAACTAGTGGTTGTCATTCAAGTTCACTGTTATAAACTTTCATTGTTTGTTACATTATAGTGCAGTTCTTGAATGAAACAAAATACAAGTAAAAATTACAAGTAAACTGTAAAATCACAAGTAATTACAATTGTTTGGAAAAATAACAAAAATAACATTTTTAGCTCATTCCTCTTCATCTTCCTCTTCCTCTGATCTGCCTTACTGGAGGAAGTGATCTGAATGGATTTGCTCCAATGGGCCTCTTTGAAACTGGTATGAGACCATATTTCTTTTTGACGACTGATGAAGCAAACTCTTGTCCTTCAGGAGAGGTGTAGTTGTTCTTTATACTGATATCTCTGATCTCCTTCTAAAGAGATTCATCATACAGCTTTCCATCGATGTCAGTTGGAGGATCTTGTGGTCTGATGTCAGGGATTCTAGTATAGGCATTAAGATCTTCTTCAGCTACCCTCTTCAGTATTTCCCACCGATTAGGAAAGTTAATCTCTATGAAATCAATCAAAATTTATTGAGGAGTGCAATCTAGGTCTTGGAGGATTTACCAGATATAGTATTTTTCAATAAATTGCTTCTTGGCACCCCCCCCCCCCCCCATTTATTCGTGGCTTCTACTGGAAGAAAGCCTTCAACTTCGCATAGCTCTTTTCCTTTCCATTGAAGAGGTATAACTGGGTCTTGTCCAGTTCTCTTTTTCTTGGCTCCTGGAGCATCAGGTGGTGCAACTGCATTCTTATTTTTCAAGGGATTTGAAGTTCGTGTCTGAATCAGGTGAAGCCCTTGTTGCCTTTTTGGTCTTGCTTCTTCTTTTTCTTCCCCCTTATTCTTATCTCCCCTCTTTTTTCCAGCATCAATAATAAATTCTAGTTGTTCCTCCACCTTATGCATGAAATCAGACATGCCAAGAGGCATTCTTGAACTTGACGGTGGTGGAGAGGGTTCCTTCGGGTTGAGCAGGGTGTCCACTTTGGTATGAAGGGACTGCAGGTCAGGTTTAACTACGGTTGCCAGAAGCTTTGCAATTGTTTCTTCCACTAGTCTTCTTATCAGGTCAGTGACTTCAGGTGACAGTTGATGAGCATTGTTTTCACCAGAGCCCTCCTGTGCAGCTGGTTTTCTGGCTGTAGACTTCTCTGAGGGTAAGCTTCTATCAGCTGCTCCTTGATCAGATGGTGTCTTATTAGGGGTACCTTATTTATCATCTTCTGTGGGCCGATGAGAGCTGGATGCTTGAGCAGGTGCATCATGGTCATCATCCTCATCATCCCTCCTTTCCTCATCTTTTCTTTCTCCTCCTTTTTCATCATCTTTTTCTTCCTTTTCTTCTTCTTTCTTTTCTTCTTCTCTGATCCCCTCATCTTTTCTTTCTTCTTTTTATTCTTCTTTATTTTATTTCTTTTCCTCATCATCCTTTTTTTCAACTCCATCTTATTGTTTAGCTTATACTATTTCTTTTTCAACGCCTTCAAGTTTTTCTTCAGCCTTCTTTTCACCTTCTTAAGTTTCACCTTTTTCAACTTCAACAATAGTAACTTTATTCTTTTCTATCTCTCCTCTTTCACATTTTTCCTTTATTACTCCATCCTCCTCAACAAAGATTTTTCCTTGGAATACATCATTCATAACCTGGAGAATGAACTGGTCCATGTTTTGTTTAAAATGGGAGATGAACCAGTTCTCCTCCAGTAATATGTTCACATCTGTCTCTTGACAAAAATACATAATAAGTTGTTCTACAGCAATGGGGTGGTCCCAGGTACTTCTCTCAATAAATTTTCTTAGTTGAGAGAAGGTAAGCATTTTCATTTCTTTCCATTCTTCATACATATTGATAAAAGTAATTCAGGACTTCTTTTCTTACCAACTGTAACTATTCTTTGGTAAGGTTCAGAGAGTTGTTTTCCCTGAGGTTGAAAGAATAGCCTGCTTTTGGTACTTCAATTATTTTCTCTGCTTCTTCTTCCTCAGTAACACTTGGAAGTGTTAAGAGTGGGATCACATAGAGAAGTGGGTTGGGTGGTCTTCAGATAATGTAGGTGCAGGTGAGATGATCATTTGCATTCCCTCCTCTGTGTCTGAGGGATAGTCCACTAGACCTCTTTGTATTTCGGGGGATGATTCGAGTGAGGATATAATGTAGAAAGGCTTTTTAGGTGACTTCCTCTTTTTGAAGATCTTGGTAAGAGGAATGTTGTCGCTATCAGAATCATCTGCAGGTTTGATCTCAGGTGCAGGTGAATTTTATATCTCAGTTGTATATGGGGCTGATGTCGTCTCCTCTGCAGTTTTGTCAGCAGAGATCTTAGCTGTGGTTTTGTTGGCTCCGTCAGATTGAACTTCATATGAGTCTGATGGTATTATATATGGCGAAGTTCCACTTGTCATCTTTTCAATAAGCTCAGCTATTGTGGGCTTGTTCTTTTCTGCAAGTTTATCCTTTGTCGCTTGGTCCAGGTGACCAAGTCTCTTGTTGATGAAGAATGTTTCTGCTCTTTCTTTGGCCTTTCCCAAGAACTCCAAAATCCAGCTGATCTGGGTTCCATAGGCCAACTTGTGAACAAATTTGTTTTTCTCCGAGTCCCAAACCATCTTATTTATTTCATGAACTAACTACCTATATATGTAATTAGGCCAGTTAATCCTCTGTCTCTGGATCAGTGCACCCATGACAATATACTTGGATGAAGATAGTTGATCAAAATTGCCTGCCATCCCCATCACTATTTTATTAGTGATGTCCAGAATATATTTGTACTCCTTCATGTCATATCCGACGGACATTCTTACCTACTGTTGTATTATTCGGATAATTTAAATACCTTTGTAGTCTTATTGCATTTGTTTAATGTTTATTGATGTTGGAATATATCACAATAGACTTAAATATAACTATCATTCGCATTGTGATTGATTTCTTGACGTTGTATAGATTGGTACATTTTTGGGATAGTAATTCTGTGTTTAACGTATGCTAAGACTTTAGCCTAACGTATGCTATCTTGTTGGCTTTACGTACGTAAGGAGGTGTTGTTTACGTACGTAATGCTTGTAGTCTTATCTGATCTCAGCTTTTGGCATGTGGGGCCAGGTGTAATTCGGATATCTGACCTTTTTGAGGCAGCCTAGTTGACCTACATTACATACGTAATGCTCCAAGCCATAATGTACGTAATGATGTTCGTGTTTTGATTCAGTAGCCTCTGTTAGTCGATTACGTATGTGACACTTTTGGTGTAGCATACGTAAAGTGGCCAACGTACGTTCTATACATGTAGATAACGTACGTAACGAACTGTGTAGTTATAGAAAGACAACTTGTGTCTTTCATTTTGCTTGTCCATAACTTCGATTTTTTCCCCGTTAATCATCCCCCTGCCTCCCTAAACCAATTCTACCTTCTTCCAACTTGTGTTTGAGCTTTGCATCTTGATTTGGAGCTTGTTGATTGGATGTTTAGAACTATTCTTGAAGCTTGGAGTGTGTTCTTCTGGTTTTGGTATTTTGTTCTGAAGGTTTGTTGTGCGATTTCACTCTATAATTTCATAGTTATAATGTTAGTGATAGAGTCTTCATATAATGTTGAATTAATCAAGTAAAACATGTTTGTAGCTAAGCTTTTAACAACTTAGTGATGAATATGATAATTAAGGGTTTGGAATGATTTGTTCTTGATGTTTTAAATGGTGGTAAGCATGTTTAGTAGAATCATACTTTTCTTGCTGGACTAATAACATCATTAGGACAATAATAATCCTAGTTTCCTTGTAGTTAAGTTTGATTGTTGGAATTGTTGTCATAAAATGTTTTAAGAACTTCTTGATGAATATTAGAAGATTATAGTGATGTTCTTGAACCTAAGCTAGGTGAATTCATAGGTGTGATATTTGATTCTCTAGGTTAGTAAGAATATTATAAGGATGGTGTTAATATGAGTTAATTTTCATGATCCTAATATGGATTTATAACTAAATAAACTTGACATAATGATTGAACAAGTTATGCAGATTTTCACTTTGATCAATTGTGATGTTCTTGATAGGCTTAAATGATACAAGATGATTGTTTAACATATTATGATCAATTCTTATTCTTGCAAATATTCGGTAATGTCTTGTAAACCTATTGTAAGAGTGGAATGGAGTAAATAGAGTTCTTGGAATAGAACTTCGATGTCTTTAGAAAGTTGAACTATTCAAATGGAAATTAAGATGTCGTCTCACTAAATTCGATATAGATGATTATATGAATGAGTTATTGAGTGAAGTATATTTCATTCAAGGTTGATTGTTCGAGTAACCAATATTAGTCGAGGACCGTTCATTTGTTCGACAGGGAAGGATTATTCCCGTCTACATATTGAGGCAAGTTATCTTGCTTGGTTATAATGATGTTTGGATTCTTCTGATGGTTATGCATTTCGTGTATATGAAACACTTATGAATTTGTGATCCGCGATTTGATATTATTCTTGATGATGTGTTGTTTTCATCGTGGGATTGCATTCCCAAGTTTGTCACTTTGAGCCATTGATATCATTGATCCTTAATTGGATATGTGATTTATTGAATTCGTTGTCATGTTGTATCGTGACATATCCGGAATCATATCTGTGTTCCGATTGGTTATTGTGTAGGATTTTTAGCCAGGCACATATATAGTCATGCATGGATGTTTCCGTATTGGATTGTGCACACGAGACGTAGTTCGTGAGGCTAATTACGTACATTGTCCCACGAGACGTTAGTCGGGATGTTTTCTTTGAGATATAATATATATGTGAATTGTATAATGTCCTGAGAAACCATTTATCATGTATATCTGACCCTGTGTTGGACGAAATACTTGTGTTGGATTTTAGGTCGAGGAAAAGGCAAGGCACGGGAAGATCATGGTGACGGCGAAGGGTTCGAAGGATACTAGTTTGGGGGGCCCAAGTATTTCTATTGTCTGGTTATGTTTAAAATCGTGTAATTTTATCTTTCTGCTTTATTTAAATTGTTGACCGAATGTATTATTATTTGAGATATATTCCATCTCCATATGGTTTATACTAGCATTTCTAGATCATGTGTATAATAAGGCCATGTAATTTTAAACTCCTAATCGGAGAAAAGACTATTTATTGTGGTTCGGTATCACAAGTATTACATTTTTAATCTATTTTTGGTATCGGGTGGTGGGTCCCAGTATGGGGTCCACGGCACTGTAATAGCCGTCTTTTTGGGATGTTACAGAAGATGGTATCAGAGAGTCGTTTTCTTTTAAGCATCGTTGTGAAATGAACTAGTATCAAGAGACCTTCGTGTCACGTTTGACCTGTGCAAGCGCCGGACCCGACGTTCGGTATGTACTTTATGAGCCATGATTTAATTACTGATGTGACATTGATATCGGAATAGATCTCTTTATTGATCTTGATATTTCGAGGATCTGTGGTAAGATTCATCGAAGTGATATTTCGTGGTAAATTCTGGATTGATTATATGATTGACATTGTTCGACCAAACGTCGATATGATATTCTGTGTGGCATCCGTAGTGTCGATAAATCATTGTGAACTGTTTTCTTGAAAATGTAGTTCCTTGTTACTCTTAATTTAGCATGAATTTTGACTTGGTCATAATGACGGACTTGAACTATACTTATGAATATTATTATTGTTGGATCTTTCAGTATGGATAGAAATTTGAGAGGCTGTGGCAGAGAGGGACGAGGCCGCGGAAGGGGCCGAATCCCGAGACCTCGACCCAACACGCGTGCGAATTTGGAGCAGAGTTCCGCAGGTAGTGATTCGCCTTCTAGTGACCAATTGCACCACACCAGACACGAGGATGTGCGTGTCGATCCTTACATTGTCATGCAGGGCATGATAGCCCAGATGACCCAGATGGGCCAGTTGATGGAAACAATGTAGAGAGCTACTACTGGCCAGTAGCAGAGGCCACATCCACCACCTCTTGTAGATGGCGGACCCGTGAGTCAGATCATCAGCGACATCTCCCGCCAGCGAATCCTGACTTTTGAAGGCTCCTCTGAGCCTGCTGATATCGTGCATTGGATTGAACACTTTGAGAAACTATTCGAGATGGTGGACTACCCAGTGGAGAATCGCGTCTCTGTAGCAGCTTACTATCTTAGCAAGGGCGCCCCCACCTGGTGGCTTTCGGTGAGGCCAGCGGATGGCGTGTGCACTTGGGAGGAATTCAAGAACCTCATGTTAGACCGTTATTATCCAAGTCCTCTCCACGAGGCCAAACTATCAGAATTGTTGAATCCAGACTCGTCTGAAGATGAATCTGTTGCCGAGAAATTCCAGGCACTTCTTCCTTTTGCCTTGACGATTGTCCGAACGGAGGCTGATAAGATCAAATATTTTCTCAGGAGGCTTAAACCCCGAATGAGAATGCAGTTGTTGAATCATAATTGTACGACCCTACCGGAGTTCATAGAGAGTGCTTTGTAATACGAACTTACCACAAACGAGATTTCCAAGAAGCAACCGCAGTCCAACAACAAGAAATTCAGGAACCAGAACCATACGTACAGCAACCGGGAAACATTCAAGAGGCCCCAACCAGTGCCAAATCCTTCTGAACGGCCACCCGTGGCATCGAATCCAGCCGGATCGCAACCTCGAGCGGCCAACCTATCTGTTGTCTGCTATAACTATAGAGACCAGGGGCACATCGATTCCAAATGCCCGAGGCCGGCCGTCGCATGCCATACTTGTGGGAAGAATGGACAACATGCTCATTATTGTAAGAATGGACCAGGACGTACTCCAGCAGCATCTCATGCTCGAGTTCAGTCTTCTGTCCAGGACCATGTACCTCCGTCCGCTTCTTATCAGACTACCGGGGCAAACAGAGGGACGGGCCATGGAAACCAAGCTAGTACATCTAGTACCGGGGCTGCAAAACCCAGAGTCTACGAGATGAAGAAGGGCGACGATCCCAAATCCAGCATGATTGTAGGTACTCTCGAGATCCGATCTCAGCCCATCTGCGTTCTTTTTGATACTGGTGCTTCACACTCCTTTTTATCGGTTTCTTGTTTGAATCTTTTGCAATTAGATCATATTACCAATTGTGAACCTTATGTACTTGGTCTAGCCGATGGTAGAAGAATTGTTGGGAATCGAGAAGTGCATAACTGTCTGATTCGTATGAACGACCGTGAGTGGTTGTCAAATCTGATTGTGGTCGATTTACCTAAAGATGATGTGATCTTGGGTATTGATTGGATGGATCGTCATGATGCCATACTTAGTGTCTGCAAACGGATAGTGCCCGTCACAGCTGACGATGGTGTTGAGTGCATTTTTCAGGGTGATAATCCCAGCCGTTCCGGGAGAGTCATCAGCGCTATGAAAGCAGTGAAACTACTTAATCTAGGGTGTATTTGTTATTGATGTTATATGACCAAAACAGCATATCGACGAGTTGAACTGGCTAATATTCTGGTAGTCCGAGACTACGCCGATGTATTTTTAGATGAGTTGACGGGTTTACCTCCGCATCGTGAGGTAGAGTTTAATATTGAATTATAGCCAGGTACGTCCCCGCTTTCAAAAGCACCGTATCGTATGGCTCCGACTGAGATGTAGGGATTGAAGAACCAGCTTGAGGATTTGACAGAGAAGGGCTATATTCAACCTAGTGCGTCCCCTTGGGTAGCACCGGTACTATTTGTACGAAAGAAAGATGGATCTCTGCATTTATGTATTGATTATCGTGAGTTGAACAGGGTGACCATTAAGAATAAATATCCATTGCCTCGTATTGAGGATTTATTAGACCAACTTCAGGGATCTGATGTGTTTTCCAAGATCTACTTGAGGTCCGGTTATCATCAGCTAAGGATTCGTGAGTCTGACATTTCGAAGACAGCTTTACGTACTCGCTATGAGCATTATCAGTTCGTAGTGATGCCTTTTGGACTGACTAATGCACCAGTAGTATTCACGGAGTTGATGAATTGGGCTTTATTAATTATTTGTATCACTTCGTAGTCGTTTTTATTGATGACATTTTGATTTACTCTCGCAATCATGAAGAGCATGAGCGTCATCTTCATCAGGTTCTCGATGCGTTCAGGCGGGAACAGCTTTATGGGAAGTTTTCCAAATGTGAGTTCTCGATTCGCGAGGTTATCTTTCTAGGCCATATGATATCAACTGATCGGGTGAGAGTAGACCCACAGAAGACAGAAGCTATCCGAGACTGGCTACCACCAAAGAACGTGAAGGAAGTACGCAGTTTCTTGGGACTAGCAGGTTATTACCGACGGTTCGTGGAAGGTTTTTCCAAGATTGCCAAACCGATGAGTAATCTGTTTAGAAAGGATTATAAGTATTTGTGGTTAGAGGCATGTCAGTGGAGTTTTGACGAACTCAAGAGTCGATTGATTTCAGCACTTATTTTGGTTCTACCAAAAGGAGCGGAAGGATTTTTGGTGTATAGTGACACGTCATGACAGGGCCTTGGATGTGTGCTAATGCAGAATAGGAAGGTGCTCTCCTATGCAGCAAGACAGCTATGACCTTACGAGTTCAACTACCCCACCCATGATTTGGAACTTGTAGCCGTGCTGTTTGCTTTAAAAATATGGCGTCAATATCTGTATGGAGTTACCTGACAGATTTTTATGGATCACAAGTGCCTAAGTACATTTTTACTCAGAAGGAATTAAATATGAGGCAGAGAATGTGGCTAGAACTAATCAAAGATTATGATATCGAGATCCTTTATCATCCGGGCAAAGCAAATGTAGTTGCCGATGCCTAGAGTCGTAAGACAGTTGAGGAGCAAATACTGGCCCGCTTGACAATTCAGAGGGAATTGCAGTTAGAATTTGTGAGGCCAGAAATTGAAGTTTGGTTACAGCTTATCCAGGGACAGCTTTGCACCCTTGAGATTTCATCGTCCCTTGACGATATAATTAGATCGAAGCAGGCTACGGATCCATTCTTAACTCGAGTTCGGGATGAAGTAACTCGTAGGAAAGCCCCCGGATTTATGATCCACGAGGATGGATTGATACACTTCAGAAATCGAGCTTGTGTACCCGTAGACTAAGAGTTGACGAACTCTATCCTGAGAGAAGCTCATGCTACCCCGTACTCCATTCACCCGCGGTCTAGCAAAATGTATAAGGATTTGAAGCAATATTATTCGTGGGGGAATATGAAACGAGAAGTTGCAGAGTTCGTTTCGAGGTGTTTAACCTGTCAGCAGGTTAAGATTGGGCATCACCGACCTGCAAGAATGCTGAGACAGCTTCCGATTCCCGAGTGGAAATGGGAAGACATTTCAATGGATTTTAACACTAACTTGCTGACAAGTTGTCACGCCCTCCAACATCGGGAAGGACGAGGGCGCGACGCATCGGTCGATCAATCAATCAAAATGCGACAATAAATAGCGGAAGCAAAATAAGGATTTGATAACATTTCAAACAACCATCTTAGCCCGATGTACTAAGATTTGCTGTGACAAAGCTGATAATCAAAATTACACTGTTCATAATTTGGAGCGGAAAAATACCCAACAAATTAAGTACGAAGCATAACTATCTATTACAAGTTGGGATAACAACAGAAATTCTAAGAACAAAAGTCCTAAAATCTTGAAGACAATCATCTATTCGGCCTCTTCCGCGAAGCCTTCTTCGTCCTCTGCTGTTTGCTCATTCTCTGGTTTAAAGGGAAAATGGTGGGGTGAGACAAAAGGTCTCAGTGAGTGGGTGATCGTGTGCGAATGTGGATCTTTTCTTTGAAAATTTTTAAGTGATGCATGATTTTATCAATTATATAAAAAAAATGAGAACAATAACAATTATGTCGAAATTTTATAAACCATAATCATTGTGTAGTTGTAATATTATAATCTGGTCCCCGTAGACGGATGTCAAGTCAAGCAATCAGTCAATCATTCGATCAGTCAATTCATTTTTTAACCCTGCCTATGTGGACTTTGGATTCTAGACTCTCTTTATTACTCCTAGCAAGATAGGCCGTCGCCCCAAGATTTGGACCGTCGCCCCAAGATGCTGAGCCTTCGCTCTCACACTTAGCGTGTGCTTCCTTATCTCTTATCTGGACTCGGTATGTCCTTAGTTGTGGGTCAATTCCCGGATCACACCATAATCGCGATTATACCCCAAGTCTACGACCCAGGTCCCTCGGAACACTCCGTTCCTTGGTTATGGGAATAGGAAACAACGGTAGCCTTGTTCATGAACCGCAGCCGCGCTGCTCGATCCAAGACTCAGTATAACCGTCCCTAACACGATTTGGGACTCTAGAGGTGGCTCCTACAGCTCAAGAGGTGGCCCCCAGATTGTAGGTCGGCACTCTATTTCATATGGACTCAAGAGGTGGCCCCCGTCCGTCGACGTGGCACTTTGTTCCGATAAAGTTAGAGGCGGACCGGTCCGTGACACTTTGTTTGTATAGCACTTAGTTCCCGGACAATCACAATTATCAATTTGACGCATTTCACAAGTATCACGTAAACGTTCGGTCAGTGAGGTTAATAGCGTCTTTGATTAAGTATGGAATATGGTTAATTTTATTTGTGGCCCGGTAATGCGGAATAAGACTTGTATATAAACTCCAAAATATTCTCAATAATTTATTAACGGTCTGATGGGTTCAGATATAATATATTAAATGGGTAGGTTCGAAGAAACAAAATGAGAGTTTCGTAAATAGATTGAAATGACGTTTTTACCCTTAGGTTCAAACCTAAGCGTTGGAGTATGAAACGAAATCGGATGGTTATTAAATTTTCTGAGGAAGCCAAAAATAATTCCTCGACTACAGATTTAATGAAAATTCAAAAATTTCTAGTTTCGGGACTGAAATTTCCAGAAATTACGATATTGCCCCAAAACTTAAGGAAATCGTTCCGAGGCATATAGGGATATGAATTTAGCTCGGAATTTAACAAAATTTTACGAGATGACTTATGATGAACCTGGAATTACAGATTTGTGAAAATTCCAGAAAATTTCGGCCTGGGTCCAGAAGTTTGGAATTCTTGCATTTTGACCCCGAAATTATTTAAAAATTACAATTTGGACTATCAAGTTTATATATCGAACTCTGAATCACTTGAAACTTTATGGACAGCCTATAAATGTTATAATATGTACTGTCCAAGGTCCAGAATGTTGTATTTTCGAAATTTTCAGTTTAGTCCTCAAACTTTAAGAAATTACAATTTAGGCCCAAAGTTACGTTTACTCATTTCAATTCCCGTTTTGGCCGCAAATAAATTATCCATATATCATAACATAATCATATAATACAATATTTCAGATTTTTGTATGGTTTCAACAACACTTAGAAGGTTATATCATGACATAAAATAACTATTATTAAATTACATCATGATTTGATACATTGTACATGTGATAAGTTATCGAATTTAGGGGGTTTTACATCCTCCCCTCCTTAAATGAACTTGGTCCCCAAATTCCTACTTAAACAACTCGGGGTAAGATTTCTTCATTTCTTCCTCAGCCTCCCACATCGCGTCTTCCTCTCTGTTGTGATTTGACCAAACGACTCTAACCAAAGGAATTCACTTCTTCCTGAATTCGCATACTTGCCGGTCGAGGATCTTGATTGGTTTCTCTTCATAAGATAAGTTATCCTTGATCGGCGGAATGTCAGAAGTAAGAATGTGCGTTGGGTCTGGATGATACTTCTTTACTCTCGAAACATGGAAAACGTCGTGCATTCCAGTCAGAATGGGTGGTAGTTCTAATCGGTACGCTAGTCGTCCAATCCTCTCCATAATTTTGAATGGTCCTACATATCGGGGACTTAACTTTCCTCCTTTTCTTGATACTATCAAACCTTTCCGTGGTGTTAACCTCAGGAAGACTTGATCTCCTACTTCAAATTCTAGATCCTTCCGACATTGATCGGCGTAACTCTTACATGCGCTGCGTATGCGGATCCTATCCTTGATTAGTCGTACTTTATCTACGGCTTCCTTCACCAAATCTGTGTTCATTGCTGAAGGTTCTGTTCGTTGAGTCTTCGGCATCCAATGGTCATCAATTTCCCAATGGAGCGGGGATCGACACTTCCTCTCATACAGAGCTTCATAAGGTGCCATTCCGATTGTCGTTTGGAAACTGTTGTTATATGAAAACTCGGCTAATAGAAGGTGGTGATCCCAATTTCCTTGAAAGTCCAGTACGCAAGCTCGTAACATGTCTTCAAGGGTTTGAATGGTTCGTTCAGATTGCCTGTCGGTCTGGGGATGCGCACTTGTGCTGAAGCTTAAGGAAGGTCCTAATTCCTTATGAAAGACTTTCCAAAAATGAGATACGAATCTAGGATCTCTGTCCGATACTATGTCTGTTGGCACTCCATGGAGTCAAACGAATTCTCTAATATAGGTCCTAGCCAGCTTTTGCAAACTGTCGTCCTTTTTAACCGGCATGAAATGTGATGATTTCGTCAGTCTGTCGACGATCACCCAAATGGTGTTATAACCTATTCTTGTGGTCGGTAAATCCGTGATAAAATCCATGGTTACCATTTCCCATTTCCATTCAGGGACTTATAGTGGCTGTAGTAGTCCTGAGGGTCGCTGATACTCAGCTTTGACTCTCTGACATGTGAGGCACCGCGCCACGAATTCTGCCACTTGGTTCTTCATGTTCACCCACCAAAAGTGTTTCTTCAAGTCTCGGTACATCTTGTTACCTCCTGGGTGTATCGTATATCTCGAGCAATGAGCTTCCTCGAGAATTCGTCTTTTGAGCTTCCCATCGTGAGGTATGCATAATCGTCCCTTAAACCTCACAATTCCATCCTCGGTAATTATAAACTCGTGTTTCTCGCCCTTAGTGATCTTGTCCTTAAACTCTTGAAGTTTTGGATCTCTCTCTTGGTCTAATCGAATATCGTCCAATAGACTCGGTTTAACCGTGAGGTTGGCACAATTTAAGTGAGTACCTTCATGAATAGGTTTCGGGTAGCTCAGATCGTTGAGGGCTTGCCATTCTCGAACCATGAGTCGGGCCACTCTAGCCTTTCTACTTAGGGCATCGGCCACGACGTTCGCTTTCCCTGGGTGGTGTTGAATTTCACAATGGTAATATTCTAAAAGCTCTACCCATCTTCGCTGTCAGAGATTAAGTTCCTTTTGATAAAATAGGTACTTGAGACTTTTATGATCCGTAAACACGGTGAATTCAACGCCATATAAATGATGTCGTCATTTCTTTAAGGCGAATACTATTACAGCAAGTTCGAGGTCATGCATTGTATAATTCTTCTCGTGTGTCTTGAGTTGCCTGGAACCATATGCGATAACTTTACCATCCTGCATCAGTACGGCACCGAGGCCATCCTTTGAGGCGTCACTATGTATGACAAATCCTTGGGTTCCATCTGGAAGTGTCAGTATAGGTGCGGTGGTAAGTCTCTTCTTGAGTTCCTGGAAACTTGACTCGTATTTATCCGTCCATTCAAATTTTGCTTGTTTCTGGGTTAGCCGGGTGAGGGGTCCCGCTATCTTCGAGAAGTCTTTGATGAATTTACGGTAGTATACCGCGAGTCCAAGAATGCTTCGAATCTCAGTTACATTTTCTGGCCTCTTCCAATCCATAATAGTTTCTGTCTTACATGGATCAACTGCAATCCCTTCTCCAGAAATAATATGGCCTAGAAACGCCACTTCCCCCAACCAAAATTCACACTTGCTGTACTTGGCGTACAACTTGTGCTGCCTTAGTGTATCCAACACTAGTCTAAGATGTCTCTCATGATCTTTTTCTGTCTTAGAGTACACGAGTATGTCATCGATGAAAATTACTACGAATCGGTCGAGGTATGGTTGAAATACTCTGTGCATTAAATCCATAAATGCCGCAGGATCATTCGTGAGTCCAAAAGGCATCACTACGAACTCGTAGTGGCCGTATCTAGTTTGGAATGCAGTTTAGGAACATCTTCATCCCTAATCTTTAAGTGGTAGTATCCTTGTTGAAGATCGAACTTGTAATACACCGTAGCTCCTTGGAGTTGTTCAAACAACTCATCTATCCTCGGGAGAGGATACTTATTTTTAACTATCACGCTGTTGAGTTCACAGTAATCTATGCAAAGCCTCAATGTTCCGTCCTTCTTTTTGACAAATAATATTGGAGCTCCCCAAGGTGATACACTGGGTTGTACAAAACCCACATCGAGTAACTTCTGCAGTTGGACCTTTAACTCTTGCAGCTCCAGTGGTGCCATTCGATATGGTGCCTTTGCAATGGGTGTCTTCCAAGGCATTATTTCGATATTGAATTCAACTTCTCTGTCAGGCGGTAGGGAGGTCAATTCTTCGGGAAATACGTTAGGGTATTCGGATACCACACGTATAGTTTCTATGCCCGAGTTACTCATGGGTTTGTTGATGATGAAAGCTAAAAATCCTGTCCCCCCTTTGGCAACTGCCTTACTAGCTTTGATAGTTGATATTATAGGTGCTAGGTTGATTCTAGCGTCTCCAATCAATTCCACAATTGGCTTGTTAGGTTCGCAAAACCTAACTATTTTAGAATGACAATCCAATTGTGCGTAGTGTTTAGATAGCCAATCCATTCCTAGGATGACGTCATATTCTAATATTGGAAGCACTACTAAATCGGCAGAGTAATAGTTACCACTGATGATCACATCACACGCAGAATGGACTTTATCTGCTAGCTGACTAACTCCCATAGGGGTAGATACTTCTAGGCATAAAGATTAAGATTCTAACGGCCTATCGAGTTTCTTAGAAAAGTGTGGTTCAACAAACGAGTGGGATGATCCTGGATCTACAAGTATTTGTGCAAGTTGATTAGATATCAGGAGTGTACCTTCCACCACATCGTTGTTCTCTTGTGCCTCCTGACCAGTCAATGCGAATACTCAAGCTGGGGCTTTCCCTTTGTTGTTTCCTGGTTTGGCTGCAGTAACTGGTTTGATCGTCGGGGTGTTCATGTCTGGGCATTCTCGAAATTGATGATCTAGGCTGCCGCAATGTAGGCACTTTCCGAGCTTTCTCCAACACAATTCTGACTTATGCCCTTTTTTATCACAGTGTGTGCAAGGCGTTGTTGGTTTGTTGAGAACTGGTGCCTTTGATCCACTCGAGCTTCCTTGAGTTCCCTTCCTCTTAAACTTCTGTGGTGGCATTGATGTTGGTTGGGTAGCAGGCCTCTTGGTGTTGTTGGAGAAATGGAGTTGTTGTTGAGCTAACCTCGCAGTTCCGCTCTCGATCCGGGTAGCGGCTTCTACTGCTTGGGTAAGTGTCGTCAGCTGAACAGTTAGAAGACTCTGTTGAAGCGACTGCCTCAGTCCTCTAGTGAACTTATAGAGCCTGTCCTCCTGAGTTGTAACCAATCCCGGTACGTATTTAGATAATTTGTTAAACTGGGCTTCATATTGAGCGACTGTCATGGCTCCTTGCTTCAGGTGGTAGAACTCATCTCGTCTAGCCTCTCTGGTTGATGCTGACACGTATTGAGTTCGGAAGTCGGTCAGGAAGTTAGCCCATGTCCTGACACGGTTTTCTCTCATCCAGCGCTCGTTGACACTCCTCCACCAGTCATGAGCTGCGGCCTCGAGTCGGAATGCAGCCAGTGATATCCGTTGTTCATCGGTATAGTGAAGGGCATTAAAAATTCCCTCAATTTTCTCCATCCAGAGTTCAGCTTTGATATCGTCGGGTTCTCCGTCAAAGGTCGGCGGGTTGAAACGTAAGAATCTTTACAGGGTATGATCATGAGTTTCATTATGGTTCCCGTTGTTAGCAGTCTGTTGTTGTAGGAAGTTCGTCAGTTGAGTGAGGGCTTGGGCCATGGCATCGTTCCCATTTACTCCTCGTAGAGGAGAACATGAGCGATCATCGCGTTGATGCTGCTCTTCACGATTCATGCGAGGACTAGATTTTATGAAGATGTTTTTGAGGAATTAGTAACCAATGAAATGCTAACGGTTTTAAGAGTTCATCACGGTTCATACATGGACGTCCGCATCTTTGGTCAGCCATCTATTATAAGTTAGGGGAATGTGTGAGGATTAACAATTTTATGTGGAGTTATTAGTATTACGTTTTTTCATGTAGATTTAAGTGCATAATTGAGTATGAATAATCATTAAGGCAGTGAACTTAATGATCCAACAAATATGCTTATACGACACTAGTGACCAAGAAATAATAATACCCCATTTTTTAAGAAGACAATGAAGTTTAGTGGAGTTTAAAGGAACTTCATTAATTTCGAATGAATGGTGACATGACTTTGAGAAATGGATAAGTGAAACAAACTATATCCGTTTCAAGAGTTTAATATAAGAGTTAATTCAGTCGGGAAACGTCGTGGGTACTTAATAAAGTACTTTGGCCAATGACTTAAGAATTTTGAATTTGACTATGCATATTCCAAGTGAATAGCGATAAGTCGAAAGAGATCTTTAATGAGAATTGACTCGAGAAATCTACATTAGGTCTCAATCCTATGGTTCACTTCGTCCTAGGTGGAATTCCCGTCTAAGTTCGAAGAATCTTATCCTGGTTAGCCCGTTGTAAGTGTCCTTCTCACAAAGCGAGCTCCGATACCACTCCTGTCACGCCCCCCAACATCAGGAAGGACGAGGGCGCGACGCATCGGTCGATCAATCAATCAAAATGCGACAATAAATAGCGGAAGCAAAATAATGACTGGATAACATTTCAAGCAACCATTTAGCCCGATGTACTAAGATTTGCTGTGACAAAGCTGATAATCGAAATTACACTGTTCATAAGTTTGCAGTGGAAAAATACCAAATGAATTAAGTACGAAGCATAACTATCTATTACAAGTTGGGATAACAACAGAAATTCTAAGAAAAGAAGTCCTAAAATCTTGAAGGCAATCATCTATTCGGCCTCTTCCGCGAAGCCTTCTTCGTCCTCTGCTGTTTGCTCATTCTCTGGTTTAAAAGGGAAAACGGTGGGGTGAGATAAAAGGTGTGATCGTGTGCGAGTGTGGCTCTTTTCTTTGAAAATTTTTAAGTGATGCATGATTTTATCAATTATATAAAAAAATGAGAACAATTACAATTATGTCGAAATTTTATAAACCATAATCATTGTGTAGTTGTAATATTATAATCTGGTCCCCGTGGATGGATGTCAAGTCAAGCAATTAGTCAATCAGTCGATCAGTCAATTCAGTTTCGAATCATGCCGATGTGGACTTTGGATTCTAGACTCTCCTTATTACTCCTAGCAAGATAGGCCGTCGCCCCAAGATGCTGAGCCTTCGCTCTCACACTTAGCGTATGCTTCCTTATCTCTTATCTGGGCTCGGTATGTCCTTAGCTGTGGTTCAATACCCGGATCACACCATAATCGCGATTATACCCCAAGTCTACGACCCAGGTCCCTCGGAACACTCCGTTCCTTGGTTATGGGAATAGGAAACAATGGTAGCCTTGTTCATGAACCGCAGCCGCGCTGCTCGATCCAAGACTCGGTCTAACCATCCCTGACACGATTTGGGACTCTAGAGGTGGCTCCTACAGCTCAAGAAGTCGCCCCCAGATTGTAGGTTGGCACTCTATTTCATATGGACTCAAGAGGTGGCCCCCGTCCGTCGACGTGGCACTTTGTTCCGATAGAGTTAGAGGCGGACCCGTCCGTGGCACTTTATTTGTATAGCACTTAGTTCCCGGACAGTCACAGTTATCAATTTGACGTATTTCACGAGTATCACGTAAACATTCGGTCAGTGAGGTTAATAACGTCTTTGATTAAGTATGGAATATGGTTAATTTTATTTGTGGCCCGGTGATGCGGAATAGGACTTGTATATAAACTCGAAAATATTCTCAATAATTTATTAACGGTCTGATGGGTTCAGATAAGATATATTAAATGGGTAGGTTCAAAGAAACGAAACGAGAGTTTTGTAAATAGTTTGAAATGACGTTTTTACCCTTAGGTTCAAACCTAAGCGTTGGAGTATGAAACGAAATCGGATGGTTATGAAATTTTATGAGGAAGCCTAAAATAATTCCTCGACTCCAGATTTAATGAAAATTCAGAAATTTCCAGTTTTAGGACTGAAATTTCTAGAAATTACGATATTACCCCAAAACTTAAGGAAATCGTTCCGAGGCATATAGGGATATGAATTTAGCTCGGAATTTAACGAAATTTTACGAGATGACTTATGATGAACCTAGAATTACAGATTTGTAAAAGTTCCAGAAAATTTCGGACTGGGTCCAGAAGTTTAGAATTCTTGCATTTTGACCCCAAAATTATTTGAAAATTACAATTTGGACTATCAAGTTTATATATCGAACTCCGAATCACTTGAAACTTTATGGACAGCCTATACATGTTATAATATGTACTTTCCAAGGTCTAGAATGTTGTATTTTCGAAATTTTCAGTTTAGTCATCAAACTTTAAGAAATTACAATTTAGGCCCAAAGTTCCGTTTACTCATTTCAAGTCCCGTTTTGGCCACAAATAAATTATCCATATATCATAACATAATCATATAATAAAATATTTTAGATTTTGGTAGGGTTTCAACAACACTTGGAAGAAAGCATATAACTTTCAAGTTATCACAAAATCGGCACCCGACTACCAAATCGGTTGTCGTTTAAATTCGATAAATCATATTGCATGTTGTTATAATTATAACATTCATCCTTAAAAACATGCATTTATACAAGAATTTCAGATTAGTACACACTTTCATATTTTTCATAATATTTGATGATTATGTTTAAGAAAAACGAATTTCACATAGTTATACATAAAATCATAACATGAAATTATAACATGAAGATTTTAACATAGATCATATCAAAAGAATCTTGAAGTACTTCAGATTTAACACATGCATCACACTACCAAAAATCAGACTTTAGCCGACGACTTAAAGTGGTCGGCTAAACCCCAAAGTCGTCGGCTAATCATGCCACTCGTCGGCTAAAAAACCGTCGGCCGATATTCGTCGGCCAAGGTTTAGCCGACGACTTTTTTTTCAGTCGTCGGCTAAAGTTCAACGATTAGCCGACCACTACTACATAGTCGTCGGCTAAACCTGTTTGGAAAAAAAAAATTTAGCCGACGACCTTAACAAGCCGGTCGGCTAAAACCGGTTTTTAAAAAAAAATAGAGTTTATCCGACGACCGTCTTATATGTCGTCGACTAAAACTATTTTTTAAAAAAATATTAAATTATTTTAGCCGACGACCGTCTTATAGGTCGTCGGCTAAAACCCTTTTTTAAAAACAAAAATTAAATTACTTTAGCCGACGACCGTCTTATAGGTCGTCGGCTAAAACCCTTTTTAAAAAAAATAAATTATTTTAGCCGACGACCGTATTATATGTCGTCGGCTAAAACCCTTTTTAAAAAAAAAATTAATTCAGATTTTGGGATCTCAAAACCTGTATTTTTTGCACCTGCAATTTTTATATATCAGCTCTCATTATCAACAACAATCAACGCGCAACACATTCAACTAATACCATTAATAATATGCCCAACATTATATGCATCACAACGCACAACACATTCAAGAACATTAATCTCATCAACATACTAGTAGCGTCAATAAAATCACTTACACAATTGTAACACAAATATAAATATACAAGAGTACTACAACAACACAACTACAATCCACTGCCAAAATCATCTAAATATCGAAATATAGTAGTAGAAGGATTACCACCATCCCCTATATCCTCGTCACGAGGCTGTGAAGACGGGGTCTGTCCGAAGAGAAAAGGCGGTAGAGCAGGTGCCTGCAGTCCAGCCTGAGTTGTAATATCCGTGTTTTCTATTTTCGGTAATTTCTATTTTTGGTGTATGTTCGTTTCAGACAACTCGCTTAGCACTGTTTTGGAATTCTGAATCTATTTTGTTCTTGGAGTTTTTCCGTCTGGTCGAGTTTCGAGGATGTTTTTGCATAATTTCATCTTGAATTATATCTTGCCGCATGTGCGTTCGATTCTCGTAAAACTTGTTCGTTTTCGTTGTTCCTTGATTTGTATAAGTTTGTATGGTTGAGTTGGTCGTGTTGAAACTTTCGGTTTGTGAAGCCGACGTTGTACCGCGATTTTTCGGGCACTTGGGCCGTTTCTGTAATTTTCATAAGTTTGGGGAATTTTGCTTTATTTGCTTCATTTCAGACTCTCTAGTGATCGGGATTATATTCTCTTTCAACGCTTAGCTTTGTCATCTTGATTATTACGTGTTTATGTTTCCGGATCCTGGTCTTGCTTCGCATTTCGACACTTTCGTCTTTGTTAGCGTGATGTCTTGCATCGATCTTGACTGCTTTGCACGAGTAGCGCACGCTACTACGGACTTACTTGCGTGCGCTATCACTCTTTGGTTAGCGTACGCTGACCTGGGGTCCGTAGCGTGCGCTAACGATTTCAGCGGTCTGGACAGTAGGTTCAGTGTTTCTATACTGGACCAGGTAGCGCACGCTAATTCAGCGTTAACGCACGCTAATTCCTAATATTAGCGCACGCTAACCATGTCAGCTTGCGCACGCTAACTAGAGAACAGTAGGCAGACTGTTCTTCCACGCCTCCGTTAGCGCATGCTAATGCTTGTGCGTAGCGTGCGCTAAGTCTGTTTAATATAAATAGGACAGCAACAGTCAACTTCGTCATTTTTCCTTCATTTCTTATCCTTCTCGGGTTTGAGCGATTCCAGGCGAGGGTTAGGGCCGATTCCGACTGTAGATCATCATTCACTACCACCGTGCATTCCTTGTGTGAATTCTTCAAGTTCGTAATCACTTTCCACCATCCGAATCAAGGTAAAAATTCCCAAAACCCTTGTTTTGAGATTTTTGGGGGAAATTTGGGGATTTCTTGGGATTTCACTCTTATAGTCCGAATTATCACTGGGTTATCGCTAGACTTGGATCGTGTACTTGTAATCCTTCATTTTATTGTTGATTTGTGGTTTTAAACTTCAAGTTTTTCAATGTTCGTCACTTATAGTCGACGATACCCAAGTCATGACCGACAAATTGTTCCAGCGGGTAGAATTAGGATTTATTCTTACCTTTCCGCGTTATTGAGACTTGTGTATACCGTTATTGTGTTAGGAACGGATTTGGAAGGATTGTACGGACCGAAACCTATTCCTTCGTCGTTTCCTTCGTTTCGTTTCATTCAAGGCAAGTACATGTATTACATTTCGTTATGTATGTTGTGGTTTTCGAAATAAATGATGAACTGTGATTTTCGGGTGCGTGAGTTGTGTTCCTTCCTCCCGGAGTGTCCGACGGGATGTCTGGGGGTCGACACTAAGGGGTACGGCCGTGGAAGTAGACTTGGGTGCGTGTGTGATTGAACTTCCACCCGGAGTGTCCGACGGGATGTCTGGGGGTCGATACTAAGGGGTACGGCCGCGGAAGTGGTATCCCACCCGGAGCGTTCGACGGGATGTCTGGGGGTCGATACTAAGGGGTACGGCCACGGGATACCAGTTGTGATTTTGTGATATCGTGATGATTGGAAACTGATTTGATTGCCAATGTAGTATTCCGGAATATATATATGGCAAATGACTTATGTTTGAGATGATTGTGTAAAAACTGTATTTTGTATATAATGATGTGTAATTGTGTACTTGCACTAGCTATTCGAATGCTAACCCCTTAAATAGGGAAAATGCGTCTTATGCATTTCAGGTACCGGGAGAGCTGAGGAGCAGCCACGGGGCACGCACGCAAAGGATGGGATGGCTTGATGATGTGGCTCGAGTCTGTATTTTTATGTCGTGTCATTGCATTTGTCGAGTACCGGAGTTAGACTGTTTACTTTGAAACTTGGTTTAAGTTCCCTGCGTGGGCAATGAATTGGTATTTACCTTATATTCATGTACTCCGTTAAAATGTTTTGGCCGAGGCCACGGCCTTACTTACTTTTTGAATGCATCATTTGGGATTATATTGTGGTTTATGTGTCAAGTGTCAGCCTGGTAGACCTCATGAGGGTTCTACAGCGTGTAATGTCCCATTTGTGAATTGGGGTGTTACATTTATGGTATGAGAGCTTAGGTTTTGAATACCTAGGCTGCCGGTGAATTTTGGGTCTGTCAGTTGCGTCATTAGAGTCAGTCGTTGAGCCTAATATCATCATGCTACCGTCTTTTCGTGCGACCCGTGGCTGTAAGTCTCCTCGAACTCTTATATTTCTGTAATTCGTTTTCTTGCACTGTTCGGAATCGTGACTTGTGTTACCAACTTTGTGAATTGTGAATCTTTGTGATCTTGTTCTTTTCTTATTTTTCCTTCAGTATGTTGAGAGGTCGTGGTAGACCGGCTAGGGGACGCGTCCGAGGCCTTGGTCGTGGTGCTGATAATGAGGAGGGCTCACTTTCTCAGTCCTCTGCGGACTCAGCCTCTCACTCAGTGCCGTCGGGTAATAATGCCGACGCCGGGGCTACTGCCGTACTTCAGCAGTTGGTAGCCCAACTTACTCAGATAGCTCAGGGTGGAGGCCAGAATCCGCCCCCGACACCGGAAGAGGAGGCTAGTAAGTGGCTTCAGACGGTGACTAAGATGAACCCACCTCGTTTCTCCGGATCTTCTGACCCTCTCGGTTGGGAAAATTGGCTCTTTTAGTTGTCCAGAACCTTCGATGCCGTAGCTTGTCCCGAAGACAGGAGAGTACTTATTGCCCAGTACCTCCTGGATAAGGAAGCTGCGGAGTGGTGGGAGGCCGTTACGCCCAGAGACCGTCGAGCTACTTGGGAGAAATTCAAGGCTGCTATGGAAGCAGAATATTGTCCACCGCCAGTTAAGGAGCGCAGAATTGTGGAGTTCTTCACCGCTACACCTCAGGATGTGCCTATATCTCAGGCCATCATTACTTACAATCAGCAGTTGGGTTTCGTGAGAGATCAGGTGAGGACAGAGGCTGATAAAATCCGTTACTTTAATATGCGCATGAAACCGCATATCAGGCAGAGTATGGCACAGCTCATGTGTGCCACTTTGAAGGAGTATCAGGATCGCGCTCTAGCGATCGAGATGGCCGCACTGGAATTAGAGTTGGGTGTCGAGGCCAAGAAACAGAAAACGGTTGGCAACTTTTCAGATGGCAAGAGTGGCCGATTTTCGAGAGCACAGTCAGCCCCTACACCGGGGAAGAGGCCATTTCATCAGGCTGGGGGATCTCAGGGTAACCGTTCAGTTCAGTTCTTTGCTTCCGGTGGCAGGGTTTGTTTTAACTGCAACCAATATGAGCATTTGATGAAGGATTGTCCTTTTCCTCCAGTTATTTGCTACACTTGCAGGCAGACCGGGCATCGGGCGACTCATTCTGAGAGGGCCACCCGGGCTGTTAGGGTTTTGACTACCACTACCAATCAGAGGGATCACACCACTCCAGCTACTCATATTCTGTAGAATTCGGGTCGTGGTAGGGGACGGGGTCAGCCGGATCGCCGTGCTGCCTCGAGTTTGGGTTCAGTCCACCAACGATTGTATCAGATGAGGCGCACAAAGGAGGCAGACATTCCGATGGCGTCAGGTACCACTCAAATCCTTACTCATCCAGTTTCAGTGCTTTTTGATTCGGGTGCTACCCATTCCTTTATTGCATCGGATTGTGTGAGTCGTATTGGTTTTGACTGCTTGTTTGAGTGTGAGCCATTTGTAGTGAGTACGCCCAGCGGGGATCGTATGGTTGGGGACTGGGAAGTTAGGGATTGCCCAGTGAGGATCGGGAGCCGAGATTGGCCCTCGAATCTCATTGTTATAGACCTTAAGGGTGAGGATTCGATCCTAGAGGACGATTGGTTGGATCGTCACGGTGCTATCATGAACTATCGGACTCGTACTATCTCGATCGTGGCCGGGGATGGCACCGAGCATACTCTCGTCGGCTGTAAGCCGGGTAGATCGGGGAGCGTGATTAGCGCCTTGAAGGTGATGAAACTTCTGAACCAGGGTTGTGTCGGCTACTGGTGTTATGCTCTGAAGGCGGAAGATGGTGGAGTTGATTTATCGTCAATTCCAGTTGTTAGCGAATACCCCGATGTATTTCCGGACGACTTGCCGGGATTACCACCACAGCGAGAGGTAGAGTTCCCTATTGATCTAGAGCCGAATGCGGCCCCTATTTCTCGAGCACCGTACCGTATGGCACCATCAGAGATGTTAGAATTGAAGAATCAGTTGGGAGAGTTGTTAGATAAAGGGTATATTCGGCCGAGCGCATCGCCTTGGGGTGCGCGTGTACTTTTTGTTAAGAAGAAGGATGGATCGCTTCGTTTACGCATCGACTATCGAGAATTAAACAAGCTAACCATCAAAAATAAATACCCTTTGCCCAGGATTGACGATTTGTTTGATCAGCTTCAGGGGGCGACAGTCTTTTCGAAGATTGATTTGCGATCGGGCTACTACCAGTTGAGGATTCGGGACGTCGATATTCCGAAAGCTGCCTTTCGGACGAGATATGGCCATTACGAGTTTGTGGTTATGCCTTTCGGGCTAACCAATGCCCCAGCAGTGTTCATGCAGTTGATGAACAAAGTTTTTATTGAGTATCTGGACAAATTCGTAGTCGTTTTTATCGACGATATTCTTATCTATTCACGGAGTCGGGAGGAGCACGCCTTACATCTCCGGATTGTATTAGACACTTTGAGGGCCGAGCAGTTGTACGCGAAGTTCTCTAAGTGTGAGTTTTGGCTCGAGGAAGTGACGTTCCTCGGGCATGTGATTTCAGCAGAGGGAGTTCGGGTAGATCCGCAGAAGATAGAGGCAGTGATGGCTTGGGAGCCGCCTAAGAATGTGAAGGAGGTGAGGAGTTTCTAGGTCTTGCCGGCTATTATCGTAGATTCGTTGAGGGATTTTCTAATATCGCTAGACCACTCACTCAGTTGCTCCAGAAAACTCAGAAGTTCGAGTGGACTGCAGACAGGCAGGACAGTTTTGACGAGTTAAAGAGACGTTTGACTACCGCACCCGTTTTAGCATTGCATCAGGGGAACGATGATTTCGTAGTGTATAGTGATGCTTCGGGCCTTGGTCTAGGATGTGTTTTGATGCAGAGAGACAGAGTGATTGCTTATGCGTCCCGCCAATTGAAACCTTATGAGGTAAATTATCCCACGCACGATTTGGAATTAGCTGCGGTCGTTTTCGCCTTAAAAATTTGGAGGCATTATCTCTATGGGTCATCGTGTAAGATTTTTATGGATCACAAGAGTCTGAAGTACATATTCAGCCAGAAAGAGTTGAATATGAGGCAGCGTAGGTGGTTAGAGCTGATTAAAGATTACGACCTCGAGATACTTTACCATCCGGGTAAGGCCAACGTAGTGGCTGATGCGTTGAGCCGAAAACCGATGGCTTTACAGATGTTAGAGGTACTTACACCGCAGAGTAGGATCCAGCGATATTTCATCTATCAGAATATTGAGGTTTGGGTTCAGAGAGTTCAGGGCCAGTTATGTGCGTTAGAGATCACTTCGTCCTTGACTGATGATATCAAGGCGAAGCAGTATGACGATCCATTTTTGGGCCAGTTGAGGGAAGATGTGAGGACGGGGAAAGCCCCTGGATTTGTGGTTCAGGATGATGGCGTTCTGAGATTTCGCGGCAGATTATGTGTACCGAATGTTATTGAGCTGAGACAGAAGATCTTGAGCGAAGCTCATACCACGCCTTACTCCATACATCCTGGTATGAGTAAAATGTGCAAGGACGTGAGGAGTAACTACTGGTGGAGTAATTTGAAGACAGACGTTAGCGAGTTCGTGTCGAGATGTTTGACCTGTCAGCAGGTTAAGATCGAGCATCAGCGACCCGCGGGGTTTTTGCGACCACTTCCTATCCCGGAGTGGAAATGGGAGGATATTTCTATGGATTTCATTACTAGTATGCCTAGGACTCGGACTGGAATGAACATGATTTGGGTTATTGTCGATCGGCTGACCAAATAAGCTCATTTCTTGGGTATTGGACACTTGGGGTCCAGAGAGACTGGCACGAGTGTTTATTGAAGAGATCGTGAGATTGCATGGGACTCCCAAGAGTATTGTTTCGGATCGTGATGGCCGGTTCGTGTCACATTTTTTGCAGGCTATTCATCGAGCTTTGGGGACTGAGTTGAGACTCAGTACATCTTACCACCCTCAGACTGACGGGCAGTCAGAGCGGACGATCCAGACGTTAGAGGATATGTTGAGAGCCTGTGCCCTAGATTGGAAGGATGATTGGGAGTCGCACTTGCCGTTGATCGAGTTCACGTACAACAATAGTTGGCACGCCTCGATCAAAATGGCATCATTTGAGGCGTTGTATGGGAGGAGGTGTAGATCGCCGTTGTGTTGGGACGATGCGTCCGAGCTGATTGGTACCGAGCCCGATATGGCAGTTGAGACGAGAGAGAATATTACTCTGATTCGTGATAGATTGTTGATGGCCCAGAGTCGGCAGAAGTCTTATGCCGACACGCGTCGCTGGCCGTTGGAGTTCGAAGTGGGAGATCACGTTTTGATTAAGGTGTCACCGACACGGGGAGTTTACCGCTTCGGCCGGAAGGGTAAACTTAGTCCGAGATATATCGGGCCGTTTGAGATTTTAGAGAGAGTGGGAGAGCTTGCCTATCGGTTAGGCTTGCCGCCGTCTTTGAGTCACGTTCATAACGTATTTCATGTTTCCCAGCTTAGGAGGTACGTATCGGACCCTAGCCATATTATTGACTTTGGAGAGATCGAGTTGGGACCCGACATTACCATCGAGGAGAGGCCGATTCAGATTTTAGAGCGTCGGGTGAAGCAACTTCGTCATAAAACCATTCCTCTGGTTAAAGTTCAATGGGCGAGACATGGGTCCGAGGAAGCCACATGGGAGACGGAAGAGATTATGCAGTCGAGATACCCCGAGTTGTTCGCGTTGTAAGTTTCGGGACGAAACTTATTTTTAGGGGGAGATAATGTAATATCCGTGTTTTCTATTTTCGGTAATTTCTATTTTTGGTGTATGCTCGTTTTAGACAACTCGCTTAGCACTGTTTTGGAATTCTGAATCTATTTTGTTCTTGAAGTTTTTCCGTCTGGTCGAGTTTCAAGGATGTTTTTGCATAATTTCATCTTGAATTATATCTTGCCACATGTGCGTTCGATTCTCGTAAAACTTGTTCGTTTTCGTTGTTCCTTGATTTGTATAAGTTTGTGTGGTTGAGTTGGTCGTGTTGAAACTTTCGGTTTGTTAATCCGACGTTGTACCGCGATTTTTCGGGCACTTGGGCCGTTTTTGTATTTTTCATAAGTTTGGGGAATTTCGCTTTATTTGCTTTATTTCAGACTCTCTAGTGATCGGGATTATATTCTCTTTCAATGCTTAGCTTTGTCATCTTGATTATTACGTGTTTATGTTTCCGGATCCTGGTCTTGCTTCGCATTTCGACACTTTCGTGCTGTTGGCAGCAGTGTACTGTGCAGTACTAAACTGCTGCCTGAGTAGCGCACGCTACTCCGGACTTACTTGCGTGCGCTATCACTCTGTGGTTAGCGTACGCTGACCTGGGGTCCGTAGCGTGCGCTAAGATTTCAGCGGTCTGGACAGTAGGTTCAGTGTTTCTGTACTGGACCAGGTAGCACACGCTAATTCAGCGTTAACGCACGCTAATTCCTAATATTAGCGCACGCTAACCATGTCAGCTTGCGCACGCTAACTAGAGAACAGTAGGCAGACTGTTCTTCCATGCCCCGTTAGCGCACGCTAATGCTTGTGCGTAGCGTGCGCTAAGTCTGTTTAATATAAATAGGACAGCAACAGTCAACTTCGTCATTTTTCCTTCATTTCTTATCCTTCTCGGCTTTGAGCGATTCCAGGCGAGGATTAGGGCCGATTCCGACTGTAGATCATCATTCACTACCACCGTACATTCCTTGCGTGAATTCTTCAAGTTCCTAATCACTTTCCACCATCCGAATCAAGGTAAAAATTCCCAAAACCCTTGTTTTGAGATTTTTGGGGGAAATTTGGGGATTTCTTGGGATTTCACTCTTATAGTCCGAATTATCACTGGGTTCTCGCTAGACTTCGATCGTGTACTTGTAATCCTTCATTTTATTATTGATTTGTGGTTTTAAACTTCAAGTTTTTCAATGTTCGTCACTTATAGTCGACGATACCCAAGTCATGACCGACAAATTGTTCCAGCGGGTAGAATTTGGATTTATTCTTACCTTTCCGCGTTATTGAGACTTGTGTATACCGTTATTGTGTTAGGAACGGATTTTGAAGGATTGTATGGACCGAAACCTATTCCTTCGTCGTTTCCTTCGTTTCGTTTTATTCAAGGCAAGTACATGTATTACATTTCGTTATGTATGTTGTGGTTTTCGAAATAAATGATGAACTATGATTTTCGGGTGCGTGAGTTGTGTTCCTTCCACCCGGAGTGTCCGACGGGATGTCTAGGGGTCGATACTAAGGGGTACGGCCGTGGAAGTAGACTTGGGTGCGTGTGTGATTGAACTTCCACCCGGAGTGTCCGACGGGATGTCTGGGGGTCGATACTAAGGGGTACGGCCGCGGAAGTGGTATCCCACCCGGAGCGTTCGACGGGATGTCTGGGGGTCGATACTAAGGGGTACGGCCACGGGATACCAGTTGTGATTTTGTGATATCGTGATGATTGGAAACTGATTTGATTGCCAATGTAGTATTCCGGAATATATATATGGCAAATGACTTATGTTTGAGATGATTGTGTAAAAACTGTATTTTGTATATAATGTTGTGTAATTGTGTACTTGCACTAAATATTCGAATTATAACCCCTTAAATGGGGGAAATGCGTCTTATGCATTTCAGGTACCGGGAGAGCTGAGGAGCAGGCACGGGGCACGCACGCAAAGGATGGGATGGCTTGATGATGTGGCTCGAGTCTGTATTTTTATGTCGTGTCATTGCATTTGTCGAGTACCGGAGTTAGACTATTTACTTTGAAACTTGGTTTAAGTTCCCTGCGTGGGCAATGAATTGGTATTTATCTTATATTCATGTACTCCGTTAAAGTGTTTTGGCCGAGGCCACGGCCTTACTTACTTTTTGAATGCAAAATTTGGGATTATATTGTGGTTTATGTGTCAAGTGTCAGCCTCGTAGACCTCATGAGGGTTCTACGGCGTGTAATGTCCCATTTGTGAATTGGGGTTGAGACGATATGGTAGTTGAGACGAGAGAGAAGATTACTCTGATTCGTGATAGATTGTTGACGGCCCAGAGTCGGCAGAAGTCTTTATGCCGACATGCGTCGCCGGCCGTTGGAGTTCGATGTGGGAGATCACGTTTTGCTTAAGGTGTCACCGACACGGGGAGTTTACCGCTTCGGCCGGAAGGGTAAAATTAGTCCGAGATATATCGGGCCGTTTTAGATTTTAGAGAGAGTGGGAGAGCTTGCCTATCGGTTAGGCTTGCCGCCGTCTTTAAGTCACGTTCATAACGTATTTCATGTTTCCCAGCTTAGGAGGTACGTATCGGACCCTAGCCATATTATTGAATTTGGAGAGATCGAGTTGGGACCCGACATTACCATCGAGGAGAGGCCGATTCAGATTTTAGAGCGTCGGGTGAAGCAACTTCGTCATAAAACCATTCCTCTGGTTAAAGTTCAATGGGCGAGACATGGGTCCGAGGAAGCCACATGGGATACGGAAGAGATTATGCAGTCGAGATACCCCGAGTTGTTCGCGTTGTAAGTTTCGGGACGAAACTTATTTTTAGGGGGAGATAATGTAATATCCGTGTTTTCTATTTTCGGTAATTTCTATTTTTGGTGTATGTTCGTTTGCACAACTCGCTTAGCACTGTTTTGGAATTCTGAATCTATTTTGTTCTTGGAGTTTTTCCGTCTGGTCGAGTTTCGAGGATGTTTTTGCATAATTTCATCTTGAATTATATCTTGCCGCATGTGCGTTCGATTCTCGTAAAACTTGTTCGTTTTCGTTGTTCCTTGATTTGTATAAGTTTGTATGGTTGAGTTGGTCGTGTTGAAACTTTCGGTTTGTTAATCCGACGTTGTACCGCGATTTTTCGGGCACTTGGGCCGTTTTTGTAATTTTCATAAGTTTGGGGAATTTCGCTTTATTTGCTTCATTTCAGACTCTCTAGTGATCGGGATTATATTCTCTTTCAACGCTTAGCTTTGTCATCTTGATTATTACGTGTTTATGTTTCCGGATCCTGGTCTTGCTTCGCATTTCGACACTTTCGTGCTGTTGGCAGCAGTGTACTGTGCAGTACTGAACTGCTGCCTGAGTAGCGCACGCTACTCCGGACTTACTTGCGTGCGCTATCACTCTGTGGTTAGCGTACGCTGACCTGGGGTCCGTAGCGTGCGCTAACGATTTCATGCAGGCCGGTAGGTTCGGTGTTTAGATCTTGGACCAGGTAGCGCACGCTAATTCAGCGTTAACGCACGCTAATTCCTAATATTAGCGCACGCTAACCATGTCAGCTTGCGCACGCTAACTAGAGAACAGTAGGCAGACTGTTCTTCCACGCCCCGTTAGCGCACGCTAATGCTTGTGCGTAGCGTGCGCTAAGTCTGTTTAATATAAATAGGACATAAGATGTCAACTTCGTCATTTTTCCTTCATTTCTTATCCTTCTCGGCTTTGAGCGATTCCAGGCGAGGGTTAGGGCCGATTCCGACTGTAGATCATCATTCACTACCACCGTGCATTCCTTGCGTGAATTCTTCAAGTTCCTAATCACTTTCCACCATCCGAATCAAGGTAAAAATTCCCAAAACCCTTGTTTTGAGAATTTTGGGGGAAATTTGGGGATTTCTTGGGATTTGACTCTTATAGTCCGAATTATCACTGGGTTATCGCTAGACTTCGATCGTGTACTTGTAATCCTTCATTTTATTGTTGATTTGTGGTTTTAAACTTCAAGTTTTTCAATGTTCATCACTTATAGTCGACGATACCCAAGTCATGACCGACAAATTTTTCCAGCGGGTAGAATTAGGATTTATTCTTAACTTTCCGCGTTATTGAGACTTGTGTATACCGTTATTGTGTTAGGAACGGATTTGGAAGGATTGTACGGACCGAAACCTATTCCTTCGTCGTTTCCTTCGTTTGGTTTCATTCAAGGCAAGTACATGTATTACATTTCGTTATGTATGTTGTGGTTTTCGAAATAAATGATGAACTGTGATTTTCGGGTGCGTGAGTTGTGTTCCTTCCACCCGGAGTGTCCGACGGGATGTCTGGGGGTCGATACTAAGGGGTACGGCCGTGGAAGTGGACTTGGGTGCGTGTGTGATTGAACTTCCACCCGGAGTGTCCGACTGGATGTCTGGGGGTCGATACTAAGGGGTACGGCCGCGGAAGTGGTATCCCACCCGGAGCGTTCGACGGGATGTCTGGGGGTCGATACTAATGGGTACGGCCAAGGGATACCAGTTGTGATTTTGTGATATCGTGATGATTGGAAACTGATTTGATTGCCAATGTAGTATTCCGGAATATATATATATATATATATATATATATATATATATATGGCAAATGACTTATGTTTGAGATGATTGTGTAAAAACTGTATTTTGTATATAATGTTGTGTAATTGTGTACTTGCACTAGCTATTCGAATGTTAACCCCTTAAATGGGGGAAATGCGTCTTATGCATTTAGTCAGGAGAGGCGAGGCAGGCACGGGGCACGCACGCAAAGGATGGGATGGCTTGATGATGTGGCTCGAGTCTGTATTTTTATGTCATGTCATTGCATTTGTCGAGTACCGGAGTTAGACTGTTTACTTTGAAACTTGGTTTAAGTTCCCTGCGTGAGCAATGAATTGGTATTTATCTTATATTCATGTACTCCGTTAAAATGTTTTGGCCGAGGCCACGGCCTTACTTACTTTTTGAATGCATCATTTGGGATTATATTGTGGTTTATGTGTCAAGTGTCAGCCTGGTAGACCTCATGAGGGTTCTACGGCGTGTAATGTCCCATTTGTGAATTGGGGTGTTACATGAGTAATGGTCTGAGTCAGCGTCATCATATAGTCCATCATGGCCTGCTGTTGTCTCTGGAAACTCTCTAACCGCGACTCAGTCCTCTGCTCGCTCTCATGTAACCGCGTCTGAGTCCTCCTTTCATTCTCAGCTCGGAGCTCCCTCTCCGCCCTCAACTGCTCCTCGAGATAGGCAGTCCGTGCATCCCGTCCGCGAGGGCGCTGGAAGCCGGGGGTATCTTTCAATACATGGTGACCCTCGGCTCCCATCATCTTAGTGCGGTACCGACTACCTCTAGGAGGGTAAACGGTACCCCACACCCTAGCGCGAACATAAGGATCGGCCTGATCGATCTGTCCAATGGCAGAATCGAGGTCAGTCTCCGCTAAGTCCGGATACTGCTCCCGAGCAATCTCAGCAAGCATCCTCTGAGACTCCTCCCGCACACGCTCCTAAGTTAATATGAAAATAAATATTTGAATATCAATAAAAGTATGATACAAAGGCATTTATTTTATTACTAAGATAAAATAAAAAAGACTTACATGCTCCTCGGGACGGTTCGGAAATTCTTTCTGAGTCACGTAGGCAAATGCGTCCAACGAATCAGAAGAAATGGCCTCATGCGCAACTCTGGCTAACGACCGGGAACCCAGACTGTGATGGTCAGTCAGACCAGCACGATTGGTTGTGTTGGTCAAGCTAGTCGCCTTCAAAAAAAATATTATTTAGAATCGAGTTTATATTTAGAATTCAAAAAAATAAAAAATTACACAATATTATTATTTTTATTAAATACTAGTATTTTTTTTAATAAATAAAATACAATATTCAGATTTTTATTTTTTTTATGGAAAATAATATTCTAGTTTTTATTTTTAGTAAAACAATTTATTTCCACATTTGAATAAAATAAATCCGATTTTTTAATATTAATAATATTCCAGAATTTTAAAAAAATACATGAAATTCCGATTTTTTCTAATTTAAAAAAACCGGAATTTCAAGTATTTTTTATATTCTGAAACATTAATTTAAAAAAATGGAGTTTATATTTAGAATTCAAAAAAATAAAATCTGAAAGAGGAGTCATATCATGAACTCTGGGTCGCGAAAATGGGCGCGTAGCCACTTCCACTCGTACTCCCGGAACTTGAATTCTTCCGGGGTAGCCTCTCGAGTATCACCCCAGGCTGTCCAGAACATGTGCATCTCATTTTTCCAAGATTTGTACCTACAACACACGTTGCACAACATATATCATTCGTAAGAAAAAAATTACGCAAACAATGTAGATACAAAATAAATTAAAATGACTTACTTGGTAGACTGCACCTCGTCACACCAAGTACATAGTAGAGAGTCGGGAATGACAAACTACACCTATGAACTGCATAAATACGCAATAATTTAAAAACATCACATATTGCATTTTCAAGAACTACGTGTTGATTGAAAAACACTTATTAAATATTTATTAACTTACCGACATAGCATTATTCAAAGCATCCTTCACGCACTGCGGCACGTCCCCCCAATCGGGCCACAAAACGGGGACTCTGTCCCGAATGACAAAGCCAACATTGCGGCTATATGACGCCGTAGCGTCAGAAGACATCACCGGCCGGCCGTGTCTTTCTAGAGGAATCTCATAACGGCCATGCTTACTTACGTACGAGTCAAGCGCCAGACCCTTTGCTGGGCCACGAGTCTTCTTCTTTTTCTTCTCCTCCTCGACTACATTTTTCCCCTTCTCCTTCTCCATCTCTATCTCCTCGTATAGTTTCGTCTTCGAAACCCGACAACTCTGCCAAAACATGTTGTCTGACCAAGACTCGTAGACGTATGCCTCGTCAGGGCTAATCAATAGAACGGGAACTCGGGCTCCCATCTCATCGACCTCTGGAATAGTCGGAACAATCGGAGGCATGAATAGAGTCGGCGGCGGACCCTGGGGCACTGCGGATGAGGAACTCCGTACATCTCCTGATGTGTGAGGGCTAGACGTGGGTCGGTGGATGGGAGGCATACGAGTCTCCGGCTGCGAGGGGGTCGGTCGTGGTGTCTGAAAGGATAAACGCCGCGCTAGTGCAGCGGGTTCATCTGTCGCCCTATAAAAATCGTCAGCGTTCATGCCGGTAGCTTCTAGTATATGGCGGGCATGAACGCTGCTCTGAGATATGTATAGTGTACCGGGATCCGTCTTACTAGAGGCTGCGGAACTCCCCGAATCGGGAGTGGTCGACTTTGTCGACTTCTTCCCCAGCGCTTTCTTTATTCTATCCATAATCTAAACAAATAAATCAAATTCACAACTCAACACAAGAGTAATTATCAATGCCATACCACGTTAATCTTTCGATTAACGCCGGCTATAAAATTCCTTCCTCCTCAAACAAATTCATCAAATATTTCTAAATAAATTCATCAAATAATCTAAACAAATTCATCAAATTCACAATTCAACACAACAGTAATTATCAATGTCATACCACGTTAATCTTTCGATTAACGCCGGCTATACAATCCCTTCCTCCTCAAACAAATTCATCAAATTCACAACTCATTAAACACAAAATATTGAAAATACTAAATTCATCAAATATTGCACCACAACTCATTAAACAATTTATCTAATTATCACATAATCTAAACAAATTCATCAAACAAATACAATAAATTCAACAAAAAAAAATAAGGACAAGGGTTACCGCGGCCGGGCTGACGGGCGGAGGGCGTCGGGCGGGCGATGGGACCGTGGCTGCCGGGCTTGCGGGCGGAGGGCTGGCGGTCTGGCGGGCGGACGATCGGCAAAACCAGAAGAGGGGGCGACGGTACGATCGGTTGGGTCACGATTTGCGGGCGGAGGGGTGACGGGCGGCTAGGTGACGGGCTGCTGTTACAATATTATTTTTTTTCGGAAGGAGTTTAGCCGACGACCTAGATCGAGGTCGTCGGCTAAAGTATATTATTTTTTTTTCTTTCGAAAAAGTGTTTAGCCGCCGACCTCGATCTAGGCCGTCGGCTAAACTGTTACAATATTATTTTTTTTCGGAAGGAGTTTAGCCGACGACCTAGATCTAGGTCGTAGGCTAAAGGATATTTTTTTTTTTTCTTTCGAAAAAGTGTTTTGCCGCCGACCTCGATCTAGGTCGTCGGCTAAACGATTACAATATTATTTTTTTTCGGAAGGAGTTTAGCCGACCTAGATCGAGGTCGGCTAAAGTATATTATTTTTTCTTTTGAAAAAGTGTTTAGCCGACGACCTAGATCGAGGTCGGCGGCTAAACACTTACAATATTATTTTTTCGGAAGGACTTTAGCCGACGACCTAGATCTAGGTCGTCGGCTAAAGTATATTATTTTTTTTAAAAAGTGTATAGCCGACGACCTAGATCTAGGTCGTCGGCTAAACTGTTGCAATATTATTTTTTTTTTCGAAAGGGATTTAGTCGACGACCGAGATCAAGTCGTCGGCTAATTTTTTTTTTTTTGGTCGGCTAAACGTCATCTCGGTCGTCGGCTAAACCTCTTTAATATAGCCGACGACTATTTCGAACTTTAGCCGACGACATCGGCCAAGTCGTCGGCTAAAACTCTTTAGCCGACGGTAGAACACGTCGTCGGGTAAAGTGCGATGTTTGGCCGACGACACTATATAGTCGTCGGCCGTTTTTTTCCGGGTCTTCGGCTAAAGTAGTTTTTTTGGTAGTGATCACAAGAAAAAGAGTAGATTTCTACTTTAAAGTTTGAAAGAGTTTTCACCCACCTCGATATTGGTCTTGAAAGTTGGAAAACGACTTCTCCTCTACTACTACATGGTTTGGCTGATCCACATGCACCCCCAAGGTGAGAATTATGTTTGCATGTATTAACATTAAGGTTAGATTATGGAGGATTTCATAAGAAGTTGTGGAAATAGTTATAAGGGATGAGATTACCTATTTCTTGTTGAAATTTTTCTTCCTCATCCTTCTTCTTCCTCTTGGTTCGGCCACCTCTCTCTCTTAGACTCTCAAATGCAGATTTTTTTGTTGTTGTAGTAAGTGTAAAGGGTGGTTAGGTTAAGGTGTAAGTATTTAAAGTTGGGATAAGGAGGGTTGGCAAGTGAAATGTGTAGAAGACTTGTTATATGTGTCAAGATGTTTCATGCTAGTCTTGCATGTGATTAGTAAAGAATCTAGAGCTACACTCTCTTACTCCCTCATGGCCGCCCCTATTATATATATATATATATATATATATATATTGTTAAATTAAGAGTATAATTAAAATGGTAAAGGATTTAATTAGTTGGGTTGGGCTTTGAAATGTAACTTCAAGTCTTATGATTTTTAATAAGTTGGGTTGAGTCCATTAGTGAGTACACATGTAGTTAGGTGTTGACAATTAGCCCAATAGGTGAATCAACACACTATTTTAATTTTTATTATTTGGTTTATTAAGTAAATTACAAAGTTAGTGAATAAAATAAAATAGATGTAGGTTATATCATGACATAAAATAACTATTATTAAATTACATCATGATTTGGTACATTGTACATGTGATAAGTTCTCGAATTTAGGGGGTTTTACACAAGTCGCCGAGGGATGAATACGATTTGGGTGATTGTGGATCGTCTGACCAAATCAGCCCACTTCTTGGAGATTAAAGACACATGGGGACCCGAGAGATTGGCTTAAATGTTTATCAAATAGATTGTAAGGTTACATGGTACCCCCAAGAGTATTGTATCAGATCGTGATGGGCGATTCGTGTCACATTTTTAGAAAGCAGTTCATCGTGCGATGGGTACGCAATTGAACTTCAGCACAGCATTTCATCCGCAGACTGATGGTAAGACTAAGAGGACTATCCAGCCTCTAGAAAATATGTTGAGGGCGTGTGTTCTTATTTGGAAGGATGTTTGGGAAGCCCAACTACCTTTGGTGGAATTCACTTATAATAATAGCTGGCACACTTCGATTCAGATGGCACCTTATGAAGCATTGTATGGCCGTCGTTGTAGATCTCCTTTGTGTTGGGACGATCCATCTGAATTATTGGGTACGGAACCCAATATGTTGTTAGCATCCCATGAGAAGATCGCTCTGATTAGGAGTCATTTGTTAATGGCTCAAATCCGACATAAGTCTTATGCAGACAACTGTCAACGACCACTTGAGTTCGAGGTTGGCAATCATGTGCTAATAAAGGTATCTCCTACTCGAAGTGTTTTTCGTTTTAGGAAGAGGGGCAAGCCGAGTCTGAGGTATATTGGGCCATTTGAGGTTTTGGAACGAGTAGGCGATCTAGCCTATCGTCTGGCGTTGCCACCAGCTCTGAGTCGGATTCATAACGTGTTCCATGTCTCCCAGTTGAGGAAATATGTTGGTGATCCGAGTCACATACTTCAGTTCGATGAGATCGAGATAGCGGAGGATCAATCGTACGAAGAGCGTCCCGTATGGATACTTGAAAGGAGGATCACACAGTTGCAGAACAAGACGATTCCCCTGCTGAGGGTTCAGTGGTCACGACACAGAGTCGAGGAGGCCACGTGGGATACAGAGAGCAGCACGCAATAGAGGTATCCCGAATTTTTTATCCCTTAGTTTCGGGGACGAAACTCCTTTTAAGGGGGGTTGTATGTAATATCCGACAGAAATTCTTACCTACTGTTGTCTTATTCGAATAATTCAAATACTGTTGTAGTCTTGTTGCATTTGTTTAATGTTTATTGATGTTGGAATATATCATAATAGACTTGAATATAATTATCATTCACACTGTGATTGATTTCTTGACATTGTATAGATTGGTACATTTTTGGGTTAGTAATTCTGTGTTTAACGTACGCTAAGACTTTAGCCTAACATACGCTATCTTGTTGGCTTTACATACATAAGGAGGTGGTGTTTGCATACATAATTCTTGTAGTCTTATCCGATCTCATCTTTCGGCGTGTGGGGCCGGGCGTGATTCGGATATCTAACCATTTTGAGGCAGCCTAGTTGACCTACATTACGTAAGTAATGCTCCAAGACATAACGTATGCAATGATGTTCGTGTTTTGATTCAGTAGCCTCTAGTAGTTGATTACGTACGTGACACTTTTGGTGTAGTGTACGTAAAGTGACTAACGTATGTTCTATACATGTAGATAACATACGTAACGAACTGTGCAGATATAAAAAGACAACTTGTGTCTTTCATTTTGCATGACCAATCTCCAATTTTTCTCCCCTTTAATCATCCCCCTGCCTCCCTAGACCAATTCTACGTTCTTCCAACTTGTGTTTGAGCTTTGCATCTTGATTTGGAGCTTGTTGATTGGAAGTTTAGAGCTATTCTTGAAGCTTGGAGTGTGTTCTTGTGGTTTTGGTGTTTTGTTCTTCATTTCTAAAGGTATGTTGTACGATTTTACTCTATAATTTCGTAGTTATAATGTTAGTGATAGAGTATACTTCACCTAATGTTGAATTAATCAAGTAAAACATGTTTGTAGCTAAGCTTTTAACAACTTAGTGATGAATATGATAATTAAGGGTTTGGAATAATGTGTTCTTGATGTTTTAAATGGTGGTAAGCATGTTCAGTAGAATCACACTTTTCTTGCTGGACTAATAACATCATTAGGACAATAATAATCCTTGTTTCCTTGTAGTTAAGGTTGATTGTTGGAATTGTTGTCATAAAATGTTTTAAGAACTCCTTGATGAATATTAGAAGATTAGAGTGATGTTCTTGAACCAAAGCTAGGTGAATTCATAGGTGTGATATTTGATTCTCCAGGTTAGTAAGAAGATTATAAGGATGGTGTTAATATGAGTTAATCTTCATGATCATAATATGGATTTATAACTAAATAAAGTTGACATAATGATTGAACAAGTTATGCAGATCTTCACTTTGATCAACTGTGATGTTCTTGATAGGCTTAAATGATACAAGATGATTGTTTAACATATTATTGATCAATTCTTATTCTTGCAAATATTGGGTAATGTCTTGTAAACCAATTGTAAGGGTGGAATGGAGTAAAAAAAGTTCTTGGAATAGAACCTCGATGTCTTGAGAAAGTTGAACTATTCAAATGGAAATTAGGATGTCGTCTCACTAGATTCGATATCGATGATTATTTAAATGAGTTATTGAGTGAAGAAATTTCATTCAAGGTTGATTGTTCGAGTAACCAATATTAGTCGAGGATCGTTTGTTCGACAAGGAAGGATTATTCCCGTCTCCGTATTGAGGAAAGTTATCTTGCTTGGTTATAATGATGTTTGGATTCTTGTGATGGTTATGCATTTCGTGTATATGAAAAACTTATGAATTTGTGATCCGTGATTTGATATTATTCTTGATGATGTTCCGTTTTCATCGTGGGATTGCATTCCCAAGTTCGTCACTTTGAACCATTGATATCATTGATCCTTATTGTCATTTCGGTGAGTTTCTTGATCCTTAATCGGATATGTGATTTGTTGAATTCGTTGCCGTGTTGTATTGTGACATATCCATAATCATATCTGCGTTCCGATTGGTTATTGTGTAGGTTTTTTAGCCAAGCACATATATAGTCATGCATGGATGTTTCCGTATTGGACTATGCACATGAGACGTAGTTCGTGAGGCTAATTAGGTACATTGTCCCACGTATATTCTGGATTCCGTATACGGGGTGGACATGTGCATTGACACATTTCCGGATTGGGCATACTGTGATGTCCATCTTGAGCCATACTATTTTGGTCGTTCATAGTCCATGTATAATTGGATGTGTTCGATGTTTTGAGACTAATCGTTCATAAGCCTGAGGGGTATGTTCGTTAGTCGGGATTTTTTCCTCGAGATCTAATATATATGTGAATTGTATAATGTCCTGAGAAACCATTTATCATGTATATCTGACCCAGTGCTGGGCGAAATACTAGCGTTGTATTTTTAGGTCGAGAAAAAGGCAAGGCACAGGAAGATCATGGTGACGGCGAAGGGTACGAAGGATACTAGTTTGGGGGGCCCAAGTCTTTCTATTGTCTGGTTATGTTCAAAACCGTGTAATTTTATCTTTTCGCTTTATTTAAATTATTGACCGAATGTATTATTATTTGAGGTATATTCCATCTCCATATGGTTTATACTTGCGTTTCTGGATCCTGTGTATAATAAGGCTATTGGCCATGTTATTATAAACTCCTAATCGGAGTAAAGACTATTTATTGTGGTTCGGTATCACAAGTATTGCGTTTTTAATCTGTTTTTGGTATCGCCTGGTGGGTCCCAGTGTGGGGTCCATGGCACTATAATAGCCGCCTTTTTGGGGTGTTACACTTCAGGTCACCCTTCTTGATTGTGAATTTGAATTTTGGTTACTGGTCAGGCATTCTGATTTCCTCCCAGAGTTCGAATGGAGTTGGTTTCAGGGCTTCAACTGCATTGCCCCTATTCTCCCTTTAAAAGCGTCTGTGATAGTGTCCTTGTTGATGGTGATAGATTCACCAAAAATCGAGCTCTCGATTCTATATTGAGTGATTTTGGCCTCCTTGTAGAAGCAGATAACAACTTCCTTTAATAGTTGAGTGGGATTAATGTTCAGAAAATGATAAATCCCATTCTTCTTCATCTTGTCAATCAGTTGTGCCATTGTCTCCGTCTTGTTGGACTCCAGCAAACCTTCAAAATCAACAACGATACTGAAGATTATTTGTTCCACTACTACAAAATACCCATTTAACAGCGGACAATTAACAGCGGTTATCGTAAAACCGCTGTTAAATTTGTGCGGTGGCACGGTTCGTAAATACTATGAAAAATTAACAACGGTTATTACAGAAACCGCTATTAAATTAAGACAGTTAACGGCGGTTTCTATCAAACCGCTGTTAAAACCCGCCAATTAACGGCGGTTATTAAGAAACCGCCGTTAATTTTTCATATTTTACGGCGGTTTCTTAATAACCGCCGTTAATTGGCGGGTTCTAACAGCGGTTACTTGAAAACCGCTGTTAATCTTCCATTTAATTACACCCGTTTCTTTCTTTCTTTCTTCTTTTTTCCTTTCTTTCTTCCTACGCTTGACTCCGCGACTTTTCACAGGCGACCCGCGACCTCCGGTGACCTCGTGACCCCCGCGACCTCCGGCGACCTCGTGACCCCCGCGAACTCTGGCGACCTCGTGACCCCCGCAACCTCCTCGGCGTTACGCAATCGACCACCGCGAATTATTTGGTAATTACTCCGAACTCTCTTCTTTGTTCCTATTTGGTAATTTTATCTAGTCTTTTAAGGATTGTTGTGTGATGTTTAATGTGTGTGTTGTGTGTGTATGTGCATGTATAGGTGTGGCAGTGTGTGTGCGTGCAGTGTGTGTGTGTATTGTGTGTGGCAGTGTGTGTGTGTATTGTGTGTGTGTGTGTGTGGCAGTGTGTGTGTATTGTGTGTGGCAGTGTGTGTGTGTGTGTGTGTGTGTATCGTGTTTGTTTGTGTTGTGTGTATTGTTTGTGTGTAATGTAGTTTTACATGTTATTTTCTTCTTGTTTGTCGTATAATTTAATCGATTTAGTTGAGTGTGCGTGTTTAATTATGTGTGTTGCTTTTGACAACACTATTTTGTGGAACACGAATTATTTTGGGATAGCTTTGGTTAACTTCTTAAGGATCTTCTTCCTTTGGGATAGATGTTAACTTTCGTCTTAAGGATCTTCTCCCAATGGTTCGTGCGGATAGAGTTAGCAATCTTGACAAAGCCATAAGTTGACGTAGTATACGATTAATTCTATTTTGACAACCGCTGCTCATGTTTCTATTGTAAACAACAATTATAGGACTACCATACCTTTGTCATTCTCTCACAAAACAATTTTCAAAAAGTTAGTAATCATATAGAAATGAAATTCTTCCCCTTTATACAAAACAATAGAAAATTGATGAACATAGTATGTGTAATGTAAAAGAAGAAATGGATCAAGTTGGATGAATGCAAGTCGTGCGAAAAGCGGAGTATGACAATGGAATTGAGCAATTTCTTAAATTTGCTCGACAACATCGCTTGGAACCCGATGAACGATACTTTTGCCCTTGTGTGAAGTGTATGAATGGGAGATGACATGAGGTGACAATTCGTGAACATCTTGTTTGTGAGGGGATAAACACCAACTATACGGTGTGGATATGGCATGGCGAAATAGTAGATGTTCCAACTGGAAACACTCATGTAGATATAGATGGTGATCAATTTGAAGAAATGATTCGTGATGTCGGACAAGAATCATTTCAAAGAGCTCATGTTTATGATGCGTTGAAAAGTGATTCAGAGACTCCATTGTATCTGGGGTGTGAAAATTTCACACGTCTATCTACCGTGTTGAAGATGGTTAATTTGAAGGCAATAAATGGGTGGAGTGACAAAAGTTTCACCGAATTGCTCCAGTTGATGAATGAGATGCTACCAACAGGCAATACATTGCCTAAGCGTACCTATGAGGCGAAGAAGGTTTTGTGTCCGATGGGTATGGAGTATAAAAAAATACACGCTTGTCCCAATGATTGCATACTGTACAGAAAGAGTTTGAAGAATTGCATAAGTGTCCTAGGTGTGGGGTATCACGATACAAAGTGAAGAATGATGGAGAGAACACACAACAAGGACCTCCCGCGAAGATGTTATGGTATCTTCCGATTGTTCCAAGGTTCAAGCGATTGTTTGCTAATAGAGATGATGCAAAGAATCTCACATGGCACGCAAATGAGAGAAAATGCGACGGGCTAATTCGTCATCCAGCTGATGCTGCACAATGGAAGAAAATAGATCATTTATTTCCAGATTTCGGGAGTGACGCAAGAAACCTTAGGCTTGGACTTTCCACAGATGGAATGAATCCATTCGGTAACTTAAGCACCAAGCATAGCTCTTGGCCTGTTTTACTTGTGATATATAATCTACCTCATTGGTTATGTATGAAACGGAAGTACGTTATGTTGTCAATGATGATTTTAGGACCAAAACAACCAGGAAATGACATAGATTTTTATCTAAGTCCGTTGATTGATGTCTTGAGAATGATGTGGGATGAAGGGATTTACGTGTTTGATGGTTACCGCCAGCAAAGTTTCAAGTTGCGTGCAATGTTATTTTGTACGATTAATGACTTTCCTGCATATGGAAACTTGAGTGGATATAGTGCGAAGGGACATCATGCATGTCCTATATGTGAAGAAAACACAAGCTACATCCAGTTGAAACATGGAAATAAAACAGTTTACACTCAACATTGGAGGTTTCTCAGTCGCCATCACCCGTATCGTAGATTGCGAAAAGCTTTTAATGGATTCCCAGAAAATGGACTTGCGCCGATGCCCTTAACAGGTGAGCAAGTGTACGATCGTGTGAAGAACATAAATACTATATTTGGAAAAACTAAAAGAAGGTCACGACAAACATTTGGAAGAAGAGGTCAATATTTTTTGATCTTCCTTACTGGAGACATCTAGATGTTAGACATTGCATAGATGTTATGCATGTCGAAAAAAATGTTTGCGATAGTGTGATCGGCACACTTCTCAATGTTAAACACAAAACAAAGGATGGTGTCCAGGCTCGTCAAGACTTAGAGGAAATGGGTATACGTCCTCAGTTGCATCCGCAAGTAGTCGGTAAACGAACTTATCTTCCCCCGGCATGTTATACTTTATCCAGAAGAGAGAAAATCAGCTTTTGTAATTGTTTACAAGGCATTAAAGTGCCACAAGGTTATTCGTCGAATATTAAGAGTCTTGTATCGATGCAAAATCTGACATTGGCCGGCTTAAAGTCTCATGACTGTCATGTCTTGATGCAACAACTTCTAGCTGTGTCTATACGTGACGTCTTGCCTAAAAAAGTGAGAAATGCCATTACTCGCTTGTGTTTTTTCTTCAATTCTATATGTAGCAAAGTGATTGATCCTTTGGTTTTGGATGAGTGGAAAACGAGGCTGTTGTTATCTTGTGCCAATTGGAGATGTATTTTCCTCCTTCTTTTTTTGATATTATGGTTCACTTACTTGTCCATGTAGTTAGAGAGATTGAAGAGTGTGGCCCCGTTTATTTGCGATGGATGTTTCCGATTGAGCGATACATGAAGATTTTTAAAGGGTATAGTAAAAACCCATTTCGTCCAGAAGCATCTATTGTTGAGAGGTATATTGCAGAAGAAGCAATCGAGTTTTGCACAGATTACATGTCACAAACACCATCTGTAGGGCTTCCGAAGTCTCGACATGATGGGAAACTTAATGGAAAGGGTACACGAGGTGTTAAAATATTAACCAAGAATCGCGATGAGGTGCTTCAAGCACATTTGTACGTTTTGAATAACACTGATGAGGTTCTTCCGTACTTGTCTGCTCACAAGAATCTTTTGAAGACAAAGAATCCCCGAATGAGCGAGAAATGGTTGTTGATTGAACATAATAAGACTTTTTTGAGGTGGTTTAAGGTACAAATCTCTGAAAGTGATAGCGCATCTGAAATGTTAAAATGGCTAGCTTACGGGCCGAAGTCCGATGTCGTAACTTGGAATGGATATGATATCAATAAGTACTCATTCTATACAAAGTCACAAGATGACAAAAGTTCGGTTCAAAATAGCGGAGTTACTCTTCAAGCCGAGTCCATGCACTTTTCAAGCTCGAAAGATAAAAATCCAGTTATGGCATCGACAAGTTACTATGGAGTTATTGAAGATATATGGGAACTTGATTATGTTAAGTTTAGAGTGCCTATTTTTAAGTGTAAGTGGGTTGATAATAACACGGGTGTGGTAATCGATGAACTGGGCTTTACATTGGTAGATCTTCATCAGATAGCTTACACTGACGAGCCTTTTATCATGGCATATCAAGCTAAACAGGTGTTTTATGTCAAGGATCCATGCAATGAAATATTGTCAGTGGTCATTCCGGGTAGAAGTGTGGATATTAATGAAACTGAAGAGTCAAGTTTTGACATTTGTGAGTTTATTCCTTTATCAACACGGATGCCGACTATCGTTGAAGAAAATGTAGCAGACGACATACATGCCATTCGAGATGATCATGATGAAGGTTGACTCCGTGGAAGTAGGTTGCGGGATCCATTTCTGCAAATCAAAAAGTTTTTGGATTAGTGCACTGAGATTTCTAGGGTTTTTCAGCTTTCGAGAAATATAGGGTTCTTTGAGCTTGAAGACGATAAGGTTTTTCTGAAATAATTTTTGTGGTCTTATATACCCAATTGAAAAGACGTTTTTAAATTTTAATAATTAAATAAGAAAGCGACGGTCCGAATTTTAATAAATAAAGAATGACGGTTTGAGTTGATTGGACGTCATGGAGGTAGTGTGATCATGTGTTTTTATTCAAGTGTGAATAAGAATATAATTTAAATAATCATATATCGGACAAGGGATGAGAAACTTAGCTGGTTGACCGTTTGACTGTGATTTCAATTCTTTCTCTGCTCTGATCAGGGAACTTTCTTGTCTGTGCTTCTGATCAGCTAGCTTTTCTTCGTCTGTCCTTATCTGCTTCTACATCAGGTGAGGTATGTCACCTGTACTTGATATTGTTTGGCTTCTCCTTGTCTTGCTTCGGATCCTCGTCTGGTCTGATCAGATGGCTTCCTCATCTGGTCTCCTGGTCAGGTGACTTTTCTTCATCTCTTGTTTGGTTATTTTGATCAGGTGACTGTTGGGATTCCGCATAAAAAAATGAGTACACAGCGGAATAATAAAACTTAATATAAAGAATCCCAAACAGGATCGATCAAGTAACATATATACGAAAAATAAATTGACGAAGATAAATGATTAAAGTCCCATACCTTTGAAGCCTTTGATAATATCTTCGCAATATGATCATGATCACGAACCCGAGCACGAGCACGAAATACCTTCGTCCCAAACACCGAAAACACGATGTCTCTACTTCACACGGGTCGGAGTTGTCCGGAAAAATTAAACGAAACTCCATTCTTCAAGAACACGGCTAGAAAGTTATCATAGGAAATTTCTCTCTAATTTTTCTTGCTTATTTCTTATCTCAAAGATGAAGAACAAGATGAGAAAAAAAATTCTCTCCCTCTCCTCTTTTGCTCTCGGCCGAACCATCAAGTGAGTTTGTGGTGTTGTTTTTGTTTTGTTTTATAACAGATCATGTTACCTAATGAAGATATAAAATTGATTTGATAAGATCACCAAATGATATCAATATGGAATTATGCTCAAGTAACATGCCTTATCACTCAAAAACAAAGACACACCATGACAAAAAAGAGGGGAATGGGTGGCCACATGGAAGGTGGGAGAAAACGGGCCGAGTCACTCGGCTCGTATACCGGACATTCGTCAAATGACTCTGTTTTATCTCTAATGTATTATACTAATTAATTAATCTAATTAATTAATTATATCAAATACAAATATATTTCTCTAAGAAATATTATTTATGGATTAAATTAATTACCGAGTAACTTAATTTCTATTCATAAGGCCGCTATATGATTTATCCAATAAATCATAATTAGATATCCAATATCTAATATTTAATAGAGAGATAATAAATTCATATATATCCGTCAATGATCCTAATGCGCGACTCTGTAGGTCCGTCTTAGCCGGCATTGGGAGGAACCAATGAGTGCGGGCAGCACTTAGCCAGCCTAGTAGGTCGCACTGTAAACCCCGACTGAGAAAGAATGAAGGGATGATTGCAGAACCATTATGTCGTGAATACCATATACGTATAAACCCTACATCAGATGTCCCGGTCAAGTCTTCGGGTCACGGTAAAGTCAAACCCTACTGTTGACTAGACATTATACATGTGTTAATGCAAATCAAGACCAACTGATTACTAGTGTATCCAATACGACTAGATCAGAATACTTTGGCCAAAGAATTATGATCTTATTTGACATTAACCGTATAGGACATTCGCCTGCTCACTAACAGGAAATATAATCCTTTCTGGGCGTACAGTGAAGACTGTTACCTGCCCATATAGTCCGCAATTTGATGTTGACTCAGCGATTAAGCAAATGGGTCTATCTACTCTAATGACAAACTAAATGACACAGGCACATCTCTTACTGAACCCTCAAGTCAAAGGTCCATGTATACTATCACAATCTTTCTATTCGTCATCGACTCTCCAATAGTGAATACCGTGTGACTGAATCAAGTATGATTCGTGTTCGAGTATACTGGTCCCACCAATATACTTATAACTATGTTATCAAGACATGCACATGTCCTAGCATCAGTTATACAAGTATTCCTCAAAACTTAATGCCCAATTAAGTTTATCAACATGTGAACAGTTTACGTAAATAAGCTTTAAACACTTCCAATGCATTTTCTCTTACCCAATAACGAGAGTGGAAAGTTCGCTCTTATTTACATAGACTTCACTTTAATGTTTACCCAATCAAGAATGCATTTGAAATATAATAAACAATGAATGAATCATACTTCCTTTTATTAATTATTCCATAATTACAAGTACAATGCCCATTCTCTCTCATCCCCTGAGTGGCATTCGAGGTAATATTTCTAACAATCTCCACTTGCACTCAATGCCAAACATCATGGTATCCAATACCCATGTTCTTCAGATGTCTTTCCAAGACATCCTGAGATAACGGCTTGGTAAGCGGGTCAGAGACATTGTTTTCTATGTCTACTCTTTGCAACGAAACATATCATTTGCTAACCATCTCTCGAACGATGTGATACTTTCTCTCTATATTCTTGGTGTTGTGGTGAGCCCTTGGCTCCTTGGCTTGGGCGACAGCTTCATCATTATCACAAAACAGTGATATAGGCAGCTCCGCATTACGCACCAATTGAAATTCTTGCACAAACTTCTGCATCCAAAATGCTTCCTTACTAGCCTCTAAGGAAGCTTGGTACTCTGCTTGGCAGGTGGAATCTGCAGTAGCGCTTTGTTTGGAGCTTCTCCAAAATACTGCTCCTCTATTAAGAGTAAAGAAATACCGTGATGTCGACTTAGAGAAGTCCTTGTCTCCTTGAAAATCGGAATCGGTGAATCCACCCACCTTCAGTTCTCCACCACCCTAAGTAAGAACCATATCTCTAGTCCTTATTAAGTACTTAAGAATGTTCTTAATGGCAATCCAGTGTTCTCTTCCTGGGTTTGCTTGAAAACGACTTACCACACTCACAGCGTAGGCTAAGTCCGGTCTCGTACACAACATAGCGTACATGAGGCTACCTACTGCAGAGGCATATGGTACCTAACTCATCTCTCTTTTGTCTTCCTCACTTTGAGGACATATTTTCTTGGTGAGATGAATTCCATGTCGCATGGGAAGGAACCCTCTTTTAGAGTTATCCATCTTGAATGTTCTCATGATCTTTTCTATATAGAGTGTTTGGGAAAGTCCTATCGTTCTTCGTGGTATGTCTCTGTAAATACGGATACCTATAATATTGGAAGCTTCTCCCAAGTCTTTCATGGAGAACGTTTTAGAAAGCTAAGCTTTCACAGTGCTGAGCATTGCTACGTTATTTCCCATAAGTAGAATATCATCTACATATAGTACTAAGAACGCAGTGTTGCTCCCACTGACCTTTTTGTAAACACATGGATCCTCCTCGTTTTGCACGAAATCAAAGTCCTTGACTGCTTCGTCAAAATCAAAGGTTCCAACTTCGAGAAGCTTGCTTCAGCCCATAAATGGCTCGTTGCAGCTTACACACCTTATGAATATTAGCTTTGGACACAAAACCCTTAGGCTGTTCTATGTAGATTTCCTCTTCGAGGTATCCATTTAGAAAAGCCGTTTTGATGTCCATCTGCCATATTTCATAATCATAATGGGCAGCAATGGCAAGATCATGCGAATAGAATTGATCATAGCTACGGGCGAGAAGGTATCATGATAGTCGATCCCTTGTTTTTAGGTATAACCCTTTGCCACAATCCTGGCCTTATAGGTGTCAACCTTGCCATCCCCATCAGTATTTCTCTTATAGACCTATTTACTTCCAATAGGATTCATGCCAGTTGGTAGATCTACTAGAGTCTAGACCTGATTGGCATGCATCGAGTCTATCTCAGCTTTCATAGCTTCTTGCCATTTATTAGAGTCTACATCCACTATCGCCTGGTCATATGTGACAGGTTCGTCCTCACGGCTATCAGGTATGTCGTGGAGACCCAGTTCTCAACATGTGTATATACATACCTCTGAGGTAAGTGAGACACCCTATCAGACCTTCTAAGTGGAGTTAGTGTTACAATATGTTCGGTTCTTTATTCCTGATTAGATGTCTCCTTAGGACTTTCATTGTGCTCTTCCAAAGAGACATTTCTACATGAGCCACCTTCCTGAATGAATTCATCCTCAAGGAAGTGCGCTTGTATAGCCACAATGACCCTATGGTCTTCGGGCATGTAGAATATATAACACATCGAGTCCTCTGGGTATCCTATGAAACATCCCTTGATGGACCTTGCTTCCTGTTTTCCCACCTTAGCCTTCTTGCCATAGGCTGGACATCCCCAAATCCTTATGTGGTTAAGACTTGGTTTCTTACCCTTCCACATCTCATGCGGAGTGATAGGAACGGATTTGGAAGAACATCTACTAAGGATATAGGCAGCAGTAAGTAGGGCGTACCCCAACAGATAAATCGGTAAATCAGTGTAATTCAAAATGGAGCGGATATACTCGCCACCTCCGTCCGACCGAAGTGTTTTTATATGACATCAGTCTATTTTTCAACTAGGGCCTTAAATTCCTTGAATTTAGTAAAGGCTTCGGATTTGTATTTCATCAAGTACACATTCTTATACCTTGTATGATCATCTGTGAACATTATGAAATATTGATATCCATCTCGGGCTACATCCAAAGCACCACAAACATCGGTATGTACCAACCAAAGTTTCTCAGCAACCCTTTCAAATGTCCCTATGAAGGGGGATTTAGTCATCTTGCCTCTAAGGCAGGATTCACAAGTTGGATAGGGTTCTTCATCCAATGTACATAAAATTCTATATTTCTCCATTTTGTGAACCTTGGTCTGACCAACATGACCAAGTCTAAGGTTCCACTTAAGAGCTTGATTAGTATCATGCCTACCACGTTTCCTAGTTTTAGTGTTCACTACTGATTTATTTTGCATGTTCAGATGATATAAACCATTCAACAATGTAGCTATACCAACAATTTTATTTCGAAAATAAATTTTACAACTACCATTGCCAATGAAGAAAGAAAATCCTTTTCGGTCCAATATTAGAATGGATACAATGTTTTTATGCCCCTTGGGCAAAATCATACCTCATCTAACGTTAAAATAAAACTAAATTCCAAACGCAGTGATCCAATATCGGTTGCCTCTACACTTTGTCCGCTTCCGACAGTGACCATCACTTCCCCAGCTTCAAGCTGCTACTTCATTCCAGATCTAGATACATAGTACAAATATGAGAAGTAGCGCCTGAATCCAGAATCCATGAAGCAGAATATATAGTAGCGCAACAATTGGTTTCAAAAATAAAAAGTTCCGTACCTGATGCGCCATTAATCTTGGGACAAGTCCTACGCCAGTGGCCCAGCTCGCCGCATTCAAGACATTTATATGTAGGTTTGGGACTGTATACCTTCTGAACCTTTAGGGCCTTGCCCTTGCCTTTTTGCACCTCTTTCTTGGGTTTATTCTGCTTGTAGGTCTTTTCTTTTTGTTCTCAGGCCTCCGATGCCCAGAAGAAATCACAAGAGCAGCATCACTCGGCTTTGTCTTCATGTTAGACTGTGTCGTCACCAGTTTGTTCATTAGGCCAGCTAATGTGCATGAAATTTCATTACAGTTGAAATTCATTACAAACTGCGTGAAGGAGTCAGGTATAGATTGAAGGATGAGATAAATTTAGAGGGATAAATATATGTGAAAGTTGAGCACCTCGAACCTCTCAATCATGGAGATCATTTTGAGGACGTGGCCTCCCACTTTCTCCCCTTCTTTCATCCTAGCACTGAATAACTGCTTTGAAATCTCACATCTAGCAGTCCTACTATGCTCTCCATAAATCTCGGTCAAGTGTGTAAGAATATGCCTAGCAGAAGTTATTTTCTCGTGCACTCTCTGTAGCTCATTAGTCATTGATACCATCATAAAGCCACGTACCAGCACATCATCCTTGACCCATTTTTCATGGATGTCAATTTCTTCTTGATTACCCCTAGTCCGGACTAGAGTTGGTGGAATATCCGCCTCTAAGACGTATCCGAGAGACTCCATGCTGAGTACAATCATTAGATTCCGCAACCATTCAACAAAGTTGGGGCCAGTAAGAAAATTATTTTCAAGTAGTATTGCAAGCGGGTTCTTTGCCATTTTGAGAGAGATTGTTTCGTTTCTCTGCATTGATTTAGACAAGATTGAATTAGTGACTTGTGTTATTATAATCAAGTATAGAATTTAAGGGCTTGTATATTTCTTGTCTCGGCTCCCACTAATTTTATCGGAATTACACACTCCCATGTTATAATCCGGGAGTCATGGTTAGATCGACCTCTTAGTAGTGATCGAGTTCTTTACAAATTTTAATAGACACAACCTGTCCGGTTTCTTGCCTATTAATTTCTGTAAAGTGTTGTCCAACACGAACCCGTCCAACGGGTGATTCGATCTCCTATTACCTCTAGTCTTCATGCCCTCAACCTATCAGGTTTCTTGACAATCCGGACTATCTAAGCTGTTGACCATCAATGTCTATCAGTCTCAGTATTGAATCTCGTCCGGCAACCTATCAGGTTTCTAGTGGCGAAATTTATCACCAACCGAAGGCATCTAATGTACTCAATAATTTATCAACCTCTACCAAATGTACTACTCCGATAACACGGAAGCATAGCACAGCGGCTCGGGTATCAATTTTCTACAAGTTTGATGGAGGGTAGGAAACCTCGTAACCTTTTCAAACTTAGCCTGTTTGTAGTCGGGAGAATTTCGCGATTAATGTTACACTTTGCACATTAATTCATTTATAAGCGCGTTTGTGTTTGTCAATCATTCAACATGAAAAACAGTAAATAGCAACCTAGTTACTACCAATATATAGCTCATGGGCTTTTTCCTAAGTACTGGGCCAAGCGAATGACCAAATAAAGAAAAATAAAAATACAGTCTCGATTCTTTGTCTTCTCGGTCGGTTGTCTTCGGTCTTCGTCACAGCCAAATAAATAATTACATCATTGAATAAATGCATCCTATTATACAAATTTTCTAGTAAAAATAAATAGGCTCAAAACGGCCTTTACAACCCAATCGAATCGAACAAATCAAAAACTAAGTCCACGAGCTATATCACCATTCCATAAGGCATTCCATACATGTAACAGCAATGAAATTAAAGAATTAATTTAATATATTAATCCAATTAATATATGAAATTAATCCATTCAATTTCTATAATATTAATCCAATTAATATTAAGTGGTTAAAATTAAATAATTAATTAATATATTCATCCAATTAATATAAAAATTAATCTATTCAATTTTAATGGTATTAATCCAATTAATACTTATAATCATCATTTTAATTCGTTCGAAGTAATCCGGCCAAAATAATATTCTCGTTTAATTTATTTCCCTTAACAAAAACAAATATATATTTAAGTCAAATTAAATCTAATTTAAATTTTGGGAAATAAGTACAACGAAAAATAAACTCAAAACGGAGTCCCGGACAATCCGGTATCAGGCCTAGCCCACGGCCCAATTCAAAATCGGGCCAAGACCCGAGACGCAGCATGGCTGAGCCATGTCTCGGCAGCAGGCCCAGGCCGTGTTGCCGGCAACCTCCTTTTTTCTCATTTTTTTGGCTCGTTTCCAAAACGTGATGTTTCTGACTTTTATGTAGAACTTATAAATCAATAAAATAAAATTTTACAGATTTATAATCCACATAACATCATAGAAACAAAGGGGAAATTACAACCAACTACCCTATTAGATGGCCTCTTTACACTTTAGTCCCTATTGTTTCATAAATTACAGCGAAGGACAAAAATCTGAATTAGTGTTGACTTCTATTAAAAAGATGAAAATGCCCCTCTATTTACATGAATAAAATATTTCTTTTAAAATATATTTCATATTAAACAAATAGCTTATTAAAGTGTTTGGCTAATACATTTTTTATAAAAATATTCTTTTTTCAGAAAATAATTTTTTTTCGAAATATAATTTTTTTTCCAGAAAATATATTTTTTTTCGCAAAAAAATTTTATTTTATTTTTTTCAGAAAATAATTTTATTTTTTTGAAAAAATAATATTTTTTCAAGAAAATAATTTTATTTCGAAAAAATATTATTTTGCCAAAAAATATTTTTTCTTCCAGAAAATAATTTTATTTTTTCCAAAAAATAATATTTTTTTCCAGAAAATAATTTAATTTCAAAAAAATATTATTTTTCCAAAAAATACCTTTCTCTCCAGAAAATATTTTTTTACCTTTTTTGAAAAAATATTTTTTTATTTTTTTTTCAGAAAATAGTTTTGTTTTTTCGAAAAAAATACTCCCTCCGTCCCAGCTAATATGAGCATCTTGACTTTATATGGTCAATAATTTCTAAGTTTGACTAAGAATTAATATCAAATTATAATGGTAAAATATTTAACAAAATTATATTATGAAACTTCACCATCTAAAGTTTCATAATATAATTTTGTTAAATATTTTACCATTATAGTTTGAATTAATTTATAGTCAAACTTGAAAATTATTGACCATATAAAGTCAAAATGCTCATGTTAGCTGGGACGAAGGGAGTAATATTTTTTCCAGAAAATAATATTTTTTCCAGAAAATAATTTTATTTCGAAAAAATATTACTTTGCCCAAAAATAATTTTTTCTCCAGAATATTTTTTAATTTTTCGAAAAAAATAAAAATTCCATAAAATAATATTTTTTTCGAAAAGATAATTTTTTCCCAGAAAATATTTTTTTTTATTTTTTCGAAAAATAATATTTTTTTTCCAGAAAATACTTTCTTTTTTGGAAAAAATATTTTTTTCTAGAAAGCTTGAAAATTTATGACACTGAAGTCCAAAAGTGTTATATATATTACAATGAGGTCCAGCATGTGCCACCCACGTGAGGCGAAAAATAAATGGGTAAACAAGAAAAGGAAATGTAAAAGGGCAAATTCGGAATATCACTACTCTCTCTCTAGTGACATCATCTGAAAATTTGACTTTTGTCCTTCATTGTAAATATAGTTTCTGGACAGTGCAAAGTTTGTCCTTCATTGTAATATCTGAAACAATAGGGACTAAACTGTAATTAGACCATCTAAAAAGGTAGTCAGATGTAAATCGCCCTAGAAACAAAATTTACACCGAAGAATTAAATATCTCCGATTATACCAATTATGATACTAAATCATAAACATCATCCCAAAGCATTCAAAATGCAAATATAATCGTATATACGGTATCTTAACCTGGCTCCGATACTACTGTTGGGATTTCGGATACAAAAAAGAATACGCAGCAGAATAATAAAACTCAATATAAAGAATCCCAAACAGGATCGATCAAGTAACGTATATACAAAAAATAAATTGACGAAGATAATGGATTTAAGTCCCATACCTTTGAAGCCTTTTATAATATCTTCGCAATATGATGATGATCACGAACCCAAGTACAAGCACGAAATCCCTTCGTCCCAAACATCAAAAATACAATGTCTCTACTTCACACGGGTCGGATGTTGCCCGGAAAAATTCAACGAAAGTCCGTTCATCAAGAACACGGCAAGGAAGTTATCGTAGGAATTTTCTATCTAATTTTTCTTACTTAAGTCTTATCTCAAAGATGAGAAACGAGATGAAAAAAAAATTCTCTCCTTCTCCTCTTTTGCTCTCGGCCGAACCATCAAGTGAGTTTGTGGTGTTTTTTTTGTTTTGTTTTATAAGAGATCATGTTACCTAATGAAGATATTGATTTGATAGGATCACCAAATCATATCAATTTGAAAGTATGCTCAAGTAACATGCCTTATCACTTAAAAACAAAGACACACCATGATAAAAGAGAGGGCGGCCACATGGAAGGTGGGAGGAAACGGGCCGAGTCACTCGGCTCGTGTACCGAACGTTCGTCAAACTACTCCATTTTATCTCCAATTATTTACGAATTAAATTAATTACCCAGTATATGATTTAACCAATAAAATATAATTAGATATCCAATATCTAATATTTAATAGAGTGGTAATAAATTCATATTTATCCTTCAACGATACTGATGCGCGACTCTGTAGGTCCGTCTCAGCCAGCATTGGGAGGAACCAATGAGTGCGGGCAGCACTTAGCCAGCCTAGCAGGCCGCATTGTAAACCCGACTGAGAACGAATGAAGGGATCATTCCAGAACCATTATTTCGTTAATATCATATACGTATAGACCCTTCATCAGATGTCGCGGTCAAGTCTTCGAGTCACGGTAAAGTCAAACCCTACTGTTGACTAGGCACTATACATGTGGTAATGCAAATCAAGACCAACTCATTACTAGTGTGTCCAATATGACTAGATCAGAATGCTTTGGCCAAAGACTTATGATCTTATTTGCCATTAACCGTATATGACATTCACCTGCTGAATAACAGGAGATAGAATCCTTTCTTGGTGTATAGTGAAGACTGCTACCTCCCCGTATTGTCCGCACTTCGAGGCTGACCCAGCAATTAAGCAAATGGATCTAACAAATCTCGTGAGAAACTAAATGACACAGACACATCTCTTACTGAACTCTCAAGTCAAGGGTACACGTATACTATCAAACCCTTTTGATTCGTCATCAACTCTCCAAGAGTGAATACCGTGTGACTGAATCAAGTATGAGTCGTGTTCGAATACACTGGCCCCACCAATATACTTATAATTATGCTATCAAGACATGCACATGTCTTAACATCAGTTATACAAGTCTTACTCAAAACTTAATACCCAATTAAGTTTATCGACCTGCGAACAGTTTATGCAAATAGGCATTATGCACTTCCAGTGCATTTTCTCTTATCCGATAACAAGAGTGGAAAGTTCGCACTTATTTACATGGACTTCACTTCAATGTTTACCAAATCAAGAATGCATTTGAAATACAATAAACAATGAATGAATCATATTGCCTTTTATTAATTATTCCAGAATTACAATTATAATGTCCCTTCTCTCGCATCCCCTGAGTGGCATTCAAGGGCATATTCCTAACAGTGACATGTCTTATTTGTGATTCATTCAAATCAGGTGACATGTATCTTATGATTTTATGATCAGATAACTTTTCTTGACTTATTCTGATCAGGTGACTTTCCTCAACTACTTCTAATTAGGTGGCTTCTCTTGTTTGGTTTGGATCGGATGACTTTAATTGTCTGTGTTTCTGATCAGCTAGCTTTTCTGATCATAACGTTCTTTAAGAATTTGAATCAGGCACATGATTCCTTGCCGTTGGTGCGTATGCTTCATCAAAATCTATTTCTTCATACCCAGTATAACTTTTTGCTACCAACTTTGCTTTCATTCCTAACAAGTTCCCCCTCTTTGGGATGTCAGGATTTTCTTTGTGCTACATTCCATAATATTGGTTTGCCCACATGAGCTCTCCTCAATTGGTTCATTTGGGCCTCTTTGTTTAGTCTATACCGATACTTTTAATGCTCCCAGATATGTGCCTGGTCCCTGAGATCATTCTTCAACCCTTATTGATGACTCTGTGGTTGCTACACAGTAATCTTTCCATTTCTCCTGCAATCAGATAAGAAGATATTTGGGTACCCATATTTGAGTGTGTCCTTTAGGGTTAGTGGTTTTTATTGATTAGTGGTTTATCCAGTGGTTATGGACCTCATTTATATATGCATTCTTATGTTTTCTGTATCCTTGGTTTGGATCATGCATATAATATGGTTGGTAACTAGCTGGATGTGGTCTGTTATGATAATTCTGTTGTTTCCATATATTTTGAAGATTATATTTCTTACCTCTGCAAGATGCATAGTATCTAGGTCTATATCCTCGATTTGGATTGTATATAGGATATGACTGATAATTTGAGTGGTATGAGCCATTGTAAAACCTAGGCTGAGACCTATTATGAAAGTTTTGAGATATCCATACCTTATTATCTTGAAAGTTTGGATAACCTTGGGGTTTCAATTTACCTCTCCCATTTTGAAATCCGTTTTTGGGGAGTCTTTGGTAATAAGCAGAGTGATGCTATTTTGGCCATTGCCTAGTCTTTTATCTAGGTGGCTGTTTTGAAAATCTTGCTTGCTGCCTCTTTTTAAATATTTGTTTGTAGGCTTAGCAGTCTGAATAAGTGTTTCTCCCTTTATGAAGGTAGTTTTAGAAGTGGAGGGAATGTTGGGGTCATATCCAAGGCCTGATTTTAAATAAAGTGGCCTTTGGTTTATGCACAATCCATCTAAGGTTATAGATGCTTTCAATGATGTGATTTATTTAGCTTTAGCATCTCTTAATTGTCTGAGCTTTGAAAGTTCAGTTTCAAGTTTTGTGAGTGCATCTGATTTTTTATTGTTCAAGGCTGTTAGTCTATCTATTTCAGCAATAGCTATTTTTCCAGTTTCAGCCTGACTGGTTTTGAAATTTTCTGTATCCTGGCTGAGATTGTCAAAATCCTTTTTCAGCTGTGTTTTATCATTTCTCAGTTGGGTATTTTCAGCTGTTGCAGCCAGGTGTGCTGTTTTAAGAATTTCAAAATGTTTTAATAGGTGGTTTACATATTTGTGAAGATCAATATCTTCAGACATATCAGAACTGAAACCTTCTGTAGTTTGAGGTTTAGATGTTACCTCTGTAATATCCGGATTTATTATTGAGTATTACACATGTATTTGAACCTTGTATCATTCGAAATTGTGATATCGATAATCGAAGTATGTTATTTCAAGTATTTGTATCCTTGTACATGAGTATGGCAACATGTAAATTTTTCCATGCAAATAAGTGATAACGTACGTTAAATAGGAATCCTGACGTACGTTATCAGTTTGAGTTAGCATACGCTACGAATGTAGCATAGCGTGTGTTAACCAGCCAATAATTGAGCTGGGCAGCTAGCACATGCGCCAGCCAGATGTGGGTCTGGATACGATTCCCGCGGATGAACCTGGACACCTTTTTAAGTCAACGTGTATTAACGTACGCTAAGGATAGGATGTAGCGTACGCTAATAATATTGGTTACGTACGTAATATGGTAAGTGCAGTGTACGTAATGAAGTTAAGAATGAGGACAGTTAACTATCAATGACGATAGCGTACGCTAAGGATGTCAGTGTAGCATACGCTAATTAGCTAACGTGCATTATATGTGGAGGCTAACATACATTAAGGTCATAAAATTTTAAATAAGATATCACCCCATTTCATTTCAGCTCATTTATTTCACCTAGCCTTCAGCATACTTCATGACCAGAGTTATCCTAGCCTCCTTAAACTCATATAGACCACCTCTACGTGATCATTGAAGATTGAATGTCACTTGTGATTGATCATTGAAGTGGAGAAACATCTTGGATTGGCAAACAATCAACCAGAGTTGGATTCTACCTATTGTCTCGGTGTTTTCTTCATCTTAAGGTATGTTATACTATCTCCAACCTTGAATTCGTGTTCTTAAGGATATGAAGATCATACTATCAAGATATTAAGTTCCATTGATGAATTATTCAACCAAACATCATGAAGTTGGGATGATTATGCTTATGGTATCGTTTTTGAAACCACATAATTACGTCAAATGATGAGAGTAATGTTCTGAGATTGATTATCTGTATTGAATAACGTTGCCATATTGGTCGTAGACTTGGAGTTGATATCACTTTTGTTAAACGGACTTTAGATTGTATCCTTTCTTATGAGTTGGAATAGTTAAGTTCATCTTTGAAACAAAGTCTGAATGTAATGATGATAATGGAATCTAGCGCATCAATCTTAGATAACCGAACTTCGCATAATAGTTGTAATCGAGATTGAATATGGTGTTGTGATGATATACGTATCCTTGAATTCGAAGATGCTATAATCTGAAAGATTATTCATAATTGTATGAGCATGATATGTATGGAGATAGCATACGTTAATCACTGAGAATTTCGTTAGCTTCATCACAATCGAGACAGTCATCTGCCCAGTGAGAAATTATCATGCATGTTTAGCGTATGCTAAACTATGTAGTTATCGTATGCTATCGGGATTAGTTAACGTACGCTATGTTTGGTAAGTAACGTACGTTATATCATTAGACGAGTCAAGTCGACTGATCAGAGAGGAACTGTCAATACATGGTTAGCATACGCTAGACCTTGTCATTTACATACGCTGATGAGTAGGCTTAACGTACGCTACCGAAGGTACGTAACGTACGTTAAGCAAGTCAGACAGGTTACATTTTATGAACTTCCGACCGTAATTTGGATTGTTAGATGTTCGTACGACTTGATATGAATTATACATTATTTATTTTGTTAAGGTTCAAGCTTAGCAACATGATTGATCGAAGGGAGCGACCTTCGAGCATTTTGATATTCGTGGGAGTATTTTTCTTGTCATCGAATCGAGGCAAGTACTTTAATTATAATTGTTCGTATTATGTCAATTATGTATGATTGTACTGTGTACATGTGTTGTGATTAACTGTCCACCATGCGTTCATCCGACGGGAATCATCATGGGAAATCTATAGCTGTGTGCGCTGGATTGTTAGACAGGTAGTTCCACCATGCTTTGGTCTGACGGGATCATCATGGGAATCTATAACTGTGTTCGTTGGATCGTTGGAATACCATGAGTATGTTGAGACTGTTATGATGTGATATGTGTTTATATTATTTCTCGTTGGAGAAACTTGTCATAATTATTGTTGATTAAATTACTGTTGTATGATTATCGTACTTGTACTAGCATCGTTGTGCTAACCCCTTCAGGGGTGGACATTTGTTTGTGCTCAGGATCCAGGAGATTAGGGAAACAACTATTGGAGATGCATGACGACGAGGGTGCAGAGTGATGTTCCGGCCGGGTTTATTCATCTGTTGATTTTGTTGTTTTAATAAGTACTCGAGTATGTCGTCGTTTGTGATGATTTAAATTTGGTATTGTGCTAATACTCTTCCTTTGGATATTTGTATTCTCAGTATTAGCGAGAACTGTTTGTATTTTATTTCTTCAGCCTTGTAAATTCTTATGTAAAGGATTTAAGGCGCTGTAATATTCCTGGATATATCGGGGGTGTTACAGAATATGGTATCAGAGCTAAGATTATGGATATCTTGGCCATTGGGTTAAAATAGGGGTCAGGAATGTCTTTTGAGCTAACTATCCGCGAATAACATCACTATACTGCCTACGTCTTCGTGCGAGTGGTGGTTGTAATCTCATAAACTCTATCTCGTCCTTTACATGTTATACTTCTTTATACTTGAACATTAGAACGATATTTGTTTCCTGTATATTGAGTATATATGCTTACAGTATGTTGAGAGGTGGACGTGGACGTGGTCGCGGTCGCGGACACGGACGAAGGAATGCTGAGAGAGAAGCATCGCCTTCTAATCAGGCGAGGCATAGCTCAGGTGAGCCACAAAGATCTATTAATAATGAACTGGAACCTGCTGTGCCTGAAATCCTTCTTCAGGTGGTGAACCAGATGACTCAGTTCGCCCAAGTCGTGGACCGAATGCAGGTGGCAGTAGGGTTACAATAGGGAGTTCGACAGCAAGGTATCCCAGACATGGGAAATCAAGGCGACCGATGGCTGCAGGAGGTGGCGAAGATGCAACCACCTAAATTCGACGGTATTTCTGAGTCTCCCACCTGGGATCATTCGTTGAAGGAATTGGAGAAAATTTTTGCCAGGATTAATTGCCCAGACGACCGGAGAGCCTTTATTGCTCAGTACTTCCTGATAGGGGAAGCGTCTGAGTGGTGGGAAGACATCTGGCATGTAGATCATGATGCGGACTGGACAGAATTTAAATTGATGATGGAAGCTCAGTTTGCCCTCGTCCTGTGAGGGAAGCCAGAGTTTGGGAATTTTTCTCTGCACAACCTTCAGATGTGCCAGTATCTCATGCAATTAAGACATTTAACTAGCAACTGGAATTTGTTCGACATCTAGTCAGAACAGATGCAGAAATGATGATCCATTTTGATATGAGAATGAAACCAGAAATCCAGAAGTACATGTCCGGTTTTGAATGTACCATTCTTCATCAATACCAGGATAAAGCATTGGCGTATGAGATCAAGGAAGCAGCAATGGAGAAGTTTGCAGAATCCAAGAAACAGAAAGTCTCTGGTAGTTTCACGGCACAAGAGTAGTGGGCCCCACAAGGCCCAGTCATCCTTTCATTCTTTCAAGAAACTTCCGCACCCATTTAAGAGCGGAAAGAACTTCGGAGCAGTATCAGCCACGACGGATACATCTAGGAAGTGCTTTAACTGTGGTCGCCCGGGCCACCTTTGGCGTGATTGTTTCCGTACTCCAGTTATATGTTCTGCTTGCGGACAGGAAGGGCATCGTGCGACGTTTTGCAAGTATGCCACAAAGTTTAGTGGAACCCGTACATCACAGCCAGTTCAGAGGGAAGCAAGTAATCAGCAGACGCAGCAGAGTGTACAGCTGCCCCAAAATTTCAGTCGAGGTCGAGGCATAGGACAATTCGACCGCAAGGGAGCCTCGAGTGTCGAATACGCTCCCCCACGTCTGTACGAGTTGAGGAGAACAGACGATCAGGATGCTGCTGTCGCATCAGGTACTGTTCAGATCCTTTCACAGCCTGTTAGTGTTTTATTCGATACAAGAGCTACGCATTCATTTATATCCTTGTCTTGTGTAAATTGCTTGAATATTTCTGGTTTTTATAATTGTGAGCCTTATATTGTGGGTTTACCGAGTGGATAAAAGATTGTTGGAAACTTAGAAACTAGTGATTTCCCTGTATCATTTGGAGGCAGAGAGTGGCCCTCGAATCTGATTGTGATAGAAATGCAAGGAGACGACCTGATACTCAGAGATGATTGGCTTAATCGATATGGAGCTGTTGTAAACTACCGACGGAGAAATATCTCAGTAATAGCTGACGATGGTTCCGAAATACTATTTGAAGGATGGAAACCAGGAAGCTCAGGAATGATGATCAAGGCGATGAAAGCTGTCAAATTGTTGAAACAGGGTTGTACCGGATACTGGTGCTACGCAATGAAGAAAGAAGATGGAAAAGTGGAACTCTCATCCATTCCTGTTGTGAATGAATTTCCGGATGTGTTCCCGGACGAATTGCCTGGACTACCTCCATGCGGGATGTAGAATTCACCATCGAGATGGAACCAAGAGCTACACCAGTTTCTAAGGCACCGTATCGTATGGCACCTACCGAGATGTACGAATTTAAGAAGCAACTGGAGGAGTTACTGGACAAAGGCTATATCCAGCCAAGCGTTTCGCCTTGGGGTGCACCAGTTCTTTTTGTCCGGAAGAAGGATGAATCACTTCGATTGTGTATTGACTATCGACAACTGAACAAGATGACGATTAGGAACAAGTATCCACTGCCACGAATTGATGATTTGTATGACCAGTTACAAGGTGAAACAGTGTTTTCTAAGATCGATCTGAGGTCGGTATATCATCAGTTTAGGATTAAGGAATCCGATGTTTCAAAATCAACGTTCAGAACTCACTGCGGACATTATGAGTTTGCAGTGATGCTATTTGGTCTCACCAACGCACCTTCTGTGTTCATGCAATTGATGAACCGAGTGTTCATAGATTATTTGGACAAGTTTGTGGTTGTGTTCATTGATGACATTCTGGTGTATTCTAAGAGCCCGGTAGAGCATACGCAGCATTTGCGGATTGTTCTAGACCTTCTGAGAAACGAGCAATTGTACGCCAAGATTTCTAAGTGTGAATTCTGGCTAAAGGAAGTAATATTCCTCGGTCATGTGGTATCAGCAGAAGGAGTCCTAGTAGACCCCCAGAAAATCGAAACAGTTATGGATTGGAAGCCTCCAAAGAACGTGAAAGGAGTCTGGAGTTTCTTAGGACTTGCAGGATATTATCTTCGGTTCGTGGAAGGGTTTTCTAAAATTACCCACCCACTTACTCGACTACTGCAGAAAACTCAAAAGTTTGAGTGGAATGAGATGTGCCAGAAGAGCTTTGATGAATTGAAGAAGAGATTGACGACGGCACCAATTTTAGTACTTCCATAGGGAACTGGAGGATTCATGGTTTACAATGACGCTTCAAACCAAGGTCTTGGGTGTGTATTGATGCAAAATGAGAAGGTGATCGCCTATGCTTCAGGACAGTTGAAACCTTATGAAGTGAACTACCCAACACATGATTTGGAGCTGGCAGCAGTGGTTTTTGCTTAGAAAATCTGGAGGCATTACCTGTACGGAACTCACTGTCAAATCTTTACAGATCACAAGAGTCTTAAATACATCTTCAGTTAGAAAGATTTGAACATGCGGCAAAGGAGATGACTGGAACAGATTAAAGACTACGACTTGAAGATTTTGTATCATCCAGGCAAAGCGAATGTAGTGGCCAATGCACTTAGCCGCAAGCCTGTTTCTATTCAGATGCTGGAGACTCTGACCTCCCAGCCCAGCATTCAACGAGAATTGATTCGCGAAGGAATTGAAATATGGTTGCAAAGATTCCAAGGGCAAATATGTGTGATGGAAATAACATCGTCATTAACTGAAGAAATCAAATCTAAGCAAGTAGATAATCTGCGGATGATTCGGTTACGTGATGAAGTGATCAAGGGAAAGGCCCCAGGATTCATAATTCATGATGATGGAGTCTTGAGATTTCAGAACCGACTTTGCATTCCTAATCTCGATGTTCTGAAACAAATAATCATGAAGGAAGCTCACAGCATGCCCTATTCTATCCACCCGGGCACCAACATGATATATAAGGACCTGAAGCAAAACTTCTGGTGGGGCAACATGAATAAAGATGTAGCGGATTTTGTCTCGAAGTGTTTGACATGTCAGCAGGTTAAGATCGAGCATCAACGACCTTTCGGAATGCTGAAGCTGCTCCCGATTCCTGAATGGAAATGGGAGGACATATCGATGGACTTTATCAGTAATATGCCGAGAACCAAGATAGGAATGAACATGATTTGGTAATAGTTGATCGTCTAACCAAATTGGATCATTTTATAGGCATTAACGACACGTGGGGACCCGAGAGGTTGGCACGAGTATTTATTTTAGAGATAGTCCGATTGCATGGTATGCCGAAGTCCATTATTTCTGACCGAGACGGACGTTTTGTGTCTCATTTTTTGAAAGCAATTCATAAGGCCTTGGGAACCGAATTGAACTTCACCACAACTTATCACCCGCAGACAGACGGATAATCCGAGAGTACTATTCAAACGGTGGAAGACATGTTAAGGGCTTGTGCCTTAGATTGGTCGACTGATTGGGAAGTTCTTCTGCTGTTGATTGAATTCACTTACAACAATAGTTGGCATACTTCCATTAAGATGGCACCGTTTGAGGCATTATACGGGAGGAGATGTAGATCGCCCCTATGTTGATATTATTCATCAGACTTGATTGGGACGAAACCGGAATTGATCGTACAGACATGAGAGAAGATAGCCTTGATTCGTGAAAGGCTGTTGACTGCCCAGAGTCGACAGCGCCCATTGGAGTTCAGTACTGGAGATCACGTACTTTTAAAGGTTTCTTCTACTCGGGTAATCTTTCATTTCGGAAGAAAGGGGGAATTGAGTCCGAGATATATCAGACCGTTCGAGATTCTTGAGAGAGTCGGAGAGTTGGCTTATATATTGGCATTACCTCCGTCATTTAGCCATGTGCATAACGTGTTCCACGTGTCCCAGTTACGAAGATATATACCGGATCCTACTCATGTCATTGATTTCGGCAAGATCAAAGTCGCTCAGGATGGCACGTTTGAAGAGAGACCGATCAGGATACTTGAGAGTCGAGTTAAACAATTGAGGAACAAACCGATCGCTTTGGTTAAGGTTCAGTGGTCGCACCACGGAGTGGAAGAAGCCACTTGGGAGACGAAAGATAGCATGAGGTCCAGATATCCAGAGTTATTTTCGTTTTGAGTTTCGGGACGAAACTCCCTTTTAGTAGGAGAGTATGTAATATCCGGATTTATTATTGAGTATTTCATCTATATTTGAACCCTGTATCATTCGGAATTGTGATATCGATAATCGAAATATGATATTTCTTGTATTTGTATCCTTGTACACGAGTATGGCAACATGTAAATTTTCCCATGCAAATACATGATAACATACATTAACTAGGAAGTCTAACGTACGTTATCAGTCTGAGTTAGCGTACGCTATGAATGTAGCATAGCGTGCGTTAACCAGCCAATAATTGAGCTGGGCGGCTAGCACATGCGCCAGCTGGACGTGGTTCCGTATAAGATTCCTGCGGATGAACCTGGACACCTTTTTAAGTCAACAGATATTAACGTATGCTAAGGATAGGATGTAGCATACGCTAATACTATTGGTTACGTACGTAATATGGTAAGTGTAGTGTATGTAATGAAGTTCAGAATGAGGATAGTTAACTATCAGTGACGATAGCATACGCTAAGTATGTCAGTGTAGCGTATGCTAATTAGCTAACGTACGTTATATGTGGAGGCTAACGTACGTTAAGGTCAGAAAATTATAAATAAGACATCACCCCATTTCATTTCAGCTCATTTATTTCACCTAGCCTTTAGCATACTTCGTGCCCAGAGTTATCGCAGTCTCCTTAAACTCATATAGACCACCTCTACTTGATCATTGAAGATTGAATCTCACTTGTGATTGATCATTGAAGTGGAGAAACATCTTGGATTGTCAAACAAGCAACCAGAGTTGGATTCTACCTATTGTCTCGGTGTTTTCTTCATCTTAAGGTATGTTATACTATCTCCAACCTTGAATTCGTGTTCTTAAGGATATGAAGATCATACTATCAATATATTAAGTTCCATTGATGAATTATTCAACCAAACATCATGAAGTTGGGATGCTAATGCTTATGGTATCGTTTTTCAAACAACATAGTTGGAATCCTATTATGTCAAATGATGAGAGTAATATTCTGAGATTGATTATCCGTATTGAATAGCATTGCCATATTGATCGTAGACTTGGAGTTGATATCACTTTTGTTAAACGGACTTAAGATTGTATCATTTTCTTATGAGTTGGAATTGTTAAGTTCATCTTTGAAACAAAGTCTGAATGTAATGATGATAATGGAATCTAGCGCATCAACCTTAGATAACCGAACCTCGCATAAGAGTTGTAATCGAGATTGAATATGGTGTTGTGATGATATATGTATCTTTGAATTCGAAGATGTTATAATCTGAAATATTATTCATAATTGTATAAGCATGATATGTATGGAGATAGCATATGTTAATCACTGTGGATTTCGTTAGCTTCACCACAATTAAGACAGTCGTCTGCCCAGTGAGAAACTGTCATGCATGTTTAACGTACGCTAAACTATGTAGTTAGCGTACGCTATTGGGTTTAGTTAATGTACGCTACGTTTGGTACGTAACATAAGTTATATCATCAGGCGAGTCAAGTCGACTGATCAGAGAGGAACTGTCAATACATGGTTAGCGTACGCTAGACCTTATCGTTTATGTACGCTAATGAGTAGGCTTAACGTACGCTACCAAAGGTACGTAACGTACGTTAAGCAAGTCAGACAGGTTACATTTTATGAACTTCCGACTGTAATTTAGATTGTTAGATGTTAGTACGACTTGAGATGAATTATATATTATTTCTTTTGTTAAGGTTCGATCTTAGCAACATGATTGATCGAAGGGATTGACCTTCGAGCGTTTTGATATTCGTGGGAGTATTTTTCTTGTCATCGAATCGAGGCAAGTACTTTAATTAGAATTGTTCGTATTATGTCGGTTATGTTATGATTGTACTGTGTACATGTGTTGTGATTAACTGTCCACCATGCGTTAATCTGATGGGAATCATCATGGGAAATCTATAGCTGTGCGCGCTAGATCGTTGGACAGGTAGTTCCACCGTGCTTTGGTCCGACGGGATCATCATGGGAATCTATAGCTGTGTATACTGGATCGTTGGAATACCATGAGTATGTTGAGACTGTTATGATGTGATATGTGTTGATATTATTTCTCGTTCTTGAACCGATAACCATCTTTCGGCTAACCTAGCCTGTTCCGAGGGGATTCTCGAGCACGAAAAGGGATCCAACGAATTAGAAAGAATTGAACGGAGAAACGTGTCATAATTATTGTTGATTCAATTAATGTTGTATGATTATCGTACTTGTACTAGCATCGTTGTGCTAACCCCTTAGGGGGTGGACATTTGTTTGTGTTTAGGATCCAGGAGATTAGGGAAACAACCATTGGAGTTGCATGACGACGAGGGTGCAGAGTGATGTTCCGGTCGGGTTTATTCGTCTGTTGATTTTGTTGTTTTAATAAACTTGAGTACGTCTTCGTTTGTGACGATTTGAATTTGGTGATGTATTAATACTCTTCCTTTGGATATTTGTATTCCTAGTATTGGCCAAAACTGTTTGTATTTTATTTCAGTTGCTTTCATACGTTGGTGCCCGTTATTGTCTTTTTATTTCTTCAGCCTTGTAAATTCTTATGTAAAGGATTTAAGGCGCTGTAATATTCCTGAATATATCGGGGGTGTTACAGAATATGGTATCGGAGCTAAGATTATGGATATCTTGTCCATTGGGTTAAAATAGGGGCCAGGAATGTCTTTTAAGTTAAGTGACCGCGAATAACATATAGCCTACGTCTTCGTGCGAGTGGTGGTTGTAAGCTCCTAAACTCTATCTCGTCCTTTACATGTTATACTTCTTTATACTTGAACATTAGAACGATATTTGTTTCCTGTATATTGAGTATATATGCTTACAGTATGTTGAGAGGTGGACGTGGACGTGGTCGCGGTCGCGGACACGGATGAAGGAATGCTGAGAGAGAAGTGTCGCCTTCTAATCAGGCCAGCCATAGCTCAGGCGAGCCACAAAGATCTATTAATAATGAACCGGAACCTGCTGTGCCCGAAATCCTTCGTCAGGTGGTGAACCAGATGACTCAGTTTGCCCAGGTTGTGGACCGAATGCAGGTGGCAGTAGGGTTACAACAGGGAGTTCGACAGCAAGGAATCCTAGACATGGGAAATCGAGGTGACCGATGGCTGCAAGAGGTGGCGAAGATGCAACCACCTAAATTCGACGGTATTTCTGAGACTCCCACATGGGATCATTGGTTGAAGGAATTGGAGAAAAATTTTCCGAGATTAATTGCCCAGACGACCGGAGAGCCTCTATTGCTCAGTACTTCCTGATAGGGGAAGCATCCGAGTGGTGGGAAGCCATCCGGCATGTAGATCATGATGCGGATTGGACAAAATTTAAACTGATGATGGAAGCTCAGTACCGCCATCGTCCTGTGAGGGAAGCCAAAGTTCAGGAATTTTTCTCTGCACAACCTTCAGATGTGGCAGTATCTCAGGCAATTAAGACGTTTAACCAGCAGCTGGCATTTGTTCGACATCTGGTCAGAACAGATGCAAAAATGATGATCCATTTTGATATGAGAATTAAACTAGAAATCCAGAGGTACATGTCCGGTTTTGAATGTACCACTCTCTATCAATACTAGGATAAAGTATTGGTGTATGAGATCAAGGAAGCAGCAATGGAGAAGTTTGAAGAATCCAAAAAACAGAAAGTCTCAGGTAGTTTCACGGAGCACAAGAGTAGTGGGCCACGCAAGGCCCAGTCATCCTTTAATTCTTTCAAGAAACCTCCACACCCATCTAAGAGCGGAAAGTACTTCGGAGCAGTATCAGCCACGACGGATAGATCTAGGAAGTGCTTTAACTGTGGTCACCTGGGCCACCTTTGGCGTGATTATTTCTGTACTCCAGTTATATGATTTGATTGCAGACAGGAAGGGCACCGTGTGACGTTTTGCAAGAATGCCACAAAGTTTAATGGAACCCGTACATCACAGCCAGCTCAGAGGGAAGCAAGTAATCAGCAGGTGCAACAGAGTGTATAGCTGCCCCAAAATTTCGGTCGAGGTCAAGGCAGAGGACAATTCGACCGCAAGGGAGCCTCGAGTGTTGGATCCGCTCCCCCACGTCTGTACGAGATGAGGAGAAAAGACGATCAGGATGCTGCTGTCGCATCAGGTACTGTTCAGATCCTTTCACAGCCTGTTAGCGTTTTATTCGATACATGAGATATGCATTTATTTATATCCTTGTCTTGTGTAAATTGTTTGAATATTTCTGGTTTTCATAATTGTGAGCCTTATATTGTGGGTTTACCGAGTGGAGAAAGGATTGTTGTAAACATAGAAACTAGAGATTTCCCTGTATCATTTGGAGGCAGAGAGTGGCCCTCGAATCTGATTGTGATAGAAATGCAAGGAGACGACCTGATACTCGGAGATGATTGGCTTAATCGATATGGAGCTGTTGTAAACTACCGAAGGAGAAATATCTCAGTAATAGCTAACGATGGTTCCGAAATACTATTTGAAGGATGGAAACCAGGAAGCTCAGGAAAGATGATCAAGGCGATGAAAGCTGTCAAATTGTTGAAACACTGCTATACCGGATACTGGTGCTACGCAATGAAGAAAGAAGATGGAAAAGTGGAACTCTCATCCATTCCTGTTGTGAATGAATTTCCGGATGTGTTCCCTGTTGAATTGCCTGGACTACCTCCATGACGGGATGTAGAATTCACCATCGAGCTGGAACCAGGAGCTACACCAGTTTCTAAGGTGCCGTATCGTATGGCACCTACCGAGATGTACGAATTGATGAAGCAACTGGAGGAGTTACTGGACAAAGGCTATATCCAGCCAAGCGTTTCGCCTTGGGGTGCACCAGTTCTTTTTGTCTAGAAGAAGGATGAATCGCTTCGATTGTGTATTGACTATCTAGAACTGAACAAGATGACAATTAAGAACAAGTATCCGTTGCCACGAATTGATGATTTGTTTGACCAGTTACAAGGAGCAACAGTGTTTTCTATGATCGATCTGAGGTCGGGATATCATCAGTTGAGGATTAAGGAGTCCGATGTTTCAAAATCAACGTTCAGAACTCACTACGGACATCATGAGTTTGTAGTGATGCCGTTTGGTCTCACTAATGCACCTTCTGTATTCATGCAATTGATGAACCGAGTGTTCATCGAGTATTTAGACAATTTTGTGGTTGTGTTCATTGATGACACTCTGGTGTATTCTAAGATCCCGGTAGAGCATACGCAGCATTTGCGGATTGTTCTAGACCTTCTGAGAAACGAGCAATTGTACGCCAAGATTTCTAAGTGTGAATTCTGGCTAAAGGAAGTAATGTTCCTCGGTCATGTGGTATCAGCATAAGGCGTCCGAGTAGACCCCCAGAAAATCGAAACAGTTATGGATTGGAAGCCTCCAAAGAATGTGAAAGAAGTCCAGAGTTTCTTAGGACTTGCGAGATATTATCGTCGTTTCGTGGAAGGGTTTTCTAAAATTACCCACCCACTTACTTGACTACTGCAGAAAACTCAAAAGTTTGAGTGGAATGAGATATGCCAGAAGAGCTTTGATGAATTGAAGAAGAGATTGATGACGGCACCGATTTTAGCACTTCCACAGGGAACTGGAGGATTCATGGTTCACAGTGACGCTTCGAACCAAGGTATTGGGTGTGTATTGATGCAAAATGAGAAGGTGATCGCCTATGCTTCACGACAGCAGAAACCTTATGAAGTGAATTACCCAACACATGATTTGGAGCTGGCAGCGGTGGTTTTTGCTTTGAAAATTTGGAGGCATTACCTGTACGGAACTCACTGTCAAATCTTTATGGATCACAAGAGTCTTAAATACATCTTCAGTCAGAAAGAGTTGAACATGCGGCAAAGGAGATGGGTGGAACGGATTAAGGACTATGACTTGGAGATTCTGTATCATCCAGGCAAAGCGAATGTAGTGGCCAATGCACTTAGCCGCAAGCCTGTTTCTATTCAGATGCTGGAGACTCTGACCTCCCACCCCAGCATTCAACGAGAATTGATTCACGAAGGAATTGAAATATGGTTGCAAAGAGTCCAAAGGCAACTGTGTGTGATGGAAATAACTTCGTCGTTAACCGAAGAAATCAATTCTAAGCAAGTAGATGATCCGCGGATGATTCGGTTACGTGATGAAGTGATCAAGGGAAAGGCCCCAGGATTCGTAATTCATGATGATGGAGTCTTGAGATTTCAGAACCGACTTTGCATTCCCGATCTAGATATTCTGAAACAAACAATCATGAAGGAAGCTCTCAGCATGCCCTATTCTATCCACCCGGGCACCAACAAGATGTATAAGGACCTGAAGCAAAACTTCTGGTCGGGCAACATGAAGAAAGATGTAGCGGATTTTGTCTCGAAGTGTTTTACATGTCAGCAGGTTAAGATCGAGCATCAACGACCTTCCGGAATTCTGAAGCTGCTCCCGATTCCTGAATGGAAATGGGAGGACATATCGATGGACTTTATTAGTAATATGCCGAGAACCAAGACAGGAATGAACATGATTTGGGTAATAGTTGATCGTCTAACCAAATCATATCATTTTATAGGCATTAAGGACACGTAGGGACCCGAGAGGCTGGCACGAGTATTTATTTTAGAGATAGTCTGATTGCATGGTACGCCGAAGTCCATTATTTCTGACCGAGACGGACGTTTTGTGCCTCATTTTTGGAAAGCAATTCATAAGGCCTTGGGAACCAAATTGAACTTCACCACAGCTTATCACCCGCAGACAGACGGACAATCCGAGAGGACTATTCAAATGGTGGAAGACATGCTAAGGGTTTGTGCCTTAGATTGGTCGGCTGATTGGAAAGTTCATCTGCCGTTGATTGAATTCACTTACAACAATAGTTGGCATACTTCCATTAAGATGGTACCGTTTGAGGCATTATACGGTAGGTGATGCAGATCGCCCCTATGTTGGGATGATTCATCAGGCTTGATCGGGACGGAACCAAAATTGATCGTACAGACACGAGAGAAGATATCTTTGATTCGTGAAAGGCTGTTGACCGCCCAGATTCGACAGAAATCTTATGTAGACGTACGGCGTCGCCCATTGGAGTTCAGAACTGGAGATCACGTACATTTAAAGGTTTCTTCTACTCGGGTAATCTTTCGTTTCGGAAGAAAGGGGAAATTGAGTCCGAGATATATCGGACCATTCAAGATTCTTGGGAGAGTCGGAGATTTGGCTTACATATTGGCATTACCACCGTCATTGATCCATGTGCATAACGTGTTCCACGTATCCCAGTTACGGAGATATATACCGAATCCTAGTCATGTCATTGATTTCGGCGAGATCGTTGTCGCTCAGGATGGCACGATTGAAGAGAGACCGATCAGGATACTCGAGAGTCGAGTTAAGCAATTGAGGAATAAACCGATCGCTTTGGTTAAGGTTCAGTGGTCGCGCCACGGAGTGGAAGAAGCCACTTGGGAGACGAAAGATAGCATGAGGTGCAGATATCCAGAGTTATTTTCGTCTTGAGTTTCAGGACGAAACTCCCTTTTAGTAGGAGAGTATGTAATATCCGGATTTATATTGAATATTTCATCTGTATTTGAACCCTGTATCATTCGGAATTGTGATATCGATAATCGAAGTATGATATTTCTCGTATTTGTATCCTTGTACACGAGTATGGCAACATGTAAATTTGCCATGCAAATACGTGACAACGTATGTTAACTAGGAAGTCTAACGTACGTTATCAGTCTGAGTTAGCGTACGCTATGAATGTAGCATAGCATGCGTTAACTAGCCAATAATTGAGCTGGGCGGCTAGCACATGCTCCAGCCGGACGTGGGTCCGTAGAAGATTCCCGTGGATGAACCTGGACACCTTTTTAAGTCAACGGGTATTAACGTACGCTAAGGATAGAATGTAGCGTACGCTAATAATATTGGTTACGTACGTAATATGGTAAGTGTAGCGTACGTAATGAAGTTCAGAATTAGGACAGTTAACTATCAGTGACGATAGCATACGCTAAGTATGTCAGTTTAGCGTACGCTAATTAGCAAACGTACGTTATATGTGGAGGCTAACGTAAGTTCATCATTGAAACAAAGTCTGAATGTAATGATGATAATGGAATCTAGCGCATCAACCTTAGATAACCGAATCTCGTATAAGAGTTGTAATCGAGATTGAATATGGTGTTGTGATGATATATGTATCCTTGAATTTGAAGATGTTATAATCCGAAATATTATTCATAATTGTATGAGCATGATATGTATGGAGATATTATATGTCAATCACTGAGGATTTCGTTAGCTTCATCACAATTGAGACAGCCGTCTGCCCAGTGAGAAATTGGCATGCATGTTTAGCGTATGCTAAACTATGTAGTTAGCGTACGCTATCAGGCTTACTTAATGTACGCTACGTTTGGTACGTAACATACGTTATATCATCAGACGAGTCAAGTCGACTGATCAGAGAGGAACTGCCAATACATGGTTAGCGTATGCTAGACCTTGTCGTTCACGTACGCTAATGAGTAGGCTTAGCGTACGCTACCAAAGGTACGTATCGTACGTTAAGCAAGTCAGACAGGTTACATTTTATGAACTTCCGACCGTAATTTAGATTGTTAAATGTTAGTACGACTTGAGATGAATTCTATATTATTTATTTTGTTAAGGTTCGAGCTTAGCAACGTGATTGATCGAAGGGAGTGACCTTTGAACGTTTTGATATTCGTGGGAGTATTTTTCTTGTCATCGAATTGAGGTAAGTACTTTAATTATAATTGTTAGTATTATTTCGGTTATGTTATGAATGTACTGTGTACATGTGTTGTGATTAACTGTCCACCAGGCATTGATCTGACGGGAATAATCATGGGAAATCTATAGCTGTATGCGCTGGATCGTTGGACAGGTAGTTCCACCATGCTTTGGTCCGACGGGATCATCATGGGAATCTGTAGTTGTGTGCGCTGGATCGTTGGAATACCATGAGTATGTTGAGACTGTTATGATGTGATATGTGTTGATATTATTTCTCTTTGGAGAAACTTGTCATAATTATTGTTGATTAAATTACTGTTGTATGATTATCGTACTTGTACTAGCATCGTTGTGCTAACCCCTTCGGGAGTGGACATTTGTTTGTGTTCAGGATCCAGGAGATTAGGGAAACAACAATTGGAGTTGCATGACGACGAGGGTGCAGAGTGATGTTCCGGCCGGGTTTATTCGTTTGTTGATTTTGTTGTTTTAATAAACTCAAGTACGTCTTCGTTTGTGATGATTTGAATTTGGTGATGTATTAATACTCTTCCTTTGGATATTTGTATTCTCAGTATTGGCCAGAACTGTTTGTATTTTATTTCAGTTGCTTTCATACGTTGGTGTCCGTTATTGTCTATTTATTTCTTCAGCCTTGTAAATTCTTATGTAAAGGATTTACGGCACCCTAATATTCCTGAATATATCGGGGGTGTTACAAACTCTTTATCAGCAAGGTTGGCCGTAAGGCAGTTGATTACATCATTATCATCTGATAGGAATCCACTTGTTGATTCCATGTTCTCTTTGATCAACTATGTTTCTTCGCTTATTGCTGCTAATGTGTCCTATGTTTCTTTGGAGTTTTTGCTATGTTTGATCTTTAACATGGTGGCTTGATCAAAGGTCTGGTATATGACATCTCTGGCCCGGTTTTCTAGGTTGGCCAGCTTCCTCTGTTCAGGTGAGATTTCACCTCTCTTCTGGGGAGTCTTCTCTGGCTTCCCAGCTGCAATTTCTTCTGGTGTGTTGTCCTTCAGGAAGGTGAATGGTCCTTCCTCGATTATACACCACATGTCATCGTGGATAGATGAAATAGGTGCCTGTATTCTCATTTACAGAGGACATATTCATCAACAGAAAATACAGATAATCTAGAGTGCATGTGCTGCATGTGTTCGATTTTAAATGAGATATTTATATATGCTCAGATATATGGATGTGGTTTTATAAAATTAAACCAACCTCTCTGATACCACTTGAAGGTCACAAGTAGTCAGGAATAAGTCTAGGGGGTGAATAGACTTATTAAACTCTTTTCCTGAATCTAAGGTGAGTAAACTCAGTAGTTAAATATGCAGCTAACAAACCTTAGGTGTTGATGAGTAATGCGGAAGCACAGCTGATGACAATGCAGGTGACTAATGTCGACTTCAGGTAACTTATGTCAACTGTAAAACTAAGTTATGTGGAACACAGTTGACTGATAGATGGAACAGTAAATATGAATGCAGCAGATAAGTATGATGTGATGCAGTAAAACACGCAAGCACTTTAGTGGTTCCAAAGGTGGGGTTATCCTCTACTAGTCCACTTTTCTACAAACCAATTGGAGATGAATTCACTATAACTTTCAACCAGTGATAAACGTTACAATGATTCACATAGTTAGACAAGCTTCTAACTAGTGGAAATTCGTGGCCGTTGCAACTCTCTTTAGCTGCCTTGCACCTCTTGGTCAAAAACCCGTGGATGCCTCAACAACTCGCAAGGTGTCTATCACCTTCCAAGCAAGAACCCGTGCATCTGTTTACAACCTCTTTACTTTCCAGAACCTCGTTCAAGAAAGCAACCCCACACTCAAACTTTTAAGACAAGAGATTTTGTCTTCTCCAACTTAAGAGCTTCTCATAATCTCGTTAAGCTTGCTCTTCATGATGCTATAGTTTGCTTTGATTGCTTTGATTGCTTAGACCGCTTGTATGTATTGTTCGCATCGTACTTTGCTCAATTTGTTCTTCAGATATTTATAGTACGAGTCTTTAGCTTCTTCATACGCATTGCATCACTATAACAAATACGTCTGTTGGAGAGTAGACTTATTTGTTTATTCGTTCATCTATTTGCATGGCTTGATTCCCTTTCCAATTCCAACCGTTTGAAGGAATTCTTTTGTCTATGCCGCTTTTCTTGATTTGTATATCCATAAGTCTTCAGAGCATGGATCTCAAGGAATAGTTTATTCCTAACTTTTTGGCAATCATTCAGTTTGTATCCTTAAATTTATGTCCGCATGTCTTGCCATTATTGTTGACTTTCAACGCTTTGCTGACGTGGACTGAGTTTCTACAAACTTGGCTGCAGTAACAGTTTGGTCAACCTCCTCTGATGTTTGACCAAAAACTCGACTGATAAATAACTCGCCTGTGGTCAATTCTCATCTGATATATTTGCTTGACCGAAGACTTGTCTGCTTTCAGTTGGAGTAATACTCGCCTAATGTGTTTGTTGTCTGAAAGCGCAGCTGATAACTCGCTTGTGGTCAAACTTCTCTGATATATTTGTTTGACCGGAACTCGCCTGATATATAGCCTTTTCAGAACTCGGCTGCAGCTCAGTTTTGGTTAAACCTCGCCTTATATTTCTGTTGACCAAAACTCACCTGATATAGAACTCGTCTGAAAACTCATCTAATATGTTAGTTGTTCTATACTTAGCCGATTTACTAACTGATCAATACCTAGCCTAATTTTTAGGGCCTATAGAAAATACTCATTTGGTTCTTGTTTACAATGCCAAGTGTTTTGTGCATACATTTGAATTAAACAAGAATACAGGGATGACATCATCCAAATTTAACAAATATTCCTAACAGAAACAACAACAAAAACGAGTCGATTCTATAAATCAAACTCCTAGAAGATGTAGCTATTCAACCATGTCAAAAATTATTGGGTTTGATCTAATGGAATCGAACGAGGAACTGGCAAGACATAGTTACATACATTCCTAAATTTTTGGACTTGAATGAAGAGCCTCAAGCATGCTTTGGGTTGGATCTAATGGAATCGAACTGGGAACCGACGAGACATAGTTCATACATACCTGAATTTCCGGACTTGAATGAAGAGCCTCAATCATGCTACATGCATCCACTAAGGCATGAAATTCCAATTCTGTTTCATCCTTACATCTCACATATACAAGATGTAATGAGTGATGAAAATTGTGGATTCGAGCAATATCTGTTTGTCTTGGTTATGGAGACGATCAGTGGCTATATATTCGAACTGCTAGATGAGTTATATAGCAAGTACGATGTCTATGCTAGAGTTTCCAGTGATGGAATGGATGGTCTGCACACTTCATTGTGTTTCTTTGAAAGGGGTACATCTACACCAAGGCAACACTGGATGCTCATTCCTTTAACAGGTTTTCTGATTGCCAACAGGTTTGGTGTAATCCCTACCTCTTTAACCAAGCGAGGCTCCATAACTGTTTTTTCTCTTTGGAAAGGTCCGGAAGAGTTTTTGTGCCATCATATGATTACGGTTTCACTTGTATATGGTTGTCATTACGTGATGGTACAATTACAAAGAGATTTTCCAATGCCTATCATTTGGGGTTACTGGACCCGCCACAGAGCCCCGCGTTCGGGTGGATGGGAAATCGAGTATATGGTATGTCGGGAACTTTAACGGCAACTGCGACCTCGTAATCCTGAAGCAGATTTTATAACTATAGAGGATTGTTAAATGACATTTTTTGTTGTCTCACATTTTTGCGTTTATGTATTCAATAATTAAATAATAAAAAAGTATGATCGGGTTCTTTTCCTATTTCAAATTCTAACCACATACATGTACCATATATATTGCTCGGGTATCTTTTTTTATCCAGAACAAGAAATAAAATCATATTTTGAAGGTCCATAAAGAAGGTTCTACATTTAACAAATTATAACATACAACCAATATACATGTTTAATGAGCAAATATTATAAAAGCTAGTTTTTAACATATTCTAAAGAGAAAGATTCATGTTCAATATTTCCATTAAAGTATTTTTATAATATTTATGTTTTACACTAGGTCCGTACATGTAAAAGGGCTATGGCATTACTACCAATTAAAAAAAGAACTATGCATGTTATTTAATTATCTGGAGTGTTTTTAATAATTAAATAATAAAAAGATGTATGTATTATTTAACATTTTTAAACTCAGAGTAAACTAATTAATAATTACTTATTTATTTGGAGTGTTTTTTAAGTAATGAGGTTAATGATTACTTAATTATTAAGTTTAAAGTAATGATATGTCTAATTATTATTGGTGTTTATTAAGTAAAAATGATGTTGAATTGCCCAATAAATATATTTATTAAAAAGTCAAAAATAGGGGTGTATATTTAATAAAGCGGGGTGTATATTTTGTAAACGGAATATAAAGTTTCCACAACTTCGACAAAAGAAAATGAATTTTGTTGGAGAGCACTATCCTTGATTGGTGCATGTGAATCGATGCGTACCTAATTATTTGCCCACATAATGAAGACTTTGGCAGCCCGCAAATTGTGGCCCCCAAGTTAAAGTCAGCTTTGTTTTCGGCATGAGTGAATTGAAGCATATAAATACGGACACTTCAGGAACAAAGTTTCTACACACGTATGCACACACAAATATACATCCATACTTTTTAGGGATTGATTCCTACGTAGTAGGGGTTGTACCCTGTTTTATCGATAGTAAGGGTTGTGTAGAGGTACAATTCCTACTATGCAGGGTACAACCCATATAAAGCAGAGTATGCATTTGTGTGTGCCTTTGTATGTGTGTGTAGCATTATTCCTTCAGGAAAATTAAACATCATCAAGCAAGTTCACTCATCATTCCATATGAGAGATTTGAGGAATAAGTATAGAGAGAAAAATAGTGTTTGAGCGAAGAAAGAATGAGAAAACTAGAGAGTATTTTTTTTATTTTCTCAAAAGAGTGTGTTTCTATTTTTCTAGTAATTTCAAGTTAAACACTTGAGGTATTTGTATTCTGAGAGATATCATCTTTAGAGATTGTGTAGCCCCTGTGTTGCTACCCAAAATATTATCCGGAGATAGATATTGCTGGAATGGTTGGATAGCAAACAAAGTGCGAGAGCACTTCCGTAGAGAAAGTAAATAACACAAGATTTGCCGGGGTTGTTAGTCCCGGGCTTGAATGTTTCTTGACAAGTAAATAACAAAGTGCGAGAGCACTTCCGTAGATATTGCTGGAATGTTTCTTGACAAGTTCGTTTAATGGGGCTGCAATTGTGCTAAAATCTTTTACGAAGCGTCGATAAAACCCTGCTAGGCCATGAAAACTTCTTACCTCGGACGCGTTCGTCGGTCTAGGCCATTCTCGAATAGCCTTAACCTTTCTTCATCAACTTTTATGCCGTCAGCACTAACGACATATCCAAGAAAAATAACTTCATTCATGCAAAAAGTATATTTCTTAAGACTAGCATATAATTGTTCCCTTCTCAAGGTAATTAAAGCTAATCTTAAATGTTCAACATGTTCTTCAACATTTTTGCTGTAAATGAGTATATCATCAAAGTATACAACAACGAATTTTCCGATGTATGCACGTAAAACATGATTCATTAATCTCATAAAAGTACTTGGTGCGTTCGTTAGTCCAAAGGGCATTACCAACCATTCGTATAATCCGTATTTAGTTTTGAAAGCCGTTTTCCATTCATCTCCTTCTTTCATATGAATTTGGTGATATCCTTTCATTAGGTCAATTTTAGTGAAAACACGTGAACCATGTAATTCATATAACATATCATCTAACCTTGGAATAGGGTGTCGATACTTAACCGTGATATTGTTTACCGCTCGGCAATCGGTGCACATTCTCCACGTTCCATCTTTCTTTGGCACGACGATCACAGGAACGGCACAAGGACTTAGACTCTCCCGGATATACCCAAGACTTAACAACTCCTCGACTTGTCTTTGGATTTAATTGGTCTCTTGGGGGTTGTGTCGATATGCCGGTCTATTTGGAATGACCACTCCGGGCACAAAGTCTATTTGATGTTCAATCCCTCGGATTGGTGGCAACCCTGCAGGTAGTTCTTTAGGAAAAACATCAACAAATTCCTGCAATAAAGATTAAATAGAACTCGGAATTATCCAGTTCCCGGGGTTAGTAGTAGCGCAAACTTTTCGGAAAATAATCAAGTACATGTGTGCATTTTCCTTGATATCTTCTTTAAGTTCCTTTGCACTTACAAGCATGCATTTTCTCAAATTTTCTTTTTCTTTCTTTTTTTCATTTTTTTCATTTTTTTCATTTTTCTCATTTTTTTCATTTTTTTCATTTTTCTCGTTTTTTTCATTTTTTTCATTTTTCTCGCTTTTTTCATTTTTTTCTTTTTTCTTTTCCTTTTCTTTTCACAATTTTCCTTCAACTTCCTTTTCGAGACGAAGTTGATCTTCTTGTATTTGTACCTTAGTCATGGGAGCTAAGGTAATTTTCTTTCCGTCCTTCTCGAATGAGTAACGATTTTTCCTTCCGCTCAAAGTAGCATCTCGATCAAAATGCCATGGTCTTCCCAACAAGATATGGCAAGCATGCATCGGAACGACATCACATAGGATTTCGTCTTGATACCTTCCGATGGTGAGAGCCACAAGTACCTGTTTATTAACTCGAACTTCCCCACAATCATTTAGCCAATGTAAACGATACGGTTTAGGGTGTCTTCTTGTTGGAAGATCGAGTTCTTCCACTAGCATAGCGCTAATGACATTAGTGCAACTCCCGTTATCTATTATCACACTACAATTTTTATTTTTAATAAAACAACGTGTGTGAAATAGATTTTCTCTTTGTTCGTTAACTTCCTCCTCTTTTGCTTGAGAACTTAACACACCCTCCGAACAATAAGTGCGGGTGCATACTCATATGTCTCATCATCACTCTCCATCTCTCTTGTCTCTTCTTCTTCTTTTTCGCTTTCCGTTTCAATCTCCCCATCCCGAAGTACCATCACCCGTTTGTTGGTGCATTCGGATGCTATATGTCCACGACCCTGGCACTTATATCATTGAATGTCTCGATTTCTCCTTTGGTTGCTTTCGACGGGTTTAGGTTTCCCATCAAATTTTGGTTTGCTAGTACTCCCAACTTCAAACTTTCCTTTCAAGACACTCCCTTCTCTTTTATCAAAATTTTTAAATTTGTCTGAACTTACTTGAGATTGTTGTTTCCAAGGAGTAGAGTATCCCGTGGAATAGTTGTTATTGCTCCCTCTTCGTAAACTCCGCTCGATTTTTACCGCCGCATATACCATGTCCTCGAATTCAACAAAGTGTTGTTTGTCAACTTCTTTAGCTATATCGGCTCTCATCCCGTGTAAAAACCGCGCCATGGTGGCCTCTCTCGATTCCCGAACATTGGCCCGGATCATCAACATCTCCATTTCCTTTCGAAAATCTTCAATGTTTCTCGAGCCTTGTTTTAAAGTTTGTAAGCGAGAAAATAGTACCTTAAGATAGTAATTAGGAACAAATCTTTTCCGCATAACAACCTTCAATTCTTCCCAACCGCTAATCGGTCTCTCCCGACTCCTCCTTCTCTCCGTCACAAGTTGGTCCCACCGAATGCTTGCATATTCTGAAAATTCGGTTATTGCTAACCTCATTTTCTTCTCATCGGAATAGTTGTGGCAATCGTAAATGGTCTCCAACTTCCTTTCCCAATCGAGATATGTGTCCGGATCACTTCTCCCTTCGAAAGATGAGATTTTCATTTTGATGTTTCCCATATTCCGATCCTCCTCGTTTCGGACATATCTTCCTCGCCTTCCTTCATACTCTCTCCTTCCTCCTCGTCCTTCTCGCCCTCCTCGATGTACAAACCTCGGAGTTTCCTCCTCGGAATTCATCGAATCTTCATCATCGTAGCCTCCAAATCGAATGGGTTCCGGTCCCCTTCGTACGGGCTCCTCTTCTCTACCCTTCGTGAGAGTAGCAATTGTTTCCTCTTGTTTATCTAGTCTTCCGACTATTTGAGCAAGTTGTTTTATAATATTTTGAAGGATAAGATTTTGCTCATTTCCTTCGGTTCCTGACATTTTTTTTCTTTTCTTTTTTTTTTTCTTTTTTTTTCTTTTTTTTTCTTTTTTTTTCTTTTTTTTTGTTTTTCTCTTTTTTTTTTCTTTTTTTTTTTTGTTTTTTTTTTCTACAAGAAAATTTCCTCACAAGATCCTCACGTATATCGCTCGATCGCTCACACTCGCGTATCTCTCGTTTGGCTTTTTCTTAATTCCTCACAATTTTTTTTTGCCTTTTTCCACACAACTTACAAGGTGATTTTAGGTGATTCAAGTCAAGTTTCTTCTTGAAAGAACTCAAATCCCACGATCCCCCCAAAGATTGCGAATGACGATAAGACAAAAAAAATGGAAAGATGGGAGCAAAAGATTTTGGAATAGTTTAGAATATGGAACGGAACGAAAAGTATGATAATTGTTTGATAAGATCGATCAAAATTCGTTCTTCTCTTCTTCCTTGATATTTTTTTTTCTTCTTTTTTTTTTACTTTTTTTTTTGGTAATGAAATGAATGGATTGATATTTGATATTCGATCCGCAAGCTTAAAATCACCAGACGCCCGAAGGCTAAGGAACAAGTTCTTCCTCTGGCCTTGGCTTGAAGAGTTATAAAAAACAATCAAAACTTTCACGACTTATAATTTATTTATTTTTTTTTAGTAATGAAATGAATGGATTGATATTTGATATTCGATCCGCAAGCTTAAAATCACCAGACGTCCGAAGGCTAAGGAACAAGTTCTTCCCCTGGCCTCGGCTTGAAGAGTTATCAAAAACAATCAAAACCTTCACCACTTATATATATATATATATTGTGTGTGAAGAAGATGGAAGATTTAGAAGATAAAGGAAATAATAGGATGATAAGATAGGAAGATTATGGTAATGAAGAAAAATAGATGATACCACTTAGTTTTGGAATAACCGTGCTCCGAAGCCAACTGATGCGACCCCCACACGACACGCTATGGTAACCGACACCGCTAGATGAATTCGTTCCCAGGATGTTTCCAAAATAAGCAAAATGGGGCTTTACTTCCAAACCTCTACGTGACACGCCGTAGCAACTCGGAAGGGGTGGAATATAAATACTAACAAGATTACACTTGATAAGTATATAAATCACACAAGGGATGTTTTGGAGACACACTCAACAAAACAAGAAAACACTCACAAAGGTTTGTTAATACAAACACTCTCAAATTTCATAAAATCTTTGGTGTTCTCTTACAATGAAACTTCAAGGCTATTTATAGCCAAAATCTTACACCTAACTCTAGTGTGTGTAATATCCGGATTTATTACGGTGTATTTCATCTGTATTCAAACCCTGTATTATTCGGATTTGTGGGTTTGATTATTGGAGTATAATATTTCTTGCATTGATAGCATTGTACATAAGTATAGAAGCATGCAAAATTTCTCATGCAAACTCGTGATAGCGCACGCTAAGAATGTATTTTAACGCACGCTATCGGGCTACTATTAGCGCACGCTATGCAGATAGGAGTTGCGTGCGCTAAGAACTCAATTATTGAGCGGGACGGCTAGCACATGCGCCAGCCGGGACATGGGTCCGGATAAGATTCCCGCGGACGAACCCGGACAATTCTGAAGTCAACCATTATTAGCGCATGCTAAGGAAAGCTTAGTAGCGTGCGCTAACTTGTTAAAATGCAGAATATTATGAATAGGACAACAACCGTTTTGGCTTTCATTTCTTTCACCCATTCTTCATCCTTGAGAGTTCAGAGAGCCGAAATAACACTCCTACACACTTAGAACTCATCTTGTTGGTGTTTGTATATTGGTTATCACTTGGGAGTATTCATTGAAGTGGAATAGCACCTTGGAGTGGCATACAACCAACCGGAGTCGGATTCTACCTTACGGTTCAGTGATTTTCATCATATTAAGGTATGTTCAACCTATCTCCAGACTTAGAGTTGGATTCTAAAGAATTGGATGATCATAGTAATGAGATATTGATTTTCATAATTGAATTATCAAAAGTACATCATGTTTGGAATATTGAGATGAATAAGCCTTAAGTACCTGGATTATGCTCTTCATGATTCGAATCTTATTACATTGAATATGTAAATGAAGCTTCTATCATTGGTAATCCGAATCTAGTAGATGACTTCATAGCAATCTTGGACTTGACTTTAACATCATTATTGTTGGACAAATCTAAAGGATTGATCATGGAAAGATTTATCTAGTATAGATGGAACGTTTAACAACTTCAGCATGATAATATCGATTGATATAAAGGTGTTGATATCAACCGTTAAGCCTTTCGAATTGTCGTATGAAGAATTGTAGTCGAAATGGAATATGGCTTTATATGGTATGCATATCCTTGAATCCGAAGTTGTTGTTATCCGTAAGATCATTCATAATCGTATGTACATGATATTCATGGAGGTAACATGAAGTATCACGGAAGATTTCATTGTTTCGATCATGGCAGAAGCGATTTCTTGCTTTCGGTGATGGCGCCATGCAGTAAGCGCAGGCTAAGCTATATAGATTAACGTGCGCTATCGAGCACGAGTTAGTGTGCGCCACGTTTTGTATGTAACGTACGCTAGGCCATTAGACGAGTCAGTCGACTGATCAGTGAAGTACTGACCATACATAGTTAGCGTATGCTAGGCTTTGTTGTTTGCGTGCGCTATCGAGCAGACTTAACGCACGCTACACATAGTACTTAGCGTGCGCTAAGAAGTTCAGGCAGATTGCATTTTATGAACTTTTGGCCGTAAATCGGATTGTTAAACATTCGTACGACGTGAGATAAATCTTATATCATTTCTTTTGTTAAGGTTTGGTCTCGCTGCGTGATTGATTGAGGAGGACGACCTTCGAGTGTTCGTTTTCGTGGAAGTATTATTCTTGTCTTCAAATCGAGGCAAGTACCTTAATTGTTTTATGTATTGTTGTTATACATATTGTCGTGCATGTATGTCGTTATTGTATGTCCACCTCGTGTTGGTCCGACGGGATCATCGGGGGATCTATGCTAGCGTGCGCTGGATCATCGGACGGGTTTTTCCACCACGGGTTGGTCTGACGGGATCATCGTGGGTTCTAGGCAGTGAACGCTGGATCGACAGAATTACCATGTGTATGTTATGATATTATGTTGTGATTATCAGTTGTATATGTTATGTTTGAGTTTCTCGTAGGAGAAGACTCGTTGGACAGTTTATCATTTACGTTATTATTATTATTCTGCGTGTGATGTTGAAATAATATGTTGTGGTACTTGTATTAGCATCGTTGTGCTAACCCCTTCGGGGGTGAACATTTTGTCTATGTTCAGGATCCAGGAGAGCGGGAAAACAACCACTGGAGCTGCATGACGACGAGGGTGCAGAGTGATGTTCCGGCCGGGTTATTTATCTGTTGTTTATGCATTATTTCAATAAGTACTCGAGTACGAAGTCATTTGTGATGAATTTGAATTTGGTGATGTATTATTGAGTTCCTGTTGAACAATTGTACTTTCAGTATTTGGTAAGAACTGTTGTATCCTAATTCCGTTATCTCCATTCGTTAGTACCTTTTAATGTCTGTTCAATTCTTCAGCCTTGTAAATCCTTATGTAAAGGATTTACGGCGCTGTAATATTCCTGAATATATCGGGGGTGTTACAGAATATGGTATCGGAGCTAAGATTATGTATATCTTGGCCGTTGGGTTAAAATAGGGGTCATTTATGTCTTTTGAGGTAACCGGCCGTGAATGACTTCACTGCACTACCTACGTCTTCATGCGAATGGTGGTTGTAAGTTCCTAAACTCTATCTCGTTCTTTACATGTTGTGTCTCTTTATACTCGAATATTAGAACGATGTTGTTTTCTGTATATTGAGTATTTATGCTTACAGTATGTTGAGAGGCGGACGTGGACGTGGTCGCGGCCGTGGACGCGGACGAAGAAATGCTGAAAGGGAAGCGTCGCCTTCTAACCAGGCCAGTCATAGCTCAGGCGAACCGCAACAATCTATTAATAATGAACCAGATCCTGCTGTACCAGAGATCCTTCGTCAAGTGGTGAACCAGATGACTCAGTTCGCCCAAGTCGTGGACCGAATGCAAGTGGCGGTGGGACTACAACAGGGAGAGAGACAGCAAGGGATCCCAGACATGGGAAATCGAGGTGACCGGTGGCTGCAAGAGGTGGCGAAGATGCAACCACCCAAATTTGACGGTATTTCTGAGACTCCCACCTGGGATCATTGGTTGAAAGAACTGGAGAAAATCTTTGCCGGAATTAACTGCCCAGACGACCGGAGAGCCTCTATCGCTTAATATTTTCTGATAGGGGAAGCGTCCGAATGGTGGGAAGCCATCCGGCCTGTAGACCATGATGCCGATTGGACAGAGTTTAGATTTATGATGGAAGCTCAGTATTACCCTCGTCCTGTGAGGGAAGCCAAAATTCGGGAGTTTTTCTCCGCTCAGCCTTCTGATGTGCTAGTATCACAGGCGATTAAGACGTTTAACCAGCAGCTGGCATTTGTTCGACATTTGGTCAGAATAGATGCAGAAATGATGATTCATTTCGATATGAGGATGAAACCAGAGATCCAGAGGTACATGTCCGGATTTGAATGTACCACACTCCGTCAATACCAGGATAAGGCGTTGGCGTATGAGATCAAGGAAGCAGCTATGGAGAAATTTTCGGAATCCAAGAAACAGAAAGTCTCTGGTACTTTTACAGAGCACAAGAACAGCGGGCCCCGTAAGGCCCAGTCATCCTTTCACTCTTTCAAGAAACCTTCGCACCCAGTTAGGAGCGGAAAGAACTTCGTAGCGACATCAACAATTACTGATGTTACCAGGAAATGCTTTAACTGCGCCCAGACGGGGCACTATCGACGGAATTGCCCCCTTCCTGCCGTGACTTGTTTTGATTGTGGACGAGAGGGACATCGGGCAGTGTTTTGTGAAGAGGCTGCAAAGTCTTTTAGAGCCGTACATCACGGCCCGATCGAAGGAAGCCGGTATCAACAGACGCGGCAAAGTGTCCAGATGCCTCGAAATTTTGGCCGCGGGCGAGGCGAGGACAATGGGACCGAAGGGGACATCGAGTGCGGATCTGCTCCCCACGTGCATGCGAGATGAGGAGGACAAGCGATCGGGATCTTTCTTTGTCGCATCGAGTCTTGTCGAGATCCTTTCCCAGCCAGTTAGCATTTTATTCGATACAGGAGCTACGCATTCTTTTATATCTTTATCTTGTGTAAATCGTTTGAATATTTACGGTTTTCATACTTGTGAACCTTATGTTGTTGGTTTACCGAGTGGAGAGAGGATTATCGGAAATCTAGAAACTAGAAATTTCCCTGTATCATTTGGAGGCAGAGAGTGGCTCTCAAATCTGATCGTGATAGAAATGCAAGGAGACGACTTGATACTCGGAGACGATTGGCTTAATTGATATGGAGCAATTATAAACTACCGAAGGAGGAATATCTCACTGATCGCTGACGATGATTCCGAAATATTGTTCGAGGGGTGGAAACCGGGAAGCTCAGGAAAATTGATCAAGGCGATGAAAGCTGTCAAATTGTTGAAACAGTATGCAATCGATGCTTGTGTTATGCAATGAAGAAAGAAGACGAAATTGCGGAACTTTCATCCATTCTGTTGTGAGCGAATTTCCAGTGTATTTCTGACGAGTTACGGACTACCTCCACGAAGGGATGTGGAATTTACCATTGGTGGAACCGGAGCTACACCAATTTCTAAGGCGCCGTATCGTATGGCACCCTCTTGAGATGTCTGGCGAAGAAGCGGTGGAGGAGTTATTGGATAAGGGCTATATTCAGCCAAGCGTCTCACCCTGGGGAGCGCCAGTTCTTTTTGTCCGAAAGAAGGATGGATTGCTCCGACTGTGTATTGACTATCGAGAGCTGAACAAGATGACGATTAAAAACAAGTATCCGTTGCCACGGATTGATGATCTGTTTGACCAGCTGCAAGGGGCAACAGTATTTTCTAAAATCGATCTGAGATCAGGATATCATCAGCTGAGGATTAAGGAATCTGATGTTCCGAAATCAGCATTCAGAACTCGCTACGGACATTATGAGTTTGTAGTGATGCCGTTTGGTCTCACTAACGCGCCTGCTGTATTTATGCAATTGATGAACCGTGTGTTCATTGAATTTTTGGATAAATTTGTGGTCGTGTTCATTGATGACATTCTGGTGTATTCTAAGAGCCCGGAAGAACATGCGCAGCATTTGCGGATTGTATTGGAACTTTTGAGAAACGAGCAATTGTACGCCAAACTTTCTAAGTGCGAATTCTGGCTAGAGGAAGTAATGTTCCTCGGCCATGTGGTGTCAGCTAAAGGAGTCCGAGTAGATCCTCAGAAGATCGAAGCAATTATGGATTGGAAGCCTCCAAAGAACGTGAAATAAGTCCGAAGTTTCTTAGGACTTGCTGGATATTATCTTCGATTCGTGGAAGGGTTTTCTAAAATCTCCCGCCCACTTACTCGACTCCTGCAGAAAACTCAAAAGTTTGAGTGGAATGAGTTGTGTCAGATTAGCTTTGATGAATTAAAGAAGAGATTGACGACGGCACCGATTCTATCACTTCCACAGGGAACCGGAGGATTTATAGTTTACAGTGATGCTTTGAACCAAGGACTCGGGTGCGTATTGATGCAGAATGATAAGGTGATCGCTTATCCGTCACGGCAGCTAAAACCTTATGAAGTAAATTACCCAACACATGATTTGGAGCTAGCAGCAGTGGTTTTTGCTTTGAAGATCTGGAGGCATTATCTGTACGGGACTCACTGTCAGATCTTTACGGATCACAAGAGTCTCAAGTACATATTCAGTCAGAAAGAATTGAACATGCGGCAAAGAAGATGGTTAGAACTGATTAAGGACTATGACTTGGAGATTTTATATCATCCAGGCAAAGCGAATGTAGTGGCCGATGCACTTAGCCGCAAGCCTGTTTCTATTCAGATGCTGGAAATGCTGACCTCCCAACTTAGCCTTCAACGAGAGATGATTCGTGAAGGAATTGAAGTATGGTTACAAATAGTCCAAGGACAACTGTGCGTAATGGAGATAACTTCAGCATTAACCGAAGGAATCAAATCTAAACAGGCAGATGATCCTATGATGATTTGGTTACGTGATGAAGTGATCAAAGGAAAGGCCCCCGGATTCATAATTCATGATGATGGAGTTTTGAGATTTCAGAACCGACTCTGTGTTCCCGATGATGATGTTCTGAAACAGACGATATTGAAGGAAGCTCACATGTCGCCCTATTCTATCCACCCGGGCACCAGTAAAATGTATAAGGACTTGAAGCAGAATTTCTGGTGGGGCAACATGAAGAAAGATGTAGCGGACTATGTTTCTAAATGCTTGACTTGTCAGCAGGTTAAGATCGAGCATCAACGGCCTGCTGGAATGTTGAAGCCGCTCCCAATTCCTGAATGGAAGTGGGAGGATATATCGATGGATTTTATCACTAATATGCCGAGAACCAGGACAGGAATGAACATGATTTGGGTGATAGTTGATCGTTTAACCAAATCAGCTCATTTTCTAGGCATTAGGGATACTTGGGGACCAGAGAGGTTGGCACGAGTATTTATTTCGGAGATAGTTCGATTGCATGGTACGCCGAAAACCATTGTTTCTGATCGAGACGGCCATTTTGTGTCTTACTTTTGGAAGGCAATTCATAAGGCCTTGGGGACCGAATTGAACTTCAGTACAGCTTATCACCCGCAGACTGACGGACAATCCGAGAGGACCATTCAAACGGTGGAAGATATGCTGAGGGCTTGTGCCTTAGATTGGTCAAACGATTGGGAAGTTCATCTACCGTTGATTGAATTTACCTACAACAATAGTTGGCATGCTTCCATTAAGATGGCACCGTTTGAAGCATTATACGGGAGGAGATGCAGATCGCCCCTATGCTGGGACGATTCATCGGACTTGATCGGAACAGAACCAGAGTTGATCATGCAGACTCAAGAGAAGATAGCCTTGATTCGTAAAAGGCTGTTGACCGCCCAGAGTCGCCAGAAATCCTACGCGGACGTACGCCGTCGCCTATTGGAGTTCAATACTGGAGACCATGTACTTTTGAAGGTTTCTCCTACTCGGGGAATCTTTCGTTTCAGAAGGAAAGGAAAGCTAAGTCCGAGATATATCGGACCATTTGAGATCCTCGAAAGAGTTGGGGAGTTGGCATACAGATTAGCATTGCCGCCGTCATTGTGCAATGTTCATAACGTGTTCCACGTATCCCAGTTACGGAGGTATATACCAGATCCCAGTCATATCATTGATTTCGGCGAGATCAAAGTCGCGCAGGATGGGATGTTTGAAGAAAGACCGGTCAAGATACTCGAGAGTCGAGTTAAACAGCTGAGGAACAAACCAATCGTTTTGGTCAAAGTTCATTGGTCACGTCACGGAATGGAAGAAGCCACCTGGGAAACGGAAGCTGATATGAAGTCTAGATATCCCGAGTTATTTTCGTCTTGAGTTTCGGGACGAAACTCCTTTTTAGTAGGAGAGTATGTAATATCCGGATTTATTACGGTGTATTTCATCTGTATTCAAACCCTGTATTATTCGGATTTGTGGTTTTGATTATTGGAGTATGATATTTCTTGCATTGATATCATTGTACATAAGTATAGAAGCATGAAAAATTTCTCATGCAAACTCGTGATAGCGCACGCTAAGAATGTATCTTAACGCACGCTATCGGGCTACTATTAGCGCACGCTATGCAGATAGGAGTTGCGTGCGCTAAGAACTCAATTATTGAGCGGGACGGCTAGCACATGCGCCAGCCGGGACATGGGTCCGGATAAGATTCCCGCGGACGAACCCGGACAATTCTGAAGTCAACCATTATTAGCCCACGCTAAGGAAAGCTTAGTAGCGTGCGCTAACTTGTTAAAATGCAGAATATTATAAATAGGACAACAACCGTTTTGGCTTTCATTTCTTTCTCCCATTCTTCATCCTTGAGAGTTCAGAGAGCCGAAATAACACTCCTACACACTTAGAACTCATCTTGTTGGTGTTTGTATATTGGTTATCACTTGGGAGTATTCATTGAAGTGGAATAGCACCTTGGAGTGGCATACAACCAACCGGAGTCGGATTCTACCTTACGGTTCAGTGATTTTCATCTTATTAAGGTATGTTCAACCTATCTCCAGACTTAGAGTTGGATTCTAAAGAATTGGATGATCATAGTAATGAGATATTGATTTTCATAAGTGAATTATCTAAAGTACATCATGTTTGGAATATTGAGATGAATAAGCCTTAAGTACCTGGATTATGCTCTTCATGATTCGAATCTTATTACATTGAATATGTAAATGAAGCTTCTATCATTGGTAATCCGAATCTAGTAGATGACTTCATAGCAATCTTGGACTTGACTTTAACATCATTATTGTTGGACAAATCTAAAGGATTGATCATGGAAAGATTTATCTAGTATAGATGGAACATTTAACAACTTCAGCATGATAATATCGATTGATATAAAGGTGTTGATATCAATCGTTAAGCCTTTCGAATTGTCGTATGAAGAATTGTAGTCGAAATGGAATATGGCTTTATATGGTATGCATATCCTTGAATCCGAAGTTGTTGTTATCCGTAAGATCATTCATAATCGTATGTACATGATATTCATGGAGGTAACATGAAGTATCACGGAAGATTTCATTGTTTCGATCATGGCAAACGATTCTTGCTCGGTGATGGCGCCATGCACGAATAGCGCACGCTAAGCTATATAGATTAACGTGCGCTATCGAGCACGCAATTAGCGTGCGCCACGTTTTATGCGTAACGTCGCTAGGCCATCGAGGCAGTCGATCGGCCCGTCGGTGAAATCTTGACCATACATAGTTAGCGTACACTAGGCTTTGTTGTTTGCGTGCGCTATCGAGCAGACTTAACGCACGCTACACATAGTACTTAGCGTGCGCTAAGCAGTTCAGGCAGATTGCATTTTCTGAACTTTTGGCCATAAATCGGATTGTTAAACATTCGTACGACGTGAGATAAATCCTATATCATTTCTTTTGTTAAGGTTTGGTCTCGTTACGTGATTGATTTAGGAGGACGACCTTCGAGTGTTCGTTTTCGTGGAAGTATTATTCTTGTCTTCAAATCGAGGCAAGTACCTTAATTTTTTTATGTATTGTTGTTATACATATTGTCGTGCATGTATGTCGTTATTGTATGTCCACCTCGTGTTGGTCCGACGGGATCATCGGGGGATCTATGCTAGCGTGCGCTGGATCATCGGACGGGTTTTTCCACCACGGGTTGGTCTGACGGGATCATCGTGGGTTCTAGGCAGTGAACGCTGGATCGACGGAATTACCATGTCTATGTTATGATATCATATTGTGATTATCAGTTGTATATGTTATGTTTGAGTTTCTCGTAGGAGAAGACTCGTTGGACAGTTTATCATTTATGTTATTATTATTATTCTGCGTGTGACGTTGAAATAATATGTTGTGGTACTTGTACTAGCATCGTTGTGCTAACCCCTTCGGGGGTGAACATTTTGTCTATGTTCAGGATCCAGGAGAGCGGAAAAACAACCCTTTGGGTGCATGACGAGGGTGCGAGTGATGTTCCGGCCGGGTTATTTATCTGTTGTTTATGCGTTATTTCAATAAGTACTCGAGTACGAAGTCATTTGTGATGGATTTGAATTTGGTGATGTATTATTGAGTTCCTGTTGAACAATTGTACTTTCAGTATTTGGTAAGAACTGTTGTATCCTAATTCCGTTATCTCCATTCGTTAGTACCTTTTAATGTCTGTTCAATTCTTCAGCCTTGTAAATCATTATGTAAAGGATTTACGGTGCTGTAATATTCCTGAATATATCGGGGGTAAGAAACCTACAAAATAGAAAAATCAACGTTCAAAGATCCTAAAATCTGATACAAAGTCAGTCAACACATGTTTAGGGGACAAAATATGAAAGACCAAGATTTTAAGGTGTGAAAACAAGGACAAGAAGTCACCATAAATCCGATGCTGTCTGTTTTGTCATTTATGAGCTCCAATGGATCCGAATTTGGTACTATGGTCTGAACAATATTTGTAGCTCTCTTTCTTAGATTTCCATACACACCTGAATCACCTGAATCGGATTTCGAACGAGTAAGTTATGGCCAAAATACGAGACTACTACATGTCAGTCTTACGCGCGGGAATTTGCATCCTTGTTTGTTTGTTCGTCTTTTCCGATCGTCTTCGAATTTAATATTACTCGACTCAATTATACACAATTCAAAATATAAAAATACAACTCAAGAAATATAATTCAAATTAAAATACACCAAGATAAAATAAACGAAAAACTTATTGTTCGACAACTTCGACACTACTCACGAATTTGTTGTCTTTGCTAACATAGTTATTTTTAAACATATCAATGACAAGTGTCGATAAATTATTTTTGAACTTTTTTGATCGAGACCTCGTTATTGGTCCAGTCGGCATGCTCAAGTCCTCATCCGGGTTCTTCATAATATCTCGATTCACATCAACCAGTGAGGTGCCGATCGCCACGCCTCCGATCACCGTTGTTCCCCCTGCGAATGAGCCTACGCCCTCTGCGACTTTCCTGCGGGAGATGGCGATCGCCGAGGCTGAAACCTCTCGCGGGAAACCATACTTTGGCCGCGATCCCGAGAGAGCCGAGAGGTAGACTTTGTTTGTTTGTGTGTTGAATTTCGTCATTTGCTTGGGAGATGTGCTAACTTTTGTTGTTTTGATGCAGGATCCGTAGCACTAACCCTACTTGTCCGCCGATGGTATTGGATTTTCTGGCGATCTGATCTCCTCGCCAGGCATGCGATGTCCCATTGTATGTCAACCGGGCCGTTTCCGCTTTGCCGAAGGCTTGGACGACCGATTTAGATGTGATCGCTCGCCAGCGATCCGGGAATACAATGCAGGCTGCTTTTGCTCTCTCTCTTCAGGCGGCGACGATGGCTACACAGGCTGTGCAGGAGTTCGAGGGGCGTCCTTCCACTACGCGTCTGCAGGCGGATCTTGAGGCGGCTCGGAAAGAGAATGCCGAGTTCGCCGATAGGATTGTGGCAATGGAGAAGGACTCCCTGGATGCAGCTAAGCGGGCAAGTCATGAACTTGAGCTGGCGAGAAAGGATGCCGAGCAAGCCCGGGTGACGGTCGACTGATTTCGGGATCGGATGACATATGCCATATGGTCGCAGACGGCCACTGAGAAGGAGGCCGATCAACTGAAGGTGACTGTTGCTCAGCTGACTAGCGAGCTGGCGGCGTCGAGGGGAGAGACGGCCGCAAGGGAGGCCGAGCTCCAGGGTGCGCAACAGGCGATGGTGGAGCTGAAAGGGAAGTTAGAGGCGACCGAGGCCAATCCCTTTCTTAATGTGAAGTTTGTCAGTGAGTTTGCCTATTATATGGCGTTCGCTGACTCACTCAGAGCTGCTTAGAAGGGAGGACTGGAAGTCTGTAATATCCGACTGTAACCTTTCATTTTTACCTGGCGTTGTATTATTCGGATAATCTGATTATCATAAATCGTTGCATTTAGTATTATGTTGAGGTATTATAGATTTGAATATCATATCGTTGTTATTTCATTTCATATGTGATGATTCGATGTTAATTAGAGAGTTGCATTTTCGAATTTTTCTGTTGATGTAGCGTACGCTACGGTCACGATTAACGTCGCTAATCCTGTGCCTTAGCGTGCGTAAGGTTTCCTCATTGCGTACGCTAAGAGGAATCGCATCGATTGACTTCAACACGTGAACTCCTTAGCCGTTAGCATGCATGTGATCAAGGTGCAGTACAGCCGTGTCGGTGAGAATCTACTTTTATTAGCGTCGTAACCCATTTCATTAGCGTGCGCTAACGGCTGCGAGAATTCAAGGCGGTAGCCACAGTAAGCCGCTTACGTCGTAATATCGACCGGATAGCGTGCGTAAGTGCATTAGCATACGCTAAAGCTGTTCGATAGCGTGCGCTAAGTCTGTCTGATCTATTTATAGGACCCATTGCTTTTTCATTTCTTCACAACCCCAAACCGAATTTCTCTCTTCACATATCATACCTCTGCACTACCAAAACGATATCAACCTTCACCAACTTGTTTCTAAGCCTTAAATCTTGGAGTGGAGTTCATTTCCTTGGAGACTAGGAGTTGTTCTTGAGCTTGGAGTATATTTTCTCATAGCATTGAATTTGTTCTTCATTTCTGGAGGTAGGTGTACTTTTCTCTCTGCATTATTTTCTTATGTTGATGTTAATGACGAACTATACTTCACATAGAGTTAGATTAATCAAGTAAAACATAGTTTTAATCCAACCTTTTTAACACTTTTGATGAATATGATAAATGAGGGTTTAGATTAGATGAGTTCTTGATGTTGTAGTGATGGTAACCATGTTTATAGTTATCATTACTCATCTTACTGGACGAATTTAACTCAGTAGAACATTGTTGGATCGGTTAGCTTCATCATAACTGGATTTAATCAAGAACTTGATATCATAGAGTGCTTAAACACCATTTTAGGTATTTAATTACCTTGGGAAGAACTTGATAATGTTAAAGATAGGATTAGATGATCTTGTTCAGAAGCTTTAAATCATTATGGTTCAACTTCACAAGTCTTTGAAGAATGATAAGGATCTTGATAACTACAACAATAACTTTTCATTAATCTAATGTGTTGATAACTTAGAATGTGGTTCATCATCATGCTAAATAGATAGTGTTCTTAAGAAGATGATGCTGTTTATGAACGATATTGTCATGGTAGATTGAGTATCAAATTCATTATGACTATCCTTTTATAATAGTAGATGTTGTAGAACATGAGAATTTGATTTAAACCCATTTTATTGGCAAATTGAAGATGTTTTTTTTCATAGAATAACAAGAGAATTAAAGGACACTTTTGGTATGGTAATCCGATTTTGGAAGATGAATTAGATGTATTGAAACCTTTCATTAATCGTTAAGGTATTCATTAGGGTGGAATGAATTATTCGAGTAGGTTGCGGGCGTTGTTTCCTACGAATTGATATTAATATTATGTGAATATGTTATTGAATGAATTACGTTTCATTCAAGGTTGCTTGTTCGATTGAGTGTTTAACCGAGGATACCGTCCGTTTGATCATTTGGAGAAGGACTATCTTTCGCTTACGGATTTGAGGCAAGTTATCTTGCTTGGTTATAATGATGATTAGATCCTTGTGATGGTTATATATTTCATATGTATGAATTGTTCATGTAATATTTGTCGTGATTTGCCATGTGGTTGCATTCCCAAGTATGTCGCTTTGAATCGTTGATCTCGTTGGTCTTATTTTCACTTCGGTGAGTTTTTCTGGATTCTTAATCGGATGTGTGATTTATTGAATTCGATGTCATGTTGTATCGTGACATATCCGGAATCATATCTGCGTTCCGATTGGTCATTGTGTAGGATTTTTAGCCAGGCACATATATAGTCATACATGGATATTATTCCGCATTGGACTGTGCACACGGGATGTAGTTTCGTGAGGCTAATTAGGTACATCGTCCCACGTATATTCTGGATTCCGTATACGGGGCGGACATGTACACGGACACATTTCCGGATCGGTCGTACTGTGATGTCCATCTTGATCCATATGATTAATCATCCATAGTATTGGATGTGTTCGATGATTTGTGACTGATTATTTCATACGCCCGAGGGGTATGATTAATAGTCGGAATGATTTTCTTGAGATCTATATATGTGAATTGTATAATGTCGGAAGAATTGATTATCATGTATATCTGACCCTGTGTTGGGCGAAATACTTGTATTGTATTTTAGGTCGAGGCAAAGGCAAGGCACGGGAAGAGCATATCGACGGCGAAGGGTTCGAAGGATACTAGTTCGGGGGCCCCACATCTTTGTTGTCCGGTTATGTTAAACCGTGTTATGTTATTTCCTGCTTCATTTAAATTGTTATTTGGTTGTATTTGACATTTGAAGTATTTTCCATCCCCATATGGTTTATACTTGTTTTTCGGATCCTGTGTATTGTAAGGCCGTTGGCCATATTTTAATAAACTCCTAATCGGAGTAATAACTATTCATTGTGGTTCGGTATCACAAATAATATTTGTTTAATTTGTTTTGAATATCGCCTGGTGGGTCCCAGTGTGGGATTCACGGCACTGTAATAGCCGCCTTTTGGGGCGTTACAGAAGATGGTATCAGAGAGTTGTTTCCTTTTTATGAGTCATTGAGAAATGAACTAGTATCAAGAGACCTTCGTGTCACGTGTGACTGTCTGCGCCGACCCTACGAGCCAAATACGGTATGTACTTTATGAGCCATGATTTAATTACTGGCATGATATTGATATCAGTATGGGTCTCCTTGTTGATCATGTTATTTCGAGGGATTGTGACAGGGTTTAACCGATTGATAATCCGAGGTAAATGCTGAATTGATTATACACTTGAAAATTGTTTGACTTGACATCGATATGATATTCGGTGCGACATTTGTGGTATCGATAACCGTTTTCCTTGAATATGTGATTCCTTGTTGCGATTAACTTAGCATGAATTTTAGTATCTTGAATTGTACTTATGATTATCACTATGATTGATTCTTTCAGTATGGAAAGAAACCTGAGAGGTCGTGGCAGAGGGGGACGAGGCCGCGGTAGGGGCTGAATCCCGATACCTCGAGCCAACAGAGGCGCGAATGCGGATCAGAGTTCCGCAGACAGTGGTTCACCTTCTAGGGAACAATCGCACCACATTGGGCGCGGGGATGCGCGTGTCGATCCTTACATCGTAATGCAGGGCATGATGACACAGATGACCCAGATGGGTCAACTAATGGAAGCTATACAGAGGGCCGCTACTGGCCAGCAACAGGGGGCTCATCCTCCTCCTGTGATTGGCGGACCCGTGAGTCAGATTATCAGCGACATTTCTCGCCAGCGACCACCGACTTTTGAAGGCTCCTCTGAGCCTACTGACATTGTGCATTGGATCGAGCATTTTGAGAAACGTTTTCAGATGGTGGACTGCCCGGAAGAGAATCGCGTTTCGGTATCCGCGTATTACCTTGGCAAAGGCGCTCACACCTGGTGGCTTTCAGTAAGGCCAGCTGATGGTGTTTACACTTGGGATGAATTTAAAAACCTCATGCTAGACCGTTACTATCCAGGGCCACTCCGTGAGGCCAAACTGTCGGAACTATTGAACCCCGACCAGTCTGAAGACGATGATGTATTATCTGTTGCTGAGAAATTTCAGGCACTCCTTCCTTTTGCCACGAAAATTGTCCGATCAGAGGCCGATAAGATCAAATACATTCTCAAGAGGCTTAAACCCCGAATGAGAATGCAACTGTTGAATCACCACTGTACTACTATACCGGAGTTCATCGAGAAGGCTCTGGAGTACGAACTCACCGCGAAGGAGATTTCCAAGAAACAACCACAGTCCAACAACAAAAGGTCCAAGAACCAGAACCAGACTGAGAGTAATCGGGGGACATTCAGGAAGCCCCAGTCATTGCCAAACCCTTCTGATCAACCACCCTTGGCGTCAAAGCCCGCCGGATCGCACTCTCGAGCGGTTCCCTCTTCTGTGGTGTGCCATAACTGTGGGGGCCAGGGGCATATCAACTTCAAATGCCCAAAGCCTGCCATCACATGCCATACTTGTGGGAAGAATGGTCACCGTGCTTGTTTTGCGAGTGGGCCGGACATGATCGATGGCGTCTCATGCTCCGGTTGATCTTGTCCCGAACCGGATGCCTCCGTCCGCTTCTATCGGACCAACAGGCGAATAGGGGAATGGGCCGTGGGAATCAAAGTGGTACACACAGTGCGGAGCTGAAACCCAGGATTTACGAGATGAAGAAAGCTCATGATCCCGAGGCCAGCATGATTTCAGGTATACTCGAGATCCACTCCCAGCCTGTATGTGTTCTTTTTGATACCGGTGCTTCACACTCCTTTATATCTTCTTCTTGTTTAAGTCGTTTACCTCTAGACCATGTTATCGATTGTGAGCCCTACGTGATTGGCCTACCTGATGGTAGAAGAATTATTGGGAATCGTGAAGTCCAGGACTGTCCGATTCGTTTGAACGACCGTGAGTGGTTGTCAAACCTAATTGTAGTCGATCTACCTAAGGATGATATAATCTTGGGTATCGATTGGATGGATTGTCATGATGCAATACTCAGTGTCCGCAAGCGGATGGTTACCGTCACTTCTGATGATGGATTCGAGTGTATTTTTCGAGGTGATAATCCCAGTCGTTCTGGGAGAGTCATCAGCGCTATGAAAGCAGTGAAACTGCTTAATCAAGGGTGTATTGGTTATTGGTGCTACATGACCAAAACAGCTAATTGACTAGTTGAATTGGCCGACATTCCGGTAGTCCGAGACTACCCAGATGTATTTCCAAATGATTTGCCAGGCTTACCTCCTCATCGTGACGTGGAGTTTATTATTGAGTTAGAACCAGGTACGTCCCCGCTCTCAAAAGCACCGTACCGTATGGCTCCGACTGAGATGCAAGAATTGAAGAACCAGCTTGAGGATTTGACTGACAAAGGCTATATTCGACCTAGTGCGTCCCCTTGGGGAGCACCAGTGTTATTCGTACGGAAGAAAGATGGATCTCTACGCTTATGTATTGATTACCGTGAGCTGAACAGGGTAACCATCAAGAACAAGTATCCCTTGCCTCATATTGATGATTTATTGGACCAACTTCACGGAGCCGCCGTGTTTTCTAAGATCGACTTGAGATCTGGTTATCATCATTTGAGGATTCGAGAGTCTGACATTTCGAAGACAGCATTCCGTACTCGCTATGGGCATTATGAGTTCGTGGTGATGCCATTTGGACTGACTAATGCACCGGCAGTATTCATGGAGTTGATGAATTGAGTTTTTATTAACTATCTGGATCGATTTGTAGTCATTTTCATTGATGACATTCTGATTTACTCTCTCGACCACGAGGAGCACGAGCGTCACCTCCACCAAGTTCTCGATACATTGAGGCGGGAACAACTTTATGGGAAATTTTCTAAGTGTGAATTCTGGATGCCTGAGGTTGTCTTTCTCGGGCATGTGATATCAGCCGAAGGGGTGAGAGTGGACCCACAAAAGCGGAAGCCATTCGAGATTGGCTACCACCGAAGAACGTGAAGGAAGTTCGTAGTTTCCTCAGCCTAGCAGGTTACTACCGACGATTCGTAGAAGGATTCTCTAAAATTGCGCAACCAATGACTAACTTACTGCGAAAGGACAAGAAGTATTTGTGGTCAGAAACATGTCAGCAGAGTTTTGATGAGCTCAAGAGTCGATTGATTTCAGCCCCTGTTTTGGTCTTACCAAAAGGAACGGAAGGATTTGTGGTGTATAGTGACGCGTCGAGACGAGTGCAGGATGTGTATTAATGCGGGAAGGGAAAGTAATTGCCTATGCATCGAGACAATTGCGACCTATGAAGTTAACTATCCGACCCATGACTTGGAGTTAGCGGTAGTGGTGTTTGCTTTGAAAATCAGCGTCACTATCTTTATGGAGTTACACCGGATATTCTGAGACCACAAGAGCCTAAAGTACATTTTTACTCAGAAGGAGTTGAACATGAGGCAGAGAAGGTGGCTAGAATTAATCAAGGACTATGATATCGAGATCTTTTATCATCCGGGTAAAGCAAATGTGGTTGCCGACGCATTGAGCCGTAAAACCGTGCAGGAGCAGATGCTGAGCCGTTTGACAGCACAGAGAGAGTTGCAGTTGGACCTTATGAGGTCAGAAATTGAAGTTTGGTTACAGCGTGTCCAGGGATAACTTTGCACCCTTGAGATTTCTTGGTCTCTTGATGATATGATCAATTCGAAACAAATTACGGACCCATTCTTATCTCGAGTTCGGGATGAAGTAACTCATGGGAAAGCCCCTGGATTCGTGATCCACGAGGATGGATTGATACGTTTTAGAAATCGAGTTTGTGTACCCGCTGACGAAGAGTTGAGGAACTCTATCATGAGAGAAGCCCATGCTACCCCGTACTCTATTCACCCGGGCTCTAGCAAGATGTATAAGGATTTGAAGCAGAATTATTGGTGGGGGAATATGAAACGTGAGGTTTCCGAATTCGTTTCGAGGTGCTTAACCTGTCAGCAGGTTAAGATTGAGCACCAGCGACCCGCAGGAATGATGAAACCACTCCCGATTCCTGAGTGGAAATGGGAGGACATATCTATGGATTCTATCACTAGCTTGCCGATGAGTCGTCGAGGAATGAATACGATTTGGGTGATTGTGGACCGTCTGACCAAATCAGCCCACTTCTTGGAAATTAAGGACACATGGGGCCCCGAGAGATTGGCCCAGCTGTTTATTAAGGAAATTGTGAGACTACACGGTACCCCCAAGAGCATTGTATCAGACCATGACGGGCGATTTGTGTCACACTTCTGGAAGGCAGTTCATCGTGCGATGGGCACGCAGTTGAATTTCAGTACGGCTTTTCATCCACAGACCGATGGTCAGTCGGAGAGAACCATCCAGACTCTAGAGGATATGTTGAGAGCATGTGCTCTTGATTGGAAGAACGATTGGGAAGCCCAGCTGCCTTTGGTGGAATTCACTAATAATAATAGTTGGCACGCTTTGATTCAGATGGCACCGTATGAGGCATTGTATGGCCGTCGCTGTAGGTCCCCTTTGTGTTGGGACGAACTGTCAGAATCTCTGGGTACGGAACCTGATATGTTGTTAGCCACCCGTGAGAAGATCACTTTGATTAGGAGTCGATTGTTAACGGCTCAAAGTCGACAGAAGTCTTATGCTGACCACCGTCGAAGACCGCTTGAGTTCGAGGTTGGTGACCATGTGTTAATGAAGGTGTCTCCTACTCGAGGTGTTTTTCGTTTCGGGAAGAGGGGCAAGCTGAGCCCAAGGTACATTGGGCCGTTTGAGGTTCTGGAGCGTGTAGGTGATCTGGCCTATCGACTAGCCTTGCCACCGACCTTGAGTAAGATTCACAATGTGTTTCATGTCTCCCAGTTGAGGAAATATGTTGCTGATCCGAGCCATGTACTTCAATTAGAAGATATTGAATTAGCAGAGGATCATTCGTACGAGGAGCGTCCTGTACGGATACTCGAGAGGAGGATGAAGCAGTTGCGGAACAAGACGATTCCCCTACTGAAAGTTCAGTGGTCACGACACGGAGTCGAGGAGGCTACGTGGGAGACCGAGGATAGTATGCGAGCGAGATACCCCGAGTTATTTACCCCTTAGTTTCGAGGACGAAACTCCTTTTAAGGGGGGGAGTATGTAATATCCGACTGTAACTTTTCATTTTTACATGTCGTTGTATTATTCGGATAATCTGATAATCATAAATCATTGCATTTAGTATTATGTTGAGGTATTATAGATTTGAATATCATATCGTTGTTATTTCATTTCATATGTGATGATTCGATGTTAATTAGAGAGTTGCATTTTCGAATTTTTCTGTTGATGTAGCGTACGCTACACAGTACGATTAACGTACGCTAATCCTGTGCCTTAGCGTGCGTAAGGTTTCCTCTGTTGCGTACGCTAAGAGGGAATCTGGCATCAGTTGACTTCAACACGTGAACTCCTTAGCCGTTAGCATGCATGTGATCAAGGTCTGAGCTGTCGTGTCGGTGAGAATCTACTTTTATTAGCGTGCGTAACCCATTTCTCATTAGCGTGCGCTAACGGCCTGCGATAATTCAACACAGTAGCCACTGTAAGCCTCTTACGTACGTAATATCGACCGAATAGCGTACGTAAGTGCATTAGCGTACGCTAAACTGTTCCGATAGTGTGCGCTAAGTCTGCACAGTCTATTTATAGGACCAGCCTGTTTTTCATTTCTTCACAACCCCAAACCGAATTTCTCTCTTCACATATCATACCTCTGCACTACCAAAACGATATCAACCTTCACCAACTTGTTTCTAAGCCTTAAATCTTGGAGTGGAGTTCATTTCCTTGGAGACTAGGAGTTGTTCTTGAGCTTGGAGTATATTTTCTCATAGAATTGAAGTTGTTCTTCATTTCTGGAGGTTGGTGTACTTTCCTCTCTGCATTATTTTCTTATGTTGATGTTAATAACGAATTATACTTCACCTAGAGTTAGATTAATCAAGTAAAACATAGTTTTAATCCAACCTTTTTAACACTTTTGATGAATATGATAAATGAGGGTTTAGATTAGATGAGTTCTTGATGTTGTAGTGATGGTAACCATGTTTATAGTTATCATTACTCATCTTACTGGACGAATTTAACTCAGTAGAACATTGTTGGATCGGTTAGCTTCATCATAACTGGATTTAATCAAGAACTTGATATCATAGAGTGTTTAAACACCATTTTAGGTATTTAATTACCTTGGGAAGAACTTGATAATGTTAAAGATAGGATTAGATGATCTTGTTTAGAAATCTTAGAAGCTTTAAATCATTATGGTTCAACTTCACAAGTCTTTGAAGAATGATAAGGATCTTGATAACTACAACAATAACTTTTCATTAATCTAATGTGTTGATAACTTAGAATGTGGTTCATCATCATGCTAAATAGATAGTGTTCTTAAGAAGATGAAGCTGTTTATGAACGATATTGTCATGGTAGATTGAGTATCAAATTCATTATGACTATCCTTTTATAATATTAGATGTTGTAGAACATGAGAATTTGATTTAAACCCATTTTATTGGCAAATTGAAGATGTTTTTTTCATAGAATAACAAGAGAATTAAAGGACACTTTTGGTATGGTAATCCGATTTTGGAAGATGAATTAGATGTATTGAAACCTTTCATTAATCGTTAAGGTGTTCATTAGGGTGGAATGAATTATTCGAGTAGGTTGCGGGCGTCGTTTCCTACGAACTGATATTAATATTATGTGAATATGTTATTGAATGAATTACGTTTCATTCAAGGTTGCTTGTTCGATTGAGTGTTTAACCGAGGATACCGTCCGTTTGATCATTTGGAGAAGGACTATCTTTCGCTTACGGATTTGAGGCAAGTTATCTTGCTTGGTTATAATGATGATTAGATCCTTGTGATGGTTATATATTTCATATGTATGAATTGTTCATGTAATGTTTGTCGTGATTTGACATTGTCCTTGACGTTATCCCGCTTTTCTTCATGGGGTTGCATTCCCAAGTACGTCGCTTTGAATCGTTGATCTCGTTGGTCTTATTTTCACTTCGGTGAGTTTTTCTGGATTCTTAATCGGATGTGTGATTTATTGAATTCGATGTCATGTTGTATCGTGACATATCCGGAATCATATCTGCGTTCCGATTGGTCATTGTGTAGGATTTTTAGCCAGGCACATATATAGTCATGCGTGGATATTATTCCGCATTGGAATGTGCACACGGGACGTAGTTTCGTGAGGTTAATTAGGTACATCGTCCCACGTATATTCTGGATTCCGTATACGGGGCGGACATGTACACGGACACATTTCCGGATCGGTCGTACTGTGATGTCTATCTTGAGCCATATTATTAATTATCCATAGTATTGTATGTGCTGGATGATTTGTGACTGATTATTTCATACGCCCGAGGGGTATGATTAATAGTCAGAATGATTTTCTTGAGATCTATATATGTGAATTGTATAATGTCGGAAGAATTGATTATCATGTATATCTGACCCTGTGTTGGGCGAAATACTTGTATTGTATTTTAGGTCGAGGCAAAGGCAAGGCACGGGAAGAGCATGTCGACGGCGAAGGGTTCGAAGGATACTAGTTCGGGGGCCCCACATCTTTGTTGTCCGGTTATGTTAAACCGTGTTATGTTATTTCCTGGTTCATTTAAATTTTTATTTGGTTGTATTTGACATTTGAAGTATTTTCCATCCCCATATGGTTTATACATGTTTTTTGGATCCTGTGTATTGTAAGGCCGTTGGCCATATTTTAATAAACTCCTAATTGGAGTAATAACTATTCATTGTGGTTCGGTATCACAAATAATATTTGTTTAATCTGTTTTGAATATCGCCTGGTGGGTCCCAGTGTGGAATTCACGGCACTGTAATAGCCGCCTTTTGGGGCGTTACAAAGTCGGTCCTCTAGCCGAAAACTTCAAGGCGTATGCGTTGGAGCACCCTCTTCATCCTGACTTTTCCGTGCCGATCTTGGATCTTGCGGACATCGGCGTGGACTTGAGCTGGTACCCGACTCCGGAGAACCTTGTTCATCCTGATGCTCCGGAGGACGATGGGGCTGCACCGGAGGCTGGCGAAGGGTCGTGGGCCGATCCGAGGGTTGAAGGTGAAGGCCAGGCAGTGGCCTGAGGCTCTTCGTTCTTGTTATTTTAGCTCTCTGTCTTGTAATTTTGTAGCTTTTTCTTGTAATACTTAGGCCTAAAGGCGACCGTGTATGTACTTCTGAAACTTCAAGTAATGAAATGAATTTTTACTTCTTCGATTTTTTTTACTTGAATGATTGCTTTTCTGAGTCTCTTGCTTGACTTTGAACAAATGTGTGAGGAGAGATTGTTGTGAGTGTAGCTATAATTGAATTGATAAACTCATATAGATAATTTTTACAACAAATTCGATCGCTGCACAAACATCTGAAAAATACCGATCTCCGTATGTGATTGAATAGGGACAATCGCCGTATAGGTAGCTCCGCACTCTTCCCCCTTGTTTTTGTTCACTTAGTGAAAGTAAGGGGACGAAAATAAATCGTCGAGTGAGCGGTCTTCAATTTTGTCGAATCCTCGAAAGGCCGTCCATCTCGGTCTTGAGGAGCCGTACACGATCGTGGAGTTCGATGGACCGACCTCCACGACCGTGTCTAATGCACGAGCGACATTCCGTCTGATGGCTAAGTTCTCGTGACTCACTTAATTGGTAGGGTCTTCCGAAGGCTGCGTCTCGCCTCGTATTTAAACGAAGGGCGTGCGGTTTTGGTCTGGAAGATTCCTTGCGCGGGGCGTCGTTGGATTAATCAACTCCACTTCCTCGGCTTGTTAGCTCTGCTTCTACGCCGGCCTCGTATTTAAACGAAGGGCAGGCAATCGTGGCCCAAAGGGACCTTGCATGGGCACAGAGAACGGTTCCATCGTCCCCCACGACCATGGCGACACCCTTCTACCTCGGACCATCAAGTCAGATGACGATCCTCGACAGTATACGTTGTGCAAGGGGAGGATATCGCCTGCCTAGGTTATTCATGCAGATGACGAACTTTAGAGAGCGAGCTAGTAATCCTCTGATTTGATTTGGAGAGACCTTCGGCTACGCCCGCCTCGTATTTAAACGAAGGGCGAGCGATCGAAGCCCAAAGGAACCTTGCATGGACGGATCATCGGTTTCATCGATTTTCGCGACCATGGCAGCACTCTTCTACCTCGGATCATCATGTCAGATGACGATCCTCGACGGTATACGTTGTTCTTGGGGAGGCGATGTAATACCCGGTTGTAATTCAGTCATTTTTATTCAGTAATTATCAGTCAGTATTTGTCACTCGGTAATTTTCAGTCATTATTAATCACTCCTCATTTCGTACTCATTCATTTGTGTTCACTATTCGGCGGAATATTTGTCATACTCGTACTTTTGTCCCCGTACTTCTCGAATTCTGTGATTTTTGTACTCGGTGCATCATTTTGGGCAGAACTGCTTCTCGAGCAGGGCCGCGCGAGTAGGCCGCACGAGCATCTGGTCGTGCGCGGCGCTCGTGCATTGCGGCTGGACTGGACAAGAGGCCCAGCGGCCGAGTCATTCCCGCACGAGCAGGCCGCACGAGCACCTGGTCGTGCGCGGCGCTCGTGTGTGCGGCTGGATTGGGCAGGAGGCCCAGCGGCCGAGTCATTGCCGAGCACACAGTCTGCGGCGCTCGTGTGTCTGGCCCAGATTAGGCGGAGGCCAGCGGCCGAGTCATTGCCACACGGCCGAGCCGCACGAGCACTGGTCGTGGCGCTCGTGTGCGGCTGAATTAGGCGAGAGGCCGGCCCGGCCGAGTTATTTCCCGCCTGGCGAGCCGCACGAATCTTGCTCGTGCGCGGCGCTCGTGCGCTATGAACAACAGCCGGCAGTGGACTCACGCACGACCGGACGCACGGATACTTGGTCGTGCGGATTGGTCGTGCGTCCTTGGGCTTTATATAAGTGGACCGACGGGATTTCCTCATTTTTCGGGTTAACTAATGCACCTGCGGTATTCATGGAGTTAATGAATTGGGTTTTCATCGACTTTTTCGACCAGTTTGTTGTTGTCTTCATTGATGACATTTTGATTTATTCTCGTGACCGAGAGGAGAATGAGTTTCACCTTCATCAGGTTCTCGAAGTGCTGAGACGAGAGCAAATTTATGGAAAGTTTTCCAAATGTGAGTTCTGGATGTCCGACGTGACTTTTCTCGGGCATGTCATTTCATAAAATGGAGTGTGTGTTGATCCTCAGAAGACAGAGGCTATCCAAGATTGGTTACCTCCGAAGAATGTTAAGTAAATCCGAAGCTTTCTCGGATTAGCCGGTTATTATCGGCGGTTTGTAAAAGGATTTTCTAAAATTGCTCAACCTTTGATGAACCTTTTGCGAAAGGATAAGAAATACACATGGTCCGACGCGTGTCAATGGAGTTTTGAGGAACTCAAGAGCCGGTTAATTTCAGCATCTGTAATTTCCTTGCTGCAAGGGACGAAAGTATTTATGGTTTATAGTGATGCATCCGGACAGGGTCTCGGATGTGTACTCATGCAGAACGGGAAAGTTATTGCTTATGCTTCACGGTAATTGAGACCTTACGAGGTTAATTATCCAACCCACGACCTGGAGCTAGCAGCCGTGGTGTTCGCATTGAAGATTTGGCGTCATTACCTTTATGACGTCACCTGTCAGATATTCACCGATCACAAGAGTTTGAAGTATATATTTACTCAGAAGGAGTTAAATATGAGACAGAGACCGTGGTTGGAAGTAATCAAAGATTATGATATCGAGATCCTGTACCACCCGGGAAAGGCAAATGTGGTTGCCGATGCCTTGAGTCGTAAGTCCCTTCAAGAGCAAATACTTGCTCGTTTAACAGTTCAGAAGGAGCTTCAACAGGAATTCCTTAGACCCGAGATCGAGGTCTGGCTTCAGCGAGTGCAAGGGCAACTTTGCATGTTAGAGATTTCATCGCTACTTGAGGAGGCAATCAAAGAGAATCAGGGTTCAGACCCATCATTGTTGCGCATTCGAGAGGATGTGACTCAGGGAAAAGCCCCTGGATTTGTGGTCTATGAGGATGGACTTTTGCGATTTAAGAGTTGGTTGTGCTTACCGGCAAATTACGAGTTGAAAAACTCGATTTTGAGAGAAGCTCATGCCACCCCATATTCCGTTCATTCGGGGTCTAGCAAGATCTATAAGGACTTGAAACAAAATTACTGGTGGAGTAATATGAACCGAGAAGTCGCAGAATTTGTTTCGAGATGCTTAACCTGTCAGCAAGTCAAGATTGAACATCAGCGACCGGCGGGTATGCTGAAACCTCTTCCTATTACAGAGTGGAAGTGGGAAGACATTTCTATGGATTTCATCACAAGTTTGCCGATGAGTCGTCGTGGTATGAATACAATCTGGGTAATTGTGGACCGTTTGACTAAATCGGCTCATTTCCTTGAGATTAAGGATACCTGGGATCCCGAGAGGCTTGCCCAGTTATTCATCAAAGAGATAGTAAGACTGCACGGTCCTCCTAAAAGTATCGTTTCCGATCGTGATGGACGATTCGTGTCTCATTTTTGGAAATCAGTTCATCGTGCTATGGGAACTCAGCTTAATCTCAGTACCGCTTTCCAGCCTCAGTCCGACGCACAATCAGAGAGGGCTATTCAGACATTGGAGGACATGTTGAGGGTATGTGTTCTCGATTGGAAAGATGATTGGGAAGCCCAACTACCATTGATTGAGTTCACGTACAATAATAGTTGGCATGCTTCGATTAAGATGGCACCTTATGAGGCCTTGTACGGTCGTCGTTGTCGATCTCCTTTGTGTTGGGATAACTTATCAGAATCAATCGGCACCGAGCTCGATATGCTTATATCCGCTCGTGAGAAGGTAGCTTTGATCAGGAGTCGTTTGTTGACCGCTCAGAGTCGACAGAAATCATATGCAAATAATCGTCATCAACCACTAGAGTTCGAGACAGGTGACCACGTGTTGGTCAAGGTATCCCCGAGTCAAGGTATTTTCTATTTCGGAAAACGGGGAAAGTTGAGTCCGAGATTCATTGGACCGTTTGAGATTTTGGATCAAGTTGGCGAGTTAGCTTATCGATTGGCTTTACCTCCGGCGTTGAGCCGAATTCATAATGTGTTTCACGTCTCTCAGTTGCGGAAGTATGTTGCCGATCCGAGCCACATACTTCAGTTCGACGAAATTGACATCACGGATGATCATTCGTATGAGGAGCGTCTTATATGAGTTTTAGAGCGGCGAATCAAACAGTTGAGGAACAAGACGATTCCTTTGGTCAAGATCCAGTGGTCTAGACATGGAGTCGAAGAGGCTACTTGGAAAATCGAGGAGAGCATGCGGGAGAATTATCCCGAGTTGTTTGACCCTTAGTTTTGAGGACGAAACTCTTTTTAAGGGGGGGAGTATGTAATACCCGGTTGTAATTCAGTCATTTTTATTCAGTAATTATCAGTCAGTATTTGTCACTCAGTAATTTTCAGTCATTATTAATCACTCATCATTTCGTACTCATTCATTTGTGTTCACTATTCAGCGGAATATTTGTCATACTCATACTTTTGTCCCCGTACTTCTCGAATTCTGCGATTTTTGTACTCGGTCCATCATTTTGGGAAGAACTGCTTGTCGAGCAGGGCCGCACGAGTAGGCCGCACGAGCATCTGGTCGTGCGCGGCGCTCGTGCGTTGCGGCTGGACTGGACAAGAGGCCCAGCGGCCGAGTCATTGCCGCACGAGCAGGCCGCACGAGCACCTGGTCGTGCGCGGCGCTCGGGTGTGCGACTGGATTGGGCAGGAGGCCCAGCGGCCGAGTCATGGCCGCACGAGCACCTGGTCGTGCGCAGCGATCGTGTGTGCGGCTGGATTGGGCAGTAGGCCCAGCGGCCGAGTCATTGCCGCACGAGCAGGCCGCACGAGCACCTGGTCGTGCACGGCGCTTGTGTGTGCGGCTGGATTGAGCAGGAGGCCCAGCGGCCGAGTCATTGCCGCACGAGAGGCCGCACGAGCACCTGGTCGTGCGCGGCGCTCGTGTGTGTGGCTGGATTGGGCAGGAGGCCCAGTGTTCGAGCAGGGCCGCACGACCAGGCCGCACGAGATGTTGCTCGTGCGCGGCGCTTGTGCGCTATGAACAACAGCCGGTAGTGGACTCACGCACAACCGTACGCACGGACACTTGGTCGTGCGAATTGGTCGTGCGTCCTTGGGCTTTATATAGGTGGACCGATGGGATTTCCTCATTTTTCAACACTTTTTCACCTTGGTCCGAGAGAGAGGGTTTGTGGGAGAGAATCTTCATCATCAATCACTTGAGTATTCATTTTTCATCATTTTCATCCGCTTGTGAAGCTCGGATTGTCGATCTAACGCGATTTCATCGGATTAAAGTACTTGGATCTTCAAAGGTAATATTCATCAAACCTCTTGGATTTCGATTTTGTATTGAGATATGATGTTTTGGATGTTTAAATCATGTTGTATGTATTGAAGTACGCATGATTATGGATATGTATGATTATTCAATGGATTATTGAAGGATTACCCAAGAACACTTTGAATATTGAGTTGGATTTGGGGGGTTTTCGATTAATCGTTGTTGTAATCACGAATTTGGATATTCATATCGGATTATTGATCGTATTGAAGATGTTTGGTTGGATTGAAACACTTTTTGGGGTTTTGATGTTGGTATAATTAAGGTTTGGTTGTTAACAATCGAAGTTTGGTCACAACGTGTTCGATATTATGCCCCAATGAACATGGTTTAGTCGTTTTGACGTTTTGAGTTCGTTATAATCGTGTTTGATTCGTATATTGAGCGGATTGTTGGTAATTGTGTTATTCAAGGTTATTCGAGCGACCGACATCTCATTTAGGACGTTGTTCGTGGAAGGACTTTGTTCATCGGTGTTGTGTAAGTTAATTCTTACTCGGTTAAAAGGATATTAATTCCTTTTGTTGTTGTTCATTCATAATCATAACTCATTCATCATTGTATTAACCGTTTTGAGACTTGTAATTGTCGAATAATCACTTCATTCACGAGGAACGACGGTTCCAATCATTTCATTGAGTTATCAATCACTTCACTATAATTTTCATCTCGGTGAGTCATTCTTGACCTGGTCGAATTATTATTCATTGATATTCATTGTGGTCATTCTCGTTCATATGACCTTCTGAGTTCATATTGCGTGGCCGAGTGCGGATGTGTGGAATTTTTAGTCGAGCACATGATAGTCATGTATTGGGTTCACCGATACATTGGACTAATTAGGTACAAGGACGGTTGTGTCCGGTCATTCGTCTTGTACACTTGCACAAAACATTACGGGCGTACTATGATACTCCTCTTCAGCTTAGTTCATAACTAAGGATATTTCATAACTAAAGATATATCATGATTGTGTATTTTCAACCCTTGAGGATTGTTGTTCTGTGTAACTGACCCCGTTGGGGGATATTGTTTTCAGGTAACGGCAAGGCAAAGACACGGGAAGAGCATGTTGACGGCGAGGAGTCCCAGTGATACTAGTAGGGGCCCCCAGTCATTTCGGTCATCTTTATTTCTCTTCATTTGTTATTCCGCTGCAAATTCCGTTTGATATGTTTATTTATTCAGGGTGGTGTATTTTATCTTCATATAAAATATACTAGTATTCTGTATTGTCCTGGTGTATTATACTTAAGCTTCTCATCGGAGTATTTGGTTATATAATGTGGTTCGATACTACAATTATATTATTTAATTCATCAGTTTTCATTCGCCTGGTGGGTCCCAGTCGTGGGGGTCCACGACACTGTAATATCCGCCTAGTTTTGGGTGTTACAGAGTTGGTATCGGAGCGTGGTTTTGAATAATACCTTCCGAGTCATGTCTCATTTGAAATCATCGTCATCGGACTAGTATCATTGGACTTTCGCGTCACGTGTGACCTGTGCAGATGCCGAGCCAATCAGACCGAAAGAACAGTGAGATTTCTAACGCCACAGTATAATTTCTGGCAATAAGAATCATTCATTCATAATTCATCAGTTAACAATCCTCAATCATCATCATTCATTTTGATCAGGACGATTATGTTAACTCATTAATCACTCAGTTCATTTCACAGTTCAGTTGTTGATCTTGAGGATCATATCTTTAATCTTGTTAACTTGTTCAAGATAATCATTTGAAGAATTTCATCAGATAATCATGTCACCTCAGTTAATCATTCATGTAATCATTGTGCTAGAGTGCGTATGCTCATTTTCATCATTTCATGATGTAATCATAATGTGATATTCATGCGGGAGATATAATCATCATGTGACTTTCCTACTTCAGTATGGAGAGAGCAGGAAGAGGACGCGGAGGACGAGGTCGTGGTGCGGGCCGAATCCCGAGAGCTCGTGTGAATACACGTGCGAACGCGAGGAATAATGCTAACTCATCAAGCAGCGACGCTGCTATTCATTCACCTGGACGTGATCATTCACTATCGGGGAGTCGTACCCGGGACACAGCTCAGTCAGAAGGTGTTCGGGTTGACCCACTCTCTTTTATGCAGGGCATGATGGCCCAAATGACTCAGATGGCACAACTGATGGAGACGATCCATAACTCAGCTAATCAAAATCAACAGGCTCCTCCGCCGACACCTGAGAGGCAGGAGAGGAGTGTGAGCAGTATCATCGGCGACATCTATCGACAAAGGCCACCTACTTTTGAGGGCTCATCTGAGCCGGCGGATATTGTTCATTGGCTCGAGCATTTCCAGAAGTTATTTGCTATGATAGAGTGTCCCGAAGGACACAAAGTTTCAGTTGCGGCTTATTATCTGGGTAAGAGCGCTCATTCATGGTGGTTATCGTTGAAGCCCACCGATGGATCATGTACATGGGATCAGTTCAAGACTCTCATGATGGAGAGGTATTATCCGGCCCCACTCAGAGATGCCAAGCTGTCAGAATTACTCACTCCTGACCCCTCAGCAGACGAGGATGTTCTCGCCATTGCCGAGAAATTTCACGAACTTCTTCCGTTCGCCTCATCTATCATTCACTCCGAATTCATTGAGAAAGCTCTTACTTATGAGCTTACTGCCTAGGAAATTGCTAAGAATCAAACTTCATCTATTAGCAAGAAGTCTAAAAACCGTAATTAGTCTGACGGCAGTCAGGCCACTTTCAAGAAGCCTCGTGTGGCCTCCACTTTTTCTGAGCGACCTCCTATGACACCGAAACCCGCGGAGTCTCAGTTCCGAGTGGCCAGCTCAACCATCACTTGTTTCAATTATGGGGAACCGGGTCATGTCAGCACCAAGTGCCCGAGGCAGACTATCACGTGCCATAACTGCGGAATTGCAGGGCATAAGGCCCGTTTTTGCCGAAGGGACTCCAAACCTACTCCGGCGTCATTTTAGGCCATGAAGCAGTCAGCCGTTCAGAATCAAGATACTCAGTCAGCGTCGTTTAAAACGACAGGAGCGAATAAAGGTGGAGCCGATAGCCATCTGACGGGAGCGTCCGGTGCCAGGACTAGCAAGCCCCAAATTTATGAGATGAAGAAGACCGACGATCCAGAGGCCCGGATGATCTCAGGTACACTCGATATCCTATCTCAGCCTGTGTGTACCCTTTTTGATACTGGTGTATCACATTCATTCATTTCCGAGTCACGTTTGAGTAGACTACGTCTGGGTAGTGCTACTAGTTGTGAGCCCTATGTCATTGGTTTACCTGATGGTAGACGAATTGTCGGGAATCGTGAGATTCAGAATTGTCCGATTCAGTTTCATGGATGTGTATGGCTAGCGAACCTTATTGTGGTAGATTTGCCAAGAGACGACGTCATCTTGGGTATTGATTGAATGGATCGTCACGATGCCATCATTAGTGTCCGTAAGCGGATGGTCACTCTCATCTCAGACGATGGAGTCTAATGTGTTTTTCAGGGAGGTAATCCTAGTTGTTCCGGGAGAGTCATCAACTTGATGAAAGCAGTGAAATTACTCAGTCAGGGGTATGTTGGTTATTGGTGCTATATGACCAAAACCGAGAAATCATCAAAAATGTTGATGGATAATCCGGTAGTGAGAGAATATGCTGATGTATTTCCAGACGAGTTACCTGGTCTGCCTCCACAGAGAGATGTGGAATTCACGATTGAGTTTGAGCCTGGTACGTCTCCATTATCGAAGGCACCGTACCGGATGGCCCTGACCGAAATGCAGGAGTTGAAGAATCAACTTGAAGAATTGTTCGAGAAAGGTTATATCCGACCGAGTGCGTCCCCGTGGGGAGCACCAGTGTTGTTTGTCAAGAAGAAGGATGGTTCATTTTGCTTGTGTATTAATTATCGAGAGTTGAACAGGGTGACGATCAAGAATAAGTATCCTCTACCCCGTATTGATGATCTCTTAGATCAACTTCAGGGAGCTTCAATATTTTCCAAGATCGACCTAAGATCTGGATATCATCGATTCTTGGTCGAGTCGAATATCGCAAGGACAACGTTTCGTACATGCTATGGTCATTATGAGTTCGTGGTAATGCCGTTCGGGTTAACTAATGCACCTGCGGTATTCATGGAGTTAATGAATCGGGGTTTCATCGACTTTTTGGACCAGTTTGTTGTTGTCTTCATTGATGACATTTTGATTTATTCTCGTGACCGAGATGAGCACGAGTTTCACCTTCATCAGGTTCTCGAAGTGCTGAGACGAGAGCAACTTTATGGAAAGTTTTCCAAATGTGAGTTCTGGATGTCTGAAGTGACTTTTCTCGGGCATGTAATTTCATCAAATGGAGTGCGTGTTGATCCTCAGAAGACGGAGGCTATCCAAGATTGGTTACCTCCGAAGAATGTTAAGGAAATCCGAAGGTTTCTCGGATTAGCCGGTTATTATTGGCAGTTTGTGGAAGGATTTTCTAAAATTGCTCAACCTTTGACGAACCTTTTGCGAAAGGATAAGAAATACACGTGGTCCGACGCGTGTCAACGGAGTTTTGAGGAAATCAAGAGCCGGTTAATTTCAGCACCTGTACTTTCCTTGCTACAAGGGACGGAAGGATTTGTGGTTTATAGTGATGCGTCCGGACAGGGTCTCGGATGTGTACTCATGCAGAACGGGAAAGTTATTTCTTATGCTTCACGGAAATTGAGATCTTACGAGGTTAATTATCCGACCCACGACCTGGAGCTAGCAGCCGTGGTGTTCGCATTGAAGATTTGGCGTCATTACCTTTATGGCGTCACCTGTCAGATATTCACCGATCACAAGAGTTTGAAGTATATATTTACTCAGAAGGAGTTAAATATGAGACAGAGACGGTGGTTGGAACTAATCAAAGATTATGATATCGAGATCCTGTACCACCCGGGAAAGGCAAACGTGGTTGCCGATGCCTTGAGTCGTAAGTCCATTCAGGAGCAAATGCTTGCTCGTTTAACAGTTCAAAAGGAGCTTCAGCAGGAATTCCTTAGACCCGAGATCGAGGTCTGACTTCAGCGAGTGCAAGGGAAACTTTGCATGTTAGAGATTTCATTGCCACTTGAGGAGGCAATCAAAGAGAATCAGGGTTCAGACCTATCATTGTTGTGCATTCGAGGGGATGTGACTCAGGGAAAAGCCCCTGGATTTGTGGTCCACGAGGATGACTTTTGCAATTTAAGAATCGGTTGTGCATACCGGCGAATTACGAGTTGAAAAACTCGATTTTGAGAGAAGCTCATCCACCCCATATTCCGTTCATCTGGGGTCTAGCAAGATGTATAAGGACTTGAAACAAAATTACTGGTGGAGTAATATGAACCGAGAAGTCGCAGAATTTGTTTCGAGATGCTTAACCTGTCAGCAAGTCAAGATTGAACATCAGCGACAGGCGGGTATGCTGAAACCTCTTCCAATTACAGAGTGGAAACCATAAAAACATATGAAAGAGTAAGAAAACGGGTGAAAACGTAAGAAAATGGACAAAAACGGATAAAAACGGACAAAAACGTAAGAAACACAGGCGAAAACATATAAAAACAGATGAAAGCGTAAGAAAATGGTCGAAAATATATAAAAACGAAAAAAAAACATAAGAAAAACGGACAAAAACGTAAAAAAATAAACAAAAACTAAAAAAAAATAAAAGGGACAAAAAGTAAGAAAATGGGCAAACACTATAAAACAGACAAAAACGTATGAAAATGGAAAAAACGTAAGAAAAATGGACGAAAACGTATAAAAACAGATGAAAACGTAAGAAAACGGGCAAACACTATAAAACAGACAAAAACGTATGAAAATGGAAAAAACGTAAGAAAAATGGACGAAAACGTAAGAAAGCGGGCGAAAGCGTATAAAAACTGACGAAAACGTATAAACACGGACAAAAAGGTATGTAAACTGAAAAAACGTTAGAAAAACGGGCAAAAATGTAAGAAAAACAGACAAAACATATGAAAATGGAAAAAACATAAGAAAAATGGACAGAAACGTATGTAAACGGAAAAAACGTAAGAAAAACGGGCAAAAACGTCAGAAAAAACAGACAAAAGCGTATGAAAATGGAAAAAAATATAAGAAAAACAGACAAAAACGTAAGAAAAACGGTCGAAAACGTGTAAAAAAATAATACTAATAATAATAGTTAAATAAATAATTTAAAAAAAATCAGGACTAAATTTGTAAAACCTGGCAAAACACAAAGACCATTTGTGCAAGAAATTCATGAATTTCCAAACAGGATGCTAGAAATTGAAATTCAAAATTTGAAATTCTTGTGTTCCCAAACAGTGGATTTGGATTTCAAATCTTGGATTTCAAATCCTGGATTTGAAATTCTGGATTTGAAATGAAATCCATGTTTCCAAACGGCACCTTATCCGTATTCCAGTATTTATGATCGTAGCACTACGCCATAAGTGCTCATAGGCAATGCTTTTAGCTAGTGTTGCCACCAAAGCGTTTCAATAGATTACTGTTTTTTGATCTTTTGAAACACTACTGAAATAGTATTGCACTAGATATACATTTGGTGTTGCGTGACGTGCAACACCGGTGATGGTGTTGCGTTATATCTAATTATTAATATTTTTTCAAGTTATTGTCAAAAACAAACACAATGAAATGAAATTTAAATTTTGATAATTTTTTTACGTTGCGTTATATCTAATTATTACGTTTTTTTACGTGCAACACCGGTACTGTTGTTAATACTTTCCAAGCTGTATCCAGTATACTTAGTGGCCAACAAGTGGTATCGGAGCTTCTATAACTGGTTGTGCTCATATTTACTTGTATCCTTATATTTCCAGACCTGACTGTTATTACACTGATACAGACTCTATAATTCTAGGAAGTGCTTTATCTGACGATTTAATTTCTTATATGGAATTGGGTAAGTTTAAACTGGAATGTATTATAAGGAAAGGCATCTTCTTAGCCACAAAGAGTTATAATTAGAGACAGAAGACGGTCGTAATATTATTCGATACAAATGTCCTTCTAAAAAATTAGTCACATCTGATTGGTTTCAAAGGATATTAGCCAATTTATCTCTAACTGAAGAGATAGCCACTTCAGCAAACTTCTGAATAGATTGGAAAAAACTCAGGATTGTCAAAAAAGATTTGCTCCTCAAACTAGGACTGCCAAAGAGTAATAAAAGAGAGAATGTCTATGATTCAAATAATGTATGGATAGACACATAGATGTATTAGACATAGGAAGTCATGATGCTACTACTATTCTCAAATATGAACTCTTGAGGAAGAATAATGAATCCGTCAGTCAGTCCACTACTGAAGATAATCAGACAATTGAACAGAATAAGACAATTCCAAATGAAGATAATAAGACAATTCAAAACACAATCACTAATAGGCCGATAGTAATACAAGCCCAAGAGGGCAAATCAAATAAAGCAATAAATCGAATAAAAGACCATAGACCAAAACCTGATGAATAAGAACTCTTTTCGGGGCCCTACCCTTTCTCCCCTTTTACCCGGTTCATCTTTAGACCGGTCCACTTTGCGTTTTAGGTATATGGTATACCCCTTTAAGTACAATACAAGAGCCATTCAACTACTCAACTACTCAACTACTCAAAGACCAAGCACCAATGTCCTAAATCGTACCCCTTTTCATAAAACTCAAACTACTTATATAGAGCTAGCTTTTACATCTCAACGATAATACTTTCCGGCCTGAGCCATTGAAGATGTCCTTCTCTATCTACATATAGATTCCCATTCCAAAGCCGAATGACTCTCCCTCCCCTGGAACCAGACCACACCTTTGCAGTTAACCCCCATGCAGGAAGTATAATATGTTGCTGCAAGATATCCTTCAATTTGGCTTGTTTCTTTTCATCAGAAAAACCAAGGAAGGCTGTGTCTAGGCATCTAGACCAAAAAAACTTTAGATCTGCTTTGTGTATCATTTCCATGATAAATGGGTCCACTAAACCTAAATACAAATCCATAAATACGAAATATAGTAAACCTAGCCCCTTTGTAGTTTTATTTTTTGATTCAACGAAGCCTAAGATCTTATCTAATGGATCTCCATCTTTCTCTATTTGAAGCTTGTTCACGAAGGATGCAACTAAGGCTCTAGGAGTACCATTCAATACTAATTCCTCTATCTTCTGTATGAGTTTACCTTTATCCATTGAAGCTGTACTTGGTTTGATCTCCAATAGTTGAAAAGATCCTAGGGTTGCAGTAACCTTGGAAGCTACCAACTTATCCATAAATTTGAATAATAGAAAATTAGGGTGGAAATCCTTGATGTTTGGATTTCCCAGCTTCCTTTTTTTCATAAATAGATAGTGTGCTAACGCGGATTGCACCAACGGTTCCAATATTGGATCATATAGCTGATTATCAGGAACCTCATAATCATTGTCACTCAAACTCTTCATTCTTTCCACAAACGACCTGACATCAACTTCTGAAATTAATGGGAAAGAACTACTATCTATATACAATTCTTCGACCAAATAAACGAACAACACCATTTTTTCCACGATAGGGGCACTCATACATAGAAAATTGTCTTTCATTTCCATATTCTTATTGCGCTAAGGATACATACGAACACCTCTTCTATTACCCTTCCAAATCACAAATATTTAGACAACTTTGAATCCCCTTCTAAGATGACTGTGCTAATACCCAAGACCAAGAACAATCAAGGGTTCAATACTGCGTCCCTTCCCATTCCGAAAGTACTCGATGGCTCATCTTAAAAGGGGGCTTTTGTTCTTTTCGAAAGAGAACACGACCTATCTCTTTATAGCAAGCGGACCACTTATCAAATAACCAGTATCAAATAATAACTAGGAAAGAATTAGCTCTCATTCATACTTCCTTCTCCTTTCTACTTCAACTCCTCATCCATTACTACAGAGCTGTGGGAGAAATAGACTTTCCTATGCAAGAGGGGTTGACGGAATCTGCAACTGTCTCTCAAACTCTTCCCTCTTATATCTTAGGGTAGACCCTATGGCAACTGAGACTGTAGAGGATTACCCATGGACTGACACTTTATTTCTAGCTTACTTGATCAGTTGCTTAGCGGGCTTGCTTCTCCTAGCACCAGGCTAACTACTAAAAGTTATGGGCAAAGGGAATGACTAACAATAACGCTTTCCTTAGAATATCTAGAAACTAGTTTAGCCTTACTTCTAAAAAGAAGCCCTCTTCTTTATCGTGCAATAATACCTCCTATAGGTAGTTCTTATCTATATAAGAAAATATTAGTTTTAATAATGAACAATGTAATTATGACTTTTGTTCTCTAGAAGTGTCTTAAATTGAGACCAATTTTTTTCAATAAAGATAGAAGAAGTGCCATTTAAAGAAATCGCTTGTTCACTCCACATATCCTCTACATAGGTGTTGTAATAGTTAACCAATTCTGAGAACTTATTATCCCATATCTTTTTTTTTCCTTTACTTTTATAGGTGTCAGGTATAAAGAAATGTAATAAATTAGTAAGATGGTCAGCAGGGATTGTCATTGGCACTAGGTTTAGGAAACCTTTGAAGTGTGAAGGGATATTTGGATGATGATAGTAAGGAAGAATAAGATTTCTATAAATCAAATCATTAATGAAGGTAAGTGGATGGCCCATATGAATAAAGAATTGGGTATATATATCAGGAACTATTCTAGCGTAGGGTGCAGTAGTTATAAAATTATCATGAACGGTATATATAGGTGCACCTTCCCTTAATAATGATTCTACTACATTTAAGTCTATATATGCATCCTTCTGATGAATAAAGTTAGTGCATGCTGAGGTTTGAGTCTTTCACTTATCTCTCTTCGTAGTAGGTACACTGAGAGTAACTCGTCGTCTCTTTTTGCTATCTCTTTCATAAATGATTATAATTTCTTTTTCGAAAGACATATAATCCTGTATCGTATTGAAAAATGATATGACATAGACTACAGCTCTATCCATTACTGAACAAAACAAACTAAGGAGGGAAATAAACTTCATTAAATCTACTATATAATAGGGCTGGGCACTTGAACCCGAAATCCCGATCCCGTTCCGATCCCGTCCCGAAAACTAGCGGGACGGGACAGGATAGTTTCTTAAAATGGAAATCCCATCCCGTCCCGTCCCGCTCTGTTACTATTCAAATGGGACGGGATGGAATCGGTACCATCCCAATCAACCCCGTTCCGTCCCGTAATATTAAATATAATCAATTTTTTATATATCATTTAATCATGTAAACCCTAAATTGATGTATGATGTATGAAACATCAAAGTTTCAGTAGTAGTTTTTAGTTTTAAGTTGATGTTTCCTGCATTTTCAATTTGAATTTTATCTTCACGTATTGATGTTGATGTAATATACACTATATATGCAGTTGAACTATTGATCTATTGTCCTTTTTGCGTGTTTACGTTACTATCTATTTTGTACTGTGTGTTTTTTTAAGTTTTTAATGGATATTGGGGGTCACTTTTTTTTTTGGAATGACTAGTTTGGATTTTTTTTTAAATTTCTACCCCATTCATTTGATAATTCCAAAATTTATAGCTGTCTCATTCATTTTTTCATAGTTTCTGTCAAGGTCAATAAATGTGCGGGATATCCCATCCCGTCCCGGTCCCGACCCAAACCCGAACGGGATCAGGATGTGCGGGATGAATTTCAAAATATGCAACCCCGTCATGTCCCGTCCCGGTAATTTATTTTCGGGACGGGACGGGATTCGCCCAATCCCGACCCATCCCGTCCCATGCCCACCCCTATTATATCAGGATATTTATGTTTCCAAAAATCATTGCTAAGTTTAGCGAGATTATATCTATCCTTTGAACTTAACAAGTGCTCATATTTATCCCTAATATCCTCATTCATACTGATCATTGTCTTTCCATCTTTGACTTTTAATGAGCTTTCTATCTAATTTGGATTCTATGATCTCTATCTTTGACTTATCATGGATTTGATGATGCAGAAATTCCTTAAACTCTTTGAGTATATACAGGTATACATCTTGTATTTTCCCATCAGGGTGTGGAATAAGATTAGTTTTCCTAGCCATTTCTTCGTTAAGCAATAAATAACTCATGATCTGATTAGCACTAGTAGCTGCATCTTGAGTTATTGGAAGTCTATTATATTCAAGAACATCATCGTGACACAGGACCTTAGCTATGAACTGAAAAGGATCACTAGCTTCCTTTGCGATGCTTATTAAACTCTCATCAGAAGTATAGATTATACTCTTCTTTTCTTTATAGCATTGAAGAGCATCATCATAATGATAGAATTTCTGATACTTAAAGGCAACTGAAGATGCTACGATGTCATTTGTAAACTGGTTACTTCCTTCTTCTTGTTGATTATTGGCATTGGCAAAGACTAAGAAACTTTTGGATAAATCACACCATGAAAATGCAAGATACCAGAGCGATATATTCTACCACGGATGTCCATAAAGGCGGGCAGACAAAAGACAAAATCCTCGTATGCGGATACTAGCCTGATTATTAAATCTTGATACCTATCCGGCACCTGCTTAGCTAATTCTTTTAAGAGATCACTAAGGCTACATGCCGACTTTATAGGTGTATTATGGAAATAAGATATCCTCAGCAGGTCGTTAGCATCTTTCAAATTCATGTGTGCTAGTATTCCAGGCGTCAGAACTCCTTCCTTTTCTAAAGTAGCACGATTCTTCTTAATGAACCCTAAAATCTCTTTATTAATTTTAAATCCATGATTTTGAAGCCCATTCAAGATTATACAAAGATCCTTTTATTTAGATTCATGTAATTCTATATTAAAATTGCTTAGGTTATGGGAGGATATAAGACTAAACCTATTATAGATATCTATCATGGGGTAGCTTAACTAACCACCTCTCAGATCCGATAACATAAAGGTTTCCTTCTTTTTCAGATTCGCGGAACATAAATTCAATTTTAGATTCGTGTTTCCAATCTAACGACTTGCAAACCATTGGACGATTAAGTTTCCACGGGAGAAGACTTAACTCAAAATTACATACTGCGAATAAATGGGATTTGACATAACCCTTGATTTTCTCTTTCACAACCGCCTTCTTATCATCTACGGTTTCAATATGGATCAATTGTCTTTCTATCATGAACTCTAACAATTTGGCTCCTATTTCAAATTTATGACCTTTATTCTTTTTTAGATCCCCCTACTTACTACTAACCACGTGGTTGATTTTACTAATTATATTCGCATGTGTTCGAACAGTGCTATCTAGATTATTCAACATAGTAGATACCCTTACAACCGAGGTGTTTTGAATACAATTGTACAACAATCCAAGGACATATATAATTATAGCATCTAGCGTATATTGACCTAAAGGTTCAATAGTACTATTATATATTGATATCTAGGTGTTTCTATAAATAATATTTAGCGCATAGAAGTTCCTTTCCTATCAATATTTTTATTAAGTTAGGAGTCTCTTTAAAGATACTATACTCATCAAATTAGATCGTTAAATCTTCAATCCTAATTTGTAACTCCTCTAAATCCCTCTCTGAAACATATATGATCTTATTTAGGATTTGTTTAGTTTTCTTGTAGTCCGTCAATAATTAAATAGCACTCATTTTATAACTATGTCCTTCTTGTATCTCGAATCCTTTAGCTTCTATATCCCTGTACAACTGTTGCCAAAATAGTTTGAAAACCTGATGCCGGTCTCTCTTACTCTGTTCCTCTATGTTTAAATTCCTTTTGTTATTGGTTTTGTCCCTGCTCTTCTTGCTTGTACTCCACAAATACCTTCTCTGCCTGTTTGTCCTCCATAAATTCCCGACTCTATTCCCTATCCACGTTGGCCGCCTTATATAGGGTTGGACCATCCCCATCTGTGTTTGTTGTTGTTGCATCATGATTTTTGGTCTTGTTGTTCTCTCTATAAGGTCGTCACATATATACGTGATGAAGATTGATTGTCCACATGATGCATCCTGATGTGGACAAAGGTGTTGTTATCTCTATAAGGTCGCTTTAATATGAGCACTTGTTAAGTCCAAATGATAGCTATAATCTCTATATGTGACTAGAGATTTATTTATATATATGAAAACCCCTAAAAATACACATAGATATGTGACGACCTTATAGAGATAAGAACAAGACCCCAAAAAGAAAAAAAAAATGACCCCCCAAATCCAAATCCCCCAAAATATGGAAGTCCCCAAAAATGGTAGCCCTGAAAATGGTCGCCCTAGCTCTAAGTTAGATGATCGAGAAAGTCCGATAAGATAAACTCTCAAAAGGCCCTTCCCATTCAACCATTATAAATCCTGACTAAGCTTAATAACTAATCTATCTTTATAATTCCTGACTAAGCTAAATAACAAATCTATATATCTATATAATATATCAATATATTTAAAATAGTTATATTATAATTTATAACTAATATTTATTGAACATATATTATATAGATATATATGTAATATCCGCACATTTGATTTTCGGTAATTTTCTTTTTTTTTTAGCAGGAATCCATTTTGACGACTCGCTTGTTACCGTTTCGTCATTCTGAGAATGATTAATTCTGCACTTTTTGCCATCCGAGATCGTTTCGGTGCCGTTTTGTTGAGTTCCGTGATTCTTAGCGACTTTTCCACACTCGAGTTCGATTCTTGCGAATCTCATTCAAAACTGTTGTTTTGAGTTTCCCGTAAGTCCGTTTAACTTTGCTGGACGTGTTGTGAATTTCAGTTTGGTTATTCGATCACGTATCGAGAGTTTCAGGCATTTTGGGCCATTTTATAATTTCCCAAAGTTGTGGGTATCTGTCGTCATACCTATTTCTGAGAGGTTCTGTTGCAGTCTCTATGAGTCGTTAGCGCATGCTACGCTTTGCGGCTAGCACGCGCTAAGGTTCCGTAGTTAGCGCACGCTAAGTGTTGTAGTTAGCGCGCTCTAACGGGTGGTGCAGAAACAGTCCAGAGGCTACTGGACTGGGTTCAGACGTTGATCAGCGCACGCTATTTACTATCATAGCGCGCGCTAGAGTGCGTTGGTAGCGCACGCTAAGGGGAGGATAGCGCACGCTACCTGGCAGTTCAGGGCAGTCCAGGAGCTACTGCAATGAGTCTGAAGTTCTCGTTAGCACACGCTAACAGTGTATTTTTGGTCAGGAGTTTTGTTCGGTGCCGCGATAGCGCACGCTAACCTTAATGATTATCGCACGCTAATTGTGTCCAGTATAAATATTGGACACCAGTCTAGAATCTGCATTTTTCTTCATTTCTTCTTCTTCCTCCGCGAGTTTGAGACGTGGCGACTAGGGTTCGTATCTGGGATGATTTTCTTCCATCCAAAGGTGTTTTGGAGTATCCTAGGTGATTATAACATCATCCAATCCATTGTTCTCTTCCGGATCTAAGTAATTTTCTTGAATCCCTAGAGTTGACTTTTTGGAGTTTTGTTCCTGATTTCGTTTTCCATCTGCTTTTGATAAACCGATTGTTGTTTAATGATGTTGTTAAATATATCCTATGGATTGTATATCCATATTTCGGGTTGGAATTTCCTTTTCATGTTTTGACGGGTCGATTCGTGTTCTTGGCAGTTTTGGGGGAAACCCCTGAACTTTCGTCGTTTGTTCTTTGGATTAAGCGACTTTAGGTCGTGCTATGGAATTCATTTTCTTTGTTGTTATTGTTGTTCGTAGTTTATTGTCGCGGGTTAGCACTCGGTGGAGTCGGCAGGTTCTTAATCGGTTCGTGCCAACCTACTTCGATCGGTTCTTCGCGTTTGTGGTTATTCTAGGCATGTACCTTATCCATACAATTCTTGTTTTATGGATATTATAATTAGTGATCGTTTCCTTATGTTTATTTGATCGTTTGAATTTCACTTTCAAAGATTCAGTTAGCCTTGTTAAAGGCCCTCTTTCAAAACGCGTGTGTTTTGTGTATATTGTGTTCGTGGATGGTTATGTGAATTACTATGAATACACTTGGTGTTGTCGTTGTGCTTTGATAATATATATGTATATATTATCTCATATCGGTGCGTTGTGATTTGACCATTGCGTCGTGCATTGTGTTTGTTTCCGTTGAGTGAATTACTTGGATATTATTGATGTGATATGCTATTTGTGTGAATGTGTGGATATGGTTGAAGGTCTACGTGACACATGGCATGTGATCATGTGGTCAGGATGCAACAAACGATTGATCCAACCACGAGAGCCTAAGATAATCTATGATGACACATGGCTTGTGATTATGTGGTCAGGATGCAACAAGTGATTGATCCAACCGTGCGATATGGTGTGTGATTTGTTTCGCTAGCCAGTTCGGGAGGGTCCTTAGAGGCCTCGAGTGGGATTTGTGGCTTCGTCCCGGTCCTAGACGATGCGTGTACGTGATTTGTTTTATGATTGTTGCCAGCTCGGGAGGGTCCTTAGAGGCCTCGAGTGGGATTTGTGGCTTCGTCCCGGTCCTAGGTGATGCTTGTATGTGATTATGTTGTGTTGATTTTATGTCTGTTGAGGACCCTTGATGTGGGCTCTGGCCCTGTGAATTGTTGTTGGTTCTATTTGTGAAAATAAAACCTTTGGGGTGTGACCCCTATTGATTTTGGAAAGAGAAGGATTCGTAAATCCTGAGTTGTTTCTATCAAAACTCCCGATGGCATTTTAAATCACTTTATAAATTGTTTCCCTTGACTTGGGATCTTTCGATTTTGGAAATCTTTACCTAAACTCTTGCCTCGGGAAGTATTTTCGTTATGTTTAAATCTTTGAGGATTCCTGCTTATTATTGTCCTTGGAACTTGTATTGTATGGCTCGTATTTTTGTACTTATCCTTGCACTAGCAAAATAGTGGAATTTTGCTAACCCCTGAGAAATCGGGGGGTGGATGTCTGTATTGCATTTAGGTTTTGGAGCATAGCACAGGGTCGGCATGAAGGATGATGAAAGATGAACGATACTAATCACACGAGGACCCGTTGATGTCGTTTTGATTTAGTTGTATTTTACTTTCCGCTGCAGTGTTCTTTCCCCGTTGTATGGGAGTGTGTTGTACTCAACCCATGCGTGGGCATGCGTTGTGATTGAGTTGTATGTATTTATTGAAAGACCAAATCGGTCTACTAAGTCATTTTAGCCTTAAGGGTATTGTTGAGATGTTCGATGTTGTTACCAGCCTGGTAGATCCTTGAGGAAAGGTTCTACGGCGTGTAATGTCCCTTAGCGGATTGGGGGTGTTACATAAATGGTATCGGAGCTTAGGTTTTGGAAACCTAGGCTGTCGGGTTTAGTGGTGTCTGTTGAGTTTTTGTCTCGTCAGATTTTGTGTGACTGAGTCGTGTCGCGACGCGTCGTTTGAGTTTGTTGGTCGTGATTAGTATCATGGGGCGATCATCATCTTCGTGCGACCTGTGGCCGTAAGTCTCCCTTCTTTGTATTGTGCCTCGTGTGACATGAGCTATTTGTTTGATTATTTGTTAAGTGATGGAACCTTCATGTAGATTCTTGGTTTCGTGATGCGTTTATGTGATTCTCATGTTTCGTTTATATGAGGAGTGTTGTCATTATTTATGTCCTTTTGACTGTGATATTTGACTGTTTGTTTTACGGTAAAAGACATGTGCTGTCTTGATTTTGAACGAGTTGATGCGTGTATTATGATTGTATGTAAGTGAATGTCGATACGTGTGAGTTTTGGGCATTCTGGCCTATTGGATTTTTGAAAACCTTGAGTGTCTTAGAAAATAAAATTCGAGATGCACTTTTAAATGGATTGTATTTTCGGGGCGCCTACTAGCGCAACTATCTATTTCAAAATTCTTCTACTTTGAGGACCAAAATATTTTGAGATATTTTCGATTATTTTTAGGAGTGCAGTTGCTTAGACCCAAGGGTCGAATATTTCTGAAAGTTTCAATTTAAAGGAAAGTGTCCTCGTCTTATCAAATGCAAGATGGTTTTCAAAGTCTCGATAATGGTGTTTGTACAACTTTTTGAAAATGTGATACTCAAGATCAACTGGTGTTTCCAAATTGTTTTAAAAATGTGGTTTTTGTTTTTTTTTAAAAACCTATCAAGTCCCGTTTGCAGTCTTGGGATGTATGTATGATGTTCGCATTGTCGTTATGATGTTAGCTCCGGAATATGATCGAATTGGTGGCATGAATGTTCAGGCGTTGTCACGTAATTGTTATACTAGCCCTCTGTGACAGGTGTGAACTGGTATTTACTGTTTGTCGCCTCATGGTGATTTGCGTGTTGTCGCACGAGTGTGAGCTGTTGAAGCTTGGGTTGGTACGTTCGTGTATATGTGTGATTGTTCCATGATGTTTTGTGATTATGTGCTGGTTATCGTTCGGGACGTTGAGATCGCTGAACGATACCGTCGTTGCTATGATTTTAGTATGCGTGTTGCTTTACGATGGAAATCATTGTATGTGGTATGTGTTATGATTTTTCTGTTGTGCTGAGTGATTACTTATTCAGTATGCCGAGGGGCCGAGGTCGTGGTCGTGGAAATTAGACGCGTGGTAGAGATCATGCTGCCGGTGATGATGCCGGTATCGGTGTCGCTACTATTTTACAGCAGGTAGCCACACATATGACTCAGTTGACTCAGGCAGTTTAGCGTGTTATAGATGTGACCCAGAACACTGGTGCAAATCAGTGGCTTCGAGAAGTGGTTCGTATGAACCCCCCTCGTTTAGCTGGTGCTGCAGATGCGTTAGGCTGGGATGGTTGGCTTTTCCAGTTGGAAAAGATATTCGAGGTAGTTGATTGTCCAGAAGAACGTAATGTCCCGGTAGCCCAGTATCTTTTCGACAAGGATGCCGATAGTTGGTGGGAGACTGTTAAGCCTCAAGATCGTGTTGTCACATGGGCAGAGTTCCAGAGATTCATGAGAGATGAGTTTTGTCCGGAGCCGATCAGAAATCATAAGATTAATGAATTCTTTTCGGCGATACCGCAAGATGTACCATTGTCTCAAGCTATTGTTGATTTTAGCAAACAGCTCGGCTATATGCAGAATCAAGTAAGGACAGAGGAGGACAAGATTTGTCATTTTAGTAGGCGGATGAAGACGGAGATTCGTCAGTACATGGCAGGTCTCGCTTGTTCTTCCTTGAGAGATTATCAGAATAGGGCGTTGGTCTATGAGCTATCCAGATTGCCGACCGAGAATATGTCCGCGTCGAAGAAACAGAAAACCGTTGGGAACTTTTCAGGAAATCAGGGGAGTGGGCCCCCTGAGTTGGGGACTTTGTTTCATCCTCCTAAGGTGGTTCCTCGATCGCGTAATCAGGGGAGTAGTACCCCTGCAGTGAGTTATGTGAACAGCTCGAAGATATGTTATAACTGTAGTCGAGCGGGCCATACTGCGAAGAATTGTCGTTCACCGTTAGTCAACTGTTTCGAGTGTGGCCAGGTGGGTCAACGAGCCATACATTGCGAGACGATAGCTGAGAGATTTAGGGATCGAGTTTGCGTCTCTGCTCCGAAAGGACCCGGAGATGCCTTGTGTGGTTTTGAGGATTTCGGCGTAGTCTGAATTCTTTGTGATTGTCCTTGTGGATCGTTTGTGTGTTTATTTCTATTTTCTTGATTGTGCATGTTTCCTTGTAATATGTGCTTAATATTTTGTGGTTGTTCGGATAATTGACTTGATTGTATTATCTGTTTGATGACGCTTGTCACTTGTTGGTTTTATTATGTTTCTACCGGTGGCGTTGTGTTGGTCGTCGTGGAGCGCGTTTTCACGCCGTAGATTCCTTTGCGTGCTTGTAACATTTCGCCGATGGGCGAAAGTTACGTGTTTCTTGTGTATCTCGTTGAGTTTTCCTGGCGGGAGATTGCTTCTCCCTACTTGTTTTAAGTTTCGGGACGAAACTTCTTTTAAGGAGGGTAGTATGTAATATCCGCACATTTGATTTCCGGTAATTTTCTTTTTCTTAGCGGGAATCCATTTTGACGATTCCCTTGTGACCGTTTCGTCATTTTGAGAATGATTAATTTTGCACTTTTTGCCCTCCGAGATCGTTTTGGTGCCGTTATGTTGAGTTCCGTGCTTCTTAGCGACTTTTCCGCACTCGAGTTCGATTCTTGCGAATCTCATTCGAAGCTGTTATTTTGAGTTTTCCGTAAGTCTGTTTAACTTTGTTAGATGTGTTGTGAACTTCGGTTTGGTTATTCGATCACGTATCGAGATTTTCGGGCGTTTTAGGCCATTTTGTAATTTCCCAAAGTTGTTCGTATCTGTCGTCATACCCATTTCTGAGATGTTCTGTTGCTGTCTCTCTGAGTCGTTAGTGGACGCTATGCTTTGCGGCTAGCACGCGCTAGGGTTCCGTAGTTAGCGCACGCTAAGTGTTGTAGTTAGCGCGCGCTAACGGGTGGTGCATAAACAGTCCAGAGGCCACTGGACTGGGTTCAAACGTTGATCAGCGCACGCTATTTAGTATCATAGAGCGCGCTAGAGTGCGTTGGTAGCGCACGCTAAGGGGAGGATAACGCACGCTACCTGGCAGTTCAGGGCAGTCCAAGACCTACTGGACTGGGTCTGAAGTTCTCGTTAGCGCACACTAACACTTGGGGTTAGCGTACGCTAACAGTGTATTTGGTCAGGAGTTTTGTTCGGTGCCGCGATAGTGCACGCTAACCTTAATGATTAGCGCACGCTAATTGTGTCCAGCATAAATACTGGACACCAGTCTAGAATCTGCATTTTTCTTCATTTCTTCTTCTTCCTCCGCGAGTTTGAGACGTGGCGACTAGGGTTCGCATCTGGGCTGATTTTCTTCCATCCAAAGTTGTTTTGGAGTATCCTAGGTGATTATAACATCATCTAATGCATTGTTCTTTGCCGGATCTAGGTATTTTTCTTGAATCCCTAGAGTTGACTTTTTGGAGTTTTGTTCTTGATTTCATTTTCCATCCGGTTTTGATAAACCGATTGTTGTTTAATGATGTTGTTAAACATATCCTATGGATTGTATATCCATATTTCGGGTTGGAATTCCGTTTTCATGTTTTGACGGGTCGATTCGTGTTCTTGGCCGTTTTTGGGGAAACCATTGAACTTTCGTCATTTGTTCTTTGGATTCAGAGACTTTAGGTCGTGCTATGGAATTCATTTTCATTGTTGTTATTGTTGTTCATAGTTTATTGTCGTGGGTTAGCGCTCGGTAGAGTCGGCAGGTTCGTAATCGGTTCGTGCCAACCTACTTCGATCGGTTCTTCGTGTTTGTGGTTATTCGAGGCATGTACCTTGTCCCTATAATTCTTGTTTTATGGATATGATAATTAGTGATCGTTTCCTAGTGTTTATTTGATCGTTTGAATTTCATTTTAAAAGATTCGGTTAACCTTGTTAAAGGCCCTCTTCCAAAACGCGTGTGTTTTGTGGACATTGTGTTCGTGGATGGTTACGTGAATTAGTATGAATACACTTGGTGTTGTCGTTGTGCTTTGATAATATATATGTATATATTATCTCATATCGGTGCGTTGTGATTTGACCATTGCGTCGTGCATTGTGTTTGTTTCCATTGAGTGAATTACTTGGATATTATTGTTGTGATATGTTATTTGTGTGAATGTGTGGATATGGTTGAAGGTCTACGGTGACACATGGCATGTGATCATGTGGTCAGGGTGCAACAAGCGATTGATCCAACCGTGAGAGCCTAAGATAATCTACGGTGACACATGGCTTGTGATCATGTGGTCAGGATGCAACAAGTGATTGATCCAAACGTGAGATATGGTGTCTGATTTGTTTCGCTAGCCAGCTCGGGTGGGTCCTTAGAGGCCTCGAGTGGGATTTGTGGCTTCGTCCCGGTCCTAGGCGATGCGTGTACGTGATTTGTTTTATGATTGTTGCCAGCTCGGGAGGGTCCTTAGAGGCCTCGAGTGGGATTTGTGGCTTCGTCCCGGTCCTAGGCGATGCTTGTATGTGATTATGTTGTGTTGATTTTATGTCCGTTGAGGACCCTTGATGTGGGCTCTGGCCCTGTGAATTGTTGTTGGTTCTATTTGTAAAACTGAAATCTTTGGGCTGTAACCCCTGTTGATTTTGGAAAGAGAAGGATTCGAAAATCCTGAGTTGTTTCTATCAAAACTCCCGATGGCATTTTAAATCACTTTATAAATTGTTTCCCTTGACTTGGGATCTTTCGATTTTGGGAAGCTTTACCTAAACTCTTGCCTCGGGAAGTATTTTCGTTATGTTTAAATCTTTGAGGATTCCTGGTTATTATTGTCCTTGAAACTTGTATTGTATGGCTCGTATTTTTGCACTTGTACTTGCACTAGCAAAATAGTGGAATTTTGCTAACCCCCGAGAAATTGGGGGGTGGATGTCTGTATTGCATTCAGGTTTTGGAGCATAGCACAGGGTCGGCATGAAGGATGATGAAAGATGAACGATACTAATCACACGAGGACCCGTTGATGTCGTTTTGGTTTAGTTGTATTTTATTTTTCGCTGCAATGTTCTTTCCCCGTTGTACGGGAGTGTGTTGTACTTGACCCCTACATGGGCATGCGTTGTGATTGAGTTGTAGGTATTTATTGAAAGACCAAATCGGTCTACTGAGTCATTTTAGCCGTAAGGGCATTGTTGAGATGTTCGATGTTGTTACCAGCCTGGTAGATCCTTGAGGAAAGGTTCTACGACGTGTAATATCCCTGAGCGGATTGAGGATGTTACAATATAGATTTGTTATTTAGCTTAGTCAGGAGTTATAAATATAGATTAGTTATTAAGCTTAGTCAGGAGTTATAATGGCTGAATGGGAAGGTCCTTTTGAGAGTTTATGTTATTAGATTTTCTCGGACATCTGACTTAGAGCGAGGGCTACCATTTTCGGGGACTTCCATATTTTTAGGGATTTGGATTTTGGGGGTTATTTTTTTTTTCTTTTTGGGTGGTGTTGTTATCTCTATAAGGTCGTCACATATCTATGTCCATCCTGATGTGGACAAGAAGGAGCTCTACTTGTGTATTCTTGCAGAGCCTTTTTAAGAAAGAGATAGTCACCGTGTAGAGAAAGTACTGGTTCTAGTATGGTTTCATTAATAGATTGTTGTTGCAAAGACCCATTTGAGTAGTTGTCCCAATGCTCTTCCTTCACAAAGCAAAGGATCGAAAGACGACGCTGGGGAAAGAGCTCTTATGAGAGAAAGAAGCTCCTAGCTACAGACTACCCATAAGTGCTTCACAATGAGTCCGAAGAATTCACTATGCGAGAGAGAAAAGGAGAAGGAAGGATGTTTTGAAGAGAAGCCTATTGTTACCGAGAAGTAGTCTTGTTGCTAATGGAGAAAGGTGATCTGAGCGGTGTCTTTTATTGCCGGTGTAGGACATAATAGCTTGAATGAATTCAAGGTGGTGACAAGTGTCGATTCTGGGTTAAAGATTCCGAATAGGCCAGTGCCAGCAAAGCGGTTTTCGGATTACAAAGAAAAGACCATACCATCCGGATAAGGTCTTGTCAGAGCCTCGGGTAGTTCACCAGCAAAAGACTTTGCTTTCAAAATTTCCATTGATGTTTACGTTTCTGTAAAGCTATCCTCTTTTGTTTTAGTGAATTGCGTGCCGCATTCTGCCTTTGGCCTATCAGTAACATACAGATCCGTCTTTTTTCTCTTTTCTCAACCTCCCTCAGGCCTGGCTAGACTATCATGTGACCTTGTACCTCGCTTACTAGCTGATCACACGAATAGGAGATGCGAAAGTTCACTACACAAATCCATCCCCCGAACCTTTAACCTTCTTTTCGCTGCTCGAAAACGAGGGTGGTCATAGATCTACTTTGAATTAGAAAATATAGCGACAATCAAAACTTTTTTACATTTCCAGTCTCAAATTTGGAATTGGGATTAGATTGTCTCCTAAGGACCTGCTGAAAGGCGGAAGAATGAGCTCCTACTCCCCTGGTTGGCTAACGACAGTCCTTGCTTATATATGAACTAGAAAGATGATTACTCCAGCATTAGTGAGGAAGGGGTGCGTGGTAGGTGCCTGACTCTCATCATCACGGAGTCTCCCTTGCTAGTTAGAGGCCGAAGTCAGGGGCTTTTAATAAGAAAGAAAGGGCAAGATTCGCATAATTACACTATTCATTGGTCACTCCTAAAAAGTAGCTATAAGGAAGAGACCAGGAGAAAATAGAGACCCTATAGCAGGGACATTTCCAGGAGATTGATATCCAGCCGGGTCCGGTGTAAAGAAGCGCTATTTCCGCTGGTCAGCAAAGTACATATGCGTAGTACCTGGCTTTGTATCGTCTACTGTCACCTAGTTGAAGGGGGACCACCACACTCTACGCGCTTCTATCTCTTTCTTCTGACCCAACTGACTCGAATCACCACTTTTGTCGCTATATATCTTTCCCGTCGTTAAAAAGACTCAGCTTCTCTACTTGTTCTAAGTCCATCAATAGGAGGTGGGCAACCTTTTCTCGTGCTAATGAGTATATTGGATCTTTCATAGAGAATAGGCATCCTAATCCTAAAGGAAGCCCGCCTCTAGAGCACACAAAGAGGAGCACAGCCAATAAGGTGACTGAAATAATGGACAATCATACTACTTATTCTTAAATTGCTATCTAAGAATGTCTAAGGTAACTGCTTCCCTTTGACTCTAACGAGCTCAAGTTCCTTTCCTTGCTAACACAATTGAAGCATCACATGACCCGTCTGATTCTTTAGATCAGAATCCAAGGAGATATATAGAGATATAATGCATAGATAGATAAAGATATGAGGACTTGAGAAGGGCAATAGACCCTTAGTTATCAGGTAGATAGAATGGCATTAGTTAGATGAGAGAGATTTGATGAAATCAGGTGCGGGAAATGCAGAATTGCCAGGTGCCTAATAGCAAGATCAATTCGGAATGAACTGAAAGAAAAAGGAGTCGAGTCACTTTCGCAATGGATCTCTTATTTTTGTTAATGCTGGTAAGTTAGATCTTTTAGAGCCGGTTGGGTTTTCCATAGGCTAGGCTCAAGACAAAGAGCATCAACAGAAGAATATAAATCAGCCATGTCCGAGATCTCCAATAGTTCACCACTCAAGCTTCTTATCCATTTTGCATGATAAAAGGACCTAGAGATCCCTAATCTATTGTGCGCGGCAACAAAGAGCATAGCTTATCGATCGTGCCCGCATAGTTGAGAAGGTAAAAGATAGCTAAACACTTCTTTTCATTTGTACTCTTATTAGCTACCCAGGTCTGAATTCCTCAAAAAAGAAGCTTCTACTGCCCTATTTACTTTGCCCCTGGAAGTAAGCTGCAGCTGAAACAAAACCCGTCTTTCATAGCCTAATAGGCTTTTCATCTAAGTAATTAAAAGACTAATTTGTTGGCTTTAATGGAATGGGTGTCGTCGGGGTCCTTTAATGTCTCTTTTTTCTGAAAGTACACCCTATGACTCGATCGAGTTGAGACTGGAGTGATTGATCGCTTGTAAGGCTCTACTTATGTGACTCCCACAATAAAATGACAACAAGGGAAAAAGAAGGAGGTCTTGAAGAGCCTCCATAAAAGCATGCATTTCCAGACAAGAAGATTGATTGTCCACATGATGCATCCTGATGTGGACAAAGGTGTTGTTGTTCTCTCGATAATGTTGCTGTAATACGAGCACTTTTTAAGTCCAAAGGATAGATATAATCTCTATATGTGACTAGAGATTTCTATCTAATTTGGATTCTATGATCTCCATCTTTGACTTATCATGGATTTGATGATGCAGAAATTCCCATCAGGGTGTGGAATACATCTTGTATTTTCCCATCAGGGTGTGGAATAAGATTAGTTTTCCTAGCCATTTCTTCGTTAAGCAATAAATAACTCATGATCTGATAAGCACTAGCAGCTGCATCTTGAGTTATTGGAAGTCTATTATATTCATGAACATCATCGTGACACAGGACCTTAGTTATGAACTGAAAAGGATCACTAGCTTCCTTTGCGATGCTTATTAAACTCTCATCAGAAGTATAGATTATACTCTTCTTTTCTTTATACCATTGAAGAGCATCATCATAATGATAGAATTTCTGATACTTAAAGGCTGCTGAAGATGCTATGATGTCCTTTGTCAACTGGTTACTTCCTTCTTCTTGCTGATTATTGGCATTGGCAAAGACTAAGGAACTTTTAGATAAATCATGCTCATGAAAATGCAAGATACCAGAGCGATATATTCTACCACGGAAGTCCATAAAGGCGGGCAGATAAAAGACAAAATCCTCGTATGCGGATGCTGGCCTGATTATTAAATCTTCATACCTAGTCGCTTGCACCTGCTTAGCTAATTCTTTTAAGAGATCACTAAGGCTACATGCTGACTTTATAGGTGTATTATGGAAATAAGATATCCTCAGCGGGTCGCTAGCATCTTTCAAATTCACGTGTGTTAGTATTCCAGGCGTCAGAAGTCCTTCATTTTCTAAAGTAGCACGATTCTTCTTAATGAACTCTAAAATCTCGTTATTATTTTTAAATCCTTGATTCTGAAGCCCATTCAAGATTATACAAAGATCCTTATATTTAGATTCATGTAATTCTATATTAAAATTGCTTAGGTTATGGGAGGATATAAGACTAAACCTATTATAGATATCTATCATAGGGTAGCTTGAGTAACCATCTCTCAGATCTGATAACATAAAGGTTTTCTTCTTTTTAGATTCGCGGAACATAAATTAAATTTAGATTCGCGTTTCCAATCTAACGGCTTGCAAACCATTGGAAGATTAAGTTTCAACGGGAGACGACTTAACTCAAAATTTCATCCCGCGAATAAATGGGTTTGTCATAACCCTTGCCTTTATCTTGCACAACCACCTTCTTATCATCTATGGTCTAAATATGGATTAATTGTCTTTCTATCATGAACTCTAAAAATTTGGTTACTATTTCAAATTTATGACCTTGATTCTTCTTTAGATTCCCCTCCTTACTACTAACCACCTGGTTGATTTTACTAATTATATTCGTGTGTGTTCGAACAGTTCTATCTAGCTTATTCAACATAGTAGATACCCTTACAACCGGGATGTTTTTTAATACGACTGTATAACAATCCAAGGACATATATAATTATAGCCTCTAGCGTATATTGACCTAAAGGTTCAATAGTACTATTATAAATATTGATATCTAGGTGTTTATATAAATAATCTGTAGCACATAGAAGTTCCTTTCCTATCAATATTTTTATTAAGTTAGGGGTCTCTTTAAAGATACTATACTCATCAAATTGGATCGTTAAATCTTCAATCCTAATTTGTAACTCCTCTAACTCTCTCTCTGAAATATCTATTGTCTTATTTAGGATTTGTTTAGTTTTCTTGTAGTCCGTCAACAATTGAATAACACTCATTTTATAACTATTTCCCTCTTGTATCTCAAATCCTTTAGCTTCTATATCCCTGTACAACTGTTGCCAAAATAGTTTGTTAACCGTCGTCCGATCTCTCTTACTTTGCGCCTCTATGTTTAAATTTCTTTTTCTATTGGTTCTGTCCCTACTCTTATTGATTGTACTCCACAAATAACTTATCTTCCTGCTTGTCCTCCACAAATTCCAGACTCTATTCTCTATCCACGTTGGCCAACTTATATAGGGATGGCCCATCCCCATTCGTGTTTTTTGTTGTTACATCCTGATTTTTTGGTTTTGTTGTTCTATCTATAAGGTCGTCATATATCTTTGTGTATTTTATATGGGTAGGTGAATCAATACCTTTATGGATTAAGGTATTGACCCCTATAAGGTGTTAATACCTATGTGACAACCTTATATAGGGGTGGTCGACGTGTGGAGTCCGAATGTCTGTAATATCCAACGGTAATTTTCATCTTTAATATTGTATTACTCAGATGATTCGAGTATCGTCATATCACGTATGCATCTCGTATAATGATATAATGTTGAGATATACTAGAATCGAATTAGTTATAATTGTCATTCGCACTATGTTTGATTGTTAGATGTTGTATGTAGAATTGCATTTTTGGCCATGTCCTTAGTAGATAACGTACGCTGCCTTTATAGCTTAGTGTACATTAAGTGTGTTCATTTATGTACATAATATCTCATGGGTTATGTACGTAATATAGGGAATCCGATCGCATCTCGACTTTCGGCGTGTAGGGCCATGCATGATCAGGATTTTCGGCCTTTGGAGATAGCCAAGTCAATGGGCATTACGTAAGTAATGTTTATCTTATAGCGTACGTAATGTGGGTTAGCTTATGTACGTCATTTTTGGCAACGTACGTAAGGGGGCATGTGTGTTGAGGCAGTAGCTTCTGGAGGATCGTTACGTACGTAACACTTATGTATTAGCATACGTAAATGGCTCTAACGTACGTTAACCTTGACGGTAGCATACGTTAAGTAAAATGCAGTTTATAAAATGAGTCTTGTCTTTCATTTTTGCACGAACCAAACTCAAACACCCCCTCTAGAAATTGTTCCTCTACCTTCCTAGATCGATTTTATTCCCTTCCATCTTGTCTTGGAGCATCATGACTTGGTTTGGAGCCTAGAAGATTGAATATTAGAGTGTGTTCTTGAAGTATTTGGAGTTGTTCTTCACTTTCAAGAGGTTGGTTATCTAAAATTATGTTAATTCCATATTGATGATGATGTTAATAATGATTACTTCATATGATGTTAGATTAATCAAGTATAACATGTTGATTATGAAGATTATGAACGACTAAGTGAAGAACATGATAATGTTATTAGTTATTACTTCTTGAATTGTTGAAATGTTGTAGGATAACATTGTTGTTATTGATTCTTAGGAAATCATGATAAGAACATGATGATTAGAGTGTAGAAGTATGTTCTTAATTCTAGGAGATTTCTAAGATGATATAATCATGCTTTTTAGAGGGTTTAGCAAATTCATTGGGAGATAATGATGAATTAAGAATAAAACAATTATAGTTTTGATATGTTCAAGTTAAACCGGATGATTTGATGAATTATGATTGTATTTATCATCGTATATAAAGGTGAATAATGTTCTTAAGAAGATTATGATGATTGTTGATGATAATGTCATAATAGATTGAGTAATTGAATTCATTAATGATAATCCTTGTGTAATAGGTAATCATAAATGTTGAAGAACATTAAGAACATGATAATCCGACTAGAAAAGGTGAAATGGATGTATTGAAGTTCGTTAATAGGCGATATATGTTCACTGAGATAGGTTGAACCTATTTGGTTTGAATTATGGGTGTCGTTCCCTATGAATTCGATATCGATATTATGAATATGTTATTGAATGAGTTACATTTCATTAAAGGTTGCTTGTTCGAGTGAGTGTTATTAGTCAAGGAAACCATTCGTTCGATCGAAGAAGTACTATTTTCGTCTACGGTATTGAGGCAAGTTATCTTGCTTGGTTATAATGATGATTGAATTTTTGTGAACGTTATAGATTTCGTGTATATGTAATGCTTTATGAATTTGTGATTCATAATGCGGAATTGTTCTTGATCACATTTTCCATTTCGTTGTGGGATTGTATCCCCATGTTCACCACCTTGTATCGTTGGTCTCGTTGATCATTATTGTCGCTTTGGTGAGTTTCTTGATTCTTGTTGGATGTGTGAATTATTGAGTTTCATTGTCATGTTGTATGACATATCTAGAATCATATCTGCATACAGATATGTTATTTGTAGGATTTTTAGCCAGGCACATGTGGTCATACGTTGATCTTTCTGTATTGGACTGTGCACACGAGACGTAGTTCGTGAGGCTAATTAGGTACATTGTCCCACATATATCCTGGATTCCGTATACGGCGTGGATATGTGCACGGACACATTTCTGGATCGGGCATACTGTGATGTCCGTCTTGATCCATGTTGGTTGGTCGTTCATATTCCATGTATGATTGGGTATATCCGACGGTTTGCGACTGGTTGTTCATATGCCTGTTGAGTATGTTCAATAGTCGGGTTGTTTCCTTGAGATCCACTATATGTGAATTATATAATCTCTTGAGAATTATTATCATATATATCTGACCCTATGATTTGGGCGAAATACTTTCGTTGTATTTTAGGTCAGGGCAAGGCTTAGGCACGGGAAGAGCACGGTGACAGCAAAGGGTTTGAAGGATACTAGCTCGGGGGCTCTAAGTCTTTTGTTGTCCGTTTATGCTTAAATGTGTAATATTACTTTTTCACTTCATTTAAACTCTTGTTGTTTGTACTATTATTTTGAGTATATTCCATCTTCATATGGTTTATACTCGTATTGGATCTTGTGTATTGTGAGGATATTAGCCGTACGATTTGTATACTCCTAATCGGGGTAATGATTATTGTCTTGTGATTTGGTGTCACAAATTATGATATGATTAATTTATGTTTTGGTATCGCCTGGTGGATTCCAGTGTGGGGTTCACGACACTGTAATAGCCATCATATTTGGGGTGTTACAAAAGATGGTATCGGAGAGTCGTTTATCTTTAAGAGTTGTTGTGGCTTGAACTAGTATCAAGAATGTAAAACCCCGATATATTCAAGTATGTTACAGCGCAGTAAATCCTTTATGTAAGAATTTACAAGGCTGAGAAAACGAAATGACAATAATAAACAACAATAAACGATGACAACAACGATAAATTACAATAAGTCCGGAACAACGCAGGCAATACAACGTCCAACAGTTAATGTCAATACATACCCAAATCAAACATAATAAAGGACAATGTACTCGAGTACTTTATTAAAAACAACAACATTTAAACTCCCCAAATTATTTCGGCCAGAACATCACTCTGCACTTCCATCGTCATGCGGCTCTAATGGTTGTTTTCGTTCTCTCCTATAACCTGAACAAAAACAAATGTTCACCCCCGAAGGAGTTAGCACAACGATGCTAGTACAAGTACCATAACATATTATTCAACAATTCACGAAGAACAATACTAACATAAATGACAAAATACTAGCAAGCCTCTTCCTACAAGAAACTCATAAATATCATACACAAATGATAATCACAACATGACATCACAATATACACATGGTAATTCCGATGATCCAGCATTCACTGCCTAGATCCCAAGATAATCCCGTTGGACCAACACGAGGTGGAAAAACCTGTCCGATGATCCAGCGCAATCTAGCATAGATCCCAAGATGATCCCGTCGGACCAACATGAGGTGGACATACAACAACGACACATATGCACGACAATATGAATGACATCAACACGTAAAACATAAATAAGGTACTTGCCTCGAATTGATGACAAGGATAAAACTCCAATGAATATCAATACACTCAAAGGTTGCCCCTTCGATTAATCACGTACAAAGCTCGAACCTTAAACAGAAGAAATAATATAGAGTTCATCTCACATCGAATAACTAATCGTACGAACATCTAACATCCTAAATTACGGCCGAATGTTCAACAAAACGTAACCTGTCTGATCTACATAATGTACGTTACGTACCAACCATAGCATACGTTAAGTATGCTCATTAGCGTACGTAATCTACGAAGCCTAGCGTATGCTAATCATGCATTTGACAGTTCCTCTATGATCAGACGACTGACTCGTCTGATGATATAATGTACGTTACGTACCCAATGTAGCGTACGTTAAGTCTGCCCATTTGCGTATGTAAGCTACAGCGCCTAGCGCACGCTAAACATGCATCTGACAGTATCCTCCCTGATCAGACAACTGACTCGGCGTACGAAATTCTCAGTGTTTAGCGTAAGTTAACTTCATACATGTTACACTCATGTCAACTTGAATGATCTAATGATGTTCAATGTCTTCCAACTTCAAGGATAAGCATATCATCATGATGTCATACTCCAATCTTGATTACAAATTCTCTTTCGTAATTCGGTTAATTTGAGATTGATATACTAGTTACCAATATCATCAATATATTCCAACTTCATCATGAAGATTAATTTACCAATTCAACTTCAACCTTCGGTGATCCTTTATCTAATTCTGTTTAGCAAAAGTGATACCAATACCAAGTCTACGATCATTATAGCAACACCATTCAATACGGATCTCAGAACACTACTCTTATCATTTGACGTAACAAGATTCCAACTATGATGTTCTCAACAATGACAACTTAAGCATAATCATCCTAACTTCTAAACAAGATGTTTGGTTGAAATAAGTCATCTATGGAACCTAATATTCTTGGTAGTATGATCATAACATCCTTAAGACCATGAATACAAGGTTGGAGATAGCATAACATACCTTAAGATGAAGAAAACACCGAGACAATAGGTAGAGTCCAACTCCGGTTGCTTGTGTGCCAATCCAAGATGTTTCTCCACTTCAATGATCAAGCATAAGTGATATCCAATATCCAATGATCAAGTATAGATGGTCTATGGGTGTTTATGTAGAAAGGGGATGCTCTCTGGACTTCAATGAAGTGAAGGACAAGTTAAGAAAACGTAGACAAATGAAATTGGGTGCTGTCCCATTTATAATGTTTACTGACTTTACGTATGTTAGCCTTCATGCTTAACGTACATAATCCTTTTAACGTACGCTATATGTTCTCCTTAGCGTATGCTATCGTCCAATGATAGCTTACTGTCTCGTTCTGTACTCGCTTACGTACACTACACCATCAAGTTATCTACGTAAGCAACACCCATTAGCGTACGCTAGTTACATACCTTAGCGTACGTTAACACCCGTTGACATGAAAACTGTCCAGGTTCATGACGTGAGAATCTGGTGAGGATCTGGCTGGGCCAACCACCAGCTGGCTCATGTGCTGGCCGCCCTGCTTAATTATTGGTTGCCTTACATGCGCTATGCTTCATTCGTAGCGTACGCTCACTTTGGCATATAACGTACGTTAAGCTTTCTTCTTAGCATACGTTATCACGTAATTGCATGTGAAAATATACATGTTGATTGTAACACCCCCAATCCGCTCAGGGATATTACACGCCGTAGAACCTTTCCTTAAGGATCTACTAGGCTGGTAACAACATAGAACATCTCAACGATGCCTTCAAGGCTAAAAAGACTCAGTAGACCGATTTGGTCTTTCAATAAAAATATACAACTCAATTACAACTCATGCCCACGCAGGGGTCAAAAATACAACCACACCCGTACAACGGGAAAAATATAGCAGCGGAAAATAAAGTACAGCTGAACCAATACACAATGTACGGTTCCTCATGTGATTAGTATCGATCATCTTTCATCATCCTTCATGCCGACCCTGTGTTATGCTCCAAAACCTGAATGCAAAAACAGACATCCACCCCTCGAATACTCGGGGGTTAGCAAAACTCCACTGTTTTTGCTAGTGCAAGAACAAAGTGCAAAATACGAGTCATACAATTCACATTCCACGAACGATAATAATCCGGAATCCTCAAAGATTCAAATACAACAGGATGAACACTTCCCGAGGCAAGAGTTTGAGTAAAGACTTCCCAAAATTTGAAGATCAAAATATCAAGGGAAAAAATTTATAAAATGATTTGAAATACCATCGGGAGTTTTATTAGAAAACAATTTAGGATTATCAAATCCCACTTTTCAAAACCCAAAAGACGAAAGGGGTCACCGCCCCAAAGGTTTACTTTTTGTAAAATAACCTTTACCAAACCGTTGGGATTTTAGCCCCAAATCCGTCAAATGACCTTTACGAAACTGTTGGGATTTTAGACCCAAATCTCATCAACTCACAGTACACGAGAACGACAACAAGGTTCGTCTTCCAACATCAAAATCCACAATTAAAGGATTTAACACAAACAACAAAATACTCTAGTGCCATCCTAGCCAAGTAAGCCAAACGAACACTTACCTCTTACACACTTAGTCGATGCATGCAATCACGAAAACCAATCGAAAGCACTCATTTCCGGAAATGCCAATGTCAAATCGCATTTGCAAAATGCACCACAATTAACCGCGGACCCACAGCTTCATGGACCCCTACCGAGACCCCGTCGGATCTAACCCGTAGTGGTTAAAAGCAAGATCGCAGTTCCACAGCTTCGTGGAGCCCTACCGAGACCCCGTCAGATCTAACCCGTAGTGAGCACACACACACACACACACACTTTACTCATGCAATACTAATATGCTAAGAATGCAAGTTCATCAAGAATACTTACTAGAAATGGCCACTTATCCGACAACATTATCAAACTCTTCAAAACACAATAACAAGATTAAACACAGAATACACGATTCCATAACTTTAAAACAGGGATATCATCAAAGCCTTAAACGTTCAAAATAATTAAATCATAAACAATTCCCAAAACACGCCGTTCACAAAACACACACGCGTTTTGAAAGAGAGCCTTTAACGAGGCCAAACCGAAATCTTTTGAAACTTCATTTCAAACAACCAAACAAACACACCAAGATGATCACCGATCATCATACCCACACAATAAGAAATGTATGAGCAAGGTACTTGCCTCGAATAAGAACAACACGGAGAATCGACCGAAGTAGGTTGGCACGAACCGACTACGAACCCACCGACTCCACCGAACGCCAACTCGCGATAATAAACTACGAAGGACAAATATAACAATGAAAATGAATTCCAAAGTACGACCCAAAGTCGCTGAATTCAAAGAACGAATGACGAAAATACAAGTGTTTCCCCCAAAACGGCCAAGAACACGATTCGTCCCGACAAAACACGAAAACGGAATTCCAAGTTGAAATATGGATATACAATCCATAGAATGTGTTTAGAAACATCATTTAACCACAATCGATCCATCAAAAATGGATGAAAAACGAGATCGATAACAAATCCCCTAAAAAGTCTATTCGAAGGAAATCAAGAAATATACTTCGATTCGACGAAGAACAATGGATTAAATGATGTTAAACACAAGAATACTACCAATATTAATCATAACCATCATGAATTAATCAACAAAACGGAACGAATCGGACAAAAACACAAAAACCCCCAAAATTCAAGAAACTAGGGTTCTAGAAAATCTCACATTGATTCGCTGGATCAAAGGATGATATAGGATGATCAATCCATGATATGAACTCAAGAACTTCGTGGATTTGTTGCTCAACAACCTGGCTCCATGATGAGAACAACCCCAACCACGGAAGAGAAGTAGAAGAAGGAGAAAAATGGCGAAAAACCGATCATAGGCCTTAAATAGTCGCTTGGCAGGTTACGACGAATCGCCAAGGCTTACGTACGTAACCGAGTCATCGCCCAAATCCGCCCGTTACGTATGTAACCGCCAGGCCTTACGACGTGAATCGCCTTACGTACGAATCGCTGAGCACTAATACCGTGAATCTCGCCAGCCGCCCGGGCCCAGATCGCCGGCCATGACTCGGCCAGGGCCAACTCCGACGGCCCGAACGACCCCGAAACCCCAACCTGAATACGAATCGAAGATACGGCTACGAAGTACTCGCAAAGACGAACTCGAGCACTAAGAGAACACACGATTCCGACCACCCGAAGGCTCGAAATTCGACAATGGAAAGTAATTACCCCAAACTTTGGGAAATTACAAAAATGGCCCAAAACGTCTGAAATACACGATACATGATCGAAACACCAAACCGAAGTTTACAACATGTTTAACAAAGTTAAGCGGACTTATGGGAAACTCGAAACAGCAGTTTTGAACGAGATTCGCAAGAATCGAACTCAAGTGCGGAAAAATCGCTAAAAAGCACGGAACTCAACAAAACTACACCGAAACGAACTCGGATGTCAAAAAGTGTAGAATTAATCATTCTCAGAATGACGAAACGGTCATGAGCGAGTCGCCGAAACGGACCTCCGCCGAAAAATGAAAATTACCGGAAATCCGAAATTGCGGATATTACATTCTACCCTCCTTAAAAGAAGTTTCGTCCCGAAACTTAAAACAAGTAGGGAGGAGCAATATCCCGCCAGGAAAACTCAACGAGATACACAAGAAACGCGTATCTTACGCCCAACGGCGAAACGTTACAAGCAGCGCAAAGGAATATACGGCGTGAAAACACGCTCCACGACGACCAACACAACGCCACCGGTAGAGACACAATAAAACCAACAAGTGATAAGCGTCATCAAACGGATAATATAGTCAAGTCAATTATCCGAACAATCACAAAACACAACGAACAAAAATCAATATGATTGACCAACCCAACAATACATCAATCAAAACGCGAACCAAACATTGAACAAATACGGAATTCCACCGCCCAAGAGTTGGAAGATTGAAAACGAGACTAATTTCCCGAACTTAAGGGAATTACAAAGGAGTCTGAACGTTCAACAATCACGAAACGGGGTCAACAACAAACCGAACAATCAAACGATCGAGACAACAAAAATCGAACAATCATGTCCGAAACACGAAGGATAATAAAATTCAAACAACAACTCCCAGGATGATCTGGTAAGAACAACAAGACGTGCATTCCCATAAGATCCACAGGAAAGGGAATAGCAATTGAAAAGTCACAACGACAACGAGTTATTCCGAAAGAATACCACCCTCGTTCGATCAACAAAAGCAAGGGATAGGGAAAGTTCAGAAAATGATAACGAGCATAAACGAGTCGACAGAGTCGAAAACACAGGAGTTCCAAATCCGATCCACTTCGAATAAAAGAACTAATAGAACCAAATGATGTCACTTCCGAACAAGGTTCACAAGAATCGAACCGAACTCGAAAAAGTCACAGCGATAACCAGATCGACCCACAACAAGATCACAGTTCGTTCGGACAATGAAACCGAAATACAGAACAAGTTCATAAAGTATCAACGAACATGAGCGAATCGATAGACTGGATAAAGAGAAAATACCGAAGTCAAAATAGTATGGGTATTACCTTCGACCTCGTCCACGAAATTCACAAAAACGGGAGCAAGGTAACAAGACATTAAACCACCGACACATAACGGAACAATCACCGATGCACATGGTCATACCAGACCAAGCTCTAACAGCTCGCACATGCGCGACAACGCATAAATCACTACGAGGCGACAACATTCAACACCAACATCCCGCCTCTCACAGGGGGCTAACACAACAATTGTGTGGAAAACGACTCAACGCTCACACTGCCAATTCGATCATACTCGGGAGCAAACATCATTATGACAACGTGAACATCATACATACATACCCAGCCCTCAAACGGGAATGGATAGGTTTTAAAAACGAAAACCTCATTTTGAAAATAATTTTAGAAGAACACTGGTTGATCTTGAGTATCACCTTTCAAAAAAAAAAGTACAAACGTGAAACATTGTTATCGAGACTTTGGAGAACCATTTCGCATTGATAAAAATGAGGACACTTTCTCTTAGTGAAAAACGTTCAGAATATTCGACCCTCGGGTCTAAGTAAAAGTGTTTCTAAAACATTGAAAATATCTCAAAACATCTTGGTCCTCGAGGTAGAAGAATTTTGAAACACATTGTGGCACCTTGGATGTACCACGAGAAAATAATTTATTTTAAAAGTATGTCTCGAAATTTATTTTCTATGATACTCAAGGTTTTCGAAAATAATTTAATGGGCTAGAATGCCCAAAAATTTCAGGTAATTACACGGAACAATATAGCGCCGTGGGTCCCACGCCGGAACCCACCAGGCTAAAAACCATTTACAAAAACGCCAAAAAGGTCGATGACGGTAATATTTCAAAAACTCACAAAAGCCATTTACAAAATACTAAATACCATCACAAGAATTTCGCCAAAACGATCAAGGCCATAATGCCAAAACTCGGTTAAGGGAATCGGTTTTCGAAATAAAACTCAGTCGGTAAAATACCAAAAGCCATTACAAAAGAACTCACGTAGCGGATAAAAGAAATAAAGTTAAACATGCACAATCCAGCAACACTACTCCTCATATGAACGAAATATGAGGGTCAAATAACCGCATATCAAGAAATCAAAATCCATAAGAGGATTCTGCTACTTAACAAATAATCATAAAAATAGCTCGTGTCACACGAGGCACAACACAAAGAAGGGAGACTTACATCTACAGGTCGCACGAAGATGATGATCGCCCCATGATACTAATCACGATAAACCAACTCAGACGACGCGTCGCGACACGACTTAGTCAGACAAAATCCGACAAGACAAAACTCAACAGACACCACTGACCCGACAACCTAGGTTTCCTCAACCTAAGCTCTGATACCATTTATGTAACACCCCCAATCCGCTCAGGGATATTACACGCCGTAGAACCTTTCTTCAAGGATCTACCAGGCTGGTAACAACATAGAACATCTCAACGATGCCTTCAAGGCTAAAAAGACTCAGTAGACCGATTTGGTCTTTCAATAAAAATATACAACTCAATTACAACTCATGCCCACGTAGGGGTCAAAAATACAACCACACCCGTACAACGGGAAAAATATAGCAGCGGAAAATAAAGTACAGCTGAACCAATACACAATGTACAGTTCCTCATGTGATTAGTATCGATCATCTTTCATCATCCTTCATGCCGACCCTGTGTTATGCTCTAAAACCTGAATGCAAAAACAGACATTCACTCTCTGAATACTCGGGGGTTAGCAAAACTCCACTGTTTTGCTAGTGCAAGAACAAAGTGCAAAATACGAGTCATACAATTCACATTCCACGAACGATAATAATCCGGAATCCTCAAATATTCAAATACAAGAGGATGAACACTTCTCGAGGCAAGAGTTTGAGTAAAGACTTTCCAAAATTTCAAGATCAAAATATCAAGGGAAACAATTTATAAAATGATTTGAAATACCATCAGGAGTTTTAATAGAAAACAATTTAGGATTATCAAATCCAACTTTTCAAAACCCAAAAGACGAAAGGGGTAACCGCCCCAAAGGTTTACTTTCCGTAAAATAACCTTTACCAAACCGTTGGGATTTTAGCCCCAAATTCGTCAAATGACCTTTACGAAACCGTTGGGATTTTAGCCCCAAATCTCATCAACTCACAGTACACGAGAACGACAACAAGGTTTGTCTTCCAACATCAAAATCCACAATTAAAGGATTTAACACAAACAACAAAATACTCTAGTGCCATCCTAGCCAAGTAAGCCAAACAAACACTTACCTCTTACACACTTAGTCGATGCATGCAATCATGAAAACCAATCGAAAGCAATCATTTCCGGAAATGCCAATATCAAATCGCATTTGCAAAATGCACCACAATTAACCGCGGACCCACAGCTTCGTGGACCCCTACCGAGACCCCTTCGGATCTAACCCGTAGTGGTTAAAAGCAAGCTCGCGGTTCCACAGCTTCGTGGAGCCCTACCGAGACCCCGTCGGATCTAACCCGTAGTGAGCATACACACACACACACGTTACTCATGCAATACTAATATGCTAAGAATGCAAGTTCATCAAGAATACTTACTAGAGATGGCCACTTATCCGACAACATTATCAAACTCTTCAAAACACAATAACAAGATTAAACACAGAATACACGATTCCATAACTTTAAACAACAGGGATATCATCAAAGCCTTCAACGTTCAAAATAATCAAATCATAAAGAATTCCCAAAACACGCCGTTCACAAAACACACATGCGTTTTGAAAGAGAGCCTTTAACGAGGCCAAACCGAAATCTTTTGAAAATTCATTTCAAACAACCAAACAAACACACCAAGACGATCACCGATCATCATACCGACAAAATAAGAAATGTATGAGCAAGGTACTTGCCTCGAATAAAAACAACACGGAGAATCGACCGAAGTAGGTTGGCACGAACCGACTACGAACCCACCGACTCCACCGAACACCAACTCGCGATAATAAACTACGAAGGACAAATTTAACAACGAAAATGAATTCCAAAGTACGACCCAAAGCCACTGAATTCAAAGAACGAATGACGAAAATTCAAATGTTTCCCCCAAAACGGCCAAGAACACGATTCGTCCCGACAAAACACGAAAACAGAATTCCAAGTTGAAATATGGATATACAATCCATAGAATGTGTTTAAAAACATCATTTAACCACAATCGATCCATCAAAAATGGATGAAAAACGAGATCGATAACAAATCCCCTAAAAAGTCGATTCGAAGGAAATCAAGAAATATACTTCGATTCGACGAAGAACAATGGATTAAATGATGTTAAACACAAGAATACTACCAAGATTAATCATACCCATCATGAATTAATCAACAAAACGGAACGAATCGGACAAAAACACGAAAACCCCCAAAATTCAAGAAACTAGGGTTCTAGAAAATCACCTTGATTCACTGGATCAAAGGATGATATAGGATGATCAATCCATGATATGAACTCAAGAACTTTGTGGATTTGTTGCTCAACAACATGGCTCCATGATAAGAACAACCCCAGCCGCGAAAGAGAAGGAGAAGAAGGAGAAAAATGGCGAAAAAACCCACTGCAGGGCCTTAAATAGGCTGCCTGCTGGCAGGGTTACGTACGTAACCGGCCAAGGCTTACGTACGTAACCGAGTCACTGCCCCAAATCTGCCGGCCCGTTACGTACGTAACTGGACAGGGCCTTACGTACGTAAATGCCGAGCACTAACGGCCGTAACTCGGCTAGTGCCGGCCCGGGGCCCAAACTGCCCGGCCATGACTCGGCCAGGGCCAACTCCGATGGCCCGAACGACCCCTAAACCCGAACCTGAATACGAATCGAATATACGGATACGAAGTACTTGCAAATACGAACTCGAGCACTAATAGAACACACGATTCCGACCACCGGAAGGCTCGAAATTCGACAACGGAAAGTAATTACCCCAAACTTTGAGAAATTACAAAAATGGCCCAAAACGTCCGAAATACACGATACATGATCGAAACACCAAACCGAAGTTCACAAAACGTTTAACAAAGTTAAACAGACTTATGGGAAACTCGAAACAGCAGTTTCGGACGAGATTCGCAAGAATCGAACTCAAGTGCGGAAAAGTCGCTAAAAAGCACGGAACACAAAAAAAACGACACCGAAACGAACTCGGATGTCAAAAAGTGTAGAATTAATCATTCTCAGAATGACGAAATGGTCATGAGCGATTCGTCGAAACGGACCTCCGCCGAAAAATGAAAATTACCGGAAATCCGAAATTGCCGATATTACATTCTACCCTCTTTAAAAAAAGTTTCGTCCCGAAACATAAAACAAGTAGGGTGGAGCAATATCCCTCCAGGAAAACTCAACGAGATACACAATAAACGCGTAACTTACGCCCAACGGCGAAACGTTACAAGCAGCGCAAAGGAATATACGACGTGAAAACACGCTCCACGACGACCAACACAACGCCACCGGTAGAGACATAATAAAACCAACAAGTGATAAGCGTCATCAAACGGATAATATAGTCAAGTCAATTATCCGAACAATCACAAAACACAACGAACAAAAATCAATCTGATTGACCAACCCAAAGGTATATCAATCAAAACGCGAACCAAACGTTGAACAAATACGGAATTCCACCGCCCAAGGGTTGGAAGATCGAAAACGAGACTAATTTCCCGAACTTAAGGGAATTACAAAGGAGTCTGAACGTTCAACAATCATGAAACGGGGTCAACAACAAACCGAACAATCAAACGATCGAGACAACAAAAATCGAACAATCATGTCCGAAACACGAAGGATAATAAAATTCAAACAACAACTCCCAGGATGATCTGGTAAGAACAACAAGACGTGCATTCCCATAAGATCCACAGGTAAGGGAATAGCGATTGAAAAGTCACAACGACAACGAGTTATTCCGAAACAATACCACCCTCATTCGATCAACAAAAGCAAGGGATAGGGAAAGTTCAGAAAATGTTAACGAGCGTAAACGAGTCGACATAGTCGAAAACACAGGAGTTCCAAATCCGATCCACTTCGAATAAAAGAACTAATAGAACCAAATGATGTCACTTCCGAACAAGGTTCAGAAGAATCGAACCGAACTCGAAAAAGTCACAGCGATAACCAGATCGACCCACAACAAGATCACAGTTCATTCGGACGATAAAACCGAAATACAGAACAAGTTCATAAAGTATCAACGAACATGAGCGAATCGATAGACTGGAGAAAGAGAAAATACCAAAGTCAAAATAGTACGGGTATTACCTTCGACCTCGTCCATGAAATTCACAAAAACAGGAGCAAGGTAACAAGACATTAAACCACCGACACATAACGGAACAATCACCGATGCACACGGTCATACCAGACCAAGCTCTAACAGCTCGCACATGCGCGACAACGCAGAAATCACTACGAGGCGACAACATTCAACACCAACATCCCGCCTCTCACAGGGGGCTAACACAACAATTGTGTGGAAAACGACTCAACGCTCACACTGCCAATTCGATCATACTCGGGAGCAAACATCATAATGACAACGCGAACATCATACATACATACCCAGCCCTCAAACGGGAATGGATAGGTTTTAAAAACGAAAACCTCATTTTGAAAATAATTTTAGAAGAACACTGGTTGATCTTGAGTATCACCTTTCAAAAAAAAAAGTACAAACGTGAAACATCGTTATCGAGACTTTGGAGAACCATTTAAAATAATTTATTTTAAAAGTACGTCTCGAAATTTATTTTCTAAGATACTCAAGGTTTTCGAAAATAATTCAATGGGCTAGAATGCCCAAAAATTTCAGGTAATTACACAGAACAATATAGCACCGTGGGTCTCGCGCCGGAACCCACCAGGCTAAAAACCATTTACAAAAACGCCACAAAGGTCGATGACGGTAATATTTCAAAAACTCACAAAAGCCATTTACAAAATACTAAATAACGTCACAAGAATTTCGCCAAAACGATCAAGGCCATAATGCCAAAACTCGGTTAAGGGAATCGGTTTTCGAAATAAAACTCAGTCGGTAAAATACCGAAAGCCATAACAAAATAACTCACGCAGCAGATAAAAGAAATAAAGTCAAACATGCGCAATCTAGCAACACTACTCCTCATATGAACCAAATATGAGGGTCAAATAACCGCATATCAAGAAATCAAAATCCATAAGAGGATTCCGCTACTTTACAAATAATCATAAAAATAGCTCGTGTCACACGAGGCACAACACAAAGAAGGGAGACTTACATCACCAGGTCGCACGAAGATGATGATCGCCCCACGATACTAATCACGACAAACCAACTCAGACGACGCGTCGCGACACAACTTAGTCAGACAAAATCCGACAAGACAAAACTCAACAGACACCACTGACCCAACAGCCTAGGTTTCCTCAACCTAAGCTCTGATACCATTTATGTAACACTCCCAATCTGATCAGGGATATTACACGCCGTAGAACCTTTCCTCAAGGATCTACCAGGCTGGTAACAACATAGAACATCTCAACGATGCCTTCAAGGCTAAAAAGACTCAGTAGACCGATTTGGACTTTCAATAAAAATATACAACTCAATTATAACTCATCCCCACGCAGGGGTCAAAAATACAACCACACCCTTACAACGGGAAAAATATAGCAGCGAAAAATAAAGTACAACTGAACCAATACACAATGTACGGTTCCTCATGTGATTAGTATCGATCATCTTTCATCATCCTTCGTGCCGACCCTGTGTTTTGCTCCAAAACCTGAATGCAAAAACAGACATCCACCCCCCGAATACTCGGGGGTTAGCAAAACTCCACTGTTTTGCTAGTGCAAGAACAAAGTGCAAAATACGAGTCACACAATTCACATTCCACGAACGACAATAATCCGGAATCCTCAAAGATTCAAATACAATAGGATGAACACTTCCCGATGCAAGAGTTTGAGTAAAGACTTCCCAAAATTTCAAGATCAAAATATCAAGGGAAACAATTTATAAAATGATTTGAAATACCATCGGGAGTTTTAATAGAAAACAATTTAAGATTATCAAATCCCACTTTTCAAAACCCAAAAGACGAAAGGGGTCACCGCCCCAAAGGTTTACTTTCCGTAAAATAACCTTTACCAAACCGTTGGGATTTTAGCCCCAAATCCGTCAAATGACCTTTACGAAACCGTTGGGATTTTAGCCCCAAATCTCATCAACTCACAGTACATGAGAACGACAACAAGGTTCGTCTTCCAACATCAAAATCCACAATTAAAACAAACAACAAAATACTCTAGTGCCATCCTAGCCAAGTAAGCCAAACGAACACTTACCTCTTACACACTTAGTCGATGCATGAAATCAGGAAAACCAATCGAAAGCACTCATTCTGGAAATGCCAATATCAAATCGCATTTGCAAAATGCACCACAATTAACCGCGGACCCACAGCTTCTTGGACCCCTACCGAGACCCCGTCAGATCTAACCCGTAGTGGTTAGCAGCAAGCTCGCGGTTCCACAGCTTCATGGAGCCCTACCGAGACCCCGTCGGATCTAACCCGTAGTAAGCTTACACACACACACACGTTACTCATGCAATACTAATATGCTAAGAATGCAAGTTCATCAAGAATACTTACTAGAGATGGCCACTTATCCTACAACATTATCAAACTCTTCAAAACACAATAACAAGATTAAACACAGAATACACGATTCCATAACTTTAAAACAGGGATATCATCAAAGCCTTAAACGTTCAAAATAATTAAATCATAAACAATTCCCAAAACACGCCGTTCACAAAACACACACGCGTTTTGAAAGAGAGCCTTTAACGAGGCCAAACCGAAATCTTTTGAAACTTCATTTCAAACAACCAAACAAACACACCAAGATGATCACCGATCATCATACCCACACAATAAGAAATGTATGAGCAAGGTACTTGCCTCGAATAAGAACAACACGGAGAATCGACCGAAGTAGGTTGGCACGAACCGACTACGAACCCACCGACTCCACCGAACGCCAACTCGCGATAATAAACTACGAAGGACAAATATAAAAACAAAAATGAATTCCAAAGTATGACCCAAAGCCGCTGAATTCAAATAACGAATGACGAAAATTCAAGTGTTTCCCCCAAAATGGCTAAGAACACGATTCGTCCCGACAAAACACGAAAACGGAATTCCAAGTTAAAATATGGATATACAATCCATAGAATGTGTTTAACAACATCATTTAACCACAATAGATCCATAAAAAACGGATGAAAAACGAGATCGATAACAAATCCCCTAAAAAGTCGATTCGAAGGAAATCAAGAAATATACTTCGATTCGACGAAGAACAATGGATTAAATGATGTTAAACACAAGAATACTACCAAGATTAATTATACCCATCATGAATTAATCAACAAAACGGAATGAATCGGACAAAAACACGAAAACCCCCAAAATTCAAGAAACTAGGGTTCAAGAAAATCTCACCTTGATTCGCTGGATCAAAGGATGATATAGGATGATCAATCCATGATATGAACTCCGGAGCGATATATCGGAGAAATTGAGAAATAAACCGATTCGCTGTTTGAATAGTCCTCTCGGACTGTCCGTCTTTCTGTGGGTGATAAGCTATGCTGAAGTTCAATTCGGTTCCCAAGGCCTTATGAACTGCTTTCGAAAAACGAGACACAAAGCGACCGTCTCGGTCAGAAATAATGGTTTTCGGCGTACCATGCAATCGAACTATCTCTGCAATAAACACTCGTGCCAACTTCTCTGGTCCCCAAGTATCTTTTAAGCCCAGAAAATGAGCTGATTTGGTTAGACGGTCAACTATAACCCAAATCATGTTCATTCCTGTTCTGGACCTCGGCATATTAGTCATAAAGTCCATCGATATGTCCTCCCACTTCCATTACGGGATCGGGAGCAGTTTCAGCATTCTGGCAGGTCGTTGATGCTCGATCTTAACCTGCTGATAAATCAAACATTTCGAGACGTAATGTGCTACGTATTTATTCATGTTGCCCCACCAGGAATTATGCTTCGGATCTTTATACATCTTACTGGTGCCTGGGTGGATAGAATAGGGCATACTATGAGCTTCCTTCATGACTGTCTGCTTCAACACATCGACATTGGGAACACAAAGTCGGCTCTAGAATCTCAATACTCCATCATCATGAATTACAAATCCTGGGGCTTTTCCCTTGTTTACTTCATCGCGTAACCGAATCATCAGAGGATCATCTAATTGCTTAGATTTGATTTCTTCGGTTAATGATGAAGTTAATTCCATCACACACAGTTGTCCTTGGACTCTTTGCAACCATACTTCAATTCTTTCACGAATTAATTCCCGTTGAATGCTGGTCTGGGAGGTGAGAGTCTCCAGCATTTGAATAGAAACAGGCTTGCGGCTCAGTGCATCGGCCACTACATTTGCTTTGCCTGGATGATAAAGAATATCCAAGTTGTAGTCCTTAATCAATTTGAGACATCTCCTCTGCCGCATGTTTAACTCTTTTTGACTCAAAATGTATTTAAGACTCTTATGATCCGTGAAGATCTGACAATGAGTCCCGTACAAATAATGTCTCCAAATTTTCAAGGTGAAAACCACAGCTGCCAGCTCCAAATCGTGTGTTGGATAATTAACTTCATAGGGCTTCAACTGTCGTTATGCGTGGGTGATCACCTTCTCATTCTGCATCAGTACACACCCGAGACCCTGGTTTGAAGTTTCACTATAAACTATGAATCATCTAGTTCCCTGTGGGGGTGCTAAAATCGGTGCCGTCCTCAATCTATTCTTCAATTCATAAAGCTAGTCTGGCACATCTCGTTCCACTCAAACTTTTGGATTTTCTGCAGTAATTGAGTAAGTGGGCAGGTAATTTTGGAAAACCCTTCCACGAACCGACGATAATACCCCGCAAGTCATAAGAAATTCCTAACTTGCTTCATGTTCTTAGGAGACTTCCAATCCATAACTGATTCAATTTTATGGGGATCTACTCGGACTCCTTCTACTGATACCACATGACCGAGGAACATTACTTCCTTTAGCCAGAATTCACACTTAGAAAGCTTGGTGTACAATTGCTCGCTTCTCAAAAGGTCTAAAACGATCCGCAAATGCCGTGCATGCTCTTCCGGGCTCTTGGAATCAACCAGAATGTCATCAATAAATACGACTACGAATTTGTCCAAATACTCTATGAACACTCGATTCATCAATTGCATGAATACAGCAGGTGCCTTAGTGAGACCAAACCGCATCACTACAAATGCATAGTGTTCGTAGCGAGTTCTGAACGCTGATTTTGTAACATCTGATTCCTCAATCCTCAACTGATGATATCTCCACCTCAGATCGATCTTAGAAAACATTGTTTCTCCTTGTAACTTGTCAAACAAATCAGAAATCCGTGGCAATGGATACTTGTTCTTGATCATTATCTTGTTCAGCTCTCGATACTCAATACACAATCGAAGTTATCCATCCTTCTTCCGGACAAAAAGAACTGGTGCACCCCAGGGCGAAACGCTTGGCTGGATATAGCCTTTGCCCAGTAACTCTTCTAACTGCTTCTTCAATTCGTACATCTCAGTAGGTGCCATACGATACGGCGCCTTAGAAATCGGCGTAGCTCTTGGTTCCAGCTCAATGGTGAAATCTACATCCCGTCGTGGAGGTAGTCCAGTTAATTCGTCAGGAAACACATCCGAAAATTCGTTCACAATAGGAATGGATGAAAGTTCTACTTTTCCGTCTTCCTTCTTCATTGCGTAACACCAGTATCGAGTACAGCCCTATTTTAGCAGTTTGACACCTTTCATCGCTTTGATGATCTTTATTGAGCTTCCTGGTCTCCATCCCTCAAATAGTATTTCAGAACCATCTTCAGCTATCATCGAGATATTCCTCTTCCGGTAGTTTACAATAGCTCCATATCAATTAAGCCAATCATCTCCGAGAATCAGGTTGTCTCCTTGCATTTCAATCACAATCAGATTTGAGGGCCAATCCCTGCCTCCAATTGATATGGGAAAATCTCTAGTTTCCAAATTTCCCACAATTCTCTCCCCACTCGGTAAACTCACAACATAAGGCTCACGAGAATAAAAACCAGAAATGTTCAAACGATTTACACAAGACAAAGATATAAATGAATGTGTAGATCCTGTATCGAATAAAATGCTAACTGGCTGTGAATTGATCGGAGCTGTACCTGATGCGACAGCAGAATCCTGATCGTCTGCCCTCCTCATCTGATATAGGAGTGAAGGAATGGGTCCAGCACTCGATGTCCCTCTTTGGTCGAACTATCCTCCGCAACCATAATTCTGGGGTAGCTGGACACTCTACTGCGTCTACTGAACACTCGTCTCTTTCTGAGCTGGTTGTGACACACGAGCTTTAAAAGATTTTGTAGCCTTCTCACAGAACACTGCACGATGTCCCTCTCGACCACAATCATAACACGTCATGGTGGGAAGTGAGCAATCTCGTTGAAAATGTTCTGTCCGACCACAGTTAAAGCACTTCCTGGTTGTATCCGTCGTGGCTGATACTGCTCCGGAGTTCTTTCCACCCTTGGATGGTTGCGGGGGTCTCTTGAAAGAATGAAAAGATGACTGGGCCTTACGGGGCCCAATGCTCTTGTGCTCCGTGAAATTGCCAGACACTTTCTGTTTCTTGGATTCGGCGAACTTTCCATCGCTGCTTCCTTAATTTCATACGCCAACGCTTTGTCCTGATACTGATGGAGAGTGGTACATTCAAAACGAGACATGTACCTCTGTATCTCCGGTTTCATTCTCATATCGAAATAGATCATCATTTCTGCATCTGTCCTGACCAGGTGTCGAACAAACGCCAGCTGCTGGTTAAACATCTTAATCGCCTGAGATACTGGCACATTCGAAGGCTGCGCGGAGAAAAAATCTCGAACTTTGGCTTCCCTCAATGGACGAGGGCAGTACTGAGCTTCCATCATCAATTTTAATTCTTCCCAGTAGGCATCATGATCTATAGGACGGATGGCTTCCCACCACTCGGACGCTTCCCCTATTAGAAAGTACTGGGATATGGGAACTCTCCGGTCGTCTGGGCAGTTAATCCCTGCGAATACTTTCTCCAGCTCCCTAAGACAGTGATCCCACGTCGGCATCTCCGAGAAACCATCAAACCTTAGAGGATGCATTTTTACCACCTCATGGAGCCATCGGTCTCCTCGATTTTCCAAGTCTGGGATGCCTTGCTGTCTCTCTCCATGTTGCAATAAGACTGCCACCTGCATTCGGTCCACAACTTGAGCAAACTGAGTCACCTGGTTGACCACCTGATGAAGGATGTCGGGAACAATAGGTTCTAGTTCATTATTAGTGAATTCCTGTGGCTCGCCTGAGCTGTGGATAGCCTGATTTGAAGGCGAAGCTTCTCTTTCGGCATTCCTATGCCCGCGTCCACAACTGCGACCACGTCCACGTCCACCTCTCAACATACTGTAAACATAAACACTCAATATACAGGGAACAATATTAATCAAATTTCAAGTACAAGACGTACATCATAGGAATGACGAGATAGAGTTTAGGAACTTACAACCACCGCCCGCATGAAGACGTACGTAGTACAGTGATGTTATTCACGACCGATAATCTCAAAACACATACACGACCCCTATTTTAACCCAACGGCCAAGATATCAATAATCTTAGCTCCGATACCATATTCTGTAACACCCCGATATATTTAGGTATGTTACAGCGCCGTAAATCATTTACGTAAGAATTTACAAGGCTTAGAAAATGAAATGACAATAATAAACAACAATAAACTCTGGCAACAATGATAAAATACAACAAGTCCGGAACAAAGCCAGCAATACAATGTCCAACAGTTAATGTCAATACATACCCAAATCTAATATAATAAAGGACAACGTACTCTAGTACTTTATTAAAAACAACAACATTTAAACTCCACAAATTATTTCGGCCGTAACATCACTCTGCACCCCCATCGTCATGCGGCTCTAATGGTTGTTTCCCTGCTCTCCATTAACCTGAACAAAAACAAATGTTCACACCCGAAGGGGTTAGCACAACGATGCTAGTACAAGTACCACAACATATTATTCAACGATTCACAAAGAACAATACTAACATAAATGACAAAATACTAGCAAGTCTCTTCCTACGAGAAACTCATAAATATCATACACAAATGATAATCACAACATGACATCACAACATACACATGGTAATTCTGATGATCCAGGGTTCACTGCCTAGATCCCAAGATGATCCTGTCGGACCAATACGAGGTGGAAAAACCTGTTCGATGATGCATCGCACACTAGCATAGATCCCAAGATGATCCCGTCGGACCAACACGAGGTATACATACAACAACGACACATATGCACGACAATATGTATAACATCAACACGTAAAACATAAATAAGGTACTTGCCTCGAATTGATGACAAGGATAAAACTCCGATGAATATCAATGCACTCGAATGTCGCCCCTTCGATTAATCACGTTGCAAAGCTCAAACCTTAAACATAAGAAATAATATCGAGTTCATATCACGTCGAATAACTAATCGTCGGAACATCTAACATCCTAAATTATGGCCGAAAGTTCAACAAAATGTAACCTGTCTGATCTGCATAACGTACATTACGTACCAACCATAGCTTACGTTAAGTATGCTCGTTAGCATATGGAAGCTACGAAGCCTAGAGTACGCTAATCATGCATTTAACAGTTCCTGTATGATCAGACGACTGACTCGTCAGTTGATATAACGTACGTTACGTACCCAACGTAGCACACGTTAAGTCTGCCCGTTAGTGTACGTAAGCTACAGAGCCTAGCGCATACTAAACATGCATCTGACGGTATCCTCCCTGATCAGACGACTGACTCGGCGTACGAAATTCTCAGTGTTTAACGTACGTTAACTTCATGTTACACTCATGTAAACTTGAATGATCAAATGATGTTCGATGTCTTCCAACTTCAATGATAAGCATATCATCATGATGTCATCCAACTTGATTACAAATTATCTTTCATAATTCGGTTAATCGGAGGTTGATATAGTAGTTGCCAATATCATCAAGATATTCCAACTTCATCATGAAGATTAATTTACAAATTCAACTTCAACCTTCGGTGATCCTTCATCTAATTCCGTTTAGCAAAAGTGATACCAATACCAAGTCTACGATCATTATAGCAACACCATTCAATACGGATTATCAATCTTAGAACACTACTCTTATCATTTGACGTAACAAGATTCCAACTATGATGTTCTCAGTAATGATAACTTAAGCATAATCATCCCAACTTCTAAACATGATGTTTGGTTGAAATAAGTCATCTCTGGAACCTAATATTCCTTGTAGTATGATCATAACATCCTTAAGAACACGAATCCAAGGTTGGAGATAGCATAACATACCTTAAGATGAAGAAAACACCGAGACAATAGGTAGAGTCCAACTCTTGTTGCTTGTGTGCCAATCCAAGATGTTTCTCCACTTCAATGATCAAGCATAAGTGATATCAAATCTCCAGTGATCAAGTATATATGGTCTATGGGTGTTTATGTAGAAGGGGGAGGCTCTCCGGACTTCAAGGAAGTGAAGTACAAGTGAAGAAAACGTAGACAAATGAAATGGGGTGCTGTCCCATTTATAATGTTTACTGACTTTACGTACATTAGCCTTCACGCTTAACGAATGTAATCCTTTTGGCGTACGCTATCTGTTCTTCTTAGCGTACGCTATCGTCTAATGATAGCTTACTGTCTCGTACTGTACTCGCTTACGTATGCTACACCATCAAGTTACGTACGTAAGCAACACCCGTTAGCGTACGCTAGTTACATACCTTAGCGTATGGTAACACCCGTTGACTTGAAAGCTGTCCAAGTTCATGCCGTGAGAATCTGGTGAGAATCTGGCCAGGCCCATCACTGACACGCTTTTAGTGTAACTATCACAAGTGCACGATATCGTATCAAGTAGTAAAGTGGACTTTTTGAGTCCGGTTTATCGATCCCACAAGGAAGTTTGGTTATAATTTGAATTATACACTATTAGTCTATTTTTATAGATACTAAGATAATTGAAACACACAATTAAAAAGTTTAGTTTAATGATTGCAAAGAAAATGCAATATTAGTTTTAATATTATAAGGTAATAACAAGATAGCAATAATAATAGATTGATTAACGATAAAATGAAATAGTTGGGATTACAAACTTAGTTCGTCATTAGTTATAAAAGATGTATAGGAGATCATAAGATGAATTTACTTATTATGTTGTGTAGATTCGATTTTCCTTAAAAAGACGGGTTCTCTTTCGAACTATAAAACGCCCCTTACATATTGAATCAATCCACTATATTTCTATGTTGATTGGCTTCAATACATAGCATTAGGATTTATGAAAATAACTCAAAGAATCATCTAAGGACTGGAGGTATATTTCTATCCCCTAGAACAACTTAGAGTGAAGATCATTTGATCTAATCAAACATATTTTCTTTCGAAACATATGAAGACCATAAATATCGTCATTTATTGGCCAAATAAATGAAGATTGTTAAAACAATGAAAATCACACACAATAATAAGTAATTCACAAAAGATCTTTTATACAAACATAAATAACATGACTAACCTTGTTTATAATCCCAACTAAAGGTAACTTAGCCCATGAAGGGTTTATTACACATATTACAAGCTTTGGTGGTCATTATTAGTTGAATCAAGAGAAAGAATTGATCCTAACTCCCTTAGTAGATAAAGGAGATAGAAGCAATAAACTCTCTGGACAACATATGCTATACCACACTTACAAATATCACTCAAGAACACAAGTGTGTTCTTCACACAAAAAGAAAAGTTTACAAAAAATGGAAAATTATAAGATGAATGATGATGGATCTAAGGGGTCTATTTATACACCTAAAGTCATCTAATAGATCCAAAACTCCAGCATGATTACAATAGATCGGATCAATGCCAGCCATCCCCTCAACAATAGACCAAAAGTATGAAAAATTATACAATGATCAAAAATCTGCCAAGAGTTACGGCCGTAACATTGAGGAGTTACGGCCGTAACATGGATGACTTACGACCGTAACATTGAGTAGTTACGGCCGTAACATGGCTACGTTTTTCTGCATTTGTGAGTTACGCCCGTATGTTATGATGTTACGCCCGTATGGAGTTTCAGACTTTATTTTCAGCCCAGAAATTTCTGACTTTTGCGTTTTCGCCCCAAATCTTCTTCAGATGATAACTTTTGATATATAACTCAGATTTTGAATCCGGAAAGACTGCCGAACTCGTCTCGGAAAGCCCTACAATATGAATACATAAAAATTCAACAAAGAGAATATTTTATAAACATGTTATTTCTTGAGTAAATCAGTAATTCAATCCGATTAAGACTAGATTTACATCTTTATCCGATAAAAATAAAATTATTAAAAACTAATTAATTAAAAGCAAAAAACGAGTAGACTAGCTCAATTATGGGTAAAATTTATCGATACAAATCATGGATAAGTGTATAAAACTAACACTTATCAATCACCATCTAGCTCATGTGCTAGCTGCCCTGCTCAATTATTAGATGCCTTACGTACGCTACGCTTCATTCATAGCGTACACTAACTTTGGCATATTACATTAAGCTTTCTTCTTTGCGTATGTTATCACTTAATTGCATGTGAAAATTTACATATTGATATTATCATGCACAAGGATACGAATACGAGAAAGGTCATACTTCGATTATTGATATTGCAAATTCGAATAATACAGGGTTCATTACAGATGAAATACTCAACAATTTATCCGGATATTACAAATAAACCTACACGTCATGTGTGACCTGTGCAAGCACCTGACCCTACGAGCCAAATATGGTATGTTACTTATGTGCCATGATTAAATTACTGGCAAGATGTTAATAGCGGAATTGATCTTTTTGTTGATATTGATATTCCGAGTGATTTGTGGCGGAATTTATCTTATTGATATTCCGAGGAAAATTTTGGATTAATTATGTGATTGAATTTGTTTCGACTTGGTGTCGATATGATATTTTTTGTACCACTCGTGGTGCCAATAATTCATGATGAACTATTTCCTTGAATATGTAATTTCATTGTTGCTATTAACGTAGCGTGAATTTGTGGTTTTCCGTAAAGACAGCCATGAACTGTGCTTATGATTATTGTTTGATTCTTTCAGTATAGATATAAATTTGAGAGGCCATGGTAGAGGGGGTCGAGGCTACGGAAGGGGCCGAATCCCTAGGCCACGAGCCAATACACGTTCGGATGTGGAGCAAAGTTCAGCATGTAGTGATTCGTCTACTGATAACCAGTCACACCACACCAAACGACATGAGGATGCGCACGTCGACCCTAATGTTGTTATGCCGAGTATGATGAACTAAATGTTGTAATTCGGGCCATAACTCGAATATGCAGCGGAAAATAAATCACACAATCCATGCTCAACCGAATTCCTAAAGAGGATCGATCAAGGATCGTATAAATGAATAAATAAAAGAATCGAAAGTATACCCTCGTAGACCCAACTTCTTTATGTTGATGACGATGAGCACGAATCCAATCTGTGAAGCTTTTGGAAATTCCAACGTCAAAAGTGCCGAACGTCTCTACGAAACACACATCGAAAAATTGCCTGGAATAAAATCCTTCTTCTCGTTCTCCAAGAACACGACTATAAGAAGATATGGAGTATACTTTATATTCTCTCAAACACCCAGAAGAAGAAATAACAAGTTCCAAACTCCTTTTTCTTTCTCTCTGTTAGGTCTCACGTACTCCTTTGCAAAAATAAGAGTGGTTGTATTAAATACACCAAACTCTTTTCAAAGTCCGTTTTCCCATTGTTTGTTTAATCTATCACATGTCATGGTAAGACTAATATTACCAACATGTGAGCAGATTATCATGTGAGATGGTCAATATGGACTTTTAAATAGTCCAACTATTTAGTCCGTGTCCGGGACCCCGTGTATCTAGTTCGATAGATAAACCTTGATCCGTCACATTATATTTAAATTAATTATTATGATTAATTAATTACTTCAAGTACAATATAATAAATTTCTCCAAGAAATAATTTTATCTGAATTAAATTAATTACCCAGTAATTATTTAATTCATCTGACTGATTTAATTTATCCAATAAATTAAATTCAATTAGACATCAAATGTCTAATATTTATTAAGAGAGAATAAGTATAATTTAATCCATTATTAATCCTGAATGCGCGACTCTGTTCATCTCAGTCAGCAATGGGAGGATTCAAAGAGTGTGAGGAACACTTAGCCAGTCTGTGGCTCACACCGAAACCCAACTGAGAACGAATGATGGGAATTATTCCAAAACTTGTTATGAATACCGTATACATATAAACCCTTCAATCATATATCTCAATCAAGCTTTAGGGTCATGGTTAAGTCAAACACTGTCTATACTTGACTTTATGCATATGTTAGTGCAAACCAAGATCACAAAACTCTCGTGTATCAAATACAACTAGTTCAATCGCTTTGGCCAAAGAATTTTGATCTCATTTGCCACTAACAACATAGGACATTATCTTGTTCACTTATAGGAGAAAGAGTCCTTTCTTGGTTTTCAGTAAAGACTGCTGCTTGCCCATTAAGTTGCACTTCGAGGTTGATCCCTACCGACAGGTGTTTGAGTCGAACTACTCAAATGACTAACTTAATGAAACAAACACATCTTCTACTGAAACCTCAAGTCAAAGGTTCATGCATACCTATCATAACCTTATGATTAAGTCATTGACTATCCTAGAGTGAAAACCATGTGACCGAATCGAGGTGAGTCGTATCTGAATATATTAATACAATTAATATACCCATACAGAATGCTCCCACTACTCCTGAGTGAAGACATGCACATGTCCAACCATACGATATACAAGTGTTCATCAAATAACTTAATGCCCAATTAAGTTTTATCGACTTGCGGATAAGTTAAGATTTTGAGTTCTAAACACTTCCAGTGCAACACTCCTTATCCCATAAGGAGTGGAACTCTTCTACTCGAAAGCATGGGCATCATTTCTATTTATTTACCAAATCAAGAACGCCAATGATATACAATAAATAAAGAAATAATCACTGCTTTTTATTAATGAATACATAATCACATATAGATGCCCTAACTCTCTTATCCTCAGAGCGGCATTCGAGAGCATACGCTAACAATCTCCCACTTGCACTCAATGCCACATATTTGATATCTAATACCCATGTTATCCAGATGTCTCCCCAAGAGAATATGCGATAGTGGCTTGGTAAGCGGGAAGCAAGGTTATCTGCTGAGTCTACCCTCTGTAGCTCAATGTATCTATTCTTCAACATATCTCTGACGATGTGATACTTTCTCTGAATATTATTGGTCTTATGATGAGACCTAGGTTCTTTAGCATGTGCAACATCTCCTTCATTGTCGCAGTAAAACGGCACTCGCAGCTTTGCGCTTGGGACCACTTGAAGTTCTTCAAGATACTTCTTCATCCAACATGCTTCCCATGACGCCTCCGAGGCTTCCTGGTACTCGGCCTGGCAGGTGGAATGTGCAACCATAGTTTGCTTGGAATTCATCCAAGAAATTGCTCCACCATTCACAGTAAATATATACCCTGAAGTGGACTTTCCCTTGTCTGCATCGCCACTGAAATCCGAGCCCGTGAACCCATCCACTTTTAATTCTCCGCCACCGTATGTGAGAACCATTTCTTTAGTCCGTTTAAGGTACTTTAGAATGTTCTTTACGGCTGTCCAATGTTTTTTACTTAGGTTTGCTTGAAACTGACTGACTACGCTCACAGTGTATGCAATATCTGGTCTCGTGCACAACATTGCGTACATGAGGCTACCCACAGCCGATGCATAGGGTACCTATCTCATCTTCATTATCTCTTCCTCACTTTGAGAACACATAGATTTGGAGAGTTTCAAACCACGTTGCATAGATAAAAATCGTCTTTTAGAATCTTCCATCCTAAATCTCTTTAGAATCTTTTCTATATAGAGGGCTTGGGAGAGTCCTAATATTCTCTTTGCTCTATCTCTATAGATACAAATACCTAGAACATAGGAAGCCTCCAGCAAGTCTTTCATGAAGAATGTGTTTGAAAGACAAGCTTTCATAGAACTGAGCAGTCCTACGTCGTTTCCTACTAGTAGAATGGCATCTACATATAGTACAAAAAACGCGATATTGCTCCCACCAACTTTCATGTAAACAAAAGGCTCTTCTTCATTTTGCACGAAGTCATGAATATGTCCTATCTGGTTATTGGAAGATGAGATCATAAGTCTTTGGCAAAAGCATTGGAGCTTATTTGTATTGGATGCACGAGAGCTTTGGTGATCTCGATTTGCATTAACTCAAACATAGAATCAAGTACAGATAGGGTTTGACTAATCGTTGTAACACCCCAGGGCCATCCGGGAATATTACAGCACCGTGGGCCCCACGCCGGAACCCACAAGGCTAAAAGATATTTTTCGCACTCATTTTAAATACGCCCAAGTGGCATTGACTGTAATATCTTTCAAATACTCAAATAGTCTCTAAAATCTATTTTCTAAATACCGTCGTAAGATTTCTTTTGAAAATACAAGGCCAAAATGCCAAACTCAATAGTTTCAAAAGTATATGTTAAGCCACCGCTTATACGCTCTGACAAAATAGTTTAGAAAACGATTTTTCAAAATTAACCCAAGTTATGCTACTTTGAAAATACTCACGCAGCGGATAAAAATTTAACAATTAAAAAGACATTTGCAGCGGAATCAATTAGACAAACATACTAGATCCATAAAACACGCATAATAGCCATTATCCTCTGGGAAGCTCGTATTTACACGACTGCTACAAGTCCAATATCCAAGAACCTACAAATAAAGCCCACCATGGGGTCAGCCATAATAATCAACAATGATAACGATCACATCATGTCAACAATTACATATAAATGAAAATACTAAGTAAGAATACTACTAATGTAATCTTACCATCATAACTTCACCAATTCATGATAATCCTCATCAAAATTATCCTTACCATATTACACATCTCGTATTCTCAATTACACAATGAACTCATACATAACATCTATAATGTACCTCAAACTGTAATATCCGCAATTTCGATTTCCAGTAATTTTCTTTTTTTTGGCTAAAGTCTATCTTAGCGACTCTATTGTGACCGTTTTGTTATTTCGAGAATGATCAATTCTACACTTTTTGTCATCCGGGTTCGTTTCGGTGTCGTTTTGTTGAGTTCCGTGTCCTTAATCGACTTTTTCACGTGTGAGTTTGACTTTTTAAAGTCACCATTAATTCTTGGAAACTCCAAAAATTATGAATCTTTGCAGTATTATAGAGCATAAAGTTATCTTTCCAATGGTTCAAACGGTGAGTCAATCAGAGTCCGAACGAGAGAGTTATGGTCGAAATAGCTAAGACACTCATTTTCCCAATTTTGGCCGAGCAGCCTGTACCGTGAGCCGCGGCACACAGCGGATGGGCCGCGGCACACAGTACAGATCAGCCTATTTATGTGGATTTTGTGAGATGAATGCCCATTTCATCTTTTCCTTCATTCCTCCTCCTCTTGGGCGATCTTGTGGGCGATTTTTGGGCGTTTTGCATCATCAATCCCAGAGAAATTCATATTCTCCAAGTCCTTGGTGTGGATTAATAACACCAACAATTGTTCTTCATCATTAATCCAAGGTAAATTCTTGAAACCTTAGTTTTTGGGAAATTGGGGGTTTTGCTTGATTTCTCCTGTTTGATCCGTGATAACTTATATTTGTGATGGATTGATGATTATTAAGTTGTATTATATCGAATCCCTTATTTATCCATGGTTAGATTGTATTGATTCTTCGTTTTGGTTGAGTTCTTAGTCGACGCCTTGAAGGTGTCCGACAAAAGATCTTGGAGGGGGGATTGGGCGTTGTGTGATTATTATCCATCGTACGATTGTTGATTTATCATTGGTATGACTTAGGGACGAAATTCTTGTGAAGAACTCGAGTCGGAACCCTTCCGTTCATTGTCTTCTTCGGGGTTCGAGCTTCCCGGTCGAACCGTGTTCTTCGGAGTATTCAGTAGCGGTTATTAAGGCAAGTATTTAACTATACGAATTGTGTCTTGTGAACAGGTACGTCGTTGTAATACCCGGTCGATAGTCAAGTCATTTCAAACCTCTTCATTTTCTTCGAATTGTGATTTGTTGGGCGAAACCTTGTAATCATTGCTTGGAACCACCGTTTTGGGGTTTCCGTACTTCTATTTCGTGTTATTGTTGCCCAGATATTGAGTCCTATTGATTTTATTCTCTTCCCGGGTCATTTTTCATCATCTTAGGACCCGAGGGGGGTGTGAGCCGCGGCACAAGGAGTGTGCGCCGCGGCACACACATTTCCTAAACCTGGCCGAGCGGACTGTACCGGGTGCCACGGCACATGCCGGCAGGGCCGCGGCACACTGCCGAGTCACTACCGCGGCACACCTAGGCTGAGCCGCGGCACACTTGTGTTGCATCCTCAGCCAAAAACCGACTGTACCCGGTGCCGCGGCGCACTCCAGCTGAGCTGCGGCACACTGCCGAACCCTGGGAGCAATTTTTAGGCCTGTGCCGCGGCACACCTGGGCTGATCCGCGGCACACAATGCGGTCAACTGCATAAATTGTGCTTTTTGAGCGAGATGCAGCTCATTTCACCATTTTCTTCTTCCACCTGCGAGAGAGAGAGTTTGAGGGGAGGAGTTTTCTCACATCTATCACTTGTATGTTGGATTTTTACCATTTTCATTCGGTTGGGAAGCCCGGATAGTCGATCTAACGCGTATTCCTTGGATCATAGAGCTTGGATATTCAAGAGGTAATTTCTTCAACACCTTGATTTCTCGATTTTGTATGGGTATTGACGTTTTGGATGATAAAATCATGGAGTATGAAGTGATATATGCATGATTATGGACATGTTTGAGTATTCATCGGATTATTGAAAGATTATTCAAGAACACTTTGAATTTTGTATTGGATTTTGGGGGTTTTCGTAGATTCGTCCGATTTATCCGATTGAAGCTTGAGAACCTTGAGATTTTTTATATATCTATATCGTATGCGTGTTTTCTTACGATTTTACGGGTTGGATTGTGCCATTTTTGGACTTGTGGGAGTTTGGGCGATTTCCCAACCTTTAGTTGTCCACCCGTGTATTTTATTGAATCGTAGACGAATTTCGGGAGTCTCTTCGTGTAATTTGAGTATGGATAATTAATTGTCATATTCCTTGCGAATCGTTTAGGTGCCGGAAGCGCGTTCTTGGACCTACCGAACTCATACCTTTCCTCTGTTCGATTTCTCGATGTCTCAAAGGCAAGTATACAATTATGATTGTACGTTCTCGACTTTGAAAGTAAGAAATATTGATGGTATGATATGAACGAACCGTTTTTACGGCATTCATAGATATATTGATGGCATATTATGAACGAACCGTTTTTACGGCATTCATATATATATTAATGGCATGTAATGAACGAACCGTTTCTACGGCATTCCTACATGTATCGGCGTATGATATGAACGAACAGTTTCTACGGCATTCACATACGTATCGGCGTATGATATGAACGAACCGTTTTTACGGCATTCACATACGTCTTAATGTGGCACTATGAGATTTTAGTTATTCCGGAATACTAGTCTTGAATTGATGAATTGACGGTTACATTTACTTTATTGTCGAGGAGTATTATGTTTCATATTGATATACTTGCACTAGCTATTCGACGGCTAACCCCTTTATGGGGGAAATACGTTTCATGTATTTCAGGTTCCAGGAGGACAGACTGGCAGGTATTGGGTCGGAGTGAAGATGGTGGGCAAGTGTGATACTGTGTCTTTCTTCCAGTTATGTTATGAGTTTTCCATTCAGTGTTGTTGTACTGGATTGGCTATTGAATACTCGAGTATTGTTTTCCATTTTTCTTTGATGTTCCGGCCTGTGTTTGCCGAAGTATTGATTCGTGTTGTGATGTCTGTGAATACATTAGTTATGTCTTTGAATACCTTTGTATTGTTTTCATTCCATTGTGTGTAGACCTTCTCGGTTAAAGTTTACAATTCCGCGTATGTTTAGTCTTGTGGGCCCCATGGCGGGGCTTACGGCGCTGTAATATTCCCTGAATAACTTGGGGGTGTTACAGAATATGGTATCAGAGCTTAGGTCTATGGATACCTAGGCTGTCGGTCTTTTGGGTCGAATGAGTCGTCAATTGTACACAGTATCACTACTCTGCCATCATCACAGTGCGACCGGTACTTGTAAGACCTCTTACTCTTCTGATGTTTCCTTATTCATTATGCTTCTTCTATGGATATTCTTGAGAATCGATCACCTTAATGACGTGCGATTGAATTGTGCTTACGTACCTTGTGTGTTCTTCAGTATGTCAGCAGGTAGGGGCCGTGGCCGTGGTCGTGGCCGTGGACGAGGAAGAGACGTGGGCGCGCCGTTTCCATCGGCCGATTGCGGGTCGACCAATCCCAGTTTGTCGAACTCGGTGCATCCTGCCACCGAAAGTCAGCACGACCAATCAAACGGTCAAGGGAACAACGCGGACGCTGGAGTTACGAATGCGCTTCAACAATTGGCTACCCAGATGACTATTTTAGCCCAAACTGTTCAACTAAATAATCCGAACCCAAACACGGATGCCTTGCTTCAGAATGTAATCCGTATGCACCCTCCACAGTTTGGCGGTGCCACAGACCCGTTAGGCTGGGAAGACTGGCTAGCGGAATTAGAGAAGATTTTCGAGGCGGTTGATTGCCCTGAGGTGAGGAAAGTACCGATTGCTCAGTATTTCCTCACTAAGGAGGCCGCTACTTGGTGGAAGGTCATCAAGCCACAGGATCGTATTTCCATGTGGGATGAATTTAAGGAGCTCTTGGAGGCCGAGTTTTGTCCTTGGCCGGTGCGAGAGGGCCGAATCCGAGCCTTTTTCGAGGCTAAATCACAAGATATTCCCGTTTCGCAGGCGAGCGTGGAGTACAACCAACAATTGATCCATGTGAAGGATCAAGTGCGTAACGAGCGTGATAAGATCCGTTATTTTGATATGCGGATGAATTTGGACTTACGGCGGTACATGGCCGGATTTGCTTGTACCACGCTGAAAGAGTATCAGGACAGAGCTTTAGCACATGATATGTTGAGCCCCGACAATGATACCGTTGAAGAACCGAAGAAGCAGAAAGTCGCGGGAAATTTTTCTGGCTCTAAGGGTGGCAACTTTCAGAAGTCATAGACGACTAACCGTTTTGCCGGACAGTTGTCACGTTCTAATAAAGGGAAGAGGGGTTACCGTCCCACTCCGGGTACCTCAAATCGCAGAGTGACTTGCTATAATTGTGGTCGTCCAGGCCACTTTAATTCGGAATGCTACTTTCCACCATTAAAGTGTCACACGTGTGGACAGATGGGGCATAGAGCGGTTTATTGTTCCGAGCCGAACCAGACTTTGGACACTCGGGCTTCTGCCCCAACACCACTTGATCAAGGTATTAATCAGCGACAATCTTTTGGTCAACCTCAGCAGAATTTTGGCAGAGGCCGGGGACGGGGTCAGAACGCTGGAGGGGGAAACTCTAGCATCGGTTCGGTGCAACTACGGGTTTATGAGATGCGTCGAACAGACGAACCCGACGTGGCGGTGGCTTCAGGTACCATCCATATTTTATCTTATCCAGTCCGTGTACTCTTTGATACGGGTGCTACACATTCTTTTATTTCTTTGGAGTGTGTACGCCATTTGAATATAACTTGTTTGACTGCTTGCGATCCCTTTATCGTGAAACTGCCTAGCGGAGATAGGATTGTGGGGAATCGGGAGATTAGAGATTTTCCGGTGGTTATATCCGGTATGGAATGGTTATCGAATCTAATTGTAGTTGATATGGAAGGCGAGGATGTAATCCTCGGCGAGGATTGGCTTAATAATCACCAAGAGATTATGAATTACCGTACCAAGCTTATTACCATGATGACTAAAGACGGATCTAAGTACTCGTTTTTGGGACGTAAGTCGGGCCAATCCAAGTTACTTATCAGTTCCATGAAGGCCGTAAAACTTTTGAATAAAGGTTGTACGGGCTATTGGTGTTATGCTTTTAAAACGGAAGGAAACGAAGTCGATTTCTCTTCGATTCTAGTTGTTAATGAGTATCCCGATGTTTTTCCGGATGATCTCCCGGGACTACCGCCAGATCGAGAGATAGAATTTACCATAGACTTAGAGCCAGATGCGGCTCCGATTTCTAAAGCACCTTATCGGATGGCACCTTCCGAGATGCAGGAATTGAAGACTCAGCTGGGAGAACTTTTGGAAAAAGGGTACATCAGACCGAGCGCTTCGCCTTGGGGCGCGCCTGTTCTCTTCGTGAGGAAGAAAGATGGTTCATTACGTTTGTGTATCGACTACCGTGAGCTGAATAAAGTAACCATCAAGAATAAATATCCTTTGCCTCGTATAGACGATCTATTTGATCAATTGCAAGGAGCTGCGGTTTTCTCAAAGATTAATTTAAGATCCGGGTATTATCAACTCAGGGTGAGGGAGTCCGACGTTCCGAAGACGGCGTTTCGGACGAGATATGGGCATTATGAATTTATAGTTATGCCTTTTGGGTTGACGAATGCGCCGGCAGTATTCATGCAGTTAATGAATAAAATATTCATCGAGTACCTCGACAGGTATGTAGTCGTTTTTATTGACGACATCTTGATCTATTCTCGAGATAAGGAGGAACATGCCCGACACTTGCGTTTGGTTTTAGACATTTTGAGAACCGAGCATCTCTATGCAAAATTCTCGAAATGTGAGTTTTGGTTGGAAGAAGTTATGTTTCTCGGCCATGTGATTTCGGCCGAAGGGGTTCGTGTAGACCCGCAGAAGATCGAGGCAGTGCTAGATTGGGCACCGCCTAAAAATGTTAAGGAAGTTCGTAGCTTTTTGGGCCTTGCTGGGTATTACCGTCGGTTTGTCGAGGGGTTCTCGAAACTCGCTCGACCGCTTACGAAATTACTCCAGAAGACCGAAAAGTTTATTTGGACGGATGAGAGACAACAGCGTTTCGATGAACTGAAGAGACGATTGACTTCAGCGCCGATTCTAACTTTACCACATGGTAGCGAAGGCTTTGCAGTTTACAGTGACGCTTCGGGTCAAGGCCTGGGCTGTGTCCTTATGCAGCATGATAAGACAATAGCTTTTGCATCACGACAATTAAAGCCTTATGAGATGAATTATCCTACTCACGATTTAGAGTTGGCCGCAATTGTCTTCGCACTCAAGATTTGGCGGCATTATTTGTATGGTTCACCGTGCCGGATTTATACCGATCACAAGAGCCTGAAGTATATTTTCAGTCAGAAAGAGCTGAATATGAGACAGAGACGTTGGCTAGAGTTGATAAAGGATTATGATTTGGAAATTCTTTACCACCCCGGAAGAGCCAATGTCGTTGCAGATGCTTTGAGCCGCAAATCTGCATCTCTTCAAATGCTCGAGGTTCTTACATCCTGCATTTAAAATTCATCAGGATTTAATTGAACAAGGGATAGAAGTTTGGCTTCGACAAGTACAAGGACAGTTGTGTACTCTCGAAATTACTTCGTCCTTAGTTGACGACATCAAAGGGAAGCAGTGGAGTGACCCGATGATCTCTCAACTGAAGGAAGATGTAATTAAAGGAAAAGCTCCTGGCTTTATGGTTCACGAGGATAGTATTCTGAGATTTCAGGGCAGGCTTTGTGTTCCGAACGATTTGGAGTTGAGCCAGAGGATTCTCCGAGAAGCTCATGCTACGCCTTACTCAATCCACCCCGGCACGAGTAAGATGTACAAAGATTTGAAGCGTAATTTTTGGTGGAATAACATGAAGAAGGATGTTATGGAGTTTGTACTACGATGCTTGACGTGTCAACAAGTCAAGATCGAACATCAACGACCGACAGGGTTGTTGAAACCACTTCCCATTCCCGAGTGGAAGTGGGAAGACATCTCAATGGACTTCATCACTGGCATGCCGAGAACTCGAGCCGGAATGAATATGATTTGGGTGATTGTCGATCGGTTGACCAAGTCTGCACACTTCTTGGGTATTAAGGATACTTGGGGACCAGATAGACTGGCTCGAACCTTTATTGCTGAGATCGTGAGGTTACACGGTGCCCCCAAGACCATTGTTTCTGATCGAGACGGCCGTTTCGTATCGCATTTTTGGCAGGCCATTCACCAGGCTCTGCGTACGGAGTTGAGATTGAGTACTTCCTTTCATCCTCAGTCGGACGGTCAGACAGAGAGGACGATTCAGACATTGGAAGATATGTTACGGGCTTGTGCCTTGGATTGGAGTAATGATTGGGAGCTTCACTTACCGTTGATCGAGTTTGCTTACAATAATAGTTGGCATGCGTCGATCAAAATGGCACCCTTCGAGGCACTCTATGGTAGGCGATGTAGGTCGCCATTATGTTGGGACGAGGCTTCTGAGCTAGTTGGGATGGAGCCGGATATGTTGATGGAGACTAAGGAAAAGATTTCTATTATCCGAGATCGATTGCTGGCTGCCCAGAGTCGTCAGAAATCTTACGCTGATACTCGTCGTCGACCCTTGGAGTTTGAAGTAGGGGATCATGTCTTGCTCAAAGTATCACCGACCAGAGGAGTTTTCCGCTTCGGGAAAAAGGGGAAACTTAGTCCGAGGTATATCGGACCCTTCGAGATTCTGGACAGAGTTGGAGATTTAGCCTATCGCTTGGCGTTGCCTCCAGCTTTGAGCCACGTCCACAGTGTATTTCATGTGTCTCAGTTGAGAAAGTACGTACCAGATCCGAGCCACATTATCGACTACAGTGAGATTGACGTAGCCGAGGATATTACCTTTCCGGAGAAACCCGTGAAGATTCTTGAGCGCCGCGAGAAACAACTTCGGCATAAGACCATTCCACTGGTTAAAGTGCAATGGTCGAGGCATGGGGTCGAGGAGGCGACTTGGGAGATGGAAGAGAAGATGCGGGTGGAACACCCCGAACTATTTATTTCTTAAGTTTCGGGACGAAACTTCTTTTTAGAGGGGGAGAATGTAATACCCGGTCGATAGTCAAGTCATTTCAAACCTCTTCATTTTCTTCGAATTGTGATTTGTTGGGCGAACCCTTGTAATCATTGCTTGGAACCACCATTTTGGGGTTTCCGTACTTCTATTTCGTGTTATTGTTGCCCAGATATTGAGTCCTATTGATTTTATTCTCTTCCCGGGTCATTTTTCATCATTTTAGGACCCGAGGGGGGTGTGAGCCGCGGCACAAGGAGTGTGCGCCGCGGCACACACATTTCCTAAACCTGGCCGAGCGGACTGTTCCGGGTGCCGCGGCACATGCCGGCAGGGCCGCGGCACACTGCCGAGTCACTGCCGCGGCACACCTAGGATGAGCCGCGGCACACTTGTGTTGCATCCTCAGCCAAAAACCGACTGTACCTGGTGCCGCGGCGCACTCCAGCTGAGCCGCGACACACTGCCGAACCGTGGGAGCAATTTTTAGGCCTGTGCCGCGGCACACCTGGGCTGAGCCGCGGCACACAATGCGGTCAACTGCATAAATTGTGCTTTTTGAGCGAGATGCAGCTCATTTCACCATTTTCTTCTTCCACCTGCGAGAGAGAGAGTTTGAGGGGAGGAGTTTTCTCACATCTATCACTTGTGTGTTGGATTTTTACCATTTTCATTCGGTTGGGAAGCCCGGATAGTCGATCTAACGCGTATTCCTTGGATCATAGAGCTTGGATATTCAAGAGGTAATTCTTTCAACACCTTGATTTCTCGATTTTGTATGGGTATTGATATTTTGGATGATAAAATCATGGAGTATGAAGTGATATATGCATGATTATGGACATGTTTGAGTATTCATCGGATTATTGAAAGATTATTCAAGAACACTTTGAATTTTGTATTGGATTTTGGGGGTTTTCGTAGATTCGTCCGATTTGTCCGATTGAAGCTTGAGAACCTTGAGATTTATTATATATCTATATCGTATGCGTGTTTTCTTACGATTTTACGGGTTGGATTGTGTCGTTTTCGGACTTGTGGGAGTTTGGGCGATTTCCCAACCTTTAGTTGTCCACCCGTGTATTTTCTTGAATCGTAGACGAGTTTCGGGAGTCTCTTCGTGTAATTTGAGTATGGATAATTAATTGTCATATTCCTTGCGAATCGTTTAGGTGCCGGAAGCACGTTCTTGGACCTACCGAACTCATACCTTTCCTCCGTTCGATTTCTCGATGTCTCAAAGGCAAGTATACAATTATGATTGTACGTTCTTGACTTTGAAAGTAAGAAATATTGATGGTATGATATGAACGAACCGTTTTTACGGCATTCATAGATATATTGATGGCATATTATGAACGAACTGTTTTTACGGCATTCATATATGTATTAATGGCATGTAATGAACGAACTGTTTCTACGGCATTCCTACATGTATTGGCGTATGATATGAACGAACCGTTTCTACGGCATTCACATACGTATCGGCGTATGATATGAACGAACCGTTTTTACGGCATTCACATACGTCTTAATGTGGCACTATGAGATTTTAGTTATTCCGGAATACTAGTCTTGAATTGATGAATTGACGGTTACATTTACTTTATTGTCGAGGAGTATTATGTTTCATATTGATATACTTGCACTAGCTATTCGACGGCTAACCCCTTTATGGGGGAAATACGTTTCATGTATTTCAGGTTCCAGGAGGACGGACAGGCAGGTATCGGGTCGGCGTGAAGATGGTGGGCAAGTGTGATACTGTATCTTTCTTCCAGTTATGTTATGAGTTTTCCGTTCAGCGTTGTTGTACTGGATTGGCTATTGAATACTCGAGTATTGTTTTCCATTTTTCTTTGATGTTCCGGCCTGTGTTTGCCGAAGTATTGATTCGTGTTGTGATGTCGGTGAATACATTGGTTATGTCTTTGAATACCTTTGTATTGTTTTCATTCCATTGTGTGTAGACCTTATCGGTCAAAGTTTACAATTCCGCGTATGTTTAGCCTTGTGGGCCCCATGGCGGGGCTTACGGCGCTGTAATATTCCCTGAATAACTTGGGGGTGTTACAGTCGTGTTATGGTTGTTATGAATTTGGTTTACTTTCGTGAATATGCTTCGTAAGAATTAATTATTATGAATGATTGATGGTAGCGATAATACCCTCACTTAGCTAACGTCGTGGAATTGTGTTGGTCGTGTTGATCATCTAAGTTTGTGCCGGGTATGGTTGGTCATTGTTGAGTCGTTGTGATGATCATGATATTTGTGTTGTTTTGGTTTACATACTTGATTGTACATTTCGGTGTAATGTGGAATGGCTTGACATTTGATGATTATGAGTTGTGTTGTGTCGATGTGTGTGCGTGTGTTCCAGGTAGGGTCTGACGAGGCCTCTGGAGTTCGGTACATGATGTGTACGAACAAGGTGTGTGATCCAGGTACGGTCTGACGAGGCCTCTGGAGTTCGGTACATGATGTGTACGAACAAGGTGTGTGATCTATGTAGGGTCTGACGAGGCCTCTGGAGTTCGGTACATGATGTGTACGAACAAGGTGTGTGATCCAGGTAGGGTCTGACGAGACCTCTGGAGTTCGGTACATGATGTGTACGAACGATGTTTGTGGCCGGGTAGGGTCGGTTGAGGCCTCCGGAGTTCGGTACATGATGTGTACGAACAATGATCGTGTAGCAGTAATTGTTTGGATAACATTTTAAATATGGGTCTCGGACTCATAATGATATATTATCTAGTGTGTTTTGAAACGAGAATCGGGCTAAGGCCCTAATGTTTACGAAAATGTTTTGTAAATTCGAACTCGAGGTCCAATAGAATTTCTGCTTTAAAAATCCCCGAGATGATGTGTTCCTTTTCAAATATCTCTTACTTGAGTTTGAAATTCTAAAACTTCTCGGGAACATTTTGATAATTGATTTACGTATTAAATTCGTACTTGCTATTTACTTGTTGCATTTCGTATCGTTTTATACTTGCACAAGTAAAACAGTGGAGTTTTACTAACCCCCGAGTAATCGGGGGGTGGATGTCTGTTCTGCGTCCAGGTACATGCAGGTTCAGGGGAGCAGTCACAGGATTCGCACAAGGGGATGACGAGCTGCGATACTAATCAAGAGTCGAGAGTTGGTAGAGTTTAGTTGTATTGCTAGAGTTGATTCAGTCTTCCGCTGTATTGTGTTTCGACCCCTGTGTGGGTAATGTTGTTAGTCAGTTCTGTTGATAGAGTTGTGTGACCTCATCGGTCTGTGTGTTTATGTGTAAGTGACCTTAACGGTCTGTATTATTATATTGGTTGACCCTGTCCGGGCAAGCATTTGGTTGTTTATGGATGTTTAGCCTAGTAGATCCTTGTGGAAAGGGTCTACGGCGTGTAATATTCCCATATGGTTTTGGGGGTGTTACACAAACAATACCCAAGATTCTCAAAACATCATCATAACTCACCAATACAAAAATATAACAACTCGGGCCAATTCAATCCATCGGGTAACACCATTAAATCTTAACACGGTAATCGATTGTCCATCAAAAGACAGGTACCAAGAAGGAAATACAGAACATATCTCAAGATCCGCAATGATGCGACAATTCATGTCAGTCTAATCCGAAATCAGATCAATACAACATACGGACATGGTCCTACAAAGACCTACAAATGCATACTCACATGACAACATCAATATACCCACAACAATAACAACAATGTATACTCATGGAAATCCGATGATCCAGCGTTCATTACATAGATCCCAAGATGATCCTGTTAGATCAACACATGGTGGATAACCAACAATATACATATGCACAACAATACATGGTAATCCAATAATCCAGCGCGCACAACATAGATTACCAGGATGATTCCGTCGGACCAACACGTTGTGGACATACAACAATCATATTGTATAGATTTAACCTCTTTCTCAGATAACTTGCTATATCGACCATTATTCCATTCTGCAACACTTCAACTATGCCATGATAAAACATGTTTTAACAACTCTGTTTCTTAAAATAAATTTAAGAAAATACATTTTCACAATAGCGAGCAAAATAGTTATTCAAAATATATCATTTTAAAAAGTATCATTTCCAGATGTTCAAAAACAGTATCGTGCATCATAAACTGAACTAGCATGAATACATGTTTGTCTCAACAATCCACAACATTTCTCCCAAATACATAACTCCGTTTTCCAAGTTTACCCCACCTATTGATTTTCCATAATCACAGTTTCTCAAGATCACTATTCTGTCCCCACCATTATATTCTACTACCTCATAATGTAACACATGATATTCTTCTGAATCTCAAAACACATCCACTTATGACTGCAAATAACCTCAATGTAGTTCAAAAAGTCTAAATACTTATAGATCGTGAAGCCGACGATTCCGCATGATACTGGCATATGTCTCAACTTTATAAATATACTCGATACAGATATTTTTCCAAAACATAGGTTTTGCAAAATCAATTTGACTCAAAACACAACACATCTCTTTCCAAAGAAACACGTTAATACCATTTAGATAAATTTGAAACAATCATAGTATCACACTGGTAAACCACAGAACACACGAGCCCGGGTAATCAATAAAAACCCAAAGCTCTAATACTTGTCAACCGACAACTCAAATGATGTGACAAAAACACGACTCTACTCGACTTGACAGCCTAGGTTTCCACAACCTAAGCTCTGATACCATACTTTGTAACACCCCTAGAGCCACCCGGGAATATTACAGTGCCGTGAGCCCCGCGCCGGAACCCACAAGGCTAAAAGACATTTTCCGCAATCATTTTAAATACGCCCAATTGGTAATGATAAATATCTTTCAAATACTCAAATAGACTCCAAAATCTATTTTCCAAATACTTTTGTAAAATCTCTTTTGAAAATACAAGGCCAAAATGCCAAGCTAAACAGTTTCAAAAGTATACGTTACAACACCGTTTATACGCACTGACAAAATAGTTTAGAAAATGATTTTTCAAAATAAACCCAAGTTCGTAATTACCAAAATGCTACTTTGAAAATACTTACGCAGCGGATAAAAATTTAACAATTAAAAATACATTTTCAGCGGAATCAATTAGACAAACATACTAGATCCATAAAACACGCATAATGGCCAGTATCCTCTGGGAAGCTCATCTTTCCTCGACCGCTACAAGTCCAATATCCAAGAACTTAAAAATAAAGCCCACGACGGGGTCAGCCATAATACTCAACAATGATAACGATCACATCACGTCAACAATTACATACCAATGAAAATGCTAAGTAAGAATACTACTAATGTAATCTTACCGTCATAACTTCACCAATTCATGATAATCCTCATCAAAATAATCCTTACCATATTGCACATCTCGTATTCTCGATTAAACTCATACATAACGTCTATAATGTACCTCAAAAAATACCCAAGATTCTCAAAACATCATCATAACTCACCAATACGAAAATATACCAACTCTGGCCAATTCAGTCCATCGAGTAACACCATCAAATCTCAACACGATAATCGATTGTCCATCATAAGACATGTACCAAGAAGGAAATATGGAACATACCTCAAGATCCGCAATGCCACGACAATTCTTGTCAGTCTAATCTGAAATCAGATCAATACAACATACGGACATGGTCCTACAAAGACCTACAAATGCATACTCACAGAACAACATCAGTATACCCACAACAATAACAACAATGTATACTCATGGAAATTCGAGGATCTAGCATTCATTACATAGATCCCAAGATGATCCTGTTAGATCACACGTGGTGGATATCCCACAATATACATATGCACAATAACACATGGTAATCTAATAATCCATCATGCACAATATAGATTCCCATGATGATTCGGTCGGACCAACACGTGGTGGAAAACCCGTCCCATGATCCAGCGCACACATCATAGATCCCAAGATGATCCCGTTGGCCCAACACGTGGTGGACATACAACAACAATGCATGAATGCATGATAACAACACTACACAAATGTATCACAACATGATCGACACTATTGACAAAAAATGATTAGAATACTTGCCCCAAGTCCTTTGAGAGCAGTCTCGATGTCAAAACTATCACCAATGATTATCCTCAATACTCGGCGATCCAAAATATTGTGGACGGTCGATAACTCATATGCTCGTCTTCACCACAATGTATCCTCGATACCCAAGTATACGAATAATTAATGTAAATCATATACATTATGATTTAACTCCCAAAAATAGGAAAACAACATACAATCCAAATCTCCAAAATTCACAATTATATTCATTGCTATATGAATTATAAACGAATGAAATTGAAACCATTCATTAAATACTATAAACTGAACAAGTATAAACTTGCCTCGATACCGATACGACGATAGTGAAGCCATTACTTATTCCTTGTCTTCGTCAATGAGCTCATTGGCTATGAATAAATCAATTCACGAGCATTCTTGAACTCAACCGCAACATACTGTTCTAACCAACTATTAATTATCACCACCTATCGCAGTAATTAATTAACAACAAATCCGATAATAGTCAAAAACCAATATAACCAATCAACAAACACAACGGTTCCACAATATCTCTATTAAACACAAATTCGAACAATCCAACTCAAACAATTAGGAACTCATAATGGCAATACGATTTCACAATCTGATAATCATATCAACAATCAATCGAACCCGATAATAAGGATTATAACATAGTCAATTTTGAAATCAGTCTCATATAAGGATTAACAAGATTCCTCCTTGTACATAACTGTAAACTCATAGTAAAATAGTACCGACATAATCACCAATCCGAACTATCCAAATAGTTCAATATCATGAATAATCATATCTCAAGATTAATCATAATCTTTCCAATTTAATCTCATTATCATACTTGCATTGTTATATGAAAATTACATCATCAATCAACATAACTTAATTCTAGATATGAACATCCCATGTTCATATCCAAAAACATCAACACTTCAACATAAAATCATCTCGATATGTTATATTAACCAAGAACTTCTTCAAGAACATCCATTAACCCGTAATCATGTTCATAATCAACAAAACGACATAGTCCAATGTGTTCTAACATCTAAACCATCACCTAACTCATAATACAAGACATATATCATTATATCATCTTCTTCCTCAATATAAACACCACAAAACACCGAGAAGCACAATCATTTCCATATTCATTGTAATATAACGTAAACAACAACAACGTCAAAACCCAAAACCAATATATCTATTGAAGATAAACAACACCATTCAAAACCACAAGAGTTATATCAATATCCATATATCAATAACAACATAGACATAATACGGTAATCCATCTCATAATCATACATATCCATTCGTATATGCGATGATTATGAACTCAAGAACATCATTATTCAATCTAAGACGAAATCCCAAAGTGAAGAGTAATTACCTCTTTGAATAAATGGGTTGAATCCCAAGGTTGAATCCGTTCCCAATCACTTCTAAGTTCAATGTTGTTAAGAACGATCAACTCCATAATACTCAAGTGTTTGGAACCTCAAAATCTCCCCACAAGAACTCTCTATCAGATGAAGGGAAAGAATGGCTGAAAATGAGCAACAGTACCCAACTGCACATATATATACTGTACATTATTAGCGTCCGCTAACGATTGCATTAGCGTGTGCTAAACCTGTTCGATAGTAAGCCGAGTTTCCGTACAATGAATTTAGCGTGAGCTACTCTCACTAGATAGCATGTGTTACCTGCCATCGCATGCACTAACTGACTTTGATAGCTTACGCTATCATGGTCCGGAGGCTACTTCCTTGCTTCACACAATGATTTACATAGCCATAACGTATGTAATATCGACGTTGACTTGATACAGTAATGTACTCATTAGCGTACGCAATTCTCCAACCATAGTTTGCGCTACTCTTCGTTGACTCAATAATCAACACCTACTCCGAAGATGCTTCGGTCCACATGCCGAAAGCCAACAATAAAGTCGGGATTCCCTTTGACTGATCTGATATTAGAGTGTGTTAAGCCCTATGCTAAGCATGCGCTAATCTTCCATTGCAAACGTTCGTTGTCCTTATCTGGACATGCATCGAAAGTAGCCCGGTCCACACGTAGATTCCTTCTACACTGATCTACATTAGCATGCGCTAACCTTAGGCTTTAGCATGTTTTAATCTTCGCCTTTAGCATGCGCTAAGCGTGCACATTAGCATGCGCTATGTGCTTCAACTAACTTACGTTAATCAGGCTATATTTAGCCAATTCCAATTATTTCTGCCCGTCGTCTCCACATACTGGATATGTATACATGACATACCGAAGACATATATTCATTCCAATAATATTCTTATACGATGCACAATATCCTCAACTGCAATTATCGACAAAATACGACAATTATACAAATACATCTGTCTTAGTTCTTCAGTTATTTTTTCCATACTGTACAGATTTATCACTGTGCAGTATAACTTGAATAAAATAACATTAAACAACCATAGCAGAAATTCAGGGTATTACACTCGTTACCCTGTGACTTGATCGGGACATTTGAAAGAAGAGTTTATACGTTTATTGGTATTCATGACAGAATGGTTCTTGAATGATCCCTATCATTCATTCTCAGTAAGGTTACAGTATAGGCAGCGGGACTAGCTAGGTGGTGCTATAACTCTTTGGTTCCTCCCATTGCTTACTTAGACGGACCTATAGAGTCGCGCATTAGGGAGACGACGGAATAATATGAAGTGGATCTCTTATTGGGAATTTTAAGACATTTGATGTCTTATTTAATTTCTTGGATAAATTAAATAGGTCCATGGAAATAAATAAATTACTAGGTAATTGATTTAATTCATGAATAATTATTTTTGGAGAAATAATATCTTAATATAATTAATTAATTAGTTTAATTAATTTTATTTCGGATGAACCAAGGTGTATCCGTCGGACGGGATACACGACGATCCATTTCACGGATCGAAACAAACTGAATCCTTCTCTATTGTGATGTAGGTCGCCCCACCCACTAGTAGATCCCTTGTTGGTGGCCATGTCTTCATACTTACATGTGTTGAGGAGGTTTCCTAACACTTGAGGACAAAAGGGTGATAAGATGGGATCTTATCCTTATCAACCGTTAAGTGTGAGGCTTTGAGGTTTGTGTGGACTTTGTTATAAAACAAAGTTCATCCTCCTCCACCACAATCAAGAAAATCGGCCATCATCAAGGTAGAGAGAGTTCATTTTGTTCATGTTCTTACACTCTTAGAGAGCGAAAGGAAATCAAGAACAAAAACTTATATCACTTAGAGTGATAACATACTTGAGAGATCATTTCCTACTACTCTTTTCTAGCCGTGTCCTTAAAGGGTAATTGAGTAGTTGTTGTTCCAATCATCTCCCGGCGCGTGGCTAGTAGAGACACGGTGCTTTCGGCATTTGGATCATCGAGGGCTTATCAAATCGGATTTGCGGTCACCGGAATAAATTTCAATATTCAATCAAAGGAATTCAATGGTATGTTTTCATATTTTTACTCTTGTCCTTTTATATTCGTATATACATTGCATGATCAGTCCTATTTAGCAGTTCAGTAAATTACATTTTTGCTTCTGTTGTGCCTTCATTTTAGGTATCGAATCTCAAAAGTGGTATCGTAGTGAGGTCTTGAGATCGTATATACGATATTTAGCATTTGGAATGCTTTATTAGATGTTTTAATAATTTAGATCATAATTTTTTAATCATTAATTTTTAATTGTTCATATAAAAATTATTTTTCATGATTTTGTGTTACAATATAAATCTATTTTTCTTTTGAAAAACTAATTGAAATGTGTAATATAAAGAATAGAAAAATATTATTTTTGGATTCGGGATGAAAAGACGAGCCAGATTTGTGGCCGGACCCGGCAGCTCGGAGCTGTCAGGAGGGCGCAGGCCGCTGCCGTGCAGTCCGGTTTTGTGAAGGACCGCGGTCCAGCTTTCGGACCGCGTGGCAGCGGTCACGCTTGGCCTGGGTTGTGGGTTTTTGACTGCATTTTTATATTTCGTTCGGTAATTAATTTCCTGCAAATTAAATTAGATTTAATTTGACTAAGTTAATATTTTGGTAATTTTATTTTTAAGAGAATTAATTTATTGTAATATTTTACCGTCCGGAACAAGTTAAAATTAACGGTTATGTGAATTAATTGGATTAATGCTTAGGGATGAATTAATTTATATTTATTTGATCAATATTTAGATTAATTATTTATACCATTAATTTTAATGTAATTGTTGCATTATTATTTGAATAGTGATGTAGTTCATGGACCTAGTTTTTGAATCGTTTGTTCGATTGGGTTGTAAAGGCCTTTTTGAGCCTATTTATTTTACTCCAAAAATTTGTATGTAGGATGCAATCTTTCAATGTAAAATTTATATGTAATGACGAAGACCGGAGGAAGATCCTTCGAGAAGACGAAGATTCAAGTCTCCAGACATGTAATGAGATTATGATATTTTTGGTTCTCGGAACGGTTTATGAACTACATGTTGGTAGCAACTAGGTTGTGTATGTTTATTCATATAACATGAATGTCGACAAATGCGCTTAAATGGATTAATTTGCAAAGTGTAACATTAATCGCGAAAATTCTCCCACGACAAAATATTAAGTTTAAAAGGTTTCAAGGTTTTCCGTCCCTCCATCGAGCTCTCGGAAAATTAAAATCCAAACGGGATGTGCTATGCTTTTGAGTTATCGGGGTAGTCGTTCGGGGAGGGTCGATAAATTATGAGAGTGCATTGGATGCTTTTGGTTGGAACAAATTTTATCCCTAGAAACCTGTTCGGTTGTCGGATAAGATTCAGTTGTGAAACTGATCATCATCGATGGTATAAACATAACTTGTTCACGAACTATAGAAACCATATAGGTTGAGGGGAGTGAACAAGGGGAAAAAGAAGATCGAATCATCCATTAGATGGGTTGGTATTGGACACCATTTTGTGAAGACTAATAGACTAGAAACCTGTTTGGTTGCCCTCTATTAAAATTTATAACGAACTCGACCACCACTATGAAGTAAAGCAAACAAATACTTATGGATTTCACAAGGGAGTGTGTTATTCTGATAAAAATAGTGGGAGTTGGGTTAAATGAATAGAGAAGACCTTAATTCTAAACTCAAATCATAATAAAACGAGTCTTTAATCAATCTGTCTTGCTTAATGCAGACAAACAAAGTAACTACTCTCATAATGACAATGAACCCACTCGCAATTCTACCCGAGAAGAACAACTTAACTGGACCAAACTTTATGGACTGGCTCCGCAGTCTGATGATTGTCCTCAGTATGGAGGCGCTGGGAGATGTCTTGGAGGCGGATATTCTAGCGGCTTCAATGCGGACCAGAGCGAGTCAGGAAGATGTTGAAAATCACGAAAAGTGGGTTAAGGATGACATTAGAGTCTGTGGCTATATGATGGGATCTATGTCTAATGAGCTTCAAAGAGCTCATAAGAAAATGACTTCTGCTAGGCAGATCTTATCTCACTTAACCGAACTTTATGGTGAGCACAATCGAACTACAAGATATGAGTGATCTAAGCAGCTCTTCGGTGCCAGGATAAAGGAAGGTGAGAAAATCGAGGACCACGTCCTTAAAATGATCTCTATGATCGAGATATTGGATGCTCTTGATTTTAGAATGCATGTTTATCTTCAAACTGGTCTTATCCTACAATCTCTTCCTGATTCCTTCTCTCAGTTTGTTATGAACATCAACTGCAATGAAATTGCTTGCAATTTAGCAAGGTTCATGAACAAACTTGTAACCGCTCAATATCAGATGAAGATTCCAAGGGTCAAGCAATCTGCCCTTATGATTTCTTCTGGATCTCGGAAGTCCAAGAATAAGAATAAAAAGACCAAGAAGCAGATGAACTCACAAGGTAAGGCTTTTAAGGATAAGGGGAAGGCCCCAATGGTTACTAAAAGCAAGAAGGTGAAGACTAATGCATGTCTCAAATGCGGTGAGCTGGGCCACTGGGTAATAGACTGTCCGATCCTTCATGGCGCTTAAGGTACAGAACTTTTAGTTTTGGAAACGAATTGTTCTGCTACTGTTTTTTCTACTTCTTCGATACTGGATTTAGGTGTTAATTCTCACATTTCTACCATGAATCTGGATTTAGAACAAAGTAGAAAGCTTGGAGATGGGAAAGTTATGATTACTGTCGGATGCGGGCATAATGTCCCATCAACCGATATAAGATCACTTCTTTTGGATTTGCAGTCTGGATTTGTTTTATGCCAAGGGGCATAAAAATATTGTATCCATTCCGGTCATAGATCGAAAAGGCTTTTCATTTTCATTGGTAATTGTACTTGCAAAATTTATTTTGGAAATAAATTAGTGGGCACTGCTACATTGTTAAATGGACTGTATCATGTAAAATAAGTAATAAAGTCATGAACACTATGGCTAGGAAGCGTGGTAGGGACAAAACTAATCAAGCTTTGAAATGGCATCTTAGACTTGGTCATGTTAGTCAGACCAAGGTTTATAAAATGGAAAAGGATGGACTTACGGGCCTATTGGGATTGGATCCCTTTCCAACTTGTGAATCTTGCCTTAAAGGCAAAATGACTAAATCTCCCTTCATAGGGACTTTTGAAAGAGCCACTGATAAACTTGGATTAATCTATACCGACGTGTGTGGTGCTTTGAAAGCAGCACATGATGGATATCACTATTTTATTATATTCATAGATGATCATACTAGGTATGGTTATGTGTATTTAACGAAACACAAATCCGAGGCCTTTGAGAAATTTCAGGAATTTAGGGCCCTAGTCGAAAAACAAACTGGTAATCATATCAAAGAACTTCAGTCGAACCGAGGTGGTGAGTATATGAGTACAGAGTTTGACGAGTTCCTAAAGGAGCGGAATAGTGTCACAACTCACACCTCCAGGAACTCCTCAGTTATATGATGTGTCGGAAAGAAGGAACCGAACCTTGTTAGACACGGTTCTTTCCATGCTTAGATACACCGACTTACCAATTTACCTATGGGGTTATGCGCTCCTTACTGCTACTTATATCTTGAACAGATGTCCTTCTAAGTCCATTCCTAAGACTCCATATGAGTTGGGAGGGTAGAAAACCGAGTCTTAATCATATTAGGATTTGGGGATGTCCCGCATATGTCATGAAGACTAAGGTGGAGAAGCTGGAAGCAACATCCTTGAAGGGAAGTTTCATTAGATTCCCATATGGGACGATGGGTTATCTATTTTACATGCCAGAAGATCGAAAGATCAATGTTGCTTTGATAGCACACTTCCTGGAAGATGAGTTCATTCGGGAAGGTGGAGCAGGTAGAAGTATTTCTTTGGAAGAATACAATGAAACTCCTCAGGAGACACCTGTACAATAAATTGGAACTGAACCTTCTGAAACACAAGTACAACCACCTCGTAGGTCTAGTAGGGTGTCTCAATTACCTGAGAGGTATGGCTTTGTGCACTTGTAGGAACTCGGTCTCCATGAGGTTCTAGGTGATAGCCACGAGACCGACCCCACGACCTATGACCAAGCGTTAGTGGATGTACTATGCGAAATGGCGAGAAGCTATGGAATCTGATATAGACTCGATTTATGCCAATTAGGTGTGGACTCTAGTAGACCGCCCCAAGGACATAGTACCTGTTGGGAACACGTGGATCTACAAGAGAAAGACTGATGGGAATGGCAAGGTTGACACCTATAAGGTGGGGCTTGTGGCAAAGGGTTATACCCAAACATAAGGGATCGATTACCACGATACCTTCTCGCCAGTATCTATGATCAAGTCTATTCGAATGATGCTTGCTATAGCTACCTACTACGATTATGAGATATGGCAGATGGGCGTAAAGACGGCTTTCCTTAATGGATTCCTCGAGGTGGATATCTATATGGAGCAGCCTAAAGGATTTATGTCCGAGGTTGATATTCATAAAGTGTGCAAACTTCAGCGTTCTATATATGGACTCAAGCAGGCTTCGCGTAGTTGGAACCTTCATTTTGATGAATCTGTCAAAGAGTTTGACTTCATGCAAAATGAAGAGAAATCTTGTGTATACAACAGGGTTAGTGGGAGCAAGATCCCATTCTTAGTATTTTATGTAGATGACATTCTACTAATGGGAAATGATGTGGGAATGCTCAGTTCTGTGAAAGCTTGGATTTCGAGAAGCTACCTATATTCTTGGGATTCCACTCTATCGGTATAGAGCGAAGAGAATAATAGGTCTTTCCCAAGCCCTCTATATAGATAAGATAATAAAATGATTTAAGATGGATGATTCTAAAAGAGGGTACCTTCCGATGCGACATGGAATAAAACTTACCTCGAAGATGTGTCCTAAAAGTAAGGAACAATGAAAGGAAATGAGAAATATACCATATGCATCGGCCGTGGGTACCCTTATGTATATTATGCTATGTATGAGACCTGACATTGCACACGTTGTGAGCATCGTAAGTAGGTTTCAGGCAAACCCAGGAAAGGAATATTGGACTGCCGTAAAGAATGTTCTCAAGTACTTAGAAGGACTAGAGATCTAGTTCTTATGTATGGTGGTGGAGAACTAAATGTGAAGGGCTCCACTCATTCAAACTTCTAAGCATAGAAACACGACTCTATGTCTACTTATGGCTACATTTTTACTCTTAATGGGGGAGAAGTATCTTGGCGAAGTGCCAAGCAAAGCACGACTGCTAATTCCACCAGTCAAGCTGAGTATCAATCGGCCCCGGAGGCCTCTAAGGAAGGGTTTTGGATTAAGAAGTTTATGGGTGAACTTCAAGTGACACCATGTCCTGAAAAACACATTAAGAGAAAGTATCGTCTCGTGAGAGAATTTGTTTGCACATGACACATTGTGCTGCATAGAGTAAACTCAGAAGATAATGTCGCTGATCCACTGACTAAGCCACTTTCTCAGATAAGATCGGATCATCATCTGGAAAACATGGGTATTAGATACCATAGTGTGTGGAATTGAGTGCAAGTGGGATATTGTTTGTAATATGCCCTCGAATGCCACTCAGAGGATGTATGAGAGAGGACATTGGACTTGTTATTATGTAAACTCTTATCAGAAGGCAATTGTTTGTTTCTTAATTTACTGGAAGTCACTGGCATTCCTGACTAATAAATATATATAGAAAACTAGTCCATGTATTTGAGAGAAAACATTCCACTCCTTATTAGATAAGGGGATCGGCAATGGTAAAGCTTATGGCTCAAATACTTACTCATTCACAAGTCGATGAAACATGACTGGATGATAAGTTTATGTGAGGACTTATATGACACGTTCTTTGACTTCGAGAGTGTCTGTTCGTCACTAATGGTTTGTGCGAGCATACGTTGTAGGTATGATAATGGGATTACTATACTCGAACTGACCCACCCTCGATTCGTCACACGGATTTCACTCTGGTACAGTCAATGATGGAATTGAAAGGTTGTGATAGTTATTCGTGAACCTTCGACTTTAGGATTTAGTAGTGATATGCTTGTGACGTTAAGATTTTCACTAGAGTAGTTCGACCCAGAAAGCCGAACGATGGGGGACAACCTCGACGTACGTATTAACGGACAAGTAGCAGGTTCTACTAAATACCAAGATAGGATCCTTTCTCCTGTAAGTGAACAGGAATATGTCCTTTGTGGTTATTGGCAATTGAGATCATAATTCTTTGGCCAAATCATTGGAGATAGTTGTATTGGATACATGAGAGCTCGAAGATCTCGATTTGCATTAACTCAAACATAGAATCAATTATAGATAGGGTTTGACTAATCGTGACCCTATAACTTAATCGGGACATTTAAAAGAATGGTTTATACGTTTACCAGTATTCGTGAAAGAATGGTTCTTGAATGATCCCTATCATTCGTTCTTAGTAAGGTTACAGTATAGGCCGCGGGGCTACCTAGGTGGTGCTATAACTCTTTGGTTCCTACCATTGCTTATTGAGATGGACCTACCGAGTCACGCATTAGGGAGACGATGGAATAATATTAAATGGATCTCTCATTGTGAATTTTTAGACATTGGATGTCTTATTTAATTTATCGGATACATTAAATCAGTTTAGGGAATTAAATAAATTACTGGGTAATTAATTTAATTAATAAATAATTATTTCTTGGAGAAATAATATCTTTATATAATTAATTAATTAGTTTAATTAATTGTATTTGAGACGAACCAAGGTGTATCAGTCGGACTGGATACATGTCGGTCTATTTCACGGACCGAAACAAACCGAATCCTTCTCTATTATGATGTAGGCTGCCCCACACACTAGTAGGTCCCTTGTTGGTGACCTTGTCTTCATACTTGCATGTGTTTAGGAGGTTTTCTAACACTTTAAGAGAAAAGGGTGATAAGATGGGATCTTATATTATCAACCCTTATGTGTGAGGCTTGGAGGTTTGTGTTGACTTTGTTATAGAATAAAGTTCATCCTCCTCCACCACAATAAAGAAAATCGGCCATCATCAGGGTATAGAGAGCTCATTTTTTTCATGTTCTTACACTCTCATAGAGAGAAAGAAAATCAAGAACAAAAACTTATATCACTTAGAGTGATCGCATACTTGCGGGATCATCTCCTACTACTCTGTTCTAGTCATATCCTTATAGGGTAATTGAGTAGTTGTCGTTCCTATCATCTCCTGGCACTTGGCTAGGAGAGACGTAGTGCTTTCGGCGTTTGGATCATCGAGGGATTATCAAATTGGATTTGCGGTCACCGGCATCAACTTCAATATTCAATCAAATCACTTCAAGTGTATGTTTTCATATCTTAACTCTTGTCATTTTATATTCGTATATATGTTGCATGATCGGTCCTCTTTAGCGTTTCGGTAAAATTCATTTTTGTTGTCGTTGCCCCTTCATTTTATGCATTGAATCCCAACAAATTAAGATAACACAATATTTTTCTAAAATACCAAAAAATATTCAAGAAAAATAGAGAGAAAATCGTGAGATGCTCTTGGAGAAAAGGTCATCTGATTCCACTAAGTGTTCAAGGAGGTCCGGTAAATTGTTGCCACATGACATCCGGATCTAGGCGGGATATACTATAGAAGATCTAAAGGTAGAAATACAAGATGATCAAACAGGAATTCAACCACTTCGCTTCAAAGTTTAAGTATTCTACGATCTCTTAGATCTAGATAGAATACTACAAATTATCATGTCTAGATGCGTAAATATATTGTTTGTTTAAATTGCTTATTAAGATGTGCAATTAATTATTTGACAAGTCAAAATAGATCCGAATGTTGAGGATTGATTTTTTTATAAAACCAATATCACGTCGCTTCCATTACGTTTTACTTCCAACAATTGGTATCAGAGACAGTCTTTAGGTTCCGTTAAATTTAATTAATTTTGTGATTAACTGATAGCAATTTAAATATTCATATAATATGATCTTTGGATTATATTTGCTAGAAATTGTCTTCTATGTGAATATGATCCAATTATCATGGCTATATGAAGTTTTTATTTTTACGCGTTTTGGTAATCTGGCCCAGTTTGAGGCATGTAAATGTTTTTCCCGTGATAAAATCCACGGGTAGAATAGGACTATATTTTACCTTGTAATTTTTTTGTAAATTCGACGTATTTTATTTTATGTAAAATTATAATCGAATTGGAGTACATAAAGCACGAAGAAAAAAAGAGTCCCACGCGAAAAAGGAGTCCCAAGCGATCGAACCATCCTGAACCGAGAGGCCATTTCTCAGGCCGGCCGTGTGTAGCAGTACAGGTCGTGGATCAGGTCAGGTCGGGCTTGTCTGGATTGGGCCATGATATGTTTCCTGCATATTAGGATGAAAAAATTAAAAATCTTAAGGCTAAAATAACTAAGTGATTAAATTGGTTTATTTTTTTAAAATAAAATCAAATTGTCCTCCATAATTAATTTAAATTGTTAAGTAATTAGCTTGTGAGTTGACATTATGTCTTCCTTCATATCGGATGTGTTAATTATAGGACCACTAGTTTTAAATTTCAAATGATAACAAAAAGTAAATATTATTTTTATAATAGGACCTCTCCATCTCGAGGACTATTATTTAAAAGATATTATTTTAAGGTTGTTAAATTATGATGTTTACTTAGGTGTATTAATTAATAAGTTCCCATCGCATTCTATGTTAATTAATACATGGCCAAGAGGAAACAACTATTCTTTTACTTGTCATAACGTAAAATGGACTAGATAGTAAAATTGAAGACGTAAAACTCTACTTGAAAAATGTATGTGTAGACATCCACACGATCGTGGGTGGAATATGCGGATTTTTCGAGGTGTTGGTTGCAAGGATATATATTATGTTTTGAGATTTTTCAATATATTTTGCTATGCATTATATGATAAATATTTTTAATTTTATATCAGATGTCTTTCAATCTATTTGGTGTAAATCTCAAAGAAAAAAACCTTGATGGCATTAACTTTGCTGATTGGAAATATAATTTAAATATTATCCTGACTGCTGAATAACACATGTTTTTTCTAACTAAGCAATGCCCATTAGAGACAGATGCGGATTCGACACCTACTGAGGTGAAAGAATACCACAAATGGAAAAAATCTGATGAGATGACTCATTGTTACATCTTGACTTCTTTAGCAAATGTATTGCAGCATCAACATCAGAGAATGGGCAAGGCCGCAGTAATGATGAAAAATCCCAGCGAGATGTTTGGTCATCAAAATCGGGTGGCTAGGTAAAATGCTATGAGGGTCTTGATGACGACCCAAATGCCTGAAGGAACCCCGGTAAGGGACCATTGTTGGGAAAAATACGCCATGTGTTTTGATAATTGCCTCATATAGCAAAGTTCTTCAAAGTCAGCATTTCGGTCTAAGTATGAAAGCTGTTAGGAAACTTCGTACAGCCTATCCATATAGTAAAAGATCTTCCAGTATAGTCAGAAGTCCTTTCCTACAGCGCATTCATCAATATACAGCAAGAGATGAAGAAGTTGGATATATCAAATATGTTGTAGGTGTTCTACATATGAAAAGTAAAACACATATTCAATAGGACTGAAGAAAATTTTAAACCATTGAGTTTTCACGGTTAAAGTAGCATTTAATGCTGATAAAACAGCATTTAATACGGCCGAAACGAGACTACAGTCTGAATAGTCTGAAGAGCAATTAATGCTAGTCAAAAAGAATGTCTGAAGCATTAAATGTGAATCACCTTTAATTCAAACATTATGAAGCCTCCAATCAGAGCAGTCTCAATCTAACCAACCGCCCGATGGCTATATTTGTAACGGATCTATTTTCAAGGTTATAAATAGCCCCAAGCAAGAGGACATTGCTCACTCAGTACTTTATCTCATGAAATAAATGTGACACATTAGCTCTAACAATCTGAATGTCAAGCTTACAAAGAGCAGTATATTTCCTTGAGCATATAATTTTATCAAGAGAAGAAATATACAGAGTCCTTAATGCACACAGCATACCTTATAGCAAATGCTCATCAAAGCATACAGCTGTTGTTTGACCTTGTTCTACCAAACCTTACGTTGAGTTTACCTTAGCCCTGTGTGGACTAAGCATTGTTACTTCCGACCTGTGTGGAATGAATAGCATTGAGGACAAAGCTTCGATCTGTGTGAGAAGAAGCAAGTCGAAGAGGCCAACCTAATATGTGTAAACGACCCAAGCATTTTCGGCTGTATCAATATACAGCGAGGCGTTAAGTTAAAGTCACATAGTTAAAGTCACATAGTTATGTATCCAAGACGGACTGATTAAGATTATGACGGTCAATCCAGCCGCAAGAATAGAAGGACAACCTCATATGGAGATTCTCGAGAAGGAAAGCGATCAATGGACGACTAATGATTGCAAGCGTGCAAATCTGGACAACGTCTCCAAGAATGTGCTATTTGTCACACTTGACAAAGGCACATTCTCGAAGGCAAAAAGCTGTAAGATATCCAAACAAATCTTGAAGAAACTCAAGATTATTTGCGACGGAACTGAGCTCTCAAAACGAATTAAAATTTCTAAACTAAATCAGCCGTTTGAGTCTTCTGAAATGAAATCTTCCGAAATGCTTGAGGAGCTTGACCTCAGATTTAACAGCATTGTCCGTGAACTTGAAGCATTGGGTAAAGTGTTTACCCAAAAGAGAAAAATTTATAAATATTTAGATCACTCCCTGTCCGATAGGACATAAAAACCACAGATATATGTGTGCTCTGTAACCTAAATGATATTTCCACTTTTGATCTCTTTTCTGACCTGAAGGCTTTTGAGTATGATATAGACATGCGAGAGAAAGCCAAAGAGTCACCTGGAAAGACTACAACACTAGCTACTGTATCTGATAAGAGATATATTTTTGCACCCAGCACATCCTGCCGCAAGGCGAGATGGCCCTGCCCATGCACAAATTCAAGAAGTTCACCAAAAAGTCTGAAAAGTCCCCATACAGGCCCAAGCCATTAAACAGGGTAAGTTCTGAATCCCCTTCATCTGGATACTCTAGCATGTGTTACAAGTGCAGGAACTGTTGGAATTTGGTGATTAAAAACAAGATACACATCGGAAACTAAACCAGTCCAACCGGATAAAACCAAACCACAAAAACGGATCGATCAAGCATCGTATAAACGAATATAAAAGGATGAAGATAAAAATTAAAAGATCATACCCTCGTAGAGCTTTGATAATATCTTCTTGATTCCGAGCACAACACAAATCCAATCGAACGAACTTTTGTAAATTCCCGAGCATCGAAAGCACCATGCCTTTACGTATCACGCGTCGGAAGATGACCGAAAAATATTTCTATCAACTTATACTCTAAGTATATGGTTAGAACTTGATAGAATTATCTTCTATATATTTTACAAATACTCTAAGTATTTATAGAAATTATTTTTCTCTCAAAATACACTTAAAATACAAGTGTATGAAATAAGAAAATTTCTCTCTATCCTTCTTGTAAACTCACGGCCAACCCTTTAAAATAAGGTGACGATAATGTTGTTTTTATAACATAAAAACACCTCACTTCAAATCTTATCAAATAAGACTTTTATGATATTTTATACAGCATGTATAAAATAAGTCCCCACACATCAAACCATATCTCATTCCATGACAAAATGAGATGATAAGTCACCAAGTGACAAATGGGAAGGGGCGGCCTACATGAGATTTTTAAAGTTGGTTCGTTTTGGTCCGTGAAATGAACCATTGTGTATCTAGTTCGATAGATAAATATTGGTACGTTTCAATATTAATACAAGTATAAGTATTACGTTCGGAGCAAAAATTCACATGTTTCTCTCTCTAGCATTTTTTCTCTCTTTTCTCTCTAGAATTCTCCTCCGTGTTCTTCATTCATCTTCTTATTTTTTACCGTTTATTGCTGATAACGTCTCTATTCTAGTGACATCAGCCGCCTTTGTGCGGAGGACTTTATTGAGTTTTATTATCTACAATTTACTGCAGATGGCTGTCACCCCTCCCACCAGCTTTAATGATGGCGCCGCCCATCACTCCAACATCCTTAATATTTTATCTCCGCCAAATTCGTATAATGATAACAAAAACTCATCCACTGGAGAACCCCGAAATGTAACACCTGTAAAAACCTCTTTTTCGGTTCTTCCGTCCTCAAATTTCCCTTTCAACCTGACGGCAAATTTTCAAAAATATGTATCCTCAAACTCGAGATCTGGGAGAAAAACATCATTTCCTTTGAAGGTTGTTTCGGTCTCGCACAATTTTTCTTCACAGAAAACATCAATGGCTTCGGATCTGGGTCTCTATACGGCTCCTAATGTGTCTGAGTGCTCTGGTTTGTCGGGAGCGCCTCCCTGTGATGTAGCTTTGCTCCTTGAAGCATTTTGGGCTGAGGCGGCGACCGTAGAGGAAAGACTAATGAAAAAAATGGCTGGCGTTGACCGGCTGCTAATGTCGGGCCGACATCTCCGGCATCCTTCTAGGAGGAAGCGATCTTGACTACTGATCGCGTGGAGGATGGTGAAATTCCAGATCTGGGGGATAGTCTCACTTCCACTCCGAAAACCCAAGGTATGGCTCATCCTTCTTCTTCTGAAAAGGTCTCTCCGCCCCAGGCCGAAAAGGGGGTCCCCCAGTCGGATCCCCATGCGGGTCAAATGGGCAATATTAATGGTTCGGAGACTGAGAGACCATCTTACGCGGATCTGCTCTCAAAGGAACCCTACTAGAATGCAAGTTTGGGCACGTTTGACCTCTCGGGAGACCTCCCCACTGCGGTTTTCTCCATGGATGAATGTGATCAGGTCTCTGGAATATATAAAAAATGCTCTTATAGGCAAATTCTCATTTGGTAGACCAGATAATATGGCTAATTCTAATTTTCTGTTCAATTCGGGTTATGGTAAATGCAAGGTGCAGTTCCTAAATTTCAAACATGTTTTAATTTCGTTGCAAAATGATGAGGTATCTGCGAAACTGTAGCTTAAAAGGGAATTCAATATTCTTGGTTTTCCTATGAGATTATTCAAATGGGATCTGTTTTTTAATTTTAAACATGAACCGGCACTGGTCCCTATTTGGGTTAAAATAATGGTGCTCCCTTTACAATGGTTCGATTATAGATCTCTTCATACAATGGGTTTCGTATTAGGATCCTTTGTTAAAGCAGATGCGATGACTATAAATCGGTCCAGACTTAACTATGCTAGAATTTGAATGGAAATCAATCTTAAGTGTAGGTCACAAGTCGTCCAGGAATAAGTCTAGAGGGGGGGTGAATAGACTTATTAAAACTCTTAAAATCTTTTTCTCAAAGAGTAAGTTTCTTCAGCTGATAGATATGCAAATGACTTAGAGTCGTTTGTTCTCAATACGTGCGGAAGTCAGCTGATGACGAATACAAAACAACTAATGAAACACTTAACAATAAATGCAGGAGTTATAGTATGATGCTATAAAACAGTAAAATACGCAGGGAGTTATAGTGGTCTCAGAGGTGGGGTAATCCTCTACTAATCCACTTTTCTCCAAACCATTTGGAGATGAATTCACTATAATTGTCAACCAGTGATAAATATTACAGTGATTTAATCAAATTACAACAGCTTCCAACCAGTGGAAATCCTTGCCGTTGTAACACCCTTGACTGCCTTGCACCTCTTGATCTGCGATCCTTGGATGTCTTTACAGTCTCGAACTTCAACCAGTGAAGTACCCCGAACTCAGGTTTAAAGACACGAGTTTTTGTCTTCTCCAACTAAGAGCTTCTTCAAGTATGAACTTTTGAGAACCGCTCTTTTCACGATGCTATATTTTGCTTTTAGATTGCTTTGAATGCTTTGATTGCTTGAGAATATGTTCGCAGCGGGTATTGCTCAACTTCAAATCTTTGGATATATATAGGTGTTGATCCTTGAGAATTTCTTCATAGCCATTGCAAATCTGTAACAAATCAGTCCGTTGGAAAGTGACTTCTTTGTTTATTCCTTTCTGAACGTTGCAAGGTTGGATTCCCATATTTTAATCCATCGATCGACCGTTGTGAAGACTTTTTCTGTGAGGCGCCGAATCTTTTGAATATAGAAAGATTAAAGTCTTCAAGGTAGGCCTGGATGAATTATGTAATTCATATCCTTTGCGGAAATCTCTCCAATTTGTCTCTTCACGTTGCATGTGACTTTCCGTAATATTTGACTTTTCAACGCATGCTGACGTGGACTTGGAGTACTTGGCTGATCTCAAGTAGGCTGATGTACCGTCATCTTCTCTGCAAACTGGACTTCTGTGATGGTGACTGTTTGGGGCTCGCCTAATCAGATGACTTGTCTGAGGTTACTTGACTGTAGTTTGGTCAAACATCTTTGAGGATTTTTGTTGACCAGAACTTCTCTGATTTGACTCGGCTGTACCTCTCTGGTGAACTCAGATGTACTTTTGTACTTAGCCGATTTTGAGCCTAACTTATTTTGGCCTATAGAAGATACTCATTTGGTTCTTCTTTACATTTTGCCAAGTATTAAACTTAACATAATTTGGCCTATGGAAGATACTCATTTGGTTCTTCCTTACATTTTTGCCAAGAAATAAGTATTTGAATTTATATTAATGACATCATCAAAATCTAACAAGTATTCCTAACAAATTCCCCCTATTTTGATGATGGCAAAACTTAAGCAAATATTCAAATAAACATGTCTGCACTTGAGTGCAAGACACAAACTAAAATCAGTCAAGTTTTGAGACAACTGGGAATTGTCATTCAAAAAACTGTTATAGAGATTTCTGTATTGATTACAAATACATGTCCTTAAAAAAAATTACAGAAAATTTTTACAAGTACAAAAATGAAGATCATCTGCCTCTGCCTCTGCCTCTTCGGATAGGCTGCTTAGCAGGTCTGAGTGGTTTAGCTCCAATTGGTCTTATCTTTACAGGAACAAGACCATGCTTCCTCCTTACAACAAGAGCTGCAAAATCTTGCTCTTCTTGAGATGAGAACTTATTCTCAACACATAATTTCTTGATCTTCCTCTAGAGAGCTAGTTCATTCAAATCATTATTCTCCAAAGTGGGAGGTTCTTTTGCCCGGAAAGGAGGGATCATGGGATAAGCATTGCATGTCTCAGCATGTTTTAGAAGTATGGCCCAGAGTTGTGGATATGCTTCCTCCATGAAATTGATGAAAATCTGTTGTGAGGAAAAACTGTTATCCTGGAGTATTTCCCAGATGGAGTAATCTCTGCTGAACCTTTTCCTTTCAGATCCCCACATAACTAAAGCTTCAGGATGTACAAATTTTTCAACGTACCACAACTCTTTGCCTTCCCATTCTAGAGTAGGCTCGAATCCTTCTATGATCCTCCTTCTTTTGCTTGCAGGCTGATCATCAGCCTGTTCTTCTGATTCTGCTTCTCCCTTCCTTTTAACTGAAGATGTCCCAGCAGTGATCAATGGGATATCTTGCTTATTCTTAGATCTCAGCTCTTGACCTTCCTTTATTTCTCCTTGTTTGCTGCCTTCCCCCTGAATCCTATCTTCCCCCTTTTTGCCAGCATCAACCAAAGCGGTCAACTGCTGCTCCATTCGATGCATCCAGTCAGACATGCCAAATGGCATTCTGTTGTTTGTAGGAGGAGAAGGTTGAGGGACTTCCCGTTGCAGCAAAGTATCAATTTTTGCATTGATGGACTGGAGATCAGTGGTGACCTGAGTGTAACACCCCTAGAATACGACCGGGAATGTCACATGCCATAGACCCTTATCACAAGGATCTATCAGGCTAAACTCCAAAAGACTACTCAATGATTGACCCACCGGGGTCAAAATTAAATACAAAGCAGACCGACAAGGTCATTAACCAATTCAGAACTAACGACATTCATATTACAATGACAATAATAAACTTGAACACCGAAAAGAATGACAACTCAATTTAATAAATGAAAACTACACCCATGCAATGGTGAATACTCGAACGACAGAGAAATACCGACCATAATGAAACAAAAGAAAAGACTCTGACTCTGGTGTGATTAGTATCATTGTCCTCCATCTCCTTCCAAGCCAATCCTGTGACTGCTCCCGAGCTGCCAAAACCTCAGCACATAACAGGCACCCACCCCCCGAAAACTCGGGGGTTAGCAAACTGGAATTTTGCTAGTGCAAGTACATAATATACAAGATATACGAATAATAACAACACAAAACTCAATAGTCGTGAAGCCCTAACACAAACCACACATTCCCATAGTCCACACAGAATAGCATCACATACACAAAGTGAAAGATAATCACACAGTCATATTCTCTGTACGGAACATAACACCAATGAAACTTTAAACGAGCCCAAGGAGTCAGAAAATTCCCTTTTTATAAAAGGAAAAGTATTTTGATAAGAAAGTTTGAAAACATTATTATTGACTCAGGCCATCATGGGGTTTTGAAAATCAAATGGGAATACTTTTAGAAAATACTTCAAAAACTCTCGGATCCTCTACCCAACATGTGGAAAACAATTTGCAAGGAAACCCATTACAACGTTATTCGGGGTCCTCGACCCAATGCACAGAATAATCATCACGGTACAATCAAAGGCACAGCCTCTCATTCGACAATTCCTGCTCAAGACCCTTGATTAATTAACTCTCGGAGATTTCGTCAAACATCCTTAGTTAATTAACCCTGATACCAACGTTTTAAAAACAATTTGAAACAAGCTTTCAAAAACACGAATCACAGACCGGTATTTGAAAAGAGTTGAAAGAACTTTGAAATACGAGGATTGTTCGGTAACGGGGTCTTAGCTATCACTCGAATATCTGTTACCAATAAGCCTGCCAGGTGCCTCCCTTGCACACCTGTGCACCGGCGTTCACTCCACTATGTTGGCCGCCCCTTGAACATGTCACCGCGCTGGCGAACACTCCCAAAAGAGCCGCCCCTTGCACGCGTATTAGGTAACAACAATGTTCACCAAACATATGGAGCCGCACATTGCAGCGTACACCAGGCCGGAGTACACACCCCGCCCTCAGAGGTTCCCGGATATGACTTCTCTCACAACAAGTATTCACATTATTACAAACATCAAGTACACAATCAATCATTTCAACAATAATCAAATCAATACACCAATTCACACAATTTATCCGCGAGTCCATAACCACACAACAAACAATAACACGCACATTATCAATAAAGACCCAACACAATAAGCCTTCGGCACAACCAACCAACGCTACACATATATCCTTATATTGCGACTCAACCGAATATATATATATATATATATATATATATATATATATATATATATATATATATACAGATAACCTTACTATATTATATGAATAACTATAGTTCATCCATCAATCCAAGTTGAGTACGTCAACTAGTGTTAGCATTCACCACTCGTCGTTCACCGACATAGGCATATATATCAATATACGTATAAACATACATATATTTAACATATAAATATATATAAATCTCTCTCTCTATATATATATACACACACACACACACACACACATATATATATATATATATATATATATATATATATATATATCCGTATAAATTCATAGACTTCGACAACAATGATTTCACGCAGTTACAATTCGTATATCAAGGTACTTGCCTTGGTAATCTCTCGCGGATACTCCGAAAGTACGGTCGGTTGGAAAAATCCGGAACTCCAACGAAAACAATGATCGGAAAGGCTCAACACCAGATTTTTGTAGGGGAAAAATATCCTATCATCGAATAAACAATCAATCATACGAGGAAAAATATCACAAAACGACCAAATTCCTCTCTGCGGCATTTCCCCGGACACCTTGAAGGCGTCAAACGGAAGTTCATATAATCGACGAATCGGAAATGGTAAAACCGTGGAAAGATGATGAAAATGATAGAATACAACTTAATCTACAATTATCCATCAGTAATTTAAGTTCATAAGGCTCAAACGGACGAAATCTACCAAGATCCCCAAATTTCCCAAAGTTTGGATTTTAGGAAAAACTAACCTTGATTCGGTCGATTGAAGGATGTTATGGATTGATCGATCAATGATATGGACTCAGGATATTTGTGGATTTGTTGTTCAATAACATGCCTCCTATCTCTCAAAAGATCCTGCCGCGGACATGAAGGAAGGGAAGTGAAAAATGGGTGAAAATAGGGCTGCTCGATCATATATATATCGCAAACCGACTAGCGCGGCGCTAGGTTGTCCGGTAGCGTGCGCTATCGGCCGCCCCTGGTCCAGAATCTTCGGTGGGTCCGATAGCGTGCGCAAGGCATCGGCAAGACAGGCGCAATCGCCCATCCAGACCTACTAGACTAATCTGTCTGGCCAGAAGCGTGGCCGAGCCGAGCGTGGCGCTTAGCTCGCCGAAAGAAGCGCTGCGCACTGCCCTGTCAGAAGCGCATGTCTGCCCGGTCAGAAGGCGGCGCTACTCGCTGGTCCGGCCAAGTCCGCACTTACCGCTACACTGCCCGGCCGATTAGCGTGCGTTACCTCCCGGCAGTGGCGTGCGCTACTCCTACGGGTTAGCGCGCACTGTCCCTGCCAGAAGCGTCGCTAGGCCGGTCCTCGCTGCAATCGTCGGCAAGGCTCAAGATCCGTGCGGTTCCTCCCGCAACCGTCCGGCGGCGCCTTTGTCGTGGGCTGACGACTCGATTCCTAAAAACGCACGGAACGAACACGACGAAACGCTCGCGGACAACAACATCGATCCGAAATGAAATTAATATACAACAAATCACCACCTATCGCTATAAACACAAAATCGATTGTCGAGAAAAATAATACCAACGCTCGGAAACCGAGAAATTTCCGGTCTAAGAAAAAGAAAAATTCGAATATATCAGAATAAAAATCTCGGATATTACATTTTACCCCCCTTAAAATAAGTTTCATCCCGAAACTTAAAATAGAGAGCGGCGGAACAATCAAGGAAATAACTACTTGCTCAGCCCCAAATCATCACGAGCAAAGCGCGAGTGCAAGGTTCCAGAAATACGATGAACTGACCTAGCAAGTACAAGGCAGTTTAAAATGGTCGAAAGGTTCACAGATGAATTGCCAACAACGAAAGTCATCCCATACCAAAAATACTAAGAAGAGTACGGGTAATACATTCCCCCATACTAAGAGGACATTATGATCCCGAAACTTAGAACAACAAGAGTTGGAAACGTAAAGTAATGAAACGAAATACGATCGAAGTCACGATTGTTGAAAAAAAAGACATAGCGTAAAATCTTCATCCTGCTGTGCTAGGCTCTCCAGAAGGAGACATAGGGTTTTGGGGCACTCCCCGATCGTTCGCTCTACTTGCCGAAAGGGCAACTTTCCTTGCCAATTCGGAAACTCTCTCGCAGTGTTTCTCCCGATGACCTTCACACCCGCACCGGTAACAAGTCAAGAGTGGAGAGGGACAATTTGCACGATCATGTCCCTGACGATTGCATTTGAAGCACCTTATCTTCTTATCGAGAGTCACCGATGCTGGCTTGGGATTCCCAGCGCTCACCCTCGACCGCGAAGACGATACGTTCGAACAACATGGGGGTTTGGGAGCCTTAAACTCTTCACCGCCCAAAAATTTTCCCCATGTCCTCGGTCTCTTTGCTTCGCTCGTGGGTCGATCACTGAGGATATTTCATAGGATATCGTTTGATCTTGATACTCCTTCACTGTAGCATGAATAATTGTCATACGAACCACCTTGTCGCTTCCACTTCCGTCATCACACTTACGTCCGCCAAGGCTTGACATACTTATACAGATAGTACCGTTCAGCGTTATCAAATAATCAGTTGCACAGTATACCACAATTATCAACACAAGGTTTAGTTAACATCTATAGAATAACGTAAAGCGTAAAGTTTTATGAAGTCAATTTCGAGTCCTTCGACGAGGACGATCATTATATGTATGCACTTAATGAAAACAAATTTTTGAAAAAGAGGGCTAGTCACGTTGCGCCAAGACTCATAAATATTGTCTTTTATTTCGGAAGAGGAAGTTTATATAACAACTCTAAAAATTATTTTCGAGTAATGTATAAAAGAAAAAAAATTCAAAATTGAATTGTAACTAATTTGAAATATTTCAAAAGTGTTAGATTCCCAAATACCACAATTTTGAATATCTTTCCTCTTCTACCAAAATGTTTATTCGAAAGAATTTTCCACCGAGATACGCGACCATTTAACATGACGACATTAAATCATGGCTTTTCACAATGTTAGAAAATTTCGAAGCACCACTTTAAAATATTCGTGATACTACAGCGTCGTGGGCCGTCAGGAACCCACCTGTGCTAAAAATTATTTAAAAAATGTTCAAATTGCCAAAAAGGCCGATGTCGGTAATATTCTCAAATACTCACTAAAGTCATTTATAAAAATATCAAATACCGTCATAAGAATACTATCAAAACTTGCAAGACCAAAATATCAAAACTCGGCTTGCAAGATACCAAAAGCCATCTTAAAATACTCACGCAGCGGATAAAATTAACACTCATAAATTTATTCTAATAAAGTGCAGAAACAGATAAATATGCTCGACCTCCGAAGCATATTACATAACCATTTTTGCTCGGACCGCATACACATGTTATATCCTAAAACAATAATATCACCAACAAGTTCCAATCCCTAGTTCACATTAAACACATTAGCACAATATAATCAAATACGTATATAAGGGGACTTATGATCGGGAGGCTTACCATCACAGATTGCCGGAAGATGATGTCGGAACCACGATACTAATCACAACTCTGATGCACGCGACTTACACAAGACATGGACTTGACCCAACGGCCTAGGTTTTTCGCAAACCTAAGCTCCGATACCATAAATGTAACACCCCCAGAATACGACCGGGAATGTCACACGCCATAGACCCTTATCACAAGGATCTACCAGGCTAAACTCCAAAAGACTACTCAATGATTGACCGAACGGGGTCAAAAATAAATACAAAGCAGACCGACAAGGTCATTAACCAATTCAGAACTAACGACATTCATATTGCAATGACAATAATAAACTTGAACACCGAAAAGAATGACAACTCAATTTAATAAATGAAAACTACACCCATGCAAGGGTGAATACTCGAACGACAGAGAAATACCGACCAGAATGAAACAAAAGAAAAGACTCTGACTCTGGTGTTATTAGTATCATTGTCCTCCATCTCCTTCCAAGCCAATCCTGTGACTGCTCCCGAGCTGCCAAAACCTGAGCGCATAACAGGAACCCACCCCCCGAAAACTAGGGGGTTAGCAAACTGGAATTTTGCTAGTGCAAGTACATAATATACAAGATATACGAATAATAACAACACAAAACTCAACAGTCGTGAAGCCCTAACACAAACCACACATTCCCATAGTCCATAAAGAATAGCATCACATACACAAAGTGAAAGATAATCACATAGTCATATTCTCTGTACGGAACATAACACCAATGAAACTTTAAACGAGCCCAAGGAGTCAAAAAAATCCCTTTTTATAAAAGGAAAAGTATTTTGATAAGAAAGTTTGAAAACATTATTATTGACTCAGGCCATCATGGGGTTTTGAAAATCAAATGGGAATACTTTTAGAAAATACTTCAAAAACTCTCGGATCCTCGACCCAACACGTGGAAAACAATTTGCAAGAAAACCCATTACAATGTTATTCAGGGTCCTCGACCCAATGCACAGAATAATCATCACAGTACAATCAAAGGCACAGCCTCTCATTCGACAATTCCTGCTCAAGACCCTTGATTAATTAACCCTCGGAGATTTCGTCAAACATCCATGGTTAACTAACCCTGATACCAACGTTTTAAAAACAATTTGAAACAAGCTTTCAAAAACACGAATCACAGTCTATATCGAGACCAGTATTTGAAAAGAGTTGAAAGAACTTTGAAATACGAGGATTGTTCGGTAACGGGGTCTTAGCTATCACTCGAATATCCGTTACCAATAAGCCTGCCAGGCGCCTCCCTTGCACACCTGTGCACCGGCGTTCCCTCCACTATGTTGGCCGCCCCTTGAACATGTCACCGCGCCGGCGATCACTCCCAAAAGAGCCGCCCCTTGCACGCGCATTAGGTAACACCGGTGTTCACCACACATATGGAGCCGCACATTGCAACGTACACCAGGCCGGAGTACACACCCCGCCCTCAGAGGTTCCCGGATATGACGTCTCTCACAACAAGTATTCACATTATTAAAAACATCAAGTACACAATCAATCATTTCAACAATTATCAAATCAATACACCAATTCACACAATTTATCCGCCAGTCCATAACCACACAACAAACAATAACACGCACGTTATCAATCAAGACCCAACACAATAAGCCTTCGGCACAACCAACCAACTGTAACACCCCCAATCCGCTCAGGGATATTACACGCCGTAGAACCTTTCCTCAAGGATCTACCAGGCTAGTAACAACATAGAACATCTTAACGATGCCTTCAAGGCTAAAAAGACTCAGTAGACCGATTTGGTCTTTTAATAAAAATATACAACTCAATTACAACTCATGCCCACGCAGGGGTCAAAAATACAACCATACCCGTACAACGGGAAAAATATAGCAGCGGAAAATAAGGTACAACTGAACCAATACACGATGTACGGTTCCTCATGTGATTAGTATCGATCATCTTTCATCATCCTTCGTGCCGACCCTGTGTTATGCTCCAAAACCTGAATGCAAAAATAGACATCCACCCCCCGAATACTCGGCGGTTAGCAAAACTCCACTGTTTTGCTAGTGCAAGAACAAAGTGCAAAATATGAGTCATACAATTCACATTCCACGAACGATAATAATCCGGAATCCTCAAAGATTCAAATACAACAGGATGAACACTTCCCGAGGCAAGAGTTTGAGTAAAGACTTCCCAAAATTTCACGATCAAAATATCAATGGAAAAAATTTATAAAATGATTTGAAATACCATCGGGAGTTTTAATAGAAAACAATTTAGGATTATCAAATCCCACTTTTCAAAACCCAAAAGACGAAAGGGGTCACCGCCCTAAAGGTTTACTTTCCGTAAAATAACCTTTAGCAAACCGTTGGGATTTTAGCCCCAAATCCATCAAATGACCTTTACAAAACCGTTGGGATTTTAGCCCCAAATCTCATCAACTCACAGTACACGAGAACGACAACAAGGTTCCTCTTCCAACATCAAAATCCACAATTAAAGGATTTAACACAAACAACAAAATACTCTAGTGCCATCCTAGCCAAGTAGGCCAAACGAACAACTTACCTCTTACACACTTAGTCAATGCATGCAATCATGAAAACCGTTCAAAAGCACTCATTTCCGGAAATACCATAGTCAAATCACATTTGTAAAATGCACCACAATTAACCATGGATCCACCCCTCCGTGGACCCCTACCGAAACCCCGTCGGATCTAACCCGTAGTGGTTAAAAGCAAGTCGCGGATCCACCCCTCCGCGGACCCCTACTGAGACCCCGTCGGGTCTAACCCATAGTGAGCACACACACACACGTTACTCATGCAATACTAATATGCTAAGAATGTAAGTACATCAAGAATACTTACTAGAGATGGCCACTTACTCGACGCCGTTATCAAACTCTTAAAACACAGTGACAAGATTAAACACGGAATACACAATTTCATAACTTTAAACAACAGGGATATCATCAAAGCCTTCACGTTCAAAGTGATCAAATCATAAACAATTCCCAAAACACACTGTTCACAAAACACACACGCGTTTTGAAAGAGAGCCTTTAACGAGGCCAAACCGAAATACGTTTTACACGATGGAATCATGTGTTTTGGAACGTAGAACAAATGGAACTTAGATTATTTCTTGGAGATCGTAGATGAATTATGATGTTGAGTTGGCTATCCGTATTTTTGTATTTCACGATCATAAATCTTCCACAAACCTTATTAGCATGATTTGCCCGAGGATGACTTGTATTATCACGGTAGGATTTATGAGTTCTTCACCATTCAACCCAGTTTTCGACCTGCAGTATTCTGCCATGCAATATTAGCGCACGCTAACACTTGTGAGTTAACGTGCGCTATCGGGGTCGATCGCCCAAACGCACGTAGCGACGTTATGAGACCACCGAGTCGATCGCCAGACCGTGGCTAGCGACGCTAGTCTTGTACGATAGCGTCGCTATCAGCCGCCTTTAGCGCCGCTACGAGTACGAGCGCGCGCTAAGCAATCCAGATGACTTGTTTATTTTGAGCTTTTCGCCATGTAGACCGAATTGTTAGGCCATCGTTCGACTTGAGATGATTTGTATATCGTTCCTTTTGTTAAGGTTCGAGCTTGTTACGTTGATCGAAGGAGGCGGCCTTCGAGTGTGTTGAGATCCTTGAAGTATTTCGTCTTGCCATTTTCGAGGCAAGTATCATATGTCGAGTTTGATTTATTATGCTTATGGTATTGTTCATATTTTGTATATGAGATGTATTTCTGGAAATTCGCATGATATTCGTTGTTGTTTGTTCGTATTGATGAACATATTGAAATGCATATGTGTATGCATAATTGATTGATTACGGTATAAATGATCCGAGGGGGGTCATGAGGATCTATGCTGAGGGCGCTGGATCGAATGTCCACCATGCGTTGGTCCGACGGGATCATCATGGGGATCTATGCTGAGGGCGCTGGATCGCTGGACGGGTTTTCCACCATGCGTTGGTCCGACGGGATCATTATGGGGATCTATACCAAGGGCGCTGGATCGCTGGATTACCCTGTATTGTATTGATGGGATCGTGAGGATTCGCATCGTTGGATTCCGGTAGCGGAAGTCCGTTTTGCATGTTTTATGCTGCATTGATGATTTATTGTATTATGATACTTGTACTAGCATCGTTTTGCTAACCCCTTCGGGGTGGACATTGTTTTGATGTTCGTAGCCGAGGAGCGGGAGGCACCACAAGACCGGCAGGACGATGAGATGGCTCGGTGATGTGATTGATGTTATTGTTGTCGAGAGTTGTTTTCTTGTTTCGCTCAAAGACTGAGTACGTCTGTTTTAATAATGTCCTTTCGATATGGTTGTATAAATTAACTCTTTGATCGGTTGAATCAAATATGTCTTTAAACTTCAGTTGTACGATTGGTTTATATTTACACTCTTTTTAAAATTAGCCTTGTAAATCCTTACCTAAAGGGTTTACGGCGCTGTAATTATTCCGAATATCTCGGGGTGTTACATTGTTGACCTCGCGAACAAATTGCCTGAAAATGTAGTCAGGCCAATCAATCGGTTCGTCCTGAATCAGTGCTCCCAGCACCATGAAATTTGCTGACGATAGTTGGTCGTAACTGCCGGCCATACCCATAACAATTTTGTTGGTGATATCCAACACATACCGATACACCCTTTTGATTTCGCTCCTCTTGGCGGTGAGCTTCAACTTCGCCGGCTGATCATCCACCTTAATCTTCATCCAGGTGTCGGATGCTGTCTACTTGAGGGCCTCGACCGCTATGCCACGATGCTTCATACCAAAAACTGTACGAATCGTCTCCGGCGATATGTCAACTTGCACTCCACCGCTAGTGCTCCTAATTCCTGCCTCAATCACATGGGCTTCGCGATAGAATGCGATGACGTCCTCTTTGTACAGGTGTTTGGGACTGATATCCAGAAATGGGTAGATCCCATTTAGCTTCATCGAACGAATAAGGTCAAGGACATCATAGTTTTCCAGATTCGATTCCAAGAGACCTTCAAAATCAACGACCAGAGAAAAGATGATCTGGTCCTTGACAGCCTTCATGTTAACGCCTTGAAAATAAGCTTCCATTTATGCAAATAAGAGATTTCTTAGTGTATTAGGAGTTCAAAGGAATTTTGCTCTGTAAATTAGGGTTTTTGAAAGATTGGTAAAGGTAAAGGTAAAGTGAAGGGTTTTTCCGTCCTTAAAAAGAAAGATGAAACAACGTTGGGATTAAATAATTATTTATTTTAAATCCGTGGTCCGCCTTTTGAGATTCCTTTTTAAATTTCAAATTCTAATTGGTGGTCGAGGTTTTGAGTTTAAAAATGGACGGTTAGATTTTAATTGGTCACAGTGGAGGTCGATTTAACCTATGATTGCCACGTGTATTATTATGCCACTTGTGAACCAAAAAATAATATGATATTATTATATATATAATAAAATATTCAGAAGTCGGTTATGTTTAGAAAACTTAGCTGGTTGACTGTTGACTGTTGACTGCTCTGCATCAGGTGAGTTGACTCCTTGGACTTCTCGCCTGAGATTTTGATCAGCTAGGTTCCTTTGTCCGTCCTTCGTCTTCTTGTCTGCATCAGCTAGGGTCTGATTCCTATAATCAGCTGGGTCCGTCCTTCCTCTGATCTGCTTTAGCATGCTTTTTCTTCTGTACTAGATTCCCAATCTAGTAGACCAAGTTCTCTACTCAGCTCCAAAAATCTTTCTTCTGGCAAAGGTTTGGTAAAGATGTCAGCTATTTGATAGTCTGTGCTGACTCTTTCAACTCTGACTCTCTTGTTAAGCATGTGGTCTCTAATGAAGTGATGTTTAACATCAATGTGCTTGGTCCTTGAATGCAAAACCGGGTTGTTGGTTATTGCAATAGCACTATTGTTGTCACACCAGATGGGGACTTCATTGGGAATGATATTGTAGTCCCTCAGCTGTTGTCTGATCCATAAGATCTGGGCAGAATAACTACCTGCAGCTAGGTATTCTGACTCTGTGGTGGAGATAGAGTTAGAAACCTGCTTCTTGCTAAACCAGGATATCAGTCTGGTTCCTAGGAATTGGCACGTTCCACTAGTGCTTTTCCTATTAATTTTGCATCCTGCGAAATCTGCATCTGAATATCCTGACAGCTCGAAGTTATCGTTCTTAGGATACCATAGTCCAACATTGACTGTAGACTTAAGGTATTTAATTATTCTCTTGGCTATATCTTGGTGCGACTGCTTTGGCTTGGATTGAAATCACGCGCATACTCCTACGACATAAGATATGTCTGGTCTGCTTGCAGTGAGGTATAGTAGTGATCCAATAAGTCCTATGTAGTGGGTTGAATACACTGATATGCCTCCATCATCTACATATAGATGAGTACTTGTGCTCATAGGAATTCTTGCTGGTTTGGCTGATTCCATTCCAAATCTCTTGATTAGATCTCTGGTATACTTGGCTTGATTGATGAAAATTCCATTTTCCATCTGCTTAACTTGTAATCCGAGAAAGAAGTTAAGTTTTCCCATCATACTCATCTCAAACTCTCCTTGCATGAGGTTTAAGGATTTCTCACATAGCTCTGGATTGGTTGAGCCAAATATGATGTCATCTACATATATCTGAACTATCAATATATGACCTTCGTGCTCCACCCTAAATAAGGTCTTGTCCACCTTCCCTTTGCAGAAACTGTTCTTCTCAAGAAACACAGATAGTGTTTCATACCATGCTCTTGGTGGTTGCTTAAGTCCATATAGAGCCTTCAACAGCTTGTAGACTTTATCTCCTTTGACAAAACCCGGGGGTTGCTCTACATAGACTTCTTTTTCTAGGATGCCATTTAGAAATGCACTCTTTACATCCATCTAGTAGACTTCAAATTCCTTGAATGCAGCATATGCGAGGAATAGTCTGATGGCCTCTAATTTTGCAACAGGTGCATAGGTTTCATCAAAATCTATTCCTTCACACTGTGCATATCCTTTAGCAACAAGTCTGGCTTTATTCCTAACAACATCTCTATCTTCGTCGCTCTTGTTTTTGTACACCCATTTGGTGCCAATAACCTTCTTGTGATCTGGTCTGTCTGTTAGTTCCCAAACGCTGTTCCTTTCCATCTGTTCCAGTTTCTCTTGCATAGCATTGATCCATGAATAATCTTCCAAGGCTTGTTCTATTGTCTTGGGTTCTATCTGAGACATGAAGCAAGAGAACATATCCATTCCTGTGGGTAGAGTAGACTGTCTTATCTTAACTCCATCAGTCAGCTTCCCGATGATTTGTTGGATTAGATGGTCTTTGAGCCACTTGGGGATATCATCTTCTTCAAGGTATGTTCCCTCTGTAGATATGCTCTGGTGGATTTCCTCTCTTTCTGTATCAGCTTGGATCTGGTCTCCGTGGTCTGCAATTGGATCATCTACCGTCTTGTCATCTGCAGGTTGGATCTGATCTGCAGATGAGTCTTTATCAGCTACAGCTGGGTCTTCATCAGCGGCAACTGGATCAGATAGGTTTGGTGTTCCTGTCTGGTCTGCAGTTGGGTCTTTAGCAGCTACAGTTGCATCTTCAGACTGGTCTGCAGATGAGTCTACCATTCCAGTGTCATGTAAAATGACTTCTTCGAGGGTTGTTGATTTGAGCTTATTCTCAATTAGCTCAACTTGCTTTCTGTACTCAACAGTAGATTCGTCAAATACAACATGGGGTGTTTCTTCCACAACTAAGGTTCTTTTGTTAAATACTCCATATGCCTTGCTTCTTTGTGAGTATCCCATAAAGAGACCATAATCAGTTTTAGCATCGAAGGCATTTAGTTGTGTTTTACCATTGTTGTGGATGAAACACTTACAACCAAAAACATGAAAGTAAGCAACAGTAGGAGTTCTGTTATTCCAAACCTCATAGAGAGTTTTGCCATGTCTCCCTACTATCATACTCCTGTTCTGAGTATGGCAAGCTGTGTCGACAGCTTCAGCCTAGAATCTCTTAGGCAGGTCCGCTTCTGCAATCATGGACCTGGATGCTTCCTTCAGGGTTCTGTCCCTTCTTTCAGCAACACCATTCTGTTGTAGGGTCCTGGCTGCAGAGAGCTCATGCTGGATTCAATTCTGATCGCTGTAATCAGTGATCGCCTTGTTGAGAAATTCTCCTCCTCTGTCTGATCTGATCTTGATGATGGAGAGGGATTTCTCATTCTGAATCCTTATCAGCAGCTCAGGTAGCTTGGTCAAGGTTACGCTTTTCTTGTACAGGAAGATGATCCAAGTGTACCTTGAATAGTCATCCACTACTACAAGTGCATGCTTTCTGCCGCTTAGAGTCCTTGGCTTGATAAGACCAAATAGATCCATATGGAGTAGATCTAAGATCCTTGTTGTGAGAGTCGTAGGCTGGACTGGCTTGAATGATGCTCTCGTCTGCTTCCCTTTATGACAAGCATCACAGAGAGCTTCCTTCTTGAATGCTTCCTCTGGAAGTCCTCTGACCAGCTTCTGAGAACTAATCTTGTTGATGGCTTTGAAGTTTAGGTGACATAATCTTTTGTGCCACAGCCATCCGTTCTCAGCAATTGTCTTAGATAGAAAACAGGTGTTGGGAGTTCCTGTGTTCCAATCTATCATATAGACATCTCTCCTTCTGAATCCTTGTAGCTTCACTTCTCCAGATAGGATATCTATCACCATACACTTCCAAATGGTGAAGACTACTAGATTCTTCTCATCGCAAAACTGGTTTATGCTCAGGAGATTATATTTGAGCCCTTTGACATAGTGAACTTTGGATATGACAATATTTCCTCAGTGCAGCTCTCCAAAGCTCTTTGTTTGTCCTCTAGAGCTATCTCCAAAGGTTACATCTGGACCTCTTTCTTTGGTGTATTTGGTCAGCATTTTCTTGTTCCCGGTCATGTGCCTCGAGCATCCAGAATCTACAAACCATTCTTCACCTCCAAAGTTTGAATTTGTGGAGATGTGGTAGTAGTCCTTCCACCTTTTCTGCAATCATATAAGTAGAGATTTAGGTACCCAAATTTGTGTGGGTCCTTTCGGGTTAGATGGTTTCCTGGAGAATGGATTTCTCCTTGGATTATTAAAATTGTTATTATTATTACCCTTGTAAGGTGTGTAAGGTCTAGGTTTGTATCTTCTGTTGGGATTGTATACTGGATATTCCTCAAAATATTGATAGTGTGGGCCATTTCTAAATCTTGGCTGAGACCATTTATTACATCTTTGAGGTCTCCACACTTGATCATTTTGGAAATTAGGATAACCTTGAGGTTTCCATCTGCCCCTCCCATTTTGAAATCTATTTTTGGGGAGTTGTTGATAATAGTGGGCATGTTGTCTGGAATGTTGCTTCTGCCTTAGCCAATGCCTAGTCGCTTGTCTAGGTGGCTGCCTTGTGAACCCTGGCTGCAGCCTAGACTTGTGACTTGGCTGTTGCCTGTTTTTAAATACAGGTTTGTATATAGGCTCAGCAGTCGAGACAATTGTTTCTCCCTTGATGAAAGTGGTTTTAGAACTAGAGGGAGTTTGAGGATCGTATCCAAGGCCTGATCTGGAATATAGTGGCCTTTTATTAGTACACAATTCGTCCAGAGTTAAAGACGCTTTCAGGGAGGTTATTTCCTGCGCCTGAGTTTTACTTACCTGAGCCAGTTTAGTAAATTCAGCCTTCACATGAGCAAGTGCAGCTGATTTTTCACTAATTAAAATAGTTAGTCGATTTATCTCAGCTGTAGTGACATCAGCCTAGTTTTTCAAATTAACTGCAGCCTGGTTTTCAAAATCAGATTTAACTTTATTCAGTTCTAGGCTGAGTTTTTTAAAATCATTTTTCAGCTGCCTATTCTCATCTTGCAGCTGAGTCTTCTCGGCTGATACAGATAGGTGTGCAGATTTTAATGTCTCAAAATCTTTAAGTAGCTGATTTACAGATTTGTGCAGATCCATATCTTGTGACATGGCTGAACTATTATTTGAACTAGAGGGTTTTGATGTTACCTCTTCATCAGCTAGGTTGGCCATCACGTAGTCATACTCTTCATCATCATCAGAAAAGAATCCGCTGCTTGATTCTACACGCTCCTGATCTTCTCCGATGAGGGCCTTCCTTCTGTCTTCTTTTCTGCTCACCTCCTTCTTGATCTCGTCCTTCTTAAGATCAGGACAGTCGATTTGGATGTGTCCTGTCTTGTGACAATTTTAGCACTCCACCTTCCAGCTTCCGGCTTTCTGGTTCCTTCTGGGATTCTCCTTATAATTTTTCTTGTATTTGGAGTAGTTTTTCCGGAAGTTGCTGAATCTTTGCATTATGAATGCCATCTCTTCCTCAAAATCTAATGGATTTGGAGGCTTTATATCAGATAAGCTCTTGGCGGGGGACTCGGCTGCAAAGGCTATTCCCTTCTCTGCAGGCTCGGTTGAGGATGAACTTGGGAGCTCGAAATCATAAGCCTTTAGATCGGAGAACATCTCTTGGAACTTTATTTTATTAAGATCCTTGGATTCTCTCATGGCCACTGCCTTCATACTCCATTCAGGATTGAGAGACCTTAGAACCTTCAGCGCCATTTCCCTGTTGCCATAAGATTTGCCGAGGGAATTGATCTCATTGATGATTTCAGTGAAACTTGTGTCCACTTGGTCTATAGATTCACCATTCTTCATTTTGAAGTTGTCAAACTTTTGAGTAGCGATTGACAACTTATTCTCTTTGATTAGATCCGTTCCATCACACATTAGGGATAATGTGTCCCAGATTTCTTTTGCATTCTTGCAATTCTTGATCTTGACCATGGTGGATTTGTCAAGAGTTTGATACAGCACGTCTCTGGCCCGGTTGTAAAGGTTGGACAGCTTTCTTTCTTCGGGAGTCAGCTCTGTCCTCTTCTTTGGGATCTTCTCTGGCTTCCCTGCTGCGATCTCCTCTGGAGTGTTGTCCTTCTCGAAGGTAAATGGCCCGTCTTCTATGATGTGTGTGGCTGCATCCTTATCTTCCAAAGATCATACTCGTCAACTGAAAACACAGGTAGTCTAGAATGCATGTGTTCCATTATATGATGAGAGTAAAATTATATATCTGATATAGATCTGGTTCGTGAAATAAATGAACCAACCTCTCTGATACCACTTGTAGGTCACAAGTCGTCCAGGAATAAGTCTAAAGGGGGGGTGAATAGACTTATTGAAACTCTTAAACTCTTTTTCTCAAAGAGTAAGTTTCTTCAGCTGATAGATATGCAAATGACTTAGAGTCGTTTGTTCTCAATACGTGCGGAAGTCAGCTGATGACGAATACAAAACAACTAATGAAACACTTAACAATAAATGCAGTAGTTATAGTATGATGCTATAAAACAGTAAAATACGCAGGGAGTTATAGTGGTCTCAGAGGTGGGGTAATCCTCTACTAATCCACTTTTATCCAAACCAGTTGGAGATGAATTCACTATAATTGTCAAGCAGTGATAAATATTACAGTGATTCAATCAAATTACAACAGCTTCCAACCAGTGGAAATACTTGCCGTTGTAACACCCTTGACTGCCTTGCACCTCTTGATCCGCTATCCTTGGATGCCTTTACAGTCTCGAACTTCAACCAGTGAAGTACCCCAAACTCAGGATTAAAGACATGAGTTTTTGTCTTCTCCAACTAAGAGCTTCTTCAAGTATGAACTTTTGAGAACCGCTCTTTTCACGATGCTATATTTCGCTTTTAGATTGCTTTGATTGCTTGAGAATATGTTCACACCGGGTTTTGCTCAACTTCAAATCTTCAGATATATATAAGTGTTGATCCTTGAGCATTTATTCATAGCCTTTGCAAATCTGTAACAAGTCAGTCAGTTGGAGAGAGACTTCTTTGTTTATTCCTTTCTGAACGTTGCAAGGCTGGATTCCCATATTTTAATCCATCGATCGACCGTTGTGAAGACTTTGCATGTGAGGCGCCGAATCTTTTGAATATAGAAAGATTAAAGTCTTCAAGGTAGGCCTGGATGAATTATTTAATTCATATCCTTTGCGGGAATCTTTCCAATTTGTCTCTTCACGTTGCATGTGACTTTCCATAATATTTGACTTTTCAACGCATGCTGACGTGGACTTGGAGTACTTGGCTGATCTCAAGTAGGCTCATGTACGTCATCTTCTCTGCAATCTGGACTTCTCTGATGGTGACTGTTTGAGGCTCGCCTGATCAGATGACTTGTCTGAGGTTACTTGACTACAGTTTGGTCAAACATCTCTGATGATTTTTGTTGACCAGAACTTCTCTGATTTGACTCGACTGTACCTCTCTGATGAACTCAGATGTACTTTTGTACTTAGCCGATTTTGAGCCTAACTTATTTTGGCCTATAGAAGATACTCATTTGGTTCTTCTTTACATTTTGCCAAGTATTAAACTTAACATAATTTGGCCTATGGAAGATACTCATTTGGTTCTTCCTTACATTTTTGCCAAGTAATAAGTATTTGAATTTATATTAATGACATCATCAAAATCTAACAAGTAATCCTAACATTAAGGATACCCCCTAAATCGATTGGAATTAGGTGTGGTGGTATCCTAAGTGAATTTGACGTGGAATATGAGAAGCTACCTAAATATTGTCACCATTGCCACCTTGTTGGCCATGACATTGAAGCTTGCTATGTTAAAAATCCGAGTTTGAAACCTAAAACTTTTTTGAACAAGTTTCTCAACAAGGATGAAAATATTAAAAAAGGTAAAGAAAAAGTTGAATGGGTGCGGGTTAGAACCAATAAAAATGTGATTAAGCCAGTGGTTACACCAACTGAAATTATAGCCGTCGAGGGCTCAGCCTTAGGTCAACCTGCCCCCCATGTTTCTAATGCTTTGATTGAGCATACAGGAGTTAATGTGATTGAGGATGATGTTGAAAATACCCATGTCGGGAATCGGTTCGCGGCTTTGGTGAGCATGGGAGATGAGGATGTTGTGACCCTTACCCCCCCTCAAAATATTATAATTTCTGCTTTTAATCATTCCCCCAAGTGTGAAGGTAAAGGATCGACGGTAAAGCAGAACAGCAGTAAAGGAAAAGTGGATACTACATTGTCTGTGTTACACCCTCCCCAAAACAACTTTGTATGTAATAAACCCTCCCCGCCTAAAGTAGATGATGTAAGTGCGGTAGACCCCCTCCCCCCCAAAACGATTGGTGCATGTTCTGTTAAACCCAACCCGAGTGCCCCTCCAGTCATTTCGGGTATTTGTAATATTATCCCTTGTATCCCACGATCGGATGCTTCTACTGAGGACATGCCTGAACTGTTGATTATGGCTCCCGAAGTGCTGGATCCTTCTTCCGGGGCAGGTATTTCTCTTAACACATTAGATGTTGATTGTGTTGTCTGTAGCGACCACTTTTCTAAAATATGATTCTTCAAATTTTAAGAAGAATAAATAAAAATGCTGCAGCGGAAATACATCTCAAAACACAAACTTAATAATTTGCCAGTAATCTTCTCGATTTGTTAAAACAAAACATACCTTGACGTAAAAATAAAACAAATTGAACACTTGTTCATAAACATAGTTTGAGAGAAATAATATTAAATACATAAACATCTAATCATAGGCTTGATCATCCCACTCTCAATCGCATGCCACATCGAGCTCCTCAACCTGAAAGGGGTTAAATAGTGGGGTGAGCTTCCAATTCGCTCAGTGTGGAGGATACGCAATATGTCTACGTTAATTACTAAATATATTAGCATGTATAAACAACATGACTGATAAATTCTGAAGCCCGTCGGCTAGCCCGAAGGTTTTATGTACAATTAAGTGCTTCTGACTGATTTGCACATTTAAGTGCTTCTGACTGTTTGCACATTTAAGTACTTCTGACTGGTTAAACATTTAAGTGCTTCTGACTGATTTCACGTGCACATACGAGACAATATATAAAGCAATTAAAATAAACAAAAGCGTAATAAATCCCCACACCTGGATAAAATGCAGTTCTTGAACTTGAATGTGATGAGATGCTTGACTTGACAATTCTAGGCCCGTAAAATCTTGTTATTATCTACAGATAATAATAGTATATTATTAATATATTACTATAAATGAAAATAATCTACAAGACATAACTTGAATTGAATATTAATATTATTAGAGAAATCTACGTATTTAATGGCTCGGATAAATAAGGCTGAATTTTAATTATTGAAAAGCTGATTGAAGTAAAATTGAAGAAATTAAATATTTAAGGACTGAAATGGTGCAAGGACAGATCGGGCCGTTACTAAATAGGACTGGATTAATGGACCCAAGAGTGAGATTTGAAATTGGGCTAAAAATTAATTGACATTGGTGAAAGAGAAGTTTGGGCCGGATTAGAGATTTGGCCCAATTGAATGAAGTGTATAATCGGCCTAATCTTTCAGGGGGTGAGAAATCCCTTTTTCACTATTCGTCTCTCCCTCACTTGCAGGCTCGGAGAAACTTTTTCGGGACATGAAGACCGGCTCACACTGCAACGATTGTGAGATGGCTGGATCGGAGTATCGACCGTCTGTTCACCCTGGTTCCTTCGGTTCGGACTCCAACAACTCTGTTCGAACTCCCATCGGAAGTAATCGTGGAACTGCGGTCCTTGAATCCGACCAAGCAGTGACAACGACGGTCCAGATATGTATAATCGGTTAATTGAGGCTCACATCCTTTCTATTTGCCTGATTATCCTTGATGTTTGCCTGAAATTTCGGGTTACCGGGTCCGACTGTGAGATGGCTGGCTAGGGATTTGATTCGGGCGAAAGAATTGAATGAGTGACGGAGGGTCTCGACGTCTACGGTTGCAACGACCAGAGGTTTGAGCCGACATCTAAGGTGTCGTGGTTGGGGATTTTCGGTTGCGGCCGAAATAAAAGGTTTGTTCTCCTTCAACTCTGAATTTGATTATAAAAATGGTTTGGGTTTTGATTTCAATTTTTGATTTCAGATTTGGGTTTTCTGAATCTCATGATGTGTGTGTGTTGTTGGGAAATTATTGAAGGTGGATGATGCTTGTTACGTGAAGATTGTGAAGGACCGAAAAAAATGGGAATAACATTTTTTGTTTGCTGTGAAATCGAGGGAATTGAATAGAAAGAAGATTACCTGCGGATTGCTCTGGTGGTGTAGAATGTTTTTCGGATGACGGGCTGAGAATGTATGCTGTTCGATTTATATGATGATTTGATATGGAAATATTTGCTGTAAAATGATATGAAATCCCCTTTTGATCTGCTGAGAGTGTGGTATTTAAGCAGAAATAATCTCAACCATGCCCACTACTCCCACTAATGTGGTTGTGAGAATGTGCAGAAAACTTCTCCCTTGTTCTGATCGTGTGTGTGGGAGAGGATGTTGGGCTCTTAATTAATTAGGATTTGGACTTGACAATGAATTGGACCCAAAATAAATGGGTTAAAATTTATTTAAAATGGACTAGTGAAATCTTATGGGTAACGATTAATATCGCTTAAAATTTGACTCAGGCCTAGAAATGACGACATGAAACACTATGAAATAAAATGAGAAATGACACGACATGAATCACATGACTTGACATGAATTATAATAACATAAATGAATTTGGATGACCATAAAATAAAACAAATTAAATGATAAATTATTCGAGCATTAATTTAATAAAATTGAACATATTTTTCTATAATTTCACATTAAATGTATATACGAAATCGGGGCGTTGCATTGTCCGAAAAGTTTGTTCACCTAAAAATACCAAGGATGTTCCTCTAGAGGACATGCTTGATTTATCGTTAGTAGGCTGCTCCTCAAGTCTGCCATCTGGGATTATTCTTCGTGATAATCCTTCGGTATTTTTTGTTGTTCCCCAGCTTTGTGTGGGGGATGAAGTGGATAGGTATTCCGATTCTTCCGAAGAAGATATAGTCCTACCTGCTAACTGCAACTCCGATCCTAACTATAAGGCTAATAAATATCTCATTAAACCTAAAATTCTTGGATGTAATATAAACACTGTGGCTGACAATTGTAAGGAATTAGAGTCTAACAAAGGTAATAATAAAAGCAGTAAAAAAGGCAGTAAAAACAATGAGAGCATCACTTCTAGAGTCAGAACTAGGAGTAGTAGTAATAATTAATGATTAATACACTCATTTAAAATATTAGAGGGGCGGGAAACCCTTCGGCCCAGAAAATTCTTAAAAATTTAAATAAGGATCTTAGCATTAATATTTTGGCTTTAGTTGAACCTAAAGTTGACCTCAAACCACAATTTTTCTGCAGATTATTTGGGTTTAATAAGGTGGTTTCGAATATTAACAATCATATATGGCTATTCTCTGACCATAATAATCACGTGGATGTCCTTAATGATTGTGATCAGATGCTGCATGTAAGAATTAGATCTGCTTCCCTCCCCTTTACTTTCTTGCTTACTATTGTCTATGCTAAAAATACGAAAATTGAGAGAAGAATCCTATGGAATCAATTAGTTTCCGTTAGTCACCACCAGGAACCGTGGATGGTGGGAGGTGATTTTAACATCATCCTCCACCTGCATGAAAAAAAGGGTGGCGCTCCCCCTATTCCGTCTGAGATTGAGGAATTCAGTAATTGTATTATTGATTGTAATCTTTCAGATGCGGGATACGTGGGTTCCCCATTTACCTGGTATAGTGATAATATTTGGCAACGATTGGATAGAATCCTTGTTTCCGTGGCCTGGATGGATTTCTTCCCTATTTTCTCTACTAGGCATATTCCTAGACATACATCCAACCATAGTCCCTTGTTATGTAGATCCAATAATATGACTCAGAAGCTGAAATCTAGCTTTAGATTCCAGAACATGTGGATCAAGCATCATGATTTTAAAAATATTGTCACAGACTCTTGGAGGAATCCTACTCCAACCATGGGTCTCCACAAACTCATTACTAAACTTGGTAGGCGTAAATACACCCTGAAGGAGTGGAATAGGAATCACATTGGGAATATTTTTGCTAATGTCACTAGGGATAAAAATCTCATCGAGGAAGCGGAAAGATCTTTTGATTTGAACCCGACCGATGCCAATCGCATTAACTTGAAAAAAGCGATTGACTTTCTTAACCGGACTCTGACCATGGAGGAGGACTTTTGGAAACAAAAGGTCCGAATTAAGTGGGCTAATGAAGGTGAAAGAAATACTAAATTTTTTCACTCCCTTGTTAAACGTAAAAGGGTTAAAAATGTTATCCATAAAATTCACGATAATGGCAGTGTTCTGAATAGGCCAGAGGACATCCGTCAATCAGCCGTTAATTATTTCTCCTCATTCTTTGCAGATAGTAATCCAATCTTGATGATTTACACCCTAATATTGTCCCCTGCTTGGTCACGGATAATGATAATTTTAGGCTTTGTAACCCTCCTCACCTAGAGGAAATTAGATTAGCTGTTTTTGATATGCTGACGGATAGCGTGGCTGGGCCTGACAGTTTTAATGCTAAATTTTTTCAAACTTGTTGGGACATCATATGCGAGGACATTTTTGATGCAGTCCCTGATTTCTTTAATGGGACCCAGTTGCATCAGGCTTATATGGCTACCACCATTACTCTTCTCCCGAAAATTACATCTCCTAATTCGTGGAAGGATTTTATTAGACCGATTAGTCTTTCCAATACCTCTTATAAAATCATTTCGAAAATCTTAAGCAAAAGACTTAGTGGCCTTATCCCTTCCCTTGTTCGGCTCAGTCTGGTTTTATCAAAAATAGGCTTATCACGGATAATATCCTTGCTGCCCATGAGGCGGCTCATGATATCTCTACCGCTAACTCCAATACCATTATCCAATAGGATTCGGAGAATGCTTATGATAGGAAAGTCATGTCCGGCTTTGGATTTTCTCAAAATTGGATCAGTTTAGTCAAAAATGTGTATTAATTTTCGATTTTAATCAATGGTCAGCCTTATGGTTTTTTCAAAAATGAAAAAGGTATTAGACAAGGAGATCCTATATCTCCTTTGATATTCGTTCTTGCAATGGACTACTTTTCGAGATTTATTGATTTGACTTTCCGGAACAACCCTGATATGTACTATTCTGGCATTAAGGGATTTAAGCTGATGCATTTGGCCTATGCTGATGGCATGCTTCTTTTTTCCAAGGCATCTAATAATAATGTACTTAAACTCAATAATTGCATTAATCATTTTGAGAATGTGTCGGGTCAAAGGATTAATAAGCTCAAAACTCACTTTATTATGCACCAGCCCCCAGACGAGCTCGAAAACCTTGTTCACCAATTAACTGGTTTCAATAGAGATAATTTACCGATTCAATATTTAGGTGTCCCTCTGTGGAAAGGGATGCCTACTTTTGATATGTTTAGTAATTTGATTTCCAAAGTCAAAGGCAAAATCTTGAGCTGGAACCATCACCTCCTTTCTACGGGAGGACGATTGGATCTTATTGAAACCGTTTTGAATTCGATCACGTTCTATAGTTTTCAAGTTGTCAACCCCCCTAAAAATGTCATTACTTGTTTGGAAAGAATTTTCAACCAATTTTTGTGGGGTACCACTGATAATCGCCGGAAAATGCACTGGGCCTCATGGGATAAACAATGTTTTCCTACTGAGGAAGGCGGGGTGGGATGTCGTGGACTCAATGACATCATTATGGCTGCCCAAATCAAAATTTGGTGGCGTTTTCGCACTCATAAAAATATTTGGTCAGATTTGATGAAAGATAAATATTGTAAAAGGCAGCATCCCACTATTGTTAAATCCAACCATTATGATTCTCGCGTTTGGAAAAATATGTGTGTTACTAGAACAGTAGCAGATAAGTGGATCTTTTGGAATAGCGGTAATGGTAACGTCTCTTTTTGGCATGATATCTGGTGTGACATGGGCCCTTTATCAAATATTATTCATACCAAATCCAATGCGTGCCTTTTAGATTTTTGGACGGATAATAATTGGGATATGGCTAAATTGCGGGCTGCCCTCCCTCATGAGGTATGTGATATTATTTGCAATATTCCTACCCACCATTCGACTAATCATGTAATTTGGAAACTCACTCCACATGGTCGATTCTCTTTTAAATCGGCTTGGGATACTAGTAGGAATAGGAAAATGACTAATCTTATTCTTAAATTTTGCTGGAATTCCCTCATTACCCCTACCATCTCTTTGTTCATGGTCAGAATTTTAAATAAGTGGATTTCCACCCGTGAGTGCTTGGCTACCAGAGGCATTGTAGTAGATGCCAATTGTTTTTGCTGCATTGGTATTGAAAGTTTTGTCATTTACTCATTAATGGTCTGATTGCCTCGTAAGTCTGGAGTAATTTTCACTCTTTGATGGGCCTGCAGAAACTCTCCACAGACAGTTGCTATCTTTTATTATCCTATTGGTTTGGTAAGACCAAAGGAAAATTGCATGTTTTCCACATATTGCCTATTCTTATTTTGTGGTATTTGTGGTGTTCCAGAAATGACAATAGAGCTAATAATATCCCATTCACTAGCTATAGAGTTTGTCAGCGTGTGTGGAATCACCTTTCGGACATCAACTCTTCGGGCAAAGCTAGGATGACTTTTTGGGAGGGCGCGGATAGCATTTCTGAGCTACTTCATATCTGCCCTTTGCGGAAGAAATCTCCAACCGTGATTATTATTCGTTGGCATAAACCTGAACATGGGTGGCTCAAGCTCAATACGGATGGGGCTTCTAGAGGTAACCCGGGTTGTGCTGGAGCGGGTGGCATCCTTCGCGATGACCGCAGAAACATGGTTCATTGTTTTTCGGAGTTCTTGGGTATCTTCTCCAATACCTATGCATAAATCTATGCAATATGGAGAGGTCTCAACTTATGTCATGAGAGGAACATTACCAAAGTGTGGGTCGAGTGTGACTCTATAGTAACCATCCGGATCATCAACGCCGACAACGGCGGTAACTGGCAAGTATCTAACATTACCATCAAAATCCATAAGCTTATGAGATCTATGGACATCAAATTTTCTCACATCTTTCGGGAAGGCAATAAGATTACGGACTTTCTCGCGAACAAGGGTTGCGATGGTCATGAGTTAATTATGAATAATAGGGACATTAGAGGTTTTATTGTGGGACTGATTCGTTTGGATCAAAACATGTTCCCTTATGTGAGATCCAAAAGCACTCGCACCTAATATGGGTTGTACTATTTTGGCCATTTTAGGTATTTTTCTTTGATGGTTTGCTGTTCGCTATGTAGGGGATTAGCTTTTTTGAAAATGATAAAATTTATTTAAAAAAAAACGTTTCAATACTAATACAATTAATTAATTATATTATATATAAATTCTCTAAGAAATAATATGAATAAATTAATTACCCAATTATTTATTTAATTCACGAAACCAATTTAATTTATCCAACAAATTAAATTAGACATCAAATGTCCAATATTAACCAAGAGAGAATAAGCTAAATACAATCCGTCATCAATTCCTGTGCCATGACTCTGTAGGTTCGTCTCAATTAGCATTGGGAGGATCTAATGAGGGGTAGCACCACTAGCCAGTCTCGTGGACCACACTGTAACCTAACTGAGAACGAATGGTATGATCATTCCAAAACCATTATGTTGTGAATACCGTATATGTATACACCCTTCAATCATATGTTTCGGTCAAGAATCAGGGTCACGGTAAATCCAAACCCTATTGTATCTTGACTCTATGCATTTGTCGATACTAACCGAGATCACCGAGATCTCGTGTATCAAATACAACTAGCTCTAACTGCGCTAGCCAAATACTTATGATCTCATTTGCTATTAACCGCATAGTACATTTACCTGCTCATTAACAAGAGAATGAATCCTATCTTGGTATTTAGTAGAGACTCCTACTTGCCCACTAAGTTGCATTTTGAGGTTGACCCCACCAACCAGCGATTGGATCGAACTCTAATGACTAACTTAACGTCACAAGCATATCTCCTACTGAAACCTCAAGTCAAAGGTCCACGTATACCTATCACAATCTTTCGATTCAGTCATTGACAATCCTAGAGTGATATCCATGTTACCGAATCGAGTTGAGTCGTGTTCGAGTATACTAATCCCATTATCATACCTATAATGTGTGCTTCCACTAACCCTTAGTAAAGACAGGCACTGTACATGTCAAAGTACACGTTGTACAGGTCTTGTCTAAACTTACTGCCCAGTTAAGTTTTATCGAATTGCGAACCATGTAAACATTCGAGTCCTAAACACTTCCAGTGCCTATCTCCTTATCTCCATAAAAAGTGGAATGTTTGCTCTCAAATGCAAGGACTATTATTTTATATGCCAAATCACAATGCCTGTGATATACAATAATATAGAAATCATAAATGTCTTATTTATTAAAATATTCATAATAACAATACATTGCTTTCACTCTCTCATCCTCTGAGTGGCATTCGAGGTCATATTCCTAACAGGAACTAGGACATTATGCGAATGTGTCCTCATCCAAAAGTGCAAAAGTTACCCGAAGTCGAGCAACATGAAAAGGATAAGAAGAGGCGTGCCTGGATAAACAAGCTCAAGGGTCTGATTGGTGAATCAGAAGCCTCGCCCGCATCAAACAAGACCGAGGAGTGCCTATAGGCGATCACTGATAGTGACTCCTCTGACGATGAAATAGAGGATAAAAGCATATATGTGCTTTATAAACAAAGAAGTAAAAGTTGATGATGACAACGATGATGAGGTAAGATCAACCTCAACTATGCCTATTAATGCATCGCATACGTATGAAAATATTATGAATGAATTTAAAACCATTCGAAAAGCCCATGAGATGCTCAAATAGGAAAAAGGCTCGCCATTTCAAACTTACAGCTGAAAGATGAAAATGATTTACTGAAAAAAAAAACTATGAAACATGTCTTTGGACTGTGAAAACAGCAAAATCACTCAAGAAAAACTCATGGAAAGAAATTATCAACTTGCAACAGAACTAAATGAGGTAAAAAATCATAATAATTGCATGATAAATGATTATGCTTCGTTAGAAGCAAACATTCAGATCCTTGAGAAATGAGAAGGAGAACTCTAGACCATCCTGAAATCATTTGAAAAATCATCTAAAATGATGGGAATGTTATACAAGGATTGGAGTTTTTCGTTATCTTGGGTCTATTCTTCAAAAGGATGGAGAATTAGACGGTGATGTGGTCCATAGGATTAAGGCAGGATGGTTGAAATGGAAGAGCGCAACGGGGTTACTATGTGATCAAGGCATACCTTACAGATTAAAGGGAAAATTTTACCGAACATTAGTTAGGCCTGCACTTTTAAATGGCACTGAATGTTGAGCTGTAAAGCATAGTCATGTGCATAAGATGAATGTGGCGGAAATGCGTATGCTAATATTGATGTGTGTCCATACGAGAAATGATTGACTTAGAAATGATGTGATTAGGAAAAAAGTGCGAGTGGCCCCTATAGACGATAAGCTGTTCGAGAATTGGTTAAGATGGTTCGGTGATGTGAGACGGAGGCCGATTGATGCACATGCTTGAAAAATGGGGAGCGGATAGGCTAGTGAGGGGTAGAGGAAGACAAAAACAGATATGGATAAGGGTGATTGAGAATGATATGAGGTTTCTTGGGATTGGAGAAGTTATGGCGTTGGATAGGACGATGTGGAGGGAGAGAATTCGAGTGGTTGATTATATTTGAATTTTTTTTACATAATGACTATTACTATATTTTTATTTACGTTTTATTATTTATTTATTTGTTTCTTTATTTTTGCATAGTTATTATTACATTTTTCTTTTTTTAACTACTACTTTTTATTATGCACTAAACATTTCACCTTTCATTTTTGCCTTTTCATATGATTGTTCTATTGGAGAAGACATGACGTTTTCAGAGGTTGTTTCATGTTATCCGACCCCAAACCGTTTTGGGACTAAGGCTCCAATGTTGTTGGTGTTGTTGTTGTTGTTTTTATAAGGATGCAGAACATTCTAAGAACTGGGCAGCATGCCCGCGATAAATGTGGCTTAGGATATGACTAGTTCTCCCACAAAGGAAAGTCTAGTACAGTGTTTGTCAGGAGAGTGGAACCCATTCCTGAACCCGAAGAGGCCCCGAGTCCCGTAAAGATCACAGCTGACCCTCCTCGGACAGAAAAAGCTGCAATTTTGCCTCTATATTCCTATCATAAGCAGTGGAAACTTTAGCCTCCCAGACATATAAGACGCAATACTACTAACCAACAGTATGCTCCCCGAGCATACCAATAACGTCAGCAGCCATCTAGAAATAAGGTTGTGTCTAAGTATCAAATGTATGCACATCAGTACTACCAACAGTATAGTGCACCTAGATATTGGATACAGGAACCCCGTTATCCATCTAGGAAGCAGGCTGCCCCACAGTTTCATCATCAATAAATCTAGTAATCCAATTGGAAACCTAAAAGGCAAGCATTAAAGCCAAAGAAAATGGTTTCTCCTCTGAGACGACAATCGTATTGAATTAAAACCCAAGATTTTACATGCACAATAATCATGATTACAGTGAATACATATACGCTCCATGTAAATATCGCAAAAATGTACCAAAAGTAACCCACAACAAACCTATTGTTTTCACGAAAATTTGGTACCAAAAGCCACTAATAATCATGGACCCAAAAATCAAAGGGGACCTAAATCTACCTAATTTCTTTGATTACAAGACATCAAAGAGTACATCTAGTACTTCGATAGCGGATGTTCTCGGCACATGACATGAGATATCAGCAAGCTGTCAGATTACATAGAAGGTCGCAGTACAAAGGTGCGATTTAGTGATAAATCCAAAGGAAGAACAAGAGTGAAAGGAACCCTGCTTGTAGGAAAGTTTAAAGTCACTGACGTAGTCTATGTTGAAGGATTACAGTATAATCTACTTAGTATTAAGTCAGTCCTGTGACAAATAATTCTCGGTCAAGTTCTATGTAGATCACTGTAGGGTGAAGGATATCAAGACCAAGAAAGTCGTCCTTGCAGGAAGCCAGTCAGGTAATATGTACATTGCGGACTAGAAGCCCACAAGCTCCACTATTCAATGTTTTGTTGCCAAAGGCACTGCAGATCGAAGTTGGCTATGGCACAAGACTATCAACAAGCTTGCTCGACAGGGAATGGTCAGAGGCTTGCCCGATATGTCATTTCATAAAAGCAGCATCTGCGGACCTTGTCAGAAACGCATGCAAATTAAGAACATCCTGAAGAGAAAGTCATATCTATCCACCCACAGGGTACTGGATTTGCTACAAATGGACCATTACGGCCCTGTAGACCCTGTAATCTTGGGACATAAGAAATATTGTCTTGTTATTTTTGATGATTTTTGAAATGTATGCTTTGACAACTTCCTGAGCAATAAGAAAGATACCGTCATAAATTTACGAGAGCACCTGAAAAAGCTGCATAATGAGAAAGGGCTGGCATCCTTCGCGATGACCGCGGAAACATGGTTCATTGTTTTTCGGAGTTCTTGGGTATCTTCTCCAATACCTATGCATAAATCTATGCAATATGGATAGGTCTCAACTTATGTCATGAGAGGAACATTACCAAAGTGTGGGTCGAGTGTGACTCTATAGTAGCCATCCGGATCATCAACGCCGCCAACGGCGGTAACTGGCAAGTATCTAACATTACCATCAAAATCCATAAGCTTATGAGATCTATGGACATCAAATTTTCTCACATCTTTTGAGAAGGCAATAAGATTACGGACTTTCTTGCGAACAAGGGTTGCGATGGTAATGAGTTAATTATGAATAATAGGGACATTAGAGGTTTTATTGTGGGACTGATTCGTTTGGATCAAAACATGTTCTCTTATGTGAGATCCAAAAGCACTCGCACCTAATATGGGTTGTACTGTTTTGGCCATTTTAGGTATTTTTCTTTGCTGGTTTGCTGTTCGCTTTTTTGAAAATAATAAAATTTATTTTAAAAAAAAATTTCAATACTAATACAATTAATTAATCTAATTAATTAATTATATTATATATAAATTCTCTAAGATATGAATAAATTAATTACCCAATTATTTATTTAATTCACGAAACCAATTTAATTTATCCAATAAATTAAATTAGACATCCAATGTCCAATATTAACCAAGAGAGAATAAGCTAAATACAATCCGTCATCAATTCATGTGCCACGACTCTGTAGGTTCGTATCAATTAGAATTGGGAAGATCTAATGAGTGGTAGCACCACTAGCCAGTCTCGTGGACCACACTGTAACCTAACTGAGAACAAATAGTATGATCATTCCAAAACCATTATGTTGTGAATACCGTATATGTATAAACCCTTCAATCATATGTTCCGGTCAAGAATTAGGGTCACGGTAAATCCAAACCCTATTATATCTTGACTCTACGCATTTGTCGATACTAACCGAGATCACCGAGCTCTCGTGTATCAAATACAACTAGCTCTAACTACTTTAGCCAAATACTTATGATCTCATTTGCCATTAACCGCATATTACATTTACCTGCTCACTAACAGGAGAAAGAATCCTATCTTGGTATTTAGTAGAGACTCCTATTTACCCACTAAGTTGCATTTCGAGGTTGACCCCACCAACCAGCGATTAGATCGAACTCTAATGACTAACTTAACATCACAAGCATATCTCCTACTGAAACCTCACGTCAAAGGTCCACGTATACCTATCACAATCTTTCGATTCAGTCATTGACAATCCTAGAGTGATATCCATGTTACCGAATCGAGTTGAGTCGTGTTCGAGTATACTAATCCCATTATCATACCTATAACGTGTGCTTCCACTAACCCTTAGTGAAGACAGGCACTGTACATGTCAAAGTACACGTTGTACAGGTCTTGTCTAAACTTACTGCCCAGTTAAGTTTTATCGAATTGCGAACCATGTAAGCATTCGAGTCCTAAACACTTCCAATGCCTATCTCCTTATCTCCATAAGAAGTGGAATGTTTGCTCTCAAATGTAAGGACTATTATTTTATATACCAAATCACAATGCCTGTGATATACACTAATATAGAAATAATAAATGTCTTATTTAATAAAATATTCATAATAACAATACATTGCTTTCACTCTCTCATCCTCTGAGTGGCTTTCGAGGGCATATTCCTAATAGGAACCAGGACATTATGCGAATGTGTCCTCATCCAAAAGTGCAAAAGTTACCCGAAGTCGAGCAACATGAAAAGGATAAGAAGAGGCGTTCCTGGAGAAACAAGCTCAAGGGTCTGATTGGTGAATCAGAAGCCTCGCCCGCATCAAACAAGACCGAGGAGTGCCTGTAATACCCTCGCCTTTACTATTGTATTTTCTGATTTAAACCAAGTATTTTCGCACCATGTCTGTATTGTTGTAGCAAGTATATCAATGAATTATGTTAAGTTGGAACCATGGTCATTCATACTATATTAATTGTTGGGTGATATTGGGAGAATTCCATTTATGCTTGTTATAGAACTGAACGTACGTTAACCTATCTTCTTTACGTACGCTATGTACGTAGCCTTACGTACGTAACATTCATATGTTAACGTACGTAATGCGAGAGATCCATCAACAGCCCGCCTTTCGGCGGGTGGGACCGAACGGGGGTAGGTGGTCGGGAGTCGATCGCGACAGCCAAGTCAACGGCTATTACGTACGTAATAGCTATATATTTACGTACGTAACGATTTGCGTGTTTTAAGTCAGAAAGATCTAATGAAATTGATCACGTACGTAATGTTCATGAGATTACGTACGTAAGGGCTTTAACGTACGTTAACCCCTCTCTTTAACGTACGTAATGATGAGTTCAGGTTATAAAAATAGGACATGCCTTTCATTTCCTGCTAGACCCTTTCAACCTCTCCACTGAGAAAAACGATTCCCTTCCCTGCCAACTCCATTTCTAGCCCTTCTAACTTATGTTGGAGCTTCAACACTTGGGTTGTGACTTGGAGATTAAGAGATTGAAGTGTGTTCTTTGAAGTGTTGGTGTTATTCTTCATTTTGAGGTTGGTCTTTCTTTAACTCATATTAAATCTATGCTTATGATGATATTAGTATATGATCACTTCACATAATGTTAGTTAAGCTAGTGTAAACATGGTAAGTTAATTGAATCATGCTCAAACTAAGTGAAGATTAACATTAAGGGTATTAGTATTACTTTTTGATGGACAATAACTTCATAATATGGTTGTAATGATAATGATATATAAAACCTGATGCATAACATGATAATCGGAATATGATCATAGTCTCAACACTAGGAACATGTTAAGGATGAAATCCTTAACGATTAGAGGTGAGAGGTACTAATCTTGTCTTGAACATTCAATTGATTCTTGAAGGTAATATGGAACCATAATTTTGGCCTCTAAACCAATACCTTTGTGATAAATTGTTGGAAGAATTATGTTAACCCTTTGAAGATAATCTTCACAAGATGGGATGAAGTTACTTTTAGAATACCAAGTATCCAATAATATAACTAGGCTTTTAATAAATTCTTCAAAAGTAAAACAATGGATTTTGATAGAAGGAAGTTGTAATCTTCATATGATCAAGTTAATCGATTTCGTTGATAACTTAAAAGGGTGTTCATCGCTACATTAATATGTTGATAATGTTCTTAATAGGATTGTAGTGAATATGGTGATACAAATGCGGTAGATGAGTAGCCGAATTCCATTTCATTAATCCGTGTGCGTTAAGAGACGTAAATTAAGATGATGTTCTTAGTTCACTAAAAACTTGAACTTATGCTTCATATAGGAATCAGTTTTAATGTAATCGTTGGTAAGATAATGAAAAACGTAATTAAACACAAACTTATATCGCAATCGGAAGTGCCGATGATTTGAAAAGATGTTTTCACAATGTTACATTGGTAATAAACTGGACTTCAAGTATTTGATATTAATGTTAGAATATGTGAATGAACATGATAAACATATGATGATTTATAATTGGAACATTAAAGTGATCAATAGTATAATTGATCTATTCAAGTAAATTTACGAATATTGTTTATGTATCGTACGAATGTGTTGTTGAATGAATTACATTTTATTCAAGGTTGCTTGTTCACGTGAGTATTGTCAGACGAGGATACCGTTCGTTTGATCATTCAAAGAAGGATTATTCATCTACGGAATTGAGGCAAGTCATCTTGCTTGGTTATAATGATGGTTGAATTCTTGTGATTATTATGCGTTTCGTGTGTATGAAATGTTCTGATAATCTATGATTCGTGATATAGTGATGCCCTTGATCGTATTATCATGGTGTTGGGATGATATACCCGAAATTACCGTTCTCGTTACCGTTGGTCCTTTTTAGCTTCGTTGACACTTCGGTGAGTTGTTCGATTCCTTGATAAAGGTGTAATTCGTTTAGTTTCGTTGTCATGTTGTATCGTGACACCTCTGGAGTCATATCTGCGTGCCGATTGGTTATGTGTAGGATTTTTAGCCGGGCACTTGATGATCAGGCGTGGATGTTTTCCGCATTTAGATCGTGCACACGAGACGTAGTTCGTGAGGCTAATTAGGTACATCGTCCCACATATATTCTCGATTCCGTATACGGGGTGGACATGTGCACGAACACATTTACGGATCGGGCGTACTGTGACGTCCGTCTTGAGCCATATTATATGGTTGTTCATATATTTGGTTATGTTCGACAGTTGGGACTGACTGTTTATACGCCTGCGGGGTATATTAAGTAGTCGATTGTTTTCTTTGAGATCCGTATATATATGAATTGTATAATGTCATGAGAATTATTATCATGTATAGCTGACCCTGTGGTTTGGGGCGAAATACTTGTATTTCAGGGCGAGGAAAGGGCAAGGCACAGGAGGAGCACAACGGCGACGGAGGGTTTTGAAGTATGCTATTTCGGGGGCCCCGAGTATTTTAATGTTCGGTTATGTTTTATTATGAATTTCATTTTACATTATGTCGGATGAATGTACTATACTCTGTTAGGTATTGCCCATCGTCATATGGTCTATACCGAATTTGGATCCTGTGTACGTTTGCTCGTATTAAAGACATGTATAACTTATACTCCACATCGGGGTTTTGATAAATATTGTGGTACGGTGCCACGTTGTCAGGTTGTAAATGTATATTGTGATATCGCCTGGTGGGTCCCGGTAGGGGTCCACGGCACTGTAATAGCTACCGTTTTTGGGCTATTATAGAAGATGGTATCAGAGCCTGTGTTTTTCTTTTGAGTCATTGTAAAATCGAAATAGCATCAAGAAACCTTCGTGCCACGTGTAACCTATGCAAGCGCCTGACCCCTCGAATACGGTATGTTCTCATGAGCCATAATTTGATTACTGGCATGATATTGATGAAGCATTGGTCTCTTTACGTATCTTGGCATCTTGCTAACATGTGGTAAAATTCATCTATTTGAGGAAAACCTAAATTAATTATGTGATTGGAATTGTTTCGACTTGATGTTGATATTGAGTATGTAGCACCTGCGGTGCCAGTGATTCTTTACGAACTGCTTTGTTGGATGTGAAATTCCCTGTTGCCATTAACTTAGCATGAATTATGATTGATAACTTGAACTGTACTTGTGACTTGATTCTTTCAGTATGGAAAGGAATCTGAGAGGTCGTGGCAGAGGGGGACGAGGCTGCGGAAGAGGCCGAATCTCGATACCACGAGCCAACAGACGCGCGAATGTGGAACAGAGTTCCGCAGGTAGTGATTCGCCTTCTAGGGACCAATCACACCACACTGGAGAAAATGCACGTGTCGATCCTTACACCGTGATGCAGGGCATGATGGCCCAGATGACCCAAATGGGTTAGCTGATGGAAGCTATGCAGAGGAATATTACTGGTCAACAGCAGGGGCAACAGCCTCCGCCTCTGGTTCCTGGCGGGATCGTGAGCCGGATTATTAGCGACATATCATGACAGCGACCTCCGACTTTTGAAGGCTCATCTGAGCCTGCTGACATTGTACACTGGTTAGAGCATTTCAAGAAACTGTTCGAGATGGTGGAGTGCCCAGAGGAAAATCGAGTTGCTGTGACAGCCTACTACCTTAGTAAGAGTGCCCATACTTGGTGGCTTTCTGTGAGGCCTGCCGATGGCACGAGTACTTGGGAGGAATTCAAGAATCTTATGCTAGATCGTTACTATCCTGCACCCCTCCGTGAAGCCAAACTGTCCGAATTACTGAACCCCGATCCATCGAAAGACGAGGATGTGTTAGCGATTGCTGAAAAATTCCAACCACTTCTCCCTTTTGCTACGTCAGTTGTCCGTTCGGAAGCTGATAAGATCAAATATTTCCTCAAGAGGCTTAAACCCCGAATGAGGATGCAATTACTCAATCACCACTGTACGACCCTACTGGAGTTTATTGAGAAGGCTTTGGAGTATGAACTTACTACGAAGGATATTTCCAAGAAGCAGCCTCAGTTTTCCAACAAGAGATCCAGAACTGCACTCCAAGGAGACAGAATCAGGGATGTTCAAGAAGCCCCAGCCTGTACCAAATCCTTCTGAACGTCCACCTATGGCACCGAAACCGACAGGAACGCACTCTCGGGCAATCAGCTCACCTGTCGTGTGTTATAACTATGGGGACCAGGGGCATATCAGCTCCAAGTGTCCGAAACCGGCCGTTTCCTGTCACACTTGCGGGAAGAACGGTCATCATGCTCACTATTGCTGGGGTGGACTCGGGCGTGCTCCAGTAGCATCTCTTGCTCGATCAAGATCTTGCTCAGGAACGTGCTCCTCCATCCGCTTCTTACCAGACTACCGGGGAAAACAAAGGGATGGGCCATGGAAATCAAGCTGGTACACCTGCTTTCGGGGTTGCAAAACCCAGAGTCTACGAGATGAAGAAAGCAGATGATCCCGAAGCCAGCATGATAGCAGGTACTCTCGAGATCCACTCTCAGCCCGTTTGTGTTCTTTTTGATACTGGTGCTTCACACTCCTTTTTGTCTAGTTCTTGTTTGAGTCGTTTGCATTTGAATCATGTTACCGACTGTGAACCTTATGTAATTGGTCTACCCGATGGTAGAAGAATTATTGGGAGTCGTGAAGTACAGAACTGTCCGATTCACATGAACAACCGTGAGTGGTTGTCCGACTTGATTGTGGTTGATTTACCTAAAGATGATGTAATCTTGGGTATCAACTGGATGGATCGTCACGATGCCGTGCTTAGTGTCCGTAAGCGAATGGTGACCGTCACATCTGATGATGGCGTCGAGTGTATTTTTCGGGGTGATAATCCCGATCATTCTGGTAGAGTCATCAGCGCTATGAAGGCTGTGAGATTACTAAACCAGGGATGCATTGGTTATTGGTGTTACATGACCAAGACAACTGACCGACCAGTCGAATTGGTCGATATCCCGGTGGTTCGAAACTATCCAGATGTATTTCCAGAAGAGCTTCCAGGATTACCCCCACAGCGAGAGGTAGAATTCACCATTGAGTTGGAGCCAGGGACGTCCCCGATTTCGAAAGCACCATATCGTATGGCCCCGACGTAGATGCAGGAGTTGAAAAGACAACTTGAGGAGTTAACTGAGAAAGGATATGTTCGACCCAGTGCATCCCCTTGGGGAGCGCCGGTGTTATTCGTACGGAAGAAGGATGGATCGCTGCGTTTGTGTATTGATTACCGTGAGCTGAACAAAGTAACAATTAAGAACAAATATCCTTTACCTCACATCGATGATCTATTGGATCAGCTCCAGGGAGCCGCTGTATTTTCCAAGATCGACTTGAGATCCGGGTACCACCAATTGCGGATTCGAGAGTCTGACGTCCCGAAGACAGCTTTTCGTACTCGCTATGGACATTATGAGTTCGTTGTCATGCCATTTGGACTGACTAATGCACCCGCAGTATTCATGGAATTGATGAATCTAGTTTTTATTAATTATCTGGATCGTTTTGTAGTCGTTTTTATTGACGACATCCTGATCTACTCTCGTTATCATGAGGAGCATGAGTGTCACCTCCGCCAGGTTCTCGATGCATTAAGACGAGAACAACTCTATGGAAAATTTTCTATGTATGAATTCTAGATGTCTGAAGTTATTTTTCTGGGACATGTAATATCAGCAGATGGAGTAAGAGTAGACCCACATAAGACAGAAGCTATCTGAGACTGGCTACCTCCGAAGAACGTGTAGGAAGTTTGTAGTTTTCTGGGTCTAGCAGGCTATTACAGACGATTCGTGGAAGGATTTTCCAAAATTGCTCAACCGATGACTAATCTGTTAAGGAAAGATAAGAAGTACTTGTGGTCGGAAGCATGTCAGCAAAGTTTTGATGAACTCAAAAGTCGATTAATTTCAGCACCTGTTTTGGTTCTACCTAAAGGAACGGAAGGATTCGTGGTATATAGCAATGCATCAAGACAGGGCCTTGGTTGCGTATTATTGCAGAACGGGAAGGTGATCGCCTATGCATCCAGACAATTGCGGCCTTACGAGGTCAAATACCCGACTCATGATTTGGAATTAGCAGCCGTAGTATTTGCTTTAAAAATCTGGCGCCACTATCTGTATGGAGTTACCTGCCACACTTTTACGGATCACAAGAGCCCGAAATATATTTTTACCCAGAAGGAGTTGAATATGAGACAAAGGAGGTGGTTAAAACTAATCAAAGACTATGATATCGAGATCCTTTATCATCTAGGCAAGGCAAATGTGGTTGCCGATGCCTTGAGCCGTAAGACAGTGCAGGAGCAGCTACTGGCTCGTTTGACCGCCCAGAGGGAGTTGCAATTAGAGTTCATGAGACCAGAGATTGAGGTCTGGTTACAGCGCATTCAGGGACAACTTTGCACGCTTGAGATTTCATCATCCCTGGATGAGATAGTTAGGACGAAACAGATGACGGGCCCATTCTTATCCAGAATTGGAGGAGAAATTGATCAGGGGAAGGCCCCTGGATTTGTGGTTCACGAGGATGGACTGATACGCTTTAAAAACCGAGTATGTGTACAGGCAGACGAAGAGCTGCGGAATACTATTCTGAAGGAGGCTCATGCTACCCCGTATTACATACACCCGGGATCAAATAAAATGTATAAGGATTTGAAGCAGTATTATTGGTGGGGTAACATGAAACAGGAGATTGCCGAATTCGTTTCGAAATGTTGGACCTGTCAGCAGGTCAATATTGAGCATCAACGACCAGCTGGCATGATGAAACCGCTTCCGATTCCCGAGTGGAAGTGGGAAGACATATCGATGGATTTTATTACTATCTTGCCGACGAGCCGTCGAGGCATGAATACGATTTGGGTGATTGTGGATCGACTGACTAAATCAGCCCACTTCTTGGAGATCAAGGATACGTGGGGCCCTGAGAGGTTGGCCCAGTTATTCATCAAAGAGATTGTGAGACTGCATGGTACCCCTAAGAGTATTGTATCAGATCTTGACAGACGGTTCGTGTCGCACTTCTGGAAGGCGGTTCATCGTGCGATGGGTACACAGTTGAACTTCAGTACGGCCTTTCATCCTCAGACTGACGGTCAGTCTGAGAGAACTATTCAAACTATAAAGGATATGTTGAGGGCATGTGCTCTCGATTGGAAGCCCGACTGGGAAGCCCAACTACCGTTTGTAGAATTCACATATAATAACAGCTGGCACGCCTCGATCATGATGGCACCTTATGAGGCATTGTATGGTCGTCGTTGTAGGTCCCCTTTGTGTTGGAACGATTTGTCTGAATCTATTGGTACGGAACCTGATATGTTATTGGCAGAAATCATATGCAGATAATCGTCGACGACCACTCGAGTTTGAGTCTGGTGACCATGTAATAGTCAAAGTATCTCCTACTAGAGGTGTTTTCCGATTCAGGAAGAGAGGCAAGTTGAGCCCAAGGTATATTGGTTCGTTTGAGATCCTGGAATGAGTAAGCGACCTAGCCTATCATTTAGCATTACCACCAGCTTTGAGCCGAATTCACAACGTATTCCATGTATCTCAGTTGAGGAAATATGTTGCTGACCCAAGTCACGTTATTCAATTCGATGAGGTCGAAATAGCCGATGACCATTCGTATGAAGAACAGCCTGTGCAGATACTTGAGAGAAGAATCAAACAGCTGAGGAACAAGGCGATTCCCTTATTCAACATTCAGTGGTCGAGACACAGAGTCGAAGAAGCTACGTGGGAGACTGAAGATAGCATGCGAGAGAAATACCCCGAGATGTTTACCCCTTAGTTTCGGGGACGAAACTCCTTTTAAGGGGGGGAGTATGTAATACCCTCGCCTTTACTATTGTATTTTCTGATTTGAACCAAGTATTTTCGCACCATATCTGTATTGTTGTAGCAAGTATATCAATGAATTATGTTAAGTTGGAACCATGGTCATTCATACTATATTAATTGTTGGGTGATATTGGGAGAATTCCATTTATGCTTGTTATAGAACTTAACGTACGTTAACCTATCTTCTTTACGTACGCTATGTACGTAGCCTTACGTACGTAACATTCATATGTTAACGTACGTAATGCGAGAGATCTATCAACAGCCCGCCTTTCGGCGGGTGGGACCGAGCGGGGGTAGGTGGTCGGGAGTCGATCGCGACAGTCAAGTCAATGGCTATTACGTACGTAATAGCTATATATTTACGTACGTAATGATTTGCGTGTTTTAAGTCAGAAAGATCTGATGAAATTGATTACGTACGTAATGTTCATGAGATTACGTACGTAAGGGCTTTAACGTACGTTAACCCCTCTCTTTAACGTACGTAATGATGAGTTCAGGTTATAAAAATAGGACATGCCTTTCATTTCCTGCTAGACCCTTGCAACCTCTCCACTGAGAAAAACGATTCCCTTCCCTGCCAACTCCGTTTCTAGCCCTTCTAACTTATGTTGGAGCTTCAACACATGGGTTGTGACTTGGAGATTAAGAGATTGAAGTGTGTTCTTTGAAGTGTTGGTGTTATTCTTCATTTTGAGGTTGGTCTTTCTTTAACTCATATTAAATCTATGCTTATGATGATATTAGTATATGATCACTTCACATAATGTTAGTTGAGCTAGTGTAAACATGGTAAGTTAATTGAATCATGCTCAAACTAATCGGATTGTCTTATCAAGAGAGGGATGATTGTTGATATCCCGTGCTTTTGTTGTAATAATATTGAGACGATGGCCCACCTATTTATTATTGGCCCTATTGCTACCAAGGTGTGGAATATTTTTTATAACTTAGCGGGATTTCACGGACCTAGAACCGATAATTTTAATTTTATCTTGGCATCATGGTTCTCCAAAACTAAAGGTAAGGTACATTTATTCTATGTCATCCCAATCCTTATACTTTGGTTTTTATGGTGTTGTAGGAATGACAAAAGAATGAAGGGTATCCCTTTTACGGCCGAGCGTGTTTGCTCCCGGATTTGGAAATACCTTAGATCTATTAAAATTGCCGACAAATATTGTCATACCTTTTGGAAGGGTGCGGATGCTTTTGCAGCCCGTCTTGGAGTTGAATCTGCGCCTAGGAGAATTTGTAAAATTGTGGCCGTGCGATGGGCAAGACCGTGTACCGGTTGGGTCAAACTTAACACGGATGGTGCGGCCAAAGGGAATCCTGGTTTTGCGGGGGCGGGTGGTATTATTCGAGACCATTTGGGCAGCCCCATTATTTGTTTTTCCGAACATATTGGTGTTCAAACCAACACTTTTGCGGAGCTCTATGCTATTTGGCGTGGGATTGAGCTTTGCTTGGACAAGAAGTTTAATTATATTTGGGTTGAAGTGGACTCCGTTGTGGCTTTGAAATTAATTCAGAGGAAGTCTACTTGCCATTGGAACCTTCAAAACTTGGTGACTAAAATTCACAAACTCTCGAGTCAAGTGACTATTCGTTTTTCCCACATCTATAGGGAAGGAAATGGGATTGCTGACATTCTTGCTAATCAAGGATGTTTTCGTCGAGATTTTTTTTGTTCGAATGGGCTTGATCTTAAAGGGAAAATCCTTGGCCTTATTCGTTTAGATAAAATTAGTTTTCCGTATCTTAGAAATAAAAAAGTTTTGCCTCCTTAGTTGTGGGGCATTTGTCTTGGGGCGTGTAGAGGGGCTCGTCCTCCCTCGTTCCTTTTGGGCGTGTAGAGGGACTCGTCCACCCTCAATTTCCTGGTTTGCTTAATAATATCTTTTTTTGTTTAAAAAAAAAAAAATAAAAAAAAAACTAAGTGAAGATTAACATTAAGGGTATTAGTATTACTTTTTGATGGACAATAACTTCATAATATGGTTGTAATGATAATGATATATAAAACCTGATGCATAACATGATAATCGGAATATGATCATAGTCTCAACACTAGGAACATGTTAAGGATGAAATCCTTAATGATTAGAGGTGAGAGGTACTAATCTTGTCTTGAACATTCAATTGATTCTTGAAGGTAATATGGAACTATAATTTTGGCCTCTAAACCAATACCTTTGTAATAAATTGTTGGAAGAATTATGTTAACCCTTTGAAGATAAGCTTCACAAGATGAGATGAAGTTACTTTTAGAATTCCATGTATCCAATGATATAACTAGGCTTTTAATAAATTCTTGAAAAGTAAAACAATGGATTTTGATAGAAGGAAGTTGTAATCTTCATATGATCAAGTTAATCGATTTCGTTGATAACTTAAAAGGGTGTTCATCGCTACATTAATATGTTAATAATGTTCTTAAGAGGATTGTAGTGAATATGGTGATACAAATGCGGTATATGAGTAGCCGAATTCCATTTCATTAATCCGTGTGCGTTAAGAGACGTAAATTAAGATGATGTTCTTAGTTCACTAAAAACTTGAACTTATGCTTCATATAGGAATCAGTTTTAATGTAATCGTTGGTAAGATAATGAAGAACGTAATTAAACACAAACTTATATCGCAATCGGAAGTGCCGATGATTTGAAAAGATGTTTTCACAATGTTACATTGGTAATAAACTGGACTTCAAGTATTTGACATTAATGTTAGAATATGTGAATGAACATGATAAACATATGATGATTTATAATTGGAACATTAAAGTGATCAATAGGATAATTGATCTATTCAAGTAAATTTACGAATATTGTTTATGTATCGTACGAATGTGTTGTTGAATGAATTACATTTCATTCAAGGTTGCTTGTTCACGCGAGTATTGTTAGACAAGGATACCGTTCGTTTGATCATTCAAAGAAGGATTATTCATCTACGGAATTGAGGCAAGTTATCTTGCTTGGTTATAATGATGGTTGAATTATTGTGATTATTATGCGTTTCGTGTGTATGAAATGTTCTGATAATCTATGATTCATGATATAGTGATGCCCTTGATCGTATTATCATGGTGTTGGGATGATATACCCGAAATTACCGTTCTCGTTACCGTTGGTCCTTTTTAGCTTTGTTGACACTTCGGTGAGTTGTTCGATTCCTTGATAAAGGTGTAATTCGTTGAGTTTCATTGTCATGTTGTATCGTGACACCTCTGGAGTCATATCTGCGTGCCGATTGGTTATGTGTAGGAATTTTAGCCGGGCACTTAATGATCAGGCGTGGATGTTTTCCGCATTTAGATCGTGCACACGAGACGTAGTTTGTGAGGCTAATTAGGTACATCGTCCCACATATATTCTGGATTCCGTATACGGGGTGGACATGTGCACGGACACATTTCCGGATCGGGCATACTGTGACGTCCATCTTGAGCCATATTATATGGTCGTTCGTATATTTGGTTATGTTCGACAGTTGGGACTGACTGTTTATACGCCTGCGGGGTATATTCAGTAGTCGATTGTTTTCTTTGAGATCCGTATATATATGAATTGTATAATGCCATGAGAATTATTATCATGTATAGCTGACCCTGTGGTTTGGGGCGAAATACTTGTATTTCAGGGCGAGGAAAGGGCAAGGCACAGGAGGAGCACAACGGCGACGGAGGGTTTTGAAGTATGCTATTTCGGGGGGCCCGAGTCTTTTGATGTTCGGTTATGTTTTATTATGAATTTCATTTTACATTGTGTCGGATGAATGTACTACACTCTGTTAGGTATTGCCCATCGTCATATGGTCTGTACCTAATTTGGATCCTGTGTACGTTTGCTCGTATTAAAGACATGTATAACTTATACTCCACATCGGGGTTTTGATAAATATTGTGGTACGATGCCACGTTGTCAGGTTGTAAATGTATATTGTGATATCGCCTGGTGGGTCCTGGTAGGGGTCTACGGCACTGTAATAGCTACCATTTTTGGGCTGTTACAGTGCCTACAGGCGATCACTGATAGTGACTCCTCTGACGATGAAATAGAGGATAAAAGCATATATGTTCTTTATAAACAAAGAAGTAAAAGTTGATGATGGCAGCGATGATGAAGTAAGATCAACCTCAACTATGCCTATTAATGCATCGCATACGTATGAAAATATTATAAATGAATTTAAAACCATTCGAAAAGCCCATGAGATGCTCAAACAGGAAAAAGGCTCGCCATTTCAAACTTAGACCTGAAAGATGAAAATGATTTGCTGAAAAAAACTATGAAACATGTCTTTGGACTGTGAAAACAGCAAATTCACTCAAGAAAAACTCATGGAAAGCAATTATCAACTGGCAACAGAACTAAATGAGGTAAAAACTCATAATAATTGCATGATAAATGATTATGCTTTGTTAGAAGCAAACATTCAGATTCTTGAGAAACGAGAAGGAGAACTCTAGACTATCCGGAAATCATTTGAAAAATCATCTAAACTGATGGGAATGTTATACAAGGATCGGAGTTTTTCGTTATCTTGGGTCTATTCTTCAAAAGGATGGAGAATTAGACGGTGATGTGGCCCATAGGGTTACGGCAGGATGGTTGAAATGGAAGAGCGCAACGGGGTTACTATGTGATCAAGGCATACCTTACAGATTAAAGGGAAAATTTTACCGAACAGCAATTAGGCCTGCACTTTTGAATGGCACTGAATGTTGAGCTGTAAAGCATAGTCATGTGCATAAGATGAATGTGGTGGAAATGCGTATGCTAAGATTGATGTGTGTCCATACAGAAATGATCGACTTAGAAATGATGTGATTAGGAAAAAAGTGCGAGTGGCCCCTATAGAGGATAAGCTGTCCGAGAATTGGTTAAGATGGTTCGGTCATATGAGACGGAGGCCGATTGATGCACAAGCTTGAAAAATGGGGAGCAGATAGGCTAGTGAGGGGTAGAGAAAGACAAAAACAGACATGGATAAGGGTGATTGAGAATGATATGAGGTTTCTTGAGATTAGAGAAGTTATGGCGTTGGATAGGACGATGTGGAGGGAGAGAATTCGAGTGGTTGATTATATTTGAATTTTTTTTACATATTGACTATTACTATATTTTTATTTATGTTTTATTATTTATTTATTTGTTTCTTTATTTTTGCATAGTTATTATTACTTTTTTCTTTTTTTAACTACTACTTTTTATTATGCACTAAACATTTCACCTTTCATTTTTGCCTTTTCATATGATTGTTCTATTGGAGAAGACATGACATTTTCAGAGGTTGTTTCATGTTAGCCGACCCTAAACCATTTTGGGACTAAGGCTCCGATGTTGTTGGTGTTGTTGTTGTTGTTGTTGTTAGAAGGATGCAAGACATTCTAAGCACTGGGCAGCATGCCCGCGATAAATGTGGCTTAGGATATGACTAGTTCTCCCACAAAGGAAAGTCTAGTACAATGTTTGTCACGGGAGTGGAACCCATTCCTGAACCCGAAGAGGCCCCGAGTCCCGTAAAGATCACAACTGCCCCACCTCGGACAGAAAAGGCTACAATTTCGCCCCTATATTCCTATCATAAGCAGCGGAAACCATAGCCTCCCAGACATATAAGACGCAATTCTACTAACCAACAGTATGCTCCCCGAGCATACCAACAGCGTCAGCAGCCATCCAGAAAGAAGGTTGTGTCTGAGTATCAAATGTATGCACATCAGTACTACCAACAGTATAGTGCACCTAGATATTGGATACACGAACCCCGTTATCCATCTAGGAAGCAGGCTGCCCCACAGTTTCATCATCAACAAATCTCGTAATCCAATTGGAAACCTAAAAGGCAAGAATTAAAGCTAAAGAAAATGGATCCTCCTTTGAGACGACAATCATACTGAATTAAAACCCTAGACTTTACATGCACAATAATCATGATTACAGTGAATACATATACGCTCCATGTAAATATCGCAAAAATGGACTAAAAGTAACCCACAACAAACCTATTGCTATCACGGAAATTTGGTACCAAAAGGCACTAATAATCATGGACCCAAAAATCAAAGGGGACCTAAATCTACCTAATTTTTTTGATTACAAGACATCAAAGAGAAGTACATCTAGTACTTCGATAGCGGATGTTCACGGCACATGACAATAGATATCAGCAAGCTGTCAGATTACGTAGAAGGTCGCAGTACAAAGGTGCGATTTGGTGATAAATCCAAAGGAAGAACAAGAGTGAAAGGAACCCTGCTTGTAGGAAAGTTTAAAGTCACTGACGTAGTCTATGTTGAAGGATTACAGTATAATCTACTTAGTATTAGCCAGTCCTGTGACAAATAATTCTTGGTCAAGTTCTATGTAGATCACTGTAGGCTGAAGGACATCAAGACCAATAAAGTCGTCCTTGCAGGAAGCCAGTCAGGTAATATGTACATTGCGGACTAGAAGCCCACAAGCTCCACTATTCCATGTTTTGTTGCCAATGGCACTGCAGATCGAAGTTGGCTATGGCATAAAAGGATGTCGCATATCATCTTCAAGACTATAAACAAGCTTGCTCGACAGGGAATGGTCAGAGGCTTCCCCGATGTGTCATTTCATAAAAGCAGCATCTGCGGACCTTGTCAGAAAGGCATGCAAATTAAGAACATCCTGAAGAGAAAGTCATATCTATCCACCCACAGGGTACTGGATTTGCTACAAATGGACCATTACGGCCCTGTAGACCCTGTAATCTTGGGACATAAGAAATATTATCTTGTTATTGTTGATGATTTTTGAAATATATGCTTTGACCACTTCATGTGCAAGAAGAAAGATACCGTCATAAATTTACGAGAGCACCTGAAAAAGCTGCATAATGAGAAAGGGCTGATTATTGTATCCATTCGTTTTGACAGAGGCACAAAATTCACAAATCGCTTTATACAGCAATTCTGTGTGGACAATGGCATACAACACGAATACTCAGCAGCCCAGACTCCTAAACAAAATGGTGTTCCCGAACGTAAGAACATGATGTTGAAAGAAGCAACAAGGACCGTATTAGCCGCAAGAAAATTGTCGCAGTGTTTATGTAGAGAAGGAACGAATACAGCATGATATACACAAAATCAATGTATCATCAACAAGCATCACAACAAAAGAGCATATGAGGTATGGAATAATAAAACTCCAATGGTTGCATAATTTCACATTTTTCGATGCAGGTGTTACATGCTTAACAATGGTAAGGATCCACTGAAGACCTTCAACGAAAAGTCGGATGAGGGTATTTTCATTGGATGCTCCTCTGTGAGCAAAGCTTTCAGTATATTTCACAAAAGGAAGCTGACAACAGAGGAATACGTCTATGTAGTATTTGATGAACCCCATTGTGACCCTACATGAGTAGAAGACATAACCCAGAGCATCCAGACACTCTCTATTGATGACCCCATAACTCCAATAGAACTAGTCGTGGACCTAGAAAAAAATCTTGCCGCTGTAAGAACAGAAGCAGTCGAAGCTGATGTTGTAAAAGCTGAAGCTGAGGCTACAGTACCACAAGATACAGCACGAGATGCCGAACTAGAACCTGATAGGAGGTGGCTGAGATATCACTCCCAGGAATTAATAATTGGAGATATTGTTTTCGGAGTAACCACACGTAGGAAAATACAGAGTACACAAGGCACTGTACTTTGTGTACAAGAAAAGACAGATTCTGAGAAGTCACAATTTCCTGTATGGAAATCTCAAGCCAAACTTAGGAGACTCTCTATGTGTACTCTAGCTATATTATTAGCCCAGTCCGAACCTGTTTAGACCAATGAAGCTCTGGATAATTCTCACTAGATCACTTCAATGGAAGAAGAGCTCCTTGGTTTTGAAAGAAAAAATATACGGTATATAGTACCTAGACCATCTCATCAAGATGTAACTGGAACCAAAATTGTATTTAGAAACAAAAAGGACGAGAATGCACTAGTAGTCAGGAACAAATCCAGATTAGTAGCCCAACGATATAGGCAGAAAGAAGGAATCGATTATGACGAAACCTTTGCACCCATAGCTAGACTAGAAGCCATCAGGATATTCCTAGCATTCGACGCTCACAAGAACATTACTGTATGTCAAATGGATGTTAAGAGCGCATTTCTAAATGGGGACCTTGCCGAAGAAGTCTATGTCGAACAACCACCAAGGTTTTTCAACAGGCGGAGACCTTGTATACAGGCTAAGAAAAGCACTGTATAGACTTAAGCAAGCACCTAGAGCCTAGTCTGAAACCCTGTCACTGTATCTGATAAATAATGGGTTTGAGAAAGGTGCAGTTCAAAAAACTCTCTTTAAAATACAGGAAGATGGCATTCTACTAATGGTTCAAATACATGTAGATGATATTATATTTGGTTCAACTAACCTTGATTTATGTCAAAGGTTCTCTCATCTCATGCAAAGTAAATTTGAAATGAGTATAATAGGAGAACTTAGTTATTTTCTAGGATTGCAGGTTGAACAAGTCCCTATAGGTATATTTATCAACCAGGAAAATTACATCAAGGAGATGCTCAACAAATTTGGGATGAATAACTCCAAATCATAGTCCAGCCCCATGAACACTTCACACAGATAAGTGCTGACAAAGCTGGAAAGCAAGTTGATCAATCACTCTACAGGAAGCTAATAGGCTCACTCCTGTACCTAACAGCCAGTAGACCCGATATCCAGTTTGTTGTAGGTGTGTGTGCTTGGTACCAGATAGCACCTAAGGAGTCACACTTCACCACATCCAAACGAATCCTTAAATATGTGAAAGGAACAAACAATGTAGGATTATGGTATCCTAAGGAAGAAGGATTCAATTTGGTAGGCTACAACGACTCAGATCTCGGAGGCTGTAAGATGGATAAGAAGAGTACAAGCGGCACTTGTCACCTCCTTGGACGTAGACTTGTGTCATGGTTCAGTAAGAAGCAATTGGCCAACTCGCTTTCTGCAGCTGAGTCGGAATATTATGCTACTTGAAGTTGCAATATCAGATTCTCTGGATGCAGCAACAGTTACAAGATTATGGAATCAATAGCAGAGAGACACCAATCATGTGCGATAGCACGAGTGCAATTGCAATCATGCACAACCATGTATTGCACTCGCGAAATAATCATATTGATATGAAGCATCATTTCATCAGGAATCATGCTGATAATAAAAATGTTCGGATCAAGAAGATTCATATAGACATCCAGTTAGAAGACATCTTTACAAAACCTCTCAGCACCACCAGATTCTACATGCTTCGCCAAGAATTAGGAATGCTACAGCCATACTCCTTGTAAGTTTTTACATTTTACTCACCAATTAAGGGGGAATATTGTATGACCTTCATTTTACAGTTTACTCACCAGAAATTCAAGTTGTATCTTTACTGTAGGAAGAATAAGGGTTTATAACCTTGATACAGATGATGTGTGCATGAATTAAGAGGGAATAGATTATGACCAAAGAATACAGTATTAATCCAAAATTGATGTAACAATTGAATCCTGTATGTACCTTTAAGGGGGAACGTTGTATTTTTGCGGATACATCACATACACTATAGGATATCAATTAATATTTAATCGTATCTAATTTCATATCTTTTATTCACAGCAAACTGCTTTAGTCCACTTGCACTATCTGAATTAAAACGATTTATTTTTAAATACTAAAGAGACATTTGGACTCTAATGCCTTAAAAATCGTGATTTCAAAATTCAAACCGCCGTTTCATGTAATAGTGGAAGACGATCTGTGTCAGAAGTGGGACTGCTCAATAATTTCAAAACTGACGGATTAGATGTACAAGTGACATCTGAATCCATCTTGTACGTTCATTTAAAATACAGTTCTCATTACTTAAATCTGATCGTTCACTGTATACCTAGTGTTCCTTGCACCCTATAAAAGGGCAAGTATGCTGATCTACAGGCTCTTTACGCTTTCTGCATATTATCGAGCCTACAACATACAGTCTACATACTTTCTAACTTTTTGCATTCTATTTTCTCAATCTATTTCTGTAAAATGTTTTCCCTAACTTCAGCTTTCTCAACTAAGAAGGTGGACCTAATTATCAATGGAAGAATCTTTGCATGATCAATTTTTCATGAGCGTATCGGCTCTGAGGATGAAGATTGTTGGGATGAACCTTGTGGTATCCCATGTGAAATAGACCGGTCTCTACCATCTGGTTATCTTGCATCCGGAGAGCTATGATGAACATATGGTTGAATAATTATTTATTGACGATAGTTTCACTATACGTCTAGCAAGAAGGGTTCTGAAATCACTGCCATCAACAGCACCGTCCAAGATAAGGAGATAACCATAAATCAGGAACTTCTTGAACACTTGTATAGACTTCCCTATGATGGGATGACATTGGAAGAGCTGGAGTCGTTTGGATCTGAGGAGCTTTTGAAGGCGTACTGGTAACTGTTCGCTGGGAACTCCCAACCTTCTCAAGTCCATATGTCTTGTCACAAGAAGAACTTCACCCTGCCATATGTTTATTTCATGACTTTTGCTGCAGGGTAGTTGAGAACAGAGCAGTTGTATTTGAGATGTGCATCATTCTTCGTTTCAGGATGATGATGGCCATCATGTCTGGAGAAAAGCTGAACTGGTGCCAGATCATCTCGAAAAGGCTTAAGGAGAAAGCGTCAAAGCCTGGCTCTGAACATCTTTTGGCTTGATATTGAACTACATACTTACTAGTTGTGGCTATCTCTCCATTAATATTTGATATTGGATATCTAATTTGATTTATTTGATAAATCATGCGGTCTAGTGATTAAAATTAATTATCGGGTGATTAATTTATTTCATAAATATTTATTTCTTGGAAATATATTATTATAATTTTGTATTAGGAAAAAATAATTAATTGAATTAATTAATTAAGTATAAATACATTTGAGATAAAATGAAGTGTACTTTACGGACTAGACACACGAACTTCCGGTACACAAACCAAGTGGCTCAGCTCATTTTCTCACCAACCCAAAGTGAGTCGTCCCCCCTCTCTCCCTCATCACCTTCCATGTGCCTTTTTGGTGTTGTTTTGATGTTGTTAGGGGTTAAGTAGATTTATTTTATACATGTGGACAAAGAGATCATAATTTGTGTGTTCTTGAAATCTCATCTTCACATGTTATAAAATAAAACAACACACCACCTTCACCAATGCACATCAAGGATGAACCATAGAGAGAGGGAGGAGAGAAATTATTTTCTTAAAATCTTTTTCATCTTAGAGAGAAAGAAAAGGAATAAGAGAAGAGAAGAAATATACTATATCAATTCCTAGTCGTGTTCTTCGAGAACGAATTGATATATAATTTTTTTGGATCAATATCCAACGCATGATAACATAGAGACACTCAGAATATTCGGAGAATGATCATTCATCATGCTAGAACGAATCGGATTCATGTTCGTGTTGGTGATCGGATATGATCAAAGTTTGGCTCGGGAATTTTTCATTCAAGAACATATTATCAAAGGTCTAGGAGGGTATGACTTCCTAATTTCATCTTCGTTTTTTTATATTCGTTTATATTATACTTGATCGATCCATTTTGGGGTTCGATTTTATTCGGTTGGACCGGTTTATTTTCCGCTGCGTATCTCTGATTTTATCACTGTAACCCAACAGTGGTATCGGAGCAAGGTCTAAGCGATCGTATGATCGATTTTTGCTTTTGGAATGCTTGGTTATTTTTTTATGATTTAGAATCATAATTATTTTAATTAGTAATGTTTAATTTTTTATCTAAAAATTATTTTTCATGATTTTATGTTATAATATAAATCTATTTTTCTTTTGAAAATAGGTTTAAATGTGTAATATAAAAATTAGAAAAATATTATTTTTGGATTCAGGAGGAAAAGACAAGCCAGAGAAGTAGCCGGATCCGACAGTTCGGGGCTGCCGGCGCCTGTCCTGTGGTCCGGGACTGTGAGACCGTGGTCCGACTGGGGGACCACAGTCCAAGCCCTACGGACTGCGGTTCAAAAACTTTTTTCGACGCTGTTTTTATATTTCATTCGGTAAATTATTCTCCAACAAATTAAATTGATTTAATTAGACTAAGATACAATTGTGGTAATTTTATTCTTAAGGGAATTGATCTAATAAAATATTTTTTTATTTGAAAAAAATTAAAATTAACGGTTTTGTGAATTAACTGGATTAATTCTTATGGATGGATTAATTTTATATTGATTGGATCAATAATTAGATTAATTATTTTTCCATTTATTTTAATATAATGGTTGCATTATTATTTGAATGGTGATATAGTTCATGGACTTAGTTTATTGAATCTTCATTCGATGGGGTTGTAATGGACGTTTTGAGCCAATTTATTTTATTTTAGTTAATTTGTATAAGATGCAAATTTTATAAATGTAATAAATTAGCTATGACGAAGAGACGAGGACAAGAGGCCATGAAGACGAAGATCCAAGACTTGTAATTAGATTACTTGTATTTTTATCGAGTCGATGATGACTCGGTACATAGGAACGGTCCATGAACTTCATGTTGTTAGATTTAGGTTGTATATGTTTTCATATTGTTTGAAAAATAAACAAACAGACAAACCGCACTTATAAACGGATTATTGTGCAAAGTGTAACCTATAATCGCGTTAAACTCCCACTTACAAACACTAAGTTATAAAGGTTATGAGGTTTCCTAATCTCCATGAAACTCATGAAAAATTGAAATCTGAACTGAAATATTATTCTTCCGAGTATGTCGGGGTAATATTTTTGGGGAAGGTTGATAAATTTCTAGGGGTAAACTTAGATAGTTCAGCAAGCCATAGAAACCGTATGGGTTGAGGGCAAGTGAACTAGGGGTAAAAGAAGATCGAATCACCCATTAGATGGGTTGGTGTTAGACACCACTCTATAAAGAATTATAGAATAGAAACTGAATGGGTTGCCTCTATTAAACTTTGTAAAGAACTTGATCACCACTATGAAATTAACCGTGACTTGATCTTTGTTGATCTTGTTGGAGTTTACCATATCGCTGGTATTCTCGTTCGTTATTGATTGTTACTGATCTTGTTGGAGTTTACCATATCGTTGGTGTAATATCCTAGAATTTCACTATGAATTTTTCGCATTATTTTATCTGGGATGTACTGTACAGAGTGGGATCGACACGATATGAGTGGATAATTTTGGAAACCGTGACAGCCGTGCCAGTATGTCTATCGAGGTTATTTTGATTCTAGGATATTACATGCTTGGTGTGTTTTTCTATGTCGGATATACTGTATGAGTATTTGTACAATTGTCGTACTTGGTCGACAGTTGTATTCGAGGTATCGTGCATCAGAAGTATCGTATGAAAATAATATCGGAACGAGCATATGTATTCAGTATGTCGCGTGTACATATTCAGTATATTGAGATGACAGACAGGAGCAAAATGGCTAAGTATGAAAGCCATTACGTACGTTATATGTTGGAGATTACGTACGTAGCTAAGTAATCTTAACGTACGTTAAGCTGCGTACATTACGTACGTTAAGAATGGAATCAGCGGGTCCGAGCTGTGGTCGGCAGGTGGGCCCGGTGTCGGCTGCTTTCGGCGCATGATGTGGACAGGCGAGTCAACCCCGGCATTACATACGCTTTGCATGGCATATTACGTACGTAATATGGGTTGATACTGTAGCAAGTCAACCGCTACATTACGTACGCTACGGTGATGGTATTACGTACGTAACGCAAGGTGCAAAATAGTACAGATTACCCTGGATGACGATTACGTACGCTATGTATGACATATAGCGTACGTTAAAGGCCTTACGTACGTTAACTTTGGGACTTAACGTACGTAACGAGATGCACAGTTTATAAAATAAGAACGGGACTTTCATTTCCTCACGAAAGGAAACACATTTCCTCCTCCCCAGCTCGTCCCTCTCCACTCTCAAACCCATTTCAGACCCTCATACCCTTGTTAAGACTTTGATAAGGATGATCGAAAGCCTGAAACTTGGAGTTCTTGGAGTTTTGGAAGTGTTTGATTGTGTTATTCATCTTCAAAAGGTATGTTGATGAACTCTACTCCTTGAAGTCGGATTTTGATGTTAGTGTTGATGTTCTTCTTCGTATGAAGATGATTATGGTATTGTTGTTACGATTCTTGAGGATATATGAACTATATGTTGAAAGGAAGATGATGATATGTTGGATTTTGTCTTGAAATTGTTGACTATGATTATAGAATCATGTTGTTCTTGGTGATCTTGGTAGTATTGCTTCGATTCTTGATGTTAGGAGGATCGTATGTTGGAGAATATGATGATACATGCCTTGGATTATGGATTAGAGGATGGTTAGATGTTAGAACACACTGAATTACATCGTTTTGTTGGCTTCAAATGTGATTATGGATTAATTCATGTTTTTGAAGAATTCTTGAATGATATATGTCCGTAAATTGGAAGGATTACAATTAATTTTGGTATATGATTATTCATGATGATAGTCGTAATTGTATTCCTATGAATTTGCAAGAGCGAGCCATGTTAATCCGAATTTAAGATTGAAGTCGGAATCAAGAATGTTGTAGACGCTGAAAGAACTATTGATTATCGAAGTTCGGCTTGTCTTCGTATTGATAAGAGTTGATATGGTTTGATTTCGTACGATCGAGATACCGTTGAGTTTGATTGGTTGATTATACCGGTTGTTGATTGTTATCGAACGTATCGTTGATTGATTATTGTATTAGGTTGCATTAGGTGATCGTTGATATTAACCATTGTGCTGCGGTGAGTCGGGGCTGCGGAGCTTGTAGACGGAGACGGCGGGATTGATAACGGCTTCGTCAAATTGATAACGGTTCAAAAACTTTTTTCGACGCTGTTTTTATATTTCATTCGGTAAATTATTCTCCAACAAATTAAATTGATTTAATTAGACTAAGATACAATTGTGGTAATTTTATTCTTAAGGGAATTGATCTAATAAAATATTTTTTTATTTGGAAAAAATTAAAATTAACGGTTTTGTGAATTAACTGGATTAATTCTTATGGATGGATTAATTTTATATTGATTGGATCAATAATTAGATTAATTATTTTTCCATTTATTTTAATATAATGGTTGCATTATTATTTGAATGGTGATATAGTTCATGGACTTAGTTTATTGAATCTTCATTCGATGGGGTTGTAATGGACGTTTTGAGCCAATTTATTTTATTTTAGTTAATTTGTATAAGTTGCAAATTTTATAAATGTAATAAATTAGCTATGACGAAGAGACGAGGACAAGAGGCCATGAAGACGAAGATCCAAGACTTGTAATTAGATTACTTGTATTTTTATCGAGTCGATGATGACTCGGTACATAGGAACGGTCCATGAACTTCATGTTGTTAGATTTAGGTTGTATATGTTTTCATATTGTTTGAAAAATAAACAAACAGACAAACCGCACTTATAAACGGATTATTGTGCAAAGTGTAACCTATAATCGCGTTAAACTCCCACTTACAAACACTAAGTTATAAAGGTTATGAGGTTTCCTAATCTCCATGAAACTCATGAAAAATTGAAATCTGAACTGAAATATTATTCTTCCGAGTATGTCGGGGTAATATTTTTGGGGAAGGTTGATAAATTTCTAGGGGTAAACTTAGATAGTTCAGCAAGCCATAGAAACCGTATGGGTTGAGGGCAAGTGAACTAGGGGTAAAAGAAGATCGAATCACCCATTAGATGGGTTGGTGTTAGACACCACTCTATAAAGAATTATAGAATAGAAACTGAATGGGTTGCCTCTATTAAACTTTGTAAAGAACTTGATCACCACTATGAAATTAACCGTGACTTGATCTTTGTTGATCTTGTTGGAGTTTACCATATCGCTGGTATTCTCGTTCCTTATTGATTGTTACTGATCTTGTTGGAGTTTACCATATCGTTGGTGTAATATCCTAGAATTTCACTATGAATTTTTCGCATTATTTTATCTGGGATGTACTGTACAGAGTGGGATCGACACGATATGAGTGGATAATTTTGGAAACCGTGATGTACCTGCAAGCAAGATGTCTATCGAGGTTATTTTGATTCTAGGATATTACATGCTTGGTGTGTTTTTCTATGTCGGATATATCAGATGAGTATTTGTACAATTGTCGTACTTGGTCGACGCTGTATTCGAGGTATCGTGCATCGAAGTATCGTATGAAAATAATATCGGAGCGAGCATATGTATTCGTGATGTCGCGTGTACATATTCGGATATTGAGATGACAGACAGAGCAAAATGGCTAAGTATGAAAGCCATTACGTCGTTATATGTTGGAGATTACGACGTAGCTAAGTAATCTTAACGACGTTAAGTCGCTGCATTACGTACGACGTTAAGAATGGAATCAGGTCCGAGCCGTGGTCGGCAGTGGGCCCGTGTCGGCCGCCGCGCATGATGTGGACAAAGTAGTCAACCCCGCATTACATACGCTTTGCATGGCATATTACGACGTAATATGGGTTGATACCGTAGCAAGTCAACCGCTACATTACGACGCTACGGTGATGGTATTACGACGTAACGCAAGGTGCAAAATAGTACAGACACTGGATGACGATTACGACGCTATGTATGACATATAGCGACGTTAAAGGCCTTACGACGTTAACTTTGGGACTTAACGCACGTAACGAGATGCACAGCTTATAAAATAAGAACGGGACTTTCATTTCCTCACGAAAGGAAACACATTTCCTCCTCCCCACTCGTCTCTCCACTCTCAAACCCATTTCAGACCCTCATACCCTTGTTAAGACTTTGATAAGGATGATCAAAGCCCGAAACTTGGAGTTCTTGGAGTTTTGGAAGTGTTTGATTGTGTTATTCATCTTCAAAAGGTATGTTGATGAACTCTACTCCTTGAAGTCGGATTTTGATGTTAGTGTTGATGTTCTTCTTCGTATGAAGATGATTATGGTATTGTTGTTACGATTCTTGAGGATATATGAACTATATGTTGAAAGGAAGATGATGATATGTTGGATTTTGTCTTGAAATTGTTGACTATGATTATAGAATCATGTTGTTCTTGGTGATCTTGGTAGTATTGCTTCGATTCTTGATGTTAGGAGGATCGTATGTTGGAGAATATGATGATACATGCCTTGGATTATGGATTAGAGGATGGTTAGATGTTAGAACACACTGAATTACATCGTTTTGTTGGCTTCAAATGTGATTATGGATTAATTCATGTTTTTGAAGAATTCTTGAATGATATATGTCCGTAAATTGGAAGGATTACAATTAATTTTGGTATATGATTATTCATGATGATAGTCGTAATTGTATTCCTATGAATTTGCAAGAGCGAGCCATGTTAATCCGAATTTAAGATTGAAGTCGGAATCAAGAATGTTGTAGACGCTGAAAGAACTATTGATTATCGAAGTTCGGCTTGTCTTCGTATTGATAAGAGTTGATATGGTTTGATTTGGTACGATCGAGATACCGTTGAGTTTGATTGGTTGATTATACCGGTTGTTGATTGTTATCGAACGTATCGTTGATTGATTATTGTATTAGGTTGCATTAGGTGATCGTTGATATTAACCATTGTGCTGCGGTGAGTCGGGGCTGCGGAGCTTGTAGACGGAGACGGCGGGATTGATAACGGCTTCGTCGAATTGGTATCGAGGCAAGTTATGCTTGCTCAGTTCATAATGTTAATAAATGATTTCGTTTTCATTTCATTTATGATTGATATAGCAATGGTACTATGGAATATATGAATTGTCGGAATGGTGGTATGTATGGTATTTTTGGACTAAGATAAATCATAATGTATACGATTTTAAGGATGTCTAGTGGAAATGGGAACGTGAATTATAATTAGGTCTATTGCATGAGAAGTTGGATATCATGGTTACTTATCGTGTCGATATTGAACTCGGGATGGTGGTTTGGTATTAGTTATGGACTGTACTTCATTTTGGATTATCGGATAAACCATGTATTCGTTCAGGACGGTTGGTCGTGGAAAGGTTAGCGTCTCCAACTTGAGGTAAATTAATATTGTTAGATTATGATAATCATCATGTTGCATTATTGCATGTGTGTGTTGATATTTCATGTGGTGAGTGTGCACCATCGTTGTTACGTTTTGTAATGTGCTCTTCCTTTGAGCTGTGATCTGTTGGGCCGATGTGTTAGGGGATAAGACCTATATGGCACCTATGTTCCGGGGTATTCCTGTGTGGATACTTTCGTGACCCTTGGTTGCGACCTTGGGGTATTTTGTGATTGCATGAACTGTGTTAGGGGATAAGACCTAAATGGCACCTATGTTCCGGGGTATTCCTGTGAGATGCTTCCGTGACCCTTGGCTGCTGCCTTGGGGTTTATGTGTTAATATTATATGCATTGTTGAGCATGATGTGGACTGTTGTCTGATGAAAATACGATATTGTGGTCGTGTCTGTCTTTCATGATCGAGTTACTGTTGCTCTTTTGGGAAGTCTTCTGATCCTTGATGTATATGCAATTCTTTGAGATTTGTTGTCATGTTGTATCGTGGCATATCTGGAGTCAGATACGTTCTGATCGTTCATGTGTAGGATTTTCGGGACGGTCACGTGTAGCATGTGTTGGTTTCGACCTCATATTGAACCGTGCACAAGAGACGTACTTCGTGAGGCTGATTAGGTACGAGACCAGACGAGTATCTGATCAATACCCATGGTTGGCTTGTACACGGACACATGTCCGGATCGAGCATATCGTGACGTCCATCTTGAGTCTTATTGATTGGTCGTTCACAGTCCATGTATAATTGGATTTGTTCGATATTCGGGTTGTCTTTGAAATCTTGTATATATGATTCGTATATGGTTGATGATTTTATTCTCTCGTGTATCTGTCACCGTTGAACCTTTAATAATCTCATTCGGAGTTACCATATTGATGGTCAACTCATTTGATAACGATTCTTTATTAATCTCGTTTGGGGTTCACCCTGTCATTGGTAATCTCGTTCGTTATTGATTCTTATTGATTCCATTTGGGAGTTATCTCACCGTTGGTATTCATGGTTATTAATCCTTGATTGATGTTATTGGTGTTTACCGTGTCGTCGGTATTTTCGGTTGTCGATTCCTTATTGCTCTTGTTGGAGTTTACCACATCGTTGGTATTCTCGGTTGTTGGTCCTTATTGATCTTGCTAGAGTTTACTGTGTCGTCAGTATTCTCGGTTGTTGACCCTTTATTGATCTTATTGGAGTTTATCGTACCGTTGGTATTTCTGGTTGTCGACTCTTATTGATCTTGTTGGAGTTTACCGTATCATCGGTATTCTCGGCTATTGATTCTTCATTGATCCTTACCGTGTCGTCGGTATTCTTGGTTATTGATTCTTTATTGATCTTATTGGAGTTTATCGTATCATCGGTATTCTCGGCTATTGATTCTTCATTGATCCTTACCGTGTCATTGGTATTCTCGGTTATTGATTCTTCATTGATCTTGTTGGAGATACCACATCATGGTCTTCTCGTTCATGGCTGATCCTTTGTCGATCTTGTGTGGAAATATCATGTCAGTGATATTTCCGTTGTGATGCATCGATTGTTTATCATTATTGACTGTGTGAGCATTTATGCTTTGTATTGATATCCGGGACTTGCCATTGTTTCGGGACAATTGATTTGCAGATGTAGCGTGTGATATCAGTTCTATCAGTATTGGGTTTCGATTGTGCGACCCAGCCGGCAGAATGGAACTCGACTAGATTATTCAATACTCGAGATATGTTTATGTTTGGAATTCTTGGTAGTGTTTCAGATACAGTACAGGTGATTACTTTTGTATTCGTTCATTACTTAAGGGCACGAGGCGTGGGATATGGTATGATTTGGTTGTTATGGTTGTGAGAGGTTGGTAAGGTTACTTGGTGAGATCATATTGGAATTATTCTTACCTTGTAATTACATTGATATGTATTGTTTTTGTAATGTGATCGTTATCATTGTTGAGTATTATGGCTGACCCCGTCGTGGGCTTTATCTTTTAGGTACTCGGAGTTCGAGCTAGTAGCGGTCGTGAAGGGATGAGCTTTCCGGTGATACTGGCTATGGCGTAGTTGTTGGGATTATGTATTCTTTTCTGGTTTTCTAATTCCGCTGCAAATGTAATTAATTGTGTTTTTATCCGCTGCGTGTGTATATTTAAAATGGCTTTCAGTATTCTTTGAACTGTGTTTTTATCCGCTGCGTGTGTGTGTACTTTCAAAGTGCTTTTTGACATTTTTAAACGTTTGCGAAAATGATTTTAGCCTTGTGGGTTCCAATGTGGGGCCCACGGCGCTGTAATATTCCCGGTCGGTTTTGGGGGTGTTACAGAAGATGGTATCGGAGCTTGGGTTTCGTAAAACCCGGGCGTGTGTGTTATGTGGCTCTACCGGTGCGGTAATAGCTAGACTTTTGAAAATGATTTTCTGACTTTTGAGTCAAACCGATTTTGGAGGTTTCAAAATTTTTGAAATATTTTCAAATTGCTGTATTGCGATGCCGGTGTGTTGTTATTGTGTCGAGGCCTTGTATGGGAGTCGTATGCTGGTATCACGGAAGATCATCGACTTCACGGACCTGTAAGTATGTTCTTTTAGTTATTTCAGTTTTGATGATGATTATTTGAGTATGGTGTCGTGATTTTGAGATATTTCGGGATTGAGATACTGATTATGACAGGTGTTGAGTTTCGAGGACGAAACTAATTTAAGTGGGTGTATATGTAATATCCTAAAATTTCACTATGAATTTTTCGCATTATTTTATCTGGGATGTACTGTACAGAGTGGGATCGACACGATATGAGTGGATAATTTTGGAAACCGTGACAGCCGTGCCAGTATGTCTATCGAGGTTATTTTGATTCTAGGATATTACATGCTTGGTGTGTTTTTCTATGTCGGATATACTGTATGAGTATTTGTACAATTGTCGTACTTGGTCGACAGTTGTATTCGAGGTATCGTGCATCAGAAGTATCGTATGAAAATAATATCGGAACGAGCATATGTATTCAGTATGTCGCGTGTACATATTCAGTATATTGAGATGACAGACAGGAGCAAAATGGCTAAGTATGAAAGCCATTACGTACGTTATATGTTGGAGATTACGTACGTAGCTAAGTAATCTTAACGTACGTTAAGCTGCGTACATTACGTACGTTAAGAATAGAATCAGCGGGTCCGAGCTGTGGTCGGCAGGTGGGCCCGGTGTCGGCTGCTTTCGGCGCATGATGTGGACAGGCGAGTCAACCCCGGCATTACATACGCTATGCATGGCATATTACGTACGTAATATGGGTTGATACTGTAGCAAGTCAACCGCTACATTACGTATGCTACGGTGATGGTATTACGTACGTAACGCAAGGTGCAAAATAGTACAGATTACCCTGGCTGACGATTACGTACGCTATTTAGGACATATAGCGTACGTTAAAGGCCTTACGTACGTTAACTTTGGGACTTAACGTACGTAACGAGATGCACAGTTTATAAAATAAGAACGGGACTTTCATTTCCTCACGAAAGGAAACACATTTCCTCCTCCCCAGCTCGTCCCTCTCCACTCTCAAACCAATTTCAGACCCTCACACCCTTGTTAAGACTTTGATAAGGATGATCGAAAGCCTGAAACTTGGAGTTCTTGGAGTTTTGGAAGTGTTTGATTGTGTTATTCATCTTCAAAAGGTATGTTGATGAACTCTACTCCTTGAATTCGGATTTTGATGTTAGTGTTGATGTTCTTCTTCGTATGAAGATGATTATGGTATTGTTGTTACGATTCTTGAGGATATATGAACTATATGTTGAAAGGAAGATGATGATATGTTGGATTTTGTCTTGAAAATGTTGACTATGATTATAGAATCATGTTGTTCTTGGTGATCTTGGTAGTATTGCTTCGATTCTTGATGTTAGGAGGATCGTATGTTGGAGAATATGATGATACATGCCTTAAATTATGGATTAGAGGATGGTTAGATGTTAGAACACACTGAATTACATCGTTTTGTTGGCTTCAAACGTGATTATGGATTAATTCATGTTCTTGAAGAATTCTTGAATGATATATGTCCGTAAATTGGAAGGATTACAATTAATTTGGGTATATGATTATTCATGATGATAGTCGTAATTGTATTCCTATGAATTTGCAAGAACGAGCCATGTTAATCCGAATTTAAGATTGAAGTCGGAATTAAGAATGTTGTAGACGCTGAAAGAACTATTGATTATCGAAGTTCGGCTTGTATTCGTATTGATAAGAGTTGATATGGTTTGATTTCGTACGATCGAGATACCGTTGAGTTTGACTGGTTGATTATACCGGTTGTTGATTGTTATCGAACGTATCGTTGATTGATTATTGTATTAGGTTGCATTAGGTGATCGTTGATATTAACCGTTGTGTTGCGGTGAGTCGGGGCTGCGGAGCTTGTAGACGGAGACGGCGGGATTGATAACGGCTTCGTCGAATTGGTATCGAGGCAAGTTATGCTTGCTCAGTTCATAATGTTAATAAATGATTTCGTTTTCATTTCATTTATGATTGATATAGCAATGGTACTATGGAATATATGAATTGTCGGAATGGTGGTATGTATGGTATTTTTGGACTAAGATAAATCATAATGTATACGATTTTAAGGATGTCTAGTGGAAATGGGAACGTGAATTATAATTTGGTCTATTGCATGAGAAGTTGGATATCATGGTTACTTATCGTGTCGATATTGAACTCGGGATGGTGGTTTGGTATTAGTTATGGACTGTACTTCATTTTGGATTATCGGATAAACCATGTATTCATTCAGGACGGTTGGTCGTGGAAAGGTTAGCGTCTCCAACTTGAGGTAAATTAATATTGTTAGATTATGATAATCATCATGTTGCATTATTGCATGTGTGTGTTGATATTTCATGTGGTGAGTGTGCACCATCGTTGTTACGTTGTGTAATGTGCTCTTCCTTTGAGCTGTGATCTGTTGGGCCGATGTGTTAGGGGATAAGACCTATATGGCACCTATGTTCCGGGGTATTCCTGTGTGGATACATTCGTGACCCTTGGTTGCGACCTTGGGGTATTTTGTGATTGCATGAACTGTGCTAGGGGATAAGACCTAAATGGCACCTATGTTCTGGGGTATTCCTGTGAGATGCTTCCGTGACCCTTGGCTGCTGCCTTGGGGTTTATGTGTTAATATTATATGCATTGTTGAGCATGATGTGGACTGTTGTCTGATGAAAATACGATATTGTGGTCGTGTCGGTCTTTCATGATCGAGTTACTGTTGCTCTTTTGGGAAGTCTTCTGATCCTTGATGGATATGCAATTCTTTGAGATTTGTTGTCATGTTGTATCGTGGCATATCTGGAGTCAGATACGTTCTGATCGTTCATGTGTAGGATTTTCGGGACGGAGACGTGTAGCATGTGTTGGTTTCGACCTCATATTGAACCGTGCACACGAGACGTACTTCGTGAGGCTGATTAGGTACGAGACCAGACGAGTATCTGATCAATACCCGTGGTTGGCTTGTACACGGACACATGTACGGATCGAGCATATCGTGACGTCCATCTTGAGTCTTATTGATTGGTCGTTCACAGTCCATGTATAATTGGATTTGTTCGATATTCGGGTTGTCTTTGAAATCCCGTATATATGATTCGTATATGGTTGATGATTTTATTCTCTCGTGTATCTGTCACCGTTGAACCTTTAATAATCTCATTCGGAGTTACCATATTGATGGTCAACTCATTTGATATCGATTCTTTATTAATCTCGTTTGGGGTTCACCCTGTCATTGGTAATATCGTTCGTTATTGATTCTTATTGATTCCATTTGGGAGTTATCTCACCGTTGGTATTCGTGGTTATTAATCCTTGATTGATGTTATTGGTGTTTACCGTGTCGTCGGTATTTTCGGTTGTCGATTCCTTATTGCTCTTGTTGGAGTTTACCACATCGTTGGTATTCTCGGTTGTTGGTCCTTATTGATCTTGCTAGGTTTTACTGTGTCGTCAGTATTCTCGGTTGTTGACCCTTTATTGATCTTATTGGAGTTTATCGTACCATTGGTATTTCTGGTTGTCGACTCTTATTGATCTTGTTGGAGTTTACCGTATCATCGGTATTCTCGGCTATTGATTCTTCATTGATCCTTACCGTGTCGTCGGTATTCTCGGTTATTGATTCTTTATTGATCTTGTTGGAGTTTACCGTATCATCGGTATTCTCGGCTATTGATTCTTCATTGATCCTTACCGTGTCGTCGGTATTCTCAGTTATTGATTCTTCATTGATCTTGTTGGAGATACCACATCATGGTCTTCTCGTTCATGGCTGATCCTTTGTCGATCTTGTGTGGAAATATCATGTCAGTGATATTTCCGTTGTGATGCATCGATTGTTTATCATTATTGACTGTGTGAGCATTTATGCTTTGTATTGATATCCGGGACTTGCCATTGTTTCGGGACAATTGATTTGCAGATGTAGCGTGTGATATCAGTTCTATCAGTATTGGGTTTCGATTGTGCGACCCAGCCGGCAGAATCGAACTCGACTAGATTATTCAATACTCGAGATATGTTTATGTTTGGAATTCTTGGTAGTGTTTCGGATACAGTACAGGTGATTACTTTTGTATTCGTTCATTACTTAAGGGCACGAGGCGTGGGATATGGTAAGATTTGGTTGTTATGGTTGTGAGAGGTTGGTAAGGTTACTTGGTGAGATCATATTGGAATTATTCTTACCTTGTAATTACATTGATATGTATTGTTTTTGTAATGTGATCGTTATCATTGTTGAGTATTATGGCTGACCCCGTCGTGGGCTTTATCTTTTAGGTACTCGGAGTTCGAGCTAGTAGCGGTCGTGAAGGGATGAGCTTTCCGGTGATACTGGCTATGGCGTAGTTGTTGGGATTATGTATTCTTTTCTGGTTTTCTAATTCCGCTGCAAATGTAATTAATTGTGTTTTTATCCGCTGCGTGTGTATATTTAAAATGGCTTTCAGTATTCTTTGAACTGTGTTTTTATCCGCTGCGTGTGTGTGTACTTTCAAAGGGCTTTTTGACATTTTTAAACGTTTGCGAAAATGATTTTAGCCTTGTGGGTTCCAATGTGGGGCCCACGGCGCTGTAATATTCCCGGTCAGTTTTGGGGGTGTTACAGTTGGTATTCTCGTTCGTTCTTGATCGTTATTAATCTCGTTGGAGTTCACCATATCATTGGTATTCTCTTTTGCTATTGATCCTTATTGATCTCGATGGAATTCACCATATCGTTGGTAATCGCGTTCGTTATTGATCTCGTTTAGATTCCACCATATCCTTGGTGTTCTCGTTCGTTATTGATCCTTTATTGATCTTGCTTGGAGTTACCATAGCGTTGGTATCCTCGGTCATTGTTGATCCTTTACTGATATTGCTTGCAGTCTACCTTCTCGTTTGTATTCTCGGTCATTGTTGATCCTTTATTGATCTTGTTGGGGTTACCATATCGATGGTATTCTCGTCCATTGTTGGTTCTTTGTTGATCTTGTGTGGAGTTTTTCGCATTATTTTTCCCTAGCTATATTGCACAGTGCAGGATATTACAGTATGGATAATATAATTTAAGGACTGAGACAATTGTGTTGGAATAATTGTCGTACTTGGTTGACAGTTGCATTGAGGATATCGTGTATCAGGTGTATCATGTGAGAATATTATTGGAACAAGTATATGTATTCAGTATGTCATGGTCTATAGGAACACTTTAGGCTCTTTAGGGAACACTTTATCGGTGTTACCTAAAGCCATTTTTCTACTAGTGTCGTCGGTTCGTGGAAGGGTTTTCCAAAATTACCCATACACTTACTCGATTACTGTAGAAAACCCAAAAGTTTGAATGGAACGAGATGTGTCAGGCCAGTTTTGATGAACTGGAGAAGAGATTGACGACGGCTTCAATTCTATCACTATCGCAAGGAACTGGAGGATTCATAGTATACAATGACGCTTAAAGGTCTCGGTTGTGTGCTGATGCAGAATGAGAAGGTGATCGCCTATGCTTCACGGCAGTTGAAGCCATACGAATTTAATTATCAAACTCATGATTTGGAACTGGAAGATGTTGTTTTCACCCTAAAGATATGGAGATACTATTTGTACGGAACTCACTGTCAGATCTTCACAGATAATAAGAGTCTTAAATACATCTTCAGTCAAAAATAGTTGAACATGCGACAGAGCAGATGGCTGGAATTGATTAAAGACTATGACTTGGAAATTCTTTATCATCCAGGAAAAGTGAATGTAGTGGATGATACAGTGAGCCTCAAACCTATTTCTATTCGAATGCTGGAGACGCTCATATCCCAGTCTAGCATACAACGAGAGTTGATTCGTGAAGAAATTGAAGTTTGGTTACAAGGAGTCCAAGAAAAACTGTGAGTGATGGAATTAACTTCATCATTGACCGATGAAATCAAATCTAAGCAATTGGATGACCCCCTGATGATTCGGTTACGTGAGGAAGTGGGAAAGGGAAAGGCCCTAGGATTTGTAATCATGTACTTCTGAAAGTTTCTCCTACCCGAGGAACTTTTTGTTTTGGGAGGAAATGAAAGCTAAGTCCAAGATATATCGGACCATTTGAGATTCTTGAAAGAGTTGGGGAGTTGGCATACAATTTGGCCTTGCCACCATCGCTAAGTCACATTCATAATGTGTTTCACGTATCTCAGTTATGGAAGTATGTACAGGATCCAAGTCATGTCATCGACTTTGGTGATATCGAAGTAACTAATGACGGAACAATCGAGGAGAAGCCAATCAAGATAATCGAGAGTCGCGTCAAGCAATTGAGGAATAAACCAATCTCCTTGGTTAAAGTTCAGTGGTCTCGACATGGAGTCGACGAAGCAACTTGGGAGACGGAAGACAGTATGAAGGCTAGATACCCAGAATTATTTTCATCTTAAGTTTCGGGACGAAACTTCTTTTTAGTATGTAATACCCGGATAATTATTGTGTATTTTCATCTGTATTTGAACCTTCTGGTATTCGATTCTGTCGTATTAATAATCGAAGCATGATTTTTCCATATTCCTATTCTGATATTCATGATCACATTGTGTGGAGTTTGTCAATTCATGCATGATTCTGCATGACATTAACATATGTTACAAGTTGTATATAATTTACGCTACGAGCTATGGATAACGTAAGTTATGGGGCAAGCGTACGTACGTAAGATGCGGTCAAGACAAGACAAAGTGAGGTCGGCGTGCGGGGCCAGATAAGGATATTGCCGGATTCCCCGCGTGTATCTGGACAACTTTTGATATAGCAGGTCAACGAGCATAAGGTACGTTATAGAAGGGTAGATAATATATGCTATGATGATAGGATTACATACGTAAATCGTTGTTAACGTATGTCATGGAGGTTGGAAAATGAGACAGTGAACTTCGACAGATGATAACGTACGTAAAGGTTTTGCTGTTAGCATGCGTTAGGAAGCTAACGTACGTAATGCCTTGTGCATAATGTACGTAATATCGATGGTCTCTATTTATAGACATCAACCTCCTTTTATTTCACCTCCAGCCTTGTCCAATTTTATGCAAATTTGAGAGTTCCCCAGCTCTATAAATCCCTTATATCAGCCTTTCAGCTTGGTTTAGAATTAAATGCCGTCCTCGAGACCCGCATGTGCATCGTTTTGAGGGCACGCCAGACGAAAAAGTACAAACCGTCGGACTCCCCCAACAGGAACATGCCACATGCCTCTACGACGTCTCAAGTCAAAATTTTGCCTCCCGCTCTTTACAGAGACCGAGTAGGTCGTCCGAATTCAAAATCGAATTGCGCTCGGGAAGATGATCGCCACCTCCACAGAGTGACGAGTCGACCGTAGTCCATTCAAGAGAGACGATCGTCTATTTCATAAAACGATAAGTCGCTCGTCTAATTCAAGCGATCGCCAGTTGAACCACCTCACCCCACGTCTTCAAATTCGGAGCGAGTTGGGGGCAATTGTTGTGCGTCGATTTATACGCCTCCGAATAAGCGATCGCTTCTACCGCGATCGGCCACCTCAAAACATCAACAGCCCGCCAACGGGAAAAGAGGTCGGTCAGTCCAAGTCTAGTATCAGATAAACCAGGGCAGTCTTGCCCAGCTAAGATGTCCGATCAAGGTCAAGTATGGGGCGATCGACTCACAAGGCGATCGCCTTCAGTGCCCGTTCAAGGACGACCATCTTATGCCGCGTGCCAGGCCGACCTCCGTTAAAATCTACGAAGACTAGAATGTCGGGAACAAGGCTCACGTGCAGACCCGCAAATGGCACCGCGGAATAAGGCTTTGACTCCAGCCCACCATCAGCTGTCGGTGACAAGGATAGCCTCACCTACCGACAGACCCGCCGAAAGGTCCTAGGAGGAATAGTTTTGAGGAGTTGAAGAAGCGGTTGACGACCGTTCCTGTTTTGGCTTTACCGAGTGGTAATGAGGGTTTCTCAGTTTTTAGTGATGCTTCGGCCCAAGGGATCGGATGTGTACTCATGCAGCATGGGAGGACGGTTTCCTATGCTTTCCGTCAGTTGAAACCGTACGAGTTGAATTACCCTACGCACGATCTTGAGTTGACCGCAGTTGTATTTGTATTGAAGATCTGGCGTCATTACTTGTATGGCTCGTCGTGTCAGATTTTCACCAATCAAAAGAGCCTGAAGTACATCTTTACGCAGAAAGAGCTTAACATGAGACAGTGGAGATGGTTGGAGTTGATTAAGGATTACGACCTCGAGATCCTTTATCATCCGGGAAAGGCAAATGTGGTGGCAGATGCCTTGAGCCGGAAATCGATATCGCTTCGGGCGCTTGAGTTGCTTACGGCCCAGTCGGGACTTCAGCGAGTGTTAATGAGGTTGAGCGTGAGATCGTGCTACCAGAGAGTTTCGGGAAGTTGCGTACCTTTGAGATTTCGTCGTCTCTAGTCGACGACATTAAATCGGGACAGTTAGAGGACCCGATGTTTATTCAGCTTCGAGAGAATGTGGGGAAGGGGAAAGCCCCAGGATTCATGATACATGAGGATGGTGTGCTGAGATTCCAAGGTCGGCTTTGTGTTCCGAACGACTTGGGATTGAGACAGAGTATTATGCGAGAGGCTCACGCATCACCTTACTCAGTCCATCCGGGCTCGAGTAAAATATATAAAGATTTGAGAAAGAATTTCTGGTGGAATGACATGATGAATGAAGTAGTCAAGTTTGTGGCTAAGTGTTTGACTTGTCAACAAGTCAAAATCGAGCATCAGCGGCCAGCCGGACTGTTGAAACCAATTCCCGTCCCGAAATGTAAGTTGGAAGATATCTCCACGGATTTTGTCAAAAACTTGCCGAGGACGAAGACCGGAATGAAAATGGTGTGGGTGATCGTAGACCGACTGACTAAGTCGGCACATTTTCTGGGCATCAAGGATACTTGGGGTCCAGAAAAATTAGCTCGTATTTTTATCGCGCATATTGTGAGACTTCATGGTACGCCGAAGATTATCATTTCGGATAGAGATAGCCGGTTTGTATGGCATTTTTGGCAGGCGGTACATAAGGCATTGGGGACACGGTTGCGTTTGAGTACATCTTTCCACCCTCAGACCAACGGGCAGTCCGAGCGTACCATTCAGACGTTCGAGGATATGTTGCGCGCGTGTGCGTTAGACTAGAGTAGTGACTAGGAGGAGCATCTGGCCTTGATTGAGTTTACGTATAATAATAGTTGGCTTGCGTCAATTATTATGGGACCGTATGAGGCGCTTTATGGCCGACGTTGCCGATCACCGATATGCTGGGATGAGCTATTCGATTTAGTTGGCACCGAGCCGGACCTTGTGTTGGAGACGAGGGAGAAAGTTGAGTTGATTAGAAAGAGAATGTTGGCAGCTCAGAGTCGGCAAAAGTCTTATGCGGATGTTAGGCGTCGACCTTTAGAGTTTGAGGTGGAAGATCATGTTCTATTGAGAGTGTCTCCGTCGAAGGGAGTTTTCCGTTTTGGGAAAAATGGGAATCTCAGCCCAAGGTATATTGGACCTTTCGAGATATTGGAGAGAGTTGGCGAGTTAGCGTACCATTTGGCATTACCTCCATCGTTAAGTCATGTACATAGTGTGTTTCACGTCTCCCAGTTGATGAAGTACGTTCCGGACCCATCCCACATTATTGATTTCGGAGACATGGGGATCGAGAAGGATGTTACGTTTGAGAAGAGGCCCGTCAGGATTTTAGAGCGTCGAGACAAGCAATTAAGACACAAAACCATTCATTTGGTTAAAGTGCAATGGTCGAGGAACAGAGTAGAAGAAGCGACGTGGGAGTTAGAGTAGGATATGCATTCGAGGCACCCCGAGCTTTTTGGTTCTTAAGTTTCAGGACGAAACTTTATTTTAGAGGGGGAGAATGTAATATCCGTGCCTTTCCATTTTTAGCAGTTTCCATTTTTGGTGTATGTCTATTTTTATTAACTCGCTGGTAACCGTTTCGACATTTTGAATCTACTTTATTCTTGGAGTTTTTCTATTTGGACGAGTTTTGGTGATGTTTTCACGTAATTTCATTTTATGACATGTTTTGCCGTATGAACGTTCGATTCTCGTAAAACTCGTTCGTTTTCGTTGTTTCTTGGTTTGTGCAAGTTCGTATGGTTGAGTTGGTCGTGTTGAGACTTTCGGTTTTTTAATCCGACGCCGTATCGTGATTTTGGGACACTTATGCCATTTTTGTAATTTCCTATAAGTTTAGGGAATTTCATTTTCTTTGTCGCATTACGGACTCTCCGGTGGTCGGAATTGTATTTTCTTTCAGCGCTTAGCTCTGCCGTCTTGTATATTTCATGTTTATGTTTCTGGACTCTGGCCTTGTCGTGCATTTCGAATTTCATACCTTTGGCAGCAGCGTACTGATCTGAGCAGTACTGAACTGCTTCGTGAGTAGCGCACGCTATTCCTTACCTCCTTGCGTGCGTTATCGGTGTGCAGTTAGCATACGCTAACTTGCTGTTATTAGCGTACGCTATCGAGTAGTATTTAGCGCGCGCTAAGCATATCTAGCGCACAATAGCGACGCCGGGCAGCAGCTTCTGGACTGTTTGCAATCCCCGTTAGCGCGCGCTACCTTTTGATAGTTAGCGTGCGCTAACTATGCATTTTAAATAGAACAGCGGGCAGGTCAAAACAGCACTCTTTTTCATTCTTTCTCTCGTTTTCTTCTTCGGGCGACGCAGAGGGCGATTCCCTTCAACTTCGATCCGAGAATTATTCGTATTCCACCACTGTAGAGTCGAGCTAACATATCATCATCAGCGTAATCATCCTTCATCGTCCGAATCCAAGGTATTTCTTCAGGAACCTTAAACTTGTCCAATTTGGGGGGTTTTCGGGTTTTTCTTGATTAATTCCGAATTGTCCATATACGTTGTATATTTCCTCATCGATTGTTGTTATCAGATGAATCCCAATCCATTTCACCTAGTTAAATTCGTGAATTATCGATTCGGGGAGGTTTTGCGTAAACACTCGCCCGTATCGATTGATCGTTCATTGTCGTGGTTTGTAATCGAGGTTATGGGTGTATTCCATTCGATTATTGTTGTCCGTTGGGACTTAGTTATGTTGATCCTTCGTTTAAGAACCATCGTTTTCCATCCGGACCGTTCGTAGTCGTGTTTCATTTCCGATTCTTCAAAGATGTCTCAAAGGCAAGTACTTTACATTTGTTTACGCGTTCTAGTATTTGAATTATGGCTATTCGTGGTTGTGTGGATGTATATGTGTATGTTCACCTAGGGATGGCCCGACGGGGCCTCTAGGGATACGTTGCCGTGAGTTTCGTATCACGAACTATGGTTAACCACCCAGGGATGTCCGACGGGGCTCTGCGGGGTACGGTGGTCGTGAGTCTCGTACCAAGGTTAACTTTGAATTGTTTTGTCGGAGAAATGTGTTTTGTGCTTGTGCACCGTAAAATATTCCAGAATATAAATGATTTCTAAAATGATTTTTGGCGCATATTTTCATCTGATTAGAATGGTAGTTTAAATGGATTGTACTTGCACTAGCACTTTTCGCTAACCCCTTAAATGGGGGAAATACTTTTTGTATTTCACGTACAGGTCTTGGAGACAAGCGATCATACGAGCCGTATGAGGATGATGGGCAAGCATGATACTGTTCAGTAGTCATTTGTTGGTGTTCTGTCCTGTCGTTTAGTTATTGATGTCTTTTTTTGAGATTTCTGTATTATTAAATTGATTTAAGTACTCGAGTACTTCCTTTTTGAGTTTGTTAATGTTGTGTTCCCATTTTGGGGAATGGATTTGATGTCAGATTGCATTTGTCGGATTTTAGTCTTTTATTTGAATGTCGTGGTTTGAGAAATTGTTCGATTATTAGTGTTGTATGTCCTTGTTGATTGCCGGGTTGATTTGTTAGCCTAGTGGATTCCAAAGTGTGGGGTCCACGGCGCTGTAATATGCCCTGAACGTCTTGGGGGTGTTACACATTCAGTGTTGTTGTACTAGAAGGGATTTTGGAATACTCGAGTATTGTTTTTTTTTAGTTTCCTTGATGTTCCGGCATGTGTTGCCGAGGTATTGATTTGTGTTGTAATGTAATTGGTTACATTGGATATGTTTTGAATGCCATTTGTATTGTTCTTCATTTCATTGTATTTAGACCTTCTCGGTTAAGTTTTATAATTCCGCGTATGAATAGCCTTGTGCATCCCACGGCGGGGCTCACAGCGCTGTAATATACCCTGAATAACTTGGGGGTGTTAGAGAGTATTGTATCAGAGCTTAGGTTTATGGATACCTAGGTTGTCGGTCTTTTGGGTCGATTGAGTCATTGTTTATCTACAGTATCACTACTTTGCCATTATCACAGTGCGCCCGGTACTTGTAAGTCCTATTACTCTTCTTGTGTTTTCTTAATCGCTTTGATTTTAGTTTGATATTCTTGAGAATCGGTCACTTCGAGGACGTGCGATTTGGATTGTACTTACGTACTTTGTGTATCCTTTAGAATGTCTACTGACATGGGATATAGACGAGACCGTGGTCGCGGACGCAGACTTTTCTTTGAGATATTTTCAAAATTGCTAATTGCGGTATTGATGTGTGTTTGTGTTATGTTGAGACTCTGTATGGGAGCCGGATGCTAGTATCATGGGAGGTCATCGACTTCACGCACATGTAAGTATACTGTTTTGGTTATTCGCTCGTGGCGATGATTGATTGCTCTTCTGATGAGTTTGGAAATTTTGGGTTGATCTGTTATTGGTTGACAGTTATAATTGAGGATATCGTGTATCAGGTTGTTTAATTTTGATATCAGGTATATCATATGAGAATGTTATTGAATCAAGTATATGTATTCAGCATGTCGTATATATGTGTCTAGTATGTCGAGGCAACAGACAGGAACAATAGGAATTGGCTAAGTGTAGCCTGACTAGCACACGCTAATAGTGAAGCATAGCGCATGCTAGTGTACAAACTTAACGCACGCTAAAGGCTTAGACTAGCGCGCACAAGGCCATGTCAGAACTTATCCGAGTGTTTGGCAAAGTTGTCGACAGCTTCCGGGTTTCATGCGTCAACGGCATTCATCGAGCGCGGAACATAAGTATTAGCGCACGCTAAATGTAGAACAGTCAAGGGAATCCCGGCAATCGCGGGTGCTTTCGTCATGTGGGGCATATGCATCTTCTGGGTAGGTGCAAGCTGTCGAGTCAACTATGATTAGCGCACGCTACGGGTGGATAATAGCGTACGCTAATGAGACTTTTACTATAGCAAGTCAACGCTATGTTATGTACGCTATAGCAAGGATTTTACGTACGTAACAGTTGGCACGAAATGAGGCAGTAGCCTCTGGACCTCGATAGCGCACGCTAACAAAGTCAGTTAGCGCATGCTATGGCAAGTAACGTGCGTTATTTTGTGAGAGTAGCGCACGCTAGTAGTGTGCAATTTAGTAATGTTATCCATTTCGGCCCGTTCTTTCTTTTCCAACGATTGAGAGAGTTCTTGGAGGATATTTTGAGGTTCTAAATACTTGCGTAATCATGGAGTTGATCGTTTTTAACAACACTAAGCTTGGAATCGATTGGAAATAGATTCAACCTTGAGAATCAATCCATTTCTTCGAAGAGGTAATTAATATTCACTTTGGATTTGGTTTTGGATTGAATATCATTGTTCTTGAGTTGATAATCGTCATATATATGAGTTGATAAGTATGATTATGGATGGATTACCGCGTTATGTTGATATTATTGTTGAAGTGCGGATATTGATATGATTCGTGTGCTTTTGAATAGTGTTGTTTATCTTCAAGAGATATGTTGGTTAATATCTCCAGACATTTTGACTTTGACGTTGTTGTTGATGATTAGTTCGTATGATAATAGTTTATGGAGGCGTTATGATGATTATTGGTATCCCACGGGAAGTTTGTTAAGGAAGATGATGACATGATGACTTATATATTGGATTATGTTATGTTGTCATGAGGATGGTTAGGGAATCATAGTGTTCTTGGCAATATTATTGCGATTCCTGATTTTATGATGATATATGCCTTAGACTATGAGTTAGATGATGGCTTAGATGTTAGAACATTAGATTTTGTCGTTTAGTCGATTGTAGATGTGATTTCGGATTAATTCATGATTCTTGAGAGACTCTTGAATTATATGAGATGATGAACATTTATAAGAAGTGTGGGTGTTTTGGATATGAATATGGAATATTCATGTCTAGAGCTGAATTTTGTGTTTTGATATAATATTCGCATAGGAATACGAATATGATTACGATTTTGATGAAATTATTATTCATCTCTGAGTTTGGAAGTCCATAGATATTGAACAAATGTTCAAGTCGAATGATTGGATTGGTTGATAACCTTAGAATATGATTATCTATAATGTTGAACTAATTGGATGGTCCGAATTAATGATGATCATCGGAAAATTTTAACTATGGATTTACAAGAAGGAACCTTGTTAATTCGTATTTAAGAATTTAGTTTGGAATCGATAACATTTAGACCCTTGTTGGTTCGAATTTGTTGCTGATATGATCATCATATTTCGGCTCGTATTGTGGATAGGGATTTGTAAGTGTCTGGGTTGGATTGTTCAGACTGTGTTTAATCGAGATATGGTGGAACTGTTGAGTTTGTGGTTTGGTGGTATTGATATCGATCGTTATCAAATTTGTTGATTATTAATCCTTCTTTATACAATAAGTTGTGATGTCTGATCGTGGATTATGACTGTTGTGATACGGTTGAGGTTGAAGAGTTCGTAGATTACTTTGGTCGGGGCTGAGGAACTCATAGACGAAAGCAACTGAATTGGTAACAGTTAGTTGTATTGATATCGAGGCAAGTTTTATACTTGTACTAGTCAATGAGATTGATGTTATCATTTATGTGCATGAATGTGTGTATCATGTCGAGACTTGGTCTCTTTGTGATTTTGTTGATATCAGTGGATTGTTTGATACGATATCCTTCGGCAAGTTATGCCAAATGTTATTATTGTTCGTAAACGGCCGATTCAGGGCATTACGATACTTGTTGATTATATTTATGTCAATAGCTGGTTCGCGGTATTGATGTATCGACTGTTGTTATTGATTTTGGTGCTTCGCTATTGGTGTTGTATTGTCCTATTGAAGGCATTGATGTATTCGATTGTCATCTTTGTTATTGGTAACTGATTAAAGGTGACGAGACATACATTGAACTGTTGTTATCGGTTGGCCATTCTAAGGCAATCGAGGTATTGAATTGGGATTATCGAGGATAGTTCCCATCTGTTGTGTCGTTATTATCGATTGACCATTCTAAGGAAGTCGAGGTATTTGAAATGGGACCGCCGAGGACGGTGCCCATCCGTGAGTTATTATTGTCGTGTTGGCCGACTCAAGGCTGCACACTATCATTCCTGTGAACTTGGTAATTTTGCGATCATTGAGGTTTGAGGATTCCAGGAGTGTTGCGTTGTGATTGTTGATCGTGTTAATCGGTCCGTAGGGATTGTAATCCCATGATGGTTGTTTTGGATATTGTTGGTCGTGTCGATCTTTCATTATTTGTGTGTCATTGTTCGCTTCGGTTAGTCTTTGAATCTGTATCGGATGTGTTATCCCTTGAGTTTCGTTGTCATGTTGCATCGTGACATATCTGGAATCATATATGCGTGCCGATTGATTATGTGTATCATTTTTAGCCAGGCACGCGATGGTCATGCATGGATGTTTCCGCATTCGACCGTGCACACGAGACGTAGTTCGTGAGGCTAATTAAGTACATTGTCCCACGTGTATTCTGGATTCTGTATATGGGGTGGACATGTGTACGGACACATTTTCGGATCGAGCTTATTGGTTTGGTCGTTCGTAGTCCATGTTGTATTGGATATGTCCGATGATTTGCGACTAGTTGTTCATACACCGAAGGGTATGTTCGACAGTCGAGGTTATTTCTTTGAGATCTGTTATTGTTGATCGTTTAGAATTTACCTTGTTGATGGTACTCTCAGTAGCTGTTGATCCCTTGTTGATCGTTTAGAGTTTACCTTGTTGATGGTACTCTCAGTCGCTGTTGATCCCTTGTTGATCGTGTTGGAGTTTATCATGTTGATGGTATTCTCGATTATTGTGGATCTTTTGCTGGTAGCATTGGAGTTTATCATGTCGACGATATTCTCGGTTAATTTATTGGTTGATCATTGTTATTGACCGTGTGAGCGTTCGGACTGTACGTCAATGTTTCGGGACTTATTGTCATTATTTTATGTATTATTGGTTTTTGTCCATATTGAATTTTATCGGTGCAATCTGACGGACAGGAATTGGCACAGATAGTTCATTCTACACTTATGAGTTATGATGATGTTTTGAGAATCCTTGGTATTGTTGGAACGTAGTACTGATGGTTGTATTTGAATTCATTTTGTATTTTGAGAATACCCTTCAGCATGTCAAATTGTATGCCGATACTCGTCGCCTACCTTTGGAATTCGATTTTAGAGACCATGTTCTACTCCAGAGTTGGGTCTTATCCATAGCGTTTTCATGTTTCTCAGTTGAGAAAGTATGTGCCGGATCCAAGTCATGTTGTTGACTATAGTGGGTTTGACATAACCGAGTATGTTACCTTTCCGGAGAGACTAGTGAAGATTCTTGAACGTCGTGAGGAGCAGCTTCAGCACAAAACCATCCAGTTTGTTAAAGTGAAATGGTCGAGACATGGAGTTGAGGAAGCGACTTGGGAGATGAAACAGCAGATGCGATCGGATTACCCCGAGCTTTTTTTTATTTCTTAAGTTTCGGGACGAAACTTATTTTTAGAGGGGGAGAATGTAATGCCTGTACTTTTTAATGATTATTTGACCTTGCCGTTTTTCCTATTTTGTCGCTATGTAAATTCTTGGTGATGTTGTTGATGTTTATCTAGAGTTTCGTGCCTTGTTTGGATCTTGATCGTGTTGTTTAGACCTTTCGGAAGTGTTCTGGGTCAGGGAGATAGCGCATGCTAGGCCTATGCTAACGCACGCTAATTTTGCTTGAGTAGCGCACGCTAGCTTTGAGCCTTAGCGCGCGCTAACGGACCAGACAGGGCAAAGGCAGTAGCTAATTCCACTCTGTGATCTAGCAGTTAGCGCACGCTAAGAGTTCGCTAGTGCACGCTATTCGTGGTTAGTAGCGCACGCTAACATCGTCCGTAGCGCACGCTAACGAGCTGAGTGGGCAGAGGCAGTGAGGTTTTCAGACTTTTTGGACTAGCAGGTAACGCACGCTAAACAGCGGCTAGCGCACGTTATATGTGTTGCGTAGTGCGCGTTAGTGCTCAGTGTTAACGCACGCTAGCGGACTGAGACAGTGAACTAGGACTTTAGCAGGACACCAGTTAGCGCATGCTAAGGATGTTGAGTAGCGCGCGCTAACGTTTGTGGACAATAGCCACTTGACTACCGGGTGACCCCGTTAGCGCACGCTAATATTGAGGTGTAGCATGCGCTAGACTGAAACAGTATATAAGGGGACAGTCAACCCCTGCACTTGTCATTTCACATCATTTCCACTTTTTCCGATTGGGAGAGCTCGGGAGAGGCGATTTGGGGCGATTTGAGACTGTCCTTCTTCAGATATCGTCATCTTGGGTTGGATAACAAGGATTATACAACATCTAATACATTTCTATCCTCCAAATCAAGGTAAATTCTTTAGAACCATAGTTTTTGAGAATTTCGGGGACTTTCTTAGATTCGTCCGATTTATCCGCTTTGGAGTTTGAGAACCTTGATATTATGATGTATATACCCCATATCCCTATTTCCCCTACGATTTTATGGATTGTTTTGTACCGTGTTCGTATGTGAGAGGGTTTGGGTGATTTTCCAACCTCTAGATGTTTATACATGTAGTTTCGTGAATCGTAGGTGGGTTTCGAGAGTTTCTTCGTGTGTTATAAGTATGGATTATTGATTATCATATTCCTTGCGAATCTTTTAGGTTCCGGAAGTGCGTTCTCAGACCTACCGAACTTATACTCTTTTCAGTTCGAATTCTCGATGTCTCAAAGGCAAGTATATATTTATGATTGTCATTCTCGACTTTGAAAGTAAGATATATGATTGGCATGATTGTTTATATCCACTCTGGGATGGGCCGACAGGTCCTCTGAGGGTTTCATAGCCTCTGGTGTGATTCCACGGATAATATGAGTTAACCACTTTAGGATGGACCGACGGGTCCTCTGAGGGTTCCGTAGCCTCTGGTGCGGTTCCATGGTTGATCATGTATGTATTGATATGATGCTATGAGATTTAGTTATTCTGGAATACTAGTCTTGAAATGATGAATTGACGGTTACATTTACTTTATTGTCGAGGAGTATTATGTTTTATATTCGATATACTTTCACTAGCTATTCGAAGGTTAACCCCTTTATGGGGGGAAATACTTTTTATGTATTTCAGGTTCCAGGAGAGCGGACTGGCATGTATCGGGTCGGCATAAAGATGATGGACAGTGTGATACTGTGTCTTGTCCCCGGTTATATTTTTGTGTTCCTCCATTCAGTGTTGTTGTACTGGAAGGGTTTTTGGAATACTCGAGTATTATTTTTTTAGTTTCCTTGATGTTCCGGCATGTGTTGCCGAGGTATTGATTTGTGTTGTAATGTAATTGGTTACATTGGATATGGTTTGAATGCCATTTGTATTGTCCTTCATTTCATTGTATTTAGACCTTCTCGGTCAAGTTTTATAATTCCGCGTATGAATAGCCTTGTGGGTCCCACGGATGGGCTCACAGCGCTGTAATATACCCTGAATAACTTGGGGGTGTTAAAGAATATGGTATCAGAGCTTATGTTTATGAATACCTAGGTTGTCGGTCTTTTGGGTAGATTGAGTCATTGTTTATCTACAGTATCACTACTTTGCCATCATCACAATGCGGCCGGTACTTGTAAGTCCTATTACTCTTCTTGTGTTTTCTTAATCGCTTTGATTTTAGTTTGATATTCTTGAGAACCGGTCACTTCGAGGATATGCGATTTGGATTGTACTTACATACTTTGTGTATCCTTTAGAATGTCTACTGACAGGGGATAGAGACGAGACCGTGGTCGCGGATGCGGACTTTTCTTTGAGATATGTTCAAAATTGCTAATTGCGGTATTGATGTGTGTTTGTGTTATGTTGAGACTCTGTATGGGAGTCAGATGCTAGTATCATGGGAGGTCATCGATTTCACGCACATGTAAGTATACTATTTTGGTTATTCGCTCGTGGCGATGATTGATTGATCTTGTGATGAGTTTGGAAATTTTGGGTTGATTTCTTATTGGTTGACAGTTATAATTGAGGATATCGTGTATTAGGTTGTTTAATTTTGATATCGGGTATATCATATGAGAATGTTATTGAATCAACTATGTGTATTCAGCATGTTGTACATAGGTGTCCAGTATGTCGAGGCAACAGACAGGAACAATTGGAATTGGCTAAGTGTAGTATGATTAGCACACGCTAATAGTGAAGCATAGCGCACGCTAGTGTACAAACTTAGCGCACGCTAAAGGCTTAGACTAGCGCGCGCAAGGCCATGTCATAACTTATCCGAGTGGTTGGAAAAGTTGTCGACAACTTCCGGGTTTCATGCATCAACGGCATTTAGCGCACGCGGGACATAAGTATTAGCGCACGCTAAATGTAGAACAGTCAAGGGAATCCCAGCAATCGCGGGTGCTTTCGGCATGTGGAGCACATGCATCTTCTGGGTAGGTGCAGGCAAGTCATCAAAATGGTCATGAGCCAAAAAGTGCAGAACCAAAAAGTGCAGAACCAAATTCTCTTAGAATGATGAAACGGTCATGAGCAAGTCGTCAAAACAGACTCCCGCCGAAAAAAAGAAATTACCGGAAATCAAAATTTCGGATATTATAGTACAAACAATACCGGGGCACCCCACGGAGACGCACTAGGTCGAATATAACCTTTGTCCAGCAGTTCACCCAATTGTTTATTCAACTCTTGCATTTCTGATAGGGCCATTCTGTATGGTGCCTTAGATATTGGAGCCGCATTAGGATCTAATTCTATAGTAAACTCCGCATCACGATGCGGCGGTAACCCAGGTAAGTCATCTCGAAATATGTCTGGAAATTCATTAACAACGGGAATAGAGGACAACTGCACCTTGCCCACTTCTGACTTCAATGCGTAACACCAATAACCGGTACAACTTTGTCGCAATAATTTAAGCGCCTTCATGACTCGGATAATCTTTCCAGAAGTACCAGATTTCTGCCCTTCAAAAACGTGTTTGGTACCATCCGGTGCAATTATCGAATTTATTTTCGGACGATAATTTACTATCGCTCCATGACGGTCTAACCAATCCTCACCGAGGATAAAATCCTCTCCTTTCATGTCAAACACAATCAAATCGGATGACCAATCTCTACCTCTGATGGTCACAGGACAATTGACAATCTCTCGATCCCCAACTATCATTTCCCCACTCGACAGTCCAACAATAAAAGGTTCACATGCAGAGAGACCGTCGAGAACCAAACGATTCACACAAGACAATGATATAAAGGAATGAGTAGCTCTAGAATCAAACAATACATCTACCGGGTGCATATTAATATAAACAATACATGACGTAGTCGCAGCCCCTACTTCATCAGTCTGTCTCATTTCGTACAACCGGGGTGGAGCTGATCCGGTACTCGTAGCATCCTTGTACTTGGTTTTGCCTCTAACACTGCCGCGTCCGACACTCGGAGTGGGTTGACCCGTAACTGTGCCTGCTGGAGTAGGAGATGGTTTAGAAAAGATTCTGCCCGCTGACTCACAATATAACGCAAAATGACCCTCCTTCCCACACTTAAAACAATCGACGAGGCGAAATGTGCAACAAGAGCTGACATGCCCCGAATTTCCACAATTAAAACAAACTTTTGGTGCTCCTCCACTAGGCTGAGGGGAACCAACAGAGGATTGCACAGAATGTTTAGGCCTACGCGATCCGCTGCCTCATAAACTACCAGAAAATTTTGGTTTCTTCGAGCTCGAAACCGTAGGAACTAGAACTGACACCATCTCATAAGCAAGCGCTCTATCCTGAAATTCTCTCAATGTAGTACACCCAAGGCCCTCCATATACTTTCGGACCTCCGGTTTCATCCTAGCATCGAAATGAAGTATCTTGTCTATTTCATCCTTAACCCGATCTTGAACATACACTAACTGCTTATTGTATGTCTTGATTACCTCCGAATAGGAACATCTTGGGGTTGAACTCTGAAGAACTCACTGACTCTAGCTAATTGTACAGGCGCTGGACAATAGTGTTCTTCCATTAGTTCTTTAAATTCCTCCCAAGTGACATCATGGTCCCTGGGCTTAACAGCTCTCCACCAGTCCGACGCGTCATCAACCGTCAGATATTGTGCAATTGGAACTCTCTTGGCTTCAGGGCAGCCAATACCGTCAAAGATCTTCTCTAGCTCAACTAACCAATGATCCAGTTGTTCACATCACAGGAACCATTGAATCTGGGAGGATTCATCTTCATAACTTCTTGAGGCTATCGATCTTCAACAGTCTTGCCAGTGTTAATGTTCTGCACCACTTGAGCTAATTGGTTCACTTGTGTTACCACTTGTTCAAGAACGTTAAGCACTTCGGCCTCTGCACTCCCACCTGCACCTCCCGAAGAAATCGGGTTTGATCTAGCTACAGAATGAGATGCCGAGTCTGAAATGGAAATCTAGGATTTAGATATCGCTACTCTACCACGACATCGGCCGCGTTGACGGGCAGCTCTACCTCTCGGCATACTGAAGAATAAGAATAGTTCAACAAAGAAACGATTACAACATTAGATTATGCAATGACAAGGATAATTACTCCCGAAGGAAAGAAACAATCAACCTCCAAAGAGTCTTCAAGCACAGGCAACACGGAATGGTAGCACGCCAACGATATTGTAGATAACAACCGACTCACTTTAGCAGACCCAAAACACTGACAACCTAGGTATCTATAAACCTAAGCTCTGATCCCATATTCTGCAACAGCCCCGTGATTTGCGGAGTTATTACAGCGCCTCAGATTCTTTTTGGAGAACCTACCAGGCTTAGACCACAATAAAACACATTAAATTACAACAAAACCGGAAACATTCACGCATTTAAAACCAACTTCAACTTCAACATGACATACATCACAATACCGAACAACATATCGTCCCATAGGATTCTAACCAATACGGTCACAACTGGAATACAACAACATCGTTAACCATCAACAATGACATGACATACAACACCGGACAGTACCCGCGCGAGTACAAAACCCAAACACGACTATGACCAAGACCATTCGACCACAAACTCAAAATGGTGCACGATATCAATGCTGCCCACCAAGCTCGTGTCCGCCCTGTGCTGACTCTCCCACTCGACCTGTACTGAGTACACAAAAGTATATCCACTCCCGAAGGGGTCAGCAAGAAGCCGGTGCAAGTACAATGATTCTAAAATATGTACAACAAGTGAATAATCAACATAAATCACAGAAATCACAGTGCCATCACAGATATTCCGGAATACTACATCACAATCATCATCACAAAATATCAATGGGGGCTGTACAGGTACTGTACCTCATGCGAGATACATACCTAACCCCAGCGAGTCCTCGTCAGGCCTACCTGGTTGTACAAACCCAGCCAAGTGGATTGCAGAGTCCTTACACTACAGAACCCAGGGGACCCACACTGGTTTTACTTGGCACACGACCACACGTCGTACTTTTGAAAACATCGCTTTGGCACGAATCACATTTTCTCAAAATCACGTTTTCTAAAATTACCACTTTTCACAAAATCACTTATTTCACATATTCACACGAAGTATATTAAACAAAATCAAAGTACTTGCCTCAATTCGAACGACACGAGAAAAAATGAATGGATGAACATACGGTCCGAACCTCCTTCAACAATTCAGTCCTAACACATCGAAATACCGAATCAAAAACCAAGACCACGGAAACGGAAGAATTCACTCTAAGTTCTAACCCTAGGAACATTTAATCGAACACTACTGGGGCGAAGTCGTTCATACTCCATATAATATCTTAGAATTTCGCTACGAACTTTTCGCATTATTTTATCTGAGTTGTACTGGACAGAGTGGGATCGATGCAGTATGGATGAATAATTTTGGGAACTGTGACAGTTATACCAGTATATCTATCGAGGTTATTTTAATTCAAGGATATTATATGCTTGTTATGTCTTTCGATGTCGAATATACTATATGAGTATTTGTATACTTGTCGTACTTGGTCGACAATTTCATTTGAGGATATCGTGCATCAGGTGCATCGTATGAGAATGTTATCGGAATGAGGATATGTATTCAGTATGTCGTGTGTACGTGTTCGGTATATTGAGACGGCAGACAGGAGCAAAAATGGCCAAGTATAAAAGCCATTACGTACGCTAAGCATAGGAGCTTATGTACGTAAAGGTACAAACATAGCGTACGCTAAGCAGAGGAGCTTACGTATGTAACAATAGCAATCTTAACGTATGTTAGTTTGAGCACATAACGTACGTTATGAAGAGAATCGAATAGGTCCGAGCTATGGTCGGCAGGTGGGCCCGGTGTCGGCAGCTTTCGGCGCGGATGTGGACAGGCGAGTCAACATAGAGTTTTACGTACGTTAATGATAGCCCATTACGTACGTAAACAAGTATAGCACTGTAGCAAGTCAACAGCTACATTACGTACGCTACGGAAAGGAAATTACGTACGTAATGCATGCCACGAAATAAGACAGTGAACCCTGGATGACGATTACGTACGCTATGCAGGACATGTAGTGTATGTTAAAGGGTCTTATGTACGTTAAGGTTTGGTCTTAACGTATGTAATGAGATGTGCATATTATATATTAAGGATCGGTCTTTCATTTCTGCATGAGAAGAAACATATTTTCCCACCCAGCTTCGTCCCTCTTTACTTTCAATTCTATTCCAGACACTTCTACGTTGGTTGAGACCTTGATGATTTCATTAGAAGCTTCAAGATTGGAGTTCTTGATATTTTTGGAAGTGTTTGATCCTTGTGGTTCTTCTTCAAGAGGTATGCTGAAAAACTCCTCTCTTTGATTCGGATTTTGATATTTTTGTTGAATTTCTTCTTCGTATGATGATGGTTATGGTATTGTTGTTGTGATTCTAGGGGATATATGAATCGTATATTGAAGAACAAAATGATATATGTCTTGGATTATGAATTAGATGATGGTTTAGATGTTAGAACACATCGGATTACGTCGTTTTGTTGGCTACAAACATGATTATGGATTAATTCATGTTCTGGAAGAACTCTTGAGTTATATATGTCATGATTTTATGGAAATTAGAAGGATTACGGTTAATTTTGATATATGACTGTTCTTGATAATAAACGGTAATTGGTTTTCTATGAATTTACGAATATGAACAAGAAGGAACCTTGTTAAAACCGTATTTAAGGTTGAAGTCAGAATCGAGAATGTTAAAATTGATTGATTATCGAACTGCGGCTTGTATTCGTATTGTTTGAGTTATAATGGGATATCATTGAACCGTTTAGTTTGATTGGTTGGTTATATCGGTTGTTGATTGTTATCGAACGTATTGTTAATTGATTATTGCATTAGGTTGTGATAAATGACCGTTGATATTAACTGTTGTGCTGGGATTGAGATTAGAAGATGCATGGATCGCCTTGGTTGGGGCTGAGGAGCTTGTAGATGAAGACGATAGGATTGGCAACGACTTCATCGTATCAGTATCAAGGCAAGTTATGCTTGCTCCGTGCATAATTTTTAATAAATGATTTTGATTTCACTTCATTTATGATTCATATAGCAATGATGTTATGAATATGAATTGACGGGATGATGGTATGAATAGTATGCTTGAACTGGGATAAATCGTGCTGTATATGATTTAAAGATGCCTAGTAGAAATAGAAATGTGTATTATATTTGGTATATTCTATGAAATGATTAGATATCGAGGACAGTTTACCGTGCCAACATCGATCTCGAGGTGGTGGATTGTTGATAATGATGAACTGTACTTCATTCCGGACTATTCGTGTAACTGTGTATTCGAGGTAATTTAGTATTGCTGAATCATGGTAATTATCATGATGCATTGTTGTACATGTGTCTTAATGCTTCATGTGATGAGTGTGCACCATCGTTTGGTATATTTTATGATGTGCTCTTTCTTTGAACTGTAATTTGTTGGACCGATGTGTTGAGGGATAAGACCTTAATAGCACCCACGTTCCAAATTATTCATGTGTAGATGCTTCTATGACCCTTGGTTGCGACCTTGGGGTATTTTGTGATTGCATGTAATGTGTTGAGGGATAAGACCAGAATATGGCACCCACGGTCCGGGGTATTCCTGTGTAGATGCTTCCGTGACCCTAGGATACGGCCTTGGGAGTTTATGTGCTAATATTATATGCATTGTTGAGAATTCTGTGAACCGTTGTCTGACGGGGATATGGCATTGTGGTCGAGTAGGTCCTACGTGATCGAGATAACGATGCTCATTTGGGAAGTCTTCTAATCATTTTTGGTTTTGCGTTTCTTCGAGTTTCGTTGTCATGTTGCATCATGACATATCTGGAGTCAGATATGTACTGATCCATCATGTGTAGGATTTTCAGGGCGGGCACGTGTTGTCATGTGTTGGTTTCAGCCTCACGTTGAGCTGTGCGCACGAGATGTACTTCGTGAGTCTGATTAGGCACGAGACCAGACGTGTATTCGATCGATGCCCGTGGGTGGCTTGTGCACGGACACATTTCCGGATCGGGCGTATCGTGACGTCCATCTTGAGTCATGTTGATTGGTAGGTCATAGTCAATATATGGTCGGATGTGTTCGACAGTCGGGTTTATCTTCGAGATCCCATATATGTGATTCGCATATGTTTGGCGATTTTATTCTCTCGGGTATCTGTGCTTGTGGTCCTTTATGGATCTTGTTTGGTGTTTACCATATCGTTGGTATTCTTGTTCGCGGTTGATCCTTTATTGATCTCGTTGGAGTTCACCATATCATTGGTAATCTCATTCGTTATTTATCCTTATTGATCTTGATGGAGTTTACCATATCGTTTGTACTCTCTTCGTTATCGAACTTTATGGATCTTGTTTGGTGTTTACCCAATCGTTGGTATTCTTGTTCGCAGTTGATACTTTATTGACCTCGTTGGAGTTCACCATATTGTTGGTAATCTCGTTCGTTATTTATCCTTATTGATCTTGCTGGAGTTTACCATATCATTGGTATTCTCGTCGTTATCGAACTTTATTGATCTTGTCTGATGCTTACCATATCATTGGAATTCTTGGTCGTCGATCCTTTATTGATCTTGTTTGGAGTTTACTATATTATTGGTATTCTCGGTTGTGTTGATCCTTTATTTGACCGTGTTGGAGTTTATCACCTCGATGGTATTCTCGTTCGTGGTTGGTCCTTTGTTGATCTTGTGTGGAGTTATCATGTCAATGATATTATCGTTTGATGCATTGGTTGTTTATTATTATTGATGTGTGAGCATTCATACTTTTATCGATATCCAGGACTTGTTATTGTTTCGGGACAGTTGGTCCACTGAGGTATCGTCTATTATTGGTTTTATCAGAATCGGGATATGATTGTGCGACCCAGTGGATGGAATTGGACATGGACCGATTATTCCATATTGGAGATATAATTATGTTTTGAGAATCTTGGCATTGATTGAATACAGTACAGATGGTTATTTTAGAATTCATTATTGTCTGAGGACGCGAAGTGTGGATTGAGGCAAGGGTTGATTTGGTATGAATCATCACCATTGGTAAGATTACTATGGTAAGATTACATTGGAATTATTCTTACTCAGCGTTTCATTGATATGTAATTGTTGATGTTGATGTGATCGTTATCATTGTTGAATATTATGACTAACCCCGTCGTGGGCTTTCTTTTTAGGTTATTGGGATATCGAGCTTGTAGCGGTCGTGAAGGGGTGAGTTTCCTGGGTGATACTAGCTATGGCACGGTTATTGGGATTCGACATTCCTTTCTGATTGTTATGATTCCGCTTAAAATGTATTTCTTACTGTGTTCATATCCGCTGCATGTGTATCTTTAAACGGCTTTCGGTATTATACTAGCTCGTGTGTACTTTTAAAATGACATTTTGGTATCCTTGCCTTGTACTTTAAATGGTATTTTATGATGGTATCTGGAAACTATGTTTTGTAAAATATTTGAGTATTTAAAATATCACCGTCTTCGCCTCTTTGGCGTGTTTGAAACGTTTGCGAAAATGATTTTTAGCCTTGTGGGTCCGGCATGGGGCCCACAGCACTGTATTTTTCCCGGTTGTTTTTAGGGATGTTACACTCCATTTAACGGATGGAAATTCGAAACAAAAATCGTAGACTTCAAGGAAAACAAGGGATTATCACTCCATAATCATAATCTAACATAAATCAAGGCCAAAACGGACTAGAGAAGCAAAATCTTAACAAATCCCCAAAATTTCCAAAAACTAGGGATTGAACAATTTTATCTTGATTTGGATGATGAACTTGATAAAATCTTGTTAGATTGAGACAAGGAACTCAAAAATGTTGTTTGATGGTGAAATCTGGTCGAAAACTATGTGTAATATCCTAGAATTTCACTATGAATTTTTCGCATTATTTTATCTGTGATGTACTGTACAGAGTGGGACCGACACGATATGAGCGGATAATTTTGGAAACCGTGACAGTCGTGCCAGTATGTCATCGAGGTTATTTTGATTCTAGGATATTACATGCTTGATGTGTTTTTCGATGTCGGATATACCGTATGGGTATTTGTATGATTGCCGTACTTGGTCGACAGTTGTAATTGGGGGTATCGTGCATCAGACGTACCGTACGAGAATATTTTCGGGATTTCGTATATGTGTTCAGTATTGTCGTATGTTCACATTTGTTATGTCGAGATGTTGGACAGAATTGGCCGGAAATGGCTAAGTATGGAAGCCATTACGTACGTTATGTGTTGAAGCTTACGTACGTTAAATTGGTAGAGTTACGTACGTTATGGCCGAGACATTACGTACGTAACATGGGAATCAGACGATCGAGTCGTGGTCGGCAGGTGGGACCCTGTGTCGACAACTTTCGGCGGAGGATGTTGATAGGTGAGTCAACGTACGTGTTACGTACGTTATACAGGACGTGTTATGTACGTAACACGACCATTGTATTGTAGCAAGTCAACGTACGTATTACGTACGCAACGGAATAAGTGTTACGTACGTTACGGGGCGGCTGGCCGAGTCGTGGCCGAGATGACCTGGATGGCCGAGCATGGCCGTCCGTGACTCGTTGGGATAGCCGAGCATGGTCAGCAGTGACTCGCTGGGGGCTAGGACTGGCCGATTACGTACGTAGGCAGTGGCCGGTTACGGCCGTAAGGGCCAATTACGTACGTAAGCCAGCTGCCGGTTACGTACGTAAGCCAGCTGCCGGTTACGTACGTAAGGGTGCCGAACAAACTGGACAGTAAGGTAGGCCACGGCCGATTACGTACGTAAGCCACGGCCGGTTACGTACGTAACTGGCCGGCAGGTCTCGGCCTATATAAGGCCTGGACCGAGTCATCTGGTCATTTCTTCGTTTTTCTTCGTTCCTTCCGCGATTTCTTCAGCAAATATCATGGTTTTGAGTAGAATCAACTTATAACAACATGTTTTGGAAGTTGGAATCATGGATTAACATCATTCTCCACCCGGATCGAAGGTAAGAACACATGAACTTTTGGTTTTTGGATGTTCTTGAGGTTTCTTGGTGTTTTGGCCGATTTGCTTCGTTTTGATTCAGATTATTGATAGAACTTGATTGTATACTCGTAATCATTCAATACTCTTGAAGTTTTGTGGAACAAATTCGAGTATTTCTTCATTAAAATGATTAAATTAGATTATGCCTTCAAAGTGTTCGATGAAATGCCTCAATGAGTTGAACTTGGGAAATTCTATACGTTTTCGTATGAATGATGGTTGAATTGATATTGTTGTGATGATTCTTGGTATTTACGAGAATTTTGTTAAGGGAAGATAATGAATTGGTGATCAAATGATTCGATTATGTTGTTATGATTATGGAATCGTAATATTCTCGATGTTCTTGGTAGTTTGTTGCGATTCGTGATGTTATGAGAAGTATATATGTTGAAGACGTCGTTAGGACCATTGAACACCGAATTTCGGCTTGTGTTCGTATTGTTAAGAGTTTATACGGTTTGGTTTCGTATGATCGAGATGTCGTTGAACCATCGAGTTTGATTAGTTGGTCATTTCGGTTGATTGTTATTGAACGTATCGTTAACTAATTATTGCATTAGGTTGCGTTTAGCGATCGTTGAAGTTAACCGTTGTGCTGCGGACGAGCTGGGGCTGCAGAGCTTGTAGACGAAGACGGCGGGATTGATAATGGCTTCGTCGAATTGGTATCGAGGCAAGTTATGCTTGCTCAGTTCATAATGTTAATAAATGATTTCGTTTTCATTTCATTTATGATTCATATAGCAATGGTATTATGGAATATATGAATTTTCGGAATGGTGGTATGTAAGATAAATCATAATGTATATGATTTTAAGGATGTCTAATGGAAATGGGAACGTGAATTATAATTTGGTCTATTGCATGAGAAGTTGGATATCAAGTTTAGTTATCGTGTCGATGTTGAACTCGGGATGGTGGTTTGGTATTAGTTATGGACTGTACTTCATTTTGGATTTGTCGGATAAACCGTGTATTCGTTCAGGGCGGTTGGTCGTGGAAAGGTTGGCGTCTCCAGCTTGAGGTAAATTAATATTGTTAGATTATGATAATCATCATGTTGCATTATTGCATGTGTGTGTTGATATTCCATGCGGTGAATGTGCACCATTGTTTGTTATGTTTTGTGAAGTGCTCTTTCTTGAGCCATAATATGTGGGGCCGACGTGTTGGGGATAAAACCTGTATGGTACCCGAATGGAAATGTGTTAGGGGATAAGACCTGAATGGCACCTATGTCCGGAGTATTCCTGAGTAGATGCTTCCGTGACCCTCGGCTGTTGCCTTGGGAGTTTATGTGATATTGTCCGGAGTATTCCTGAGTAGATGCTTCCGTGACCCTTGGCTGCTGCCTTGGGAGTTTGTGTTATTATTATATGCATTGTTGAGCATGCTGTGGACTATTGTCTGACGGAATACGACATTGTGGTCGTGTCGGTCTTTCATGATCGAGTTATTGTTTCCCACTTGGAAAATCTTCTGATCCTTGTTGGATATGCGTTTCTTCGAGATCTATTGTCATGTTGTATCGTGGCATATCTGGAGTCAGATACGTTCTGATCGTTCATGTGTAGGATTTTCGGGACGGGCACGTGTAGCATATGTTGGTTTCGACCTCATACTGAACCGTGCACACGAGACGTACTTCGTGAGGCTGATTAGGTACGAGACCAGACGTGTATTGATCAATACCCGTGGTTGGCTTGTACACGGACACATGTCCGGATCGAGCGTATCGTGACGTCCATCTTGAGTCTTATTGATTGGTCGTTCACAGTCCATGTATAATTGGGTCTGTCCGATATTCGGGTTGTCTTTGAAACCCCGTATATATGATTTGTATATGGTTGACGATTTTATTCTCTCATGTATCTGTCGCCGTTGAACCTTTACTAATCTCGTTCGGAGTTACCATATCGATAGTCAACTCATTGATATCGATCCTTTATAAATCTCGTTTGGAGTTCACCCTGTTATTGGTAATCTCGTTCGTTATTGATCCTTATTGATTCCGTTTGGGAGTTGTCTCATCGTTGGTATTCTTGGTTATTAGTCCTTGATTGATGTTATTGGAGTTTACCGTGTCGTAAGTATTCTCGGTTGTCGATTCCTTATTGCTCTTGTTGGAGTTTACCATATCGTTGGTATTCTCGGTTGTTGGTCCTTATTGATCTTGCTAGAGTTTACTGTGTCGTCAGTATTCTCAGTTGTTGACCCTTTATTGATCTTATTGGAGTTTATCGTACCTTTGGTATTTCTGGTTGTCGAATCTTTTGATCTTGTTATTGATTCTTCATTAATCCTTACCGTGTCATCGGTATTCTCGGTTATTGATTCTTCGTTGATCCTTACCATGTCATTGGTATTCTCGGTTGTCGAACTTTTATTGATCTTGTTGGGATTTGCCGTATTGTCGGTATTCTCGGTTATGGATTCTTTCTTGATCTTGTTGGAGTTACCATACCATGGCATTCTCGTTCGTGGTTGATCCTTTGTCGATCTTGTGTGGAAATATCATGCAATTGATATTTCCGTTGTGATGCATTAATTGTTTATCATTATTGACTGTGTCAACATTCGTGTTTTGCATTGATATTCGGGACTTGCTATTGTCTCGGAACAGTTGGATTACAGGTGTGCCATGTGATATCGGTTTTATCAGGATTGGGATTCGATTGTGCGACCCGGTAGCAGAGTTAGTCTTGGCCAGATCAATCTATAATTGAGAAATGATAAGTTTGGGAAATTAGGTATCGTTTGATTCTGATGCAATTGGTTACTTTTGAGTTCGTTCATTACTTAAGGACACGAGGCGTGGGATAAGGTAAGAATTGATTGTTATGGTTGTGACAGGTTGGTAAGGTTATTTCGGTAAGATTACATGGGGAATGTTCTTACTCTGTAGACTACATTGATATGTAATTGTTTTTGTGATGTGATCGTTATTATTGTTGAGCATTATGGCTGACCCCGTCGTGGGCTTTACCTTTTAGGTACTCGGAGTTCGAGCTAGTAGCGGTCGTGAAGAGATGAGCTTTCCGGTGATACTGGCTATGGCGTGGTTGTTCGGATTATGTGTTCTTTCTGGTTTTTGTAATTTCGCTGCAAATGTATTTAATTATGTTTTTATCCGCTGCGTGGTATATTTCATAATGGCTTTCGGTATTCTTTGAACTGTGTTTTTATCCGATGCGTGTGTGTGTTTACTTTCAAAGGGCCTTTTTGCATTTTTAAACGTTTGCGAAAATGATTTTAGCCTTGTGGGTTCCAATATGGGGCCCACGGCGCTGTAATATTCCCAGTCGGTTTTGGGGGTGTTACAGAAGATGGTATCGGAGCTTGGGTTTCGTAAAACCCGGGCGTGTGTGTTATGTGGCTCTACCGGTGCGGTAGTAGCGTGACTTTTGAAAATGATTTTTTGACTTTTGGGTCAAACCGATTTTGGAGGTTTCAAAATTTTTGAAATATTTTCAAATTATTGTATTTGCGATGCCGGTGTGTTTAGACTTGTATGGGAGTCGTATGCTGGTATCACGGAAGATCATCGACTTCACGGTCCTGTAAGTGTGTTCTTTCAGCTATTTCAGTTTTGATGATGATTATTTGAGTATGGTGTCGTGATTTTGAGATATTTCGGGATTGAGATACTGATTGTGACAGGATTTTGAGTTTCGAGGACGAAACTTATTTAAGTGGGTAGATATGTAATATCCTAGAATTTCACTATGAATTTTTCGCATTATTTTATCTGGGATGTACTGTACAGAGTGGGACCGACACGATATGAGCGGATAATTTTGGAAACCGTGATAGTCGTGCCAGTATGTCATCGAGGTTATTTTGATTCTAGGATATTACATGCTTGATGTGTTTTTCGATGTCGGATATACCGTCTGGGTATTTGTATGATTGTCGTACTTGGTCGACAGTTGTAATTGGGGGTATCGTTCATCAGACGTACCATACGAGAATATTTTCGGGATTTCGTATATGTGTTCAGTATTGTCGTATGTTCACATTTGTTATGTCGAGATGTTGGACAGGAATTGCTGGAAATGGCTAAGTATGGAAGCCATTACGTACGTTATGTGTTGAATCTTACGTACATTAAATTGGTAGAGTTACGTACGTTATGGCCGAGACATTACGTACGTAACATGGGAATCAGACGATCGAGTCGTGGTCGGCAGGTGGGACCCTGTGTCGACAACTTTCGGCGGAGGATGTTGATAGGTGAGTCAACGTACGTGTTACGTACGTTATACAGGACGTGTTACGTACGTAACACGACCATTGTACTGTAGCAAGTCAACGTACGTATTACGTACGCAACGGAATAAGTGTTACGTACGGTACGGGGCGGCTGGCCGAGTCGTGGCCGAGATGACCTGGATGGCCGAGCATGGCCGGTCGTGACTCATTGGGATGGCCGAGCATGGTCGGCAAGGCCAGGGGCTAGGATCGACCGACACGACGTAGGCAGTGGCCGGTTACGGCCGTAAGGGCCAGTTACGTACGTAAGCCAGCTGCCGGTTACGTACGTAAGGGTTCCGAACAAACTGGACAGTAAGGTAGGCCACAGCCGGTTACGTACGTAAGCCACGGCCGGTTATGTACGTAACTGGCCGGCAGGTCTCGGCCTATATAAGGCCTGGACCGAGTCATCTGGTCATTTCTTCGTTTTTCTTCGTTCGTTCCGCGATTTCTTCAGCAAGTATCATGGTTTTGAGTAGAATCAACTTATAACAACATGTTTTGGAAGTTGGAATCATGGATTAACATCATTCTCCACCCGGATCGAAGGTAAGAACACATGAACTTTTGGTTTTTGGATGTTCTTGAGGTTTCTTGGTGTTTTGGCCGATTTGCTTCGTTTTGATTCAGATTATTGTTAGAACTTGATTGTATGCTCGTAATCATTCAATACTCTTGAAGTTTTGTGGAACAAATTCGAGTATTTTTTCATTAAAATGAATAAATTAGATTATGCCTCCAAAGTGTTCGATGAAATGCCTCAATGAGTTGAACTTGGGAAATTCTATACGTTTTCGTATGAATGATGGTTGAATTGATATTGTTGTGATGATTCTTGGTATTTACGAGAATTTTGTTAAGGGAAGATAATGAATTGGGGATCAAATGATTCGATTATATTGTTATGATTATGGAATCGTAATATTCTCGATGTTCTTGGTAGTTTGTTGCGATTCTTGATTGTTATTGAACGTATCGTTAACTAATTATTGCATTAGGTTGCGTTTAGTGATCGTTGAAGTTAACCGTTGTGCTGCGGACGAGCTGGGGCTGCGGAGCTTGTAGACGAAGACGGCGAGATTGATAATGGCTTCGTCAAATTGGTATCGAGGCAAGTTATGCTTGCTCAGTTCATAATGTTAATAAATGATTTCGTTTTCATTTCATTTATGATTCATATAGCAATGGTATTATGGAATATATGATTTGTCGGAATGGTGGTATGTAAGATAAATCATAATGTATATGATTTTAAGGATGTCTAATGGAAATGGGAACGTGAATTATAATTTGGTCTATTGCATGAGAAGTTGGATATCAAGTTTAGTTATCGTGTCGATGTTGAACTCGGGATGGTGGTTTGGTATTAGTTATGGACTGTACTTCATTTTGGATTGTCGGATAAACCGTGTATTCGTTCAGGGCGGTTGGTCGTGGAAAGGTTGGCGTCTCCAGCTTGAGGTAAATTAATATTGTTAGATTATGATAATCATCATGTTGCATTATTGCATGTGTGTGTTGATATTCCATGCGGTGAATGTGCACCATTGTTTGTTACGTTTTGTGAAGTGCTCTTTCTTGAGCCGTAATCTGTGGGGCCGATGTGTTGGGGATAAAACCTGTATGGTACCCGAATGGAAATGTGTTAGGGGATAAGACCTAAATGGCACCTATGTCCGGAGTATTCCTGAGTAGATGCTTCCGTGACCCTCGGCTGTTGCCTTGGGAGTTTATGTGATATTGTCTGGAGTATTCCAGAGTAGATGCTTCCGTGACCCTTGGCTGCTGCCTTGGGAGTTTATGTGTTATTATTATATGCATTGTTGAGCATGCTGTGGACTATTGTCTGACAGAATACGACATTGTGGTCGTGTCGGTCTTTCATGATCGAGTTATTGTTGCCCTCTTGGAAAATCTTCTGATCCTTGTTGGATATGCGTTTCTTCGAGATCTGTTGTCATGTTGTATCGTGGCATATCTGGAGTCAGATACGTTCTGATCATTCATGTGTAGGATTTTCGGGACGGGCACATGTAGCATATGTTGGTTTCGACCTCATACTGAACCATGCACACGAGACGTACTTCATGAGGCTGATTAGGTACGAGACCAGACGTGTATTGATCAATACCCGTGGTTGGCTTGTACACGGACACATGTCCGGATCGAGCGTATCGTGACGTCCATCTTGAGTCTTATTGATTGGTCGTTCACAGTCCATGTATAATTGGGTCTGTCCGATATTCGGGTTGTCTTTGAAACCCCGTATATATGATTTGTATATGGTTGACGATTTTATTCTCTCGTGTATCTGTCGCCGTTGAACCTTTACTAATCTCATTCGGAGTTACCATATCGATGGTCAACTCATTGATATCGATCCTTTATAAATCTCGTTTGGAGTTCACCCTGTCATTGGTAATCTCTTTCGTTATTGATCCTTATTGATTCCGTTTGGGAGTTGTCTCACCGTTGGTATTCTTGGTTATTAGTCCTTGATTGATGTTATTGGAGTTTACCATGTCGTAAGTATTCTCGGTTGTCGATTCCTTATTGCTCTTGTTGGAGTTTACCATATCGTTGGTATTCTCGGTTGTTGGTCCTTATTGATCTTGCTAGAGTTTAGTGTGTCGTCAGTATTCTCAGTTGTTGACCCTTTATTGATCTTATTGGAGTTTATCGTACCGTTGGTATTTCTGGTTGTCGACTCTTTTGATCTTGTTATTGATTCTTCATTAATCCTTACCGTGTCGTCGGTATTCTCGGTTATTGATTCTTCGTTGATCCTTACTGTGTCATCGGTATTCTCGGTTGTCGAACTTTTATTGATCTTGTTGGGATTTGCCGTATTGTCGGTATTCTCGGTTATGGATTCTTCCTTGATCTTGTTGGAGTTACCATACCATGGCATTCTCGTTCGTGGTTGACCCTTTGTCGATCTTGTGTGGAAATATCATGTCATTGATATTTCCGTTGTGATGCATTAATTGTTTATCATTATTAACTGTGTCAACATTCGTGTTTTGCATTGATATTCGGGACTTGCTATTGTCTCGGAATAGTTGGATTACAGGTGTGCCATGTGATATCGGTTTTATCAGGATTGGGATTCGATTGTGCGACCCAGCCGGCAGAGTTAGTCTTGGCCAGATCATTCTATAATTGAGATATGATAAGTTTGGGAATTTTGGTATCGTTTCTGTTATTTTAAATGTGGTTACTTTTGAGTTCGTTCATTACTTAAGGACACGAGGCGTGGGATAAGGTAAGAATTGATTGTTATGGTTGTGACGGGTTGGTAAGGTTATTTCGGTAAGATTACATGGGGAATGTTCTTACTCTGTAGACTACATTGATATGTAATTGTTTTTGTGATGTGATCGTTATCATCGTCGTGGGCTTTACCTTTTAGGTACTCGGAGTTCAAGCTAGTAGCGGTCGTGAAGAGATGAGCTTTCCAGTGATACTGGCTATGGCGTGGATGTTCGGATTATGTGTTCTTTCTGGTTTTTGTAATTTCGCTGCAAATGTATTTAATTATGTTTTTATCCGCTGCGTGGTATATTTCAAAATGGCTTTCGGTATTCTTTGAACTGTGTTTTTATCCGATGCGTGTGTGTGTTTACTTTCAAAGGGCCTTTTTGCATTTTTAAACGTTTGCGAAAATGATTTTAGCCTTGTGGGTTCCAATATGGGGCCCACAGCGCTGTAATATTCCCAGTCGGTTTTGGGGGTGTTACACTATGCCTTCCTATGCTCCAAATCGCCCAGCCGCCGGAGAAGAAGGAGGAGAGAAGAAAAAATGACATTTCTAGAACCTGCCCCCCATATATATACTGGAAGCGATTAGCGCATGCTACAGCTAAAGTATAGTGTGCGCTAACGGGCTGAAGGCGGTGTACTGTTGAAGATAAGGCAGTACGGAACCTTCTGTCTGACTCCGGTAGCGTGCGCTACCCACCTATTAGCGTGAGCTATCGATCGCCACTAGCGCGCGCGAGCTCCAAATAATAGCGTGCGCTGCCTGCTAGTACCCGCAGTCCAGAAACGTTTCTGCCCTCACTGACCTGCCATCATAGTGTGCGTTATCCCACTAATAATGTGCGCAAGTACATCGAAATAGCGTACGCTAGTCTGTCCATAGCGTGCACTAACGCTCCATTCCGGAGTCCAGAAAGCTCACTGCCCAGCAGGCCTAGTGTGCACTACTCACACATTGTTAGCGTGCGCTAGAATTGTTGTCTAGCGTGCGCTAACTGCTACTTCCCAGCATTAAATTCGCGAAGTCCGGCTAAACCAAACACAATCCGAAAATCACAAAACTCAGTGATTACCAACCATGAATATTTTAAGATCCATCATCACTACATACGTTCCAAATAACCATAATACCACAAGATACATACAAAAAAACACCCATAAAATACACGGATATTACAAAAACCACCGTGAAGAGCAAGTCGTACCTGTCCACCCACAGGGTGCTGGATTTGCTACACATGGACCTCTACGGCCCTGTAGACCCTGTCAGTTTGGGAGGTAAGAAATATTATCTTGTAATTGTTGATGATTTTCTAGATATGCTTGGACAATCTTTCTAAGCAAGAAGAAAGATACCATCACGAAGTTGCCAGAGCACCTAAAGAAGCTATAAAACGAGAAACGGGTGAGTGTCGTGTCCATTCGTTCCGACATGGGCACTGAATTCACAAATCGCTTTATAGAGCAATACTGTTCAGACAATGGAATACAGCACGAATACTCAACAGCCTGAACTCCTCAACAAAATGGCGTTGCCGAGCGAAAGAATAGGATGCTTAAAGAAGCAACAAGGACCATGATAGCCTCAAGCAAGTTGCCGCAACAGTTCTGGGGAGAAGCAACAAATAGAGTGTGTTACACACAAAACCGCTGTATCATCGACAGGCGTCAAAACAAAACAGCATATGAGGTATGGAATAATATAGGGTTCTATATTTTATAATACCAAACCATAAAAGTAACAAGTTATATATCCTTATTCATAAGAGTATAAGTTTTTGATACCAAAAGACATTAATACCCTTAAATCTATCACTAAAAGGTAAAAAAGGAAAGTCAACATCAACACCTTTTTGGAGGACATTTTAGTCTTTTTAAGCAAAATGGTATCAATAACTTACACTCTTATGAATGAGGATATATAACTTATAAATTTTATGGTTTGGTATTAAAAAACTGATTCTCACAATAATAAAACTCCAATGGTTGCATACTTTCACATTTTTGATGCATGTGTTATGTTCTAAACAATGGGAAAGATCAACTCAAGACCTTTGATGAAAAGTCGGATGAAGGGATATTCGTAGGATATTCCTCTGTCAGCAAAGCTTTCGGGATATTTAACAAAAGGAAGCTGACAATAGAAGAATCTGTCCATGTAGTATTCGATGAACCCCATTGTGATCCTATATAAGTAGAAGGCATAACCCAGAACATCCAAACACTTTCCATTGATGATCCTCAAACTCCAATAGAACCTGTCGTAGACTTAAAAAGCAATCCCGCCGCTGTAAGATCATAAGCAGTCGAAGCTGGTGTGTACAAACTAAAGCTGAGACTCAAGCATCACAACATACAGCATGGGACGCCGAATTAGGAAGGAAAAATTTGATCCTCCGGATTGGGAAGGAAAAAAAAAGAGAAAATTTAAAAAATCTGAAAAAAATCAGAATTTTTATTTTTTAAGAAAAAAATATCTGGAATAGTAATATTAATAAACAGAAATTTTTATTTAAAATTCAAAAATAAAAGAAAAAGTAAAAAAATCTGAAAATTTTGGAAAATTTTAAAAATCTGACAAAAAAATCGGACCTTTTACTTTTTAAGAAAAATAAATATCTGGAATAATAATACTAAAAATCAGAGTTTTTATTTAAAATTCAAAAATAAAAAGTAAAAGATAAAAAAATTCTGAAAATTCTGGAAAATTTAAAAAATCTGACAAAAAATCGGAACTTTTATTTTTAAAGAAAAAAAATCTGAAATAGTAATATTAAAATCAGAAAATTTTATTTAAAATTCGAAAATAAAAAGTAAAAATAACAAAAATTCTGAAAATTCTGGTAAATTTAAAAAATCTGACAAAAAATCGAAACTATTATTTTTTAATAAAAAATATTTGGAATAATAATATTAAAAATCAGAATTTTTATTTAAAACTCGAAAAAAAGTAAAAAATAAATTCTGAAAATTCTAAAAATTTTGGAAAATTAAAAAAATCTGACAAAAAAATCGGAACTTTTATTTTTTAAGAAAAAAATATCTGGAATAATAATATTAAAAATCAGAATTTTTATTTAAAATTCGAAAATAAACAGTTTGATTAATAATGTTTAAACTTGTCTACTTTGTGTTTGAATTTGGCTACTTTGTGTTTGAACATAACTTCTTTGTGTTGAAATTAGATTTTTAAGTACTTTATGGATTTATGTTTTGATCTTTGGATTACATCATTTATATGGCTTAAAAATAAACAGAAATTTATAAAACAGCTTATAATTCATATTCAGTGGTAAATCGGTCATTTCTGTTATTCAGACAGCTTATTCAGATGAAAAAGTAAACAACAACATCAATTTACCCAGACAGACACATTTACCCAGTCAGACAAATTTGATAAACATCCCGAAAATCATCAAGCTGTAATTGGAACCAAATGGGTATTTAGAAACAAAAAAGGATGAAAATCGACTTGTAATAAGAAACAAATCCCGTCTAGTCTCTCAAGGCTACCGATTGGAAGAAGACATAGACTATGATGAAACGTTTGCCCCTGTAGCCAAACTAGAAGCCATCAAGATATTCCTAGCATTTGCCTCCTATGAGAACTTTATAGTGTATCAAATGGACGTTAGGAGTGAATTCCTGAATAGAGATCTGGCGAAAGAAGTCTATGTTGAACAACCATCAGGGTTCGTAAACACTGAAGGTGGAGACCTAGTATACAGGCTTCGGAAAGCTCTGTATGGACTTAACCAGACACCTAGAGTTTGTCATAAAACCATGTCCCTGTACCTAATCAACAATGGATTTGAGAAAGGTGCAGTCGACAAAACCCTCTTTAAGATACAGGAAGGTGATGACCTTTTAATAGTACAAATATATGTTGATGATATTATATTTGGTTCAACTAACCTGGCTTTATGTCAAAGGTTCTCTCACTCATGCAAAGTAAATTTGAAATGAGTATGATGGGAGAACTTAGCTTTCTAGGATTGCAGGTTAAGCAATTGTCTACAGGAACATTCATCAACCAGGAAAAGTACAGCAGGGAGCTGCTCAACAAATTCGGGATGAACAACTCCAAATCCTCGTCCACTCTGATGAGCACTTCCATGTAAATTAGTACTGATGAAGATGGAAAGCCGGTTGATCAATCACTCTACATGAAGCTTATAGGCTCATTCTTGTACCTAACGGCTAGTGTTGTTTGTTGATTCTTTAGTATAATACTCGCAAGCGCACGATTTGCTCGATGTAGATATGCGGTGCAAGGTCGATTCCACAGGGAGGACTATGATAGTGAAGTAAAATTATTTCTATCGTTTTGAACCAAATTATATTAAATTCTAACCTAGTGCCAAATAATTTGATTTTTGATTTGTTATAATAATTGCATTAAATAACAGTAATTTTTAAGTAGATTTTAGATAAATTGATTTTAAATAATTTACTAGGGTTTAGAATCCACCAATGTCTATTTATTATTTATTTTATATTTTAATTCCAAGAAATTCAGGGAATAGATTCTGAAATCAATCTCACTGTTTCCCTATAGATTTAACAATAAGTACAAAATTAAAATTAAAATATAGATTTTCCTTCGCTTTAAAAATGTAATTTCTAAGCATTATATGTATCCAATTTAATGGAATACAAATAATCAAATAAATTAACTAATATCAATAATCACAAAGCAAGGGAGAATTTATAATTATCAAAAATACGTGATATAATTGATGAAATAATATTCTCCTATTGAAGAGAAAATCATAATCGTTAAAAACATTTGTTTGGAATTATTATATAAATATTAATAATAATATAGACATTGTTTCATCATAACCCAGTAAAAAAAATTACTCACTCATAATAACAACACAAATAAATAAATATTTCATAATTATTACTCAAATATAATTTTATTACACAATATTTTTATTCTTCTCTCTTACAATAACTCTCTCTATTTTCTTTTTTTTTTCCCCTCCAAAACACTACGCATTCATCCCCTATTTATACTACTTCAAAATCAATAAAATAACAATTTTTAAAATTTTTAAATCCCCTACTCAATAATGCACGACTACCAAGTGATGTTGATGTCATGGATGACATCAGCAGAGAGTTGAATTTCCGGTCCAATCGGGTGTTGACACGTGGCACAATATGGTCCGTCTATTTAATTGTCCTTCGAACGGTCATAACTTCTTCATACGAACTCGGATTTTGGATGAATTTTTTTTAAAACGATCGTCTCGACGAGATGAATAAAATGAGACCATTCGTGACTATATTTGAATTTTGGAAAAATATCGTCCTTGAACCAATTGATCTGTCTTGTACCGGTTGGTTAACCTGCAGATATAATATAATTCCAATTAATTATCCAAAAATGACACAAAATTATAGAAAGTTCTAAGAAAATTAAATAATATAAATATATGGTAAAACAAATAAATTATCACACAAAACACACAATTATATACAGAAAATACTAATAAAAATATTACTCAAAATATACTAAACAAATTCACCCACACTTATCTTTTGCACGTCCTCGGGCAAATCTTATACCCGAGCAATAATATTCGGATGCTAAAAAATTCATGGTAAAACCAATATCAAGAGAAAACCAGTGATCATGACTCAAGTGAGATCAGAGAAAAATAGGATATTGCACCAAATTCTAACAACTTCATTGAGATTCGAATGCAAAAAAGATTCAATACCCTCACAGTGGATGTCACTCTTCACTCAAGTGTATATACAGGATATTCGAGAAGAGTTCACTCATATCAAAGCATAATGTGTCATTACCATATTCTTGGTAAAAAATCAAATCTCCACTACTTAGAAATAAACTCATGCATAAATCAAAAGGTCTTTCTTTTGGTTGTAACGTGGCTTTGGGTATGGGTAGGATAAATAGAAAATTATGAGGTTTGCTAGCCAAGATCAATTGTGAATTTAGATGCATAACAAATCCTACAAATAACAATCAACACCCACTCTTCTGTAATGAAAACTCTAAAACAATAATCCTCAAGTTATTCTGTACTTTACATGGTAATTGAATATTCATCTGGCAAGGTTATACTCTTGTGTAAGAAAAAGTATGCAACGGATCTTCTGGAAGGAATTATGTATCACTCAAGGGATAGTTCAAGTGCTATTTTATGTATACATAGTGATGATTTTCGCAATTGACCTCCCGCATTTTTTTTCTGGCCGTTCTTTTTTTTTTTGCCTTTATTTATATTTCTTTTTTATTCAGTTCAATAGTCCAACGTACTTCACACCCTTTCAGTTTCAAAGAAAGCTCTTAATCTTCACAATACTCTTATGAACATCGGTCCCTATTTGTCACACATCTAGTTCACAATTAAATGTTTTACTAGAGGGTGCAAATGGATGAGTCATCAACAAGAATGGATAATAGCTAAAGTAATGTGCTTGATCAAAGAAATAGGCTAAGGCTCAATGGGGCTTCTAAGGATAAAATGTAATGGGTGGGAAAATATAAGCCAACAAGGGGTTAATCCTAATTACCTTTATCATTTTAATGCAAGAGTTTATGAATGTAGTCTCGAAATGTATAAATGAGCAAGTTATAGAATGAACACAAAATGTTTGACCACACTAAGGCTCAAAACTCACAAAAATGGTGTTGTGTACTGAATCCTATACACCTTCATCCAAATCCATTATCAAAACCAGTGAAACATCCCAAAAATGATTTTTTCACTAACGTTTTCTCAAGAAAATGGTGCCGTGATTTTCAACCTCTTTATATATATATATATATATATATATATATATATATATATGTAATACCCTAGATTTCTGATGTGTATTTAAACCTTGTGATATTGTATTTGTTGCATTTTGATCTGAGTATTATTCTCCGTATTTCATGATCCGGTGTTGTTGAGCGCATGATTGCATGAATGTGTTCTAAGTGGTGATTTTTGCACATGTAGCGCACGCTATCGACTTAGTGTAGGGTATGCTAAATTGGGTTCGTAGCGCACGCTATGTATGAACCTTAGCGCATGCTATACGTAGTCAACATGATTAAGACAGGGTGGTAGGTGAGATCAGCCACGGATCTTGGTCGGATCTTGTCGGGATGAACCTGGATGGCTTTCGGGAAAAGCCGAGTCAACGCGGTAGCACACGCTACCGATATGAGGATAGTGCACGCTAAATGTTGAGTACAGTAAGGTTAGTAAGCTTCGTATGGCCGTTAGCGCACGCTATGGATATGGACTAGCGCACGCTAATAACCATTTTCTATATATAGGACAGCACTCTTTTTCATTTTTCAGACCTTTTCACTTCCCAAATCCGAACTCTTAGACTTAGAGAGTTACTTCCTCCATCCTAAACCTCTCATATCATCATCCTAGCACGAGTTTGAAGATTGTAGATCATTGGAGATTGGTGTTCAAACCCTCGGTGTTGGATTCCTTCAAGTTCCTCCTTATTCTTCACTACTTTGAGGTAGGTGATCCTTCACCAAATTAAGTAGTATTCTTTCGGACGTTTTGATCATGATTTGGGATTTATCTAGTCAGTTAAATTCGTACGTAGTCGAACATCATGTGTTACAATGATATTTTCGATGTTTCGGTACTTCTTCATCGTATAAACTATTGAACCTTTTAGTGTTTGAACTCCAAGCATATTCATGAAGCTTCAAAACTGATTATGACCAGTTTATGGAGATTATCATGTTCTTATGTTTTTACATAATGGAATTATACATTTTGGGATATAGAATGGATGGAACTTAGGATACTTTCTTGAAGATCAAGATGAATTATGGTGTTGTAATGATTGTACGTATCCTTGTATCTCGAAGTCGTTTAATCCATAGAGATCATTCATAAACCGTATGAGCATGATATGCATGGAGATGACCTAGTAGCACTGAAGATTTCATGAGTTTCATCACCATTAGATCAAGTCTGCTACCTAGTAGGTAACTGCCATGCACGGTTAGCGCACGCTAAGATATGTATATTAACGTGCGGTATCGGGAATGAGTAACGTACGCTATGTTTGGTACGTAACGTACGTTATGTCATTAGGCGAGTCAGTCGGCTGATCAGAGAGGACTGTCAGTACATAGTTAGCGTACGCTAGACTTCGTTGTTTACGTACGCTAACGGACAGGCTTAACGCACGTTACGTAGAGTACGTAGCGTACGCTAAGTAGTTCAGGCAGATTACATTTTTAGAGCTTTCGGCCATAGACCGGGTTGTTAGACATTCGTACGACATGAGATGAATTCTTTATTATTTCTTTTGTTAAGGTTCGAGCTTGCTACGTTTGATCGAAGGAGGTGTCCTTCGAGTGTGTTGATATCATTGGAGTTATTAGTTCTTGCCATCTTTGAGGCAAGTGTTGTAATTTATTAATATTGGTAGTTTGAGCATGCTTGTGGATTATTCATGTTGTTGAACATGGGATTTATTTCGTTGAATTGTCATGATATTCGTTATCTAGTGTTTGTATGTTCATGTTGATGGACATAGTGATTTTGGCATATATGTATGCATGAGTTGTGTTTGCGTATGTTGTACGATCGATGATGAGGGCGCTGGATCGGATGTCCACCTCGTGTTGGTCCGACGGGATCATCTTGGGATCTAGGTTGAGGGCGCTGGATCATTGGACGGGTTTTTCCACCTCGTGTTGATCCGACATGATCATCTTGGGATCTATGCTGAGGGCGTTGGATCGTTGGAATACCCATAATGTGTTAATAGAATCTTGTGGATTCGCATTGTTGGATTCTGGTAGCGGAAGTCCGTGTGGTGTATCTTGTTATGTATTGTTGATGCATATTCGATTTGTTTAATATGATACTTGTACTAGCATCGTTTTGCTAACCCCTTCGGGGGTGGACATTTGTTTTGAAGTTCAGGTAGTCGAGGAGCGGGTAAACAGCCACAGTACCGACGTGATGATGAAGGGGCTCAGTGATGTTTGTTGTTTTTGTGATTTGTCTTCTCGGTTCATTTTCAGTACTCGAGTACGTGTGTCTTATTAATATCATTTCGATATGGTTGTATTAATTAACTCAAGGGATCAGTTGGAACCAGTTTTGTATTTTGAATTTTTGTGGCATTGTTGGATTATATTTACATTTCTTTCAATTAGCCTTGTAAATCCTTACTTAAAGGGTTTACGGCGCTATAATTATTCCGAATATCTCGGGGTGTTACAGAATATGGTATTGGAGCTAAGATTCATGGATATCTTGGCAGTCGGGTTTTAATTGGGTCTGTTTACGTTATTTGATTTACGGGTCGTTCGTAACATCCTTGTTCAGCCAAAGTCGTCATGTGGACCGTGGTTGTAAGTCTCCTAATCTCTTATACTACCATTATAATTAATTTCTGTTTTGTGATTATTGACGGGATTTATTTTTGAAAATTTTGTCCTGGATATTGAGTAATTGTGTTTACAGTATGTTGAGGGGAGGACGTGGACACGGACACGGTCGTGGACGCAGACGTGGTAACATGAGACAGGAGGATTCCGCAACTACCCCAGAATTATCGACTAGTCGAACCGATTCCCATTATGGAGGACAGCAGGGATCCGCGAATGACAACGTGAATCCTAACATGCCGGGAGTGCTTCAATAGGTGGTGTCTCAGATAAACCAGTTCGCTCAGGTAGTTGACGGCATGCAGACGGCGATGGGACAGCAGCACCACGAGGATAACCGGGGAGACAGATGGCTTGCTGAGGTGGTCAAATTGCACCCGCCAAAATTTGACGGATCTGCTGAGGCACTTACTTGGGATCATTGGCTAAAGGAGTTAGAGAAGATATTTGCGGGTATTAACTGTCCCGAGGACCGGAAAGTTTCTAATGCCCAGTATTTTCTGACGGGGGAGGCTTTTAACTGGTGGGAAGCTATTCGATCTGAGAATCATAATGCTGACTGGACGGAATTCAAACTAATGATGGAAGCACAATATTGTCCTCATCCAGTTAGAGAGGCAAAAATCCGAGAGTTTTTCTCACCGCATAGTTCGGAAGCATCTGTGACAGACTTAATCAAAACTTTTAATCATCAGCTGACTTGTGTGCGACACTTGGTCAGAACGGAGGCAGAAAAGATTTTTCATTTCGATATGCGGATGAAGCCGGAGATTCAGCAGTACATGTCCGTATTCGAGTGTACGACATTGTGACAGTATCAAGATAAAGCGCTGGCCTATGACATGAAAGAGGTGGCGGTGGAGAAATCGATAGAGGCAAAAAAGCAGAAAGTGTCCGGCAACTTCTCGTAAAACAAGAGTGGTGGGCCCCGCAAGGGCCATTCTTCATTTTATTCATCTAGGAAACCTCCACGTCCTTCTAGAGGTGGAAAGAAATTCCGGACAACATCAGCAGTTTCGGACGCATCAAAGAAGTGCTATAACTGTGGTCGAGCAGGGCATATTCGACGTGATTGCCCCGCATCTTCTGTGACTTGTTTTGATTGTGAGCAAGAAGGGAACTGTGCGGCTTTCTGTGGAGTTGCGACTAGATCATTTGGTACTCGCACTCCAGCACCGGTTCCTAAGGAGACAAGTGTGAACCAGACGCAGCAGAGTGGATTTCCGCAGCAGAATATTGGGAAGAGAGAGACATCCAGTGCTGGGTCCGTTCCTCCGCGCCTGTACGAGATGAGGAAATCTGACGATCAGAACACTGCTGTTGCATCAGGTACGATTTAGATCCTTTTGCAACCAATTAGTTTCTTATTCGATTTAGGAGCTACACATTCTTTCATATCATTGAACTGTGTTAATCGTTTGAAAATCTCGTGTTTATTTGATTGTGAACCTTATGTTGTGGGTTTGCCGAGCGAAGAGAGAATTGTGCGAACCCTAGAAACTAGAGATTTTCCAGTGTCTATAGGAGGGAGAGATTGGCCATCGAATCTTATTGTAGTCGACATCCATGGTGATGATTTAATTCTCGGAGACGATTGGCTCAATCGTTATGGAGCTATTTTGAATTACCGAAAGAGAGTCATTTCTATCATTGCTGATGACGGATCTGAACACTTATTCAGAGGATGGAGACCGTGAAGCTCGGGAAAATTGATCAAAGCGATGAAAGCAGTGAAATTACTGAAGCAGGGATGTCATGGACTTTGGTGCTATGCCATGAAGAAAGAGGAAGGAGTAGAGCTCTCATCTATTCCAGTTGTGAACGAATTCTCAGATGTATTCCCTAACGAACTATCTGGGTTACCTCTGCTGAGAGAAGTGGGTTCACTATCGAATTAGAACCTAGAGCCGCTCCTATTTCCAGAGCACCATACCGTATGGCGCCAACCGATATGTATGAACTAAAGAAGCAACTGGAGGAATTATTACAGAAGGGTTATATTCAACCTAGCGTTTCTCCTTGGGGAGCGCCCGTTCTCTTTGTCCGGAAGAAAGATGGATCCCTCCGATTATGTATTGATTATAGGGATCTAAACAAGGTGACGATCAAGAACAAGTATCATATACCTCGGATCGACAACTTGTTTGATTAACTGCAAGGGGCAAGGGTATTCTTGAAGATTGACTTGCGATCACGATATCATCAGTTGAGAATTAAGGAATTGGAGATACCAAAATCTGCTTTCAGATCTCGGTACGGGCACTACGAATTCGTGGTGATGCCATTCGAAGTTACCAATGCTCCTACGGTATTTATGCAATTGATGAATCGGGTATTCTTAGAATACCTAGATAAGTTTGTGGTCATTTTCATTGATGACATCTTGATCTATTCGAAAGACACAGAGGAGCATGCCGAGCATTTGCGTGTGGTTTTGAGCACCTTGAGGAATGAACAGCTTTACGCGAAACTTTCCAAATGCGAGTTCTGGATTAGGGAAGTAACCTTCCGTGGGCATGTGATATCAGCTGATGGAGTTCAGGTGGACCCGAAGAAAGTCGAAGCAATCTTGGAATAGGAAGCTCCTAATAACGTGAAAGAAGTCCGAAGCTTCTTAGGACTTGCTGTATATTATCGTCGTTTTGTAGAAAGATTTTCCAAAATTGCTCGTCCGCTCACTCAGCGATTACATAAAACTCAAAAGTTCACGTGGGATGAGAAATGCCAGGCTGGTTTTGATGAACTTAAGAAGACACTGACGACAGCACCTATATTAGTGTTACCAGATGGAACTGATCGATTCATGGTATACAACGATGCTTCAAGTCAGGGTCTGGGATGTGTGTTGATGCAAAAGGATAAGGTGATTGCCTATGCTTCTCGATAGTTGAAACCGTACGAAGTTAATTACCCGACTCATGATCTGGAGTTAGCAGCTGTGGTCTTTGCCTTGAAAATTTGGCGACATTATTTATACGACACTCATTGTCAGATCTTTATAGATCATAAAAGCCTCAAGTACATTTTCAGTCAGAAAGAATTAAACATGAGGCAGAGAAGGTGGCTGGAATTGATCAAGGATTACGACTTGGAAATTCTCTATCATCCGGGTAAAGCAAACGTAGTAGCTGATGCATTAAGCCGTAAACCTGTTTCTCTTCGAGTGTTGGAAGCACTTATGTCCCAAACCAGCATTCAACGAGAACTGATCCGATAAGGGATTGAAGTGTGGTCACCAGGAATCCAAGGGCAACTATATGTGATGGAACTGACTTCGTCACTAGTCGAGGAAATCAAATCTAAGCAGTTGAACGATTCTCTAATCCTTCGGTTATGCGACAAAGTAAAGAAAGGAAAGGCCCCAGGATTCGTGATACAAGATGATGGAGTTATGAGATTTCAGAGTCGACTTTGCGTTCCCAATGATGATGATTTGAGACGGACGATTCTGAAGGAAGCTCACAGCGCGCCCTATTCTATTCACCCGGGCGACAGTAAGATGTACAAGGATCTAAAACAAAACTTCTGGTGGGGAAATATGAATAACGACGTAGCAGAGTACGTTTCGAAGTGTTTGACTTGTCAGCAGGTTAAGATTGAACATCAGCGACCTGCCGGAATGTTAAAGCTGCTTCCGATCCCTGAGTGGAAGTGGGAGGATATCTCGATGGATTTCATCACCAATATGCCAAGGACCAAGATGGGAATGAACATGATTTGGGTTATAGTTGATCGACTAACCAAGTCGACTCATTTCCTAGGAATTAAAGACACGTGGGGACCCGAGAAATTGGCACGAGTATTTATTGCAGAGATAGTCAAATTGCATGGGACGCCGAAGACCATTATTTCAGATCGAGATGGTCGCTTCGTGTCTCACTTTTGGAAGGCAGTTCACAGGGTTTTGGGGACCGAGCTCAACTTTAGCACGGCTTATCATCCTCAGACGGACGGTCAGTCCGAAAGGACGATACAAATATTAGAAGACATGCTTAGAGCTTGTGCCTTGGATTGGTCAACTGATTGGGAAGTTCATTTGCCCTTGATTGAATTCACCTACAACAATAGTTGGCATGCTTCTATTAAGATGGCACCATTTGAAGCTTTGTACGGGAGAAGATGCCGATCACCCCTGTGATGGGATGATTCTTCGGACTTGATCGGGACGGAACCGGAATTGATAGTTCAGACTCAAGAGAAGATAGCTCTGATTCGGGAAAGACTGTTGACTGCCCAGAGTCGACGTAAGTCTTATGCAGACGTGCGTCGTCGCCCGCTAGAGTTCGACATTGGGGACCAAGTACTATTGAAGGTGTCTCCTACACGAGGAATTTTCCGTTTTGGGAGGAAAGGTAAGCTAAGTACGAGATATATCGGACCATTTGAGATCCTCGAGAGAGAGTTGGGGATTTAGCATACAGGGTGGCCTTACCGCCATCGCTGAGTCACGTTCACAATGTGTTTCACATGTCCCAATTGCGGAAGTATGTACCACATCCCAGTCATATCATTGAATTCGATGAGATCGAGATAGCTAATGACGGTACCTTCGAAGAGAGACCAATCAAGATACTTGAGAGTCGGATCAAACAATTGAGGAATAAACCAATACCCTTTGTTAAAGTACAGTGGTCACGACACGGGGTTGAAGAGGCCACTTGGGAAATGGAGGACAATATAAAGACTAGGTATCCGGAGTTGTTTTCATCTTAAGTTTCGGGACGAAACTTCTTTTTAGGGGGAGATGATGTAATACCCGAGATTTCTGATGTGTATTTAAACCTTGTGATATTGTATTTGTTGCATTTTGATCTGAGTATTATTCTCCGTATTTCATGATCCGGTGTTGTTGAGCGCATGATTGCATGAATGTGTTCTAAGTGGTGATTTTTGCACATGTAGCGCACGCTATCGACTTAGCGTAGCGTACGCTAAATTGGGTTCGTAGCGCACGCTATGTATGAACCTTAGCGTACGCTATACGTAGTCAACATGATTAAGACAGGGTGGTAGGTGAGATCAGCCGCGGATCTTGGTCGGATCATGTCGGGATGAACCTGGACGGCTTTCGGGAAAAGCCGAGTCAATGCGGTAGCGCACGCTACCGATATGAGGATAGCGCACGCTAAATGTTGAGTACAGTGAGGTCAGTAAGCTTCGTATGGCCGTTAGCGCACGCTATGGATATGGACTAGCGCGCGCTAATAACCATTTTCTATATATAGGACATCACTCTTTTTCATTTTTCACACCTTTTCACTTCCCAAATCCGAACTCTTAGACTTAGATAGTTACTTCCTCCATCCTCAACCTCTCATATCATCATCCTAGCACGAGTTTAAAGATTGTAGATCATTGAAGATTGGTGTTCAAACCCTCGTTGTTGGATTCCTTTAAGTTCCTCCTTGTTCTTCACTACTTTGAGGTAGGTGATCCTTCACCAATTTTAGTAGTATTCTTACGGACGTTTTGATCATGATTTGGGATTTATCTAGTCAGTTAAATTCATACGTAGTCGAACATCATGTGTTAGAAGGATATTTTCGATGTTTCGGTACTTCTTCATCGTATAAACCATTGAACCTTTTAGTGTTTGAACTCCTAGCATATTCATGAAGCTTCAAAACCGATTATGACTAGTTTATGGAGATTATCAAGTTCGTATGTTTATACATAATGGAATTATACATTTTGGGACATTGAATGGATGGAACTTAGGATACTTTCTTGAAGATCAACATGAATTATGGTGTTGTAATGATTGTACGTATCCTTGTATCTCGAAGTCATTTAATCCGTAGAGATCATTCATAAACCGTATGAGCATGATATGCATAGAGATGATATGTATTAGCACTGAAGATTTCATGAGTTTCATCACCATTAGATCAAGTCTGCTACCCAGTAGTAAACTGCCATGCATGGTTAGCGCACGCTAAGATATGTATATTAACGTGCGCTATCGGGAATGAGTAACGTACGCTATGTTTGGTACGTAATGTACGTTATGTCATCAGGCGAGTTAGTCGGCTGATCAGAGAGGACTGTCAGTACATAGTTAGCGTACGCTAGACTTCTTCGTTTACATACGCTAACGGACAGGCTTAACGCAAGTTACGTAGAGTACGTAGCGTACGCTAAGTAGCTCAGGCAAATTGCATTTTTAGAGCTTTCAGCCGTAGACCGGATTGTTAGACATTCGTACGACATGAGATGAATTCTTTATTAATTATTTTGTTAAGGTTCGAGCTTGCTACGTTTGATCGAAGGAGGCGGCCTTCGAGTGTGTTGAGATCATTGGAGTTATTAGTTCTTGCCATCTTTGAGGCAAGTATCGTAATTTATTAATATTGGTAGTTTGAGCATGCTTGTGGCTTATTCATGTTGTTGAACATGGGATTTATTTTGTTGAATTGTCATGATATTCGTTATCTAGTGTTTGTATGTTCATGTTGATGGACATAGTGATTTTGGCATATATGTATGCATGAGTTGTGTTTGCGTATGTTGTACGATCTATGCTGATGGCGCTGGATCGGATGTCCACCTCGTGTTGGTCCGACGGGATCATCTTGGGATCTAGGCTGAGGGAGCTGGATCATTGGATGGGTTTTTCCACCTCGTGTTGATCCGCGGGATCATCTTAGGATCTATGCTGAGGGCGCTGGATCGTTGGAATACCCATACTGTGTTAATGGAATCTTGTGGATTCGCATTGTTGGATTCCGGTAGCGGAAGTCCGTGTGGTGTATCTTGTTATGTATTGTTGATGCATATTCAATTTGTTTAATATGATACTTGTACTAGCATCGTTTTGTTAACCCCTTCGGGGGTGGATATTTGTTTTGATGTTCAGGTAGCCGAGGAGCGGGGAAACAGCCACAGTACTGATGTGTCGACGAAGGGGCTCAGTGATGTTTGTTGTTTTTGTGATTTGTCTTCTTGGTTCATTTTCAATACTCGAGTACGCGTGTCTTATTAATAACATTTCGATATGGTTGTATTAATTAACTCAAGGGATCAGTTGGAACCGGTTTTGTATTTTGAACTTCTGTGGTATTGTTGGATTATATTTACATTTCTTTCAATTAGTCTTGTAAATCCTTACTAAAAGGGTTTACGGCGCTGTAATTATTCCGAATATCTCGGGGTGTTACAATATATATATATATATATACACATCTTCCCCCACACTTAATGATAAACGATATCCTTATTGTGTACAAAGAACAATGGAGTAGGGGTTTAAATAAGGCTCCCCTGTTTATGAAAGACGACGCTTCGCTCAAGCCTTTTTTGGACCTCCAAGAAATAAGTGTGGCAAAACAACAAAAGAAAATATATACCCGGAAGTATAACACAAACAACCTAGATGCGCCTCAACAGAGTCTGAAGAGTCGCCTTACGCTGCCATCAATGCTTTTATTAAAAACAAACGAAAAAAGTACAGTAATAGAAATAATAATATATAAATCGTGGATAGATGCGCGTCAAGAGGTCGGAAAGAAACTCCTTAAGCTGCCATCATTTTCACGATTTTTACACCCACTAAAATAAAAACAACAAGAGGAATAAAGTGGGATATCAGAGGGAAAGGAATGTATCAATTTTGCGTTTCCGCATAGTGAAATCCTTCATCCAAACAATATTAGTTAGAGCTGGGTCTGGTTCAGGAACAAATGCACTAAGTTTTTTGATCAGCTCTTCTGGTGTTCTTGCAACAACTATGATTCGTTTAGCACGCTCAGAAATAAAACCTTTTTCAAAAGAGTAGTTGATGAAAGATAGTAAACCATCGAAGAAACCATTGACATTTAGCAGACCTATTGGTTTCATATGAATATTTAGCTGGGCTCTGGTAACCACATGAAAAAGTTCCTCAAGAGTGCCAAAACCACCGGGAAGGGTGATAAAGGCATCAGCATTATTTTTCATGTGAGTTATGCGGTCTTGCACATTCACAGCTGTGAACTCATCTCCAATGGTTGCTCCAGTGATTTTACTTTCAGCCAGAGGTTTTGGAACAATTCCCAACACTTTTACTCCTTCCATATAGGCAGAAGCAGCAGCACGTCCCATTAATCCTAGACTTCCTCCTCCGTAAACTACATGAATGCATTTTTCTCTTAAGGTACGATCCAAATTGTGGGCTGCTTCAATAAAGCAAGCCTCTTTCCCATGACTAGCACCACCAAAAATACAGATAGAGTTAAATCTTTTTGTGGAAGATGATGATTACATTTTTTTTAAAAAGAAAATTATTTAGAGAGAAAAGGAAAAGAATACAAGTTTCAGGGATGCAGAAAATAAACAAATATAATGTTTATTTATAGATGCAGAACTAAGTAAAAATATTTATTAAATCTGTGACCACGTTAATTGCGCTTCAACTACTCAATAGAATAATGAATGCATTTATTGCGTATCACATTTTTTATTCAGAAAATCTAAAAAAACGACAAAAAGTAAAGATACCACGTGTATGTACAGTAGTTGTGATTGTGGCTCACAACTTCCTCTGATTTTACGTTCAGAAATGGCTTAAACGCCTTTTATGAGTCGGGGAGAAGTTTTCCATCCAATTTTCTTACAAATTGGCAAACAGGGTCTTTTACCGTCAGATTCCCAAGACGTTGTTCATATTCTGGTTTGAATTTATTCCACAAACATCGAATACCATAATGTACGAGTCCACTAGGATGCGTGTCAAGAGAAATTTCGATATCATCTAAATTCTCCTTATTCAGACCATCCTTGATGAACTGAATTTTATCTTCTTTGTTTGTGGAAGGAATTCCTAAAGATCGACATCTTGAATCACAGTTCCACCCGGCACATTTGTAGCAAATGGCCATTTTCTTTGCTCGTCGTTTATTGGCATATGAACTTTTTCCAAGCCCTGGTAAAAATCTAGTTGGTGCTTCCGTGAATTCACCTGCTATTCTCACTTTGCCTTCAATAATGAATCGAATATCAAAAGGTATGCCGTTATTCATAAGCAATCTCATCCTTTCAAGTCTGGCTTGGTAAAGTTTCAAAATGACTTTTCTACTAAGAAAGGGAAATCGTTTTTCAATTGTTTTCAAAGTTTGTTCCATAATTAAAAATAAAAAAATATCTACAACATCAGTTGTTGTGGGAAACTGAAAAATCCAACTTTACGAGCCACGGAATACTGTTATTCGCCACTTGACTGGACAAACACAATGTAGTATTAATTCACAATATCGGGGTCCTTAAGAAGAACCTCTTCTTCCTCAAAAGATTTTAATTCTATGTATGGTTTTAATCGTTGACCATTTTCTTTGAAAATATTACCATTTTTTGGATTTTCAATTTCTACAGCTCCGTGAGGATAGACCGTACGAATAATAAATGGACCAGACCACCGTGAACGCAAATTTCTTGGAAATAATAACAAACGGGAGTTAAAAAGAAGGACTTTTTGACCAGGAGAAAAAGTTTTTCTCAAGATGTGTTTATCATGAAAAAATTTCATTTTGTCCTTATATTTCCTTGCACAATCGTAAGCATCATTTCTGATTTCTTCTAATTCATTTAGTTGAAGTTTCCTATGAATTCCAGCCAAGTCTAATGAAAAATTTAATCGTTTTATGGCCCAGTATGCTCTATGTTGTAATTCAACAGGCAAATGACTTGGTTTTCCAAAGACAAGCCTAAATGGAGACATTCTGATGGGAGTTTTAAAAGCAGTATGGTAAGCCCACAATGCATCATTCAATCATAAAGACCAATCTTTCCTTGTGGGATTAACAGTTTTTTCAAGAATATGTTTGATTTCTCTATTTGAAATTTCAACTTGTCCACTTGTTTGAGGGTGATAAGGAGTAGCAACTTTATTTGTAACACCATATTTTTTAAATAAATGATTCAAAAATTTATTACAAAAATGTTTTCCTCCATCACTTATAATTGCTCGTGGTGTTCCAAATCTGGAAAAAATATTTTCTTTTAAAAATTTTACCACGACTTTGTGGTCATTTGTTTTGCAAGCAATTCCTTCTACCCATTTGGAAACATAATCGACGCCACAAGTATGTAAAGATTGCCAAAAGAAATTGGAAAAGGTCTCATAAAATCTATGCCCCAAACATCAAATATTTAAATAATTAAAATTGAGTTTAAAGACATCATGTTTCTTTTAGAAATTCGACCTAATCTTTGACATCTATCACATGTGCTGCAATATGAATATGTATCTTTGAAAAGTGTTGGCCAATAAAAACCACATTGCAGAATTTTAGCAGTTGTTTTCTTTGAACTAAAATGACATCCACATGCATGATCATGACAAAAGGCAATGATATTTTGTTGTGTAACACCCCCAAAACCATCTGGGATATTACAGCACCGTGGGTCCCGCGCCGGAACCCATCAGGCTAAAAACCATTTCAAAAACGTTTAAAAATGCCAAAAGGCCAATGACTGTAATATTTTAAATACTCAAATATTTTCAAAAACATAGTTCTCAAATACCGTCATAAAATACCATTTGAAAATATAAGACGAAATGCCAAATCTCGACAGTTCAAAGTGTACGTTATGTAACACCCCCAAAACCATATGGGTATATTACACACCGTAGACCCTTTCCACAAGGATCTACCAGGCTAAACATCCATAAACAACCAAATTCTTGCCCGACCAGGGTCAAATAATAAAATAATACAGACCGTTATGGTCACACAACCCAATCAACAAAACTGACTTAGACGACATTACCCACACAGAGGTCGAAATACAATACAGCAGAAGACTGAAATCAACTCTGACAACACAACAAAAATCCAACAACTCTCGACTCATGATTAGTATCGCAGCTCGTCATCCTCTTGTGCCAATCCGGTGACTTCTCCCCTAAATCTGCATGTACCTGGACGCAAAACAGACATCCACCCCCCCATTACTCGGGGGTTAGTAAAACTCCACTGTTTTACTAGTGCAAGTATCAAATCATACGAAATATAACAAGCAAGTAATAATCTTGAATCAAATATCAAAGTATCCCCGGGAGGTTTTTACAAGGGAAGATAAGCTATGAAGCATTCGAAACTAAGATTATCATCTCGGGAATTTTTAGAATTTCAAAACCTTTCGAAAATCTTAGGGTCTTAACCCAAATATCGAATTGTATTTGAACAATTTACAGTACGAAAACATTTCCATAAATCTCGTGGGGCTCGGCCCAACATTCTTTTCTTAAGACTTTCTTGCAAAAAGTTTGATTTACAAAACATGATTCGTGACACCGTGATCCCCTGTCACGCGTCTCCATAGGTTCAACAACCCGCACGGACTTAACCAATCACAACAATCACAACAATCAATCATGATCATGACTCCGTGATCGCTTGCCACGAGTCTCCGTAGGTTCAACAACCCACACGGATTGAGCCAACACAACAATCACAACAATCAATCATGCTCATGACTCCGTGATCGCTTGCCACGAGTCTCCGTAGGTTCAACAACCCACAGGGATTGAGCCAACTCAACAATCACAACAACCAGTCCCGACCCCGTGAACCTGTGTCACGTGTCACCGTAGGTTCCGTCGAACCCGCACGGTTGGACGTACTGTGTCCTGATTCGATGGACCTATGCCATGAATCATCGTAGGCCTCGTCAGACCCGCACGATTGGACCTCAGCACCACATACTAAGTTCTGATCCCATGGACCTATGCCATGAATCCTCGTAGGCCCCGTCGAACCCACACGAGTGAACTTAGCGTTCCAGCACACCACATTCACATTCACATTACATACAACAATGAGCACAGTTAATCAATCACGTTGATCACCACAAAATCGTACATCACACGCACATAACAAAATCTCAACACTCTCAACAACTATCATCAATCAACGACACACAACCAACATAACACCCGTTCGGTACACAATACATTGCACAACAGCTAACACGTATACCAATATAACACTATTATCACAAAGCCTTCGAATTGCGGAATACACAACCAATTCAAACGGAACATATTTACGAAGGCAAGAAAAATCATTATAAATCTCATACGTGATTATTAGTCGCAAGATACAAGTCGTATAATAAGATACTTGCCTTAATAACCGCCACCGAACGCTCCGAAGAACACGGTTCGACCGGGAAGCTCGAACCCCAAAGAAGGCAACGAACGGAAAGGTTACGAATCGAGTTCTTCACACGAATTCGTTCCTAAGTCACAATGATATCAATTCAATCACAATTCTACGAAAACGTATGGAACTTCCCAAATTCTACCAATTGAAGCATTTTATCGGACACTTTGAAGGCATAGTCCAATTCAATTGATTATTCAAAGAAATACTCAAATTCGTTCCACAAAACTTCAAGGGTGTTGAATGATTACGAGTTTACAATCAAGTTCAATCAACAATATGAATCAAAACAAAGCAAATCGGCCAAAACACCAAGAAACCTCAAGAACATCCAAAAACCAAAAGTTTAGGTGTTCTTACCTTCGATCCGGGTGGAAGATGATGTTAATCTATGATTCCAACTTCCAAAACATGTTGTTATAAGTTGATTCTACTCAAAACCATCGATCTATGGTGAAAAATCGCGGAAGGAACGAAGAAAAGTGGAAAATGCCGGATGTGACTCGGTCGAGGCCTTTAAATAGCCGACCCTGGCCGATCGCTTACGTACGTAATCGGCCAAGGCCTACGTACGTAATCGGCCATGGCCGAACTCTGCATTACTCGCCGACATGTTACGACGAATCGGCGGGATGTTACATACGTAACAGCCTTACGGCGTTACTACTGCCATTACCAAGTATTTCGGCGAGGTCCGCGGCTAGGACTCGGCCGATCCGACGGTCCGAAAAATCCCGAAACTCAGACCTGAACGTAAACCGAAAACATGATTACGAAGTACTCGCAAAGACGAATCCGAATACTAAGAGAACACACGATTTCGAACACCCGAGGGCTCAAAATTCGACAACGGAAGTAATTACCCCAAACTTTGGGAAATTACGAAAATGGCCCAAAACGTCCGAAATACACGATACACGATCGAAACACCAAACCAAAGCTTGCAACATGAACAATAACGTTAAATGAACTTACGAGAAACTCGAAACAATAGTTTTGGACGAGATTCGCGAGAATCGAACTCAAGTGCGGAAAAGTCGTTTAAGAACACGGAACTCAACAAAATGATACCGAAACGAACTTGGATGACAAAAAGTGCAGAATTAAATATTCCCAGAATGACGAAACGGTCATAAGAGAGTCGTCGAAACGGACCTTCGCCAAAAAATGAAAATTACCGGAAATTGAAATTGCGGATATTACATACTACCCTCCTTAAAAGAAGTTTCGTCCCGAAACTTAAACCAAGTAGGGAGAAGCAATAACCCGCCAGGAAAACTCGACGAGATACACAAAAACCGAAAACTTGCGCCCAACGGCGAAATACTGCAAGAAACGCAAAGAGACATACGGCGTGAAAACACGCTCCACGACGACCAACACAACGCCACCGGTAGAGACAACAAGTGACGAGCATCATCGAACAGATAATACAATAAAGTCGATTATCCGAACAATCGCAAAACACAACGAACGAAAATCAACACGATTGACCAACCTAACTGTACATCAATCAACACGCGAGCCAATCGTTGAACAAATACGGAATTCCACCGCCCAAGGGTTGGAAGATCGAGAACGATACTAATTTCCCGAACATAAGGAAATAGGAAGGAGTCTGAATGCTCAATAATCATGAAACGGGGTCAACAAAAAACTGAACACTCAATGGTCGAACCACAACAATCGAGACAACAAAAATCGAACAATCATGTTCGGATCACGAAGAACAATAAGGTTCAACCGACAACTCCGAGGTTCACATCTCGACTCGAGACAAAACATGATCTAGTGAAAACAACAAGATGCGCACTCACATAAGATTCACAGGAAAGGGAATAACAATTGAAAAGTCACAACGACAAACGAGTAATTCCGAAACAATACCACCCTCGTTCGATCAACAAACGTAAGGGACTGGGCAAGCTCAGAAAATGTTAACGAACATAAACGAGTCGACAGAGTCAAAAACACAGAAGTTCCAAATCCGATCCACTTCGAATAAAAGAACTTAATTTCCGAAGTTCGAAACAACAAGGTAAGGAAATAACATAACATACAACTGGTAAACCACGCCCCTCAGGGACTCCTCAGAGCCGGTCCTGATACCAATGCTCAAGTTTGTGCCTCGGAAGGCTCGGTAATCAACTCACAAAACTGAACATGATGTCACTCGAGTCTGCACTTGAAACGCGTCACAGGCGAGGAAGGACAAATTGCACATAGATTCCCCCAGCACATCATGGTTGAAATGCCTCGGCTCGACATACCGAAAATGCAGATGCTAGATACAATGGAACATAACACCGCAAAACAACATAGCGGAGATGCCAACTCAGCACAACAAGGAATCATAACACATACCATATACAACGATTACCATCGTAAAGTAATACACATACAAACACTACAGCAACGAAGGTATCGTTCGGAGACCTCAACTGCCCAAACGATAACCAGCACATAATTACAACCATCATGAAATAATCACACATGTACACAAACGTACAAGCCCAAGCTTCAACAGCTCACACTCGTGCGACAACACGCAAATCGCCACGAGGCGACAAATAGTAAATACCAATTCACACCTCTCACAAAGGGCTAGTACTACAAATACGTGGCAACGCCTCAACGTTCATGCCACCAACTCGATCATATTCGGGAGTTAACATCATAACGACAAAGCAAACATCATACATACATTCCCAGACCGCAAACGGGAATTGATAGGTTTTTTTAAGAAAAATGAAAACCACCTTTTGAAAATAATTTTGGAAACACCGATTGATCTTGAGTATCACCTTTCAAAAAGTACAAACGTGAAATATCGTTATCGAGACATTGATCATTTCGCATTTGATAAAAATGAGGACACTTTCTTTTCGTGAAAAACTTTCGGAAATATTCGACCCTCGGGCTTAAGCAAAAGCATTTCTAAATCAATGAAAATATCTCAAAACATTTTGGTCCTCGAGGTAGAAGAATTTTGAAACATATTGTGGCACCTTGGAAGTACCACGAGAAAACAATTCATTTTAAACGTATGTCTCGAAATTTATTTTCTAAGATACTCAAGGTTTTCAAAGATAATTCAATGGGCTAGAATGCCCAAAAATTTCAGATAATTACACGGAATATTATAGCGCCGTGGGTCCCGCGCCGGAACCCACCAGGCTAAAAACCATTTACAAAAACACCAAAAAGGCCGATGATGGTAATATTTCAAAAACTCACAAAAGCTATTTACAAAATACTAAATACCGTCATAAGAATTTCGCCAAAACGATCAAGGCCATAATGCCAAAAACTCGGTTAAGGGAATCGGTTTTCGAAATAAAACTCAGTCGGTAAAATACCGAAAGCCATTACAAAAGAACTCACGCAGCGGATAAAAGGAATACAGTCCAACATGCACAATCGAATTGAATACATCTAACAGAATCTAGTTTAAACATACAACAAAACCATTCCTCGGAGTTTCTCACGAACTCAATCGTCGGTACCTTTTCGAAACCCATCAAGGTTTACAACTTTCAAACCATACCACCCCACCCGATGGCAAAGATAAAACAATAATGTGCCCAGTTCTATACACATACTATGTGCCACAAGTATTAAACACAACTATATTACACAATACTGTGTAAATAAAATTTATGCACCGCAATTAACTCACTAAGATAAAATCGAGATACACAGGTATTACGCATAAAGGAGGATACTTACATCCACAGGTCGCACGGAGGTGACAGTCGCCCACGATACTAATCTCGTCCGACAACATAACCGACACGTTGTGACTACGCACAACTCAATTTGTCACTTAACGACTCGAACGACAAGACAACACATTACTCGACAAATCACGACTTGACTCGACCCGACAGCCTAGGTTTCCGCAACCTAAGCTCCGATACCATAAATGTAACACCCCCAAAACCATATGGGTATATTACACGTCATAGACCCTTTCCACAAGGATCTACCAGGCTAAACATCTATAAACAACCAAATGCTTGCCCGACCAGGGTCAAACAATAAAATAATACAGACCGTTATGGTCACACAACCCAATCAACAAAACTGACTTAAACGACATTACCCACACAGGGGTCGAAATACAATACAGCGGAAGACTAAAATCAACTATGACAACACAACAAAAATCAAACAACTCTCGACTCATGATTAGTATCGCAGCTCGTCATCCTCTTGTGCCAATCCTGTGACTGCTCCCCTAAATCTGCATGTACCTGGACGCAAAACAGACATCCACCCCCCCGATTACTCGGGGGTTAGTAAAACTCCACCGTTTTACTAGTGCAAGTATCAAATCATACGAAATATAACAAGCAAGTAATAATCGTGAATCAAATATAACAATCAAATATCAAAATATCCCCGGGTGGTTTTTACAAGGGAAGATAAGCTATGAAGCATTCGAAAATAAGATTATCATATCGGGAATTTTTAGAGTTTCAAAACCTTTCTAAAATCTTACGGTCTTAACCCTAATCTCGAATTGTATTTCAACAATTTACAGTACGAAAACATTTCCATAAATCTCGTGGGGCTCGGCCCAACATTATTTTCTTAAAACTTTCTTGCAAAAAGTTTGATTTACAAAACATGATTCGTGACACCGTGATCCCCTGTCACGCGTCTCCGTAGGTTCAACAACCCGCACGGACTTAACCAATCACAACAATCACAACAATCAATCATGCTCATGACTCCGTGATCGCTTGCCACGAGTCTCCGTAGGTTCAACAACCCACACGGATTGAGCCAACACAACAATCACAATAATCAATCATTCTCATGACTCCGTGATCGCTTGCCACGAGTCTCCGTAGGTTCAACAACCCACACGGATTGAGCCAACTCAACAATCACAACAACCAGTCCCGACCCCGTGAACCTGTGTCACGTGTCAGCGTAGGTTCCGTCGAACCCGCACGGTTGGACGTACTGTGTCCTGATTCGATGGACCTGTGCAATGAATCATCGTAGGCCTCGTCAGACCCGCACGATTGGACCTCAGCACCACACACTAAGTTATGATCCCATGGACCTGTGCCATAAATCCTCGTAGGCCCCGTCGAACCCACATGAGTGAACTTAGCATTCCAGCACACACATTCACATTCACATTACATACAACAATAAGCACAGTTAATCAATCACGTTGATCACCACAAAATCGTACATCACACGCACATAACACAATCTCAACACTCTCAACAACTATCATCAATCAATGACACACAACCAACATAACACCCGTTCGGTACACAATACATTGCACAACAGCTAACACGTATACCAATATAACACTATTATCACAAAGCCTTCGAATTGCGGAATACACAACCAATTCAAACGGAACATATTTACGAAGGCAAGCAAAATCATTATAAATCTCATACGTGATTATTAGTCGCAAGATACAAGTCGTATAATAAGATAATTACCTTAATAACCGCCACTGAACGCTCCGAAGAACACGGTTCAACCGGGAAGCTCGAACCTCAAAGAAGGCAACGAACGAAAGGGTTCCGACTCGAGTTCTTCACACGAATTCGTTGCTAAGTCACAACGATATCAATTCAATCACAATTCTACGAAAACGTATGTAACTTCCCAAGTTCTACCCATTGAAGCATTTTATCGGACACTTTGAAGGCATAGTCCAATTCAATCGATTATTCAAAGAAATACTCAAATTCGTTCCACAAAACTTCAAGGGTATTGCATGATTACGAGTTTACAATCAAGTTCAATCAACAATATGAATCAAAACAAAGCAAATCGGCCAAAACACCAAGAAACCTCAAGAACATCCAAAAACCAAAAGTTTAGGTGTTCTTACCTTCGATCCGGGTGGAAGATGATGTTAATCTATGATTCCAACTTCCAAAACATGTTGTTATAAGTTGATTCTACTCAAAACCATCGATCTATGGTGAAAAATCGCGGAAGGAACGAAGAAAAGTGGAAAATGCCGGATGTGACTCGGTCGAGGCCTTTAAATAGCCGACCCTGGCCGACCGCTTACGTACGTAATCGGCCAAGGCCTACGTACGTAATCGGCCAAGGACTACGTACGTAATCGGCCATGGCCGAACTCTCTGTATTGATTCTGCCGACATGTTACGACGAATCGGAAGGTCGTTACGCACGTAATGTGCCTTACGACCGCATTACTGTGCCATTATGGCCGTTTCGCCAAACGCCACCAGACTCGGTTGATCCGACGGTCCGAAAAATCCGGAAACTCAGACCTGAACGTAAACCGAAAACACGATTACAAAGTACTCGCAAAGACGAATCCGAACACTAAGAGAACCCACGATTCCGACCACCCGAGGGCTCGAAATTCGACAACAGAAGTAATTATCCCAAACTTTGGGAAATTACGAAAATGGCCCAAAATGTCCGCAATACACGATACACGATCGAAACACCAAACCAAAGCATGCAACATGAACAATAACGTTAAATGAACTTACGAGAAACTCGGAACAACAGTTGTGGACGAGATTCGCGAGAATCGAACTCAAGTGCGGAAAAGTCATTTAAGAACACGGAACTCAACAAAACGATACCAAAACGAACTTGGATGACAAAAAGTGCAGAATTAAATATTCCCAGAATGACGAAACGGTCATAAGCGAGTCGTCGAAATGGACCTTCGCCGAAAAATGAAAATTACCGGAAATTGAAATTGCGGATATTAGGAAAAAGGGTTTGACGAAATAACCCAAGTTCGCAAAATGCCAAAAGGCCATTTAAAATACACACGCTGGTAAAAATACCGGAAAGCCATTTTAAAATACACACGCTGAGGATAAAAACACAGTTCAAAATACACATTTGCAGTGGAATAAAACAACCAGAAGAGAATACTCAATACTCAAAATACATGCCACGGCCAGTATCACCCGGGAATCTCATCCCTTCACGACCGCTACTAGCTCGATCTCCGAGTACCTAAAAATAAAGCCCACGACGAGGTCAGCCACAATACTCAACAATGATATCGATCACATCATCATAAATAATTATATACCAATGTAATAACGAAGTAAGAATACTATCAATGTAATCTTACCGTTATAACCTTACCAATTCATAGCATTCCATACTAAATCAATCCTTGACATATTCCACATTTCGTATTCTCAAATGACGAAATGAATTCAACAACAATCATCTCTACTGTATTCCAAAAATACCGATAATCCTCAAAACATCATCATAACTCATAAGTGCAGAAATAATCCAATCTGTGCCAACTCTAGTCCGTCGGATTACACAATCAAATCTCAACCTGGATAAACCAATAATACACAACATATATGTAGATCAACTACCACATGATAATGATGACAAATCTTGAAACATCGACGTACAGTCCGAATGTTCATACGATTAGTAACAATGATCAACCAATACATCAACTGAGAATATCATCGACATGATAACTCCAATATGACCAACAAAGGATCAACGATAACCGAGAGTACCCTCAACATAGTAAACTCCCAACACGATCAACAAAGGATCAACAATAACCGAGAATACTCCCAACATGGTAAACTCCCAACACGATCAACAAAGGATCAACAATAACCGAGAATAACCTCAACGTGGTAAACTCCAAACACGATCATCAAAGATCAATAATAACCGAGAATACCCTCAACAAGGTAAACTCCAAATGATCAACAAAGGACCAACAATAACAGAGAATACCATCAACAAGGTAAACTCCAAATGATCAACAATAATGGATCTCAAAGAAATAACTCCGACTGTCGGACATATCCCTCGGGCGTATGAACAACCAGTCGCAAATCGTCGAACATATCCAATCATACATGGACTATGAATGACCAAACAATATGGCTGAAAGATGGATGTCACAGTACGCCCGATCCGGAAATGTGTCCGTGCACATGTCCACCCCGTATACGGAATCCAGGATATACTTGGGACATGTACCTAATTAGCCTCACGAACTACGTCTCGGGTGCACGGTTCAATGCGGAAACATCCACGCATAACCATCATGTGCCTCACTAAAAATCCTACACAATAACCCATCGGCACGTAGATATGACTCCAGATATGTCACGATGCAACATGACAACGAAACTCAAAGAATCACATATCCAATAAGGATCAAATGACTCACCGAAGTGAACAAGACAAACTGACAAAGAAAAGTCGACACAACTAATCAATATCCAAAACAACAATCATGGGATCATCATCCCCGACAAATGATCAACACGATCATCGATCTCAATACAATCAGCTCAGTGGTCATCACCCCTCAACGAAATAATCAATATGAATCCCAATATACGAAACATCATCGTACAACATATATAATAATTTACCAGAATAATTATCCTCATAGCTGAACAATACCTACATTAACTCGAAGCGGAAGACAATATCCTTTCTACAAACCAACATCCCTGAACGAATACACAGTTATACGAATAATCTCGAATAAGGTACCATCCATTCAATACCAAGAAACCTTTATCCCGATACTTATGTCATCACGATAACTATCCTCGATACCTGATATTCTATATCCTTGACCAAAGATAACTCATGTCTTCCTTGAACACAATTAAATCATATACCTTATGATTTAATACAAACCAAAGCACGATATACAAACCATTATCCCGACAACTTACATTTCTAACAAAATTGCTATACGAATTATAAATGAAATGAAAACGAAGCCATTCATCAAATATTATAAACTGAACATGTACAAACTTGCCTCGATACCGATACCACGAAGCTGTTACCGAACCCATTGCCTTTGTCTACGAGCTCCTCAACCCCAATCAAAAGCAAACTACGAACTCCTCAGCCTTAACCGCAACACAACGGTCGTAATCCAAGATCAATTATCGCAACCTAATGAAATAATCAAATGACAACACATCCGATAATAATCAACAACTGACATAACCAACAAATCGAACTCAACGGTTCAATAAAAACCTCGAATAAACGCAGTATGAACAAACCAAAGCAAACCATCACGAATTCATAATCACAACACAAAAATACTTCACTGTCTGCCTACTTAGCGTACATTAAACGCATAACGTAGCGTGCGCTAAGTTACTCCCGTTAGCATGCGCTAGCCAGTAAGCTTAGCGTGCGCTAATGCTGTACAGTGGCATGCATTCCAAGCATCGACTAACACCTTGCGACTACGAATCCGAATGAAAAGGAAATCATACTCCAAGATTAACAATAACTTTTTCCAAATTCAATCTCATCATCACGATCCACATCTTATCAAGAACATACGAAACTAAAATCAACATAATGTTGGTTTTAATCATCTTATCCATATTTATAATCAAAACCATTATATATCCTTATATCATCTTAACATCAAAATCCGAAATGAAGGGAGACATAAATCTCCATATCTCTTGAAGATAAACAACACCATAACTATCACAAGGATCATATCAATGTCCATATATAAATAACAGCATCAACAATCAAACCAACTCGATAACAAGGATCATATCATACTCAATCCGGAATTCAACCTCATATCATGATTTAACTCATCTAAATCGACCACTGAAATTATCATGATTTAGAAATCCATGATTCAACCTCATCAAGTTAAACGAATCACCATTAAAATGAATAATCTTAAATAACATCTGAAAACTCTTATCATAATCCCATTAGGTCTCATAAAAATCACCACATGATTATCCAACATGTTCTCTCATACGTAATCGTCCTTAAAAACGAACTACTATCAAAGGGATACGAAAATTACCTGGATTAGACGAACCAAGAAGAAGAACACTTGAACTTCATTCCAAGAATCATGAATAACTTGAAGAACAAGGCTTTAATCCATGCTCTCTATCTTAATCTTGATAAAGATCATCATCCCGAAGTGTTTCTGGACCTCAAGTACCTCCCAAAGCTCTCTATATCGAGTGAAAGGAAAGGAATGGACGAAATGCTTCATAACAATCGTTTGTCCCCTTATATAGAATACATTACTAGCGTGCGCTAACATCTCATGTTTAGCGTGCGCAACAGCCTTAGCGTGCGCTAACTGACTTTTGCTAGCGTGCGCTATCGCAATCCAGAGGCTACTGTCTGGCTTCGTACATGAGCTTACGTAAGTAATGCCCATGCATTAGCGTACGTAACTTAACACTGTCTAGCGTACGCAAGTCCTTGCATTTGGCGTGCGCTAATATTAGTTGACTTGCTACAGTCTACACCTACCACGAAGATGCTCGTGACCCACATGCCGAAAGCATCTGACAAGGATAAGATTCCCTTTGACCGATCTACAATTAGCGTGCGTTAAGCCTCATGCTTTAGCGTGCGCTAATCCTTGGACAAACAACTGTTGACCCTATCACAACATGCGCCGAAAGCAGCCGGGTCCACACTCAGGTTCCCTCTGGTCTGATCTGCACTAGCATGCGCTACATTCTGTCTCTAGCGTGCGATAACAATGAACGATAGCGTGTGCTATACTTGAACATTAGCGCGCGCTAATCAGGCTATACTTAGCCATTTCCAACTCTTCTCCTCCGTCTCGACATACTAGATACGTACACTCACATACTGAATACATATACTCAATCCAATAATATTCTCATATGATAGACCCGATGTCCAAATCTGTTCAACCTGATAGAAGAAATCCTCAATATAACTGTCAATCAAAACGTCAATTACACAAGTATAATTGTCTCGGTCCTCAATTTATTTTATCCATACTGTATAGATACCAAACTATACAGTATATCTCAGATAAAATAACGCGAAAAATTTATACTGAAAATCCGGATATTACATGTTGTTCATGTTCAAGCACACAACTCCTAATGATTTGATCAGGACAATATTTGAACAAATATGGATCATCCCAAAAGAATTTTTTTACTTCGTCTAAAAATTTTGTTTTATGGCGTGTTACCAGTGACAAGGTAATTGACAATGTCTGCATACTAAGGTATGTGAGAAACAGACATGAGTTGTTCATCAGGGAAAGTTTTATTAATGGGAGGTTCTTTATCAGTAAAATTCACGATTAGCCTAGACAAATGATCAACAACAACATTTTCAGAACCTTTTTTATCTCGAATTTCTAAGTCAAACTCTTGTAACAATAGAATCCAACAGACCAAGCGAGGTTTAGCATCTTTCTTAGAAAGAAGATATTTTAATGCAGCATGATCGGAGTAAATTATGACTTTCGAACCAATCAAGTAAGGTCGAAATTTGTCTAAGGCAAAAACAACTGCAAGCAATTCTTTTTCAGTTGTAGAGTAATTCAATTGGGCATCATTTAGAGTTCTGCTTGCATAATATATTACAGTTGGCAATTTATTTTCTCTTTGGCCCAATATTACACCGACGACATAGTCAGATGCATCACACATTATTTCAAAAGGAAGATTCCAGTTTGGAGATTTGATGATAGGTGCAGAGCTCAATATAGATTTGAGTGTCTTTAAAGTTTTAGACAATGATCATCAAATACGAAAGGCGTGTCTTTTGAAAGTAAATTACATAATTGCCATGAGATTTTGCTAAAATCTTTGATGAATCGACGGTAAAAACCAGCATAGCCTAAGAATGACCGAATTTCTTTAATCGTTCGTGGGGGTGGAAGACTGGATATTAAGTCAACTTTAGATTTGTCCACCTCAATTCCTTTTTTAGAAATCACATGTCCTAAGACAATTCATTTTTTAACCATAAAATGACGTTTTTCCCAGGGACAAGATTCTTCTCCTTACACCTAACCAACACTTGGGTTAAATGGTGTAAACATTCATCAAAGCTAGACCCGAATAGAGAAAAATCATCCATAAAAATTTCCAAAAACCGCTCAACCATGTCAGAGAAAATGCTCATCATACACCGCTGAAAAGTAGCAGGTGCATTGCACAAACCAAATGGCATTCGTCGGTAAGCAAAAGTGCCTAAAGGACAGGTAAAAGTGGTTTTTTCTTGATCTTCAGGAGGATTGGGAATTTGGTTATAGCCGATCCATCAAGAAAACAATAATAAACATGACTGGCTAATCTTTCTAGCATTTGATCAATAAAAGGAAGTGGAAAGTGATCTTTTCTTGTAACAGAGTTCAATTTTCTATAATCAATACAGACTCTCCATCCAGTTTGAATTCTGGTTGGAACAAGTTCATTTTCTTCATTCGTGATTACAGTTATGCCAGATTTCTTTGGAACTATATGAACAGGACTAACCCAAGAGCTGTCAGAAATAGAGTAGATGATCCCTACATCTAAGAGTTTGATTATTTCAGCTCTTAGAACTTCTTTCAAATTAGGATTTAGTATTCTTTGAAATTCTCGGGAAGATTTCGCATTTTCTTCAAGGTGAATTCGATGCATGCATATAAAAGGACTAATACCTTTAATATTGGAGATGGTCCAGCCTATTGCTTCTTTATGTTGTTTAAGAACATTGATTAACTTATCTTCTCGTTCTTCATCTAAATCAGATGCTATGATGACAGGCAGGGTTTCTGATGGTCCTAAAAATGCATATTTTAGAGATTCAGGTAATAGATTGAGCTCTATCTTTGAATCTTCAATAGGTACTTCTTTATTCATTTGACTCTCAAGTGGTTCAGTTTTAGCTTTCCATTTATCATTATCCAATAATGGTGTAGACTCTAGTAAAGAATTTACTTCATTAATTGAACTGTCGATGTCAAAATCTGATCCAAAATGAGCAAGACAACTTTCAAAAAGATCATCATCATCTATTTTTGAAAAGAAATAAGGACTCATACTCTCTATCATATTTACCTCACAGACATCATCACGATCATCATGTTGTTGAGAAATGTTAAACATATTTAGTTAAACAATCATATTTCCAAAAGAAAATTTTATGATGCCATTTCTACAGTTAATTAATGCATTTGAAGTATCGAAAAATGGCCTTCCTAAAATGACAGGGATTTGATATTTGGTATTCTCAACAGGCTCAGTGCCTATGACTATAAAATCAACAGAAAAGTAGAATTTGTATACTTGAATCAGAACATCATCTACGATTCCTTGAGGTATTTTTATAGATCTATCAACTAGTTGAAGTATCACAGATGTTGATTTTAGCTCCCCTAATCCAAGTTGTGTATAAACATAATATGGTAATAAATTCACACTGACTCCTAAATCAAGTAAGGCTCAGGCTCGTTTAATGATGTGATCTCCAATGACACAAGATATTGTAGGACTACCAGGATCTTTATACTTAATAGGAGTTTTATTTTGGATTATTGAGCTAACATGTTCAGCTAAAAATGCCTTTCTTGGAACATTTGTTCTTCTTTTTACAGTGCAAAGATCTTTCAAGAACTTAGAATAAGCAGGCACTTGTTTAATAGCATCAAGGAATGGGATATTTATTCGAACTTGTTTAAAAATTTCCAATATATCTTTGTATTGCGCAATTTTATCTTTTGGAATAAGTCTTTCAGGAAATAGAGCTTTTGGAATGTAAGGCTTTTCTTTTTCCTTAGAATATTTTGGTTTTGAAACTTGTGGTCCATTTGGCTTTTCTTCCGGATCAGATTCAGGCTTTCGTATTTCTCTTCCGCTTCTAAGAGTAGTTATGGACTGAACTTTTGCGTTAGAAGAGTTTACTTCATAATGTCGTTTAGGATTACGGATGTATTGACTCGAAAATTTTCCCTTTTCTCTTTCAGCTAAAGTTGTTGCAAGTTGACCAATTTGTGTTTCAAGCTTAGAAATAGCCTGTGAGTTTGATTGTTCAGCTTGATGAGTTGATTGGAACATTTGTTGAGTAGATTGCATGAATTGTTGCAACGTATCTTCCAAAGATGGTTTCTTTGGCACTGTAGAAGGATATTGATAAGTATTTGGAGGATATTGATTAGGACGGACCTTTTGTTGATTTAACATGTTCATTTGATGTCCTCCTTGATTCATTGGAGGCATGTTTTGCTTCCAGGAAAAATTTGGATGATTCCTCCAATTAGGATTATAAGTTGGAGCAAATGGACTTTCCGAAGATTTTCCATATGAGTGTAATGCATTGACTTCTTCATTAAAAATTTCTTGATTTTGTGGACCAGAGTGTTGTTGCCCAAAATATTTATTCGAAGATTAAATACTGCTGGAATGAACGGACAACAAACAACAATTTGCGAAAGCACTTCCGATAGAATATGAATAAACACAAGATTTGCCGGGTTTGTTAGGCCCGGGCTTGAATGGTCTCGCGAGATGTTATTAATACAAATATTCGTGGATACAAGTATTAATGTGAGAAATATAAATACAATCAGTGTAAAAAGACTCTGTTAATCCGGCGCTTGAGCGAAGCTCGGCATTCTTCATCCCTGCCGATCGTCTTCTTGATGAGAGAGGCCGAGAGAAGTAAGTACCGAAAGATAGCTGTTGCCAAGAGTTGGAGAAAGCCAAGTGCTGTGTGAAATCTCGTGGGTAATGAAGTTTTGAAGCCTTTTAGGGAGTAAGACTTGATGGGAATCCGAGAGCTGTCCAAGTGCAGGCTGCCTGCTATATATAGAGGCTGAGGAGCCTTGTCTTCTGGCGGGCGATCGCCTTCCCGCCATTATAATAATGGGGCGATCGTCTGCCGGCCAATATTATAATGGGGCGATCACACGGGATGTCGTCCTAAAGTCCAAGGTAGATGCTGGCAGCTAGCTGTGTGGTCCAATGAGGAGCCAGCACGCGTCCGGAGTCACTGTCACATGCGGTCCTACTGACAACTTTCGGCGGGCCTGTCGGCTGGTGGAAAGATGCTGACTGGCTGTGGTCAATGATCCGTGAATTGCAGATCTTGTCTCGGCTCTGCACGTGGTGTCTGTCCTGAGGCTCGGCCTTTGCCGACTGGATGACCATCGGCTTTGAGCGGCATGAGGCGGTCGTCTCTAGCCGGTCACCAGAGGTCGGCATTGGCCAGTCACTGAGGGTCGGCATCGGTCGGTCACCAAGGGTCGGTCGCCAGGCGCCGATAGATGATCGTCCTTAGTCGGTCGCCAGGAGTCGATCGCCAAGTACTGAGAGACGATCGTCTTTAGATGTCGATCGCTCGGCATCGGGACTTGTCCTGGGACCTTCGGTTGGCCGATACATATTGTCTGGTGGGCTAAGGCTTGGTCGCCTGGTCGCTGGTCGGCACTTCTGCCTCGGCTGCTCGGCAATGGTTAGGTCGCCCGATCTCCGAGGCGATCGCCGGTCGGAGAGTATAATTATCGACACAACAATTGCCCCCCAGCTTGCTCCGATGTTTAAGACATGGGGCGAGGTGGTTCTTGCTGGCGATCATGTAATATGAGGACGGGCGATCCGTTGAGCTGACTTAGGATTTGGACTTGGACTATCATGTCGATTTTCTAGCTATCTATCGGTTCTTGTACCTGCAAAAAACAACATTGGCCGATCCCTCGTAGAAACTTGGTTGTTTCGTCGCTGAGGAACCGTGCACAGTCGCGGAGTCCGATGGACTGACCCCATGACCATGTCTTGGTGCGCGAAGACATTGAGTGTCTCGTGACTCACTTTATTATGAGGGTCCTCTGCTAGGCTGCGCCTCGCCTCGTATTTAAACGAAGGGCGTGCGGTCTTGGTCTAGAGGAGTCCTTGCGCGGGGCAGCGTCGGATGAATCAACTCCACCTCCGCGGCTTGTTAGCTCTGCTTCCACCTCGGCCCGCCATGGAGATGGCGAACCTCGACGGTGTACGTTGAGACGGGGGTAGTGGCACGTTTCGCTTTGTCCGGGTTCACCAAGTTAGATGATGATCCTTGAGGGCGGGCGATCGTGTCCACTGATTAATTTTGGAGAGCCCTCAGACTACGCCGGCCTCGTATTTAAACGAAGGGCGGGCGATCTCGGCCGAAAGGGACCTTGCATGGCCGAAGCAGCCGGTTCCATCGACTACCAGGACCATGGCTTTATGATGTGCGGTGGAGGCGATCTGATGCCTTAGTCCATCATGTTAAATGGTGAACTGTCGATGGCGATCGTGTCCTCCGGGTTTTGGTGATGTAGCGTGATGATCGGCGATCGGGTTGGAAGACTGGCGATCGTCGCTCGGCTGCCGATCGATTTATTTGTAGGTTGATATCGGCGATCGGGCGGGAGATCGTCGTTCGGGCGCCGATCGCGCTGCTCACAGGCTAAGAAGAAACCTTTGCCTGGTCAGAAAATCTGCGGCTCTAGCCCGGAAGGTCGCGTAGGTCGTGGGTTAGCTCTTAGTAAGATGCCTGAACATAGGCAAAAAGCCATTGAATCCTGCTAGGACCGTGTGGAGGGCGATCATATCGCTTACGGGCTCGCCGTTGAGGATGATCTCGTCTACTCGGTCGATGTAGTCCGAGTCGGACTCTTCTTCTCCCTGCTTGATTTGCATCATGCGAAGGGGACCTTCTGGTCGAGCGACCCTGGTGGCGAAGTACTCCGTGAAGACGTGCGCCAGCTGGTTAAAGGAGCCAATGGACCGAGGTGGCAATGAGGTGTACCACCGGTAGGCGAGGTCGTCCAGCGTCATAGGGAACATTCGGCACCTGGTCGCGTCTGATGCCCCACACCCGGTCATGTAGATGTTGAACTTGCTCAGGTGCATTTGGGGGTCTGATATCCCCTCGTACAAAGGTGTTTGTGGGGGAGCGATCTTGTGCTGCACGGGGGCGAGCTCGATGTTGATCGCGAGCGGCTCGCTTGGCTCGGCGATCGTCTTCATGGCGCCTGCCCTGGATTCCAGGAGCGCCTTCATGTCGTCGAGCTGACGTTGCATTGCGGCCATCGTCGTGGCTCGGTCGCTTGCGGATCGGATTTGGGAGCGGGAGTCGAGGCGATCGTGTACCGATATCCGGACTCCGCTGCTGCCGACCTCAGCTATTTGGCGAGGGGGAGCCAGACGGCTGGCCGCTTTCCGGGAGTCTGCAGGCCGAGCTCCTGGTGACGGACTCAAACTCTATCGTCTCGTAGCTGGGGCCGGACTGCCCCGGTCGCCAAGACGGGTCACTGCCCAGGCGATCGAAAATAGAGGTGCCCCGGCTGGCGAGCGCCTCTTCTAGCGGACGAGAGCCCCCTGGCGATCGTTCGGCCAGTAACGCCTTGAGCTTCCGCTTGGACTTCCGGCGGACGACCGAGGGGGTGATTGCGGGAGGCGCGTCGAGAGCACTCCGTCGCTCCTGTAGGACGGCCATGGCCTCTTCGATCTGTTCCTTGGTTTGGAACTGATCGAGCGAGAGGCTTGGGCCGGACCTCAGGGGCGGGATCGAGCGTCTATGACCGCGGCGGCTACCTTCCGCCATCGGCTGTGGCTCGGACTGAGACGGAATGAGGCATCTGGCGGGCTGGCCAGCGGCTTTCTTCGACGCGGAGGCGGAAGACATGATTTCTGAAGGATTTCTTTGAAGCGCAGTGAGTGTCACTTCAAGTATATGCCCCGAGAACAGTGAGTGTTCTTCGGGACGGTAGGAATAAAATTTGAGGGTTAGATGCCCCCCTTCCTCTAGCGCCAATTGTTGTTGCCCAAAATATTTATCCGAAGATTAAATACTGCTGGAATGAACGGACAACAAACAACAATTTGCGGGAGCACTTCCGAGAGAATATGAATAAACACAAGATTTGCCGGGTTTGTTAGGCCCGGGCTTGAATGCTCTCGCGAGATGTTATTAATACAAATATTTGTGGATACAAGTATTAATGTGAGAAATCTAAATACAATGAGTGTAAAAAGACTCTGTTAATCCGGCTCTTGAGTGAAGCTCGGCGTTCTTCGTCCCTGCCGATCGTATTCTTGATGAGAGAGGCCGAGAGAAGTAAGTACCGAAAGATAGCTGTTGCCAAGAGTTGGAGAAAGCCAAGTGCTGTGTGAAATCTCGTGGGAAATAAAGTTCTGAAGCCTTTTAGGGAGTAAGACTTGATGGGAATCCGAGAGCTGTCCAAGTGCAGGCTGCCTGCTATATATAGAGGTTGAGGAGCCTTGTCTTCTGGCGGGCGATCGCCTTCCAGCCATTATAATAATGGGGCGATCGTCTGCTGGCCAATATTATAATGGGGCGATCACACGGGCTGTCGGCCTAAAGTCCAAGGTAGATGCTGGCAGCCAGCTGTGCAGTCCAATGAGGAGCCAGCACGCGTCCGGAGTCACTGTCACATGCGGTCCTACTGACAACTTTCGGCGGGCCTGTCGGCTGGTGGAAAGATGCTGACAGGCTGTGGTCAATGATCCGTGAATTGCGGATCTTGTCTCGGCTCTGCACGTGGTGTCTGTCCTGAGGCTCGGCCTTTGCCGACTGGATGACCATCGGCTTTGAGCGGCATGAGGCGGTCGTCTCTAGTCGGTCACCAGAGGTCGGCATTGGCCAGTCACTGAGGGTCGGCATCGGTCGGTCACCAAGGGTCGGTCGCCAGGCGCCGAGAGATGATCGTCATTAGTCGGTCGCCAGGAGTCGATCGCCAAGTACCGAGAGACGATCGTCTTTAGATGTCGATCGCTCGGCACCTGGACTTGTCCTGGGACCTTCGGTTGGCCGATACATCTTGTCTGCTGGGCTAAGGCTTGGTCGCCTGGTCGCTGGTCGGCACTTCTGCCTCGGCTGCTCGGCAATGGTTAGGTCGCCCGATCTCCGAGGCGATCGCCGGTCGGAGAGTATAATTCTCGACACAACACAAAGGGACAAGATTGAGATGAATGAAATGATTCCGCACATGAAATGCAAAATTCATTTTTTGAGTTTGACGAGGGGATGGATTGCTTTAAGACTAACGCATCCACTTTTCGTACTAAATCATCTATTGTAGATTTTATTTCAAGATTTTGTTTAACCTCGTAAATTCCACCTTTTTTTGGGGTCGTATGCATTGATTTGGCTCTAGAGTCGAGTGAATTCCATTGTTGTGTATTAATTGACATATTTTCTAGTGCATTCCAAGCTTCGTCTCCAATAAGGTGAAGAAATTTTCCACCATGCATTGATTGGATTAATTGGCGATTGTTTGGAGTCAAACCGTCATAAAAATATTTTACCAAACGCCATATTTCAAAACCATGATGGGGACACTTAAGGATTAAATCATTAAATCGTTCCCAACACTCATAAAATTCTTTATTTTCATTTTGGAAAAATTCTGATATTTCTCTTCTAAGACTATCAGTTTTGGATATTGGAAAAAATTTTGCGAGAAATTTATTCACTAGTTGGTCCCAACTAGTAATTGTTCTTGCTTGAAGAGAATTTAGCCAGAATTTTGCTTTATATTTGAGAGAAAATGGAAATAGTCTAAGTTTGACAGATTCATCAGAGAAATTTTGGAATCGGAAAGTAGAACAAATGTCGAGATATTCCTTGACATGCATATAAGGATCTTCTCTTTCCAAACCATGAAAAGATGGAAGAAGTTGAATTATTGATGATTTAAGTTCGAAATGAGTTGCATTAGTTGTAGGCAACACTATGCAAGAAGGAGAATTAGCACTTATTGGAGAAAAATATTCTATTAAAGTTTTCTCTTTTGCAGCTTGATTATTCCGATTTTCGATTTCGTCCATTTTTTGTATCGGTTTTGTTTGTTGAACTTCAATTTTAGTTAAGGACAATCTTCTTCTCATTAATCGACCTTTATTATTTCGTTGTCAAATTTGCATTCACCGATAATTCAATTTTTTAACTTTGCATACAAACCAAATTATGATAGTCGATCGAACTTTCAGATCGTTGGAGGCGTCACAACGGTCGCACTTAAAATCCAACTTTCTTCGGCGTGTACAACAGAGGCCTTTTTGCCAACATTCAATCGGTTTTCAAAATCAGTTTGTACAAGATTGATATTTAGCTTTTCTCTATTCAAATCGAACAAAGTAGTGAGTGAAAAATATCAATCCCTTGTTGAATCTTTTAAAGGATTTTATTGTTTAAATTATTATTTTTTGAGTTTTTTATATTTTTTATTAATAATAATAATAATGATAATTATTATAATTATTATGAATATTGTAGGATGTAACAGAATCCAAATGAATAAACTTACTAATTGATATACGGAAGCAATATCTATTGATAAACTAAATTGTACGACGAGAAATATTGCAATTAAACTAAATGTCTAAAAATACTGTAAATAGAAAATAACAACTAAAAACACAATCTAAATTTACCACTACAAGATTCTATTTAAACTAAAGACAAGATATAAATTATTTAAAATTTTACAAAAAAATTCTGATTTTTTTTTCATTTTTTATATTTTATATTTTTAAAGTTTTTATAATTTTTTATATTTATTATAATTTTATTATATTTTTAGACTAATAATATTGAGCTAGAAAATATCCAAATATTTTTTTTAACGGGGAAAAATTTCAGATTTTTTTTAAAAAAATAAAAATTACAAACTTTTATTTTATTTATGCAAACAATAAAAATAGTTTTTTTTATTACCAATTCGTTTCTGTTTTTTTTTTTTTTTTAAATTTTCAGGTTTTTAATTTTTTAGTATTTTCCATTTTTATTAAAATATTGTAATTTTATTTTAAAAAAAATAAGTTTCTGTTTAATTAAAAAAAATCAAAGTTCAGAATTTTTTTATTATATATATTCCAGATTATTTAAATTATTAATTCTTAATCTGTTTTTTTTCTTTGATTTTTAGATTTTTTATGAAAATTAAATTTTTTAATAAAACTAGCAGGTTTTACTTTTAAGAATAAAATAAAATAATTCATAATTTTATTTATTACGGAAAATAATATTCCAGATTATTCTTTAATTTATTTTTATTATTTTTTTATTTTTTCGAATTTAAATTAAAATTTTTGATTTTTTTTAATATTAATATTCCAGAATAACAAAAATATTACCTTAAAATCTGAAACTTTTTTTTCAGATTTTTTTTTAAAATAAAAATAAATAAGTTCCGATTTGTTTTAAACTTTTTCAGATTTTTATATATTTTTTGAATTTTTTATTTTTTTTATTATTAATTATATTTTTATATTTATTATTATAAGTTTTTATTATTTTTCAGAATTTTTTTTATAAACATAAAAAGAAAATAAATTCTACTAATAATTATTATTTATACTAACACAATCTAAAACAAATATTAAAAAGTCATATAATAATAATAAAGAAAAGGCAGTAAAATAAATAACTAGTAGAAAAAATTAACTAACTTGGTGACGACAGTCTTCGTATACTTCGTTTGCGCCTCCCCGACAACGGCGCCAAAAACTTCTTGTTGGTTGATTCTTTAGTCTAATACTCGCAAGCGCACGATTTGTTCGATGTAGATATGCAGTGCAAGGTCGATTCCACAAGGAGAACTATGATAGTGAAGTAAAATTATTCCTATCGTTTTGAACCAAATTATATTAAATTCTAACCTAGTCCCAAATAATTTGATTTTTGATTTGTTATAATAATTGCATTAAATAACAGTAATTTTTAAGTAGATTTTAGATAAATTGATTTTAAATAATTTACTAGGGTTTAGAATCCACCAATGTCTATTTATTATTTATTTTATATTTTAATTCCAAGAAATTCAGGGAATAGATTCTGAAATCAATCTCACTATTTTTCAATAGATTTAACAATAAGTACAAAATTATAATTCAAATATAGATTTTCCTTCGCTTGAAAAATATAATTTCTAAGCATTATATGTATCCAATTTAATGGAAAACAAATAATCAAAGAAATTAACTAATATCAATAATCACAAAGCAAGTGAGAATTTATAACTATAAAAAATACATGATATAATTGAAGAAATAATATTCTCCTATTGAAGCAAAAATCATAATCGTTAAAAACATTTATTTGGAATTATTATATAAATATTAATAATAATATAGACATGTTTTCATCATAACCGGTAAAAAAAATTACTCACTCATAATAATAACACAAATAAATAAATATTTCATAATTATTACTAAAATATAATTTTATTACACAATATTTTTATTTTTCTCTCTTACAATAACTCTCTCTATTTTCTTTTTTCTCCCCCTCCAAAACACTACACATTCATCCCCTATTTATATTACTTCAAAATCAATAAAATAATAATTTTTAAAATTTTTAAATCCCCTACTCAATAATGCACGGCTGCCAAGTGAAGTTGATGTCATGGATGACATCAGCAGATAGTTGAATTTCCGGTCCAATCGAGTGTTGACACGTGGCACAATATGGTCCATCTATTTAATTGTCCTTCAAACAGTCATAACTTCTTCATACGAACTCGGATTCAGATGAATTTTTTTTAAAACGATCATCTCAACGAGACGAATAAAATGAGACCAGTCATGACTATATTTGAATTTTTAAAAAATATCATCCTTGAACCAATTGATTTGTCTTGTACCGATTAGTTAACCTGCAGATATAATTTAATTCCAATTAATTATCCAAAAATGACACAAAATTATAGAAAGTTCTAGCAAAATGAAATAATATAAATATATGGTAAAACGAATAAATCATCACACAAAATACACAATTATATACATAAAATACTAATAAAAATATTACTCAAAATATACTAAACAACTAGCAAACTCGATATCCAGTTTGCTGTAGGAGTGTGTCCCCAGTATCACGTAGCACCTAATGAGTCACATTTCACCACATCCAAATGAATCCTTAAGTACGTCAAAGGAACAATCGACGTAGGATTGTGGTATCCTAAGAAAGGAGGATTGGATTTGGTACGCTACAACGACTCGGATCTTGGAGTCTGTAAGTTGGATAGGAAGAGTACAAGCGGTACTTGTCACTTTCTTGGACCTAGACTTGTCTCATGGTTCAATAAGAAGCAATTGGCAATCTCGCTTTCTACAACTGAGTCGGAATATTATGCTACTGGAAGTTGCTGTATGCAGATTCTCTGGATGCAACAGCAGTTACAAGATTATGGAATCAGCGCCATAGAAACTCCAATCATGTGCGATAGCACGAGTGTAATTGCAATCACGCACAACCCTTTATTGCACTCACGAACTAAGCATAATGATATGAAGCATCATTTCATCAGGAATCATGTTGAGAATAAAGATGTTCAGATCGAGAAGATTCATACAGACATACAGTTGGCCGACATACTTACAAAACCTCTTAGCACAACCAGATTCTGCATGCTTCGCCAGAAATTGGGAATACTACAGTCGGACTCCCTGTAAGTTTTTATATTTTACTCATCAACTGAGGGGGAATGTTGTAAGACCCAAGAATATAATATCCACTTTGATTATCTGTATACTCAGAACAAGTCATATCTTACTGTAGGAAAAAGAAGGCATAAATCTTTCCTACAACTGACGTGTACATTAATTAAGGAGGAATACAGTATGACCCATGAATACAATATTAATCCAAAAATTGTTGTAAGAATTAAATCCTGTATGTACCTTTTAAGGAGTAATGCTGTATTTTCGTGGATACAGCACCACATACACTGTAGGATATCAATTAACATTATAATAATATCTAATTCATACACTTTCTAACAGTAAATTGTTTTAAATCCACGTGCTTTGTCTGAATTTAAAGTGTTTTATCCTTTAATAGTTTTAAAGACACCTAGACTTTACTGCCTCAAATACCGTGATTTTAAATTTCAAAACCGTCGTTTAATGCAATAGTGGAAGACGAACTGCCAGAACTAGGACCGGTCATCATTTCAAAATCGATGGATTAGACATACAAGTTACATCTGAATTCATCATGTACGTTCTTTTAAAGACGGTTCCCATCCATTAAATCTGACCGTTCACTGTTAACCTAATCTTCCCTGCACCCTATAAAAGAACAGTACTTTGCTCCCATAGACTCTTTATGCTTTCTGCAAATTAACGAGTCTTAAGCAACCTATCTACATACTTTCTGCAATTTCTCTGCAATTTCTGCAAATTAACGAGTCTTTGCAATTTCTCTGCAAAATCTTCCCTATTACTTCACACCTCTCTTCTCTTGAAAATTGTCTATCTCACAGACATTTTCCCTCTCACTGAAGAAGAAGGAGACCATTTTTGATGGACGTATCTTCGCCAGATCTGTATTACTTGAGAGGATTGCTTTTGAAGGAGAAGATGATGTCGGCATGGAACTGGTTGTTGCTAGAGTGAAGCAACAGGGGCTGCATCGCCTTGGAAGCCACCATGCTGATACATATGATGAACATATACTGGAGGATTTCTACCTGGACACTACCTTCAAATACTCCTTGCAGAGGAAAGGAGCTGAAATTACAGATACCATTGGGACTGTGCAAGGGACCGTGATTCCTCTGAACAAGGATCTTCTAGAGAAGATCTACAAACTGCCTTCAGATGGCTTGAAGATGGAGGAACTGGAGACCTTCGGGTCTGAAAGCTTACTGTCAGAGTACTCGAAGTCGTTCACTGGCAGTTCCATGGCCACCAACAATCATCCTTCGTGCCACAAGAAAAGTTTCACTCTCCCATATGTCTACCTGCACGATTTTTGCTGCCTTGTTGTTGTGAACCGAGATGGTGCGTTTGAAATGTGCACCAAACTGCAATTCAGAATAATGGTTGCCATCATGTTTGGCGAAAAGGTAAATTGGTGCCGAATAATTCTGAAACGTATTTAGGAAGAGGCTTGCAAGCCTGAATCTGCCAAGAAGTCTTTTGGACTTATCCTGAATCACATTCTCACTCGTTGAGGAGTGAAGCAATCCTCCGATGCCAAGAAGATTGGAACTGGGAAATCCATCGATGGAATCCGACCCACGGTCTTCAACAAATCACCTCTCGTTGCTAGCAGGCCCAACCCTTACAGCATGCCCACTTCGAGTGACCCGAGGGACGTCACTTTGAAAAGCTCGGGTGATGGGAAGAAAAGGAAGACAAGTATTTCCGACAATAGCTCTCCTCAAGATGTCGAGAAGAAAAGAAAGAAGACCAAAAAGTATTCTAAGTCTGAACCTACAGTGACTACATCGGTCACTGTAAAAGTCTCATCAATTGTTCCCGTCGCTGAAACTCTCCCACAGGGCGCAATGCCTCTGGAAGAAACAGTTGTTGCTCGTACAGCAAATCCTGAGCCTGTGGCGTCTATGACAAATGATCAACTATTTGTCAAGATGGAAGGTTTCCGTGAATCGGCCGCCCCTTTGGAGCCGAGCCTCTACTACAGACAGGGTACCCACCCATGTACGGAGTCCCTCTACCCACAGGGTACCCACCCCTGTTCGGGATCCCTCTGCATAATAGTCTCTCACACCTATTGGGATCCCAACAGGACAGTTGAGCCCACTACTGTATGGAGTCCCTCCCCCACCGATATAATAAATAACACTCTCCTCCAAGTCCAAATAGAGGAAGCCTATGAGTGCTTCAAGGTCTGGAAATCCTACAGGGTCTCCCCTTACGACACCATGTACAATTGAAGGACTGGAAGGACGAGCAGTTATTCGCTTTGAGGTCACGAACACCCAAAATGTCGAGGTCCTAATTCGCTAGGAAGGTCCTTTTGCCTTGAGCTACTCAAGTTACTTCATGCCAAACGAAAAGGCCATACTTAAAAGGAAGTCATAGTCCGGTGACAAGGCTCCATCCCCAAGCCACCACTCCGACCCAGACTATGATGATGATGATGATGACTTACAGACAAGTCTTCAAATCAGCCAAGAAGAGGCTAGGGAAGGAGAAATGGCCAACTTTCCATCCCAACAGGGCCAGGGGACATCTGACAAACAACAGTCCCCGCCCCCGCAACAAAAAGTAGCTCAAGTAGAACACAAATAGGAGGAATCAGTCCCTCCTGTCATCATTGAAGAGAAAAGCTACTTCTCCCATATAGGAAGCCCATCCTGACAAGAAGAAGAAAATTCCGCCCGCGCCGTCTGCCAAGAGGAATCAGTTCCTCTTCCGGAACAGGCGGAAGCTGAGAGTTGGCAGGAGGATTCAGTCCCTCCTGTAGTTCCGACAACACAAAATTAACCAAGGCAGGAGGAATCAGCCCCTTCTGTGTCCCAGACTGACCAAGCAGCACAAACTTCTAAAGCCCCTGCTTCTGAAGCCCCTGCATCTCCTCTCTCTACAAGTTCCAAATCTGAATCTGATGACGGTTTCCTCCCTGGCGACAGACCATGAAGAACCTGTCATAATGTGGTTCTTCGACAACTTGGTGAACCAGAAGACTCGAGCATTGCGCGCCCTGGCTCCACGCAATGAAGCTCGCATTGAGCAACTGCAAGTCATCGGTCGACAAACCATATTTCTGCAGGACGCTATCAAGACCCTTTATGATGTTGGAAAAGAACTAGACTGGATGTGGGAAACTGATCAAGACGAGATCCCAAAGCTGAAATCTGTCATAAATAATGTGGAAGACGCGTTTCGCCAAATGCCAACAATATTGTGGCAAGCGCTGAACCAACTGAAACAGTATTAGGAAAAATCTCCGTGTTGCCGAGGCTAAGAAGGTCGTCACCCTTGAATACACCGAATACAGACTGACTGACCACGATCACAAGATCGAAGATCTGAATACAGTGGTTGGGAGGCTGGTCGACAACGTCAATGATACAAAGACACAACAGGCCGAATCAATGAACCTTAGGAAATTCACGGCAAGGTCTCGAATCTTGGTGATGCCAACAAGGGGGAAGAGTCCAGAGAGGCTGCCTGTAAATGGAGGGTGCAGAGAGAGAGAGAGAGAGAGAGAGAGAGAGAGATAGAGAGAGAGAGAGAGAGAGAGAGAGAGAGGCTGCAATGGAAGAAAGTGTTGCCACTATAATCGAACGACTGGCCGGACCCGGGACAGGTCAAGGAGCAAGATGATATAGGGTAACTGGTTCTCGACCTGATTTCTAGGACCCCAACTACCCAAGGAAGGGTACTGTACGTAATCCCGCTGAGATTTTGCTGCCAACGACCGACATCCTTCAGCAGAGGATTTGAAGAACTGGAGGAAAAATGAACTGATAAGATACTTTTGTACTCTCATGAGGGAATCTGCCATGTTCAACAGATTTAAAACTCTGGAGGACGCCCCCAATGAGTTCTCAAGGCTACTGGCAGAAGGAAAGCTTCTCCTACATATGAAGATGAAGTCCAAACACCAGAATGGTGAATGGGTCACCCATACGGAAGATTGGATCCTTACCTATGACCTTTTCCACGAAGGACGAAGTATTTATAGGGATCGAGGCAATGACTCCTTAGTCAACTGGTGGAGTAGAACCGAGCATGATCCCGCTCGGAAAGATTGGAAGCATTCTCAGTATAGGAATTAGCTTCTATCGGTTATACACTGTATTTCTTTTCTACTATATGCTAGCCGATGCAGTATTTATATTTGTATTTTTGTATATTACAAGCCATGTAATTGTCCAATCATCAATAAAATTCTTGGTTTCTTGAAAGATTACAGCTCGTAATCTACTCTTACTGTCTTTATTGTTTTAATTACGAAGTATTGTCATATTTCAACAAGTACAAACTTGTTAATTCAGAAGTTGTAAGAACCTGTCTGCGAACAGTTCATAGATTAAGTTGTATTCAATCTAGACTACATTCTATAAGATTGTGCCGACGCGCCAATCATAAGTTAAGTTGTCATACACTTAGTCATATAGGATATTCATTTTAGAACTTGCCTGCGAGCAGTTCAAATTTCTAGACTAAGTCATGAAGATCAGATCTTTCGAACAGAAGACTTGAAGAACAGCCTCTCTGTATCTAGAGGAAGTTTTGGCATTATCAAAAAGGGGGAAATTGTTAGGATAAATACGCATGTTTTGATAATCGCCATCGCATAACAAAGAAGTCTTCAGAGTCAGAATATCGTTAAGTATGGAAGCTGTTAGGAAACTCCATACAGACCATCAATACAATAAGAGATCGTCTATAGAGTCCAATCCTACAGAGCCAACATCTTCATACAATATAAGTTAAGTACGTTGGATACAGCAGTCTAGCTGTAGGTGTTTTACTTAGGAAAAGTAAAACACATCCAACAAGACTGAAGAATAGCTTTAAACTGTTGTGAAATGAACTTTGTTTATTCATAAAGTATTCACAGTTAAAACAGCATTTATTGCTGATAGGATATCATTTAATGCGGCTGAAAAAGAACAGTCTGAACACGCTAAAGAGCATTTAATGCAAAGTAAAAAAGAATGTCTGAAGTAGTAAATGCGAGCTACCTTTAATTCAAACATTTTGCAGTCGCCAATCAGAGACGTCTACATCTCACCAACCGGCCAATTGCTATAATTATAACGGATCTATTTCCAAGGTTATAAATACCCCAAACAAGAGGACATTGCTCACTTACTTTACTTACTCTCGCGTACACATCTGACAAATAGATCTAAGAAAGAGCAGTATATTTCCTGAGCATACAACATTATCTAAGCGAAGAAATATACAAGTCCTCAACGCAAACAGCACAAAATATAGCAATCGCTCATCAAATCATACATCTATTGTTTGATAATATTCTACCATCTTTACTGTTGAGATCAAGCTTAGCCCTGTGTGGACTAAGTCCTTGCTAGTTCCGACCTATGTGGGAAGAATAACATTGAATACAAAGCTTCAATCTGTGTGAGAAGAAGCAAGTTGAAAGAGCCAAAGCCAATCTGTGTGAACGGCCAAAGCTGTGATCCCTGTATCAACTGTGATTTATAGTATACACTGTGGAAACCATGTACGCATCAAGCAAACAGAAGAGTACCTAGTTGATGTACTTACAGCAACTCACTATCAGACTTCCGCTATGCAATTAACTTCAAAAATCGTATAGCGTATTGTATTTTTACCGTCTAAGATGTTTACTGTATACTCTATGGCGAACAGAAAGTTCTCTTGTTCAACTCCATACTCAAGCTATTTCCCGGTAAACTTAAGTCTCGTTGGACTGATCCTTTCGTTATTGAGGAGATTCTTTCATTTGGAGCCCTCCGAATGAAGAGACAAATGAGTCCTTTCCGGCGAATGGACATCGTGTGAAGCCATACATAGAAGGGGAAGTTGAAGCTCAATTGGTGAATTCATTGCGGATCATCGATCCGGAATTATGAAGACTCATCTCTAGTCAAGCTAGTGACATTAAACAAGCGTTGTGTGGGAGGCAACCCACGAGTTCGTAATGGAGTTAGTTTAATTTTCGAACTTTTCTCTTTTCTTTTTTGTTTTTGTTTTCTATTTCGTTGATTGTTTTATGTGTTTTGGTATTACTTCGTGTTTGGTTATTTTCATTGTCGTGGCTTTTGAGATACCAATGTTCAGTTGTCATGTAAAAGCATTTGATGCAAACGACTTTTTAATTTTAACAGGGCATGTGGACTAAAAATAGTTTTAAAAAGAAATAACATATTAATTGATTTCCCATAGTATGTGATGTATCCGCGAAAATACAGCATTCTCCCTTAAAAGGTACATACGGGTTTCAATTCCATACAACAACTTCCGGATTAATGCTGTATTCATAGGTCATACTGTATTCCCCCTTAATTATTACACACGTCAGCTGTAGGATAATTCATGTCTCTTTGTTCCTAAAGTGCTGTTCTGATAGTCTGAGTGTACAGATAATTATCGGTGGATACTGTATTATTGGGTCTTACAACATTCCCCCTCAAATGTTGAGTAAAAGCATTAAAAACTTACAGGGAGTCAAGCTGTAGCAATCCCAATTCTTGTCGAAGCATGCATAATCTTGCTATGTCGAGAGGTTTGGTAAAGATGTCGGATAACTGGATATCTGTATGAACATTTTCCAGCCGAACATCCTTATTCTCAACATGATTCCTGATGAAGTGATGCTTCATGTTGATATGCTTAGTACACGAGTGCAATACAAGGTTGTGCGTTATTGCAATTACACTCGTGCTATCGCACATTATCGGCATTTCTTTGGCTACAATTCCATAGTCTGACAGTTGTTGTTGCATCCAAAGGATCTGCACACAGCAACTACCAGCAGCATAGTATTCTGATTCTGCTGTTGAAAGCGAGTTTGCCAATTGTTTCTTGCTAAACCAAGACACAAGTCTAGGTCCAAGAAAGTGACAAGTTCCACTTGTACTCTTCCTATCTAACTTACAACCTCCGAGATCCTAGTCGCTGTAGCCAACTAAATCGAATCCGCCTTCTTTATGATATCACAGTCCTACATCGACTGTTCCTTTGATGTATTTCAGGATTTGTTTGGCTGTTGCGAATTGTGATTCTTTAGGTGCTACTTAATATCGCGCACACACTCCTACAACAAACTAGATATCGGGCCTGCTAGCCATTAGGTACATGAGTGAGCCAATAAGCTTCCTGTAGAGTGATTGATCAACCGGCTTTCCAGCTTCATCAGCACTAATTTGCACGGAAGTGCTCATGAGGGTTGACGATGATTTGGAAGTATTCATTCCAAACTTGTTGAGAAGCTCCTTGTTGTATTTTTCCTGGTTGATGAATATCCCTGTAGGCAACTGCTTTACCTACAATCCTAGGAAATAACTAAGTTTTCCCATCATACTCATTTCAAATTTACTTTGCATGAGATGAGAGAACCTTTGACACAAAGAAAGGTTAGTTGAACCAAAAATAATATCATCCACGTATAATTGGACCATCAGGAGGTCATCACCTTCCTGTATTTTAAATAGGGTCTTCTCTACAGCACCTTTCTCGAATCCATTATCGGTTAGATACTGGGACAGGGTCTCATACCATGCTCTAGGTGCTTGCTTAAGTCCATACATCGCTTTCCTTAGCCTGTATGCGAGGTCTCCACCTTCTGGATTGACAAACCCAGGTGGTTGTTCAACATAGACTTCTTCGGCAAGGTCTCCATTCAGGAATGCACTCTTGACGTCCATTTGGTAAACAATAAAACTCTTATGGGCGGCAAAGGCTAAAAATATCTTAATGGCTTCTATTCTGGCTACAGGGGCAAATGTTTCATCATAGTCTATGCCTTCTTCATGTCTGTAGCCTTAGGCCACTAGTCGGGATTTATTCCTGATAATGAGTCAATTTCTATCCATCTTGTTTCTAAATACCCATTTGGTTCCAATTACGGTTTGATGCGTAGGTTTGGGTACTAGATACCATACGATGTTTCTTTTGAAACCATTAAGCTCTTCTTCCATAGATGTAATCCAATGAGAACTGTCTAGAGCTTCTTTGATGGAAACATGTTCGGATTGAGCTAAGAATACAACAATAGTGCACATATTAAGTCGTCTAAGTTCAGATTGAGATTTCCATACATGAAATGGATATGTCTCAGACTCGGGTTCTTTTTGCGCACATAGTACATTTCCTTGTGTACTCTGTATTCTCCTTCGAGTAGATACTCTAGTTTCAATGTTTCCTATGATCAACTCCTGTGGGTGATCTCTCAACCATCTTCTGTCGTGTTCTAATTCGGGGTCCCGTACTGTATCTAAAGTTGCTATAGTTTCGGCTTCAGCTTGTACAGCATCGGCTTCATCTACTTCAGTTGTTACAGCTGCGGGGTGATTTCTAGGTCAACGAAAGGTTCCATAGGAGTTGGTGGATCAATGATGGAAAGTTTTTGGATGTTCTGAGTAAGTTCTTCTAGTCCTGTAGGATCATGGTGAGGTTCGTCGAACACTACATGTACTGATTCCTCAATTGTTAGCTTCCTTTTATTACAAATCATGTAAGCTTTGCTAACAAGGGAATATCCTACAAATATCCCTTCATCCGATTTATCATCGAAGATTCTAAGTTGATCCTTCTCGTTGTTCAAAACGTAACATCTGCATCCAAATATGTGAAAGTACGAAACTAGTGGAGTTTTGTTATTCCATACCTCGTAAGATGTTTTGTTTTGGTGCTTGTTGACGATACAGCGGTTTTGTATATAGCATGCTGTATGTAATACCCGAGATTTCTGTTATGTAATTGGAACTTGTGATATTGTAATGATTGTACTTTTGTCTGAGTACTATTCTCCGTATTTCATAGTCCGATGTTGCCGAGCGTTTAATTTCATGGTTGTGATTTAAAGATTGTAAATCTGCGCATGTAGCGCACGCTATCGGATGTGTTTAGCGTGTGCTAACGTAGATTCATAGCGCACGCTATAGAGGGTCATTAGCGCACGCTATGCATGGTCATTTGATTGAGACGTGCGGTAGGTGAGATCTGGCCGGGGGACCCCTATCGGATCGTGTCGGATGTACCTGGATGGCTTTCGGGAAAAGCCGAGTCAACGCCCTAGCGCACGCTACAGGTATATGCGTAGCGCACGCTAAGTGCCGAGTACAGTTTAGACTGTGAGCCGTTAGCGCACGCTACGAACAGGGTCTAGCGTGCGCTAATAGCCATTTATTATAAATAAGACAACATCCTATTCGAGATTTCAGTTCTCTCTACTCTCATGACCCGAACTCTGACACTTAAAACATAACTCCCTTTGTCCTAAACACTTCGTATCAACCTCCTAGTTCGAGATTGAAGATCATATATCATTGGAGATTGGTGTTCAAGCCTTCGGTGTTGGATTGCTTCATTTTCATCCATGTTCTTCACTACTTTGAGGTAGGTGATTCTTCACCAATGATTAGTAATGTTCCTAAGGAAGTTTGAATCATGTTTGGATAGCAAGTATTTCGTTTAATTGGTCATCACATGTTAGAAAGATACTTTCGACGTATCGGCACTATATATCGTATGAACCTTTGAACCATCTTACTATAAGGACTCCTAAGCATGTTCAAATCGATTTATGATCAGTAATCGGATATTACCCAGTTGCTACGTTGTACACGTTGGAATCATGTGTTTTGGAACGTAAGACGGTCGGAACTTAGATTAATTCTTGAAGATCGTAGATGGATTATGATATTGAGATGACTATCCGTATATTTGTATTTCATAATCATAAAACTTCCACAAACCTTATTAGCATGATATGCCCAAGGATAACTTGTATTATCACGGTAGAATCCATGAGTTCTTCACCACTCAACCCAGTTTCGGTTTGCAGTATTCTGCCATGCAAGATTAGCGCACGCTAACATGTGTGAGTGAACGTGCGCTATCGGGGTTCAGTTAACGCACGAAACGTACGTAGCGTACGTTATGAGACCAGCCGAGTCAGACTGCCAGTCCGTGTCTAGCGCACGCTAGACTTATACGATAGCGTACGCTAACAGTCCGGCTTAGCGCACGTTACGTAGAGTACGTAGCGCGCGCTAAGCAATCCAGACAGATTGTTTATTTTGAGCTTTTCGGCCATAGGCCGAATTGTTAGGCCATTGTTCGACTTGAGATGATTTGTATATCATTCCTTTTGTTAAGGTTCGAGCTTTCTACGTTGATCGAAGGAGGCGACCTTCGAGTGGGTTGAGATCATTGAAGTATATCGTTCTTGCCATCTTCGAGGCAAGTATCGTGATATGTTAATATTGGTATTTTTGAAGCATGCGTATGATTACTCATGTTGTTGGACATGAGATTTACTTCGTTGATTTTTCATGATATTCGTCATATAGTGTTTATATGTTCATGTTGATGAACGTAATGATTTGGCATATGTGTATGCATGAGTTGTGTTTGTATACGTTGTACGATCTATGCTGAGGGCGCTGGATCGGATGTCCACCTCGTGTTGGTCCGACGGGATCATCTTGGGATCTAGGCTGAGGGCGCTGGATCATTGGACGGGTTATTTCCACCTCGTGTTGGTCCGACGGGATCATCTTGGGATCTATGCTGAGGGCGCTGGATCATTGGAATACCCACGCTTTGTAATGGAATCTTGTGGATTCGCATTGTCGGATTCCGGTAGCGGAAGTCCGTGTGATGTATCTTGTTATGTATTGTTAATGCATATCCAAATTGTTTAATATGATACTTGTACTAGCATCGTTTTGCTAACCCCTTCGGGGGTGGACATTTGTTTTGATGTTCAGGTAGCCGAGGAGCAGAGAAACAGCCGCAGTACCGACGTGACGACGAAGGGGTTCAGTGATGTTTATTGTTATTGGAGATTTATTTTCTTGGTTTGGTTTCTGTACTCGAGTACGCGTGTCTTATTGATATTAATTCGATATGGTTGTATTAATTACTCGTTGAACCAGTGTACGTTTTCACAAACTTGAATTTCCGCAGTATTGATGTCTTAAATTTTCTTTCCTTTTTTTTTATTTAGCCTTGTAAATCCTTACTTAAAGGGTTTACGGCGCTGTAATTATTCCGAATATCTCGGGGTGTTACAGAATATGGTATCAGAGCTAAGATTCATGGATATCTTGGCAGTCGGGTTTTTAGTTAGGTCTGTTTACGTTATTTGATTTACGGGTCGTTTGTAACATCACTGTTCAGCCGAAGTCGTCATGTGGACCGTGGTTGTAAGTCTCTTAATCTCTTATACTACCGTTTTACTTAATTACTGTTTTGTGAGTATTGACGGACTTTATTTCAAAAAATTTGTTCTGGATATTGAGAAATTACGTTTACAGTATGTTGAGAGGAGGTCGTGGACGCGGACGCGGTCGTGGACGCGGACGTGGTAACATGAGACATGAGGATTCCGCAACTACCCCAGAAATATCGGCTAGTCGAACCGATTCCCATTCTGGAGGGCAGCAAGGATCAGCGAATGATGACGCAAATCCTAACATGCCAGGAGTGCTTCTACAGGTGGTGGCGCAGATAAACCAGTTCGCTCAGGTCGTTGATCGCATGCAGACGGCGATGGGACAGCAGCACCACGAGGATAACCTGGGAGACAGATGGCTTGCTGAAGTGGTTAAATTGCACCCGCCAAAATTTGACGGATCTGCTGAGGCACTTACTTGGGATCACTGGCTCAAGGAGTTGGAGAAGATATTCGGGTCTTAAGCGTCCCGAGGACCGGAAGGTTCCCATTGCCCAAGATTTTCCGACCGGGAGGCCTTTGATTGGTGGGAGGCTATTCGACCCGAGAATCATAATGCGGATTGGACGGAGTTCAAACTAATGATGGAAGCACAGTATTGTCCTCGTCCAGTTAGAGAGGCAAAGATCCGAGAATTTTTTCTCACCACAGAGTTCGGAGGCATCTGTGACAGATATAATTAAAACTTTTAATCATCAGCTGACTTGTGTGCGACACTTGGTCAGAACAGAGGCAGAAAAGATTTTTCATTTTGATATGCGGATGAAGCCGGAGATTCAGCATTACATGTCCGGATTCGAGTGTACTACGTTGCGACAGTATCAAGACAAAGCGCTGGCCTACGACATGAAAGAGGCGGCGGTGGAGAAATCAGTAGAGGCAAAGAAGCAGGAGGTGACCGACAGCTTTGCAGAAAACAAGAGTGGTGGGGCCCGCAAGGGCCAGTCTTCCTTTTATTCGGCTAGGAAACCTCCACATCCTTCTAGAGGCGGAAAGAAGTTCCGGACAACATCAGCAGTTTCGGATGCATCAAAGAAATGCTACAATTGTGGTCGAGCAGGGCATATTCGACGTGATTGCCCCGCATCTTCTGTGACTTGTTACGATTGTGGGCAAGAAGGGCACCGTGCGGCCTTCTGTGGAGCCGCTGCTAGATCTTTTGGTACCCGCACTCCAGCACCAGTTCCTAAGGAGATAAGTGTGAACCAGACACAGCAGAGTGGATTTCAGCAGCAGAACGTTGGGAAGAGAGAGACATCCAGTGCTGGGTCCGTTCCTCCGCGCCTGTACGAAATGAAGAGATCTGACGATCAGAACACTGCTGTTGCATCAGGTACGATTCAGATCCTTTTGCAACCAGTTAGTGTTTTATTCGATTCCGGAGCTACACATTCTTTTGTATCTTTGAACTGTGTTAATCATTTGAAAATCTCGTGCTTAATTGATTGTGAACCGTATGTTGTGGGATTGCCGAGTGGAGAGAGAATTGTGGGAACCCTAGAGGCTAGAGATTTTCCAGTATCTATAGGAGGAAGAGATTGGCCGTCGAATCTCATTGTTGTTGACATCTACGGTGACGATTTAATTCTCGGATACGATTGGCTCAACTGTTATGGAGCTATCCTGAATTACCGAGAGAGAGTCAGTTCTATCATTGCTGATGACGGGTCTGAACACTTATTCCGAGGATGGAGACCGGGAAGCTCGGGAAAATTGATCAAAGCAATGAAAGCCGTAAAATTACTGAAACAGGGATGTCATGGACTTTGGTGTTATGCCATGAGGAAAGAGGAAGGAGTAGAGCTCTCGTCTATTTCAGTTGTGAATGAGTTCTCAGATGTATTTCCTGACGAGCTACCAGGGTTACCTCCGCAAAGAGAAGTGGAATTCACCATCGAATTAGAGCCTGGAGCAACCCCTATTTCCAGGGCACCATACCGCATGGCGCCAACCGAGATGTATGAACTCAAGAAGCAACTGGAGGAATTGTTACAGAAGGGCTATATTCAACCGAGCGTTTCCCCTTGGGGAGCGCCCATTCTCTTTGTCCGGAAGAAAGACGGATCCCTCCGACTGTGTATTGATTACAGGGAACTCAACAAGATGACGATCAAGAATAAGTATCCTATACCTCGGATCGACGACTTGTTTGATCAACTGCAAGGGGCAAGGGTATTCTCGAAGATTGACTTGCGATCAGGATACCACCAGTTGAGAATTAAGGAATCGGATATACCGAAATCTGCTTTCAGATCCCGGTACGGGCATTATGAATTTGTAGTGATGCCATTTGGACTTACCAATGCTCCTGCAGTATTCATGCAATTGATGAATCGGGTATTCTTGGAATACTTGGATAAATTTGTGGTCGTCTTCGTTGACGACATCTTGATATATTCGAGGGACGCAGAGGAACATGCTGAACATTTACGTGTGGTTTTGAGCATCTTGAGAAAGGAACAGCTGTATGCTAAGCTTTCTAAATGCGAATTCTGGCTTAAGGAAGTAACCTTCCTTGGGCATGTGATATCATCCGACGGAGTTCAGGTGGACCCGAAGAAAGTCGAAGCAATCTTGGAATGGGAAGCCCCTAAAAACGTGAAAGAAGTCCGAAGCTTCTTAGGACTTGCTGGATATTATCGCCGCTTTGTAGAGGGATTCTCCAAAATTGCTCATCCACTCACTCAGCTGTTACAGAAAACTCGAAAGTTCACGTGGGATGGGAAATGTCAGGCTGGTTTCGATGAACTTAAGAAGAGACTGACGACAGCACCTATTTTAGCACTGCCAGAGGGAACTGATGGATTCATGGTATACAGCGACGCTTCAAATCAGGGTTTGGGTTGTGTGTTGATGCAGACGGATAAAGTGATTGCTTATGCTTCTCGGCAATTGAAACCGTACGAAGTTAATTATCCGACTCATGATCTGGAGCTAGCAGCTGTGGTCTTTGCCTTGAAAATTTGGCGACATTATTTGTACGGCACTCATTGTCAGATCTTTACAGATCATAAGAGCCTCAAATACATTTTCAGTCAGAAAGAATTAAACATGAGGCAGAGAAGGTGGCTGGAATTGATCAAGGATTACGACTTGGAGGTTCTCTATCATCCGGGGAAAGCAAATGTAGTAGCCGATGCTTTGAGACGAAAACCCGTTTCTCTTCGAGTGTTGGAAGCACTTACATCCCAAACCAGTATTCAACGGGAACTGATCCGCGAGGGGATTGAAGTATGGGCACCAGGAATCCAAGGACAACTTTATGTGATGGACCTTTGAGAGTTGTGGTTTTGCAAACTATGAGTTGTGAACGCTAGTGCACGTGAGTTGTTCTTCCACCCGGGGATGGTTCGACGGGACCTCTGGGGGCCGCTACTAATGAGTACGGATGCGGAAGTTGTTTCCCACTCGAGGAGTACGGTCTGACGGGCCTCTGGGGGTCGCTACTAAGGGGTATGGCCACGGGTTACCAGGTGTGGTTTTCGTGATGTTGATGCTGATGTTTTGATGATTAATTGTGATATATCTGGAGTATCACAATCTTTTGTGCTAAGGGTCGAGATACATTATATATAGAGTCTTGGTATTTGGCTAGAATGGCATAAGAGTGATGTGTTGTGTGTGATTTGTCCCTGGAAGAGAATTGATGTGGATGGTTGGGTCGTGGACCCCGTGTTTTGTGAAATGAATTGTATTTAGGAAAATGAACCTTGGGCTATGAGCCAAAGTGGTTTTTGATAAACTGAGGATTATTCAATCCCAAATTTTTTCAAAACTCCCGAGATTTTAAATTGATTTCCAAAATGACCACTTGTCTCATTTATATTTTTTTTATTTGAACTATTTTATTCGAATGAGAAATCTAGGGAAAGCTTTTGTTGTGACTGAGCCGTGGATGATTCAAGTTATTGTATTATCTGAATGTGTTGTGTATGGCTCACAATTGCAGTTTATACTTGTACTAGCAAAACAGTGGAGTTTTGCTAACCCCTGAGTATTCGAGGGTGGATGTTTGTTCGGCGTCCAGGTACATGCAGGTTTTGGGAGAAAATCACAGGATCGGTGCGAAGGATGATGGAATACGAATGATACTAATCACATGAAGGCCAGTTTTAGGTTCAGTCAGTCGGAGTTCGTTGTATGGTCTTTTCTATTGTCGTACTTTTTGTTGTGAGTGTATTTTACCCTTGCATGGGTATGAATCCAGACAGAGTTTTGTATATTAGAGTTATATGATAATGATGTAAGATCAGATCAGTCTATCGATCCGTTAATCTATCACGTCGGTATGTAATGTATGGTGTTGTTTCGATGTCTAGCCTGGTGGATCCTCATGGAGAGAGTATATGGCGTGTAATATTCCCAGTTTGTTTCTGGGGGTGTTACAATCTACCGGATACAAGTTTCCATCCTCAAACTTCAGCCCACTATTCCGTACTAGTTCACGTATGCCAGAGCTACTCTGATCCAAATACTTACCCACAGGATCCGCACGATTAGAAGCTGCGGAACTCTCCCCAACTCCGGAGTCTTGAACTTTTTCTTACCACCCGTTAGTTTTTTAAATCTATCCATTTAACATGTACACATTCACAGACTATCGCATTAATTAAACTTGCACACACCAATATACACTAGATACCAACAAAGCAAGTGAAGATTCAAATTACATGAGGTTTGCAAGCATTTCTCCAAGTTTTACTTGTAAGAATCCGAAATCCATATTATGACAATTGTGACATGAAGATAGACATGAATGCTCTGTGTGTATTAACTAAATCTAAAATGAAAAGCACCTATAAGACAAAATTCATAATTGTGTTTACACTGTCAGAGGCCTCCTCATTAGAGAGAAGAAATCTATAACTTATACAATAAACACACGTGCACACACACAAAGAGATTTGTTTCAGAAGTTGATGTGATAGACTTACCAAGTAAGATCGACATATTTGGTAAGGACTCAATCAGAGAGGAAAATGCTTCCAAGTCATCTAATTTTGATGTCAGGATTTTGTGACACCAAAGTACAGATCACGTCATAATCTGTCTTTAAGCAAGTTGGCAACAAAATCCTCCAGTTTGTTTGTGATAACATAAAAAAAAAGGCATTGGAAATACATGTGGTAAGTGGCAACTATACAGCATCAGGAAACCGAATTACGAGCATCAGGAAAACAGAATTACGAGCATGTTCAATACAATGAAAACATGAAATCAATACTGTTGACGTCTGATTTGGTCAACGTCACGTGTGCTGATCTGGACGAATGGATCGAAGCCACGTAGAAAATAATAAATGAGATGGAAGATATTTGATCACTAAATTTTATTAATGACCTTTAAAAAGCATAGAACCGGGCAGAATAATGTGTGCCGGTCTATCCAATTTGCTTGTTAATTACAAGTTTTATTTTCTTTTCTCTCTTCTCTCGTTTTATCTCTCTTTCTCTCTCTATATCATTTTTTTCTCTCTTTTTCCAAAAGTCCTTTATTGTACATTCTCCTGGCATATATATAGGCAATGTCAGCCATTCGTGAGATGACAGCAGGAAGATTGAGGTGAATATGCTGATGACATTTGTCACAATGAAGGTGACTTCTTCGACATGTGTCACCTTCTTAAGTGTGCTTTGGGAAGGGACATGGCAGCTCTCTTTCACTGTCCTGTCTGCCTGTTCTTCGGGCTTTTGGCGATACTTATCTGTTACGACCGACAATGGGGTCGGCCCTCGAGCTTCCCGCTACTCTGGTCGGTCTTATTTATGATTATGGTTCGGAGCGTATTCATATAGGGTCTGCTCGGTCCTTCTGGTCCGGATTCCGGGTCGGCTCTAATGTCTCTGCCCGGTCCGGTTTTTTGTGAGTCCGAGAGACGATCGAGTCTATGACCGGTTCGGCTCCAGGATCTGCTCGGCCGTTCAGCTGCCTGGAGCGCTTAGGTGGATGCCAAGGTGGATCGACTACCAACAAGGGCCCCCGAGTCCAGGGTCGTGCCGGGTTGGCCGGTGCTGGAATCGTTTTAGATTGAGGTCGATCTGATTTAGGGGTGGATAAGATCTCTTGAAGGGACATATCTTTGAGAGTCGCGTCGATTTGACTTCGGGATCTCCAAGAGTCATAGTGAGGGGGACGCGTGGCGGGACGTAATTCGTCGTGGTGTCTCACGCGTCTTTGATCTTCGTGACGATTATGAATCGCCGCTTCGTGTGTTTTCGTATTTAATGTCCCTGTTTCATCTTATAAATATAGAGAGCCTTCTTCCCTATTGCTTCCTTCGCCATTTTTACGCGTTGTTGCAGAGAAAGATCTTTTCCGGCAATTTTTCTTCTTCTCCGATTTCACAGACTTTCCCGGTAAGCTTGCTTTTCCTCCTCTTTTTTCCTATTTTATGATGTCGGAGCGGAGGGATACGGCGGAGGAGTTGATTGTGTCTCCGGACCCCACGGGAGTGGCGGATCTGTCAATAGGTGATGCTCCCGTTGACTGGAGCGATGAGGATGGCGGCGAGGTCGCAAGATCGCCGGATTCTGGAGATGCAGATTCTGGAGACGTGGAGGTGGCGACGCCGTTGACGGCGGTTGGCGAGACTTGGGCCTGGGTTCGGCCTCGGCCGTCTCCTTTTGTTGAGGCGGAATGGGATTCGGCCTCGATACGCAGCACGGTCACCGATGGGCAGTTGGAGGCTTGGCGGGGGCGATTTAAGATACCCGCGATGGTGAGGATGTTTGTTCCGGACCCATAGGAGAGACCTCACACCCCTCCTGTCGGCTGCACGGCGGTGTATTACCGCTCCCTGTTGTCCGGGCTGAGGTTTCCTCTTCCGTTGGTACTCTCCCGGTGGTTCAGGCAGTGGGGCCTTTGTATTGCCCAAATTCATCCGAATTCTTGGGCTCGGATGGTGGGTCTTTTGATTCTTTTTAGTCAGCATGGATGGACTGAGCCCAGTTTTGAAGAGATTAACAGACTCTTCCTATGGAGGTCGGTCGGCCGATCTGGTTCTGGCTGGTTTTACTTGACAGCCCGGCACGCGATGTATAAAGAATTGGTGGATGTGTCGGAGACCATACATAGTTGGAAAGAACAGTGGTTCTATGTAGGGGGGCCGTGGATGAGCTCGGTTGAGGAGTGGGAACCTGGCGTAATAGACGCCGAGCTTCGGGTCCCAGAACACTTCATTGCTAAAATGAGTAAGTGTCGTGTTCTTTATTGCTGTTCCTTTTTTGTCTAACGCTCATAATTTATTGTTTGTGCAGAACGTATCCCGGCTTCAGAGACCTCCTCCTTGTTTGACGACCAGGTTGAACAGCTCTTGGACCTTCCTGTTGATCGGAGGAAGTCATACCTTCTGGTTACTGAGGATAATCTTTGGGCCGCGGGAGTTCGATCAACTAACCGAGCAGAATGTCTTCATCAGGTAGCTCCTTTTTCCTTTTCTTCTTCTTCTTTTTTTTTTTTTTTTAACATATCTTCCTTATCCAGTCCCTAGGGGCAGGAGTTCGTCGGGACGGAAAGAGATGCCTGCGCAGCGGGTGGCGAGGATGGCTGCCGAGGCCGCCGAGCGTAGGGAGCGCGCGGGCAAGCGGAAGAGAGTGGAGGCCGGGCCTGAAGATAGTGTGACCAGGGCCGAGGGTTTCCCCATTCCTGAGATTTTGTGCCCGCCCCGAGCCTTGTACGGACGGGTCGTGCGAAGGGTAAGGAGCCCTCGATTGACTTGGAGGGCCACTATCTCCCGGTGAATAAGGACCGGGAAGAACCTTGTGCCCAGATGAAGGGGCGGCGACCGCGCTGGTTCCTTGATTACGTCCGGGCAGCCACCCCTACCGCCGAGATGCTCGACCGGGTCCCTCCATCGGTGGTTGAGTCCAGCCATGTCCCCATTTTGGGTTGGACACCGAAAATGGAGATGGTGACCAACGACATGGGTCCGGATGAGCAGATCCAATTTGGAAATGCTATTTTGGGCCGGGCGTTGTGCACCTATGTGAAGGCCGCTGGGGAGCTGATGGCCTTGGTTGAGAAACACAAAAAGGCAGAGGCCGATCTCAAGGCCTTACAGGAGGAGCACCATCTCTGCCCTTCGCTTATCAAGTCTTTGGAGGAGGAGATGGCTTCTCTGAAGGGTGAGATGGAGCTTCTGGAGAGCCGGGCCTTTGAGGCCAATATGTGGAAAGGGAAGGCTGACGAGATGGCCACGGCGGCTGAGAAGGCGCAAAAACGGTGCCTGGATATCAGGGCCGAGTACGAGGCCCATTTGCAAAGTGCTAAGGCCCAGCTTGAGCAATTGACCGAGCGGGTCCAGACTTGTGAATCTGCGGGTTATGCCAGGGGCCTTGCCGACGGGGCGGCTGCTTTTCAGAAGACACCCGAGTACGAGGAATTGATCAACCTTAACTATGTCTCCACTTGTTATGAGATATTGGATCTCATGAAGGAAGGGAAGACCGTTGAGGAGGTCCAGGCCTATGTAAAGTCTCAGGCGGCCGACCTGAAGGTTGAAACTCTCGGAGATGATGAGCCGAAGGTCGTCGAAGTTGTCGAAGATTCGGTGGTGATTCCGTCTGGCGAAGGTGAAGGACAATCTTCTCAGGTGGCCGATCAGGAGGACAAGGCCGAGTAGACTTTTTTTTTTTTTATTCCATGTATGGCCCGCGTGCCGTTTTTCCTTGATTTCTTTTGTATTCTGATATGGAGCGGCTTATTTTGAATGAATGAAATATTTTTATGGCCTTTGTTGCTTTTTTCTGTGTTTGGTCCCGGTTGGTCTGGCCGCCGTCTTTTCTGTTCACCCTTTGTTGATTGTGCCGGATGGACCGGTCTTTTGAGGTGTCGAGGCGAGCTCGGGATTTTAGTGCCGGATGGGCCGGTCTTTTGAGGTGCCGAGGCGAGCTCGGGCTTTTAGTGCCGGATGGGCCGGTCTTTTGAGGTGCCGGATGGGCCGGTCTTATGAGATGCCGAGGCGAGCTCGAGCTTTTAGTGCCGGATGGACCGGTCATTCGAGGTGCCGAGACGAGCTCGGACTTTTAGTGCCGGATGGGCCGGTCTTTTGAGGTGCCGAGGCGAGCTCGGGCTTTTAGTGCCGGATGGGCCGGTCTTTTGAGGTGCCGAGGCGGGCTCGGGCTTTTAGTGCCGGATGGGCCGGTCTTATGAGATGCCGAGGCGAGCTCGGGCTTTTAGTGCCGGATGGACCAGTCATTCGAGGTGCCGAGATGAGCTCGGACTTTTAGTGCCGGATTGGCCGGTCTTTTGAGGTGCCGAGGCGAGCTCGGGCTTTTAGTGCCGGATGGGCCGGTCTTTTGAGGTGCCGAGGCGGGCTCGGGCTTTTAGTGCCGGATGGGCCGGTCTTATGAGATGCCGAGGCGAGCTCGGGCTTTTAGTGCCGGATGGACCGGTCATTCGAGGTGCCGAGACGAGCTCGGACTTTTAGTGCCGGATGGGCCGGTCTTTTGAGGTGCCGAGGCGAGCTCGGGCTTTTAGTGCCGGATGGGCCGGTCTTTTGAGGTGTCGAGGCGGGCTCGGGCATTTAGTGCCGGATGGGCCGGTCTTATGAGATGCCGAGGCGAGCTCAGGCTTTTAGTGCCGGATGGGCCGGTCTTTTGAGGTGCCGAGGCGAGCTCAGGCTTTTAGTGCCGGATGGGCCGGTCTTATGAGATGTCGAGGCGAGCTCGGGCTTTTAGTGCCGGATGGACCGGTCTTTTGAGATGCCGAGGCGAGCTCGGGCTTTTAGTGCCGGATGGACCGGTCATTAGAGGTGCCGAGACGAGCTCGGACTTTTAGTGCCGGATGGGCCGGTCTTTTGAGGTGCCGAGGCGAGCTCGGGCTTTTAGTGCCGGATGGGCCGGTCTTTTGAGGTGCCGAGGCGGGCTCGGGCTTTTAGTGCCGGATGGGCCGGTCTTATGAGATGACGAGGCGAGCTCGGGCTTTTAGTGCCGGATGGGCCAGTCTTTTGAGGTGCCGAGGCGAGCTCGGGCTTTTAGTGCCGGATGGGCCGGTCTTATGAGATGCCGAGGCGAGCTCGGGCTTTTAGTGCCGGATGGACCGGTCTTTTGAGGTGCCGAGGCGAGCTCGGTCTTATAGTGCCGGGGGAGCCGGTCATTCGAGGTGCCGAGACGAGCTCGGTCTTATAGTGCCGGAGGATCCGGTCATTCGAGGTGCCGAGACAAGCTCGGTCTTATAGTGCCGGAGGAGCCGGTCATTCGAGAGGCCGAGACGAGCTCGGTCTTATAGTGCCGGGGGAGCCGGTCATTCGAGGTGCCGATACGAGCTCGGTCTTATAGTGCTGGGGGAGCCGGTCATTCGAGGTGCCGAGACGAGCTCGGTCTTATAGTGCCGGGGGAGCCGGTCATTCGAGGTGCCGAGACGAGCTCGGTCTTATTGCGCATTTGATTTAGAGATGAAATAGAGTTTAATTTTATTGATTATACCTTCATGGCATTCAACGAATGAATTAATCCTTGGTCATTCATATATTCTAGCTAGCAAACTCCGTTCTGATGGACTTTGTTACTTCCGTACGGCCCTTGTTACTTGGATTCAGGAGGTCCCGGGTCGGTCCCCAACGCTCGTTTAATAATGAGGTCTTCGACCCGGAAGCTTTGATGATGAACCTCGGGCGCTTTGTAGAAGACGTTCCGCCTTTCTACTTGGTTTTGTTTTTTTAGGGTCACATTGACCTTGTTCTTCGAAAGGAATTCTCCTGTGGGCGTCCCAATCTCGATCAGGGTCGTCGTCTTAGTGCCGGAGGATACATCAAGTGGCGGACTGATGCATTGCCCAGTCTTCAGGGAGTTCTTCAGGCCGTGACCCTTTGCGTTTGTCGGGGCGGGTCTTGATGTACTGTTTCATAATTGTATTGATCACCTCGACCTGTCCATTGGATTGTGAATCGTATGACATGGATAAGTCGCTCCGTATATGGAGGTCATCGCCGAACACCGGAGATTCTTCCTTGTCGTGGTTATATAGGATATGATGGACTAAGGGGTCCTGAGTAACTTTCATACAAGATGGTTTGTTTTTTGTTCAGTTGTCTGTACTAGCGGTTTGGCCCCAACCCGTTTTGGCAAAATAACCAATCGCGACGACTGCGTACCGTTACCTCAACTTTATCTTCTAGATGGGGGGGGGGGGGGGCGAGCCGGGTCGATGGTTTTGACCAATCCGGGCTTCCTGGGTTCGTATCCGCCCCTACCCGAGAATCACTTCAAAGATAGTGAGGTTCAGCAAAATCGAGGGAGATGGCTACTTCCAGATCGGCCCGTAGGGCCTCCTGTTCCGCTTTATAGTTAGCGGCTAGAAAACTTAAGCGAACGGTCGGGTAGAACAAACGCTGGTCGGGGCTGGCGAGGGCCATCCCTGCGCTTGTGTTCCGGGGGCTGGTACATAGACCAGCTCTACCGGGGCGCATCTGACAGACAGCCCGGATGCCAGACCGTGCTTTCCGATCAAGCGAAGGCGGTGCAAATTGCAGTGAGATTCTCCTTGGGTCGGCCGTCGCAGGATTGTCGGTAACTCGGTCGGCCGGGCCCCTCTTTCCTTATAGAGATTATTCCTCTGCTTATTTCAGTTTTACCAATATGTTCCACTTTCTGCCCTCCCTTCGTCATATCGATTTTCATATTTCACCGCGGGCACCGCTGTTTGGGCGTTTATGCGAAAAGACTCCTTGGGCTCCAATGATTCCACCTGATTTTAGCCTAAGATTTGTCCAATAACGGTTTGAGTTCTCTCGCTTGCCTCCCAACAGATTATTCTTTCTGGATTACCAGGATCTTTGCGAGGATCTGTCGGGAATTCCGAAGGAGTTTTCAGATGTCATGGTGTATGTTGATTGCAACTTTAATTTGAAGGATACGAGGACTCCTTGAGAAATTTTCTAGAGCTTTGAGCCGCGCTCGATATCCTTCAAATTATGACCTTTAAAAGGTCAGCCGAGTCGAGCAGGAACCCATGGTCACAATGGCTCCTGTGCTTTCAACTTCTAATTACGATGATTCCTATGCTTTCGACTCATAGTTACGATGATTCCTATGCTTTCAAATCACCACTTCTTGGTGGGGGTGGTTATTCCCGGATGAACGCAAGGTATGCCAAGGTGCCCCGCCAACTGGAACGGATGGCCCCCCTTCCTCTAGCGCCAATCTGTTGACGTCTGATTTGGTCAATGTCACGTGTGCTGATCTGGACGAATGGATCCAAGCCACGTAGAAAATAATAAATAAGATGGAAGATATTTGATCACTAAATTTTATTAATGACCTTTAAAAAGCATAGAGCCGGGCAGAATAATGTGTGACGGTCTATCCAATTTGCTTGTTAATTACAAGTTTTATTTTCTTTTCTCTCTTCTCTCGTTTTATCTCTCTTTCTCTCTCTATATCCTTTTTTTCTCTCTTTTTCCAAAAGTCCTTTATTGTACATTCTCCTGGCATATATATATAGGCAATGTCAGCCATTCGTGAGATGACAGCAGGAAGATTGAGGTGAATATGCTGATGACATTTGTCACAATGAAGGTGACTTCTTCGACATGTGTCACCTTCTTAAGTGTGCTTTGGGAAGGGACATGACAGCTCTCTTTCACTGTCCTGTCTGCCTGTTCTTCGGACTTTTGGCGATACTTATCTGTTACGACCGACAATGGGGTCGACCCTCGAGCTTCCCGCTACTCTGGTCGGTCTTATTCATGATTATGGTTTGGAGCATATTCATATAGGGTCTGCTCGGTCCTTCTGGTCCGGATTCCGGGTCGGCTCTAATGTCTCTGCCTGGTCCGGTTTATTGTGAGTCCGAGAGCCGATCGGGTCTATGACCGGTTCGGCTCCAGGATCTGCTCGGCCGTTCGGCTGCCTGGAGCGCTTAGGTAGATTCCAAGGTGGATCGACTACCAACAAATACAATGGTAAAATTTACAAAAAATGTAAAAAACAATTAATTAATGATGGCTCAATCTCTAATGGCTAACTTTTAATAAATCCGAAAAAAAATTTATATCCAGATATAAAATCTGGAAAAAATCTGAAAAAAATATCTGAAAAAAAAAATTATACCAGCAGAGGATAGAGGCTTGCCGAAAGGAAGAGAAGCGCCAGAGGGAAGAGGCTGATCGGAGGGTTCTAATGCTAGAGGGCCGGAGGCTTGCCGAATGGGTCGGAGGGAAGTTGAGCGTCGAAGATGCTATTGGCCGGAGGAAAGAGCACCGCTGGTGCTGCTGCGGCGAACGGTGGCCAGAAGGCGGCGGACGGACGGGCGGTAGGCGGAAGGCGGCGGACGGAGGAGGGTTTGAAGAAGGAAGAAGTCAGACGAAGAGAGAAATGATAATGGGGATGAGAAAATGTTTTTTCATATACTACAACTTTAGGCAACGACGGGAGAATTGTCGGATAAAACACAGCCCTTTAGCTGACGGCATCGTCGGCTAAAGTCCAATCGCCCGTGTCATCTGTGACACGGCTGGACTTCCACGTGTTTGAGACAATTGCGACCCGACTGTTTCTTATGTGACACGGTCGTGTTTGTGGACAGGACTTTAGCCTACTGAGTCATGTTTGTCATTCGTACATTCAAAGATAGTTTTTATATTTATGCATGGAGTAGAGTTATATTAAATACTGTTGTAATTAATGTATTTACTAATGAATGACCTTTATACCACTGAAACCCTAGATGTTTACCTATAAATAAAGGCATTTGGCCCTCATAAGAATACACACATTATTCTTCTTCTCTTCCAATTTCTCTCTTTTTCTCTCATGTTTATAACACGTTATCAGCACGATACTCTACGAGTAATTTTTTTTTCTCTCCGATTTTCGAAATCAAAAAAAAAAAAAACGCGAGCAGCTTTTCTGCACTGCGAGATCGCGCTAAAATCGCGATTTCCGTTTTTTTAACCGTCGGATCATCATGAAATTTTTACAGTATCTTCCTGACAAGCAGATCTACAAATTCAACGGTGAAGATCGGATTCTAAAACGTATTGCATGCATAAAAAAAAGTCCGAACAGAAATAGTCTTTTTTTTTTACATTGGTGAAAGGTATTAATTCTATTTACTCCTTCAAAAACTTTCTTGCATATGATGATTTTGAGGAAAAATATATTATATTTAGTTATTAAATTTTATATTTTTGTATGCATCATATATAAATAATATATATGATGACCTCAAAATTTATTATCAAATCATATTCCTCTTTGTTTCCAGAAGAAACACGATTCAACAATACTTAATAATCCAGAAGATTATTAAGATAAAAGATTTATTGTAATTCTTGAAGAAGAACAACATTATCTCATCATATTCTAGTTGATTATAATGTGTTCATGAAGAACACTATGAGATCTAATAATTTGTGCAATTCCTAATGAAAAATACAAAATAATATTCCTGAAGAATATTGTAAGTGCTTTTGAAGAAGCAACTATTTTAGTTTAGTTATTTCGAGCCTTGATTAATTCTCGTACTATTTTTTTCCCTTTGCATATTCAATTATGGATCTTAAAATTATTGCTCCCGAAGTAGCACAATTAATTGTAATATTCTTGAAGAATATTACTATTCTAAATGAATAATTCTTATTTATACATGAATTATGTGATGATACAATACTCCTGAAGAATATTGATTTGTCATTTATAAATATAATAGCATAATTAAATCATTATGCCCTTGATGTAGCATGATATTATCCCTGAAGGAAAATATAACTTATATCTCAAATAAAAAAAATATTAATATGATTTGAGAATATCCTCTATCGAGATTGTACAAGATATGATATAATCCACAATCATAATCCGACTGTGCTCCAATGATAGCAAGACTAGTAAGTGGTCGAATATTCCTATCAAGTTGTTCCCGGGAGTGAACAATATTAAATTAAAAACTTCAATATTACATGACTCAAATTTTATCTTCGAAGTAGATAAAATTTAGAGTTTATCCTTGTAGGAGATAATTATTTATAAATTTTATCTCGTGGAGTTGATATATCAACGGTTAATGATAAGGACACGAAAATGATAATCTTAAGATTATATGTCAATATATAATCTTATATATTGTGTAGTTTAATATTTTATTATCTCTTATGATATATTGTGAGTTTTTATCAACATAAGATATGATGTCATACCTGGAGTATGATTTGAATTGATCGTTGCTATATAATTAGTGATAAAAAGGTCAAATATCCTGAAGATATTTGTATCATTCAAATTCTTGGCTTATCTTGTTTCTTCTTTTTGTGAATAGAATGCCAAATTATTGGATTAAATAGTGGTCATAATTTATTGTCTCATCAAAGTGCAAATATGCATGATATCTTTAGAATGATACTTTTCGTATGAAAAAAAAAAGGTAGTGCTAAATTTATTGACAGTTCATGAAGAACCACTAAATTTCTTCCTACAGGGTTGAAGATTTTGCACTATTATCTTCTAAGTATCGATAAATCTATGGATTTCTAAACTATCGCTTGAAATATGTATGATTCCGCGATAACAAGTGAGACAAATGACATATACAATTTCTGAAGAAAAGAAATTGGTATTAGAAAAAATATCAATGTAAATAATATTCACCACTTATTAGACCAGAAGTCTATTAATCCCAATACTTTCAATATTTACATATTTAAATTTACGTGTTTGGTGTTAAAGTCTATTTATATTATTTTTATATATTATTTAACTATATGTTTATTTATGATATATATCCTGAAGATATATTAATACAAATTCACACATATTGTATGATAAATATCACAAATTACTAGTAAATATGATGAAGTACATTTATACACTTAAAATTGTATTATTTTGAGTTGACCAATTTTCATCAACATCTTATAGATGTTGGATTAATTGCATAATAACTATTGCACTTTCTTCTGGAAGAAGAGTAATAACGATAGTTATTACATATTATATTGATGATGATACTTGTATCATTGATATAAAATTATTTGTAATGATTCTTTTAATACATTACATTAATATATTTTCATGGTTTCCTGAAGAAACATGAATTTGTAATTTTAATAATCCAGAATATTATTAAAAATAAATTGTTGATGTTCTTGATAAAACACAACGATATATAGTCATATTTTTATGATAGTATTTATGATAAACACATCAATTAAAGTTAATATTCCTGAAGAATATTAAACAAAAAAAAGGCATTATTTTGAATATTTTCTATATGGCCTTGTGTTATTGAATTGCTTTTATTATCACCACATTGATATAAATTGTTGCTCATGACGTAGCACAATTAATACTTTTAATTAATATTTACATACTCTTTAGAGTAATTTATATTTTGGGTGTTATATGCTTATAAATTGTTGCTCCCAAGGTAGCATAATTGATACTTTTGAAAAATATCACATACTCTTGATGAGTACTTCATATTTTCGGTAATATATGATTATCTTTGATTTAAATTATTGCTCCTGAGTTAGCACAATTAATATTTTTGAAGAAAAATACAAGCTCCTGGAGAGCAATTTACATTTGAAGTTGCATGTATTTATTTCAAATGAAAAATACATAACTTTATGTCATATTGATTCGTTCAATTTCTACTTGAGGAATGGAAAGACAATCCCCGAAGGATTGGTATAATTTCATATGGCAATATTCTTATTGTCGGCTCTAAAAGGAGCTTTATTCAATGAGTATCGAATTAATTATAAGCGATATAATATTTTATCCAATGATCATGTTGCGATGAATTTCAAATTCAAGTATCCATATCAAAGGCACAATATTTTGGTCACCCCCTCTGTTATTAGTGCACCTCCTGAAGAGGATTGAATTTATAATCCAATTCCAACTATCTACGACATTAGGGGGAGATATGAATAAATAAGAGAAAGTCGAAAAATTCTCGTTGGGTTGGATATTTAAATTTACGCACTATGAACTCGAAGTTCAACAAGTTATTGATTGCCAAATGAGTGATGAAATCTCATATACCAGTTGTATATGTGCCATAAAGAATTAAAGTCGAATGTGAACAAAATATATTTGTTGATACTCCTCGACGCCAGAAGCGTGAGAGACGTATTCTTTATTGGTATTAAAGATAAAATCCGCGGAATACAAATAGATTAAACTACAACATCACTTCAAAAACCTCCTGAAGAGGATCGTCCCGAAGATGAGAATCTCAATACCTTAATTTGCACGTGCACTAAATAATTACAGTATTGGATTATGGGACGACCAAATCAAATGTTATGGGAAATGTTGAATATTTGATTTTGTTGAAGTTGTCATTGACTCTGTGAATATGGGAGAATTTTTTATAAGAATAATAGTTGTCGACAACACTTTGTGTCTCAACAATTGCTAGTGGAGTGCCTGAAGCACTAAATAAAATAGAAGCAATTGAGACAAAGCTTAACTCGCAAAATAAAATAAAGTGGTGAAAGAAAAGCGAGATTAGTATATCAAGGGTTTAAGCGCATACCCAAAACATATTCTCCCGTTGGCACTAAATTTCGTCATTTAATATAAATATGACAATTATTATGAATATTGATATTCAATTAGTGATGTAATCTGTAATATCCGCAATTTTCGATTTTCGGTAAATTTCTTTTTTCGGCCGAAGTCCGTTTTGACGACTTGCTCATGACCGTTTCGTCATTCTGAGAATGATTAATTCTACACTTTTTGTCATCCGAGTTCGTTTCGGTATCGTTTTGTTGAGTTCCGAGCTTTTTAGCGACTTTTCCGCACTTGAGTTGGATTCTTGCGAATCTCGTCCGAAACTGTTGTTTCGAGTTTCTCGTAAGTTCATTTAATGTTATTATTCATGTTGCGAGCTTTGGTTCGGTGTTTCGATCACGTATCGTGATTTTCGGACGTTTTGGGCCATTTTTGTAATTTCACAAAGTTTGGGGTAATTACTTCCGTTGTCGAATTCCGACACTTCGGGTGGTCGGAATCGTGTGTTCTCTTAGTGCTTGGATTCATCTTTGCGAGTACTTAGTAACCGTATCTTCGATTTTTACTCAGGTTCGGGTTTCGGGGTCGTCTGGGCCGTCGGAGTGGCCACGGCCGAGTCACGGCCGGAGCAGGGCCTGGACTGGCCGAGTTACGGCCGTAAGGTGCCGGTTATGGCCGTAAGGTGTCCGAGTTATGGCCGTAAGCGTGATCGGGTACGGCCGTACGAGCGCTGGGCGGATTTTGACGAAGGCCGGTTACGGCCGTAAGGTGTGCGAGTTACGGCCGTAAGTGTCCGGCTGGTGCTGGGCAGATTTTTGACGAATGCCGGTTACGGCCGTAAGGCCTGCCGAGTACGGCCGTAAGGTGTCCGAGTTACGGCCGTAAGGCTGCCGATTCTGGCCGTAACTCTGCACTATATATATAGCTCGGCGAGATTTCATTTCTACCCGATTTTTTCCTTCTTTCGCGATTGGCGGCGGAGTGCGACGGAAATGGAGTTCTTGGCGATTCTAATCATTTCCAAGGTATTTTGGAAGATTCTTGTGGATTATATCATCATCGATCCGTGTTCTTCGTCAAATCAAGGTATATTCTTGATTTTCCTTCAAGTTGACTTTTTGGAGAGATTGTTCTTGATTTCGTTTCTAATCCGATTTTGATACATCGGTTGGTGTGGTATGATGTTATTAATCGTGTTCTATGGGTTGTATATCCATATATCAAGTTTGTTTAACTCGATTGACGATTCGAGTGTTCTTGGGAATTATTGAACATTTAGTGTTCGATTAAATGTCCCAATGAGTTTCCCTTCGATAGTTTGTTGGGATTTCCGTTGTTTTGGCCTTGATTATCGTCGTAACCATGTGTTATTGTTCCTTCCGGAGGTTTATAGGTGTTCGAGGATTCCGATGTTGAATCCCGTTGGTGATTGATGATTCGTGTAGTGTTATTCTCGTAATACTCGTGGTGCTATCGCGTTCTTGATGGTGTTCGGGCGTTCGGGGCTATTCGACTGCGTCCTATCCGTCGTCTCGTTGCGATTGGGATATCGAGGCAAGTACCTTGCCCATACTTTTCTTATTTTGTGGATATGATGATCGGTGATCGTATTAGTGTGTTTGTTTGGTTGTTTGAAACGAAGTTTCAAAAGATTTCGGTTTGGCCTCGTTAAAGGCTTTCTTTCAAATGCGTGTGTGTTTTGTGAACGGCGTGTTTTGGGAATTTATTATGATTTGATTATTTTGAACGTTGAAGGATTTGATGATGATACTCCTATTGTTTAAAGTTATGGAATCGTGTATTCCGTATTTAATCTTGTTATTGTGTTTTGAAGAGTTTGATAATAGTGTCGAGTTAATGGCCATCTCTAGTGAGTATTTTTAATGAACTTACATTCTTAGCATGTTAGTATTGCATGAGTAACGTGTGTGTGTGTATGCTCACTACGGGTTAGATCCGACGGGGTCTCGGTAGGGGTCCACGGAGGTGTGGATCGACGAGCTTTGCTTTTAACCACTACGGGTTAGATCCGACGGGGTCTCGGTAGGGGTCCACGGAGGTGTGGATCGACGGTTAATTGTGGTGCATTTTACAAATGTGATTTGATATTGGCATTTCCGGAAATGAGTACTTTTGAACGGTTTTCATTTGCATGCATTGACTAAGTGTGTAAGAGGTAAGTTGTTCGTTTGGCCTACTTGGCTAGGATGGCTCTAGAGTATTTTGATGTTTATATTTTAAATCCTTTATTTGTGGATTTTGATGTTGGGAGACGAACCTTGTGGTCGTTCTTGTGTACTGTGAGTTGATGAGTTTTGGGGCTAAAATCCCAATGGTTTTGTAAAGGTCATTTGACGGGTTTGGGGCTAAAATCCCAACGGTTTGGTAAAGGTTATTTTACGGAAAGTAAACTTTGGGGCGATGACCCCTTTTGTCTTGTGGATTTTGAAAAGTAGGATTTGATAATCCTAAATTGTTTTCTATTAAAACTCTCGATGGCATTCTAAACCGTTTTATAAATTATTTCCATTGATTTATGATATTTCGATTTTGAAAGGTTTTCTCAAACTCTTGCCTCGGGAAGTACTCTTCGTTTTGTTTGGATCTTTGAGGATTCCTGGTTATTGTTATTCGTGGAATGTGAATTGTATGGCTCGTATTTGCACTTTGTTCTTGCACTAGCAAAACAGTGGAGTTTTGCTAACCCCCGAGTATTCGGGGGGTGGATGTCTGTTTTTGCATTCAGGTTTTGGAGCATAACACAGGGTCGGCACGAAGGATGATGAAAGATGATCGATACTAATCACATGAGGAACCATACATCGTGTGTTGGTTCAGTTGTACTTTATTTTCCGCTGCTGTATTGTTCCCGTTGTACGGGTGTAGTTGTATTTTGTCCCCTGCGCGGGCATGAGTTGTATGTATTTGTGGAAAGACCAAATCGGTCTACTGAGTCATTGTAGCCTTGAAGGCATTGTCGAGATGTTAAACGTTGTTACCAGCCTGGTAGATCCTCGAGGAGAGGGTCTACGGCGTGTAATATCCCTGAGTGGATTGGGGGTGTTACATAAATGGTATCGGAGCTTAGGTTGTGGAAACCTAGGCTGTCGGGTCAAGTCGTGTTGTTTGAGTCTTGTTTCGTCGGATTTTATCTGACTGAGTCGTGTCGCGACACGTCGTTTGAGTTTGTTGGTCGTGATTAGTATCGTGGGGCGATCATCATCTTCGTGCGACCTGTGGAAGTAAGTCTCCCTTCTTTATGTTGTGCCTCGTGTGACACGAGCTATTTTTATGATTATTTGTTAAGTGGTGGAATCCTTATGTGAATTTTGATTTCACGATATGTATTTAGTCGACTCTCGTATTTGATTTATACGAGGAGTGTCTTCGCTTGTGATATCTTTTTATTGTTGTTTTTGTTCGTTGTTGATGATTTTCGAATCGATTTGCACGTTTTACAAGTTCTATTGGGGAAGCTTTGTGCTTATACGCGTTCGACTTGTTCACTAGCCAGTGCGGGAGGGTCTTTAGAGGCCTCGAATGGGGTCAGTGGTTTTGTTCTGAATCCTAGGCGGTCTTCGACTGTGGTATTTTATCGTTTATTTTGGTTTAAAGACATGTATTGTCTTGATTTTAAACTTCTTGATGCGTGTGCTAGGAGTTGTTTTAGTGAACGTCGATATGCGTGAGTTTTGGGCATTCTGGCCTATTGGATTTTTGAAAACCTTGAGTATCTTAGAAAAATAAAATTCGAGACATATTTTTCAAATGAGTTATTTTCTTGTGGTACATCCTAGGTGCCACAATATATTTCAAAAAATTTCTACTTCGAGGACCAAAATGCTTTGAAATATTTTCAATGTTTTAGAAACACTTTTATTTAGACCCGAGGGTCGAATATTTTGAAAGTTTTCACTAAGAGAAAGTGTCCTCATTTTTATCAAATGCGAAATGGTTTTCGATAACGACGTTTCACGTTTGTACTTTTTGAAAGGTGATACTCAAGATCAATCTGTATTCTTCAAATTATTTTCAAAATGAGGATTTCGTTTTTAAAACCTATCCATTCCCATTTGAGGGCTGGGTATGTATGTGTGATGTTCGCGTTGTCATTTTGATACTTTCTCCCGAGTATGACCGAATTGGCGGTGTGAGCGTTGAGTTGCTTTCCACCCATTTGTTGTGTTAGCCCCCTGTGAGAGGCGGGGTGTTGGTGTTGAATATTATCGCCTCGTAGTGATTCCTGCGTTGTCGTGCATGTGCGAGCTGTTAGAGCTTGGTTTGGTATGACCGTGTGCATCGGTGATGGTTCCGTTATGCGTCGATTGTTTAATGTCATGTTATCTTGCTCCCGTTTTTGTGAATTTCGTGGACGAGGTCGGAGGTAATGCCCGTACTATTTTGACTTCTATATTTTCTCTTTCTCCGGTCTATCGATTCGCTCATGTTCGTTGGCACTTTATGAACTTTTTCTGTATTTCGGTTTCATCGTTCGAACGAGCTGTGATCTTGTTGTGGGCCGATCTGGTTATCGGTGTGACTTTTTCGAGTTCGGTTCGATTCTTGTGAACCTTGTTCGGGAGTAACACCATTTGGTTCTACTAGTCCTTTTATTCGAAGGGATCGGATTTTGAACTTCTGTATTTTATACTTTGTCGACTCATTTATGTTCGTTGACATTTCTGAGCTTGTCCTGCCCTTGTTTTTGTTTATCGAACGAGTGTGATATCATTTCGGAATAACTCGTTTGTCGTTGTGACTTTTCAATCGCTATTCCCTTTCCTGTGGATCTTATGGGAATGCATATCTTGTAGTTCTCACCAGATCATCCTGGGAGTTATTGTTTGAACTTTATTGTTCTTCGTGATTCGAACATGATTCTTCGATTTTTGTTGTCTCGGTCGTTTGTTTGTTCGGTTTTTGTTCTCGTTTCGTGATTATTGAGCATTCAGACTCCTTCGTAATTCCCTTTAGTTCGGGAAATTAGTTTCGTTTTCGATCTTCCAACCCTTGGGCGGTGGAATTCCGTATTTTGTTCAGCGATTGGCTCGCGTTTTGATTGATGTACCGTTGGGTTGGTCAATCATATTGATTTTCGTTCGTTGTGTTTTGTGATTGTCGGATAATTGACTTGGCTATATTATCCGTTTGATGACGCTTGTCACTTGTTGGTTTTTATTATATCCCTAACGGCGACGTTGTGTTGGTCGCCGTGGAGCGTGTTTTCACGCCGTATACTCCTTTGCGTTGTTTGTAACATTTCGCCGTTGGTCGTTAGTTACGCATTCTTGTGTATCTCGTTGAGTTTTTCCTGGCGGAATATTTCTTCTCCCTACTTGTTTTAAGTTTCGGGACGAAACTTCTTTTAAGGAGGGTAGAATGTAATATCCGCAATTTTCGATTTTCGGTAAATTTCTTTTTTCGGCCGAAGTCCGTTTTGACGACTCGCTCATGACCATTTCGTCATTCTGAGAATGATTAATTCTACACTTTTTGTCATCCGAGTTCGTTTCGGTATCGTTTTGTTGAGTTCCGAGCTTTTTAGCGACTTTTCCGCACTTGAGTTCGATTCTTGCGAATCTCGTCCGAAACTGTTGTTTCGAGTTTCTCGTAAGTTCATTTAATGTTATTATTCATGTTGCGAGCTTTGGTTCGGTGTTTCGATCACGTATCGTGATTTTCGGACGTTTTGGGCCATTTTTGTAATTTCCCAAAGTTTGGGGTAATTACTTCCGTTGTCGAATTCCGACACTTCGGGTGGTCGGAATCGTGTGTTCTCTTAGTGCTTGGATTCGTCTTTGCGAGTACTTCGTAACCGTATCTTCGATTTTTACTCAGGTTCGGGTTTCGGGGTCGTCCGGGCCGTCGGAGTGGCCACGGCCGAGTCACGCCGAGTAGGCCTGGACTGGCCGAGTTACGGCCGTAAGGTGCCGGTTACGGCCGTAAGGTGTCCGAGTTACGGCCGTAAGCGTGATCGGGTACGGCCGTACGAGCGCTGGGCGGATTTTGACGAAGGCCGGTTACGGCCGTAAGGTGTGCGAGTTACGACCGTAAGTGTCCGACTGGTGCTGGGCAGATTTTTGACGAATGCCGGTTACGGCCGTAAGGCCTGCCGAGTATGGCCGTAAGGTGTCCGAGTTACGGCCATAAGGCCTGCCGGTTACGGCCGTAACTCTACCAGCTATATATAGCCTGGCTCGGCCAGATTTCATTTCCTACCCGATTTTTTCCTTCTTTCGGCGATTGGCGACGGGTGCGACGGGAAATGGAGTTCTTGGCCGATTCTAATCATTTACAAGACATTTTGGAAGATTCTTGTGGATTATATCATCATCCAATCCGTGTTCTTCGTCAAATCAAGGTATATTCTTGATTTTCCTTCAAGTTGACTTTTTGGAGAGATTGTTCTTGATTTCGTTTCTAATCCGATTTTGATACATCGGTTGGTGTGGTATGATGTTATTAATCGTGTTCTATGGGTTGTATATCCATATATGAAGTTTGTTTAACTCGATTGACGATTCGAGTGTTCTTGGGAATTATTGAACATTTAGTGTTCGATTAAATGTCCCAATGAGTTTCCCTTCGATAGTTTGTTGGGATTTCCGTTGTTTTGGCCTTGATTCTCGTCGTAACCATGTGTTATTGTTCCTTCCGGAGGTTTATAGGTGTTCGAGGATTCCGATGTTGAATCCCGTTGGTGATTGATGATTCGTGTAGTGTTATTCTCGTAATACTCGTGGTGCTATCGCGTTCTTGATGGTGTTCGGGCGTTCGGGGCTATTGGACCGCGTCCTATCCGTCGTCTCGTTGCGATTGTGATATCGAGGCAAGTACCTTGCCCATACTTTTCTTATTTTGTGGATATGATGATCGGTTATCGTATTAGTGTGTTTGTTTGGTTGTTTGAAACGAAGTTTCAAAAGATTTCGGTTTGGCCTCGTTAAAGGCTTTCTTTCAAATGCGTGTGTGTTTTGTGAACGGCGTGTTTTGGAAATTTATTATGATTTGATTATTTTGAACGTTGAAGGATTTGATGATGATACTCCTATTGTTTAAAGTTATGGAATCGTGTATTCCGTATTTAATCTTGTTATTGTGTTTTGAAGAGTTTGATAATGGTGTCGAGTTAATGGCCATCTCTAGTGAGTATTCTTAATGAACTTACATTCTTAGCATGTTAGTATTGCATGAGTAACGTGTGTGTGTGTATGCTCACTACGGGTTAGATCCGATGGGGTCTCGGTAGGGGTCCACGGAGGTGTGGATCGACGAGCTTTGCTTTTAACCACTACGGGTTAGATCCGACGGGGTCTCGGTAGGGGTCCACGGAGGTGTGGATCGACGGTTAATTGTGGTGCATTTTACAAATGTGATTTGATATTGGCATTTCCGGAAATGAGTACTTTTGAACGGTTTTCATTTGCATGCATTGACTAAGTGTGTAAGAGGTAAGTTGTTCGTTTGGCCTACTTGGCTAGGATGGCTCTAGAGTATTTTGTTGTTTATGTTTTAAAACCTTTATTTGTGGATTTTGATGTTGGGAGACGAACCTTGTGGTCGTTCTTGTGTACTGTGAGTTGATGAGTTTTGGGGCTAAAATCCCAATGGTTTTGTAAAGGTCATTTGACGGGTTTGGGGCTAAAATCCCAACGGTTTGGTAAAGGTTATTTTACGGAAAGTAAACTTTGGGGCGATGACCCCTTTTGTCTTGTGGATTTTGAAAAGTAGGATTTGATAATCCTAAATTGTTTTCTATTAAAACTCTCGATGGCATTCTAAACCGTTTTATAAATTATTTCCATTGATTTATGATATTTCGATTTTGAAAGGTTTTCTCAAACTCTTGCCTCGGGAAGTACTCTTCGTTTTGTTTGGATCTTTGAGGATTCCTGGTTATTGTTATTCGTGGAATGTGAATTGTATGGCTCGTATTTGCACTTTGTTCTTGCACTAGCAAAACAGTGGAGTTTTGCTAACCCCCGAGTATTCGGGGGGTGGATGTCTGTTTTTGCATTCAGGTTTTGGAGCATAACACAGGGTCGGCACGAAGGATGATGAAAGATTATCGATACTAATCACATGAGGAACCATACATCGTGTGTTGGTTCAGTTGTACTTTATTTTCCGCTGCTGTATTGTTCCCGTTGTACGGGTGTAGTTGTATTTTGTCCCCTGCGCGGGCATGAGTTGTATGTATTTGTGGAAAGACCAAATCGGTCTACTGAGTCATTGTAGCCTTGAAGGCATTGTCGAGATGTTAAACATTGTTACCAGCCTGGTAGATCCTCGAGGAGAGGGTCTACGGCGTGTAATATCCCTGAGTGGATTGGGTGTGTTACATAATCACCACATTTTTCTATGGGTCATTGGACGCGAATATCTATATGAAAGTCCCTAACGGACTTGAGGTTCCTAAAGTAATAGGAACGTGAAATTCGCAACATGTACTATTTTGAGTTATAAATATTTATACATTTTGAAATAGTCTGGTGGATCAACCGACTAAGTGAATTCCTCCTTAAGAGGATATATGTGAATTATTTGAACTCGTGTCTAAATACAAGTTCAAAATGAAAAACTTAGATAAAACTAAGTATTATTATTGTCTCGACTTGTAGATCGAGCATATATGATGGTAAGTGTTTATCCATTTAGCTACCTAAAGGTTGTCTTACCACTTGAAGTGGATACCGACTCATATAGATCTCAAGAAAATAACAAAGATATAAGAGGACCAGAAGTTCCGTACTTGTATGCTATTGAAGCATTACATCACCAGGCCTGATATACAAATTGAAGTTAACATGCTAGCAAAATTTAATATTTCTCCAAGAAGGAGAATGTGGAATGGTGTTAACCATGTTGGTTTATTACATGAAAGAGATCGAGATTCGATATTGGTGGCTATTAGGGATTATGATTTCATATTTGTTCTCATACTGCCTATTTATTATGATGATAAATATTTTACATTTATGTGTTGCATATAATATTTGGGCAAGTAAGATGAAACTTATTTCCACACGAGCTTCAGAAGAGCAATAATGATAATCTAGCAGATTTATTCACTAAATCTCTCCATGTCTGAAAATTATATTCATGGTATTGGAGTGCAAGATTGTTATGTTGAGGGGGAGAAGTGATAACTTTTAAATTAGCTTGAAGATTATGTCGACCCTGAAGGTCAAAAGGCCCTGAAGACCAAATGGTTGTACTCTTTTTCCCTTTCTAAGTTTTTTCCCACCGGGTTTTCTTAGTTAAGGTTTTTAACGAGGCAACCAATGCAACACATGAGCAAATTTATACTGTGTACTCTTTTTCTCTATCGGTTTTTTCCCACGGGGTTTTTCCGAAGGAGTTTTGATGAGGCATGAACATCATAATATTCAAGAGGAAGTATTGTATGAAGACGATATCACTTGTATCTCAAAGGTAGATACATCAAATATTCACTTAAGTGATTAATTGGCGAACTTATTCACAAAGACGTTGCCGACATCAACATTCAGAAGACTAGTATACAAGATCGGAATGCGTTAACTCAAAGATCTTATGTAATCGATTTCAGGGGGAGCAGCTGTACTCTTTTTTCCTTCGATCGGGTTTTTTCCGACTGGGTTTTCCCGAAAAGGTTTTAATGAGGCAGCATGTATTAAAGGTCATTCAAGGGGGAGTGTTGTAATTAATGTATTTACTAATGAATGACCTTTATACCCCTGAAACCCTAGATGTGTACCTATAAATAAAGGCATTTGGCCCTCATAAGAATACACACATTATTCTTCTTCTCTTCCAATTTCCCTCTTTTTCTCTCATGTTTATAACAAATACCAAATTTTTCTTACATACCAATGGACTCCTTCCCACCATCCATCCAAAAAGAACTCAATGGTTGATATTAAAAGCATTTAATATTTCACATATTTTTTATAATTTAAATATCTCTTAAACTGTTAATCGTTAAGCGAAAATAATTACACCATCGCGACGAGCATTTAATTATCTTTCTATAGACGGGCATTTTGATATACTTTCGACAAAAAAAATTGTTTTTTTCACGTTTTTTTCCGTGGCCGAAAATATCACATGTTATATATCATATATGATATATATATATATATAATTAAATTCAAATATATAAAATATTACTACACATGTATAAAGATTTAAGATTATTTGAGGACCAAACTTTTTTTACATACCAAGGGACTAATCTCCACCCTCCATCTTTATTTGATCTAATGGATGAGATTAATCCCAACAATTTAAAAAACACACTTCCATCATTTTTTTTCAAATATCAATATCTTTCAAACCATTAATCGTTAAGTCAAAAAATATATACCGTTACGACGAGCATTTAATTATCTTTCTATATATAGGCACTTTGATATACTTTCGACAAAATTTTTTTTTTGCTTTTTTTCACGTTTTTTTCCGTGGCCGAAAAAATCACATGTGATATATCATATATGATATGTATGATATTACATATCATATATATATATACTAGGGCTGGCCACCGTGCGATGCACGGTGGTGCCTATTTCGATGTTGAATCTTTTTTTTAGAATTTAATAATAGGGTCGGTTCGTCCTGGCTGCTGTGTGGATGATGTCTATTGTATATGAGGAGTGTGTATTGGCGAAGGAAATACAACACATTATTAGAAAACATCGATATAAACAGCAAGCAATGTCCAGTCGGAAACTAAGAAAAAATGTGGCATTATTTTGTCCCATATCATAAGCCTTTCTTAAACAGTCTGTTTCAACCTCCGTATATATAAACATAAGGAAAAATGTTTTCCTGTAAATTCTACCACAAACGCAAAACAGGAATACAGGCCATTATTCAAAATAAGAAACAGAAGGGTAGATAAAATAAAGAACCATAAATTATTTAAAGCACCAGGTATCAAAAGGGAAACCGACATCAGACAGTGAGTACATATATATATGTAAAACACGAGAAGTGGCAAAAACGGAAAGGAGAATTTTCACCGAGTAGTAGGAGCTTCTGCGCAGTTTCATTGGGATTCATGGAACATTCCTTAAGCAGTGCGTAAATCTCATCATCACTATGATTCAGCCAAGACTTTTTTTCCGAGCGAAGCTGCTCTGAAGCGCGACACCTACAAGGTAAATTTTGCAATACATAGAGAAAAGGTTATGTTGATAAAAAAAATTTATGTTGACAAGAGCAAGATACAAACATTATGAAAGAAACAATCAATGGAGATTAATCATGATAGACCTGCAATTTTGGAGAAGTGATGTTTATTCCACCAGAGCACAACTCCGATTTTTGGCTAAAAAAATTAATCAGCACAACATTACATATTGTTCTGTTGTTAAAACCAAAAAATATGCAGGCATTCATCACACACAATAAAGCAACACCACACTCGGTACAAATGTATCACACGAGGCCATTTTTTTGTAAACATTATACGAAACCGGAGGGTATCACGAAAAAAACAAGGGCAAGAGCATTCTGCAAAATTATAACTCTTGTTTTGACATGGAAATGTTGAGCTCACCAAAGAAATTTTCGCAGCTCTAGAACCCTCTTTAAAGTTCATCCAGAAAAAAAAATTCCACAAACCTTCAACAAATAAACACAAAGCAACCAAAAAGCCACCTCAAAAATAGGCTGAGATGGAGGAACCTGTAGTCAATTGAGAGAGAAAAACCAAGAAGGAACCAAAATCAGATGGGGATCGATAAGAAAAAAATTGAAAATAGGGGAAGCCTATGTAGAACTGGGAAAAAGAAAAGAAATGTACAAATGTTAGGGACTTCCTGAAATGGTGCTTCAACGGCTCCCATCTGACTAACAAAAATGGAACTCTTGAGTAAGTAATAGAAGACATTCACTCAGGTTGCAGATGAATACCAAAAACAAAAGAAGCCTGCCTATCCTACAACATCTGATGGCTTCAAACCTGAATTTGCACCGCACTGAGATGGTGCTATAACATCTATCTGTAGATTTCACAGCACAACTTTGTTCAGAATAGGAGAAACTAAAAGTTGTAGTCGATGAGATTTCAGGCAGAAGCACTCATCGAGGCAAGAATGAGCTAAAATATTGTGGAATAAACACGACAAATCCGGATCATAAATATGGAACCAAGATTAGGAAAAGACACCTAGATCACAGAACATGTATAACTCGAAACAAAATTGAAATTCTCTTGCAAAATAGAGTAAAAGCCAATGGCAATCAGGGAGGGGAGAACAGAGATTAATTCGCGCGCCGAAAGCAAAGGAAAATGTAGGAATTGCAGATAAAATATTCCCAAATACAGCAGAAAATGCAAATCGGACGAAGTCCCTCATCCTTATGAGAAAACACCAGCAGTCGATCAATTCGTTCATGCAGGTCGGCGAACCAAAACGGAATACAAAATGAAGGAAAAAAAGGTTTCCTGTGCAGTTGATCAATTCGTACATGCGGGACGGCGAACAAAAATGGAAAACAAAATGAAGGAAAAAAAAGGGGTTACCTGTGAACCAACAAACGAGCTGACCAAAAAAAATGGAACTCTTGAGTAAGTAATAGAATAAATTCACTCAAGCTGCAGATTAATACCAAAAACCAAAAAAAGCCTGCCTATCCTACAGCATCTGATGGCCTCGTACCTGATTTTGTACAGCACTAAGCATACCTGGAACAATACGCTCACGGACAAGTCCACCACTCAGAAGGCTTGCTATAACAGCTATCTGTAGATTTCACAATACAACTTTGTTCAGAATAAGGGAAACCAAAAATTCATGCACGCGAAGTTGTTATACCTATCGGAGCAGCCCTTATAAGGAGTCGTAAGCGCCCGATGATAGGTCCTATCAAGAACGACACAAAGAAACTCTTACTCACAAAATGACAAAGAATGACACAAAGAAACTCTTTCTCACAAGAGAAGGTTTTTCGGGTCTCCAAACCAAACATCTAATTAACAAAGGTAGAAAAGAATACGACCTCTATATCACCTTATATCAACCTTGAGAATTTTCCAAACAAAAGAAGATTGGAAAACAGAGCTAAGAATACTGATTTTTGAGGGAAAAAAAATTAAAATGTCCTAAGGAGCATAATTAGAATCACAGATGAGAAAGAAAAAGAGAGAGAAGTTCAATCCACTGAAAGTGCATAAACATAATAGTTTCAAACGCAAGGAAACCCGAGGTGAGTCTGTGGGAATTTTTAAAGTAACTATTCATCTGCAAAATTCCGAGACCTCAATCGCAGTCATAAGTAAAACCTCTTGTATAAACGCACACAGATTAACATTTACACACATATACAGACACTCTCAGCATTAAACACAATTTGTGCACACACTTACAATAGACTCGCGACAGTGTAATGTTTGTAAAATTCTGATAGAGATAAACCAGCAGGGACAATAGACTCGCGACAGTGTAAAGTTTGTAAAATTCTGATAGAGATAAACCAGCATGGACAACCTGAAAACAAACAGTGTTTTTATCTTGTTCCGACGATTTTAGCAGCGGTTTGTAAAACTAAACATAGATTTGTGTCCTACTCATTGACATAAACAAGTAGATATATAGAGTGTGAAATCATATCAAAGATTTTTTTTTTCCTCAGCATTTGAACTGACACTATCTTTTCTCTATCCCGCTGTCTTGAAGAAAAGGGAATGGAAATGATCAGAGACACACCAGCACATAGACACATACATACATACACGAGCACACAGAGACACACCAGCACATATATGGCACAACACATGTCTGAGCAACCAGGACATCAGGGTAACATCTATAAAGATAATTTGAACACATAGACACACACACGCATCACACAAGCACACACATCAGAACATATATGGCACAACACATGTCATCAGCACATATATGGCACAGGCTCAAAATCTGAATGTTGAGAAAAACTAACTATCCAGTGGAGACAGATGAATGCCGAGAAGCTCGAGTCCGTGTAATTTGCTGCTTTTTTAGTGGTGTTGTTTCTTCAGAAAAAAAAAATTGGTTATACCATTCATTGTAAGGACGAAACATAATAAAGGGAAGACAGTAAAGTACCCTAAAAGAGCCCATCCAGTAAAAAAGCCGAAAATAACATATATAGATAAAGAGTACCTATTTGGAAAGATCGCAGAAGATTCCGAGAAAACCCCCACCGCCGTTCAAGAGAATGACAGAAACCCTGCCTTTGATCTGTAACACCCCCAATCCACTCAGGGATATTACACGCCGTAGACCCTCTCCTCGAGGATCTACCAGGCTGATAACTAAAATCAAACATCTAAACATCGCCTTTAAGGCTAAAATGACTCGGTAGACCGACTTGGTCTTTCAATAATAACATACAACTCAATTCCAAACACATACCCACGCAGGGGTCAAAATACAATAAACTCCTGTACAACGGGGAAAAGATACTGCAGCGGAAAAGAAAATACAACTAAACCAATACGACATCAACGGATCCTCGTGTGATTAGTATCGTTAATCTTTCATCATCCTTCGTGCCGACCCTGTGCCATGCTCCAAAACCTGAATGCAAAAATAGACATCCACCCCCCGAATACTCGGGGGTTAGCAAAACTCCACTATTTTGCTAGTGCAAGTACAAGTGCAAAAATACGAGCCATACAATTCACATTCCACGAATAAAAATAATCAGGAATCCTCAAAAATCCAAACGTAACGAAAATCACTTCCCGAGGCAAGAGTTTGGTAAAATATTCTAAAACCGAAAGGTCACAAATCAAGGGAAAACAATTTATAAAACCGTTTAAATGCCATCGAGAGTTTTAATATAAAACAATTTTGGATTTACGAATCCTTCTCTTTACAAAATCAACAGGTCACACCAAAGGTTTTGTTTTCGCAAATAGAAAATGCATAACAATTCACAGGCCCGAGCCCAACATCACGTGTCCTCGACGGACATAAAAATCAACACAACGTAATCACGCACGCGCATCGCCAGACCGGACGAAGCCACAAATCCCACTCGAGGCCTCGAAGGACCCTCCCGAGCTGGCTAGCGAAACAAATCACACACATCTCACGGTTGGATCAATCGCTTGTTGCATCCTGGCCACATGATCGCATGCCATGTGCCACCGTAGATTATCTCAGGCTCTCACGGTTGGATCAATCACTTGTTGCATCCTGACCACATGATCACGTGCCATGTGTCACCATAGACCTTCAACCATATCCACACATTCACACAAATAACACAATGCAACAAAGATATCCAAACAATTCACTCAGAGGCATCAAACACTTAGCAAAACACCACGTCAAACCACAACGCACCGAAATGAAATAATATACGTCCACACGCAACTACCAAGTGAATCATCAACACCAAATATATCCATATGATTCACATAGTCATTTACAAGACACAACATTCACAAAACACACGCGTTTTGAAAGCAAGCCTTTAATAAGGCTAAACCGAATCTTTTGAAAGTTCAATTCAAACGACCAAACAACCACATTTAGACGATCACTAATTATCATATCCATAAAACAAGAATAGTATGGGCAAGGTACTTGCCTCGATATCACGAGCAATGGAAAAATGAACGGATACAGCCAGGTAGCCCTCAAATTCCCGAACACTATCTAGAACACGATAGCACCGAAATTACTACGGGAAAACACCACATGAATCATCAATCACCAACGTAATTCAACACCGGAATCATCGAGCACCTATAATCCTCCGTAAGGAATAATAAAACATGATTACGACGAGAATCAAGGCCAAAAACAACGGAAATCCCAACAAACTATCAAAGGGAACTCATTCGAACATTTAATCGAACATTAAATGTTCAAGACCCTTCAAGAACAAAGAAATCACCCCTCGGGTCGAACGAACCAAAGATACAAGTATCCAATCCGTAGAACAAGTTCAAAACAACGTTTATACAACAATTAATTGATTAAAAACGGATTTGAATCGAAATCAAAAAGGAAAATCCCCAAATCTACAAAAACAAGGGTTCAAGCCAAAATACCTTGATTTGGATGAATGATTCAAGTAGAGGTCGAAAATCTACAACAAGACTTGAGGTGGATGATCTCTACAAGTTTGGGAGCACTCAAATCGCCCAAAATCGCCCTCAAATCGCCTAGATGGAAGGAGGAAGAAGAGAGGAGAAAATGAAGTTTTCTCTCGAAAATCTGCTAAAAACGCAGAAAGCCCGTGTGCCGCGGCACAGATGAGTGTGCCGCGCCTGGGGCCAATAAAAACGCCCAGAATCAGCTTAGTGCCGCGGCACAGCTGAAGTGTGCCGCGGCACACGGTACAGCCCACTCCAACACGAAAAAGGCACATCGTGTAGTCTTAGCTATTTCGACCATAACTCCCTCGTCTGGACTCCGATTGGATCACCGTTTGAACCATTGGAAAGCTAACTTGATGCTCTATAATATTGCAAATATTCAGAATTTTTGGAGTTTCCAAGAATTAATGGTGACTTTACAAAGTCGAACTCCCACGTGAAAAAGTCGATTAAGGACACGGAACTCAACAAAACGACACTGAAACGAACTCGGATGACAAAAAGTGCAGAATTAATCCTTCTCGTAATGACGAAACGGTCATGATAGAGTTGTCAAAACAAACTTCCTCCGAAAAAAGAAAATTACCGAAATTCGAAATTGCGGATATTACATTCTACCCTCCTTAAAAGAAGTTTCGTCCCGAAACTTAAAACAGGTAGGGGGAAACAATATACCCGCCAGGAAAACTCGACGAGATACACAAAACTCGAAAACTCGCGCCCAACGGCGAAACGCTGCAAGAAACACAAAGAGACATCCGGCGTGAAAACACGCTCCACAACGACCAACACAACGCAATAATAAAACCAACAAGTGACAAGCGTCATCAAACATATAATGCAATCAAGTCAATTATCTAAACAATCACAAAACACGAGGTACTTGTTACAAGAAAACACGCACAGTCGAGAAAACAGAGAATAAACACAAAACGATCCACAAGGGCAATCATAAATAATTCGGACTACGCCGAAATCCTCAAAACTACACTAGGCATCTCCGTGTCCTTTCGGAGCAGAGACGCAACCTCGATCCCCAAACCTCTCAGCTACCGTCTCGCAATGTACGGATCGGTGACCCACCTGGCCACACTCGAAACAGCTGACTAACGGTGAACGATAATTCTTCGCAGTATGGCCCGCTCGACTACAGTTATAACATATCTTCGAAGTGCTCACATTACTCACCGCAGGGGTACTACTCCTCTAATCACGCGATCTAGGAACCATTTTGGGATGACGAAACGAAGTCCCAACCTCAAGGGGCCCACTCCCCTGATTTCCTGAAAAGTTCCCAATGGTTTTCTGTTTCTTCGAGTCAGACATACTCTCGGTCGATAATCTGGATAGCTCATAGGCTAACGCCCTAGTCTGATAATCTCTCAAGGAAGTACAAGCGAGACCCGCCATGTACTGACGAATCTCCGGCTTCATCCGCCTACTAAAATGACAAATCTTGTCCTCCTCTGTCCTTACTTGATTCTGCACATAGCCGAGCTGTTTGCTAAAATCAATAATAGCTTGAGACAGCGGTACATCCTGCGGTTTCGCCGAAAAGAATTCATTAATCCTCTGATTTCTGTTCGGTTCCGGACAAAACTCATCTCTCATGAATTTCTGGAACTCTGCCCACGTGACAACGCGATCTCGTGGCTTAATAGCCTCCCACCAGCTAGCGGCATTTTTGTCGAGAAGATACTGAGCGACCGGTACCTTATGTTCTTCCGGACAATCAACTACCTCGAATATCTTTTCCAACTGGAAAAGCCAACCATCCCAGCCTAATGCATCTGCAGCACCAACGAAACGAGGGCGGTTCATACGAACCACTTCTCGAAGCCACTGATTTGCACCAGTGTTTTGGGCCGCATCCGTAATACGCTGAACTGCCTGAGTCAACTGAGTCATCTGAGTGGCTACCTGCTGCAAAATAGTAGCAACACCAATACCAATACCATCACCGGCAGCATGATCCCGATCACGCATCCGGTCGCCACGACTACGACCTCGGCCCCTCGGCATACTGAATAAGTAACCATTCAGCACAACAGAAAATCATAACACATAACACATACAACGATTACCATCGCAAGGCAACACACACATGAATATAACAGCAACGACGGCATCGTTGGCGACCTTAACGGCCCGAACAATAATCAGCACATAGCCACAAACCTCATGAAACAATCACCCATGTGCATAAACGCACAAACCCGAGCTTTAATAGCTCACACAGGTGCGATAACACGCAAGCCACCACGAAATGACAACATTAAAGATCGTCATCACACCTCCCACAAAGGGTTAACAAAATATATGCGCGGCAACGACTCAACGCTCACGCCACCAATTCAATCACAAATCGGGATTAACACCGTAACGAAAGTTCGAAAACCATACATGCATTTCCGGTCCGCAGACAGGAATGATAGGTCTTTAAAAACGAAAACCACCTTTTGAAAACAATTTGGAAACACCAGTTGATCTTGAGTATCATTTTACAGGAAGTAATGCAAACATTGTTATCGAGACTTTGAAAATCATCTTGCGTTTGAACACAAATGAGAACACTTTCTCTTAGTGAAAAACTTTCATAATATTCGACACTTGGGTCTAAGCAACTGCATTTCTAAAAATAATTGAAAATATCTCAAAATATTTTGGTCCTCAATTGGAGTAATTTTGAAACATATTATGCACTAGAAGGCACCTTGAAAGTACATCATGAAAATAATTCATTTTAAAAGTACGTCTCAAATTTATTTTCTAAGATACTCAAGTTTTCAAAGATAATTCAATGGGCTAGAATGCCCAAAAATTTCGGAATTATACGTAACATTATAGCGCCGTGGTCTCCGTCGAACCCACCAGGCTAAAAACCAATTACAAAAATGCCCAAAAAGGCCGATGACGGTAGTACTTATCAAAACTCACGAAATCATTTGAAAACACCCAACTACCGTCAAAACGGTCAAGGCCAAAAACTCGGTTAAAGGAATCAGTTTTCGAAATAAAACTTAGTCGGTAAAATACCGAAAGCCATTACAAAAGAACTCACGCAGCGGATAAAAGAAATAAAGTCAAACATGCACAATCGAGCATCGCTACTCTTCATATGAACGAAATATGAGGGTCAAATAACCACATATCCAGAAATAAAAATCCATAAGAGGATTCCATCAATTAACAAATAATCATAAAAATAGCTCATGTCACACGAGGCACAACACAAAGAAGGGAGACTTACATGCACAGGTCGCACGAAGATGATGATCGCCCACGATACTAATCACGACCAACAAACTCAGACGACGCGTCGCGACACGACTCAGTCAGACAAATTCTGACGAGACAAAAACTCAACAGACACCACTAAACCCGACAGCCTAGGTTTCCACAACCTAAGCTCCGATACCATTTATGTAACACCCCAATCCACTGTGGATATTACACGCCGTAGACCCTCTCCTCGAGGATCTACCAGGCTGATAACTAAAATCAAACATCTAAACATCGCCTTTAAGGCTAAAATGACTCGGTAGACCGACTTGGTCTTTCAATAATAACATACAACTCAATTCCAAACACATACCCACGCAGGGGTCAAAATACAATAAACTCCCGTACAACGGGGAAAAGATACTGCAATGAAAAGAAAATACAACTAGACCAATACGACATCAACGGATCCTCGTGTGATTAGTATCGTTAATCTTTCATCATCCTTCGTGCCGACCCTGTGCCATGCTCCAAAACCTGAATGCAAAAATAGACATCCACCCCCCGAATACTCGGGGATTAGCAAAACTCCACTATTTTGCTAGTGCAAGTACAAGTGCAAAAATACGAGCCATACAATTCACATTCCACGAATAACAATAATCAGGAATCCTCAAAAATCCAAACGTAACGAAAAGCACTTCCCGAGGCAAGAGTTTGGTAAAATATTCTAAAACCGAAAGGTCACAAATCAAGGGAAAACAATTTATAAAACCGTTTAAATGCCATCGAGAGTTTTAATAGAAAACCATTTAGGATTTCCGAATCCTTCTCTTTACAAAAATCAACAGGGGTCACAGCCCAAAGGTTTTGTTTTCGCAAATAGAAAACAGACAACAATTCACAGGGCCCGAGCCCAACATCACGTGTCCTCGACGGACATAAAAATCAACACAACGTAATCACGCACGCGCATCGCCTAGGACCGGGACGAAGCCACAAATCCCACTCGAGGCCTCGAAGGACCCTCCCGAGCTGGCTAGCGAAACAAATCACACACATCTCACGGTTGGATCAATCGCTTGTTGCATCCTAGCCACATGATCGCATGCCATGTGCCACCGTAGATTATCTCAGGCTCTCACGGTTGGATCAATCACTTGTTGCATCCTGACCACATGATCACGTGCCATGTGTCACCGTAGACCTTCAACCATATCCACACATTCACACAAATAACACAATGCAACAAAGATATCCAAACAATTCACTCAGAGGCATCAAACACTTGACAAAACACCACGTCAAACCACAACGCACCGAAATGAAATAATATACGTCCACACGCAACTACCAAGTGCATCATCAACACCAAATATATCCATAGGATTCACATAGTCATTTACAAGACACAACATTCACAAAACACACGCGTTTTGAAAGCAAGCCTTTAATAAGGCTAAACCGAATCTTTTGAAAGTTCAATTCAAACGACCAAACAACCACATTTAGACGATCACTAATTATCATATCCATAAAACAAGAATAGTATGGGCAAGGTACTTGCCTCGATATCACGAGCAATGGAAAAATGAATGGATACGGCAAGGTAGCCCTCAAATTCCCGAACACTATCTAGAACGCGATAGCACCGAAATTACTACGGGAAAACACCACATGAATCATCAATCACCAACGGAATTCAACACCGGAATCATCGAGAACCTATAATCCTCCGTAAGGAATAATAAAACATGATTACGACGAGAATCAAGGCCAAAAACAACGGAAATCCCAACAAACTATCAAAGGGAACTCATTCGAACATTTAATCGAACATTAAATGTTCAAGACCCTTCAAGAACAAAGAAATCACCCCTCGGGTCGAACGAACCAAAGATACAAGTATCCAATCCGTAGAACAAGTTCAAAACAACGTTTATACAACAATTAATTGATTAAAAACGGATTGGAATCGAAATCAAAAAGGAAAATCCCCAAATCTACAAAAACAAGGGTTCAAGCCAAAATACATTGATTTGGATGAATGATTCAAGTAGAGGTCGAAAATCTACAACAAGACTTGAGGTGGATGATCTCTACAAGTTTGGGAGCACTCAAATCGCCCAAAATAGCCCTCAAATCGCCCTAGATGGAAGGAGGAAGAAGAGAGGATAAAAATGAAGTTTTCTCCTCGAAAATCTGCTAAAAAACGCAGAAAAAGCCCGTGTGCCGCGGCACAGGATGAGTGTGCCGCGGCCCAGGGCCAAGAAAAACGCCCAGGAATCAGCTTAGTGCCGCGGCACAGCTGAAGTGTGCCGCGGCACACGGTACAGCCCACTCCAACACGAAAAAGGCACATCGTGTAGTCTTAGCTATTTCAACCATAACTCCCTCGTCTGGACTCCGATTGGATCACCGTTTGAACCATTGGAAAGCTAACTTGATGCTCTATAATATTGCAAGTATTCAGAATTTTTGGAGTTTCCAAGAATTAATGGTGACTTTACAAAGTCGAACTCCCACGTGAAAAAGTCGATTAAGGACACGGAACTCAACAAAACGACACTGAAACGAACTCGGATGACAAAAAGTGCAGAATTAATCCTTCTCGTAATGACGAAACGGTCATGATAGAGTTGTCAAAACAAACTTCCTCCGAAAAAAGAAAATTACCGAAATTCGAAATTGCGGATATTACATTCTACCCTCCTTAAAAGAAGTTTCGTCCCGAAACTTAAAACAGGTAGGGGAAACAATATACCCGCCAGGAAAACTCGACGAGATACACAAAACTCGAAAACTCGCGCCCAACGGCGAAACGCTGCAAGAAACGCAAAGAGACATCCGGCGTGAAAACACGCTCCACAACGACCAACACAATGCAATAATAAAACCAACAAGTGACAAGCGTCATCAAACATATAATGCAATCAAGTCAATTATCTAAACAATCACAAAACACGAGGTACTTGTTACAAGAAAACACGCACAGTCGAGAAAACAGAGAATAAACACAAAACGATCCACAAGGGCAATCATAAATAATTCGGACTACGCCGAAATCCTCAAAACCACACTAGGCATCTCCGTGTCCTTTCGGAGCAGAGACGCAACCTCGATCCCCAAACCTCTCAGCTACCGTCTCGCAATGTACGGATCGGTGACCCACCTGGCCACACTCGAAACAGCTGACTAACGGTGAACGATAATTCTTCGCAGTATGGCCCGCTCGACTACAGTTATAACATATCTTCGAAGTGCTCACATTACTCACCGCAGGGGTACTACTCCTCTAATCACGCGATCTAGGAACCATTTTGGGATGACGAAACGAAGTCCCAACCTCAAGGGGCCCACTCCCCTGATTTCCTGAAAAGTTCCCAATGGTTTTCTGTTTCTTCGAGTCAGACATACTCTCGGTCGATAATCTGGATAGCTCATAGGCTAACGCCCTAGTCTGATAATCTCTCAAGGAAGTACAAGCGAGACCCGCCATGTACTTGTGAATCTCCGCTTCATCCGCCTACTAAAAGGACAAATCTGGTCCTCCTCTGTCCGTACTTGATTCTGCACATAGCCGAGCTGTTTGCTAAAATCAATAATAGCTTGAGACAGCGGTACATCCTGCGGTTTCGCCGAAAAGAATTCATTAATCCTCTGATTTCTGATCGGTTCCGGACAAAACTCATCTCTCATGAATTTCTGGAACTCTGCCCACGTGACAACGCGATCTCGTGGCTTAATAGCCTCCCACCAGCTAGCGGCATTTTTGTCGAGAAGATACTGAGCGACCGGTACCTTATGTTCTTCCGGACAATCAACTACCTCGAATATCTTTTCCAACTGGAAAAGCCAACCATCCCAGCCTAATGCATCTGCAGCACCAACGAAACGAGGGCGGTTCATACGAACCATTTCTCGAAGCCACTGATTTGCACCAGTGTTCTGGGCCGCATCCGTAACACGCTGAACTGCCTGAGTCAACTGAGTCATCTGAGTGGCTACCTGCTGCAAAATAGTAGCAACACCAATACCAATACCATCACCGGCAGCATGATCCCGATCACGCATCCGGTCGCCACGACTACGACCTCGGCCCCTCGGCATACTGAATAAGTAACCATTCAGCACAACAGAAAATCATAACACATAACACATACAACGATTACCATCGCAAGGCAACACACACATGAATATAACAGCAACGACGGCATCGTTGGCGACCTTAACGGCCCGAACAATAATCAGCACATAGCCACAAACCTCATGAAACAATCACCCATGTGCATAAACGCACAAACCCGAGCTTTAATAGCTCACACAGGTGCGATAACACGCAAGCCACCACGAAATGACAACATTAAAGATCGTCATCACACCTCCCACAAAGGGTTAACAAAACATATGCGCGGCAACGACTCAACGCTCACGCCACCAATTCAATCACAAATCGGGATTAACACCGTAACGAAAGTTCGAAAACCATACATGCATTTCCGGTCCGCAGACAGGAATGATAGGTCTTTAAAAACGAAAACCACCTTTTGAAAACAATTTGGAAACACCAGTTGATCTTGAGTATCATTTTACAGGAAGTAATGCAAACATTGTTATCGAGACTTTGAAAATCATCTTGCGTTTGAACACAAATGAGGACACTTTCTCTTAGTGAAAAACTTTCATAATATTCGACACTTGGGTCTAAGCAACTGCATTTCTAAAAATAATTGAAAATATCTCAAAATATTTTGGTCCTCAATTGGAGTAATTTTGAAACATATTGCGGCACTAGAAGGCACCTTGAAAGTACTGCGAGAAAATAATTCATTTTAAAAGTACGTCTCGAAATTTATTTTCTAAGATACTCAAGTTTTCAAAGATAATTCAATGGGCTAGAATGCCCAAAAATTTCGGGTAATTATACAGAACATTATAGCGCCGTGGGTCCCGTGCCGGAACCCACCAGGCTAAAAACCAATTACAAAAATGCCCAAAAAGGCCGATGACGGTAGTACTTATCAAAACTCACGAAATCATTTGAAAACACCCAACTACCGTCAAAACGGTCAAGGCCAAAAACTCGGTTAAAGGAATCAGTTTTCGAAATAAAACTTAGTCGGTAAAATACCGAAAGCCATTACAAAAGAACTCACGCAGCGGATAAAAGAAATAAAGTCAAACATGCACAATCGAGCATCGCTACTCTTCATATGAACGAAATATGAGGGTCAAATAACCACATATCCAGAAATAAAAATCCATAAGAGGATTCCATCAATTAACAAATAATCATAAAAATAGCTCATGTCACACGAGGCACAACACAAAGAAGGGAGACTTACATGCACAGTTAGCACGAAGATGATGATCGCACACGATACTAATCACGACCAACAAACTCAGACGACGCGTCGCGACACGACTCAGTCAGACAAATTCTGACGAGACAAAAACTCAACAGACACCACTAAACCCGACAGCCTAGGTTTCCACAACCTAAGCTCCGATACCATTTATGTAACACCCCCAATCCACTCAGGGATATTACACGCCGTAGACCCTCTCCTCGAGGATCTACCAGGCTGATAACTAAAATCAAACATCTAAACATCGCCTTTAAGGCTAAAATGACTCGGTAGACCGACTTGGTCTTTCAATAATAACATACAACTCAATTCCAAACACATACCCACGCAGGGGTCAAAATACAATAAACTCCCGTACAACGGGGAAAAGATACTGCAGCGGAAAAGAAAATACAACTAGACCAATACGACATCAACGGATCCTCGTGTGATTAGTATCGTTAATCTTTCATCATCCTTCGTGCCGACCCTGTGCCATGCTCCAAAACCTGAATGCAAAAATAGACATCCACCCCCCGAATACTCGGGGATTAGCAAAACTCCACTATTTTGCTAGTGCAAGTACAAGTGCAAAAATACGAGCCATACAATTCACATTCCACGAATAACAATAATCAGGAATCCTCAAAAATCCAAACGTAACGAAAAGCACTTCCCGAGGCAAGAGTTTGGTAAAATATTCTAAAACCGAAAGGTCACAAATCAAGGGAAAACAATTTATAAAACCGTTTAAATGCCATCGAGAGTTTTAATAGAAAACAATTTAGGATTTCCGAATCCTTCTCTTTCCAAAAATCAACAAGTCATAAACAAAGGTTTTGTTTTCGCAAATAGAAAACAGACAACAATTCACAGGGCCCGAGCCCAACATCACGTGTCCTCGACGGACATAAAAATCAACACAACGTAATCACGCACGCGCATCGCCTAGGACCGGGACGAAGCCACAAATCCCACTCGAGGCCTCGAAGGACCCTCCCGAGCTGGCTAGCGAAACAAATCACACACATCTCACGGTTGGATCAATCGCTTGTTGCATCCTGGCCACATGATCGCATGCCATGTGCCACCGTAGATTATCTCAGGCTCTCACGGTTGGATCAATCACTTGTTGCATCCTGACCACATGATCACGTGCCATGTGTCACCGTAGACCTTCAACCATATCCACACATTCACACAAATAACACAATGCAACAAAGATATCCAAACAATTCACTCAGAGGCATCAAACACTTGGCAAAACACCACGTCAAACCACAACGCACCGAAATGAAATAATATACGTCCACACGCAACTACCAAGTGCATCATCAACACCAAATATATCCATAGGATTCACATAGTCATTTACAAGACACAACATTCACAAAACACACGCGTTTTGAAAGCAAGCCTTTAATAAGGCTAAACCGAATCTTTTGAAAGTTCAATTCAAACGACCAAACAACCACATTTAGACGATCACTAATTATCATATCCATAAAACAAGAATAGTATGGGCAAGGTACTTGCCTCGATATCACGAGCAATGGAAAAATGAATGGATACGGCCAGTAGCCCTCAAATTCCAACACTATCTAGAACGCGATAGACCAAATTACTACGGAAAACACCACATGAATCATCAATCACCAACGGAATTCAACACGGAATCATCGAGAACCTATAATCCTCCGTAAGGAATAATAAAACATGATTACGAGAATCAAGGCCAAAACAACGGAAATCCCAACAAACTATCAAAGGGAACTCATTCGAACATTTAATCGAACATTAAATGTTCAAGACCCTTCAAGAACAAAGAAATCACCCCTCGGGTCGAACGAACCAAAGATACAAGTATCCAATCCGTAGAACAAGTTCAAAACAACGTTTATACAACAATTAATTGATTAAAAACGGATTGGAATCGAAATCAAAAAGGAAAATCCCCAAATCTACAAAAACAAGGGTTCAAGCCAAAATACATTGATTTGGATGAATGATTCAAGTAGAGGTCGAAAATCTACAACAAGACTTGAGGTGGATGATCTCTACAAGTTTGGGAGCACTCAAATCGCCCAAAATCGCCCTCAAATCGCCCTAGATGGAAGGAGGAAGAAGAGAGGATAAAAATGAAGTTTTCTCCTCGAAAATCTGCTAAAAAACGCAGAAAAAGCCCGTGTGCCGCGGCACAGATGAGTGTGCCGCGCCCGGGGCCAAGAAAACGCCCAGGAATCAGCTTAGTGCCGCGGCACAGCTGAAGTGTGCCGCGGCACACGGTACAGCCCACTCCAACACGAAAAAGGCACATCGTGTAGTCTTAGCTATTTCAACCATAACTCCCTCGTCTGGACTCCGATTGGCTCACCGTTTGAACCATTGGAAAGCTAACTTGATGATCTATAATATTGCAAAGATTCAGAATTTTTGGAGTTTCCAAGAATTAATGGTGACTTTACAAAGTCGAACTCCCACGTGAAAAAGTCGATTAAGGACACGGAACTCAACAAAACGACACTGAAACGAACTCGGATGACAAAAAGTGCAGAATTAATCATTCTCGGAATGACGAAATGGTCATGATAGAGTTGTCCAAACAAACTTCCTCCGAAAAAAGAAAATTACCGAAATTCGAAATTGCGGATATTACATGATCGTGGTAAGAGGAAAACCAAAAGCTCTCCCCAAAAAAGGATGGGGAAAAATCGAAAATAAGCGAAACAGGAAAAAATAAAAAGAAGAACAAGTGAAAGAGAGAGAAACACAGATAGAGACTAACCCTTAACTGACGAGAATCTAGACGAGCAAAAATCGCGAGCTCCTACAAATTGACAAGAACAGAAACCCTATGATCGTTCGCGGGATGAGGAAAATAGAAATAGAAAGAAAAACCAAGAAAAAGCAACCCTCAAAACAGCATATGTAGGAAAAAAAGAGCCCGATAAGAAAGAGGAGCCCAAGAAAGAAGAATCACCTATGAACACATCCTATCAAGTGCATTATAGCATTGAAGAGAACCCTAATGCCTGTGTTATATGCTAAATTTGGAAGAGTAATATTTATATGAATTGGATTATTTGCTTGTTTTGCGCAATTGGCGCAAGTATTTTCCCTTTTGTTGTTGTATATAAACTTAAACAAAGTCTTGGTCTATTTATTTTCCTTTATGCATCTTATATATTTATCAGATGGAACGAAATTGCATTGATATCATCATGTCAAATTGCTAACGTCTATAAGCAGATATTTTAAATCTAGATTTAGACATCCCATGAAATTGATGAATTCAAATCGGAAGACCAAATTGAGCGCTTCCTTATGAAGGAATATAAGAAGGACCAACACGGGAATGCGAGAAAATATGGAAAAAATAAAAGAATGTTAAAGAAAAAATACATATCCAGTGGAGAGGCTAGCAAAGGTGGGAGACAATGCGAACGATTGACGCCTTTCAGATGGATGCTGAGAAGCTCGAGTCCGTGTAATTCGCTGGCTTTTTAGTGGTGTAGTTTCTTGAGGAAAAACAAATAGGTTACACCATTCATCGTAATCACGAAATGTAATAAAGGGCAGACAGTAAGGTAGCCTCAAAAACCCAAAAATAACATATATAGATAAAGAGCACCTATTCGGAAAACAGACCGCAGCAGATTCCTAGAGCCTGGAATAAAGAAACAAAATGTGCAATTTAGCGAAGGCAAAAAACACCTACACACGGAGGAAAAATATTTGAACCAAAGTAAACCCCAAAAAAAGCAATCCTAAAAACAACATATGTAGGAAAAAGTACCCGACTCAAGAGTACGTGATACCGAAGGCAGTTCAGGATGAAATCACAACGACAACAGCAAATAAGTACTGACAGTGTAGAAGAAATAATTCAATTATATATATTATTTAAATAAAGCAAGTATACCCTCATAATACAGAAAATAAGTGCAGCAAACAATATAAATGACCAAGAACCTACCAAAAAAATCAGCCGAGCGGAACAATAATAAAAACTCAAACCAAGCACCGCCCGACTCAAGAGTATGTGATACCGAAGGCAGTTCAGAACACAAACACGACAACAGCAAATAAGTACTCACAGTGTAGAAGAAATCATTCAATTATATATATTATTTAAATAAAGCAAGTATACCCTCATAATACAGAAAATAAGTGCAGCAAACAATATAAATGACCAAGAACCTACCCAAAAAATCAGCAGAGGGGAACATTAATAAAAACTCAAATCAAGCACCAACACCGTACTGAACATTGTATTATTTTAGAACTGTTTAAACTCGATTAGCATTTACAAGATATGCCACCATTGTAAATTGACGCAAGTAAAATTACATGGAAGGTTCAGCGATCTCAAGCATCAGTAAATCGAAGGCTATCTAGTTAAATTGAAGAAAAAGTAAGAGGACGGAGAAGTTTCCAAAAAATATGCTTATGAAAATTGAGGGTGTATTGAAGAAACGAATCAAAGCCGCGACAGACCAAAGTGTAAACAAAAGTTCATGTAATGTGTAATATGTCGAGTACATCAGAACAAGGTCAAACGGGCGGTCCATATTTACATATGATTACAGGACGCAACTTGTACAAAAGGTTTGTTGCTAAAGTAATTTACAAAGATTTTAGAACATTGTTATTTGCACAGAAGTGTGAGTGTGCATTTATTCAGTCGGACTTTTTGGCTCTCAATACGCGGCCTCGGGATGATTTGGGCGTGTCTCCACTTCTCTCTGGAGGTGCTGCATTATGCCAAATATATGATGATTTGGTTAGCGAGGAAAATCAGCTAAATTGTGATGATGCAGGGAGGGACGCTGTGAAACATACGGTGTCTATCATTGTTGGATTTGTTAGAACAAGCTAGAGTTTGAGTGGAGGGATCTGGATTTTCAGCTCGCTCGTTGCCGTAATCCAGTGTATGGTATGTAATATCTGTGAGAAGAGAAAAAGAGACAGCTGATAGATTGATCTAAGGGAAGACTGAAATGTGATCCGACAAATTTGGTATCTTAGATTGGAAGTGCATGCAAACCTGTATTTGGATTTTGGGTTGGGTCATTTATCCATCGGTTGCGGAGTACGTAATGCCTGTGATAGAGGGAAAATAAAATTGAGAGATTGAGGTAAGAAAAGAAAGAGCCGGTACACAAGATATTTAGTGTAGTAGATTGGGAGTGCATGGAAACGTACCTGGAGAGGAAGAAGGGGTTGCAGGAGATTTATTTGTTGAGGTAGGGACTGATGCTGTATTTTGACGTTCTAATGATTGAACGGTATATGATAATATAGCAGAGCCGTCCTGTTTTGTAAAAATTTTAGAAAGAAGTTTTATTTTTAGCACCAGCTTTTCAAGGTTGGAGTTCAGCAAGGACAGTATAGAAGAGGAATCCTGCATGTTAGACATGTTTAATTTATTACATGTAGTATTTGTAGTTATAAATGCAGTGTAGGTAGAGTAGGGACTTTGTCATACGTTGTTATATTTTTGCCAGAAATCATCGGCTGAAATATTCAGAAGTTTTTCACCTTCATTGCCAAACACTGTGACCTCTATTTCGCCGGTCTCATTGAAAAGCAGAAGAGAGAATCTGTATCTGTAGATACATGTCATTTTGTATCAGGCGGGGATAAAATGTCGGTACAATTTGGAAAAAAATAAAGCGGTGGTGATATGAATACCTTGCAGTTGCTATCTTGTTGATGTGGCAGGATCGGCATTCAAAGAGGGAGCCATATTATGCAGACATCAGGCAGTGGCAGCGGTCGCAGCATAGGTAGAAGAACTTTTGATTAGTTCGCATTATCTTTGCTCGAACAACAGTATTGAACCGGCCGGGCTGTTTAAGGGAAAATGTTTAGATAGTCTGAGAGTATTTAATAAGTGAATATTTGGAGTGTGTTTACCTCAGCTGTTGCAAGTATGGTCTGTACGGACATTATATCCTGAGTATTTAAATTTAAATTTAACTGTGGTGTTTCGAGTGGGCTGTCCTGCCCCAGGAGGCCAGCGATCCGTGCGATATTTAGAGCCTGCCTGGAAGTATAAAATTAATAATTGTACAAATATAAAAGGCACGAGTGTTCTATAAGAGATGGCAGGCGCAGTATAACTATTATGTTAAACAAGACAATACTAATGTGGATCCGATATTAACAGCAATACAGATGCACATTTATCAATACACTATTCATGTAGTCCAGAAGGAAAGCGGAAAAATCAACTGAATAATATCGGGATTTTGCGTCAAGTGTTCTTCAATTCGAAAAAAAAAATATTCTCCCAATTTTATTCGACTAGATGTGAGGTTACCATTTCTGAAGTTCTTGAAAAAGTTTGTCTTTAAATTTAAGGAGAATGAGCGAAGGGGATGTTGAGCTGAGCGAGACATATGCAGAATAACAATTTAATGAAGGAAATAATCAGCACGCAGCATGTTTTGTTATGTTTAGAAAGGAGTGTATATTGGGAAACATATAGAACAAGGTATAAAATGCGGGGGAAAAACCCTGTAATATGGTACCCCGATACTCCTGGCAGTAAAATAAAAGGCGTGAAAAAAGCAGCAGGAGTTTACAAACTGTTAAAAAAAATAATAATCATCAATGACTCTGAACTAAATGAAGAACAGATATATATATATATATATATATATATATATATATATATATAGAGAGAGAGAGAGAGAGAGAGAGAGAGAGAGAGAGAGAGACAATCTATATATACTTGTAATGTAAACACATTCCAGTATATTGTATATTGTTTAGGAAGGGGGAAGAATATTACTGTAGTATTTGGTAACATTAAAATTGAGTGCAGCTATAACATGCTGATCCTGAACGGAGTCGAGGAGAGCGTACACATCATCTGGAATAGCGTCGTTCCAAAAAGTAATAATGAAAGGCCTGCAACTAAAACCATTTTTGGCATGGAGATTAGTATATATATTTTTTTTATTTGATATTTGGTATATAGTAAGGGGAGGATGATTGGTTCGTACGCTTCGTCTACTTCAACATATTCACGTAGTGTGTTTTCTCTGCCTCTTGATGAAACGTATCTGGGTTCGCGCTTTCTTATTATAACAGCAATAGTACCTGTGAGTTGGGCGAGAAAAATGAATGACGTACTTTGTTAATTTATTATGGTGCAAATAAATATTTTAAGGCAGGGGCTAAAATACAGGTGCAGTACGATGTCTGAATAGTTACTTACAAGTGTCCTTGTCCCTATTAAACTACGAAAACCATCGTAACGTGTAAATACAGGAGCTAGCGCGGAAGAAACAAACGCTTTCTTTTCAGTTGGCAGAATTGCTGTTTTAGCACAGATTATCCATTGGTAGTTGTTATTGACCAGAGGATTTTCGAAGTCTCGTTTGACAGGCCGCACCAGCGCATTTGATATAAGATAAGTTTCATCAACAGTAAAACAATTTTTCAGCAGTTCGACATCGGATCTGTAGAGCATTGCTTCAACTTTATTTCCCTCTTTCAGACATGTTGCAGACGTATGAGATTACGAGATGTGGAAAAATATTCGGAAGAAGTACGTTTCGATATAAGTAAATATAGTAATAGCAAGATATAAGCGAGAAAAAGCTGACCTGTTCATCTGCGAGGAGCAATTTTTGGAATCTAATAGGGGTAGTTTGTGATGATGTTCGAGGGCTTGTTTTGTTGAGAACGCAAACTTTGGCGATCGATTTTCATATCAGGAGTGATGTTGTTGACGGAATATAATTTGGGCTCCATTCGCTGCATATAAATTACAATGCAAATTGCAGATGGTACTGAAATAAAAAACTCATAGAGGAAATATTTGGCATAAAAGAAAAGCTGCCTCATTCTATCATTAAAACACATCATAAAGTTTTCTGATAAAATCAGATTTATATCAGGCCTGTTAACAGATTTATAAGACTGCTGCATCGATAATATCTCTGTACACAATATTTTTAGTGAGATCATCAGGGATGGCATCAATAGTGGGGGGTCGAATTAGAATTCTAATATCAGCTGCCTTTCTTGCTTGAGAAAGGGCAACATAGAGCTGGCCGTGAGAGAAAATGGGCTCCGACAGATACAGGCCAACTTTACCTAATGTCTGTCCCTGGGACTTGTTAAATGTCATTGCAAAACAGAGGCGCACTGGGAATTGATGTCGTTTAAATAGAATAGGGAATTTTTGTTTGTCAGATGGTTCGAGAGGTATACGGGGTATGAAGACCAAATCTCCTGCATGTTGGCCTGAGACAATTTATGCAGAGAGGACATTTTCCCCCAGATGGCGGCATATAAGACGAGTACCATTGCACAGGCCTTCTGAAGGGTTAATATTATGTAGCAGCATGATAGGGCAGTTTATTTTGAGCCGAAGCAAGTGCGATGGTAATCCTGGAGTGTGAATTGAGTTCAGATAATCTTGATAGTAAGATTGTTGAAATGGATCGTTGGTGAGGTCTGTGCTATAATAATCAACGGCGCAGCCAGGAAATTTATCGATCAGAAGATCATTAATTTCGTCGACGCTGTCGTTCTTTGTAGTCAGAATTGCATGGTCAATGAGCACGGTGGGATTCAGAGGAGAAATATTGAAGTGGGGGAAAATTTGGGATAGCAAGTCAGTTAAAGGATTATCATTGTGTTTATAAGGCAGGCACATATTCGAGGATAGTTTAATCTCGCCATATTGATTACAACGCTCCGCGCCATTACCAAATCGGAGGAGAAATTCCATAAAAGTAGGATCATCTATCGCGCGCATATTTTGGGTGAGACGAATTTTTCGCATTGAGGACCATAAAGGAGAATTAATTAGGCAGGGTGCAATAGCATCGTCACGCCTACCGCCAGCAATTATCGGGATGGTCTGCCTGAAATCGGCTCCGAAAACAATGGTTTTGCCGCCGAAAGAAATGGAGGTCTCCATGAGGTCACGTAGCAGAGCGTCAAGCGCTTAAATACTTTTGCGGTGTGCCATTGAGGCCTCATCCCAGATAATAAGTTTGGATGCAATAATGAGGCGAGCATGCACACTTTGTTTGCTGATTGTGCATGATTCATCTTTGACAATGACAGGAAGTTTGAACCGTAAATGTGCTGTGCGGCCACCGGGCAGTAGGGATGCTGCGACTCCTAAAGAGGCCACTGCTAATGCAATGAGGTGTTTGGAATAAACAGCCGCCAAAAGAGCTCGGTAGAGAAATGTTTTTCCAGAGCCGGCTGGGCCATCAACGAAGAAAACTGCTAGATCGTTACTGCCAATGGTTTGCATGATTTCTATAAAGGCCTGATTCTGCATAGAATTCAAATGCGTGCATGATTCCAGATCTGACTCAGAGACAATATAGTTCAGCTCTTGTTCAAAGTCTCGGTCTTGCACTTGCTTTTTTGAAGCTCCCAAATTGTAGTCGACCAAACCAAATTCATCAATTGTTCGACCCATAGATTGTAAGAAAATGTCCATCGATTGAAGTGATTTTGAAAAAGCTTGTTCATTAGTGAATTTTTTCAGAGCAATGTAATCTTCCGCGAGGAAAAATTTGAAGGCATCCCACAATGCTCGTGGATTGGAGGGAGTGTTGTATAACATAATGATTGCAAAGAGGCGGCGCAGTGAGCAGGGCATTTGATAGGAACATGCCTCAGCTACAGAACTTGTAACATCTATATCTGATTCTAACAGCCCACGTACGAGGGCGGCTGCTCGAAATGTGGGGTATAGTATGCCAGCGAACGTTCTTAAATAGTCGAAAGAAGTCAGCGCTCGAACATGGTTTAGAAGCAAGCGTAAATAATATCTCTCACCATCAAGTGGGTTGGCGGTTACCAGACGGCCAATGCAGGTTCCTTTGAGTCGTCGGTGCCAAGTTTTTTTGGATGCATCCCAGACAAAGAAACGAGGGAAATCTTTGTACAGTAAATTCATCTGCGAAACTGCGGCCGATTGTGCGTTCATTCTAAAGAACTCAGTTAATTGTGTTTTAGATGCGTTTGGATTTGCTATCACTTCAGGTAAATAGCGGGAGGGAGAGAACAGAACATGTTGTTTGTCTGGCAGATGAACATGAAGTTGCATTACAGCTGGATATATTTCGCTGAATAAAAAAGCGTAAATTATCCACATGGCCTCAGGAGCACATAACCAGCAGGCTGATTGGAATGCTGTAATCTCATCAGGGGATGAAATCTCTGGTTGTGGGACGACATTAAAATCAATCTTATTGGTCCATTTGCAAACATACTTGTACAAATATTTGATGAGACATACGCCAACACAGATCTCGACATTAATATGGCAGTCGAATTTGGCAAGCAAGTAGGGATTGTACGGAACGACCCACCTGTTGTCAAGCAATTGATGCCGAACATGTGCAGTTCGTCCATCATTTCTCCTCCTGTACATTGGATATGAGTCGTCGTGCTGAGAGGTACTCTCTACATACTCTTTAGGATATCTATTCTTGCACTTGCTTTCTCGCATGCATATATTTGAGGGATTAAGCACGCCACAAGGTCTGTGCATCATATGTCTGACAACACAGGCATGGAGGTGTGGATGCAAATCAATATCAGGTCGCTCTGCACAAACGAAAACGATCATATACAGCTGAGGAGACTATTTTATAATTTGGCGTTAAAATAAGGATCCAATGAGCATGAGGCAGCCCTCTTTTTTGGAACTCTATAACATAAAGGTATGCTGCTACCTCACCCAACAATCTTTTTTTGACAATGTCGTTCTTGAACTCCTCTTTTCTTGCTCTGAAAACTCTCGCAACAAGGTCAGATCTATTCTGGGCCTCATCACCAGGCAACAAGCCCTCACGTATTTCAGCCCAGTTAGGGTTGCACGTCATTGTTATGAAGAAATCCGGCTTTCCATATTCGCTTACCAAAGCTAATGCATTTAGATACCGCCGCCGCATGTCTCTGGGACTGCCGATGTGTGACGAAGGGAGCACAAATTTTTGGCCAATTTTGTTGCCGCTCAAATTACCCTCGCATGCCATGCTTTCGATAATACCTTTGAATGATTCAACTCACAGATCATGTTGCAGTTGTTCAGTCCTAAAATAATCCAGCCGTTGAGTGTCAATCTTTACGTAACAATCGATTTGATATTGTTGTGCAAGCCTGCCTGCTCGAAGTATATTTGTAGTATCGGTGGCCCGGCTTTGAAATAGGTAGCAGTAGAACTCCCTGGCAGCAATATTATCCCGCTTCCAATGATTTGTATTTAGATCTGCAAGCAGAATAACAGAATTATGAGAATTGAACAGCATTATTATAACTAAGTATTTAGATGAGATATTAATTGATTTGAGGTATGTGGCGTTGTTACACCTATCAGACCAGTCCATCCACGGAGCCATAATCGCCCTCCGAGGAGTTCTTTCGGCCGCAAGGTTGCCGGCCTATAACCTCTAATCAGCACAATACTATATTTGTTAAAGAGATACAGGAAATTTATAGGGCTCGAAAATAAATTACAATATTGAGTAATTAGCAGAAGAACCCATTCCAACAGAAAGATCAGGAAAGGGAGCCACAAATAAACCTGAGAAGCACAAAGATCAGGAAAGGGAGCACGTAGTTGATGAGACTCAAATTCAGGCGCTCGATTTGAATTTTGAGATTAAAACCCGTTTAAATTAAAACCGAGACCCTCAAGCTCTTGACAAAGATCCGAAGGACACTTTTGGTCCTCGCAGCGCAAGATTAGTGTTGTTTTAGATTTTAAGGTTTTCATTTGTTTGAGTTTTAAATAATAAGAAAACAAGAGTCGCACTGAAAAATGAATTCAACAAGCCAACAAAAAAAGAGCCCGCAGGAACTGTGCAGAACATTAAATGGCCCAGCAAATCGAGAAATTTATATGTTAAGTCATAAGACAGGCAAAGACTAAGACTCTCGACCTAGCTGTTTTGGATTTTAAGGTTTTATTTTGTTTGAGTTTTAAATAATAAGAAAACAAGAGTCGCACTGAAAAATGAATCCAACAAGCCAACACAAAAAGAGCCCGCAGCAACTGTGTAGAACATTAAATGGCCCGGCAAATCGAGAAATGTATATGTTGAGTCATAAGACAGGCAAAGACTAAGACTCTCGACCTACAAAAGTCACCGAAATATGAAGTATAATCCTGCAAAAACACGGAGAATTTTACAAAAGATTTGAGGTACGTGGCGTTGTTACATCTATCAGACCAGTCCATCCATGGAGTCGTAATCGCCCTCCGAGGAGTCCTTTCGGCCGCAAGGTTGCCGGCCTATATACCTCTAATTAGCATAAATCTATATCTGTTAAAGAGATGCAGGAAATTTATGGGGCTCGAAAATAAATTGTAATATTGAGTAATACGATTTGAAAAGGATAGTAATTATAAACAGAAAAAGAGCAGTAGTTATGAACAGGTACCAAAGATAATTGAGATAAATAGTAATATTGAGTAACACGATTTGGAAAGGGTAGTAATTATAAATAGAAAAGGAGCAGTCATTATGAACAGGCAATAAAGAAGGAACCTGTAGCGTTAAACGTCCTTCATAAACATTCTCCAAAGAGAATTCCTGCTCATAGGATTGTTGGCTTATTCATCTATAAATGTAGAAAATACTAAATGCGGCAGTAAATCGGGCAATCCATATGTTAAGACAGAACGACCTTGCAGCGCTAGACAGGCTCCCCAAACATTATCCGAGGGCGCAGTATTAAAAACCGCAGAAGAACCCATTCCAACAGTAAGATCAGGAAAGGGAGCCACAAATAAACTTGAGAAGCACAAAGATCAGGAAAGGGAGCACGCAACTGGTGAGACTCAAATTCAGGCGCTCGATTTGAATTTTGAGATTAAAACCCATTTAAATTAAAACCGAGATCCTCAAGCTCTTGACAAAGATCCAAGGGACACTTCTGGTCCTGGCAGCGCAAGATTAGTGCTGTTTTGGATTTTAAGGTTTTAATTTGTTTGAGTTTTAAATAATAAGAAAACAAGAGTCGCACTGAAAAATGAATCCAACAAGCCAACACAAAAAGAGCCCGCAGCAACTGTGCAAAACATTAAATGGCCCAGCAAATCGAGAAATTTATATGTTGAGTCATAAGACAGGCAAAGACTCAGACTCTCGACCAACAAAAGTCACCGAAAGATGAAGTATAATCTTAAAGAAACACGGAGAATTACACAAAAGATTTGAGGTACGTGGCGTTGTTACACCTATCAGACCAGTCCATCCACGGAGCCGTAATCGCCCTCCGAGGAGTCCTTTTGGCCGCAAGGTTGCCGGCCTATATACCTCTAATCAGCACACAACCATATTTGTTAAAGAGATACAGGAAATTTATGGGGCTCGAAAATAAATTGTAATATTGAGTAATACGATTTGAGAAGGATAGTAATTATAAACAGAAAAAGAGCAGTAATTATGAACAAGTACCAAAGAAGGAACCTGCAACGGTAAACCACCTTACTAAACATTCTCTGAAGAAAATTCCTGGTCATAAGATTCCTGGCTTATTAATCTCTAAATGTAGAAAACATTAAATGCTGCAGTGAATCGGGCAGTCTATATGTTAAGAGAAAAAGAGCCTGCAGTGCTAAACAGCCTCCCCAAACATTATCAGAGAGTGCGATATTAAAAACCACAAAAGAATCCATTGCAACACAAAGATCAGGAAAGGGAGCCACGAGGAAATCTGAAAAGCACAAAGATTAGTGAGGAGAGTCAAATTCAGGGACTCGATTTGAATTTCGAGATTAGAACTCCTTTAAATTAAAACCGTGATCCTCAAGCTCTTGACAAAGATCTGAGGGATGCTTATCGCTCTCCGAGGAGTCCTTTCGGCTGCAAGGTTGCCGGCCTATATACCTCTAATCAGTAGAATACTATATTTGTTAAAGAGATACAGGAGATTTATAGGGCTGGAAAATAAATAGTAATATTGAGTAACACGATTTGGAAAGGGTAGTAATTATAAATAATAAAGGAGCAGTCATTATGAACAAGCAATAAAGAAGGAACCTGTAGTGGTAAACGGCCATCCTAAACATTCTCCAAAGAGAATTCCTGCTCATAGGATTGCTGGATTATTCATCTATAAATGTAGAAAACACTAAATGCTGCAGTAAATCGGGCAATCTATATGTTAAGAGAGAACGACCTTGCAGCGCTAGACAGGCTCCCCAAACATTATCTGAGGGCGCAATATTAAAAACTGTAGAAGAACCCATTCCAACCGAAAGATCAGGAAAGGGAGCCACAAATAAACTTGAGAAGCACAAAGATCAGGAAAGGTAGCACGCAGCTGGTGAGACTCAAATTCAGGCGCTCGATTTGAATTTTGAGATTAAAACCCGTTTAAATTAAAACCGGGATCCTCAAGCTCTTGACAAAGATCCGAGGGACACTTCCGGTCCTGGCAGCACAAGATTAGTGTTGTTTTGGATTTTAAGGTTTTAATTTGTTTGAGTTTTAAATAATAATAAAACAAGAGTCGCACTAAAAAATGAATCCAACAAGCCAACACAAAAAGAGCCCGCAGCAACTGTGCAGAACATTAAATGGCCCAGCAAATCGAGAAATTTATATGTTGAGTCATAAGACAGGCAATGACTCAGACTCTCGACCAACAAAAGTCACCGAAAGATGAAGTATAATCCTGCAAAAACACAGAGAATTACACAAAAGAAAGCGTCCTCCAAAGAGAACGCCTGGTCAGAAGATTGCTGGCTCATTCATCTCCAACTGTGCAGAACAGTAAATCATGTGGGTAGAGGTGCGCAGCATTGTTATAAGCAATCAAACAGCTGAGTTAGTATTCAGGACCTATTATTTAGAAGCACCGCGACGCACAAACAGCATCGAATCATGAGGTAAAATCCTGTACAGGCACGGAAAATTATACAAAATATTTGAGGTACGTGGCGTTGTTACACCTATCAGACCAGTCCATCCACGGAGCCGTAATTGCTCTCCGAGGAGTCCTTTCGGCCGAAAGGTTGCCGGCCTATATACCTCTAATCAGTAGAATACTATATTTGTTAAAGAGATACAGGAAATTTATAGGGCTGGAAAATAAATAGTAATATTGAGTAACACGATTTGGAAAGGGTAGTAATTATAAATAGAAAAGGAGCAGTCATTATGAACATTCAATAAAGAAGAAACCTGTAGCGGTAAATGGCCTGCCTAAACATTCTCCAAAGAGAATTCCTGCTTATAGGATTGATGGCTTATTCATATATAAATGTAGAAAACACTAAATGCTGCAGTAAATCGGGCAATCCATATATTAAGAGAGAACGACCTTGCAGCGCTAGACAGGCTCCCCAAACATTATCTGAGGGCGCAATATTAAAAACCGCAGAAGAACCCATTCCAACAGAAAGATCAGGAAAGGGAGCCACAAATAAACTTGAGAAGCAGAAAGATCAGGAAAGGGAGCACGCAGCTGGTGAGACTCAAATTCAGGCGCTCGATTTGAATTTTGAGATTAAAACCCCGTTAAATTAAAATTGGGATCCTCAAGCTCTTGACAAAGATCCGAGTGACACTTCCGGTCCTGGCAGAGCAAGATTAGTGCTGTTTTGAATTTTAAGGTTTTAATTTGTTTGAGTTTTAAATAATAAGAAAATAAGAGTCGCACTGAAAAATGAATCCAACAAGCCAACACAAAAAGAGCTCGTACCAACTGTGCAGAACATTAAATGGTCTAGCAAATCGAGAAATTTATATGTTGAGTCATAAGACAGGCAAAGACTCAGACTCTCGACCAACAAAAGTCACCAAAAGATGAAGTATAATCCTGCAAAAACACGGAGAATTACAAAAAATATTTGAGGTACGTGGCGTTGTTACAGCTATCAGACCAGTCCATCCACGGAGCCGTAATCGCCCTCCGAGGAGTCCTTTCGGCTGCAAGGTTGCCGGCCTATATACCTCTAATCAGCACAAAACTATATTTGTTAAAGAGATACAGGAAATTTATGGGGCTTGAAAATAAATTGTAATATTGAGTAATACGATTTGAAAAGTATAGTAATTATAAACAGAAAAAGAGCAGTAGTTATGAACGAGTACCAAAGAAGGAACCTGCAGCGGTAAACTGCCTTACTAAACATTATCTGAAGAGAATTCCTGGTCATAAGAGTCCTGGCTTATTAATCTCTAAATGTAGAAAACATTAAATGCTGCAGTGAATCGGGCAGTCCATATGTTAAGAGAAAACGAGCCTTCAGCGCTAAACAGCCTCCCCAAACATTATCCGAGAGTGCGATATTAAAAACCGCAAAAGAATCCATTGCAACACAAAGATCAGGAAAGGGAGCCACGAGGAAATCTGAGAAGCACAAAGATCAGTGAGGAGAGTCAAATTCAGGGGCTCGATTTGAATTTCGAGATTAGAACTCCTTTAAATTAAAACCGGGATCCTCAAGCTCTTGACAAAGATCCGAGGGACGCTATCGGTCCTGGCAGCGCAAGATTAGTGCTGTTTTGGATTTGAAGGTTTTAATTTGTTTGAGTTTTAGTTAATAAGAAAACAAGAGGCACCCTGAAAAATGAACCCAACAAGCCAACAAAAAATAGGACGCGGCAAGCAAAACAACAAGTAACACTAAACAATTAAAGGACAGCGAGTGCGATAATAGAACCAAAGCTAGCACCAGTAAATAAAGACGAGGTTCAAGTCAACGGAGCCGTAATCGTAGCACGAGGGATCAACTCAGCCGCAGGTTTGCCGGCCTATATACCCCTAATCAGTAGCAAACTATATTTCTGAAAGAGACACAGGAAATTTAGGGAACCGGGGAAATAAAGAGTAATAGCGAGTAAATGAACAGAAAAAGAGCAGCACTTATGAATAGGTAACAAAGAAGGAACATGTGATCTAAACTGCCTCCCCATCTCTAAATGTAGAAAACATTAAACGCTGCAGTAAATCGGGAAAGCCATATGTTGAGTCATAAAACAACCAAATAATAAGAGCACATAAAACCTACAAACATGATCGAAGTATGAGGTCAAATCACGGAGGCTGGCGCCTCATTTTTGATTTAATTCTAGCAGGAAGAGAAATATTTAGAGTAAATAACATGAGGTAATTTGCTCAGGCAAGAACGAAGCGTACTTTGAAGTTCCTGAGCCAATATAGTCTCTGCATATTGTGCGTCGCCGAGCGACACAACATGCTGACCATCACATTGATTGTACCGGCGGCCTTGATAATGACTATTAACAGGAGTAAGTTTTTCAATTCCCGTATGCCATCCACTTTCGCTGTAAGGATATAATAGTGGATATTAGAGCGGATCGTAGCAGCCGTAATAATAATGCACCCGGTGGGTCTTTCCTGCTGAGGTACAGACACGAATGTCATGCTGATGATCTGCTGGAACATCCGCGCTCATTCCATATGGTCACACGATGGGTCGTAGGCATACTGTAGAGTTTCATATCTAAACACGGATCAGCTCTGAGAACGATGTTATAATCTTGCAAATTGGTTATTTCCCAAAGGCTTCGAAAGAAATTTGCGTATGGATTTAATTTCATCATTTCGACACTTAGTTCAAGAATACTGAGATCCAAATTTCCTGACTGAGATAGCCGGTTCTGTAGTTCATTTTCGGTATCATAAAAGTAAAGTTGGAGCTGTCGCCCCGGGGCCTCTTGCGGAATCAAACCCCGCATGAAATGATAGACACCTCCTTGAACTAGAAGAGTGTAAATACCTTTGTTGGATTGAGCTAGAGTGTGATCATAGGTAATCCCAAGAGAACTAAACGCAGTTGTATTATTGTATGTCTTACAGCGTTTTCGGAAGTGGGCAGCAGCAGGTGAATTCGCAGAGGTATACAAAATCCAGAGATTTGATGGCATCCGAGGCAAAGCCAACGATACTTGCCCACTGAGACAACAAAAACCTTTCGACTCTCTGAAATAGCATCCAGCTCCACAGAGCCAACATGCATCAACCGGGGGCAAGTCCCAGGCGTGCACAGAAATGTTTTCCATTCTTTTGAGGAGATTGGTGCGAGCATAATTTTTTGGCCTACCTCGTTTTCCTCGAGAGGTGATGCTGTTGTAATTGCCCACAAGGCACGTTGTATTATTCGACGAAGATGAAGAAATGAATAACAACCAATGTTCACTATAAATATCTGACCAGGAAGAAGAGACATTCGGTAGGAAGAAGGAACGAAAACAGACCCTGATGTTTCTCAGATGCGCGTCGCCTACCAACTAGCAGAGATGCCTTTTTATCCGCATTCATTGATGAATATACAGCACGTCTCCTCACATTTCTGCCTGAAGACCCAGGCACAGCAGCTGCCAGAATAGGAAATCAAGTGACAACAATCTGTAACAACAAATATGGATTACCAACGATAAGAATAAAGGATGGCAACAGACTTACCAGGGTGAGGCATACTGGAGCAGGAAGCGTGAGCAGAAGGACGAGCTGGACTGTCAAACAGTGAAACCAAAATAAATAAAATTTTGGAGCAGTATAGAACGGAAAACTGGAGAAGAAATTTGATATCATTCCAAAGCATACCTGTTATCGTCCGGAGTTTGCACTTGGGAAGTTCTCAGCATTAATTGCAAAACACATAAAGGTCCGCCGTCAATATTCAGTCAGAGATATTACGGAGGCAAAACAGCGCGGATGGTAGAGAATAACGAATAGGTAAGTAGTAAATGAAATCATTAATAAAGGAGCAGTGCTGAGATCAGATCAGACAACTAATAAGAACCTGAGAAGGAACCGCACTAATGATAGTAGGAGACGAAAATTTCCCACACCAATGATGGTAGCACGCATATGAGATATTGTAAAGACAAGGAAAATCTCGGTGGCCTCATCTGAACTTTTCCGGAATAGTCAAAATCGAGATCCAAGCCGTGCGGAGGTCGGCCGAAGTTACTGGATTTTGCTATTTATTTCGGAACCCACAATATTCCAAAAAGACAACTGTGCTCCTACTAATGACATCATACGTATGAGGAATCAAGGTCGCAACGAGCGACCAAACCTCTGACGAACGGCATCAGCAAAAACCAATGGGGTTAATAAAGAGTGAGGGAGGGCAACATATCAAGGCCGTACAATAAGGAACATACCAATTTGGGAGCATAGCGATATATTTAATATGCCTGTGTGGTAACTCATAAGAGATGGAAAAACATAGGAATATGCAGATGAGAAATGTCATAGCACATCATCAAAGAAGTTGGGAGAAAATGGAGCTCAGCCAGATGAATTGTAAATTAACATGTTATAACCACATGCCTAAAAATATAACATAACAGAATAAGCCTAACACTTAAAAAATAGCGCTAATATGAAAATATACCACGAGAATGAGAACCGTGCAGCAGCTGTCGTTGTCACAGAAGATCGGAAATCTGAGAAAGAAAATAGTAGAAGCTCAGTTTGAGATTGTAAAAGCTGTTATCTGAAATCTCAAAGATGATACAGGAAAACAAATCAAATCAATTAATAATGTAAGGTTTTAAAAGAGCAGGTGGATCAAAAATAAAATACGAAGCCGGTTTATATTAGAGAATATATGTAATAATCACATGCACCAAAATATCCGGGCCTCAATAAAGAGCGTAGGCAGCAAGCGACACAACAGACAATAAGAAATTTCAGAAAGGCGACAGGTTAAGTGTATGCAAGATAAACAGAGGATAGACCTAACCAAGTCTAACAAGAACAATCGCACCAGAGCAGCTATTAGATAGACCTGCTAATGTAATGTGGAGGTTGAGCAGGAAACAAATAAAAACCCAAAAGAGAAAAATAAATATTGCACAAATGAGGATACGAAGACAAACATACACCGACAAAGTATAACTGTATAAAGCATAGGCTTATGGAGAAATGGTGTTACTATATTCTTTACACAACATAACTGAGTACGAAAAAACAAGAAAGGAAAACCAAAGTAACATGCAATTCTATGGGCAGATAGCCACACTTATTGCACACGTAATTTAGGCACCCTCGTTGGCTCTAAGTTTAGGAAATCCCAATCCAATCTCTCTCTTGAAAATGTAGTCAGTCAAATTGGGTGTAACACCCCCGATATATTCAGGAATATTACAGCGCCGTAAATCCTTTACATAAGGATTTACAAGGCTGATTAAAAGAAAAGACAATAACAGATACCGCTTTATGAAATTGCTGAAGTAGAATACAACCGTCTGGTTCAAAAATCGAAATACAAATATCCAATGAAAATTTATTACATCATTAAAATCCCAACATTATAAACGGACGACGTACTCGAGTACTTATTGAAATATCCAACAAATAACAGACAGTAAACCCGGCCGGAACATCACTTTACACCCTCGTCGTCATGCATTTCCAGTGGTTGTTTCCCCGCTCTCCTGGATCCTGAACAAACAAAATGTTCACCCCCGAAGGGGTTAGCACAACGATGCTAGTACAAGTACAATAATCATACAACAGTGATATAATCAACAATTATATCATACAAGTTTCTCCAACGAGAATATCCACAACACATATCATATCATAACAGTTTCAACATACTGATGGTATTCCAACGATCCAGCGCACACAGCTATAGATTCCCATGATGATCCCGTCGGACCAACACATGGTGGAAATACCTGTCCAACGATCCAGTGCACACAACTATAGATTCCCATGATGATTCCCGTCGGATCAACACATGGTGGACATATAATCACAACATATTTACACGATACAATCACATTGTCATAATATAAACATTTCAAATTAGAATACTTGCCTCGGTTCAAAGACAAGAACAATACTTCCACGAGAACGAAATGCTCGAAGGTTGCCCCTCTCGATCAATCACGTAGCAAAGTTCGAACCTTAAATAAGAGAAATAACATGGAATTCATCTTAGGTCGAACGAACATCTAACAATCCGAATTATGGTTGAGAGTCTATAAAACGAAAACTGTCTGACCTGAATAACGTACGTTACATGTCCTCTGTAACGTACGTTAAACTTATTCGTTAGCGTACGTAAACTATGAAGTATAGCGTACGCTAAACATATACCAACAGTTCCTCTCTGATCAGTCGTCTGATAGTGTAACGTGCGTTACGTACCGAACGTAGCGTACGTTAACAACGTCATATAATGTACGTTAGTAACCAAACTTAACGTACGTTAATCATGCATGTCAGTTTCTCAGTGGACGGATGACTGGCTCGATTAGTGACGAAGTATTACGAAATCCTTAGTGAGTAATCTAATATACCTTCAAATATATATATCATGCTCATGAATGATCTCCGGATAAATATCTTCAATTTCAAGGATACGGATATCATCGTAATACTATTTTCAATCTTGATCGAAATACTCATACAAGGTTCGGTTGGTCTAAGGTTGATGTAATTGATCTAATATCGTCATTAAATCCAGTCTTATACCGATGGCGAACTACTTATTCCATCTATGCAAGCAAGATTACAACTATGATGATTCTTTCCAAAATCCATTGGTAAAGTGGAAATTGTCACTCAGTTTACAATCAACATGACGATAACATTTGATACGGTTAATAATTCACTATCCTCATCTATGGCATAACCAGGTTCAACTACGGTGTTCTACACCATAATAGTTCAATCATTATAGTTTAAATATGATACTAGGTCGCATACGTCGTCAAAGTGATCTACTGATCTTGGTAATGCAATCATATCGTCTTAATCAACATAACTTCAAGATTGGAAGTAGTATAACATACCTTAAGAGGAAGATAATACTGAGACTCTAATTAAAAATCCAACTCCGGTTGCTTCAACGCTGACTCGTGATGATTTCTACTCCAAAGTCCAATATAAGTTGTCTTCAATGATCAAGTAGTGTCATAAAAGCTCAATGATTCAGTAACAATTGATATAAAGGTGTTAAAAGAGGCTGGAAATCTTCTGGGGACGAATATGATGAAGTTTAGGAGCAAAAGGACGAGTTGAAATGAATTGGGGTGCTGCTCCTTTTATAACTTTCTGAGTGTTACGTACGCTAGGGCTACTTCATAACGTACGTTATCGCCCAAAATAGTTCACTGTCTGATTTCTGAACTTCATTACGTACGCTATACTAAACGCGTTACGTACGTAACCCATATAGTTTGCGTACGCTACACAATGTTCATAACGTACGTTAAGCCGTTGACTTAAAAAGGTGTCCGATTCATGCCGTGCGAATCGGTGGGTATCTTGGTCGAGCCCACCACCATGTACTCCATGTGCTAGCCGCCCATCCAATAATTGACCGCATTACGTCGCTACGCTTCATCCGTAGCGTCGTTAACATTAACAGATTACGACGTTAAGTTACACTCTTAACGTACGTTATCACGTATATGCATGGAGGAAAATTATATGTTGCCACACCCATGAATAAGGATACAATTACGATAATGATCATACTCCATTATCAATATCATCATTCCCAAAATAATACAGGGTTCAAAGTACAGATGAAATACCCAGTAATAAATCCGGTTATTACATACTCTCCTACTAAAAAGGAGTTTCGTCCCGAAACTCAAGACGAAAATAACTCGGGATATCTGGACTTCATGCCATCTTCCATTTCCCATGTGGCTTCTTCCACTCCATGGCGTGACCATTGAACTTTGACTAAAACGATGGGTTTGTTTCTCAACTGCTTAACTCGACTCTCGAGTATCTTGACCGGTCTTTCTTCAAACGTCCCATCCTGCGCGACTTCGATCTCGCCAAAATCAATGATATGACTGGGATCTGGTATATACCTCCGTAATTGGGATACGTGGAACACATTATGTACATGGCACAATGACGGTGGCAATGCTAATCTATATGCCAACTCTCCAACTCTCTCAAGGATCTCAAATGGTCCGATATATCTCGGACTTAGCTTTCCTTTCCTTCCGAAACGGAATATCCCCCGAGTAGGTGAAACCTTTAAAAGTACGTGGTCTCCAATACTGAACTCCAAAGGGCGACGACGTACGTCTGCGTAAGATTTCTGGCGACTGCAGGCGGTCAACAGCCTTTCACGAATCAAGGCTATCTTCTCTCGAGTCTGTACGATCAACTCTGGTTCTGTTCCGATCAAGTCCGATGAATCGTCCCAGCATAGGGGCGATCTGCATCTCCTCCCGTATAATGCCTCAAATGGTGCCATCTTAATGGAAGTATGCCAACTATTGTTGTAGGTAAATTCAATCAACGGTAGATGAATTTCCCAATCAGTTGACCAATCTAAGGCGCAGGCCCTTAGCATGTCTTCCACCGTTTGTATAGTTCTTTCCGATTGTCCGTCATCTGCGGGTGATAAGTCAGATCAAGTTCAATTCGGTCCCCAAGGCCTTATGAACTGCTTTCCAAAAGTGAGACACAAAATGGCCGTCTCGATCAGAAACAATAGTCTTCGGCGTACCATGTAATCGAACTATCTCCGAAATAAATACTGTACAACTTCTCTGGTCCCCATGTATCCTTAATGCCTAGAAAATGAGCTGATTTGGTTAAACGATCAACTATTACCCAAATCATGTTCATTCCTGTCCTGGTTCTCGGCATATTAGTGATAAAGTCCATCGATATGTCCTCCCACTTCCATTCAGAATCGGGAGTGGCTTCAACATTTCGGCAGCCGTTGATGCTCGATCTTAACCTGCCGACAAGTCAAGCATTTCAAACATAGTCCGCTACATCTTTCTTCATGTTGCCCCACCGTAAATTTTGCTTCAAGTCCTTATACATTTTACTGGTGCACAGGTGGATAGAATAGGGTGAACTGTGAGCTTCCTTCATAATCGTCTGCTTGAATATCGATATCGTGAACGCAGAGTCGGTTCTGAAATTTCAAAATTCCATCATCATGAATTAGGAATCCGGGGCCTTTCCCTTGATTACTTCATCACGTACCGAATCATTAGAGGATCATCCGCCTGTCTGGATTTGATTTCTTGATTAATGATGAAGTTATCTCCATCACGCACGATTGTCCTTGGACTCTTTGTAACCACACTTCGATTCCTTAACGAATCAACTCTCTTTGAAGGCAAATTTGGGAGGTCAGTGTCTCAAGCATCTGAATAGAGACAGGCATTCGGCTAAGTGCATCGGCAACTACATTCGCTTAGCCTGTAAGAAATAAAATATCCAAGTCATAGTCCTTGATCAGCTCTAACCATCTTCTTTGCCGCATGTTCAACTCTTTACATTGAATATGTACTTGAGACTCTTATGATCCGTAAAGATCGACGGTGAGTCCCGTCATGATAATGCCTCCAGATCTTCAAATCTAAAACCACTGCTGCGAGTTCCAAGTCATGTGTTGAGTAGTTTACTTCATAAGGTTTCAGCTGTCGCGACGCATAAGCGTTCACATTATCATTACGCATCAATACGCACCCAAGTCCTTGGTTCAAGCATCACCGTAAACTATAAATCCTCCAGTTCCCTGCGGAAGTGATAGAATCGGTGCCGTCACTCTCTTCTTCAATTCATCAAAGCTAATCGACACAACTCATTCCATTCAAACTTTTGAGTTTTCAAGGAGTCGAGTAAGTGGGCGGGAAATTTTGGAAAACCCTTCCACGAACCGACGATAATACCCAATGAGTCCTAAGAAACTTCGGACTTCTTTTACATTCTTCGAGGCTTCCAATCTATAATTGCTTCGATCTTCTGAGGATCTACTCGGACTCCTTCAGCTGACACCACATGGCCGAGGAACATTACTTCTTTTAGCCAGAATTCACACTTGGAAAGTTTGGCGTACAATTGCTCGCTTCTCAAAAGTTCCAATACAATCCGCAAATGTTGCGCATGTTCTTCCGGATTCTTAGAATATACCAGAATATCATCAATGAACACGACCACAAATTTATCCAAATATTCGATGAACACTCGGTTCATCAACTGCATGAATACAGCAGGCGCATTAGTGAGTCCAAATGGCATCACTATAAACTCATAGTGTCCGTAGCGAGTTCTGAATGCTGACTTTGGAACATCAGATTCCTTAATCCTCAGCTGATGGTATCCTGATCTTAGATCGATTTTTGAAAACACTGCTGCTCCTTGCAACTGGTCAAACAGATCATCAATCCGTGGCAACGGATACTTGTTCTTAATCGTCATCTTGTTCAGCTCTCGGTAATCAATACACAGTCGAAGCGATCCATCCTTCTTTCGAACAAAAAGAACTGGTGCTCCCCAGGGTGAAACGCTTGGCTGAATATAGCCTTTGTCCAATAATTCTTCCAGTTGCTTCTTCAGTTCGTATATCTCCGTGGGTGCCATGCGATACGGTGCCTTAGAAATTGGTGTAGCTCCGGGTTCTAGCTCAATCGTGAATTCTACTTCCCGTCGTGGAGGTAGTCCAGGCAACTCGTCAGGAAATACATCTGGAAATTCGTTCACAATAGGAATGGATGAAAGTTCCACAATTTCATCTTCTTCTTCATTGCATAACACCAGTACCCGATACAGCCCTGTTTCAACAATTTGACAGCTTTCATTGCTTTGATCAACTTTCCTGAGCTTCCTGGTTTCCATCCTTCAAACAGTACTTCGGAGCCATCATCAGCGATTAGCGAAATATTCCTCCTTCGGTAATTTACAATTGCTCCATATCGATTAAGCCAATCGTCTCCGAGTATTAGGTCATCTCCTTGCATTTCTATCACAATTAGGTTTGAGAGCCATTTCTTACCCCCAAATAATACAGGAAAATCTCTAGTCTCTAAGTTCCCAACAATCCTCTCTCCACTCGGTAAACCAACAACATAAGGTTCACAAGTATGAAAACCAGAAATATTCAAACGATTTACACAAGACAAAGAGATAAAAGAATGCGTAGCTCCTGTATCGAATAAAACGCTAACTGGTTGGGAAAGAATCTGGACAGTACCTGATGCGACAGCAGCATCCTGATCGTCTGTCCTTCTCATCTCATACAGGCGTGGGGGAACAGATCCGGCACTCGATGCCCCCTTTTGGTCCCATTGTCCTCTGCCTCGTCCACGGCCAAAATTTTGAGGCATCTGAACACTTTGCTGCGTCTGTTGAATACTAGCTTCCTTCTGAACTGGCTGTGACGAACGGGTTCCTTTGTATTTGGTGGCGTCCTTGCAGAACGTCGCACGGTGCCCTTCCTGTCCGCAGTCAAAGCATGTAACTGGGGTGCGCAAACAATCGCGCCAATGGTGGCCTGGGCGACCACAATTAAAACACTTCCTAGCTGTATCCGTCGTGGCTGACACTGATCCGTAATTCTTTCCGTTCTTGGATGGGTGCGGAGGTTTCTTGAAAGAAAAGGAAGTCTGGGCCTTGCGGGGCCCACTGCTTTTGTGCTCTGTAAAAGTACCAGAGACTTTCTGTTTCTTCGACTCCATAAACTTCTCCATTGCTGTTTCTTTAATTTCATACACCAACGCCTTATCCTGGTATTGGCGGAGAGTGGTACATTCAAAACCGGACATGTACCTCTGGATTTCTGGTTTCATTCTCATTTCAAAATGAATCATCATCTCTGCATCTGTTCTGACCAGATGTCGAACAAATGCTAATTGCTAGTTAAACGTCTTGATCGTCTGGGATACGGGTTCATCTGATGGCTGAGCAGAGAAAAATTCTCGAATTTTGGCTTCCCTCACAGGACGAGGGCAATACTGAGCCTCCATCATCATTTTAAATTCCGCCCAATCGGCATCATGATCTACGGGTCGGATAGCTTCCCACCACTCGGATGCTTCTCCTGTCAGAAAGTACTGGGCAATAGGAGCTCTCGTGTCATTTGGGCAATTAATTCCAGCAAAAATTTTCTCCAGTTCCTTCAACCAATGGTCCCAAGTGGGAGTCTCGGAAAAGCCGTCAAATTTGGGTGGTTGCATCTTTGCCACCTCTTGTAACCATCGGTCACCTCGATTTCCCATTTCTGGAATCCTTTGTTGTCCATCTCCCTGCTGAATTCCTGCCGCCACTTGCATTCGGTCCACGACTGTGCGAACCGAGTCATCCGGTTCACGACTTGACGAAGGATTTCGTACACCAGTTCCGGTCGTTATTGATGGATTGCCGCGCTCGCCCGAGCTATGACTAGCTCGATTAGAAGGCGACGCCTCCTTTCAAAGATTCCTCCGTCCGCTTCCACGACCGCGACCACGTCCACGTCCGCCTCTCAACATGCTGTAAGTACAAGTACTTAATATACAGGAAACAATATTGTTCTAATGTTCAAGTATTAAGAGACATAACATGTAAAGAATGAGATAGAGTTTAGGAACTTACAACCACCGTTCGCATGAAGACGTAGGTGCGGTGATGTCATTCACTACGGTTACCTCAAAAGACATAAATGACCCCTAGTTTAACCCAACGGATAAGATATCCATAATCATAGCTCCGAAACCATAATCTGTAACAACCCCGAAATATTCAGGAATATTACAGCGCCGTACATCCTATACATAAGGATTTACAAGGCCGATTAAAAGAAAAGACAATAATGTATACCGCTTTATGAAATTGTCAAGTAGAATACAACCGTCTGGTTCAAAATCGAAATACAAATATCCAATGAAAATTTATTACATCATTAAAATCCCAACATTATAAACGGACGACGTACTCGAGTACTTATTGAAATATCCAACAAATAATGCAGACAAGAAACCCTACGAACATCACTTTACACCCTCGTCGTCATGCATTTCCAGTGGTTGTTTCCGCTCTCCCGGATCCCGAACAAACAAAATGTTCACCCCCGAAGGGGTTAGCACAACGATGCTAGTACAAGTACAATAATCATACAACGGTGATATAATCAACAATTATATCATACAAGTTTCTCCAACGAGAATATCCACAACACATATCATATCATAACAGTTTCAACATACCGATGGTATTCCAACGATCCAACAAGACACAAACTATAGATTCCCATGATGATCCCGTCGGACCAACACATGGTGGAACTACCGTCCAACGATCCAAACAAGACACAAATATAGATTCCCATGATGATTCCCGTCGGATCAACACATGGTGGACATATAATCACAACATATTTACACGATACAATCACATTGTCATAATATAAACATTTCTAATTAGAATACTTGCCTCGGTTCAAAGACAAGAACAATACTACCACGAGAACGAAACACTCGAAGGTTGCCCTCTCGATCAATCACGTAGCAAAGTTCGAACCTTAAATAAGAGAAATAACATGGAATTCATCTTAGGTCGAACGAACATCTAACAATCCGAATTACGGTTGAGAGTCTATAAAACGAAAACTGTCTGACCTGAATAACGTACGTTACATGTCCTCTGTAACGTACGTTAAACTTATTCGTTAGCGTCGTAAACTATGAAGTATAGCGTCGCTAAACATATACCAACAGCCTTCTCGATCGGGCCGTTCGATAGTGTAACGTGCGTTACGTATCAACGTAGCGTGCGTTAACAACGTCATATAACGACGTTAGTAACCAAACTTAACGTCGTTAATCATGCATGTCGATTTCTCACCGGACGGATGACTAGCTCGATTAGTGACGAAGTATTACGAAATCCTTAGTGAGTAATCTAATATACCTTCAAATATATATATCATGCTCATGAATGATCTCCGGATTAATATCTTCAATTTCAAGGATACGGATATCATCGTAATACTATTTTCAATCTTGATCGAAATACTCATACAAGGTTCGATTGGTCTAAGGTTGATGTAATTGATCTAATATCGTCATTAAATCCAGGCTTATACCGATGGCGAACTACTTATTCCATCTATGCAAGCAAGATTACAACTATGATGATTCTTTCCAAAATCCATTGGTAAAGTGGAAATTGTCACTCGTTTACAATCAACATGACGATAACATTTGATACGGTTAATAATTCACTATCCTCATCTATGGCATAACCAGTTCAACTACGGTGTTCTACACCATAATAGTTCGATCATTATAGTTTAAATATGATACTAGGTCGCATACGTCGTCAAAGTGATCTACTGATCTTGGTAATGCAATCATATCGTCTTAATCAACATAACTTCAAGATTGGAAGTAGTATAACATACCTTAAGAGGAAGATAATACCGAGACTCTAATTAAAAATCCAACTCCGGTTGCTTCAACGCCGACTCGTGATGATTTCTACTCCAAAGTCCAATATAAGTTGTCTTCAATGATCAAGTAGTGTCATATAAGCTCAATGATTCAAGAATAATTGATATAAAGGTGTTAAAAGAGGTGGAAATCTTCTCGGGACGAATATGATGAAGTTTAGGAGCAAAAGGACGAGTTGAAATGAATTGGGGTGCTGCTCCTTTTATAACTTTCGAGTGTTACGTACGCTTGTGGCTACTTCATAACGACGTTATCGCCCAAAATAGTTCACTGTCCGATTTACGAACTTCATTACGACGCTATACTAAATGCGTTACGACGTAACCCATATAGTTTGCGACGCTACACAATGTTCATAACGACGTTAAGCCGTTGACTTAAAAAGGTGTCCGATTCATGCCGCGAATCCGTGGGTATCTTGGTCGAGCCCACCACCATGTACTCCATGTGCTAGCCGGCCCATCCAATAATTGACCGCATTACGTACGCTACGCTTCATCCGTAGCGTACGTTAACATTAACAGATTACGTACGTTAAGTTACACTCTTAACGTACGTTATCACGTATATGCATGGAGGAAAATTATATGTTGCCACACCCATGAATAAGGATACAATTACGATAATGATCATACTCCATTATCAATATCATCATTCCCAAAATAATACAGGGTTCAAAGTACAGATGAAATACACAGTAATAAATCCGGTTATTACATTGGGAACACAATAAATATCGGCAATTGAATGTTGAAGCTCAAGGCAGCGCTGGATTGTATCATAATCCTCCAACAGGGGCCTGTATGCAGGTGTCTCAACAAGGTACCCACAGGGTTGATCCCATCGATTGCCAGTATAGTACAAGATCTTTCGCGCGCGGACATTCGAATATAATTTGTCACAGAGATGGCTAATCTGTACTCGTGGACTAAAAACCCTAACCCAAAGCTCATCATAGCCCTCAAGAGGAGTGTTTGGCGGGCATTGAGACGGCAGGTCAGACTCGGCATATTTAGCTGATAAAATCAAGGCATCATATTCATCTCGCTTGTGCTGGGTACTTTTCTCAGAACGAAGAATATTTCTCAATTCCGAAATCTGCAGCCCCATCTCAATAATAGCCCGCTGTTCCAAATCCTCCATTAAGTCCGGTTGATAATATTTCAAGGCTCTAATACATTCAGCTATATCGGTAGCAGAGCCAACAAAGGTAGGAGAATTTGAAAGTCGATTCATTTCCTCGAGCAGTTTTGCAATACATGACTCCATCATGATCAGGTTACGCAGCAGAGAATATATTGGAAAACCTAGAGAACTGGACATATAGTTAGCGTGGATGTTCAAATCAAACTGGAATATAATTCATAGTATAATACAAATAAACTCAATGTTGTTATTTGCGAGGTACAAACACGCAGCACCACGCAGACACAAACAGTATGACAAATACACAACCAGACACAGGATGTGCCTAAAAACTCAGTACACACAAACACACGCACAACACACATATAAACACATACATACACATACACACACTCACACTTAGCACTACACACACATGAGCACATATACGACGCACAGAACCTCACCGAAAATATGTAAAGTTTGTAAAATTCTGATAGAGATAAACCAGCATGGACAACCTGAAAGCAAACAGTGTTTTTATCCAGTTCCGACATTTTAGCATCGGTTTGTAAAACTGAACATAGATTTGTGTCATACCCATTGAGATAAACAAATTGATATATAGAGTGTGAAATCATATCAAAGATTTTTTCCTCAACATTTGAACCGCTCTATCAGGCTCTCTTGAAGAAAATAAAACCAGACATATAATAAGAACAACTCAATCATAAACAAGCCATAAGAGAACCAAATAAAACCCTCAGAGGAAACAAATCCTGCCTTTCTAAAAGACCTACACCTCAAAATAATGTAAACTATAAAAACAGTAGACACCGTTCAGAGAGAAAAAAAAACATAGGAGAAAAAAACACTCCAGATATAAAATCCAAAAAAAAAAAAAAAAAACCTGAGAGCAAACAAACCCTGCAGGAAAATCCTCACTTGTAAATTTATTCCAAAACAATATTTAGAATACAATTTTCTTTTAATTTACCAAACATGGATGATTTATATAATTATGAAGGCAGGTCATGGAGCCAGTAGAGTGACTATAAAGTAGAAGCGATACTTGGATTAAGAAACAAAATAGCTGAAACGAAGAAGACAGGAAAAAAAATCTCACCGACAGCACCCGAGAGAAAAAAAATTACCTGCAGAACAACAAAAAGCCAATATCACTAAAAAAGAATGAATGAACTCCAAATGGAAGCAGACATATAATAATGCTGCCCAACTCAAAATTTCAGAAACTCATCAATTATATCGATAGAAGCATGCTACGAACTAAATATGAGCCTAAAAGCATTGATGAATAAGCTCCCAGAAAAATAAGAGTAGATCAAATGAGGAAGTAAGGTAAGCAAACTTGGAGGGCCTCTCCTAACCAATTATAGCCAAGAAATCGTACCTGATGAACAGACAAACTAAAATAAAACAGCAAACTCATATTAGAGACATTATAAGGGCAGGCGAAAGTGAGACAACCATGTTGTGGCAGAACAAATGCCTCATAATACATATCTCATCAAATAATACAACGAAAAAATTCACAAAAAACAGACAAACTCGATAGTTAAACCAGGAAAGTCAATATACAATAGAGTAACAATTACCAAACCAACATGACAGTTTTGTTCGCCTCTAAATGAAAAAGGTGAAAAAAACCAATAGTGAAAAAGTATCTCTTGACAAATATGAAGCAAAGAATCGAAGCAAGAACAAACATCCGTAATATACCTCCAATCCCGTAAAACACAGGACCATGCTTTATAAGACAAACACAATAAAGCAAAGACAAAAAGAACCGGACTGAACAAATATGTATGAAAGAACATACAAATCGGACCAAAAAAATAACAACTCAAACCAGAGAAGAAATCCTAAAACAGATAAGTGTAAACAAATGAAACCCACCAAGGCACTGATAAAATAACAAGCCAAACCCGATAACGAAAACACACCAAGCACAATCAAGCCCAAGAAGAACACAAACTGAGAAACCAAATCACTAACAACAAGATACATATAATCAAGAAAACAGGAAAAAAACAAAAATTACCCAGAGAAAATCCCCACCGCCGTTCAAGAGAATGACTAAACCCTACCTCCATCAAGTAAGAGGAAAACCAAAAGCTAGCCCCAAAAAGGATGGAGAAAATCGAAATAAATAAGCGAAAAAATAAATAACAAGATATATATAATCAGTATAAACAGGAAAAAAAACAAAAGTTACCCCGAGAAAACCCCCACCGCCGTTCAAGAGAATGACGGAAACCCTGCCTTCAATCGCGGTAAGAGGAAAACCAAAAGCTCACCCCAAAAAATGATGGGGAAAAATCGAAAATAAGCGGAACAGGACAAAATAAAAAGAAGAACAAGTGAAAGAGAGAGAAACACAGATAGAGACTAACCCTTAACTGACGAGAATCTAGACGAGCAAAAATCGCGAGCGCCTACAAATTGACAAGAACAGAAACCCTATGATCGTTCGCGGGACGAGGAAAATAGAAATAGAAAGACAAAAGATAAAGAAAAGAATAGAGAAGGAGGCGGCAGATACGTGGAAGAAGAAGAAGAAAAAACGGGACAGAAATTAGGAGAGAAGAAGGTGAAACAGATAGCAGGCGGACGACGGAACATAGACTCTTATTACTATCTGTAAATATATATGATCATATATTTGTATATTTATACAGTTTTTATGTAATGATATTTTATATATATTTAAATTTAATTATAAATATATAAATAAAAAATTCATATATCTGCACTTCAGCCGACGGCTGTCGTTGGCTAAATCCCACTCGACTGTGTCATATGTAACGCCGCCGCATCCGCGGATGGAGATTTCGCGTGTTCTAGATAAGTGCAACCCGACCGTGGTGAACGACATGGGTGCTACTGTAATACCTGTTAGGAATATGCCCTCGAATGCCACTCAGGGGATGAGAGAGTAGGGGCATTGTACTTGTAATTATGGAATAATTAATAAAAGGCAATACGATTCATTTAGTGTTTATTGTATTTCAAATGCATTCTTGATTTGGTTAACATTGAAATGAAGTCCATATAAATAAATCGAACATTCCATTCTCGTTATCTGATAAGAGAAAATGCACTGGAAGTGTTAAACGTTTATTTACGTAAACCGTTCGCAAGTCAATAAACTTAAATGGGCATTAAGTTTTGAGTAAGACTTGTATAACTGATGCTAGGACGTGTGCATGTCTTGATAGCATAGTTATAAGTATATTGGTGGGACCGGTATACTCGAACACGACTCATACTTGATTCTGTCACACGGTATTCACTCTCGGAGAGTTGATGACGAATCAAAATATTGTGATAGTATACGTGGACCTTTGACTTGAGGGTTCAGTAGAAGATGTGCCTGTAGTTTGTCATTAGAGTAGTTAGACTCATTTGCTTAATTGATGAGTCAACCTCGAAGTGCGGACTATACGGGCAGGTAGCAGTCTTTACTGTACGCCAAGGATTCTATCTCCTGTTAGTGAGCAGGCGAATGTCCTATACGGTTAATGGCAAATAATAAATAAGTCTTTGACCAATGCATTCTGATCTAGTCGCATTAGATACACTAGTAATCGGTCGGTCTTGATTTGTATTAACACATGTATAGAGTCTAGTCAACAGTAGGGTTTGACTTTACCGTGACCCGAAGACTTGACCGGGACATCTGATGAATGGTCTATACGTATATAGTATTCACGACATAATGGTTCTGGAATGATCCCTTCATTCGTTCTTAGTCGAGATTTACTGTGCGGCCCGCTAGGCTGGCTAAGTGCTGCCCGCACTCATTGGTTCCTCCCAATACCGGCTGAGACGAACCTACAGAGTCGCGCATCAAGAGTGTTGTCGGATAAATGTGAATTTATTATCTCTCTAATAATATTAGATATTGAATATCTAATTATGATTATTGGATAAATCAAACAGCGATCTTATGAATTGAAATTAAATTACCGGGTAATTAATTTAATTCATAAATCATATTTCTTAGAGAAATATATTTGTATTTGATATAATTAAATAATTAGATTAATTAATTAGTATAAATACATTGGTGATTAAATGGAGTGTATTTAACGGAGTCGTTTGACGAACGTCCGGTACACGAGCCGAGTGACTCAGCCCGTTTCTTGGAATTTTCCATAATAGCCGCCCCCGTCTTGTCATTTCTTGGTGGCTTACCTTTGTTGTCTTGATTGCTATTTAATAATAAATGTGTGATCCCACCATGAATATTATCATTATGATAATATCTGATGTGATCTCATGATACATATTATATAGCAAATTATTCATAACAATCACCACTTTGATTCTTGATGAGTTCAGCCGAACCATAAGAAGAGAAAGAGAGAGACGTTTTTCTTGTTCAAATTCATCATCTTGGAGGTGAGAAAAATATAAGAAAAATAAGAGAGAAAAATTCATATAGTAATTCCTAGTCGTGTTCTACCAAGAACGGATTGCTATATATTTTTTCGATCAAGTTCCGTTGCGTGGTGAAGTAGAGACATCGTACTTTCGGTGCTTGGAACGATCAACTTACGAAGATATTATCAAAGGCTTCAAGGGTATGGGATTTTGAACCTTTTATCTTCGTATTTTTATTTTTCGTATATACGTTGCTTGATCGATCCTGTTTGGGATTCATTTTTATTATTCCGCTGCGTATTTTGTTTTGTTTCCGGAATCCCAACAGTGGTATCGGAGCGAGGTCAATGATACCGTATATACGATTTGTATGCATTTTGAATGCTATTGGTTGATGTTAATGATTTACAATTATTATTGGTATAATCGTATATTTTAAATTGTTCATTGTAACATTACATTTTCGAAACGAGCCGAAAAAACGAGCCGAATGGAGATCGGACTCGGCATCCCAGGGCTGCCCGGACAGTAGCAGGCAGGTGACTCGCTCCAGCGGGTCACCCTCGGCTAGCCCCCTTTTTCGGGCTCCATTTGCGGGCTGGGCCCGTTCCGACATATTCGGGACTTCGTTTAGTCTCTGTATTACATTGTAATATTTTCCCACAATTTAAATTGGATTTAAATTTGATTAAATGAATATTTGGAATATTATTTTAAATGGGAAAGATATTAAACGAAAATACTATTTTTAGCCGGATTACTTCGAACGAATTGAAATGACGATTATTAGTATTAATTGGATTAATACCATTAAAATGGAATAGATAAATTTTTATATTTATTATTTAATTTTATTGACATATATATTAATTGGATTAATATAGTAGAAATTGAATACATTAATTTTATATATTAATTGGATTAATTTATATTAAAACTAATTGTTTAATTTCATTGCCGTTACATATTGTATGGAATCCTTATGTGATGGTGATATAGCTCGTGGACTTAGTTTTGATTTGTTCGATTCGATTGGGTTGTAAAGGCTATTTTGAGCCTATTTATTTTTACTAGAAAATTTGCATAATAGGTTGTATTTTTCTATGATGTAATTATTTTTGCGGCTGTGACGAAGACCGAAGACAACCAACCGATAAGACGAAGAATCGAAGACTATTTTATTTTTCTTTATTGGGTCATTCACTTGGCCAGTACTTAGGATAAGGTCCATGAGCTATATGTTGGTAGTAACTAGGTTACTATTTACTGTTTTTCATTTGGAATGATTAACACACAAACACGCTTATAAATGAATTAGTGTGCAAAGTGTAACATTAATCGAGAAATTCTCCCGACACGAGGTTTCCTACCCTCCATCAAACTCGTAGAAAATTGATACCCGAGCTGGTGTGCTATGCTTCCGAGTTATCGGGGTAGTACATTTGGTAGAGGTTGAAAAATTCTTGAGTGCATTAGATGCCTTCGATTGGTGATAAATTTCGCCCCTAGAAACTTGATAGGTTGCTGGGTGAGATTCAATAGTCAAATTGATAGATGTTTATGGTCAACAAATTAGATAGTCTGGATTGACAAGAAACCTGATAGGTTGAGGGCATGAAGACTAGGGGTAAAAGAAGATCAAATCATCAGTTGGACGGGTCGGTGTTAGTCACCACTTTACATAAATTAATTGGCAAGAAACATGCAGGTTGCGTCTGTTAAAATTTGTAAATAACTTGATCACCACTAAAAAGTCGATCTTACCATGACTTACGGATTATAACATGGTAGTGCATAATTCCGATAAAATTAGTGGGAGCCGAGATAAGAAATATACAAGCCCTTAAATTCTATACTTGGTCATAATAAAACAAGTCACTAATTCAATCTTATCTAAATCAATGCAGAGAAACGAAACTATATCTCTCTAAATGGCTAAGAACCCACTTGCAATATTACTTGAAAAGAATCTCCTAACTGGTCCAAACTTTCGTGACTGGTTGCGGAATTTGATGATCGTACTCAGTATGGAGTCTCTGGGATACGTCTTGGAGGCGGACATTCCACCGGCTCCAGTCCGAACTTGGGATAATCAGAAAGAGATTGACATCCATGAAAAATGGGTCAAGGATGATGTGTTGGTCTGCGACTTTATGATGGGCTCAATGACAAATGAGCTGCAGAGAGCACACGAGAAAATGACTTCTGCTAGGCAGATTCTCGCACACTTGACCGAACTTTATGTAGAGCACAGTAGGACTGCTAGATATGAGATATCTAAGGGGATGAAATAAGGGGAGAAAGTGGGAGACCACGTCCTCAAGATGATCTCTATGATTGAGAGACTCGAGGTGCTCAACTTTAATATGGATTTATCCCTCCAAATTGATCTCATCCTTGAATCTCTCCCTGACTCCTTCACGCAGTTTGTAATGAATTTTAACTGTAATGACATTTCATGCACATTATCTAGACTAATGAATAAATTGGTGACGACACAGTCTAACATGAAGACTAAACCGAGAGAGTATGCTCTTGTGATTTCTTCTGGGCCTCGGAGGTCCAAGAATAAGAAGAAAAGGAGCTACGAGCAGTATAAACCAAAGAAATGGGTGCAGAAAGGAAAGGGCAAGGCCCTAAATGTTCTGAAGGCAGGCGGTCCCTAATCTACGGACAAATGTCTTGAATGCGGTGAGCTGGGACACTGGCACAGGACTTGTCCCAAGATCAATGGCGCATTAGGTACGGAAATTTTTGTTTTTCAAACCAATTGTTCCGCTACTGTATATTCTGCTCCATGGATTCTGGATTCAGGTGCTACATATCATATTTGTACTATGAATCAGGATCTGGAAAGTAGTAGGCAGCTTGAAACTGAGGAAGTGATGATCACTGTCGGAAGCAGACAAAGTGTCAATGCAACCGATATTGGATCACTCCTACTGGGTTTAGAATCCGGTTTTATTTTGTCATTAGATGAAGTACTTGTTTTGCCCAAGGGGCATAAAAACATTGTAATACATTCCAGTCTTGGACCGGAAAGGATTTTGTTTCTTCATTGGCGATGGTAGTTGTAAAATTTATTTTCTAAATTAAATTGGTTGGCACAGATACATTATTGAATGGTTTATATCATCTGAACTTACAAAATAAAGCAGCAGTGAACACTATAATTAGGAAACGTGGCAAGCAAGATACTAATCAAGCTCTTAAGTGGCACCTTAGACTTGGTCATGTTGGTTAGACCAAGGTTAAGAAAATAGAGAAAGATGGACTTTTAAGTCCATTGTTGGGAGTATGCCCTCGAATGCCACTCAGAGGATGATTGAGTGAGGGCATTGTACTTGTAATTATGTAAATTCATTAATATAAGGCAATGTATGTTTCTTTATTTAGTGGTAGTTATTGGCATTCCCAACTCGTAAATATACATATAGAAACTAGTCCGTGTATTTGAGAGCAAAATGTTCCACTCCTTATTGGATAAGGGGGTCGGCATTGGAAAGGTTATTAGCTCAAACACTTAATCGTTCGCAAGTTGATGAAACTTGACTGGGCGTTAAGTTTATGTGAAGACTTGCATGACGTGTTCTTTGACATGGAGAGTGACTGTAACTTGATTGGGACATTTGAAAGAAGGGTTTATACGTGTTAGGAGTATGCCCTCGAATGCCACTCAGAGGATGTTGAGTGAGGGCATTGTACTTGTAATTATGCAAACCGTTAATATAAGGCAATGGATGTTTCTTTATTTACTGGCAGTTACTGGCGTTCCTAACTCGTAAATATACATATAGAAACTAGTCCGTGTATTTGAGAGCAAAATGTTCCACTCCTTATTGGATAAGGGGGTCGGCACTGGAAAGGCTTATAGCTCAAATACTTAATCGTTCGCAAGTCGATGAAACTTGACTGGGCGTTAAGTTTATGTGAAGACTTGTATGGCGTGTTCTTTGACATGGAGAGTGTCTGTCGAACACTAATGGTTAGTAGGAGCACACATTATAGGTATGCTAATTAGATTAGTATACTCGAACCGACTCACCCTCGATTCGTCACACATATTTCACTCTGGGACAGTCAATGACGGAATCGAAAGGTTGTGATAGGTATTCGTGAACCTTCGACTTGAGGATTTAGTAGTGATGTGCTTGTGACGTTAAGATTTTCATTAGAGTAGTTCGAACCTATAAACCGGGAGGTGGGGGTCAACCTCGACGTGCATCATAAGGGGCAAGTAGCAGGTCCTATTGAATACCAAGATAGAATTCTTTCTCCCGTTAGTGAGAGGGTTATATGTCCTATGCGGTTATTGGCAGATGAGATCATAAGCCTTTGGCCAAAGCATTGGAGCTAGTTGTATTGGATACATGAGAGCTCAATGATCTCGATTTTCATTAACGCATGCATAGCGTCAAGTACAGATAGGGTTTGACTGACCGTGACACTATAACTTAATCGACATATTTGAAAGAAGGGTTTATACGTTTACTGGTATTCACGACAGAATGGTTCTTGAATGATCCCTATCATTCATTCTCAGTTGGGGTACAGTGTACGCCGCCAAGCTGGATAGGTAGTGCTACTACTCTTTGGTTCCTCCCATTGCTCACTGAGACGAACCTACCGAGTCGCGCAATAGGATTGACGACGGAATGAATCGAGCTTAATCTCTCATTATGAATATTAGATATTGGATATCTAATTTGGGACATTGGATGTCTAAATTGATTTATTGGATAAATTAATTTACGGCCTAATTAATTAAATAAATTTCCGGGTGATTAATTTGATTCATGAATATAATTATTTCTTGGAGAAATTAATTATGTTATTATGTATTTAATATGATTAATTAATTGGATTAATTAATCGATATAAATACATCACAACGGAATCAGAGTTTATCTGTTTGGACTCTCGGGATTCCGAAACGAACCAAACTCGTCGGATTCCTTCTAGAGGCCAGCCCCACTTTTGATCTCTTACCTTTAGTCTTTGTCTTCCTTTGGTGGGTGAAGACTAATCACCTTAGATATTTCATATCTCTTATTATAAGGATTAAAGGGACTGTGTGGGATATAAAAGTAGAATAAATAAAGACTATTCCTCACTTCTCAAAACACACCATCAGCCGTGAGTATTAGTGAGAGAGAGAGAGAGAAAGTTTTCTCAATTGTCTTCATCTTGTTCTTCATCTTGTTCTTGAGTTTTCTTGGAGAAAATTCAAGATACATTGAGAGATATATATTATACACTTAGAGTGCAATAATAAAAGGCTTCATCACTTAATTCTAGCCATAACCTTAGAGGTTAATCGAGTGTTGTCATTCCGGTCGTTTTTCTGGTGCATGGCAAGTAGAGACACGGTGCTTTCGGCGTTGGATCGTTTAAGAGCTTGGAGCAGATTGGATTCGTAGAGATCAAGCAAAGCTTGGGGAATAGCTAAAGAGAAAGTGACCATTTAATTAACGGACTTCAAGGGTTAGTTTATTACAACTCTTTTTTTTCGTTTATATATTCGTATATACGTAGCTCGATCGATCCTCGTAGGGATTCGGATCGAATTAATTTTCATTTTATCGCTTCTGTTGGGCCTTCGTTTTAGGCACCGAATCCCAACATTGGTATCAGAGCGTATGTCTTGCGATCGTATATATGATATTAGCATTTGGAATGCTTGATTAGATGGTGAATGATTTTGAATCATTTTAGTCATAATCGTGGTATATGTTTTTACGTTCGTTGTAGTTATATTTTTCGTAAGTTTATGTCTAAATATAAATCTTAATTTCTTGGAAATATGATTTATATTGAAGATATGAATGTTGGAGAATATAGATATTGGATATCCGGTCGAAAAACTAGCCTCGAAATGCCGTTGGCGGTCGGGAGGGGTGCAGGCGAGGGCGCGGCCCAGCTCGAGGCCGCGGCCCGTGGCCGCTGGGTAGCCACATGCTTTGCTGGTGGCGTTTCGGGCACGATTCAGCCCATTTCGGACCCGTTTCGGGTTTGTTTGCTTTGTGTATTCCTAAAAATGATTTCCCACATTTTAAATTGGATTTAATATGATTAAAATGATTTATGATATTTCATTTTATAAGGGAAAATTGATTTATTGGAATACTTGTGATCGACTGAATTATTCTGGACGTTTTCATATTACCGATTGTGTGAATCGATTGGATCATTTTGTATTATTGATTGGATCAATGTATCTATATGCTTTCCAGTTTTTTAGTATTTGTTGGATGAATGCTTTTGAATGGGGTTGTGGTTCGTGGACTTAGTTTTGAATCGTTCGTTTTATTCGATTGGGTTGTAAAGGCCGTTTTGAGCCTATTTATTTTACTAGAAATATTTGTATCTAGGATGCAATTTTCAATGTAAAATTTATATGTAATGACAAAGACCGAAGGAAGATCCGTTTCGAGAAGATGAAGATTCAAGACGAAGACTTGTAATTAGATTACAGAGTTTTTGTTTTCTAGAAACGGTCCATGAACCACATGTTGGTAGCAACTAGGTTGTGAATGGTTTTTTCAAATTGTATGAATACCGCAAATGCGCTAAAATGATTAATGTGCAAAGTGTAACGTTAATCGCGAAAATTCTCCCACAACAAATTATTAAGTTTATAAGGTTTCAAGGTTTTCCTTCCCTCCATCGAGTTTTCGGGAAATTGAAATCCAAACCAGATGTGCTATGCTTCCGAATGATCGGGGTAGTCGTTCGGGGAGGATGGATAAATTACCGGAAGCACATTGGATGCCTTCGGTTGGAGCAAATTTTATCCCTAGAAACCTGATAGGTTGCCGGATAAGATTCAATTGTGAAACTGATTTGCGTCAATGGTATAAACTTAACTTGTTCACAAACCATAGAAACCGTATAGGTTGAGGGGAGTGAACAAGGGGAAAAAGAAGATCGAATCATCCATTAGATGGGTTGGTGTTGGACACCACTTTATGAAAATTAATAGACTAGAAACCTGTTCGGTTGCCCTCTATTAAGATTTATAAAGAACTCGATCACCACTATGAAGTAGTGCGACGATACTTCCGGGTTTCACATGGGAGTGTGTTGTTCCGATAAAAATAGTGGGAGCTAGGTAACAAGAATAGAAAAAACCTTAATTCTATACTCAGAACATAATTAAACGAGTCACTAATTAATCTATTATACTTAATGCAGACATAACTCTTAATATTGTAACACCCCCAGAATACGACCGGGAATGTCACACGCCGTAGACCCTTATCACAAGGATCCACCAGGCTAAACTCCAAAAGACTACTCAAAGATTGACCGACCGGGGTCAAAATTTAATACAAAGTAGACCGACAAGGTCTTAAACCAATTCATAAACTAACGACATTCATACAACAATGACAACGATAAACTTGAACACAGAAAAGAATGACAACTCAATTTAAAAATCGATAACTACACCCATGCAAGGGTGAATACTCAAACGACAAAGAAAATACCGACCAAAATGAAACAAAAGAAAAGACTCTGACTCTGGTGTGATTAGCATCGTCGTCTTTCATCTCCTTCCAATCCAATCCCGTGACTGCTCCCGAGCTGCCAAAACCTGAGCGCATGACAGGCACCCACCCCCCGAAAACTCGGGGGTTAGCAAACTGGAATTTTGCTAGTGCAAGTACATAATATACAAGATATACGAACAGTAACAACATAAAATTCAACCGCCGTGAAGCCTCAAAGACAAACCATACATTCCCACGGTCGGCCAGAATAACACTCGCAGACACGAGGTGAAAGGTAATCACATAGTCATATTCTCCTTACGGAAAATAACATTCATGAAACTTTAAACGAGCCCAAGGAGTCAGGAAGATCCCTTTTGTAAAAGGAAAAGTATTTTAATAAGATAGTTTGCAATCATTATTATTGACTCGGGCCGTTTAGGGGTTTTTAAAATCGAATGGGAATACTTTTGGAAATAATTTCAAAAACTCTCGGGTCCTTGACCCAACGTATGGAAAACGATTACACAAAAACCAAGTCAACTTATTTGGGGTTCTCGACCCAATTTATAGAACACCATCTCAAACGAAATCATTACAACATCTAACAGGGTTCTCAACCCATTCCAAATAACATCATCATGAAATCAATCATCTCAACATTCCACAGGGTCCTCGACCCAAAACACAGAATAGCACCACAATACAATCAAAGGTACAAAACTCTCATTCGACATATCCTGCTCAAGACCCCCGATTAATTAACCCTCGGAGATTTCGTCAAACCTCCGTGGTTAACTAACCCTGATACCAACGTTTAAAAACAATTTGAAACAAGCTTTCAAAAAAACATGAACTGCGGTCTGAATCAAGACAAATATTAAAAAGTGAGTTGAAAGAATTTGAGATACGAACATCGTTCGGTAACGGGGTCTTAGCTATCACTCGAATACCCGTAACCAATAAGCCTGCCAGGCGCCTCCACTGCACACCTGTGCACCGGCGTTCACTCCACTATGTCGGCCGCTCCTTGAACATGTCACCGCACCGGCGTCACTCCCGCAAGAGCCGCCCCTTGCACGCGCATTAGGTGACACCGGCGTTCACCACCCATATGGAGCCGCACATTGCAGCGTACACCAGGCCGGAGTACACCGCCCCGCCCTCAGAGGTTCCCGGATATGACGTTTCTCACAACAAGTATCCACATTGTTCAAACATCAAGCACACGGACAATTGTCACAAAAATTTTCAACTCGGTACATCAAGTCACACAATTTCTCCGCCAGTCCATATCCACACAAATAAACAATAACACGCACGTTATCAATTAAACTCAATCAACACCGCACATATATCTCTATGTTGCGACTCAACCGAATATATACACATTTATATATATAGATATATATATATATATATATATAAATATATAACCTCACTATATTATATGAATAACTATAGTTCGCCCATCATTCCAAGTTGAGTACGTCAACTAATGTTAGAATCCAACACTCGTCGATCACCGACATAAACATATATATTAATATACGTATATACCTACATATATTTAACATGTAACTATATATATAAACACACATATATATATATACACATACATATATATACCTCCATATAAACTCATACACTTCGACAACAATGATTTCACGCAGTTACAATTCGTATATCGAGGTACTTGCCTTGGTCTGACGCGAAGGAGACGACGAAGGAATCGGTTCGGTCGAACAATCCTCTCAAATCCGACCCTAACACAATAATGATATACAATCAATCTCACATCATGAATACGAAGAAATCCCTCCTAGTTCTACCCGTTGGGACAATTTATCGAACACCAAGAGTGCGTAGGGAATTGAAATCGGTTAACGGTGAACTAACGGGATTTCATCCCAACCAAAAACAAGAAAACCAAGGGTCACGAGAGTACTATCAAAATCTAACAACAACATCGGTTAATTCGGATTAAAACACAAGATCACCACCAAACCCTCCCCAAAAATCATACTAGGGTATAAGAGATCTTACCTCTTGAAGATTCAAGCCCTATAATCCGAAGAACACGTGCTTGATCCACAATCCGAGCTACACAATCGAAGGAAGATGAAGAAAAACACACAATCAAAAGGGTGGATGGAGAAGAAATCCCCCTCTCAACCCTCTCTCTCTCGCGCACGGTTGGAGAAAAGGAGGAAAATGAGCGAATCTCGCTGGCAGCCTGATTATAGCGGCCGCATTGTGTGCGGCTCGGCTAAAGCTGTGCGCGGCACGAGGCAAAATTGCGCCCAGTGGTCGGCTGACCGCTCGTTGTGCCGCGGCTCATAAGGAGTGTGCCGCGGCTCTGACTCGGCATGTGCCGCGGCACTGCCGGACTGTGTCGGGGCACGCGGTACAGGAGGTTTTAGCCGGCAGGTGCCACACGGGTGTGCCGCGGCCGGACAGTGTGCGCGGCCGGCTTCGGCGTGTGCCGCGGCGCACAATCCTTGTGCCGCGGCACAGTGCAACTGCTCGGCCAACAATCGGGTAGTATGTGTGCCGCGGCGCACAATCCTTGTCTTGCGGCTCACACCCCCTCGGGTCCCAAAATGACGAAAAAAGATCCGGAAAGAGAATAAAAGCAATAGGAATCGATATATGGGCAACAATAACACGAAATGGAATTACGGAACCCCAAAACGATCTGAGGTACACAACCAAGGTCGAACAAGGAACAAATTCCCTAAATTTCTAGGAAGTTACAAAAACGGCCCAAACATCCGAAAATCACGATACAACGTCGGATTAACAATCCGAAACTCACGACATGTTCTACTCAATCATACGAACTCATGGAAGTAAGAAAATGACGAAATCGAACGAGTTTAACGAGAATCAATGCACATGAGACAAAATATAACACAAGATGAAATTACGTAAAAACATCATCGAGACCCGTCTAAGCGGAGAAACTCCAAGAACAAAATAGGTTCAGAATTCCAAAACAGTGTCAAGCGAGTTGTCGAAACGGACCTCCGTCGGAAAATGAAAATTACCGGAAATCGAATTTGCGGGTATTACATTCTACCCTCCTTAAAAGAAGTTTCGTCCCGAAACTTAAAATAGAGAGCGGCGGAACAATCAAGGAAATAACTACTTGCTCAGCCCCAAATCATCACGAGCAAAGCGCGAATGCAAGGTTCCAGAAATACGATGAGTTGAGGTGAAGGGGTATGAATTAGGATACCAAAGCTCCCAGAGTTAAGAAAATCACAAAATAGTTCAGACGTCCTGAAAATCATGTTTCGAGCTCAACCAACCGCATCCAAGTTCATAATACACTCGGAGATGTTAATTGCTCGCGAGGGAATATTAGCTTCGAACAAAATTTGTAAGGATTTAGTTCAGATATGGAAGGACCACAATAATCCACGGGATTTAACAAAACAGCTCCGAAATTCGTTCGGAGGACGGCAGGCTAAGTAGAACAAGATAGTTTAAAATCGTCAAGAGGATCATAATTGAATTACCAACAATGAAAAATCACACAATGCCGAAAATACCAAGGAAAGTACGGGTAATACACTTCCCCATACTAAAAGATATTTCGATCCCAAACTTAGAACAACAAGAGTTGGAAATATAGAGCAATGGAATGAAGAACGATCAAAGTCACGATTGTTCAAAACAGCAACAATTAGGACATATTGAAAAATATTCATCCTCCCATGTTAGGCTCTTCAGAAGGAAACATAGGGTTTCGGGACATTCTCCGGTCACTTGCTCTGTTCGCCAATAGGGTAGCATTCTTTGCCAATTCGGAAATTATCTCGCAATGCTTCTCCCGATGACCTTCACACCCGCACCGGTAACAAGTCAAGAGTGGAAAGGGACAATTTGCACGAACATGTCCCTGACGATTGCAGTTGAAGCACCCTCCCTTCTTACCGAGAGTCACCGATGCTGGCTTGGGATTCCAAGCGCTCACTCCCGATCGCGAAGGCAGCGTTCGAGCAGCGTGGGGGTTTGGGAGCCTTAGACTCTTCACCGCCCAAAAACTTCCCAGATATCCTTGGTCTCTTAGCTTCGCTCATGGGCTCGACCACTGAGGAGATTTCATAGGATATCGTTTGATCTAGATACTCCTTCACCGTAGCATGGATCGTGGTCGTACGAACCACCTTGCCGCTTCCATTTCCATCATCACGTCCACGTCCGTCGTGGCTTGACATACTAATACGGATAACACCGATCAACAGTATTAGTTTATCAGATGTACAATATACCACAATTATCAACCCGAGTTTTAGTTAGCATCCTTAGAATAACGGTACTATCGTAAAGCATAAAGTTTTATGAAGTCAAGTTCGAGTTCCTCGACGAGGACGATCATTATATGTATGCACTTAATGAAAACAAATTTTTGAAAAAGGGGCTCGTCACGTTGCGCCCAAGACTTGTAAACACTGTCTTTTATTTCGGAAGAGGAAGTTTACATAATGACTCTAAAATTATTTTCGAGTGAAGAATAAAAGAAAAAAAAGGAAATCGAAAATTAATTCGTAACGAATTTGAAATATTTCGAAAATGTTGAGTCCCAAATATCAAAATTTTGAAAATCTTTCCTCTTCTTCAAAAATGTTTATTCGAAAGAATTCTCCACCGAGATACGTGACCATTTAACATGACGGTATTAAATCATGGCTTTACACAATGTTAGAAAATTTCAAAGCATTGCTTTAAAATATTCGAGATACTACAGCGCCGTGGGGCCCGTGCCGGAACCCACCAGGCAAAAATTCCTTAAAAAAAATGATCTAAATGCCAAAAAGGCCGAAGTCGGTAACATTCTCAAATACTCACAAAAGTCATTTATGAAATATCAAATACCGTCATAAGAATACTATCAAAATATGCAAGACCAAAATATCAAAACTCGGTTTGCAAGATAACAAAAACCATCTTGAAATACTCATGCGGTGGATAACATTACCATTCGTAAATTCATTCTAATAAAGTACCGAAACAGATAAACATGCTCGACTTCCGAAGCATACTACGTAACTATTTATGCTCGGACCGCATGCGCATGTTATATCCTAAAACGATAATATCACCAACAAGTTCCAATTCCTAGTTCACATTAAGCATATTAGCACAATGTAATCAAATACGTATATAAGGGGACTTACGATCGGGAGGCTTACCATCACGGATTGCCGGAAGATGATGTCGGAACCACGATACTAATCACGACTCTGATGCGCGCGACTTACACAAGACATGGACTTGACCCAACGGCCTAGGTTTTTCGCAAACCTAAGCTCGATACCATAAATGTAACACCCCGAATACGGCCAGAATGTCACACGCCGTAGACCCTTATCACAAGGATCCACCAAAGCTAAACTCCAAAAGACTACTCAAAGATTGACCGACCAGGTCAAAATTTAATACAAAGTAGACCGACAAGGTCTTAAACCAATTCATAAACTAACGACATTCATACAACAATGACAACGATAAACTTGAACACGAGAAAGAATGACAACTCAATTTAAAAATCGATAACTACACCCATGCAAGGGTGAATACTCAAACGACAAAGAAAATACCGACCAAAATGAAACAAAAGAAAAGACTCTGACTCTGGTGTGATTAGCATCGTCGTCTTTCATCTCCTTCCAAGCCAATCCCGTGACTGCTCCCGAGCTGCCAAAACCTGAGCGCATGATAGGCACCCACCCCCCGAAAACTCGGGGGTTAGCAAACTGGAATTTTGCTAGTGCAAGTACATAATATACAAGATATACGAACAGTAACAACATAAAATTCAACCGCCGTGAAGCCTCAGCACAAACCATACATTCCCACAGTCAGCACAGAATAACACTCGCAGACACGAGGTGAAAGGTAATCACATAGTCATATTCTCCTTACGGAAAATAACATTCATGAAACTTTAAACGAGCCCAAGGAGTCAGGAAGATCCCTTTTGTAAAAGGAAAAGTATTTTAATAAGATAGTTTGCAATCATTATTATTGACTCGGGCCGTTTAGGGGTTTTTAAAATCGAATGGGAATACTTTTGGAAATAATTTCAAAAACTCTCGGGTCCTTGACCCAACGTATGGAAAACGATTACACAAAAACCAAGTCAACTTATTTGGGGTTCTCGACCCAATTTATAGAACACCGTCTCAAACGAAATCATTACAACATCTCATAGGGTTCTCAACCCATTCCAAATAACATCATCATGAAATCAATCATCTCAACATTCCACAGGGTCCTCGACCCAAAACACAGAATAGCACCACAATACAATCAAAGGTACAAAACTCTCATTCGACATATCCTGCTCAAGACCCCCGATTAATTAACCCTCGGAGATTTCGTCAAACCTCCGTGGTTAACTAACCCTGATACCAACGTTTAAAAACAATTTGAAACAAGCTTTCAAAAAAACATGAACTGCGGTCTGAATCAAGACAAATATTAAAAAGTGAGTTGAAAGAATTTGAGATACGAACATCGTTCGTAGCAGGGTCTTAGCTATCACTCGAATACCGTAACCAATAAGCTGCCGGGCGCCTCACCACACACTGTGCACCGTTCACTCCACTATGTCGGCCGCTCCTTGAACATGTCACCGCACCGGCGTCACTCCCGCAAGAGCCGCCCCTTGCACGCGCATTAGGTGACACCGGCGTTCACCACCCATATGGAGCCGCACATTGCAGCGTACACCAGGCCGGAGTACACCGCCCCGCCCTCAGAGGTTCCCGGATATGACGTTTCTCACAACAAGTATCCACATTGTTCAAACATCAAGCACACGGACAATTGTCACAAAAATTTTCAACTCGGTACATCAAGTCACACAATTTCTCCGCCAGTCCATATCCACACAAATAAACAATAACACGCACGTTATCAATTAAACTCAATCAACACCGCACATATATCTCTATGTTGCGACTCAACCGAATATATACACATTTATATATATAGATATATATATATATAAATATATAACCTCACTATATTATATGAATAACTATAGTTCGCCCATCATTCCAAGTTGAGTACGTCAACTAATGTTAGAATCCAACACTCGTCGATCACCGACATAAACATATATATTAATATACGTATATACCTACATATATTTAACATGTAACCATATATATAAACACACACATATATATATATATATACACATACATATATATACCTCCATATAAACTCATACACTTCGACAACAATGATTTCACGCAGTTACAATTCGTATATCGAGGTACTTGCCTTGGTAATACGACGCGAAGGAGACGACGAAGGAATCGGTTCCGGTCCGAACAATCCTCTCAAATCCGACCCTAACACAATAATGATATACAATCAATCTCACATCATGAATACGAAGAAATCCCTCCTAGTTCTACCCGTTGGGACAATTTATCGAACACCAAGAGTGCGTAGGGAATTGAAATCGGTTAACGGTGAACTAACGGGATTTCATCCCAACCAAAAACAAGAAAACCAAGGGTCACGAGAGTACTATCAAAATCTAACAACAACATCGGTTAATTCGGATTAAAACACAAGATCACCACCAAACCCTCCCCAAAAATCATACTAGGGTATAAGAGATCTTACCTCTTGAAGATTCAAGCCCTATAATCCAAAGAACACGTGCTTGATCCACAATCCGAGCTACACAATCGAAGGAAGATGAAGAAAAACACACAATCAAAAGGGTGGATGGAGAAGAAATCCCCCTCTCAACCCTCTCTCTCTCGCGCACGGTTGGAGAAAAGGAGGAAAATGAGCGAATCTCGTGGCAAACGCCGATTATAGCGGCGGCCGCATTGTGTGCGCGGCTCGGCTAAAGCGCGGCACAGGCAAAATTGCACCCAGTGGTGGTGACCGCTCGTTGTGCCGCGGCTCATAAGGAGTGTGCCGCGGCTCGGACTCGGCATGTGCCGCGGCACTGCGATCTTGCCCGGGCACGCGGTCTGAGAGGTTTTAGCCGGCAGTGCCACACGGGTGTGCCGCGGCCGGACAGTGTGCGCAGCCGCGACTCGTTGTGTGCCGCGGCGCACAATCCTTGTGCCGCGGCACAGTGCACTGCTCGGCCAACAACTGGGTAGTATGTGTGCCGCGGCGCACAATCCTTGTGCCGCGGCTCACACCCCCCCTCGGGTCCCAAAATGACGAAAAAAGATCCGGAAAGAGAATAAAAGCAATAGGAATCGATATATGGGCAACAATAACACGAAATGGAAGTACGGAACCCCAAAACGATCTGAGGTACACAACCAAGGTCGAACAAGGAACAAATTCCCTAAATTTCTAGGAAGTTACAAAAACGGCCCAAACATCCGAAAATCACGATACAACGTCGGATTAACAATCCGAAACTCACGACATGTTCTACTCAATCATACGAACTCATGGAAGTAAGAAAATGACGAAATCGAACGAGTTTAACGAGAATCAATGCACATGAGACAAAATATAACACAAGATGAAATTACGTAAAAACATCATCGAGACCCGTCTAAGCGGAGAAACTCCAAGAACAAAATAGGTTCAGAATTCCAAAACAGTGTCAAGCGAGTTGTCGAAACGGACCTCCGCCGGAAAATGAAAATTACCGGAAATCGAATTTGCGGGTATTACAAATATGACAATGAATCCACTCGCAATTCTACTCGAGAAGAACACCCTGATTGGACCTAACTTTGTGTATGATGATTGTCCTCAGTATAGAGGCACTAGGATACGTCTTCGAGACGGACATTCCGGCGCCTCCTGTGCAGACCAGAGCCAATTAGGAAGAGATCGAAAACCAGGAAAAGTGGGTTAAGGATGACATAAAAGTCCGTGCTTACATGATGGCTTCTATGTCTAATGAGCTTCAGAGAGCTCATGAGAAAATGACTTCTGCTACGCAGATTCTATCTTACTTAACCGAACTTTATGGTGAGCACAACAGAACTGCTGGATATGAGATATCCAAGCAACTGTTCTGTGCAAGGATGAAGGAAGGTGAGAAGGTTGGGGAACACGTGCTCAAAATGATATCCATGATCGAGAGATTGGAGGCTCTTGATTTTAAAATGGATACTTCTCTCCAAACCGACCTTATCCTTCAGTCTCTCCCTGATTCCTTCACACAGTTTGTTATGAACTTCAACTGCAATGAGATTGCATGTAACTTAGCTGGGCTAATGAACAAACTAGTGACCGCTCAGTCTCAGATGAAGACTCCGCGGATGAAGGAGTCTGCCCTTGTGATTTCTTCTGGACTTCGGAAGTCTAAGAATAAGAAGAAAAGACCAAGATGCAGACTGGACCACAAGTTAAGGACCTTAAAGGAAAGGGCAAGGCCGCGATGGTTCCAAAAGGCAAGAAGAAGAAAGATGCTTGTCTCAAGTGCGGTGAGATGGGCCACTAGGCTAGAGACTGTCCGATTCTTCATGGCACTTCAGGTACAGAACTTTTAGTTTTGGAAACAAATTGTTCTGCTACTATATTTTCTACTTCCTGGATACTGGATTATGGTGCTAGTTCTCATATTTGTACCGTGAATCAGGGTCTGGAACAAATTAGGAAGCTTGGAGCTGGAGAAGTGATGATCATAGTCGGAAGCGGGCATAGTGTCGAGGCGACCAACATAGGATCACTTCTTTGGGTTTAGAATCTGGTTTTGTTTTGACTTTAGAAGATGTACTTGTTTTGCCCAAGGGGCACAAAAACATTATATCCATTCCAGTGATGGACCGAAAGGGATTTTCATTTTTCATTAGTGATGGTTCCTGCAAAATTTATTTCAGAAATAAACTAGTCGGTACTGCTACATTGTTAAATGGATTGTATCATCTAAATCTCAGCAACAAAGTAGTTGTGAATACTATGACTAGAAAACGTGGTAGGGATGAAACCAATCAAGTTTTGAAATGGCATCTTAGACTTGGTCATGTTGGTCAGACCAAAGTTTATAAGAAGGAAAAAGATGGACTTATGGGTCCATTGGGATCAGATCCCTTTCCTACTTGTGAATCTTGCCTTAAAGGCAAAATGACTAAGTCCCCCTTCACAGGGACTTTTGAAAGAGCCGCTTATAAACTGGGATTAATCCATACCGACGTATGTGGTGCTTTGGAAGCAGCACGTGACGGATATCAATATTTCATTACATTTACGTATAATCATACTAGGTATGGTTATGTATACTTAATGAAACATAAATCCGAGGCTTTTGAAAAATTCTAGGAATTCAAGGCCATAGTCGAGAAACAAACTAGTAATCATATAAAAGCACTTCAGTCGGACCGAGGTGGCAAGTATATGAGTACGGAGTTTGACGAGTTCCTTAAGGAACATGGAATAGTTTCACAACTAACACCTCCAGGTACTCCTCAGTTAAATGGTGTGTCAGAAAGAAGGAACTGGACCATGTTGAACATGGTCCGTTCCATGCTGGGCTATACTGACTTACCAATTTACTTGTGGGGGTATGCACTCCTGACTGCCACCTACATCTTGAACAGATGTCCTTCCAAATCTGTTCCTAAAACTCCACATGAGATGTGGGAGGGCAGGAAACCAAGTCTTAATCATATTAAGATTTGGGGATGTCCCGCCTATATCAAGAAGACTAAGGTGGAGAAATTGGAAGCTAGGTCCGCGAAGGGACGTTTCATTAGATTCCTGTCTGGGACGATGGGATATCTATTCTACATGCTCGAAGATCGAAAGATCGTTGTTGCTTTACAAGCACACTTCCTGGAAGATGAGTTCATTCAGGAAGGCGGAGCAGGTAGAAGTATTTCTTTAGAAGAATACAATGAAACTCCTCGGGAGACACCTCTGCAAGAAACTGGAAGCAAACCTTCTAAAAAACAAGTACAATGACCTCGTAGGTCTAGTAGGGTGTCTCATTTACCTGAGAGGTATGGGCTTGTGCACTTGGATGAGTTGGGTCTCCATGAAGTTCCAAGTGATAGCCAAGAGACCGACCCAACGACCTATGACCAAGCAATGGTGGATGTAGACTTGTTGGTCACTAAGTATACTAGATACAGTTTGGGAAATAGTTTAAACAACAAACTATACGGATTTTAAATCTGAGTGCGTAGCGAAAGTCTTAGATACAGTAGGTTGTTGTGGATACAACAACTAAATGTATAGTGTATACTTAATTAATCACAGTAATTAAAACAGTAAAAACTGAAGGTAAATAACACAGTAATTAAAGTTGTTCGAGGTAAACCCCTCTACGTCCACGGGTCCTCCACACAGGAGTAAAAAGTTTATTATAATTACTACGTACACAACTACGTAATTATAACAACACACAATCAATATATCATTCACACAGATTGATATAAAGATCTTAGCTTCAACCGTTCACACAGATTGGTTTTGAGCTAATGCTTTGACTTGCTTCTTCACACACAGTTCTGAAGCTTCGTCTTCTTCAATGCAAATCCTTCACACACAGTTCCGGAGAAGCACCGATTGTTCAGTCCACACAGGGCTGATCTGGGTTTGTTCAAAGTATAGAACAGATGGTGAACAACAACTTTGACTTTAAGAGATTTCAGCTGATGAAGTGTTGTTCAGGATGATGAGCACTGTATATCTCTTTTGATCTGAGTTTCAGTAAGCTTTGGAGATATGTTTTGCTCTGATAATAATTTCGATAGCTTGAGTTTTCTGATCTTCAGCATCTTGATGTGATATATATAGTCTCTGAAATATATATCCGTTGAGATGTATCCATTGAGTGAGATTCCGTTCCAACGGGATTATAACACGATCCGGTTTTAGCAGGATTTGAAGATCTGTTGATTGACAGTATTTAAATACTTTATCCTTATGTATTTAAATACTTATTTATTCAACGGGACTTGACTTATGGAGATTCCTTCTTTGTCCTGTTGTGAGCTGTATGGAAGATAACTGTATTGGAGATTCGAGACAGTTTCCATACTTGGTCTTTTGTAAGACTTCTTGCTGTACTGAAGGGCTTTACTATATGCTGATTCGAGGCAGGTCTTCGATACAGGATAATGCCTCAATACTTCGATACAGATTCCTTTACTATATGCGGATTGGCATATATGTCAAAACCTCTTATCAAATACCATTCGATACAGAGATTGGATATTCCGGCTGTTTCGATACATGGTTCTTGTTTTCCCACCAATTTCCCCCTTTTTGACAATTTGCCAAGACTTACTTTCTTAACTTTTCAAGTCTTCTTGATGATGCCAAAACCTTCTTCATGAAGTGATCTTCTTTGATGTCTTCTGGCAGATTTCTTGGTCTTTCGTCAAAAGGTCAGTCTTAGTCTAAATAATGAACTGTTCGCAGGCGAGTTCGATACAGTTTAAGGATTTTTACAACTTAATCTTATGATTGGCGCGCAGGCACAATCTTAAAATGTATTCTAAGCTTACAACTGAAATCGTGAACTGTTCGTAGACTAGTTCGTACAGCTTTATTTTCAATCAAGTTTGCATACTTGAGATTGTTTATCAAATAAGTAATCATACATCAACACAGTAGATTACGAGTTGTAATATTTCAAGACAAACAAACACTTTTATTGATATTCAAAATAAATTGAGTACATGGTTTGCTGTTTCGAAGAGAAAAATTACAAATCAAGAATATTATAAAGAGATTTCAGCTCCTATCTGTAGTCCGCATGCCTCCATGGCTTTCTCCCTGGATCATTCTCGGTACCACGCCACCAGTTCTGTAGGGAATCGTTGCATCGATCCTGGTATATAGCTCTTCCTTCATAGGATCGATCAAAGGAAGAATCCAGTCTTCTGGATGGGTGATCCGATCTCCTCTTCTGTGTTTGGATTTCATCTCGATCTGGAGAGGGAGTTTTCCGTCTTCTAGCATCTTCGTAAATTTGTATGTGGCCTCCGCTAACGTTTTATAGCTCTTGAAGATGGCGGATTCCCTGATGAGTTTGACAAAGTATCACATCAGTTCGTTCTTCCTCCATTGCTTCACTTCATCGGCAGTAGGATGGCGGTTGGTGATATGTGTCAGTTTTGTACACTTATCCATGGTTTGTATCGATAAAATTCACCCATAATTGAGCTAGTCTACTCATTTTTTGCTTTTAATTTATTAGGTTTAATAATTTTATTTTTATCGGATGATGATCGGATTAAATAACTAAATTACTCAAGAAACAACATGTTTAATAAATATTCTCTTTATTGAATTTTGATATATTCATGTTGTAGGGCTTTCCGAGACGAATTCGGAAGTCTTTCCGGATTCAAAATCAGAGTTATATATCAAAAGTTATCATCCGAAGAAGATCTGGGGCAAAAACGCCAAGTCTGAGAAATTACGGGCGGCGTAACTATCAAGCTTCAAATGAGCAAATTTACGAAGCCACGTTACGGCCGTAACATTCAGGAGTTACGGCCGTAAGTCACTAGTTACGGCCGTAACTCCTGAATGTTACTAGTAACTCTTGACAGATTACTATGATTTGTCTAATTTTTTATACTTTTTGTGTATTATTGAGGGGATGGCTGGCATTGATCCGATATAATGTAATAATGCTGGAGTTTTGGAGCTATTAGATGACTTTAGGTGTATAAATAGACCCCTTAGATCCTTCATCATTCATCATTCAACATATAATTTTCCATTTTTTGTAAACTTTTCTTTTTGTGAAGAACACACTTGTGTTCTTGAGTGATCTTTGTAAGTGTGGTATAGTATATGTTGTTCAGAGAGTTTATTGCTTCTATCTCCTTTATCTACTAAGGGAGTTAGGATCAATTCTTTCTCTTAATTCAACTAAAAATGACCACCAAAGCTTGTAATATGTGTAATAAACCCTTTATGGGCTAAGTAATCTTAAGTTGGGATTATAAACAAGGTTAGTCATGTTATTTATGTTTGTATAAAAGATCTATTGTGAATTACTTATTATTGTGTGTGATTTTCATTGTTTTAACAATCTTTATTTATTTGGCCAATTAATGAAGATATTTATGGTCTTCATATGTTTCGAAAGAAAATATGTTTGATTAGATCAAATGATCTTCACTCTAAGTTGTTCTAGGGGATAGAAATATACCCCTAGTCCTTAGATGATTCTTTGAGTTATTTTCATAAATCCTAATGCTATCTATTGAAGCCAATCAACATAGAAATATATTGGATTGATTCAATATGTAAGGGACGTTTTATAGCTCGAAAGAGAAACCGTCTTTTTAAAGAAAATCGAATCTACACAACATAATAAGTAAATTCATCTTATGATCTCCAATACATCTTTTATAACTAATGATGAACTAAGTTTGTAATCCCAACTATTTCATTTTATCGTTTAATCAATCTATAATTATTGCAATCTTTTTATTTACTTAAAATATTAGAACTATTATTGCATTTACTTTGCAACAATTAAACCAAACTTTTTAATTGTGTGTTTCACTCATCTTAAGTATCTATAAAAATAGACTAATAGTGTATAATTCAAATTATAACAAAACTTCCTTGTGGGATCGATAAACCGGACTCAAAAAGTCCACTTTACTACTTGATACGATATCGTGCACTTGCGATAGTTACACTAAAAGCGTGTCAAGTTTTTGGCGCCGTTGCCGGGGAAGTATAAGTTATATTTGAAATCTTACATTGTAAACTATTTTTATAGGTACAAATTTCTCGACATTGTAACTTAGTACTAAATTGTGTTTGTCCGGTCAAGTGGCGTATAACGGTACTCCGTGACTATTAAAGTCGGATTTTTCAGTTTCCCACAACAATTGATATTTGTAAATATTTTATTCAATTATTTTCATTGTCTTTTTATTTTTGTTTTTTTATCATGGACGAAACATTGTTTAAAATTGAAAAAAGATTTCCCTTTCTAAGCAAAAATGCAATTTTAAAAATTTACAAGACAAGGCTTGAAAGGATGAGGTTGCTTACGAATAAAAGCATACCTTTTGACATAAGATTCATTATCGAAGCTAAAGTAAGAATAGAAGGTGAATTCACAGAAACACCAACTAGATTTTTACCAGGGCTTGGAAAAAGTTCATATGCCAAGAAACGACGAGCACAGATACTAGCCGTTTGCTATAAATGTGCTAGATGGGCTGTAATGCAAAATGTCGATCTTTAGGAATTCCATCTACAAACAGAGAAGATAAAATTCAGTTCATTAATGATGGTCTGAATAAGGAGAATTTAGATAATATCGAAATTTCTCTTGACATGCATCCTAGTGGACTTGTATATTACGGAATTCAATGTTTGTGGAATAAATTCAAACCAGAATATGAACAACGTCTTGGGAATCTGACGTTAAAAGACCCTGTTTGCCAATTTGTAAGAAAATTGGATGGGAAGCTTCTCCCCGACTCATAGAAGGCGTTTAGGCCGTTTCTGAACGTAAAATCAGAGGAAGATGTGAGCCACAATCACAACTACTGTACATATGCGTAAATATCTTTTATTTTTGTCGTGTGGTGAGATTTTCTGAATAAAAAAATGTGATACGCGATAAAAGCTTTCATTATTCTATTGAGTAGTGGAAGCACAATCAAACGCAATCACAAACTTGTTAAACAATTTTTACCTTCTTTTTCTTCTAAAATAAACTTTCTACTGGTTTCTTTCATTCATCCCTCAATCTTGCACTTTTCTCTGTTTCTCTCTAAATTTTTTTTTCTTTCCAAAAATGGAGTCATCATCTTCAACAAAAAAATTTAACACAGTATGCATTTTTGGTGGAGCTAATTCTGGAAAAGAGGCATGCTTTACTGAAGCAGCCCACAACTTGGGTCGTACCTTAGGAGAAAAATGCATTCATGTAGTTTACGGAGGAGGAAGTCTAGGATTAATAGGACGAGCTGAGTAAGAGTGTTGGGAATAATCCCAAAACCTCTGGCTGAAAGTAAAATCACCGGGTCAACTATTGGAGATGAGTTTACATCTGTGAATATGAAAGATCGCATAACTCACATGATAAATAATTCTGGCGCCTTTATCGCCCTTCCCGGTGGTTTTGGCACCCTTGAGGAACTTTTTCATGTGGTTACCAGAGCCCAGCTAAATGTTCATCAAAAACCAATAGGTGTGCTTAATGTCAATGGTTTCTTTGATGGTTTACTGTCTTTCATCGACTACTCTGCTGAAAAGGGATTTATTTCAAAGCGTGCAAAACGAATCATAGTCGTTGCAACAACACCAGAAGAACTAATCAAAAAACTCAATGAATTTGTTCCTCAACCAGATCCAACTCTAGCTAAAATTGTCTGGGTAGAATATTTTACCGTGAGAAAACGAAAAGTGGATTCATTCCTCTCCCTTTGATAACCCATGTCAGACCTCTTGTATTTTTACTTTCTGTCGTGTGTAATAATCGTGCTAAATGATGGTAGCTTAAGGAGTTTCTTCTTGATCTCTTGACGCGCATCTATTCGCGATTTATGTATTTTTATTTCATTACTGTAATGTTTATTTCGTGTTTTGCTTTTTTAAAAAACTTTGATGGCAGCGTAAGGCGACTCTTCGGACTTTCTTGATGCGCATCTTAAAAATTGTGTTATACTTACGAGTATATTTTAATTTCTTTTGTTGTGTGCCTCGTATATTTTCTTGCAGATTCTAAAAGGCGTTAGCTCAGACATCAACTTTCTTAACAGGGAGTATTCTTCTTTTCTGCATTGATTTTTATTTTTATTTTTATTTTTAAACTGAGGACAGTTTTATTTTCAAGTTTGGGGGTGGTTTGTTTAATTATTTTGGTGTGTTTTGATTGATTTGGTTTTTGGTGTGTTTTGATTGATTTGGTTATTTGCCTTAATTTTTTTTATTATATATATATATATATATATAGTATTTTGATTTTTGAGAAACTAGATCTGGCCATAACACCAATAAATTAGCTATATACAAGCTTCTAAAATCGTTTTAACTGGTAAAAAAAAATTGTATATTCCAAAAAAATTTTGAGCCTTAATCTCTCTTTCCGAGCCTTGTAATTATCATATAAAATCGAGTCATTCGTTACCTTGAGAAAAGAAGAATCAATTGGTTGATGAAAAATAAAACTGAAATTTACTTAATTTGTGGAGTTTTTGATTTTTCATGCTTAACTAAAAAATGATTTTCTGCAAAAATTCTATTCCCTAAAAAAAAAGGAGTCATTGGTGAAAAGAGCTACACGTTAGCAAATAACGGTGTGAAAGCTATCACCTAAAAAATAAATGACGAAAAGGAGAAGTGTTGAGCAGCAACAACTGCCTAATTTTGGAAGTCTTAAATTTTGCGAAAAATAAAGGACTAATCATTGTTGGTGCGTAGCTGCCGTCTCAGAAAAATTGGTGAAAAGAGCTACACGTTAGCAAATAACGGTGTGAAAGCTATCACCTTTTTACGAAAGAAAAACAATGAGATAGAAATTGTGTTAGTGAAAAGAGCTACACGTTAGCAAATAACGGTGTGAAAGCTATCACTAAAAGGGATGTAGTTTATGAGCAGATTTGAATTAATTAGCGGCTGGATTTCAATACACTCAATTTTGTGAAAATCACAATATTTGATGACGCCAATGAAATTCTTCTTCATATTGAGTCGAAAAATAAACGAGTGATCGAGAGCAACCATTAAAGGGAGTCGTGTGTATCACGAGTGGGAAAGAAATAATCAACCTATTGGGGGGAAACCTTACATTTTGGAATTACAAAATAAAAACCGTGTTTTAACTTCAAAAACATTAGTAGATTTATTTTGAATCTTGATTCATTTCTATCTACTGTATAAAGCTGGTTGTTGTTTATTTTAATCTCCTTTTCTCTTTTTATATTTTAATTTATGTGTGTATTAATTTTCTTATTTTTGTTTTATTTTTTATTTTATTTTTAGAGTGTGAATAATAAAGAGTCTTGCTCGGGACTAGCAAGAATTCAAGTTTGGGGGTGTGATAAGTGTCAGTTTTGTACACTTATCCATGGTTTGTATCGATAAAATTCACCCATAATTGAGCTAGTCTACTCATTTTTTGCTTTTAATTTATTAGTTTTAATAATTTTATTTTTGTCGGATGATGATCGGATTAAATAACTGAATTACTCAAGAAACAACATGTTTAATAAATATTCTCTTTATTGAATTTTGATATATTCATGTTGTAGGGCTTTCAGAGGCAATTCGGCGATCTTCCGGATTCAAAATCAGAGTTATATATCAAAAGTTATCATTCGAAGAAGATCTGGGGCAAAAACGCAAAGTCTGAGAAATTCTGGGCCGAAAACGTAACTATCCAAGCTCCAAATGAGCAAATTTACGAAGCCACGTTACTGTAATATCCGCATTTTTATTTCCCTTGTAATTGTATTTCCGGTGTAATTCTCGATTGTAGTGACCCTCGTGTATCCTTCAGTGTAACTTTTCCGTCCTCTTTTGATCTGATTCTCGTAATTGATGTGCGGAACCGCCGTTTCGGGGTTGCCGTAGATCTATTCTATGCTATGATGCGTTTTGAGGTGTTCCGTTTGATGTTTCGTTCGTATTCTGGTGTAGTGGACCGTTTATGTTCTGTACCTAGCGCACGCTAATTTTTCTGCATAGCGCGCGCTAGAAGTTCCTTTGTAGCGCACGCTACGTTTACTTAGTAGCGCGCGCTAGCGAGTGAACCCTGGGGGTGGCAGTTCAACTCCCAGGCCTCTGGACTATCGGATTAGCACACGCTATCTTGTCTAGCGTACGCTAATGTCGGGAGACTAGCGCACGTTAAGTTGTTCGATGGCGCGCTAGCGTGGTATCGATCTTGGGCCGTTTCTTCTTGAACTCGATCAGGTGCTAGTTAGCGCACGCTACGCTTGTATGGTAGCGCACGCTAACGGATCAGGTGGGTTCTGGACAGTTTGTCACTGGACTCGACTGATGTCCAGGTAGCGCATGCTATTGGTCGATAGCACGCGCTACCGAGAGGTCATTAGCGCAAGCTACGAAGTAAACGTAGCGTACGCTAACGGCGAGAAATCTGGCTACTGGACTGACACGCCAATTGGTTGTTCTGTATTTTCATCCCGTTAGCGCACGCTAACCTTGAGGATTAGCGCGCGCTAACACTCCCTGGCTATATAAACCAGGGAGTTGACCGATATAAACACAAAATCTCATTTCTTCCTCTCTCCACGGCGAAGGCGATCCCGAAGCGATTCTCTTGGCGATTTCTTCCTCCAATCATCTCATCCAACATCCTTCTTGAGTTCTTGGAGTATTATATCAACAACAACACGAATCTTTCGTCCTAATCCACGGTAAAGCTCTTAGAACCCTACTTTTGGATAATTTGGGGGTTTTGGGATTTCCTTCCGATTCGTTCCGTTTTGTTGGTGGATTCATGATGAATATGATTAATCTTGTTGATATAATTAGTTATCCTACGGATTGATGGTATATTTTCATGGTTTTGCGAAATCGAGAGGGTTTGGTTGTGGTCCGCCCTCGTTGTTATTTTTTGTATGAATATACAAGAATTGTAGGCGGGTTTTCGGGTGTATTCCATTTCCTTAATCGTTTAGGAGTGGTTGTGATTGTGTTTTTCGAATCGTTAGGTTCATTCGTCGGTTCCTCACGGTCGTGCTTGATTCTTCCGTTCCGTTCGTGTCACCGTCTATTAATCGAGGCAAGTATCCTTATGAACTTACAATCTTAACGTAGTAGTATTGCATGAGACTTGTGTGTGTGTGTATGCTCACTACGGGTTAGATCCGACGGGGTCTCGGTAGGGGTCCACGGAGGGGTGGATCCTCGAGCTTGCTTTTAACCACTACGGGTTAGATCCGACGGGGTCTCGGTAGGGGTCCACGGAGGGGTGGATCCATGGTTAATTGTGGTGCATTTTTTACAAATGTGATTTGATTATGGCATTTCCGGAAATGAGTGTTTTGGAACTATGTTTTCTCGATTGCATGTATATACTATATGTGTAAGATGTAAGTCGTTCATCTGGTTACTTGTACTAGCGTAATTGCTAACCCCTCTGGGGACCCGTTTTGGGGAAATTCGTTTTATGAATTTCAGGTCAGGCTTATCGAGGCAATGGTATTTGGACGATACGGATGATGGCCGTGCATGATGATTGTGCACGAGTGACGTTTTAGTGTCATTTTATCTTTTCATCTTTTGTGGTTTTTGAACTAATAGTTGTACTCGAGTACTTAAGAGTTCCTGTTCGCCCGGATTGTATTGTTGCCTATTATGCTTGTGTTGATTGATGATGTTATGTTTGACCGGTTGAACCGGGTGGATCATTCTGTTTTGCGTCTTTATGATGTGGTGTTATTTTATCGTTTCTGTGAGTCGTTGTGTATGATGCTATTCAGCCTGGTGGGTCCCATATAGGGATTCACGGCGCTGTAATATACCTCGAATATCTTGAGTGTGTTACAGAAAATGGTATCAGAGCTCTAGGTTTATGGATACCTAGGTTTGTCGGTTTATTGGGTCTTGTGGTGTTTTGTTTTGCACATCATCGTCACGCTGCCATGATTCCGGTACTACCAGTGTCCGTAAGTTTTCCTTCCTCTGTTCATTAATTCCTTGTATCGTACCCTTGATTCTCGACTTGTAATTGTTCTTTTCTTGTACTGATCCTCGTATGGCTTTTGCTACTTATTTAACTCCAGTATGGATGCTGTAAGAGGTCGTGGACGCGGTCGTGGTCGTGGACGCGGCCGGGGACATGGGGTAGCCGGTGGGGCGGCCACGTCACAGTCTTCGGGAGCGATGCAAGCGGCCGTCATAGCCATCTTTGCTTTCCGAGCGTGCCGATCTTGGTATTGCGGCCGTTATGCAACAAATGGTGAACCAAATGGCGGCAATAGCTCAGGCGGTTCAGAACCCGGATCAGGCCCATGCTAATCGGGGCGGAGCGGACCGTTGGCTCCAAGATGTCATCAAGATGCATCCTCCTCAGTTTTCGGGAGCTTCAGACCCGATTGGCTGGGAAGGGTGGATCAAGGAGATATCTAAGGTCTTCATTGCCACTAAATGTCCCGAGGACCGTAAAGTCCCTATTTCTCAATACTTTCTCACAGGGGACGCCACGGATTGGTGGGAGGCCGTTGGGCCCAAAGATCATGCTGCTTCGTGGGTTGAGTTTCAAGAATTGATGGAGACTGAATATTGCCCGTGGCCGGTCAGACAGGCTCGGGTACATGCTTTTTATGATGCCCAACCGCGGGATATCCCTGTATCTCAAGCTATTGCTGATTTTAATAAGGAGTTGGGTTATGTGAAGACCCAAGTTGTCGAGGAGAGCGACAAAATTTTCCATTTCTCCAGACGGATGAAGTCGTCGATTCGGGACTATATGTCGGGGCTCGTATGTACTACCTTGAAGGATTATCGAGTAGGGCCCTTGCTTACGATATATGCAGTGACGGCGAGTGAGGCGGCCGCGAGAGTAAGAAGCGAGAAGTCCGCAAGAATTTTCGGGCCACAAAGGTGGGGGTCGTGAAATTTGATCTGCTAACTTTTCATTGGTGGTGGCCCGGCTCGATCTCAGGTTTCCCGCAGGCTGCGGTGCCCCTTCTCGAGAGGTGAAGTGTTTTAAGCGTGGTCGGCCGTGCCACATCGGTCGTAATTGCCGAGTCCTTTGTTGATATGTAATCAGTGTGGCCAACCGGCCACAAGGCGGCTTCTGTGCCGAGAGGGAGAGAATTGTGGGTGCCGGACTTCCATCCCAGCGCCTAGGGAACCAAGTGTGAATCGGGGATCGTTTGCTCCTCAATCTCCGCCGAGTGCTAGTCGGGAGAGGTCGAGTCAGCCCTCTAAGGGGGAGCTTCCGGTGTCGGCTCGGCCCACCCGCGTGTCTATGAGATGCGGAAAGCCGATGATCCAATGGCTCACCGTGCCGGCAGTACCGTTTATATTCTTTCTCATCTGTCGGTGTGCTTTTCGATTCCGGTGCTACGCATTCGTTCATATCTTTGGATTGTGTACGCCGTTTGAGTCTCATTGTTTGATGCCTTGTGAACCCTTCATCGATAAGCTTCCTAGCGGTGATAGGATCGTTGGTGATCGGGAGGTTCGAGGCCCATTACTGCTTATTTGTGAGAGGACTTAGCCCTCTAATATTATTGTTGTGGATATTGAGGGTGAGGATTTGATTCTCGGGGATGATTGGCTCGAGCGGCATGGCGCAATCATGAACTACCGCACGAGGATCATCACCATGTTAGCCGAGGATGGCACCGAGCACTCCTTCGCGGGGCGAAGGAGGGGAAATCAGAAATTCATCATTAATGCCTTGAAGGCGATGAGTCTCCTGCGAAAGGGGTGTACTGGTTATTGGTGCTATGCCTTGAAGGCGGAGGATGGTGGAGTCGAGCTTTCATTCGATTCCAGTCGTTAATGAGTTTCCTGATGTATTTCCTGACGAGTTACCAGGATTGCCACCGGATCATGAGGTTGAGTTTGCTATAGAGTTAGAGCCGGGCGCGGCTCCTATTTCGAAGGCGCCCTATCGCATGGCACCTTCAGAGATGTCCGAGTTGAAGAAGCAGTTGAGTGAGATTCTTGAGTCGGGGTATGTTCGACCGAGCGCCTCGCCTTGGGGCGCACCGGTCCTGTTTGTGCGGAAGAAGGATGGTTCACTACGTTTGTGTATCGACTATCGCGAACTAAACAAGGCGACCATCAAGAACAAGTATCCTTTGCCGAGAATTGATGACTTGTTCGATCAGTTGCAGGGAGCTGCGGTATTCTCGAAAATTGATTTGAAATCGGGGTACTATCAGCTCCGAGTGAGAGAGTCCGACGTGCCGAAAACAGCCTTTCGGACGAGGTACGGACATTATGAGTTCGTAGTCATGCCTTTCGGGTTAACTAATGCGCCGGCGGTGTTCATGCAGTTGATGAACAAAGTTTTTATCGAGTATTTGGATAAGTGCGTCGTCGTCTTTATTGGCGATATTCTTATTTAATCGAGGAATGAGAAAGAGCATGCCCATCATTTGCGGGTAGTATTAGACATTTTGAGGACCGATCAACTCTATGCAAACTTCTCGAAATGTGAGTTCTGGCTGAAGGAAGTGATGTTTTTAGGTCACGTGATTTCAGCCGAGGGGGTTCGTGTGGATCCGCAGAAGATTGAGGCCGTGTTGGATTGGGCACCGCCCAAGAATGTGAAGGAGCTCCGTAGTTTCTTGGGTTTAGCTGGCTACTATCGTAGGTTCGTCGAGGGTTTCTCGAAACTAGCTCGACCACTTACGCAGTTGCTCCAGAAGTCCGAGAAGTTCATCTGGAATGACGAGAGGCAGTTGAGTTTTGAGGAACTGAAGAGGCGATTGACTTCAGCCCCGGTTTTGGCGTTGCCATGTGGCAACGAGGGTTTTGCCGTTTATAGCGATGCTTCGGGTCAGGGTCTTGGATGTGTATTAATGCAGCACGGCAAGACCATTGCCTATGCGTCGAGACAGTTGAGGCCGTATGACCTGAACTACCCTACTCATGATTTGGAGTTAGCGGCAGTCGTTTTTGCGCTCAAGATTTGGCGTCACTATCTTTTCGGCTCTACATGTCAGATTTTTACCGATCATAAAAGTCTGAAATACATATTTACTCAGCGAGAGTTGAATATGAGGCAGAGAAGGTGGTTAGAGTTGATTAAGGATTATGACCTCGAAATCCTTTATCATCCGGGCAAGGCGAACGTCGTGGCCGACGCCTTGAGTCGGAAACCGGTTGCGTTGCGAACGCTTGAGATCCTTATGTCTCAGTCTGAGCTTCGGCGGGCTTTGATCGAGTTAGATGTTGAAGTTTTGTTGCCTGGAGCCATCGGGCAACTTCGTGCTTTAGAGATTTCGTCGTCTCTGATCGATGAAATTAAGCTGAAGCAATCAGAGGATCCGATGATTACTCAAATCCGAGAGAACGTTCTTAAGGGAAAGTCTCCTGGGTTTGTGATTCACGAGGATGGTATTTTGAGATTCCAGAGTCGGCTTTGTGTGCCGAACGACTCGAGTTGAGGCGGGGTATCTTACGGAGGCCCATGCTACACCTTATTCCGTTCATCCTAGTTCGAGTAAGATGTACAAGGACACGAGGAGAAATTTCTGGTGGAATGATATGAAGGATGAGGTCGCACGTTTGTAGCGAGATGTTTGACTTGTCGTGAGTCAAAATCGAGCATCGGCCATTTGAGTTATTGCGATCACTTCCGTTCGGAATGGAAATGGGAAGATATATCGATGGATTTCGTTACGAGTTTGCCGAGATCGAGGTCGGGCATGAATATGGTATGGGTGATTATTGATCGCGACCAAGTCGGCACATTTTACGGGCATCAAGGACACTTGGGGCCGGAGAAGTTAGCTCGTGTGTTTATCGCGCAGATTGTGAGACTTCACGGTACTCGAAGTCTATTGTTTCGGATCGTGACGGCCGTTTTGTATCGCACTTCGGCGGGCGGTGCATAAGGCGTTGGGTACCGTTTACATTTGAGTACCTCTTTTCATCCCGATCGGATGGGATCGGACGCACTATCCAGGACGTTCGAGGATTTGTTGCGTGCTTGTGCTCTTGATTGGAGTAGAGATCGAGGAGCATTTGCCATTGATCGAATTCACGTACAACAATAGTTGGCACGCGTCGATTCGGATGGCACCGTATGAGGCACTTTATGGGCGCGATGCCGATCTCAATTTGTTGGAATGAGGCGTCCGATTTGGTCGGGGCCAGTCGGATGTCGATTTAGAGACGAGGCGGAAGATAGAAGTAATTAGGAACGGATGTTGGCGCCGGAGTCGGCAGTCGTATGCCGACGTCCATCGTCGACCTTTGGAATTCGAGGTGGGAGACCACGTTTTGCTAAAGGTGTCGCCGACGAAGGGAGTTTTTCGTTTCGGGAAGAAAGGGAAGTCGAGTCCGAGATTTATCGGCCCCTTTGAGATCCTCGAGCGAGTAGGTGGGTTGGCATACCGTTTGGCATTACCTCCGGCCTTGAGTCATGTTCATAGCGTTTTCCATGTTTCCCAGTTGTGGAAATATGTCCCGGATCCTAGTCACATCATCGATTATGGTGAGATTGACGTCGCCAAGGATGTTACTTTTGAAGAGCGCCCTTTGAAGATTTTGGAGCATCGTGAGAAACGATTGAGGCATAAGACCATACCTTTGGTCAAGGTGCAGTGGTCGAGACACGGTGTCAAGGAGACAACTTGGGAAACCGAGGATAGCATGCGTGCTAGGTACCCCGAGTTGTTTGTTTCTTAAGTTTCGGGACGAAACTTATTTTTAGAGGGGTAGAATGTAATATCCGCAATTTTATTTCCCTTGTAATTGTATTTCCGGTGTAATTCTCGATTGTAGTGACCCTCGTGTATCCTTCAGTGTAACTTTTCCATCATCTTTTGATCTGATTCTCGTAATTGGTGTGCTGAACCGTCGTTTCGGGGTTGCCGTGGATCTATTCTATGCTATGATGCGTTTTGAGGTGTTCCGTTTGATGTTTCGTTCGTATTCTGCTGTAGTGGACCGTTTATGTTCTGTACCTAGCGCACGCTAATTTTTCTGCATAGCGCGCGCTAGAAGTTCCTTTGTAGCGCACGCTACGTTTACTTAGTAGCGCGCTAGCGATCAACCACAGGGTGGCGGTTCAACTCCCGTGCCTCTGGACTATCGGATTAGCGCACGCTATCTTGTCTAGCGCACGCTAATGTCGGGAGACTAGCGCCGCGTTAAGTTGTTGATGAGCGGCGCTAAGCGCGTGGGCATCGATCTTGGGCAGTTTCTTCTTGAACTTCGATCGAGTGCTAGTTAGCGCACGCTACGCTTGTATGGTAGCGCACTCTAACGGATCGGTGGGTTACGGGCGGTTTGTCACCGACTCGGATCGATGTCCAAGTAGCGCACGCTATTGGTCGATAAGCGCGCGCTAGAGAGGTCATTAGCGCACGCGCTACGAAGTAAACGTGGCGTGCGCTAACGGCCATAAATCGCTCTTTGGTGACACGCCAATTGGTTGTTACGTATTTTCATCCGTTAGCGCCACGCTAACCTTGAGGATTATCACGCGCTAACACTCCTGGCTATATAAACCAGGAGTTGGCCGATAAACACAAAATCTCATTTCTTCCTCTCTCATGGCGAAGGCGATCCCGAAGCGATTCTCATGGCGATTTCTTCCTCCAATCATCTCATCCAACATCCTTCTTGAGTTCTTGGAGTATTATATCAACAACAACACGAATCTTTCGTCCTAATCCACGGTAAATCTCTTAGAACCCTACTTTTGGATAATTTGGGGGTTTTGGGATTTCCTTCCGATTCGTTCCGTTTTGTTGGTGGATTCATGATGAATATGATTAATCTTGTTGATATAATTAGTTTTCCTACGGATTGATGGTATATTTTCATGGTTTTGCGAAATCGAGAGGGTTTGGTTGTGGTCCGCCCTCGTTGTTATTTTTTGTATGAATATACAAGAATCGTAGGCGGGTTTTCGGGTGTATTCCATTTCCTTAATCGTTTAGGAGTGGTTGTGATTGTGTTTTTCGAATCGTTAGGTTCATTCGTCGGTTCCTCACGGTCGTGCTTGATTCTTCCGTTCCGTTCGTGTCACCGTCTATTAATCGAGGCAAGTATCCTTATGAACTTACAATCTTAACGTAGTAGTATTGCATGAGACTTGTGTGTGTGTGTATGCTCACTACGGGTTAGATCCGACGGGGTCTCGGTAGGGGTCCACGGAGGGGTGGATCCGCGAGCTTGCTTTTAACCACTACGGGTTAGATCCGACGGGGTCTCGGTAGGGGTCCACGGAGGGGTGGATCCATGGTTAATTGTGGTGCATTTTTACAAATGTGATTTGATTATGGCATTTCCGGAAATGAGTGTTTTGGAACTATGTTTTCTCGATTGCATGTATATACTATATGTGTAAGATGTAAGTCGTTCATCTGGTTACTTGTACTAGCGTAATTGCTAACCCCTCTGGGGACCCGTTTTGGGGAAATTCGTTTTATGAATTTCAGTCGGGCTTATCGAGGCAAGCTGGCCCGGACGATACGGATGATGGCCGTGCGTGATGATTGTGCACGAGTGACGTTTTAGTGTCATTTTATCTTTTCATCTTTTGTGGTTTTTGAACTAATAGTTGTACTCGAGTACTTAAGAGTTCCTGTTCGCCCGGATTGTATTGTTGCCTATTATGCTTGTGTTGATTGATGATGTTATGTTTGACCGGTTGAACCGGGTGGATCATTCTATTTTGCGTCTTTATGACGTGGTGTTATTTTATCGTTTCTGTGAGTCGTTGTGTATGATGCTGTTCAGCCTGGTGGGTCCCATATAGGGATTCACGGCGCTGTAATATACCTCGAATATCTTGAGGGTGTTACAGTTACGGCCGTAATATTCAGGAGTTACGGCCGTAAGTCACCCTAGTTACGGCCGTAACTCCTGAATGTTACGGCCGTAACTCTTGACAGATTACTATGATTTGTCTAATTTTTTATACTTTTTGCGTATTATTGAGGGGATGGCTGGCATTGATCCGATCTAATGTAATAATGCTGGAGTTTTGGAGCTATTAGATGACTTTAGGTATATAAATAGACCCCTTAGATCCTTCATCATTCATCATTCAACATATAATTTTCCATTTTTTGTAAACTTTTCTTTTTGTGAAGAACACACTTGTGTTCTTGAGTGATCTTTGTAAGTGTGGTATAGTATATGTTGTTCAGAGAGTTTATTGCTTCTACCTCCTTTATCTACTAAGGGAGTTAGGATCAATTCTTTCTCTTAATTCAACTAAAAATGACCACCAAAGCTTGTAATATGTGTAATAAACCCTTTATGGGCTAAGTAATCTTAAGTTGGGATTATAAACAAGATTAGTCATGTTATTTATGTTTGTATAAAAGATCTATTGTGAATTACTTATTATTGTGTGTGATTTTCATTGTTTTAACAATCTTTATTTATTTGGCCAATTAATGAAGATATTTATGGTCTTCATATGTTTCGAAAGAAAATATGTTTGATTAGATCAAATGATCTTCACTCTAAGTTGTTCTAGGGGATAGAAATATACCCCTAGTCCTTAGATGATTCTTTGAGTTATTTTCATAAATCCTAATGCTATGTATTGAAGCCAATCAACATAGAAATATATTGGATTGATTCAATATGTAAGGGACGTTTTATAGTTCGAAAGAGAAACCGTCTTTTTAAAGAAAATCGAATCTACACAACATAATAAGTAAATTCATCTTATGATCTCCAATACATCTTTTATAACTAATGATGAACTCAGTTTGTAATCCCAACTATTTCATTTTATCGTTTAATCAATCTATAATTATTGCAATCTTTTTATTTCCTTAAAATATTAGAACTATTATTGCATTTACTTTGCAACAATTAAACCAAACTTTTTAATTGTGTGTTTCACTCATCTTAAGTATCTATAAAAATAGACTAATAGTGTATAATTCAAATTATAACAAAACTTCCTTGTGGGATCGATAAACCGGACTCAAAAAGTCCACTTTACTACTTGATACGATATCGTGCACTTACGATAGTTACACTAAAAGCGTGTCAAGTTTTTGGCGCCGTTGCCGGGGAAGTATAAGTTATATTTGAAATCTTACATTGTAAACTATTTTTATAGGTACAAATTTCTCGACATTGTAACTTAGTACTAAATTGTGTTTGTCCGGTCAAGTGGCGGATAACGGTACTCCGTGACTATTAAAGTCGGATTTTTCAGTTTCCCACAACAACTGATATTTGTAAATATTTTATTCAATTATTTTCATTGTCTTTTTATTTTTGTTTTTTTATCATGGACTTGTTTAAAATTTAAAAAAGATTTCCCTTTCTAAGCAAAAATGCAATTTTAAAAATTTACAAGACAAGGCTTGAAAGGATGAGGTTGCTTACGAATAAAAGCATACCTTTTGACATAAGATTCATTATCGAAGCTAAAGTAAGAATAGAAGGTGAATTCACAGAAACACCAACTAGATTTTTACCAGGGCTTGGAAAAAGTTCATATGCCAAGAAACGACGAGCAAAGATACTAGCCGTTTGCTATAAATGTGCTAGATGGAACTGTAGTGCAAAATGTCGATCTTTAGGAATTCCATCTACAAACAGAGAAGATAAAATTCAGTTCATTAATGATGGTCTGAATAAGGAGAATTTAGATAATATCGAAATTTCTCTTGACATGCATCCTAGTGGACTTGTATATTACGGAATTCAATGTTTGTGGAATAAATTCAAACCAGAATATGAACAACGTCTTGGGAATCTGACGTTAAAAGACCCTGTTTGCCAATTTGTAAGAAAATTGGATGGGAAGCTTCTCCCCGACGTAAAATCAGAGGAAGATGTGAGCCACAATCACAACTACTGTACATACGCGTAAGTATCTTTTATTTTTGTCGTGTGGTGAGATTTTCTGAATAAAAAAATGTGATACGCGATAAAAGCTTTCATTATTCTATTGAGTAGTTGAAGCACAATCAAACGCAATCACAAACTTGTTAAACAATTTTTACCTTCTTTTTCTTCTATAAATAAACTTTCTACTGGTTTCTTTCATTCATCCCTCAAACTTGCACTTTTCACTGTTTCACTTCTATAAATTTTTTGAGTCATCATCTTCAACAAAAAAATTTAACACAGTATGCATTTTTGGTGGAGCTAATTCTGGAAAAGAGGCATGCTTTACTGAAGCAGCCCACAACTTGGGTCGTACCTTAGGAGAAAAATGCATTCATGTAGTTTACGGAGGAGGAAGTCTAGGATTAATGGGACGAGCTGCCGCTTCTGCCTATATGGAAGGAGTAAGAGTGTTAGGAATAATCCCAAAACCTCTGGCTGAAAGTAAAATCACCGGGTCAACTATTGGAGATGAGTTTACATCTGTGAATATGCAAGATCGCATAACTCACATGATAAATAATTCTGGCGCCTTTATCGCCCTTCCCGGTGGTTTTGGCACCCTTGAGGAACTTTTTCATGTGGTTACCAGAGCCCAGCTAAATGTTCATCAAAAACCAATAGGTGTGCTTAATGTCAATGGTTTCTTTGATGGTTTACTGACTTTCATCGACTACTCTGCTGAAAAGGGCTTTATTTGTTGACTCAAAATGTATTTTGATGATTATTACATTCAAAACATTTAATTAGATCAATCTCGGCTCGATAATATTTTGAAGGAGCTAAATAAAGCTAGCGCACGCTACTCATCATATAGTAGCGCACGCTATCGGGATATACATATATAGCCCAGACAAGTCAGCTGCAGCCAAGTGAAGTCGCCTGATCAATAGCGCACGCAAGCTATTCAATGTTAGCGCACGCTAATCAACTACAGTTAGCGCATGCTATACAGTAAAAATAACGCACGCTATCATATTATTCCAGAGGACAGTGAAGTTTGGAAGGAAATCAGAACTGGATGTTGCGCACGCTACACATATCATTTTACGTACGCTAAAGCAAGGATATAGCGCACGTTACTGCTCATCTCTAGCGCACGCTACCAATATTACGGTCAGTAGTCCAGTAGCTACTGGACTCAATTCGTTAAGGCTTTTACGTACGCTACACAAGGTAACGTACGTTAATGAAAGAAATCAGTAGCACACGCTAAGGTATAGGCATTAGCGCACGCTAAAAGGAGTCAGCATATTACCGTTTGATTTTCTACCGTTGGAAGGCACGAGTCAATGCAGATCCGGAAAATCTGGAAAAGTTGGATTTAATTAATGCTAGCGCACGCTATGCATACTTGCTAGCGCACGCTAATCATAAATCTAGCCGTTGGATAAAGAGTCGTTGGAGAGAAAATCGGACATTGTCAAAGTCAAGATCGAATACTAGTTGACCAGGCGTTAACGCATGCTACCATTACATTACTAGCGCACGCTAGACATGGTATTTTACCGTTGCAACAGTCTTTGTGACCGTTCAGAGATTCCAAGTCAAAAACTGATAGCGCACGCTACAAGGCACTATTAGCGCACGCTAATAGTATGTTTTTCAGCATTTGAAGGATGGATCTCACCTATAAATACCCGAAGGACTTGGGTATCATACACACAACTTCAAGCATTCAAGGATACAAGCATACAAGCAATCAAAGCATTCTTGAGCTCAGTTTTATATCTTTTATTGCATTTCAAGTTGTGAGAAAAGAAAGATACAAGAGTGATTTTCATTGTAATATCTATTATTCTTTGTATTCTTTCATTTGGTTGTAAGTGTTGCATCACTTACACTTGAGCGTAAAAGAAACGAATCAAGAGTCACTAATCCGGTGTTATTAGGATCTTTGATCCGGCATTGTTAGGATTATACTCCCATATTCGTATAGTGAGGATTATCTAGTTCCTATAGAACACTAGATAAACAAACATTTATATTGAGGGAAAGGTTGAGCTTGGACCGATAGAAGACAAGCGATTGTAACGGTTGTGAACTCGGACCGATAGAAGACGAGTTAAGATTGTGGTTTTTCTTAAGCCAATAGAAAAAGAAAGTCGGAGAGAGGACGTAGGCAAGTTGCCGAACCTCTATAAATTCTTGAGTCTTTAAATTCCGCACTATTTTCTATTTACTCGCAAGAAATTTCGGTATTCCGCATCACCACTATTCAACCCCCCTTCTAGTGGTGAATTTATCTCTTCAGTTGGTATCGGAGCGGGTCTCTTTTTAAAGGTTTAACCACCTAAGAGAAAAAGATCCGCAAATGGCACTTCTTGGCCAAATTGAAGGAAATGCTCTCAACCGTCCTCCTTTCTTCGACGGTTCCAATTTCATGACGTGGAAAAAGAAGATGGCAATCTTCGTTCAAGCCTACGATATTGAAATCTGGAAAGTTATTGCTCTTGGTCCTAAACTTGCTAAGAAAGAGGATGGATCGTTGAAAAAGATCTAAGAATTCAACGACGAAGATTGGAGAAACACGCACGTCAACTCACGAGCTACTCAACTTCTTTATTGCGCTCTTAATCCCGAAGAACTCAATAAGATATCGTCCTATGAAAGTGCAAAAGAAATTTGGGAAATTCTCGAAGTCACTCACGAGGGAACCACCCAAGTCAAGGAGACCAAAATTAATATGTTACTCCATGACTACGAATTATTTTCCATGAAAGACGAGGAAACGATCACAAATATGTTGGATCGATTTTCGGTTATAACAAATGGTCTTGCATCTTTCGGAAATCCTATACCGTGCAGCGACAAAGCTAAGAAAATTCTTCGATCGTTGCCACGAGAATGGGATGCCACGGTCACCGCGATCATGGAGTCCAAGGATCTCAACAAGCTCGAATTTAGTGCCCTCATCGGGTCACTCATCAATTATGAGATCGTTCTCAAGTCTAGAGGCACAAAACCAAAGCCTCGGGAAAGAGTAGTCGCATTCAATGTTGATAGCGACGTTGAGGAAGATGTTGCCGAAGATGAAGACGACGAGGAACTTGCTCTTTATGCCAAAAACTTTAGAAGGTACAAAAACCTAATTCAAAAGAGGCGAAGTTTTCTTGGTCGGGATGGCAAACCGGAGCAAAAGAAGAGTGGCTACACTCCTATCAAGAAGTTCGACAATAATTGTCGGAAATGTGGTCAAGCCGGTCATTATGCCAAAGAATGCCGAGGATCCTCTTCAAAACCTCAAATGGAAAGATTCAAAAAGAAGGAGGTTCTAATCGCTTCTTGGAGTGATGACGAGGAGGAGATTGAAAGATCTCTAGACGCAAATCTTGCATTCATGGCCCTCGACTCCGAAAGCAATATCGAGGTAAGCTCTAAACTCAATGATGACGAATATGACTCTTTTGATTTTTGTGATTCACAAGAAGTTCATCAAGATGATGAGTTGTTGAGTGCGTTTGGATCATTAAATACGGAGTATGACGAGATGGTTAAATTAAATATTTCTTTGAAGAGAAAAATAAAATCTCTAGAACTCGAAAACTCCTCTCTTCAAAAAAAGGGCAAAACTATTGAGATCGACCATACATCATCTCTTGAAAAAGAAAATGTTTTGAAAATCGAGTTAACAAAAACTCAAAAGGAGCTAAAATATATTTTGAACAAATTTACTCTCGGAAATGAGAAATTCGAAAGGCTCCTATCTATTCAAAAATCGCCCTTGCTCAAACACGGTCTTGGTTTCGATCCTTTTAAACGGGAACAATCCCTTATCAACCTTGACAAAATAAAGAAAACCGAAACCGAGAACTCAAAAGATCCGTTCAAACGAGTTCACAATGTTAATGCTCATTCAAAGTTAAGAACTATCAAAGTTAAGCAAATATGGGTTCCTAAAGGGACAATTGTTCCGAATACTATAAGCATAGTTAACATTGGAGGACCCAAACGGGCTTGGGTACCGAAACAACCGAGAAATTCTACTTTTGTAGGTACCGGCACCAAGGAAAAACAAGTGGTACATTGATAGCGGATGCTCAAGGCACATGTGCGGCTCCGAGGACTTATTTGAAGACCTCGAATATCAAGATCAAGGACATGTGACCTTTGGAGATAATCAAAAGGGAAAAATCAAAGGAATCGGCAAAGTCGGTAATGAACCTTCTCCTTCTATCAACAAAGTACTATTTGTTGAAGGTTTGCATCATAACCTCCTTAGCGTTTCGCAACTTTGTGATGAAGGTTTTAAAATTCTATTTGAGAAAACGCATTGCACGGCATTTAGAAATAATAAAATTGCATTCATTGGTTTGAGATGTGGAAACATCTAAATTGTTGATCTTAATGATAAAAGTTCGTTCAATGAAAAATGTCTTATTACCTTGGATGACAATGCATATTTATGGCATCGAAAATTGGGGCATACTTCTTTACCTATTATTTCTATTTTATCTAGACACGACCTTGTTCGTGTATTGCCCAAACTCAAGTTTGATAGAAAACATTTGTGTGAATCATGCATAAAAGGGAAACATACTCGAGAATCGTTTAAACCAAAATTCGAGGTTTCCACTAGTCGAGTTCTTGAACTCGTGCATATGGATTTGATTGGACCATCTAGACATGTTAGTTTAAATGGTAAACTTTACAATTTGGTTATTGTTGATGATTTCTCTCGATTTACTTGGGTTAGATTTTTAGCACATAAAGATGATGCATTTTCCGAGTTTTCTAAATGGTGTCGTTTGGTATCAAATGAGAAAAATCCCTCCATAATTTCTATTCGCATCGACCACGGAGGTTAATTTGATTGCACCCCGTTTGAACTTTTATGTGATAAATACGGTATTAATCACAATTTTTCGGCTCCTAGAACGCCTCAACAAAATGGAGTTGTTGAAAGGAAAAACCGATCTTTGGAGGAAATTTCGAGGACAATGCTAAATGAATACTCTCTTCCATGATACTTTTGGGCCGAAGCAATTTTTACGGCATGCTACGTGATTAACCGAGTTCACGTCCGTAGAACTCATCTTAAAACCCCGTATGAATTATGGAAGGGCAAAAAGCCCAATATTGCTTATTTTCATCCGTTTGGTTGCAACGTATTTATTTTGAACAATGGCAAGGATAACTTGGGCAAGTTTGATGCCAAATCCGACTCCGGAATATTTCTTGGCTATTGTACTAATAGCAAACCATACCGTGTTTATAATATTAGAACGAATAAAGTTGAAGAGTCCATACACGTTAAATTCAATGATATGATCTCACCCCCGAGAAAGGTAGAATATTTTGATGATGCAGGTACCTTTCCGGATCCCTCACCCGAAGTGAAGAAAATTTCGGAAATCGAAACGAACACAATCGTTGATTTACCGAAAGATTGGAGGCACATCAAAGACCATCCGAAGGAGAACCACCGAATTTATGGCTCATTGTGCTTTTGTATCCGAAATAGTTCCCAAGAATATATCCGAAGCTCTCGATGATGAAAGTTGGGTGATGACAATGCAAGAGGAGCTTGTGCAATTCAAGCACAATAATGTATGGAATTTAGTTCCCGCGCCTAAAGATAAAACAATTATCGGAACTAAATGGGTGCATAAAATCAAGAGTGACGAAGACGGCTATACTATTCGAAATAAATCTCGTTTGGTCGCTCAAGGATATAATCAAGAAGAAGGTCTTGATTACGAAGAAAGTTTTGCTCCCGTGGCTCGACTCGAAGCCATTCGCTTGCTTTGTGCATTTGCTGCTCATAAGAATATTAAACTATTTCAAATGGATGTGAAAAGTGCATTCTTGAATGGTTTCATTCAAGAAGAAGTCTACGTCAAGCAACCTCCCGGTTTTGAAGACCATCATTTTCCGGATCATGTCTACAAGCTCAACAAGGCACTCTACGGGTTGAAGCAAGCACCCCGAGCATGGTATGATCGTTTAAGTCAATTTTTAATTGCAAATGACTATAAAAGAGGCAAAGTCGATAATACCTTGTTTGTTAAAATACTAAATGATGATATACTTGTTTGCCAAATTTACGTTGATGACATTGTATTTGGAGCTACTAATGAATCCTTGTGCCAAGATTTTTCTAATCTTATGAAAGGAGAATTCGAAATGAGTATGATGGGAGAATTAACGTTCTTCCTCGGGCTTCAAATCAAACAATGCAAAGATGGAATTTTTATCCATCAAACGAAGTACTCAAACGACCTCCTCAAGAAATTCAATATGGAAAGTAGAAAGGTGATATCTACGCCAATGTCTTCATCATTAAAGCTTGAGAAAGATGAAAATGGCAAATCCGTAGATCAAAAATTATATCGAGGTATGATCGGATCCTTGCTATATTTGACTGCATCTAGGCCAGATATAATATTTGCTACATGTTTATGTGCTCGATTCCAAGCTAATCCCAAGGAATCACATTTAATTGCTTGTAAACGCATTTTTCGCTACTTGAAAGGAACTATTGGACTAGGTCTATGGTATCCTTCTTGCTTGGATTTTAATTTAATTGCCTATAGTGACGCCGATTTCGTAGATGCAAAATTGACAAAAAGAGTACTAGTGGTACATGTCATTTTGTTGGATCTGTTTAATATCTTGGGGAAGTAAAAGCAAACCGGCGTAGCATTGTCTGGTGAGGCCGAATATGTCATTGCAGGAGCGCACATGCTCAAGTGCTATGGATTAAAAATCAACTCCGCGACTACGGCATACATTTTGAAAATACCCCTATCCTATGTGATAACGCTAGTGCAATTAATTTGAGCAAAAATCCTGTGTTGCACAGTAGAACCAAACATATAGATATTAGACATCATTTTTTACGTGATCATGTTCAGAAAAAAGACATCTGTTTAATTTTTGTCGGGACGAAGGATCAACTTGCTGACATCTTTACAAAACCTCTTCCCGAAGAATCATTTAACTCCATTCGTTTACAACTTGGCATGGGACATGTAGACAACTTTTGAAATAAGCTTACTACTCAAAACATCAAAATCCTTGATTCGGATCACTCGCTAGCGCGCGCTAGCTTCAGTTTCTTAACGCGCGCTAAAATCTGCTTTCGATAGCGTACGCTAAACCTTACTTCCTTGCGTACGCTAAATAAAATTTTTCGAATTCCATTCTAGCTACTGGACAGTCCAGTAAGCTTTTCATTTCTTACCTAACGTACGCTAATTCTACAATCCTAGCGTACGCTAACTAAAAGTTCGCTGACTATATATATTTCCGTACAACCCTAAAACACATCACACTTCTAACGTACGCAATCGTCAGAAAAACTTCCCTCTTGCAAAAACCCTAGACGCACATCCGATCCAAATTCTGCGAGCTTCTCCCTCAAAAACTTCGATTCTCTTCGTTTTTCCTTCATAATGTCAAGCAAAAATCGAAAGGCCATGGAGAAGAACTATAAACGCCCTCGCAACAACGACTTTGACAGCAATCGATTCGTCTCCTTCATTGCGTCGAAAATTTTCTTCGATATTCTTCCACAGGAAAGTTTGACCGATTGCTACTACTTCAACTTTAGCAGCCTTGAACGGGTCAAGGTAAGCATTCGCGATTTCTTTGAGGCTTTAGGTATTGCACGTTTTGTTAAGTGCAAAGAAATTGTGTACCCTGAGTGTGTTCGTCAATTTTATGCGAACTTGCATCTTGGTGATAGTGGTAATGGAGGTTTCGTGCTCGAAAGCCTCGTGAACGGAACTATGGTGAAGGTTTCTTCGGAAATTCTTCACGAGTTGTTTGGGTTATCGAAAGACGGGTTTGACTGTTGTGGGAAAAACATTGTCGAGGAGTCTACGGTGTCCGAGAGAGAGATTGGTGATTTTCTGTGTTCGAAAACGGTCATCGAAGTCACGGATGACGTTTTCGAGAACAATGATTTCGGTATACACATTCGCTTGTTGTTGGCCGCTTTAACAAAATGCTTAATGCCAAAAGTCAACACCCAACACAAGCTAGTCGGTGTTGATAAGAATGTCGTGTATAGGGTGCTGAAGGATGATCGAGTGGATTTCACTGGGATTGTGATAAGCTGGATGAAAGCTAAAGGGGAGTCTTTTCGGTCAAAAAACTATATGTCGAGAACCAGGAAATCTGGACTTCCATTTGGGTCAATTCTTACGGTGATTTTTCGACATTTTCGTGTTGACTTGTCTAATGAGGCACACGTTCCGGTGTCTCGGGGACACGAGATAAGTGACATAACCCTCAAGGCCATGCACTATGTCGAGACTTTCAATCGAGGCTGGGTATTGTTTCCATATCTCCGGGATGATGACCAAGTGCCGAAAGGGACACGGATGCCTACACCGACCGAGCAAGTCACGCACTGAGGACCCCACACGCTTAAGGAGCTGCAATCCAAGTCTTTTGTTCGTCATCCGAAGACGAAAGGAAAACGCCCAATGAGAGATGTTGTTTCGGAAGAAGAGGAAAGCGACCTTTGTGCTCGGATGCGGGGCATCAAGACCTCTCAGGCTGAGATTCAAGAGGATGTTCGGGCTCTGCGTTCGGAAGTCCGGGAAGTGCGCGGATTGATATCCGAGTTCATCCGTTTCACACACCCTTCGTTCCCTTTCCCTTCGTCTTCTTCCGACCCTTAGATTTGAGGATTTTTGATGTTTGATGTAGAATCTTGTTGTTCGAACAATCTATATGTCTCAAGTCATGAAAACTCGTTGTATTACTTGCATTTTATCTTAATGAAATTCTCATTTCTTCATTTGGCATTTGTTATTTACAAGTATTGTTGTTTACAAGTATTGTTGTTTACACTTTGAATAATGGCATTGTCATTAATATTTGTTATAATGCAACAATTCAGGGGGAGTTCCTTTTTGTTTATGTCAAAAAGGGGGAGAATACTCCAAAACCAAAATATACTAATATATCGAACAAGCTTACCTTGATTCGAATCATTTCAAAATCTTTTTGCAGGTATTAATTAAATGTTTTGACATCATCAAAAAGGGGGAGATTGTTGACTCAAAATGTATTTTGATGATTATTACATTCAAAACATTTAATTAGATCAATCTCGGCTCGATAATATTTTGAAGGAGCTAAATAAAGCTAGCGCACGCTACTCATCATATAGTAGCACACGCTATCGGGATATACATATACAGCCCAGACAAGTCAGCTGCAGCCAAGTGAAGTCGCCTGATCAATAGCGCACGCAAGCTATTCAATGTTAGCGCACGCTAATCAACTACAGTTAGCGCACGCTATACAGTAAAAATAACGCACGCTATCATATTATTCCAGAGGACAGTGAAGTTTGGAAGGAAATCAGAACTGGATGTTGCGCACGCTACACATATCATTTTACGTACGCTAAAGCAAGGATATAGCGCACGTTACTGCTCATCTCTAGCGCACGCTACCAATATTACGGTCAGTAGTCCAGTAGTTACTGGACTCAATTCGTTAAGGCTTTTACGTACGCTACACAAGGTAACGTACGTTAATGAAAGAAATCAGTAGCGCACGCTAAGGTATAGGCATTAGCGCACGCTAAAAGGAGTCAGCATATTACCGTTTGATTTTCTACCGTTGGAAGGCACGAGTCAATGCAGATCCGGAAAATCTGGAAAAGTTGGATTTAATTAATGCTAGCGCACGCTATGCATACTTGCTAGCGCACGCTAATCATAAATCTAGCCGTTGGATAAAGAGTCGTTGGAGAGAAAATCGGACATTGTCAAAGTCAAGATCGAAGACTAGTTGACCAGACGTTAACGCACGCTACCATTACATTACTAGCGCACGCTAGACATGGTATTTTACCGTTGCAACAGTCTTTGTGACCGTTCAGAGATTCCAAGTCAAAAACCGATAGCACACGCTACAAGGCACTATTAGCGCACGCTAATAGTATGTTTTTCAGCATTTGAAGGATGGATCTCACCTATAAATACCCGAAGGACATGGGTATCATACACACAACTTCAAGCATTCAAGCATACAAGCATACAAGCAATCAAAGCATTCTTGAGCTCAGTTTTATATCTTTTATTGCATTTCAAGTTGTGAGAAAAGAAAGATACAAGAGTGATTTTCATTGTAATATCTATTATTCTTTGTATTCTTTCATTTGGTTGTAAGTGTTGCATCACTTACACTTGAGCGTAAAAGAAACGAATCAAGAGTCACTAATCCGGTGTTATTAGGATCTTTGATCCGGCATTGTTAGGATTATACTCCCATATTCGTGTAATATCCGCAATTTTCGATTTTTGGTAAATTTCTTTTTTCGGTCGGAGTCCGTTTTGACGACTCGCTCATAACCGTTTCGTCATTCTGAGAATGATTAATTCTACACTTTTTGACATCCGAGTTCGTTTCGGTGTCGTTTCGTTGAGTTCTGTGCTTTTTAGCGACTTTTCCGCACTTGAGTTCGATTCTTGCGAATCTCGTCCGAAACTGTTGTTTCGAGTTTCCCGCAAGTCCGTTTAACTTTGTTAGACGTGTTGTGAACTTCGGTTTGGTTATTCGATCACGTATCGTGATTTCCGGCGCTGGGCCATTTTGTAATTTCTTGAAAGTTACGTGTATGCGTATCTGTAATTATTGTCTCGACCAGTTTCTTGGTCGCGTATGACTTATTATGGTATTACGCTTTCATTTCGAGTCGTTTATGTTGTCCGCGAACTTTTCGTCGTGTTCGCCCGTCACGTTTTCGGAAATCGGGTCGTCGAGCCACAGCGGTGGCGGATCCGGCCGACGGCGGGGATCGCCGGACGATTGCGGGCACCGCCGGACGGTGTGGCAGAACCGGCGTAGCGCACGCCACGGCCGGAAGGCTGCGCGCTAACCGGGCAGTGTAGCGCCGCCGCCGGGTGGCCTAGCGTCGCCATGTGCCCGGGCAGCTGGGGTTTCGAGGTTCGACTCGGCCAGATCGGCAGTAGCGCACGCTACGCCGAGCGTAGCGCGCTAGTCGGCAGCGTAGCGCCGCCGTCGTCCGGCTAGCGTCGTTACACTGGCGGGCAGTTCGATCCAGCTGGCTACCGACAGCCGCTAGCGCGCGCAGTATCCGGCCGTAGCGCACGCTAGCGGGAGTCAGTCGGCAGTTCGGTCGGCGGGGTTGGTCGGTGATGCCGGGTCGTGTGGGCCACGCCGAGGGTACTCGGCCGATACGGCCGATAGCGCACGCTAGTCCGGGAAGGCTAGCGCACGCTAGGCCGGCCCGAGATAAATATGGGCCGAGCAAGTCACATTTCACTTCATTTTCATTTCCTTCCTTCTCCATCCGCGAGTGGCGATTCATGGGCGAAGCCATGTTGTTTAACAACAAATCCATGAAGTCCTTGAGTTCATAACATCAATCGATCGTCCGTTATCAACCTTTGATCCAGTGAATCAAGGTAATCTTCCTTAGAACCCTAATTTCGTGAATTTGGGGATTTTTGCAATTTCGTCCGATTCGTTCCGTTGTTGATTAATTCATGATGGGTGTGATTAATCTTGATAGTATTCTTGTGTTTAACATCATTTAATCCATTGTTCTTCGTCGAATCAAGTATATTTCTAGATTTCCTTCGAGTTGACTTTTTGGGGGATTTGTCCCCGAACTCGTTTTTCATCCGTTTTCGATGGATCGATAATGGTTAAATGATGTTGTTAAACATATTCTATGGAATGTATATCCAAATTTCAACTTTGAATTTCGTTTCGGGTTTTGACGAGCGAATCGTGTTCTTGGCCGTTTTGGGAAACCCGTGAACTTTCGTCATTCGTTCTTTGAATTCAACGGCTTTGAGTCGTGTTATGGAATTCATTTCATTGTTATTATTTGTCCTTCGTAGTTTATGAACGTGAGTTGGCGTTCGGTGGAGTCGGCGGGTTCGTAGTCGGTTCGGGCCAACCTACTCCGGTCGATTCTCCGCGTTGTTCTTATTCGAGGCAAGTACCTTGCCCATACTTTTCTCGTTTTAGGGATATGATGATCGGTGGTCATCTTAATGTGTTTGTTTGGTTATTTGAAATGAAGTTTCAAAGGATTTCGGTTTGGCCTCGTTAAAGGCTTTCTTTCAAAACGAGTGTGATTTGTGAACGGTGTTTTGAGAATTGATTATGATTTGATTGTTTTGAACGTTGAAGGATTTTGTGATGATACTCCCATTGTTTAAGTTATGGAATCGTGTATTCCGTATTTAATCCTGTTATTGTATTTTTGAAGAGTTTGGTAATGGTGTCAAGTTAATGGCCATCTCTAGTGAGTATTCTTAATGAACTTACATTCTTAGCATGTTAGTATTGCATGAGTAACGTGTGTGTGTGTATGCTCACTACGGGTTAGACTCGACGGGGTCTCGGTAGGGTTCCACGAAGCTGTGGACCGCGAGCTTGCTTTTATCCACTGTGGGTTAGATCCGACGGGGTCTCGGCAGGGATCCACGAAGCTGTGGGTCCGCGGTTAATTGTGGTGCATTTTTACAAATGTGATTCGATATTGGCATTTCCGGAAATGAGTGCTTTTGAACGGTTTTCATGATTGCATGCATTGACTAAGTGTGTAAGAGGTAAGTTGTTCGTTTGGCTTACTTGGCTAGGATGGCACTGGAGTATTTTGTTGTTTGTTTTAAATCCTTTATTTGTGGATTTTGATGTCGGATACGAACCTCGTGGTCGTTCTTGTGTACTGTGAGTTGATGAGATTTGGGGCTAAAATCCCAATGGTTTTGTAAAAGTCGTTTTACGGATTTGGGGCTAAAATCCCAACGGTTGGTTAATGTCATTTTTCAGAAAGTAAACTTTTGGGGCGGTGACCCCTTTGTCTTTTGGAGTTTGAATAATAGGATTTGATAATCCTGAATTGTTTTCTATTAAAACTCTCGATGGCATTCTAAACTGTTTTATAAATTACTTCCATTGATTTATGATATTTCGTTTTTGAAATGTTTTCTCAAACCCTTGCCTCGGGAAGTACTTTTCGTTTCGTTTGGATCTTTGAGGATCCTCGGTTATTGTTATTCGTGGAATGTGAATTGTATGGCTCGTATTTGCACTTTGTATTTGCACTAGCAAAACAAAGGAGTTTGCTAACCCCGAGTATTCGGGGTGGATGTCTGTTTTTGCATTCGTGTTTTGGAGCATAACACGTGGTCGACGAAGGATGATGAAAGATGATCGATACTAATCACATGAGGAACCGTACATCGTGTGTTGGTTCGCCGTACTTTATTTTCCGTCTGTATTGTTCTTGTACGGGTGTAGTTGTATTTTGTCCCTGCAGGCATGAGTTGTATTTGAGTTGTATGTATTTGTGGAAAGACCAAATCGGTCTACTGAGTCATTGTAGCCTTGAAGGCATTGTCGAGATGTTAAATATTGTTACCAGCCTGGTAGATCCTCGAGGAGAGGGTCTACGACGTGTAATATCCCTGAGTGGATTGGGGGTGTTACATAAATGGTATCGGAGCTTAGGTTGAGGAGAACCTAGGCTGTCGGGTCAAGTCGTGTTGTTTGAGTCTTGTTTCGTCGGATTTTATCTGATCGAGTCGTGTCGCGACACGTCGTTTGAGTTTGTTGGTCGTGATTAGTATCGTGGGGCGATCATCATCTTCGTGCGACCTGTGGAAGTAAGTCTCCCTTCTTTGTGTTGTGCCTCGTGTGACACGAGCTATTTTTATGATTATTTGTTAAGTGCTAGAATCCTTATGTGAATTTTGATTTCACGATATGTATTTAGTCGACTCTCGTATTTGATTTATACGAGGAATGTCGTCGTTTGTGATGTCTTTTTATTGTTGTTTTTCTCCGTTGTTGATGATTTTCGAATCGATTTGCACGTTTTACAAGTCTCTTGTGGAAGCTTTGTGCTTATACGCGTTCGACTTGTTCACTAGCCAGTGCGGGAGGGTATTTTATCAGTGGTTTTGTTCTGAATGTGGTATTTTATCGTTTATTTTCGTTTAAAGACATGTATTGTCTTGATTTTAAATGTTTTGATGCGTGTGCTAGGAGTTGTTTTAGTGAACGTCGGTATGTGTGAGTTTTGGGCATTCTGGCCTATTGGATTTTTGAAAACCTTGAGTATCTTAGAAAAATAAACTTCGAGACATACTTTTCAAATGACTTATTTTCTTGTGGTACATCCTAGGTGCCACAATGTATTTCAAAAATTTTCTACCTCGAGGACCAAAATATTTTGAGATATTTTCAACACTTTTATTTAGACCCGAGGGTCGAATATTTTGAAAATTTTCACTAAGAGAAAATGTCCTCATTTTTATCAAATGTGATATGGTTCTCCAAAGTCTCGATAATGATGTTTCACGTTTGTACTTTTTGAAAGATGATACTCAAGATCAATCGGTGTTCTTCTAAATTATTTTCAAAATGAGGTTTTCGTTTTTAAAACCTATCCATTCCCGTTTGAGGGATGGGTATGTATGTGTGATGTTCGCGTTGTCCTTTTGATACTTTCTCCCGAGTATGACCGAATTGGCGGTGTGAGCGTTGAGTCGCTTTCCACACATTTGTTGCGTTAGCCCCCTGTGAGAGGCGGGATGTTGGTGTTGAATATTATCGCCTCGTAGTGATTCCTGCGTTGTCGCGCATGTGCGAGCTGTTAGAGCTTGGTTTGGTATGACCGTGTGCATCGGTGATGGTTCCGTTATGTGTCGATTGTTTAAAGTATTGTTACCTTGCGTCCGTTTTTGTGAATTTCGTGGACGAGGTCGGAGGTAATGCCCGTACTATTTTTACTTCTGTATTTTCTCTTTCCCCGGTCTATCGATTCGTTCATGATCATTGGTACTTTATGAACTTGTTCTATATTTCGGTTTCATCGTCCGAACGAGTTGTGATCTTGTTGTGGGTCGATCTGGTTATCGATGTTACTTTTTCGGGTTCAGTTCGATTCTTGTGAACCTTGTTTGGGAGTGACATCATCTGGTTCTACTAGTTCTTTTATTCAAAGTTGATCGGCTTTGGAACTCTTGTGTTTTCGACTCTGTCGACTCATTTATGTTCGTTGACATTTCTGAGCTTGTCCTGCCCCTTGCCTTTGTTTATCGAACGAGTGTGGTATTGTTTCGGAATAACTCGTTTGTCGTTGTGACTTTTTAATTGCTATTCCCTTTCCTGTGGATCTTATGGGAATGCACATCCTGTTGTTTTCACCAGATCATATATTGTCTCGAGTCGAGATGTGAACCTTGGAGTCGTTGTTTGAATTTTATTATCCTTCGTGATTCGAACATGATTCTTCGATTTTGTTGTCTCGATCGTTGTGGTTCGACCGTTTGATTGTTCGGTTTTTATTGATCTCGTTCTGTGATTGGCGAACATTCAGGCTCCTTCGTAATTCCCTTCAGTTCGGGAAATTAGTTTCGTTTTCGATCTTCCAGCCCTTAGGCGATGGGATTCCGTGTTTGTTCAGCGGTTGACTCGCGTTTTGATTGATGTACCGTTGGGTTGGTCAATCATATTGGTTTTCGTTCGTTGTGTTTTGTGATTGTCGATAATTGACTTGGATATATTATCCGTTTGATGACGCTTGTCTCTTGTTGTTTTTATTATATCCCTTACGGAGACGTTGTGTTGGTCGCCGTGGAGCGTGTTTTCTAGCCGTATATTCCTTTGCGTTGTTTGTGACATTTCGAGGTTGGGCGTTAGTCACGCATTCTTGTGTGTCTCGTTGAGTTTTCTGGCGGAATATTTCTTCTCCCTACTTGTTTTAAGTTTCGGACGAAACTTCTTTTAAGGAGGGTAGAATGTAATATCCGCAATTTTCGATTTTTGGTAAATTTCTTTTTCGGTCGAGTCCGTTTTGACGACTCGCTCATAACCGCTTCGTCATTCCGAGAATGATTAATTCTACACTTTTGACATCCGAGTTCGTTTCGTGTCGTTTCGTTGAGTTCTGTGCTTTTAGCGACTTTTCCGCACTTGAGTTCGATTCTTGCGAATCTCGTCCAAATCGTTGTTTCGAGTTTCCCGCAAGTCCGTTTAACTTTGTTAGACGTGTTGTGAACTTCGGTTTGGTTATTCGATCACGTATCGTGATTTCCGGCGCTTTGGGCCATTTTGTAATTTCTTGAAAGTTACGTATCCGTATTCGTAATTGTTGTCTCGACCCGTTTCTTGGTCGCGTATGACTAATTATGGTATTACGCTTTCATTTCGAGTCGTTTATGTTGTCCGCGAACTTTTCGTCGTGTTCGCCCGTGACGTTTTCGAAATCGGGTCGCCGAGCCTCGGTGGCGGATGGGCCGGACGGTGGCGGATCGCCGGACGATTGCAGGCACCGGCCGGACGGTGCGGCAGAACCGCGTAAGCGCACGCCACGGCCGGAAGAGCGCGCGCTAACCGGGCAGTGTAGCGCCGCCGCCGGTGGCTCAGCGTGACGCTATCGCCCGGGCAGCTGGGGTTTCGAGGTTCTCGACTCGGCCAGATCGGCAGTAGCGCACGCTTACGCCGAGCGTAGCGCACGCTAGTCGGCAGCGTAGCGCCGCCGTCCGGCTTAGCGTCGTTACTGGCCGGCGATTCAGATGGCTACGGGATGTGCCGGGCTAGCGCGCGCAGGCATCCGGCCGTAGCGCACGCTAGCGGGAGTTGGGTCGACAGGTTCGGTCGGCAGGGTTGGTCGGTGATGCCGGGTCGTGTGGGCCCTGGCCGAGGGTACTCGGCCGATAGCGCACGCTAGTCCGGGAAGGCTAGCGCACGCTAGGCCGGCCCAGTATAAATATGGCTGAGCAGTCACATTTCACTTCGTTTTCATTTCCTTCCTTCTCCATCCGCGAGTGGCGATTCATGGGCGACGAAGCCATGTTGTTTAACAACAAATCCATGAAGTCCTTGAGTTCATAACATCAATCGATCGTCCGTTATCAACCTTTGATCCAGCGAATCAAGGTAATCTTCCTTAGAACCCTAATTTCGTGAATTTGGGGATTTTTGCAATTTCGTCCGATTCGTTCCGTGTTGTTGATTAATTCATGATGGGTGTGATTAATCTTGATAGTATTCTTGTGTTTAACATCATTTAATCCATTGTTCTTCGTCGAATCGAAGTATATTTCTTGATTTCCTTCGAGTTGACTTTTTGGGGGATTTGTCCCCGATCTCGTTTTTCATCCGTTTTCGATGGATCGATTATGGTTAAATGATGTTGTTAAACATATTCTATGGATTGTATATCCATATTTCAACTTGGAATTTCGTTTTCGGGTTTTGACGGAACGAATCGTGTTCTTGGCCGTTTTGGGGGAAACCCGTGAACTTTCGTCATTCGTTCTTTGAATTCAACGGCTTTGAGTCGTGTTATGGAATTCATTTCATTGTTATTATTTGTCCTTCGTAGTTTATGAACGTGAGTTGGCGTTCGGTGGAGTCGGCGGGTTCGTAGTCGGTTCGGGCCAACCTACTCCGGTCGATTCTCCGCGTTGTTCTTATTCGAGGCAAGTACCTTGCCCATACTTTTCTCGTTTTAGGGATATGATGATCGGTGGTCATCTTAATGTGTTTGTTTGGTTATTTGAAATGAAGTTTCAAAGGATTTCGGTTTGGCCTCGTTAAAGGCTTTCTTTCAAAACGAGTGTGATTTGTGAACGGTGTTTTGAGAATTGATTATGATTTGATTGTTTTGAACGTTGAAGGATTTTGTGATGATACTCCCATTGTTTAAGTTATGGAATCGTGTATTCCGTATTTAATCCTGTTATTGTATTTTTGAAGAGTTTGGTAATGGTGTCAAGTTAATGGCCATCTCTAGTGAGTATTCTTAATGAACTTACATTCTTAGCATGTTAGTATTGCATGAGTAACGTGTGTGTGTGTATGCTCACTACGGGTTAGACTCGACGGGGTCTCGGTAGGGTTCCACGAAGCTGTGGACCGCGAGCTTGCTTTTAACCACTGTGGGTTAGATCCGACGGGGTCTCGGCAGGGATCCACGAAGCTGTGGGTCCGCGGTTAATTGTGGTGCATTTTTACAAATGTGATTCGATATTGGCATTTCCGGAAATGAGTGCTTTTGAACGGTTTTCATGATTGCATGCATTGACTAAGTGTGTAAGAGGTAAGTTGTTCGTTTGGCTTACTTGGCTAGGATGGCACTGGAGTATTTTGTTGTTTGTTTTAAATCCTTTATTTGTGGATTTTGATGTCGGATACGAACCTCGTGGTCGTTCTTGTGTACTGTGAGTTGATGAGATTTGGGGCTAAAATCCCAATGGTTTTGTAAAAGTCGTTTTACGGATTTGGGGCTAAAATCCCAACGGTTGGTTAATGTCATTTTTCAGAAAGTAAACTTTTGGGGCGGTGACCCAATTGTCTTTTGGAGTTTGAATAGTAGGATTTGATAATCCTGAATTGTTTTCTATTAAAACTCTCGATGGCATTCTAAACTGTTTTATAAATTACTTCCATTGATTTATGATATTTCGTTTTTGAAATGTTTTCTCAAACCCTTGCCTCGGGAAGTACTTTTCGTTTCGTTTGGATCTTTGAGGATCCTCGGTTATTGTTATTCGTGGAATGTGAATTGTATGGCTCGTATTTGCACTTTGTATTTGCACTAGCAAAACAGTGGAGTTTTGCTAACCCCCGAGTATTCGGGGGGTGGATGTCTGTTTTGCATTCGGGTTTTGGAGCATAACACAGGTCGGCCACGAAGGATGATGAAAGATGATCGATACTACTCACATGAGGAACCGTACATCGTGTGTTGGTTGATCGTACTTTATTTTCATTTCTTGTATTGTTCCGTTATGTACGGGTGTAGTTGTATTTTGTCCCCTGCGTGGGCATGAGTTGTATTTGAGTTGTATGTATTTGTGGAATGACCAAATCGGTCTCTTGAGTCATTGTAGCCTTGAAGGCATTGTCGAGATGTTAAATATTGTTACCGGCTGGTAGATCCTCGAGGAGAGGGTCTACGGCGTGTAATATCCCTGAGTGGATTGGGGTGTTACATAAATGGTATCGGAGCTTAGGTTGAGGAAAACCTAGGTCAGCCGGGTCAAGTCGTGTTGTTTGAGTCTTGTTTCGCCGATTTTATCCGATCGAGTCGTGTCGCGACGCGTCGTTTGAGTTTGTTGGTCGTGATTAGTATCGTGGGCGATCATCATCTTCGTGCGACCTGTGGAAGTAAGTCTCCCTTCTTTGTGTTGTGCCTCGTGTGACACGAGCTATTTTTATGATTATTTGTTAAGTGGTGGAATCCTTATGTGAATTTTGATTTCACGATATGTATTTAGTCGACTCGTATTTGATTTATACGAGGAATGTAAATCGTTGTGATGTCTTTTATTGTTGTTTTTCTCCGTTGTTGATGATTTTCGAATCGATTTGCACGTTTACAAGTCTCTTGTGGAAGCTTTGTGCTTATACGCGTTCGACTTGTTCACTAGCCATGCGGGAGGGTATTTTATCGGTGGTTTTGTTCTCAATGTGGTATTTTATCGTTTATTTTCGTTTAAAGACATGTATTGTCTTGATTTTAAATGTTTTGATGCGTGTGCTAGGAGTTGTTTTAGTGAACGTCGGTATGTGTGAGTTTTGGGCATTCGCCTATGGATTTTTGAAAACCTTGAGTATCTTAGAAAAATAAACTTGAGACATACTTTTCAAATGACTTATTTTCTTGTGGTACATCCTAGGTGCCACAATGTATTTCAAAAATTTTCTACCTCGAGGACCAAAATATTTTGAGATATTTTCAACACTTTTATTTAGACCCGAGGGTCGAATATTTTGAAAATTTTCACTAAGAGAAAATGTCCTCATTTTTATCAAATGTGATATGGTTCTCCAAAGTCTCGATAATGATGTTTCACGTTTGTACTTTTTGAAAGATGATACTCAAGATCAATCGGTGTTCTTCTAAATTATTTTCAAAATGAGGTTTTCGTTTTAAAACCTATCCATTCCCGTTGAGGGATGGGTATGTATGTGTGATGTTCGCGTTGTCCTTTTGATACTTTCTCCCGAGTATGACCGAATTGGCGGTGTGAGCGTTGAGTCGCTTTCCACACATTTGTTGCGTTAGCCCCCTGTGAGAGGCGGGATGTTGATGTTGAATATTATCGCCTCGTAGTGATTCCTGCGTTGTCGCGCATGTGCGAGCTGTTAGAGCTTGGTTTGGTATGACCGTGTGCATCGGTGATGGTTCCGTTATGTGTCGATTTTTTAAAGTATTGTTACCTTGCGTCCGTTTTTGTGAATTTCGTGGACGAGGTCGGAGGTAATGCCCGTACTATTTTTACTTCTGTATTTTCTCTTTCCCCGGTCTATCGATTCGTTCATGATCATTGGTACTTTATGAACTTGTTCTATATTTCGGTTTCATCGTCCGAACGAGCTGTGATCTTGTTGTGGGTCGATCTGGTTATCGATGTTACTTTTTCGGGTTCAGTTCGATTCTTGTGAACCTTGTTTGGGAGTGACATCATCTGGTTCTACTAGTTCTTTTATTCAAAGTTGATCGGCTTTGGAACTCTTGTGTTTTCGACTCTGTCGACTCATTTATGTTCGTTGACATTTCTGAGCTTGTCCTGCCCCTTGCCTTTGTTTATCGAACGAGTGTGGTATTGTTTCGGAATAACTCGTTTGTCGTTGTGACTTTTTAATTGCTATTCCCTTTCCTGTGGATCTTATGGGAATGCACATCCTGTTGTTTTCACCAGATCATATATTGTCTCGAGTCGAGATGTGAACCTTGGAGTCGTTGTTTGAATTTTATTATCCTTCGTGATTCGAACATGATTCTTCGATTTTGTTGTCTCGATCGTTGTGGTTCGACCGTTTGATTGTTCGGTTTTTATTGATCTCGTTCCGTGATTGGCGAACATTCAGGCTCCTTCGTAATTCCCTTCAGTTCGGGAAATTAGTTTCGTTTTCGATCTTCCAGCCCTTAGGCGATGGGATTCAGTGTTTGAAAATCGGTTGACTCGCGTTTTGATTGATGTACCGTTGGGTTGGTCAATCATATTGGTTTTCGTTCGTTGTGTTTTGTGATTGTCTGATAATTGACTTGGATATATTATCCGTTTGATGACGCTTGTCACTTGTTGGTTTTATTATATCCCTAACGGCGACGTTGTGTTGGTCGCCGTGGAGCGTGTTTTCACGCCGTATATTCCTTTGCGTTGTTTGTGACATTTCGCCGTTGGGCGTTAGTCACGCATTCTTGTGTGTCTCGTTGAGTTTTTCCTGGCGGAATATTTCTTCTCCGTACTTGTTTTAAGTTTCGGGACGAAACTTCTTTTAAGGAGGGTAGAATGTAATATCCGCAATTTTCGATTTTTGGTAAATTTCTTTTTTCGGTCGGAGTCCGTTTTGACGACTCGCTCATAACCGTTTCGTCATTCTGAGAATGATTAATTCTACACTTTTTGACATCCGAGTTCGTTTCGGTGTCGTTTCGTTGAGTTCTGTGCTTTTTAGCGACTTTTCCGCACTTGAGTTCGATTCTTGCGAATCTCGTCCGAAACTGTTGTTTCGAGTTTGCCGCAAGTCCGTTTAACTTTGTTAGACGTGTTGTGAACTTCGGTTTGGTTATTCGATCACGTATCGTGATTTCCGGGCGTTTTGGGCCATTTTGTAATTTCTTGAAAGTTACGGGTATCCGTATCTGTAATTGTTGTCTCGACCCGTTTCTTGGTCGCGTATGACTAATTATGGTATTACGCTTTCATTTCGAGTCGTTTATGTTGTCCGCGAACTTTTCGTCGTGTTCGCCCGTGACGTTTTCGAAATCGGGTCGCCGAGCTCGCGGTGGCGGATCCGGCCGACGGCATGGATCGGGCCGGACGATTGCGGCACCGGCCGACGGTGCGGCAGAACCGGCGAGCGCACGCCACGGCCGGAAGGCTGCGCGCGCGCTAACCGGCAGTGTAGCGACGCCGCCGTGGCTCAGCGACGCTATCGCCCGGGCAGTGGGGTTTCGAGGTTCTCGACTCGGTCGGGATCGGCAGTAGCGCACGCTACGCCGAGCGTAGCGCGCTAGTCGGCAGCGTAGCGCCGCTGCCGTCCGGCTAGCGTCGTTACTGCCGGGCGGTCACCCGGGCTACCGGACAGCCGCTAGCGCGCGCAGTATCCGGCCGTAGCGCACGCTAGCGGGAGTTGGGTCGGCAGTTCGGTCGGCGGGGTTGGTCGGTGATGCCGGGTCGTGGGCCCTGGCCGAGGGTACTCGGCCGATACTGGCCGATAGCGCACGCTAGTCCGGGAAGGCTAGCGCACGCTAGGCCGCCCAAGATAAATATGGTGGCAAAGTCACATTTCACTTCGTTTTTCATTTCCTTCCTTCTCCATCCGCGAGTGGCGATTCATGGGCGACGAAGCCATGTTGTTTAACAACAAATCCATGAAGTCCTTGAGTTCATAACATCAATCGATCGTCCGTTATCAACCTTTGATCCAGCGAACCAAGGTAATCTTCCTTAGAACCCTAATTTCATGAATTTGGGGATTTTTGCAATTTCGTCCGATTCGTTCCGTGTTGTTGATTAATTCATGATGGGTGTGATTAATCTTGATAGTATTCTTGTGTTTAACATCATTTAATCCATTGTTCTTCGTCGAATCGAAGTATATTTCTTGATTTCCTTCGAGTTGACTTTTTGGGGGATTTGTCCCCGATCTCGTTTTTCATCCGTTTTCGATGGATCGATTATGGTTAAATGATGTTGTTAAACATATTCTATGGATTGTATATCCATATTTCAACTTGGAATTTCGTTTTCGGGTTTTGACGGAACGAATCGTGTTCTTGGCCGTTTTGGGGGAAACCCGTGAACTTTCGTCATTCGTTCTTTGAATTCAACGGCTTTGAGTCGTGTTATGGAATTCATTTCATTGTTATTATTTGTCCTTCGTAGTTTATGAACGTGAGTTGGCGTTCGGTGGAGTCGGCGGGTTCGTAGTCGGTTCGGGCCAACCTACTCCGGTCGATTCTCCGCGTTGTTCTTATTCGAGGCAAGTACCTTGCCCATACTTTTCTCGTTTTAGGGATATGATGATCGGTGGTCATCTTAATGTGTTTGTTTGGTTATTTGAAATGAAGTTTCAAAGGATTTGGCCTCATTAAAGGCTTTCTTTCAAAACGAGTGTGATTTGTGAACGGTGTTTTGAGAATTGATTATGATTTGATTGTTTTGAACGTTGAAGGATTTTGTGATGATACTCCCATTGTTTAAGTTATGGAATCGTGTATTCCGTATTTAATCCTGTTATTGTATTTTTGAAGAGTTTGGTAATGGTGTCAAGTTAATGGCCATCTCTAGTGAGTATTCTTAATGAACTTACATTCTTAGCATGTTAGTATTGCATGAGTAACGTGTGTGTGTGTATGCTCACTACGGGTTAGACTCGACGGGGTCTCGGTAGGGTTCCACGAAGCTGTGGACCGCGAGCTTGCTTTTAACCACTGTGGGTTAGATCCGACGGGGTCTCGGCAGGGATCCACGAAGCTGTGGGTCCGCGGTTAATTGTGGTGCATTTTTACAAATGTGATTCGATATTGGCATTTCCGGAAATGAGTGCTTTTGAACGGTTTTCATGATTGCATGCATTGACTAAGTGTGTAAGAGGTAAGTTGTTCGTTTGGCTTACTTGGCTAGGATGGCACTGGAGTATTTTGTTGTTTGTTTTAAATCCTTTATTTGTGGATTTTGATGTCGGATACGAACCTCGTGGTCGTTCTTGTGTACTGTGAGTTGATGAGATTTGGGGCTAAAATCCCAATGGTTTTGTAAAAGTCGTTTTACGGATTTGGGGCTAAAATCCCAACGGTTGGTTAATGTCATTTTTCAGAAAGTAAACTTTTGGGGCGGTGACCCCTTTGTCTTTTGGAGTTTGAATAGTAGGATTTGATAATCCTGAATTGTTTTCTATTAAAACTCTCGATGGCATTCTAAACTGTTTTATAAATTACTTCCATTGATTTATGATATTTCGTTTTTGAAATGTTTTCTCAAACCCTTGCCTCGGGAAGTACTTTTCGTTTCGTTTGGATCTTTGAGGATCCTCGGTTATTGTTATTCGTGGAATGTGAATTGTATGGCTCGTATTTGCACTTTGTATTTGCACTAGCAAAACAGTGGAGTTTTGCTAACCCCCGAGTATTCGGGGGGTGGATGTCTGTTTTTGCATTCAGGTTTTGGAGCATAACACAGGGTCAGCACGAAGGATGATGAAAGATGATCGATACTAATCACATGAGGAACCGTACATCGTGTGTTGGTTCAGTCGTACTTTATTTTCCGCTGCTGTATTGTTCCCGTTGTACGGGTGTAGTTGTATTTTGTCCCCTGCGTGGGCATGAGTTGTATTTGAGTTGTATGTATTTGTGGAAAGACCAAATCGGTCTACTGAGTCATTGTAGCCTTGAAGGCATTGTCGAGATGTTAAATATTGTTACCAGCCTGGTAGATCCTCGAGGAGAGGGTCTACGGCGTGTAATATCCCTGAGTGGATTGGGGGTGTTACAATTCATATAGTGAGGATTATCTAGTTCCTATAGAACACTAGATAAACAAACATTTATATTGAGGGAAAGGTTGAGTTTGGACCGATAGAAGACAAGCGATTGTAACGGTTGTGAACTCGGACCGATAGAAGACGAGTTAAGATTGTGGTTTTTCTTAAGCCAATAGAAAAAGAAAGTCGGAGAGAGGACGTAGGCAAGTTGCCGAACCTCTATAAATTCTTGAGTCTTTAAATTCCGCACTATTTTCTATTTACTCGCAAGAAATTTCGGTATTCCACATCACCACTATTCAACCCCCCTTCTAGTGGTGAATTTATCTCTTCATTATTTCCGAGCGTGCAAAACGAATCATAGTCGTTGCAACAACACCAGAAGAACTAATCAAAAAACTCAATGAATTTGTTCCTCAACCAGATCCAGGTCTAGCTAAAATTGTCTGGGTAGAAGATTTTACCGTGAGAAAACGAAAAGTGGATTCATTCCTCTCCCTTTGATAACCCATGTCAGACCTCTTGTATTTTTACTTTCTGTCGTGTGTAATAATCGTGCTAAATGATGGCAGCTTAAGGAGTTTCTTCTTGATCTCTTGACGCGCATCTATTCGCGATTTATGTATTTTTATTTCATTACTGTAATGTTTATTTCGTGTTTTGCTTTTTTAAAAAACTTTGATGGCAGCGTAAGGCGACTCTTCGGACTTTCTTGATGCGCATCTTAAAAATTGTGTTATACTTACGAGTATATTTTATTTTCTTTTGTTGTGTGCCTCGTATATTTTCTTGCAGATTCTAAAAGGCGTTAGCTCAGACATCAACTTTCTTAACAGGGAGTATTCTGCTTTTCTGCATTGATTTTTATTTTTATTTTTATTTTTAAACTGAGGACAGTTTTATTTTCAAGTTTGGGGGTGGTTGGTTTAATTATTTTGGTGTGTTTTGATTGATTTGGTTTTTGGTGTGTTTTGATTGATTTGGTTATTTGCCTTAATTTTTTTTATTATATATATATATATATATAGTATTTTGATTTTTGAGAATTCTAGATCCGGCCATAACACCAATAAATTAGCTATATACAAGCTTCTAAAATCGTTTTAACCGGTTAAAAAAAATTGTATATTCCAAAAAAAATTTGAGCCTTAATCTCTCTTTCCGAGCCTTGTAATTATCATATAAAATCGAGTCATTCGTTACCTTGAGAAAAGAAGAATCAATTAGTTGATGAAAAATAAAACTGAAATTTACTTAATTTGTGGAGTTTTTGATTTTTCATGCTTAACTAAAAAATGATTTTCTGCAAAAATTCTATTCCCTAAAAAAAAAGGAGTCATTGGTGAAAAGAGCTACACGTTAGCAAATAACGGTGTGAAAGCTATCACCTAAAAAAATAAATGACGAAAAGGAGAAGTGTTGAGCAGCAACAACTGCCTAATTTTGGAAGTCTTAAATTTTGCGAAAAATAAAGGACTAACCATTGTTGGTGCGTAGCTGCCGTCTCAGAAAAATTGGTGAAAAGAGCTACACGTTAGCAAATAACGGTGTGAAAGCTATCACCTTTTTACGAAAGAAAAACAATGAGATAGAAATTGTGTTAGTGAAAAGAGCTACACGTTAGCAAATAACGGTGTGAAAGCTATCACTAAAAGGGATGTAGTTTTTGAATCTTGATTCATTTCTATCTACTGTATAAAGCTGGTTGTTATTTATTAATGGCATTTTAATCTCCTTTTCTCTTTTTATATTTTAATTTATGTGTGTATTAATTTTCTTATTTTTGTTTTATTTTTTATTTTATTTTTAGAGTGTGAATAATAAAGAGTCTTGCTCGGGACTAGCAAGAATTCAAGTTTGGGGGTGTGATAAGTGTCAGTTTTGTACACTTATCCATGGTTTGTATCGATAAAATTCACCCATAATTGAGCTAGTCTACTCATTTTTTGCTTTTAATTTATTAGTTTTAATAATTTTATTTTTATCGGATGATGATCGGATTAAATAACTAAATTACTCAAGAAACAACATGTTTAATAAATATTCTCTTTATTGAATTTTAGATATTCATGTTGTAGGGCTTTCCGAGACGAATTCGGCAGTCTTTTCGGATTCAAAATCAGAGTTATATATCAAAAGTTATCATCCGAAGAAGATCTGGGGCAAAAACGCAAAGTCTGAGAAATTCTGGGCCGAAAACGTAACTATCCAAGCTTCAAATGAGCAAATTTACGAAGCCACGTTACGGCCGTAACATTCAGGAGTTACGGCCGTAAGTCACCCTAGTTACGGCCGTAACTCCTGAATGTTACGGCCGTAACTCTTGACAGATTACTATGATTTGTCTAATTTTTAATACTTTTTGTGTATTATTGAGGGGATGGCTGACATTGATCCGATCTAATGTAATAATGCTGGAGTTTTGGAGCTATTAGAGACTTTAGGTATATAAATAGACCCCTTAGATCCTTCATCATTCATCATTCAACATATAATTTTCCATTTTTTGTAAACTTTTCTTTTTGTGAAGAACACACTTGTGTTCTTGAGTGATCTTTGTAAGTGTGGTATAGTATATGTTGTTCAGAGAGTTTATTGCTTCTATCTCCTTTATCTACTAAGGGAGTTAGGATCAATTCTTTCTCTTAATTCAACTAAAAATGACCACCAAAGCTTGTAATATGTGTAATAAACCCTTTATGGGCTATGTAATCTTAAGTTGGGATTATAAACAAGGTTAGTCATGTTATTTATGTTTGTATAAAAGATCTATTGTGAATTACTTATTATTGTGTGTGATTTTCATTGTTTTAACAATCTTTATTTATTTGGCCAATTAATGAAGATATTTATGGTCTTCATATGTTTCGAAAGAAAATATGTTTGATTAGATCAAATGATCTTCACTCTAAGTTGTTCTAGGGGATAGAAATATACCCCTAGTCCTTAGATGATTCTTTGAGTTATTTTCATAAATCCTAATGCTATGTATTGAAGCCAATCAACATAGAAATATAGTGGATTGATTCAATATGTAAGGGATGTTTTATAGTTCGAAAGAGAAACCGTCTTTTTAAGGAAAATCGAATCTACACAACATAATAAGTAAATTCATCTTATGATATCCAATACATCTTTTATAACTAATGACGAACTAAGTTTGTAATCCCATCTATTTCATTTTATCGTTTAATCAATCTATAATTATTGCAATCTTTTTATTTCCTTAAAATATTAGAACTATTATTGCATTTACTTTGCAACAATTAAACCAAACTTTTTAATTGTGTGTTTCACTCATCTTAAATATCTATAAAAATAGACTAATAGTGTATAATTCAAATTATAACAAAACTTCCTTGTGGAATCGATAAACCGGACTCAAAAAGTCCACTTTACTACTTGATACGATATCGTGCACTTGCGATAGTTACACTAAAAGCGTGTCAGTTGGTCGGCAGACGAATTTCAGAAGGTCTCTGGATTAGATTTTGCCACAGAACATTTGGATCATGAAATTCAGGTCGGGATCCTGAAATCTTAAAACTTTGGGAGTGAGGGGCTAGCTTGTTTAACTCGGAAGTGATGCTGTCTTGAGCGGCCTCGAATTCCCTTTCTTGCTGTATCCTGATTCTCCTAGCAGCTTCTCTTGCCTCTTCCCCCTTTTTGGCTTCATCAAGACGTTCTAGGATTTCTAGTGCAGCATCCTGTTTCGTCTCAATGTTAGTCATTCTTTCTACAAGGGCGGAAAGCGTCTGCGATATGTCCTTGATGCATTTGTCGTGAGCGCGCAATTGAGAGCTGTTTTCAATCATGGCACATGCGGTCTTGGCTTCAGCTATTCGCTCTGTGGTTGCTTCTTCCTTCAGGAGTTGCTCCTGCTTGTCTTCCATGATTTTCAGAGCTTGTTTGAAAACTTCTGGCAGAAGAACGAATGCCTCGACAACACGAGATACTTCATGTTGTAGAGTGGTCATCTCGTCCACAGCAGAAGTATGCATCCAATTCAATGCTTTCTCAACGGAAGATAGAGCATTCACTGCATCCTGGATGAATACAGTTTGAAGACCAAGTGCGCGCAGGCGCTCTTTCCTAGCGGCAGAAATAGGAGAATCTGTTAGAGCAAAGTCTTCAGAGATGTTCAACCTCCTTACGTTCACGGTTGGGCGTGAAGTAAGTTGGACATCCTCAGGTACGATACCGACCTCGGATTCCACGGTTGAAGGGGCGGGAGCAGCTTGTTCTAGATCGGCGACAGGGGGTTTAGTGGCTTCCTGTTGCAAACTTTCCTCAGTAGACATGGATACAGGAGGGACTGAATCCTCCTGTTGTCTCTCAGTGACAACTTCTTCGGTGGCAGCAGGCTCAGGTGCCTGTTCCAAAATTGCTTCAACTTCCTCGACTTGAGGGACTGATTCCTCTTCTTCGGGAATTAACTCTTGCTGTGGCGAAGGGGGATTGCTTCGAGTCGATGGTCCTTCGTCACCTTTTGGTGGAGAGGCATCTCTAGCTTGAGCCTCTTCACGACTCATTCTCAGACCAGCTTGAAAAGCATCGTCGTCATCGTCTAAGTCATTGTCATCTTTTGGATTTGCGGGAGAGTCCTCTGACTTGTCCTTTCCTTTCCTTCTAGCGTCAGATTTCTGCAACAGATGGCTTTCAATCAGCTCCTTGCATAAGGCATTGTCCCATCGGATCAGGGCTTCAATTTCCATTGAGTCCGTCACTTCTGAGATGAATCTTTCTTCTTGGCTCCAATCACTCCAGTTGTACAATGTTTCGTACGGAGCCAGCCTGTAGCCTTTCCATGTTAGAAATCTTTCGTAAGCATGTTCAATTTGAACAGAAAGAAAGGTCTTATGAATAATGGTGTCAGGGGAGGGACTACATACAACGTCTGGAGACGCTGTAGCGAGGGATTCCTGTACAGGTATGGGATCCTGTATGGAAGTGGGACTCCTTACAGGGGATGGTGCCCTGTTGGAAGATGGATCATGTACGGGTGTGGGATCCCGCAGAGGAGAAGTAGCTGTTGGCTCCAAATGGGCAGCCGACTCGCTAAAATCTTGTTCGTTGGCAGATGTCTCATTATCCGTCCTAGCCGCCAAAGGCTCAGTATCTACTGTTGATATAGTAGGGGACATCTCTTCCACAGGGTTTGGGCCCTGTGGTTGTTTTTCAGTGGGTTGAGCCACAGGGGAAACTTCTTCGGAGGGCTTGGCAGTTTTGACTTTAGAAAGCCTCATAAGTCTCTTCTTGGGCTTCTCACCAGCAGTGGGTTTCTTGCTGTGAGATCTCTTTCTCTTCTTTGAAGATTCCACTTCCTGGAACTTCAAGGACTCATCTCGTGGATTTGCGTAAACTGGCATACTTTCAGTTTTTGGATGGTTGCAGACCAAAGTGATTTGATTATACGCAGTAGGCTTGACGCCTCCTAGGTATATCTCGGGGTTATTCTTCTTAGCATCAGCGGATTGCGACAGTCCGCATTTCGTCAGGATATGGTTTAACATCAAACCAAAAGATCTCTTCTGGGTGGCAGGCTTGCACACCTCCTCTTGCAGGCGCTTCAAGATTATCTGGCACCAATTGACCTTTTCACAGGTCAGAATAGCCACCATCATCCTGAACCTCAGGTTGGTACACATTTCGAACGCACCGGTTCGATTTTCAATTATCCTGCAGCAAAAATCATGAAGATACACATATGGGAGACAAAAATTTTTCTTGTGACATGTAGTCTGAACCATGTCAACAACTTTGGAGCCTGTGAACAGTCCATAAAATTTAGTGATTAGCTCTTGAGACCCAAATGTCTCAAGTTGATCCATAGTCAGGCCATCAGCGGGTAGCCTGTAGATGTTCTGGACCAGATCGTTATCAATACAGATCTCAACTCCCTGGATTGTAGTGGTGATGTCAGCAACATGACCTCCTTGGGCCAATGACAGAAAGCGTACGGCGGCGTTGAGGTAAAATTCCTCAACCAGATGAGCATCGTACTTATCAGCAATCTGACTTCCAAGGCGATAGAGGCCTTGTTGACGGAGCCGAGTTATGTTGTACTCCATGGGTTCTGCGTCGTTGGTTTCAGATAGAATGCGCTCAATAATAACAGATCTTGAAAAGATACGGCCATCAATGATGTTAGCAGTTTTCTTCAGAGCAGGAGCAGAAGTTTGTCCAGCCATTTGATGATTTCTTAAGAAAAAAAATGCAAGAAAATAACCGAAATATGCAGTAAAATGCAGAAAAGTATGTAGGCTATTTTTGCTTGAGAACTCTTGAATTTGCAGAAAGCGTAAAGAGTCTCTAATGGCAGATTCAGTCCTTTTATAGTTGGGCGGCGAAATAGGGTTTTGCAGAGTACGAATGGTCAGATTTTAAGGGATGGGAACCGGTTTTTGAAATAAACGGTTAAGATGGACTGAGTGTAACTGGTACGCTAATCCATTAAAATGTTTAAAAAATGAGTGGGTCCCACTTCTGACATTTGTGTCACCCTAAATGCCTAAAATGGCGGTTTTAAAACAATAAACAATTTAAAACATCGCGGCTTTTGAGATTCAGTTGTCCAGATGTCGTGTAAGGCATTTAATGTACATGACGTTTGACATAAAAACAGGGCACGTGGACAAAAATCATTTTGAAAAGAAATAATATTCTATTATATATATACTGAATCGAAATCCTATAGTATGTGCTGTTTCCGCGTCGATACAGCGTTCCCCCTTAAAAAGATACATATAGGTTTTAGATTCCATACAACAACTTGAGGATGAATGCTGTATTCATGGGTCCTACAGTATTCCCCCTTAATTATTGCACACGTCAGCTGTAGGATTCATATGTCTTTGCTCGCTACAGTGCTGTATTGACGATTCTGAGTGTACAAATAATTAACGTTGGATAGTGTATTCTTGGGTCTTATAGCGTTCCCCCTCAATTTGTTGAGTAAAAATAGTAATTTACTTACAGGGAGTCTGGATGTAGCATTCCCAATTCTTGTCTGAGCATGTTGAATATGGCTGTGTCGAGAGGCTTGGTGAAGATGTCGGCCAGCTGAACGTCTGTATGAACTTTTTCAAGGCGAACATCCTTGTTCTCGACATGATTCCTTATAAAGTGATGCTTCATGTTGATATGCTTAGTGCGCAAGTGCAGGACAGGATTGTGCGTGATTGCAATTGCAGTCGTGCTATCACACATGATTAGAGTCTCTCTGGCATCTATTCCAAAGTCTGACAATTGTTGCTGCATCCAAAGGATCTACATACAGCAACTACCAGCAGCATAGTACTCTGATTCAGCCATGGAAAGAGAATTAGCCAATTGCTTCTTACTGAACCAAGAAACGAGTCTAGGTCCAAGAAAGTGACAAGTTCCACTTGTACTCTTCCTATCTAGCTTGCAGCCTCCGAGATCTGAGTCGCTGTATCCAACTAAATCGAATCCGCCTTCCTTAGGATACCATAGTCCTGCATCGACTGTTCCTTTAATACTTCAGGATTCGTTTAGCTGTATTGAAGTGTGATTCCTTAGGTACAACATGCTATCTCGCACACACTCCAACAGCAAACTGGATATCGGGCCTGCTAGCCGTTAGGTACAGGAGCGAACCAATGAGCTTCCTGTAGAGTGATTGGTCAAATGGATTTCCGGCTTCATCAGCACTAATTTGCACGGAAGTGCTCATGGGGGTTGGCGAGGATTTGGAAGTGTTCATTCCAAATTTGTTGAGAAGCTCCTTACTGTATTTTTCTTGGTTGATGAAAATACCTGTAGGCAACTGCTTTACCTGCAAACCTAGAAAATAACTAAGTTCCCCCATCATACTCATTTCAAATTTACTTTGCATGAGATGAGAGAACCTTTGACATAAAGCAAGGTTAGTTGAACCAAAAATAATATCATCCACATAGATTTACACCATAAGAAGGTCATCACCTTCCTGTATCTTGAACAAGGTCTTGTCCACAGCGCCTTTCTCAAATCCGTTGTTGGTTAGATACTGGGACAGGGTTTTGTACCAGGCTCTAGGGGCTTGTTTAAGTCCGTACAGCGCTTTCCTTAGCCTGTAAACTAGATCGATACCGTCTGTGTTGGCAAACCCTGGTGGTTGTTCAAAATAAACTTCTTCTGCAGGATCTCCATTCAGGAAAGCACTTTTGACGTCCATTTGGTATACAATAAAACTCTTATGGGCGGCAAAGGCTAGAAATATCCTAATGGCTTCTAGTCTCGCTACAGGGGCGAAGGTTTCATGATAGTCTATGCCTTCTTCCTGACTATAGCCTTGTGCGACTAGTCTGGATTTATTCCTTATAATAAGTCCATTTCGATCCTTTTTGTTTCGAAATACCAATTTGGTTCCTATAACCGATTGATGTGTAGGTCTGGGTACAAGATACCATACATTGTTTCTTTCAAAACTGTTAAGCTCTTCTTCCATAGATGTTATCCAATGAGAATTGTTAAGAGCGTCTATGGTCGAAACAGGTTCGGACTGTGCTAAGAATACAGTGATAGTGCACATATTGAGTCTTCTAAGCTCGGATTGAGATTTCCATTCAGGAAACTGTGATATCTCAGCATCAGATTCTTCTTGTGCACAAAGTACATTTCCTTGTGTACTCTATATTCTCCTACGAGTAGAAACACCAGCATTTATGTTTCCAATGATCAGCTCTTGCGGATGATCTCTCAACCATCTTCGGTCGGGTTCTAATTCAGGATCCCGTACTGTATCGAAAGATTCTGTGGATACAGCTTCAACTTGTATAGCGTCGGCTTCATCCACATCGATTCTTACAGCTGCGGGGTTGATTTCTAAATCAACAACAGGTTCTATGTGAGTTGGAGGATCCAAGATAGATAGATGATGAATGTTCTGAGTGATATCATCTACTCCTTCAGGGTCATGGTGTGGTTCGTCAAACACTACATGAACTGATTCCTCGATCGTCAGCTTCCTTTTATTAAAGATTCTGAAAGCTTTGCTGACGGAGGAGTATCCTACGAATATTCCTTCATCTGATTTCTCATCAAAGGTTCTAAGTTGGTCCTTCCCATTATTCAATACATAACACCTGCATCCAAAGATGTGGAAATACGAAACTAATGGAGTTTTGTTGTTCCATTCCTCATATGCTGTTTTGTTGTGGTGCTTGTTAATGATACAGCGGTTTTGAGTGTAGCATGCTGTATTGGTTGCTTCACCCCAGAAACGCTGTGGCAATTTGCTTGCGGCAATCATTCTCCTTGTTGCTTCTTTCAACGTCCTATTCTTTCATTCGGAAACACCATTTTGTTGAGGTGTACGGGCAGCTGAGTATTCGTGATGTATTCCATTCTCCGAACAGTATTGCTCTATAAAGCGGTTAGTAAATTCTGTACCTCTGTCGGAACGAATGCACACAATACTCGATGCCTTTTCATTTTGCAACTTTCTCAGGAGCTCGGGCAGCTTTGATGTTGTTGCCTTCTTCTTGCTAAGAAAGATCGTCCAAGCATACCTGGAATAATCATCAACAACAACCATGCAGTATTTCTTACCTCCCAAACTTACTGGGTCTACAGGACCGTAGAGATCCATGTGTAGCATTTCTAACACTCTTTGGGTTGAAAGGTAGGATTTTCTGTTCAGGGTTGACTTGATTTGCTTGCCTTTCTGACATGGTCCGCAGACGCTGTCCTTCTTGAATGACACATTTGGCAAACCTCTAACCATTCCCTGTCTAGAGAGCTTGTTGATTGTCTTGAAGTTGACGTGAGACATCCTCTTGTGCCTTAACCAGCTAAGATCTGTAGTGCCTTTGGCAACAAAGCATGGAATTGAGGAGCTCATAGGCTTCCAGTCAGCAATATATATATTACCTGATCTGCTTCCTGTAAGCACAACTTCCTTGGTTTGGATGTTTTTGACTCTACAGCGATCTATATAGAACTTCACCGAGAACTGTTTATCACAGAACTGGCTAATACTAAGTAGATTATACTGTAAGCCTTCAACATATGCAACATCGGTGACTTTGAATTTTCCGACAAGTAGGTTTCCTTTCCCTCTTGTTCTTCCATTAGATTTATCACCGAAGCGAACTTTTGGACCACGACCTTCTACAAAATCTGATAGCTTGCTCCTATCTCCGGTCATGTGTCGAGAGCATCCACTATCAAAGTACCAGGTATCCTCCTCTAGAATGCCCTGTAACAAAGAAATTAAGTAGATTTAGGTCCCCTTTGATTTTTGGATCCATGATTGTTAGTTCCTCTAGGTACCCAAGTTTTCCTGGCAGCAATTGGTTTACTGTAGGGCATACTCGGTACAGTATTGCGATATCTACGGGGGGCATATCCGTAGTTGTTATAACCATGATAAATATTATGCATGAAAAATTCAGGGTTATTATTATTAATCCAGTACGAGTGCCGTCTTGGAGGTGGAGCTATTTTCTTAGGCCTAACAGCTTGCCTTCTGGGTCTCCAGTTGGATTCCTAATGCTGTTGTTGATACTGAACCGGCATCTGCTGTCTCGAGGGATAACTGGGCTCCTGTATCCAATACCTAGGCATGCTGTACTGATAGTACTGCCGTGCAGGCCTTTGGTGGTTAGATACAGCCTTCCTTCTGAACGGTTGTTGGCGCTGTTGATATGCTCTGGGAGCATGCTATTGAGTGCGCCTCACAGGATGGAACGGACTATGATTCCGCTGTCTAGAATAGGATTGCGGAGGCGGAATAGCAGCCTTCGGTTTTCTCGGTACAGCAGGTTCCTTCATGGGACTAGGGGTTTCTTCCGATTCTGGAATGTGTTCCACACTCTTGACGAACACTGTACTAGTTTTCCCTTTGTTTGAACATGAACTATATCCTAAGCCACTTTTATCATGAGCATTATTCCCAGTGCTCAGAATTTATTCCATTCTTTTGGACGATTTCTCGAACGATTTCAGAGTGGTCTCAAGTTCAATTTCTCGCTTTTCGAGAGTTGTGATTTTGGCTTGAAGTAGAACCAAATCATTTGTCTTGCTCTCGTTGTGAGTTTTAGCCTCACTTAGTTCATGATCAAGTTGATGATTACTCTCCATGAGTTTTTCAAAATCGAATTTGCTGGTTTCACAGTCAAGAGACATATTTTCATAATTTATTTTCAGCAAGTCATTTTCCTCTTTCAGCTCTAAATTAGTTAATTGAAGCTGTATATTCTCAGTTTTCAGTGTCTCATGGGCCTTTTGAATGTTTTTAAATTCATTCATCATGATTTCAAAAGTATGAGATGCATTTGATGGAATAGCTGAGGTTAAACTTACCTTATCGTCGCTGTCTTCACCTTCTAGAATGTCTTTGGCCATAAAGCACATATATGCTTTATCATCGAACTCATCGTCAGATGAATCACTTTCAGTGACCACCTGAAGACATTCTGCTGATTTGGATGGTGTGGGGGAGGCTTCTGATTCTCCAATCAGGGCCCTGAGCTTGTCTTTCCAAGCACGTCTTCTTTCATCTCTCTCTTGTTGCTCGGCCTCCGGCAACCTTTGGACTTTGGGATGAGGACATTTATTTGCATAATGCCCTAGTTTCCTGCAATTATAGCACAGGTTAGCGTCACCAGATGATGTTTCGGTACTTACCTTGTGAACAGGTTTGGGCCTGTATGGAGTCTTTCCAGACTGTTTGATGAACTTTTTGAATTTGTGCATGAGAAGCGCCATTTCATCTTGAGACAGGATGTCGTCGTCACTGTCAGCATTCTTGTGACTAGGCTTCGACGAGATGGGCATGCTGTGTCGACGGTTCGATAGAGCGGCTAGAGCTGTGACCTTTGAAGGAGATTCTTCAGCTTTCTCTCTTCTGTCAATATCATACTCAAAAGCTTTGAGGTCAGAGAAGAGATCAAAAGTAGATATTTCATTAAGATTGCAAGATACACGCATAGCTGTGGTCTTAATGTCCCATCGGGCTGGGAGAGATCTGAATTTTTTTAAATTCTTCTCCTTTTGGGTATAAATATTGCCCAATGCTTCAAGTTCACCAACAATGCCAGTGAATCTGAGGTCAAGTTCCTCAAGTGTCTCAGTTGGTTTCATTTCGAAAGATTCAAATTGCTGAGTCAGTTTTGAAATCTTGTTTTCTTTTGAGAGCTGAGTTCCCTCACAAATCAACTTGAGTTTATCCCAGATTTCTTTGGTTGTTTTGCAGCTCTTTACCTTTCAGAACGTGCCTTTGTCAAGAGTGACAAATAACGCGTTCTTAGCCACGTTGTCAAGGTTTGCTCGCTTTCTTTCATCTGTGGTCCATTGCTCGCGATCATTCTCGAGAATCTCAGCATGGGCTTGGCCTTCAATCCTTGCGGCCGTGTTTATCTTCATGAGCTTGATAGGTCCATCCTGTATAACAAAAATCATCTCTTCGTGCATTGCTGCAAGATGAGCCTCCATCCTAATTCTCCAGTCATCAAATTCGTTAATAGAGAACATAGGGACTTTGTTGATCATAGAAGTATCCATGTGATAATACAGAAATAAAAGAGACTGTTTTGAAAATAAGTGATTTTAGATCTGATTCGGTTAAAAATACGACTGATTCTTTTTAGAATCAACCACTCCGATACCACTTGTTGGTCACTAAGTATACTGGATACAGTTTGGGAAATAGTTTAAACAACAAACTGTATGGATTTTAAATCTGAGTGCGTAGCGGAAGTCTTAGATACAGTAGGTTGCTGTGGATACAGCAACTAAATGTATAGTGTATACTTAATTAATCACAGTAATTAAAACAGTAAAAACTGAGGGTAAATAACACAGTAATTAAAGTGGTTCGAGGTAAACCCCTCTACGTCCACTGGTCCCCCACACAGGAGTAAAAAGTTTGTTATAATTACTACGTACACAACTACGTAATTATAACAACACACAATCAATATATCGTTCACACAGATTGATATAAAGATCTTAGCTTCAACCGTTCACACAGATTGGTTTTGAGCTAATGCTTTGACTTGCTTCTTCACACACAATTCTGAAGCTTCGTCTTCTTCAATGCAAATCCTTCACACAAAGTTCCGGAGAAGCACCGATTGTTCAGTCCACACAGGGCTGATCTGGGTTTGTTTAAAGTATAGAACAGATGGTGAACAACAACTTTGACTTTAAGAGCTTTCAGCTGATGAAGTGTTGTTCAGGATGATGAGCACTGTATATCTCTTTTGATCTGAGTTGCAGTAAGCTTTGGAGATATGTTTTGCTCTGATAATAATTTCGATAGCTTGGGTTTTCTGATCTTCAACATCTTGATGTGATATATATAGTCTCTGAAATATATATCCGTTGAAATGTATCCGTTGAGTGAGATTCCGTTCCAACGGGATTATAACACGATCCGGTTTTAGCGGGATTTGAAGATATGTTGATTGACAGTATTTAAATACTTTATCCTTGAGTATTTAAATACTTCTTTATTCAACGGGACTTGACTTCTGGAGATTCCTTCTTTGTCCTGTTGTGAGTTGTATGGAAGATAACTGTATTGGAGATTCGAGATAGTTTCCATACTTGGTCTTTTATAAGACTTCTTGCTGTACTGAAGGGCTTTATTATATGCTGATTCGAGGCAGGTCTTCGATACAGGATAATGTCTCAATACTTCGATACAATTTCCTTTACTGTATGCGGATTGGCATATATGTCAAAACCTCTTATAAAATACCATTCGATACATAGATTGGATATTCCGGCTGTTTTGATACAGGGTTCTTGTTTTCCCAACAAGACTCCTAGAAATGGCGTGAAGCTATGGAAGCTGAGATAGACTCGATGCATGTCAATCAGGTCTGGACTCTAGTAGACCGCCCCAAGGGCATAGTGCCTATTGGGAACAAGTGGATCTACAAGAGAAAGACTGATGGTGATGGCAAGGTTGACTTCTATAAGCCCAGGCTTGTGGCAAAGGGTTATACCCAGAAAGAAGGGATCGATTACCACGATACCTTCTCGCCCGTAGGTATGATCAAGTTTATTCGCGTGATGCTTGCTATAGTTGCCTACCAAGATTATGAGATATGACAGATAGACGTAAAGACGGCTTTCCTTAATAGATTCCTCGAGGAGGAAATCTATATGGGGCAGCCTAAAGGCTTTGTGTCCGAAGTCGATATTCAAAAAGTGTGCAAGCTTCAGCGTTCCATTTATGGACTGAAGCAAGCGTCGCATAGTTGGAACCTTTGTTTTGACGAGGCGGTCAAAGAGTTTGACTTCGTGCAAAATGAAGAGGAACCTTGTGTATACAAGAGGGTTAGTGGGAGCAAGATCGCATTCTTAGTACTATATGTGGATGACATTCTACTAATAGGAAATGATGTGGGAATGCTCAGTTCTATCAAAGCTTGGCTTTCGAGTAATTTCTCTATGAAAGACTTGGGAGAATAAACCTATATTCTTGGAATTCGACTCTAACGGGATAGAGCGAAGAGAACAATAGGTCTTTCCCAAGCCCTCTATATAGATACAGTCTTAAAGCGATTTAATATGGATGATTCTAAAATAGGGTTCCTACCGATGCGACATAGAATAAAACTCTCCTTGAAGATGTGTCCTCAAAGTGAGGAGCAACGAAAGGAAATGAGTAATATACCATATGCTTCGGCTGAGGGTAGCCTTATGTATGCTATGTTGTGTACAAGACCTGACATTGCGCATGCTGTAAGCATGGTGAGTAGGTTTCAAGCAAACCCAGGTAGGGAACATTGGACTGCCGTAAAGAACATTCTCAAGTACTTAAGAAGGACTAGAGATATGGTTCTGATGTATGGCGGTGGAGAATTAGATGTAGTGGGATTCACTGATTCAGACTTCCAAGGACTGAAGGACGACTCGATGTCTACTTCTGGATACATATTTACTCTTAATGGAGGAGCAGTATCTTGGCGTAGCGCCAAGAAAAGCGCAACTGCTGATTCCACCTGTCAGGCAGAGTATCAAGCAGCCTCGGAGGCTTCCAAGGAAGGGTTCTGGATTAAGAAGTTTCTGGGAGAACTTCAAGAGATACGATGTGCTGAGCTGCCTGTTCAGTTGTACTGTGACAATTATGGAGCTGTAACGCAGGCCAAGGAGCTGAGGTTTCACAACAGCACCAAACATATTGAGAGGAAGTATCATCTCGTAAGAGAATTTGTTCGCAAGGGATACATTATGCTGCACAGACCAAGCCACTTTCTCAGACTAACTTGGAGCGTCATCTGGAGAACATGGGTATTAGATACCATATTGTGTGGCATTGAGTGCAAGTGGGAGATTGTTAGGAGTATGCCCTCGAATGCCACTCAGAGGATGTTGAGTGAGGGCATTGTACTTGTAATTATGAAAATCATTAAGACAATGGATGTTTCTTTATTTACTGGCAGTTACTAGCATTCCTAACTCGTAAATATACATATAGAAACTAGTCGGTGTATTTGAGAGCAAAACGTTCCACTCCTTATTAGATAAGGGGGTCGGCACTGGAAAGGTTTATAGCTCAAATATTTAATAGTTCGCAAGTTGATGAAACTTGACTGGGCGTTAAGTTTATGTGAAGACTTGTATGGCGTGTTCTTTGACATGGAGAGTGCCTGTCGAACACTAATGGTTACTGGGAGCACACATTATAGGTATTCTAATTGGATTAGTATACTCGAACCGACTCACCCTCAATTCGTCACACGGATTTCACTCCGGGACAGTCAATAACGGAATCGAAAGGTTGTGATAGGTATTCGTGAACCTTCGACTTGAGGATTTATTAGGGATGTGGTTGTGACGTTTGTAATACCCAGTTGTAATTCAGTCATTATCATTCAGTAATTATCGTTCAGTAATTGTCACTCAGTAATTTTCACTCATTAATGATCATTTGTAACTCATATGCAATCATTGTATTCACCGTTCAGAGTAATTGTATCGTGTATTAATTGTCATTCATCATCAATCTAGTTGGAAAATCGTGCCATGTTTATCATCATTGTCATCATCGTAGTGGGCTGTGTGTGAGGAGTAGCGCACGCTATGAACTCTCTTTAGCGCGTGATAATTTAGTTCAGGTAGCGCACGCTACCTCACAACACTAGCGCACGCTAGTGTGTTTCAAGCAGGCATTCCAGAAGGCACTGGACTGCAATTGGGTTGTAAGTAGCGCATGCTACGAATGGTAAGTAGCGCGCGCTAGTAGGTCGGAGTAGCGCACGCTATGCAGTTGATGTTGCGCGCACTAAGGTCGGATCAGGCAGAGTCCATTAGCTACTGGACTGAGTTGAATTGATTCCTAGCGCACGCTACAAGTAGTTAGCGTACACTAATTGGTGTCAGTAGCGCACACTAAATATTGTGTGCAGCGCACGCTACCGAGAGCAGATCAGAGAACAGGAGGTTCTGGACTTCAATACTGGACACCAGGTAAATCCTCAGCGCACGCTAAATACATGGTTGTAGCGCACGCTACAAGAGGTACGTAGTGTATGCTACCGTGCGATCAGAGTATACTGGACTACCCAATATACCCGTTAGCTCACTCTACGCACAGGAGCTAGCGCGCGCTAATTCGAGGATAGTATAAATTGGACAGTGTAGTCCAGATTCGTCATTTGTCATTTCTTTTCATTCCTTCATCGATTTTGGGCGATTCGGAGCTTCTTGAGGAGTGTTCTTCAAAGTGAAATCAGCTATCAACATTTCCAAGCATATAATCCGGAGTAATCATCATTTCATCATCTTCAACATCATAATAAAGGTAATCACCTTTTGAATCTAGGATTTCGGAGTTCAAGTGTTTTTGTTCCGATTTATTCGTGTAAGCTTGGATTGTTGTTGGAATATGTTAGATATGGATTATCTACCTTAGATAAATGTATTCCTACGGATTTTATGGCATATATTTTGGATTTCATGAATTGTTGGGGGTTTGAATCAAGAACACTTTGGGGTTGACTTTGACATTTTTGGGGGTTTTAGATTAGATGTTGTCGTTAACTCGAATTGTGTATTCCTATGGGATTATTGATATCATTGAAGTTGTTTTGTTGGTTTGAAATACTCTTTTTGGGGTTGGTTTTGATATATTCGGGATTTGGAAATTATCGAAGGATGTATGTTGCTAAAGTATTCGCTAGAATGCCTCAATGAGTTTGGATATTGTTGTATCGATGTTCGAGTTGGTTATAATCGTGTTTGATACGTATATTGAGCGTTTGTTGGTAATTGTCATTCAAGGTTGTTCGAGCGACCGACATCTCATTGTAGGACGTTTGTTCGAGGAAGGACATTTTTCACCGTTTGAGTAAGTTAATTCTTACTCCGTTAAAAGGATATTCATTCATTTTGTTGTTGTTCATTTATAATCATAATTCTTTCATAATGTATTAACCGTATTGGGACTTGTAATTGTCAATTAATCACTTCATTCATGAGGAACGACGGTTCCAATCATTTCATTGAGCTATCATTCGTTTCACTTTCATTTCATCTCGGTGAGTCATTCTTGATTTTGTCGGGTTGTTATTCATTATTATTCTTCATGGTCATTCCTTGCCCATGTGACCTTCTGGGTTCATATTGCATGGCCGGGTGGGGATGTGTGGAATTTTTAGTCGGGCACGTGATGGTCATGTATTGGGTTCACCGACACATTTGACTGTGCACACGGTAATGTACCTCTGTGAGACTAATTAGGTACAAGGGCGGGTGTGTCCGGACACTCGTCTTGTGCACTTGCACATACCATTACGGGTGTACTATGATGCCTCTCTTCAGCGTCATTTCATAATTAAGATATATCATGATTGTGTTTATTCAACTCTTGAGGATTCTTGTTCTGTGTAACTGACCCCGTTGGGGGATGTTGTTTTCAGGTCATGGCAAGGCTTAGGCACGAGAAGAGAACGCTGACGGCGAAGAGTCCCAGTTATACTAGTAGGGGGCCCCAGTCCTTTTCATTCACTCGTGTTCTCTTTATTTTATTTCCGCTGCAGACTTTCGTTTGGATATTCATTTCATTCAGTGTTGTATATTTTATCTTCATATAAAATATACATGTATTCTGTATTATCTTGGGTGTGTTGTAATGAAACTCCTCATCGGAGTGATTGATGATATATTGTGGTTCGGTACTACAATTATATTATTTAATTCACTAATTTTCATTTGCCTGGTGGGTCCCAGTCGGGGGTCCATGGCACTGTAATATCCGCCTAGTTTGGGGTGTTACAGAGTTGGTATCGGATCGTGGTTTTGGATACTACCTTCCAAGTCATGTCTCATTTGAAATCATCGTTCATCAGACTAGTATCATTGGACTTTCGCGTCACGTGTGACCTGTCCAAGAGCCGAGCCCCTCAGACCAAAGAACAGTAAGATTTCTGACACCATGGTATAATTTCTGGCAATAAGAATCACTCATTCATACTTCAATAGTCAACAATACTCTTTCATCATTTTCATTTTTGATCAAGTCGATCATGTTAAATCATTAATCACTCAGTTCATTTCATTGTTCAGTTATTGATCTTGGGGATCATATCATTAATCTTGTTAACTTGTTCAAGATAATCATTTCAAGAATTTCATCAGATAATCACGTCACTTCAGTTGATCATTCATGTAATCATTGTGTTTGAGCGCGTATGCTCATTTTCATCATTTCATAATATAATCATAATGTGATATTCATGCGAGATATATAATTATCATATGACTTTCCACTTCAGTATGGAAAGAGCTGGCAGAGGACGCGGGGGAAGAGGCCGTGGTGCGGGCCGAAACCCAAGAGCTCATGTGAATACACGCGCTAATGCAAGGAATAATGCTAATTCATCGAGCAGTGATGCTGCCACTCATTCACCTGGACGTAATCATTAACTATCAGGGAGTCGTACTCGGGACACAACTCAGTCAGAAGGTGTTCGGGTTGATCTACTTGCTTTCATGTAGGGCATGATGGCCCAAATGACTCAGATGGCACAACTGATGGAGACGATGCATAACTCAACTACTCAAAATCAGCAGGCTCCTCCGCCGCCACCTCAGAGGCAAGAGAGGGTGTGAGCAGTATCATTGGCGACATCTCTCGCCAGAGACCACCTACCTTGGAGGGCTCATATGAGCCGGCAGATATCATTCACTGGCTTGAGCATTTCGAGAAACTGTTTGCTATGGTGGACTGTCCTGAGGGACACAGAGTTTCAGTTGCGGCTTACTATCTTGGTAAGGGCGCACATTCATGGTGGTTATCGTTGAGGCCCACCGACGGATCTTGTACATGGGATCAATTCAGGACTCTCATGATGGAGAGGTATTATCCGGCCCCACTCAGGGAGGCCAAGTTGTCAGAATTACTCACTCCCGACCTCTCACCGGACGATGATGTTCTTTCCATCGCCGAGAAATTTCAGGAGATACTTCCTTTTGCCTCGTCCATTATTCACTCTGAGGCGGACAAGATCAAGTATTTCAGCAAGAGGTTGAAGCCTCGTATGCGGATGCATTTGCTTAATCACAATTGCACCACTCTAGCTGAATTCATTGAGAAAGCTCTTACTTATGAGCTTACTGATAAGGAGATTGCTAAGCAACAATCTTCATCTGCTGGCAAGAAGTAAAACAATCGTAATCAGCCTGACGGCAGTCAGGCCACTTTCAAGAAACCTCGTGCGGGCTCTACTTTTTCTGAGCAACCTCTTATGGCGCCCAGACCCGCGGAATCTCAGTCACGAGTGGCAGTTCGGCCATCACCTGTTTCAACTGTGAAGAACAGGGTCATTTCAGCACTGTCCTTTCTTTACCGCAAGGGACGGAAGGATTTGTGGTTTATAGTGATGCGTCCGGGCAGGGTCTCGGATGTGTACAAATGCAGAACGGGAAAGTTATTGCTTATGCTTCACGACAATTGAGACCTTATGAGGTTAATTATCCGACCCACGACTTGGAGCTAGCAGCCGTGGTATTCACATTGAAGATTAGCCGTCATTATCTTTATGGCATTACCTATCAGATATTCACCGATCATAAGAGTTTAAAGTATATATTTACTCAGAAGGAGTTAAATATGCGACAGAGACGGTGGTTGGAACTAATCAAAGATTATGATATTGAGATACTTTACCACCCGGGCAAAGAGAACGTTCAGGAGAAGATGCTTGCACGATTAACAGTTCAAAAGGAACTTCAGCAGGAATTTCTGAGCGCCGAGATCGAGGTCAGGTTACAGCGAGTACAAGGGCAACTTTGTACGTTAGAGATTTCATCGCCACTTGAGGAGGCGATCAGGGAGAATCAGGGTTCACACCCATTTCTATTACGCATTCGAGATGATGTGGCTCAGGGGAAAGCCCCTGGGTTTGTGGTCCACGAGGATGGACTTTTGTGATTTAAGAATCGGTTGTGCGTACTGTAACACCCCAAACTAGGCGGATATTACAGTGCCGTGTGTAGGTCACAAGTCGTCCAAGAACAAGTCTAGAGGGGGGGTGAATAGACTTGTTGAAACTCTTGAACTCTTTTTCACGAAGAGTGAGTTTCTTCAGCTGATAGTTAAACAAATGACTTGGAGTCGTTTGTTCTTGGATATGTGCGGAAGTCAGCTGATGACGAATAGAAATCAACTTAATGAAACACTTAACAATGTATGCAGCAGTTAAAGTATGATGCAGTAAAATAGTAAATAACGCAGGCAATTATAGTGGTCTCAGAGGTGGGGTAATCCTCTACTAATCCACTTTTCTCCAAACCAGTTGGAGATGAATTCACTATAATTTTCAACCAGTGATAAATATTACAGTGATTCAAACCACACTACAACAGCTTCCAACCAGTGGAAATCCGTGCCGTTGTACACACTTGACTGCCTTGCACCTCTTGATCCTTGATCCTCGGATGCCTTCTGATCTCTTACTTCAACCAGTGAAGTACCCCGTACTCAAGATTATAGACAAGAGTGTTTGTCTTCTCCAACTTAAGAGCTTCCTTGAGTATGAACTTTTAGATCTGCTCTTTTCACGATGCTATTGATTGCTTTAGATTGCTTGATTGTTTTGATCGCTAGAATGTGCATTGCACATTAGTTGCTCAGTTTCAAATCTCTGGATATATATAGGTCAGATCTCTGAGCTTTTTCCTTGTAGCCGTTGCAAATCTTTTGAACAAATCCGTCCGTTGGAGGGAGACTTCATTGTTTAATCTTTCTGAACGTTGCAAGGCTGGATTCCCATTATTTTATTTTATCTTCCGACCGTTGTGAAGACTTCTGCATGTGAGCGCCGAATCTTTTGAATATAAAATGATTAAAGTCTTCAAGGTGGGTCTGGATGATTTATTTAAATCATATCTCTTGCGGGAATCACTCCAATTTGTCTCTTCACGTTGCATGTGAGCTTTCCGTAATACTTGACTTTTCAACGCATGCTGACGTGGACTTGGAGTACTTGGCTGCCTTCGAGTAGGCTGATATGCAGCTAACATCTCTGCAGACGAGTCCTCTCGGTACATTCACTGCTTGTGACTTATACAGTCGAGTGACTTCCACAGGTACCTCGGCTGCAGTCTGGTCAAACTTCTCTGATAAATTTTGTTGACCAGAGCTACTCTGACTGGACTCGGCTGTTCCTCTCTGATGGACTAAGCTGTACTTAGTACTTTGCCGTTTTTCAGCCTAACTAATTTTTGGCCTACAGAAGATACTCATTTGGTTCTTTTTTACTTTATACTTAACATATTTTGGCTTATGGAAGATACTCATTTGGTTCTTCCTTGCATTTTGCCAAGTAATAAACATTTGATTTTATATTAATGACATCATCAAAATCTAACAAGTATTCCTAACAAATTCCCCCTATTTTGATGATGGCAAAACTAAGTAAGAAATCAAATGACCAAGTCTGCACTTAAGTGCAAGACACAAACTGAAATCAGTCTAATATTGAGACAACTAGAAATTGTCATTCAACAGACTGTTTATAAAATTTTCTGACTTATTATTGAAATTTTACAAGAAGGTTTTAAGTACAGAAAATAAAATTACAAGTAAAAGAAATAACTAAAAGTCATCTGCCTCTTCCTTTGCCTCTTAGAATAGGCTGCTTGGCAGGTTTGAAGGGTTTGGCTCCGATTGGTCTTATCTTGACTGGAGAAAGACCATATTTCCTCTTCACAACAAGTGCTGCGAAGTCTTGTTCTTGCTGGGATCTGAATCTGTTCTCAAGACACAAATGCTTGATTTCTCTTTGAAGTGCTAACTCATCAAGTTCACCGTCCAGACGGGTTGGTGCTTCCTCGTGCCCTGAATGAGGGAATCATAGGATAAGCATTTTGATTTTTAGCGTGCTTCTTCAGAACAGCCCAAAGCTTCGGATGGATTTCTTCCATGAAGTTTATGAAAATTTCTAGTGGGGAGAGTATATCATCCTGGAGTAGTTCCCAGATGTAATAGTCTTTGATGAATCTCTTCTTAGCAGATCCCCACATCTCAAGAGCTTCAAATGGAATGAAATCCTCAACAAACCATAGCTCCTTCCCTTCCCATTCTAGAGTAGGTCCAAAGCCACCTCTAGTCCTTCTTCTCTTTCCTTCAGGCTGGTCAGCCTGGTCATCTGGATCTACAGCTTCTTTTCTCTTCATACTTTAGGGTCCTTCAATTTGAAGGACATCCTGCTTCTTCTTGCTTCTTATTTCTCTCTCTTCCCCCTGAACTCTCTCTTCCCCCTTTTTGCAGATCAACCGTAATAGTTAATTCTTTGTTCCATTACGCTCATCGATCAGACATGCCAAATGGCATTCTGTTGTTGGTAGGGGGTGGGGGCTGAGGAATTTCTCTCTGTAGAAGGGTGTCTATCTTGGCATTTATTGACTGAAGGTCAGGAGTGACCTGAGTTGATAGCAGCTCTCCAATAGTATCTCTGACGATTTGCCTGATCAGCTCAGTCATGGTAGGGGATATCTGAGCTGATGGGGAGTGCTCTCCTGATCCTTCTGCAAAGGAACCACTAGACTGCAGGCTCCTGTCTGCAGCTGGTAGGTCAGAGTGGGTTTTCTCCGGGGTCCCTGACACTGAGTCTTGACCCGGCTCTGCGTCTAGGTACAGTGTCTGGCAGTACCAAAGTCCTATCTGCAGCTTCGTGAGAAGGCTCTGGCTCCGGATCTTGTTCTGGCTCCTTGTCTCCTTCTCTCTCTCCATCTTTCCCTTCTTCTTCCTTTTCTCCAGAGTTTTCTTTTCGTTCTTCCTCATTTTTTTTTTCATTTTCCTTCTCTGCTCCTGCTTCTCCTCTATCATCATTATCATCTTCATCATCATCATTCTTATCATCATCCTTCTCCTTCATCATCCTCATCCTCCTTTTCTTCTTTATCTTTTTCTTGATCTACCTCCTCTCCTTCTTCTTCATCTTCTTCATCAGCCACTTCCTCTGTCTTCTCAATATCATCTGGATGTTTTTCAACTGGAATATTTTCTTCTGTTTTTCTCTCTTCTTCGTCTTCTTCAGCTACCAAATCAATAATTTCATTATCTCCATCTACTTCTTCAATCCTAATCTCCTTTTCAACTTCCTCCTCCTCCTCCTCTCCAAAAATGCCATCAAAAATGCTGAGCATGATAGAATGGATAAAGTGGTCCATGTTTGTTTTAAAATGTGACATGAACCATTTATCCTGGAGGATTAAAGCCAAGTCTGATTCTTTGCAAAATTCAATCAGAACCTCCTCAGTGGCTTGGGGATATTCCCAACCACTAGTTGCAACGTAGGTTTGAAGATTTGTAAAAGGCATAGTTTTGAAAGATTTCCACTCTTCAAAAATATGTACAAAAGAGTGTTTTACTGCTTGTGGTTTAACAAGCTGGAGTTGTTCAATAGAAAGATTGAAGGTATTATTTTCTAACAGGTTAAAAGTATAGTCAGCTTCAGGAATAGAGATTATTAGACCTGCTTCCTCTTCTTCGGATATGTAGACTGGGGGGGTGAGAACAGGTACAATCCGAGTTTCAGTGGTGTCTGGTGCAGGCAGGTTTTCCGAATGAACTGGTGATCGAACTGATGGGCTGGCGAGGTGTTCAAACTTCTCTCCCTCGCTAAACTGCAGTTTCCTTGGCCTCTTAGGAGAGGGTTCCGGTGATGACTGCAGGTTAGAGGGTCCTTCTGGGGCTGGTCCCCGTCCCTTGAATCTGATTGCAATGGGTGTATCGTCGGACTCGTTGTCGGACTCGACTGTAGTTGGGATATTAGCTGCAGGTCTGTCCGACTCTTCTGATGAGTAGTATCTTGGGTATGTTCTTGAGTCCGGCAGCTCCTTCAACAACTGAGCTGCTTTCCCAGTGCCTCCGACTTTCTTCTTCTCATGGTCCATATGACCAAGCCTTTTATTGGGGTGGAAGGGGTCAGTGTTTCCCTTAGCCACTCCGGTCTTCTCCAAAAACCAACTGAGATGCGTTCCGAACGCCAGCTTTGTCTTGAACTTCTTCTCATCGTCAAGCCACTTGACCTTGTTCACCTCGCGCACGAGTTGCCTGAAGATGTAGTCTGCCCAATCGATTTCCTCTTCCTGAATCAACGCACCCAACACCATAAACTTCGACGATGACAGTTGGTCATAACTGCCCGCCATCCCCATGACTATCTTGTTGGTAATGTCTAACGCAACACGGTAAATCCTTTTTAATTCATTCCTCTTGGCTGTAAATTTCAATTTTTCTGGGATATTTTCGACTTTAATCGTTTTCCAGGTTTCGGCGGCGGATTGCTTGAGAGCTTCGACCGCCAAACCACGATGCTTCATCCCGAAGACAGAACGAATCGTCTCTCGATCTATGCGGACAGGTAATCCGCCGACTTTGCTGTGAATCCCGTCTTGAATCAGATAAGCATTGCGATAGAACTCAACGACATCTTCTTTGAACAAATGTTGCGGGTTGATGTCGAGAAATGGGTAGATCCCATTAAGCTTCATTGCCCGGATCAAATTGAGCATGTCGTAGTCCTCCAGATTGGCTTCTAGTAAGCCTTCAAAGTCGACAACCATGGAGAAAATGACCTGGTCCTTCACCGCCTTCAAATTCACTCCTTCGAAAGATTCCATTTCTGCAAATAGAGGATTTTTTAGTGTATATTTTTGCTCTGTAAAATCTAGGGTTTCTGTAAGCGTAAAAAGTAAAGTGAAAGGTCTTCTTTCCTTATAAAGAAGATGAAAAGACGTTTGTATTAGTTTATTATATATTTGAACGGTGGTACGCCTTTTGATATTCTTTTGAATTTCAAATTTGAATCGGTGGCCCAATTTAAAATTCGACGGTTGAATCTGATTGGCCATCGTAGAGGTTGATTTAATAGGTGTTTGACGTGTGTATTGAAATTGCCACTTGGCTTATAAAATGTATATTTAAATGCCATTTAGCCAAAATTAATATTATAAATGTGGCAGATAATAATTAAAAATTTAGAGGTCAGTTTAGAAAAAACTTAGCTGGTCTGATTTGTTGACTGTTGACCACTCTGCAACAGGTGAGTTTGACTTCTCGCCTGGTATTCTGAACAGCTAAGTTGCTTTGACTGGCCTCGTCTTCTCGCCTACATCAGCTAGGCTGATTCTGAGGGTCCGTCCTTCCTTTAACTTGCTTCAGAACTAGATTCCCAATCTAGTAATCCAAGGTTTCTGCTAAGTTCTAGGAATCTTTCTTCTGGCAAGGGTTTAGTGAAGATGTCAGCTATTTGGCAGTCTGTGCTGACTCTTTCAACTCTAACCCTTTTGTTAAGCACATGGTCTCTAATGAAATGGTGCTTAACGTCAATATGCTTCGTCCTTGAATGCAAAACCGGATTGTTGGTTATTGCAATAGCACTATTGTTGTCACACCAAATAGGAACTTCGTTGGCAATTATATTATAGTCCCTTAGCATTTATCGATCCATAGAATGCATGCACTGACTACACTGCAGACTAGGTATTCGACTCTGTAGTGGAGATAGAGTTAGAAACACCTTCTTCTTGAACCAGATATCGATCTGGTTCCTAGGAATTGACACGTTCCACTAGTGCTCTTCTGTTGATTTTGCATCTGCGAAATCCGCATCCGAGTATCTGATAGCTCGAAGTTGTCATCCTTGGGATACCATAGTCCAACATTAATTGTAGACTTTAGGTATTTAATTATTCTCTTGGCATCTAGGTGTGATTGCTTCGGCTTGGGTGGAATCTTGCACAAACTCCAACGGCATATGATATGTCCGGCTGCTTGCGGTGAGTGTACGAAGAGATCAATGAGTCCTCTGTAGTGGGTTGAGTCCACCGATATGCCCGCCTCGTCGCATCCGGTGAGTACTTGTGCTCATTGGAATTCTTGCGGGTTTGGTGATTCCATTCCATATCTCTTGATAAGATCTCTGGTATACTTTGCTTGGTTGATGAAAATTCCTTTTCCATCTCGCAACTTGTAATCCGAGAAAGAAGTTAAGCTTTCCCATCATACTCATCTCAAATTCTCCTTGCATGAGGTTGGAGAATTTCTCGCATAGCTCTGAATTGGTTGACCCGAATATGATGTTATCCACATAAATCTGGACTATTAATATGTGGCCTTCGTGCTCCACTCTGAATAGGGTCTTGTCCACTTTCCCTTTGCAAAATCCATTTTTCTCAAGAAACACAGACAGTGTTTCATACCACGCTCTTGGTGCTTGCTTGAGTCCATACAGAGCCTTCAATAGCTTATAGACTTTGTCTCCTTTGACAAAACCTGGGGGTTGCTCTACATAGACTTCTTCTTCTAGGATTCCGTTCAGAAAGGCACTTTTTACATCCATCTGGTAGACTTCAAAGTCCTTGAATGCAACATATGCGAGGAATAGTCTGATGGCTTCTAATCTTGCAACAGGTGCATAAGTTTCATCAAAATCTATTCCCTCACATTGTGCATAACCTTTTGCTACGAGTCTGGCTTTATTCCTAACAACAGCTCCGTCTTCATCACTCTTGTTTTTATACACCCATTTGGTGCCAATAACTTTCTTGTGATCAGTGCATGCATTAGTTCCCAAACTTTGTTTCTTTCCATCTGCTCCAATTCCTCTTGCATGGCATTAATCCATGAATAATCTTCCACGGCTTGTTCTGTAGTCTTGGGTTCAATTTGCGACATGAAACATGAGAACATCGCCATTCCTGCTGGTAGGGTTGACTGTCTCGTCTTAACTTCATCAGTCAACTTTCCGATAATTTGCTGAATTGGGTGATCCTTGAGCCATTTGGGGATATCATCCTCTTCTGGGTTTGTTCCCCCTGTTGGATTGCCCTGGTGGTTATCTGCATCAGCTGGGTTCTGGTCTGCAACTGGATCAGCTACCGCTTTGTCAGCTGCAGCTTGGTTCTGATCTGCAGATGAGTCTTTGTCAGCTCCGGCTGGGTCTTCTTCAGGAGCAACTGGATCAGATAGGTTTGGTGATCTTGTCTGATCTGCAGTTGGGTCTTCATCAGCTGCAGTTGGGTCATCAGGCTGGTCTGCAGGTGAGTCCACCATTCCAGTGTCATGTATAATGACTTCTTCAAGGGCTGCTGACTTGAGCTTGTTCTCAATTAGCTCAAGTTGTTTCCTGTACTCAACGGTAGATTCATCAAAAACATCATGGGGTGTTTCTTCCACAACTAAGGTTCTTTTATTAAAAACTCTATATGCCTTGCTTCTTTGGGAATATCCCATAAAGAGACCGTCATCAGTTTTAGCATCAAAGGCATTTAGCTGTGTTTTACCATTGTTGTGGATGAAACACTTACAACCAAAAACATGAAAGTAAGCAACAGTAGGAGTTCTATTATTCCAAACCTCATAGGGAGTTTTGCCATGTCTCCCTACTATCATACTCTGATGCAGGTGTGACAGTCAGTGTTGACTTGACCCGAGAACCTTTTGGGTAGGTGCCTTACGCAATCATGGACCTTCTTTGCTTCCTTCGAGTTCTGTTCCTTCTTTCGGCAACACCATTACTGGGGCGTCACATTGCAGATAGCTCATCTTTGGATCCCATTCTGATCGCTGTAATCAGTTATCGCCTTGTTGAGAAACTCTCCTCCTCTATCTGATCTGATCTTGATTATGGAGAGGGATCTCTCATTCTGGATCCCTCTCAGCAGCTCAGGTAACTTGGTCAGGGTTTCACTTTTCTTGTATAGGAAAATGATCCAAGTGTACCTTGAATAATCATCTACTATTACAAGGGCATGTTTTCGGCCGCTCAAAGTCCTTGGTTTGATAGGACCAAATAGATCTATGTGGAGTAGATCTAAGATCCTTGTTGTGACTGTTGTAGGCTGAACTGGCTTGAACGATGCCTTGGTCTGCTTTCCCTTCTGACATGCATCACAGAGTGCTTCTTTCTTGAACGCTTCATTTGGAAGTCCTCTGACCAGCTTCTGAGAGCTAATCTTGCTGATGGCTTTGAAGTTTATGTGACATAGTCTTTTGTGCCACAGCCATCCATTCTCAGCTATTGTCTTGGATAGAAAACAGGAGTTAGGTGTTCCTGTGTTCCAATCGATCATGTAGACATCTCTTCTTCTGAATCCTTGTAGCATTATTTCTCCAGATAAGATGTCTATCACCATACACTTCAAGATGGTGAAGACTACTAGGTTTTTCTCGTCACATAACTGGCTTATGCTCAGGAGGTTGTACTTGAGCCCTTTGACATAATGGACTTTGGATATCACAATGTTTCCTCGGTGCAGCTCTCCAAAGCCTTTTGTCTGTCCTCTAGAGCTATCTCCAAAGGTTACATCGGGACCTCTTTCTTTGATGTATTTGGTCAGCATCTTCTTGTTCCCGGTCATATGCCTCGAGCATCCAGAGTCTACAAACCATTCTTCACCTCCAAAATTTGAGCTTGAGGAGATGTGGTTGTAGTCTTTCCACCTTTTCTGCAATTAAACAAGTAGAGATTTAGGTACCCAAATTTGTGTGGGTCCTTTGGGGTTAGTTGATTTCCTGGAGAATTGATTTCTCCTTGGATAATGGAAATTGTTATTATTATTATTATAGCCCTTATAAGGTGTCTATGGTCGAGGTCTGAATCTCCTGGTTGGATTGTATACTGGATATTCTTCAAAATTTTGATAGTGTGGGCCATCTCTAAATCTACGCTGAGATCATTTATTAAACCTTTGTGGTCTCCACACTTGTTCATTTTGGTAATTAGGATAACCTTGAGGTTTCCATATGCCCCTCCCATTATGAAATCTATTTTTGGGGAGTTGTTGGTAATAGTGGGCATGTTGTGCAGAACTTTGCTTTTGCACAGGCCATTGCCTAGTCGCTGTCTAGGTGGGCATGCAGTGTAACTCGATTGCGGCTAGACGTTTGACTCATTGTTGCTGTTTTTGAATATCGGTTTATATACGAGGCTCGTGATCGAGACTATTGTTTCTCCTTGATAAACTTGGTTTGAACTAGAGGGAGTGTGAGAATCATATCCAAGGCCTGATTTGGTATATAGTGACCTTTTATAAGTACACAATTCTCCCGGGGTTGAAGACGCCTTCAGGAGGTTATTTCTTGCGCTTTGAGTTTTATTTATACGTGCCCGGCTTAGTAAACTCGGCTTTGGCATGAGCAAGTGCGGTGATTTTCTTTAAGTAAAATGGTTAGCCGATCTATCTCATCTGTATTGATATTTGCACGGTTTTTAAAGTCAATTTGTAGTTGTCTCAACCTTATTTAAATCTAGTGAGTTTTTGAAATCATTTTTCAATTTGCTATTCTCATCTTGCATTGAGTCTTCTCTATTGTCTGACTTGGTGTGCAGATTTGAGTGTTTCAAAATCTTTAAATAGCTGATTTACCGATTCATGTAGATCCATATCTTGTGACATGACTGAGCTATTATTTGAACCGGTGGGTTTAGAAGTTACCTCTTCATCAGCTAGGTTTGCCATCAGGCATTCATACTCCTCGTCTTCATCAGAAAAGAAACCGCTGCTTGATTCGACATGCTCCTGGTCTTCTCCGATGAGGGCCTTTCTTTTATCTTCCTTTCTGCCCACCTCCTTCTTGGTTTCGTCCTTCTTGAGCTCGGGACAATCCATTTGGATGTGTCCTATTTTGTGACAGTTGTAGCATTCTACTTTCCAGCTTCCAGCCTTCTGGTTCCCTCTTGGATTCTCCTTATAGTTTTTTTTATATTTGGAGTAGTTCTTTCTGAAATTGATGAATCTTTGCATTATGAAAGCCATTTCTTCCTCAAAATCTAGTGGATTTGGAGGTTTCACATCAGATAAGCTCTTGGCAGGAGACTCGGCTGCAAATGCGATTCCCTTCTCTGCAGGCTCAGTTGAGGATGAACTTGGAAGCTCGAACTCATAAGCCTTGGATCGAGAAAACGACTCACTGAATCTTTATTTTATTCAGGTCCTTGGACTCTCTCATGGCTACGGCCTTCATGCTCCATTCGGGATTGAGAGATCTGAGGACCTTTAGTGCCATTTCCCTGTTGCCATAGGTTTTGCCCAGGGAGTTGATCTCATTGATAATTTCAGTGAACCTTGTGTCCACTTGATCTATGGATTCACCATTCTTCATTTTAAAGTTGTCAAATTTTTGGATAGCAATTGACAGCTTGCTTTCCTTGATCAGCTCCGTTCCTTCACACATTAGAGCTAATGTGTCCCAAATTTCTTTGGTGTTCTTACAGTTCTTGATCTTGACCATGGTGGATTTGTCAAGAGTTTGATATGACACATCTATGGCCGGGTTGTCAAGATTGGCCAGCTTTCTTTCTTCGGGAGTCAGCTCCGTCCTCTTCTTAGGAATCATTTCTGGCCTCCCAGCTGCGATCTCCTCTGCTGTGTTGTCCTTTTCAAAGATGAATGGACCATCTTCAATGATTCACCACATGTCGTCATGAATTGAAGATAAGTGTGCCTGCATCCTTATCTTCCATAGATCATACTCGTCAACTGAAAAGACAGGGAGTCTAGAGTGCATGTGTTCCATTATAAAGTGAGAGTTAAGATATATCTAATATAGATCTGGTTCGTGAAAAAATGAACCAACCTCTCCAATACCACTTGTAGGTCACAAGTCGTCCAGGAACAAGTCTAGAGGGGGGGGGTGAATAGACTTGTTGAAACTCTTGAACTCTTTTTCACGAAGAGTGAGTTTCTTCAGCTGATAGTTAAACAAATGACTTGGAGTCGTTTGTTCTTGGATATGTGCGGAAGTCAGCTGATGACGAATAGAAATCAACTTAATGCAGCAGTTAAAGTATGATGCAGTAAAATAGTAAATAACGCAGGCAATTATAGTGGTCTCAGAGGTGGGGTAATCCTCTACTAATCCACTTTTCTCCAAACCAGTTGGAGATGAATTCACTATAATTTTCAACCAGTGATAAATATTACAGTGATTCAAACCACACTACAACAGCTTCCAACCAGTGGAAATCCGTGCCGTTGTACACACTTGACTGCCTTGCACCTCTTGATCCTTGATTCTCGGATGCCTTTACAGTCTCTTACTTCAACCAGTGAAGTACCCCGTACTCAAGATTATAGACAAGAGTGTTTGTCTTCTCCAACTTAAGAGCTTCCTTAAGTATGAACTTTTAGATCTGCTCTTTTCACGATGCTATTGATTGCTTTAGATTGCTTGATTGCTTTGATCGCTAGAATGTCTGTTCGCACCGGTAGTTGCTCAGTTTCAAATCTCTGGATATATATAGGTCAGATCTCTGAGCTTTTTCCTTGTAGCCGTTGCAAATCTTTTGAACAAATCCGTCCGTTGGAGGGAGACTTCATTGTTTAATCTTTCTGAACGTTGCAAGGCTGGATTCCCATTATTTTATTTTATCTTCCCACCGTTGTGAAGACTTCTGCATGTGAGCGCCGAATATTTTGAATATAAAATGATTAAAGTCTTCAAGGTGGGTCTGGATGATTTATTTAAATCATATCTCTTGCGGGAATCACTCCAATTTGTCTCTTCACATTGCATGTGAGCTTTCCGTAATACTTGACTTTTCAACGCATGCTGACGTGGACTTGGAGTACTTGGTCGCCTTGAGTAGGGCGATATGCGGCTAACATCTCTGTGACAGGTCCTCTCGGTACATTCCTTTGTTTGTGACTTATGCAGTCGGTGACTTCCCGAGGTACCTCATTGTGATGCAGTCAAACTTCTCTGATAAATTTTGTTGACCAGAGCTACTCTGACTGGACTCGGCTGTTCCTCTCTGATGGACTAAGCTGTACTTAGTACTTTGCCGTTTTTCAGCCTAACTAATTTTTGTCCTACAGAAGATACTCATTTCGTTCTTCTTTACATTTTGCCAAGTTTTATACTTAACATATTTTGGCTTATGGAAGATACTCATTTGGTTCTTCCTTGCATTTTGCCAAGTAATAAACATTTGATTTTATATTAATGACATCATCAAAATCTAACAAGTATTCCTAACACCGTGGACCCCCCATTGGGACCCACCAGGCGAATGAAAATGAATGAATTAAATAATATAATAGCAGTACCGAACCACATTATATTATCAAATACTCCGATGATGAGCTTAAATACAATACACCAGGACAATACCAAATACTAGTATATTTTATATGAAGATAAAATACACCACCCTGAATGAATAAACATTCCAACGGAATTCTGCAGCGGAAATACAAATGAAGAAAACAAGGATGACTGAAGAGACTGGGGCTCCCTACTAGTATCACTGGGACTCCTCACCATCAACATGCTCTTCCCGTGCTTTTGCCTTGCCATGACCTGAAAAACAATATCCCCCAACGGGGTCAGTTACACAGAACAACAATCCTCTAGAGTTGAATAAACATAACCCTGTTGAAAACATACGCAATCAAACATGCTATATGAATCAACTAACAGTACGGCGGCTCAAAGAATGGCGCCACACTACGCCCAGGATGGAAATGTGTAATACCTCCGGTATTCCATGCTTGATTACTTTGTACTATGTGAATGTTGGTAATGTGACGTCATTTCTATTTATGTATTCCATTGAGTGCTATATAATTGTACGGTGTGAATGAAACGGGGGTGACACACCTTGACGCCGTGGGACGATCGTCGGTGCGAATATGACGGTGGCCAACGTCTTGTTTCCCGATAATTGTTGACGAGTGGATGGGATGGTCACCCCAAGATGGTTAGAATGTGGTTTGAGGCTAAAAGATTCTGTCTAATGCGCGCTATAACCCATGCCTAACGTACGTTATATTTCGATCATTACGTACGTTAAGGCAGCTACATTACATACGTAACGGGTGGGTCGGTCTCCCGACCAGAATCTTTCTTTTGACACGGACAGGGCTACTTTCGGCGGGCTAGAGGACAAACGAGTCAACTGCTCGTTACGTACGTTATGTCCCAAATTTAACGTACGTAACACTTTGGCACATTTCGGGCAGCGAGTTCTTTACGTACGTTGTCAGCACACTGTTACGTACGTAATACACCTTACGTACGTAACACCCTTATCGTTAACGTACGTTATCAAAACCAAGTTTTATAAAATGATAGTTCCCTTCTTCATTTGCACGACCCAACATCACAAACTACCACCCTTGGAGAAATTCCTAGCCCTATACCCGGTTCTTAAGCCTCTTAAACACTTGAATTAACATTGAGGAGGTGGATTCTTGAGCTTCGGTGAAGATTATCCAAGTCGTTCAAGTCACTTCTCGTTTTCCTCGTAGTTCTTGTGAATCCGTCAACTATCTTCATTATTCTTCTTCCAATAAGGTAAGCCACCAATCCGTGGAATTATATCTTCGATGTTTTCTTATTTATACTTATTATATTGCGGGTATTGGGTAGATTTTGCTAAACTTCGTATACAATCTTGTCGGATGAAATTATAGTAACCGGAAATTTCGTTTCTCATATGTTTCGTTTCATGCAAATGAAATCTCACTTCAAATCATCACTAGGAATGTAAAATTTGACGAATCAATTGTGGGGAAATTCGTAGTAATCCGTCACCGTATGTTCCGTTGTCCGTAGCCACCCTTACCTTGTGATTTTTGACACTTAGCAAGCTAAGGAAATAATTCGATAGTATAATCAATATTGGTTGCCGAACCACCGAAGTTGTTGTGCAATAAAATCCGTCGATTGTAGTATTCGGAATATAGAATTGTATTAGAAAGCATAAGATTCGATTCCGCCATAACAACTCGTTGACACCGAAGAATGATAGGATTATCTTCTTGAGTATATCGATATACCTAATGTTAAGATTGGACGAGATAATGGTACACAACACTTGAAAACTTAGAAACGATACTCATACCGACAATTAAGACTACACTAGGAATCCGGTTAGGAAAGGGAGACTAGTTTTATTCATTATAATCCGTATGAGGTGTTAATCGGATGTTTCGTGGCTAGGATAAGTTCGAGCGGGCGTGGGGACTTCGTTATCATAAAGCACCTACTACCGGATCACAGGCAAGTGAAATCTTGCTCGTGAATTTTCTAATATCAATGTTATACCGTATGTGTGTACGTGCCATTTTGATAAAAGCCGACGTTTGTCTTTCTCTAAAGATGTTATAAATGGGCCGATGTGTTGGGGATAAAACATGTATGGTACCCGTGTGGAAATGTGTTAGGGGGTAAGACCCGAATTGGGCACCTATGTTCCGGGGTATTCCCGTGTGGATACTTCCGTGACCCTTGGTTGCGACCTTGGGGGCTTATGTGTTAAAGAGAGATACTCGTCGGTTGAGTGATGAAATATTCCCTGTGATTACTAGGTACTGTGATTGTAAAGATGTCGTACATTGTTGTTAGTAGTTGTTATTTGGTATGCATTCTCTGACCCTGGTTACCTATACCACGTAAAATTGTTCATCATGTGCAGGACATTCCCGAGGGGTCCGGTCAGACTTGAGCGGTGTTGGAATTATCTCTAGCTGCTGTTTTAATTGGAATAAATAGTTTTCCTTGGAAAAACCTTTGTTGTGTAATAATTGGACTTCAAATTACATTTTCCCTTAAATCTTTCGATTCACGTTATGAAATCCTTGAATTTAAGGTTTTATCGCGATTTTCTTAAAATGCCTATTTTTCTAACTAGCCTTGTGGGTCCCACGTGGGATTCATGGCACTGTAATACCTCGGGATATTTTGGGGGTGTTACATAAAATGGTATGAGAGCGAAACTCCTGGTTTGAATAAAACTTTCTCCTATATTTTTCTCTTTCTTTCAAAATCCAACGCCCCAAGTGATCGAAGCTCCTCGTGGGAATGCAAGTAAGTGATATGTGTGTGTTTCTATTTTTGTACAACATTTAATTGTAAACCATGCGTGGAACTGTCTTTAGATTGATACCGTTAGTGATGGCACACCGAGGAGATAGAAGGGTGGTGAATGACGCTCAGGATTCTGCCGCGAACCACAATGAGGACGGGAACACCGCCGAGACCCATCCTGCTGGGGGCCAGCCGCCACCAGTCAACCAAAACGATCAGGAGGCGGAACGCCAAAATAACAACCCTGGAGGCATGGATCCAGCTTTTGTTCAGGCCCTTGCCCAGGCTATCGCCATGGGAATTGCCCAGGTCAATCAGGCAGAACGGATACCGGTCATCAATGTGGAAGAAAACGCAGGAAGAGATCGATGGTTGGGAGAGATGCTGAAGGCTAGGCCTCCATTATTTGACGGGACAGGAGAGAAACACGTGGACGACTGGATTTCGGAAATGGAGACTGCCTTCGAAGTAATCGGATGCCCAGAAAACAGAAAGGTGCCGCTCGGAATTAATCAACTCCGTGACACTGCTGCACGTTGGTGGAGGACTTATAGGCCAGAGGACCGAGTGGTCGGGTGGACCGAATTTGCCCGATTTCTGGGCAATCTTATCCCCGGATCAGCCCGAACCGCTCGCGCACGAGACTTTTTCAGTGCCGGCCCTCAGAACATGCCAGTACCAGAGATCATTCGGGCCTACCGAACCGAGCTAAGTTACATCTCCCAGATGGTTCCATCAGAAGATCAACGAATATGCCATCTTGCACAGAGGTTACCGGAGGATGTACAACGCTATGCCGCCGGATTTCACTGCACGACCCTGAGAGCATACGAAGATGTAGTCATAGCATATGCCGGTACAGTTGTTAATACCGACATCGGGCATAACTCGAAGAAGCAGAAGACATCAGTTCAGCGTGGGAGCAACAACAAAACAAATTCGGGGCCCGCATATTCTTTTAAGCCGGCGGTTTCGTACCAACAGAAGGGTGTATCTGATCGGCCTTACCGTAGGGACTGTTTCAATTGTGGCATGACCGGGCATACTAAGGATCGGTGTCAGAAGATGGCTACCAAATGTTTCACTTGCGGAAAGAGTGGACACATGTCTCGCTACTGCTGGCGGGCCAATTCCACTCAGAGCCCAGCCTCGCAACCAAGTCAACAAGGCTCTGTGCAATCCCCTAGGATGCCTGCTGTTTCCAACTACCGAGCTCCACCCCACCAGAGCCAACCACCACTGCATGGTGCCGGACGAGGCCGTGGGCGCGGCCGAGGTACCTCGTCCTTTTCGGAGTCAGTGCCGTCTCGTGTATTTGAGCTGAGGGCTACGGATGGTCAGCATGCGCCAGCTATCTCAGGTACTCTTCTTGTTAACTCTCAGCCAGTGCATGTACTATTTGATACCGGAGCCACCCATTCGTTTATATCTGTGGAATGTGTTGAACGCTTAAATCTTGTTTGTGTACCTTGTGAGCCCTTTAATGTTAAACTACCCGAGGGTAGTAGATTAAGCGGCGATCAAAAGGTTCGAGACTGTCGGATCAGCCTCAACGACCATAGTTGGACCGCTAATCTTATGGTCTTCCCACTCCAGAATGAAGATATCATATTAGGAATGGACTGGATGCCATTGCACAGAACAATCTTGGATACCTACCACCTGACTATTTCTATTTCGGCTCGTGACGGTACCACTCATGTCATCAGTGGACGTGAACACTTTAGTACAAAAGGATCTCTCAGCATTATCGCATCGGAAGCCTCCTGCATCTCTCGAAGTGAATACTACTGGTGTTATGTTCTTCGAGAGGACACTTCACAACTTGCAATCACAAACATTCTGGTGGTGAATGAGTTTCCAGACGTTTTTCCTGATGAACTACCAGGGCTGCCACCGCACCGAGAAGTTGACCTTTCCATTGAACTCGAACCGGGGACGAGACCTATTTCCAAATCTCCTTACAGAATGGCACCGGACGAGATGAAGGAATTAAAGATACAGCTCGAAAATCTGTTGGAGAAAGGGTTGATCCGCCCAAGCACCTCACCGTGGGGCGCGCCGGTACTTTTCGTTAAGAAGAAAGATAACTCTCTACGCTTGTGCATCGACTACAGGGAGCTGAATAAGGTTACTATCAAGAATCATTATCCACTACCAAGGATTGATGACCTCTTGGATCAGTTACAAGGGGCAGTCGTGTTTTCAAAGATCGATTCTGATCGGATATCACCAATTGAGGATTCGGGAGGAAGATATACCCAATCGCATTTCGGTCGAGGTATGGGCATTACGAATATATCGTGGTATCATTCGGGTTGACTAATGCCCTGCCGTTTTCATGGAACAGATGAATAGAGTTTTGATTGATTTCCTCGATAAATGCGTGGTGGTTTTTATCGACGACATCCTGATATATTCTCGAAGCCGACAGGAACACGAGGAACATTTGAGGCAAGTACTGGGCGTGTTAAGACAACACCAACTTTATGCGAAACTGTCCAAGTGCGAGTGCGGATGCGGAGGTAATTTTTCTCGGACATGTTGTCTCGGCAGAAGGTGTCAAGGTCGACCCACAAAAGATCGAGACAATAACGAGTTGGGATCCTCCAAAGAATGTCAAAGAGGTTAGGAGCTTCCTAGGACTGGCGGGTTACTATCGAAGATTCGTCGAGGCTTTTTCCTATATCGCCCGACCATTAACGAACCTACTGAGAAAGAGCACCAAATTTGTATGGACCGCAGACTCCCAGAAGAGTTTTGACGAGCTCAAGAGTAGGCTAACTACTGCCCCAGTACTAGTCTTACCACAGGGTACAGAAGGATTCATTATATACACGGATGCATCCAAGCATGGACTAGGGTGTGTCTTCATGCAGAATGGCAGAGTCGTTGCGTACGCATCCCGACAACTGAAGCCGTATGAAGTAAATTACCCGACACATGACTTGGAGCTAGCCGCGGTGGTGCATGCCCTCAAGATTTGGAGGCACTATCTTTACGGAGTTACTTGCAAAGTTTTCACGGATCACAAGAGTTTGAAATATATCTTCACGCAGAGAGAATTAAACATGAGACAGAGGCGTTGGTTGGAGCTAATCAAGGACTACGATGTGGAAATTTCTTATCATCCTGGAAAAGCCAACGTGGTAGCTGATGCTCTTAGTCGGAAAACTACACAAGAGGTGATGGTATCCAGCATAACAGATCAGCCCAAACTGCAGCAAGAGATCAGGAGAAGCAACACCGAAGTATGGGTACAACGTAGGCAAGGACGATTATGCTAGATCAATATACTTTCGTCCTTACTAGACGAGATACGTCTAGCACAGACGGAAAATCCTGAATTACGTGCGATTGGTGAAAGAATCGAGAAAGGAGATGTTTCCGACTATAAGATTCAGGGTGATTTGGTGAGGTTCAAGAACAGGATATGTATTCCACCGAATGACGGACTGAAGCAGACTATACTAAAAGAGGCACACTCCACTCCCTATTCTATTCACCCCGGAGCAAGCAAGATGTACAAAGAGTTGCGACAGAGTTTTTGGTGGAAGAACATGAAGTGGGAAGTTGCTAGGTTCGTCGCCCGATGTATGACATGCCAACAGGTGAAAATCGAACACCGCAGACCCTAGGAATTATGCCCCTACCCATCCCGGAGTGGAAATGGGAGAGCATATCAATGGACTTTGTCACTAAGCTACCTACGGCGGTGGGAGGAAAGGATACGATTTGGGTCATTGTTGATCGATTGACAAAATCAGCACATTTCATTCCTATTCAAGAGACAACCGGGACACAGCAGCTGGCCGTCATTTTCATCAGAGAGATCGTCAGGCTACATGGTGTTCCCTCATCCATAATTTCGGATAGGGACACCAGATATGTGTCTCGTTTTTGGAAAGCCGTCCATAAAGCTATGGGGACACAAATACACTTTAGCACGGCTTATCATCCTCAGACAGATGGACAGACCGAGCGTACGATTCAAACCTTGGAAGATATGTTGAGGGCATGCGTGCTCGATTGGGGAAAGGATTGGGCTAGACATTTGGGATTAGTGTAGTTCTCGTACAACAACAGCTAGCATGCAAGCATAGGCATGGCACCGTTTGAGGCCCTGTATGGGCGAAGATGCAAGTCACCGTTATGCTGGGATGATGCCTCCGACACCGCGGTTACCAAGTTGGATCTTATCCAGGAGTCCATTAAGAAGATCTCTATAGTTCGGAAACACATGCGGCCGCCTGAGGCCGGCGAAATCTTATCTTTGGCAACCGACGACCTTTAGAATTTACGGTCGGGGATCATGTTTGGGTCAAAGTATCACCTATGCGAGGTATTCGGCGTTTCGGCCAGAAGGGAAAGTTAAGCCCGAGATTTATAGGTCCGTTTGAGATATTGGATCGGGTATGGAAACTCGCGTATCGATTAGCTCTACCGCCGCATCTAGATGGAGTGCATAATGTTTTTCACATCTCCCAGTTAAGGAAGTATGTCTATGACCCGAGTCACAAGCTCAATTTCGAAGAAGTGAAAATTTCCGATGAAGCTACCTTTAGGGAGGTGCCGACCGCCATTCTGGACCGGCGTGTGAAGATGTTAAGAAATAAAGCCATACCCCTCGTGAAGATTCAGTGGTCGCACCACGGAACGGAAGAGGCGACTTGGGAAACCGAGTCGAGCATGAAGGAGAGTCATCCCGAGTTATTTTCTTAAGTTTCGGGACGAAACTATTTTAAGAGGGGTGATATGTAATACCTCCGGTATTCCATGCTTGATTACTTTGTACTGTGTGAATGTTGGTAATGTGACGTCATTTCTATTTATGTATTCCATTGAGTGCTATATAATTGTACGATGTAAATGAAATGGGGGTGACACACCTTGACGCCGTGGGACGATCGTCGGTGCGAATATGACGGTGGCCAACGTCTTGTTCCCCGATAATTGTTGACGAGTGGAAGGGATGGTCACCCCAAGATGGTTAGAATGTGGTTTGAGGCTAAAAGGTTCTGTCTAACGCGCGCTATAACCCATGCCTAACGTACGTTATATTTCGATCATTACGTACGTTAAGGCAGCTACATTACGTACGTAACGGGTGGGTCGGTCTCCCGACCAGAATCTTTCTTTTGACACGGACAGGGCTACTTTCGGCGGGCTAGAGGACAAACGAGTCAACTGCTCGTTACGTACGTTATGTCCCAAATTTAACGTACGTAACACTTGGGCACATTTCGGGCAGCGAGTTCTTTACGTACGTTGTCGGCCTGCAATTACGTCGTAATACACCTTACGTACGTAACACCCTTATCGTTAACGTACGCTATCAAAACCAAGTTTTATAAAATGATAGTTCCCTTCTTCATTTGCACGACCCAACATCACAAACTACCACCCTTGGAGAAATTCCTAGCCCTATACCCGGTTCTTAAGCCTCTTAAACACTTGAATTAACATTGAGGAGGTGGATTCTTGAGCTTTGGTGAAGATTATCCAAGTCGTTCAAGTCACTTCTCGTTTTCCTCGTAGTTCTTCTGAATCCGTCAACTATCTTCATTATTCTTCTTCCAATAAGGTAAGCCACCAATCCCTGGAATTATATCTTCGATGTTTTCTTATTTATACTTATTATATTGCGGGTATTGGGTAGATTTTGCTAAACTTCGTATACAATCTTGTCGGATGAAATTATAGTAACCGGAAATTTCGTTTCTCATATGTTTCGTTTCATGCAAATGAAATCTCACTTCAAATCATCACTAGGAATGTAAAATTTGACGAATCAATTGTGGGGAAATTCGTAGTAATCCGTCACCGTATGTTCCGTTGTCCGTAGCCACCCTTAACTTGTGATTTTTGACACTTAGCAAGCTAAGGAAATAATTCGATAGTATAATCAATATTGGTTGCCGAACCACCGAAGTTGTTGTGTAATAAAATCCGTCGATTGTAGTATTCGGAATATAGAATTGTATTAGAAAGCATAAGATTCGATTCCTCCATAACAATTCGTTGACACCGAAGAATGATAGGATTATCTTCTTGAGTATATCAATATACCTAATGTTAAGATTGAACGAGATAATGGTACACAACACTTGAAAACTTAGAAACGATACTCATACCGACAATTAAGACTACACTAGGAATCCGGTTAGGAAAGGGAGACTAGTTTTATTCATTATAATCCGTATGAGGTGTTAATCGAATGTTTCATGGCTAGGTTAAGTTCGAGCGGGCGTGGGGACTTCGTTATCATAAAGCACCTACTACCGGATCACAGGCAAGTGAAATCTTGCTCGTGAATTTTCTAATATCAATGTTATACCGTATGTGTGTACGTGCCATTTTGATAAATGCCGACGTTTGTCTTTCTCTAAAGATGTTATAAATGGTCCGATGTGTTGGGGATAAAACCGGTATGGTACCCGTGTGGAAATGTGTTAGGGGGTAAGACCCGAATTGGGCACCTATGTTCCGGGGTATTCCCGTGTGCATACTTCCGTGACCCTTGGTTGCGACCTTGGGGGCTTATGTGTTAAAGAGTGATACTCGTCGGTTGAGTGATGAAATATTCCCTGTGATTACTAGGTACTGTGATTGTAATGATGTCGTACATTGTTGTTAGTAGTTGTTATTTGGTATGCATTCTCTGACCCTGGTTACCTGGTATGACTCGTCGTACCAGGTAAAATTGTTCATCATGTGCAGGACATTCCCAAGGGGTCCGGTCAGACTTGAGCGGTGATGGAATTATCTCTAGCTGCTGTTTTAATTGGAATAAATAGTTTTCCTTGGAAAAACCTTTGTTGTGTAATAATTGGACTTCAAATTACATTTTCCCTTAAATCTTTCGATTCACGTTATGAAATCCTTGAATTTAAGGTTTTATCGCGATTTTCTTAAAATGCCTATTTTTCTAACTAGCCTTGTGGGTGCCACGTGGGATTCATGGCACTGTAATACCTCGGGATATTTTGGGGGTGTTACAAAATGTGTCCGTGCACAAGCCACCAACGAGTATCGATCGAATACACGTGTGGTCTTGTACCTAATCAGTCTCACGAAGCAATCGACTCGTATGCACAGTCCAATGTGAGGCCAACAACCAACACACAACTTAAATGTGCCCGACATGAAAATCCTACACATACCAACCGGCACGCCAGTATGACCCGGAATGCCACGATATAACAAAAGTGACATCGAAAATCAATAATGACTCACCAAGATGAAATGATAGTGAAATGAATGATAGCTCGATGAAATGATTGGAAACCGTCGTTCCTCGTGAATGAAGTGATTAAGTGATAATTACAATTCTAAATACGGTTAGTAATTTATGAATGAATTATGATTATGAATGAACAACAACGAAAGGAATGAATATCCTTTTAACCGAGTAAGAATTAACTTACTCAACACCGATGAAGAATGTCCGTCCACGAACAACGTCCTAAATGAGATGTCGGTCGCTTGAACAACCTTGAATAATACAATTACCAATAATCCGTTCAATACTCGTATCAAACACAATTATAACCAACTCGAACGTCGATACAACAATATCCAAACTCATAGATGCACTCTAACGAATACGTTGTAAATATCCTTCCCGTTGGTTACAACCAAACCCAAATTATCGAAACCAACTTTCAAATGATTGATTCAAACCAGCAAAACAATATCAATGGCATCAATAATCCAATAAGAATCCACAATTCACTATTATAACAACATCAATCGGAAAATCCCCGAATTAACCTAAGTCAACCCCAAGGGTTCTTGAAATAATTCCCAAAATAGCCATTAAATCCGTAGGAATACATTCATCCAAGGTAGATAATCCATATCTAACATATTCCAACAACAATCCAAGCTTACACGAAGAAATCGGAAGGAAAAACCCAAAAATCCGAAATTCTAGATCCAAGAGATTAATACCTTGATTTGATGTGATGAGGATGATGAAATGATGATTAATCCAAATGGTAAGCTTGAAGATGATGATTGATGACTACACCTCGAAGAACACTCTCCAAATCGCCCGGAATCGCCAGAAACCGCCGAAGAAACGAAGAGAGATGATAAATGACGAAGTAAGGGCTGAACTGTTATATTTATAGAAATCCCAGTTTAGCGCGCGCCAGCCCCAGTTCTTAGCGTGCACTAATGGGTGTTTTGGGAAGTCCAGTACCCACTGTCCGAAAATGATAGCGCGCGCTACGTACCTTTTTGTAGCATGCGCTACGACTGTACACTTAGCGTGCGCTAACCCCAAAATGTTAGCGTGCGCTAACGAATTATCTGATGCCTAGTACTGGAGTCCAGAACCTTCTGTCCTCTGATCTGATCGCGGTAGCGTGCGCTATAATCAATATTTAGCGTGCGCTACAACATCGTTTGCGTACACTAAAAACCGCTCATAGCGTGCGCTATGAATTAATCCAATTCAGTCCAGTAGCCACTAGACTCAACCTGATCCGACCTTAGCGCGCGCTACACCGACTGCATAGCGTGCGCTACTCCGGCCTACTAGCGCGTGCTATTTACCATTCGTAGCGTGCGCTACGTACAACCCAACTGCAGTCCAGTGCCTTCTGAACTGCCTGCTTGACTACACTAGCATGCGCTAGTGTTGAGAGGTAGCGTGCGCTACCCGTACTCAATTTGCGCACGCTAAAGAGAGTACGTAGTGTGCGCTACTCCTCACACACAGCACACTATGAAGATGACAACGATGATAAACACGGCACAATTCTCCAATTAGATTGATGATGAATGACGATTGATACACGATACATTTACTCTGAATGGTGAATACAATGATTGAATATGGGTGAAAAATGATCATTAATGAGTGAAAATTACTGAGTGACAATTACTGAATGATAAATACTGAATGATAGTGACTGAATTACAACCGGGTATTAGACGTACCGGCGAATGATGAGTTGAAAAACTCGATTTTGAGAGAAGCTCATGCTACCCCTTATTCCGTCCATGCGGGGTCTAGAAAGATGTATAAATACGTGAAAAAAAATTACTGGTGGAGTAATATGAAGCGAGATGTCGCGGAATTTGTTTCGAGATGTTTGACCTATCAGCAAGTCAAGATAGAGCATCAGCGACCGGCGGGTATGTTAAAACCTGTCCCTATTCCAGCGTGGAAGTGGGAGGATATTTCAATGGACTTCATCACGAATTTTCCGACGAGTCATCGTGGCATGAATACAATCTGGGTAATTGTGGACCGCTTAACTAAATCAACTCATTTCCTTGAGATTAATGATACGTGGGGTCCAGAGATACTTGCCCAGTTGTTCATCAAAGAGATAGTGAGACTGCACGGTACTCTTAAAAGTATCATTTCCGATCGTGACGGACGGTTCGTGTCTCATTTTTGGAAATCAGTTCATCGTGCTATGGGAACTCAGCTCAATCTCAGTACAGCTTTTCATCCTCAGTCCGACGGACAATCGGAGAGGACTATTCAGACTTTGGAGGACATGTTGAGGGCTTGTGTTCTCGATTGGAAAGATGATTGGGAAGCCCAACTACCGTTGATCGAGTTCACGTAAAATAATAGTAGGCATGCTTCGATTAAGATGGAACCGTACGAGGCCTTGTACGGTCGTCATTGTCGATCTCCTTTGTGTTGGGATGACTTATCAGAATCACTTGGAACCGAGCCCGATATGCTTATAGCCGCCCGTGAGAAGGTAAGCTTTGATCAGCAGTCGTTTGTTGACCGCTCAGAGTTGACAGAAATCTTATGCAGATAATCGTCGTTGACCATTAGAGTTCGAGATAGGTGACCATGTTTTGGTCAAGGTATCCCCGAGTCGAGGTATCTTCCGTTTTGGGAAGAGGCGAAAGTTGAGTCCGAGATTCATTGGACCGTTTGAGATTTTGGATCGAGTAGGCGAGTTAGCTTATCGATTGGCCTTACCTCCGGCGTTGAGCCGAATTCATAATGTGTTTCACATATCTCAGTTACGGAAGTATGTTGCCAACCTGAGCCACATACTTCAGTTCGATGAAATTGAGATCGCCGATGATCATTCATACGAGGAGCGTCCTATTCGAGTCTTAGAACGGCGAATCAAATAGTTGATGAACAAGACGATTCCTTTGGTAAAAATTCAGTGGTCTAGACACGGAGTCGAAGAGGCTACTTGGGAAAGCGAGGATAGTTTGCAGGAGAGTCATCCTGAGTTGTTTGACCCTTAGTTTCGGGGACGAAACTCTTTTAAGGGGGGTGTATGTAATAGCCGGTTGTAATTCAGTCATTATCATTCAGTAATTATCGTTCAGTAATTGTCACTCAGTAATTTTCACTCATTAATGATCATTTGTCACTCATATTCAATCATTGTATTCACCGTTCAGAGTAATTGTATCGTGTATTAATTGTCATTCATCATCAATCTAGTTAGAAAATCGTGTAGTGTTTATCATCATTGTCATCTTCATAGTGGGCTGTATGTGAGGAGTAGCGCACGCTATGAACTCTCTTTAGCGTGCGTTAATTGAGTTCAGGTAACGCACGCTACCTCACAACACTAGTGCACGCTAGTGTGTTTCAAACAGGCAGTCCAAAAGGCACTGGACTGCAGTGGTGTTGTAAGTAGCGCACGCTACGAATGGCAAGTAGCGCGTGCTAGTAGGTCGGAGTAGCGCACGCTATGCAGTTGATGTTGCGCGCACTAAGGTCGGATCAGGCAGAGTCCAGTAGCTACTGAACCGAGTTGAATTGATTCCTAGCACACGCTACAAGTAGTTAGCGTATGCTAATCGGTGTAAGTAGTGCACGCTAAATATTGTGTGTAGCGCGCGCTACCGAAAGCGGATCAGAGAATAGGATGTTCTGGACCTCAATACTGGACACCAGGTAAATCGTTAGCGCACGCTAACATTTTGTGTTAGCGCACGCTAAATACAGGGTTGTAGCGCACGCTACAAGAGGTACGTCGCGCACGCTACTGTGCGATCAGAGTATACTGGACTACCCAATATACCCGTTAGCGCACGCTACGCACATGAGATAGCGCGCGCTAATTCGAGGACAGTATAAATTGGACAGTGTAGTCCAGATTCGTCATTTGTCATTTTTTTTCATTTCTTCATCGATTTTGGGCGATTCGAAGCTTCTTGAGGAGTGTTCTTCGAAGTGAAATCAGCTATCAACATTTCCATGCATATAATCCGGAGTAATCATCATTTCATCATCTTCAACATCATAATAACGGTAATCACCTTTTGAATCTAGGATTTCGGAGTTCAAGTGTTTTTCTTCCGATTTATTCGTGTAAGCTTGGATTGTTGTTAGAATATGTTAGATATGGATTATCTACCTTGGATAAATGTATTCCTACGGATTTTATGGCATATATTTTGGATTTCATGAATTGTTGGGGGTTTTAATCAAGAACACTTTGGGGTTGACTTTGATATTTTTGGGGGTTTTAGATTAGATGTTGTCGTTAACTCGAATTGTGGATTCCTGTGGGATTATTGATATCATTGAAGTTGTTTTGTTGGTTTGAAATACTCATTTTGGGGTTGGTTTTGATATATTCGGGATTTGGATATTACCGAAGGATGTATGTTGCTAAAGTACTCACTATAATGCCTCAATGAGTTTGGATATTGTTGTATCGATGTTCGAGTTTGTTATAATCTTGTTTGATACGTATATTGAGCGTTTGTTGGTAATTGTCATTCAAGGTTGTTCGAGCGACCGACATCTCATTGTAGGACGTTTGTTCGAGGAAGGACATTTTTCACCAGTTGAGTAAGTTAATTCTTACTCGGTTAAAAGTATATTCATTCCTTTTGTTGTTGTTCATTTATAATCATAATTCTTTCATAATGTATTAACCGTATTGGGACTTGTAATTGTCAATTAATCACTTCATTCATGAGGAACGATACGGTTCCAATCATTTCATTGAGCTATCATTCGTTTCACTATCATTTCATCTCGGTGAGTCATTCTTGATTTTGTCGGGTTGTTATTCATTATTATTCTTCATGGTCATTCCTTGCCCATATGACCTTCTGGGTTCATATTGCATGGCCGGGTGGGGATGTGTGGAATCTTTAGTCGGGCACGTGATGGTCATGTGTTGGGTTCACCGACATATTTGACTGTGCACACGGTAATGTACCTCCGTGAGACTAATTAGGTACAAGGGCGGGTATATCCGGACACTCGTCTTGTGCACTTGCACATACCATTACGGGCGTACTATGATGCCTCTCTTCAGCGTCATTTCATAATTAAGATATATCATGATTGTGTTTATTCAACTCTTGAGGATTGTTGTTCTGTGTAACTGACCCCGTTGAGGATGTTGTCTTCAGGTCATGGCAAGGCCAAGGCACGGGAAGAGAACGCTGACGGCGAGGAGTCCCAATTATACTAGTAGGGGGCCCCAGTCATTTTCATTCACTCATGTTCTCTTTATTTCATTTCCGCTGCAGACTTCCGTTTGGATATTCATTTCATTCAGTGTTGTATATTTTATCTTTATATAAAATATACATGTATTCTGTATTATCTTGGGTGTGTTAATAAGCCTTTAAATTAAATCAAGTCCTATCATTTTATACTTAATTTTTATGTTAGTTTCATAAAATTTATGTTTTCTTATGAGAATTTAATATTTATATATACTCCAACTTAAATTGTAGGATTCGAGAACCAAGGGCTAGATATGATCTATTCATAAGCATCAAGCATTTTTCATTCAAGTCATCTCAATTTCAGCTTTTAAGTTCCGCAAATATTTTACAAAATGTTAGTTTCGTAATGACTTTAAATTTTTACAGGTTTTCCTTATTTTAAAAATATATTTATAAAATACTATTAGAAAAATCGGGTCGTTACAATTTTTACAGGTTTTCCCTTATTTTCCGCCTATTTTTTTCTTCCCTTGTAACGCTTTTTTTAAAGGTCAACGGTAACACCTAATTTGGTGTTACCATAGATACTATGGCAACACCGGTTACTATCAACCGTAACGATAAAAAAAAGTGTTAGCGTAGAATAATTTTAAGGCATCTATGCTAACACTTTTGCTTGTAACATCGAAATAAACGTTGCTGAAGGCCATTTGTGGCGTAGTGGTTGTAATTAAACTCCTCATCGGAGTGATTGATGATATATTGTGGTTCGGTACTACAATTATATTATTTAATTCACTAATTTTCATTTGCCTGGTGGGTCCCAGTCGGGGGTCCACGGCACTGTAATATCCGCCTAGTTTGGGGTGTTACAGAGTTGGTATCAGAGCGTGGTTTTGAATACTACCTTCCGAGTCATGTCTCATTTGAAATCATCGTTCATCAGACTAGTATCATTAGACTTTCGCGTCACGTGTGACCTGTGCAAGAGCCGAGCCCATCAGACCAAAGAACAGTAAGATTTCTGACGCCATGGTATAATTTCTGGCAATAAGAATCACTCATTCATCCTTCAACAATCAACAATACTCTTTCATCATTTTCATTTTTGATCAAGTCGATCATGTTAAATCATTAATCACTCAGTTCATTTCATTGTTCAGTTGTTGATCTTGGGGATCATATCATTAATCTTGTTAACTTGTTCAAGATAATCATTTCAAGAATTTCATCAGATAATCACATCATTTCAGTTAATCATTCATGTAATCATTGTGTTTGAGCGCGTATGCTCATTTTCATCATTTCATAATATAATCATAATGTGATATTCATGCGAGATATATAATTATCATATGACTTTCCACTTCAGTATGGAAAGAGCTGGCAGAGGACGCAGGGGAAGAGGCCGTGGTGCGGGCCGAAACCCAAGAGCTCGTGTGAATACACGCGCTAATGCAAGGAATAATGCTAATTCATCGAGCAGTGACGCTGCCACTCATTCACCTGGACGTAATCATTCACTATCAGGGAGTCGTACCCGGGACACAGCTCAGTCCGAAGGTGTTCGGGTTGATCCACTCGCTTTCATGTAGGGCATGATGGCCCAAATGACTCAGATGGCACAACTGATGGAGACGATGTATAACTCAAGTACTCTAAATCAGCAGGCTCCTCCGCCGCCACCTCAGAGGCAAGAGAGGGGTGTGAGCAGTATCATTGGCGACATCTCTCGCCAGAGACCACCTACCTTCGAGGGCTCATCTGAGCCGACGGATATCATTCACTGGCTTGAGCATTTGGAGAAACTGTTTGCTATGGTCGACTGTCCTGAGGGACACAGAGTTTCAGTTGCGGCTTACTATCTTGGTAAGGGTGCACATTCATAGTGGTTATCATTGAAGCCCACCGACGGATCTTGTACGTGGGATCAATTTAAGACTCTCATGATGGAGAGGTATTATCCGGCCCCACTCAGGGAGGCCAAGTTGTCAGAATTACTCACTCCCGACCTCTCAGCGGATGATGATGTTCTTGCCATCGCCGAGAAATTTCAGGACATACTTCCTTTCGCTTCGTCCATTATTCACTCTGAGGCGGACAAGATCAAGTATTTCAGCAAGAGGTTGAAGCCTCGTCTGCGGGTGCAGTTGCTTAATCACACTTGCACCACTCTGGCCGAATTCATTGAGAAAGCTCTTACTTATGAGCTTACTGATAAGGAGATTGCTAAGCAACAACCTTCATCTACTGGCAAGAAGTCAAAGAATCGTAATCAGTCTGACGGTAGTCAGGCCACTTTCAAGAAACCACGTGCGGGCTTAATTTTTATGAGCGACCTTTTATGGCGCCTAGACCTTCGGAATCTCAGTCACGAGCGGCAGTTCGGCCATCACCTGTTTCAACTGTGAAGAACAGGGTCATTTCAGCACCTGTCCTTTCTTTACCGCAAGGGACGGAAGGATTTGTGGTTTATAGTGATGCGTCCGGGTAGGGTCTCGGATGTGTACAAATGCAGAACGAGAAAGTTATTGCTTATGCTTCACGACAATTGAGACCTTATGAGGTTAATTATCCAACCCACGACCTGGAGCTAGCAGCCGTGGTATTCGCATTGAAGATTTGGCGTCATTATCTTTATGGCGTTACCTGTCAGATATTCACCGATCATAAGAGTTTAAAGTATATATTTACTCAGAAGGAGTTAAATATGCGATAGAGATGGTGGTTGGAACTAATCAAAGATTATGATATTGAGATACTTTACCACCCGGGCAAGGAGAACGTTGTCGCCGACGCCTTGAGTCATAAGTCCATTCGGAGAGCAGATGCACGACACGATTCAGAAGGAACTTCAGCAGGAATTTCTGAGACCCGAGATCGAGGTCTGGTTACAGCGAGTACAAGGGCAACTTTGTACATTAGAGATTTCATCGTCACTTGAGGAGGCGATCAGGGAGAATCAGGGTTCGGACCCATTTCTGTTACGCATTCGAGATGATGTGGCTCAGGGGAAAGCCCATGAGTTTGTGGTCCAAGAGGATGGACTTTTGCAATTTAAGAATCGGTTATGCGTACCGGCGAATGACGAGTTGAAAAACTCGATTTTGAGAGAAGCTCATGCTACCCCTTATTCCGTCCTTCCGGGGTCTAGAAAGATGTATAAAGACGTGAAACAAAATTACTGGTAGAGTAATATGAAGCGAGAAGTCGCGGAATTTGTTTCGAGATGTTTGACCTGTCAGCAAGTCAAGATAGAGCATCAGCGACCGGCAGGTATGCTGAAACCTGTCCCTATTCTAGAGTGGATATGGGAGGATATTTCAATGGACTTCATCACGAATTTTCCGACGAGTCGTCGTGGCATGAATACAATCTGGGTAATTGTGGACCGCTTAACTAAATCAACTCATTTCCTTGAGATTAAGGATACGTGGGGTCCCGAGAGACTTGCCCAGTTGTTCATCAAAGAGATAGTGAGACTGCATGGTACTCCTAAAAGTATCGTTTCCGATCGTGACAGACGGTTCGTGTCTCATTTTTGGAAATCAGTTCATCGTGCTATGGGAACTCAGCTCAATCTCAGTACAACTTTTCATCCTCAGTCCGACGGACAATCGGAGAGGACTATTCAGACTTTGGAGGACATGTTGAGGGCATGTGTTCTCGATTGGAAAGATGATTGGGAAGCCCAACTACCATTGATCGAGTTCACGTACAATAATAGTTGGCATGCTTCGATTAAGATGGCACCTTACGAGGCCTTGTACGGTCGTCGTTGTGGATCTCCTTTGTGTTGGGATGACTTATCAGAATCACTTGGCACCGAGCCCGATATGCTTATAGCCGCCCGTGAGAAGGTAGCTTTGATCAGCAGTCGTTTGTTGACTGCTCAGAGTTGACAGAAATCTTATGCAGATAATCGTCGTCGACCATTAGAGTTCGAGATAGGTGAACATGTTTTGGTCAAGGTATCCCCAAGTCGAAGTATCTTCCGTTTTGGGAAGAGGCAAAAGTTGAGTCCGAGATTCATTAGACCGTTTGAGATTTTGGATCGAGTAGGCGAGTTAGCTTATCGATTGGCCTTACCTCCGGCGTTGAGCCGAATTCATAATGTGTTTCACGTATCTCAGTTACGGAAGTATGTTGCCGATTCGAGCCACATACTTCAGTTCGAAGAAATCGAGATCGCCGATGATCATTCATACGAGGAGCGTCCTATTCGAGTCTTAGAACGGCGAATCAAACAGTTGATGAACAAGACGATTCCTTTGGTAAAAATTCAGTGTTCTAGACACGGAGTCGAAGAGGCTACTTGGGAAACCTAGGATAGTATGCGGGAGAGTCATCCCGAGTTGTTTGACCCTTAGATTCGGGGTCGAAACTCTTTTAAGGGGGGTGTATGTAATAGCCGGTTGTAATTCAGTCATTATCATTCAGTAATTATCGTTCAGTAATTGTCACTCAGTAATTTTCACTCATTAATGATCATTTGTCACTCATATTCAATCATTGTATTCACCGTTCAGAGTAATTGTATCGTGTATTAATTGTCATTCATCATCAATCTAGTTAGAAAATCGTGTCGTGTTTATCATCATTGTCATCTTCATAGTGGGCTATATGTGAGGAGTAGCGCACGCTATGAACTCTCTTTAGCGTGTGTTAATTGAGTTCAGGTAGCGCATGATCGCTGGGATTCGCGTAGTATGGTTTTCAAATCCGATCAATTTTAAAATTTGTAAAACCTCGAAGTATTTCCAAGGTGTCGAACCCAAGGGAATTGATGTGTCGAAAATAAAGGAAATAACTCTACTCAAAATTTGACTGCTATTTAGGAATCCGAAAATTTGGTTTGTTTCTAATTATAAAATCGAAATATAAAAATTAAATAAAAGATGAATTATCTAAATCAAGCAAATAAAGCAAATTAGCAAGATAAAATCACAAGTGAAAGCTAATTGATCCTAGGGTAGTATCATCTAATCGAGTTCACGCAATTCATTCACTTGATTCCTTTTCCCCAAATTTTAATTCAATCCTAGAAATAATCACTCAGCCGATCTAGAATTCCGATCAAAGCAACCTAGAACGATAGTTAATTTTAAACCCTTTTTCCCGCTAAGGCTCAAAGAATTTAAATCACTTAAAAAGCGCCAACTTATTTATCTATGATTAATCTTACTCCACTTAGGTCTTAAGATCAAATCATACTGTGCATCAAGTATTTCCACTAATTAATTACTCCTTCCGGGCAAAATCAATTAGCTAGCATGCATCGATTAAGGGCCCTTTAATCTAGCATGAGATTTAACACATCTTGAACACAAGCCTAGGATGAAAGGTAAAAAGGTAATCAAAGGAACATCATGTGAACATCAATTAAAATTACTAACCCTAGAATCAATCAATGAATTTAGCCAGACATAATTTTGGCGATAAAACAAGAAATAGATGAAGAATGCATATTATTAATATGAAAAGAGATATTACAACCCTTACGGATGAACTCCGAGTCGTCAATCTCCGAAAAACAATAATAATTGCTGCCTCCAAAAAGTTCTTGTATCCCAAGAATTAATCTTGCCAAAATATGTAAAAAATTGCAAAAGATGATAAAAGATGAAAAAGAATGATGAAAGATGATAAAACTAGGTCTCCAAGGAGGTTTATATAGCCTAAGAGGGTTAAACTCCCGATTAGCCCTAATCTAGGAAACAAAAACTATCCAAAAGAGTCATAATCCGTCAAAATACGAGAGTCATTGGCACTTATCGGATCGCCTATCGGCCGATATGTCAAGCCGAGAGTTGGTTCGTCGATCGACTTCACTCGGTAGGGCAGGAACACCTTTCGGACGCACCTATCGGCCGATAGGCTGGACCGATAGGTTCGTCTGTCTCTTGCAAAAATCCGTTTCTTCCGTCCGTTTGACTCGACTCTCGGTCCTTTGTCTCGTTTTGGGTCCTTTTGGCTCTAAAACCGCAAACACACTAAAACCAACCCAAACGCGTAATACGGCTCGACTAATCATAAATAAACCAAATACGAGCACATTAATCACGAACGAGATAAAAACCTAGTATAAAATCCTAGAAATAAGTGGTAAAATTACCACTTATCAAACCCCCAAACTTAAGCCTTGTTCGTCCGAACAACAAAAAGAAAAGAAAAAGAATGTCGTGAATTATCGCAACTCATAGTGTTCAACCTAATCAATACTATCCTGTAATTCTCTCTAAATAATCCGAGTGTCGTAAAAGCGAGCCGCACTCGTAATAATGATTCCGCAAAGTAGTCAAGTTCATCTAATCATTCGCTCATGAAGAAAATCCACTCAAAGATTAACAAAACGTGAGTCAAATCGACCACAATATGAAAGGCTAAAATAAACAAGCTAGTTCGTCCTGTTACGATCTAGTGGCACAATTTTCACGAGTTTCATAACAAATAAACCTCGGACAGTATTCCCTTATATGTATGTTCAAGAATTTGATTCGAGTTGACCACTAGGTTAGGATCTCGGGATGTTTCATCAGGGTAATCCTAGGGTGGAACTTCCATTCTCATGTATTAGGAAACCGTTTGACATAAAAGATACTCATGGGGCACATGGATGCTTCTAGTTACTAAGTTCCCGTCTACAATGAGAAACAATGGAATATATAATTTCCGCATGTCCGAATCAAGGTCGCCGTTTTGCGCGAGAGTAAACAATGGTCACGCGAATACCCCTTACTAAGTTCCCTATCATTGGCACATGTGAAATATCTAAATCACTAGTCTAATCGAGTCGCTGCTTTACGCGAGGGTAAACAACGGTCACGCGAATGCCCCTGTTACTAGACTTCCCTTCATAGAACAACATTATCTCGATTTTTGGGAAAACTCGACCGACTCTAAACTCAATCTAAGTGCCAACACGACTAAAGAAACAAGACGACTCACTATCCTAAGATGTAACCAAACGTATTGACGGTGATTTTAAAACAAGTATGTATCGTCTCTTATCTGCCAAGACCTCTACAATCACGAAAAATTTTGGACCTAAATGAATACTATGCAAAACAGAAATAACTGACTACAACTCGACTAAACTCGACCGTTTCTTCAGAGAGAAAAACAGTGTCGTAACATCGGTATCACACAAATAGAAGCACGAAAAATTCACTAATAAAGAAAAACTAAGACAAGCAAGGCTATCTAAAAAAAATTAAAAATCTACCCAAGCAAGGCACCAAAGCAAACAACGAAAAGCAAATAAGAGCAAACACGAAATCTAAGAAAAAAAATTACTACGACCTAACAAAAATGAAACTAGCAAACACACCAAACGAAAATGAATATAAAAAATAAAACTGGCAACCAAAAGCCAAATCCACACAATACCAATATGATAAGCACAAATAAAAACAACGGGCACTGACACAAGCAAATAATGATACAAGGCATACAAGGTACTCACACGTAAAGAAATTAACAAAGCCGCACTTCTCCCCCCCCCCCAAACTTATTTCGCATCCCAAAGGAGGAATAAGTTTGAAAAGAGAAAGGAGTGGCTTTGTTAACGGAGTACCTGATCACTGTGGCGGAAATGGCTGGTTTGTCGGCGAGCTCGGATCATAGCGGGCATGTGAATCGGGTGGTGAAGGTGTTTAAAAGGGGTATTAATCAATCGGGTCGAAGCGGATACTGGGCCGGGTATGTCCTATCGGGCAGGCCTATCGGCCGATAGGCTGGACCGATAGGAACTACTGAAATTTACGTACCTCATATCGGGTGGGATATCGGTCGATAGGATCTGCCTATCGACCACTGCTTGTAACATAAAAATTCTTTTAATTTTCCTCAGCCTATCGGCCGGGCCTATCGGCCGATAGGCTCGTCCGATAGGATTGTCTGTCTCAAAAATTTTTCAACTTGTTTTATTTCGCATACTTGGTCCCGTTTTTGCTTGGATATGGCGATTAAAGACCTGCAAGTATCCAAAACTCGGCGTGCATGGATTAGAACTTAACAAAACTAACAAAGCTACTACGAAACTAGAAACTACAAAAATCACGCAAACGAAAAAAAATCGAAAACAAACGAATAAAAACGAACTAATATACATACGTTGGGTTACCTCCCAACAAGTGCTACGTTTAACGTCTTTAGCTAGACGATACCTCATTCATTCCGGGTCTTCAGCGACAACTCCCCCTTGAACAGGTTTGTTGATATCAAGATAGCATATGTCCCTCTCATTAGATCGACTCTCGTTCGCCTCCAACATTCGAACATACTTTGGCAAATCCTCGTAAATTTCTTCAACATTGGAATGTGAGTAAATGGAGTGTGAAATGCAATGCTCCAACAAGTCGGTCGGGGGCGGCATAATAGGCTCAATTTCATAACATTCCTCGGGCGCATCCTCGGGCTTCTTCATCGCGTCATAGATGGAAATTTTCAGATTTTGATCATTAACCCGGAAGGTAAGATCACCCTCTTGGACATCGATAAGTGCTCTCCCCGTCGCTAGAAACGGTCTCCCAAAGATCAGTGGTTGATTCTCGTCCTCGGGCATATCAAGAACTACGAAATCGGCCGGGAAGACTAAGTGTTGGACTCTAACGAACACATCCTCCACAACTCCCCTCGGATAAGCGATCGACCGGTCCGCCATGAGTAGAGAAATGGTAGTCGGCTTCATCTCCCCAATCTTCAACTTCTTAAAGATGGATAGAGGCATAAGATTGATGCTTGCCCCGATATCACACAACCCATTACGGAACGTTTGGACGCCAATCATGCATGTAAAAGTAAAACGTCCCGGATCCTTCTGCTTGAGCGGGAGCTTGTTTTGAATGATAGCGCTGCACTTCTCTGTCAAATTTATTGTTTCAAACTTCGCCAACTTCCTCTTGCTTGCCACAGTGTCTTTCAAGAATTTAACGTACCCCGGCATGTCTCTCAAAGCATCTAGAAGTGGAATGTTGATATTCACCTTTTGAAATATGTCGATAAACCGTTGAAGCTTTTCATCATATCTCGACTTGGCCAATCGCTGTGGAAATGGAACTTTTACCTCAAAATCCTTCACATTCGAACTTCCAGGGGCCTTTCGACCGATAGGGGGGTCGATAGGATCAACTGCCGGCATTCTGTCTGGGTGTCGGGTGTGCCTATCGGCCGATAGGCTTGGCCGATGGGCCTGATGCATTTCATCTTCCTTCTCGTTCTCGGCTCCCGTTTCTAATACAGCCTCGTTTCCAGATTTCTCAACTTTAGCCCCATGATTACTGTACCTTGTCCCACTCCGAAGCTCGATTGCGTTGCATTGTTGCGTCTTCGGGTTGGTCTCGGTGCTGCTCGGAAAATGGCCCGGCTTATGAAATCCGGCTTGGGCGTTCGCCATTTGACTCATTTGGGTCTCCACCATCGACATCTGCTTTGTCAAGGCTATCACTGAGTTTCCAATAGATGTCACACTATGCTCGAGAGCCCCGAACCTCTTGTCTACTTTATAAACAAAATCTTTTTGACTTACCTCCAACCGTTCCAACATCTCTTCCATCGGTGTCTTAGCAATCGGCTCTTGAATAACCCCGTTTTTCATGTTAAATCCCGGTGGTGGCTGGAGAGCATTGTTCGGGTTGGCATAGGAGAAATTAGGGTGGTTTCGATTGTTCGGATAATAGTTCCCCCAATTTCCCCCTTGCCGGAAGTTTCCTCCTTGCACGTAATTTACATCCTCCTTAACTGCAATAGGCTCGTTTATCTCTTCAAAAACTGAATTGACTCCCAAAGTATTCTTTTTTAGCATCTCAAGCTCTTTTTGTTGTCTTTCAAATTTCGCCTTCAAATCACCGTAGGCGTCCTCGTCACCGGATGGGACCTTTCTTCTCGTCATCTTCCTATCGGCCACCTCCTCGTAATCATTGTTGACCGCTAGCTCGATGAGATTCTTGGCCTCTTCATAATCGTTGGCAAGAAATCCCCCTTTCGATGAATAGTCCAACTCTCTTCTAGCCTTCCTCGTCAAACCCCGATAAAACCGAATATAGATTTCCTCCTTGTCAATTCCATGCTGTGGGCATTTGCGAAGTAGCTTCTTAAATCGGATCCATGCCTCGTATAAGTATTCATCCTCATATTGCTCGAATTGCAAGATATCGTTGATTTGTTTTTGCACCTTCGAGGGAGGATAGAACTGTGGTAAGAACAACCGAGTCATCTCTCTCCAAGTACCAATTTCCTTCCGATCTAGGCTCTTGTACCAATCTAGCGCATCGTCTTCTAAGGAGAACCGGAATAGGCGGAGCTTAATGACATCCGGAGGCACTCCGTTTTGCTTGATGGTGGCACATATGTCCAAAAACGACTCAAGATGAGCGTTTGGATCTTCATTAACTCCTCCTCCGTATGTTTGAGATTTCACCGTAGCGATGAGGGACGGCTTAAGCTCGAAGTTGTTGGCATCAATCTTTCCCCATCCTCCTTCTTGATAATCGTCCAGCTTAGGTCGAAAGCGGGCATTTAAAGGGATCTTCTCGGGACGAGCGAGTTCTCGTGGTGGTTCAACAATGCCGGCCATGGTATCAACGAAAGGTATAGAAGTAGTCTCGGTTCTCGCTTCTTGCTTCTTCCTCCTCAAAGTCTTCTCGATTTCCGGATCCAAAGGAAATAAGTCCTTTCCTTGGGATCTTGTGATCATGCACCGCCTACAAGGAAGAGAAAACAAGATGTGAGGAAACGAGATCGAATATTAATAATAATAATAAACAACCTAAAGTAACAATATCTTCTTTTTCGAATTATCCCTTTAAGTTTTCTATCAATTCCCCGGCAACGGCGCCAAAAATTGATCGCTTGGATTCGTGTAGTATGGTTTTCAAATCCGATCAATTTTAAAATTTGTAAAACCTCGAAGTATTTCCAAGGTGTCGAACCCAAGGGAATTGATGTGTCGAAAATAAAGGAAATAACTCTACTCAAAATTTGACTGCTATTTAGGAATCCGAAAATTTGGTTTGTTTCTAATTATAAAATCGAAATATAAAAATTAAATAAAAGATGAATTATCTAAATCAAGTAAATAAAGCAAATTAGCAAGATAAAATCACAAGTGAAAGCTAATTGATCCTAGGGTAGTATCATCTAATTGAGTTCACGCAATTCATTCACTTGATTCCTTTTCCCCAAATTTTAATTCAATCCTAGAAATAATCACTCAGCCGATCTAGAATTCCGATCAAAGCAACCTAGAACGATAGTTAATTTTAAACCCTTTTTCCCGCTAAGGCTCAAAGAATTTAAATCACTTAAAAAGCGCCAACTTATTTATCTATGATTAATCTTACTCCACTTAGGTCTTAAGATCAAATCATATTGTGCATCAAGTATTTCCACTAATTAATTACTCCTTCCGGGCAAAATCAATTAGCTAGCATGCATCGATTAAGGGCCCTTTAATCTAGCATGAGATTTAACACATCTTGAACACAAGCCTAGGATGAAAGGTAAAAAGGTAATCAAAGGAACATCATGTGAACATCAATTAAAATTACTAACCCTAGAATCAATCAATGAATTTAGCCAGACATAATTTTGGCGATAAAACAAGAAATAGATGAAGAATGCATATTATTAATATGAAAAGAGAGATTACAACCCTTACGGATGAACTCCGAGTCTTCAATCTCCGAAAAACAATAATAATTGCTGCCTCCAAAAAGTTCTTGTATCCCAAGAATTAATCTTGCCAAAATATGTAAAAAATTGCAAAAGATGATAAAAGATGAAAAAGAATGATGAAAGATGATAAAACTAGGTCTCCAAGGAGGTTTATATAGCCTAAGGGGGTTAAACTCCCGATTAGCCCTAATCTAGGAAACAAAAACTATCCAAAAGAGTCATAATCCGTCAAAATACGAGAGTCCGCTGGGCAGCCTATCGGACTGGCCTATCGGCCGATATGCTGGCCGATAGTTGGTTCGTCGATCGACTTCACTCGGTAGGGCAGGAACACCTTTCGGACGCACCTATCGGCCGATAGGCTGGACCGATAGGTTCGTCTGTCTCTTGCAAAAATCCGTTTCTTCCGTCCGTTTGACTCGACTCTCGGTCCTTTGTCTCGTTTTGGGTCCTTTTGGCTCTAAAAACCTGCAAACACACTAAAACCAACCCAAACGCGTAATACGGCTCGACTAATCATAAATAAACCAAATACGAGCACATTAATCACGAAACGAGATAAAAAACTAGTATAAAATCCTAGAAATAAGTGGTAAAATTACCACTTATCAGCGCACGCTACCTCAAAACACTAGCGCACGCTAGTGTGTTTCAAGCAGGCAGTCCAGAAGGCACTGGACTGCAGTTGTGTTGTAAGTAGCGCACGCTACGAATGGTAAGTAGCGCGCGCTAGTAGGTCGGAGTAGCGCACGCTATGCAGTGGATGTTGCGCGCACTAAGGTCGGATCAGGCAGAGTCCAGTCGCTACTGGACTGAGTTGAATTGATTCCTAGCGCACGCTACAAGTAGTTAGCGTACGCTAATCGATGTCAGTAGCGCACGCTAAATATTGTGTGTAGCGCGCGCTACCGAGAGCAGAGTATACTGGACTACCCAATATACCTGTTAGCGCACGCTACGCACATGAGCTAGCACGCACTAATTCAAGGACAGTATAAATTGGACAGTGTAGTCCAGATTCGTCATTTGTCATTTCTTTTCATTCCTTCATCGATTTTGGGCGATTCGGAGCTTCTTGAGGAGTGTTCTTCGAAGTGAAATCAGCTATCAACATTTCCAAGCATATAATCCTGAGTAATCATCATTTCATCATCTTCAACATCATAATAAAGGTAATCACCTTTTGAATCTAGGATTTCGGAGTTCAAGTGTTTTTCTTCCTATTTATTCATGTAAGCTTGGATTGTTGTTGGAATATGTTAGATATGGATTATGTACCTTGGATAAATGTATTCCTATGGATTTTATGGCATATATTTTGGATTTCATGAATTTTTGGGGGTTTGAATCAAGAACACTTTGGGGTTGACTTTAATATTTTTGGGGGTTTTCAATTAGATGTTGTCGTTAACTCGAATTGTGGATTCCTATGGGATTATTGATATCATTGAAGTTGTTTTGTTGGTTTGAAATACTCATTTTGGGGTTGGTTTTGATATATTCGAGATTTGGATATCGAAGGATGTATGCTGCTAAGTATTCGCTAGAATGCCTCAATGAGTTTGGATATTGTTGTATCGACGTTCGAGTTGGTTATAATCATGTTTGATACGTATATTGAGCGTTTGTTGGTAATTGTCATTCAAGGTTGTTCGAGCGACCGACATCTCATTGTAGGACGTTTGTTCGAGGAAGGACATTTTTCACCGGTTGAGTAAGTTAATTCTTACTCGGTTAAAAAGGATATTCATTCCTTTTGTTGTTGTTCATTTATAATCATAATTCATTCATAATGTATTAACCATATTGGGACTTGTAATTGTCAATTAATCACTTCATTCATGAGGAACGACGGTTCCAATCATTTCATTGAGTTATCATTCGTTTCACTATCATTTCATCTCGGTGAGTCATTCTTGATTTTGTCGGGTTGTTATTCATTATTATTCTTCATGGTCATTCCTTGCCCATATGACCTTCTGGGTTCATATTGCATGGCCGGATGGGGATGTGTGGAAGTTTTAGTCGGGCACGTGATGGTCATGTGTTGGGTTCACCGACACATTTGACTGTGCGCACGGTAATGTACCTCCGTGAGACTAATTAGGTACAAGGGCGAGTGTGTCGGACACTCGTCTTGTGCACTTGCACATACAATTACGGGCGTACTATGATGCCTCTCTTCAGCGTCATTTCATAATTAAGATATATCATGATTGTGTTTATTCAACTCTTGAGGATTGTTGTTCTGTGTAACTGACCCCATTGGGGGATGTTGTTTTCAGGTCATGGCAAGGCTAATGCACGAGAAGAGAACACTGACGGCGAGGAGTCCCAGTGATACTAGTAGGGGGCCCAGTCTTTTTTATTCACTCGTGTTTTCTTTATTTTATTTTCGCTTCAGACTTCCGTTTGGATATTCATTTCATTCAGTGTTGTATATTTTATCTTCATATAAAATATAAATGTATTCTGTATTATCTTGGGTGTGTTGTAATGAAACTCCTCATCAGAGTGATTGATGATATATTGTGGTTCGGTACTACAATTATATTATTTAATTCACTAATTTTCATCCGCCTGGTGGGTCCCAGTCGGGGGTCCACGGCACTGTAATATCCGCCTAGTTTGGGGTGTTATAACGTTAAGAATTTCATTAGAGTAGTTCGACCCTATAAACCGGGAGGTGGGGGTCAACCTCGACGTGCATCTTAACGGGCAAGTAGCAGGTCCTATTGAATACCAAGATATAATTCTTTCTCCCGTTAGTGAGCGGGTTATATGTCCTATGCGGTTATTGGCAGATGAAATCATAAGTCTTTGGCAAAAGCATTGGAGCTAGTTGTATTGGATACACTAGAGCTCAATGATATCGATTTTCATTAACGCATGCATAGCGTCAAGTACAGATAGGGTTTGACTGACCGTGACCCTATAACTTGATCGAGACATTTGAAAGAAGGGTTTATACGTTTACTGGTATTCACGACAGAATGGTTCTTGAATGATCCCTATCATTCGTTCTCAGTTGGGGTACAGTGTAGGCCGCCAGGCTGGCTAGGTGGTGCTACTAGTCTTTGGTTCCTCCCATTGCTGACTGAGACGAACCTACTGAGTCGCGCAACAGGATTGACGACGGAATGAATCGAGCTTAATCTCTCATTATGAATATTAGATATTGGATATCTAATGTGGGACATTGGATGTCTAAATTGATTTATTGAATAAATTAATTTACGACATAATTAATTAAATAAATTACCGTGTGATTAATTTAATTCATGAATATAATTATTTCTTGGAGAAATTAATTATGTTATTGTGTATTTAATATGATTAATTAATCGATATAAATACATCGGAACAGAATCGGAGTTTATCTATTTGGACTCTCGGGATTCCGAAACAAACCAAACTCGTCGGATTCCTTCTAGAGGCCGGCCCCACTTTTGATCTTTTACCTTTAGTCTTTGTCTTCCTTTGGTAGGTGAACACTAATCACCTTAGAGATTTCATATATCTTATTATAAGGATTAAAGGGATTGTGTGGGATATAAAAGTAGAACAAATGAAGACTATTCCTCACTTCTCAAAACACACCATCAGCCGTGAGTATTAGTGAGAGAGAGAGAAAAAGTTTTCTCAATTGTCTTCATCTTATTCTTGAGTTTTCTTGGAGAAAATTCAAGATACATTGAGAGATATATATTATACACTTAGAGTGCAATAATAAACGGCTTCATCACTTGATTCTAGCCGTAACCTTAGAGGTTAATCGAGTGTTGTCATTCCGGTCGTTTTTCCGGCGCGTGGCAAGTAGAGACGCGGTGCTTTCGGCGTTGGATCGTTCAAGAGCTTGGAGCGGATTGGATTCGTAGAGATCAAGCAAAGCTTGGGGAATAGCTCAAGAGAAGGTTACCATTTAATCAACGGGCTTCAAGGGTTAGTTTCTTACAACTCTTGTTTTTCATTTATTTATTCGTATAAACGTAGCTCGATCAAATCTTGTAGGGATTTGGATCGAATTAATTTTTGTTTTACCGCTTCCGCTGGGCCTTCATTTTAGGCACCGAATACCAACAATACTTATACTGGTATTCACGACAGAATGGTTCTTGAATGATCCCAAAATCATTTGTTCTCAGTTGGGGTACAGTATAGGCCACCAGGCTGGCTAGGTGGTGCTACTACTCTTTGGTTCCTCCCATTGCTGACTGAGGCGGACCTACCGAGTCGCGTAATAGTATTGATGACGGAATGAATCGAGCTAATTCTATCATTATGTATATTAGATATTGGATGTCTAAATTTGGGACATTGGATGTCTAAATCGATTTATCGGATAAATTGATTTACGGCCTAATGAATTAAATATATCACTGGGTGATTAATTTAATTCATAAATATAATTATTTCTTGGAGAAATTAATTATGTTATTTTGTATTTGATATGTTTAATTAATTGGATTAATTAAATGATATAAAATACATCGGAACGGAATTGGAGTTTATCTTTTTGGACTCTCGGGAGTCCGAAACGCACCGAACTCGTCCGTTTCTGCATGGTAGCCCCCCCTTGTTCCACCCACCTTCCTCTTGTCTTGTTGCTTTTATTTTATATGAAAGAACATGATTTTGTGGGGTGTAAAATCATGTGGCATGATTTGTATCATGTGGGTGGGAGTTGAATAAAGGAAAGAAGACATCTCATAACACCTCACACTTTTGATCCTTGGAGTGATTAAAAACGTGAGAGACAATTATAGAGATAGAATACATTTTCTCAAGTTCTTCTTCTCCTTCGTCAACATGGATCTTGGTTTTTTCTTAGAGAAAATATCAAAACATAAACAGAGAGTAAGATTAAAACACTTAGAGTGTAATAATCTTAACATACAAAGCTTCATCACTTAATTCTAGCTGTAACCTTAGAGGTTCATTGAGTGATCGTTGTTCCGGTCGTTTCTCCGGCGCATGGCAAGTAGAGACGCGGTGCTTTCGGCGTTGGATCATTCAAGAGCTTGGAGCCGATTGAATTGCAGGGAGATCGCCTAAAGCTTGGGGAATAGCTCGAGAGAAGATTACCATTCAATCAACGGACTTCAAGGGTGAGTTTCTTACAACTCTTGTTTTTCGTTTATATATTCGTATATACATAGCTCGATCGATCCTCGTAAGGATTCGGATCGAATTAATTTTTGTTTTACCGCTTCCACTGGGCCTTCGTTTTAGGCACCAAATCCCAACAGTCATTGTTAGGAGTATGCCTTCGAATGCCACTCAGAGGATGTTGAGTGAGGGCATTGTACTTATAATTATGTAAATCATTAATATAAGGCAATGTATGTTTCTTTATTTACTGGCAGTTACTGGCATTCCTAACTCGTAAATATACATATAGAAACTAGTCCGTGTATTTGAGAGCAAAACGTTCCACTCCTTATTGGATAAAGGGGTCGGCACTTGTAACACCCCCAAAACCGACCGGGAATATTACAGCGCCGTGGGCCCCATATTGGAACCCACAAGGCTAAAATCATTTTCGCAAACGTTTAAAAATGCAAAAATGCCCTTTGAAAGTAAACACACACACGCAGCGGATAAAAACACAGTTCAAAGAATACCGAAAGCCATTTTAAATATACACACGCAGCGGATAAAAACACAATTAATTACATTTGCAGCGAAATTGTAAAAACCAGAAAGAACACTCGAATCCCAACAACTACGCCATAGCCAGTATCACCGGAAAGCTCATCCCTTCACAACCGCTACCAGCTCGAACTCCGAGTACCTAAAAGATAAAGCCCACGACGGGGTCAGCCATAATACTCAACAATGATAACGATCACATCACAAAAACAATACATATCAATGTAATCTACAGAGTAAGAACATTCCCCATGTAATCTTACCGAAATAACCTTACCAACCTGTCACAACCATAACAATCAATTCTTACCTTATCCCACGCATCGTGTCCTTAAGTAATGAACGAACTCAAAAGTAACCACCTGTACTGTAACCGAAACGATACCAAAATTCCCAAACTTATCATATCTCAATTATGGAATGATCTAGCCAAGACTAACTCTGCCGGCTGGGTCGCACAATCGAATCCCAATCCTGATAAAACCGATATCACATGGCACACCTGTAATCCAACTGTTCCTAGACAATAGCAAGTCCCGAATATCAATGCAAAACACGAATGTTGACACAGTCAATAATGATAAACAATTAATGCATCACAACGGAAATATCAATGACATGATATTTCCACACAAGATCGACAAAGGGATCAACCACGAACGAGAATGCCATGGTATGGTAACTCCAACAAGATCAAGAAAGAATCCATAACCGAGAATACCGACAATACGGCAAATCCCAACAAGATCAATAAAAGTTCGACAACCGAGAATATCGATGACACGGTAAGGATCAACGAAGAATCAATAACCGAGAATACCGACGACACGGTAAGGATTAATGAAGAATCAATAACAAGATCAAAAGAGTCGACAACCAGAAATACCAACGGTACGATAAACTCCAATAAGATCAATAAAGGGTCAACAACTGAGAATACTGATGACACAGTAAACTCTAGCAAGATCAATAAGGACCAACAACCGGGAATACCAACGATATGGTAAACTCCAATAACATCAATCAAGGACTAATAACCAAGAATACCAACGGTGAGACAACTCCCAAATGGAATCAATAAAGATTAATAACAAACGAGATTACCAATGACAGGGTGAACTCCAAACGAGATTTACAAAGGATCAATATCAATGAGTTGACCATCGATATGGTAACCCCGAACGAGATTAGTAAAGGTTCAATGGCGACAGATACACGAGAGAATAAAATCGTCAACCATAAACAAATCATATATACGGGGTTTCAAAGACAATCCGAATATCAAACAGATCCAATTATACATGGACTGTGAACGACCAATCAATAAGACTCAAGATGGACGTCAAGATGGACAGTGTGTCCGTGTACAAGCCAACCACGGGTATTGATCTATACACGTCTGGTCTCGTACCTAATTAGCCTCACGAAGTACGTCTCGTGTGCACGGTTCAGTATGAGCTCGAAACCAACATATGCTACACGTGCCCGTCCCGAAAATCCTACACATGAACGATCAGAACGTATCTGACTCCAGATATGCCACGATACAACATGACAACAGATCTCGAAGAAACGCATATCCAACAAGGATCAGAAGATTTTCCAAGAGGGCAACAATAACTCGATCACGAAAGACCGACACGACCACAATGTCGTATTCCGTCAGACAATAGTCCACATCATGCTCAACAATGCATATAATCATAACACATAAACTCCCAAGGCAGCAGCCAAGGGTCACGGAAGCATCTACTCAGGAATACTCCGGACAATATCACATAAACTCCCAAGGCAACAGCCGAGGGTCACGGAAGTATCTACTCAGGAATACTCCGGACAATATCACATAAACTCCCAAGGCAACAGCCGAGGGTCACGGAAGCATCTACTCAGGAATACTCCGGACATAGGTGCCATTTAGGTCTTATCCCCTAATACATTTCCATTCGGGTACCATACAGGTTTTATCCCCAACACATCGGCCCTACAGATTACGGCTCAAGAAAGAGCACTTCACAAAACGTAACAAACAATGGTGCACATTCACCGCATGGAATATCAACACACACATGTAATAATGCAACATGATGATTATCATAATCTAACAATATTAATTTACCTCAAGCTGGAGACGCCAATGTTTAGTATATTTTGAGTAATATTTTTATTAGTATTTTATGTATATAATTGTGTGTTTTGTGTGATAATTTATTCGTTTTACCATATATTTATATTATTTCATTTTCTTAGAATTTTCTATAATTTTATGTCATTTTTGGATAATTAATTGGAATTAAATTATATCTCGCAGTTAACCAACCTAAGAGACAGATCAATTGGTTCAAGGGCGATATTTTTACAAAACTCAAATATAGTCACGACTGGTCTCACTTTATTCGTCTCGTCGAGACGATCGTTTTAAAAAAAAATTCATCCAAATCCGAGTTCGTATAAAGAAGTTATGACCGTTCGAAGGACAATTAAATAGACGGACCATATTGTGCCACGTGTCAACACCTGATTGGACCGGAATTTCAACTCTGTGCTGATGTCATCCATGACATCAGCACTCATGGCAGCCGTGTATTATTGTTGGGGGTGGAATTTTTAATTGTAAAAATGATTATTTTATTGATTTTGAAGTAGTATAAATAGGGGATGATTGTGTAGTGTTTGGAGAGGAGAAAAAAGGAGAAAAAATAGAGAGATATTATTGTAAGGGAGAGAAAAAAATATTGTGTAATAAAATTATATTTGTGTAATAATATTATGGAATATTTATTTATTTGTGTTGTTATTATGAGTGAGTAATTTTCTTTTACTGGGGTTATGATGAAACCATGTCTATATTATTATTAATATTTATATAATAATTCCAAATAAATATTTTTAACGATTATGATTTTCGCTTCAATAAGGGAATATTATTTCATCAATTATATCACGTATTTTTGATAGTTATAAATTCCCCCTTGCTTTGTGATTATTGATATTAGTTAATTTCTTTGATTATTTGTTTTCCATTAAATTGGATACATATAATGCTTAGAAATTACATTTTTTAAGCGAAGGAAAATCTATATTTGAATTATAATTTTGTACTTATTGTCAAATCTATAGGGAAATAGTGAGATTGATTTCAGAATCTATTCCCTGAATTTCTTGGAATTAAAATATAAAATAAATAATAAATAGACATTGGTGGACTCTAAACCCTAGTAAATTATTTAAAATCAATTTATCTAAAATCTACTTAAAAATTACTGTTATTTAATGCAATTATTATAACCATTCAAAAATAAATTATTTGGGACTAGGTTAGAATTTAATATAATTTGGTTCAAAACGATAGGAATCATTTAACTTCACTAGTATAGTCCTCCCCTCATAATCAACTCGCACCGCATATCTACATCGAACAAATCGTGCGCTTGCGAGTATAAGACTAAAGAATCAAACCAACAACAAGTTTTTGGCGCCGTTGCCGGGGAGACGCAAACGAAGTACAAGAAGACCGTTGTCACCAAGTTAGTTGAATTCTTCTACTAGTTATTTATTTTACTGCTTTTCTTTATTATTATCTGTCTTTTTAATATCTGTTAGTTGTAGAATTTATTTTATTCATAAAGAAAAATCTGAAAAACTTTAAAAACTTTTAATAATAAATATAAGTAATAATAATAAAATCTACTGTTCATTTTCGTAAAAATAATAATAAAATAATAATATAAAAAAATTAAAAAAGTCCAAAAATATATAAAAATATAAAAAAAATCTGAAAAACTTTAAAAATTTCAGAACTTATTTATTTTTATTTAAAAAATATGAGATCTTGTATATTAAAATTAGTTTCATATTTTAATGTTTTATTTTTGTAATTTTGGTATATTAATATTATAAAAATCAAAAATTTGAATTTAAATTCGAAAAAATAAAAAATAAAAATAATAAAAATAAATTAAAAATAATCTGGAATATTATTTTCCGTAATAAATAAAAATCTGAATTATTTTATTTTATTTTTAAAAGTAAAACCTGCTAGTTTTATTAAAAATTTAATTTTCATAAAAATCTAAAAAAATCAATTAAGAATTAATAATTTAAACAATCTGGAATATATATAATAAAATAAACTTTCTGAACTTTGAATTTTTTTAATAAAAACAGAATTTATTTTTTAAAATAAATTACAATATTTTAATAAAAAAAGGGAAAATACTAAAAAAATAAAAGCCTGAAAAAAAAAAAAAAAAACAGAAACGATAATTTGTAAAAAAAAAAAACTATTTCTATTGTTTGCATAAAATAAAAGTTTGTAATTTTAATTTTTTTAATTACCTTTTTTTTTAAAAGGTAAAAACTGTTTTACCTTTTATAAAAACTTTTATAAAAATTGTTTTAAAAACTGTTTGCAAAAAAACTGTTTTAAAAAATCTGATTTTTTTTTATAAAAAAATAAATAATATATCTTGATATATATATATATATATATATATATATATATATATATATTAGCTCAATATTATTAGTCTAAAAATATAATAAAATTATAATAAATATAAAAATATAAAATAAATATAAAATAATACAAAAAAAATCAGAATTTTTTTTTTTAATTTTTATATCTTGTCTTTAGTTCTAATAGAATCTTCTAGTGGTAAATTTAGATTGTGTTTTTAGTTGTTATTTTCTACTTACATTATTCTTAGACATTTAGTTTAGTTGTAATATTTCTCGTCGTACAATTTAGTTTATCAATAGATATTGCTTCCGTAGATCAATTAGTAAATTTATTCCTTTGCAATCTATTACATCCTATAATTTTAGTAATAATTATAATAATTATCATTATTATTAATAATAATAAAAATATAAAAACTTAAAAAAAAATTAATTAAACAATAAAATCCTTTAAAAGATTCAACAAGGGATTGATATTTTTCACTCACTACTTTGTTCGATTCGAATAGAGAAAAGCTAAATATCAATCTTGTACAAACTGATTTTGAAAATCGATTGAATTTTGGCAAAAAGGCCTCTGTTGTACAAGCCGAAGAAAGTTGGATTTTAAGTGCGACTGCCAGTGACGCCTCCAACGATCTGGAAGTTCGATCGACTATCATAATTTGGTTTGTATGCAAAGTTAAAAAAATTGTAATATCGGTGAATGCAAGTTTGGCAACGAAATAATAAAGGTCGATTAACGAGAAGAAGATTGTCCTTAACTAAAATTGAAGTTCAACTAATAAAACCGATACCAAAAATGGACGAAATCGAAAATCGGAATAATCAAGTTGCAAAAGAAAAAACTTTAATAGAATATTTTTCTCCAGTGAGTGCTAATTCTCCCTCTTGCATAGTGTTGCCTACGACTAATGCAACTCATTTCGAACTTAAACCATCAATAATTCAACTTCTTCCATCTTTTCACGGTTTGGAAAGAGAAGATCCGTATATGCATGTCAAGGAATTTCTCGATATTTGTTCTACTTTTCGATTCCAAAATTTCTCTGATAAATCTGTCAAACTTAGATTATTTCCATTTTCTCTCAAAGATAAAGCAAAATTCTGGCTAAATTCTCTTCAAGCAAGAACAATTACTAGTTGGGACCAACTAGTGAATAAATTTCTCGCAAAATTTTTTCCAATGTCCAAAACTGATAGTCTTAGAAGAGAAATATCCGAATTTTTCCAAAAAGAAAATGAAGAATTTTACGAGTGTTGGGAAAGATTTAATGATTTAATCCTTAAGTGTCCCCATCATGGTTTTGAAATATGGCGTTTGGTAAAATATTTTTATGACGGTTTAACTCCAAACAATCGCCAATTAATCCAATCAATGCATGGTGGAAAATTTCTTCACCTTATTGGAGACGAAGCTTGGAATGCACTTGAAAATATGTCAATTAATTCACAACAATGGAATTCACTCGACTCTAGAGCCAAATCGATGCATACGACCCCAAAAAAGGTGGAATTTACGAGGTTAAACAAGATGTTGAAATAAAATCTACTATAGATGATTTAGTACGAAAAGTGGATGCGTTAGTCTTGAAGCAATCCATCCCCTCGTCAAACTCAAAAAATGAATTTTGCATTTCATGTGCGGAATCATTTCATTCATCTCAATCTTGTCCCTCTGGTCCACAAAATCAAGAAATTTTTAATGAAGAAGTCAATGTGTTACATTCATATGGAAAATCTTCGGACAGTCCATTTGCTCCAACTTATAATCCAAATTGGAGGAATCATCCAAATTTTTCCTGGAAGCAAAATATGCCTCCAATGAATCAAGGAGGACATCAAATGAATATGCCAAATCAACAAAATGTCCGTCCTAATCAATATCCTCCAAATACTTATCAGTATCCTTCTATAGTGCCAAAGAAACCATCTTTGGAAGATACGTTGCAACAATTCATGCAATCTACTCAACAAATGTTCCAATCAACTCAAAGAAGTCACATACCAAACTCACAGGCTATTTCTAAGCTTGAAACACAAATTGGTCAACTTGCAACAACTTTAGCTGAAAGAGAAAAGGGAAAATTTCCGAGTCACCCATCCCTAATCCTAAAGGACAATATGAAGTAAACTCTTCTAACGCAGAAGTTCAGTCCATAACTACCCTTAGAAGTGGAAAAGAAATACAAAAGCCTGAATATGATCCGCAGAAAAATCAAATGAACCACAAGTTTCAAAACCAAAAGATTCTAAGGAAAAAGAAAAGCCTTACGTTCCAAAAGCTCCATTTCCTGAAAGACTTATTCCAAAAGATAAAAGTGTGCAATACAAAGATATAATGGAAATATTTAAACAAGTTCGAATAAATATTCCATTCCTTGATGCTATTAAACAAGTGCTGCTTATTCTAAGTTCTTGAAAGATCTTTGCATCAGTAAAAGAAGAACAAATGTTCCAAGAAAGGCATTTTTAGCTGAACATGTTAGCTCAATAATCCAAAATAAAACTCCCGTTAAGTATAAAGATCTGGTAGTCCTACAATATCTTGTGTCATTGGAGATCACATCATTAAACGAGCCTTGCTTGATTTAGGAGCCGAGTGTGAATTTATTACCATATTCTGTTTATACACAACTTGGATTAGGGGAGCTAAAATCAACATCCGTGATACTTCAACTAGCTGATAGATCTATAAAAATACCTCGAGGAATCGTAGAGGATGTTCTGATTCAAGTAGATAAATTCTACTTTCCTGTTGGTTTTATAGTCATAGACACTGAACCTGTTGAGAATACCAAAGATCAAATCCCTGTTATTTTAGGAAGGCCATTTTTAGCTACTTCAAATGCATTAATTAACTGTAGAAATGGCATCATAAAATTTTCTTTTGGAAATATGACTATTAAACTAAATATGTTTAACATTTCTCAACAACATGATGATCTTGATGATGTCTAAGAGGTAAATATGATAGAGAGTATGGGTCCTTATTTCTTTCCAAAAATGGATGATGATGATCTTTTTGAAAGCTGTCTTGCTCATTTTGGCTCAGATTTTGACATCGACAATTCAATTAATGAAGTAAATTCTTTACTAGAGTCTACACCATTATTGGATAATGATAAATGGAAAGCTAAAACCGAACCACTTGAGAGCCAAATGAATAATGAAGTAACTATTGAGGATTCAAAGATAGAGCTCAATCCATTACCTGAATCTCTAAAATATGCATTTTTAGGGCCATCAGAAACCCTGCCTGTCATCATAGCATCTGATTTAGATGAAGAACGAGAAGATAAGTTAATCAATGTTCTTAAAGAACATAAAGAAGCAATAGGCTGGACCATCTCCGATATTAAAGGTATTAATCCTTCTATATGCATGCATCGAATTCACCTTGAAGAAAATGCGAAAACTTCCCGAGAATTTCAAAGAAGACTAAATCCTAATTTGAAAGAAGTTGTAAGAGCTGAAATAATCAAACTCTTAGATGTAGGGATCATCTACCCTATTTCTGATAGCTCTTGGGTCAGTCCTGTTCATATGGTTCCAAAGAAATCGCATAAGCGTAATCACGAATGAAGAAAATGAACTTGTTCCAACCAGAATTCAAACTGGATGGAGAGTTTGTATTGATTACAGAAAATTGAACTCTGTTACAAGAAAAGATCACTTTCCACTTCCTTTTATTGATCAAATGCTAGAAAGGTTAGCCGGCCATGCTTATTATTGTTTTCTTGATGGATATTCCGGCTATAACCAAATTCCCATTGCTCCTGAAGATCAAGAAAAAACCACTTTTACCTGTCCTTTCGGAACTTTTGCTTACCGACGAATGCCATTTGGTCTGTGTAATGCACCTGCTACTTTTCAGCGGTGTATGATGAGCATTTTTTCTGACATGGTTGAGCGTTTTTTGGAAATTTTTATGGATGATTTTTCTGTATTCGGGTCTAGCTTTGATGAATGTTTACACCACTTAACCCAAGTGTTGGTTAGGTGTAAGGAGAAGAATCTTGTCCTAAACTGGGAAAAATGTCATTTTATGGTTAAAAAAGGAATTGTCTTAGGACATGTGATTTCTGAAAAAGGAATTGAGGTGGACAAATCTAAAGTTGATTTAATATCCAGTCTTCCACCCCCACGAACGATTAAAGAAATTCGGTCATTCTTAGGCCATGCTGGTTTTTACCGTCGATTCATCAAAGATTTTAGTAAAATCTCAAGGCCATTATGTAATTTACTTTCAAAAGACACACCTTTCGTATTTGATGATCATTGTCTAAAAGCTTTTAAGACACTCAAATCTATGTTGAGCTCTGCACCTATCATCAAATCTCCAAACTGGAATCTTCCTTTTGAAATAATGTGCGATGCATCCGACTATGCCGTCGGTGTAGTATTGGGTCAAAGAGAAAATAAATTGCCAACTGTAATATATTATGCAAGTAGAACTCTAAATGATGCCCAATTAAATTATTCTACAACTGAAAAAGAATTGCTTGCAGTCGTTTTTGCTTTAGACAAATTTCGACCTTACTTGATTGGTTCAAAAGTCATAATTTACTCCGATCATGCTTTGCATTAAAATATCTTCTTTCTAAGAAAGATGCTAAACCTCGCTTGATCCGTTGGATTCTATTGTTACAAGAGTTTGACTTAGAAATTCGAGATAAAAAGGTGTTGAAAATGTTGTTGCCGATCATTTGTCTAGGCTAATCGTGAATTTTACGATAAAGAACCTCCCATTAATGAAACTTTCCCGATGAACAACTCATGTCTGCTTCTCAAATACCTTGGTATGCAGACATTGTCAATTACCTTATTCTTGGTAACATGCCATCTCATTGGAATAATCAAGATAAAACAAAATTTTTAAACGAAGTAAAAAAATTCTTTTGGGATGATCCATATTTGTTCCAATATTGTCCTGATCAAATTATTAGGAGATGTGTGCCAGAACATGAACAACAAAATATCATTTCCTTTTGTCATGATCATGCATGTGGAGGTCATTTTAGTTCAAAGAAAACAACTGCTAAAATTCTGCAATGTGGTTTTTATTGGCCAACACTTTTCAAAGATACACATTCATATTGCAGCACATGTGATAGATGTCAAAGATTAGGTCGAATTTCTAAACGAAATATGATGCCTTTAAACCCAATTTTAATTATTGAAATATTTGATGTTTGGGGCATAGATTTTATGGGACCTTTTCCAATTTCTTTTGGCAATCTTTACATCCTTGTGGCCGTCGATTATGTTTCAAAATGGGTAGAAGCAATTGCTTGCAAAACAAATGACCACAAAGTCGTGGTAAAATTTTTGAAAGAAAATATTTTTTCCAGATTTGGAACACCACGAGCAATTATAAGTGATGGAGGAAAACATTTTTGTAATAAATTTTTGAATCATTTATTTAAAAAATATGGTGTGACACATAAAGTTGCTACTCCTTATCACCCTCAAACAAGTGGCCAAGTTGAAATTTCAAACAGAGAAATCAAACATATTCTTGAAAAAACTGTTAATCCTACAAGGAAAGATTGGTCTTTGCGATTGAATGATGCATTGTGGGCTTACCGTCTCGCTTTTAAAACTCCCATCTAATGTCTTCATTTAGGCTTGTCTTTGGAAAACCATGTCATTTGCTGTTGAATTGGAACATAGAGCATCTTGGGCCATAAAACGATTAAATTTTTCATTAGACATGGCTGGAATTCATAGGAAACTTCAACTAAATGAATTGGAAGAAATCAGAAATGATGCGTACGATTGTGCAAGGAAATATAAGGACAAAATGAAATTTTTTCATGATAAACACATTTTGAGAAAAACTTTTTCTCCTGGTCAAAAAGTCCTTCTTTTTAACTCTCGTTTGTTATTATTTCCAGGCAAGTTGCGTTCACGATGGTCTGGTCCATTTATCATTCATACGGTCTATCCTCACGGAGCTGTAGAAATTGAAAATCCAAAAAATGGTAATATTTTCAAAGTAAATGGTCAACGGTTAAAACCATATTTGGAATTAAAATCTTTTGAGGTAGAAGAGATTCTTCTTAAGGACCCCGATATTGTGGATTAATACTCCATTGTGTTTGCCCGTTCAAGTGGCGGATAACGGTACTCCGTGGCTAGTAAAGTCGGATTTTCAGTTTCCCACAATAACTGATTTTGTAGATATTTTTATTTTATTTTTAATTATGGAAGAAACTTTGAAAACAATTGAAAAAAGATTTCCCTTTCTTAGCAAAAAGTCATTTTGAAACTTTACCAAGCCAGAGTTGAAAGAATGAGGTTGCTTATGAATAACGGCATACCTTTTGATATTCGATTCATTATTGAAGCCAAAGTGAGAATAGCGGGTGAGTTCACGGAAACACCAACTAGATTTTTACCAGGGCTTGGAAAAAGTTCATATGCCAAGAAACGACGAGCAAAGAAAATCGCCGTTTGCTACAAATGTGCTAGGTGGAACTGTGATTCAAGATGTCGATCTTTAGGAATTCCTTCCACAAACAGAGAAGATAAAATTCAGTTCATCAAGGATGGTCTGAATAAGGAGAATTTAGATGATATCGAAATTTCTCTTGACACGCATCCTAGTGGACTCGTACATTACGGGATTCGATGTTTGTGGAATAAATTCAAACCAGAATATGAACAACGTCTTGGGAATCTGACGTTAAAAGACCCTGTTTGCCAATTTGTAAGAAAATTGGATGGGAAGCTTCTCCCCGACTCATAGAAGGCGTTTAAGCCGTTTCTGAACGTAAAATCAGAGGAAGATGTGAGCCACAATCACAACTACTGTACATACACGTGAGTATCTTTATTTTTTGTCGTTTTTTTAGATTTTCTGAATAAAAAACGTGATACGCAATAAATGCATTCATTATTCTATTGAGTAGTTGAAGCGCAATTAACGCGGTCACAGATTTGATAAATCTTTCTTTATTTTGCATCTATAAATAAACATTGCAGTTGTTTCTTTTCTGCATCCCTCAAACTTGTATTCTTTTCATTATCTCTCTAAGTAATTTTCTTTTCAAAAAAAAAAAAAAATGGAATCATCATCTTCCGCAAAAAGATTTAACTCCATCTGCATTTTTGGTGGAGCTAGTCATGGGAAAGAGGCTTGCTTTTGCTTTACCCACAACTTGGGTCGTACCTTAGGAAAAAAATGCATTCATGTAGTTTACGGAGGAGGAAGTCTAGGATTAATGGGACGTCTTCTTTCGCCTATCTGGAAGGAGTAAGAGTGTTGGGAATCATTCCAAAACCTCTGGCTGAAAGTAAAATCACTGGAGCAACTACTGGAGATGAGTTCAGAGCTGTGAATATGCAAGACCGCATAACTCACATGATAAATAATGCTGATGCCTTTATCACCCTTCCCGGTGGTTTTGGCACTCTTGAGGAACTTTTTCATGTGGTTACCAGAGCCCAGCTAAATGTTCATACGAAACCAATAGGTCTGCTAAATGTCAATGGTTTCTTCGATGGTTTACTATCTTTCATCAACTACTCTTCTGAAAAAGGTTTTATTTCTGAGCGTGCTAAACGAATCATAGTTGTTGCAACAACACCGGAAGAGCCGATCAAAAACTTATTGCATTTGTTCCCGAACTGCACTACTCTAGCTAATATTGTTTGGATGGAAGATTTCACCGTGCGGAAACGCAAAATTGATACATTCCTTTCCTCCGATATCCCACTTCATCCCTCTTGTTGTTTTTACTTTTAGCGAGTGTAAAAATCGTGAAAATGATGGCGGCTTAAGGAGTTTTCTTTTCGATCTCTTGACGCGCATCTATCCAATGATTTATGTATTGTTATTTCTATTCTTGTACTTTTTCTGTTTGTTTTTAATAAAAGCATTGATGGCGGCGTAAGGCGACTCTTCGGACTCTCTTGAAGCGCATCTAGGTTGTTTGTGTTATACTTCCGGTATATATTTTCTTTTGTTGTTTTGCCACACTTATTTCTTGCAGGTCCAAAAAAAAAAAAAAAGGCTTGAGCAAAGCGTCGTCTTTCATAAACAGGGAAGTCTTATTTAAACCCTTACTCCATTGTTCTTTTTACACAATAAGGATATTGTTTATCATTAAGTGTGGGGGAAGGTGTATATCTATATCTATATCTATATATATATATATATATGCAATATTAAATAAAAAAAAAAAAGGGCTGAAAATCACGGCACCATTTTCTTGAGAAAACGTTAGTGAAAAAATCATTTTTGGGATATTTCACTGGTTTTGATAATGGATTTGGATGAAGGTGTATGGGATTCAGTACACAACACCCTTTTTGTGAGTTTTGAGCCTTAGAGCAATCCTTATATATACGCTCTATATTTTTTGTTGTGTGGTCAAACATATTGTGTTCATTCTAGAACTTGCTCATTTATACATTTCGAGACTACATTCATAAACTCTTGCATTAAGATGATAAAGGCAATTAGGATTAACCCTTGTTGGCTTATATTTTTCCCACCCATTACATTTTATCCTTAGAAGCCCCATTGAGCCTGAGCCTATTTCTTTGATCAAGCACATTACTTTAGCCATTATCCATTCTTGTTGATGACTCATCCATTTGCACCCTCTAGTCAAAGATTTAATTGTGAACTAGATGTGTGACAAATAGGGGCCGATGTTCATAAGAGTATTGTGGAGATTAAGAGCTTTTGTTGAAAGTGAAAGGGTGTGAAGTACATTGGAGTATTGAACCAAAAAAAAATATAAATAAAGGCCAAAAAAAAAAAAAAAAAAAAAAAAAAAAAAAAAAAACGGGAGGTCAAGTGCGAAAATCATCACTATATATACATAAAATAGCACTTGAACTATCCTTTAAGTGATACATAAATCCTTCCAGAAGATCCATTGCATACTTTTCCTTACACAAGAGTATGACCTTACCGGATGAATATTCAAATACCATGTACGTAATAACTTGGGGATGATGGGTTGAGAGTTTTCATTACGAAGGGGGTGTTGATTGTTATTTGTAGGATTTGTTATGCATCTAAATTCACAATTGATCTTGGCTAGCAAACCTCATAATTTTCCCTTTATCCTACCCATTCCCAAAGCCACGTTACAACCAAATGAAAGACCTTTTGATTTATGCATGAGTTTATTTTTAAGTAGTGGAGATTTGATTTTTGACCAAGCATATGGTAATGACACATTATGCTTTGATATGAGTGAACTCTTCTCGAATATCCCGTATATACACTTGAGTGAAGAGTGATATCCACTGTGAGGGTATTGAATCTTTTGGCATTCGATTCTCAATGAAGTTGTTAGAATTTGGTGCGGCATCCTATTTTTCTCTGATCTCACTTGGGTCATGATCACTTGTTCTCTCTTGATATTGGTTTTGTCATGATTTTTTTCAGCATATGAGTATTATAACTCGGGTATAAGATTTGCCCGAGGACGTGCAAAAGATAAGTGTGGGGGAATTTGTTTAGTATATTTTGAGTAATATTTTTATTAGTATTTTATGTATATAATTGTGTGTTTTGTGTGATAATTTATTAGTTTTACCATATATTTATATTATTTCATTTTCTTAGAATTTTCTATAATTTTATGTCATTTTTGGATAATTAATTGGAATTAAATTATATCTGCAGGTTAACCAACCGGTACAAGACAGATCAATTGGTTCAAGGGCGATATTTTTACAAAACTCAAATATAGTCACGACTGGTCTCACTTTATTCGTCTCGTCGAGACGATCGTTTTAAAAAAAAATTCATCCAAATCCGAGTTCGTATGAAGAAGTTATGACCGTCAAGGACAATTAAATAGACGACCATATTGTGCCACGTCAACACCTGATTGGACCGGAATTTCAACTCTGTGCTGATGTCATCCATGACATCAGCACTCATGGCAGCCGTGTATTATTGTTGGGGGTGGAATTTTTAATTGTAAAAATGATTATTTTATTGATTTTGAAGTAGTATAAATAGGGGATGATTGTGTAGTGTTTGGAGAGGAGAAAAAAGGAGAAAAAATAGAGAGATATTATTGTAAGGGAGAGAAAAAAAAAATATTGTGTAATAAAATTATATTTGTGTAATAATATTATGGAATATTTATTTATTTGTGTTGTTATTATGAGTGAGTAATTTTCTTTTACTGGGGTTATGATGAAACCATGTCTATATTATTATTAATATTTATATAATAATTCCAAATAAATATTTTTAACGATTATGATTTTCGCTTCAATAAGGGAATATTATTTCATCAATTATATCACGTATTTTTGATAGTTATAAATTCCCCCTTGCTTTGTGATTATTGATATTAGTTAATTTCTTTGATTATTTGTTTTCCATTAAATTGGATACATATAATGCTTAGAAATTACATTTTTTAAGCGAAGGAAAATCTATATTTGAATTATAATTTTGTACTTATTGTCAAATCTATAGGGAAATAGTGAGATTGATTTCAGAATCTATTCCCTGAATTTCTTGGAATTAAAATATAAAATAAATAATAAATAGACATTGGTGGACTCTAAACCCTAGTAAATTATTTAAAATCAATTTATCTAAAATCTACTTAAAAATTACTGTTATTTAATGCAATTATTATAACCATTCAAAAATAAATTATTTGGGACTAGGTTAGAATTTAATATAATTTGGTTCAAAACGATAGGAATCATTTGACTTCACTAGTATAGTCCTCCCTGTGGAATCGACCTTGCACCGCATATCTACATCGAACAAATCGTGCGCTTGCGAGTATAAGACTAAAGAATCAAACCAACAACAGCCAACCTTTCCACGACCAACCGCCCTGAACGAATACACGGTTTATCCGACAATCCAAAATGAAGTACAGTCCATAACTAATACCAAACCACCATCCCGAGTTCAACATCGACACGATAACTAACCTTGATATCCAACTTCTCATGCAATAGACCAAATTATAATTCACGTTCCCATTTCCACTAGACATCCTTAAAATCATATACATTATGATTTATCTTCCATACCACCATTCCGACAATTCATATATTCCATAATGCCATTGCTATATGAATCATAAATGAAATGAAAACGAAATCATTTATTAACATTATGAACTGAGCAAGCATAACTTGACTTGATACCAATTCGACGAAGCCACTATCAATCCCGCCGTCTTCGTCTACAAGCTCCGCAGCCCCAGCTCGTCCGCAGCACAACGGTTAACTTCAACGATCACTAAACGCAACCTAATGCAATAATTAGTTAACGATACGTTCAATAACAATCAATCGAAATGACCAACTAATCAAACTCGATGGTTCAACGACATCTCGATCATACGAAACCAAACCGTATCAACTCTTAACAATACGAACACAAGCCGAAATTCGGTGTTCAATGGTCCTAACGACATCTTCAACATATATACTTCCCATAACATCACGAATCGCAACAAACTACCAAGAACATCGAGAAGATTACGATTCCATAATCATAACAACATAATCGAATCATTTGATCACCAATTCAGTATCTTCCCTTAACAAAATTCTCGTAAATACCAAGAATCATCACAACAATATCAATTCAACCATCATTCATACGAAAACGTATAGAATTTCCCAAGTTCAACTCATTGAGGCATTTCATCGAACACCTTGAAGGCATAATCCAATTTAATCATTTTAACGAAGAAATACTCGAATTTGTCCCACAAAACTTCAAGAGTATTGAATGATTACGAGTATACAATCAAGTTCTACCAATAATCTGAATCAAAATGGAGCAAATCGGCCAAAACACCAAGAAACCTCAAGAACATCCAAAAACCAAAAGTTCATGTGTTCTTACCTTCGATCCGGGTGGAGGATGATGTTAATCCATGATTCCAACTTCCAAAACATGTTGTTATAAGTTGATTCTACTCAAAACCATCAACTTTGCTGAAGAAATCGCAAAAGGGATGGAGAAAAATGGAAAATGATAAGGGTGACTGTAATACCCGAGATTTCTGTTATGTATTTGGAACTTGTGATATTGTAATAATTGTACTTTTGTATGAGTACTATTCTCCATACTTCATAATCCGATGCCATCGAGCATATAATTTCGTGTATGTGATTTAAATGGTTGAAATTCTGTGCATGTAGCGCACGCTACAGGCTACGGGTAGCGTACGCTAACATGGTTTCATAGCGTACGCTACCGAGTGTAATTAGCGCACGCTACGCGTGGTCAAATTGATTGAGACGCGCGGTAGGTGAGATCTGGCCGGGGGACCCTTGTCGGATCCTGTCGGATGTATCTGGACGGCTTTCGGGAAAAGCCGAGTCAACGCCTTAGCGCACGCTAGAGGTCTATGCGTAGCGCACGCTAAGTGCCGAGTACAGTATAGACTGTGAGCCGTTAGCGCACGCTACGGACAGTGTATAGCGCGCGCTAATAGCTATTTATTATAAATAGGACAGCATCCTATTCGTGAATTCAGTCCTTTCTTCCCCCATAACCCGAACTCTTGCACTTGTAACATAACTCCATTCGTCTTAAACACTCCATATCAACCTCCTAGTTCGAGATTGAAGATCATATATCATTGGAGATTGGTGTTCGAGCCTTGGGTGTTGGATTGCTTCATTTTCATCCGTGTTCTTCACTACTTTGAGGTAGGTGATTCTTCACCAATGATTAGTAATGTTCATGAGGAAGTTTGAATCATGTTTGGATAGCAAGTATCTCGTTTTTATCGGTCATCACATGTTAGAAGGATACTTTTGACGTATCGGTACTAGATGTCGAATGAACCTTTGAACCATCTTATTATAAGGACTCCTAAGCATGTTTAAATCGATTTATGATCAAGTAATCGGATTTTACCCAGTTGATACGTTGTATACGTTGGAATCATGTGTTTTGGAACATAAGACGATGGAACTTAGATTATTTCTTGAAGATCGTAGAGGAATTGTGATATCAAGATAACTATACGTATATTGGTGTTTCATAATCATAAATCTTCCAGAAACCTTATTAGCATGATATGCCCGAGGATAACTTGTATTATCACCATAGGGTTCATGAGTTCTTCATCATTCAACTCGTTTTCGGTTCATAGTATTACGCCATGCAAGATTAGCGCACGCTAACATGTGTGAGTTAACGTGCGCTATCGAGGTTCGGTTTTCGCACGTAACGTGCGTAGCGTACGTTATGAGGCGGCCGAGTCGATCGCCGGTTGTGGCTAGCGCACGCTAGTCCTATACGATAGCGTACGCTATGATTGACTTAGCGCACGTTACGTATAGTACGTAGCGCGCGCTAAGCAATCCAGCACTTGTCTAGTTTGAGCTTTTCGGCCGTAGGTCGAATTGTTAGGCCATTGTTCGACTCGAGATGATTTGTATATCGTTCCTTTTGTTAAGGTTCGAGCTTGTTACGTTGATCGGAGGGGGCGGCCTTCGAGTGCGTCGAGAGCGTTGAAGTATATCATTCTTGCCATCTTCGAGGCAAGTATCGTGATATGTTAATATCGGTATTTTTGGAATATACGTATGATTATGCATGTTGTTGAACATGATATTTACTTCGTTGATTTGTCATGATATTCGTTGTATATTGTTTATATGTTCATGTTGATGAACCCAATGATTTGGCATATGTGTATGCATGAGTTGTATTTGTATACGTTGTACGATCTATGCTGAGGGCGCTGGATCGGATGTCCACCTCGTGTTGGTCCGACGGGATCATCTTGGGATCTAGGCTGAGGGCGCTGGATCATTGGACGGGTTATTTCCACCTCGTGTTGGTCCGACGGGATCATCTTGGGATCTATCCGAGGGCGCTGGATCATTGGAATACCCATGCTGTGTAATGGAATCTTGTAGATTCGCATTGTCGGGTTCCGGTAGCGGAAGCCCGTGTGATATGTATTGTTGTGTTTTGTTGATGCATATTCGAATTGTTTAAATACGATACTTGTACTAGCATTGTTTTGCTAACCCCTTCGGGGTGGACATTTGTTTTGATGTTCGGGTAGCCAAGGAGCAGGGAAACATTACCGAAGCGTGACGACGAAGGGGTTCAGTGATGTTTATTGTTATTGGAGATTTGTTGTCTTGGTTTGGTTTCTGTACTCGAGTACGTGTGTCCTTTGATATTAATTCGATATGGTTGTATTAATTACCCATTGAACTAGTTGTACGTTTTCATAAACTCGAATTTTCGCAGTATTGACGTCTTATTTTCACTTTCCTTTTTAATTAGCCTTGTAAATCCTTATTTAAAGGGTTTACGGCGCTGTAATTATTCCGAATATCTCGGGGTGTTACAGAATATGGTATCGGAGCTAAGATTTATGGATATCTTGGCAGTCGGGTTTTATTTGGGTCTGTTTACGTTATTTGATTTAACGGGTCGTTTGTAACATCACTGTTCCGCCGAAGTCGTCATGTGGACCGTGGTTGTAAGTCTCTTAATCTCTTATACTACCGTTTTACTTAAATACTGTTTTGTGAGTATTGACGGACTTTATTTCAAAAATTTTGGTCTGTATATTGAGAGATTTCGTTTACAGTATGTTGAGAGGAGGTCGTGGACGCGGACGCGGTCGTGGACGCGGACGTGGTAATATGAGACATGAAGATTCCGCAACTACCCCAGAAGTATCGGCTAGTCGAACCGATTCCCATTCTGGAGGGCAGCAAGGATCAGCGAATGATGACGCAAATCCGAACATGCCGGGAGTGCTTCAACAGGTGGTGGCGCAGATAAACCGATTCGCCAGTGTCGTTGATCGCATGCAGGCAATGATGGGACAGCAGCACCATGAGGATAACCGGGAGACAGATGGCTTGCCGAGGTGGTTAAATTGCACCCGCCAAAATTTGACTGGATCTGCCGAGGCACTTACTTGGGATCACCGGCTCAAGGAGTTGGAGAAGATATTCGCGGGTCTTAAGCGTCCCGAGGACCTAAGGTTCCCATTGCCCGGTATTTTCGACCGGGAGGCCTTTGACCGGTGGGAGGCTATTCGACCCGAGAACCATAATGCGGATTGGACGGAATTCAAACAAATGATGGAAGCACGTATTGTCCTCGTCCGGTTAGAGAGGCGAAGATCCGAGAGTTTTTCTCACCACGAGTTCGGAGGCATCTGTAATGAGATGTAATTAAAACCTTTAATCATCGGTGACTTGTGTGCGACACTTGGTCGAACGGAGGCGTAAAAGATTTTTCATTTTGATATGCGGATGAAGCGGAGATTCAAGAAGACATGGCCGGATTCGAGTGTACTACGTTGCGGCAGTACCAAGACAAAGCGCTGGCCTACGACATGAAAGAGGCGGCGGTGGAGAAATCAGTAGAGGCAAAGAAGCAGAAGGTGACCGGCAGCTTTGCAGAAAACAAGAGTGGTGGGGCCCGCAAGGGCCAGTCTTCCTTTTATTCGGCTAAGAAACCTCCACATCCTTCTAAAGGCGGAAAGAAGTTCCGGACAGCATCAGCAGTTTCGGACGCATCAAGGAAATGCTACAATTGTGGTCGAGCAGGGCATATTCGAAGAGATTGCCCCGCATTTTCTGTGACTTGTTACGATTGTGGGCAAGAAGGGCACCGTGCGGCTTTCTGTGGAGCCGCTACTAGATCTGTTGGCACCCGCACTCCAGCACCGGTTCCTAAAGAGGTAAGTGTGAACCAGACACAGCAGAGTGGATTTCAGCAGTAACCGGGAAGAGAGAGACATCCGATCTTTGGGTCCGTTCCTCCGCGCCTGCACGAAATGAGGAGATCGGCGACTGAACACTGCCGTTGCATCACGATTCGATCCTTTTGCAACCAGTTAGTGTCTTGTTCGATTCGGGAGCTACGCATTCTTTTATATCTTTGAACTGTGTAAATCGTTTGAACATCTCGTGCTTGTATAATTGTGAACCTTATGTTGTGGGATTACCGAGCGGAGAGAAAATTGTGGGAACACTAGAAGCTAGGGATTTCCCAGTATCTATAGAAGGGAGAAATTGGCCATCGAATCTTATTGTAGTCGACATCTGCGGTGACGATTTAATTCTCGGAGATGATTGGCTCAACCGTTATGGAGCTGTGTTGAATTACCGAGAGAGAGTCATTTCCATCATTGCTGATGACGGATCTGAACACTTATTCCGAGGATGGAGACCGGGAAGCTCGGGGAAATTGATCAAGGCAATGAAAGCTGTGAAATTACTGAAGCAGGGATGTCACGGACTTTGGTGCTATGCCATGAGAAAAGAGGAAGGAATAGAGCTCTCGTCTATTTCAGTTGTGAATGAGTTCTCAGATGTATTTCCCGACGAGCTACCCGGGTTACCTCCGCAAAGAGAAGTGGAATTCACCATCGAATTAGAGCCTGGAGCAACCCCTATTTCCAGGGCACCATACCGCATGGCGCCAACCGAGATGTATGAACTCAAGAAGCAACTGGAGGAATTGTTACAGAAGGGCTATATTCAACCGAGCGTTTACACTTGGGGAGCGCCTGCTCTCTTTGTCCTAAGAAAGACGGATCCCTCCGACTGTGTATTGATTACAGGGAGCTTAACAAGATGACGATCAAGAATAAGTATCCTATACCTCGGATCGACGACTTGTTTGATCAACTGCAAGGGGCGAGGGTATTCTCGAAGATTGACTTGCGATCAGGATACCACCAATTGAGAATTAAGGAATCGGATGTACCGAAATCTGCTTTCAGATCCCGGTACGGGCATTATGAATTTGTGGTAATGCCATTCGGACTTACCAATGCTCCTGCGGTCTTCATGCAATTGATGAATCGGATATTCTTGGAATACTTGGATAAATTTGTGGTCGTTTTCATTGACGACATTTTGATATATTCGAGGGACGCAGAGGAGCATGCTGATCATTTACGTGTGGTTTTGAGCATCTTGAGAAAGGAACAGCTGTATGCAAAATTTACTAAATGCGAGTTCTGGCTTAAGGAAGTAACCTTCCTTGGGCATGTGATATCCGCCGATGGAGTTCAGGTGGACCCGAAGAAAGTCGGAGCAATCTTGGAATGGGAAGCTCCTAAGAACGTGAAGGAAGTCCGAAGCTTCTTAGGACTAGCTGGATATTATCGCCGCTTTGTAGAGGGATTTTCCAAAATTGCTCGTCCGCTCACCCACTATTCTGAAAACTCAAAAGTTCACGTGGAATGAGAAATGCCAGTGGTTTGACGAACTTAAAGAGAGGCTGACGACAGCACCTATATTAGCGCTGCCAGAAGGAACTGATGGATTCATGGTATACAGCGACGCTTCAAATCAGGGTTTGGGTTGTGTGTTGATGCAGAAGGATAAGGTGATTGCTTATGCTTCTCGGCAGTTGAAACCGTACGAAGTTAATTATCCGACTCATGATCTGGAGCTAGCAGCTGTGGTTTTTGCTTTGAAAATTTGGCGACATTATCTCATGCGGCACTCATTGTCGATCTTTACGGATCATAAGAGCCTCAAATACATTTTCACGGAAGGAATTAAACATGAGGCAGAGAAGGTGGCTGGAATTGATCAAGGATTACGACTTAGAGATTCTCTATCATCCGGGGAAAGCAAATGTAGTAGCCGATGCATTGAGCCGTAAACCTGTTTCTCTTCGAGTGTTGGAAGCACTTACATCCCAAACCAGTATTCAGCGGGAACTGATCCGCGAAGGGATTGAAGTATGGGCACCAGGAATCCAAGGGCGACTTTATGTGATGGAACTGACTTCATCACTAGTCGAGAAGATCAAGTCCAAGCAGTTGGGCGATTCCCTGATCCTTCGATTATGTGATGAAGTAAAGAAAGGAAAAGCCCCAGGATTCGTGATACAGGATGATGGAGTTCTGAGATTTCAAAGTCGACTTTGCGTTCCCGATGATGATGATTTGAGACGGACTATTCTGAAAGAAGCTCATAGCACGCCCTATTCTATTCACCCGGGCAGCAGTAAGATGTATAAGGATCTTAAACAAAACTTCTGGTGGGGGAATATGAAGAAGGACGTAGCAGTACGTTTGAAGTGTTTGACTTGTCGGCAGGTTAAGATTGAACATCGCGACCTGCCGGATGTTAAAGCCGCTTCCGATCCCCGAATGGAAGTGGGAGGACATTTCGATGGATTTCATCACAAGTATGCCAAGGACTAGAGCAGGAATGAACATGATTTGGGTCGTAGTTGATCGACTAACCAAGTCGGCTCATTTCCTAGGAATCAAGGATACATGGGGACCCGAGAGATTGGCACGAGTGTTTGTTGCGGAGATAGTCGATTGCATGGGACGCCGAAGACCATTATTTCGGATCGAGATGGTCGTTTCGTGTCGCACTTCTGAAAGCGATTCACAAGGCTTTGGGATCGAGCTCAACTTTAGTACTGACTTATCACCCCCAAACAGACGGTCATCAGAAAGGACTATTCAAATCGTAGAAGACATGCTTAGAGCTTGTGCGTTGGATTGGTCAACTGATTGGGAAGTTCACTTGCCCTTGATCGAATTCACTTACAATAATAGTTGGCATGCTTCTATTAGAATGGCACCATTTGAAGCTTTGTACGGGAGGAGATGCCGATCGCCTCTGTGTTGGGATGATTCTTCGGATCTGATCGGGACGGAACCGGAATTGATTATTCAGACTCAAGAGAAAATAGCTTTGATTCGAGAGAGACTATTGACTGCCCAGAGTCGACAGAAGTCTTATGCCGATGTACGTCGTCGTCCTTTAGAGTTCGACGTTGGGGATCATGTGCTATTGAAGGTATCCCCTACACGAGGGATTTTCCGTTTCGGGAGAAGAGGTAAGCTTAGTCCGAGATATATCGGACCATTTGAGATCCTAGAGAGAGTTGGGGATTTAGCGTACAGGTTGGCCTTACCGCCATCGCTAAGTCATGTTCACAATGTGTTTCACGTATCCCAACTACGGAAGTATGTACCGGACCCCAGTCACGTCATTGATTTCGACGAGATCGAGATAGCTAATGATGGCACCTTCGAAGAGAGACCTATCAAGATACTTGAGAGCCGGATCAAACAATTGAGGAATAAACCAATACATTTGGTTAAAGTACAATGGTCACGACATGGAGTCGAAGAGGCCACTTGGGAAACGGAGGACGATATGAAGGCTAAATATCCGGAGTTGTTTTCATCCTAAGTTTCGGGACGAAACTTCTTCTTAGGGAGGAAGGATGTAATACCCGAGATTTCTGTTATGTATTTGGAACTTGTGATATTGTAATAATTGTACTTTTGTATGAGTACTATTCTCCATACTTCATAATCCGATGCCATCGAGCATATAATTTCGTGTATGTGATTTAAATGGTTGAAATTCTGTGCATGTAGCGCACGCTACAGGCTACGGGTAGCGTACGCTAACATGGTTTCATAGCGTACGCTACCGAGTGTAATTAGCGCACGCTACGCGTGGTCAAATTGATTGAGACGCGCGGTAGGTGAGATCTGGCCGGGGGACCCTTGTCGGATCCTGTCGGATGTATCTGGACGGCCGGGAAAAGCCGAGTCAACGCCTTAGCGCACGCTAGAGGTCTATGCGTAGCGCACGCTAAGTGCCGAGTACAAGATAGTATAGGCGTGAGCCGTTAGCGCACGCTACGGACAGTGTATAGCGCGCTAATAGCTATTTATTATAAATAGACAAAGATCCTATTCGTGAATTCGATCCTTTCTTCCCCATAACCCGAACTCTTGCACTTGTAACATAACTCCATTCGTCTTAAACACTCCATATCAACCTCCTAGTTCGAGATTGAAGATCATATATCATTGGAGATTGGTGTTCGAGCCTTGGGTGTTGGATTGCTTCATTTTCATCCGTGTTCTTCACTACTTTGAGGTAGGTGATTCTTCACCAATGATTAGTAATGTTCATGAGGAAGTTTGAATCATGTTTGGATAGCAAGTATCTCGTTTTTATCGGTCATCACATGTTAGAAGGATACTTTTGACGTATCGGTACTAGATGTCGAATGAACCTTTGAACCATCTTATTATAAGGACTCCTAAGCATGTTTAAATCGATTTATGATCAAGTAATCGGATTTTACCCAGTTGATACGTTGTATACGTTGGAATCATGTGTTTTGGAACATAAGACGATGGAACTTAGATTATTTCTTGAAGATCGTAGAGGAATTGTGATATCAAGATAACTATACGTATATTGGTGTTTCATAATCATAAATCTTCCAGAAACCTTATTAGCATGATATGCCCGAGGATAACTTGTATTATCACCATAGGGTTCATGAGTTCTTCATCATTCAACTCAGTTTTCGGTTCATAGTATTCTGCCATGCAAGATTAGCGCACGCTAACATGTGTGAGTTAACGTGCGCTATCGAGGTTCGGTTTTCGCACAGAACGTACGTAGCGTACGTTATGAGGCAGCCGAGTCGATCGCCGTTGTGGCTAGCGCACGCTAGTCCTATACGATAGCGTACGCTAATTGCCACTTAGCGCACGTTACGTATAGTACGTAGCGCGCGCTAAGCAATCCAGGCAGCTTGTCTAGTTTGAGCTTTTCGGCCGTAGGTCGAATTGTTAGGCCATTGTTCGACTCGAGATGATTTGTATATCGTTCCTTTTGTTAAGGTTCGAGCTTGTTACGTTGATCGGAGGGGGCGGCCTTCGAGTGCGTCGAGAGCGTTGAAGTATATCATTCTTGCCATCTTCGAGGCAAGTATCGTGATATGTTAATATCGGTATTTTTGGAATATACGTATGATTATGCATGTTGTTGAACATGATATTTACTTCGTTGATTTGTCATGATATTCGTTGTATATTGTTTATATGTTCATGTTGATGAACCCAATGATTTGGCATATGTGTATGCATGAGTTGTATTTGTATACGTTGTACGATCTATGCTGAGGGCGCTGGATCGGATGTCCACCTCGTGTTGGTCCGACGGGATCATCTTGGGATCTAGGCTGAGGGCGCTGGATCATTGGACGGGTTATTTCCACCTCGTGTTGGTCCGACGGGATCATCTTGGGATCTATGCTGAGGGCGCTGGATCATTGGAATACCCATGCTGTGTAATGGAATCTTGTAGATTCGCATTGTCGGGTTCCGGTAGCGGAAGCCCGTGTGATATGTATTGTTGTGTTTTGTTGATGCATATTCGAATTGTTTAAATACGATACTTGTACTAGCATTGTTTTGCTAACCCCTTCGGGGGTGGACATTTGTTTTGATGTTCAGGTAGCCAAGGAGCAGGGAAACAGCCACAGTACCGACGTGACGACGAAGGGGTTCAGTGATGTTTATTGTTATTGGAGATTTGTTGTCTTGGTTTGGTTTCTGTACTCGAGTACGTGTGTCCTTTGATATTAATTCGATATGGTTGTATTAATTACCCATTGAACTAGTTGTACGTTTTCATAAACTCGAATTTTCGCAGTATTGACGTCTTATTTTCACTTTCCTTTTTAATTAGCCTTGTAAATCCTTATTTAAAGGGTTTACGGCGCTGTAATTATTCCGAATATCTCGGGGTGTTACAGTGACTCGGTCCAGGCCTTATATAGGCCGAGACCTGCCGGCCAGTTACGTACGTAACCGGCCGTGGCTTACGTACGTAACCGGCCGTGGCCTGCCTTACTGTCCAGTTCTGTCGGAACCCTTACGTACGTAACCGGCAGCTGGCTTACGTACGTAACTGGCCCTTACGGCCGTAACCGGCCACTGCCTTACGTACGTAATCGGTCAGTCCTAGCCATCCCTGCGAGTCACTGCCGACCGTGATCGGCCACCCCCACGAATCACTGCCGACCATGCTCGGCCATTCCAACGAGTCACGACCGGCCATGCTCGGCCATCCAGGTCATCTCGGCCACGACTCGACCGGCTACTCCGTAACGTACGTAGCACTTATTCCGTTGCGTACGTAATACGTACGTTGACTTGCTACAGTACAATGGTCGTGTTACGTACGTAACATGTCCTGTATAACGTACGTAACAGGTACGTTGACTCACCTGTCAACATCCTTCGCCGAAAGTTGCCGACACAGGGTCCCACCTGCCGACCACGACTCGATCGTCTGATTCCCATGTTACGTACGTAATGTCTCGGCCATAACGTACGTAACTCTACCAATTTAACGTACGTAAGCTTCAACACATAACGTATGTAATGGCTTCCATACTTAGCCATTTCCAGCAATTCCTGTCCAACGTCTCGACATAACAAATATGAACATACGACATACTGAACACATATACGAAATCCCGAAAGTATTCTCATACAGTACATCTGATGCACGATATCCTCAATTACAACTGTCGACCAAGTACGGAAATCAAACAAATACTCATACGGTATATCCGACATCGAAAACACAACAAGCATGTAATATCCTAGAATCAAAATACCCTCGATAGACATACTGACACGACTGTCACGGTTTCTAAAATTATCCGCTCATATCATGTCGGTCCCACTCTGTACAGTACATCCCAGATAAAATAATGCGAAAAATTCATAGTGAAATTCTAGGATATTACAGCACTGGAAAGGTTTATAGCTCAAATACTTAATCGTTCGCAAGTCGATGAAACTTGACTGGGCGTTAAGTTTATGTGAAGACTTGTATGACGTGTTCTTTGACTTGGAGAGTGACTGTCAAACACTAATGGTTAGTGGGAGCACACGTTATAGGTATGCTAATTGGATTAGTATACTCGAACCGACTCACCCTCGATCCGTCACATTGATTTCACTCCGGGACAGTCAATGACGGAATCGAAAGGTTGTGATATGTATTCGTGAACCTTCGACTTGAGGATTTAGTAGGGATGTGATTGTGACGTTAAGATTTTCATTAGAGTAGTTCGACCCTATAAACCGGGAGGTTGGGGTCAACCTCGACATGCATCTTAACGGGAAAGTAGCAGGTCCAACTAAACACCAAGATAGAATTCTTTCTCCCGTTAGTGAGCGGGTTAAATATCCTATGCGGTTATTGGCAGATGAGATCATAAGTCTTTGGCCAAAGCATTGGAGCTAGTTGTATTGGATACACGAGAGCTCAATGATCTCGATTTGCATTAACGCATGCATAGCGTGAAGTACAGATAAGGTTTGACTGACCGTGACCCTATAACTTGATCGGTACATTTGAAAGAAGGGTTTATACGTATACTGGTAGTCACGACAGAATGGTTCTTGAATGATCCCAAAATCATTCGTTCTCAGTTGGGGTACAGTGTAGGCCGCTGGGCTGGCTAGGTGGTGCTACTACTCTTTGGTTCCTCCCATTGCTGACTGAGACGGACCAACCGAGTCGCGCAGTAGGACTGACAAAGGAATGAATCGAGCTAATTCTCTCATTATGTGTATTAGATATTGGATGTCTAAATTTGGGACATTATATGTCTAAATCGATTTATCGGATAACTTGATTTACGGCCTAATGAATTAAATATATCAATGGGTGATTAATTTAATTCATGAATATAATTATTTCTTGGAGAAACTAATTATGTTATTTCGTATTTGATATGTTTAATTAATTGTATTAATTAAACGATATAAAATACATCGGAATGGAATTGGAGTTTATCTGTTTGGACCCTCGGGAGTCTGAAACGAACCGAACTCATCCATTTCTGCATGGTAGCCGCCGCCCCTTGTTCCACCCACATTCTTCTTGTCTTGTTGCTTTCATTTTATATGAAAGAACATGAATTTTGTGGGGTGTAAAATCATGTGGCATTATTTGTATCATGTGTGTGGGAGTTGAATAAAGGAAGGAAGACATCTCATAACACCTCACACTTTTGATCCTTGGAGTGATTAAAAATGTGAGAGACAATTATAGAGAGAGAATACATTTTCTCAAGTTCTTCTTCTTCTTCTTCAGCTTGGATCTTGGTTTTTTCTTAGAGAAAATATCAAAATATAAAGAGAGAGTAAGATTAAAATACTTAGAGTGTAATAATCTTAACATACAAAACTTCATCACTTAATTCTAGCCGTAACCTTAGAGGTTAATCCTTTCTCCGGCGCGTGGCAAGTAGAGACGCGGTGCTTTCAGCGTTGGATCATCCAAGAGCTTGGAGCGGATTGAATTGCAGGGAGATCGCCTAAAGCTTGGGGAATAGCTCGAGAGAAGATTACCATTCAATCAACGGACTTGAAGGGTGAGTTTCTTACAACTCTTGTTTTCCATGTATATATTCGTATATACATAGCTCGATCGATCCTTGTAGGGATTCAGATTGAATTAATTTTTGTTTTACCGCTTCTACTGGGACTTCGTTTTAGGCACTGAATCCCAACAGTTATTGTTAGGAGTATACCGTCGAATGCCACTCAGAGGATGTTGAGTGCGGGCGTTGTACTTGTAATTATGTAAATCATTAATATAAGGCAATGGATGTTTCTTTATTTACTGGCAGTTACTGGCATTCCTAACTCGTAAATATACATATAGAAACTAGTCCATGTATTTGAGAGCAAAACATTTCACTCCTTATTGGATAAGGGGGTCGGCACTTGAATGGTTTATAGCTCAAATACTTAATCGTTCGCAAGTCGATGAAACTTGACTGGGCGTTAAGTTTATGTGAAGACTATATGATGTGTTCTTTGACTTGGATATTGCCTGTCAAACACTAATGGTTAGTGGGAGCACACGTTATAGGTATGATAATTGGATTAGTATACTCGAACCGACTCACCCTCGATTCGTCACATGGATTTCACTCCGGGACAGTCAATGACGGAATCGAAAGGTTGTGATAGGTATTCGTGAACCTTCGACTTGAGGATTTAGTAGGGATGTGCTTGTGACATTAAGATTTTCATTAGAGTAGTTCGACCTTATAAACCGGGAGGTGGGGGTCAACCTCGACGTGCATCTTAACGGGCAAGTAGCAGGTCCTACTGAATACCAAGATAGAATTCATTCTCCCATTAGTGAGCGGGTTAAATGTCCTATGCGGTTATTGGCACATGAGATCATAAGTCTTTGGCCAAAGCATTGGAGCTAGTTGTATTGGATACACGAGAGCTCAATGATCTCGATTTGCATTAACGCATGCATAGCGTCAAGTACAGATAGGGTTTGACTGACCGTGACCCTATAACTTGATCGGGACATTCGAAAGAAGGGTTTATACGTATACTGGTATTCACGACAGAATGTTTCTTGAATGATCCCAAAATCATTCGTTCTCAGTTGCGGTACAGTGTAGGCCGTCAGGCTGGCTAGGTGGTGCTACTACTCTTTGGTTCCTCCCATTGCTGACTGAGACGGACCTACCGAGTCGCGCAATAGGATTGACAAAGGAATTAATCGAGCTAATTCTCTTATTATGTGTATTAGATATTGGATGTCTAAATATGGGACATTAGATGTCTAAATCGATTTATCGGATAAATCGATTTATGGACTAATGAATTAAATATATCACTAGGTGATTAATTTAATTCATGAATATAATTATTTCTTGGAGAAATTAATTATGTTATTTCGTATTTGATATGTTTAATTAATTGGATTAATTAAACGATATAAAATACATCGGAACGGAATTGGAGTTTATCTGTTTGGACTCCTGGGAATCCGAAACGAACCGAACTCATCCGTTTCTGCATGGTAGCCGCCCCCCTTGTTCCACCCACCATCCTCTTGTCTTGTTGCTTTCATTTTATATGAAAGAACATGATTTTGTGGGCTGTAAAATCATGTGGCATGATTTGTATCATGTGGGTGGGAGTTGAATAAAGGAAGGAAGACATGTCATAACACCTCACACGTTTGATCCTTGGAGTGATTAAAAACGTGAGAGACAATTATAGAGAGAGAATACATTTTCTCAAGTTCTTTTTCTTCAACTTGGATCTTAGTTTTTTCTTAGATAAATTATCAAAACATAAAGAGAGAGTAAGATTCAAATACTTAGAGTGTAATAATCTTAACATACAAAACTTCATCACTTAATTCTAGCTGTAACCTTAGAGGTTAATTGAGTGATCGTTGTTCCGGTCGTTTCTCCAGCATGTGGCAAGTAGAGACACGGTGCTTTCGGTATTGGATCATCCAAGAGCTTGGAGCGGATTGAAGGGAGATCGCCTAAAGCTTGGGGAATAGCTCGAGAGAAGATTACCATTCAATCAACGGACTTCAAGGGTGAGTTTCTTACAACTCTTGTTTTTCGTTTATATATTCGTATATACGTAGCTCGATCGATCCTCGTAGGGATTCGAATCGAATTAATTTTCGTTTTACCGCTTCCGTTGGGCCTTCGTTTTAGGCACCAAATCCCAACAGTCATTGTTAGGAGTATGCCCTCGAATGCCACTCAGAGGATGTTGAGTGAGGGTATTGTACTTGTAATTATGTAAATCATTAATATAAGGCAATGGATGTTTCTTTATTTACTGACAGTTATTGGCATTCCTACTCGTAAATATACATATAGAAACTAGTCAGTGTATTTGAGAGCAAAACGTTCCACTCCTTATTGGATAAGGGGGTCAGCACTGGAAAGGTTTATAGCTCAAATACTTAATCGTTCGCAAGTCGATGAAACTTGACTGGGCGTTAAGTTTATGTGAGGACTTGTATGACGTGTTCTTTGACTTGGAGAGTGCCTGTCGAACACTATTGGCCACTGAGTATACTGGATACAGCTTGAAAAGCGTTTAAACAACAAGCTGTATTGATTTTAAATTTGAGTGCATAGCGGAAGTCTTGAATACAGTAGGTTGCTGTGGATACAGTAACTAGATGTGCAGTGTATACTTAATTAATCACAGTAATTAAAACAGTAAAAACTGAAGGTAAATAACACAGTATTTAAAGTTTGTTCGTGGTAAACCCCTCTACGTCCACTGGTCATCCACACAGGAGTAAAAAGGTTTATTATAATTACTACGTACACAACTACGTAATTATAACAGTATACAATCAATATATCGTTCACACAGATTGATATAAAGATCTTAGCATCAACCGTTCACACAGATTAGTTTGAACTAAAGCTTGACTGGCTTCTTCACACAGAGTTCTGAAGCTTCGTCTTCCTCAGTCCACACAGGGCCGATCTGGGTTTGTTCAAAGATAGAACAGGGTATGAACAACAGCTTTGACTTTCTGAGCATCTAGCTGATGATGTGTTGTTCAAGATGTTGAGCACTGTATATCTCTTTGATCTGAGTTGCAGTAAGCTTCCGGAGATATGTTTTGCTCTGATGAATATATTAATATCTTTGTTACTTGGTAACCGATCTTCAACGCCTTGATGAGATATATATAGTCTTCTGGAAAATATATCCGTTGAGATAAATCCATTGAGCAAGATTACGTTCCAACGGGATGAAAAGAACGATCCGGATTTAGCGGGATTTGAATATTTGTTGACTGACAGTATTTAAATACTTTATCCTTTAGTATTTAAATACTTCTTTATCAACGGGACTTGACTTATGAAGATTCCTTCTTGTCCTGTTGAGAGCTGTATGGAAGATTATTGTAATGACAACTCGAGACAGCTTCCATACTCGGTCTTTTATAAGACTTCTTTGCTATACTGAAAGGATCCGATGTATGCTGGATCTGTGACAGGCCTTCGATACATGTTGATACTTCAATTTATCGATACTGTTTCCTTACTGTATTGAGGATTGGCATATTGTCAAAACCTCTTAACACTATTCGATACAGGGATTGATTATCCTGAACGATTCGATACAGGGATTTTGTTATCCCAACAATTTCCCCCTTTTTGACAATTTCGCCAAGACTTTAAAACTTTCAAGTCTTTCTTGATGATGCCAAAACCTCCTTCATGAAATAATCTTCTTTGATGGCTTCTGGCAGATTTCTCGGTCTTTTGTCAACCGATCTGGCTTTCAGTGACTTAGTCTAATTTATGAACTGGGGGACATCATTAAAGCGGCTGAAATTAATCTTTGGTGGCGGTTTCGTACCTCATCTAATATTTGGACCCAATTCATGAAGGCTAAGTATTGTAAACGTCTCCACCCCATGGTGGTTAAATCCAACCCCAATGACTCTCCTACATGGAAAAATCTTTGTGACATTCGTTCCTTAGCTGATAAATGGATTTTTTGGTATATTGGTGATGGCGATATCTCGTTTTAGCACGACAATTGGTGTGACTTTAGCCCTCTGTCCCAATGGGCCTCTAACCCCCGGCTAAACACCACCATTAACCATTTTTGGACTTCACACGGGTGGGATCGATCAAAACTTCTCTCCGTCATTCCCTCGGATCTTGGGGATTATGTTATGGCCTTTCCCATTCATGTTGAGTCGGGACTTATCGCTAATAAGGCCGTTTGGAAACTTACCTCCCACGGCGGTTTTTCCTTTAAAAGTGCGTGGGAGGCTATCCGCCAACGTCATGATACTCATCTTATTTTAAAACATTGTTGGAATCAAATTATTACCCCTACTATGTCGTTTTTCATGGTTAGACTTTTGAAAAAATGGATTCCCACTCCGGACGGCCTTAGAACGAGGGGCATAATTGCTGATAATTCTTGTTTTTGTTGTGATAGCACCGAGGACCTGCCTCATCTTTTTCTTAATGGTCCGATCGCATCTTCGGTTTGGGCCAACTTTTGTACATTATTGGGCATCCCTCTTTTACAAACCAGATCTATTACTTTAGTTATGTCCCATTGGTTTAATAAAGCCTCCGGTGCTATCCACATTTTACGCATCATTACTATACTCATTCTGTGGTTTATTTGGTGCTCTAGGAACGACATGCGGGTCAAGAAGATTCCGTTCATGGCTTAGTGTGTGTGCGATCGAATTTGGGACTTCCTGTTCATGATTAAAGGCCACAAATGCATTCTGCCGCGGGCCTGGATAGGCGCCCCGGCTCTTTCAGATATTTTGGGTCTTCATTTCTGCCCCTGCAATTTTATTAATAATTTTGCATGTAATTCTAAAAACAAAAAAAAAGAAAAAAATCTACATAGTGAGATGGGTCAGGCCGACTCCTGGGACAACCAAAATCAACACGGACGGGGCCTCAAAAGGCAACCCCGGGGAGTTGGTTGTGGGGGGGATTGCTAGGAATTTTTTGGGCGAACCTATCTTTGCTTTTCACGAATTTATCGGCAACCATTCTAATAATTTTGCTGAACTTTTTGCTATTTGGAGAGCGCTGGACCTTTGCCACGACAGAAACATTCGTAAGGTTTGGGTTGAGATGGACTCGGACATTGCCCTTTCTCTAGTCAACTCGCCTAACAAGGGTAATTGGCAAGTGCTAAACATCTGTCACAAAATTGCATCATTCAGGCGTGTCATGGATATCTCATTCTCTCACATTTATCGGGAAGGGAACACCATTGCGGACCACCTGGCTAATGAAGGTTATATGTTCATAAATTTTCAGCTTTATAGCCCGTCTGATCTGCCCGGGAAGATTAATGGCTTGATTAGGCTCGATAAAAATAATTTTCCATATGTTAGGTTTAAATAATCTCCTCGGCTGGTATTGTCGTTATTTGGGGCGTGTAGAGGGGCTCGTCCTCCCTCAATCTCTTTGGGCGTGTAGTGGGCCTCGTCCCCCCACATTTCTGGTCCATTTAATAAATTTCGGTTTTTTTTTTTAAAAAAAAAAAAAGTTCGATACAGCTAAGACTTTTTACAACTTAAGCTTATGATCGGCGCACATGCACAATCTTACAATGTATTCTAGTTGCATACAACTGAATCTATGAACTGTTCGTAGACAAGTTCGTACAGCTTAATTTTTCAAACAAGTTTCTATACTTGTGATAGTTATCTAACAATTTAAGTTATGTAATCATACATCGACATAGTAGATTACGAGTTGTAATCTTTCAAGACAAGCAAACATTTTTATTGATATTCAAAGATAGAGTACACGGTTTGCTGTTTCGAAAGTAAATTACAAACAAAACTAATATACTAAGAATTTCAGCTCCTATAGTCCGAATGTCTCCATGGCCTCTTTTCTGGATCATTCTCGGTTCCACACCACCAGTGCTGTAAGGAGTCATGCCCTCGATCTAGATAGATAGATCTACCTTCGTATGATCTGTGGAAAGCAAGAATCCAGTCTTCTGGATGGGTGATCCGATCTCCTCTTCTATGCTTGGATTTCATATCTAGCTGGAGAGGGAGCTTTCCTTCTTCTAGCATCTTCGAGAATTTATCTGCAGCATCCGCTAATGTCTTATAGCATTTAAAGATGGCGGATTCCCTGACGAGTTTAACAAAGTATCTCATCAGTTCATTCTTCCTCCATTACTTCACCTCATCGGCAGTTGGATGGCGGTTGGTTGGCAGACGGATCTCAGAAGGTCTTTGAATTAAGGTTTTCCAGGGGACATTGGGGTAGTTAAATTTGGGTCGGGAGCCTGAAATCTTAAAACTTTGAGAGGGAGCGGCTAGCTTGTTTAATTCAGTGGTAATTCTGTCTTGAGCAGCATTAAATTCTCTTTCGTGCTGTAACCTTATTCTCCTTGCAGATTCTCTTGCTTCTTTGTAACGCCCGGTTTCTTTTTTTTTCGGTACGTTAATTATTTTCATGGTATTTAATTATTTTAAATGATGGGCTTAATTAATTAGCCAAGTTAGATTAAATTACAAGTTTTGGGCTAAGTTAATTGATAGATTTAATTATATTGGGCTAGTAAGAAATGAGTTTTGAGCCTAGCCCATTAGTGTAGTCATTAGGCTTTGTCCTAATATGAATTATAAAAATATCACAAACCCTAACCTCCTCCTCTCTCCCTCATTTTTTCGGCCGATCTCCCATCTCTCCCATCTCTCTCTCTCATTTTTCTCTTCCCAAAGCCACAATCATCTTCTCCTTCATTTCCTTGTTGGTGTAACAAGCTTAGGTAAGATCTTTTAAGGTGTTCTAATCTTTTCTTTTGATTTATATTCAATTAATTGTTTTAAGTGTTGATTATCATCTAGAAATTTCATCACCACCTCCTATACATGGTGTATGATGAGTCTAGATGATCATATTATGTAAAAGATCTATATGATTCATAAAAATCATCAAGTTGTAACTTGTGTGATTTAAAGAAGATAGATCTTATGGTTTTAACCAAAGTTGTTATTGTTATAAGTTGTATGTTATCATCATCTCTAGATTATATCTACACCCTATACATGGTGTATGATGGATTTAGATGATTATATAAAATACAAGGTCTAAATGAACCATGGGAATCACCAAGTTTTATTTAGGTGATAAAATGTGATAGATCTTGTGAATGGTTATAATTCTTGTTAATTATTATTTTGATTCTCAACACATCCATATCAATATGTTTAGATCTAAGTATACAACTTTATAGCATCTTCTAAGATGTGTATATAGATGTTTGTGTATTTGAAAGATCAAGGAACTCTTAAGAAAGGGGAAAATTGTGGTTTGTCATATATTATGTTGATTTGATTCTTTTCCTTGTGACTAAATGAAATACCAATGACCCCTAGCCCTTTTTAGTGCCACCATGTTCATAGGGGACTGAATTTAGGTGATAAACACATCTAGGAATGTGTTTCAAAAGGGAGAGGAATGGATTGGTTAAAAAGATTAAGGGTTGGCTACGATTCTGTTTCCATCAGATTTGTAGTTATCTTACAAAAATCATAACTTGAATTATCTAACTCAAACGGATCTCAAACCTGTGCCAAAAGTTTAAAAATTGTGTTGGGTAACTTGCTTATGAAGGTCACTCTCACTAATTAGGACTTTATCCATGGGCAAGAACGGCACCTTTGCTGGTAGGTCTGATCCGGGTCTGATCTGATAGGTCAACTTGTTTTATTCGTTTCTAGGGCTTGGGAAATGATCTAATGGGATTCCAAGTTCCCACATGTGTGTTATGACCTAAAGTTGTGATCTGGAGTTTATGGGATGTTATCTCCAAGTATTTCTTGGTCATATTGAGTTCACACTCCAGATCAGTTTTCTGTCATCAGCTTTTAAGGGTTTTGTAATTAGTCATGTTGTGAATTTCGTATCTAGAGTTTGGGAAACCCTTTTGGTCGATTCCAACTCTGAGACTTTGGTATTTATGTCTATTATTTCTGTGATTTTTAGTTTGGACAATGTCTATCCACAAGTTGGGTAGAATTGGCCAACACTACTGATTCCTATGATTTGGGACTGCACTGCGATGTCTTTTTAAAAGCATCATAATAAATTCATATTTTGGAGTTAGAGTGAGTTCTTTACTGTTTTAAAGGGGAAAGACTCTAGTTTCTTAGAAAAATTTAATATTGATATGTTAATACTTAGGAAAATTAAGTAAATCCATCTTTAACAGCGGGCCTGTTTTTAGACCTTGCTGTCCAGATTTTTGTTAAGTCTTTAAGCTTCATCTTTGGGTATATCCTAACTCCTAGTTTATAATAGGTGAAGTTTTGGCATTTGCTCAAGTGTGGTAGCCAGTTTTGATTTAGCAACCTCCCTTAAGTATTCAAGGTGAGTTCTCTCACTCCATTGTCTCAATATTTATGATTGCTAGGTTAGCACGTGAGTGTTAAATTATTATTATGGTATGATAATGTGAATGCATGCTTAAATTGTTAATCATACATGTGCACTGTATGTTTATTGTTGAGGGGATCATAGCAATTATCCTGCTTTTGTCCGGTGCGCGTGGTTAGGTATAATTACTCCAATACCCTCCGGGATGTGAGGTGAGGGTAAGATTAACCCAATACTCTTCGGTTTGTGAGATGCGGGTAACCTACTAGCCCTCCTTATAAGCCTTGATTTATTCTTGGCTTATGTTTAAATGTTATAACTGTATATTTTAATCTAGGTCTAGTGATTGTGGATATTGGTATAATGTTGTGTTTGAATTCACTAAGCTTTGTGCTTACGGTTTACTTAACATTTTTCAGGTATTACGATTAAGGAGGCTAGGGACTGACGGGAGCATTCGTGACACACTGCTATTTATTTTACGTCAATGAACATTTTAGTACTTCCGCTTTTGACATTTCTATATTAGAAAGTTTTACTTATGTTGTTTTCTTTAGAAGTTTGATAACTTGATTGCCATTATTGGCTTATTAAATTAAATAAATGAAGTTCCTTTATGAATTGGTGTCAAACTTTATACTATTTCGGTAAAAAAAAAAAAATAAATAAATAAATAAATAAATAAATAAATAAATTTTGGGTGTTACAAGTTGGTATCGGAGCCTTTCATTTGAGTGAACTAGGCCTTCTTAGGGATGTCTAGACTCAAATTTAAAACATTTTATTTCTCTTGTACAAAGTTTATTAAAAGCTAGCAGTGAAGATGTCACGGTGCGCCGGTCAGCCAGCCAAGTAAGTTTTATTTACTAATTGAGTTTAAATTTTATTACTTATCAAACACAATAGTATGCTCCATTTATGACATATCCCAAAGACTAGCCTAGGAGGATAATTATATACCTTTAGTGCTACTATCTACCATGTGAGAATTTAGGCCTTTTAGATCTACCATGAGTGTGAATTAAGCATTACGGCTAGGAGCAAGCTGAAATTTTGAAACTAGACCTGAAACCGAAATTGGAACTTCTATATTGAATAATAGAAGGGCCCCTACTATTCAATATATTGGAGCCGGTTTTGGGGACGGGGCAAGGTTGAAAAGTTTTCAGCAAGCTGAGTGTTTTCGATCTCTTAGACATGCATAGGTTGAATCGTTTTTTCTTTTCTTATCAATTTTAGATGGCTCCGCCTGCTCGCCTCAATGCAATTCAAATAGCTCAAGTTAGGGAACTCGTTGTTGAGGAGTTCAATAATGCTTTTAACGAGATCATTCCGAATGTCACGGCTAACATCATTGATCAAGTTCGTGCTCTGCTAGATGAGCGTATGGCGGATGCACCTCCGCCCGGGGAGGGCTCCTGATCCTCCTGTTCGTGATTTAATGTACTACTACGAGAAGTTCGGCAAGTGCACCACCTCATTGGGATGGGGAGGACGATCCGATGGCACTAAGCACCGGTTATCGACGTGGAGGGCGCCTTTATGACTATAGGGTGCCCGGACCGGTTTAGAGTGTTGGTAGCAAAGAACCAAGTGAGGAAGCGGGTAAGACATGGTGGAACACCACCACGGGAAGAATGATCAAGAAGGCCGTAAGGGCGATTACTTGGGCCCAGGTTGTGGAGTGGTTCGAGGCACGGTATGTGCCTAGGGTGGAGCAACAAAGAATGATGCAGGAGTTCATTGCGTTACAACAGACCACCGAGTCATTAGTGATCTGGACGCCAAGTTCATGGAGATGCTTTCTTTCTGTCCTACTTTTGCTGGAGATGAAGCATGGCTTGTTAGTCGGTACATCTCGATTTTACGTACCGACATCCGGGAATTTGTGAGCATGCAAGACTTTACGACCTTGGGTGCATTCATGGGGGCAGCCCGAAAGAGAGAGATTGAGCTGCAAACTCAATCTAAGAGGAAACTGGAGAGCACTTTTTCTAAAACTTCTAATGAGGCTCATAAGAAGACAAAGTTCGGGATAAACCAAGATATGAATACTAGCCATCTGCGAAGGTGGTTTTTCGACCCCCATTGGTGTGTTATATCTGTAAGAAGGAATGGCATCACTGGATTAATTGCAAGGCTCCAAAAGCCATTACTGATCCCAGTGTTACTACCATTGCAGCGGTACCAGCTTGTTACAATTGCCAAGAGAAGGGGCACAAGAAACCTGATTGCCCAAAGTCAAGAAGTATGGGAATGCAAATCCCAATACGCCCGACCTCTAACGGACCAACTATGTTGACACGAGGACGTGTCCACCACCTTACGAGGGAGGAGCTGCGAAGCCTGCGACCGTAGCAGTAAACATCTCTTCCTTAACTTACAATTTATGCTATGCCTTAGAGTAATTGTTTTATTTCTTAAATATTATGAATCGGGCACTTATCTGTTAGATTCTCACCTGCCGCTGTTATGTTTGATTAAGCGCTACTCACTCCTTCGTGTCACGCACGTTCATAAATCGTTTGGGGCGTGGTGTCGGGAAACTAGCACGTCCCATGGTTATCGAAGTTGCCGACAATCGAACTATCTTCGTTACTGATGTTTATCGGGGTTGTACCCTTGAATTTTCGGGAGTTGAATTCCCCATTGATCTTATCCCTATTGCTATGAGGGAACTTTGCGTTATTGTGGGTATGGATTGGCTCGATGCATTCGATGCAGAAATTCTTTGTCGCAAGAGACAAGTTCGTGTTCAAAACCCTAGGGGTGGAGAACTTATTATTCAAGGAGATATTCCCCATTTGGATATTGCTTCTTGTACCTCTGCCATTGCACTCGATAATGTTCCAGTTGTTTCCGACTTTGGTGACGTCTTTCCTGAGGAACTCCCGGGTTTGCCACCTATTAGGCAAGTGGAGTTTCGCATTGATTTAGTACCTGGCGCTGTTCCGATCGCCAAATCTCCTTATCGTTTGGCGCCATCTGAGATGAAAGAGCTTCAAGATCGATTCTGGAGCTTAGTGATAAGGGGTTTATACGGCCAAGTTTCTCGCCGTGGGTGCTCCTATACTTTTCGCGAAAGAAGGACGGTTCTCAAAGAATGTGCATAGATTATCGGGAGTTGAATAAACTCACGATAAAGAACCGTTATCCTTTACCTCGTATCGACGATCTTTTCGACCAACTCCAAGGAGCGTCTTGGTTTTCCAAGATTGATTTGCGTTCCGGTTATCATCAGATGCGAGTTTGTGACTGTGACATTGAGAAAACGGCGTTTCGAACCCGATACGGACACTTTGAATTTGTGGTGATGCCTTTCGGACTCACTAATGCACCCGCTGCTTTTATGGATCTTATGAATCGGGTGTGTGGTCCGATGCTCGACCGTTCGGTCATTGTGTTTATTGACGATATTTTGGTCTATTCTAAGACCAGGGAGGAGCATGAAAAGCACATTCGGGAACTTCTAGAGACACTACGGAGAGAACGGCTTTATGCTAAATTTTCTAAGTGTGAATTTTGGTTAGAAGAGGTTCAATTCTTGGGCCACGTGGTGAACAAGGAAGGTATCAAGGTCGATCCGGCCAAGATTGATGCGGTTAAGAAATGGGAAGCTCCTAAATCGCCTTCGAGATTCGTAGTTTCTTAGGTTTGGCCGGTTACTATCGTAGGTTTATTGAAAATTTCTCAAAGATTGCTCTACCTCTTACGCGATTGACCAAGAAGTCGGAGAAATTTGTTTGGGGTCCGGAACAACAGTTTGCATTTGAAGATCTTAAGACGCGGTTGTGTAATGCCCCGGTTTTGACCTTACCTAAGGAGTGGAGGACATGGTAGTGTCTTCGCGACGCATCCCTCCCGGGTTTTGGTGCCGTGTTGATGCAACGGGGTAAGGTGATAGCTTATGCGTCTAGCGGCTAAAACCTCACGAAAGGAACTACCCCACTCATGACCCGGAATTAGGAGTCGTTGTTTTTGCTCTCAAGATATGGAGGCACTACCTTTACGGGGTTAAGTGTATCATTTACACGACCATAAAAGTTTGAAGTACCTTTTCGATCAGCGGGATTTGAATATGAGGCGGGTTAGATGGTTAGATGTGGTGAAAGATTACGATTGTGAGATTCACTACCACCCCAGTAAAGCTAATGTGGTAGCCGACGCACTCAGTCGTAAGCAATCTGTCGAACCGATTCGAGCTAAATGTCTTCGGATGACTATGGAGACATCATTATTGGGTATGATTCGAGATGCTCAAGATGTGGCGACTCAAGAGGGGAACCCAAATCGTGAAAGGATTGTGAATGAGTTACCTAAGATGGAGCGAGATGGGCGTGGATTACTAACTCGTTATGGTAGGGTTTGGGTTCCATTTACTGGTGGGAACCGGAAAACTCTTATGGAAGAAGCTCACAAGTCCAAGTTTTCTATTCATCCGGGTGCTACAAAAATGTACCGAGATCTTCGTGAGGGTTATTGGTGGCACGGGATGAAGAATGATGTGGCTCGATATGTAGAAGAATGCCTAACATGCCGGAAGGTCAAAGCCGAACACCAGAAACCTCATGGGAAATTGCAACCTTTGGAGATTCCTGAGTGGAAATGGGAGCACTTAACCATGGACTTTATTACAAAACTTCCTAAGACTGCAAGGGGAGCGGATACGATATGGGTAGTTGTGGATCGATTGACGAAGAGTGCTCATTTCCTGGCCATCAAGGAAAGTTTTTCAGCTGAAAAATTGGCCGAGCTTTTTGTTCGGGAGATAGTTTCATTACACGGGGTGCCCGTATCTATTGTCTCTGATCGAGATACTCGATTCACCTCTCGATTTTGGCAGAAATTTCAAGAAGAATTGGGTACCCGATTGCATTTCAGTACTGCGTTCCATCCGCAAACTGATGGGCAGAGTGAGCGGACGATACAGACTTTGGAGGACATGCTTCGGGCATGTGCAATTGATTTTGGAGGCAGTTGGGATGATCATCTTCATTTAGCCGAGTTTTCATATAACAACAGTTATCATTCAAGCATCGACATGCCCCCGTATGAAGCATTGTATGGTAGGAAGTGTAGAACCCCAGTGTGTTGGGGTGAGGTTGGACAGAGGGTGCTCGGTAGCATCGATATTGTTTTGCAGACCACGGAGAAAATCAAAATGATCAGGGATCATTTGGTCACCGCTAGGAGTCGTCAGAAGAGTTATGCAGATAAGCGGCGCTCCGATCTTGAGTTTCAGGTTGGGGATCATGTGTTATTAAAGGTCTCCCCTTGGAAGGGTGTGATTAGGTTCCGCAAGCGTGGGAAGCTGGGACCTCGGTTTATTGGACCTTATAAGATCATAGCTCGCGTTGGTAAGGTAGCGTACCGGTTGGAGCTGCCTGACGAGCTTAGTTTGATTCATAACACCTTCCACGTGTCTCAGTTGAGGAAGTGCATTGTTGACGATACCGCCGTGGTACCTCTGGAAGACATCCAAATTGACGAACGGCTCAACTATGTTGAGAAACCTATCGCGGTTGTTGATCGAAAGTCAAAGACCCTTCGGAGCGGTAAGACTGTTTATTCTGTTAAGGTTCAGTGGCAGCATAGGAAGGGATCTGAGTGTACATGGGAACATGAAGACGAGATGAGGGCGCATTATCCCGAGTTATTCAGAGGGACTGACTTCGAGGCCGAAGTCCCTTCTTAGTCGGGGATTTTTGTAACGCCCGGTTTCTTTTTTTTCGGTACGTTAATTATTTTCATGGTATTTAATTATTTTAAATGATGGGCTTAATTAATTAGCCAAGTTAGATTAAATTACAAGTTTTGGGCTAAGTTAATTGATAGATTTAATTATATTGGGCTAGTAAGAAATGAGTTTTGAGCCTAGCCCATTAGTGTAGTCATTAGGCTTTGTCCTAATATGAATTATAAAAATATCACAAACCCTAACCTCCTCCTCTCTCCCTCATTTTTTCGGCCGATCTCCCATCTCTCCCATCTCTCTCTCTCATTTTTCTCTTCCCAAAGCCACAATCATCTTCTCCTTCATTTCCTTGTTGGTGTAACAAGCTTAGGTAAGATCTTTTAAGGTGTTCTAATCTTTTCTTTTGATTTATATTCAATTAATTGTTTTAAGTGTTGATTATCATCTAGAAATTTCATCACCACCTCCTATACATGGTGTATGATGAGTCTAGATGATCATATTATGTAAAAGATCTATATGATTCATAAAAATCATCAAGTTGTAACTTGTGTGATTTAAAGAAGATAGATCTTATGGTTTTAACCAAAGTTGTTATTGTTATAAGTTGTATGTTATCATCATCTCTAGATTATATCTACACCCTATACATGGTGTATGATGGATTTAGATGATTATATAAAATACAAGGTCTAAATGAACCATGGGAATCACCAAGTTTTATTTAGGTGATAAAATGTGATAGATCTTGTGAATGGTTATAATTCTTGTTAATTATTATTTTGATTCTCAACACATCCATATCAATATGTTTAGATCTAAGTATACAACTTTATAGCATCTTCTAAGATGTGTATATAGATGTTTGTGTATTTGAAAGATCAAGGAACCCTTAAGAAAGGGGAAAATTGTGGTTTGTCATATATTATGTTGATTTGATTCTTTTCCTTGTGACTAAATGAAATACCAATGACCCCTAGCCCTTTTTAGTGCCACCATGTTCATAGGGGACTGAATTTGGGTGATAAACACATCTAGGAATGTGTTTCAAAAGGGAGAGGAATGGATTGGTTAAAAAGATTAAGGGTTGGCTACGATTCTGTTTCCATCAGATTTGTAGTTATCTTACAAAAATCATAACTTGAATTACCTAACTCAAACGGATCTCAAACCTGTGCCAAAAGTTTACAAATTGTGTTGGGTAACTTTCTTATGAAGGTCACTCTCACTAATTAGGACTTTATCCATGGGCAAGAACGGCACCTTTGCTGGTAGGTCTGATCCGGGTCTGATCTGATAGGTCAACTTGTTTTATTCGTTTCTAGGGCTTGGGAAATGATCTAATGGGATTCCAAGTTCCCACATGTGTGTTATGACCTAAAGTTGTGATCTGGAGTTTATGGGATGTTATCTCCAAGTATTTCTTGGTCATATTGAGTTCACACTCCAGATCAGTTTTCTGTCATCAGCTTTTAAGGGTTTTGTAATTAGTCATGTTGTGAATTTAGTATCTAGAGTTTGGGAAACCCTTTTTGGTCGATTCCAACTCTGAGACTTTGGTATTTATGTCTATTATTTCTGTGATTTTTAGTTTGGACAATGTCTATCCACAAGTTGGGTAGAATTGGCCAACACTACTGATTCCTATGATTTGGGACTGCACTGCGATGTCTTTTTAAAAGCATCATAATAAATTCATATTTTGGAGTTAGAGTGAGTTCTTTACTGTTTTAAAAAGGGGAAAGACTCTAGTTTCTTAGAAAAATTTAATATTGATATGTTAATACTTAGGAAAATTAAGTAAATCTATCTTTAACAGCGGGCCTGTTTTTAGACCTTGCTGTCCAGATTTTTGTTAAGTCTTTAAGCTTCATCTTTGGGTATATCCTAACTCCTAGTTTATAATAGGTGAAGTTTTGGCATTTGCTCAAGTGTGGTAGCCAGTTTTGATTTAGCAACCTCCCTTAAGTATTCAAGGTGAGTTCTCTCACTCCATTGTCTCAATATTTATGATTGCTAGGTTAGCACGTGAGTGTTAAATTATTATTATGGTATGATAATGTGAATGCATGCTTAAATTGTTAATCATACATGTGCACTGTATGTTTATTGTTGAGGGGATCATAGCAATTATCCGGCTTTTGTCCGGTGCGTGTGGTTAGGTATAATTACTCCAATACCCTCCGGGATGTGAGGTGAGGGTAAGATTAACCCAATACTCTTCGGTTTGTGAGATGCGGGTAACCTACTAGCCCTCCTTATAAGCCTTGATTTGTTCTTGGCTTATGTTTAAATGTTATAACTGTATATTTTAATCTAGATCTAGTGATTGTGGATATTGGTATAATGTTGTGTTTGAATTCACTAAGCTTTGTGCTTACGGTTTACTTAACATTTTTCAGGTATTACGATTAAGGAGGCTAGGGACTGACGGGAGCATTCGTGACACACTGCTATTTATTTTACGTCAATGAACATTTTAGTACTTCCTCTTTTGACATTTCTATATTAGAAAGTTTTACTTATGTTGTTTTCTTTAGAAGTTTGATAACTTGATTGCCATTATTGGCTTATTAAATTAAATAAATGAAGTTCCTTTATGAATTGGTGTCAAACTTTATACTATTTCGGTAAAAAAAAAAAAAAATAAAATAAATAAATAAATAAATAAATTTTGGGTGTTACATTCTTCCCCCTTTTTGGCGTCATCAAGACGTCCTAGGATCTCCAGTGCGGCATCCTGTTTTGTCTCAATGTTGGTCATTCTCTTGACAAGGGTGGAAAGAACCTGCGACATATCCTTGATACTTTTGTCGTGGGCTCGCAAGTTAGAAGTTGTTTCAATCATAGCTGCTGCGGTCTTGGCCTATGATATGCGAGTTTTGGTTGCTTCTTCTATCAGGAGTTGCTCTTGTTTGTCTTGCATAATCTTCAGAGCTTGCTTGATGACTTTTGGCAATAAAGTGAAGGCCTCGACAACACGAGAAACTTCATGCTGTAACGTAGTCATCTCTTCGATGGCAGAAGTATGCATCCAATTCAAAGCTTTTTCAACTGAAGACAGGGCATTAATTGCATCCTGGATAAAGACGGTTTGAAGACCAAGAGCGCGCAGTCGCTCTTTCCAAGCAGCAGTAATGGGAGAATCTGGTTTGGCAAAATCTTCGGCTCTATTCAACCTCCTTATATTCACGGTAGGGCGTGAATTAAGTTGGACATCCTCAGGTACAATACCGTCCTCGGATTGCACGGTTGATGGGGCGGGATCATCATTTTCGGGTTCGGCATCAGTGGGTGCTGTATCCTCAGGTTGCGAAGGTGCGTCTATAGACATGGATACAGGAGGTACTGAATCCTACTGTTGTCTCTCAGCTTCCGCCTGTTCCGGCAGAGGGACTGATTCCTCTTGTTGGATGGCGCGGGATACTAGTTCTTCTTCTGCGGCAACAGGCTTGGGTGCCTATTCCGAAACAATTTCTTCTTCCTCGACTTGAGGGACTGATTCCTCATCATTAGGAATATTCTCTTGCTGTGGCGAAGGGGGCTCACTATGGTTTGATGGCCCTTAGTCATCCTTGGTTTGAGAGGCATCTCTGTCTTGAGCCTCCCCACGACTCATTCTCAGACCTGCTTGTAAAGCATCGTCATCGTCGTCTGAGTCATCGTCATCTTTTGGATTTTGGGGAGAGTCCTCGGACTTATCTTTTCCTTTTCTCCTGGCGTCATATTTATGCAATAGATGGCTTTCAATCAGTTCTTTGCAGTGGAGATTGTCCCATTGAATCAGGGCTTCAACTTCCGTTGAGTCCATCATTTCCAATACAAATCTCTCTTCATGGCTCCATTCGCTCCAGTTGTATAAGGTGTCATACGGAGCTAGCCTGTAGCTTTTCCATTTAAGGAATCTTTCGTAAGCAAGATCAATATGTACCGATAGCAGAGTTGTGTTGATAATGGTGTCCGGGGAGGGACTGCGTACAACGTCTGAATCCGCTGTAGCGAGGGATTCCTCTATAGGTATGGGATCCTGTAGGGAAGAGGGATTCCTTACAGGGGATGGTGCCCCGAAGGAAGATGGATCCTGTACGGGTGTGGGATCCCGCATAGGAGAAGTAGCTGTTGGTCCAAAGGGGCAGCCGACTCGCTAAAGTCTTCTAGGTTGGCAGATGTCTGATCATCCGTCTTAGCCGCCAAAGGCTCAGGATCTACTGTCGATACAATAGCGGTCACCTCTTCCGCAGGGGTTGGGCCCTGGGGTAGTTGTTCGCTGGGTTGCGCCACGGTGGAAACATCCTCGGAGGTTTTGGTGGATTTAGCTTTAGAAGGACTCCTTCGCTTCTTTTTCAGCTTCTGAGCAGCAGTAGGTGTCCTGCTGTGAGATCTTTTCCTCTTCTTTGAAGACTCCACATCCTGGGACTTCAAAGAAACATCCCTTGGATCTTCAGACACGGGCATACTTTTGATTTTTGGGTTGTTGCAGACCATAGTGCTCTGGTTATACACTGTAGGCTTGATGCCTCCTAAGTAGATACGGGAGTTGATTTTCATCGCATCTGCAGATTGTGAAAGTCCGCATTTCTTCAAAATATGGTTTAAAATTAAACCAAACGACTTCTTCTGGGTGGCAGGCTTGGATATTTCCTCCTGCAAGCGCTTCAATATAATCTGGCACCAATTGACATTTTCATAGGTCAAAATAGCAACCATCATCCTAAATCTCAAATTGGTACACATTTCGAATGCACCAGTTCGGTTCTCAATTATCCTGCAGCAAAAATCATGCAAATACACATATGGCAAACAAAAGTTCTTCTTGTGACAAGTGGTGTGAACCACGTCAACAACAGTTGAGCCAGTGAACAGCCCGTAGTACTTTGTTATCATCTCTTGAGACCCAAAGGTTTCAAGTTCCTCCATGGTAAGGCCATCAGCATGTAGCCTGTAAATGTTCTGAAGAAGATCTCGATCGATACAGATCTCCACTCCTTGAATGGTAGCAGTGATATCAGCGACGTGGCCTCCCTGGGCCAGCGGCAGAAAATAAACGGCGGCGATGAGGTAGAAGTTCTCAACCAAGTGAATGTCGTACTTCTTAGCAGCGTGACTTCCAAGGCGGTAGAGGCCTTGCTGACGAAGTCGGGTGATGATGAATTCCATGGGTTCGACATGATTAGTTTCAGAGAGAATACGTTCAATGATGACAGATCAGGAGAAGATCCGTCCATCGATGAAGTTCGAGGTCTTCTTGAGGGCGATGGCAGAGGTTTGAGCAGCCATTTGATGATTCTCAAGAAATTATGAAGAAGATTAACAGAAATTTGTAGTAAAATGCAGAAAACGATGTAGGCTGTATTTGCTTGAGTACTCTTAAATTATGCAGAAAGCGTAAAGAGTCTCTAATGGCAGTATCAGTCCTTTTATATTGGGCGGCGAAGAAGGGTTTCTCAAATGGACGAATGGTCAGATTTAAGGGATGGGAACCGGTTTTTGAAATGAACGGTCAAGATGGACTGAGTGTAACTGGTACACTTATCCATTAAAATGTTAAAATATGAGCGGGTTCCACTTCTGACATTTGTTGTTACCCTTAATGCCTCAAACGATGGTTTTAAAATATTAAACAATTTAAAAACATCGCGGCTTTTGAGATTTAGTTGTCCAGATGTCGTGTAAGGCATTTAATGTAAATGACGTTGACAAGAAAAACAGGGCACATGGACAAAAATTATTTTTAAATGAAATAATATAATATAATATATACTGAATCGAAATCCTATAGTATGTGCTGTATTCGCGATGATACAACGTTCCCCCTTAAAAGGTACATATAGGTTTTAACTCCATACATCAACTTTTGGATTAATGATGTATTTACGCGTCATACTGTATTCCCCCTTAATTATTGAACACGTCAGCTGTAGGATGATTCATATCACTTTGTTCACTACAATGCTGTGTTGACGGTTCTGAGTGTACAGATAATTTATGGTGGATACTGTATTCTTAGGTCTTACAGCATTCCCCCTCAATTGTTGAGTAAAAGCAGTAAATACTTACAGGGAGTCGGGCTGTAGCAATCCTAATTTTTGTATAAGCATGTTGAATCTTGCTGGGTCGAGAGGCTTGGTGAAGATGTCGGCTAACTGAATATCTGTATGAACCTTTCGAGCCGAACATCCTTGTTCTCGACATGATTCCTTATGAAGTGATGCTTCATGTTGATATGCTTAGTGCACGAGTGCAGGACAGGATTGTGCGTGATTGCAATTGCACTCGTGCTATCACACATGATCGGCGTCTCTCGGGCTTCAATTCTATAATCTGACAACTATTGCTGCATCCAAAGGATCTGCATACAGCAACTACCAGCAGCATAGTATTCTGATTCAGCCGTGGAAAGTGAGTTAGCCAATTGCTTCTTACTGAACCAAGAGACAAGTCTAGGTCCAAGAAAGTGACAAGTTCCACTTGTACTCTTCCTATCTAGCTTGCAGCCTCCGAGATCTGAGTCGCTGTATCCAACTAAATCGAATCCGCCTTCTTTAGGGTACCACAGTCCTACATCGACTGTTCCTTTAATGTACTTCAGGATTCGTTTAGCTGTATTGAAGTGTGATTCCTTAGGTGCTAATTGATATCTCGCACACACTCCAATAGCAAACTGGATATCGGGCCTGCTAGTTGTTAGGTACAGGAGCGAGCCAATAAGCTTCCTGTAGAGTGATTGGTCAATTGGCTTTCCGGCTTCATCAGCACTAATCTGCACGGAAGTACTCATGGGGGTTGACGAAGATTTAGAAGTGTTCATTCCAAATTTATTGAGAAGCTCCTTGCTGTATTTATCCTGGTTGATGAAAATACCTGTAGGCAACTGCTTTACCTGCAAACCTAGGAAGTAACTAAGTTCTCCCATCATACTCATTTCAAGTTTACTTTGCATGAGATGTGAGAACCTTTGACACAAAGCAAGGTTAGTTGAACCAAAATTATATCATCTACATAAATTTGCACCATCAGAAGGTCATCGCCTTCCTGTATTTTGAACAAGGTTTTGTCCACAGCACCTTTCTCAAATCCATTATTGGTTAGATACTGGGACAGGGTCTCATACCAGGCTCTAGGGGCTTGTTTAAGTCCATACAGTGCTTTTCTTAGCCTGTATACTAGATCGATACCGTCTGTGTTGGCAAACCCTGGTGGTTGTTCAACATAAACTTCTTCTGCAAGGTCTCCATTAAGGAATGCACTTTTGACGTCCATTTGATATACAATAAAGCTCTTATGGGCGGCAAAGGTTAAGAATATCCTAATGGCTTCTAGTCTGGCTACAGGGCCAAACGTTTCATCATAGTCTATACCTTCTTCCTGACTATAGCCTTGTGCGACTAGTCTGGATTTATTCCTTATAATAAGTCCATTTCGATCATTCTTGTTTCGAAATACCCATTTGGTTCCTATAACCGATTGATGCGTAGGTCTGGGTACAAGATACCATATATTGTTTCTTTCGAAACGGTTAAGCTCTTCTTCCATATATGTTATCAAATGAGAATTATTAAGAGCGGCTATGGTCGAAACAGGTTCGGACTGTGCTAAGAATACAGCAATAGTGCACATGTTAAGTCTTCTAAGCTCAGATTGAGATTTCCATTCACGGAATTGTGATATCTCAGAATCTAGATCTTCTTGTGCACAAAGTACATTTCCTTGTGTACTCTGTATTCACCCACGGGTAGAAACACCATCATCTATGTTTCCAATGATCAGATCTTGCGGGTGATCTCTCAACCATCTTTGGTCGGGTTCTAATTTGGGGTCCCGTACTATATCGAGAGTTTCTGTAGATACAGATTCAGCTTGTACAACGTCGGCTTCATCTACGTCGATTCTTACAGCTGCGGTGTTGATTTCTAGGTCAACAACAGGTTCTATGGGAGTTGGTGGATCTAGGATGGAGAGTTGTTGGATGTTTTGGGTAACATCTTCTACTCCTGTAGGGTCATGGTTCGGTTCGTCGAACACTACATGAACTGATTCCTCGATCGTCAGCTTCCTTTTATTAAAGATCCTGTAAGCTTTGCTAACGGAGGAGTATCTTACAAATATTCCTTCATCTGATTTCTCATCAAAGGTTCTATGTTGATACTTCCCATTATTCAATACATAACACCTGCATAAAAAAATGTGAAAATATGAAACTAACGGAGTTTGGTTGTTCCATACCTCATATGCTGTTTTGTTGTGGTGCTTGTTGATGATACAGCGGTTTTGAGTGTAGCATGCTGTATTGGTTGCTTCACCCCAGAAACGCTGTGGCAACTTACTTGCGGCAATCATTGTCCTTGTAGCTTCTTTGAGCATCCTGTTCTATTGCTCGGCAACACCATTTTGTTGAGGTGTATGGGCAGCTGAGTATTCGTGCTGTATCCCATTCTCCGAACAATATTGCTCTATAACGCGATTAGTAAATTCTGTACCTCTGTTGGAGCGAATGCACACGATACTCAATGCCTTTTCATTTTGAAGCTTTCTTAGGAGCTCTGGTAGCTTATGCCTTTTCATTTTGAAGCTTTCTTAGGAGCTCTGGTAGCTTTGATGTTGTTTCCTTCTTCTTACTTAGGAAAATCGTCCAAACATACCTGGAATAATCATCAATAACAACAAGGCAGTATTTCTTACCTCCCAAACTTATTGGGTCTATAGGACCGTAGAGATCCATGTGTAGCATCTGCAACACTCTTTGAGTTAAAAGGTGTGATTTGCTTTTCAGGGTTGACTTGATTTGCTTGCCTTTCTCACATGGTCCGCAGACGATGTCCTTTTTGAATGACACGTTTGGCAATCCTCTTACCATTCCCTATCTTGAGAGCTTGTTGATCATCTTGAAGTTGACGTGAGACATCCTCTTGTGCCATAACCAGCTAAGATCTGCAGTGCCTTTTGGCAACAAAGCATGGAATTGAGAAGCTCATAGGCTTCCAGTCAGCAATATACATGTCACCTGATCTGCTTCCTGTAAGCACAACTTCTTTGGTCAGGATGTTCTTGACTCTACAGCGATCTATATAAAATTTCACCGAGAACTGTTTATCACAAAACTGGCTAATGCTAAGTAGATTGTACTGTAAGCCTTCAACATATACAACATCAGTGATTTTGAATTTTCCTACAAGAAGGTTTCCTTTCCCTCCTTTTCTTCCTTCAGATTTATCACTGAAATGAACTTTTGGACCGCAACTTTCCACGAAATCTGATAGCTTGCTTCTATCTCCGGTCATGTGCCGAGAGCATCCGCTATCGAAGTACCAGGTGTCTTTCTCTAGAATGTCCTGTATGCAAAAAGATTAAGTAGATTTAGGTCCCCTTTGATTTTTGGGTCCATGTATGTTAGTGCCTTTAGGTACCCAAATTTTCCTGACAGCAATTGGTTTACTGTAGGTCACATTCGGTACTGTGTCGCGGTATCTACGTGGGGCATACACTTAGTCGCTATAACCATGATAATTATTATGCATGTAAAATTCAGGGTTATTATTATTAATCTAGTACGAGTGCCGTCTTGGAGGTGGAGCCATTTTCTTTGGCCTAACAGCTTGCCTTCTGGGTATCCAGTTGGATTCCCAACGCTGTTGTTGATACTGAGCGGACATCTGCTGTCTCGAGGAATAACGGGGCTCTTGTATCCAATACCTCGGCGTGCTGTACTGATAGTACTGCCGTGCGGGCCTTTGGTAGTTGGATGCAGCCTTCCTTCTGCGGCTGTTGGCGCTGTTGATATGCTCGGGGAGCATGCGGTTGAGTACGCCTTACAGGTTTGAACGGCTTATGATTCCGCTGTCTGGAATAGAATTGCGGGGGCAGAATAGCAGCCTTCGGTTTTCGCGGTGCAACAGGTTCCTTCACGGGACTAGGGGTATCTTTCGATACAGGAATGTGTTCCACACTCTTGACAAACACTGTACTATTTTTCCCTTTGTTTGAACATGAGCTGTATCCTAAGCCACTTTTATCATGAGCATGTTGCCCAATTCTCAAAATTTCTTCCATTCTTTTGGACGATTTCTCGAACGATTTCAGAATGGTCTCAAGTCCATCTTCTCGTATTTCAAGAGTTTTGATTTTGGCTTGAAGTAGAACCAAATCATTTGTCTTGCTCTCATTGTGAGTTTTAACCTCACTTAGTTCATGAGCAAGTTGATGATTGCTCTCCATGAGTTTTTCATAATCGACTTTGCTGGTTTCACAATCAATAGACATATTTTCATAATTTATTTTCAGCAAGTCATTTTCATCTTTCAGCTCTAGGTTAGATAGTTGGAGCTGTATATTCTCAGTTTTCAATGTCTCATGGGCCTTTTGAATGTTTTTAAACTCATTCATCATGTTTTCAAAAGTATGAGATGCATTTAATGGAATAGCTGAGGTTGAGCTTACCTCATCATCGCTGTCTTCACCTTCCGGAATGTCTTTGGCCATAAAGCACATATATGCTTTATCATCGAACTCATCATCAGATGAATCACTTTCATTGACCACCTGAAGACATTCTTCGGATTTGGATGGTGTGGGGGAGGCTTCTGATTCTCCAATCAGGGCCTTGAGCTTGTTTTTCCAAGCACGTCTTCGTTCATATCTCTCTTGTTTCTCGGCTTTCGGCAACCTTTAAACTTTGGGATGAGGACATTTATTTGCATAATGTCCTGGTTTCCTGCAATTATAGCACAGGTTAGAATTACCGGATGAAGTTTCGGTACTTACCTTTTGGACAGGTTTGGTCCTGTAGGGAGTCTGCTTGATGAACTTTTTGAATTTGTGCATGAGAAGCACCATTTCATCTTGAGACAGGATGTCGTCGTCACTGTCAGCATTCTTGTGACTAGACTTTGACGAGATGGGCATGCTGTGTCGACGGCTCGATACAGCGGCTAGTGCTGTGACCTTTGAAGGAGATTCTTCAGCTTTCTCTCTTCTGTCAATATCATACTCAAACGCTTTGAGGTCAAAGAAGAGATCAAAATTAGATATTTCATTAAGATTGCAAGACACACGCATAGCTGTGGTCTTAATGTCCCATCGGGCAGGGAGAGATCTGAAAAATTTTAAATTCTTCTCCTTTTGGGTATAAATTTTGCCCAACACTTCAAGTTCACCAGCAATACCAGTGAATCTGAGGTCAAGTACCTCACGTGTCTCAGTTGGTTTCATTTCGAAAGATTCAAATTGCTGAGTCAGTTTTGAAATCTTGTTTTCTTTTGAGAGCTCAGTTCCATCACAAATCAACTTGAGTTTATCTCAGATTTCCTTGGCTGTTTTGCAGCTCTTTACCTTCGAGAACGTGCCTTTGTTAAGAGTGACAAATAACGCGTTCTTAGCCACATTGTCGAGATTGGCGCGCTTTCTTTCATCTGCGGTCCATTGCTCGCGCTCCTTCTCGAGCATCTCAGCATGAGCTTGGCCTTTAATCCTTGCGTCCGTGTTTACCTTCATTATCTTGATGGGGCCATCCTGTATAACAAAAATCATCTCTTCGTGCATTGCTGCAAGATGAGCCTCCATCCTAATTCTCCAATCATCAAATTCGTTAATAGAAAACATAGGCTCTTTGTTGATCATTGATGTATCCATGTGAGAATAAAGGAATGAAAAAGACTGTTTTGAAAATTAAGTGATTTTGGATCTGATTCGGTTAAAAATACGACTGATTCTTTTCAGAATCAACTTCTCCGATACCACTTGTTGGCCACTAAGTATACTGGATACAGCTTGGAAAGCGTTTAAACAACAAGCTGTATTGATTTTAAATCTGAGTGCGTAGCGAAAATCTTGAATACAGTAGGTTGTTGTGGATACCGCAACTAGATGTGCAGTGTATACTTAATTAATCACAGTAATTAAAACAGTAAAAACTGAAGGTAAATAACACAGTATTTAAAGTGGTTCGAGGTAAACCCCTCTATGTCCACTGGTCCTCCACACAGGAGTAAAAAAGTTTATTATAATTACTACGTACACAACTACGTAATTATAATAGTATACAATCAATATATCGTTCACATAGATTGATATAAAGATCTTAGCTTCAACCGTTCACACAGATTGGTTTGAACTAAAGCTTGACTGGCTTCTTCACACAGAGTTCTGAAGCTTCGTCTTCCTCAGTCCACACAGGGCCGATCTGGGTTTGTTCAAAGATAGAACAGGGTATGAACAACAGCTTTGACTTTGTGAGCTTCTATCTGATGATGTGTTGTTCAAGATGTTGAGCACTATATATCTCTTTGATCTGAGTTGCAGTAAGCTTCTGGAGATATGTTTTGATCTGATGAATATATTAATAGCTTTGTTACTTGGTAACCAATCTTCAACGCCTTGATGATATATATATATATAGTCTTCTGGAAAATATATCCGTTGAGATAAATCCGTTGAGCAAGATTTCATTCCAACGGGATGAAAAGCACGATCCGAATTTAGCGGGATTTGAAGATCTGTTGACTGACAGTATTTACATACTTTGTCCTTTAGTATTTAAATACTTCTTTATCAACAGGACTTGACTTTTGAAGATTCCTTCTTGTCCTGTTGAGAGCTGTATGGAAGATTATTGTAATGACAAATCGAGACAGCTTCCATACTCAGTCTTTTATAAGACTTCTTTGCTGTACTGAAAGGATCCACTGTATGCTGGATCTGTGACAGGCCTTCGATACAGGTTGATACTTCAATTTATCGATACAATTTCCTTACTGTATTGAGGATTGACATATTGTCAAAACCTCTTAATACTATTCGATACAGGGATTGATTATACTGAACGATTTGATACAGGGTATTTGTTATCCCAACAATTTCCCCCTTTTTGACAATTTCGCCAAGACTTTAAAACTTTCAAGTCTTTATTGATGATGCCAAAACCTTCTTCATGAAATAATCTTCTTTGATGGCTTCTAGCAGATTTCTCGGTCTTCTGTCAACTGATCTGGCTTTCAGTGACTTAGTCTAATTTATGAACTGCTCGCAGGCAAGTTCGATACAGCTAAGACTTTTTACAACTTAAGCTTATGATTGGCGCGCAGGCATAATCTTACAATGTATTCTAGTTGCATACAACTGAATCTATGAACTGTTCGTAGACAAGTTCGTACAGCTTAATTTTTCAAACAAGTTTCTATACTTGTGATAGTTATCTAACAATTTAAGTTATGTAATCATACATCGACACAGTAGATTACGAGTTGTAATCTTTCAAGGCAAGCAAACATTTTTATTGATATTCAAAGATAGAGTACACGGTTTGCTGTTTCGAAAGTAAATTACAAACAAAACTAATATACTAAGAATTTCAGCTCCTATAGTCCGAATGTCTCCATGGCCTCTTTTCTGGATCATTCTCGGTTCCATGCCACCAGTGCTGTAAGGAGTCATGCCCTCGATCTAGATAGATAGATCTACCTTCGTATGATCTGTCGAAAGCAAGAATCCAGTCTTCTGGATGGGTGATCCGATCTCCTATTCTATGCTTGGATTTCATATCTAGCTGGAGAGGGAGCTTTCCTTCTTCTAGCATCTTCGAGAATTTGTCTGCAGCATCCGCTAATGTCTTATAGCTTTTGAAGATGGTGGATTCCTTGACGAGTTTAACAAAGTATCTCATCAGTTCATTCTTCCTCCATTGCTTCACCTCATCGGCAGTTGGATGGTGGTTGGTTGGCAGATGGATCTCAGAAGGTCTTTGAATTAAGTTTTGCCAGGGGACATTGGGGTCGTTAAATTCGGGTCGAGAGCCTGAACTCTTAATACTTTGAGAGGGAGGGGCTAGCTTGTTTAATTCAGTGGTAATGCTGTCTTGAGCAGCATTAAATTCTTTTTCGTGCTGTAACCTTATTCTCCTTGCAGCTTCTCTTGCTTCTTCCCCCTTTTTGGCGTCTTCAAGACGTCCTAGGATCTGCAGTGCGGCATCCTGTTTCATCTCAATGTTGGTCATTCTCTTGACAAGGGTGGAAAGAACCTGCGACATATCCTTGATACTTTTGTCGTGGGCTCGCAAGTTAGAAGTTGTTTCAATCATAGCTGCTGCGGTCTTGGCCTCTGATATGCGAGTTTTGGTTGCTTCTTCTCTCAGGAGTTGCTCTTGTTTGTCTTGCATAATCTTCAGAGCTTGCTTGAAGACTTCTGCCAATAAAGTGAAGGCCTTGACTTGAGGATTTAGTAGGGATGTGCTTGCGACGTTAAGATTTTCATTAGAGTAGTTAGACCCCATAAACCGGGAGGTGGGGGTCAACCTCGACGTGCATCTTAACGGGCAAGTAGCAGGTCCTACTGAATACCAAGATAGAATTCATTCTCCCGTTAGTGAGCGGGTTAAATGTCCTATGCGGTTATTGGCAGATGAGATCATAAGTCTTTGGCCAAAGCATTAGAGCTAGTTGTATTGGATACACGAGAGCTCAATGATCTCGATTTGCATTAACGCATGCATAGCGTCAAGTACAGATAGGGTCTGACTGACCGTGACCCTATAACCTGACCGTCAAGAAGAAGGATGGTTCGTTTCGCTTGTGTATTGATTACCTGGAATTGAACCGGGTGACGATCAAGAATAAATATCCTCTACCCTGTATCGATGATATTTTGGATCAACTTCAGGGAGCTTCAGTATTTTTCAAGATCGACTTAAGATCTGGATATCATCAGTTGTGAATTCGAGAGTCGGATATCGCAAGGACGGCGTTTTGAACACGCTATGGTCATTATGAGTTTGTGTAATGCCGTTTGGGTTAACTAATGCGCCTGCGGTATTCATGGAGTTAATGAATCGGGTTTCCATCGACTATTTGAATCAGTTTGTGGTTGTCTTTATTGATGACATTCTAATTTATTCTCATGACCGGGAGGAGCACGAATTTCACCTTCATCAAGTTCTCGACGTGTTGAGATGAGAGCAACTTTATAGAAAGTTTTCCAAATGTAAATTCTGGATGTCTGAAGTGACGTTTCTCGGACATGTAATTTCATCAGACGGAGTTCGTGTCGACCCTCAGAAGATGGAGGCTATCCGAGTTTGGCAACCTCCGAAGAATGTTAAGGAGATCCGAAGTTTTCTCGAGTTAGCTGGTTATTATCGGCGATTTGTGGAAGGATTTTCTAAAATAGCTCAACCCATGATGAACCTTTGCGGAAGGATAAGAAATACACGTGGACTAATGCGTGTCAGCGGAGTTTTGAGGAACTTAAGAGGAGTTTAATTTCAGCGCCTATCCTTTCCTTACCACAAGGGAAGGAGGGATTCGTAGTTTATAGTGACGCACCCGGGGCAGGGTCTCGGATGTATACTAATGCAAACACGAAGGTGATTGCTTATGCCTCGCGGCACCTGAGGCCTTATGAGGTCAACTACCCGACCCACGACCTGGAACTAGCGGCCGTGGTATTCGCATTGAAGATTTGGCGTCATTATCTTTATGGTGTCACCTATCAGATTTTCACCGATCATAAGAGCTTAAAATACATATGTACTCAGAAGGAGTTGAATATGCATCAGGGACGGTGGTTAGAGTTTATTAAGGACTATGATATTGAGATACTATACCACCCGGGCAAGGCGAATGTTGTCACCGATGCCTTGAGTCGTAAGTCCATTCAGGAGCAAATGCTTGCTCGTTTGACTATTCAGAAGGAACTTCAACAGGAATTCCTTCGACCCGAGATCGATGTCTGGTTACAGCGAGTGCAAGGGCAACTTTGCATGTTGGAGATTTAATCGCCACTTGAGGAAGCAATCAGGGAGAATCAGGATTCAGACCCGTTTTTGTCGCGCATCCAGGAGGATGTGATTCAAGGGAAAGCCCCTGGATTTGTGGTCCACAAGGATGGACTTTTGCGATTTAAGAATCGGTTATGCATACCGGCGAATGACGAGTTGAAAAACTCGATTTTGAGAGAAGCTCATGCTACCCCATATTCTATTCATCTGGGGTCTATCAAGATGTATAAAGACTTGAAACAAAATTACTGGTGGAGTAATATGAAGCGAGAAGTCGCGGAATTTGTTTCGAGATGTTTAACTTGTCAACAAGTCAAGATAGAACATCAGCAACTGGCGGGTATGCTGAAACCTCTCCCTATTCCAGAGTGGATGTGGGAAGATATTTCAATAGACTTCATCACGAGTTTGCCGGTGAGTCGTCGTGGCATGAATACAATTTGGGTAATTGTGCATCGTCTAACTAAGTCAGCCCATTTCCTTCAGATTAAGGATACGTGGGGTCCCGAGAGACTTGCCCAGTTGTTCATCAAAGAGATAGTGAGATTGCACGGTACTCCTAAGAGTATTGTTTTCGATCGTGACGGGCGATTCGTGTCACATTTTTGGAAATCAGTTCATCGTGCCATGGGAACTCAGCTTAATCTCAGCATAGCTTTTCATCCTTAGTCCGACGGATAATCAGAGAGGACTATTCAGACTTTGGAGGACATGTTGAGGGCATGTGTTCTCGATTGGAAAGATGATTGGGAAGCCCAACTACCGTTGATTGAGTTCACGTACAATAATAGTTGGCATGATTCGATCAAGATGGCACCTTACGAGGCCTTGTACAATCATTGTTGTCGATCTCCTTTGTGTTAGGATGACTCATCAAAATCAATCGGCACCGAGCCCGATATGCTTATAGCCGCCCAGGAGAAGGTAGCTTTGATCAGGAGTTGTTTGTTGACCGCTCAGAGTCGATAGAAATCATATGCAGATAATCGTCATTGGCCATTAGAGCTCGAGGAAGGTGACCACGTTTTGGTCAAGGTATCCCCAAGTCGAGGTATCTTCCGTTTCGGGAAGCGGGGAAAGTTGAGTCCGAGATTCATTGTACCGTTTGAGATTTTGGATTGAGCAGGCAGTCTGGCTTATCGATTGGCTTTACCTCCGGCGTTGAGCCGAATTCATAATGTGTTTCACGTCTCTCAGTTGTGGAAGTATGTTGCCGACCCGAGTCACATACTTCAGTTCGACGAAATCGTGATCGCAGATGATCATTCGTATGAGGAGCGTCCTATACGAGTCTTAGAGCGGCGAATCAGTAGTTGAGGAACAAGGCGATTCCTTTGGTTAAAATCCAGTGGTCTAGAGACAGAGTCGAAGAGGCTACTTGGGAAACTGAGGATAGTGCGCGGGAGAGTTATCCCGAGTTGTTTGACCCTTAGTTTCAGGGACGAAACTCTTTTAAGGGGTGGTGTATGTAATACCCAATTGTAATTCAGTCATTATCATTCAGTAATTGTCACTCAGTAATTTACACTCATTAATAATCATTCATCATTCATATCCAATCATGGTATTCACCGTTCAGAGTATTGTATCAGTTATTATTCGTCTTTCTACCTGGTTGGAGGATCGTGTCGTGGTTATCATCATTGTCATTTTCGTAGTGGGCTGTGTGTGAGGAGTAGCGCACGCTATGTACTCTCTTTAGCGCGCACTAATTGAGTATGGGTAGCGCACGCTATCTCTCAGTATTAGCGCACGCTAGCGTGTTCAGGCTGACAGTCCAGAAGGCACTGGACTGCAGTCGAGTTGATGTAGCGCACGCTACCAATGGTAAGTAGCGCACACAATGCAATACGTGTAGCGGGTGCTAAGGCCGATCAGGCAGAGTCCAGTGGGTACTGGACTGATTTTGGAATAATTCCTAGCGCATGCTATGAGTGGATTTTAGCGTACGCTAATGGGGCAGTAGCGCACGCTGATTATTGGACGTAGCGCGCGCTATCACGAGCAGGTCAGAGGACAGGAGGTTCTGGACTTCAGCCACTGGACATCAGGTATTTACCTAGAGCACACTAACAGTTGGAGTTAACGCACGCTATCGGGAGGATGTTAGCGCACGTTATCAAGTTCATAGCGTACGCTAACGAGGCAGTCAGAGTTCACTGGACTGTCCGGTTAACCCGTTAGCGCACGCTAAACAACAGGTCATAGCGTGCACTAACCTGGGAATAGTATAAATTGGACAGTCAGCCCATGTTTCGCCATTTCTCGCTTCTCATTCGTTTTTGGGGGTTTCCGGGCGATTTCGGGTGATTCGGAGAGATCTTTTCGATCTGCACTCACCTCTCATCATCAAGATTATCATTCGGATTAATCATCGTTTCATCATCTCCATCACATCAAATCAAGGTAATAATTTCTTGGATCTAGAATTTCGGATTTTGGGTATTTTTCCTTCCGATTTCTTCGTGTAAGCTTGGATTGTTGTTGGACTATGTTAAATATGGATTTTCTACCTTGGATAAATGTATTCCTACAGATTTATTAGCTTATATTTTGGATTTCATGAATATTGGGGTTAATTCAAGAACACTTTTCGGTTGACTTTGATATTTTTGGGGGTTTTCGATTAGATGTTGTCGTTAACTCGAGTTGTGGATTCCTATGGGATTATTGATATCATGGAAGACATTTTGTTGGTTTGAATGGTTTCGTTATATTTGAGATTGGTTATAATCAAGGTTTAATGTTTGCTAAGTGTTTGTTTGAATGCCTCAATGAGTGTGGATATTGTTGTATCGACTTTTGAGTTAGTCGTAATTCATGCTTTATACGTATATTGAGCGGATTATTGGTAATTGTGTTTCAAGGTTGTTCGAGCGACCGACCTCTCATTTTAGGACATTGTTCGAGGAAGGACATTCTTCACCTGTGTTGTGTAAGTTAATTCTTACTCGGTTAAAAGGATACTCATTCCTTTCGTGGTTTTTCATTCGTACATCATAATCATAATTCATTCATAGTGTATTAATCGTATTGAGACTTGTATTTGTCCAATAATCATTTCATTCAGGAGGAATGACGGTTCCAATCATTTCAATGAGCTATCTATCATTTCACTATTATTTCATCTCGGTGAGTCATTCTTGACCTTGTCGGATTATTATTCATTAATATTCATCATGGTCATTCTTGTTCATATGACCTTTTGGGTTCATATTGCGTGGCCGAGAGGTGATGTGTGAAATTTTTAGTCGGGCACGTGATAGTCATGTGATCGGGTTCACCGACATAATGGGCTGTGCACCCGGTAATGTACCTCCGTGAGACTAATTAGGTATAAGGACGGGTGTGTCCGGACACTCGTCTTATGCACATGCACATACCATTACGGGCGTACTATGATGCCCCTCTTTAGCTTCTTTTCATAATTAAGATATATCATGATTGTGTTTATTCAACTCTTGAGGATTGTTGTTCTGTGTAACTGAACCCATTGGGGGATATTGTTTTCAGGTCATGGTAAGGCTAAGGCACGGGAAGAGAACGTTGAGGGCGAGGAGTCCCAATGATACTAGTAGAGGGCCTAGTCCTTTCAGTCATTCATGTTTTCTTCATTTTATTTCCGCTGCAGATTTCTGTTTGGATGTTCATTTTCATTTGGTGTTGTATATTTTATCTTCTTATAAAATATACTTGTATTCTATATTTTCCTGGGTGTGTTGTACTTGAAACTCCTCATCGGAGTAATTAATGATATAATGTGATTTGGTACGACAATTATATTACTTAATTCATTAATATTCATCCGCCTAGTGGGTCCCAGTCGGGGGTCCACGGCACTGTAATATTCGCCTAGTTTGGGGTGTTACAGAGTTGGTTTCAGAGCGTGGTTTTGAATACTACCTTCCGAGTCATGTCTCATTGAAATCATCGTTCATCAGACTAGTATCATTGGACTTTCGCATCACGTGTGACCTGTGCCAGAGCCAAGCCCCTCAGACCAAAGAACAGTAAGATTTCTGATGCCATGGTATAATTTCTGGCAATAAGAATCACTCATTCATCATTCAACAGTCAACAGTCCTCTATCATCATTTTCATTTTTTATCATGTCGAATGTTAACTCATTAATCACTTAGTTCATTTCATTGTTCAGTTGTTGATCTTGAGGATCATATCATTAATCTTGTTAACTTGTTCAAGATAATCATTTCAAGAATTTCATCAGATAATCATGTCATCTCAGTTGATCATTCATGTAATCATTGTGTTAGAGCGCCTATGCTCATTTTCATCATTTCATGATGTAATCATAATGTGATACTCATGCGAGATATATAATCATCATGGTGCGGTCCGAAACCTGGAAGCTCATGTATATAGACGTGCAAATGCGAGGATTAACGTCAATTCATCAAGCAGGGATGCTGCCACTCATTCATCGGGAAATTATCATACACCGTCAGGAAGTCGTAATCGGTTCACAGCTCAATTGGTAGTTGTTCCGGTCGATCCCCTCATTTTTATGCAGGGCATGATGGCCCAGATGAAATTGCTTAATCATCACTGCACCACTCTGGCCGAATTAATCGAGAAAGATCTTACTTATGAGCTTACTGCTAAGGAAATTGCTTAGCAACAACCGTCATCTGATAGCAAGAAATCAACGAAGCGTAATCAGTCCGAAGGCGGTCAGTCAACCTTAAAGAAGCCTCGTGTGGACTCTACTTCTTCTGAGCGACCTCCTACGATGCATAAACCCGCAGAATCTCAGTCCCGAGCGGCCAGTTCAGCCATCACCTATTTCAACTGTGGAGCGCCGGGTCATTTCGGCACTAGGTGTTCGAGGCATACTATCACCTGTTTCAACTGTGGGATTGCCGGGCATAAGGTCCATTTCTGCCGAAGAGACTCCAAGCATACTCCGGTGGCATCTCAAGCCCTGAAGCAATCAGCAGTTCAGTATCAGGCCACTCAGTCCGTGCTGTCTAAGACGACGGGAGCAGCTAAAGGCGGAGCTCATACTTATCAGATAGGAGCATCCGGTTCGGGGGGCCGGCAAGCCCCGAATTCACGAGATGAAGAGGACTGACGATCCGGAGGCCCGAATGATCTCATGTATACTCGAAATTCCATCCCAACCTGTGTGTACCCTTTGTGATACTGGTGCATCGCATTCATTCATTTTCGAGTCATGTTTGAGTAGACTACTTCTGGATAGTTCCACTAGTTATGAGCCTTATGTCATTGGTCTACCAGACGGTAGAAGAATTTTTGGAAATCGTTAGGTTAAGAATTGTCCAAATTAAGCTTAATGACCGCAATTGGTTGGCGGACCTAATCATGGTGGATTTACCTAAGGACGATGTAATATTGGGTATCAATTGGATGGATCGTCATGATGCCATCCTCAGCGTTCGTAAGCATATGGTCACTATCATTTCAGACGATGGAATCGAGTGTGTATTTCAGGGAGGTAATCCCAGTTGTTCCGGTAGAATCATTAATATAATGAAAGCAGTGAAATTACTCAATCAGGGTTGTTCAATCATTTATTATATCACTGTTATCGATTGGCCATTCTAAGGTAATCGAGGTGTTCAATCATTCATGGCATCACTGTTATCGATTGACCATGTCTTCCCAGACGAGCTACCTGGTTTGCCTCCACCGAGGGATGTGGAATTCACGATTGAGTTGGATCCTGGCACGTCCCTAATATCGAAGGCACCATACCAGATAACCCCGACCGAAATGCAGGAGTTGAAGAATAAATTAGAGGATTTGACCGAGAAGGGTTATATTCGACCGAGTGTGTCCCCGTGGGGAGCACCAGTGTTATTTGTCAAGAAGAAGGATGGTTCGTTTTGCTTGTGTATTGATTACCGGGAATTGAACCAGGTGACGATCAAGAATAAATATCCTCTACCCCGTATCGATGATCTTTCGGATCAACTTCAGGGAGCTTCAGTATTTTCCTAGATCGACTTAAGATCTGGATATCATCAGTTGCGAATTCGAGAGTCGGATAATGCAAGGACGGTGTTCTGAACACGCTATGGTCATTATGAGTTTGTGGTAATGCCATTTGGGTTAACTAATGCACCTGCAGTATTCATGGAGTTAATGAATCGGGTTTGCATCGACTATTTGGATCAGTTCGTGGTTGTATTTATTGATGACATTCTAATTCATGGAGTTAATGCCACAAGGATGGACTTTTGCGATTTAAGAATCGGTTATGCGTACCGGCGAATGACGAGTTGAAAAACTCGATTTTGAGAGAAGCTCATGCTACCCCATATTCCATTCATCCGGGGTCTAGCAAGATGTACAAAGACTTGAAACAAAATTACTGGTGGAGTAATATGAAGCGAGTAGTCGCGGAATTTGTTTCGAGATGTTTAACCTGTCATCAAGTCAAGATAGAACATCAGCGACCGGCGGGTATGCTGAAACCTCTCCCTATTCCAGAGTGGAAGTAGGAAGATATTTCAATGGACTTCATCATGAGTTTGCCGGCGACTCGTCGTGGCATGAATATAATTTGGATAATTGTGGATCATCTAACTAAATCAGTCCATTTCCTTGAGATTAAGGATACGTGGAGTCCCGAGAGACTTGCCCAGTTGTTCATCAAAGAGATAGTGAGATTGCACGGTACTCCTAAGAGTATTGTTTCCGATCGTGATGGGCAATTCGTGTCACATTTTTGGAAATCAGTTCATCGTGCCATGGGAACTCAGCTTAATCTCAGCACAGCTTTTCATCCTCAGTCCGACGGACAATCAGAGAGGACTATTCAAACTTTGGAGGACATGTTGAGGGCATGTGTTCTCGATTGGAAAGATAATTGGGAAGCCCAACTACCGTTGATTGAGTTCACGTATAATAATAGTTGGCATGCTTCGATCAAGATGGCACCTTACGAGGCCTTGTACGGTTGTCGTTGTCGATCTCCTTTATGTTGGGATGACTCATTAGAATCAATCAGCACCGAGCCCGATATGCTTATAGCCGCTTGTGAGAAGGTAGCTTTGATCAGGAGTCATTTGTTGACCGCTCAGAGTCAATAAAAATCATATGCAGATAATCATCGTCGGACATTAGAGCTCGAGACGGGTGACCATGTTCTGGTCAAGGTATCCCCGAGTCGAGGTATCTTCCGTTTTGGGAAGCGGGGAAAGTTGAGTCCGAGATTCATTGGACCGTTTGAGATTTTGGATCGAGTAGGCAGTCTGGCTTATCGATTGGCTTTACCTCCGGCGTTGAGCCGAATTCATAATGTGTTTTACATCTCTCAGTTACGGAAGTATGTTGCCGACCAAAGTCACATACTTCAGTTCGACGAAATCGAGATCACGGATGATCATTCGTATGAGGAGCGTCCTATACGAGTCTTAGAGCGGCGAATCAAGAAGTTGAGGAACAAGACGATTCCTTTGGTTAAGATACAATGGTCTAGACACGGAGACGAAGAGGCTACTTGGGAAACTAAGGATAGTATGTGGGAGAGTTATCCCGAGTCGTTTGACCCTTAGTTTCGGGGACGAAACTCTTTTAAGGGGGGTGTATGTAATACCCAGTTGTAATTCAGTAATTATCATTCAGTAATTGTCACTCAGTAATTTACACTCATTAATAATCGTTTATCATTCATTTCCAATCATGGTATTCACCGTTCAGAGTATTGTATCAGTTATTATTCGTCTTTCTACCTGGTTGCAGGATCGAGCCGTGGTTATCATCATTGTCATTTTCGTAGTGGGTTGTATGTGAGGAGTAGCACACACTACATACTCTCTTTAGCGTGCGCTAATTGAGTATGGGTAGCGCACGCTATCTCTCAGTATTAGCACACGCTAGCGTGTTTAGGCTGGCAGTCCAAAAGGCATTGGACTGCAGTCGAGTTGATATAGCGCACGCTACCAATGGTAAGTAGCGCATGCTAATAAGTTTGGATAGCACACGCTATGCAATCCGTGTAGCGGGTGCTAAGGCCGATCAGGCAGAGTCCAGTGGGTACTGGACTGATTTTGGAATAATTCCTAGCGCACGCTATGAGTGGATTTTAGCGTACGATAATGGGGCAGTAGCGCATGCTGATTATTGGACGTAGCGCGCGCTATCACGAGCAGGTCAGAGGACAGGAGGTTCTGGACTTCAGCCATAGGACATCAGGTATTTAGCTAGCGCACGCTAACATTTGGAGTTAACACACGCTATCGGGAGGGCGTTAGCGCACGTTATCAAGTTTGTAGCATACGCTAACGAGGCAGTCAGAGTTCACTGGATGGTTCGGTTAACCCGTTAGCGCACGCTAAATAACAGGTCGTAGCATGCGCTAATCTGGGAATAGTATAAATTGGACAGTCAGCCCAAGTTTCCTCATTTCTCGCTTCTCATTCGTTTTTGGGGGTTTCCGGGCGATTTCGGGCGATTCGGAGAGATCTTTTCGATCTGCACACACCTATCATCATCATCAAGCTTATTATTCAGATTAATCATCGTTTCATCATCTCCATCACATCAAATCAAGGTAATAATTTCTTGGATCTAGAATTTTGGATTTTGGGTATTTTTCCTTCCGATTTCTTCATGTAGGCTTGGATTGTTGTTGGAATATGTTATATATAGATTTTCTACCTTGTATAAATGTATTCCTACGGATTTATTGGCGTATATTTCGGATTTCATGAATATTGGGGTTAATTCAAGAACACTTTTCGGTTGACTTTGATATTTTTGGGGGTTTTCGATTAGATGTTGTCGTTAACTAGAGTTTTGGATTCCTATGGGATTATTGATATCATGGAAGACATTTTGTTGGTTTGAACAACTCATTTTGAAGGGTGGTTTCGTTATATTTGAGATTGGTTATAATCAAGGTTTGATGTTCGCGAAGTGTTTGTTTGAATGCCTCAATGTGTTTGGATATTGTTGTATCGACTTTTGAGTTAGTCGTAATTCATGCTTGATACATATATTGAGTGGATTATTGGTAATTGTGTTTCAAGGTTTTTCGAGCGACCGACCTCTCATTTTAGGACATTGTTAGAGGAAGGACATTCTTCACCGGTGTTGTGTAAGTTAATTCTTACTCGGTTAAAACGATACTCGTTCCTTTCGTGGTTTTTCATTCATAAATCATAATCATAATTCATTCATATTGTATTAATCGTACTGAGACTTGTATTTGTCCAATAATCATTTAATTCACGAGGAACGACGGTTCCAATCATTTCAATGAGCTATCTTTCATTTCACTATTATTTCGTCTCGGTGAGTCATTCTTGACCTTGTCGGATTATTATTCTTTAATATTCATCATGGTCATTCTTGTTCATATGACCTTCTGGGTTCATATTGCGTGGTCGGGTGGGGATGTGTGGAATTTTTAGTCGGGCACGTGATAGTCATGTGATCGGGTTCACCGACATAATGGACTGTGCACACGGTAATGTACCTCCGTGAGACTAATTAGGTACAAGGACAGGTGTGTCCGTACACTCGTCTTGTGCACATGCACATACCATTACGGGCGTACTTCGATGCCCCTCTTCAGCTTCATTTCATAATTAAAATATATCATGATTGTGTTTATTCAACTCTTGAGGATTGTTGTTCTGTGTAACTGACCCCGTTGGGGGATATTGTTTTCAGGTCATGGCAAGGCTTAGGCATGGGAAGATAACGTTGACGGCGAGGAGTCCTAATGATACTAGTAGGGGGCCTAGTCCTTTTAGTCATTCATGTTTTCTTCATTTTTTATCCACTACAGATTTCCGTTTGGATATTCATTTTCATTCGGTTTTGTATATTTTATCTTCATATAAAATATACTTGTATTCTGTATTTTCCTGGGTGTGTTGTACTTGAAACTCCTCATCAGAGTAATTAATGATATAATGTGGTTCGGTACTACAATTATATTACTTAATTCATTAATTTTCATTCGCCTAGTGGGTCCCAGTCGGGGGTCCACGACACTGTAATATTCGCCTAGTTTGGGGTGTTACAGAGTTGGTATCAGAGCGTGGTTTTGAATACTACCTTCCGAGTCATGTCTCATTGAAATCATCGTTCATCAGACTAGTATCATTGGACTTTCGCATCACGTGTGAACTGTGCAAGATCCAAGCCCCTCGGACCAAAGAACAGTAAGATTTCTGACGCCATGATATAATTTCTGGCAATAAGAATCACTCATTCATCATTCAACAGTCAACAGTACTCTATCATCATTTTCATTTTTTATCATATCGAATGTTAACTCATTAATCACTCAGTTCATTTCATTGTTCAGTTGTTGATCTTGAGGATCATATCATTAATCTTGTTAACTTGTTCAAGATAATCATTTCAAGAATTTCATCAGATAATCATGTCATCTCAGTTGATCATTCACGTAATCATTGTGTTAGAGCGCATATGCTCATTTTCATCATTTCATGATGTAATCATAATGTGATACTCATGCGAGATATATAATCATCATGTGACTCCCTACCTCAGTATGGACATAGCTGTCAGAGGACGCAGGGGAAGAGGCCGTGGTGCGGGCCAAAACCTGGAAGCTCATGTATATAGACGCGCAAACACGAGGATTAACGTCAATTCATCAAGTAGGGATGCTGCCACTCATTCATCGGGAAATGATCATACACCGTCAGGAAGTCGTAATCGGTTCACAGCTCAATCGGTAGTTGTTCAGGTCGATACCCTCGTTTTTATGCACGGCATGATGGCCCAGATGCAATTGCTTGATCATCACTGCGCCACTCTGGCCGAATTAATCGAGAAAGCTCTTACTTATGAGCTTACTGCTAAGGAAATTGCTTAGCAACAACCGTCATCTAATAGCAAGAAATCAACGAAGTGTAATCAGTACGAAGGCAGTCAATCAACCTTCAAGAAGCCTCGTGTGGACTCTACTTCTTCTGAGCGACCTCCTACGGCGCATAAACCCGCAGAATCTCAGTCCCGAGTGGCCAGTTCGGCCATCACCTGTTTCAACTGTGGAGCGCCGGGTCATTTCGGCACTAGGTGTTCGCGGCAGACTATCACCTGTTTCAACTGTGGAATTGCCGGGCATAAGGTCCGTTTCTGCCGAAGAGACTCCAAGCATAATCCGGTGGCATCTCAGGCCCCGAAGCAATCAGCGGTTCAGAATCAGGCCACTGAGTCCGTGCTGTCAAAGACGACGGGAGCAACTCAAGGTGGAGCTCATTCTTATCAGACAGGAGCATCCGGTTCGGGGGGCTGGCAAACGCCGAATTCACGAGATGAAGATGACCGACGATCCGGAGGCCCGAATGATCTCATGTATACTCGAAATTCCATCCCAACCTGTGTGTACCCATTGTGATACTGGTGCATCGCATTCATTCATTTTCGAGTCATGTTTGAGTAGACTACTTCTGGATAGTTCCACTAATTGTGAGCCTTATGTCATTGGTCTACCAGACGGTAGAAGAATTTTTGGAAATCGTGAGGTTAAGAATTGTCCAAATTAAGCTTAATGACCGCAATTGGTTGGCGGACCTAATCGTGGTGGATTTACCTAAGGACTATGTAATATTGGGTATCAATTGGATGGATCGTCATGATGCCATCCTCAGCGTTCGTAAGCATATGGTCACTATCATTTCAAACGATGGAGTCGAGTGCGTATTTCAGGGAGGTAATCCCACTTGTTCCGGAAGAATCATCAATATAATGAAAGCAGTGAAATAACTCAATCAGGGTTGTTCATGTAACATCCCCAAAATCTTGGGTAGCTACAGCGCTGTGGATCCCTCATGGGACCCACCAAGCTAGGTTATTCATTTTTACCTCACAAGAACTTTTGGTAAAAATAATAATATTGAAATTGATAATAAATTTTCATCATACGAACAGGAAAGTTGAAGTACACGCAATTTTAAAATTTAATACATGCTCTTTATTTCCGAAATAATTGCCAAGGAAAATTTAACTCTATCTAGTCGCCGTTCTCAAGCATGCCCCGTCCCTTCGCATTCCCAAGCCTGTATTTCTGAAGTTCCTGCAACTGGCAAGTATAACGATACCAGCCCATACCCGAGTCAGTCATAACACATTACAACAATATGCTCATATGTACGAATTTTGCAGTTCCAAAAGTATCAGCTAACAACACAATCACATATACATACAATAACACATAAGCACCTATCCACAATATCCGGATAGTGCAATTTCTACCACCCCCAATATCCGGGTGCACACCCCAATATCCGGGTGCGGAACGAACGTTCGTTATAAATTTGTCTTTGTTCCCACTGGAACGGCATAACTTTACATCTCTTCACATTCATCACATAATACACATATTCACAGCATCACAATTGGCACAACATAATCAATACACAATGAACACATAAAATTGCAATAATACTAGGGCCGAGCAAGTTGAACGAACTTGCCTTGTGAGTCATCGATAAGATGATTCCAATTAAATCTCGAGAGTTCGGTCGTCCGCTCCTAGATAAGGTATTGATCTCCTAATAATAATATGCTATTCGTATTTTGTTAAGACGTCTCAATTTAATTTAATAGCTCGCCCTTTATTTTATATTTCAACAAAATCATCGTCTAAAAATTAAATGCATTGGTAAATAGTTCTTAGATATCATCCTTGAATAATTTTAATAATATTTTCAATAATTTATAATTTAACTATTACTTATGCTGTAATAAATCAAACAATAGTCCTTATAATTTATTAAACAAAGTATCATTGAGAATGATTTCAATTTATTAATCTCAAATATTTCCAAAGTTAATACTTAATAACTTTAGTTGAAATAGAAATCCATTTCGTCTATTTCAAATATTCCTTAGAATAACTCTGGATATTTTATATAAGAACATAAATTTATTTATTCCGGTTTAATTATTTTATAATTGCATATATATAAAATGATACTTAAAGTTGCCATTAAAAATTTAAGTATGTCATATTGGTAGCTACGTAGTTCGATTGTTCATAATGTCTATTATCATTAAAAAAATTAAGTTTAATTAACATGGAAACGGAGTTGGAAATTTTATTATTTCCAAAAATTAAAACAAAAATAACTAAATATATATAAATACCTCGAGAGAAAAACGCACGAAATGGAATCGAATAATGATTTACGGATCAAAAGTTATTCGCGATTTAAGTTATGTTTCTGCACTTAAAATTAGTCTTGACTTGTCTATAATCACTCATTTTTACATATCTAAATGATGTCTAATATGAGATTTCAAAAATTAATATTTTAGTGATGTATTTTATATACAAAACGCACGAATAAGATATCAAAAATTACTTATGTATTGGTAGATAATCGAACTCAAAGATAGCACCTTGATCTGGATTTCAGAAATTCACTGGGGATTTCAATCGGACGAGTTCGATCGGTATGTCGGAAAGGCTGGTCTGACTTGCCAGAAAACGATCCTGTATCGTCGGCAGAAAGGACTCTTCTCGGAAATATAAAGATGTATATTTATAAATATTAAGTATCTGTATATAGTTACATAAGTTTTGAGTATAAATGAATTAGGAAAAGGCTGTATTTATAGGACACAAAACAGGTGCCCAGTCAATTTGACGCAACCGCCCTACGTCACACAGCACTGGCCGAGCCACGTGCGCGGGACCTACCGAGTCACTACTGGCAGCCATGGCCGAGCCACGTGCGCGGGCCCTAGCGAGTCACTATTGGCAGCCCCGGCCGAGCCACGTGCGTAGGTCCCGCCCGGAAGATTCCTGGTGCTCGGCAGTTGGCAGTCTCCACTAAATCGATCATAACTTTTTTGTTTGGACTCCAATTGACTCGCCATTTGAACCATTAAAAAGCTAACTAAATTCTCTACAACTGTTAATTATTAGAATTTTTTAACTTCTCAAAAATCCTTGGTGATTTTTTTCAAAGTTGATACTTGTCCACGATACTTCCCAGAAAATGTCCAAATATATATTTTAAAATTTATTATGTAATAATACCACAATAATTTATTTAAATCAAGATATCACTTTTATAAATAATTTCACTAATTATTGTCATATAATAGTATTTACTTTATAATTTATATAATGTAAAATATTGGGATTTTACATACTCTCCCTCTAAAAATAAGTTTCGTCCCGAAACTTGGAACGAGGTTATCATAATTAAGGCATTCTCGAGTACATTTCCCAATATTCGCTGAAAAATCCTGTCGGAGAACACGACGTTGCGCACCGTCGGGTTCTATCGTGGATTTTTCGACGATTAATGGATAATGTTATTCGATTTCTTTAAAAATATCAAGTACAACACCAGTAGGGGATCTCATTGATTATCACATAGATAACAAAGACACGTATAGCAGTAAATACACCAAGCATATTATCACATTGTGTCATTCGCGGAGCTAATCTATTATCACATAAATAGCAAAGACATCAAGTATAACATTGATAGCAGTAAATACACCAAGCATATTATCATATTGCATCTTTAAAAACTATCTCCTCCATTCTTAAAATGCTAACAATTTGAGTATTAAATACTCTCCCTCTAAAAATTTAGTTTCGACTCGAAACTTATGTTTGGAACAACTCGGGGTACTAGTTACGCATTGCTTCTTTAATTTCTCAAGTGGCTTCTTCATTTCCATGGTGCGACCACTGGACTTTAACTAGAGGAATAGATTTATTCCTTAATTTCTTTATGCGATAATCTAAAATGGCAACTAGTATCTCCTCGAAAGTAATATCCTTGGAAATATCCAAAATTTCGTGATTTAACTTGTGACTGGGATTGTGAACATAATGCCTCAATTGTGATACATGAAAGTGGTTATGGACTCATTATAGAGATAATGATAGGGCTAAGCGATAAGGTAAGTCTCCAACGCATTCAAAAGGTCTGATGAAACGTCGGTTTAACTTGCCCCTAAAGAATTCCAGCAATGATAATCACAGGTTGATGGTGCACAGTTGTCCTTGTTTTTCTCGAATATAGACCCAATGTTCTTATTTGTTAGCTCATGTTGTAGCTCCACTTGTGATGTCAATCTACATAATATGTGCTCCTGGTGGTCTTTCCGCTAAGAGCGTCAGCTACCACATTTACCTTCCCTGGGTGATATTGGATATCCGCGTCGTAATCATTGATGAGTTCCAACCACCTCCTTTGACTCATGTTTAACTCCTTCTGCGTGAAGATGTACTTGAGACTTTTGTGATCCATGAAGATTTGGCACGTGGAACCATATAATTAATGTCTCCAAATCTTCAAAGCATAGATCTCACCAGTAAGTTCTAAGTCATGAGTGGGGTAGTTGACTTCATAAGGTTTCAATGGGCGCAACGCGTATGCGATGACCTTACCGTGTTGCATCAGAATGCAACCCAGTACTTGTTTAGAAGTGTCGATATAGATGACGAAGTTGCCCATACCTTGAGGAAGCATTAACACTGGAGCACTCATCAGCCGCCACTTGAGTTCGTCGAAGCTCTTTGACATGCCTCGGTCCACTCGTATTTGGTAGTCTTGTGGAAAATTTTGGTTAGAGATTGATAATGCATAAAGGCATACCTTATGATGTTCGATTCACAATTGAAGTCAAGGTAAGAATAGGAGTTGAATTCACAGAAGCGCCCACTAAATTCTTATCAGGGCTTGGAAAAGTTCATATTTGAAAAAAAAAACGACGAGTGAAGAAAATGGGAATTTGTTATAAATGCGCTCGTTGAGATTGATATTCGAAATGTCGATCTTTAGGAATTCCTTGCACAATCAGAGAAGACAAGATCAAGTTCATTAAGGATGGCCTGAATAAGGAATCATTAGATAGTGTTCTAATGACTCTTGAAACGCAATCTAGTGGGTATATGCAATATGAAATTCTTTGTTTGAAAGAGATTTATATTTGAATATGAACAACATCTCAAGAATCTGATGGTAAAGGACACTGTTTGTCAATTTATAAGAAAATTAGATGGAATCTCATCCCGACTCATAGAAGGCATTGAAGTCGTTTCTGAACATAAAATCAGAGGAAGCTGTGTTACAATCACGACTAATGTACATTCACATGAGTGTTTACTTTCTAATTTTGTCATTTACATTAAAGTTTCTCTTTTCAAATAAAAAATAGTGACATGCAATAAATGCATTCAATATTCTACCGAATACGTGAAGCGCAATTAACGCATTTACTTTTTCGCCGAATAAGTTAAAATTACTATTATTGTTTTCATAATTCCCCCTAATAAGTTAATTTAAATAATGTTTCACCCTCAATTATACTTCTATAAATATTATCATTTTTTTCGTCACTTTACACCAAAAATATTTCTAGCAAACACAAAAGAAAGAAAGAAAAAGAGATGGAAGTAACCTCTGATCTTAAATTTTCAAGTATCTGCGTTTTATGTGGATCTAATCCCGGAAAAAGTGGTGAAACCATCACTACAGCATATAATCTTGGTAAAATATTAGCTGAAAGGAATATTATGTTGATTTATGGAGGAGGAAGTTGTGGGTTGATGGGGTATATAGCAAAAGGTGCTTATGAAGCAAGCGGTCAAGTTCAAGGTATCATTCCTAGTGCTCTTACTGAACCTGCTGGAAAAACAATAGGAGATGAAGTACAGGTGTCCAACCTAACTGAAAGGATGAATCTCATGCTTGACAAGTCTGATGCTTTCATTGCTTTACCGGGAGGGTTTGGAACACTTGAGGAAATTTTTCACATGGTGTCTTGGTCCCAGCTGAACATCCATCAAAAACCAATAGGATTGTTGAACATTAATGGATTCTATGATGGATTGTTAAATTTTCTCGACCATGTAGTGGAACAACATTTTATACACCGTCTGCACGCGGTATTCTGATGTCGGCTTCAAAAGCTGAAGACTTATTAGATATATTGAAAGCATATGTTCCTGAGCCCGATCCTGCAGTAGCTCGAATTGAGTGGTCAAAGGGAAAGAAACGGAAGCTGAATATTGACCTGAACCTCTAAAATACCTTATCCCTTGTCGTTTTACTAGTTTTTTTTATTGGGTTGTGTTCCATTCTAGTTGATCGCTTTTTGATTGTTGTGATATCATGTGATATCTTTAAGTATTATTTTTATTTTTATTTTTGATGGCAGAGTCAGGAGACTTCTCGGACTCTATTGAAGCGTATCTTGGTTGTGTGTTATACTTAATAGTATATGATTTTATTTCAATTTATGTTCTCAAAATAAATTCAAACAACATGAAAAAGTACTTCAAAACATAACACTTACTTGTACAGGGTATGCGAAGTCAGTGGATGCTTGATGCGCTTGGAATGATTGCAGTGTAGTCGAAAAGATATTTCTTCAAAGATATTATCTTGAAAATATGTGTAGTTGCCTCGCGTTTAGACTTCAAATTTTTTTTTTAAAAAAGTGTGTAGTTCGATTAACCTCTCTCCGATACCATCTACTGTAACATCCCCAAAATCTTGGGTAGCTACAGCACTGTGGATCCCTCATGGGACCCACCAAGCTAGGTTATTCATTTTTACCTCACAAGAACTTTTGGTAAAAATTATAATATTGAAATTGATAATAAATTTTCATCATACGAACAGGAAAGTTGAAGTACACACGATTTTAAAATTTAATACATGCTCTTTATTTCCGATATAATTGCCAAGGAAAATTTAACTCTATCCAGTCGCCGTTCTCAAGCATGCCCCGTCCCTTCGCATTCCCAAGCCTGTATTTCTGAAGTTCCTGCAACTGGCAAGTATAACAATACCAGCCCATACCCGGGTCAGTCATAACACATTACAACATTATGCTCATATGTACGAATTTTTGCAGTTCCAAAAGTATCAGCTAACAAAACAATCACATATACATACAATAACACATATGCACCTATCCCCAATATCCGGATAGTGCAATTTCTACCACCCCCAATATCCGGATGCACACCCCCAATATCCGGGTGCGGAACGAACGTTCGTTATAAATTTCTCTTTGTTCCCACTGGAACGGCATAACTTTGCATCTCTTCACATTCATCACATAATACACATATTCACAGCATCACAATTGGCAAAACATAATCAATACACAATGAACACATAAAATTGCAATAATGCTAGGGCCGAGCAAGTTGAACGAACTTGCCTTGTGAGTCGTCGATAAGATGATTCCAATTAAATCTCGAGAGCTCGGCCGTCCTCTCCTAGATAAGGTATTGATCTCCTAATAATAATATGCTATTAGCATTTTGTTAAGACGTCTCAATTTAATTTAATGGCTTGCCCTTTATTTTATATTTCAACAAAATCATCGTCTAAAAATTAAATGCATTGGTAAATAGTTCTTAGATATCATCCTTGAATAATTTTAAAAATATTTTCAACAATTTATAATTTAACTATTACTTATGCTGTAATAAATCAAACAATAGTCCTTATAATTTATTTAACAAAGTATCATCGAGAATGATTTCAATTTATTAATCTCAAATATTTCCAAAGTTAATACTTAATAACTTGAGTTGAAATAGAAATCCATTTTGTCTGTTGCTACCCAAAATATTATCCGGAGATAGATATTGCTGGAATGGATGGATAGCAAACAAAGTGCGAGAGCACTTGCGTAGAGAAAGTAAATAACACAAGATTTGCCGGGGTTGTTAGTCCCGGGCTTGAATGCTCTCGCGAGATGTTATTAATACGAATATTCGGGGATACAAGTATTAATGTTAGAATACTATTACAATGAGTGTACCAATTCTAGTTATCTTAGCTAGTGAGCGTGTAGATTGCCGGAAGAACCAGATGTTATGCTCTGTGAGGTCTTGTAACAACGTTTATGAATTGCGACGACGGTGAGAGATCGACAGTCTCTCAAGGCGTGTATTAGTTGTATGTTTGAGTTCCTAGGCTTGTGAATCTCGTTGAATCTGTACTGAAGGGAGTTCTTGCCTCTGCCGATAGTCTTCTGGATGAAAGATGCTGAGAGAGAAATCCTGAGGTAGATACGAGAGAGGAAACTGTGAGCCTGAAGGAATGTATATGTTTGTATGTATTTCCGTGAATGGAGTTGGAACCAATTTCTGCTATGAGTGGTACTGAGAGGAACTAATTCCGAACCTTTTTCCAGTTGCTGGATGTTCTCTATTTATAGGACTGGGACATGCCGAGCGATCGCCTCTGTTGTATTATAATAAGCGGGCGATCGTCTTTTAGCACATGGGGTGTTCCCCTTAAAGTCCACAGGAGTTGTTGGCAGCCAGATGTGCGGTCCAATGAGAAGTCTGCACGCGTCTGAGTCGCTGTCACGGGCGGTCCCACCTTGTACCTTTCGGCGGGTTTGTCGGTAGGTGAGTAGGTGGCGACAGGTTGTGGTCAACGATCCATGTTATGCGGCGCCTTTCGCGGATCTGCACATGGGCGCTGCTTTGAGAGCCAGTCTTCGTGGACTTTGACGGACGAAGGTCTTGTTTACGGCACAGGACGGTCATCTTAGGTCGGGAACCAGAGACGGTCGCTAGATGCCACAGGCGATCGCCTTGAGAGTCGATCGCTGGATACTCGTAGGTGGACTGTTATCTTTGTTTAGGAGAGTTCGTCGTAGCTTGATTGGTTGTGGACTCGGTCGCTCGGCCTTTATACCGATCGCCGTCGAGGCGTACAAATCGCTGCACAACAATTGACCCCAGCTCGCTCCGATGTTGGAAACGTGGGGTGAGGTGGTTCTGTTGGAGATTGCTGAATTATGACGAGCGACTCTGTATTTTACGGAACTGGCGATCATCTTTGAGTGGATCAGTTTGTACTTTGGACGACCTGGTCGGTCGCTGAAATGAGCGGGAAATGATCATGGATGTGGAAAAGTCTCCGGGGCACGTGTTGGGTTCCTGTTGGGGGATACCGACGATTAAGCGTGACTCCTTGTCTGGCGTTTCCTCGAAACGACGCATCGCGGGTTTCAAGGGAGTCATTAATAGCGACAGTTGCACTTCGGCCCCTGATATTCTCCTTAATTGCACGGAAGTCCCTGCCACCTCCTATAAAAAGGCGCAGGGTTGCAGCGTTTAAAACCCTTATGCGCTTCATCGGAGAAGAAGACTTTTGCTGAAGATTTTTCTGGAGATCTTGCTGCCCATCATCGATCGATTTAATCTTGGGTAAGAAAAACACTCCTTCTCTCCTCTTTTCTTCGAGAATGACTGGAACATCTTCTTCACATGGAGTGGGCACCAGCTCCATCGCCGGGGCATCGACTACCTGGGGAGGATCCTCCACAGATTTCCATCTGGAGATGGCCGCCGAGGCTATCCGGGCCGGTATTGACCCTGCAGAAGTCGAGGCATTGTTCAATGAAGCCGACGTCGCCAAGGAGGCGGCGGTTGAGAGGAGACGCTCGTAGATGGAGAGAGATTCGGCGGTTAGGGCCTACTGGGAGCAACATAGTGCTTTTGGCCGGGCCTATCTGGCTTTCGCTGACATCATAGAGAGGTTGGCTGGTCCGTCTCCTAAGTTCAATTACCGTGAGTATTCGATCGCTCATCCTTATCAACCTCCTAGGCGATTGCTGTTTCGGGCTGCGCAGCGATCTTTGTGGTCCCTTGGCCAGATAAGAAGTTCGGCGACCAGGAAAGACCTGGATGTCTGGAGGATGAGGTTCCATGTTGTTGTTGCCCAAAATATTTATCCGAAGATTAATACTGCTGGAAGACGGACAACAAACAACAATTGCGGGAGCACTTCCGAGAGAAGATAAATAATACAAGATTTGCCGGGTTTGTTAGGCCCGGGCTTGAATGCTCTAGCGAGATGTTATTAATACAAATATTCGTGGATACAAGTATTAATGAGAGAAATCTAAATACAATGAGTGTAAAAAGACTCTGTTAATCCGGCTCTTGAGCGAAGCTCGGTGTTCTTCATCCCCGCCGTGTCTATTTGGATGAGATAGGCCGAGAAGTAAGACCGAAAGAAAGCCGTTGCCAAGAGTTGGATGTTAGCCAAGTCTTGTATATTGTTTACATCGTGTGCTCAAATCGTGAGGTTGCGAAGGAGTGTCCAAGTGCGGGCGCCTTGCTTATATAGGGCGGCGGGTCACATCTGTAGTGGCCGATCGCTGCCGGCCATTATAATAATCTGCGATCGCTTTGCGGCCAATATAATAATGTGCGATCGCTGCGGCCAATATTATAATGGGGCGATCTCTGGCATTGGGCTAAAGTCGAGAAGATCTTGTTTGTCGGGCTAAAGTCGAGGAAGAGGCTGGCACGGCAGGCGGTCGATAAGGAGCCATCACGTGTCAGTCGATCAACATGTGGCCCTACCGACAAGCTTTCGGCGGCTGTCGGGTGGTGGAGGAATCTGTCGAGCTTTGGTCAATGGCCCGAGATTCGCGGATCTTGTCTCGGCCCTTGCACGTGGTGCCGATCTTGAGGCTCGGCCTTCGCCCAGGTGTCCGTCGGTGGTGATCGACATGAGCGGTCGTCTCTAGCTGATCATCCGAGGTCGCCATCGGCCCGTCGATGGAGATCGACAATGGTCGGTCACCCAGGGTAGATCGCCCGGTGCCGAGAGACGGTCGGTCGCCAAGGGTCGGTCGCCGAGTACCGAGAGGCGATCGTCTTGGTGTCGATCGCTCGGCACCGGGATTCCTCCAGGACCTTGGTTGCTTGATCTAGCATGTCCGCTGGGCTAAGGCTCGGTCGCCTGGTCGCTGATCGGCAGGTCTGTCATGGCCGCTCGGCAGTAAGTCGGTCGCCGGTCCTCCTAGGCGATCGCCGGTCGGAAGGTGTTAAATCTTGACACAACAATTGCCCCCCAGCTTGCTCCTATGTTGAAGACATGGGGCGAGGTGGTTCTTGCTGGTGATCATGTATGGATGAGGACGGGCGATCTGAGCGGACTTAGGACTCGGACTTGGGCTATCATGGTCGATTGGCTAGCTATCTTTCGGTCTTGTACCTGCAAAAAACAACATTGGCCGATCCCCCATGGAAACTAGGTGGTTTCGCTTGTTTGAGGAATCGTGCACAGTCGCGGAGATCGATGGACCGATTCCATGACCGTGTCTTGGTGCACGGAGGCAATGAGTGTCTCGTGACTCACTTTATTATGAGGGTCCTCTGTTATGCTGCGCCTCGCCTTGTATTTAAACGAAGGGCGTGCGGTCTCGGTCTAGAGGAGTCCTTGCGCGGGGCAGCGTCGGATGAATCAACTCCACGCCCGCGGCTTGTTAGCTCTGCTTCCACCTCGGCCAGCCATGGAGATGGCCGACCTCGACGGTGTACGTTGAGATGGGGTTGTGGCATGTGTCCACTGATTAATGTTGGAGAGCCCTCCGACTACGCCGGCCTCGTATTTAAACGAGGGCGGGCGATCTTGGCGGAAAGGGACCTTGCATGGCCGAAGCAGCTGGTTCCATCGACTGCCAGGACCATGGCTTTATGATGCGCGGTGGAGGCGATCTTATGCCTTAGTCCGTCATGTTATATGCTGGACTGTAGATGGCGATCGTGTCCACCGGGTTGCTGATGATGTTGCGATCTGGCCGGAAGACTGGCGATCGTCGCTCGGCGGCCGATCGCATTATTCGTAGGTCGATATTGGCGATCGGTCGGCGGCTAGTCCCTCATTTTAGAATGGACTGTAGGCGGGTATCGAGTCCTCCGGATCTGCTGGGTAGTAGCGATCGGGCCGGGGGACTGGAGGTCGTCGTACGGGCGCCGACCGATCTACTCCTAGGCTGAGAAGAAGCCTTTGCCTGGACAGGAAATCTGCGGCTCTAGCCCGGAAGGCTGCGTAGGTCGTCGGCAGGGTCTTCGTGAGATGCCTGAACATAGGCGAAACCACTGAAAACCCCTAGGACCGCGTAGAGGCGGTCTCATCGCTTACGGGCTCGCCGTTGAGGATGATCATGTCAACCCGGTCGATGTAGTCCGAGTCGGACTCTGTTCTCCTTGCTGATTTGCATCATGCGATGGCGACCTTACGGCCGGCGACCACGGTGGCGAAGTGTTCCGTGAAGACGTGCGCCGGCTCGTTAAAGGAGCCAATGGACCGAGGTGGCAATGAAGTGTACCACCGGTGGGCGAGGTCGTCCAGGCGTCGGAGGAACATTCGGCACACTGTCGCGTCGATGCCCCACACCCGGTCATGTAGATGTTGAACTTATGCGAGGTGTGCTTGGGGTCCGATCGCCCACAGTACGGGTGTCCGAGGAGGCGATCTTGTCTTTGCCGGGCGAGCTCGATGTCGATCGCGGCGGCTCGCTCAGCGCGGCGATCGTCTTGGTGGCGCCGCCCGGATTGCGAGGCGCCTTCATGTCGTTGAGTTGACGTTGTATTGCGGCAATCGCAGCGGCTTAGGCTGGGCGGATCGGCTTTGGGAGCGGGGGCCGAGGCGATCGTGTGCGACCTCCGACCCGTGCTGCCGACCTCGGGAATTTGGCGGCGGGAGCCGGGCGGCTGGATCGCCTTGTGGGAGCCGGGTAGGCCGAGCTCACGGTGACGGACACAAACTCCGTCGTCTCGTAGCCGGGCCGGGCCCCCGGCCGCCGAGTCGGGTCGCCCGAGCGATCGAAAGCGAGGACGTGCCCAGCCGAGCGCCTCTTGTTGCGGGCGAGAGCCTCCACAGCAATTGCTCGGCCGATGGCGCCTTGAGCTTCGCTGATCTTCCGGCGAGAGACCGGGGCGGTAGGCGGAGGCGCGTCGAGAGCACTCCGTCGCTCTGTGGGACGGCCGGGGGCCCCTTCGATCTGTTCCTTGGTTCGGAACCGATTGAGCGAGAGGCTTGGGCCGCCGTCCAGGGACGGGATCGAGCGTCTCTGACCGCGGCGGCTACCTTCCACCATCGGCTGCGGCTCGGACTGGGACGGAACAGGGGGTTTGGCCGGCTGATCAGCGGCCTTCTTCGACGCGGAGGCGGAAGACATGATTTCTGAAGGATTTCTTTTGAAGTGCAGTGAGTGTCACTTCAAATATCTGCCCCGAGAACAGTGAGTGTTCTTCGGAACGGTAAGTATAAAAATTCGAGGGTTGGATGCCCTTCCTCTTGCGCCAATTGTTGTTGCCCAAAATATTTATCCGAAGATTAATACTGCTGGAAGACGGACAACAAACAACAATTGCGGGAGCACTTTCGAGAGAAGATAAATAATACAAGATTTGCCGGGTTTGTTAGGCCCGGGCTTGAATGCTCTCGCGAGATGTTATTAATACAAATATTCGTGGATACAAGTATTAATGAGAGAAATCTAAATACAATGAGTGTAAAAAGACTCTGTTAATCCGGCTCTTGAGCGAAGCTCGGTGTTCTTCGTCCCCGCCGTAATCTTTGGATGAGATAGGCCGAGAAGTAAGACCGAAAGAAAGCCGTTGCCAAGAGTTGGATGTTAGCCAAGTGCAGTATATTGTTTCGCATCTGTGTGCTCAAATCGTGAGGTTGCGAAGGAGTGTCCAAGTGCGGGCGCCTTGCTTATATAGGCGGCCGGGTCACATCTGTAGTGGCGATCGCTGCCGGCCATTATAATAATCTGCCGATCGCTGCCGGCAATATAATAATGTGCCGACCGCCGGCAATATTATAATGGGGCGATCTCTGAAGTGTTGGGCTAAAGTCAAGGAAGATCTTTGTTTGTCGGGCTAAAGTCCAAGGAAGAGGCTGGCACAGCTTGGGCGGTCCAATAAGGAGCCATCACGTGTCCGGAGTCAGTCAACATGTGGCCCTACTGACAAGCTTTCGGCCGCCTGTCGGCTGGTGGAGGGAATCTGTCAGGCTTTGGTCAATGGCCCGAGATTCGCGGATCTTGTCTCGGCCCTTGCACGTGGTGCCTGTCTTGAGGCTCGGCCTTCGCCGACTGGGTGTCCGTCGGTGGTGATCGAGATGAGCGGTCGTCTCTAGCTGATCATCCGAGGTCGCCATCGGCCAGTGGATGGAGATCGCCAATGGTCGGTCACCAAGGGTAGATCGCCAGGTGCCGAGAGACGGTCGGTCGCCGAGTACCGAGAGGCGATCGTCTTGGTGTCGATCGCTCGGCACCGGGATTCCTCCTGGGACCTTCGGTTGGCCAGTCTAGCATGTCCGCTGGGCTAAGGCTCGGTCGCCTGGTCGCTGATCGGCAGGTCTGTCATGGCCGCTCGGCAGTAAGTCGGTCGCCGGTCCTCCTAGGCGATCGCCGGTCGGAAGGTGTTAAATCTTGACACAACACATGTCCCTTCAGATATGGATCTATTTGTGCCGGCCGAGAATGAGCGAGTCGATCAGCCTCCGGAGGGCATGGTCGCCGTGAATGAAGCGATCATGGAGGCTGGGCTGCGATTTCCTTTGTCGGCCTCCGTCACCCATCTGCTGGTTGCTTGGAACGTTGCGCCACTCCAGTTGACGCCGAATGCTTGGCTCCAGATAATTTGCACTCTCACCTTGTTCGGCGGTCACCGACTATACCGCCTTCCTTCGCCATTGGAGATGAACTACCTGTTCAAGCTGACAGCTCAGAAAGGGTCGGTCGGAGGCTATCATATTCAAGGTCGATCCGGTCGGGTGATCCTCGGAGTCCCGAACAAGGTGCGGGGCGACCCGGCGAAGTGGTTCTGGGTCGGCAGTTCATGGAAGGTCTTGGCTAGCAACAATCCTATAGACGAGTTGAATATCCCAACCGGCTTTCGGGAGAGGAATCCGGGTAAGGGTTATGACTCTCCCTTTGTTAGGATATGATCTGAACTGATCTAATTTGGTTTTCCTTTTGCAGGTTTTTGTATTCCGACGATCGACGAGCTTTCTTTCGACTTTTTGGTTGTTTGGGAGTGGATACGGAGTTTGCAGGACAACGACCTAGACGCTTTCCGGACCAGCAAGGAGAGCCGTTGGCTGTCAGCTCGACTATTCAGCTTCCCACGTCATCTCTCGGTCTAAAGTATGAGTTTCCGCAATCTCCAATTGCTTGGCGATCGTCTTGCTTGGAGAGTGAGTCTAACCGTGGTTTTGATCAATCTTTATTGTAGAGGTCCGCTTTCCTCGCTTCTTGGAGCCCCCACCGGAGATAGCTATGTCTAGCCCTGGAGTTTTGGGCCGCCTTCGCCAGAAGAAGTCATCTAGAGCTCCTATGGTGGCATTACCTCTCATTCCGGAGGTGGAGCCTCGCATAGATCCGATCGTAGTTGAGGAGGAAGTTCGGGAGGAGGGGCTTTGGACGAATCGCAAACGGTAGAGGTTGGGAGAAACTCCAGTTTCTGCCCGTGCCAGTGAGGTGCTGATCGCCGCACCTCCAATCACCGTTGTTCCTCCAGTGACTGAGTCTACGCCCTCTGTGACTTTTCTGTGGGAGATGGCAATCGCTGAAGCTGAGTCTCCTCGAGGGAAACCATATTTTGGCCGCGACCCCGAGAGGGCTGAGAGGTAGACTTTGCTTGTTAAGTTGAAACTTGTCATTCATGTAGGAGATGTGCTAACTGTTGTTTTGATGCAGGATCCGTAGCACTAACCCAACTTGCCCGCCAATGGTGCTGGATTTCTTAGCGAGCCGATCTCCTCACCAATCTTGTGATATCCCGTTATATGTCAACCGGGCCGTTTCCGCTTTGCCGACGGCTTGGACGACGGACTTGGATGCAATCGCTCGCCAGCAATCGGGAAGTGCAATGCAAGCTGCTTTTGCTCTCTCTCTCCAGGCGGCGACGATGGCTGCCCAGGCTGTGCAGGAGTTCGAGGGGCGTCCTTCTATTACTGGTCTGCAGGCAGATCTCGAGGCGGCTCGGAAAGAGAACGCCGAGTTCGCCGATAGGATTTTGGCAATGGAGAAGGACTCCCTGGATGCAGCTAAGTGGGCAAGTCATGAACTTGAGCTGGCGAGACGGGATGCCGAGCAAGCCCGGGTGACGGTTGACCAATTTCGGGACCAGATGACAGATGTCGTACGCTCGCAGATGGACACTGAGAACGAGGCCGATCGACTAAAGGTGACTATCGCTCGGCTGACTAGCGAGCTGGCGGAGTCGAGGGAAAAGACAACTTCAAAGGAGGCCGAGCTCCAGGGTGCGCAACAAGCGATGGCGGAGCTGAAGGGGAAGCAAGAGGCGATCGAGGCCAATCCCTTTCTTAATGTGGAGTTCATCAGTGAGTTTGTCTATTATATGGCGTTTGCTGACTCGCTCCGGGCTGTTAAGAAGGGAGGACTGGAGGTCGGCCCTCTAGCCGAAAATTTCAAGGCGTATGCATTGGAGCACCCTCTTTATCCCGATTTTTCCGTGCCGATCTTGGATCTCCCAGAAATTGGTGTGGACTTGAGCTGGTATCCGACTCCGGCGAACCTTGTACATCCTGATGCTCTGGAGGCGGGGAGGCCGCTCCGGGAGCTGGCGAAGGGTCGCAGGCCGATCCAGTAGTTGAAGGTGAAGGCCAGGCAGGGGCCTGAGGCTCTTCGTCCTTTATTGTTTTAGCTATTTTGCCTTGTAATTTTGTAGCTTTCTCTTTGTAGCATTTAGGCCTCTGGGTGACCCTGTATTCTGAAACTTCAAGTAATGAAATGAATGTTTCATTCTCCGATTTTTACTTGAATGATTGCTTTTCTGAGTCTTTTGCTTGACTTTGTAGTGTGAGGAGAGATTGTTGCGTGTGTAGGTCTAAGTGAATTGATAAACTCATATAGATAACTTTTACAACAAATTCGATCGCTGCACAAACATCTGAATAATGCCGATCTCCGTATGTACTTGAATAGGGACGATCGACGTGTAAATAGCTCCGCACTCTTCCCCGTTGTTTTTGTTCACTTAGTGAAAGTAAGGGGACGAAAATAAATCGTTGAGTGAGCGGTCTTCAAATTTGTCGAATCCTCGAAAGGCCGTCCATCTCGGTCTTGAGGAGCCGTGCACGATCGCGGAGTTCGATGGACTGACCACCACGATCGTGTCTTATGCACGAGCGACATTCCGTGTGATGGATGAGTTCTCGTGACTCACTTAATTGGTAGGGTCCTCTGAAGGATGCGCCTCGCCTCGTATTTAAACGAAGGGCGTGCGGTCTTGGTCTGGAAGATTCCTTGTGCGGGGCATTGTCGGATTAATCAACTCCACTTCCGCGGCTTGTTAGCTCTGCTTCCACCTCGGCCCGCCATGAAGATGGCGACCCTCGACGGTGTATGTTGAGATGGGGGGAGGGTCGCGTCGCATTTCCTGGAAAGGATCCACCATGTTAAGTGATGGACCTCCGAGGGCGGGCGAATGCGTCCACATATTAGTTTTGGAGGTCCCTCATACTACGCTGGCCTCGTATTTAAATGAAGGGCGGACGATCGCGGCCCAAAGGGACCTTGCATGGTCGCAAAGGACGGTTCCATCGTCATCCACGACCATGGCGACACTCTTCTACCTCGGACCATCAAGTCAAATGACGATCCTCGACGGTATACGTTGTGTAAGGGAAGGAGATCGCCTGCCTAGGTTCTTCATGCAGATGACAAACTTTAGAGAGCGAGCGAGTAATCCTCTGATTTGATTTGGAGAGACTTTCGGCTACGCCCGCCTCGTATTTAAACGAAGGGCGAGCGATCGAAGCCCAAAGGAACCTTGCATGGACGGATCGTCGGTTTCATCGATTTTCACGACCATGGCGACACTCTTCTACCTCGGACCATCATGTCAGATGACGATCCTTGACGGTATATGTTGTGCTTAGGGAGGCGATCGCTGCCTAGGTCCATCATGTCAGATGACGAACTTTTGGGGGCGAGCAAGTCATCCTCTTTTTTGAAGCGTTTGTTCAGGCAGTAGCCTTTGGTTTGATGAGGCGGGAAATCGGGGAGAGATGTCCGAAGTTCCCTTATCTTGATTGAAGCATGTAGATACGGTCTCCGAGGTTGATCGAGGGGTCAGATCGTATGTGCTTTCCAGCCTATTCGCGTTCAACTCGGACGACCGTGTTGGGAGATTGGTGGGGCTCCGGCTAAGCCAATAAGCTGTCCAACTTGCCCTCCTCGAATAATTTCCAGATTTGTCTGAGGAGGTCGCGGTATTGGTTGGTGCTGTGGCCGGGACTCTTAAGGTAGGCACAATATTGATTGTGGTCCAGGTGACCGTGGTCCCTTATCGCCTTTGGCTTGTTCAGCGGTTCCCGCCCCTTGATGGCATAGAAAATGTGGGCCGGAGTTTGGTTGAACATATGGAGGAAATGGGCTTCCATGTCCTCGAAGGCCTTGAGATATCCGGGAGGCTTGGCGACCGCCTTCTTGGTTTTGGCGATCGACGTCTTTCGGTCAGGAGGTGGTATTTCCTCGCCAAGGCGGTGTAACACTCCCGAGATATTCAGAGTATATTACAGCGTCGTGGACCCCCCCCATGGGACCCACCAGGCTACAACAAGAAAACCCCACTCGACTAACCATCTCGGTTAGCGAGGACACACATTTTAATAATACAACAAAAAAAAATATGCCCGGAGCAACCGGCGAATTAAGCGTCAACCGACAATATAGCAATATAAGGTAATACAAATGGAGTTTGAAATGAAAAGCCTAAGTACTCGCGAGTACAATCTATAAGTTTATAAATGTGGGAACAACCATATCGAAATGGACAAAAGAAATAAGAAGACCCAAATACACATGTCAACGACCCTGGCCAACATCCTCGTACTGTCCCCGCGCTCGCTCATCCGGATGATCATAACCTGAAATCCATAACAAGAATTTCCCCAAAACGGGTCCCCAAAGGGGTTAGCAATTACGCTACTACAAGTAATCAAGGCAAACCAATCGCTTACACATTTCATAGTACATGCACCAATATCATTTCAAAAACCAAAATTAGACATGTCTTTTCCGGAAACAAACAGTCACAATCAATTTGCCTAGGACCGAGACGAAGCCACGAATCCCACTCGAGGCCTCTAAGGACCCTCCCGAGCTGGCCAGATTCATAAAACAAATCAAGCACTACACGTCACCTAGGACCGGGATGAAGCCACGAATCCCACTCGAGGCCTCTAAGGACCCTCCCGAGCTGGCTAGCGAAACAAACTCATGAATCTAGGATGAAGCCATACATTCCCTCCATGATCCCATCGGACCCTCCCGAGGTGAGCAACTCACACACAATATACATTACCATTTCACGTTAAGCATAAAGGTTTCCAAAAATACTTGCCTTGAATAATTGACGACGAAACGAACGGAAGAAAAAACACCGACGAATGCTAGGAACCAACGGAACCGAACCTAACGATTCGAAGAACACAATCATAACCAACTCTACACGAATACAGAAATGGAATACACCCGAAAACCCACCTACGATTCATGCATATTCGTATAAAAATAACAACGAGGGCGGACCACAACCAAACCCTCCCTATTTCGCAAAACCATGAAAATATACCATGAATCCGTAGGAAAACTAATGATATCAACAAGATTAATCATATTCATCATGGATTAACCAACAAAACGGAACGAATCGGACGAAAATCCCAAAACCCCCAATTTATCCAAAAGTAGGGTTCTAGGAGATTTTACCTTGGATTAGGATGAAAGATTCCTGTTGATGTTGTTAATATACACCAAGAACTCAAGGAAGTTGATGGTTGAGATGATTGGAGGAAGAAATCGCCAAGAAGTCGCCCAGAATCGCCACAGCCGCGGAAAGGAGGAAGAAATTGAAATAATACGTTCATCTCGGTCAACTCCCTGGTTTATATAGCCAGGGAGTGTTAGCGCGCGCTAATCCTCAAAGTTAGCGTGCGCTAATGGAACAAAACTCCAGTCCAGTAGCCAGCTTCTGCCCGTTAGCGTGCGCTACTCGAAACGTAGAGTGCGCTAATAATCTCTCGGTAGCGCGCGCTATCGACCAATAGCGTGCGCTACCTGGACATCAGCTGAGTCCAGAAGCAACTGGAAGTACACACCTGATCCAGTTAGCGCGCGCTATCCACCAAATGTAGCGTGCGCTAATGTGTATCGGTAGCACGCGCTATCAACCAATAGCCTGTGCTACTTGGGCATCAAATTGAGTCCAGTAGCAACTGCCAGAACTGGACACTCACGCTAGCGCCCGCTACCGGGCATCTCAGCGTGCGCTAGCCCCCGACATTAGCGTGCGCTAGACTGCGTAGCGTACGCTAATCCGCCAGTCCACAAGGCTGGAATCAGCACTGCCACTCCCAGGGCTTGCTCTCTAGCGTGCGCTACGAAGCAGCCATAGCGTGCGCCACTAAGGGACCTCTAGCGTGCGCTATGCAGAAAAGATAGCGTGCGCTAGGTACGAAATATAATCGGTCCAAAACACCGGAATACGAACGAAACATCAAACGGAACACCTCAAAACGCATCGTAACATAGAATGGATCCACGGCAACCCCGAAACGGCAGTTCCGCACAACAATCACGAGAATCAGATCAATAGATGACGGAAAAGATACACTCAAAGATACACGAGGGTCGTTACGATCGAAAAATACACCGAAAATGAAAATACAAGGGAAAGAAAAATTCGGATATTACAGGTGGAGGGTGAGCAGCTTCTGCCTGGCCAGAAAGTCGGCAGCCTTAGCGCGGAAGATCGCGTAGGTTGGTGGGATATCGTTCGTCAGATGTCTAAACATGTGTGAGTGACCGTAGAATCCCCCCAGGGCTGAGTAGAGAGCGAGCTCGTCGCTGATGGGCTCACCGGTGAGGACGATTTCGTCCACCCGATCGATATAATCTGCATCGGATTCATCTTCCCCTGCCTGATTTTCACCATGAGGTGGGGGCCTTTGGGTCTGTTGACCTTGGCGGCGAAGTATGATGTGAAGTCACTCGCCAGTTTCTCAAAGGAGATGATCGATCGAGGTGGTAATGAGATATACCACCTATGGGACAGTTCGCCCAATGTTAACGGGAAGATTCGACACTTGGTCGCGTCTGATGCCCCACACCCAGTCATGTAGATCCGGAATTTGCTTAAGTTGGTTTCGAGGTCCGATCTCCCTTCATATAGAGGTGTTTTGGGAGGAGCGATCATTGGTTGCACGGGGGCGAGATGTGGACCGCGAGTGGCTCGATCGGTCCGATGAACTTTCTGCTGGTGCTTGCCCTAGTGTCCAAGAGTGCTTTCATTTCGTCGAGCTAGCAGCCATTGCCGTGGCCTGGTTGCTCGCGGCTAGGCGCTCGAAGCAGGAGCCGAGGCGATCAAGTACTGACCCCCTGGCGTTTGGAACGGGAGCCAGGCGGCTGATCTGTATTTAAATGGGAGTTGGGTAGGCCGAACTCCTGGTGACGAACTCGAATTCCTTCGTCTCATGGTTGGGGTCAGAATGCCCCGGTCGCCATGATGGATCGCTCCCCAGGCGACTGAATACGGAACCGTTCGGCCTTGCGAGGGCCTTTTCTCGCGACTTGGGGCTTTCTGATGATCGCTCGCCCAGTAGCCCCCTGAACTTCCGTTTGCCCAAGCGGCGGATGGCTGAGGGAGTTATAGCGGGCGCCGTGCATGCTCTCCGTCACTCTTTTAGGACGGCCATAGCCTCCTCGATCTGTTCCGCAGTTTGGAACTGATCGATTCAGGTGCGGGATCGAGAGTCTCGTTTTGCCGCGACTTCCCACTGTCGTCAGCTGGGGCTCGGATTGAGCCGGTATATGGTGTCCGGCGGTTCGGAGAGTGGCTCTCTTCGATGTAGTGGCGGATGTCATGATTCTGAAGGATTTCTTTGAAGCGCAGTGAGTGTTACTTCAAGTATATGCCCCGAGAACAGTGAGTGTTCTTCAGGACGGTAGGAATAAAAATGAAGGTTTAGATCCCCCAGGCCTCCCCTTCCTCTAGCACCAATTGTTGCTACCCAAAATATTATCTGGAGATAGATATTGCTGGAATGGATGGATAGCAAACAAAGTGCGAGAGCACTTCCGTAGAGAAAGTAAATAACACAAGATTTGCCGGGGTTGTTAGTCCCGGGCTTGAATGCTCTCGCGAGATGTTATTAATACGAATATTCGGGGATACAAGTATTAATGTTAGAATACTATTACAATGAGTGTAACGATTCTAGTTATCTTAGCTAGTGAGCGTGTAGATTGCCGGAAGAACCAGATGTGATGCTCTGTGAGTTCTTGTAACAACGTTGATGAATTGTGACGGCGGTGAGAGATCGACAGTCTCTCACGGCGTGTATTAGCTATATGTTTGAGTTCCTAGGCTTGTGAATCTCGTTGAATCTATACTGCAGGGAGTTCTTGCCTCTGCCGATCGTCTTCAGGATGAAAGATGCTGAGAGAGAAATCCTGAGGTATATCCAAGAGAGGAAACTGTGAGTATTTGTATGTATTTCCGTGCATGGAGTTGGAACCAATTTCTGCTATGAGTGGTACTGAGAGGAACCAATTCCGAACCTTTTTCCAGTTGCTGGATGTTCTCTATTTATAGGACTGGGACATGCCGAGCGATCACCTCTGCTGTATTATAATAAGCGGGTGACCGTCTTTTAGCACATGGGTTGTTCCCCTTAAAGTCTGCAGGAGTTGCTGGCAGCCAGTTGTGCGGTCCAATGAGAAGTCTGCACGAGTCTGAGTCGCTGTCACGGGCAGTCCCACCTTGCACCTTTCGGCGGGTTTGTCGGTAGGTGAGTAGGTGGCGACAGGTTGTGGTCAACGATCCATGTTATGCGGCGCCTTTCGCAGATCTGCACATGGGCGCTGCTTTGAGAGCCAGTCTTCGTGGACTTTGACGGACGAGGGTCTTTTTTGCGGCATAGGACGTTCGTCTTAGGTCGGGCACCAGAGACGGTCGGTAGATGCCACAGGCGATCGCCTTGAGAGTCGATCGCTGGATACTCGTAGGTGGACTGTTATCTCTGTTTAGGCGAGTTCGCCGTAGCTTGATTGGTTGTGGACTCGGTCGCTCGGCCTTTATACCAATCGCCATCGAGGCATACAAATCGCCGCACAACATCATCTATTTCAAATATTCCTTAGAATAACTCTGGATATTTTATATAAGAGCATAAATTTATTTATTCCGGTTTAATTATTTAATAATTGCATATATATATAAAATGATACTTAAAATTGCCGTTAAAAATTTAAGTAGGTCATATGGGCAGCTACATAGTTCGATTGTTCATAATGTCTATTATCATTAAAAAAATTAAGTTTAATTAACATGGAAACGTAGTTGGAAATTTTATTATTTCCAAAAATTAAAACAAAAATAACTAAATATATATAAATACCTCAAGAGAAAAACGCATGAAACGGAATCTAAGAATGATTTACGGATCAAAAGTTATTCGCAATTTAAGTTATGTTTCTGCACTTAAAATCAGTCTTGACTTGTCCATAATCACTCATTTATACATATCTAAAAGATGTCTAATATGAGATTTAAAAAATTAATATTTTAGTGATGTATTTTATATACAAAACAACCGAATAAGATATCAAAAATCACTTATGTATTGATAGATAATCGAACTCAAAGATGGCACCTTGATCTGGATTTCGGAAATTCACTGGGGATTTCAACCGGACAGGTTCCAGTCAGTATGTCAGGACAGCTGGTCTGACTTGCCGGAAAACGATCCCGTATCGTCGGCAGAAAGGACTCTTCTCGGAAATATAAAGATGTATATTTATAAATATTAAGTGTCTGTATATAGTTACATAAGTTTTGAGTATAAATGAATTAGGAAAATGCTGTATTTATAGGACACAAAATAGGTGACCAGTCAATTTGACACAGCCGCCCTACGTCACACAGCACTGGCCGAGCCACATGCGCGGGCCCTACCGAGTCACTACTAGCAGCCATGGCCGAGCCACGTGCGCGGGCCCTAGCGAGTCACTATTGGCAGCCCCGGCCGAGCCACGTGCGTAGGTCCCGCCCGGAAGATTCCTGGTGCTCGGCAGTTGGCAGTCTGCACTAAATCGATCATAACTTTTTCGTTCGGACTCCAATTGACTCTCTGTTTGAACCATTGGAAAGCTAACTAAATTCTCTACAACTATTATTTTTTACAATTTTTTTAACTTCTCAAAAATCCTTGGTGATTTTTTTCAAAGTTGATACTTGTCCACGATACTTCCCATAAAATGTCCAAATATATATTTTAAAATTTATTATGTAATAATACCACAATAATTTATTTAAATCAAGATATCACTTTTATAAATAATTTCACTAATTATTGTCATATAATAGTATTTACTTTATAATTTATATAATGTAAAATATTGGAATTTTACAGTTCAATCATTCATTGTATCACTGTTATCGATTGGCCGTTCTAAGGCAATCGAGGTGTTCAATCATTCATGGCATCACTGTTATCGATTGACGATGTATTCCCAGACGAGCTACCTGGTTTGCCTCCACCAAGGGATGCGGAATTCACGATTGAGTTGGATCCTGGTACGTCCCTAATATCGAAGGCACCGTACCAGATGGCCCCGACCGAAATGCAGGAGTTGAAGAATCAATTAGAGGATCTGACCGAGAAGGGTTATATTCGACCGAGTGCGTCCCCGTGGGGAGAACCAGTGTTATTTGTCAAGAAGAAGGATGGTTCGTTTTGCTTGTGTATTGATTACCGGGAATTGAACCAGGTGACGATCAAGAATAAATATCCTCTACCCCGTATCGATGATCTTTTGGATCAACTTCAGGGAGCTTCAATATTTTCCAAGATCGACTTAAGATCTGGATATCATCAGTTGCGAATTCGAGAGTCGGATATCGCAAGGACAGCGTTGCGAACATGCTATGGTCATTATGAGTTTGTGGTAATGCCGTTTGGGTTAACTAATGCACCTGCGGTATTCATGGAGTTAATGAATTGGGTTTTCATTGACTATTTGGATTAGTTCGTGGTTGTCTTTATTGATGACATTCTAATTTATTCTCGTGACCGGGAGGAGCACGAATTTCACCTTCATCAGGTTCTCGACGTGTTGAGATGAGAGCAACTTTATGGAAAGTTTTCCAAATGTGAATTCTAGATGTCCGAAGTGACGTTTCTCGAACATGTAATTTCATCAGACGGAGTTCGTGTCGACCCTCAGAAGACGGAGGCGATCCGAGTTTGGCAACCTCCGAAGAATGTTAAGGAAATCCGAAGTTTTCTCGGGTTAGCTGATTTGTTGTGTTGAGAATTATACACCTCAATAGGCGATCGGCACAGACGACAGGCGACCGAATTAGAGTCGAATAGTCCCAGGCAAACTTGCCGATCGGGGATCCCGGATCAAGCCCAAGTGCCGAGCGATCGATATCTAAAGCGATCGTCTCTAGGCACCTGACGATCGACTCTGGTGCCCGGCCAATGACGACCGCCTCATGCCACGCGAGTCCAACATCCGTCTAGTCGGCGAAGGCCGAAGCTCAGGACAGAGACCCACGTGCAGATCCAGAAAAGGTGCCGCAGAACATGGATCATTGACCACATTCTGTCAGCATCTACTCACCTACCGACAGACCCGCCGAAAGGTGCAAAGTGGGACCGCCCGGGACAGTGATTCAGGACGCGTGCAGACTCCTCATTGGTCCGCACAACTGGCAGCCAGCCCATGTCGCGGACTTTAAGGCAACCAACCCACATGCTACAGGACGATCGCCCCTTTATTATATGGCAAGAAAGGCGATCGCCCGTCACGACAAAAGGCATCTCAGCTCCTATAAATAGAAGGCATCCTGCACTTGGAAAACTCTCGGCTTTTCGGCATACAGAAAAGGCTGTTCTCCGGCTTTTCTTATGGCTTGGCTTTCTCTCTTGGCAAAGCTATACACTTCGGACATCTGTTCATCTCTCACTCTCGGAACCTCTTAATCCTAAGACGGTCGGCAGAAACGAGAACAAGAACACACAGAGCTTCGCTCACAAGCTAGATAACTAGGATCTTTTACACTCATTGTAATCGCATTCTTACATTAATATTTGTACTCAAACATATTCGTATTAATAACATCTCGCGAGAGCATTCAAGCCCGGGCCTAACAAACCCGACAAATCTTGTGTTATTCACATCCCCACGGACGTGCTCTCGCACTTTGTTTGTTGTCCATCCATTCCAGCAATATCTATCTCCGGATAATATTTCGGGCAACAACAATTGGCGCTAGAAGGAGGGCATCTAAACCTTCATTTTTTATTCCGTCGTCTCGAAGAACACTTACTGTTCTCTGGGGCATATACCTGAAGAAACACTCACTGTTCTTCAGAGAAAAGCTTTCAGAATCATGACTTCTACCTCCACATCGAAGAAAGCCGCTGGCCGGTCCACCGGACGCCTCATTCCATCTCATTACGAGCCCCGACCTATGGCGGAGGGGAGCCGCAGCAACCCGGGACTCTCGATCCCGCTCCCGAGGGACGACCCAAGCCTCTCGCTCGATCAGTTCCAAACCGCGGAACAGATCGAAGAGGCCATGGCCATCCTACGGGAGCGACGGAGAGCATTCGACGCGCCCGCTATAACCCCCTCGGCCATCCGCCGCGTGAGCAAACGGAAGTTCAAGGGGTTGCTGGCTGAGCGTTCGCCGGGAGGCCCCGATTCGCAGGAAAAGGTGTCCGTAAGGCCGGACACCTCTGTTTTCAGCCGCCTAAGCAGCGACCCATCTTGGCGACCGGGGCAGTTTGGCCCCAGCCACGATACGACGGAGCCCGAGTCCGTCACCAGGAGTTCAGCGTACCCAACCCCCAGAGGGCAGGCCAACCATCTGGCTCCTCCTCGCCAAAGAACCCAGATCGTCAGCGGCGACCTCATCACCTCCCGCGGAGCCAGGAGATCGGTTCATGATCGCCTCGGTGCCCGCTCCGAAAGTCGAACCACGAGCGACCAAGCTACATCGATGGCCGCGATGCAACGCTAGCTCGACGACATGAAGGCGCTCCTAGAAACTGGGGCAGGCGCCCATAGCAAGATCTCCGGGCCGAGCGAGCCACTCGCGGTCCACATCGAGCTCGCCCCTGTGCAGCGTAGGATCGCTCCTCCCAAAACACCTCTGTACGAGGGGAGGTCGGACCCCGAGACTCACCTGAGCAAGTTCCGGATATATATGACCGGGTGTGGGGCATCCGATGCGACCTGGCCCATAGATGGTACATCACATTACCGCCGCGATCCATCAATTCCTTTGATCAACTGGCGAACGACTTCACAGCGTACTTCGCCGCCAAGGTCGCTATGCCGGAAGGTCCCCATCGCATGATGCAGATCAGGCAAGGGGAAGAAGAGTCCGATGCAGACTACATCGACCGGGTGGATGAGATAATCCTCAACGGCGAGCCCATAAGCGACGAGATCGCCCTCTACTCAGTCATAGGTGGATTCCATGGTCTTTCACCTATGTTCAGGCATCTTACGAAAGACATCCCCCCAACCTACGCGATCTTCCGTGCCAAGGCCGCAGACTTTTTGGCAAGACAAAGGTTACTTTTCCACCTATGAGCAGCGCGATCGGCGACCGAACGATAATCACCAGTATTCCAACCCGATCGCCATTACCAAGAAACATCTCCGAAACTGGAGGTCTCGCTCGCCATCCACAGTTCATCATCTAACATGATAGACTAAGGCACGAGATCGCCTCCTCCGCACAACATATACCGTCGAGGGTCGACATCCATCATGACCATCTGAGGTAGAAGAGTGCAGCCATGGTCCGGCTGGTCGATGGAACCGACTGCTTCGGCCATGCAAGGTTCCTTTGTGCTGCGATTGCTCACCCTTCATTTAAATAGGAGGCGGGCGTAGCCGAAGGACTCTCCAACCAAATCAGTGGACATGCTCGCCCGCCCTCAAAGGTTCATCATCTAACTTGGTGGACCCGGACAATGCGACGCGTCCCTACCCCCATCTCAACATATACCGTCGAGGATTGCCATCTAACATGACGATCCGAGGTATAAAAGAGCTAACAATCCGCGGACGTGGAGTCGATTAATCTGGCGATGCCCCGCGCAAGAACTCCTCCAGACCAAGACCGCATGCCCTTCGTTTAAATACGAGGCGAGGCACAGCCTAACGGAGGACCCTCACAATAAAATGAGTCACGAGACAGACAATGTCGCTCGTGCATAAGACACGGTCATGGAGGTTAGTCCATCGAACTCCGCGACTGTGCACGGTTCCTCAGAGACGAAACAATCAGCATTCTACGAGGGATCGGCCAAATTTGAAAATTGGAGGTACAAGACCGAAGATAGCCCGCCAATCGATCAGATCGCCCAAGTCCGAAACCAAAGTCCACACAACAGGTCGCCTGTCTTTATCCTCAACGATCGCCAGTAAGAACCACCTCACCCCGTGTCTTCAACATCGGAGCAAGCTAGGGGGAAATTGTTGTGTCGAGAATTATACACCTCAACAGGCGATCGACACAGACAACAGGCGACCGAGCTAGAGTCGAATAGTCCCAGGCAGACTTGCCGATCGGGGATCCCAGATCAAGCCCAAGTGCCGAGCGATCGACATCTAAATCGACCGTCTCTTGGCACTTGGCGATCGACTTTGGTGCCCGGCCAATGACGACCGCCTCATACCATGCGAGTTCAGCATCTGTCTAGTCGGCGAAGGCCGAAGCTCAGGACAGAGACCCATGTGCAGATCCGGAAAAGGCACCGCAGAACATGGATCGTTGACCACAGCCTGTCAGCATCTACTCACCTACCGACTGACCCGCTAAAAGGTGTAAAGTGGGACCGCCCGGGACAGCGACTCAGGACGCGTGCAGACTCCTTATTGGTCCGCACAGCTGGCAGCTAGCCCATGTCGTGGAATTTAAGGCAACCAACCCACATGCTACAGGACGATCGCCCCTTTATTCTATTACAAGAAAGGCGATCGCCTGTCACGACAAAAGGCATCCCAGCACCTATAAATAGAAGGCATCCTGCACTTGGAAAACTCTCGGCTTTTCGGCATACAGAAAAGGCTGTTCTCTGGCTTTTCTTATGGCTTGGCTTTCTCTCTTGGCAAAGCTATACACTTCGAACATCTGTTACCATCTCTCACTCTCGGAACCTCTTAATCCTAAGATGGTCGGTAGAAACGAGAACAAGAACACACAGAGCTTCGCTCACAAGCTAGATAACTAGGATCTTTTGCACTCATTGTAATCGCATTCTTACATTAATATTTGTACTCAAACATATTTGTATTAATAACATCTCGCGAGAGCATTCAAGCCCGGGCCTAACAAACCCGGCAAATCTTGTGTCATTCACATCCCCACGGACGTGCTCTCGCACTTTGTTTGTTGTCCATCCATTCTAGCAATATCTATCTCCGGATAATATTTTGGGCAACAACATGGTAATTATCGGCGATTTTTGGAAGGATTTTATAAAATCGCTCAACCCATGACGAACCTTTGCGGAAGGATAAGAAATACACGTGGACTGATGCGTGTCAGCAGAGTTTTGAGGAACTTAAGAGCTGTTTAATTTTAGCGTCTGTCCTTTCCTTACCACAAGGGACGGAGGGATTCGTAGTTTATAGTGACGCGCCCAGGGAAGGGTCTCGGATGTCTACTAATGAAAACGGGAAGGTGATTGCTTATGCCTCGTGGCAACTGAGGCCTTATGAGGTCAACTACCCAACCCATGACCTGGAACTAGAGGTCATGGTATTCGCATTGAAGATTTGGCGTCATTGTTTTTATTGCTTAAAATACATATTTACTGAGAAAGAGTTGAATATGTGTCAGGGACGGTGGTTAGAATTGATTAAGGACTATGATATTGAGATACTATACCACCCGGGCAAGGCGAACGTTGTTGCCGATGCCTTGAGTCGTAAGTCCATTCAGGAGAAAATGCTTGCTCATTTGACTGTTCAGAAGGAACTTCAATAGGAATTCCTTCGACCCGAGATCGAGGTCTGGTTACAGCGAGTGCAAGGGTAACTTTATATGTTGGAGATTAATCGCCACTTTAGGAGGCAATCAGGGAGAATCAGGATTCAGACCCGTTTTTGTCGCGCATCCGGGAGGATGTGATTCAAGGGAAAGCCCCTGGATTTGTAGTCCACAAGGATGGACTATTGCGATTTAAGAATCGGTTATGCGTACCGGAGAATGACGAGTTGAAAAACTCGATTTTGAGAGAAGCTCATGCTACCCCATATTCCATTCATCCGGGGTCTAGCAAGATGTACAAAGACTTGAAACAAAATTACTGGTGGAGTAATATGAAGCAAGAAGTCGCAGAATTTGTTTCGAGATGTTTAACCTGTCAGCAAGTCAAGATAGAACATCAGCGACTGGCGGGTATGCTGAAACCTCTCCCTATTCCGGTGTGGAAGTGGGAAGATATTTCGATGGACTTCATCACGAGTTTGTCGTCGAGTCATCGTGGCATAAATACAATTTGGGTAATTGTGGATCGTCTAACTAAATCAGCCCATTTCCTTAAGATTAAGGATACGTGGGGTCCCGAGAGACTTGCCTAGTTGTTCATCAAATAGATAGTGAGATTGCATGGTACTCCTAAGAGTATTGTTTCCGATCGTGATGGGCGATTCGTGTCACATTTTTGGAAATCAGTTCATCGTTCCATGGGAACTCAGCTTAATCTCAGCACATCTTTTCATCCTCAGTCCGACGGACAATCAGAGAGGACTATTCAGACTTTGGAGGATATGTTGAGGACATGCGTTCTCGATTGGAAAGATAATTGGGAATCCCAACTACCATTGATTGAGTTCACGTACAATAATAGTTGGCATACTTCGATCAGGATGGCACCTTATGAGGCCTTGTACGGCCGTCGTTGTCGATCTCCATTATGTTGGGATGACTCATCAGAATCAATCGGCACCGAGCCCGATATGCTTATAGCTGCCCGTGAGAAGGTAGCTTTGATTAGGAGTCGTTTGTTGACCGCTCAGAGTCAACAAAAATCATATGCAGATAATCGTCATCGTCCATTAGAGCTCGAGGCAGGTGACCATGTTTTGGTCAAGGTATCCCCGAGTCGAGGTATCTTCCGTTTCGGGAAGCGGGGAAAGTTGAGTCCGAGATTCATTGGACCGTTTGAGATTTTGGATCGAGTAGGCAGTCTGGATTATCGATTGGCTTTACCTCTGGCGTTGAGCTGAATTCATAATGTGTTTCACGTTTCTCAGTTACGGAAGTATGTTGCCGACCAAAGTCACATACTTCAGTTCGACAAAATCGAGATCGCAGATGATCATCGTATGAGGAGCGTCCTATACGAGTCTTAGAGCGGCGAATCAAGAAGTTGAGGAACGGAACGATTCCTTTGGTTAAGATCCAGTGGTCTAGACACGGAGTCGAAGAGGCTACTTGGAAAACCAAGGATAGTGTGCGGGAGAGTTATCCCGAGTTGTTTGACCCTTAGTTTCGGGGACGAAACTCTTTTAAGGGGGGTGTATGTAATACCCAGTTGTAATTCAGTAATTATCATTCAGTAATTGTCACTCAGTAATTTACACTCATTAATAATCATTTATCATTCATTTCTAATCATGGTATTCACCGTTCAGAGTATTGTATCACTTATTATTCGTCTTTCTACCTGGTTGCAGGATCGAGCCGTGGTTATCATCATTGTCATTTTCGTAGTGGGCTGTGTTTGAGGAGTAGCACACACTACATACTCTCTTTAGCGTGCGCTAATTGAGTATGGGTAGCGCACTCTATCTCTCAGTATTAGCACACGCTAGCGTGTTCAGGCTGACAGTCCAGAAGGCACTGGACTGCAGTCGAGTTGATGTAGCGCACGCTACCAATGGTAAGTAGCGCATGCTAATAAGTTTGGATAGCGCACGCTATGCAATCCGTGTAGCGGGTGCTAAGGCCGATCAGGCAGAGTCCAGTGGGTACTAGACTGATTTTGGAATAATTCCTAGCACACGCTATGAGTGGATTTTAGTGTACGCTAATGGGGTAGTAGCGCATGCTGATTATTGGACGTAGCGCGCGCTATCACGATCAGGTCAGAGAACAGGAGGTTCTGGACTTCAGCCACAAGACATGAGGTATTTAGATCGCGCACGCTAACATTTGGAGTTAACACACGCTATCGAGAGGGCGTTAGCGCACGTTATCAAGTTCGTACGGTAACGAGGCAGTCAAAGTTCACTGGACTGTCCGGTTAACCCGTTAGCGCACGCTATATAACAGGTCGTAGCGTACGCTAATCTGGGAATAATATAAATTGGACAGTCAGCCCAAGTTTCATCATTTCTCGCTTCTCATTCATTTTTGGGGGTTTCCGGGCGATTTCGGGCGATTCAGAGAGATCTTTTCGATCTTCACTCACCTATCATCATCATCAAGCTTATCATTCGGATTAATCATCATTTCATCATCTCCATCACATCAAATCAAGGTAATAATTTCTTGGATCTAGAATTTCGGATTTTGGGTATTTTTCCTTCCGATTTCTTCGTGTAAGCTTGGATTGTTGTTGGAATATGTTAGATATAGATTTTCTACCTTGGATAAATGTATTCCTACGGGTTTATTGACGTATATTTCAGATTTCATGAATATTGGGGTTAATTCAAGAACAAGTTTCGGTTGACTTTGATATTTTTGGGGGTTTTCGATTAGATGTTGTCGTTAACTCGAGTAGTGGATTCCTATGGGATTATTGATATCATGGAAGACATTTTGTTGGTTTGAACTACTCAGTTTGGAGGGTGGTTTCGTTATATTTGAGATTGGTTATAATCAAGGTTTGATGTTCGCTAAGTGTTTGTTTGAATGCCTCGATGTGTTTGGATATTGTTGTATCGACTTTTGAGTTAGTCGTAATTCATGCTTGATACGTATATTGAGCGGATTATTGGTAATTGTGTTTCAAGGTTGTTCGAGCGACTGACATCTCATTTTAGGACATTGTTCGAGGAAGGACATGCTTCACCGGTGTTGTGTAAGTTAATTCTTACTCGGTTAAAAGGATACTCATTCCTTTCGTGGTTGTTCATTCATAAATCATAATCATAATTCATTCATACTGTATTAATCGTATTGAGACTTGTATTTGTCTAATAATCATTTCATTCACGAGGAACGATGGTTCCAATCATTTCAATGAGCCATCTTTCATTTCACTATTATTTCATCTCGGTGAGTCATTCTTGACCTTTTCGGATTATTATTCATTAATATTCATCATGGTCATTCTTGCTCATATGACCTTATGGGTTCATATTGCGTGGCCGGGTGGGGATGTGTGGAATTTTTAGTCGGGCACATGATAGTCATGTGATCGAGTTCACCGACATAATGGACTGTGCACACGGTAATGTACCTCCGTGAGACTAATTAGGTACAAGGACGAGTGTGTCCGGACACTCGTCTTGTACACATGCGCATACCATTACGGGCGTACTACGATGCCCGTCTTCAGCTTCATTTCATAATTAAGATATATCATGATTGTGTTTATTCAACTCTTGAGGATTGTTGTTCTGTGTAACTGACCCCGTTGGGGGATATTGTTTTCAGGTCATGGCAAGGCTAAGGAACGAGAATAGAACGTTGATGGCGAGGAGTCCCAATGATACTAGTAGGGGGCCCCAGTCCTTTCAGTCATTCATGTTTTCTTCATTTTATTTCCGCTACAGATTTTCATTTGGATGTTCATTTTCATTCGGTGTTGTATATTTTATCTTCATATAAAATATACATGCATTCTGTATTTTCATGGATGTGTTGTACTTGAAACTCCTCATCGGAGTAATTAATGATATAATATGGTTCGGTACTACAATTATATTAGTTAATTCATTAATTTTCATTCGCCTAGTAGGTCCCAGTCGGGGTCCACGGCACTGCAATATTCGCCTAGTTTGGGGTGTTACACGGGGGCCGCGGCCCAGGGCTGTTGCAGCTCTGCTGGAATGTCTCTATACTTTGGGCCGCGGCCCAGGGCTAAGGGGGCCGTGGCCCAGGGCTGCTGGGCAGCCCTACTTGCTGTCCAGCATCGTTTCGGGCGCATTTCAGCACTTTTCGGACCCGTTTCGGGCTTGTTTGCTTCGTGTATTCCTAAAAAAATGATTTCCCACAATTTAAATTGGATTTATTATGAATAAAATGATTTATGGTATTTCATTTCATAAGGAAAAATTTATTTATTGAAATACTTGTGATCGACTGAATTAATTTGAACGTTTTCATATTACCGATTATGTGAATCGATTGGACCGATTCGTATTGTTAATTGGATCAATATATCTCTTCGCTTTCCGTTTATATAGTATTTATTGGATGAATTCGGTTGAATGGGGATGTGGTTCGTGGACTTAGTTTTTGAATCGTTCATTTTATTCGATTGGGTTGTAAAGCCGTTTTGAGCCTATTTATTTTACTAGAAATATTTGTATCTAGGATGCAATTTTCAATGTAAAATTTATATGTAATGACGAAGACTGGAGGAAGATCCGTTTCGAGAAGACGAAGATTCAAGACGAAGACTTGTAATTAGATTACGGAGATTTTGTTTTCTAGGAATGGTCCATGAACCACATGTTGGTAGCAACTAGGTTGTGAATGGTTTTTTTCATATTGTATGAATGCCACAAACGCGCTTAAATGATTAATGTGCAAAGTGTAACGTTAATCGCGAAATTTCTCCCACAAAAATTATTAAGTTTATAAGGTTTCAAGGTTTTCCTTCCCTCCATCGAGTTTTAGGGAAATTGAAATCCAAACCAGATGTGCTATGCTTCCGAGTTATCAGGGTAGTCGTTCGGGGAGGACGGATAAATTACCGGGAGCGCATTGGATGCCTTCGGTTGGAGCAAATTTTATCCCTAAAAACCTGATAGGTTGCCGGATAATATTCAACTGTGAAACTGATTTGCGTCGATGGTATAAACTTAACTTGTTCACGAACCATAGAAACCGTATAGGTTGAGGGGAGTGAACAAGGGGAAAAAGAAGATCGAATCATCCATTAGATGGGTTGGTGTTGGACACCACTTTATGAAAATTAATAGACTGGAAACCTGTTCGGTTGCCCTCTATTAAGATTTATAAAGAACTCGATCACCACTATGAAGTAGAGCGACGATACTTCCGGATTTCACATGGGAGTGTGTTATTCCGATAAAAATAGTGGGAGCTGGGTAACAAGAATAGAAAAGACCTTAATTCTATACTCAGAACATAATTGAATGAGTCACTAATTAATCTGTCGTATTTAATGCAGACATAAATCTCAATATGATAATGAATCCACTCGCAATTCTACTCGAAAAGAACACCTTGATGGGACCTAACTTTGTGGATTGGCTCCGCAATCTGATGATTGTCCACAGTATAGAGGCACTGGGATACGTCTTGGAGACGGACATTCCAGCGCCTCCTGTGCGGACCCGAGCCAATCACGAAGAGATTGAAAACCACAAAAATTAGGTTAAGTATAACGTGAAAGTCCGTGCTTATATGATGGCTTCCATGTCTAATGAGCTTCGGATAGCTCATGAGAAAATGACTTATGCTAGGCAGATTCTACCTCACTTAACTGAGCTTTATGGTGAGCACAGCAGAACTGCTAGATATGAGATATCCAAGCAACTGTTCGGTGCAATGATGAAGGCAGGTGAGAAGGTTGGGGAACACGTCCTCAAAATGATATCCATGATCAAGAGATTGGAGGCTCTTGATTTTAAAATGGATACTTCTCTCCAAACCGACCTTATCCTTCAGTCTCTCCCTGATTCCTTCTCACAGTTTGTTATGAACTTCAACTGCAATGAGATTGCATGTAATTTAGCTGGGCTAATGAACAGACTTGTGACCGCTCAGTCTCAGATGAAGACTCCACGGATTAAGGAGTTTGCTCTTGTGATTTGTTCTGGACCTCGGAAGTCTAAGAATAAGAAGAAAAAGACCAAGAAGCAGACTGGACCACATATCAAGGACTTGAAGGGAAAGGGCAAGGCCCCAATGGTTCCAAAGAGCAAGAAGAAAGACGCTTGTCTCAAGTGCGGTGAGCTGGGCCACTGGGCTAGAGAGTGTCCGATTCTTCATGGCACTTCAGGTACAGAACTTTTAGTTTTGGAAACAAATTGTTCTGCTACTGTATTTTCTACTTCCTGGATACTGGATTCTGGTGCTACTTCTCATATTTGTACCATGAATTAGGATCTGGAACAAAGTAGGAAGCTTGGAGCTGGAGAAGTTATGATCACAGTCGGAAGCGGGCATAGTGTCGAGGCGACCGACATAAGATCACTTCTTTTGGGTTTATAATCCGGCTTTGTTTTGACTTTAGAAGATGTACTTGTTTTGCCCAAGGGGCACAAAAACATTGTATCCATTCCGGTCATGGACCGAAAAGGCTTTTCAGTTTTCATTGGTGATGGTTCCTGCAAAATTTATTTTAGAAATAAACTAGTGGGTACTGCTACATTGTTGTATAGATTGTACCATCTAAATATCAGCAACAAAGTAGTTGTGAATACTATGACTAGAAAACGTGGTAGGGATTAAACCAATCAAGTTTTGAAATGGCATCTTAGACTTGGTCATGTTGGTCAGACCAAGGTTTACAAGATAGAAAAATATGGACTTTTGGGTCCATTGGGATCAGATCCCTTTCCTACTTGTGAATCTTGCCTTAAAGGCAAAATGACTAAGTCCCCCTTCACATGAACTTTTGAAAGAGCCGCTAATAAACTGGGATTAATCTAGACCGACGTATGTGGTGCTTTGGAAGCAGCACGTGACGGATATCAATATTTCATTATGTTTACAGATGATCATACTAGGTATGGTTATGTATACTTAATGAAACATAAATCCGATGCCTTTGAGAAATTCCAGGAATTCAAGGCCCTAGTCAAGAAACAAACTGGTAATCATATCAAAGCACTTCGGTCGGACCTAGGTGGTGAGTATATGAGTACGAAGTTTGACGAGTTCCTTAAGGAACATGAAATAGTTTCACAACTAACACCTCCATGTACTACTCAGTTAAATGGTGTGTCAGAAAGAAGGAACCAGACCTTGTTGAACATGGTCCGTTCCATGCTGGGCTATACTGACTTACCGATTTACCTGTGGGGGTATGCACTCCTGACTGCCGCTTACATCTTGAACAGATGTCCTTCCAATTCCATTCGTAAAACTCCACATGAGATGTGGGAGGGCAGGAAACTAAGTCTTAATGACATTAGGATTTGGGGATCTCCCGCCTATGTCTATAAGACTAAGGTGGACAAGTAGGAAGCTAGGTCCGTGCGGAGACTTTTCATTGGATTCCCATCTGAGACGATGGGTTATCTATTCTACATGCCCAAAGATCGAAAGATCGTTGTTGCTTTGCATGCACACTTCCTGGAAGAAGAGTTCATTCAGGAAGGTGGAGCACGTAGAAATATTTCTTTGAAAGAATGCAATGAAACTCCTCAGGAGACACCTGTGCAAGAAAAATGGAACCAAACCTTCTATAACACAAGTAGGGTGTCTCAATTACCTGAGAGGTATAGTTTTATGCACTTGGAGGAACTGGGTTTCCTCGAGGTTCCAAGTGATAAACAAGAGACCGAACCGCGACCAATGACCTAGCAATGGTGGATGTAGACTCCATGAAATGGACTGTAGCAATCTTCATGTAGTTGGAACCTTCATTTTGACGAGACAGTCAAAGAGTTTGACTTTGTACAAAATGAAGAGGATGTATATAAGAGGGTTAGTGGGAGCAAGATCACATTCTTAATACTATATGTAGATGACATTCTACTAATAGGATATGATGTGGGAATGCCCAGTTCTGTGAAAGCTTGACTTTTGAGTAATTTCTCCATGAAATACTTGGGAGAAGAAACCTATATTCTTGGGATTCGACTCTACTGGGATAGATCGAAGAGAATGATAAGTTCTTCCCAAGCCCTCAATATAGACTAGATCTTAAAGAGGGTTCCTTCTGATGCGACATGGAATAAAACTCACCTTGAAGATGTGTCATAGTGAGGAACAATGAAAGGAAATGAGTTATATACCATATGATTCGGCAGTGGGTAGCCTTACATATGCTTTATTGTGTACGAGACCTGACATTGCGCATGTTGGGAGCGTGGTAAGTAGGTTTTGGAATTATACACTTAGAGTGTTATAATTTCATATTGCAAGCTTCATCACTTAGCTCTAGCCGTATCCTCGGAGGATAGCAATGTGATCGTCGTTCCGGTCATTTCTCCGGCACGTGACAAGTAGAGACGTGGTGCTTTCGGTGTTGGATCATTAAAGAGCTTGGAGTGGATTGAATTGCAGGGAGATCGCCTAAAGCTTGGGGAATAGCTCAAGAGAAGGAAACCATTTAATCAACGCACTACAAGGGTATGTTTTCTCGTAACTCTTGTGTTTCGTTTATATATTCGTATATACGTAGCTAGATCGATCCTCGTAGGGATTCGGATCAAATTAATTTTTTTGTTTTACCGCTTCTGCTGGGCCTCCGTTTTAGGCACCGAATCCCAACATCCATTGGGTGTAGAACCCTATCCACCTTGTGAATCTTGCCTTAGAAGCAAAATGACTAAGTCCCCCTTCACAGGGACATTTGAAAGGGCTACTGAAAAACTTTGGTTGGTACATACCGACGTCTATGGTGCTTTAGAAACAGCCCGAGATGGATATCAATATTTCATAAAGTTCACAAATGATCATACTAGGTATGGGATTTTGTACTTGATGAAATATAAATCCGAAGCCTTTACTAAATTCAAAGAATTTAAGGCCCTAGTTGAAAAACAGACTGGATGTCATATCAAAGCACTACGGTCGGACCGAGGTGGCGAATATATGAGCACAGAGTTTGATGAGTTCCTTAAGGAACATGGAATAGTTTCACAATTCACGCCGCCAGAAACCCCACAGTTAAATGGTGTTTCAGAAAGGAGAAATCGGACTTTGTTGGACATGGTCCGCTCCATGTTGAATTACACTGATTTACCAATTTACCTATGGGGGTATGCCTTACTAACCACTACCTATATCCTTAATAGATGTCCTTCCAAATCCATTCCTATCACTCCGCATGAGATGTGGAAGGGTAAGAAACCAAGTCTTAATCACATAAGGATTTGGGGATGTCCAGCCTATGTCAAGAAGGCTAAGGTGGACAAACTAGAACCAAAGTCCATCAAAGGACGTTTCATTGGATACCCAGAGGACTCGATGGGTTATCTATTCTACATGCTAGAAGACCATAGGATCGTTGTGGCTTTACAAGCACACTTCCTCGAGGATGACTTCATTCAGGAAGGTGGCTTGGGTAGAAATATCTCTTTGGAAGAGCATAATGAAAGTTCTAAGGAGACATCTGATCAGGTATCAGGAACCGAACCTATTGTAACACAACCTCCACTTTGAAGGTCTGATAGGGTATCTCACTTAACTGAGAGGTATGGATATACACATGTCAAGGAATTGGGTCTCCACGACGCACCTGATAGCCGTGAGGACAACCCTGTCACCTATGACCAAGCGATAGTGGATGTGGGCTCCGATAAATGGCAAGAAGCAATGGAAGCTGAGATAGACTCGATGTATACCAATCAGGTCTGGACTCTAGTAGATCTACCAACTGGCATGAGGACTATTGGAAATAAATGGATTTATAAGAGAAAGACTGATGGGGATGGCAAGGTTGACGCCTATAAGGCCAGGCTTGTGGCAATGGGTTATACCCAAAGGGAAGGGATCGATTATCATGATACCTTCTCGCCCGTAGCTATGCTGAAGTCAATTCGCATGATGCTTGCCATTGTTGCCTATTATGATTATGAAATATGGCAAATGGATGTCAAAACGGCTTTTCTAAATGGATACCTCGAGTAGGAAATCTATATGGAACAGCCTAAGGGTTTTGTGTCCAAAGCTAATATTCATAAGGTGTGCAAGCTGCAACGATCCATTTATGGGCTGAAGCAAGCTTCTCGGAGTTGGAACCTTCGATTTGACGAAGAAGTCAAGGACTTTGACTTCGTGCGAAATGAGGAGGAACCATGTGTTTACAAAAAGGTCAGTGGGAGAAACATTGCGTTCTTAGTACTAGATGTAGATGATTTTCTACTTATATGAAAAATGTAGCAATACTCAGCACTGTGAAAGGTTGGCTTTTTAAGTCGTAGATGAATCGAAAGGTTGTGATAGTATACGTGGACCTTTAACTTGAGGGTTCAGCAGAAGATGTGCATGTGATGTTTAGTTTGTCATTAGAGTAGTTAGACTCATTTGCTTAATTGCTGAGTTAACCTCGAAGTGCGGACTATACGGGCAGGTAGCAGTCTTTACTGTATGCCAAGAAAGGATTCTACCTCCTGTTAGTGAGCAGGCGAATGTCCTATACGGTTAATGGCAAATAATAAATAAGTCTTTGACCAATGCATTCTGATCTAATCGCATTAGATACACTAGTAATCAGTCGGTCTTGATTTGTATTAACACATGTATAGAGTCTAGTCAACAGTAGGGTTTCACTTTACCGTGACCAGAAGACTTGACTGGGACATCTGATGAAGGGTCTATACGTATATAGTATTCACGACATAATGGTTCTGTAATGATCCCTTCATTCGTTATCAGTCGAGATTTACAGTGCAGCCCGCTAGGCTGGCTAAGTGCTGCCCGCACTAATTGGTTCCTCCCAATGCCGGCTGAGACAGACCTACAGAGTCACGCATTAGGAGTGTTGTCGGATAAATGTGAATTTATTATCTCTCTGATAATATTAGATATTGGATATCTAATTATGATTTATTGGATAAATCAAATAGTGGTCTTATAAATTAAAATTAAATTATCGGGTAATTAATTTAATTCATAAATTATATTTTTTAGAGAAATATATTGGTATTTGATATAATTAATTATTAGATTAATTAATTAGTATAAATACATTAGTGATTAAATGGTGTGTATTTAACGGAGTCGTTTGACGAACGTCCGGTACACAAGCCGAGTGACTCGGCCCATTTCTTGTAATTTTCCATAATAGCCGCCCCTCTTGGCATTTCTTGGTGGCTTGCCTTTATTGTCTTGGTTGCTATTTAATAATACATGTGTGATCCCACCATGATTAGTATCATTATGACAATATATGATGTGATCTCATGATACATATTATATAGCAAATCATTCAAAACAATCACCACTTTGATTCTTGATGAGTTCAGCCGAACCATAAAGAGAGAAAGAGAGAGACATTTTTCTTGTTTAAATTCATCATCTTGGAGGTGAGAAAAAGATATGAAAAATAAGAGAGAAAAATGCATATAGTAATTCCTAGCCATGCTCTACCAAGAACGGATTGCTATATATTTTTTCGGTCAACTTCGGCCTCGTGGTGAAGTAGAGACATCGTAATTTCGGTGCTTGGAACGAAGGGAATTCGCGTTCGTGACCGGGTTCGTGAACAACATCAACTTATAAAGATATTATCAAAGGCTTCAAGGGTATGGGATTTTGAACCTTTTATCTTCGTATTTTTATTTTTCGTATATACGTTAGTTGATCGATCCTGTTTGGGATTCATTTTTATTATTCCTCTGCGTATTTCCTTTTGTTTTCGGAATCCCAACAATACACGTATTTTTCATTACTGTATTTTTCGATTCTAGCGACTTGCTTGTGTTCATTGACATATTTTGGACATGTCTTGTTCTGCACTTTTTGTTATTCGATCGATTTTTGTATTGTTTCGGGTTAATCAGCACATTATTGCGACTTTTCCGCATTTGGTGTTGGAGCAAGATTGGTCAGAATCGCCGTTTGGAGATAGAGTTGTAAAACTCTGTCGCGTTGCAGAATCGATTTAAAATAAAGTGCAGAAAATAAATCGACATAAGGATTTATAGAGGTTCGTCCAAACGTGTCTACGTCATCTGTCGGTATCTTTTTCTATAGGATGAAGATCAACCTTTGCACCTCTCTTCTATCAGTCGAGGGATAAACGTTATAAACTTGTCTTCTATCAGTCCAAGTTAAACCGTACAATCTCTCTTCTACCGGTCGAAATATTATTGTGAGTACTTGTCTTTGTGTCGGTCCAAGTTAAACCGTTTTCCTTTTCTATCGGACAAGGAATCAACCGATCTAGCTTTCTATGGGTACTAGATAAACCTCACTTAGATATCGATTGAGATTCTAATAATGCCGGATCCTTGATCCTAATAACACCGAATCCAATAGTATCTATTCTTTTACCTCTCGTGTATATATTGAATGTATAAACACTCAAACTATATAAGCACAATTACAACAACAAGAATATCAATATGAATATATTATAAATGAGTAGTTTGATTTGCGTTGTTGTAGGATGAATACCATTAAAAGTGGTATTTATAGCAATTTCTCTTCCAACTAGCCGTTAGCCTCCTGTGCCTCTCTTACGTACGTTGCAGCCTCCTCCTTACGTACGTTAGCTTTGTTTACGTACATTGGCTCATCTCAGCTATGTACGTTAACATTTTCCAGTTTCAGTCCAGTAGCTTTCGTTTTGATCATTACGTACGTTAATCAAACGCCCACTACGTACGTTATATATAGTCAATATGTCTGTTGCATGCTGACCTATGCCATGATGTCATCTCCAACGTTCTTCTTGTTTGAATTCAGAAATACTTCATTGCGTACGTTATCATCATGTTGATACGTACGTTAAGCTCAGCATATTACGTACGTCATGCTATCAATATAGCGTACGTTATCTTCCTTCTGTCCAGCTTTCTGCGTCTTCGACTTGTTCGATGCTTTGCTTCGCTTCTTTGTTGTTTTATTTTGTTTAGCAACTTTAATCATCAAAACTCTATCAATGAATGTATGGAAAAAATGTTCCAACAATCTCCCCCTTTTTGATGATTACAAAACAACGCCTTGAATGGATAGAACCTGCAAAAATAAAATATATATATTTCTACGAATCAAAGTTTTGGGCTTTGATCGTTTCGTTATTTTCACCCAACTTTTCTTTTGCTATTCTTTTCGACTTCTTTGTTGTCATTTTTTATTTTTCAACTTTCCTCTCCCCTTTTTGTTTTTCATGGGTTCTATATTTTTTGTCGTCTTTTTCTTTTCTCCCCGTTTTTGCATTTTATTTTTCCCGTCATTCTTCCATGACGCCTTTTATCTCATTCATCGCTTTTCTCCCCCTTTTTGTTATTAGCAAAACGTATAAACGAATAAAAATTCCAATTGGTGTATAAAAATATGCATGATACGGGTATAACTCCCCCTAACAAAAATATCCATTTTAAAAAATTACTCCCCGTGAGTATAATACTTCCTCTGTTCTTTTATTATTGCAACGTGTTGACTATTACACTGTTCACATACTCTCTTTTGACCATGTTTTGTGATTTATACATATGAAAAAATATAGTCATGTGGGATTTTGTTAGATTCATCTCGAAATATACTTTCAAAATATCAACTTTTTATAATTTTTAAAAGTAAAGAATTGAAGATATTAATAATCAAAGTTGTGCATTGGCAAACGTGAAAGTCCAGATGTTGCAGTTATAAGAGAACGGAGGTAGTATTAATTTGATAAAAATAAATTTTTGGGGATCCAACCTAGAGTTGGTTTTTGTTTTGAAATATGGACGATGTTAGGAATAACGGTTCCTTTAGGAATCCAAATCTTTTTTATTTTAACCGTCTGTCGTGGGCTTTTACAATTTGAAATATGATTCCCAATTTTTAAACATTTTCCACAGAGGGGTACCTTTAAATTTAAGGATTCGTTTTTCAAAATTGATTTGAATCCCAACCCCTGTTTATTCAGAGTATATTTTTGAACACGAAGCATTTGTTCAAATTTATCATTTCCGCATGAAAATTTCTTCGTCAAAATTTTTAGTTCATCTTGAACTTTTAAAAGATCATTCTTTAAAATATTTTCATTTTCAACATATTTTGAATGATCGGTCTCGACAAATGTTCCCTTTTCAAGAATATTGGAATTTTCAATTTCCAATGATCTATTTTTAGACTTAAGGGATTTAATCTCGGATAAAGCATTTTGAAAATCGATATGCAGTAATTCAAATGCTTCAAATAATTCATCATGAGATGATGTACTAACCTGGCTTTCGACATCGCTATCGTCGAATGAACGTCGGGCCATAAGAGCGAGATTATTTTGATTGATAAAATCATCATCTTCGTCTTCATCGCTCCATGTTGCAACGAGAACTTCCTTCTTTGGATATGTTCGGCAATTCTTCGCGAAATGGCCTGGTTTACCACAGAATCGACAATTGTTGTCGAATTTTTTCATTCTGCCCGAAATGTCTTTCTTTCTCCGGTTTAATAAGGTTTGAAACTTATTAATATTTTTGGCATAATATGCCGATTCTTCATCGCTTTCATCAACCGGGATATCTTCTCTTTTTGATATCTTAGCCTTCAAGGCTATTGATCTTTCCTTCGGCTTCAGTTTAGCATTCCGAGATTTTAGAACAATCTCGTAGTTTATAAGTGAACCAACGATAGCACTAAAATCAAGATTGTTTAGATCTTTAGATTCCATTATTGCCGTAACCGTGCCGTCCCATTCAACAGGTAGTGATCCTAAGATTTCCTTGACTTTCTCACTACTTGATAATGGTTTACCGAATGAAGCTAGTCCATTGGTGATGGACTCATCACCCTTCATCATGAATAACTCGTAGTCATGGAGAATCATATTGATCTTCGTCTCCTTGACTTGAGTTGTCCCTTCGTGTGTGATTTCAAGAATTTTCAATATTTTTTTAGCACTTTCACACGATGAGATACGATTAACCTCTTCTGGATTTAAGGCACAATATAGAAGTTGAGTGGCCTTACAATTTCGATGGTCGTTCTTCCAATCCTCATCATTATATTCTTCAAAACTCTTAAGAGATCCGTCAGTTTTGATTGGAACTTTCGGGCCATGACAAATGATCTTCCAAATCTCTATATTATAGGCATGAATAAAGATAGACATCTTTTTCTTCCATGTCATTTAAATTTGATCCATCAAAGAATGGTGGTCGATTCAAAGCAAGACCTTCGACCGGAGCAAATTGGAACACCATTTGGTTCTTCTCCTTGGATGTTAAGCCGCTTATTGTAGGTACTTCTCCGATACCAATTGTTGAGCAAGATTGGTCGGAACCGCTGTTAGGAGATAGAATTGTAAAACTCTTTCGCGTTGCAGAAGCGATTTAAATAAAGTCCAGAAAATAAATCGACACAAGGATTTATAGAGGTTCGGCCAAACGTGCCTACGTCCTCTCTCGGTATCTTTTTCTATAGGATGAAGATCAACCTCTGCATCTCTTTTCTATCGGTCGAGGGATAACCGTTACAAACTTGTCTTCTATCGGTCCAAGTTAAACCATACAATCTCTCTTCTATCGGTCGAGATATTACCGCGAGTACTTGTCTTTGTGTCGGTCCAAGTTAAACCGTTTTCCTTTTCTATCGGACAAGGAATCAACCGATCTAGCTTTCTATGGGTACTACATAAACCTCACTTAGATATCGATTGAGATTCTAATAATGCCGGATCCTTGATCCTAATAACACCAAATCCAGTCGTATCTATACTTTTACCTCTCGTGTATATGTTGAATGAATAAACACTCAAACTATCAATATAAGCACAATTACAGCAACAAGAATATCAATATGAATATCTGATCAATGAGTAGTTTGCTTTGCGTTGTTGTAGGATGAATACCATTAGAAGTGGTATTTATAGTCATTTCTCTTCCAACTAGCCGTTAGCCTCCTGTGTCTCAGCCGGCATTGGTATTACATATATACAAAAAAAATTCATATTTATATAGTTCAATTTTAGAAAAGGATGAAAAAATCATCAAAATTTGAAATAAATGTAATTTTTTAATAAAATTACAAAAATATGTAATATTTATTAATGATGAAAAATAACATATTTTTTATTTGTTCGAACTGCAAACAACAATGAACACCGTTTTGACACACATAACTTGAAATATTTTCCAAGTTTGTAAATAAAACAAATATTTATGGAACTTTTATAAATGATATGCCATTTTAAGGCACGTAGTCTGAATCACCACTTGAGTATATCTTTGTGTCGGAGTTTTGATAACTGGCATATGTCTGAACTCTTCATCATCATTTTCATCAGAGTCTGCACGTAATTCATTTGTACCTACATCTATGAACCCACGTTCTTCACCATATAGTCGAACCACTCGACCTTCTACAACATTATTCAGTAGTATTATGGAGGATGGTGGAATATTAGTTGTATCCGGCTCTTGATATGCCTCATCGTCATCCTTATCTACTGCTTGTCCAAGTGTAGCCACACTATATATATATATATTTCTCGTAGCCGCATGATTTATGATCCCATGCTCCCTTTTTACCAAGTCATCCAAGTAGTAAACTGGTTTAGCCGATGTTGCAAAAATACAAGGATCACCTTCATACCAACTTGTAGAAGTATCAACAGATAAAGGTCCATAATTATCCTCCCTTTTGATTCCAGGATTAGTATCAAACCACATACACTTGAACAAGTACACTATCAAGCCTTCTCCATAAATTAGTTCCACTACTTAGAGAAGAACACCATAATATCCACCCTCAATCATAACCCCAGAATTTAGGCACCTCCTTCTTTGATCTCTGTCGATACATACAAATTTCACACCATTTACCTTGGCATTAAATAAACTCTAGATATAATAGGCTTCATCGAAAGAAGCATCAACTCACGTGACCACATCGGGTGGCCATCACTTTGTATGTGCGTCATCTGGATATTAATTAAGGTGAATGTCATAATTCATCTATAAGAAAATTAAGCAAAAAGTAATTAAACACTTACCCATTGTCCGAAATAAGCAGCGAATGTTTTATTGTGGAATTTAATGTCTCCATTCACATCATCACATGAAATGTGAATGTCTTTCCAATATTGAACTTCTGGACAGTTAAGCAACATGCACCAATGTGCAATTCCTAGCTCATAAGGTTGTAAATGACTGTCAGGTAATCTTTAGAACTTCAACTTTATTGGTGATGATGGAGAGATTAAATTGCACTGGAATGGTTGACATAGGCTCGGGTGTGGGATCCACCGTGCCCAAATAGAACTTGATATATGTTACACACTCCCATGCAAAATATGCTTCGGCTATACATTCTTTAGGTTCAGACTTATTAGTCACAGTCCTTGTACTCACCAAGTTGCCTTTCTATTGAAAACATCCACGTATAGTGGACTGGGCCTGTTAGTAAAACTTGGCGAGGAAGATGGATCATGAGGTGAGGCATGAGATCAAAAAAGTTCGGTGGGAAGATCCTCTCAAATTTGCATAAGATATAAACGATACCCTTTTGCATAAGCCGGAGATCTGACTTCCTTACTTCCATAGTGCATAACTTTTGAAAGAACCTGGATAACGATACACAACTCGACCACCTGTTTGGACAAGTATGGTCGAATAAACACAGGAAACAAGCACTGCAAGAGTATATGGCAATCATGGCTCTTCAGTCTAGTTAACTTGTTCTCCTTGAAGTTAACACACCTCCCTATATTTCCAGCATATCCTGTGGGATACCTAGCAGCCTTCATTCACGAAAAAATCTCAGCCTTTTGCTTAGGGGTGACGGTGTAAGCTGCTTTCGGCATTTTGTGTTTCCCCTTCCCTTCCTTCAACCATAAATGTTTTCTAATGTTCATATCTTTTAAACCAATGCGTGCACTGTAACACCCCCAAAGCCATCCGGGATATTACAGCGCCGTGGGTCCCGCCCCAGAACCCACCAGGCTAAAAACTATTTCAAAAATGTTTAAAAATGTCAAAAGGCCGATGACGGTAATATTTTAAATACCCAAAATATATACCAAAACATAGTTCTCAAATACCATCATCAAATACTATTTGAAAATACAAGGCGAAATGCCAAATCTCGACAGTTTGAAAGTGTACGCTAAGCCACCACTTAAACGTACCGACAAAATAGTTTAGGAAAAAGGGTTTAACGAAATAACCCAAGTTTACGAAATACCTAAATAGGCCACTTTGAAAGTTATACATGAGTTGGTAAAAATACCCGAAGGCCATTTTAAAATACCCACACAGCGGATAAATCACAATTCAAAATATACATTTGCAGCAGAATAAAACTACCAGTCAAAATACTCGGTTCTCCAAAACATGCCACAGCCAGTATCACCCGGGAAGCTTATCCCTTCACGACCGCTACTAGCTCAATCTCCGAGTACCTAAAAATAAATCCCATGACGGGGTCAGCCACAATACTCAACAATGATATCAATCATATCATCATAAATAATTACATACCAATGTAATAACAATGTAAGAATACTACCAATGTAATCTTACCGTCATAACCTTACCAACCCATAGCAATCTATACCAAATCAATCCTTAACATATTCCACATTTCGCATTCTCAAATGACGAAATGTACTCAACTACAACCATCTGTACTGTATTCAAACAATACCAAGAATCCTCAAAACATTATCATAACTCATAAGCATGAATGGATTCATCCGTGCCAAATTCTATCCGTCGGATCACACAGTCAAATCTCAACCTGGATGAAAACCAATAACACACAACATATTTGTATATCAACTACCACAAAACAATGAATACAAGTCCCGAAACATCAACGTACAGTTCGAATGCTCATACGATCAATAACAATGATCAACCAATACATCAAGGAAGAATATCATCGACATGATAAACTCCAATACGACCAACAAAAGATCAACGATAATCAAGAATATCATCAACATGATAAACTCCGACACGATCAACAAAGGATCAATGATAACCGAGAATACCATCAACAAGGTAAACTCCGACACGATCAACAAAGGATCAACGACAACCGAGAATACCATCAACAAGGTAAACTACAAACGATCAACAATAATGGATCTCAAAGAAATAACCCTAACTGTCGAACATACCCCTCGGGTGTATGAACAACCAGTCACAAACCGTCGAACATACCCAACCATGAATGGAGGATGAACGACCAAACAATATGGCTCAAAGATGGACGTCATAGTACGCCCTATCCGGAAATGTGTCCGTGCACATGTCCACCCCGTATACGGAATCCAGGATATACGTGGGACATGTACCTAATTAGCCTCACGAACTACGTCTCGTGTGTACGGTCCAATGTGGAAATATCAACACACGACCATAGTGTGCCCAGCTAAAAATCCTACATAATAACCAATCGGCACACAGATATCAATCCAAATATGTCACGATGCAACATGACAACGAAACTCAAAGAATCACATATCCAATAAGGATCAAAAAGACTCACCGAAGTGAACAATGACACACGGATAATGAAAGATCGACACAGTCGACAATATCGAAAACAAATATCATGGGGTCACAATTCCCAAAGAATGATCAACGCGATCAACAATATCAACACTACCATCCTGGGATCAACATCCCTCAACGAACAACCAAATACGAACCTCATTATACGAAACCTCAACATATACAACGCAACATACTAATTATCCTCATAAATGAACAATACTTAAATTACCTCAAAGCCGAAGACAATATCTTTTCCACGATCAAACCATCATCCCGATAATTTACATTTATAATATCATTGCTATATGAATTATAAATGAAATGAAAGCGAAGACATTAATTAAATATTATAAACTGAAAAAGTATAAACTTGCCTCGATACCGATACGACAAAGTTGTTACCAATTCCATTGCCTTGATCTACGAGCTCCTCATCCCCGACCAAAAGCAATCTACCAACTTCAGCCTCAACCGCAATACAACAATCATAATCCACGATCAATTATCACAACCTATTGCAATAATCGATTAACAACAAGTTTGATAACAATCAATAACCGACCTAGACAACCAATCAAACTCAATAGCTCAACAATACCTCGATCATACACAAAACCAAACAATACAACTCGAACAAATTACGAACTAATATCGACAATACAAGCCGCAACTCGATAATCAATATAACCAATCAATAAACCCAACGATTCCACAATATCCCGATTAAACAAAAATTCAACAACCCAAATCAATCAATCATGAACTCAAAACCACAACACGATTCATAATCCGATAATCATATCAATAATAAAATTAAACCAATAACAAGGGTCTAAACGTTATCGATTCCAAATTCAATATTAAATACGAATACAAGTTTTCTCCTTGTAAATTTACAATAAAACCAATTACCGATTATCATCATCAATCCGGTCAATCCAATTAGTTCAACATTATAATTAATCATATTCCAAGGGTTTCAAATAATTCAATCATTCGATTTGAACACTTGTTCGATACGTATGAACTTCCCAACTTAAATATCACTAATAATCTCATCGAACACAAAATCATATTCGTATTCCTATACGAATATTGTACCAAAACTCATAACTTAGTTCTAGATATGAATATTCCATATTCATATCCAAAACACCAACATCTCTTAAAAACATTCATCATATCAATGATCAATTCATCTCGATATTATGAATTTCATAACATGTTCGATTCCAGCTACAACTTTAAACATGAATCAACAAGATTCCTTCTTGTTCATACCTGTAAGCAATATTATCGGCATAATAGAAAATCCGAACTACCCAAATAGTTCAATACCATTGATAATCTTGTTCTAAGGTTAACCATAATCTTTCCGAATTAAAACTTGTTATCATGATTTATATTTCGTCAAGGACATACGAATTCTACCACTACAATCAACATAGTATTGCTTTCAATCATCAACTCCATGATTATACTTAAAACCATTATGTATCATATCACATATTCCTCTTTGATGTGATATATATACCAAGAATACCAAGAACGACAACACCATGATTCCATAATCATGTTTATAACAAATAACATAATTGAAGATATAAACCATAGTATTCTTCAACATATAACTCATATAACCTCAAGAATCGTAGCAACAACACCATAATCATATTCATATGAATCATTCATCAACAATCACATCAAAATCCGAATTCAAGGTGAGGATTATCCGACATACCTATTAGAAGATGAAATACACGAGTAACCACCTCAAGAATCATCACTAGCCTCTCATCTCAAGCTCCAAATCCAAGCCCTTAAGCTCAAAGTCGACTTAGAAGAACTAGCATTCATCTCTGAGTGTTGAATGGGCGAAAGAAATGAAATGAAATTCTGAAAAAACAAAGTGACGGGCATCTACTTATATAAACTTCTAATTGTTACGTACGTAACATGCAACCATTTACGTACGTAAACACCCTTTACATACGCTATCTGACTTTGGCAGCATACGTAATGACAGTCCAGAGGTTATTGACTCATTTCGTTTAATGCCTTACGTATGTAACACTTGCTCCATAGCGTACGTAATACGTACATTGACTTGCTACAGTAAAGTACACAGTCAACATACGTAAATTACCAATCATAATGTACGTTAACCAAGGGTTGACTCGCCCATGCACGTTCTCCGCCGAAAGCTGCCGACCACGGGACCCGCCTGTCGGCTATATCTCGGATCCTGCTGTTAGGCGTATTTTTTATACGCTTATTTATCATTATTGTGTATTCTTTTTGTGAGTAAATCTGCATAAATGAGCCTTTAATGCCCGATTATTTTATGTTTTGCAGGAAATCAGAGTCCGAAAGCCGAAACGATGAAAAACGGGTGAAAATGGCGATTTTTGGCCTAGTGCCGCGGCACAAGGCAAGAGGGCCGCGGCACACGCAGAGGACCAGCGACCCCAGAGTAAACTGTACTCTGAGCCGCGGCACAGTTATAGTGAGCCGCGGCCCAGAGGAAAATTATAGCGCCCAGGTTTTTATCGGAGTGCCATGAGCCGCGGCACAGATTAAGTGAGCCGCGGCCCACGGGGCAGTTTTGACAGAAAGTGCCGCGTTTCTGGGCCGTTTTGGAGCCTGTTCTCGACCTAATTACACGGACGCGTTGTTGAGGCAAAGGAGGATTATAAATAAGGGTTTATCAGATGGGAGTTGATTATCTTGGATCGTGGAAGACTATCACGGAATTATCGCGGAAGAGGATTATCGATCACAAGAAGCAGAAGACACCTAGAGCAGAGGGCAGAAGCCAGAAGAACGGAGGAATCCGAGCTCTTCATCTGCGTTTGATTTTCATGCTTTCATCCATTAATTCTGTATTTTTATCTTTTAGCATGTCAGGCTAAAACCCTGTTCTACGATAACGTGCACTTGCGTTTAACGAAATATCGCAACAAGTTTTTGGCGCCGTTGCCGGGGACTGATTTTTCTACTAATATCGATTTTAGTATTTCTAGTCTTAGTTTGAACTTTTTTTTATTGTTTTCTTGTAATTTTATTTATTTGTTTTCCTTTCAGGATTTTTCGGTTAGTGCATGAGAAAATTCGGTAATGAAGGCCTGCTATCTTTGGATACCGAACTCGAGCGCACTCTTCGGAAAAACAAAAAGGAGAAACGAGAGTTAACAACCACAGTCACCATGGCCGAAAATACCGACAATCACGGAGGTGATAATCTTGTACAACAAGCTCAACCGGCATTAGCACTCTGCGATTATGCTATGCCGCAAATCAACGCGAACTTTTCGGGGATTCGGCGTCCGATAATTCAGGCAAACAATTTCGAAATCAAGCCTGCGATCATTCAGATGGTGCAAGCGAGCCAGTTCTGTGGATTGCCGAACGGTGACCCCAACGCGCATATCGCGTCTTTTCTCGAGATTTGTGACATCTTTAAAAACAACGGTGTCACCGATGATGCTATCCGTCTACGGCTTTTCCCTTTCTCTTTGAGGAACAAGGCCAAGTTTTGGTTAAATTCTTTACCGCCGGGCTCGATCACTACATGGGCGGAATTAGCGCAAGCCTTCCTTGCTAAATTCTTCCCACCTTCGAAGACGGCAAGATTACGAAACGAAATTACTACTTTTGGTCAATTTGATATGGACTCACTTCACGAAGATTGGGAGCGGTACAAAGATTTGCTAAGGAGATGCCCACATCACGGCCTACCGGACTGGCTGCAAATTCAGACGTTCTATAATGGATTTAGTGCCTCTACACACACTCTCGTGAATACAGCCGCTGGAGGATCCTTAATGGGAAAAACTGTTGGGATTCGGTGCCTAAAACGAAGGCCCAGCGGAAGCGGTAAAACGAAAATTAATTCGATCCGAATCCCTGCGAGGATCGATCGAGCTACGTATATACGAATATATAAACGAAAAGTAAGAGTCGTAAGAAACTAACCCTCGAAGTCCGTTGATTAAATGGAAACCTTCTCTTGAGCTATTCCCCAAGCTTTAGTTTGATCTCTACGAGTTCAATCCGCACCAAGCCCTTGAACGATCCAACGCCGAAAACACCGCGTCTCTACTTGCCACGCGCCGGAAAAACGACCGGAACAACAACACTCGATTAACCTCTAAGGTTACGGCTAGAATCAAGTGGTGAAGCTTTTGTTATTACACTCTAAGTGTATAATATATCTCTCTTAATATATCTTGAATTTTCTCCAAGAAAACTCAAGAACAAAAGTGAAGAAGAAGATGAAGATGAAGACTAAGAAAAATAATTTTCTCTCTCACTTCTTCAAAGCTCACTACTGAATTGTGTTGTAGCAAGTGAGAGTTTGTCTCCACTTATATTCTTATTCAACTCCCCAAGATCTCCTACTTTAGACAATATCACCAAGGTGTGATATTTGTCCCCTTGATTGAACATAAGTCTTCCACCAACATGTGGAGACTATGACCAAGGAAAAGGGAAGGAAAGAGGGGTGGCCATCTGGAAGGAGCCGGGCGAGTTCGGTCCGTTTCGGACTCCCGTGAGTCCAAACAGATAAACTCTGATTCCGTTCCGATGTATTTATATTGATTAATTAATCCAATTAATTAATCATATCAAATACATAATAACATAATTAATTTCTCCAAGAAATAATTATATTCATGAATTAAATTAATCACCGAGTAATATATTTAATTCATTTGGCCGTAAATCAATTTATTTAATAAATCGATTTAGACATCCAATGTCCCAAATTAGATATCCAATATCTAATATTTATAATGAGAGATTAAGCTCGATTCATTCCGTCGTCAATCCTAATGCGCGACTCGGTAGGTCCGTCTCAGTCAGCAATGGGAGGAACCAAAGAGTAGTAGCACCACCTAGCCAGCCTGGTGGCCTACACTGTACCCCGACTCAGAACAAATGATTGGGATCATTCAAGAACCATTCTGTCGTGAATACCAGTAAACGTATAAACCCTTCTTTCAAATGTCCCGATCAAGTTATAGGGTCACGGTCAGTCAAACCCTATCTGTACTTGATGCTATGCATGCGTTAATGCAAATCGAGATCATCGAGCTCTCGTGTATCTAATACAGCTAGCTCCAATGCTTTGGCCAAAGACTTATGATCTCATCTGCCAATAACCGCATAGGACATATAACCCGTTCACTAACAGGAGAAAGAATTCTATCTTGGTATTCAGTAGGACCTGCTACTTGCCCATCAAGATGCACGTCGAGGTTGACCCCCGCCTTCCGGTTTATAGGGTCTAACTACTCTAATGAAAATCTTGACGTCACAAGCAAATCCCTACTAAATCCTCAAGTCGAAGGTTCACGAATACCTATCGCAACCTTTCGATTCCGTCATTGACTGTCCCGGAGTGAAATCCGTGTGACGAATCGAGGGTGAGTCGGTTCGAGTATACTAATCCAATTAGCATACCTATAACGTGTGCTCCCACTAACCAATAGCGTTCGGCTGTGCACTCTCCATGTCAAAGAACACGTCATACAAGTCTTCACATAAACTTAACGCCTACCAAGTTTCATTGACTTGCGACGATTAAGTATTTGAGCTATAAACCTTTCCAGGCCTACCCCTTATCCAATAAGGAGTGGAACGTTTTGCTCTCAAATACACGGACTAGTTTCTATATGTTTATTTACGAGTTAGGAATGCCAGTAACTACCAGTAAATAAAGAAACAATCATTTGCCTTATATAAATGGTTTACATAATTACAAGTGCAATGCCCTCACTCAACATCCTCTGAGTGGCATTCGAGGGCATACTCCTAACAATCTCCCACTTGCACTCAATGCCACACACTATGGTATCTAATACCCATGTTCTCCAGATGACGCTCCAAGCTAGTCTGAGAAAGTGGCTTGGTCAGTGGATCGGCGACGTTGTCGGCCGAGTCTACTCTGTGCAGCACAATGTATCCCTTGCGAACAAATTCTCTTACGAGATGATACTTCCTCTCAATATGTTTGGTGTTGTTGTGAAACCTCGGCTCCTTGGCCTGCGCTACAGCTCCGTCGTTGTCGCAGTACAGAGGAACATGCAGCTCAGCACATGGTATCACTTGAAGTTCTCCCAGAAACTTCTTAATCCAAATCCCTTCCTTGGAAGCCTCCGAGGCTGCTTGATACTCAGCCTGACAGGTGGAATCAGCAGTTGCGCTTTGCTTGGCACTACGCCAAGATACTGCTTCTCCATTAAGAGTAAATATGTATCCAGAAGTGGACATCGAGTCGTCCTTCAGTCCTTGGAAGTCCGAATCAGTGAATCCCACAACATCCAATTCTCCACCGCCATATATCAGAACCATATCTCTAGTCCTTCTTAAGTACTTGAGAACGTTCTTTACGGCAGTCCAATGTTCCCTACCTGGGTTTGCCTGAAACCTACTCACCACGCTTACAGCATGCGCGATGTCAGGTCTTGTACACAACATAGCATACATAAGGCTACCCACGGCCGAAGCATATGGTATATTACTCATTTCCTTTCGTTGTTCCTCACTTTGAGGACACATCTTCAAGGTGAGTTTTATTCCATGTCGCATCGGTAGGAACCCTCTTTTAGAATCATCCATCTTAAATCGCTTTAAGATTTTGTCTATATAGAGGGCTTGGGAAAGACCTATTGTTCTCTTCGCTCTATCCCGTTAGAGTCGAATACCAAGAATATAGAGCATTCCCACATCATTTCCTATTAGTAGAATGTCATCTACATATAGTACTAAGAATGCGATCTTGCTCCCACTAACCCTCTTGTATACACAAGGTTCCTCTTCATTTTGCACGAAGTCAAACTCTTTGACTGCCTCGTCAAAACGAAGATTCCAACTACGCGACGCTTGCTTCAGTCCATAAATGGAACGCTGAAGCTTGCACACTTTCTGAATATCGACTTCGGACACAAAGCCTTTAGGCTGCTCCATATAGATTTCCTCCTAGAGGAATCCATTAAGGAAAGCCGTCTTTACGTCCATTTGCCATATTTCATAATATTGGTAGGCAGCTATAGCAAGCATCATGCGAATAGACTTGATCATGGCTACGGGCGAGAAGGTATCGTGGTAGTCGATCCCTTCCTTCTGGGTATAACCCTTTGCCACTAGCCTGGCCTTATAGGCGTCAACCTTGCCATCACCATCAGTCTTTCTCTTGTAGATCCACTTGTTCCCAATAGGCACTATGCCCTTGGGGCGGTCTACTAGAGTCCAGACCTGATTGACATGCATCGAGTCTATCTCAGCTTCCATAGCTTCACGCCATTTCGCGGAGTCTACATCCACCATCGCTTGGTCATAGGTCGTCGGGTCGGTCTCTTGGCTATCACTTGGAACCTCATGGAGACCCAGTTCCTCCAAGTGCACAAGCCCATACCTCTCAGGTAAATGAGACACCCTACTAGACCTACGAGGTGGTTGTACTTGTGTTTCAGAAAGTTCGGTTCAGTTTCTTGCACAGTGTCTCTCGAGGAGTTTCATTGTATTCTTCTAAATAAATACTTCTACCTGCTCCGCCTTCCTGAATGAACTCATCTTCCAGGAAGTGTGCTTGTAAAGCAACAATGATCCTTCGATCTTCGGGCATGTAGAATAGATATCCCATCGTCCTGCACGGAATCCAATGAAACGCCCCTTCGCAGATCTAGCTTCCAACTTTTCCACCTTAGTCTTCTTGACATAAGCGGGACATCCCCAAATCCTAATATGATTAAGACTTGGTTTCCTTCCTTCCCACATCTCATGTGGAGTTTTAGGAATGGATTTGGAAGGACATCTGTTCAAGATATACACGGCGATCAGTGCATACCCCACAGTAAATCGGCAAGTCAAGATAGCCCGGCATGGAACGGACCATGTTCAACAGGTCCGGTTCCTTCTTTCTCGACACACCATTTAACCGAGGAGTACTGGAGGTGTTAGTTGTGAAACTATTCCATGTTCCTTAAGGAACTCGTCAAACTCCGTACTCATATACTCACCACCTCGGTCCGACCAAGTGCTTTGATATGATTACCGTTTGTTTCTCGACTAGGGCCTTGAATTCCTGGAATTTCTCAAAGGCCTCGGATTTATGTTTCATTAAGTATACATAACCATACCTAGTATGATCATCTGTAAACGTAATGAAATATTGATATCCGTCACGCGCTGCTTCCAAAGCACCACAAACGTCAGTATGGATTAATCCCAGTTTATCAGCGGCTCTTTCAAAAGTCCCTGTGAAGGGGGACTTAGTCATTTTGCCTTTAAGGCAAGATTCACAAGTAGGAAAGGGATCCGATCCCAATGGACCCATAAGTCCATCTTTTTCCATCTTGTAAACCTTGGTCTGACCAACATGACCAAGTCTAAGATGCCATTTCAAAACTTGATTGGTTTCATCCCTACCACGTTTTCTAGTCATAGCATTCACAACTACTTTATTGCTGAGATTTAGATGATACAATCCATTCAACAATGTAGCAGTACCCAGTAGTTTATTTCTAAAATAAATTTTGCAGGAACAATCACCAATGAAAAATGAAAAGCCTTTTCGGTTCATGACCGGAATGGATACAATGTTTTTGTGCCCCTTGGGCAAAACAAGTACATCTTCTAAAGTCAAAACAAAGCCGGATTCTAAACCCAAAAGAAGTGATCCTATGTCGGTCGCCTCGACACTATGCCCGCTTCCGACTGTGATCATAACTTCTCCAGCTCCAAGCTTCCTACTTTGTTCCAGATCCTGATTCACGGTACAAATGTGAGAACTAGCACCAGAATCAAGTATCCAGGAAGTAGAAAATACAGTAGCAGAACAATTTGTTTCCAAAACTAAAAGTTCTGTACCTGAAGTGCCATGAAGAATCGGACAGTCTCTAGCCCAGTGGCCCAGCTCACCGCACTTGAGACAAGCATCCTTCTTCTTCTTGTTCTTCGGAACCATCGGGGCCTTGCCCTTACCCTTAAGGTCCTTAGCTTGTGGTCCAGTCCGCTTCTTGGTCTTTTTCTTCTTATTCTTAGACTTCCGAAGTCCAGAAGAAATCACAAGAGCAGACTCCTTCATCCGCGGAGTCTTCATCTGAGACTGAGCGGTCACAAGTTTGTTCATTAGCCCAGCTAAATTACATGCAATCTCATTGCAGTTGAAGTTCATAACAAACTGTGAGAAGGAATCAGGGAGAGACTGTAGGATAAGGTCGGTTTGGAGAGAAGTATCCATTTTAAAATCAAGAGCCTCCAATCTCTCGATCATGGATATCATTTTGAGGACGTGTTCCCCAACCTTCTCACCTTCCTTCATCCTTGCACCGAACAGTTGCTTGGATATCTCATATCTAGCAGTTCTGCTGTGCTCACCATAAAGTTCGGTTAAGTGAGATAGAATCTGCCTAGCAGAAGTCATTTTCTCATGAGCTCTCTGAAGCTCATTAGACATGGAAGCCATCATATAAGCACGGACTTTCACGTCATCCTTAACCCACTTTTCATGGTTTTCAATCTCTTCCTGATTGGCTCGGGTCCGCACAGGAGGCGCCGGAATGTCCGTCTCCAAGACGTATCCCAGTGCCTCTATACTGAGGACAATCATCAGATTGCGGAGCCAATCCACAAAGTTAGGTCCCGTTAAGGTGTTCTTTTCGAGTAGAATTGCGAGTGGATTCATTGTCATATTGAGATTTGTCTGCATTAAGTATAACAGATTAATTAGTGACTCATTCAATTATGTTTTGAGTGTAGAATTAAGGTCTTTTCTATTCTTGTTACCCAGCTCCCACTATTTTTTATCGGAATAATACACTCCCATGTGAAATCCGGAAGTATCGTCGCTCTACTTCATAGTGGTGATCGAGTTCTTTATAAATCTTAATAGAGGGCAACCGAACAGGTTTCTAGTCTATTAATTTTCATAAAGTGGTGTCCAACACCAACCCATCTAATGGATGATTCGATCTTATTTTTCCCCTTGTTCACTCCCCTCAACCTATACGGTTTCTATGGTTCGTGAACAAGTTAAGTTTATACCATCGACGCAAATCAGTTTCACAATTGAATCTTATCCGGCAACCTATCAGGTTTCTAGGGATAAAATTTGCTCCAACCGAAGGCATCCAATGCGCTCCCGGTAATTTATCCGTCCTCCCCGAACGACTACCCCGATAACTCGGAAGCATAGCACATCCGGTTTGGATTTCAATTTCCCGAAAACTCGATGGAGGGAAGGAAAACCTTGAAACCTTATAAACTTAATAATTTATCGTGGGAGAATTTTCGCGATTAACATTAAACTTTGCACATTAATCATATTAGCGCGTTTGTGGCATTCATACAATATGAAACAACCATTCACAACCTAGTTGCTACCAACATGTGGTTCATGGACCGTTCCTAGAAAACAAAAACTTCGTAATCTAATTACAAGTCTTCGTCTTGAATCTTCGTCTTCTCGAAATGGATTTTCCTCCGGTCTTCGTCATTACATATAAATTTTACATCGAAAATTGCATCCTAGATACAAACATTTCTAGTAAAATAAATAGGCTCAAAACGGCCTTAACAACCCAATCGAATAAAACGAACGATTCAAAAACTAAGTCCACGAACCACATCCCCATTCAAAAGCATTCATTCAATAAATACTAAATAAATGGAAAGCGTAGAGATACATTGATCCAATCAACAATACGAACCGATCCAATCGATTCACACAATCGGTAATATAATAACGTTCAAAATAATTGATCGACCATAAATATTCCAATTAATCAAATTTCCCTTATAAAATGAAATACCATAAATCATTTTAATCATATTAAATCCAATTTAACATGCGGGAGATTAATTTTCAAGAATACACGAAAAATCGAGCCGGGCGAAAATGGCTGCCATGGCCGAGTCATCGCCGGCATCCTTCCGGCCGATCGCTCGCATGGCCGAAGTCACGCTCGGCGACTACTGTGCACGGCCCGTGTCTCGACACGGTCGGGTCTCGCTCGGCGATGGCTGGGATCGCTGACACGGCCCGTGTCACGGACACGGCCGAGTCACCTGGCGACTTCACGCCCTTTGTCCGAAAAGTCGTCCGACGACGATTGAGCTCGATTTTCACCGGATATCGATATCAATATTTTTCAACATTCATATCTTCAATATAAATCATATTTCCAAGAAATTAAGATTTATATTTAGACATAAACTTACGAAAAATATAACTACGACGAACGTAAAAATATATACCACGATTATGACTAAAATGATTCCAAATCATTCACCATCTAATCAAGCATTACAAATGCCAATATCGTATATACGATCGCAAGACCTACTCTCCGATACCACTGTTGGGATTCGGTGCCTAAAACGAAGGCCTAGCGGAAGCGGTAAAACGAAAATTAATTCGATCTGAATCCCTGCGAGGATCGATCGAGCTACGTATATACGAATCTATAAACGAAAAGTACGAGTCGTAAGAAACTAACCCTCGAAGTCCGTTGATTAAATGGAAACCTTCTCTTGAGCTATTCCCCAAGCTTTAGTTTGATCTCTACGAGTTCAATCCGCTCCAAGCCCTTGAACGATCCAACGCCGAAAACACCGCGTCTCTACTTGCCACGCGCCGGAAAAACGACCGGAACAACAACACTCGATTAACCTCTAAGGTTACGGCTAGAATCAAGTGGTGAAGCTTTTGTTATTACACTCTAAGTGTATAATATATCTCTCTTAATATATCTTGAATTTTCTCCAAGAAAACTCAAGAACAAAAGTGAAGAAGAAGATGAAGATGAAGACTAAGAAAAAATAATTTTCTCTCTCACTTCTTCAAAGCTCACGGCTGGAATTGTGTTGTAGCAAGTGAGAGTTTGTCTCCACTTATATTCTTATTCAACTCCCCAAGATCTCCTACTTTAGACAATATCACCAAGGTGTGATATTTGTCCCCTTGATTGAACATAAGTCTTCCACCAACATGTGGAGACTATGACCAAGGAAAAGGGAAGGAAAGAGGGGTGGCCATCTAGAAGGAGCCGGACGAGTTAGGTCCGTTTCGGACTCCCGTGAGTCCAAACAGATAAACTCCGATTCCGTTCCGATGTATTTATATTGATTAATTAATCCAATTAATTAATCATATCAAATACATAATAACATAATTAATTTCTCCAAGAAATAATTATATTCATGAATTAAATTAATCACCGAGTAATATATATTTAATTCATTTGGCCGTAAATCAATTTATCTAATAAATCGATTTAGACATCCAATGTCCCAAATTAGATATCCAATATCTAATATTTATAATGAGAGATTAAGCTCGATTCATTCCGTCGTCAATCCTAATGCGCGACTCGGTAGGTCCGTCTCGATCAAAGAATGGGAGGAACCAAAGAGTAGTAGCACCACCTAGCCACTGGTGGCCTACACTGCACTCTCGATCGAGAACGAATGATTGGGATCATTCAAGAACCATTCTATCGTGAATACCAAGAACGTATAAACCCTTCTTTCAAATGTCCCGATCAAGTTATAGGGTCACGGTCGACCAAACCCTATTCAGATTTGACGCTATGCATGCGTTAATGCAAATCGAGATCATCGAGCTCTCGTGTATCTAATACAGCTAGCTCCAATGCTTTGGCCAAAGACTTATGATCTCATCTGCCAATAACCGCATAGGACATATAACCCGTTCACTAACAGGAGAAAGAATTCTATCTTGGTATTCAGTAGGACCTGCTACTTGCCCATCAAGATGCACGTCGAGGTTGACCCCCGCCTTCCGGTTTATAGGGTCTAACTACTCTAATGAAAATCTTGACATCACAAGCACATCCCTACTAAATCCTCAAGTCAAAGGTTCACGAATACCTATCGCAACCTTTCGATTCCGTCATTGACTGTCCCAGAGTGAAATCCGTGTGACGAATCGAGGGTGAGTCGGTTCGAGTATACTAATCCAATTAGCATACCTATAACGTGTGCTCCCACTAACCAATAGCGTTCGACAGGCACTCTCCATGTCAAAGAACACGTCATACAAGTCTTCACATAAACTTAACGCCTACCAAGTTTCATTGACTTGCGAACGATTAAGTATTTGAGCTATAAACCTTTCCAAAGGCCTACCCTTATCCAATAAGGAGTGGAACGTTTTGCTCTCAAATACACGGACTAGTTTCTATATGTTTATTTACGAGTTAGAAATGCCAGTAACTACCAGTAAATAAAGAAACAATCATTTGCCTTATATAAATGGTTTACATAATTACAAGTGCAATGCCCTCACTCAACATCCTCTGAGTGGCATTCGAGGGCATACTCCTAACAAAAACGATGGCTGAAGCACACTCTTTGTTGGAAGCTATGGCCGCAAATGCTTATCAATGGCCGTCCGAACGAGTAAATCCGAAGCGAGTTATGGAAATCTCGAATAATGATCTGATCTCTACATTGTCGGCCCAAGTCATAGCATTATCTCTGCAACTTCAGGCATTTTCGCATGCTCCTTCCCCCATTACAATTGAATCTTGTAATTGGTGTAACGGATCTCACCCTAGCGCAGAGTGCCAAGTCGGAAACCCTTTCGAGCCACCGTCTATGGAACAAGCTCAGTTCGTGGGGAACGAGAACCGGCAAAATAATCCTTACTCCAGCACTTATAATCAAGGGTGGCGAAATCACCAAAATTTTTCGTGGAGGAACGGGCAAGCTTTAAAACCTCCACAAGCTCAATTCGCGCAGCCCCCACAGCAGCCCCCTCAACCACCAAAGGTATCTTTGGAAGATGCTCTTGCTCAATTGGCAGCTAACACGATCCAATTCATGACCCGCACAGAGACTACCCTTCAAAATCATTCCGCCTCCATCTGAAACATAGAATCATAAATGGGGCAGATTGCAAGTCTATTGTCCTCTCGACCTCAAGGTGCATTACCCAGCGCAACCGAATTAAATCCCAAGGAAAACGTGCAAGCAATCGAACTACGAAATGGAAAGGAGTTGAAAGTGCAGCCTATCAATGACAAGGACAAAATCGAGCAAAGTGAGAAAGAAAAGGACGAGGCGCCTAAGCCAGAGGCAGTGTCGACTACTCAGCCCACCCCTCAAATTCCATTCCCACAGCGTTTGCACAAGCAAAAATTAGACAAGCAATTTTCCAAGTTCCTCGACGTCTTCAAGAAACTGCACATAAATATTCCATTTGCCGATGCGTTGGAGCAAATGCCGAGTTACGTAAAATTCATGAAAGAAGTCTTGTCAAACAAATGAAAGCTCGAGGAGTATGAGACAGTCGCATTGACGGAGGAGTGCAGCGCTATTTTACAAAAGAAGCTCCCACCGAAATTGAGAGATCCGGGAAGTTTTACCATTCCTTGCATCATTGGGAATCCGTATTTTGAAAGAGCCCTATGCGATCTCGGAGCTAGCATAAACCTTATGCCCCTTTCTATTTTTAAAAAGGTGGATATTGGGGAAGCCAAGCCGACGATAGTCTCCTTACAATTGGCAGATAGATCCATCAAATATCCGAGGGGAGTGATAGAGGACGTCTTAGTCAAAGTCGATAAGTTCATCTTTCCGGCCGATTTCATTGTCCTTGATATGGAGGAGGATCAAGACATCCCATTTATATTGGGAAGACCATTTTTGGCAACCGGCCGAACTTTGATCGATGTGGAAAAAGGGAAGCTTACTCTACGAGTTCAAGAGGAGCAAGTAACGTTCAATATCTTTCGATCCTTAAAATATCCGAGTGATGCTGAAAATTGTTTCCAAGTTGATGTCATTGACTCGTGTGTAAGTAGAGCCTTTCGAGAGAATTATCCACCCGATCCATTGGAGTCCATTTTGATGGGGTTTGCTCCCGAATTAAATTCAGAGCATGCAGCCTACGTTCGACACATGGATGCTTCCCCACCAATTTTCATTCATCAACCATATGAGGAACTCGAAAATTCACTAACTCGACCCATCCCTTCAATCGAGAAACCTCCAAAGTTGGAACTCAAGAAGCTGCCGCCTCATTTAAAATATGCATTTTTGGGACCCGACGATTCCTTGCCAGTTATTCTTTCCGCCACCTTAGCGGGGGGTCAAGAAGCGAAATTATTGAGAGTTTTAAGGGAATACAAATCTGCTCTTGGATTGTCTCTTGCGGATATTAAGGGGATCAGCCCGTCCATTTGCATGCACAAGATTTTGATGGAGGAAGACTACAAACCATCCGTGGAGCATCAACGCCGTTTGAATCCAAACATGAAGGAGGTGGTAAAAGTCGAGGTTTTAAAACTCCTCGATGCAAGTATGATCTTTCCGATTTCTGATAGAAAGTGGGTAAGTCCGGTCCAAGTTGTGTCAAAGAAGGGTGGGATAACGGTTATTCAAAATGATAATAATGAATTAATTCCCACTAGGATTGTTACGGGGTGGCGTATGTGCATAGATTATAGGAAGTTAAATAAAGCCACTAGAAAAGGCCATTTCCCCTTACCTTTTATTGACCAAATGTTAGATAGATTAGCCAGACACGATTTTTATTGCTTTCTTGATGGTTATTCTACGTATAATCAGATTTATATAGCCCCAGAAGACCAAGAGAAAACGACGTTTACATGTCCATACGGCATTTTCGCTTATAGACGCATGCCTTTTGGATTATGTAATGCGCCGGCTACTTTTCAACAGTGTATGATGGCTATTTTTTCTGACATGGTAGAGCACTGCATTGAGATTTTTATGGATGATTTTTCTGTTTTCGGTGATTCGTTTGACATTTGTTTGCAAAATTTGCAGAAAGTCCTAAAAAGATGCGAAGAGACAAATTTGGTCTTGAACTGGGAGAAGTGTCACTTTATGGTTCAGGAGGGCATAGTACTTGGCCATCGAATATCCTCACATGGAATTGAAGTTGACCGGGCGAAAATTGAAACAATCGATAAGATGCCTCCGCCTACCTCAGTTAAAGGGATTAGAAGCTTTTTGGGACATGCCGGTTTCTATCGCCGATTTATTAAGGATTTTTCGAAGATCACGAAGCCGTTGTGCAATCTACTCATGAAGGATGTTCCGTTTAATTTTGACGAGTCGTGTAAAGAAAGTTTCTATTTATTGAAGAAAGCACTACGCACGGCACCGGTGATAGTCGCTCCAGACTGGGACCTTCCATTCGAATTAATGTGTGATGCGAGTGATTTTGCCATTGGGGCTGTTCTGGGACAAAGACGAGGGAAAGTGTTCCACGTCGTGTATTATGCGAGCCGAACACTCGACGACGCCCAAAAGCATTATGCCACAACGGAAAAAGAATTATTGGCGGTAATCTTTGCATTTGATAAATTCCGGGCGTATTTACAAGGTACGAAAGTGATAGTGTGGACCGACCATTCAGCAATAAAATACCTTTTGGAAAAGAAGGATGCTAAACCAAGGTTGATTAGGTGGGTGCTTCTCCTTCAAGAATTCAACTTGGAAATTCGGGATAAAAAGGGGACTGAGAATGTTAGAGCCGATCACCTTTCACGGTTAGAGAGTCCCCTCGAGCAAGGAGAAAGTCATCCGCAAATTATGGAAACCTTTCCCGACGAGCAGCTCTACAAGTTGGGTTCGCAACACGCGCCTTGGTATGCTGATCTAGTGAACTACTTGGCAAGCAAAACAATTCCAAACGACCTTTCACGCCATCAAAAGAAGAAGATAATCTCAGACGCTAAGTATTATTTGTGGGACAATCCTTTTCTATTCAAAAGATGCCCCGATCAAATCATTCGCAGATGTATTCCGGATGAGGAAATCCACAGTGTGCTGAACCATTGTCATGCATCACCCTACGGTGGACATTTTAGTGGAAATAGAACAGCGGCAAAGGTCTTACAATCGGGGTTCTATTGGCCTTCATTATTCAAGGATGCTCACTCCTTTGTGTCCACATGTGATCGGTGTCAACGGACAAAAAACATCTCAAGATGACACGAAATGCCGCTGAACACCATACTCAAGGTTGAATTGTTCGACTTATGGGGGATCGACTTCATGGGTCCATTTCCTCCATCCAATAAGAATCTCTATATTTTGGTAGCCGTGGACTACGTCTTAAAGTGGGTTGAAGCTGTAACACCCCCAATCCGCTCAGGGATATTACACGCCGTAGAACCTTTCCTCAAGGATCTACCAGGCTAGTAACAACATGAAACATCTCGACAATGCCTTTAAGGCTAAAATGACTCAGTAGACCGATTTGGCCTTTCAATAAAAACATACAACTCGATTACAACTCATGCCCACACAGGGGTCAAAACACAACCACACCCGTACAACGGGAAAAATATAGCAGCGGAAAATAAAGTACATCTGAACTAATACACGACGTACGGCTCCTCATGTGATTAGTATCGATCATCTTTCATCATCCTTCGTGCCGATCCTGTGTTATGCTCCAAAACCTGAATGCAAAAATAGACATCCACCCTCCGAATACTCGGGGGTTAGCAAAACTCCACTATTTTGCTAGTGCGAGAACAAAGTGCAAATACGAGCCATACAATTCACATTCCACGAATAATGATAACCAGTAAATCCTCAAAGATTCAAAGGTAACGAAAAGTACTTCCCGAGGCATGAGTTTGGGTAAAACATTCCAAAACCGAAAGATCACAAATCAAGAAAAACAATTTATAAAACAGTTTTAAAGATGCCATCGAGAGTTTTAATAGAAAACGATTTAGGATTATCAAATCCTTCTCTTTCCAAAATCAACAGGGTCCTCGACCAGTAGGCGGAAAGCAATTTGCAAGAAAACCATTCAATCAACACAAACGAGTCTTCACAAATAATTCCCACGGGGTTCTCGACCCAATCCAAATAATATCAACACGAGATAAATCATCTCAACATCACATGGGGTCCTCGACCCAAAACACAGAATGTCAACACATCCCATCAAAGACACAACCTCTCGTCCGACCAGTACTGCTCAAGACCCCTGATTAATTAACCCTCGGAGATCTCGTCAAATGTCCTTGGTTAACTAACCCTGATACCAACGTTGAAAACAAGTTGAAACACACTTTCAGAAACACGAATCACGGTCTATAACGAGACCAGCATTTTGAAAAGAGTTGAAAGAATTTTGAAATACGATAATCGTTCGGTAACGGGGTCTTAGCTATCACTCAAATATCCGTTACCAATAAGCCTGCCAGGCGCCTCCCTTGCACACCTGTGCACCGGCGTTCACTCCACTATGTTGGCCGCCCCTTGAACATGTCACCGCGCCGGCGATCACTCCCACAAGAGCCGCCCCTTGCACGCGCATTAGGTAACACCGGTGTTCACCAACCATATGGAGCCGCACATTGCAGCGTACATCAGGCCGGAGTACACGCCCCGCCCTCAGAGGCTCCCGGATATGACGTCTCTCATAACAAGTATTCACATTGTCACAAACATCAAGCACACAGTCAATCGTTGTAGCAATTATCAAATCAATACACCAATTCACATAATTTATCCAGCAGTCCACGACCACACGAATAAATAACAACACGCACGTCAACCATAACGCGACGGAAAGAAGCAATATACGTACACACGCATTATCAAGCGCAAAATCAACACCAAACATATCCAAAGGATTCGCGTAGTCACTTACAACAATTTACAAAACACACGCGTTTTGAAAGTGAGCCTTTAACGAGGCTAGACGAATCTTTTGAAAACTCATTTCAAACAAAGAAACAAACACACCAAGATGATCACCAATTATCACATTCACAAAACAAGAATAGTATGGACAAGGTACTTGCCTTGAACAACCACAACGCGGAGAATCGACCGAAGTAGGTTGGCACGAACCGACTACGAACCCGCCGACTCCACCGAATGCCAACTCGCGATAATAAACTACGGAGGACAATAACAACAATGAAAATGAATTCCATAGAATGACTCAAGGCCGTTGAATTCAAAGAACGAATGACGAATGTTCAAGTGTTTTCCCCAAAACGGCCAAGAACAGGATTCGTCCCGACAAAACATGAAAACGGAATTCCAAGTTGAAATATGGATATACAATCCATAGAATATGTTTAACAACATCATTTAACCACAATCGATCCATCAAAAATGGATGAAAAACGAGATCGAGAACAAATCCCCCAAAAAGTCGATTCGAAGGCAATCAAGAAATATACTTCTATTCGACGAAGAGCAATGGATTAAATGATGTTAAACACAAGAATAGTACCAAGATTAATCATACCCATCATGAATTAATCAACAACACGGAACGAATCGGACAAAAATGCAAAAACCCCCAAATTCACGAAATTGGGGTTCTAAGGAAGATTACCTTGATTCGCTGGATCAAAGGATGATAACGGATGATTGATTGATGTTATGAACTCAAGAACTTCATGTATTTGTTGACAAACAACATGGCTCGAAGATCTCAAAGTCTCCAGCCGCGGAAGAGAAAGAGAGGAAATGAAAAACGAGAGGAAATGTGATCGCTCATCACATTTATATCTTGGCGACTAGCGCGCTAAGTGCCGAGCTAGCGTCTTATCGGCCCGTGCCGCAATCCGATGACCTTCGGACTAGATCGCCGCTGTAGCGTGCGCAGCCTTCCGGCCGTAGCGTGCGCTACCTGCCGGCCGTAGCGTACGCAGCGTCCGACAGTAGCGTGCGCTACCTGCCGAGCCTAGCCGATTCCAGAACCCCAGGACTTCACTGTCCAGACCCGATAGCGTGCGTTAGGCCAGCCGATAGCGTGTGCTACACCTGCCGGTTAGCGCGTGCAGCCTTCCGGCCGTAGCGTGTGCTACGCCGGTTCCTGCCGCACCCGTCCGGCCGGTGCCCGCAATCATCCGGCCAGTCCCGCAACCGTCCGGCCAGTGCTCGAACACCAGGGCTCGACGACTCGATTTCCGAAAACGCACGGAACGAACACGACGAAAAGTTCGCGGACGACATCAACGACCCGAAATGAAAACATAATGCAATAATTAATTATACACAACCAAGAAACGGGTCGAGACAACAATTACATATACGGATACCCGTAACTTTAAGGAAATTACAAAATGGCCCAAAATGCCCGAAAATTACGATACGTGATCGAATAACCAAACCGAAGTTCACAACACGTCTAACAAAGTTAAACGGACTTACGGGAAACTCGAAACAGCAGTTTCGAACGAGATTCGCAAGAATCGAACTCAAGTGCGGAAAAGTCGCTAAAAAGCACGGAACTCAACAAAACGACACAGAAACGAACTCGGATGTCAAAAAGTGCAGAATTAATCATTCTCAGAATGACAAAACGGTCATGAGCGAGTCGTCAAAACGGACTTCCGCCGAAAAAAAAAAAAGAAATTACCGGAGATCGAAATTACGGGTATTACATTCTACCCTCCTTAAAAGAAGTTTCGTCCCGAAACTTAGAACAAGTAGGGAGAAGAAATATCCCGTCAGGAAAAACTCAACGAGATACACAAGAAGCGCGTAACTTACGCCCATCGGTGAAACGTTACCAGCAACGCAAAAGGACATACGGCGTGAAAACGCGCTCCACGACGACCAACACAACGCCACCAGTAGAAACATAATAAAACCAACAAGTGAAAAGCGTCATCAAACAGATAGTACAATCAATTCGATTATTCGAACAGTCACAAAACACACGAATGAAAATCAATACGATTGACCAACCCAACGGTTCATCAATCAAAACGCGAGCCAAAGCTGAACAAATACGGAATTCCACCGCCTAAGGGTTGGAAGATCGAAAACGAGATTAATTTCCCAAACTTAAGGGAATTACGAAGGAGCCTGAACGCTCAACAATCACGAAACGAGATTGACAAAAACCAAACAAACAGACGATCGAGACAACAAAAATCGAACAATCATGTCCGAAACACGAAGGATAATAAAATTCAAACAACAACTCCCAGGATGATCTGGTGAGAACAACAAGACGTGCATTCCCATAAGATCCACAGGAAAGGGAATAGCGATTGAAAAGTCACAACAACTACAAGTTACTCCGAAACAATACCACCCTCGTTCGATCAACAAAGCAAGGGGTAGGACAAGTTCAGAAGATGTTAACGAGCATAAATGAGTCGACAGAGTCGAAAACACAGGAGTTCAAAATCCGATCCACTTCGAATAAAAGAACTAGTAGAACCAAATGATGTCACTTCCGAACAAGGTTCACAAGAATCGAACCGAGCTCGAAAAAGTCACAGCGATAACCAGATCGACCCACAACAAGATCACAGCTCGTTCGGACGATGAAACCGAAATACAGAACAAGTTCATAAAGTATCAACGAACATGAGGGAATCGATAGACTGAAGAAAGAGAAAATACAGAAGTCAAAATAGTACGGGCATTACCTCCGACCTCGTCCACGAAATTCACAAAAACGGGAGCAAGGTAACAAGACATTAAACAACCGACACATAACGGAACCATCACCGATGCACACGGTCATACCAAACCAAGCTCTAACAGCTCGCACATGCGCGACAACTGTTGCGATATTTCCTACACGCAAGTGCACGTCATCGTTTACAAGTAATAAAGTGATAAGTAGAGTATCGTTCCCACGAGGATTGAATCTCTAACTACCGACGTTTTCGTATTCCAATTTTATTTGAACAATCGAAGTTGGGTTTTTTGGATTAATAACTAAAAGAATTAATAAAAGACTAAATAGAAAACGATAGCTTGAATAAAAGGAATCAAATGATAAATAAGTCTAGAGTTCTGAATCCACCTTAATTTATCCGAATTTAATCTTGATTATCCGTAATAAATAATTTTCCCAATTTATTGAAGGCGTAGATTGCTAATATATTCTACCGCCTCTCCCGAGGTCAATAGATTTATCTAACGGCGACTAACGCACTCTATCCCTAGGTGAATTATCTCGTCGCTAGGCAAAAAGCATGAAATCTCCTAAAGGCCACGTAGTTCCTATGAGTATATTCCTATCTCACAGAATAAAACGGTCCTCACCAATAGTTCCTCACCAAATCTCCTCTCCCGATTCGAAGTGAATGATTAAATCAATACAACTATTTTCGAGATAATTGCAAGCAATAAACATAATTGTTAAAACTCAATAAAAAGGTAATAAATTGGATAATCTCAATCTATTCTTAAAAATAAAGGTTTCATATAAACCCTAGATTAGGGCTTTAGCGACATACTAAAAGCGACAATACAAAATAAATAAACGAAAGCATAAAATACAAACGCAGATGAAGCTCGGATTCCTCCGTTCTTCGACTTCCGCCTTCGCCCTTGAATTCCTCTCGCTTCCTCCTCTTCTCTGTCTCCAAGCTTAAGCTTTCTTAGGGTTAGATTCAATGATTCCCCCGATTGATTAAATTAGGGTCTTAAGCCCTATTTATAGCTCAGCACTTCCATAAATCGCGTCCGTATTAGTTGGTTGAAATCGGCTTCAAACGGCCCAAAATCCGCGCAGACGTACCAAACCCGCTAAGTGTGCCGCGGCTCATCAACTCGTGCCGCGGCACATCGCCAAAATCAATACCCGGGCGTAATTAAATCCTTCGTGCCGCGGCTCACATGGGCCGTGCCGCGACACGCAGTACACTTACTCGCCCTTCGGCCGGTGTCTTCCTTTGCGGCTCGCCTTCCTTGTGCCGCGACTCATAGTCGATTTTGCTGCTACCGTTTTGCCTCGTTTAAGCTTAGGACTTCAATTTCCTGTCAATCATACAAAATTAAGGCATTAAAAGCTCATTTAGATGATTTCACACTCCAAAATACTACAAAATAATGATAAATAAGCGTATAAAAATACGCCTAACAAATACCCCAAACTTAAGCCTTTGCTTGTCCTCAAGCAAAAAGAATTAAAGTCGATAAAAGAATGTTGTGAATCATCGTGCAACTCATAGTGTTCAACCTAATCAATACTATCCCGCCATTCTCTCTAAATAATACGAGTGTCATAAAAGCGAGCCGCACTCGTAATAGTGATACCGCAAAGTAATCAAGTTCACTAAACATTTGTTTATGAAGAAAACTCACTCAAAGATCAACAAAACATGAGTCAAATCAACCGTCAATATGAAAGGCTAACATAAACAAGCTAGTTCGTCGTTCCACGCCTAACGGCACAATTTTTCACGAGTCTCATAACAAATAACCCTGACAAGATCCCCTTATATAGATATGCTTAAGAATTTGATTCGAGTCGACCACTAGGTTAGGATCTCGGGATGTTTCATCGGGATAATCCTAGGGTGGAGCTTCCATTCTCATGTATTAGGAAACCGTTTGACGTAAAAGACACTCATGGGGCACATGGATGCTTCTAGTTACTAAGTTCCCGTCTACAATGAGAAACAACTCGAATACATAATTTCCGCATGTCCGAATCAAGGTTGCCGTTTTACGCGAGAGTAAACAAATGTTCACGCGAATACCCCGGTTAATGTGCTCCTATCATTGGCACATGTGAAATCACTAAATCACTAGTCTAATCGGGGTCGCTGCTTTACGCGAGAGTAAACAACGGGTCACGCGAATACCCCCGGTTACTAGACTTCCCTTCATAGAACACATTATCTCGACTTTTAGGGAAAAGCGCCGACTCTAAACTAAATTTAAGTGCCAACACGACTAAAGAAACAAGATTTACTCACTATCCTAAAATGTAGCCAAACGTAATGATGGGGATTTAAAAACAAGTATGTATCGTCTCTTATCTCGCCAAGTCCTCTACAATCGCGAAAAATTTCGGACCTAATTGACTACTAAATGCAATGAAATAATCGACTACAACTCGACTAAAACTCGCCCGCTTCTTCGTAGAGAAAGACAAAGGTCGTAACATCAGTATCACACATAATAGAAGCACGAAAATTCACGAATAAAGAAAACTACGGCAAGCAAGGCTATTAAAAAAAAAAATTTCGCAAAGAAAGAAAAGTGCAACAAAATATAATGTACAGCAAGAAAATAGAGTACAAAGAATGAATGTAGATCAATGTAAATCCCCCAAACTTAGGACGTACATTGACCTCAATGGACAAAAATGAAATGCAAGAAAAGTAAAAGGTCAAGTACTCCCCTCCAGTCTGCTCAGGAGCTGGTGCCGGCATCGTCCGGTGAGGAAGGTGGTGTGGCTGGCCGGGCGGGCGCAGTAAGGGTTGGGCTTGCTGTAAATTGAAAACGTATACGTTGCACAAAACTTCAAAACACTTGCTTTTTCAAAGAAAACTATTCATTTGGGCAATTTATCGGACACCTTGAGGGCGCACGCTTACTTGAAGAATAAACATAGCTCTAGCTCGATTCAACCCCCAAAAACAGAAATGCAATTCAATTAGCAACAACTTAACACATTCAACTCATTTATGTTCCAATTTAATCAAGAAAATTCGATGAAACTCCCCTGTTATTCTCTAACAATCGCAAAACTATATGAAGAAAAATAAACATGTTCCAATCATTTAAAGCATAGACACTTCCATATATCAACCATAAGCAAATAAGAATTCAAGATTCAAACGTACCTTTTTGAAGATTTCAAGAAAAATCGCAGGAAAAAAATTGAAGAATCGCTTCGGCCGGTTCGCGCTGGGGAGGGAAGGCAAGGAAATAGGAAAGCTTACCTGGAAATGCCGGCCGAATGCTCGTTATATGCTACCTGGCCTTTCAAATTCCGCATAGTGTGCCGCAGCTCACAATCGCTGTGCCGCGGCACAAGGTACAGTCCCTATTACCTGTGTCTTGTTTTGTCGTGTGCCGCGGCTTAAATTCCGTGTGCCCCGGCTCATTGCTCAAGTGTGCCGCGGCTCATTTATGCCGTGCCGCGGCACAAAGTACAGTCGGTTTTGCCTTCCCTGGCGAATGATGTGTGCCGCGGCTCACAATAACTGTGCCGCGGCTCATACTCCAGTTTCTCCCCTCGGACTTTCCTGCACAGAATTTTGAAAAGAAGATGTTAAAAACGAGAGGACGAAGCAGATAGAAGCACAAAAATGATGAAAACTAAGAATCACGAAAAACAAGAAAAATAAAGAAATGCAAGATTCTACAACTACGAGCTCGGGTTGCCTCCCGAGAAGCGCTAAGTTTATAGTCGTCAGCCGGACCTATTGAACAACGTTAGTTTGCTTTTCGCAAACTCCATTTGGCTTCCGCCCCGTTTATCGAACCGTTTATATTTTGGTTAAAATTATGACCATTGGTCATCAGCGGTTCGATTCTCGGTTCGGTAATCAAATGTTGTTTGCGAAGAGGTTTCGACTTGAAAAACTTCCCGAAACACCCGGTTTCTCCATGACTAATTTTTCTCTTGGCTTTCGGCTCACTCTCCTCCTTCGCCAACGAACTCACGACTGCAGCAGATTTTTCCTCATGCTCGAGGAATGCCACTCGTTCAACATCCTTCTTAAAACTTGGGCCGTTCAACACAAAATCTGAATTTTTCCACCGACGATGTTTTCGGTGCTTTCCTCTTTCAACAACATCCACGCTTCCAATTTGAGACTCTTTATCAGCACTTCCGGGACATGGGAGCGATTTGAACACTTGAAAAGTGACTTGCCTGCGTCTTGGACCCTCGAGTTAACTCCCCTTTTCCACGTCTATAAGGGTGCGGCCCGTAGCTAGAAATGGTCGTCCCAAGATGATCGGAATATTTTCATCTTCCTCCATGTCTAGTACGATGAAATCAGTAGGAAAGATGAACTTATCGACTTTAACTAAAACATCCTCGATCACTCCCTCGGATACTTTATCGATCGATCTCGCCAATTGTAAGGAGATCGTGGTTGGCTTGGCTTCCCAATATTCAGCTTTTGGAAAATCGATAGAGGCATGAGGTTGATACTTGCACCAAGATCGCATAGTGCCTTATCAAACGAAAGATTCCCCATGGTGCACGGTATGTTGAAGCTTCCCGGATCTTTCAATTTAGGTGGGAGCTTCTTTTGAAGAATTGCACTGCACTCCTCTGTCAAGGCAACCGTTTCAAACTCTTCAAGTTTTCTCTTCTTAGATAATATCTCTTTCATGAACTTGACATAACTCGGCATCTGCTCCAATGCTTCGGCGAACGGAATATTTATGTGAAGCTTTTTGAACACCTCAAGGAACTTAGAAAATTGTTTGTCCGCCCTCCTTTGCTGTAGTCTCTGCGGAAACGGAACGGGGGGAACACATGTCTTTGAGTTATCCGGCTGAACTTCCTTCGACTCCTCTAGCTTTAATTCCATCTCTTCCTCAATCACCTTCTTCTCTTTACCCAGCTCGGGCTGATCTAGCACATCTCTCCCGCTTCTCAAGATAACTGCGTTTAGACTCTCTCTAGGATTAGTCTCTGTTGTACTCGGCAATGCTCCCTCCGGACGGGCTGTCAACACATTCGCTATTTGGCCCAGCTGAACCTCCAAATTCCGAATGGAAGCAGAATGATTTTGTAGTGTAGCTTCCGTCCGAGTCATAAATTGACTCGTATTTGCCGCTAATTTTGCAAGCGCTTCCTCGAGAGACACTTTGGGAGCGGAAGGGGGCTGCTGTTGATTCTGGGCGAAAGTGGGCTGGTGTGCGTTCTGTCCGTTTCTCCATGAAAAGTTGGGATGATTGCGCCACCCCGGATTATAAGTATTGGAGTACGGGTTATTCAGTCGATTCCCATTTCCTACGAATTGAGCCTGCTCCATATGATTTTGCTCGAACGGATTTCCAAATTGACATTCCGCACTCGGGTGTGATCCGTTACACCAATTACACGTCTCAATGGTAACGGGCCGTGCATGCGAAAAGTTCGAGTCATTGTGTCAAAGCGGCGACTTGAGTGACAAGGTGGAGATCGGATCATTGCTCGAAACTTCCATTACCCTCTTCGGTGTCAATCTTTCACGGCCATTGGTATGCGTTTTCGGCCATATCCTCCAAAAGCACGTGAGCCTCGGCCATAGATTTTCCCATGAATGTTCCTCCGGAGGCTGCATCCACTAAAGTGCGTGTAGAAGCACTCAAACCACCATAAAATGTGTGCAGCTGAAGCCAATCAGGAATGCCGTGATGAGGGCATCTTCGAAGTAATTCTTTATATCGCTCCCACGCCTCGTGGAGCGATTCCATATCGAACTGGGCAAAAGTAGTTATCTCGTTTCTCAACCGCGCCGTCTTAGCTGGTGGGAAAAATTTTGCAAGGAAGGCTTGCACTAACCTCTCCCATGTTGTAATCGACCCCGGCGGTAAGGAATTTAACCAAAACTTTGCTTTATCCCTCAAAGAAAAAGGGAAAAGCCTCAATCGGATGGCATCGTCGGTGACACCATTTGTCTTAAATGTGTCACATATCTCAAGGAACGAAGCAATGTGGGCATTCGGGTCGTCCTTCGGCAATCCACAGAAAGGGCTCGCCTGTACCATCTGAATAATGGCGGGCTTGATTTCAAAATTATTAGCTTGGATGGTGGGACGCCAAATTCCCGAAAAATTTGCGTTGACTTGCGGCATGGCATAATCCCGAAGAGCGAGTTCCGGTTGAACTTGCCGCACTTGGTTGTCTCCTCCTTGGATTTCAATATTTTCGGCCATCTTGACCGTCGTCTGCAACTCTCTTTTCTCCTTTTTATTCCTTCTTAGCGTGCGCTCGAGCTCGGTGTCCAAAGGTAGTAAGCCTTCGTTACCGAGTCTTCTCATGCACTACACGAAAGGTCCTGAAAGGAAAACGAATAAACAAAATTAAATACACAAAAAAAAAAAAATAAAAAATAAAAATAAAACGTTCAAATTAAGACTGGAAATACTTAAGTCGATATTAGAAAAATTTCAATCCCCGGCAACGGCGCCAAAAACTTGTTGCGATATTTCCTACACGCAAGTGCACGTCATCGTTTACAAGTAATAAAGTGATAAGTAGAGTATCGTTCCCACGAGGATTGAATCTCTAACTACCGACGTTTTCGTATTCCAATTTTATTTGAACAATCGAAGTTGGGTTTTTTGGATTAATAACTAAAAGAATTAATAAAAGACTAAACAGAAAACGATAGCTTGAATAAAAGGAATCAAATGATAAATAAGTCTAGAGTTCTGAATCCACCTTAATTTATCCGAATTTAATCTTGATTATCCGTAATAAATAATTTTCCCAATTTATTGAAGGCGGAGATTGCTAATATATTCTACCGCCTCTCCCGAGGTCAATAGATTTATCTAACGGCGACTAACGCACTCTATACCTAGGTGAATTATCTCGTCGCTAGGCAAAAAGCATGAAATCTCCTAAAGGCCACGTAGTTCCTATGAGTATATTCCTATCTCACAGAATAAAACGGTCCTCACCAATAGTTCCTCACCAAATCTCCTCTCCCGATTCGAAGTGAATAATTAAATCAATACAACTATTGGCCAGATAATTGCAAGCATTAAACATAATTGGGAAAACTCAATAAAAAGGTAATAAATTGGATAATCTCAATCAATTCGTCAAAATAAAGGTTTCATCAAAACCCTAGATTAGGGCTTTAGCCTGACATACTAAAAACTGACAATACAAAATAAATAAACGAAAGCATAAAATTCAAACGCAGATGAAGCTCGGATTCCTCCGTTCTTCAGCTTCCGCCTTCTGCCCTTGAATTCCTCTGCTTTCCTCCTCTTCTCTGTCTCCAAGCTTAAGCTTTCTTAGGGTTAGATTCAATGATTCCCCCGATTGATTAAATTAGGGTCTTAAGCCCTATTTATAGCTCAGCACTTCCATAAATCGCGTCCGTATTAGTTGGTTGAAAACTGGCTTCGAAACGGCCCAAAATCCGCGCAGACGTACCAAACCCGCTAAGTGTGCCGCGGCTCATCAACTCGTGCCGCGGCACATCGCCAAAATCTGAATACCAGGCGTAATTAAATCCTTCGTGCCGCGGCTCACATGGGCGTGCCGCGGCAGTACACTACTACTCGCCCTTGGTGGTGTCTTCCTTTGCCGCGGCTCAGCTTCCTTGTGCCGCGTCTCATAGTCCAGTTTTGCCGTTTTCGCCCGTTTTGCCTCGTTTAAGCTTCCGGACTTCAATTTCCTGTCAATCATACAAAATTAAGGCATTAAAAGCTCATTTAGATGATTTCACACTCCAAAATACTACAAAATAATGATAAATAAGCGTATAAAAATACGCCTAACAAATACCCCCAAACTTAAGCCTTTGCTTGTCCTCAAGCAAAAAGAATTAAAGTCGATAAAAGAATGTTGTGAATCATCGTGCAACTCATAGTGTTCAACCTAATCAATACTATCCTGCCATTCTCTCTAAATAATACGAGTGTCATAAAAGCGAGCTGCACTCAGAATAGTGATACCGCAAAGTAATCAAGTTCAGTCCTAAACATTTGTTTATGAAGAAAACTCAGCTCAAAGATCAACAAAACATGAATCAAATCAACCGTCAATATGAAAGGCTAACATAAACAAGCTAGTTCGCCGTTCGCTCCACGCCTAACGGCACAATTTTTTCACGAGTCTCATAACAAATAACCCTCGGACAGTATCCCCTTATATAGATATGCTTAAGAATTTGATTCGAGTCGACCACTAGGTTAGGATCTCGGGATGTTTCATCGGGATAATCCTAGGGTGGAGCTTCCATTCTCATGTATTAGGAAACCGTTTGACGTAAAAGACACTCATGGGGCACATGGATGCTTCTAGTTACTAAGTTCCCGTCTACAGCGGAGAAACAACTCGAATACATAATTTCCGCATGTCCGAATCAAGGTTGCTGTTTTACGCGAGAGTAAACAGCGGTTCACGCGAATACCCCCGGTTAACAGGCTCCCTATCATTGGCACATGTGAAATCACTAAATCACTAGTCTAATCGGGGTCGTCGTTTTACGCAAGAGTAAACAACGGGTCACGCGAATACCCCCGGTTACTAGACTTCCCTTCATAGAACACATTATCTCGACTTTTAGGGAAAAACTGCCCGACTCTAAACGACATAAATACATCGGAACGGAATAGGAGTTTATCTGTTTGGACTCACGGGAGTCCGAAACAAACCGAACTTGTCCGTTTTCTAGCTTGGGCCGCCCCCCCACTTATTACCATGTGTGTGTATTGACTTGTCCCCATCATGGTTTTGGAATCTCATGTGATTGAGGGGACAAGTATCATATACATTATATGGGGAATCAATCATGATATATGTATTTGTTTTCTTGTGGGTTGAATAAGGATATATAAAAGACTTTGATCTCTCATCCTCACTTAACTCTTGACATCATACGTATAAGTGAGATAAAGAGAGAGAATTGTTTTCTTATATAGTCTTCCTTTTCCTTCTTCATCTTCATCACAAGTTCTTGGTTTTTCTTGGAGAAAACATCAAGACATAAAAGAGAGATTGTGAGTTATACACTTAGAGTGTTATAATTTCATATTGGAAGCTTCATCACTTAGCTCTAGCCGTATCCTCGGAGGATAGCAAGGTGATTGTTGTTCCGGTCGTTTCTCCGGCGCGTGGCAAGTAGAGACGCGGTGTTTTCGGCGTTGGATCGTTCAAGAGCTTGGGGAATAGCTCAAGAGAAGGTTATCCATTTAATCAACGGACTACGAGGGTATGTTTCTCGTATCTCTTGTATTTCATTTTGATATTCGTATATTCGTAGCTCGATCGATCCTCGTAGGGATTCGGATCGAATTAATTTTCGTTTTACCGCTTCCGCTGGGCCTTCGCTTTAGGCACCGAATCCCAACAGTGGTATCGGAGCGTAGGTCTTGCGATTGTATATACGATATTGGCATTAGGAATGCTCGATTAGATGGTGAATGATTTGGAATCATTTTAGTCATAATCGTGGTATATGTTTTTCGTTCGTAATAATTGTATTTTTCGTAAGTTTATGTCTAAATATAAATCTTAAATTTCTAGGAAATATGATTTATATTGAATATATGAAAGTCGGAAAATATTGATATTGGATATCCGGTCGAAAATCTAGCCCCGAATCGTTGTCGGACGACTTTTTGGACAAAAAGGGTAATCTGCCCGAGAGTGACTCGACCGTGTCCTGGGTGACACGGTCGTGTCCGCACCGCCAAGTCATCGCCAGTGACCCGACCGTGTCCTGGTGACTCGGTCGTGTCTCGCCGGCATCTTCCGAGCGTGACTCGCCAAGCCAGCGTGATCGCCGGTAGGCTGCCGAGGGTGACTCGGTCATGCTGGCCCGTTTTCACCCCGGCTCGATTTTTCCGTGTATTCTCAAAAATTAATCTCCCGCACATTAAATTGGATTTAATATGATTAAAATGATTTATGGTATTTCATTTTATAAGGGAAATTTGATTAATTGGAATATTTATAGTCGACCTAATTATTTTGAACGTTATCATATTACCGATTGTGTGAATCGATTGGATCGGTTCGTATTGTTGATTGGATCAATGTATCTCTATGCTTTCCATTTATATAGTATTTATTGGATGAATGTTTTTTGAATGGGGATGTGGTTCGTGGACTTAGTTTTGAATCGTTCGTTTTATTCGATTGGGTTGTAAAGGCCGTTTTGAGCCTATTTATTTTACTAGAAATGTTTGTATCTAGGATGCAATTTTCGATGTAAAATTTATATGTAATGACGAAGACCGGAGGAAGATCCATTTCGAGAAGACGAAGATTCAAGACGAAGACTTGTAATTAGATTACGGAGTTTTTGTTTTCTAGGAACGGTCCATGAACCACATGTTGGTAGCAACTAGGTTGTGAATGGTTTTTTCATATTGTATGAATACCACAAACGCGCTAATATGATTAATGTGCAAAGTGTAACATTAATCGCGAAAATTCTCCCACAATAAATAATTAAGTTTATAAGGTTTCAAAGTTTTTCCTTCCCTCCATCGAGTTTTCGGGAAATTGAAATCCAAACCGGATGTGCTATGCTTCCGAGTTATCGGGGTAGTCGTTCGGGGAGGACGGATAAATTACCGGGAGCGCATTGGATGCCTTCGGTTGGAGCAAATTTTATCCCTAGAAACCTGATAGGTTGCCGGATAAGATTCAATTGTGAAACTGATTTGCGTCGATGGTATAAACTTAACTTGTTCACGAACCATAGAAATCGTATAGGTTGAGGGGAGTGAACAAGGGGAAAAAGAAGATCGCATCATCCATTAGATGGGTTGGTGTTGGACACCACTTTATGAAAATTAATAGACTAGAAACCTATTCGGTTGCCCTCTATTAAGATTTATAAAGAACTCGATCACCACTATGAAGTAGAGCGACGATACTTCCGGATTTCACATGGGAGTGTGTTATTCCGATAAAAATAGTGGGAGCTGGGTAACAAGAATAGAAAAGACCTTAATTCTATACTCAGAACATAATATAGCAAGTCACTAATTAATCTGTTATACTTAATGCAGACAAATCTCTATATGACAATGAATCCACTCGCAATTCTACTCGAAAAGAACACCTTAATGGGACCTAACTTTGTGGATTGGCTCCCCAATCTGATGATTGTCCTCAGTAAAGAGGCACTGGGATACGTCTTGGAGACGGACATTCCGGCGCCTCCTATGCGGACTCGAGCCAATCAGGAAGAGATTGAAAACCATGAAAAGTGGGTTAAGCATGACGTGAAAGTACGTGCTTATATGATGGCTTCCATGTCTAATGAGCTTCAGAGAGCTCATGAGAAAATGACTTCTGCTAGGCAGATTCTATCTCACTTAACCGAGCTTTATGGTGAGCACAGCAGAACTGCTAGATATAAGATATCCAAGCAACTGTTCGGTGCAAGGATGAAGGAAGGTGAGAAGGTTGGGGAACACGTCCTCAAAATGATATCCATGATCGAGAGATTGGAGGCTCTTGATTTTAAAATGGATACTTCTATCCAAACCGACCTTATCCTACAGTCTCTCCCTGATTCCTTCTCACAGTTTGTAATGAACTTCAACTGCAATGAGATTGCATGTAACTTAGCTGGGCTAATGAACAAACTGGTGAGTGCTCAGTCTCAGATGAAGACCCCGCGGATGAAGGAGTCTGCACTTGTGATTTCTTCTGGACTTCGGAAGTCTAAGAATAAGAAGAAAAAGACCAAGAAGCGGACTGGACCACAAGCTAAGGACCTTAAGGGAAAGGGCAAGGCCCCGATGGTTCCAAAGAACAAGAAGAAGAAGGATGCTTGTCTCAAGTGCGGTGAGCTGGGCCACTGGGCTAGAGACTGTCCGATTCTTCATGGCACTTCGTGCAGAACTTTTAGTTTTGGAAACAAATTGTTCGCTCTTGTATTTTCTACTTCTGGATACTAGATTCTCGTGCTAGTTCTCATATTTGTACCATGAATCAGATCTGAACAAAGTAGGAAGCTTGGAGCCGGAGAAGTTATGATCACAGTCGGAAGCGGGCATAGTGTCGAGGCGACCGACATAGGATCACTTCTTTTGGGTTTAGAATCCGGCTTTGTTTTGACTTTAGAAGATGTACTTGTTTTTCCCAAGGGGCACAAAAACATTGTATCCATTCCGGTCATGGACCGAAAAGGCTTTTCATTTTTCATTGGTGATGGTTCCCAAAATTTATTTTAGAAATAAACTAGTGGGTACCGCTACATTGTTGAATGGATTGTATCATCTAAATCTCAAAGAACAAAGTAGTTGTGAATACTATAACTAGAAAACGCGGTAGGGATGAAACCAATCAAGTTTTGAAATGGCATCTTAGACTTGGTCATGTTGGTCAGACCAAGGTTTACAAGATGGAAAAAGATGGACTTATGGGTCCATTGGGATCGGATCCCTTTCCTACTTGTGAATCTTGCCTTAAAGGCAAAATGACTAAGTCCCCCTTCACAGGGACATTTCAAAGAGCTGCTGATAAACTGGGATTAATCCATACCGATGTATGTGGTGCTTTGGAAGCAGCACGTGACGGATATCAATATTTCATTACGTTTACAGATGATCATACTAGGTATGGTTATGTATACTTAATGAAACATAAATCCGAGGCCTTTGAGAAATTCCAGGAATTCAAGGCCCTAGTCGAGAAACAAACTGGTAATCATATCAAAGCACTTCGGTCGGACCGAGGTGGCGAGTATATGAGTACGGAGTTTGACGAGTTCCTTAAGGAACATGGAATAGTTTCACAACTAACACCTCCAGGTACTCCTCAGTTAAATGGTGTGTCAGAAAGAAGGAACTGGACCGTGTTGAACATGGTCCGTTCCATGCTGGGCTATACTGACTTGCCGATTTACCTGTGGGGGTATGTACTCCTGACTGCCGCATATATCTTGAGCAGATGTCCTTCCAAATCCATTCCTAAAACTCCACATGAGATGTGGGAAGGAAGGAAACCAAGTCTTAATCATATTAGGATTTGGGGATGTCCCGCTTATGTCAAGAAGACTAAGGTGGAAAAGTTGGAAGCTAGGTCTGCGAAGGGACGTTTCATTGGATTCCCGTCTGGGATGATGGGATATCTATTCTACATGCCCGAAGATCGAAGGATCGTTGTTGCTTTACAAGCACACTTCCTGGAAGATGAGTTCATTCAGGAAGGCGGAGCAGGTAGAATTATTTCTTTAGAAGAATAGAATGAAACTCCTAGAGAGACACCTGTGCAATAAACTGGAACCGATCTTTCTGAAACACAAGTACAACCACCTCGTAGGTCTAGTAGGGTGTCTCATTTACCTGAGAGGTATGGGCTTGTGCACTTGGAGGAGATGGGTCTCCATGAGGTTCCAAGTGATAGCCAAGAGACCGACCCAACAACCTATGACCAAGCGATGGTGGATGTAGACTCTGCGAAATGGCGTGAAGCTATGGAAGCTGAGATAGACTCGATGCATGTCAATCAGGTCTGGACTCTAGTAGACCGCCCCAAGGGCATAGTGCCTATTGGGAACAAGTGGATCTACAAGAGAAAGACTGATGGTGATGGCAAGGTTGACGCCTATAAGGCCAGGCTTGTGGAAAAGGGTTATACCCAGAAGGAAGGGATCGATTACCACGATACCTTCTCGCCCGTAGCCATGATTAAGTCTATTCGCATGATGCTTGCTATAGCTGCCTACCACGATTATGAGATATGGCAAATGGACGTAAAGACGGCTTTCCTTAATGGATTCCTCGAGGAGGAAATCTATATGGAGCAGCCTAAAGGCTTTGTGTCTGAAGTCGATATTCAGAAAGTGTGCAAGCTTCAGCGTTCCATTTATGGACTGAAGCAAGCGTCGCGTAGTTGGAACCTTCGTTTTGACGAGGCAATCAAAGAGTTTGATTTCGTGCAAAATGAAGAGGAACCTTGTGTATACAAGAGGGTTAGTGGGAGCAAGATCACATTCTTAGTACTATATGTAGATGACATTCTACTAATAGGAAATAATGTGGGAATGCTTAGTTCTGTGAAAGCTTAGCTTTCGAGTAATTTCTCCATGAAAGACTTGGGAGAAGCAACCTATATTCTTGGTATTCGGCTCTACCGGGATAGAGAGAAGAGAACAATAGGCCTTTCCCAAGCCCTCTATATAGATAAGATCTTAAAGCGATTTAAGATGGATGATTCTAAAAGAGGGTTCCTACCGATGCAACATGGAATAAAACTCACCTTGAAGATGTGTCCTCAAAGTGAGGAACAACGCAAGGAAATGAGTAATATACCATATGCTTCGGCCGTGGGTAGCCTTATGTATGCTATGTTGTGTACAAGACCTGACATCGCGCATGCTGTAAGCGTGGTGAGTAGGTTTCGTGCAAACCTGTAGGGAACATTGGATCGTCAGAAAGAACGTTCTCAAGTACTTGAGAAGAACGAGAGATATGGTTCTTATGTATGGCGGTGGAGATTTGGATGTGGTGGGATTCACTGATTCAGACTTCCAAGGACTGAAGGACGACTCGATGTCCACTTCTGGCTACATATTTACTCTTAATGGAGGAGCAGTATCTTGGCGTAGTGCCAAGCAAAGCGCGACTGCTGATTCCACCTGTCAGGCTGAGTATCAAGCAGCCTCGGAGGCTTCCAAGGAAGGGTTCTGGATTAAGAAGTTTCTGGGAGAACTTCAAATGATACCATGTGCTGAGCTTCCTGTTCCGCTGTACTGCGACAATGATGGAGCTGTAGCGCAGGCCAAGGAGCCGAGGTTTCACAATAGCACCAAACATATTGAGAGGAAGTATCATCTCGTATGAGAATTTGTTCGCAATGGATACATTGTGATACACAGAGTAGACTTGGCCGACAACGTCGCCGATCCACTGACCAAGCCACTTTCTCAGACTAGCTTGGAGCGTCATCTGGAGAACATGGGTATTAGATACCATAGTGTGTGGCATTGAGTGCAAGTGGGAGATTGTTAGGAGTATGCCCTCGAATGCCACTCAGAGGTTGTTGAGTGAGGGCATTGTACTTGTAATTATGTAAACCATTTATATAAGGCAAATGAATGTTTCTTTATTTACTGGTAGTTACTGGCATTCCTAACTCGTAAATAAAAATATAGAAACTAGTCCGTGTATTTGAGAGCAAAACGTTCCACTCCTTATTGGATAAGGGGGTCGCACCTAGAAAGGTTAAAGCTCAAATACTTAATCGTCACAATCGATGAAACTTGGTAGGCGTTAAGTTTATGTGAAGACTTGTATGACGTGTTCTTTGACATGGAGAGTGCCTATCGAACACTAATGGTTAGTGGGAGCACACGTTATAGGTATGCTAATTGGATTAGTATACTCGAACTGACTCACCCTCGATTCGTCACATGGATTTCACTCGGGATACCAATGACGGAATCGAAAGGTTGTGATAGGTATTCGTGAACCTTCGACTTGAGGATTTAGTAGGGATGTGCTTGTGACGTCAAGATTTTCATTAGAGTAGTTCGACCCTGTAAACCGGAAGGCGGGGGTCAACCTCGATGTGCATCTTGACGGGCAAGTAGCGAGTCCCATCGAATACCAAGATAGAATTCTTTCTCCCGTTAGTGAGCGGGTTATATGTCCTATGCGGTTATTGGCAGATGAGATCATAAGTCTTTGGCCAAAGCATTGGAGCTAGTTGTATTAGATACACGACAGCTCGATGATCTCGATTTGCATTAACGCATGCATAGCGTCAAGTACAGATAGGGTTTGAGTGACCGTGACCCTATAACTTGATCGGGACATTTGAAAGAAGGGTTTATATGTATACTGGTATTCATGACAGAATGGTTCTTGAATGATCCCAATCATTCGTTCTCAGTCGGGGTACAGTGTAGGCCACCAGGCTGGCTAGGTGGTGCTACTACTCTTTGGTTCCTCCCATTGCTGACTGAGACAGACCTACCGAGTCACGCATTAGGATTGATGACGGAATGAATCAAGCTAATTCTCTCATTATGAATATTAGATATTGGATATCTAAATTTAGGACATTAGATGTCTAAATCGATTTACTGGATAAATTGATTTACGGCCTAATGAATTAAATATATCACTTGGTGATTAATTTAATTCATGGATATAATTATTTCTTGGAGAAATTAATTATGTTATTTTGTATTTGATATGTTTAATTAATTGGATTAATTAAACGACATAAATACATCGGAACAGAATAGGAGTTTATCTGTTTGGACTCACGGGAGTCCGAAACGAACCGAACTCGTCCGTTTTCTAGCATGGGCCGCCCCCCCACTTATTACCATGTGTGTGTATTGACTTGTCCCCATCATGGTTTTGGAATCTCATGTGACTGAGGGGACAAGTATCATATACATTATATGGGGAATCAATCATGATATATGTATTTGTTTTCTTGTGGGTTGAATAAGGATATATAGAAGACTTTGATCTCTCATCCTCGCTTAACTCTTGACATCATACGTATAAGTGAGATAAAGAGAGAGAATTGTTTTCTTATATAGTCTTCCTTTTCCTTCTTCATCTTCATCACAAGTTCTTGGTTTTTCTTGGAGAAAACATCAAGACATAAAAGAGAGATTGTGAGTTATACACTTAGAGTGTTATAATTTCATATTGGAAGCTTCATCACTTAGCTCTAGCCGTATCCTCGGAGGATAGCAAGGTGATTGTTGTTCCAGTCGTTTCTTCGGCGCGTGGCAAGTAGAGACGCGGTGTTTTCGGCGTTGGATCGTTCAAGAGCTTGGGGAATAGCTCAAGAGAAGGTTATCCATTTAATCAACGGACTATGAGGGTATGTTTCTCGTATCTCTTGTATTTCATTTTGATATTCGTATATTCGTAGCTCGATCGATCCTCGTAGGGATTCGGATCGAATTAATTTTCGTTTTACCGCTTCCGCTGGGCCTTCAGTTTAGGCACCGAATCCCAAAAGTTACCTCATGGGTGTATCGTATATCTCGAGCAATGAGCTTCCTCGAGAATCCGTCTTTTGATCTCCCCGTTGTGAGGTATGCATAATCGTCCCATAAACCTTACAATTCCATCCTCGGTAATTGTAAACTCGGGTTTCTCGCCCTTAGCGATCTTGTCCTTAAACTCTTGAAGTTTTAGATCTCTCTCTTGGGCTAATCGAATATCGTCCAATAGATTCGATTTAACTATGAGGTTGGCGCAACTTAAACGAGTACCTTCATGAATGGGTTTCAGGTAGCTCAGCTCCTCGAGAGCTTGCCATTCTCGAACCATGAGTCAGACCACTCTAGCCCTTCTACTTAGGGCATCAGCCACGACATTCGCTTTCCCTGGGTGGTGTTGAATTTCACAATGGTAATCTTCTAAAAGCTCTACCCATCTTTTCTGTCGGAGATTAAGTTCCTTTTGAGAAAATAGGTACTTGAGACTTTTATGATCCGTAAACACGGTGAATTCAACGCCATATAAATGATGTCGCCATTTCTTTAAGGTGAATACTATTGCATCAAGTTCGAGGTCGTGCGTTGGATAATTCTTCTCATGCGTCTTGAGTTGCCTGGAAGAGAACGCGATAACTTTACCATTCTGCATCAGAACGGCACCGAGGCCATCCTTTGAGGCATCACTATATACGACAAATCCTTGGGCTCCTTGTGGAAGTGTTAGTATAGGTGCGGTGGTAAGTCTCTTCTTGAGTTCGTGGAAACTTGACTCGCATTTATCCGTCCATTCAAATTTTACTTATTTCTAGGTTAGCCAGGTGAGGGGTCCCGCTATCTTCGAGAAGTCTTTGATGAATTTACGGTAGTAGCCCGCAAGTCCAAGAAAACTTCTGATCTCAGTTACATTTTCTGGCCTCTTCCAATCCATAATAGTTTCTATCTTAGATGGATCAACTGCAATCCCTTCTCCAGAAATAATATGGCCTAGAAATGCCACTTCCCTCAACCAAAATTCACACTTGTTGTACTTAGCGTACAACTTGTGCTGCCTTAGTGTATCCAACACTAGTCTATGATGTCTCTCGTGATCTTTTTCCGACTTAGAGTACACGAGTATGTCATCGATCAAAATTACTACGAATTGGTCGAGATATGATTGAAATACTCTGTGCATTAAATCCATAAATGCCGCAGGAGCATTCGTGAGTCCAAAAGGCATCACTACGAACTCGTAGTGGTCGTATCTAGTTTGGAATGCAGTTTTAGGTACATCTTCATTCCTAATCTTTAACTGGTAGTATTCTTGTTGAAGATCGAACTTGGAATACACCGTAGCTCCTTGGAGTTGTTCAAAGAACTCATCTATCCTCGGGAGAGGATACTTATTTTTAACTGTAACGCTGTTGAGTTCACGGTAATATATGCAAAGCCTCAATGTTCCGTCCTTTTTGACAAACAATACCGGAGCTCCCCAAGGTGATACATTAGGTTGCACAAAACCCACGTCGAGTAACTTCTGCAATTGGACCTTCAACTCTTGCAGCTCCAGTGGTGCCATTCGGTATGGTGCCTCTGTAATGGGTGCCTTCCTAGTCATGATTTCGATATTGAATTCAATTTCTCTGTCAGGTGGTAGGGAGGTCAATTCTTTGGGAAATACATCAGGGTATTCGGATACCACACGTATAGCTTCTATGCCCGACTTACTCTTGGGTTTGTTGATGATGAAGGCTAAAAATCTGGTTGCCCCTTTGGCAACTGCTTTACTAGCTTTGATAGCTGATATAATAGGTGCTAGGTTGACTCTAGCGTCTCCAATTAATTCCACAATTGGCTTGTTAGGTTCGCAAAACCTAACTATCTTAGAATGACAATCTAATTGTGCGCAGTGCTTAGATAGCCTATTCATTCCTAGGATGACGTCATATTCTAATATTGGAAGCACTACTAAATCGGCAGAGTAACAGTTACCACTGATGATCACATCACACGCAGAATGGACTTTATCTGCTAGCTGACTAACTCCCATCAGGGTAGATACTTCTAGGCATAATGATAAAGATTCTAACGGCCTATGAAGTTTCTTATAAAAATGCGGTGCAACAAACGAGTGGGATGATCCTGGATCTATAAGTGTTCGTGCAAGTTGATTAGATATCAGGAGTGTACCTTCCACCACATCGTTGTTCTGTGGTGTCTCCTGACCAGTCAATGCGAATACTCGAGCTGGGCTTTCCCTTTGTTGTTTCCTGGTTTGGCTGTAGTAGCTGGTTTGATCACCGGGGTGTTCATGTCTAGGCATTCTCGAATTTGATGATCTTGGCTGCCGCAACGTAGGCACTTTCCGAGCTTCCTCCAACATAACTCTGATTTATGCCCTTTCCTTCCACAGTGGGTGCAAGGCGCTGTTGGTTTGTTGAGAACTGGTGCCTTCATTCCACTCGAGCTCCCTTGAGTTCTCATCCTCTTATACTTCTGTGGTGGCGTGGATGTTGGTCGGGTAGCAGGCCTCTTGGCGTTGTTGGAGAAACGGCTTTGTTGTTGAGCTAACCTCGCAGTTCCGCTCTCGATCTGGGTAACGTCTTCCACTGCTTGGGTAAGTGTCGTCAGCTGAACAGTTAGAAGGCTCTGTTAAACATGAATAATCATTAAGGCAGTGAACTTAATGATTCAGCAATTGCTTATGTGGTTTTAACGACAAACGAATAATAATACCCCATTTTAAGAAGTAATGGAGTTTAGTAGAGTTTAAAGGAATTTCATCAATTTTGAATGAATAGTGACATGACTTTGAGAAAATGGATAAGTGAAACAAACTATATCCGTTTCAAGAGTTCAATAGAAGAGTTAATTCATTCGGGAAATGTCGTGGGTACTTAATAAAGTACTTTGGCCAATGACTTAGAAATTTCGAATTTGACTATGCATATTCCAAGTGAATAGCAATAAGTCGAAAAAGATCTTTAATGAGAATTGACTCGAGAAGTCTACATTAGGTCTCAATCCTATGGTTCACTTCGTCCTAGGTGGAATCCCCGTCTAAGTCCGAAGAATCTTATCCTGGTTAGCCCGTTGTAAGTGTCCTTCTCACAAAGCGGGCTCTGATACCACTCCTGTCACGCCCCCAACATCGGGAAGGACGAGGGCGCGACGCATCGGTTGATCAATCAAATAAAATGCGATAATAAATAGCGGAAGCAAAATAAAGATTGGATAACATTTCAAACAACCATCTTAGCCCGATGTACTAAGATTCGTTGTGACAAAGCTGATAATCGAAACTACACTGTTCATAAGTTTGCAGCGGAAAAATACCAAACGAGTTAAGTACAAATCATAGTTAACTATTACAAGTTGGGATAACAACAGAAATTCTAAGAACAAAAGTCCTAAATCTTGAAGACAATCTTCTATTCGGCCTCTTCCTCGAAGTCTTCTACATCTTCTACTGTTTGCTCATTCTCTGGTTTAAAAGGGGAAACGGTGGGATGAGACAAACGTCTCAGTAAGTGGGTGATCGTGTGCGAGTGTGGCTCTTTCTTCTGAAATTTTTTTTAAGTGATGCATGGTTTTATCAATTATAAAAAAATAAGAACAATTACAATTATGTCGAAATTTTAGAAACAATAATCAGTTTGTAGTTGTAATATTATAATCCTGTCCCCGTGGATGGATATCAAGTCAAGCAGTCAGTCAATCATTCGATCAGTCAATTCAGTTTCGAATACTGCCGATGTGTACTTTGAATTCTAGACTCTCCTTATTACTTCTAGCAAGATAGGTCGTCGCCCCAAGATTTGACCGTCGTCCCAAGAATTGGACCGTCGCCCCAAGATGTTGAGCCTTCGCTCTCACACGTAGCGTGTGCTTACTTATCTCTTATCTGGGCTCGGTATGTCCTTAGCTGTGGTTCAATACCCGGATCACACCATAATCGCAATTATACCCCAAGTCTACGACCCAGGTCCCTCGGAACACTCCGTTCCTCGGTTATGGGAATAGGAAACAACGGTAGCCTTGTTCATGAACTGCAGCCGCGCTGCTCGATCCAAGACTCGGTCTAACCGTCCCTGACAAGATTTGGGACTCTAGAGGTGGCTCCTATAGCTCAAGAGGTGGCCCCCGGATTGTAGGTCGGCACTCTGTTTCATATGGACTCAAGAGGTAGCTCCCGTCCGTCGACGTTGCACTTTGTTCCGATAGAGTTAGAGGCGGACCCATCCGTGGCACTTTGTTTGTATAACACTTAGTTCCCGGACAGTCACAATTATCAATTTAATGTGTTTCACAAGTATCACGTAAACGTTCGGTCAGTGAGGGTAATAGCGTCTTTGATTAAGTATGGAATATGGTTAATTATATTTGTGGCCCGGTAATACGGAATAGGACTTGTATATAAATTCGAAAATATTCTCAATAATTTATTAACGGTCTGATGGGTTCAGTTCAGATATATTAAATGGGTAGATTCGATCAAACGAAACGAGAGTTTCGTAAATAGTTTGAAAGGACGTTTTTACACTTAGGTTCAAACCTAAGCGTTGGAGTATGAAACGAAGTCGGATGGTTATGAAATTTTATGAGGAAGCCAAAAATAATTCCTCGACTCCATATTTAACGAAAATTCGGAAATTTCCAGTTTCGGGACTGAAATTTACAGAAATTACGATATTGCCCCAAAACTCAAGGAAATCGTTTCGAGGCATATAGAGCTATTAATTTAGCTCGGAATTTAACAAAATTTTACGAGATGACTCTTGATGATTCTGGAATTACAGATTTGTTAAAATTCCAGAAAATTTCGGACCTGGTCCAGAAGTTTGGAATTTTTGCGTTTTGGCCCCGAAATTGTTTGAAAATTACAATTTGGACTATGAAGTTTAGATATCAAACTCCTAATCGCTTGAAACTTTATGGACAACCTATGCATGGTATAATATGTACTGTCCAAGGTCCAGAATGTTGTATTTTCGAAATTTTCAGTTTAGTCCTCAAACTTTGAGAAATTACAATTTATGCCCAAAAGTTCCATTTACTCGTTTCGAGTCCCGTTTGGGCCACAAATAAATTATCCATATATCATAATAAAATCATATAACACAAGATTTTAGATTTTGCTAAGGTTTCAACAACACATAGAAGAAAACATATAACTTTCAAGTTATCACAAAATCGGCACCCGACTACCAAATCGGTTGTCGTTTAAATTCGATAAATCATATTGCATGTTGTTATAACCATAAAATTCATCTTTAAAAACATGCATTTATACAAGAATTTCAGATTAGTACATACTTTCATATTTTTCATAATATTTGAAGATTATGTTTAAGAAAAACGAATTTTTCATAGTTATACACAAAATCATAATATGTAATTTTAACATGAAGATTTTAACATAGATCATATCAAAAGAATCTTGAAATACTTCAGATTTAACAAATGCATCACAACAAAAATAATAGATTTCTACTTTAAAGTTTGAAAGAGTTTTCACCCACCTCGACACTAGTAGAATAAACATCAAAGACTTCGGTACGTCTCACTTCGGTAATCTATATTAGCAAAGTAAAAACAAACAACAACTTCGTTTTTCAATTTTCTAAAGTCAAAAATCCACATAGACTTCAGTAAATGGTACCAAACAAAAAAGTAGGAGCTAGTTAGAAATTTAAAGTTACAAAGACTTCGCTAATTTGATAATTACTGAAGTAAAAAGCGCAATGAATTTTTTTGATTAAAAATATATCCCCATTGGTGAAGTAACGTATATCTTAACCGGGATTTTACCCAAACCCTACTAGAACCGCCCCCTCAACCTCTCCCCAGCTCTCGTTTCTCTCTTCTTTCTTCTCTGTGGAGAAAGAAAGATGGAGACCGGTCTCCCATGAACTCCTCCTCTAATCACCTAAATCATATGTAGTTCTCTGAAATCACGAGAAGAAAAGGGAAAGCGATTTCACTCCTTTCCTCTTCAGTTCCAAATGCGGCGAGAAAATCTGCAAGGCGGTTTGCAGCGCGAGGCACCCATCTCAATCAGATCGTCCAAGGCATCTTGATAAGCTCCTGGCATTCTCGAACTAGATCTACAAGGTAAGCTAGGGTTTCCACATCTCTTTGGATCATCTTTAAGCTCATCAATGAATCGACCTTCACCTCTAAATTCTGAATTCTTCTTTCACACACAGCAGTGCGGGTTGTTTTTAGAGCTGTAAGCTCGATTTGGTTAATGGGTGCTACCGGAGTTTGCTGGCTCAACCCCCATAACAGTCTCCATTGGAGTCATGTGCAACTCGTTCGATTCCAGCATGTTGACCAGTTCCTGTCTTCTGTTGTTCACTTGTTCTTTCTTTTCCTTTTCAATCTTGCCCGTTATGTGATGCTTTAATGATCTTTGCAGGTATTATCTATTTGAGAAATCAAAGGATGCCAACATGATTGGAATCTTGGTTGGAACACTTGGAGCAGGTAGCCTTTCTGTAAAATCTGTTCTACTGTATGGAGGAACTGTTAAGTGTTATACTAGTCGACTTTTCAAATTGCTTATGTCTTTGAAGTAAAAAACTTAGCTGCTTACTAGTATAGTTCCAAAGACATCTTCACTTATACCATGATTTTTGGACATGCTTCCTTTTTTTGGTTGCCCAACTACTCTGCACGAATCAGAATAACTTTACCTACATAGTTGTGTTGTTTTTAGATCTGCACCAATTGTTTGGTTAGCTAGTGAGATGTGTGGCCACCAAGGGAAATAATGCATTTTGAGGTGGAGAAGATAAAGTTTTTTAAGAACACGTGATTCGAAGAACCTGTCCTGTTCCCACCACGTGGAGAGCAAACAAATATATAGTAACTAACTTGTGCATTGCTTTACTGATGGTCTAAACTTACCGTCTTATAATGCACATAAATTAAGTCTCTACCTACTTCGAAAGACTCTTATAAAGTAAGAGTTATATGTTTCTATCTTTGGAGAATTGTTGTCCACGCTCTTTATTGTTCTATCTTGTTAGAACGCAGCAAAAGAATTCTTGAAGATGCTGAGAAATCTGTTGATTACATCTGGGATAAACTGAAAACCAAAGTGGCATAGTGGACGTCTAGTACTGAACTTCATGGATCTTTTTTTTGGTGAATGACATTGCTAGAGATTGAAGCATTTTAGTTTAGTTTCTCTTTTACTTTTTTCCCCGCATGTTTAGACGTTGTAGGAACTCCTTGTCCCTCGCTGTACTCACTTCTTTTTTATAATAAAGTTTTTGTTTCCTATCAAAAAAGAACAAAGAAAAAAGAGTTTTATGTTTCTAGTACCCTATGTACACTGTCTGACTACCTTAAGAATGCTGATTTTGAAATGCGAATAGAGAAGGGTGCGATACCCATTATAAGAATTTTAACTTCTAACCATGAGATGAATGAATCCAAGTTAACTGAAGTGTCCCTTGTTGTTCTTTCTGTTGTGCAACAATCCTGGGTTGCAACATCTGGTTCTCTCTTTTGACGCTCAAGTGTAGTGAGTATTGCTGCTTTTCTACTTTATAATTGGAGAAAATTGCTTGGAAAATAATTCAAGCTGTAGATGATATGTCGTTTGTTAGTTCATTCTAGTTGGACATCTTATACAGTTTTCTTGTGGAAAACAAGGTTAATTTGGTCATTTTTTCACCAGGAGACTAGGAGCACACCTAGTGATATATTGGTAATATTTGCCTGTCGAGAAATCTTTTTCCATATAATCAATTCTACCTCTTCGCTGCAACTCCCTCAAAGATTGCTGCGAACATGATTCACCTAAGCTTTTGGAGAAGATTGACAAAACTAAACTCAAGAAGAACAAATAAACTCTTAAAGATCCCTACCCTTGAGCCTTAAATATTTAAGCATGATGTATTCTGTTGAAATCTTATACATGGTTGTGAAGCTCGCGTGGAATACTCTGAGTCCATAACAAGATTAGGCTTCAACCCTCATCTCAACATAATTTTCTAGCTGTACAATTGCAATTTTCATTTTTCATTTTTCTTATCTGTTCTCAGTAGTATTCACTATTTAGTTCCAGATAGTACTATGTGGTTGTAAAACTTCCACATAGAAACTTTAGCAAATGTTTAGGCTTATAGAGTACTATAAATAATTGGCTTCTTAATCTTTTTAGACACCTCAATACAGATCCACTTTTGTATACTACCTCTGTCGCTCTCTAGACTTAATATTTATAGTTTTCTTTTTAAGGCGTCTGCTAGAACGAAGCTAGTGCTTCACTTCCGTTTGCTTCAAAAATGATTTTACAAGAGATGGGTGCCAATCCGTCGAAAATGGTGACTGAATTTTTGCCCATGATAAGACACTCTAGCCTTGTGTAAGTGTACAGGCATGTTAGATACTATTCTCATTGAAGTATCTATAGATCCTGTTGTTCAGAATATCATGAACATATGATAATGTTGTTTTACATTTCCTTTTTCTTCCTGTGTCTTGATTCTTCTTGTGCATGATACACGCCAGAAGCATAAAGCTTTTCTTTGCAAATTGTTCTTTCAGTGGGTTATCTTGACATGATTCATAAGATGGGGGAACTGATAACAAAAGCTGGGAAAAAGTCATACACATTCGTTATGGGAAGACCAAACCCTGCAAAGCTTGCCAATTTTCTTGAGGTAAATGTCATTACCTACATGAATATTGTTGCATATGTTTTTATCTTGTGTCCATATTGCTTATCTCTAATTTTTTGACATTGCAGTGTGATGTTTTTATTAATGTCTCTTGTCCGCAAACAGCTCTATTGGATAGTAAGGAGTTCTTAGCTCCTATAATCACTCCATTTGAAGCCATGCTTGCTCTGGGCAGGTACTTTCTTGAATAGTTCAAAATTGTCGACTAAATTACTCTTTGACATAAAATTACTCTTTGACATAGTAGATGTTAGAACTTTCGGTTGATCTGAGCTTAATCTTCTTAAGTAGCTTTTGTTCATGCATTCTGAAGATGGGGAGTTTTTGAGCTTAAGATTTTTGATAATTTAAAGGGTTAATTACAAAAAATATGCTCGAGGGTTTAGTCTAATTACAGAAAACCTAGCTATCTTTCAAAATTACTCGTACCCCTTGATATTTGTTTTTAACGAAAACATTACATCCTTAATTTTTTTTTTGGGGGGGGGGGGGTGTTTGTTTAGAAAATGCTAACCTCAAGGGGCTGTTTGTGGTATCTTCTTAAGGGGTTATGTCGACCTTCGATGGTATTTTTTTAACTATGCGTTATATAAAATAAGAATTATATGTGGAGTATTGCTTTGAAATAGTTTTTTGTTTCCTTTTTGGGACTTCTTATCTCCTTGTACTTGTTTCTTATAAAAAAAACCGATGGTGAGCAGCATGTTGGAATGGGACATTGTGAGGGCTATGAAAGAAAGGAAATTAAACATTGGATAGGAATAAGATCGATAATGAATCTAGAAGACATAAAAAAGGCATGAATAGAAAGCTCAGGCATTTGTGGCCACAAAAGAGGTGATAGGATACTATGAATGTGATTTTCCAGTTATTTAGTGTTTACCTTGATTTAATTGTTTAAATCTTGGTTGCATTGCCTTTTTTATTAAAGTTTGTTTTCCTACTTGACTTTGTCTGTGGAGAGTTGCTTTTCCCCACATGCCCCTTTAGTTATGGAAGCAATAAAAGTTCACTTCGAAGAGAAATTCGAGTTTCAATAACTCGAATGGGTCCTAATTCTGAAGCACTCTTTATGTTTAATGCATGATTCAGTTACATTGAATGATTCTTGGAGCTAACCTGGAACTAGTTGTCAGAGCAGATCTAGGTGATATTGTTGACAATTTTTCTTTGGTCTGCATAATGACATGAAAATATTTTTATGGAAATGTAAATTTACCCGAGCATCAATGCAGGAGCGACAAATTCAAGCGGAAAGAATTTTAAGAAACTCCCGGGGGTTATTATTTGTGATCTTCGATATACTCCTCCGTCCACAAACTACTTATCCTTTTTGCCATTTTAAGAACTAATTTAAGAACTAACCTAATCCTATAAATTACTGGGTTTATCAGTGTTACCTTAATATTCTTCATGTTCTTTCTTGAGTTCATCCAACTTAATAAGCTTAAACATACTTATTAGTTATTAATATGCTCCGCGTTCTGTATTCATATATTACTTTGTAGAGGCCTGCTGTATTATATCTTAGTAGGGTACGTGTGGTTCGGTACATCTACGAAATGGTAAAGGGTGTTAGGGTTGTGGAGCCTGAAGTACTCTACATTGGACCACGATGACGTCAATCCAACTTGGGGGTGAGTTGGCGGGGGGACCGGGTTCGGCCATTATCAGGAAAATATGTATTAACTTCACACATCTAAGTACTTTCCAGTTTCTCCATCTACTCATATAGTGTAACGAAAAATCCCGTGAAAATGATGATGCCATACACTTCCAATATATTAGTTTCTCTTTTTTTACCAATTCTTTATCAGGCTCTGAGCTTGCCTATGAAAACAGGACAACATGAGACTAAACAAGATTCAAGCTACAGATGACAGCCAAACTTCCAAGAAGTGTAGGTTTTGCTTTTCCTGTCCATACAATAACTAGATATTGATGTTTAAGTTTTCTCTGCGTTATGTGTTCCTTTCACTCTATGGCAGCTGTCAACCAAACTATTAAGGCTAAATCTGATGAGCGAAGGACCAAATTTGAAGGTCGTAGCGCATTTGCTATTGGAAGGTATGCTCTAGAATTTCAAGTGCCTAATGCCGCTTCACTTATTTACCCGATTTCGGACTTGAGATTTTTCTCCGTATATTTCATTTGATGATTTTTTTCCTTTTCTCGTTGGTTCCGTAAAACCCGTCATCATTCCTCTCCATCGACAAGGTTAGAGGGTTAACATTTTCTTTTCTATTGATGCGTTAATGTGTAAATGAATGATTTGTGCATTGACGTGCCTGCTTTGTTTATAGAAGGAAATCTTTACCGGACCAAAGCAGTCAACGAGGTGGAAACAAGTGGCACTAAAAAGGTTTTGATGATTCCACAACTAATTTTATAATCATGAACTTGTGTTAATGTGTTGCGAGTATGACACGGTTCTATCACATGCTACTCGTGACAATTCGAGAACTCGAGATAATTTTAGGGGCAAATATGGATTCCCGGTGAGCTCTTCTGTTAGGGCATAATTCTCAACATTTTACTTCCGTCTAGAATAAATCAAGGTGATGCTAATTAGTGCTACTAAATTTTCTTGCTCTCCGTGAAGCCGGTGTCATTTCGGTGAAGCCCAAAGGTCGGAAAAGTATCATACCAAAACCAAGCACTTTGAGCAGCCGTTCTTGGGGAAATAGAGTTACTGATGAGTTTGTAGTAATGTAAGTCATATAAGATGTCAGACTACTTTAGACATTTTGGTGGGACGTCTTCTATTTACTAGGAAAACATATTGCTTATTTCTGTTTGTATCTTCTCATCAACAATGCCTGGTATACAAACTTACTCCTTGATGTTTATGGAAAGATAAGACATAAATCCAAAGATTATATGATGCGGTTAGAATCTGATAGAATGATTAATATATAAGTTTCACTGTGTCCGTGCTTCCTGAATGTAGAACACGCTCAATCATGGAGTTGATGGAAATTGGGGATATTCTAGTGATTTAGTGACCCTCATTATTGGAGATAACATTAGTATGTCTCGCAGATTGCTCATTACTTTCTCTTATGGTGATATGATATTGGATAATTTTGCGCATTTATCTCTTGGCCTGTAATTCCGCTATTTTAGTGGAGTATGTGTTCACCTAATTGAGAGTATTCTTGGGGCCAGTTTGTCTATTGATCAATAAATTCTTGGAACCCCTTCAAATTTTGGAAATTATTTCTTGATTTTCCATACGCAACCGAAAGTGATAGAACCAAGGAATGGGGTTTGAAGATTGTCAATTTTCGAAGAAAATTTCCCAGATTTTGTTTAAATGTGTCGGGTTTTTTTATTGGCATGTGTTGTTCCGACACTTATGTTCTCTTTTAGTTTTGTTACATCTCATTGAGTTTGTTGTTCTTCCCAATTTCAGTTGTTTTTTTGGTAAACTAACATAAGATATGCTGCCAGGTTTTAAAGAACGGGGTTGAGGTTAAGCTCCAAAGGAATGCTTTAAGCGTGTTAGAACCTCCTACTGGAAACGAAGAAGATATCGATTTTGATTTTGATGATTCCACTAGTTGCTATGATATTGGTGAAAAGGACCATCATCAATTTTGTAAGTTGTGTAGCACTGTGTTTTACTTAAAATATCACCACCAGACTCGATAACGTTTTTATGGATCCGTCTTTCGTCTTCTGTTTTTATGGATCCGACTAAATGTTGCAATGTTATATATGTGTTTTATATGATATCAGATATTTGTTGATGTTTTGTTCTAATATTAACAAATTTTTTGATAATTGGCAGAATGTGTTTGAATTAGCGCCACAAACTAAGAAGACAGTGTTGACTTCCGCGAAATATGGTGAAAGTTTGGTTGATGTGTAGTCCATTATCTAGACCTGCATGTGTCTCGTAGACATTGTGGAAGTTTATTTGATGTTGGCATATTATAGTTATTCCCAATGCAAACTTGTGAATCACGCGAATCTGAATATTTGGCATTTTTGTACGATAATCCGCCGTTTATATATGAAAGTGTTGTTTATTACTATTATCAATGCTTATGATCTTATGTTATTGAATTGGGATCTTGTGATTTGAGTTTGTTGGATTTTTAATGAGGTTGATTGATGTATTTGAGGTTGTGTTGTTGCAATCTTGTGAATTGAGGTTTTTTATTGGATGGATCATGTTTTTGTACAACAGGGATTCTATATTTACAAATTGAAAAGAAATATGCAATGTGGTTATTTACTTCGGATAAAAAACGAAGTCAGAGATATATAATTAGCGACACAAAATAGAATAAGCGAAGTAAAAAGGAGTGTAATGCTTCGGCTAAACAAATAAAAGTGAAGTAAATGTGGTATCTTTAACCTCGTTGCCTATTAACAAGCGAAGTCGATAACATTATTTCACTTCATCTGTATATATTTTACTGCAGCGAATACGAAATATACACTTCAGCGATTATAAGATAAGTGAAGTGGAAGGACCTTTTTTACTTCGCAAACCCCCATATTCGGGTTCTAAAAACCGAGATAGACTTCGGTTATTACGATATTAGACTTCGCCTAATAAGCGAAGTCTAAAGTATACCTTTAACTAAACGAACATAGACTTCGGTAATTCTAACATTTTTACTTCAGATATTATCCGAAGTCTTTGACGTTTATTCTTATAGTGCGATCTTGTCGGATTTAGTCGGTTCTAAGTCTTGAAAGTTGGAAAACGACTTCTCCTCTACTACTACATGGTTTGGCCGATCCACATGCACCCCCAAGGTGAGAATTATGTTTGCATGTATTAAGATTAAGGTTATATAATGGAGGTTTTCATAAGAAATTATGGAAATAGTTATAAGGGATGAGATTACCTATTTCTTGTTGAAATTTTTCTTCCTCCTCCTTCTTCTTCCTCTTGGTTCGGCCCTCTCTCTTTCTTAGACTCTCAATTGCAGATTTTTTGGTTGTGTAGGAGGTGTAAAATGAGGGTTAGCTTAGGGTGTAAGTATTTAAAGTTGGGATAAGGAGGGTTGGGAAGTGAAATGTATAGAAGACTTGTTATATATGTCAAGATGTTTCATGCAAGTCTTGCATGTGATGAGTGAAGAATCTAGAGCTACACCTTGCACTCCATTTTGGCCGCCCAATGTATGTATATATACATATATTATTTTTTTTTTTTGTTAAATTAAGAGTATAATTAAAATGGTAAAGAGTTTAATTAGTTGGGTTGGGCTTTGAAGTGTAACTTCAAGTCTTATAATTTTTAATGAGTTGGGTTGAGTCCATTAGTGAGTCCTCATATAGTTAGGGGTTGGCAATTAGCCCAATAGGTGAATCAACACACTATTTTAATTTTTATTATTTGGTTTATTAAGTAAATTACAAAGTTAAAGAGTCAAATAAAATAAAATAGATGTAGGTTATATAATGACATAAAATAACTATTATTAAATTACATCATGATTTGATATATTGTACATGTGATAAGTTATCTAATTTAGGGGGGTTTACAGTGGGAGGAACCAAGGAGTGGGTGTAACACTCAGCTAGCCTAGTGGCCCGCACCGCAACCCAACTGAGAACTAATGATAGAATCATTTTCAAACTATTATATCGTGAATACCATATACGTATAATACCTTCAACCAAATGTCCATATCAAGTATTAGGTAAGGTAATATCAAACCCAATCGAAACTTGACACTATGTATTTTTTAATGCAAATCGAGATCATCGAGCTTTCGTGTATAAAATACAACTAACTTTAAATGTTTTGGCCAATGACTTATGATCTCATTTGCCATTAATCGCATAAGACATTGCACGTTCACTTACAGGAGAAAGAATGAAATCTTGGTATTTAGTAGGGACAGCTACTTGCCCACTAAGTTGCACATTGACGTTGACCCCACCAACCGACAATTGGATCGAACTACTAAACTTAATGTCTCAAGCACATCTCCTACTGAAACCGCAAGGTAGCGTATACCTAGCACAACTGTTCCATACAGTCATTGACAATTCCAGAGTGAAATTTATATGATTGAATCGAGGTGAGTCGAGTTTGAGTTTACTAATCCCAATGGCATGACTATATCGTGTAACACCCGGAGGTTTTCAGGATTATTACAGTACCGTAAATCCATTATATAAGAATTTACTAGGCTAAAAATTTAAAACAACATTATTAAATCTCAATTATATAATATATAATATAATATATACATATATAGCTAATATATATATATATATATATATATATGATTGAATGTATTACTTACTTTGGGATATATCCAAGTAATCGCCTGTTTGGATCTACTTGTATGCATACCCCCCATCACCTTATACGCGGTCACGTCATTGTTTACAAGAAGTAATAATGTATCAAATTAATTATCAAATTAAATGACCAAGTTTCTGTTAGTAGTATGTAATAATTAAACAAGTAGAAAATAGATACCAATAGATTGTTTAATTTTCACAGAATCGCAATACATACTTCATTCATGCTAAAATACATCCTAATTTAGTTTAATAAAAATAAAATCATTTTTTCAGTGAATAATTTCAATTATCGTTCTATACTCTACAACAGTACTTATATATGTCCAAATTCTACACTTTTACTCAGACCAAGGATTATTTGTGTTTTCCACTATTTTTTATTTAAATAACACACACATATATATAATATATATTTTTCAAGTAAATGCTACAAGTTAAAACTTACTTCTAGACTACGGCCTTAATGCGATTGTCGGGCTAACGGTGTAGTGAGCAAAACCACACAACTTCGGATTTTGGCGGAATAACTACCAAAAGTTGTCAATGCTCACTGCATTAACAAACGGAATATTTAATTTTCCATAATCAATCTAAATACATCTAATTACATAATTATTAATATATAATAATCTACAAGACAAGAAAGAAATATTAAGACTTTTAGAGAAAAAAGAGAGTAGTGAGACGAATGTTAGATCTTACTCATGATGGTAAGCTCCAAGGTATATCTATTTTCTGGCATCCGACATACGCGAAGCGATGTATCCGGAGGCCTCCTCTCCCTTATTTCCCATATTTTGTATGGATTGAGGATCAAGATATCCATGCAAATCCTCGTCCATCGTGCCCACGTTCAATTTCGATAAGTACCTAATTTGTTAAACAAAATATTACTACCTTATTTACGTTCCAAACTATGAATTTTTGATAAAAATACATAAATATGCATGTAAAGAATTACTTACAAAGTCCAAAACTATAGAATCGATAAGCTAAGCCACTGCTTTGAATGATTTACAAAAGATCATTATAACTTATGTACAAGGGAACGTCATCACCACCACAATCAAAGGAAGCTGTATCCCATGGCACCTCTAACGGATCACTAAAGAGAGTCGCTGCAACACTAAATAACTCTCTCAACGTGTCGCTATCACTCGACCGGTCATCTTGACGAGCATGTTTCTTAGGTGGCTCGGGTCGCTCAATATCCGAAATCATATAGAAGAAACATGAAAACTGTAAAAACTAACTGTAAAACCAATTGTAAACGATGTATCTTTTATTTAGATTTTAATATTAAACACTACTACAAATTTTATTCTTAATTTTCTAAATTCTAAATATTCTAAATTTTCAGCTAATTTCTTGAGGACAAGCAGTGTAAAAACCAACTATAAACAGAATATCTTTTATTCAGATTTAATATTAAAACATGAAAGAAATATACCTTGATAAAGTCGGCAACAACAAGATCCTTTGGCCATGCAATAAAGATACCTAGAGCTTCCCTCACTAAGCTTACCTTTTTTGTAATATCTGACTGTAATTTTCATTTTTATCTGTCGTTGTATATTCGGATGAATTGATTATCTTGGATCATTGCATTCAGTATTATGTTGAGGTATTATATATTTGAGCTTCATATCGTTGTTATTTCATTTCATACTTGGTGATTCGATGTCAATTGGAGAGTTACATTTTTGAACTTTTTCTGTTAGTGTAGCGTACGCTACGTATCTTAACCAACGTATGCTAAACTTGTGATTTAGCGTATGTAATACCTTGTCTGTTGCATACTCTAAGAATGAATCTGATATCAGTTGACTTCAGCACGTGAACTTGTTATCCGTTGGCATGCATGTGGGAGATGTCTGAGCTGTCGTGTCGGCCATAGTCAACTTTTATTAGCGTGCGTAGCCCCCTTTTCAGTAGCGTGCGCTAATGGCCTGCAGATTCAAGACAGTAGCCACTGTAATCCGCTTACGTATGTAATATTAACCGGTTAGCATATGTAAGTGTGTTAGCGTATGCTAAATTGTCCCGATAGCGTGCGCAAAGTCTGCACAGTCTATTTATAGGACCAGCTTGTTTTTCATTTCTTCACAACTCTAAACCGATTCTCTCTCCATATATCGTCCCTCTGCACCCCCAAATTGATATCAAACTCCTCCAACTTGCTTTTAAGCCTTAAATCTTGGAGTGGAGCTCACTACCTTGAAGATTAGGAGGTGTTCTTGAGCTTGGAGTGTACTTCCTTGTAGTGTTGAGAGTTGTTCCTCATTTCTGGAGGTATGTGTATATCTGATCTGTACTTTTCATATGTTGGTGTTAGTGATGAAGTATTATTCACCTAGAGTTAAATTAATCAAGTAAAACATAGTTTTAATCCAACTTTTTAAACACTTTTAGTGAATATGATATATGAGGGTTTGATATGGATGTATTCTTGATGATATAATGATATTAACCATGTTGTATCTATCATACTCATCTTGCTGGATGAATTTATCTCAGTAGAACATCTTTGAATCGATTAACCTCACCATAGTTGGATTTAAACAATAAATCGATATCATAAAGTGTTTAAACACCATGCTTGATATTCATTTACCTAGAGAAGAACTTTGCAATGTTTGAGGATAGTAAAATGTTTCCTTACTTCAGAAACCTCAGAAACTTTATCATCATTATAGTTCAGATTCACAAATCCATGAAGATTGATAGGAACACCTTGTTGAATGTTAGGAGATTAGTGTGGTAATTCTAAAACCTAAGCTAGGTGATATCATAAATGATGTTAATGGATCTTCCAGGTTTGTAAAGAGTGATTTTGATAACCTTCATGAATATGGTGTAATCTCATAGCTAATAACCTTGTTGGAAAGTTAATCAACATAAGATGATCTTGACATCATGAGTGGTTATTCAACATTGTTCTTGATAGAAACCTTATTTGTGAAGGATCATGTGAACATTCGGTAAAAGTATTGTGAACCGATTTTATGGTTGTAAAGTGGAATCCTTGGGGAGTCAGCTACGCCTAAAGGATCAGACAATTGCCCAACTTCGCAAAACCAAATTCTTCCAGATGCATAAGATCAAGATGCTGGAGAAAACGATCCGTTCCACACGTCGCGAGCATGAAGAGTTCTAGATGGTGGCTAGGAAGAAATTAGCTATGGTGATGCGACTATTTCCATACTCCACGACTGAGGTAGGGGAGGCATCACATGCTCCACCGACGGACCCTACACATTTTGAGGAAGATCCGGAGGAGGACTTCGAGGAAGATCCGGAGGAGGACTTCGAGGAGGATCCGGATGAGGACCTGGAGTAGGACCCCAAGGAGGATGTGAGGATGGATTCCGAAGAGGACTAGAGACTTGGTTATGAAGTTATGTTATTTATTTCTATTTAATATTTTCCTAGAATGTGAGACCAAACGACTGAATTTCGTATTTTGTGTGTTACGATTATGTATTAACGATAAACTTTTTTGAATGTGACGGTCTTGATTAATAGAATAATGTAGTTACTTATGGAAATGATTATCATTTGATATGCACTCGGTTAGTTTTATATATTAGCTTGATTCATTAACAAATCTTTAACAACAACTAACTTTTATCACTTTATACCAACTATGTTTACATCTTTATGTTATAATCACATTATCTACGAATTATTAGTGTTCGATCGTAAACTCAATTCTGCATAACAACATAGAATGCTAAAAATTCCACATCAGACCATAAATCCTCAGACATTCCCTAACTTATAATAGATGGCTGACCGAATATGTGGACGCCCTCGCATGAATCGCGAAGAGCAGCATCAACGCGATGATCGCTCACGCTCTCCTCTATGGGGAGGAATTGAGAACGATGCCATGGCCCAAGCCCTCACTCAACTGACGAACTTCCTACAACAACAGACTGCTAACAACGGGAACCACAATGAAACTCATGATCGTACCCTGGAAAGATTCTTACGTTTCAACCCGCCTACCTTTGACGGGAAGCCCGACGATATCAAAGCTGAACTCTGACTGGAGAGAATTGAGGGAATTTTCAACGCCCTTCAGTATACTGATGAACAGGGAATTTCACTAGCAACATTCCGACTCGAGGCCGCAGCTCATGAGTGGTGGAGGAATGTCAATGAGCACTGGATGAGAGAAAACCGTGTCAGAACATGGGCTAACTTTTCGACCAACTTCCAAACTCAGTACGTGTTAGCAGCATCCAGAGAGGCTAGACGAGACGAGTTCTACCACTTGAAGCAAGGAACCATGACAGTCGCTCAATATGAATCCCAATTTAACAGATTGTCTAAATACGCACCAAGATTGGTTACAACTGAGGAGGACAAGCTCTATAAGTTCACTAGAGGACTGAGGCAGTCGCTTCAATAAAGCCTTCTAAATGTTCAGCTGATGACACTTACCCAAGCATTGGAAGCCGCCACCTGGATTGAGAGTGGAATTGCGAGGTTAGCTCAACAGCAAAGCCGTTTCTCCAACAACGCTAAGAGGCCTACTACCCGACCAACATCAACGCCACCACATAAGTTTAAGAGGACGGGAACTCCAGGAAGTTCGAGTGGAACGAAGGCACCAGTTCTCAACGTACCAACAACGCCTTGCACCCACTGTGGTAGGAAAGGGCATAAGTCAGAGCTTTGTTGGAGAAAGCTCGGAAAGTGCCTGCATTGCGGCAGCTCAGATCATCAAATTCGAGAATCCCTAGATATGAACACCCTGACGATCAAACCAGCTACTGCAGCTAAACCAGGAAACAACAAAGGGAAAGCCCCAGCTCGAGTATTCGCATTGACTGGTCAAGAGGCACCAGAGAACAATGATGTGGTGGAAGCTACACTCCTGATATCTAATCAATTTGCAAGAATACTTATAGATCCAGGATCATCCCATTCGTTTGTTGCACCGCATTTTTCTAAGAAACTTGATAGACCGTTAGAATCTTTATCATTATGCATAGAAGTATCTACCCCGAAGGGAGTTAGTCAGCTAGCAGATAAAGTCTATTCTGCGTGTGATGTGATCATCAGTGGTAACTGTTACTCTGCCGATTTAGTAGTGCTTCCAAGATTAGAATATGACGTCATCCTAGGAATGGATTAGCTATCTAAGCACTACGCACAATTGGATTGTCATTCTAAAATAGTTAGGTTTTGCGAACCTAGCAAGCCAATTGTGGAATTAATTGGAGATGCTAGAGTCAACCTAGCACCTATAATATCTGCTATCAAAGCTAGTAAGGCAGTTTCCAAAGGGGCGACCGGATTTTTAGCCTTCATCATCACCAAACCCAAGAGTAAGTCGGGCATAGAAACTATACGTGTGGTATCCGAATACCCTGACATATTTCCCGAAGAATTGACCTCCCTACCACCTGACAGAAAAGTTGAATTCAATATTGAAATCATGCCTGGGAAAACACCCATTGCAAAGGCACCATACCGAATGGCACCACTTGAGCTGCAAGAGTTGAAGGTCCAACTGCAAAAGTTACTCGACGTGGGTATTGTGCAACCCAGTGTATCACCTTGGGGAGCTCCGGTATTGTTTATCAAAAAGAAGGACGGAACATTGAGGCTTTGCATAGATTACCGTGAACTCAACAGCATTACGATTAAGAACAAGTATCCTCTCTCGATGATAGATGAATTGTTTGAACAACTCCAAGGAGCTACGGTGTATTCCAAGTTCGATCTTCAACAAGGGTACTACCAGTTAAAGATTAGGAATGAAGATGTTCCTAAAACTGCGTTCCAAACTAGATACGGCCACTACGAGTTTGTAGTGATGCGTTTTGGACTCACAAATGCTCCTGCAACATTTATGGATTTAATGCACGGAGTATTTCAACCATATCTCGACCAATTAGTAGTAATTTTCATCGATGACATACTCGTGTACTCTAAGTCGGAAAAGGATCACGAGATACATCTTAGACTAGTGTTGGATACACTAAGGCAGCACAAGTTGTACGCCAAGTACAGCAAGTGTGAATTTTGGTTGAGGGAAGTGGCATTTCTAGGCCATATTATTTCTGGAGAAGGGATTGCAGTTGATCCATCTAAGATAGAAACTATTATGGATTGGAGGGGGCCAGAAAATGTAACTGAGATCAGAAGTTTTCTTGGACTTGTGGGCTACTACCGTAAGTTCATCAAAGATTTCTCGAAGATAGCGGGACCCCTCACCAGGCTAACCCAGAAACAAGTAAAATTTGAATGGACGGATAAATATGAGTCAAGTTTCCAGGAACTCAAGAAGAGACTTACCACCGCACCTATACTGACACTTCCAGAAGGAACCCAAGGATTTGTCATATATAGTGACGCCTCAAAAGATAGCCTCGGTGTCGTATTGATGCAGAATGGTAAAGTTATCGCATATGCTTCCAGGCAACTCAAGACGCACGAGAAGAATTATCCAACGTACGACCTCGAACTTGCTGCAATAGTATTCGCCTTAAAGAAATGGCGAAATCATTTATACGGCGTTGAATTCACCGTGTTTACTGATCATAAAAGTCTCAAGTACCTATTTTCTCAGAAGGAACTTAATCTCCGATAGAGAAGATGGGTAGATCTTTAAGAAGATTACCATTGTGAAATTCAACACTACCTAGGGAAAGCAAACGTCGTGGCTGATGCCTTAAGTAGAAAGGCTAGAGTGGCCCGACTCATGGTCCGAGAATGGCAAGCTCTCGAGGAACTGAGCTACCTGAAACCCATTCATGAAGGTGCTCATTTAAATTACGCCAACCTCACAGTTAAATCGAACCTATTGGACGATATTCGATTAGCCCAAGAGAGAGATCCAAAACTTCAAGAATTTAAGGACCAGATCGCTAAGGGAGAGAAACCCGAGTTTACACTTACCAAGGATGGAATTGTAAGGTTTAAGGGACGATTATGCATACCTCATGACGGGGAGCTCAAAATATGAATTCTCAAGGAAGCTCATTGCTCGAGATATATGATACACGCAGCAGGTAACAAGATGTAACGAGACTTGACGAAACACTTTTGGTGGGTAAACATGAAGAACCAAGTGGCAGAATTCGTCGCGCGATGTCTCACCTGTCATAGAGTCAAAGATGAGCACCAGCGACCCTCAGGACTACTACAGTCACTAGAAGTCCCTGAATGGAAATGGGAAATGATAACCATGGATTTTATCATGGATTTACCGACCACAAGAGGAGGCTATAACACCATTTGGGTGATCGTCGATAGATTGACAAAATCATCACATTTTGTGCCGGTTAAAAAGGACGACAGTTTGCAAAAGCTAGATAGGACCTGTATTAGAGAAATCGTTCGATTTCATGGAGTACCCGTGGATATAGTATCGGACAGAGATCCTAGATTCATGTCTCGTTTTTGGAAAGTCTTTCATAAGGAATTATGAACTTCCTTAAGCTTCAGCACAAGTGCACATCCCCAGACCGACGGAAAATCTGAGCGAACCATTCAGACCCTTGAAGACATGTTACGAGCGTGCGTATTGGACTTTCAAGGAAATTGGGATCACCGCCTGCCATTAGCCGAGTTTGCATACAACAATAGTTACCAAGAGACAATCGGAATGGCACCTTATGAAGCTATGTATGGGAGGAAGTGTCGATCCCCGCTCCATTGGGAAGTTGATGACCATTGGATGCCGAAGACTCAACAATCAGAACCTTCAGCAATGAGTATAAATTTGGTGAAAGAAGCCGTAGATAAAATATGACTAATCAAGGATAGGATTCGCACAGCGCAAAGCAGGCAGAAGAGTTACGCCGATTAACGTCGGAAGGACCTAGAATTTGAAGTAGGAGATCAAGTCTTCCTGAGGTTAACACCACGGAAAGGTTTGATAGTGTCAAGAAAAGGAGGAAAGTTAAGTCCCCGATATGTAGGACCATTCAAAATCACGGAAAGGATTGGACGACTAGCGTACCGATTGGAACTACCACCCAATCTGTCTGGAATGCACGACGTTTTCCATGTTTCGAGATTAAAGAAGTATCATCCAGACCTAACGCACATTCTTACTTCTGACATTCCACCGATCAAGGATAACTTGTCTTATGAAGAGAAGCCAATCAAGATCCTCGACCGGCAACTACGCGAATTGAGGAAGAAGCGAATTCCTTTGGTTAAAGTCGTCTGGTCGAATCACAACAGAGAGGAAGATGCGACGTGGGAGGCCGAGGAAGAAATGAAGAAATCTTACCCCGAGTTGTTTAAGTACGAATTTGGGGACTAAATTCTTTAAGGAGGGGAGGATGTAAAACCCCCTAAATTCGATAACTTATCGCATGTACAATGTACTAAATCATGATGTACTCTAATAATAATTATTTATAATCTACATCTAGTCTCATTTTATTTTACTTATTTATTTCGTAAATTATTTTATGAATCAAATAATAAATTAATTAAAATTTGAAGTGGGAACATAAATTCTTAATGGGCCAAGTGTATCAATACTCACACATGAACACACTATAAGACTCAAGCCCAACTTAATGAAATTCCCAAGGCTTGAAATTACACTTCAAAACCCAACTAATCAAGTCAACTACAACAATAACTATAACAGAAAAAAATATATATCTAAACACACACACACACACACACACACACACTAAATGGGGCGACAAATATGGGAGAAAAAGAAGGGAATTGACAATTTTCTAGAACCCCATGTCCCCCATGCAAGAGACCTCACTTACACCTTCAATTCCCAAGCCCTCATGTATCTCACCTATAAATACCACCACCCAACCCTTAGCCTCATTTTACAGCTCCTACACAACCAAAAAAATCTGCATTTGAGAGTCTAAGAGAGAGAGTAGGCCGAACCAATAGGAAGAAGAAGGAGGAGGAAGAAAAATTTCAACAAGAAATAGGTAATCTCATCCCTTATAACTATTTCCATAATTTCTTATGAAAACCTCCATAATCTAACCTTAATCTTAATACATGTAAACATAATTCTCACCTTGGGGGTGCATGTGGATCAGCCAAACCATGTAATAGTAGAGGAGAAGTCGTTTTCCAACTTTCAAGACCTATAACCGACTAAATCCGACAAGATCGAGGTGGGTGAAATCTCTTTCAAACTTTAAAGTAGAAATCTATTCTTTTTATTGTGATGCATGTGTTAAATCTGAAGTATTTCAAGATTCTTTTGATATGATCTATGTTAAAATCTTCATGTTTCATGTTATGATTTTATGTATAACTATGTGAAAATCGTTTTTCTTAAACATAATCATCAAATATTATGAAAAATATGAAAGTATGTAATAATATGAACTTCTTGTATAAATGCATGTTTTTAAAGATGAATGTTATGGTTATAACAACATGCAATGTGATTTATTGGATTTAAACGACAACCGATTTGGTAGTCGGGTGCCGATTTTGTGATAACTTGAAAGTTATATGTTTTCTTCTATGTGTCGTTGAAACCTAAAATCTGAAATCTTATGTTATATGATTATGTTATGATAAATGGATAATTTAATTGCGGCCAAAATGGGACTTGAAACGAGTAAACAGAGCCTTTGGGTATAAATTGTAATTTCTTAAAGTTTGAGAACTGAACTAAAAATTTCAAAAATACAATATTCTGGACCTTGGACAGTACATATTATACCATGTATAGGCTGTCCATAAAGTTTCAAGCGATTCGGAGTTCGATTTCTAAACTTAATAGTCCAAATTGCAAATTTTAAATAATTTTGGGGTCAAAACTCAAAAATTCTAAATTTCTGGACCAGATCCGAAATTTTCTGGGATTTTATCAAATCTGTAATTCCAGGTTCATCATAAGTTTTCTCGTAAAATCTCGTTAAATTCCGGGCTAAATTCATAGCCCTATATGCATCGGAATGATTTCCTTAAGTTTTGGGGCAATATCGTAATTTCTGGAAATTTCAGTCCCGAAACTGGAAATTTCCGAATTTTCAATAAATCTGGAGTCGAATAATTATTTTTGGCTTCCTCATAAAATTTCATAACCATCTGATTTCGTTTCATACTCCAACGCTTAGGTTTGAACCTAAGGGCAAAAATGTCCTTTCAAACTATTTATGAAACTCTCGTTTCGTTTCGTCGAACCTACCTATTTAATATATCTGATCTGAACCCATCAGACCGTTAATAAATTATTGAGAATAATTTCGAGCTTATATACAAGTCCTATTCCGCATTACCGGGCCACAAATATAATTAACCATATTCCATACTTAATCAAAAGACGCTATTAACCTCACTGACCGAACGTTTACGTGATACTTGTGAAACGCATCAAATTGATAACTGTGACTGTCCGGGAACTAAGTGCTATACAAACAAAGTGCCACGGACGGGTCCGCCTCTAACTCTATCGGAACAAAGTGCCACGTCGGCGGACGGGGGCCACCTCTTGAGCTGTAGGAGCCACCTCTAGAGTCCCAAATCGTGTCAGGACGGTTAGACCGAGTCTTGGATCGAGCAGCGCGGCTGCGGTTCATGAACGAGGCTACTGTTGTTTCCTATTCCCATAACTGAGGAACAGAGTGTTCCGAGGGACCTGGGTCGTAGACTTGGGGTATAATCACGATTATGGTGTGATCCGGGTCTTGACCCACAGCTAAGGACATACCGAGCCCATATAAGAGATAAGGAAGCACACGCTAAGTGTGAGAGCGAAGGCTTAAATCTTGGGGCGACGGTCCAAATCTTGGGGCGACGACCTATCTTGCTAGGAGTGATAAGGATAGTCTAGAATCCAAAGTCCACATCGGCAAGATTCGAAACTGAATTGACTGATCGACTGATTGACTGACTGCTTGACTTGATATCCGTCCACGGGGACAGGATAATAATATTACAACTACACAATGATTATTGTTTTATAAAATTTCGACGTAATTGTAATTGTTCTCATTATTTTTCATAATTGATAAAATCATGCATCACTTAAAAATTTTCAAAGGAAAGAGCCACACTCGCACACGATCACCCACTCACTGAGACCTTTTGTCTCACCCCACCATTTTCCCTTTTAAAGCAGAGAATGAGCAAACAGCAGAGGACGAAGGCTTCGTGGAAGAGGCCGAATAGAAGACTGTCTTCAAGATTTAGGACTTCTGTTCTTAGAATTTCTATTGTTATCCCAACTTGTAATAGTTAATTACGCTTTGTACTTAATTCGTTTGGTATTTTTCCGTTGCAAACTTATGAACAGTGTAATTTCGATTATCAACTTTTTTCACAACGAATCTTAGTACATCGGGATAAGATTGTTGTTTTGAAATATTATCCAATCGTTATCTTGCTTCCGCTATTTATTGTTGCATTTTGATTGATTGATCGACCGATGTGTCGTGCCCTCGTCCTTCCCGATGTTGGGGGCGTGACAGATTAGGACGATCCCTACATTAGGCCAAGGTGTGGGCTACCATTTACCCTCCTGAAGGTAGTCATCACCGGACATCGATGATGGGAGCTGAAGGAAATAAATTATTGATATCAAAGGGGCGACACTCAAAAGACTTATATGGAGGAGCAATTGGGGATCGACAGGGATATCCGAGCTGAGGAGCAAAAGAAGTCTCAAGACCAGTTCCAGGAGGAGCAAAGGAAGGATCAACACGAGATGATATCTCAGCAACAGGCCATGATACAGTATATGATGTCATTGAGTCAGACCGTGACTCAATCATAAATTCAGGCACCAACACCACTTCCATTTTTAAATCTACAAACAACCCCCTCTTCTTCACAGCCTCAGGATGACGACATGCAAGACGGTAGTAATCCTTTTTCTATCTTTAAGAATTTGACGGATTTAGTTGGATTTTGTTGTCGTCGTAGTAGTACTTTTGCTATATAAATATATTAATGCTAAATATTTGTTTATTTAGACTCGTGTTTGTTAAGACTGGTGTTTATATTGATTTTATTGATGTATGCTGATTGTGATGTATGGTGATGTATATTTGGAATATACATGTTAAGTTTGAACAGGTTTGGGGATCTCGAAATTTAAATATTTTTTAATGGACTTTAGTAGACAACATTTGTGCAAACCGTCGGCTAAAATTATTAGACTTTAGCCGACAACTTAGTGATCGTCGCTTAAAATAGTTCAAGTTTAGCCGATAATAGATATGTCGTTGGCTAAAACTGTTCACGTTTAGCCGACAATTGCTATGTGGTCGGCTAAAACGTATAGAGTTTATTCGACGACCAAAAAGTCATCGGCTAAAGTTAAACTTTACCCGACGAACTTCCATCACTACCATCGGCTAAACTTTAGCTGACCGACCTCAGCCGACCGACTTCTAGCCAACGGTCGGCCACTTTAGCCGACAGTTTTTGACTTTAGCCGACGACTTTTTGTTTTCACCTAATGTCTGAACATTGGTGTGTGGAAAGGTTATATCATAAAAAAATATTTAATTTATTTTATTATTTGAAGTTTCAGATTAGTGAACCCACAATTAGCCCGTCCAATATTAAGGAATATTCTAATGTCAACGCGCATGCTAATTATTTTTCAACATAAACCAATTATGGATTCCAACTTTATTTTACTTACAAAAAAAATTATTTTAGTCACTTAGTTATTTTTCCCTAAGTTTTAAAATTTTCTCATCCTAGCATGCAAGAAAGTACATCGCGCATATATTTCTACATACCACAAAAAAAAATCACGAATAAATGGGGTTGCTAGGCCAACGAAGCAGTAAAAACCAGCTGCCATGACACGTCGTGGTGGGTTTAGTCGTACTGTGTCCAGGTAGTGCCGTGGATCAGGATGCATCGGATGAGGTCGTTCAGTGTAAAGTTCCATTTATTTTACCATCGTCCGTTGTATCCGCCGATGAGCTAGGGCTTTAAAATTAAATTTTTTAAGTAATTAATTTTGCATAAAAAGATATATTCTGATTTTTTTAAAATCCATGGCTCGGCTAGGAGGAGTGACGAGATGCTTGGAGATATTGAGCCAATAATTTTCCCAGATTCAATGCGGGAAGAAAGACCATGATAATGGGATAATTTTATTTATCCTTGTTTTATTTATGATTTTCTTAGTCTTTTGAATATATTACATCAAAATCATTCCATCGAATTATAGAAAATTACAAGAATAAATTGAACCCTAGACTAATGTGTATTTTCTGAGGGAAAAAACAACGACATGCCTCAAATCGGGTGTAACGCCCCCAAAATGAACCGGGACGCCACAGTGCCGTAGATCCCATGAGGGACCCACAAGGCAAGTTTCTAAAATATTTTATTTAAAAGTGGTAATATACGGAAGTAATTAAGAAAGTATTCGTGCATCCCAAGGGTACAAATGCAAATAGTGTCCGTACATACGGTTATTACACAACGTGGAATGTTCAAATTTATTTAAGAAATTAACAGGCCTTCTTCCAACACAGCTCACGCCTGGCCGTAACCTTCGGGGGTGTCCTGCACAAATTCAACAAATTTACCTGGCACGACATGTCGTGCCAGTAACCTAGGTCAGAAACAATCCCAACCTAACTCAAAAGTAAAATCTAGTAATTTCCAGGAATAAAGTTATCACCGAATGTTCCATGTTATTCCTTTTTATCAGCACATAAACTCCCAAGGTCGCAACCAAGGGTCACGGAAGTATCTACACAGGAATACTCCGGACGTGGGTACCATTCAGGTTTTATCCCGCAACACGGTCCAACAAGAAAACTCCCAAGGCCGCGGCCAAGGGTCACGGTAGTATCTACTCGGGAATACTCCGGACAAAATAATCGTAATAGCACCATTCCACAATAGTAACATTTACTATGTCTAAAATTATAAGACGTAAAGTCTGAGCAAGATTCACTTGCCTCAAATCCGACGCGAGTTATCTCCGGACAAGGCAACGGCTTGAACGATCGCACTTGGAAATCCGACCTATAATATGTTTGTCGATTAACACCTCGTGATATTAATAATGATCACGACGTTCCTCCCCCTCCCGTATGTTAAAACCCTATCCTAGTTGTTTATGATGTCGGAATCGAATTTCTCCATTTTTTTATCCATAATGCGTGCCATTAAGTTCTTAGGTTCGGCAACATTCTCTATAAGTTATCCGTCCGCTAAACAATAGTGTTTTAACACAACATTCCTAGTTAATTATAACCGACAATCACCAATATTTCATCGTTGTCTTAATATGCAAGTCTAGAACGATTAATCCATCATTTTAACATGTTTCGGTATCTATTTAGCTAGAAATTATTGGTAACTTCATCAAGGATTCATTGACGGTTTTATTCAACATGATAGTATGGTTATATATGAAATCCTTCAAGATGATTCCGAGAAGTTTGTGCTTAGCAATATGATTATGAGTTCTACCATTATTCATTCCAATTTCAAGCTTTGATGGATATCGATTAACAATTGCGATAGCTATATACCTCGATTATTACGGAGGGTTCTAAGCTACCCAAGGCATCCGAGGTTTACTAAAACTTACTAAACAATACTGAAATGAGTTCAAGATTGAATAAACTTACCTTAATTGACAAAAGATGATGAATAACGACGGTGGACGAAGGAGAACGAGAAGATAACACCTTCAAGACCTTCCCCGAAGCTTGATTAACGCACTCTAATAGGATAGCACTTGAATTGGGAGGCTAGAATTGGTTCAATGATGGTGGAGAGTAGTGTACAAGGAAGAGGGATGATGTTTGGGACGGGAGAAATGAAAGGCAAGGTGTTCTTTTATAAACTTAAGTTGCCCTTACGTACGTTATGCCTCACGCATTACGTACGTAAGAGGCTTTACGTACGTTATGGCAAAATACTTAACGTACGTAAGGAACTCACTGGAACGATTCACCCACATCGTTACGTACGTAACGAAAACGGGTTTACGTACGTAACACCTCGTTGACTTGCCTGTCGCAATCACGCCGAAAGTTGGTCGGCACGCGTACTACCGGACGAAGATTCCTGTCCGAAGACCGAAGACCGTTGTTACGTACGTAAGGGCCAACATATAACGTACGTAATGGCTCAGACATAGCGTACGTAACGGGTCGGAGTATAACGTACGTAAAGGATAGTTTTGTTTGTCAAATTATCATCTCATTAATTTATTATGACACGACTCCCTCTCCATGTTGTCCGGAAATCTCTCGGGGAACAAGACGTTGGCCACCGTCATATTCGCACCGATAATTACCTAACGACATCGAGGTATGTCACTGAAAGTGCGTCAATCATCATGCCATCACAATACACGAATAATAGATACGATGCCGTACAACCATATTATACAGAATATGTTCTATTGCAATGGAGTACATTTATTTATCAACAGGAAAAATAGACGTGAGCGCCCAAAGTAAAAAGCATGTAATACTGGTGGTATTACATACCACCCCCCTTAAAATAGTTTCGTCCCGAAACTAAGAAAATAACTCGGGATGATTCTCTCTCATGCTCGCCTCGGTCTCCCAAGTCGCTTCTTCCGTACCGTGGTGCGACCACTGAACCTTCACAAGGGGTATGTTCTTGTTCCTTAGTGTCTTTACGCGTCGATCCAAAATCGCTGTTGGAACTTCCCTAAAGGTAGCATCATTGGAAATCTCTACTTCCTCGAAGTTGATCTTGTGGCTAGGATCGTACACGTACTTTCTCAGCTGGGAGACGTGGAAGACATTATGCACTCCGTCTAACGATGGCGGTAATGCTAGCCGATAAGCGAGTTTACCGACTCGGTCCAGTATTTCGAACGGGCCAATAAATCTCGGGCTTAGCTTGCCCTTTTGGCCGAAGCGTCGAATGCCCCGCATTGGCGATACTTTAACCCAAACATGATCCCCAACCATAAATTCCAACGGTCGCTATCGGTACATAGCGTAAGACTTTTGGCGACTCTGTGCTGCCAACATGTGTTTTCGAACAATGGTTATCTTCTTAATGGATTCCTGGATTAGATCCAACTCGGTGGCGATGACATCGGATGCATCATCCCAACATAGGGGAGACTTGCACTTTCTTCCATACAGGGCCTCAAAGGGGGCCATGCCTATGCTTGCATGCCAGCTGTTGTTGTACGAAAATTCTGCTAGGCAGAGGTGTTTAGCCCAGTCCTTGACCCAATCGAGTACACATGCTCTCAACATATCCTCCAGGGTCTGTATGGTGCGTTCTGTTTGTCCATCTGTTTGAGGATGATAGGCAAGGTCTTGAAATGCGATTGAGTACCCATGGCACAGTGGATGACCTTCCGTAAGCGGGACACATATCTAGTGTCTTTTTCCGAAATAATCCCCGAGGGAACGCCATGTAATCTCACGATTTCCCGATCAATGATGGTAGCCACTGCCTGCTCCGATGGCCTCCTGAATTGGAATGAAGTGTGCCGACTTTGTCGATCGGTCTACAATAACCCATATCGTGTCTTTTCCCCGCCGTCACTGGTAACTTGGTGACAAAGTCCATTGATATGCTCTCCCATTTCCATTCCGGAATGGGTAAGGGCTGCATGATTCCGGCCGGTCTACGGTGTTCAATCTTCACCTGTTGACATACCATACATCGAGCGACAAACCTTGCCACCTCTTGCTTCATATTCTTCCACCAGAAACTCTTTCGCAGGTCCTTGTACATTTTGCTCGCCCCGGGATGTATCGAATAGGGAGTAGAGTGAGCTTCCTTAAGTATAGTTTGCTTAAGCTCGTCATTAGGTGGGATGCAAATCCGGTTCTTGAATCTAACTAAGCCCCCTTGGATCCTGTAGTCTGAAATAACTCCTCCTTCGGCCTTTGCGCCGATCGCACGAAGTTCTGGATCCTCCATCTGTGCTAGGCGTATCTCGTCCAGCAAGGACGAGCGAATATCAATCGAGCTCAACTGTCCCTGACGGTGTTGCATCCACACTTCAATGTCATTTCTCCGGAGATCCTGCTGCAACTCCAGCTGTACTGTCAAACCAGATAGTGTCACCTCCTACGCATTTTTCCGACTCAGTGCGTCTGCTACGACGTTGGCCTTACCAGGGTGATATAGAATCTCCACATCGTAATCCTTGATTAGCTCCAACCAACGCCTCTGTCTCATATTTAACTCTTTCTGCGTGAAAATATACTTTAAACTCTTGTGGTCCGTAAAGATCTTACAGGTAACCCCATATAGGTAATGTCTCCAGATCTTAAGAGCGTGGACCACTGCAGCTAGTTCCAAGTCATGTGTCGGGTAGTTCACCTCATAAGGTTTAAGTTGACGAGAGGCGTAGCGATAACCCCGCTGCTCGCATGAACACACATCCTAACCCGTGCTTAGACGCATCAGTGCATATTACGAATCCCTCCGTACCCTGCGGTAGTACCAACACTGGGGCAGTAGTAAGCTTCCTCTTCAGCTTGTCGAAGCTCTCCTGACAATCCGTCGTCCAAACAAACTTGGTGTCCTTCCTAAGCAGATTTGTTAATGGCTGAGCGACACAGGAGAAGGCCTCGACAAACCGTCGATAATATCCCGCCAATCCCAGGAAACTTCTCACCTCTTTGACATTCCTAGGTGGTTCCCAATTCATAACTGTCTCGATCTTCTGGGGGTCTACTTTAACGCCTCCTGCTGAAATCACATGTCCCAAAAAGGTCACCTCTGGCATCCAGAACTCGCACTTAGAAAGTTTAGCATACAGTTGATGTTGCCTTAAAACGCTCAACACCTGCCTCAAGTGTTCCTCATGTTCCCATCGGCTTCGGGAATAGATTAAAATATCGTCAATGAAAACCACCACACATTTATCGAGAAATTCCGTAACCTGCTCATTAATTCCATAAAAACAGCTGGAGCATTAGTCAGGCCAAACGACACCACCATGTACTCGTAGTGTCCATATCTCGATCGAAATGCGGTCTTAGGAATATCCTCCTCTCGAATTCTTAATTGGTGATATCCCGAACGTAAGTCGATCTTTGAAAACACGGTCGCCCCTTGCAGTTGGTCCAGTAAATCATCAATCCTTGGAAGTGGGTAACGGTTCTTAATAGTGACCTTATTAAGTTCCCTGTAATCGATACACGCAGTAGAGCGGTCCTTTTTCTTCACAAAAGAATCGGCGCACCCCATGGCGAATTACTCGGACGAATGAGCCCCTTCCTTAGCAATTCTTCGAGTTGTGACTTCAGTTCCTTCATTTCGGCTGGTGCCATCCTGTATGGTGCCTTGGAGATAGGCGTCGTTCCTGGCTCAAGTTCGATTGAGAGATCGACCTCCCTATGTGGTGGCAATCCAGGTAGTTCGTCGGGGAATATGTCCGGAAATTCATTCACTACAGGAATATTAGCAACCGACAATTGTGACGTGCCCTCCTGAAGAATATAGCACCAGTAATATGCTCCTCGATCATCACGAGGTGCTACTGCTGAAAGGAGACTGAGGGACCCTTTTGTGCTGAAGTGCTCTCGGCCTCTAATCGTGTGAGTGGCACCGTCATGGGTCGTGATAGAAACGGTCAGGCGATAGGTATCCAATATCGTCTTGTGCTTCGTCATCCAGTCCATACCTAAGATCACATCTTCGTTTTGGAGTGGAAAGATCATGATATTGGCTGTCCAGCCCAAATTATTGATACGAATCGGACAGTTTCGAACTTCCAAGTTACCCTCCACCCTGCTGCCCTCGGGTAGCTTAACAGTAAAGGACTCACAGGGTACACAAGGGAGATGTAAACGGTTAACACATTCTACGGATATGAACGAGTGGGTTGCTCCAGTATCAAACAAAGACATGAACAGCCGAGATTTAATAAGGAGAGTACCCGAGACGGCAGGAGTGGTCGGGTCGTCGGTAGCCCTTAGTTCGAACATGCGGGACGGCAGCGTCCCCGAGGAGGGTGCGTACCTCCCCGCGACCACGCCCTCTTCCGCACTGTAGAGGAGATCGGTGAGGTGGAGATCGGTAGTCGGACATGGCGGACGCCCGGATGTCTGCAGAACCTTGTTGACTCGAGGAGCCGGGTTTGGAGTAGGTTTGATCCGAGAGCAAGAGCGAGACATGTGCCCGCCTCTTCCGCATGAAAAACACTTTGTCGATGCTTTACGACACTGACTCATGGTATGCCCTGCTATGCCACAATTGAAACAGCTCCGGCGAGAAGGCCCGTCGGATGTTCCTTTCTGTTGGGACGAAGCTGATGATTTGGAGGGAAACCCAATTCCCAAATTCACTCTGCTGGTGCTCCCGGACTGATTTGCTATCTTCTGCTTCTTTTGGTTGTGCCCGGCATCCGAACTGACAACCGTACCGGCGTATGCTGTGACCACGTCCTCATATGCCCTCAACGTGGTGCAATGAAACCCCGCCGCGTAGCGTTGAACATCCTCCGGCAACCGTTGAGCAAGGTGACAAATTCGCTGGTCTTCGGATGGAACCATCTGTGCGACATAGCTTAGCTCGGTCCTGTATGCCCGAATGATTTCGCATGGCAAATTCGAGGTCCTCGTTGAAGAAGCTCCGCGCTCGTGCGATCTGAATCGATCGGGGACAGTACTCATCTCTCAATAGTTTGGAAAACTCGGGCCATCCGACTATCCTGTCCTCTGGCTTATAGGTCCTCCACCATCGGCCGCGGTGTCACGGAGCTGGTTGATTCCGAGTGGCACTTTCCGGTTTCTGGGCACCGATCACCTCGGCGCCTCCATTTCCGAGATCCATCGTCCACGTGCTAATCCCCGACCCCGAATAATGGCGGTCCGGCCTTCAAGATTTCTCCTACCCAACGGTCCTTCCGGTGTTTTCTTCTATGTTAATGACTGTACTGCTCGCCTTGACTGAGCGATTCCCATAGCAATGGCTGGCGAGAGTCTCAACAAAGGCCGGATCAAATCCCCGTTGTTCGGTTTTCCGCTTCGTTCGTTACGATTAACAGTGGAGGTTGATTTCCTACCGGGTTAGTCTCTCCGTGTTTCGTCTCCTCGCCGGTTCATAGCGGAACCTTGTGCGTCATTTACGTTTCTTCTAGCTCCTCGACGTGCCATTGGTGATGTTCGCTCAATCTAACAGTTAGTTTAATGCAAACATTCTTTGAGTCCTTACCGAATCCAAACATCATACTTGATCCATAAGAATTTACATGTATTCTACCTCGACATCCCTCGAGGAGTTACGGCCGTGAGTGTTGGATTTTGAAGGCAAAACGTTTTCAAAATATTTTTGGTAAAACTTTCCACGTGAGTGTTTAGGCTCGATACCATTTTCTCGTAACGCCCCAAAATGAACCGGACGCCACGGGCCGTAGATCCCATGAGGGACCCACAAGGCAAGTTTCTAAAATATTTTATTTAAAAGTGGTAATATACGGAAGTAATTAAGAAAGTATTCGTGCATCCCAAGGGTACAAATGCAAATAGTGTCCGTACATACGGTTATTACACAACGTGGAATGTTCAAATTTATTTAAGAAATTAACAGGCCTTCTTCCAACACAGCTCACGCCTGGCCGTAACCTTCGGGGGTGTCCTGCACAAATTCAACAAATTTACAGCACGACATGTCGTACAAGAACCTAGGTCGAAACAATCCCAACCTAACTCAAAAGTAAAATCTAGTAATTTCCAGAATAAAGTTATCACCGAATGTTCCATGTTATTCCTTTTATCAGCACATAAACTCCCAAGGTCGCAACCAAGGGTCACGGAAGTATCTACACAGGAATACTCCGGACGTGGGTACCATTCAGGTTTTATCCCGCAACACGGTCCAACAAGAAAACTCCCAAGGCCGCGGCCAAGGGTCACGGTAGTATCTACTCGGGAATACTCCGGACAAAATAATCGTAATAGCACCATTCCACAATAGTAACATTTACTATGTCTAAAATTATAAGACGTAAAGTCTGAGCAAGATTCACTTGCCTCAAATCCGACGCGAGTTATCTCCGGACAAGGCAACGGCTTGAACGATCGCACTTGGAAATCCGACCTATAATATGTTTGTCGATTAACACCTCGTGATATTAATAATGATCACGACGTTCCTCCCCCTCCCGTATGTTAAAACCCTATCCTAGTTGTTTATGATGTCGGAATCGAATTTCTCCATTTTTTATCCATAATGCGTGCCATTAAGTTCTTAGGTTCGGCAACATTCTCTATAAGTTATCCGTCCGCTAAACAATAGTGTTTTAACACAACATTCCTAGTTAATTATAACCGACAATCACCAATATTTCATCGTTGTCTTAATATGCAAGTCTAGAACGATTAATCCATCATTTTAACATGTTTCGGTATCTATTTAGCTAGAAATTATTGGTAACTTCATCAAGGATTCATTGACGGTTTTATTCAACATGATAGTATGGTTATATATGAAATCCTTCAAGATGATTCCGAGAAGTTTGTGATTAGCAATATGATTATGAGTTCTACCATTATTCATTCCAATTTCAAGCTTTGATGGATATCGATTAACAATTGCGATAGCTATATACCGGTTCGATTATTACGGAGGGTTCTAAGCTACCCAAGGCATCCGAGGTTTACTAAAACTTACTAAACAATACTGAAATGAGTTCAAGATTGAATAAACTTACCTTAATTGACAAAAGATGATGAATAACGACGGTGGGACGAAGGAGAACGAGAAGATAACACCTTCAAGACCTTCCCGAAGCTTGATTAACGCACTCTAATAGGATAGCACTTGAATTGGGAGGCTAGAATTGGTTCAATGATGGTGGAGAGTAGTGTACAAGGAAGAGGGATGATGTTTGGGACGGGAGAAATGAAAGGCAAGGTGTTCTTTTATAAACTTAAGTTGCCCTTACGTACGTTATGCCTCACGCATTACGTACGTAGAGGCTTTACGTGCGTTATGGCAAAATACTTAACGTCGTAAGGAACTCACCGAAGCGATTCACCCACATCGTTACGTGCATTTAGCAACGGGTTTACGTCGTAACACCTCGTTGACTTGCTGTCGCAATCACGCCGAAAGTTGGTCGGCACGCGTACTCTGGGACGAAGATTCTGTCCAGACCGAAGACCATTGTTACGTACGTAAGGGCCAACATATAACGTACGTAATGGCTCAGACATAGCGTACGTAACGGGTCGGAGTATAACGTACGTAAAGGATAGTTTTCTTTGTCAAATTATCATCTCATTAATTTATTATGACACGACTCCCTCTCCATGTTGTCCGGAAATCTCTCGGGGAACAAGACGTTGGCCACCGTCATATTCGCACCGATAATTACCTAACGACATCGAGGTATGTCACTGAAAGTGCGTCAATCATCATGCCATCACAATACACGAATAATAGATACGATGCCGTACAACCATATTATACAGAATATGTTCTATTGCAATGGAGTACATTTATTTATCAACAGGAAAAATAGACGTGAGCGCCCAAAGTAAAAAGCATGTAATACTGGTGGTATTACATCGGGCCAAATCAATAGTCACATAAATAATAACAAAATGTTACATTCATATAACCATGATAATTGAATAATATTTTCTTGCAAGATATATATAGCAAAAATATTCCAATATCATATGATATGAGTACTTAAATTGCTAGCAATCAGTCACCAAATTAATTAAATTAGTAAGGCCTAAAAATTAGCATGATACCAATTGTTAAAAATAAGACGCTGGGCAAGCATAATTTTGAAAGATTTAAAATGCGGACGCATAAGATCAATTTAGGCTTGATAATTAATTAGCTAGTAAGATTATTAAGCAAGTCATATAATATTATTATTTATATTATATAATTATTGATAATATTTAATATCCAAATCTAGATCATAAGATCATACATGATATTTACCATTAAACCGAGGTGGTTGTACTTGATTTATTCCTTGAAAACTTCTAAAGTATATCCCCGCCTTAACCCAAATGTTGTGTGGACAACAACCTATTGGATCTTGCTTCAGCAACAAGTTGGATCGGCCGAGCTGTTTACTAAGAGAGCCTCTCGATTGCTTTCCTATTTTCTAGTAATATTTGACCACTCTTACAAAATTATTGTGTTATATAAATTATAGAATCAAAGACACAAGTCAAGAATTACAACTAAACACAAGAAGAAAGAATCAAACTCGGAAGTATGCAATGCTCGAATCCCCCCCCCCCCCTATATAGGCTTTGGGCTACTCTAGGGATTCTAAGAAGGATTAGGGTGAGGACTCATAGTAAAACTCAACCTTCCTTATCAAACACTTTCTAATATGGTTTAGTTTACTAATATTCATTCTGCCGCTAATGAATTAATATTGCACATTCTATCCAAATCTCAATTTACAAAATCGAGCTCCTTATTTAAATATATTATTTCTCGTGTTTAAGATATCAAATATCCATTAATTAATTTAAGCTGTTGCACGCCAGATTCCTGAAGATCCGGCTAGATATATGGAGATCCATCAGGTCCACCCGAGCTAGACGAGCTAGTCTAATATATAGCTCAAAGAGTAGAGCTTGGAGTGTAGCTCTGCCAGTGTAGCTCAGGCCTCATCGAGTTGGCGAAGCCCAGCAGGCCATCCCTTCAAGTCAGCTAGCCCCAACCCATTAGTATTCCAAGAATATTCCATGACGTAATTGTCACATGCTTATAAGGAAAAGAGGTGTCACCCTTATCCATTCCTATATTCTTGAAGGAGTCTTATTTTACTAAAGTAAGCCTTTACATGATAGCTGATCCGTTCGTGCTCATAATATTAATTTCAAACCCACTAATGATTAACCATCTTATGGGTACAAGTTGGTAAGTGGATATGAGCCTCACATCTCATTTTTACACATATTCGGTTGTGCAATTTTTGTGCCATTTATTCCTCCACAATGGAAAAAGATGGGTCCTCAAACACGACTATATGTTACGTTGGATATGAATCCCCAACAATTATCCAGTAATTATAATCTTTGACCTATGATCTCTTTACTGCATATTTTTCGGATTGCCACTTTGACGAGATAGTCTTCCCATTGTTAGGGGAGAGGAGAGAAAATAATTTCTCCTATAATAAAAGGAATTTTTCATGGTAAGTCCCCACCCTGTTGATTGTAAAGTGTAAATAATACTCGATCTTTGGAACTTAGGAAATTCGATGCTTGATGTATTTGTTGATGTCCCAAAACTGATGAGATCTCCCAAATTCCAGTTGCAAATATACCTGCAAGGTTAGAAGTCCCGGTAAGGGGCACATTACCAATGTATCGGGTTCTGCAATCGCACCCACCAAAGGTGCGGTTAGATTTTTGCTTCCAAAAGGAAGCGAGCGAGGCCACCTTGTTTGATAGTCACGTGCCCAAGGAAAAAAATGTCAGGTAAGGTATAAACTAATCATTTAATCATCAATAGTAGGAATCCTTCCCACAAGGTTGCCTTTGACTATAACTATGTACATGAATCATTGCTAGGGTACGCCCTGAAGCTCGATTTAACATCTGATGACAAAAAGATTTCAATAAATTGTGAAAGTTTGTAGAATATGATAGAATGACCAACCACTCATATTGATGATGTGTTTTCATATATAATTTCTCAAGAAACCATAGAGCATGACGATATCGAACAACTCTCCGTTGAAAAATATCAACCTAGACCTAATTGGCCAAAATAAAAATTCCGCAAGAAGTTGATTCTTTGACAAAACAATATGTATTAGCCTGGTAATGCTAAACCAGCATAGTGTAAAGCCTGTGTGGCATAGATGGATTTTTGTCACAAAGCATAATGGGAAGAACGAAGTCATCAAGTACAAGGCTCGTCCTGCCGCATAAGGCTTCTCACAACGCCCTGATACTAATTAAGAGGAAACGTACTCCCTGGTAATGGATGTTTTTATGTTCCTCTATGTGATTAGCCTAGTAATTTCAAGGATTGGAAATGCAGCTTATAGATGTGATTACTATGTATCTCTATGGGGATCAAGATATACATATATGTATATATATATATATATATATATATATATATATATTTATATATATATATATATATATATATATATATATGAAAGTGCCCGATGGCATTTCATTATCCGAATTAAGTGACTCTATACCATGGGCGTTTATAATTAACCGGACACGCAACTTTACAAAGAAAATCCGATAGGACGTGGTATGTAAGACCCCAAGCTATTCAATGAATATTACAGCGCCGTGAGCCCCTATTGTGGGGCCCACCAGGCTATACGCATGCATATCCATAACATCGACTGACAAGGTCTAAACATAACCAATGAGAAAGATAGTAGAAAATAACATTCATGACAGTATTCGAAATCAACAAACAAGAGTCAACTGGGATTTAACCCATGAAAGGAGATTCCATGACATCAACAAAATATCCTGTAGTACTCGAGTACCAAAATCTATCCAAAGTATGATATCACAAATTAAAGACTAAAACAATAGAGACAAAGGGAATGACATAATATCGCTCCTCATCTTCACGCCGACCCAGTACTCCCTCGTCTTCTCGCTTAGAACCTGAAATACATGAAACTTAGTTAGCCATGGAATAGCTAGTGCAAGTATATCGATTATGAAATAATATATCTCGATCAATAAAGTAAGCATATAATCATTTATCAAAATCCAAAACTAGTATTCTGGAATAACTAAATACCATATGAGATCGCATTTCAGACATATGCGTGATTAACTATGGATCGTGCCGCATCGGACCATCCCGGAGTGGTTGACCCAAAAGATGTTCGTGGTCTGTATCAAAGTCAACAAAGCCCTCAGAAGATCCATCGAACAGTCCCAGAATAAACATATACTTCACTTTCAAAGATAAGAGCATATAATCATAAACATATAGTTGACTTTGAGACATATTTGAGTCGAAGCAAAATGGTATTCAATCTCAGTTTGTCCAAAAACTCACTTTCGGCCCTAAGCGATTCGTAAAGAATGTGATAATCAACCATTAATACTCAATTCACAACAAGGAGATCCAAAACCCCCGCCTACGATACATAATCAAGGATATTAACATATGGGTTGGAAATCATCTAAATCCTCTCAAATCCAAATAATACATGAAAGTATTTATAAATTAAATGCAGGAAAAATGGGTAGGGAGTGGATACTTCATAATCTTGGGGATTTCATGCTTCAAAAGGGATTAAATGGATAAATATAAGAAATAACCCCAAAATTCCCAAAATAGGGTTTGAGGAAGATTTACCTTGATTCGAAGGAGGAGGGAGGAAATGCTAATTAAACCGCATTAGGAACTCAAGGATGAAGTTAGATGATGATATCAGATCAAAATCACCATTTTCTTGCTGAATTGCCGTCCGTTGAAAGGAGAGAAGAATGCAGTAAAAACGTGATTGTGTGTTCTGCCCGTGTACTTATACCTGAGTGGTGTTACGGCCGTAACATCTAAAATATACGGTCGTAACGAGTCCATCTTACGGCCTTAATGTAAGATATTTACGGTCATATGTAGCCTACGGGACTTATGTGCCTGAAACATGGATCACTTACGGCTGTATAACGTGGGACTTAGGGCCATGACGACCCTCGCATTATGGTCATAAGAAACGACTATTGTGGTCATAAGTTTTTTTACACAGTAGAACATCGTAAATCGATGAGAAATGGTCGAAATGATAAAAATTACAACAGAATATGATATGCGACTAAGCGCTTACGTAGATCATCGATATAGAACTCAAGTGTTAAACAAATACACGATTTAGACCACCGAAGGTATGAGAAAACGAATATGAAATCATACGCCCAAAACTTGGAAAATTACAAAACGGCCCACACATCCGAGAATCGTGATTCTAGATCAAGCAACCACACTCAAGCTCACAAAACGACTCAATATGTTATATGAATTTGTAGAAACAACAAAATACAGTTTTGGACATGATTTACAAGAATCGAACCCTAATAAATTTGTAATGTTACGCGAATTTCTATAAAACTACCTCAAAACTCGTAAGTATGGCAAAATATGCAGAATAAAATAGTTTCTAAATGTTGAAATGATTACATGTGAGTCGCGAAAGAGAAAAAACACCAAAAATAAAAATTACCAAAATTAGAAAAATACAGATACTACATTCTCTACCTCTAAAAACAAGTCTCATCCTGAAACATAAGAAATGAATAACTTGGGGTACTTAACACGCACGCTATCCCAGTTTTCCACGTCGCTTCCTCCATGTATCAACCACTGCACTTTAACCAACGTGATGGTTTCGTGCTGAAGTTGCTTCTCACGACGTTAAAGGATCTTCATCAGTCTCTCTTCCAATGTGACATCATTGGCTATCTCAATATCCCCATAATCAATGATGTGACTCAGGTCCGAAACATACTAAGCTGATAAATGTTATGGGCGTGACTCATTGATGGAGATGGTGTCAATCGATAAGCCAACTTATTGACTCTGTCCAAAAATATCAAATGACCCGATGTACCTTGGACTGAGCTAAACATTCTTCACAAAGCAGAAGACTTCCTTCATCGACGATACCTAGAGCAGAACATGGTCTCCCATTTCAAACTCCAAGGGTCGATGATGTACATCAGCATAGGATATTTGTCGACTCTAAGCATTTAACAATCTCTCTCGAATGATGGAAATCTTCTCCTTAGTTTACAACAATATATCGAGCTCTACATCGACTAACTCCAGAGGCCTCCTCCCAACAAATTCGAGATCTACTGCCTACCATATAAGGCCTCAAAAGATGCCATTTTGATTGATGCTTGCCAGCTATTGTCGTATGTAAACTCGATCAAAGGCAAATGGAGTTCCCACTCGCTACTTGTAACACCCCCTGAGCCATCCGGAAATATTACAGCATCGTGGGCCCTGAAACGGAAACCACAAGGCTAAAACTGAAACGGATTTTTAGCCTTCATCATCAACAAACCCAAGAGTAAGTCGGGCATAGAAACTATACGTGTGGTATCCGAATACCCTGACGTATTTACCGAAGAATTGACCTCCCTACCACCTGACAGAAAAGTTGAATTCAATATTGAAATCATGCCTGGGAAAGCACCCATTGCAAAGGCACCATACTGAATGGCACCAGTTGAGCTGCAACAGTTGAAGGTCCAACTGCAGAAGTTACTCGACGTGGGTATTGTGCAACCCAGTATATCACCTTGGGCAGCTCTGGTATTGTTTATCAAAAAGAAGGACGGAACATTGAGGCTTTGCATAGATTACCGTGAACTCAACATCATTACGATTAAGAACAAGTATCCTCTCTCGATGATAGATGAATTGTTTGAACAACTCCAAGGAGCTACAGTGTATTCCAAGTTCGATCTTCAACAAGGATACTACCAGTTAAAGATTAGGAATGAAGATGTTCCTAAAACTGCGTTCCAAACTAGATACGGCCACTACGAGTTTGTAGTGATGCGTTTTGGACTCACAAATGCTCCTGCAACATTTATGGATTTAATGCACAGAGTATTTCAACCATATCTCGACCAATTAGTAGTAATTTTCATCGATGACATACTCGTGTACTCTAAGTCGGAAAAGGATCACGAGAAACATCTTAGACTAGTGTTGGATACACTAAGGCAGCACAAGTTGTACGCCAAGTAAATCAAGTGTGAATTTTGGTTGAGGGAAGTGGCATTTCTAGGCCATATTATTTCTGGAGAAGGGATTGCAGTTGATCCATCTAAGATAGAAACTATTATGGATTGGAGGAGGCCAGCAAATGTAACTGAGATCAGAAGTTTTCTTGGACTTGTGGGCTACTACCGTAAGTTCATCAAATATTTCTCGAAGATAGCGGGACCCCTCACCAGGCTAACCCAGAAACAAGTAAAATTTGAATGGACGGATAAATACGAGTCAAGTTTCCAGGAACTCAAGAAGAGACTTACCACCGCACCTATACTGACACTTCCAGAAGGAACCCAAGGATTTGTCGTATATAGTGACGCCTCAAAAGATAGCCTCGGTGTCGTATTGATGCAGAATGGAAAAGTTATCGCATATGCTTCCAGGCAACTCAAGACGCACGAGAAGAATTATCCAACGTACGACCTCGAACTTGCTGCAATAGTATTCGCCTTAAAGAAATGGCGACATCATTTTTACGGCGTTGAATTCACCGTGTTTACTGATCATAAAAGTCTCAAGTACCTATTTTCTCAGAAGGAACTTAATCTCCGATAGAGAAGATGGGTAGAGCTTTAAGAAGATTACCATTGTGAAATTCAACACTACCTAGGGAAAGCAAACGTCGTGGCTGATGCCTTAAGTAGAAAGGCTAGAGTGGCCCGACTCATGGTCCGAGAATGGCAAGCTCTCGAGGAACTGAGCTACCTGAAACCCATTCATGAAGGTGCTCATTTAAATTACGTCAACCTCACAGTTAAATCGAACCTATTAGACGATATTCGATTAGCCCAAGAGAGAGATCCAAAACTTCAAGAATTTAAGGACCAGATCGCTAAGGGAGAGAAACCCGAGTTTACACTTACTGTAACACCCCGAGATATTCGGAATAATTACAGCGCCGTAAACCCTTTAGATAAGGATTTACAAGGCTAATTTTAAAAGAAGTGTAAAAATAAACCAATCGAACACTGGAATTCACATACAGATTTGGAATCAAACTATCAAATGTGCTGACTCATACAACCATATCGAAAAGACTTTATTAATACAGACATACTCGATTACTAAACGAACCAAGAAGACAAATCACAATAATAAGAACATCACCCACATCACTGAGCCATCTCATCGTCCTGTCGGTACTGTGGCTGCCTCCCCGCTCCTCGACTACCTGAACATCAAAAATAATGTCCACCCCCGAAGGGGTTAGCAAAACAATGCTAGTACAAGTATCGTCATACAATAAATCATTAATGCATCATAAAACATGCAAACGGACTTCCGCCACCGGAATCCAACGATGCGAATCCTCACGATTCCATCTACACAATACATGGTAATCCAGCGATCCAGCGCCCTCAGCATAGATCCCCATGATGATCCCGTCGGACCAACGCATGGTGGAAAACCCGTCCAGTGATCCAGCGCCCTCAGCATAGATCCCCATGATGATCCCGTCGGACCAACGCATGGTGGACATTCGATCCAGCGCCCTCAGCATAGATCCTCATGACCCCCTCGGATCATTTATACCATAATCAATCAATTATGCATACACATATGCATTTCAATATGTTCATCAATACGAACAAACAACAACGAATATCACGCGAATTTCCAGAAATACATCTCATATACAAAAATATGAACAAAACCATAAGCATGATAAATCAAACTCGACATATGATACTTGCCTCGAAAATGGCAAGACGAAATACTTCGATGATCTCAACACACTCGAAGGCCGCCTCCTTCGATCAACGTAACCGGCTCGAACCTTAACAAAAGGAACGATATACAAATCATCTCAAGTCGACGATGGCCTAACAATTTGGTCTACGGCGAAAAGCTCAAAATAAGCAATCATGCGATCGCTTAGCGTGCGCTACATACACTACGTAACGTGCGCTAAGCAGCTGTTAGCGACGCTTATCGGGTAAGACTAGCGTCGCTAGTTACGAATCGGCAGCTTTGCACGGCCGATATATAACGCACGCTACGCATTTATTATGCGTTAATCGACCTCGATAGCGCACGTTAACTCACACATGTTAGCGTGCGCTAATCTTGCATGGCGTAATCGCAAACCGAAAACTGGGTTGAATGGTGAAGAACTCATGAATTCTACCATGATAATACAAGTTATCCTCGGGCATATCATACTAATAAAGTTTGTGGAAGTTTTATGTTTATGAAATACGAATATACGGATAGTCAACTCAACATCATAGTTCATCTACGATCTCCAAGAAATAATCTAAGTTCCATTTGTTCTACGTTCCAAAACACATGATTCCATCGTGTAAAACGTATCAAGTGGGAAAATATCCGGTTACTGATCATAACTCGATTTGAACATGCTTAGGAGTCCTTATAATAAGATGGTTCAAAGGTTCATACGATATATAGTGCCGATACGTCAAAAGTATCCTTCTAACATGTGATGACCGATTATAAACGAAATACTTGCTATCAAAACATGATTCAAACTTCCTTAGGAACATTACTAACATCAGTGAAGAATCACCTACCTCAAAGTAGTGAAGAATACGGAGGAAAATGAAGCGATCCAACACCGAAGGCTTGAACACCAATCTCCAATGATATACGATCTTCAATCTCGAACTAGGAGGTTGATATGAAGTGTTTGGGACGAAGGGAGTTATGTTCTAAGTGTAGGAATTCGGGTAATGAGAGTAGAGAAAACTGAAATCTCGAATAGGATGCTGTCCTATTTATAATAAATGGCTATTAGCGCGCGCTAGACCCTGTTCGTAGCGTGCGCTAACGGCTCACAGTCTAAACTGTACTAAGCACTTAGCGTGCGCTACGCATATACCTATAGCGTGCGCTAAGGCGTTGACTCGGCTTTTCCCGAAAGCCGTCCAGGTACATCCAACACAATCCGACAAGGGTCCCCCGGCCAGATCTCACCTACCGCACGTCTCAATCGATTTGACCATGCATAGCGTGCTAATGACCCTCTGTAGCGTGCGCTATGAATCCCCGTTAGCGTACGCTACACTCAGCCTGTAGCGTGCGCTACATGTACAGAATTTCAATCTCTAAAACACATACACGAAAATTATACACTCGACAACATCGGATTATGAAATACGGAGAATAGTACTCAGACAAAAGTACAATCATTACAATATCACAAGTTCCAATTACATAACAGAAATCTCGGGTATTACATCCTTCCTCCCTAAAAAGAAGTTTCGTCCCGAAACTTAAGATGAAAACAACTCCGGATATCTAGCCTTCATACCGTCTTCCGTTTCCCAAGTGGCCTCTTCGACTCCATGTCGTGACCATTGTACTTTAACCAAGTGTATTGGTTTATTCCTCAATTGTTTGATCCGGTTCTCAAGTATCTTGATTGGTCTCTCTTCGAAGGTGCCATCATTAGCTATCTCGATCTCATCGAAATCAATGACGTGACTGGGGTCCGGTACATACTTCCGCAGTTGGGATACGTGAAACACATTGTGGACGTGACTCAGTGATGGCGGTAAGGCCAACCTGTACGCTAAATCTCCAACTCTCTCGAGGATCTCGAATGGTCCGATATATCTCGGACTAAGCTTGCCTCTTCTCCCAAAACGGAAAATTCCTCGTGTAGGAGACACCTTCAATAGTACGTGGTCCCCAGCGTCGAACTCTAGAGGGCGACGACGTACATCGGCATAAGACTTCTGTCGACTCTGGGTAGTCAACAGTCTTTCCCGAATCAAAGCTATCTTCTCTTGAGTCTGAATGATCAATTCCGGTTCCGTCCCGATCAAATCCAAAGAATCATCCCAACACAGGGGTGATCGGCATCTTCTCCCGTACAAAGCTTCAAATGGTGCCATCTTAATTGAAGCATGCCAACTATTATTGTAGGTGAATTCAACTAATGGTAAATGAACTTCCCAATCAGTTGACCAATCCAAGGCACAGGCTCTAAGCATGTCTTCTACAGTCTGAATAGTCCTTTCGGACTGGCCGTCCGTTTGGGGATGATAAGCTGTACTAAAGTTTAGCTCGGTCCCCAAAGCCCTGTGCACTGCCCTCCAGAAGTGCGACACGAAACGACCATCTCGATCTGAAACAATGGTCTTCGGCGTCCCATGCAATCTGACTATCTCCGCAATAAATACTCGCGCCAATCTCTCGGGTCCCCATGTATCTTTAATCCCTAGGAAATGAGCCGACTTGGTTAGTCGATCAACTACAACCCAAATCATGTTCATTCCCGTTCTAGTCCTTGGCATACTGGTGATGAAATCCATCGAAATGTCCTCCCACTTCCATTCCGGATCTAAGCGGCTTTAACATCCCGGCAGGTCGCTGATGCTCAATCTTAACCTGCTGACAAGTCAAACACTTCGAAACGTACTCCGTTACGTCCTTCTTCATATTCCCCCACCAAAAGTTTTGCTTTAAATCCTTATACATCTTACTGCTGCCCGGGTGAATAGAATAGGGCGCGCTGTGAGCTTCCTTCAGAATAGTCCTTCTCAAATCATCATCATCGGGAACGCAAAGTCGACTCTGAAATCTCAGAACTCCATCATCTTGTATCACGAATCCTGGGGCTTTTCCTTTCTTTACTTCGTCGCATAATCGAAGGATTAAAGAATCGTTCAATTGTTTAGACTTGATCTCCTCGACTAGTGATGAAGTCAGTTCCATCACATAAAGTTGCCCTTGGATTCCTGGTGCCCATACTTCAATCCCCTCGCGGATCAGTTCTCGTTGAATACTGGTTTGGGACGTAAGTGCTTCCAACACTCGAAGGGAAACAGGTTTACGGCTCAAAGCATCGGCTACTACATTTGCTTTCCCCGGATGATAGAGAATCTCCAAGTCGTAATCCTTGATCAATTCCAGCCACCTTCTCTGCCTCGTGTTTAATTCTTTCTGACTGAAAATGTATTTGAGGCTCTTATGATCTGTAAAGATCTGACAATGAGTGCCGTATAAATAATGTCGCCAGATTTTCAAGGCAAAGACCACAGCTGCTAGCTCCAGATCATGAGTTGGATAATTAACTTCGTACGGTTTCAATTGCCGAGAAGCATAAGCAATCACTTTATCCTTCTGCATCAACACACAACCCAAACCCTGATTTGAAGCATCGCTGTATACCATGAATCCATCAGTTCCCTCTCGGCAAGCTAATATAGGTGTCACCGCTCTCCTCTTAAGTTCGTCAAAACCGGCTGACATTTCTCATTCCACGTGAACTTTTGAGTTTTACCTTGGTGAGTGAGCGGACGAGCAATTTTGGAAAATCCCTCTACAAAGCGGCGATAATATCCAGCAAGTCCTAAGAAGCTTGGACTTCTTTCACGTTTAGGAGCTTCCCACTCCAAGATTGCTTCGACTTTCTTGGGTCCACGAACTCCGTCGGATGATATCACATGCCCAAGGAAGGTTACTTCCTTAAGCCAAAATTCGCATTTAGAAAGCTTAGCATACATGTTCCTTTCTCAAGATGCTCAAAACCACACGTAAATGTTCGATGTTCCTCTGCGTCCCTCGAATATATCAAGATGTCGTCAATGAAAACGACCACAAATTTATCCAAGTACTCCAAGAATACCCGATTCATCAATTGCATGAATACCGCAGGAGCATTGGTAAGTCCAAATGGCATCACTACAAATTCATAATGCGTCTGCATCGATCGAAAGCGATTTCGTATATCCGATTCCTTAATTCTCAGCTGGTGGTATCCTGATCGCAAGTCAATCTTCGAGAATATCCTTGCCCCTTGCAGTTGATCAAACAAGTCGTCGATCCGAGGTATAGGATACTTATTCTTGATTGTCATCTTGTTGAGCTCCCTGTAGTCAATACACAGTCGGAGGGATCCGTCTTTCTTCCGGACAAAGAGAACGGGCGCTCCCCAAGGAGAAACGCTCGGTTGAATATAACCCTTCTGCAACAATTCCTCTAGTTGTTTCTTGAGTTCATACATCTCGGTTGGCGCCATGCGGTATGGTGCTCTGGAAATAGGAGCTGCTCCAGGCTCTAATTCGATAGTGAATTCCACTTCTCTCTGCGGAGGTAATCCAGGTAGTTCGTCAGGAAAAACATCTGAGAACTCATTCACAACTGAAATAGATGAGAGCTCTACTCCTTCCTCTTTCTTCATGGCATAGCACCAGAGTCCCTGACATCCCTGTTTCAGTAATTTCACGGCTTTCATTGCCTTGATCAATTTTCCCGAGCTTCCTGGTCTCCATCCTCGGAATAAGTGTTCAGACCCGTCATCAGCAATGATGGAAATGACTCTCTCTCGGTAATTCAGAATAGCTCCATAACGGTTGAGCCAATCATCTCCGAGAATTAAATCGTCACCGTAAATGTCAACCACAATAAGGTTCGATGGCCAATCTCTCCCTCCTATAGTTACTGGAAAGTCCCTAGCTTCTAGGGTTCCCACAATTTTCTCTCCGCTCGGCAATCCCACAACATAAGGTTCACAATTATACAAGCACGAGATGTTCAAACGATTAACATAGTTCAAAGATATAAAAGAATGCGTAGCTCCCGAATCGAACAAGACACTAACTGGTTGCAAAAGGATCTGAATCGTACCTGATGCAACAGCTGTGTTCTGATCATCAGATTTCCTCATTTCATACAGGCGTGGGGGAACGGACCCAGCACTGGATGCCTCTCTCTTCCCAACATTCTGCTGCTGAAATCCACTCTGCTGCGTCTGGTTCACACTTGTTTCCTTCGAATCGGCGCTGAGTGCGAGTACCAAAAGATCGGGTCGCATTCCCACAAAATGTTGCGCGATGTCCTTCCTGTCCACACTCGAAACAGTCACAAGCGCGAAACAATCCCGTCGAACATGTCCCGCCTTGCCACAGTTGTAACACTTCTTCCCCGTGTCGAAGCTTGATCGGTCTTGCCGGAACTTCTTTTCTCCTCGACTAGGATGTGGAGGTCTCCTGGATGAGTGAAAAGAGGACTGACCCCGGCGGGGCCCGCTATTCTTATTGTCAGTGAAGTTGCCAGACACCTTCTGTTTCTTTGCTTCCGTCGATTTCTCTACTGCCGCTTCCTTCATATCGTAGGCCAACGCCTTGTCCTGATACTGCCTCAAGGTGGTACAATCAAATCCGGACATGTATTGCTGAATTTCCGGCTTCATTCGCATGTCAAAATGGAAAATCCTTTCCGCCTCGGTCCTGACCAGGTGGCGCACATAAGTCAGCTGGTGATTAAAAGTCTTAATCACGTCCGTCACAGTTGCTTCTGAATTTTGCGGTGAGAAAAACTCCCGAACTCGGGCCTCTCTAACTGGGCGAGGACAATACTGCGCCTCCATCATCAATTTGAATTTTGTCCAGTCAACATTATGCTCCTCCGGTCGAATGGCCTCCCACCAGTCGAAAGCCTCCCCTGTCAGAAGATACTGGGCGACCGGAACCTTCCTATCGTTGGGACAATCAATCCCTGCAAAAATCTTCTCTAATTCCTTCAGCCAGTGATCCCAATAAAGCGTCTCAGTCGAACCATCAAATTTCGGAGGATGCAATTTGATCACTTCGGTAAGCCATTTATCTCCCCGGTTTTCCACGTTATGTTGCTGTCCCATCGGCCATGCATGCGATCCGCAACTGAGCAAATTGGTTTATCTGGCAACCACTGTGAAGCACTCTCGGCACGTTAGGATCTGCATTATTATTTGCGATCCTGCGTCCCCTAATGTGAATCCGTTTGACTAGCGGCTATCTCTGGGGTAGATACCGACTCTTCTTGCCTCGCATTACCACGTCCGCATCCACGACCGCGTCCGCGTCCACGACCTCCTCTCAACATACTGTAAACATAAATACTCAATATCGAGGACAAACTTTCTCAAAGTACATTCATTAACGTTCACAAGACGTGAATTAAATAAAACAGTAGTATTCGAGATTAGGAAACTTACAACCACAGTCCACACGACGATGCTGGCTCAGCAGTGATGTTACGAACAACCAATAATCAATAACGTAAACAGACCCAACTAACCCGACTGCCAAGATATCCATAAATCTTAGCTCCGATACCATATTCTGTAACACCCCGAGATATTCGGAATAATTACAGCGCCGTAAACCCTTTAGATAAGGATTTACAAGGCTAATTTTAAAAGAAGTGTAAAAATAAACCAATCGAACACTGGAATTCACATACAGATTTGGAATCAAACGATCAAATGTGCTGACTCATACAACCATATCGAAAAGACTTTATTAATACAGACATACTCGATTACTAAACGAACTAATAAGACAAATCACAATAATAAGAACATCACCCACATCACTGAGCCATCTCATCGTCACCGCCGATCTTGTGTTGCCTCCCGCTCCTCGACTACCTGAACATCAAAACAATGTCCACCCCCGAAGGGGTTAGCAAAACAATGCTAGTACAAGTATCGTCATACAATAAATCATTAATGCATCATAAAACATGCAAACGGACTTCCGCCACCGGAATCCAACGATGCGAATCCTCACGATTCCATCTACACAATACATGGTAATCCAGCGATCCAGCGCCCTCAGCATAGATCCCCATGATGATCCCGTCGGACCAACGCATGGTGGAAAACCCGTCCAGCGATCCAGCGCCCTCAGCATAGATCCCCATGATGATCCCGTCGGACCAACGCATGGTGGACATTCGATCCAGCGCCCTCAGCATAGATCCTCATGACCCCCTCGGATCATTTATACCATAATCAATCAATTATGCATACACATATGCATTTCAATATGTTCATCAATACGAACAAACAACAACGAATATCACGCGAATTTCCAGAAATACATCTCATATACAAAAATATGATCAAAACCATAAGCATGATAAATCAAACTCGACATATGATACTTGCCTCGAAAATGGCAAGACGAAATACTTCGATGATCTCAACACACTCGAAGGCCGCCTCCTTCGATCAACGTAACCGGCTCGAACCTTAACAAAAGGAACGATATACAAATCATCTCAAGTCGAACGATGGCCTAACAATTTGGTCTACGGCGAAAAGCTCAAAATAAGCAATGCATGCGGGCTTAGCGTGCGCTACATACACTACGTAACGTCGCTAAGCGGGCTGTTAGCGACGCTTATCGGGTAAGACTAGCGTGCGCTAGTTCTGACGAATCGGCTTTGCACCGGCCGATATATAACGCACGCTACGTCGTATTATGCGTTAATCGACCTCGATAGCGCACGTTAACTCACACATGTTAGCGTGCGCTAATCTTGCATGGCGAATCGCAAACCAAAACTGGGTTGAATGGTGAAGAACTCATGAATTCTACCATGATAATACAAGTTATCCTCGGGCATATCATACTAATAAAGTTTGTGGAAGTTTTATGTTTATGAAATACGAATATACGGATAGTCAACTCAACATCATAGTTCATCTACGATCTCCAAGAAATAATCTAAGTTCCATTTGTTCTACGTTCCAAAACACATGATTCCATCGTGTAAAACGTGTCAACTGGGCAAATATCCGGTTACTGATCATAACTCGATTTGAACATGCTTAGGAGTCCTTATAATAAGATGGTTCAAAGGTTCATACGATATATAGTGCCGATACGTCAAAAGTATCCTTCTAACATGTGATGACCGATTATAAACGAAATACTTGCTATCAAAACATGATTCAAACTTCCTTAGGAACATTACTAACATCAGTGAAGAATCACCTACCTCAAAGTAGTAAAGAATACGGAGGAAAATGAAGCGATCCAACACCGAAGGCTTGAACACCAATCTCCAATGATATACGATCTTCAATCTCGAACTAGGAGGTTGATATGAAGTGTTTGGGACGAAGGGAGTTATGTTCTAAGTGTAGGAATTCGGGTAATGAGAGTAGAGAAAACTGAAATCTCGAATAGGATGCTGTCCTATTTATAATAAATGGCTATTAGCGCGCGCTAGACCCTGTTCGTAGCGTGCGCTAACGGCTCACAGTCTAAACTGTACTAGGCACTTAGCGTGCGCTACGCATATACCTGTAGCGTGCGCTAAGGCGTTGACTCGGCTTTTCCCGAAAGCCGTCCAGGTACATCCGACACAATCCGACAAGGGTCCCCCGGCCAGATCTCACCTACCGCACGTCTCAATCGATTTGACCATGCATAGCATGCGCTAATGACCCTCTGTAGCGTACGCTATGAATCCCCGTTAGCGTACGCTACACTCAGCCTGTAGCGTGCGCTACATGTACAGAATTTCAATCTCTAAAACACATACACGAAAATTATACACTCGACAACATCGGATTATGAAATACGGAGAATAGTACTCAGACAAAAGTACAATCATTACAATATCACAAGTTCCAATTACATAACAGAAATCTCGGGTATTACACTTACCAAGGATGGAATTGTAAGGTTTAAGGGACGATTATGCATACCTCACGACGGGGAGCTCAAAATATGAATTCTCGAGGAAGCTCATTGCTCGAGATATATGATACACGCAGGAGGTAACAAGATGTAACGAGACTTGAAGAAACACTTTTGGTGGGTAAACATGAAGAACCAAGTGGCAGAATTCGTCGCGCGATGTCTCACCTGTCAGAGAGTCAAAGCTTAGCACCAGCGACCCTCAGGACTACTACAGTCACTAGAAGTCCCTGAATGGAAATGGGAAATGATAACCATGGATTTTATCATGGATTTACCGACCACAAGAGGAGGCTATAACACCATTTGGGTGATCGTAGATAGATTGAAAAAATCATCACATTTTGTGCCGGTTAAAAAGGACGACAGTTTGCAAAAGCTGGCTAGGACCTGTATTAGAGAAATCGTTCGATTTCATGGAGTACCCGCGGATATAGTATCGGACAGAGATCCTAGATTCATGTCTCGTTTTTGGAAAGTCTTTCATAAGGAATTATGAACATCCTTAAGCTTCAGCACAAGTGCACATCCCCAGACCGACGGACAATCTGAGCGAACCATTCAGACCCTTGAAGACATGTTACGAGTGTGCGTATTGGACTTTCAAGGAAATTGGGATCACCGCCTGCCATTAGCCGAGTTTGCATACAACAATAGTTACCAAGCGACAATCGGAATGGCACCTTATGAAGCTATGTATGGGAGGAAGTGTCGATCCCCGCTCCATTGGGAAGTTGATGACCATTGGATGCCGAAGACTCAACAATCAGAACCTTCAGCAATGAGTATAAATTTGGTGAAAGAAGCCGTAGATAAAATATGACTAATAAAGGATAGGATTCGCACAGCGCAAAGCAGGCAGAAGAGTTACGCCGATTAACGTCGGAAGGACCTAGAATTTGAAGTAGGAGATCAAGTCTTCCTGAGGTTAACACCACGGAAAGGTTTGATAGTGTCAAGAAAAGGAGGAAAGTTAAGTCCCCGATATGTAGGACCATTCAAAATCACGGAAAGGATTGGACGACTAGCGTACCGATTGGAACTACCACCCAATCTGTCTGGAATGCACGACGTTTTCCATGTTTCGAGATTAAAGAAGTATCATCCAGACCCAACGCACATTCTTACTTCTGACATTCCGTCGATCAAGGATAACTTATCTTATGAAGAGAAGCCAATCAAGATCCTCGACCGGCAACTACGCGAATTGAGGAAGAAGCGAATTCATTTGGTTAAAGTCGTCTGGTCGAATCACAACAGAGAGGAAGATGCGACGTGGGAGGCCGAGGAGGAAATGAATAAATCTTACCCCGAGTTGTTTAAGTACGAATTTGGGGACCAAATTCTTTTAAGGAGGGGAGGATGTAAAACCCCCTAAATTCGATAACTTATCGCATGTACAATTTACTAAATCATGATGTACTCTAATAATAATTATTTATGATCTACATCTAGTCTCATTTTATTTTACTTATTTATTTCATAAATTATTTTATGAATCAAATAATAAATTAATTAAAATTTGAAGTGGGAACATAAATTCTTAATGGGCCAAGTGTATCAATACTCACACATGAACACACTATAAGACTCAAGCCCAACTTAATGAAATTCCTAAGGCTTGAAATTACACTTCAAAACCCAACTAATCAAGTCAACTACAACAATAACTATAACAGAAAAAAATATATATCTAAACACACACACACACACACACAAACACACACACACTAAATGGGGCGACCAAGATGGGAGAAAAAGAAGGGAATTGAAATTTTTTTAGAACCCCATGTCCCCCATGCAAGAGACCTCACTTACACCTTCAATTCCCAAGCCCTCATGTATCTCACCTATAAATACCACCACCCAACCCTTAGCCTCATTTTACAGCTCCTACACAACCAAAAAAATCTGCATTTGAGAGTCTAAGAGAGAGAGGAGGCCGAACCAATAGGAAGAAGAAGGAGGAGGAAGAAAAATTTCAACAAGAAATAGGTAATCTCATCCCTTATAACTATTTCCATAATTTCTTATGAAAACCTCCATAATCTAACCTTAATCTTAATACATGTAAACATAATTCTCACCTTGGGGGTGCATGTGGATCGGCCAAACCATATAGTAGTAGAGGAGAAGTCGTTTTCCAACTTTCAAGACCTATAACCGACTAAATCCGACAAGATCGAGGTGGGTGAAAACTCTTTCAAACTTTAAAGTAGAAATCTATTCTTTTTATTGTGATGCATGTGTTAAATCTGAAGTATTTCAAGATTCTTTTGATATGATCTATGTTAAAATCTTCATGTTTCATGTTATGATTTTATGTATAACTATGTGAAATTCGTTTTTCTTAAACATAATCATCAAATATTATGAAAAATATGAAAGTATGTAATAATATGAACTTCTTGTATAAATGCATGTTTTTAAAGATGAATGTTATGGTTATAACAACATGCAATGTGATTTATTGGATTTAAACGACAACCGATTTGGTAGTCGGGTGCCGATTTTGTGATAACTTGAAAGTTATATGTTTTCTTCTATGTGTTGTTGAAACCTAAAATCTGAAATCTTATGTTATATGATTATGTTATGATAAATGGATAATTTAATTGCGGCCAAAATGAGACTTGAAACGAGTAAACAGAGCCTTTGGGCATAAATTGTAATTTCTTAAAGTTTGAGAACTAAACTAAAAATTTCAAAAATACAATATTCTGGACCTTGGACAGTACATATTATACCATGTATAGGCTGTCCATAAAGTTTCAAGCGATTCGAAGTTCGATATCTAAACTTAATAGTCCAAATCGCAAATTTTAAATAATTTCGGGGTCAAAACGCAAAAATTCCAAATTTCTGGACCAGATCCGAAATTTTCTGGGATTTTCTCAAATCTGTAATTCCAGGTTCATCATAAGTTTTCTCGTAAAATCTCGTTAAATTCCGGGCTAAATTCATAGCCCTATATGCATCGGAATGATTTCCTTAAGTTTTGGGGCAATATCGTAATTTCTGGAAATTTCAGTCCCGAAACTGGAAATTTCCAAATTTTCAATAAATCTGGAGTCGAATAATTATTTTTGGCTTCCTCATAAAATTTCATAACTATCTGATTTCGTTTCATACTCCAACGCTTAGGTTTGAACCTAAGGGCAAAAATGTCCTTTCAAACTATTTATGAAACTCTCGTTTCGTTTCGTCGAACCTACCTATTTAATATATCTGATATGAACCCATCAGACCGTTAATAAATTAGTGAGAATAATTTCGAGCTTATATACAAGTCCTATTCCGCATTACCGGGCCACAAATATAATTAACCATATTCCATACTTAATCAAAAGACGCTATTAACCTCACTGACCGAACGTTTACGTAATACTTGTGAAACGCATCAAATTGATAACTGTGACTGTCCGGGAACTAAGTGCTATACAAACAAAGTGCCACGGACGGGTCCGCCTCTAACTCTATCGGAACAAAGTGCCACGTCGACGGACGGGGGCCACCTCTTGAGCTGTAGGAGCCACCTCTAGAGTCCCAAATCGTGTCAGGACGGTTAGACCGAGTCTTGGATCGAGCAGCGCGGCTGCGGTTCATGAACGAGGCTACTGTTGTGTCCTATTCCCATAACTGAGGAACAGAGTGTTCCGAGGGACCTGGGTCGTAGACTTGGGGTATAATCACGATTATGGTGTGATCCGGGTATTGACCCACAGCTAAGGACATACCGAGCCCATATAAGAGATAAGGAAGCACACGCTAAGTGTGAGAGCGAAGGCTCAAATCTTGGGGCGACGGTCCAAATCTTGGGGCGACGACCTATCTTGCTAGGAGTGATAAGGATAGTCTAGAATCCAAAGTCCACATCGGCAAGATTCGAAACTGAATTGACTGATCGACTGATTGACTAACTGCTTGACTTGATATCCGTCCACGGGGACAGGATTATAATATTACAACTACACAATGATTATTGTTTTATAAAATTACGACGTAATTGTAATTGTTCTCATTATTTTTCATAATTGATAAAATCATGCATCACTTAAAAATTTTCAAAGGAAAGAGCCACACTCGCACACGATCACCCACTCACTGAGACCTTTTGTCTCACCCCACTGTTTTCCCTTTTAAAGTAGAGAATGAGCAAACAGCAGAGGACGAAGAAGGCTTTGTGGAAGAGGCCGAATAGAAGATTGTCTTCAAGATTTAGGACTTCTGTTCTTAGAATTTCTATTGTTATCCCAACTTGTAATAGTTAATTACGCTTCGTACTTAATTCGTTTGGTATTTTTCCGCTGCAAACTTATGAACAGTGTAATTTCGATTATCAACTTTTGTCACAACGAATCTTAGTACATCGGGATAAGATTGTTGTTTTGAAATATTATCCAATCGTTATTTTGCTTCCGCTATTTATTGTTGCATTTTGATTGATTGATCGACCGATGTGTCGTGCCCTCGTCCTTCCCGATGTTGGGGGCGTGACAGATTAGGCCGATCCCTACATTAGGCCAAGGTGTGGGCTACCATTTACCCTCCTGAAGGTAGTCATCACCGGACATCGATGATGGGAGATGAAGGAAATAAATTATTGATATCAAAGGGGCGACACTCAAAAGACTTATATGGAGGAGCAATTGGGGATCGACATGGATATCCGAGCTGAGGAGCAAAAGAAATCTCAAGACCAGTTCCAGGAGGAGCAAAGGAAGGATCAACACGAGATGATATCTCAGCAACAGGCCATGATACAGTATATGATGTCATTGAGTCAGACCGTGACTCAATCATAAATTCAGGCACCAGCACCACTTCCATTTTTAAATCTACAAACAACCCCCTCTTCTTCACAGCCTCAGGATGACGACATGCAAGACGGTAGTAATCCTTCTTCTATCTTTAAGAATTTGACGGATTTAGTTGGATTTTGTTGTCGTCGTAGTATTACTTTTGCTATATAAATATATTAATGCTAAATATTTGTTTATTTAGACTCGTGTTTGTTAAGACTGGTGTTTATATTGATTTTATTGATGTATGCTGATTGTGATGTATATTTGGAATATACATGTTAAGTTTGAACAGGTTTGGGGATCTCAAAATTTAAATATTTTTTAATGGACTTTAGTAGACAACATTTGTGCAAACCGTCGGCTAAAATTATTAGACTTTAGCCGACAACTTAGTGATCGTCGCTTAAAATAGTTCAAGTTTAGCCGATAATAGATATGTCGTTGGCTAAAACTGTTCACGTTTAGCCGACAATTGCTATGTGGTCGGCTAAAACGTATAGAGTTTATTCGACGACCAAAAAGTCATCGGCAAAAGTTAAACTTTACCCGACGAACTTCCATCACTACCATCGGCTAAACTTTAGCTGACCGACCTCAGCCGACCGACTTCTAGCCAACGGTCGGCCACTTTAGCCGACGGTTTTTGACTTTAGCCGACGACTTTTTGTTTTCACCTAATGTCTGAACATTGGTGTGTGGAAAGGTTATATCATAAAAAAATATTTAATTTATTTTATTATTTGAAGTTTCAGATTAGTGAACCCACAATTAGCCCGCCCAATATTAAGAAATATTCTAATGTCAACGCGCATGCTAATTATTTTTCAACATAAACCAATTATGGATTCCAACTTTATTTTACTTACAAAAAAAATTATTTTAATCACTTAGTTATTTTTCCCTAAGTTTTAAAATTTTCTCATCCTAGTATGCAAGAAAGTACATCGCGCATATATTTCTACATACCACAAAAAAAATCACGAATAAATGGGGTTGCTAGGCCAACGAAGCAGTAAAAACAAGCTGCCATGACATGTCGTGGTGGGTTTAGTCGTACTGTGTCCAGGTAGTGCCGTGGGTCAGGATGCATCGGATGAGGTCGTTCAGTGTAAAGTTCCATTTATTTTACCATCGTCCGTTGTATCCGCCGATGAGCTAGGGTTTTAAAATTAAATTTTTTAAGTAATTAATTTTGCATAAAAAGATATATTCTGATTTTTTTAAAATCCATGGCTCGGCTAGGAGGAGTGACGAGATGCTTGGAGATATTGAGCCAATAATTTTCCCGGATTCAATGCGGGAAGAAAGACCATGATAATGGGATAATTTTATTTATCCTTGTTTTATTTATGATTTTCTTAGTCTTTTGAATATATTACATCAAAATCATTCCATCGAATTATAGAAAATTACAAGAATAAATTGAACCCTAGACTAATGTGGATTTTCTGAGGGAAAAAACAACGACATGCCTCAAATGGGCCAAATGAATAGTCACATAAATAATAACAAAATGTTACATTCATATAACCATGATAATTGAATAATATTTTCTTGCAAGATATATATAGCAAAAATATTCCAATATCATATGATATGAGTACTTAAATTGCTAGCAATCAGTCACCAAATTAATTAAATTAGTAAGGCCTAAAAATTAGCATGATACCAATTGTTAAAAATAAGACGCTGGGCAAGCATAATTTTGAAAGATTTAAAATGCGGACGCATAAGATCAATTTAAGCTTGATAATTAATTAGCTAGAAAGATTATTAAGCAAGTCATATAATATTATTATTTATATTATATAATTATTGATAATATTTAATATCCAAATCTAGATCATAAGATCATACATGATATTTACCATTAAACCGAGGTGGTTGTACTTGATTTATTCCTTGAAAACTTCTAAAGTATATCCCCGCCTTAACCCAGATGTTGTGTGGACAACAACCTATTGGATCTTGCTTCAGCAACAAGTTGGATCGGCCGAGCTGTTTACTAAGAGAGCCTCTCGATTGCTTTCCTATTTTCTAGTAATATTTGACCACTCTTACAAAATTATTGTGTTATATAAATTATAGAATCAAAGACACAAGTCAAGAATTACAACTAAACACAAGAAGAAAGAATCAAACTCGGAAGTATGCAATGCTCGAATCCCCCCCCCCCCCCCCCATATAGGCTTTGGGCTACTCTAGGGATTCTAAGAAGGATTAGGGTGAGGACTCATAGTAAAACTCAACCTTCCTTATCAAACACTTTCTAATATGGTTTAGTTTACTAATATTCATTCCCCCGCTAATGAATTAATATTGCACATTCTATCCGAATCTCAATTTACAAAATCGAGCTCCTTATTTAAATATATTATTTCTCGTATTTAAGATATCAAATATCCATTAATTAATTTAAGCTGTTGCACGCCAGATTCCTGAAGATCCGGATAGATATATGGAGATCCATCAGGTCCACCCGATCTAGACGAGCTAGTCTAATATATAGCTCAAAGAGTGGAGCTTGGAGTGTAGCTCTACCAGTGTAGCTCAGGCCTCATCGAGTTGGCGAAGCCCAGCAGGCCATCCCTTCAAGTCAGCTAGCCCCAACCCATTAGTATTCCAAGAATATTCCATGACGTAATTGTCACATGCTTATAAGGAAAAGAGGTGTCACCCTTATCCATTCCTATATTCTTGAAGGAGTCTTATTTTACTAAAGTAAGCCTTTACATGATAGCTGATCCGTTCGTGCTCATAATATTGATTTCAAACCCACTAATGATTAACCATCTTATGGGTACAAGTTGGTAAGTGGATATGAGCCTCACATCTCATTTTTACACATATTCGGTTGTGCAATTTTTGTGCCATTTATTCCTCCACAATGGAAAAAGATGGATCCTCAAACACGACTATATGTTACGTTGGATATGAATCCCCAACAATTATCCAGTAATTATAATCTTTGACCTATGATCTCTTTACTGCATATTTTTCGGATTGCCACTTTGACGAGATAGTCTTCCCATTGTTAGGGGAGAGGAGAGAAAATAATTTCTCCTATAATAAAAGGAATTTTTCATGGTAAGTCCCCACCCTGTTGATTGTAAAGTGTAAATAATACTCGATCTTTGGAACTTAGGAAATTCGATGCATGATGTATTTGTTGATGTCCCAAAACTGATTAGATCTCCCAAATTCCAGTTGCAAATATACCTGCAAGGTTAGAAGTCCCGGTAAGGGGCACATTACCAATGTATCGGGTTCTGCAATCGCACCCACCAAAGGTGCGGTTTGCTTCCAAAAGGAAGCGAGCGAGGCCACCTTGTTTGATAGTCACGTGCCCAAGGAAAAAAATGTCAGGTAAGGTATAAACTAATCATTTAATCATCAATAGTAGGAATCCTTCCCGCAAGGTTGCCTTTGACTATAACTATGTACATGAATCATTGCTAGGGTACGCCCTGAAGCTCGATTTAACATCTGATGACAAAAAGATTTCAATAAATTGTGAAAGTTTGTAGAATATGATAGAATGACCAACCACTCATATTGATGATGTGTTTTCATATATAATTTATCAAGAAACCATAGAGCATGACGATATCGAACAACTCTCCGTTTAAAAATATCAACCTAGACCTAATTGGCCAAAATAAAAATTCCGCCAGAAGTTGATTCTTTGACAAAACAATATGTATTAGCCTGGTAATGCTAAACCAGCATAGTGTAAAGCCTGTGTGGCATAGATGGATTTTTGTCACAAAGCATAATGGGAAGAACGAAGTCATCAAGTACAAGGCTCGTCCTGCCGCATAAGGCTTCTCACAACGCCCTGATACTAATTACGAGGAAACGTACTCCCTGGTAATGGATGTTTTTATGTTCCTCTATATGATTAGCCTAGTAATTTCAAGGATTGGAAATGCAGCTTATACATGTGATTACTATGTATCTCTATGGGGATCAAGATATACATATATGTGTATATATATATATATATATATATATATATATATATATGAAAGTGCCTGATGGCATTTCATTATCCGAATTAAGTGACTCTATACCATGGGCGTTTATAATTAACCGGACACGCAACTTTACAAAGAAAATCCAATAGGACGTGGTATGTAAGACCCCAAGCTATTCAATGAATATTACAGCGCCGTGAGCCCCTATTGTGGGGCCCACTAGGCTATACGCATGCATATCTATAACATCGACTGACAAGGTCTAAACATAACCAATGAGAAAGATAGTAGAAAATAACATTCATGACAGTATTCGAAATCAACAAACAAGAGTCAACTGGGATTTAACCCATGAAAGGAGATTCCATGACATCAACAAAATATCCTGTAGTACTCGAGTACCAAAATCTATCCAAAGTATGATATCACAAATGAAAGACTAAAACAATAGAGACAAAGGGAATGACATAATATCGCTCCTCATCTTCACGCCGACCCAGTACTCCCTCGTCTTCTCGCTTAGAACCTGAAATACATGAAACTTAGTTAGCCATGGAATAGCTAGTGCAAGTATATCGATTATGAAATAATATATCTCGATCAATAAAGTAAGCATATAATCATTTATCAAAATCCAAAATTAGTATTCTGGAATAACTAAATACCATATGAGATCGCGTTTCAGACATATGCGTGATTAACTATGGATCGTGCCGCATCGGACCATCCCGGAGTGGTTGACTCAAAAGATGTTCGTGGTCTGTATCAAAGTCAACAAAGCCCTCGGAAGATCCATCGAACAGTCCCAGAATAAACATATACTTCACTTTCAAAGATAAGAGCATATAATCATAAACATATACTTGACTTTGAGACATATTTGAGTCGAAGCAAAATGGTATTCAATATCAGTTTGTCCAAAAACTCACTTTCGGCCCTAAGCGATTCGTAAAGAATGTGATAATCAACAATTAATACTCAATTCACAAGAAGGAGTTCCAAAACCCCCGCCTACGATACATAATCAAGGATATTAACATATGGGTTGGAAATCATCTAAATCCTCTCAAATCCAAATAATACATGAAAGTATTTATAAATTCGTACAGGAAAAAATGGGTAGGGAGTGGATACTTCATAATCTTGGGGATTTCATGCTTCAAAAGGGATTAAATGGATAAATATAAGAAATAACCCCAAAATTCCCAAAATAGGGTTTGAGGAAGATTTACCTTGATTCGAAGGTGGGGGAGGAAATGCTGATTAAACCGCATTAGGAACTCAAGGATGAAGTTAGATGATGATATCAGATCAAAATCACCATTTTCTTGCTGAATTTCCGTCCGTTGAAAGGAGAGAAGAATGCAGTAAAAACGTGATTGTGTGTTCTGCCCGTGTACTTATACCTGAGTGGTGTTACGGCCGTAACATCTAAAATATACGGTCGTAACGAGTCCATCTTACGGCCTTAATGTAAGATATTTACGGTCGTATGTAGCCTACGGGACTCATGTGCCTGAAACATGGATCACTTACGGCTGTATAACGTGGGACTTAGGGCCATGACGACCCTCGCATTACGGTCGTAAGAAACGACTATCGCGGTCATAAGTTTTTTTACACAGTAGAACATCGTAAATCGATGAGAAATGGTCGAAATGATAAAAATTACAACAGAATATGATATGCGACTAAGCGCTTACGTAGATCATCGATATAGAACTCAAGTGTTAAACAAATACACGATTTCGACCACCGAAGGTATGAGAAAACGAATATGAAATCATACGCCCAAAACTTGGAAAATTACAAAACGGCCCACACATCCGAGAATCGTGATTCTAGATCAAACAACCACACTCAAGCTCACAAAACGACTCAATATGTTATATGAATTTGTAGAAACAAAAAAATACAATTTTGGACATGATTTACAAGAATCGAACCCTAATAAATTTGTAATGTTACGCGAATTTCTATAAAACTACCTCAAAACTCGTAAGTATGGCAAAATGTGCAGAATAAAATAGTTTCTAAATGTTGAAATGATTACATGTGAGTCGCGAAAGAGAAAAAACACCAAAAATAAAAATTACCAAAATTAGAAAAATACAGATACTACATTCTCTACCTCTAAAAACAAGTCTCATCCTGAAACATAAGAAATGAATAACTTGGGGTACTTAACACGCACGCTATCCCAGTTTTCCACGTCGCTTCCTCCATGTATCAACCACTGCACTTTAACCAACGTAATGGTTTCGTGCTGAAGTTGCTTCTCACGACGTTAAAGGATCTTCATCAGTCTCTCTTCCAATGTGACATCATTGGCTATCTCAATATCCCCATAATCAATGATGTGACTCAGGTCCGAAACATACTAAGCTGATAAATGTTATGGGCGTGACTCATTGATGGAGATGGTGTCAATCGATAAGCCAACTTATTGACTCTGTCCAAAAATATCAAATGACCCGATGTACCTTGGACTGAGCTAAACATTCTTCCCAAAGCAGAAGACTTCCTTCATCGACGATACCTAGAGCAGAACATGGTCTCCCATTTCAAACTCCAAGGGTCGATGATGTACATCAGCATAGGATATTTGTCGACTCTGAGCATTTAACAATCTCTCTCGAATGATGGAAATCTTCTCCTTAGTTTACAACAATATATCGGGCTCTACATCGACTAACTCCAAAGGCCTCCTCCCAACAAATTCGAGATCTACTGCCTACCATATAAGGCCTCAAGAGATGCCATTTTGATCGATGCTTGCCAGCTATTGTCGTATGTAAACTCGATCAAAGGCAAATGGAGTTCCCACTCGCTACTTGTAACACCCCCTGAGCCATCCGGAAATATTACAGCATCGTGGGCCCTGAAACGGAAACCACAAGGCTAAAATACATTTTTACAAATATTTCAAATACGCCTAAGCGACAATAACGGTAATATCTTTTAAAATATTCAAAAACTCTATGAAATCCATTTATCAATACCGTCGTAAAATCTCATTTGAAAGTACAAGTCCAAAACGCCAAAACTCAACTGTTTCGAAAGTATACATTAAGCCATCGCTTGCACGTACCGATAAAATAGTTTAGAAAACAATTTTCCAAAATATATCCAAGTTCGTAAAATACTAACAACCTATTTCAAAACACACTCGCAGTGAATATAACAAATAACTAAAAATACTTTTGCAGCGGAAAAATGACAACTAGTCAAAGTACTCGTTAATAAACACACGCCATAGCCAGTATCTCCCGGGTAACTTATCTCTTCATGACCACTACAATCTCGATCTCTGAATACCTAAAAATAAAGCCCACGACGGGGTAAGCCACAATACTCAACAACGAGAACGATCACATCTCATCAATAATTACAAAGCAATTACATACCAAAGTAAGAATACGACCAATGTAATCTTACCGTCATAATCTCACCAATTCGTGATAATCCTCATCAAAATAACCATTACCATATTAGACATCTCGTAGTTTCGATTAAACAATGAACTCATACACGACATTTATACTGTACCTCAAAAAATACCCAAGATTATCAAAACGTCATCATAACTCACCACTATGGAAATATACCAACTCTCACCAATTCAATCCATCGGATAACATCATCAAATCTCAACACAATAATCGATTCTCCATCCAAATACTAGCACCAAGAAGAAAATATAGAACATACCTCAAGATACACAATGCCACGACGAATCATGCCAGTCTAATCCGAGATCAGATCAATACAACATACGGACATGGTCTTACAAAATACTTACAAATGCAAAGTCACATAACAACATCAATATGCCCACAACAATGACAACAACATATACTCGTGGAAATCCGAAGATCCAGCACATATAGCATAGATCCCAAGATGATCGTGTTAGATCAACACGAGGTGGATAACCAACAATATAGATATGCATAACAACACATGGGTAATCCGATGATCCAACGTTCACTGCATAGATCCCAAGATGATCCCGTCGAACCAACACGAGGTGGAAAAACACATCCAGTGATCCAGCGCACAATAGCATAGATACCAAGATGATCTCGTCAGATCAACATGAGGTGGACATACGACAACAATACACAAATGCATATAACAACAATACATAAATGCATGACAACAACGATACACGAATGTATTACAATATGATTGACACCAAATGATAAAAATGATTAGAGTACTTGTTGGCCACTAAGTATACAGAATACAGCTTGAAAAGTGTTTAAGCAACAAGCTGTACGATTTTCAAATAGGAGTGCGTAGTAGAAGTCTTGAAACAGTAAGTTGCTATAAATACAACAACTAGGTTTTCTCCTGTTTGCTTGGTGCGTACAGGGTATGCAGTGTATACTTGTAAAATAATCATAGTAATGAAAACAGTAAGTTGTAGAAGGTAAATGACACGATATTTAAAGTGGTTCGAGGTAATCCCCTCTATGTCCATTGGTCCTCCACACAGTAGTAAAACATTTTATTATAAACATTGCGTGCACAACTACGTGTCTATAATCAAACCTATCTTTATATCATTCACACGGATTGATACGAAGACTGTCTCTTTCAACCATTCACACAGATTGGTCAAAGCTAACTCTTGACTTGCTTCTTCACACACAGTTCCAAAGCAAGCTTTATCCTATTCGTCCCACATAGGTCGGAATAACTTCTTTAGTTCACACAGAACTAGGTTTTTACTCAAAGGTAAAAGGTAAAGTAACCAGGTTAGAACAACAGCTTGACTATGAAGATCTTGAGCTGATGATGGCTATTCTTGATTGAATGAGTATATTTCTTCTTTTCAGATATGAATGATACTAGAAGAAATATACTTTGCTCTTGTAGGCTTGATCTGATGATAATGAATATTCATTAAATAGATCGTTCGCGTATTGCTTGTAAGCTTATATTTCTTGGATGAACTGATCTTCAAACTCTGGGGTATAAATAGCCTCTGAATAGATACGTTGGAAATATATTCATTGAGTCCATAGTCTGTTTCAACGTGTTGACTGATTTGAATAAATCACGATCCCGTTTTTTCTCCTTGATTGAAGATCTGTGTCGGCTAATATTTAAATACTTTATCCAGTTAGTATTTAAATACTTCTTTTCAAACAGTCGTTTGACTTTAGCAAATAAAGCATATTCTATTTCAATGGTCTTCAGTCCTGTTTGGATAAGTGTTGAAGATCTCAACACTTATATCTTGCTTGTTGTACCCAACAAAATGTTGTAGCTGTAGGATTTACACGATAGGATATTTTGGATTTGCTGTATGGAATGATGCTGTATGAATGTTTTAGACCAGCTTCCATACTTGGTGTCATACCGACTGATGAGTTTCTTGCTATATGATGACACTTTATCAAAACTCACATCTTGCTGTATGTATGTCTTCGGGACAGAAACTTGATGTATGTTGATACTTTATCCTTTGTTGTATGAAGGCAGCGTGAAGACTTTCTGTATGTTGGCACTTTATCAAAACTCGATACAGGATTGTTTATCCCAACAATAGGTACGGGATTGTTTATCCTAACAATTTCCCCCTTTTTGATAATTGCAAAAACTTCTTGATGATGCCAAAACTATGATGCCAACACTTTTGAAACATCTTTGTTTCGAGAGGCTTTCTTCTTGATCTTCTGTCGAATGTTCTGGCCTTCAACAATTTAAAGAAATGTGAACTGCTCGCAAGCAAGTTCTAAAAAGGTAGTACCTAATAGCAAAGTGTTTTTACAACTTAAACTTATGATTGGCGCGCAGGCACAATCTTACAGTGTAATCTAGTTGAATACAACTTAACCTATGAGTTGTTCCCAGACAAGTTCTTACAGCTTATAAACTTAACAAGTTTTCAGACTTGTTTGATTTCAGCATATGGATAAATTTTTGTAATCACATACTAACACAGTAGATTACGAGTTGTAATCATTCGCAACAAAAATATATTTTATTGATGAAGATCAAATGTTACAAGGTTGGGCAAAAATAAAGATATATATTTTTTGATGTTTCTTGAGTAAGATACAGGAAGGATCCTCCAAGCTTACTCCTGTAGTTGGCATGTCTCCAAGGCCTTCTTGGATCATTCTCGGTTCCCTTCCACTAGTTTTGTAGGGCATCCTTGTTTCGATTTGAATAAATCACTCTTCCTTCAGCCGATTTTTCGAAATCAATGATCTAATCTTCAGGGTGGGTAACCGGATCGCCTTTCCTGTGCTTAGACTTCATCTGTTGCTGTAAGGGGAGCTTTCCTTCATCCAGCCTCATTGCAAATTCCTCGACAGCTTCCTTCAGTGTTTTACAATTGTTGAATATGGTGGATTCCCTGATAAGAACTATAAAGTATCTTAACCGTTTGTTTCACCTCAAATCGTTTATCTCATCGGTTGTTGGCTGTCGGTTGGCCAACATATTTATCACTGGTGTCTTCTGCATAAGGTTTTTTCAAGGAAATTTTGGAACATGGAATTCAAGACGAGCACCCTGTATCCTAACAATATGAGAAGGAGTTGACAATGGAGTAATTGCAGTAGTTATACTGTCTTCCAAAGCAGCATCAAACTCCTTTTCTTGCTCCACTCTCTGTTGCTTTGCGACTTCTCGGTATTCTTCTCCCTTTTTGGCCTCATCAAGATTAGAGACCTTCTCATCTAGGCATTCCAGGATCTTCATTGCATCATCCTGTATGGTCTCCATCGTTGACATTTTATCAAGTAGTGATTTATGCACTCGTGGCATACCATCTATCTTTTTATCATGGCCTCTATGGTGGGAACCTATTTCCTGTAGAGCAGAAGAAGTCTTGGCTTTAGAGATGCGTAGCTTTGCTTGGTCCTCCAAGAGAATCTACTCCTAGCACTATTGAAGTTGATTGAGAGCTTGCCTTAAGATGGTGGGAAAAATGCGGAAGGCATCTTCCACTTGGGAGATTTCTCTTTTGACATCCGTCATTTCTTTTATGGAACTCTCATGCAACCAATTGATCTCTTTTTCAAAAGTGTGTAGGGCATTCACAGTGTCCTGTAGGAAAAAAGTTTGGCGACCGAGAGCGTGAAGTTGCTCGTACCTAGCTGGAGAGCTTGGCTTTTCTTCATCAGCTCCATTGAGCTGTCTGACGACCACATCAGATCATGGCCGTTGTGGTTCATCCTCATATAAGAAACCGTCGCCGGATTCCACAGAAGGAGATGTGGGGGCATCAGTTGCTGTTGCAGTTGTTGGTTGTTCGGCCTCGGTGACAAGGGGTCTGATTCCTCCTGTTCCGAAATGGTTTCTGTAGACATAGGTACAAGAGGGACTGAATCCTCCTATTGTCTCTCAGCTTCCACCTGCTCCTACAGAGGGACTGATTCCTCGTGCGGGATGGAGCGGGCTTGGTCGTCAGGTTGGTCGGCGACAGGCTCGGGTGCCTGTTGTGAAACTGTTGGTTCTTCTGCAATAGATGGGACTGATTCCTCGATGTCTTGAACAGTTCCTTGCTGTTGGGGAGGGTACTATTGGATCGAGGTCCCTTCACCTTGTTTATGTTGCATTCTGGAGAATTTCTGTTCCCTTGCTTCCTCACAGCTCATCCTCAGACCAGCCTGAAAGAAGTCGTCGTCGTCTGAGTTGCGGTCTGTTTTGGGACTGATAGTAACAGGTTCGACGGATACATATTTCCCATTTAATCGAGCATCTGCTTTGTCCATAAAATGGCTCGAAATCAGCTCTTTCCAAAAGACATTATCCCATTGGATTAGGACTTCAATTGGAGAATCTATCACCTCCAGAACAAACAACTCTTCCTCCCTGCACTCACTCCAGTTAGACAAGGTTTCGTACGAAGCTACCCTGTATGATTTCCATTGAACGAAGCGGTCGTTGGCCTATTCTATTTGAACTGATAGCAATTTTTTCTGGATTATAGTGTCGGGAGAGGGACTGTGTACAGCGCATGGGTCCACTGTAGGAAAGGGTTCCGCTACAGGTGTGGGAGCCTGTATCGGAGAGGGATCCCGTAAAGGGGTTGGTACCCTGAGGGGAGATGGATCCCTTATGGGTGTGGGTTCCAGTGCAGGAGATGTGGCTATTGGCTCCGAAGGGGAAACCGACTCGGCATAGTCTTCAACGTTGGCATATAGCTGTATATCCGTCGTTGCCGCCAATGGCTCGGGATCTACTGTTTTCACAGTAGCAGCTATCTCTTCCACAGGGGTTGCGCCCTGGGGGTTCGATACAGTGGGTTGGGCCGTTGAAGGAGCATCCACAGAGATCATTGTAATTTCTATAGTCTTGACTTTAGTAAGCCTTCTTAGCTTTCTTTTTGGCTTCTAAATATAAAGGGGAGTTTTGTTGTGAGATCTCTTCCTTTTCCGAGAAGTCTCCTGGCTTCCGGACTTCGAAGTAATGTCCCTTGTGTCGGCAGAAAGTGGCATATACCGGACAAATGGTCTTTCCCCGATTAATCTGTCTTTGTTGAACACAGAGGGCCTGCTCCCTCCAATGTATTTCTGCTGATTTATCTTCTAGGCTCCTTTGGCTTGCGGCACACCGCATTTGGTCAGAATATGATTGAGAATCAGACCAAAGGATTTCTTCTGTGAAGCAGGCTTAGAAGCCTCTTCTTGCAGTCTTTTCAGGAAAAATCTGGCACCAATTCACCTTTTCACCGGACATGATGGTGACCATCATACTGAATCTCAGATTTGTGCGCATCTCGAAAGCTCCAGTCCTGTTTTCCACAATGCGACAGCAAAAATCATGTAAATAAACAAAAGGCAGACAGAAATTTTTCTTCTGGCATGATGCATGAACAGTCAGGTTCGATGCATAGCCATTGAACAATACCCAATAAGCAGTGAGGATTTCTTGAGACCCAAAAGTCTCAAGTTCTTCCATAGACAGCCCTTCAGCACGAAGTCTATACAAAGTCTGCAGAAGTTCTTGGTCAACACGGATCTCCACTCCGCGGATGGTGGCAGAGATGTCCGCAATGTTTCCTCCTTGTGCAAGAGCGAAGAAACGGACAGACGCATTGATATAAAATTCCTCAACCATTTTCTCGTCGTAGCGCTCAGCAGTGTGGATACCAAGGTAATAGAGCCCTTGTTGACGAATCCTTGAAACGACCATATCCATGTATTCAACGTTGTCTCCTTCAGCGTGAACACATTTGATGACAATATATCTGGCGAAAATTCGCCCGTCAATTATGGTGGCACTCTTCTTAAGAGTTGGAGATGAAGTCTGTGAGGATGCCATCGTAAGATCTAAAGAGAAAGTAAGAGATGTGCAGAAAAAATGCAGAAAAATTGCAGTGAGAAATGTAGGCTGTTTGCTCAAAGACTCGTTCAATTTGCAAAAAGCATAAAGAGTCAAACAAGGCAAGAATAGTCCTCTTATAGTGGGCGGTGGGAAGATTAGGGTTTCTAGATGGTGAACTGTCAGATTTAAGGGATGAGAACCAACGTCTTAAATGAACGTATAGGATGAATCTAGCGTAACTAGTACATCTTATCCATCCAATTTTGAAATGATAACTGGTCCCACTTCTGACGTATCAACTTCCATTATTTCCCGAAACAGCAGTTTAAAATTATTAAATAATTTGAAAAATCATGGCGTTTGAGATAAAATAGTCCAGATGTCGTGCAAAGTGTTTAGTGCAAAAGACGTTTGATTTAAAACAGGGCACGTGGACTCAAATCTATTTTAAAATGAATAAAATATTAGAATATAATATTAATTAAATTTCCATAGTATGTGCTGTATCCGCGAAGATACAGCGTTCCCCCTTAAAAGGTACATATGGGATTCCATTCTTACAGCTTTGGATTAATACTGTATTCATGGGTTATACTGTATTCCCCCTTAATTATTGCACACGTCAACTGTAGGATGAATTATGTCTTTTTATTCCTATAGTGCTGTCGGATTGTCTGAATGTACAGATAATTAACGGTGGATACTGTATTCGTGGGTCTTACGGCATTCTCCCTCAATTGTTGAGTAAGAGCATTAAAAACTTATAGGGAGTCAGGCTGTAGCAATACCAATTCTTATCGAAGCATACAGAATCTTGCTGTGCTGAGAGGCTTTGTAAAGATGTCGGCTAACTGGATTTCTATATGAACTTTCTCGAGCCGAACATCCTTGTTCTCAACATGATTCCTAATGAAGTGATGCTTCATATGAATGTGCTTAGTGTGCGAGTGCAATACAGGATTGTGCGTTATTGCAATTGCATGCGTGCTATCACTCATGATCAGTGATTCCTTGACTGTGATACCATAATCCGACAGCTGTTGTTGCATCCAAATGATCTACACACAGTAACTACCAGCAGCATAGTATTCTGATTCTGCTATGGAAATCGAGTTTGCCAATTTCTTCTAACTGAACCAAGATACAAGTATAGGTCCAAGAAAGTGACAAGTACCGCTTGTACTCTTCCTATCTAGCCTGCAGCCTCCGAGATTCAAGTCGTTGTAGCCAACTAAATCAAATCCGCCTTCTTTAGTTTACCACAGTCTTACATCGACTGTTCCTTTGACGTACTTCAGGATTCATTTGGATGTTGTCAAGTGTAATTCTTTAGGTGCTGCATGATATCGAGCACACACTCCTACAACAAACTGGATATCGGGCCTGCTAGCTGTTAGGTACATGAGTGAGCCAATTAGCTTCCTGTAGAGTTATTGATCAACCATATTTCTAGCTTCATCATCATTAATTTGCACAGAAGTGCTCACGGGGGTTGACGATGATTTGGAGTTGTTCATCCCAAATTTGTTGAGAAGCTACTTGTTGTACTTTTCCTGGTTGATGAAGATTCATGTAGGCAACTGTTTTACCTGCAATCCTAGGAAATAACTAAGTTCTCCCATCATACTCATTTCAAATTTATTTTGCATGAGATGAGAGAACCTTTGACATAAAGCGAGGTTAGTTGAACCAAATATAATATCATATACATATGTCTGAACCATCAGGAGGTCATCACCTTCCTGTATTTTAAATAAGGTCTTGTCCACAGCACCTTTCTCGAATCCATTATTGGTTAGGTATAGGGACAGGGTCTCATACCACGCTCTAGGTGCATGCTTAAGTCCATACAATGCTTTCCATAGCCTATATATGAGGTCTCTGCCTTCTGTGTTGACAAACCCTAGTGGTTGTTCAACATAGACTTCTTCGGCAAGGTCTCCATTAAATATCCTAATGGCTTCTAGTCTGGAAATAGGGGAAAGAGTTTCAGCGTAGTCTATGCCTTCTTCCTCTCTCTATACTTGTGCAACTAGACAGGATTTGTTTATGATAATAAGTCCATTTCCATCTTTCTTGTTTCTAAATACCCATTTTGTTCCAATTATTGCTTGATGTGTTGGTCTGGGTACTAGATACCATACATTGTTTCTTTCAAAACCATTAAGCTCTTCTTCCATAGATGTAATCCAGTGAGAATTATCTAGAGCTTCTTTGGTAGAAGCAGGTTCAGATTGAGCTAAGAGTATAGTGATAGTGCACATATTAAGTCTTCTAAGTTCAGCTAGAGACTTCCATACAGGAAATGGAGATATCTCAGACTCGTATTCTTCTTGCGCACATAGTACATTTCCTTATGTACTCTGTATTCTCCTAGGGGTAGATACACCAGCATCAATATTTACTATGATCAACTCCTGTGGGTGATCTCTCAACCATCTTCTATCGGGTTCTAATTCGGCGTCCCGTACTGTATCTTGAGTTGTTGTAGTTTCAGCTTCAGCTTGTACAGCATCAGCTTCATCTACTTCTGTTCTTACAGCTGTGGGGTTGATTTTTAAGTCAACGACAGGCTCTATAGGAGTTGTAGGATCATCAATGGTGAGTTGTTGGATATTCTGAGTAACATCTTCTACTCCTGTAGGATCATGGTGAGGTTCGTCGAACACTACATGAACTGATTCCTCAATTGTAAGCTTCCATTTATTAAAAATCCTGTAAGCTTTGCTGACAGAGGAATATCCTATAAATATCCCTTCATCCGAATTCTCATCGAAGGTTCTAAGTTGATCCTTCCCGTTGTTCAAAACATAACACCTGCATCCAAATATGTGAAAGTACGAAACTAATGGAGTTTTGTTGTTCCATACCTCGTATGCTATTTTGTTGTGGTGTTTGTTGATGATACAGCGGTTTTGTGTAAAGCACGCTGTATTGGTGGCTTCATCCCAGAAACGTTGTGGCAACTTACTAGCAGCAATCATGGTCCTTGTTGCTTCCTTGAGCATCCTGTTCTTTCGCTCGGCAACACCGATTTGTTGAGGTGTACGGACAGCTGAGTATTCGTGTTGTATCCCATTTTCCGAACAGTATTGCTCTATAGAGCGGTTAGTAAATTCAGTACCTCTATTGGAATGAATGGACACGATACTCAACCCTTTCTCATTTTGAATCTTTCGCCGGTGCTCGGCCAACTTTGATGTTGTTTCCTTATTCTTGCTTAGGAAGATTGTCCAAGCATACCTGGAATAATCATCAATAATAACGAGAATGTATTTCTTACCTCCCAAACTTACTAGGTCTACAGGACCGTAGAGATCTATGTGTTGCATTTCCAGAACTCTGTGAGTGGAAAGGTAGAATTTGCTCTTCATGGTGGTCTTGATTTGCTTGCCTTTCTGACAGGGTCCATAGACGCTGTCTTTTTGGATGACACATAGGGCAAACATATGACCATTTCTTGTCTAGCGAGCTTGTTGATCATCTTGAAATTAACGTGAGACATCCTCTTGTGCCATAACCATCTTAGATAAGCAGTGCCTTTGGCAACATAACAAGGAATTTTGGAGCTCATAGGCATCCAGTCAGCAATATACATATTACCTGATCTGCTTCCTATGAGCACAACTTCTTTGGTCAGGATGTTCTTGAGTCTACAGTGATCTATATAGAATCTCGCCGAGAAATGTTTGTCACAGAACTGGCTAATACGAAGTATATTTGTTACGTATTTTAGTGAATGCAAGTGCACGTTGTCGTAATCAAGTAATAAAGTGATAAGAAAGATATCGTTCCCTCGAGGACTGATGTACTAATTACCAATTTATTTGTATTCTAGTTTTATTTGAACGATCGAATTTGGTGGTGGAAGAATTATTAAAAACTAAATAATGCAATAACCTAAAACCAACTAATAAAGTCAACAGTCCGATAAAACATGATCAAATAAGAGAAGAATCTAGGATTGAGAATCCGCCTTGATTAATCCGGATTAATCTTTGATAAATATAATTTATGTAATTTCCTAATTTATTGAAAGCGAATATTTCTAAGATACTCTAATGGCTCTTCCGAGGATAATAGAATTTTCTAAGATGAATAAATCCCTCTATTCCTAGGTGAGTTAATTCAACAGTAGCCAAAAATTCTAAAATCTTCAAACGAGCTACGTAATTCTTGTGAGTATATTCCTATCCCACAAAAAAAAAACGGTTCTCACCAATTTTTCCTGCTAGATCTCCTCTCCCGATTCGAGTTGCGTAATTAAAACAATTCAATCATAGGCTACATAATTGAATGCATTAAGAACAATTGGGAAAACTCAATAGAAAGGGAAATATATAGATAATGCAAAATCAAGAGTTAATCCGTCAAAATCTCGGTGTCATCACAATCCTAGAAAAAGGGGTCTAGCCCGACATGCTAGAAAACAATATACAAAGATTCAAATTCAACATAAGGAAGAAAAATCAAACACAATTGAAGACTGGCTTCTTCCGTTCTCTGGCCTTGCTTCCTGCTGCTAGGTATTTTCTCCTCCTCTTCGTTGATTCTATTTTCTGACCTTCAATACATTTTTATAACTTTTCTTCCACCTCCAAAATACGTCCGATAATTAGGTCGAAAACGGCCTTCAGAACAGCCAAAATCGCGGGCTCCAGTCATAAATCCCGCGCCGCGGCCCGGCTTTAGTGTGCCGCGGCCCCCCTGTCTTTGCCGGGCACAGGTGCCATTTTCTTCTTGCGCGGCTCAGGATGAGCGTGTCGTGGCCCCCGGTACAGTTTGTACCAATGTGCTTCTGGATGAGTCTGTGCCGCGGCTTTGGCTCGTTGCGACGCGGCTCTTGACCAAAAAATGTCGTTTTGGACCGTTTTTCTCCGTTTAAGCTTCCAGACTCTAATTTCCTACAAAACATATAAAGATAAATCATTAAAAGCTCATTTATGCAGATTTAAACACAATGTGGATATAAAATAATGATAATTAAGCGCACAAAAATACATCTAACAAATACCTCCAAACTTAAGCCTTTGCTTGTCCTCAAGCAAAAATCAATTTCAAGTAAGACGACAAGTATCGTGGACAATCGTGCAAATCCATAGTGCTTAACTGATCAATATTACCATGAAAATCTCAAAGAATAATACGGATATCGTACCATTGAGCCAAAGTACGAACAATGATTCACAAGGTAAACATTTCTAGTGCAAATCAATAGCTCATGAAGAAAATCAAGGCTCAAAGATTAACAAACGTGAATTGAGCCGACCGCCAATATGAATGTTTAGATTTAAGCAAGCCAACACGCCCAGTCCCAAAGTCTCGTGGCAAAACCGAAGGATCTCATAATATTCCTCGGACAGCGCTCCCTTAAATATAATCATTATAACGATTCGAGTTAACCACTAGGTTTCGACTCCCAGGATGTTTCATGAAATAACCCTAGGGTGGATTTCCATTCTCATGTATTGGGGAACCGTTTGACGTAAAAGACACTCATGGGGCTCATGAATGCTTCTAGTTACTAAGTCTCCCTCTACAGTGGAGAAAAAACTCGAATAGCTATTCCCGCACGTCCGATTCAAGGTTGCTGTTTTACGCAAGAGTAAATAATGGGTCACGTGAATACCCCCGGTTACTAGGCTTCCTATCAACGGCGATGCGATTTTTCTGAACCATTCACCCATTCAGGGTTGTCGTTTTACGCAAGAGTAAACAACGGGTCACGTGAATACCCCCAGTTACTAGACTTCCCATCTTAGAACAAGCAAAATTTCTTAAATTTTGGGAATTACAACTATCCGACTCAAAGCCTAAACTTAGGTATTTAATTTAATGCCAACAAGACTAATGTTACTAGACGACTAGCTAAGTGAAAAGTGCAACCAAACGTATAGAAGACGGCTCTTGTAATGCGGACACTACAATCGCGTATGTCTCATTTCATATATGCCAAGACTACCACAATGATGCAAAAAAATTCAGACCAAAATGAATACTCGAGGGAAACAAAAATTGCATAATGCGAACTCGACCCATACTCATCCGTTTCTTCATAAAGAAATCAGTATCATATAATCAGTCTTACAAAAGGCTGCACAAAATATTCACGAATGCAAATAATGTCCAAAATATAGAAGACAAGCAAGGCTAGATTCAATAACAACGAAAAAAAATATAAATAGCAATTAAAAAGTACCCCCCCCAAACTTGGGATGTACATTGACCTCAATGGACAGCAAATAATATTATGCAGTAAAAGAAAGTTCAAGTACTCCCCTAAGGTAAGCTCAGGTACTGGCATCGGCCACGTTCGGCGAAGAGGGTGGTGTAGGTGGCGTGACCGGAGGAATGAAAGGTCCGTTCGGGCGAAGGATGTGGTCTGTCCAAACAGTTAAATAGTCCCGGTGATAGGCGTCTCTCGCAGGTAAGCGTCTATCCACATGCCGGTTGGCCCGGCGGATCTCCTCTCGAATGGCTGCGAGGACACTATCTCTCTCCGCTCACCTCTCCTCTCTTAAGCATCGCCTGAAGGTCGTGATCTCGGGCTGGCGGCGGGGTGGACTCGGTCTGATCCTCAGTCTAAGCTGTCGGCTCATGTGTCAGAAGAAGTGGATCGGGGGAGTGCTCATGCGGCTCGTCCAAAAGAAATCCTCATCCCCGCGGATGTACCCACGCGCCACCCCATTGGTCGAAGTTAGAGATAATGCGATGATCGATCGGATCCTAGGGTGCTAGCGTCGGCTCGTCATCTGACCAAGTCACGCCGGACTGGCGGCATAAGGCACAAATGAGAGAAGGATGCTTCAGCCCCATCTTGGCACCTCCCTGGATGCACTGTAGAATAGATCGACCAGCCGTGGGGCCACATCGAATCGCAGTTCGGCCGTAATGACATAAAGAAGTCGGGCACGAGAAAATAGGACCGAGCGGATCTGCAAATTCGGGTCGACTCGCGAGCAGATAAAATAAAGCCTAGCTCGCCCAAGCCGACTGAGGCGGGAACTCTTGAATAAGAAGGTCGTCGATCCCGGGATGCGCGTCTCCCAAACCGAATCCGTCTAAGCAAGCACCTCTAGCAAAGCTTCCCTCGAGAGGCTACTCACTGTCTGCATGTATACCAATTTGTCAACCTCGAGAAGCTCATATAAGCTCCGTATCGCAGCTGCCGAGAAATCCACTTCTTGGCCACGGACGATGGCCTCAGTACGTGTATCCAGTCATCCCATCATCTACCCTGCCTGGATATGCCGTAATAATGTGCTGGCGTAGAATTCTTAGACAATAGAAATGACTGCCGACTTGGGCTGTGCAGTAAACCGAGTCCATCCCATTTCATTAATCATGGTTAGTAGCTCGCCATCTTGGGGAGTGGGACTGAATCCCCGCTCAGGAATTATAGGACGAGGACGGATTCTCTCGTTGAAAATTCGATGAATTCCGGGGTCGGAAAATTGGTGGGATTCCTCTTCCGCTCAGTTTTGTGACGTTCCCCTCTCGTGGGGGATGATCACGTCCTAGCCCTTGTGCTCAACTTTCTCTTCCGAGCCATTGCAACGTCCTGAAAAATAAACGCAGGATAGTTTAGACGACTTTAAAAAAAAGCCACTACACAAATCTCAACTTATGACGTGCGGGAACGAATATAGCAACAAAACTTGCACTTCCGTACGAGGGATATGATGCAAAAATTTAAACTCAAACTTAACGTAAGGGTTGGGGGGACATATTATTTCGATAATCGTATTCATTGCAAACAATTTGGAGATGTTTAGATCAAGAAATTTCATTGGGGTATTTCATCGAACACCGTGCGTGCGTAAACTTAAATGAAGAACAAAAGCCATAATTTCTCAATATAATCCCCAAGAACAATTTTACAATGATTCATGTTAAAACAACGAAAAACAATCCATAATTAATCGATAATCATCATGTATTTCGATCAAATTCTTGATAGACTTAGAAAAAAGAAACAAATTCCTTAATGGGTGAACAAACAATACCTCACTTTTCAATCCTTATTGCAAATCAAACTAAAGATTAAGGAGTACCTAGTGTGGGATTGAAGAAGATGAGAAGAAGAAGAACTTCGGAGAAGGTAACCTTGTACTGCGCGGAGGAGGAAAGGATTTGGAGAAGTTTTACCTATTGTTTTCGGCCGACTGATGTATAAATCTTGCCATGTCCATTTAAATTCCTCAGCAGGGGCTGCGGCACGGATCAAGTGAGCCGCGTCCCATAGTACATTTAAGTTTGGGCGCTGGGGTATCTCGACGTGTGCCACGGATCATCGCACGGGTGCTGCGGCGTGCAGGGTTAGTGTGCCGCGGATCAGCATCTTTGTGCCGCGGCACATGGTACAGATTCCTGGACGCTTTTCTGTGTCTTCGGCGTGCCGCGGCCTGGCTTCATTATGCCACAGCTCTTCAGGTGTGTGTGCCGTGGCTCAGCACAGACGTGCCACGACACAGAGTACAGAAAGATAGCCGAAACTTTGGACTTGTGTGTGTCGCGCCCCGCACTTCATGTGCTACGGCCCTAAGCTTAAAATTTTGCCCTAGAGAGTTCCTGCACAGAATTCACATGAAAACACCTAGAACATGTGAGATAAGGATAGCATAGCCAAAAACGCAAAAAAAAAGTAGACTGCTAAAATGAAGGAAAAAAACTAAAAAAAAACTAAAATCTATACTAATACTCGGGTTGCCTCGCAAGAAGCGCTAAGTTTATAGTCTTCAGCCGGACTGTGCTAGAATTCACTCTGCGGTGGATAGGACGACTGTCGACTTCTGCATGTCCATTGGATTTCCCTGATAAACCTTTAACCTCTGCCATTTACTTTAAATTTTCGGTCATCTTTTTGTACTTCCACTGCTCCGTGTGGAAATACTTGAACTACAGTGAACGGTCCCGACCATCGTGAACGTAATTTCCCAGGAAACAACCTCAACCGAGAGTTAAATAATAGCACCTCTTGACCTGGAACAAACTCTCGATGTGTAATGTGCTTATCGTGCCAATTCTTGGTCCGCTCCTTATAAAGTTTCGCATTCTCGTATGCATCATGAGCGATATCCTCCAGCTCGTTCAACTGCAAACAACGCTTTTCACCAGCTGATTTAAGATCAAAATTTAGTTTCTTTATCGCCCAATATGCACGATGTTCCATCTCTACCGGCAAATGACAACTTTTCCCAAAAACCAATTGATATGGTGACATGCCGATAGGTGTCTTGTACTCCGTACGGTATGCCCAAAGTGCATCATCAAGTTTAAAGGACCAATATTTTCGAGACGAGCTGACTGTTTTTTCTAAGATCCACTTTAGTTCTCGATTGGATATTTCAACTTGACCACTTGTCTGGGGATGATAGGATGTAGCAACACGATGCGTGACTCCGTATTTCTTTAAAACCGCATCAAGGAACATGTTGTCACAGTGTGACCCACCATCACTGATAATAGCACGTGGAGTCCCAAAACGCGTGAAAATATATTTTTTATGAATTTGATCACGACATTGGACCCATTTGTTGGTAGTGCCACCGCTTCGACCCACTTCGAGACGTAGTCCACTGCTACTAGAATATAAAGGTTCTTATTTGAGGGAGGAAATGGACCCATAAAGTCGATCCCCCATACGTCGAACAATTCAACCTCAAGTATGGTGTTCAACGGCGTTTCATATCATTTTGAGATGTTTCCCGTCTGTTGAAACCGGTCACACGTGGACACAAAGGAATGAGCATCCTTGAATAATGATGGCCAAAAGAAACCTGATTGCAAGACCTTTGAGGTTGTTCTATTTCCGCTAAAATGCCCTCCGTAGGGTGATGCATGGCAATGATTCAGCACACTGTGAATTTCTTCCTCCGGAACACATCTGCGAATGATTCGATCAGGACATCTTTTTAACAAAAAGGGGTCGTCCCACAAGTAATACTTAGCATCTGAAATTAGCTTCTTGTTTTGATGACGCGAGAGATCATTCGAAATTATTTTACTTGCAAGGTAGTTCACTAGGTCGGCGTACCAAGGTGTTTGTTGCGAACCTACCTTGTAGAGCTGTTCATCGGGGAAGTTTTCCACAATTTGTGGATGACTCTCCGCTTTCTCGAGGGGATTTTCTAAGCGTGAAAGATGATCGGCAATGACATTTTCGGTACCCTTCTTGTCTCGAATTTCCAAATTGAATTCTTGTAGGGAAAGCACCCACCTAATCAACCTTGGTTTAGCGTCCTTGTTCTCCAAAAGGTATTTGATCGTCGAATGGTCAGTCCACACGACTACTTTCATTCCCAATAAATAAGCCCGGAATTTATCAAAAGCAAAAATCACAGCCAATAATTCTTTTTCTATCGTGACATAATTTCTTTTGGCGTCGTCAAGAGTTCGGCTTTCATAATACACAACGTGAAACACTTTCCCTCGTCTCTGTCCCAAAACAGCCCCAATGGCAAAATCGTTAACATCACACATCAACTCGAATGGAAGGTCCCAGTCTGGAGCGACTATGACCGGAGCGGTGTTTAGAGCCTTTTTCAATAGATCGAAGCTTTCTTTACAAGACTCGTCAAAATTAAACGGGACATCCTTAATGATCAAATTGTACAACGGCTTCGTGATCTTCAAAAAATCCTTAATAAAACGGCGGTAAAAACCGGCGTGTCCCAAAAAACTTCTCACCCCCTTTACAGAAGTAGGTGGAGGCATCTTCTCGATTGTTTCAATTTTAGCACGGTCAACTTCAATCCATGGGCAGATATGCGATGGCCTAGTATAATGCCCTCCTGGACCATAAAATGGCACTTCTCCCAATTCAACACTAGATTTGTTTCTTCGCATCGTTTCAGGACTTTCTGCAAATTCTGCAAGCATAAATCAAACAAGTCACCGAAAACCGAAAAATCATCCATAAAAATTTCAATACAATGTTCAACCATGTCAGAAAAAATAGCCATCATACACCTTTGAAAAGTGGTCGGCGCATTACATAAACCAAAAGGCATGTGCCTATAAGCGAAAATGCCGTAAGGACATGTAAACGTCGTCTTTTGTTGGTCTTTTTGGGCTATATAAATCTGATTATACCCAGAATAACCATCAAGAAAACAATAAAAGTCGTGTCCGGCTAATCTATCCAACATTTGATCAATAAATGGTAAGGGAAAGTGGTCTTTTCTAGTGGCTTTATTTAATTTCCTATCATCTATGCACATACGCCACCCCGTAACAACTCTAGTGGGAATTAATTCATTATTATCATTTTGAATAACCGTTATCCCACCCTTCTTTAACACAACTTGAACTGGACTTACCCACTTGCTATCAGAAATAGGAAAGATCATACCTGCGTCGAGGAGTTTTAAAACCTCGACTTTTACCACATATTTCATCTTTGGATTTAAACGACGTTGGTGCTCCACGGATGGTTTGTAGTCTTCCTCCATCAAAATCCTATGCATGCAAATGGAGGGGCTGATTCATTTGATATCTGCAATAGACCATGCAAGGGCAGATTTGTACTCCCTCAAAACTCTCAATAATTTCTCCTCTTGATCACCCGCCAGAGTGGCAGAAAGAATAACCGGCAGGGAATCATCGGGTTATAAAAATGCATATTTTAAATGATTCGGCAGCTGCTTGAACTCTAGCTTTGGGGGCTTCTCAATTGATGGAACGGGTCGAGTTGGTGAATTTCCGAGCTCCTCACATGTTCGACGAGTGAAAAATGGTGGTGACGCATCCATGTGTCGTAGATAGGCTACATGCTCTAGATTTAACTCGGTAGAGGATCCAAATAAAACGGACTCCAATGGATCTGATGGATAGCTCTCCCGAAAAGCTCTTCTTACACATGAGTCAATAACGTCAATTTGAAAGCAGTTCTCAACATCACTAGGATGTTGCATAGATCGAAATATATTAAATGTAACTTGTTCCTCTTGAACTCGTAGAGTGAGCTTCCCTTTTTCCGCATCAATGAGAGTTCGGCCGGTTGCTAAAAATGGTCTTCCCAAGATAATTGGGATGTCATGGTCCTCCTCCATATTGAGCACAATAAAATCGGCAGGAAAGATAAATTTATCTACCTTGACCAAAACTTCTTCTATTTCTCCCTTCGGATACTTGATAGATCTGTCAACTAATTACAAATAGAGTTGGATTGGCCTCCCCAATACCTAGCTTTTTAAAAATGGAAAGGGTCATAAGATTAATGTTGGCTCCGAGGTCACATAAGGCTCTGTCAAAGGACGAATTTCCAATAGTGCATGGTATAGTGAAACTTCCCGGATCCCTCAATTTAGGTGGGAGATTCTTCTGTAAAATAGCGCTGCACTCTGAAAGCAGTTCTCCTTCATAAACTTTACATAGCTCGGCATTTGTTCTAAGGCATCAGCAAATGGAATATTGATATGTAATTTCTTGAAGACATCAAGAAATTTAGAGAATTGCTTGTCCAATTTTTGATTTTGCAGGCATTGTGGGAATGGGATTGGTGGTGTGGGGTGAGTAATCGAGACTGCTTTTGACTTGGGCTCTTCATCTTTCATTTTCTCAATGGGGATGCTCTTTTCCTTGCTACTCTTGGGCTGCTCGTGTAGCTCCTTTCCACTCCGTAGTTCGATAGCTTGCACACTTTCATTGGGATTCATCTCGATAGCGCTTGGTAATACACCTTGAGGTCCAGAGGATACAAAATTTGCAATCTGCCCCATTTGTACTTCCAAGTTTCGAATAGAAGCGGAATGATTTTGTAGAGTAGTCTCAGTGCGAGTCATGAATTGGCTCGTGTTAGCCGCCATTTGAGCAAGAACATCTTCCAAAGAGACTTCCGGTGGTTGATGGGGCTGCTGTGGGGGCTGAGTGAATTGGGCTTGTGGAGGTTTATTTAAAGCTTGCCCGTTCCTCCACGAAAGATTGGGATAATTTCGCCACCCTTGGTTGTAAGTGTTAGAATATGGATTGTTCTGGCGATTTCCGTTCCCCACAAACTGAGCTTTTTCCATTTGAGATTGCTCGAAAGGATTTCCGACTTGGCATTCAGTACTAGGATGAGACCTGTTACACCAATTACATGTTTCCATGGTGTTGGTAGAAGGGGTATGTGAAAAAGCTTGCAATTGTTGAGTTAGAGCTGCAACTTGGGCTGATAGTGTAGAGATTGGATCGTTTTCGGAAATTCCCATAACTCGCTTTGGGTTCACCCGTTCAGAAGGCCACTGATAAGCATTTGCAGCCATCGCTTCTAATAGAGAATGAGCTTCAGCCATCGTCTTGCCCATTAAAGCTCCTCCAGCGGCTGCATCAACAAGAGTGCGTGTAGAAGCACTCAGTCCGTTATAGAATGTCTGAATTTGTAGCCAATCCGGTAGACCATGGTGTGGGCATCTCCTTAGCAAATCCTTGTATCGCTCCCAAGCTTTATTAAGCGATTCCATCTCAAATTACCCGAAGGTCGTTATTTCATTCCGAAGTCTCACTGTCTTTGCCTGCGGAAAGAACTTAGCCAAAAAGGCTTGTGCTAACTCCGCCCAAGTCGTGATAGAACCCGGCGGAAGTGAATTCAACCAAAACTTGGCTTTATCCCTCAAAGAAAATGGAAAAAGCCGTAGACGAATGGCATCATCAGAAACTCCATTATTCTTGAATGTATCACATATCTCGAGAAAGGATGCAATATGAGCATTAGGGTCGTCATTCGCTAGTCAGCAAAATTGGCTTGCTTGTACCATTTGGATTATAGCTGGATTAATCTCGAAATTGTTTGCTTGGATGGCTGGACGCCGAATCCCCAAAAAATTTTCGTTGATTTGTGGCTGTGCATAGTCACGGAGTGCCAATGCCGGTTGAGCTTTCTGAATGGGATTATCGATCCCTTAGTTTCTGGTGTTGTCGGCCATGGTAATCGTAGTTGACAACTCACGCCTTTCCTTCCTGTTTTTCCGCAAGGTGCGCTCGAGTTCGGTATCCAAAGGGAGTAGACCTTCGTCACCAAATTTTCTCATGCACTAAACGAAACTCCTGAAAGGAAAACAAATAAAAACAAATTTACACAAAAATAAAATAATGTTCAAATTAAGACTAAAAATACTGAGATTAATATTAGTAAAAACAATCAGTCCCCGGCAACGGCGTCAAAAACTTGTTACGTATTTTAGTGAACGCAAGTGCATATTGTCGTAATCAAGTAATAAAGTGATAAGAAAGATATCATTCCCTCGAGGACTGATGTACTAATAGCCAAAAACTCTAAAATCTTCAAACGAGCTACGTAATTCTTGTGAGTATATTCCTATGCCACAAAACAAAACGGTTCTCACCAATTTTTCCTACTAACTCTCCTCTCCCGATTCGAGTTGCGTAATTAAAACAATTCAATCATAGGCCACATAATTGAACGCATTAAGAATAATTGGGAAAACTCAATAGAAAGGGAAATATATAGATAATGCAAAATCAAGAGTTAATCCGTCAAAATCTCAGATTCATCACAATCCTAGAAAAAGGGGTCTAGCCCGACATGCTAGAAAATAATATACAAAGATTCTAATTCAACATAAGGAAGAAAAATCAAACACAATTGAAGACTGGCTTCTTGCGTTCTCTGGCCTTGCTTCCTGTTGCTAGGTATTTTCTCCTCCTCTTCGATGATTCTATTTTCTGACCTTCAATGGCTTTTTATAACTTTTCTTCCACCTCTAAAATGCGTCTGATAATTAGGTCGAAAACGTCCTTCAGAACAGCCAAAATCGCGGGCTGCAGTCATACCCGCGCCGCGGGCTGCGGCCCGGCTTTAGTGTGCCGCGGCCCCTGCCCTTGTGCTGCCAGGCATGGGCGCCATTTTTCTTTACGGGCCGTGGCTCAGGATGAGCGTGCCGAGGCCTCCGATATAGTTTGTACCGGTGTGCTTCTGGATGAGTCTGTGTCGCGGCTCTGGCTCTTTGCGATGAGGCTCTTGACCAAAAAATGTCGTTTTAGCCCGTTTTTCTTCGTTTATGCTTCCGGACTCTAATTTCCTACAAAACATATAAACAAAAAGCATTAAAAGCTCATTTATGCAGATTTAAACACAATGTGGAGATAAAATAATGATAATTAAGCGCACAGAAATACATCTAACAAGATTATACTGTAAGCCTTCAACATAAGCTACATCGTTGACTTTGAATTTTCCTACAAGCAGGGTTCCCTTCCCTCTTGGTATTCCTTCTGATTTATCACCAAAGCACACTTTTGGACCGCGAGCTTCTACGAAATCTGACAGCTTGCTTTTGTCTCCTGTCATGTGCCGAGAACATTCGCTGTCGATGTACCAGATGTCCTTCTCTAAGATGTCCTATAGGTAAAAGAATTAAGTAGATTTAGGTCCCCTTTGACTGTTGGGTCTATGGATGTTAGTGCCTTTAGGTACCCAGATTTTCCTGACAGCAATTGGTTTACTGTAGGTTACTTTAGGTACATTCTTGCGGTATCTACGTGGGGCAGATACGTAGTACCTGTAACCATGATAATTATTATGCATGAAAAATTCAGGGTTATTATTATTAATCCAGTACAAATGCTATCTTGGAGGTGGAGACATTTTCTTTGGCCTTACCGCTTGCCTTCTGGGTCTCTAGTTAGATTCCCAAAGTTGTTTCTGATACTGTGCGGAGACCTGCTTTCGCGATGGATAACGAGGCTCCTGTATCCAATATCTAGGCGCATTGTACTGTTGGAAGTACTGCTGTGCGGGCCGTTGATATTTGGGTACAACCTTCTTCCTGAACGGCTGCGAGCGCTTTTGATATGCTCAGGGAGCATGCTGTTGGTTACGCCTTGTAGGTCTGAATGGTTGATGATTCCGCTATCTGGAATATTACTATGGTGGCGGAATGGCAGCCTTTGTTATTTGCGGTGCAACATGTGCCTTCACAGGACTCGAGATTTCTTCCGATACAGGAATGGATTCCACACCCCTGACGAACACAATACTAGTTTTCCCTTTATTAGAGAATGAGCTGTATCCTAAGCCACTTTTATCATGAGCAAGTTGCCCAGTGCTTAGAATTTCTTCCACCCTTTTAGATGATTTCTCGAAAGATTTCAAGATGGTCTCAAGTTCTCCTTCTCGTTTTTCGAGAGTTTTTATTTTATCTTGGAGCAGAACAAAATCATTTGTCTTGCTTTCACTGTGAGACTTAGCCTCATTTAGTTCGTGAGCAAGTTGGTGATTGCTCTCCATGAGTTTTTCGTGATCGACTTTGCAAGACGTATGTTTAGGTTAGAAATCAACAGAGACCAATGAAATCCAAAGACAAGTCGAGGAGTTGTTAAGTATTGGGCATATCCGGGAGAGTCTAAGTCCTTGTGCCGTTCCTGTGATCGTCGTGCCAAAGAAAGATGGAACATGGAGAATGTGCACCGATTGCCGAGCGGTAAACAATATCACGGTTAAGTATCGACACCCTATTCCAAGGTTAGATGATATGTTAGATGAATTACATGGTTCATGTGTTTTCACTAAAATTTACCTAATGAAAGGATATCACCAAATTCGTATGAAAGAATGAGATGAATAGAAAACGACTTTCAAAACTAAATACGGATTATACGAATGGTTGGTAATGCCCTTTGGACTAACGAACGCACCAAGTACTTTTATGAGATTAATGAATCATGTTTTACGTGCATACATCGGAAAATCCATTGTTGTATACTTTGACGATATACTCATTTATAGCAAAAATGTTAAAGAACATGTTGAACATTTAAGATTAGCTTTAATTACCTTGAGAAGGGAACAATTATATGCTAGTCTTAAGAAATGTACTTTTTGCATGAATGAAGTTATTTTTCTTGGATATGTCGTTAGTGCTGACGGCATAAAAGTTGATGAAGAAAAGGTCAAGGCTATTCGAGAATGGCCTAGACCGACGAACGCGTCCGAGGTAATAAGTTTTCATGGCCTAGCAGGGTTTTACCGACGCTTCGTAAAATATTTTAGCACAATTGCAGCCCCATTAAACGAACTTGTCAAGAAACATGCTAAGTTTAATTGGGGAAATGAACAAGAAAAAGCATTTAACACTCTGAAAGATAAATTGTGCACCGCACTTGTCTTAGCATTACCTGATTTTTCTAACACTTTTGAAATTGAGTGTGATGCTTCAGGAGTAGGAATAGGAGCAGTATTAATGCAGCGAAAAAGGCCGATAGCCTATTTTAGTGAGAAACTTGTAGGAGCTATATTGAATTACCCGACCGATGACAAGGAATTGTATGCCTTGGTTCGAGCCCTACGTACGTGGCAACACTACCTATGGCCTAAGGAGTTCGTGATTCATACCGATCATGAATCCTTAAAGCATCTCAAAGGACAGGGTAAATTGAGCAAGAAACATGCCACGTGGTTAGAAGAAATTGAATCTTTTCCTTACATCATCAAATACAAACAAGGTAAGGAAAATATTGTCGCCGACGCTTTGTCAAGAAGGTATGTATTACTCAATATACTTTCTTGTAAACTTTTGGGATTTGATTTATTGAAAGAAGCATATGAGGGGGATAAAGATTTCCATGATATTTATGTCGCTTGCGAGAAAAAAGGAGTAGAAAAATTTTATCGGGATAATGGATTCTTGTTCAGTGAAAATAAACTTTCCATTCCTTTTTGTTCAACACGGGAATTATTGGTAAGAGAAGCACATAGTGGAGGTCAAATGGGACATTTTGGGATTGCTAAAACTTACGAAATATTGCGTGAACATTTCTTTTGGCCAAAAATGAAACATGATGTTCTTAAAGTTGTAAATTCATGCATTGTTTGTAGGAAAGCAAAATCACGAGTGTTACCGCATGGTTTGTATATGCCACTTCCGGTACCTTCCGAACCTTGGGTCGATCTTTGTATGGACTTTGTATTAGGGTTACCCAGGGCGAAATCCAGTTGTGATTCCATTTTTGTTGTAGTTGATAGATTTAGCAAAATGGCACACTTCATTGCATGTTATAAAACGGACGATGCCACACATATTGCTAATCTATTTTTCAAAAAAATTGTTCGTTTGCATGGTATGCCCAAAAGCATCGTATCTGATAGAGATACCAAATTTTTGAGTCATTTTTGGAGGGTATTATGGGCAAAATTGGGGACGAAATTGCTTTATTCTACAACATGTCATCCCCAAACTGATGGTCAAACCGAGGTTGTCAACCGAACGCTTGGTCAATTGTTGCGAACTATTGTTAACAAAAGTTTGAAAAATTGGGAAACATCTTTACCGTTTATCGAGTTTGCCTATAATCGAACCGTACATTCTACTATGACATTTTCGCCATTTGAAATCGTGTATGGTTTTAATCCAATAACTCATTTAGACTTGTTGCCTATTCCAATAGATGACAAGAGTAACCTTGATGGCAAGAAAAAGGCGGAGATGGTGAAGCAATTACATGCCAAAGTTCGTGAGCAAATTGAGAAGCGCAACGAACACAATGCAAGAATGAAGAACAAGGGACGCAAACAAGTACTCTTTGAACCAGGTGATTAGGTTTGGGTTCATTTGAGGAAAGAACGATTTCCCATCCAAAGAAAATCGAAGCTGATGCCAAGGGGAGATGGACCATTCTAGATCTTAGAGCGGATTAACGACAATGCCTATAAAGTAGATCTACCTGGTGAGTATAATGTTTCCACTACTTTCAATGTCGCTAACTTAAGTCCTTTTGAAATTTCAGATTCGAGGGCGAATCCTTTTGAGGAACGGGGGAATAATGTGAATCGAGATATTATGAAGAACCTGGATGAGGACTTGAGCATGCCGACTGGACCAATAATGAGGTCTCGATCAAAGAAGTTCAAAAATAATTTATCGACACTTGTCATTGATATGTTTAAAAATAACTATGTTATCAAAGACCACAAATTCGTGAGTAGTGTCGAAGTTGTCGAACAATAAGTTTTTCATTTATTTTATATTGGTGTATTTTAATTTGAATTGTATTTTTATATTTTGAATTGTATATAATTGAGTCGAGTAATATTAAATTCGATGATGATCGGAAAAGACGAACAAACAAACAAGGATGCAAATTCCTGCGCGTAAGACTGACACGCAGCAGTCTCGTATTTTGGCCATAACTTACTCATCCGAAATCCGATTCAGGTGATTCAGGTGTCTATGGAAATCTAAGAAAGAGAGATACAAATTTTTTTCAGACCATAGGACCAAATTCGGACCCATTGGAGCTCAGAAATGACAAAATAGACAGCATCGGATTTATGGTGACTTGTTGTCCTTGTTTTCATACTTAAAATCTTGGTCTTTGATATTTTGTCCCCTAAACATGTGTTTACTGAATTTGTATCAGATTTTAGGATCTTTGAATGTTGATTTTTCTATTTTGTAGGTTTCTTAGTTGTTTCTTTGTTCACACTAGAGTTAGGTGTAAGATTTTGGCTATAAATAGCCTTGAAGTTTCATTGTAAGAGAACACCAAAGATTTTATGAAATTTGAGAGTGTTTGTATTAACAAACCTTTGTGAGTGTTTTCTTGTTTTGTTGAGTGTGTCTCCAAAACATCCCTTGTGTGATTTATATACTTATCAAGTGTAATCTTGTTAGTATTTATATTCCACCCCTTCCGAGTTGCTACGGCGTGTCACGTACAGGTTTGGAAGTAAAGCCCCATTTTGCTTATTTTGGAAACATTCTGGGAACGAATTCATCTAGCAGTGTCGGTTACCATAGCGTGTCGTGTGGGGGTCGCATCATCAAGTATTTAGTAAACTAAGACATCGTCTTAATTTACGTCTCTTAATACACACGAATTAATGTAATTGAATTCGGCTACTCACTCTACCGCATTTGTATCACAATAATCACTACAATCATCCTAAGGACATTATCAACATATTAATGTAGTGATTAACACCTCTTTAAGTTATCAACGAAATCGATTAACTTGAACATATGAAGATTATGACTGTATTCTATCGAAATCCATCGTTTTACTTTTGAAGAAGTTATTAAAAACCTAGTTATATCATTGGGCTTCCCAGTCGTACTTCCAATCGAGAGCACATGCCCTCAACATATCCTCCAGAGTTTGAATAGTCCTTTCAGACTGACCATCGGTCTGAGGATGAAAAGCTGTACTGAAATTCAACTGTGTACCCATCGCACGATGAACCACCTTCCAGAAGTGCGACACGAATCGTCCATCTCGATCTGATACAATACTCTTAGGGGTACCAGGCAGTCTCACAATCTCCTTGATGAACAATTGGGCCAATCTCTCAGGGCCCCACGTATCCGTAATCTCTAAGAAGTGGGCTGATTTAGACAGTCAATCCACAATCACCCAAATCGTATTCATGCCTCGACGGCTCGTAGGCAAGCTAGTAATAAAATCCATCGATATGTCTTCCCACTTCCACTCGGGAATCGGGAGCGGTTTCATCATGCTAGCTAGTCGCTGATGCTCAATCTTGACCTGCTGACAGGTCAAACACCTCGAAATGAATTTGGCAACCTCCCGTTTCATGTTACCCCACCAATAATACAGCTTCAAATCCTTATACATTTTGTTCGATCCCGGGTGTATGGAATACGGGGTAGCATGAGCCTCCTTCAGAATAGTATTCCTCAACTCTTCGTCTGCTGGTACACATACTCGGTTTTTAAAGCGTATCAGTCTATCCTCGTGAACCACAAATCCATGGGCCTTCCCCTGATCGATTTATCCTCGAATTCTATATAAGAATGGGCCCGTCATCTATTTCGTCCTGACCATCTCATCCAGGGATGATGAAATGTCAAGCGTGCAAAGTTGTCCCTGAATGCGCTGTAACCAGACCTCAATCTCTGGTCTCATGAATTCTAACTGCAATTCCCTCTGGGCGGTCAAACGAGCCAGTATCTGCTCTTGCACTGCCTTACGGCTCAAGGCATTGGCAACCACGTTTGCCTTGCCTGGATGAAAAAGGATCTCGATATCATAGTCTTTGATTAGCTCTAACCACCTCCTCTATCTCATATTGAACTCCTTCTGAGTAAAAATATATTTCAGGCTCTTGTGATCCGTAAAAATCTAACAGGTAGCTCCATACAGATAGTGGCGCCAGATTTTTAAAGCAAACACTACAGCTGCTAACTCCAAATCATGAGTCAGGTAGTTGACCTCGTAAGGACGCCACTGTCTAGATTCATAGGCGATCACTTTCCCGTTCTGCATTAATACGCAGCCAAGGCCCTGTCTCGATGCATCGCTATATACCACGAATCCCTCCGTTCCTTTAGGTAGAACCAAAATAGGTGCTGAAATTAATCGACTCTTGAGTTCATCAAAACTTTGCTGACATGCTTCCGACCACGAGTACTTTTTATCTTTCCCCAACAGATTAGTCATCGGTTGAGCAATTTTGGAAAAACCTTCCACGAATCTTCTGTAATAGCCTGCTAGACCTAGAAAACTACGAACTTCCTTCACGTTCTTCGGAGGTAGCCAGTCTCGTATAGCTTCTGTCTTCTGTGGGTCTACTCTCACTCCATCTGCTGATATTACATGTCCCAGAAAAATAACTTCGGGCATCCACAACTCACATCTAGAAAATTTTCCATAGAGTTGTTCTCGCCTTAACGCATCGAGAACCTGGCGGAGGTGACACTCATGCTCCTCATGATCATGAGAGTAAATCAGAATGTCGTCAATAAAAATGACTACAAAAGGATCCACATAATTAATAAAAACCCGATTCATCAATTCCAAGAATACTTCCGGTGCATTAGTCAGTCCGAATGGCATGACAACGAATTTATATTGCCCATAGCGAGTGCGAAAAGCTGTCTTCGGAACGTCAGACTCTCGAATCCGCAATTGATGGTACCCGGATCTCAAGTCGATCTTGGAAAATACAGCGGCTCCCTGGAGCTGATCCAATGAATCATCGATACGAGGTAAAGGATATTTGTTTTTGATTGTTACTTTGTTCAGCTCACGGTAATCAATACACAAATACATCGATCCGTCTTTCTTCCATACGAATAACACCGGTGCTCCCTAAGGGGACGCACTGGGTCGGACATAGCCTTTCTCAGTTAACTCCCCAAGCTGTCTCTTCAACTCCTGCATCACAGTCGGGGCCATACGATACGGTGCTTTTGAAAGCGGGGACGTCCGTGGCTCCAACTCGATGGTGAATTCTATCTCTCGCTGTGGGGGTAGAACTGGAAGCTCTTCTGGAAATACATCTGGATAGTCTCGAAATATCGGAATATCAACCAATTCGACTGGTCGGCAGTTGTCTTGGTCATGTAACACCAATAGTCGACACATCCCTGGTTCAGTAATTTCACCGCCTTCATAGCGCTGATGACTTTCCAAGAATGACTAGGATTATCACCCTGAAAAATACACTCAACGCCATCATCGGATGTGACGGTCACTATCCGTTTACGGACGCTAAGCACGGCATCATGACGATCCATCCAGTCGATACCCAAGATTACATCATCTTTAGGTAAATCAACCACAATCAAGTCGGACAATCACTCACGATCGTTCATGCAAATCGAACGGTTCTGTACTTCACGATTCCCAATAATTCTTCTACCATCAGGTAGACTAATTACATAAGGCTCACAATCGGTAACATGATCTAATTGCAAACGACTCAAGCAAGAGACAGACAAAAAGGAGTGTGAAGCACCAGTATCGAAAAGAACACAAACAGGCTGAGAGTAGATCTCGAGAGTACCTGCGATCATGCTGGCTTCAGGATCGTCGGTTTTCTTCATCTCATATACTCTGGGTTTTGCAACTCCGGTACGAGGTGTACCAGCTTGATTTCCACGGCCCATCCCTTTGTTTGCCCCGGTAGTATGGTAAGAAGAGGACGGAGGAGCACGGTCCTCGACAGAATACTGTACTGGAGCAAGAGATGCTACTAGACCACGCCCGGGTCCACTCCTGCAATAGCGAGCACGATGTTCGTTCTTTCCACAAGTGTGACAGACAACGGCCGGCTTCAGACACTTAGAGCTGATATGTCCCTGGTCCCCACAGTCATAACACCCGACAGATGAGCTGATTGCCCGAGAGTGCGTTCCGGTCGGCTTCGGCGCCATAGGTGGCCGTTCAGAAGGATTTGGTACTGACTGGGGCTTCTTGAACATCCCCCGGTTACTGTATGCCTGGGCCTGGCTCCTGGATCTCTTGTTGGAAAACTGAGATTGCTTCTTGGAAATCTCCTTCACAGTAAGTTCATACTCCAAAGCCTTCTCAATAAACTCTGGTAGGGTCGTACAGTGGTGATTAAGCAATTGCATCCTCATTCGGGGTTTAAGCCTCTTGAGGAAGTATTTGATCTTATCAGCTTCCGAACGGACAACTGACGTAGCAAAAGGGAGAAGTGCTTGGAATTTCTCGGCAAAAGTTAACACATCCTCGTCTTCCGATGGATCGGGGTTCAGTAATTCGGACAGTTTGGCCTCAAGGAGGGGTGCAGGATAGTAACGATCTAGCATAAGATTCTTGAATTCTTCCCAAGTACTCTCGCCATCAGCAGGCCTCACAGAAAGCCACCAAGTATGGGCACTCTTACTAAGGTAGTAGGCTGCCACAGCAACCCGATTTTCCTCTGGGCACTCCACCATCTCGAACAGTTTCTTGAAATGCTCTATCCAGTGTACAATGTCAGCAGGCTCAGATGATCCTTCAAAAGTTGGAGGTCACTGTCGTGATTTGTCGCTAATAATCCGGCCCACGATCCCGCCATGCCCTGGAGGCGAAGGCTGTTGCCCCTGCTGTTGACCAGTAGTATTCCTCTGCATAGCTTCCATCAGCTGACCCATCTGGGTCATCTGGGCCATCATACCCTGCATCACAGTGTAAGGATCGACACATCCATTTTTTTCAGTGTGGTGTGATTGGTCCCTAGAAGGCGAATCACTGCCTGCGGAACTCTGTTCCACATTCGCGCGCCTGTTGGCTCGTGGTATCCGGATTTGGCCCCTTCCGCGGCCTCGTCCCCCCTCTGCCATGGCCTCTCAGATTTCTTTCCATACTGAAGGAATCAAATCTTAAGTACAATTCAAGTTATCAATCATAATTCATGCTAAGTCAATAGCAATAAGGAATTACATATCCACTAAAAACAGTTCATAATGAATCACTGGCACCGCGGGTGCTACACACTCAATATCATATCAACATTAAATCGAACCAATTTAGGTTTTCCTCAGAAAATCAAATAGATGAATCTTACCACACGTTATCAAGATGCCAAGATCAATAAAGAGATTAATACGTCATCAATATTATGCCAGTAATTAAATAATGGCTCATGAGAAACATACCGTATTCGACGGGTCAGGTGCTTGCACAGGTTACACGTGGCACGAAGGTTTCTTGATGCTAATTCGGTTATACAATAACTCAAAATAAAACACATGCGCTCTGATACCATCTTCTGTAACAGCCCGAAAACGGCAACTATTACAGTGTTGTGGACCCCTACCGGGACCCACCAGGCGATATCACGATATGCACCTACAACTCGACAATGTGGCACCGTACCACAATATTAATCAAAACCCCGATGTGGAGTATAAATTATACATGTCTTTAATTTGGACAATCGTACACAGGATCCAAGTTCGGTACAGACCATATGACGATGGGCAATACCTTACAAATTATAATACATTCATCCGACACAAAATACAAATGAAAATTAAAAGAAGACATAACCGTACATCAAAAGACTCGGGCCCCCCGAATTAGCATCCTTCAAAACCCTCCGTCACCATCGTGCTCTTCCTGTGCCTTGCCCTTTCCTCGCCCTGAAATACAAGTATTTCGCCCAAACCACAGGGTCAGCTATACATGATAATAATTCTCATGACATTATATAATTCATATATATACGGATCTCAAAGAAACAACCGACTAGTGAATATACCTCGCAGGCGTATAAACAGTCAGTCCCAACTATCGAACATATTTAAATATACGAACGACCACATAATATGGCTCAAGATGGACGTCACAATATGCCCGATCCGGAAATGTGTCCGTGTACACATCCACCCCATATACGGAATCCAGAATATACGTGGGACGATGTACCTTATTAGCCTCACGAACTACGTCTCGTGTGCAAGATCTAAATGCGCAAACATCCACGCATGTTCATCAAGTGCCCGGCTAAAAATCCTACACATAACCAATCGGCATGCAGATATGACTCCAGAGATGTTACGATGCAACATGACAACGAAACTCAACGAATTACACCTTTATCAAGGAATCGAACAACTCACCGGAGTGTCAACAAAGCTCAACAGAACCAACGGTAACAAGAACGGTAAACTCGGGCATATCATCCGACAACAAATGATAACACGATCAAGGACATCACCATATCATGAATCATAAATTCTCAGAACATTTCATATACACGAAACGTATAATAATCACAAGAATTCAACCATCATTATAACCAAGCAAGATAACTTGCCTCAATTCCATAGATGAATAATCCTTCTTTGAATGATCGAACGAACGGTGTCCTCGTCTAACAATATTCACGTGAACAAGCAACCTTGAATGAAACGTAATTCATTCAACAACACATTCGTATGATAATGGTATTATTACATAGAAACAATATTCGTAAGTTTACTTGAATAGTTCAATTATTCTATTGAACATTCTAATGTTCCAATTACGAATCATCATATAACATGTTTATTAGGTTCATTCACATATTCTAGCATTAATGTCAAGCATTCGAAGTCCAGAATATTACCAATGTAACATTGTGAAAACATCTTTTCAAGTCATCGGCACTTCCGATTATGATATAAGTTTGTGTTTAATTACATTATTCATTATCTTACCAATAGTTACATTAAAACCGATTCCTATTTGAGATCATAAGTTCAAGTTTTTAGTAAACTAAGAATATCATCTTAATTTACGTCTCTTAATACACACGAATTAATGTAATTGAATTCGGCTACTCACTCTACCGCATTTGTATCACAATAATCACTACAATCATCCTAAGGACATTATCAACATATTAATATAGTGATTAACACCTCTTTAAGTTATCAATGAAATCGATTAACTTGAACATATGAAGATTACGACTGTATTCTATCGAAATCCATTGTTTTACTTTTGAAGAAGTCATTAAAAACCTAGTTATATCATTGGATATTTGGAATTCTAAACATAACTTCATCCAATCTTGTAATAATTATCTTCAGAGGGTTAACATAATCCTTTAAACAATTCATCACATCGATTTATTGATTCATCACAAAGGTATCGGTTTTAGAGGGCCAAAAATATGGTTCCATGTTACCTTTCAAGAATCATTTGAATGTTCAAGACAAGATTAGTATCTCCCACCTCTAATCATTAAGGATTTCATTCCTTACATGTTCTTAGTGTCGAGATTATAATCAACTTCCGATTATCATGTTATTAATTAGGTTTTATCTATCATTATCAACACAAAAATAATCGACTCCTGAGTTCATCAAAACTTTGCTGACATGCTTCCGACCACGAGTACTTCTTATCTTTCCCCAACAGATTAGTCATCGGTTGAGCAATTTTGGATAAACCTTCCACGAATCGTCTGTAATAGCCTGCTAGACCTAGAAAACTACGAACTTCCTTCACGTTCTTGGGAGGTAGCCAGTCTCGTATAGCTTCGGTCATCTGTGGGTCTACTCTCACTCCATCTGCTGATATTACATGTCCCAGAAAAATAACTTCGGGCATCCATAACTCACATTTAGAAAATTTTCCATAGAGTTGTTCTCGCCTTAACGCATCAAAAACCTGGCGGAGGTGACACTCATGCTCCTCATGATCACGAGAGTAAATCAGAATGTCGTCAATAAAAACGACTACAAAACAATCCAGATAATTAATAAAAAACCGATTCATCAATTCCATGAATACTGCTGATGCATTAGTCAGTCAGAATGGCATGACAACGAATTTATAATGCCCATAGCGAGTGTGAAAAGTTGTCTTCGGAACGTCACACTCTCGAATCCGCAATTGGTGGTACCCGGATCTCAAGTCGATCTTGGAAAATACAGCGGCTCCCTGGAGCTGATCCAATGAATCATCGATACGAGGTAAAGGATATTTGTTTTTGATTGCTACTTTGTTCATCTCACGGTAATCAATACACAAACGCAGCGATCCGTCTTTCTTCCGTACGAATAACACCAGTGCTCCCCAAGGGGACGCACTGGGTCGGACATAGCCTTTCTCAGTTAACTCCCCAAGCTGTCTCTTCAACTCCTGCATCTCAGTCGGGGCCATGCGATACGGTGCTTTTGAAAGCGGGGACGTCCCTGGCTCCAACTCGATGGTGAATTCTATCTCTCGCTGTGGGGGTAGTCCTGGAAGCTCTTCTGGAAATACATCTGGATAGTCTCGAAATATCGGAATATCAACCAATTCGACTGGTCGGCAGTTGTCTTGGTCATGTAACACCAATAGTCGACACATCCCTGGTTCAGTAATTTCACTGCCTTCATAGCGCTGATGACTTTCCCAGAATGACTAGGATTATGACCCTGAAAAATACACTCAACGCCATCATCGGATGTGACGGTCACTATCCGTTTACGGACGCTAAGCACGGCATCATGACGATTCATCCAGTCGATACCCAAGATTACATCATCTTTAGGTAAATCAACCACAATCAAGTCGGACAACCACTCACGATCGTTCATGCGAATCAGACAGTTCTGTACTTCACGATTCCCAATAATTCTTCTACCATCGGGTAGACTAATTACATAAGGCTCACAACCGGTAACATGATCTAATTGCAAATGCCTCAAACAAGAGACAGACAAAAATGAGTGTGAAGCACCAGTATCGAAAAGAACACAAACAGGCTGAGAGTAGATCTCGAGAGTACCTGCGATCATGCTGGCTTCAGGATCGTCGACTTTCTTCATCTCGTAGACTCTGGGTTTTGCAATTCTGGTACCAGGTGTACCATCTTGATTTCCACGGCCCATCCCTTAGTTTGCCCCGGTAGTTTGGTAAGAAGCGGACAGAGGAGCATGATCCTGGAAAGAAGATTGTACTGGAGCAAGAGATGCTACTGGAGCACGCCCGGGTCCACTCCTGCAATAGCGAGCATGATGTCCGTTCTTTCCACAAGTGTGACAGACAACGGCCGGCTTCGGACACTTAGAGCTGATATGTCCCTGGTCCCCACAGTTATAACACACGACAGATAAGCTGATTGCCCGAGAGTGCATTCCGATCGGTTTCGGTGCCATAGGTGGCCATTCAGAAGGATTTGGTACTGACTGGGGCTTCTTGAACATCCCCCGGTTACTGTCTGCCTGAGCCTGGCTCCTGGATCTCTTGTTGGAAAACTGAGGTTGCTTCTTAGAAATCTCCTTCATAGTAAGTTCATATTCCAAAGCCTTCTCAATAAACTCTGGTAGGGTCGTACAGTGGTGATTAAGCAATTGCATCCTCATTCGAGGTTTAAGCCTCTTGAGGAAGTATTTGATCTTATCAGCTTCCGAACGGACAACTGACGTAGCAAAAAGGGAGAAGTGCTTGGAATTTCTCAGCAATAGTTAACACATCCTCGTCTTCCGATGGATCAGGGTTCAGTAATTCGGATAGTTTGGCCTCAAGGAGGGGTGCAGGATAGTAACGATCTAGCATAAGATTCTTGAATTCTTCCCAAGTACTCTCGCCATCAGCAGGCCTCACAGAAAGCCACCAAGTATGGGCACTCTTACTAAGGTAGTAGGCTGCCACAGCAACCCGATTTTCCTCTGGGCACTCCACCATCTCGAACAGTTTCTTGAAATGCTCTATCCAGTGTACAATGTCAGCAGGCTCAGATGATCCTTCAAAAGTTGGAGGTTGCTGTCGTGATATGTCGCTAATAATCCGGCTCACGATCCCGCCATGCCCTGGAGGCGAAGGCTGTTGCTCCTGCTGTTGACCAGTAGTATTCCTCTGCATAGCTTCCATCAGCTGACCCATCTCGGTCATCTGGGCCATCATACCCTGCATCACATTGTAAGGATCGACACATGCATTTTCTTTAGTGTGGTGTGATTGGTCCCTAGAAGGCGAATCACTGCATGCGGAACTCTATTCCACATTCGAGCGCCTGTTGGCTCATGGTATCCGGATTTGGCCCCTTCCGCGGCCTCGTCCCCCCTCTGCCATGGCCTCTCAGATTTCTTTCCATACTGAAAGAATCAAATCTTAAGTACAATTCAAGTTATCAATCATAATTCATGCTAAGTCAATAACAATAAGGAATTACATATCCACTAAAAACAGTTCATAATGAATCACTGGCACCGCGGGTGCTACACACTCAATATCATATCAACATTAAATCGAACCAGTTCCAATCACATATTCAATTTAGGTTTTCCTCAGAAAATCAAATAGATGAATCTTACCACACGTTATCAAGATGCCAAGAACAATAAAGAGATTAATACGTCATCAATATTATGCCAGTAATTAAATCATGGCTCATGAGAAACATACCGTATTCGATGGGTCAGGCGCTTGCACAGGTTACACGTGGCACGAAGGTTTCTTGATGCTAATTCAATTCTACAATAACTCAAAAGAAAACACATGCGCTCTGATACCATCTTTTGTAACAGCCCAAAAACGGTGGCTATTACAGTGCCGTGGACCCCTACCGGGACCCACCAGGCGATATCACGATATGCACAATGTGGCACCATACCACAATATTAATCAAAACCCCGATGTGGAGTATAAATTATACATGTCTTTAACTTGGACAATCGTACACAGGATCCAAGTTCGGTACAGACCATATGACGATGGGCAATACCTTACAAATTATAATACATTCATCCGACACAAAATACAAATGAAAATTAAAAGAAGACATAACCGTACATCAAAAGACTCGGGCCCCCCAAATTAGCATCCTTCAAAACCCTCCGTCACCATCGTGCTCTTCCTGTGCCTTGCCCTTTCCTCGCCCTGAAATACAAGTATTTCGCCCAAACCACAGGGTCATCTATACATGATAATAATTCTCATGACATTATACAATTCATATATATACGGATCTCAAAGAAACAACCGACTAGTGAATATACCCCGCAGGCGTATAAACAGTCAGTCCCTACTGTCTAACATATTCAAATATACGAACGACCACATAATATGGCTCAAGACGGACGTCACAGTACGCCCGATCCGGAAATGTGTACGTGCACACGTCCACCCCATATGCGGAATCCAGAATATACGTGGGACGATGTACCTAATTAGCCTCACGAACTACGTCTCGTGTGCAAGATCTAAATGCGGAAACATCCACGTATGATCATCAAGTGCCTGGCTAAAAATGCTACACATAACCAATCGGCACGCAGATATGACTCCAGAGATGTCACGATGCAAGATGACAACGAAACTCAATGAATTACACCTTTATCAAGGAATCGAATAACTCACCGGAGTGTCAACAAATCTCAACAAAACCAACAGTAACAATAATGGTAAACTCGGGCATATCATCCCACCACAAATGATAACAGGATCAATGACATCACCATATCATGAATCATAAATTCTTAGAACATTTCATATACACGAAACGCATAATAATCACAAGAATTCAACCATCATTATAACCAAGCAAGATAACTTGCCTCAATTCCATAGATGAATAACCCTTCTTTGAATGATCGAACGAACGGTATCCTCGTCTAACAATATTCACGTGAACAAACAACCTTGAATGAAACGTAATTCATTCAACAACACATTCGTACGATAATGGTATTATTACATAGAAACAATATTCGTAAGTTTACTTGAATAGTTCAATTATTCTATTGAACATTCTAATGTTCCAATTACGAATCATCATATAACATGTTTATTAGGTTCATTCACATATTCTAGCATTAATGTCAAGCATTTGAAGTCCAAAATATTACCAATGTAACATTGTGAAAACATCTTTTCAAGTCATCGGCACTTCCGATTATGATATAAGTTTGTGTTTAATTACATTATTCATTATCTTACCAACGGTTACATTAAAACCGATTCCTATATGAGATCATAAGTTCAAGTTTTTAGTAAACTAAGAACATCATCTTAATTTACGTCTCTTAATACACACGAATTAATGTAATTGAATTCGGCTACTCACTCTACCGCATTGTATCAGAATAATCACTACAATCATCCTAAGGACATTATCAACATATTAATATAGTGATTAACACCTCTTTAAGTTATCAACGAAATCGATTAACTTGAACATATGAAGATTATGACTGTATTATATCGAAATCCATTGTCTTACTTTTGAAGAAGTTATTAAAAACCTAGTTATATCATTGGATATTTGGAATTGTAAACATAACTTCATCCAATCTTGTAATAATTATCTTCAGAGGGTTAACATAATCCTTTAAACAATTCATCACATCGATTTGTTGATTCATCACAAAGGTATCGGTTTTAGAGGGCCAAAAATATGGTTCCATGTTACCTTTCAAGAATCATTTGAATGTTCAAGACAAGATTAGTATCTCCCACCTCTAATCATTAAGGATTTCATTCCTTACATGTTCTTAGTGTCGAGATTATAATCAACTTCCGATTATCATATTATTAATCAGGTTTTATCTATCATTATCAACACAAAAATAATCGACTCTTGAGTTCATCAAAACTTTGCTGACATGCTTCCGACCACGAGTACTTCTTATCTTTCCCCAACAGATTAGTCATTGGTTGAGCAATTTTGGAAAAAACTTCCACGAATCATCTGTAATAGCCTGCTAGACCTAGAAAACTACGAACTTACTTCACGTTCTTCGGAGGTAGCCAGTCTCGTATAGCTTCTGTCATCTGTGGGTCTACTCTCACTCCATCTGCTGATATTACATGTCCCAGAAAAATAACTTCGGGCATCCAGAACTCACATTTAGAAAATTTTCCATAGAGTTGTTCTCGCCTTAACGCATCAAAAACCTGGCGGAGGTGACACTCATGCTCCTCATGATCACGAGAGTAAACCAGAATGTTGTCAATAAAAACGACTACAAAACAATCCAGATAATTAATAAAAACCCGATTCATCAATTCCATGAATACTGCTGATGCATTAGTCAGTCAGAATGGCATGACAACGAATTTATAATGCCCATAGCGAGTGCGAAAAGTTGTCTTCGGAACGTCACACTCTCGAATCCGCAATTGGTGGTACCCAGATCTCAAGTCGATCTTGGAAAATACAGCGGCTCCCTGGAGCTGATCCAATGAATCATCGATACGAGGTAAAGGATATTTGTTTTTGATTGCTACTTTGTTCATCTCACGGTAATCAATACACAAACGCAGCGATCCGTCTTTCTTCCGTACGAATAACACCGGTGCTCCCCAAGGGGACGGACTGGGTCGGACATAGCCTTTCTCAGTTAACTCCCCAAGCTGTCTCTTCAACTCCTGCATCTCAGTCGGGGCCATACGATACTGTGCTTTTGAAAGCGGGGACGTCCCTGGCTCCAACTCGATGGTGAATTCTATCTCTCGCTGTGGGGGTAGTCCTGGAAGCTCTTCTGGAAATACATCTGGATAGTCTCGAAATATCGGAATATCAACCAATTCGACTGGTCGGCAGTTGTCTTGGTCATGTAACACCAATAATCGACACATCCCTGGTTCAGTAATTTCACCGCCTTCATAGCGCTGATGACTTTCCCAGAATGACTAGGATTATCACCCTGAAAAATACACTCAATGCCATCATCGGATGTGACGGTCACTATTCGTTTACGGACGCTAAGCACGGCATCATGACGATTCATCCAGTCGATACCCAAGATTACATCATCTTTAGGTAAATCAACCACAATCAAGTCGGACAACCACTCACGATCGTTCATGCGAATCGGACAGTTCTGTACTTCACGATTCCCAATAATTCTTCTACCATCAGGTAGACTAATTACATAAGGCTCACAATCGGTAACATGATCTAATTGAAAACGACTCAAACAAGAGACAGATAAAAAAGGAGTGTGAAGCACCAGTATCGAAAAGAACACAAACAGGCTGAGAGTAGATCTCGAGAGTACCTGCGATCATGCTGGCTTCAGGATCGTCGGCTTTCTTCATCTCGTAGACTCTGGGTTCTGCAATTCCGGTACCAGGTGTACCATCTTGATTTCCATGGCCCATCCCTTTGTTTGCCCCGGTAGTTTGGTAAGAAGCGGACGGAGGAGCACGATCCTAGAAAGAAGACTGTACTGGAGCAAGAGATGCTACTGGAGCACGCCCGGGTCCACTCCTGCAATAGCGAGCATGATGTCCGTTGTTTCCACAAGTGTGACAGACAACGGCCGGCTTCGGACACTTGGAGCTGATATGTCCCTGGTCCCCACAGTTATAACACACGACAGATAAGCTGATTGCCCGAGAGTGCATTCCAATTGGTTTCGGCGCCATAGGTGGCCGTTCAGAAGGATTTGGTACTGACTGGGGCTTCTTGAACATCCCCCGGTTACTGTCTCCCTGGGCCTGGCTCCTGAATCTCTTGTTGGAAAACTGAGGTTGCTTCTTGGAAATCTCCTTCACAGTAAGTTCATACTCCAAAGCCTTCTCAATAAACTCTGGAAGGGTCGTACAGTGGTGATTAAGCAATTGCATCCTCATTCGAGGTTTAAGCCACTTGAGGAAGTATTTGATCTTATCAGCTTCCGAACGGACAACTGACGTAGCAAAAGGGAGAAGTGCTTGGAATTTCTCGGCAATAGTTAACACATCCTCGTCTTCCGATGGATCGGGGTTTAGTAATTCGGACAGTTTGGCCTCAAGGAGGGGTGCAGGATAGTAACAATCTAGCATAAGATTCTTGAATTCTTCTCAAGTACTCTCGCCATCAGCAGGCCTCACAGAAAGCCACCAAATATGGGCACTCTTACTAAGGTAGTAGGCTGCCACAGCAACCCGATTTTCCTCTGGGCACTCCACCATCTCGAACAGTTTCTCGAAATGCTCTATCCAGTGTACAATGTCAGCAGGCTCAGATGATCCTTCAAAAGTTGGAGGTCGCTGTCGTGATATGTCGCTAATAATCCTGCTCACGATCCCGCCATGCCCTGTAGGTGAAGGCTGTTGCCACTGCTGTTGACCAGTAGTATTCCTCTGCATATCTTCCATCAGTTGACCCATCTGGGTCATCTGGGCCATCATACCCTGCATCACAGTGTAAGGATCGACACATGCATTTTCTTCAGTGTGGTGTGATTGGTCCCTAGAAGGCGAATCACTGCCTGCGGAACTCTGTTCCACATTCGCGCGCCTGTTGGCTCGTGGTATCCGGATTCGGCCCCTTCCGCGGCCTCGACCACCTCTGCCATGGCCTCTCAGATTTCTTTCCATACTGAAAGAATCAAATCTTAAGTACAATTCAAGTTATCAATCATAATTCATGCTAAGTCAATAGCAATAAGGAATTACATATCCACTAAAAACAGTTCATAATGAATCACTGGCACCGCGGGTGCTACACACTCAATATCATATCAACATTAAATCGAACCAGTTCCAATCACATATTCAATTTAGGTTTTCCTCAGAAAATCAAATAGATGAATCTCACCACACGTATCAAGATGACAAGATCAATAAAGACATTAATACGTCATCAATATTATGCCAGTAATTAAATCATGGCTCATGAGAAACATACCGTATTCGATGGGTCAGGCGCTTGCACAGGTTACACGTGGCACGAAGGTTTCATGATGCTAATTCAATTCTACAATAACTCAAAAGAAAACACATGCGCTCTGATACCATCTTCTGTAACAACCCAAAAACGGCGGCTATTACAGTGTCGTGGACCCCTACCGGGACCCACCAGGCGATATCACGATATGCACCTACAACTCGACAATGTGGCACCGTACCACAATATTAATCAAAACCCCGATGTGGAGTATAAATTATACATGTCTTTAATTTGGACAATCGTACACAGGATCCAAGTTCGGTACAGACCATATGACGATGGGCAATACCTTACAAATTATAATACATTCATCCGACACAAAATACAAATGAAAATTAAAAGAAGACATAACCGTACATCAAAAGACTCGGGCCCCCCAAATTAGCATCCTTCAAAACCCTCCATCACCATCGTGCTCTTCCTGTGACTTGCCCTTTCCTCGCCCTGAAATACAAGTATTTCGCCCAAACCACAGGGTCATCTATACATGATAATAATTCTCATGACATTATACAATTCATATATATACGGATCTCAAAGAAACAACCGACTAGTGAATATACCCCGCAAGCGTATAAACAGTCAGTCCCTACTGTCTAACATATTCAAATATACGAACGACCACATAATATGGCTCAAGACGGACGTCACAGTACGCCCGATCCAGAAATGTGTACGTGCACACGTCCACCCCGTATGCGGAATCCAGAATATATGCGGGACGATGTACCTAATTAGCCTCACGAACTACGTCTCGTGTGCAAGATCTAAATGCGGAAACATCCACGCATGATCATCAAGTGCCCAGCTAAAAATCCTACACATAACCAATCGGCACGCAGATATGACTCCAGAGATGTCGCGATGCAACATGACAACGAAACTCAACGAATTACACCTTTATCAAGGAATCGAACAACTCACCGGAGTGTCAACAAAGCTCAACAGAACCAACGGTAACAAGAACGGTAAACTCGGGCATATCATCCCACCACAAATGATAACAGGATCAAGGACATCACCATATCATGAATCATAAATTCTCAGAACATTTCATATACTCGAAACGCATAATAATCACAAGAATTCAACCATCATTATAACCAAGCAAGATAACTTGCCTCAATTCCGTAGATGAATAATCCTTCTTTGAATGATCGAATGAACGGTATCCTCGTCTAACAATATTCACGTGAACAAGTAACCCTGAATGAAACGTAATTCATTCAACAACACATTCGTACGATAATGGTATTATTACATAGAAACAATATTCGTTAGTTTCTTGAATAGTTCAATTATTCTATTGAACATTCTAATGTTCCAATTACGAATCATCATATAACATGTTTATTAGGTCCATTCACATATTCTAGCATTAATGTCAAGCATTTGAAGTCCAGAATATTACCAATGTAATATTGTGAAAACATTTTTTCAAGTCATCGGCACTTCCGATTATGATATAAGTTTGTGTTTAATTACATTCTTCATTATCTTACCAATGATTACATTAAAACCGATTCCTATATGAGATCATAAGTTCAAGTTTTTAGTAAACTAAGAACATCATCTTAATTTACGTATCTTAATACACACGGATTAATGTAATTGAATTCGGCTACTCACTCTACTGCATTTGTATCATAATAATCACTACAATCATCCTAAGGACATTATCAACATATTAATGTAGTGATTAACACCTCTTTAAGTTATCAACGAAATCAATTAACTTGAACATATGAAGATTACGACTGTATTCTATCGAAATCCATTGTTTTACTTTTGAAGAAGGTATTAAAACCCTAGTTATATCATTGGATATTTGGAATTCTAAACATAACTTCATCCAATATTGTAATAATTATCTTCATAGGGTTAACATAATCCTTTAAACAATTCATCACATCAATTTATTGATTCATCACAAAGATATTGGTTTTAGAGGGCCAAAAATATGGTTCCATGTGACCTTTCAAGAATTATTTGAATGTTCAAGACAAGATTAGTATCTCCCACCTCTAATCATTAAAGCTTTCATTCCTTAGATGTTCTTAGTGTCGAGATTATAATCAACTTCCGATTATCATGTTATTAATCAGGTTTTATCTATCATTATCAACACAACCATATTATGAAGTTATCATACATCAAGAAGTGATACCAACATTCCTAATGTTGTTCTTCACTTAGTTTGAGCATGATTCAAATAATTCATCATGTTTATACTAGATTAAAATAAGATTATGTGAAGTATTTATATACTAGCATCATCACAAGCATAGATTTAATATGAGTTGAAGAAACACCAACCTCAAAATGAAGAACAACACCAACACTTCCAAGAACACACTTCAATCTCCTAATCTCCAAGTCAAAATCCAAGTGATGAAGCTCCAACACAAGATAGGAAGGATAGAAATCGATTTGGTAAGGTGGGGGATCGTTTTCTCAGAGGGAAGATTGAATGGGTCGAGCAGAAAAATGAAAGGCAAGCCATATTTTTATAACCCGGATTCAACACTACGTACGTTAAAGAAAGGGGTTAACGTACGTTAAATCCCTTACGTACGTAAACTCGTGAACATTACGTACGTAGTCGATTTATCATATTTTTCTGACTTAAAATACACCAGTCGTTACGTACGTAAATATATAGCCATTAAGTACGTAATAACCTTTGACTTGGCTGTCGCAATCGACTTCCGACGACCACCTACGCACTCGGCCCCACCCGCCGAAAGGTGATCTGCTGAATGATCCCCCGCATTACGTACATTAACAAGTAAAGATTACATACGTAATTCGGATTATATAGCGTACGTAAAGAAAGCTAGGCTAACGTACGCTAAGTTCTATAACAAGTAAAAGTGGGATTCTCCCAATAACACCCAACAATCAATATAGTATGAATGACCAGGATTCCAACTTAACATAATTCATCAATATGCTTGCTACAATAAATACAGATATGGTGCGATAATACTCGTTTTAAATTAGAAAATGCAATAGTAAAGGCGAGGGTATTACATACTACCCCCCTTAAAAGGAGTTTCGTCACCGAAATAAAGGGGTAAACATCTCGGGGTATCTCTCTCGCATGCTATCCTCAGTCTCCCACGTGGCTTCCTCGACTCCATGTCTCGACCACTGAATTTTTAATAAGGGAATCGCCTTGTTCCTCAACTGTTTGACTCTCCTCTCAAGTATCCGTATAGGACGCTCCTCATACGAATGGTCATCGGCTATTTCGACCTCGTCGAATTGAATAACGTGGCTTGGGTCAGCAACATACTTCCTCAACTAAGATACATGGAATACGTTGTGAATCCGGCTTAAGGCTGGTGGTAACGCTAAGCGATAGGCTAGGTCGCCCACTCGTTCCAGAATCTCAAACGGACCAATATACCTCGGGCTCAACTTGCCCCTCCTCCCGAATTGGAAAATACCCCGAGTAGAAGACACTTTGACTAGTACATGATCACCAACCTCAAACTCGAGTGGTCGTCGACGATTATCTGCATATTATTTCTGGCGGCTTTGGGCCATTAATAGACGACTCTTGATCATGGTAATCTTCTCGCGGGCTGCTAATAACATATCAGGCTCCATACCAATAGATTCAGATAAATCATCCCAACACAAAGGGGACCTACAACGACGACCATACAATGACTGATAAGGTGCCATCATGATCGAGGCATGCCAGCTGTTATTATATGTGAATTCCACTAATGGTAGTTGGGCTTCCCAGTCGTACTTCCAATCGAGAGCACATGCCCTCAACATATCCTCCAGAGTTTGAATAGTCCTCTCAGACTGACCATCAGTCTGAGGATTAAAAGCCGTACTGAAGTTCAACTGTGTACCCATCGCACGATGAACCGCCTTCCAGAAGTGCGACACGAACCGTCCGTTGCGATCTGATACAATACTCTTAGGGGTACCATGCAGTCTCACAATCTCCTTGATGAACAACTGGGCCAATCTCTCAGGGCCCCACGTATCCGTAATCTCCAAGAAGTAGGCTGATTTAGTCAGTCGATCCACAATCACCCAAATCGTATTCATGCCTCGACGGCTCATTGGCAAGCTAGTAATAAAATCCATCGATATGTCTTCCCACTTTCACTCGGGAATCGGGAGCGGTTTCATCATGCCAGCTGGTCGCTGATGCTCAATCTTGACCTGCTGACAGGTCAAACACCTCGAAATGAATTCGGCAACCTCCCGTTTCATGTTATCCCACCAATAATACGGCTTCATATCCTTATACATTTTGTTCGATCCCGGGTGTATGGAATACGGGGTAGCATGAGCCTCCTTCAGAATAGTATTCCTCAACTCTTCATCTGCTGGTGCACATACTCGGTTTTCAAAGCGTATCAGTCCATCCTCGTGAACCACAAATCCAGGGGCTTCCCCTGATCGATTTCTCCTCGAATTCTGGATAAGAACAGGTCCGTCATCTCTTTCGTCCTGACCATCTCATCCAGGGATGATGAAATCTCAAGCGTGCAAAGTTGTCCCTGAATGCGCTGTAACCAGACCTCAATCTCTGTTCGCATGAACTCTAACTGCAATTCCCTCTGGGCGGTCAAACGAGAAAGTATCTGCTCTTGCACTGCCTTAAAGAAAACACTACAGCTGCTAACTCCAAATCATGATTCGGGTAGTTGACCTTATAAGGACGCAACTATCTAGATGCATAGTCGATCACTTTCCTGTTCTGCATTAATACGCAGCCAAGGCCCTGTCTCGATGCATCGCTATATACCACGAATCCTTCCGTTCCTTTAGGTAGAACCAAAACAGGTGCTGAAATTAATCGACTCTTGAGTTCATAAAAACTTTGCGGACATGCTTCCGACCACGAGTACTTCTTATCTTTCCCCAACAGATTAGTCATCGGTTGAGCAATTTTGGAAAAACCTTCCACGAATCGTCTGTAATAGCCTGCTAGACCTAGAAAACTATGAACTTCATTCACGTTCTTTGGAGGTAGCTAGTATCGTATAGCTTCTGTCTTCTGTGGGTCTACTCTCACTCCATCTGCTGATATTACATTTCCCAGAAAAATAACTTCGGGCATCCAGAATTCACATTTAGAAAATTTTCCACAGAGTTGTTCTCGCCTTAACGCATCGAGAACCTGGCGGAGGTGACACTCATGCTCCTCATGATCGCGAGAGTAGATCAGAATGTCGTCAATAAAAACGACTACAATACGATCCAGGTAATTAATAAAAACGCGATTCATCAATTTCATGAATACTGTCGGTGCATTAGTCAGTCCGAATGGCATGACAACGAACTCAAAATGCCCATAATGAGTGTGAAAAGCTGTCTTCGGAACGTCAGACTCTCGAATCCGTAATTGGTGTTACTCGGATCTCAAGTCGATCTTGGAAAATACAGCGGCTCCATGGAGCTGATCCAATAAATCATCGATACGAGGTAAAGGATATTTGTTTTTGATTGTTACTTTGTTCAGCTCACGGTAATCAATACATAAACGCAGCGATCCGTCTTTCTTCCGTACGAATAACACCGGTGCTCCCCAAGGGGACGCACTGGGTCGGACATAGCCTTTCTCAGTTATCTCCCCAAGTTGTCTATTCAACTTCTGCATCTCATTCGAGGCCATACGATATGGTGCTTTTGAAAGCGGGGATGTCCCTGGCTCCAACTCGATGGTGAATTCTACCTCTCGCTGTGGGGGCAGTCCTGGAAGCTCTTCTGGAAATACATCTGGATAGTCTCGACCTATCGGAATATCAACCAATTCGATTGGTCGGTCAGTTGTCTTGGTCATACACCAATAGCCGACACATCCCTGGTTTAGTAATTTCACCGCCTTCATAGCGCTGATGACTTTTCCAGAATAGCTAGGATTATCACCCTGAAAAATACACTCAACGCCATCATCGGATGTGACAGTCACTATCCGTTTACGTACGCTAAGCACGGCATCATGACGATCCATCCAGTCGACACCTAAGATTATATCATCTTTAGGTAAATCAACGACAATCAAGTCGGACAACCACTCACGATCGTTCATGCGAATCGGACAGTTCTGTACTTCATGATTCCCAATAATTCTTCTACCATCGGGTAACATGATCTAATTGAAAACGACTCAAACAAGAGACAGACAAAAAGGAGTGTGAAGCACCAGTATCGAAAAGAACACAAACAGGCTGAGAGTAGATCTCGAGAGTACCTGCGATCATGCTGGCTTCAGGATCGTCGGCTTTCTTCATCTCGTAGACTCTGGGTTTTGCAACTCCGGTACCAGGTGTACCAACTATATTTCCATGGCCCATCCCTTTGTTTGCCCCGGTAGTCTGGTAAGAAGTGGACGGAGGAGCACGGTCCTGGACAGAAGACTATACTGGAGCAAGAGATGCTACTAGAGCACGCCCAGGTCCACTCCTGCAATAGCGAGCATGATGTCCGTTCTTTCCACAAGTGTGACAGACAACAGCCGGCTTCGGACACTTAGAGCTGATATGTACCTTGTCCCCATAGTTATAACACATGACAGATGAGCTGATTGCCCGAGAGTGCGTTTCGGTAGGCTTCGGCGCCATAGGTGGCCGTTCAGAAGGATTTGGTACTGACTGGGGCTTCTTGAACATCCCCCGGTTACTGTTTGCCTGGGCCTGGCTCTTGGATCTCTTGTTGGAAAACTGAGGTTGCTTGTTTGAAATCTCCTTCACAGTAAGTTCATACTCCAAAGCCTTCTCAACAAACTCTGGTAGGGTCGTACAGTGGTGATTAAGCAGTTGCATCCTCATTCGAGGTTTAATCCTCTTGAGGAAGTATTTGATCTTATCCTCTTCCGAACGGACAACTGACGTAGCAAAAGGGAGAAGTGCTTGGAATTTATGGGCAATAGTTAACACATCCTCGTCTTCCGATGGATCGGGGTTCGGTAATTCAGACAGTTTGGCCTCACGGAGGGGTGCAGGATAGTAACGATCTAGCATAAGATTCTTAAATTCTTCCGAAGTACTCTCGCCATCAGCAGGCCTCACAGAAAGCCACCAAGTATGGGCACTCTTACTAAGGTAGTAGGCTGCCACAGCAACCCGATTTTTGTAATACCCGTACTTTTATTGTCTGTTTGACTCTGTCATCCTCCTTATTTTTTTTTGTCGCTCTGTAAATGCTTGGAGACGTGGTTGATATTGCTATTGAGTTTCGTATCTCGTTTGGTTCTTGATCATGTCGTTTAGACCTTGCGGGAATGTTCTGTGCTAGAGAATTAGCGTACGCTAGGCCTAGACTAACGCACGCTAATTCTGCTTGATTAGCGCACGCTAGCTCTGAGCCGTAGCGCACGCTAAGAGTATCAGTCAGGTCAGAACCAGTATTCGGACTGCTCTCTGGACTGGCGGATTAACGCACGCTAGGAGTTTGTTAGCGCGCGCTATCCATGTATAGTAGCGCACGCTAACATCCGTCCGTAGCGCACGCTACCGGGCTGGTCAGCAGAGGCAGTGTAGTTGCCAGGTTTTCTGGACTATCAGATAGCGTACGCTAGGCTTCGACTAGCGCACGCTAAAGCTATAGCATAACGCACGCTAAGCATTGGCGGTAGCGCACGTTAAGCATTGAGCAGGGCAGAGTCAGTAAGTTACGGACTCCGATCGATGCCATATTTTGGGCTAGCGCACGCTAGGGGCAAATGATTAGCGCACGCTAACGAGACCGACAGGAGCCACTGGACTATCCGGTGACTTCGCTAGCGCACGCTAATGAAGGAGGCGTAGCGTGCGCTAGACTGGACATACATAAATATGGCAGTTGACTTTATTTTCGTCATTTCTCACCATCTTCACTCCTTTTCGACGGGAATCACTCGGGAGAGGCGATCTTAGGCGTTTGGAAGCGATCTTCCTTCTAACAACAATATATTTGCTTGAAGAACAAGGATTTCTCAACATCTAATTCCTCCTAACGTCCGAATCAAGGTAAAAATCCTTAGAACCCTACCTTTTGGGAATTTTGGGGTTTTTCGTAGATTTGTCCGATTTACCCGTTTTGAAGCTTGAGAACCTTGAGATTATGATGTATCTATACCGTGTGTATACTTTTCCTACGATTTTATGGTTTAGATTGTTCCGTTTTCGGACTTGTGAGATTTAGGACGATTTTCCAACCTTTAGTTGATTATCCGTATATCTTTATGAATCGTAGACGGGTTTGGGGAGTTCCTTCGTGTAGTTTGAATATGGATGATTGATTATCATACTCCTTGCGAATCATTTAGGTGCCGGAAGCGCGTTCTTGGACCTACCGAACTCATACCCTTCCTCCGTTCAATTTTCTCGATGTCTCAAAGGCAAGTATACATTTATGATTGTGCGTTCTCGACTTTGAAAGTAAGAGGAATTGATGGTATGATATGAACGAACCGTTTTTACGGCATTCATAGATATATTGATGGCATATTATGAACGAACCGTTTTTACGGCATTCATATATGTATTATTGGCATGTAACGAACGAACCGTTTGACGGCATTCCTACATGTAACGGCGTATGATCTGAACGAACCGTTTCTCGGCATTCACATACATCATGAGATTTTAGTCATTAGGAATACTAGTCTTAAATTGATGAATTGACGGATTACATTTACTTTATTGTCGAGGAGTATTGTGTTTCATACTTGATATACTTGCACTAGCTATTCGACGGCTAACCCCTTTATGGGAAATACGTTTCATGTATTTCAGTTCCAGGAGATCGGACAGCAGTACCGGGTCGGCATGAAGATGGTGGGCAAGTGTGATACCGTGTTGGTCTTCCAGTTATGTTTTGAGTTTTCCATTCGGTGTTGTTGTCTTGGATTGATTATTGAATACTCGAGTATTGTTTTCCTCTTTCCTTGAAGTTCCGCCTGTGTTTGCCGAAGTATTGATTTGTGATGTAATGTCTGTGAATACATTGGTTATGTTTTTGGATACCCTTGTATCGTCTTTCTCCCCATTATATGTAGACCTTCTCGGTCAAGTTTTATAGTTCCGCGTATGTTTAGCCTTGTGTGTCCCACGGCGGGCTCACGGCATTGTAATATACTGAATAACTTGGGGTGTTACGGAATATGGTATCGAGCTTAGGTCTATGGATACCTAGGTCAGTCTTTTGGGTCGAATGAGTCGTCAATTTTTCACAGTATCACTACTCTGCCATCATCACGGTCGACCGGTACTTGTAAGACCTCTTACTCTTCCGATGTTTCCTTATTCATTATGCTTCATCTATGGATGTTCTTGCGAATCGATCACCTTAATGACGTGTGTTTGAATTGTGCTTACGTACCTTGTGTGTTCTTCAAGATGTCAGGTGGTAGGGCGTGGCCGTGGTCGTGGCCGTGGACGAGGAAGAGGTCGTGGCGCGGCCGTTTCCATCGATTCGATTCTGGGTCGACCAACCCGATTTGTCGAACTCGGTGCATCCCGATACCGAGAGTCGGCACGATCGGTCAGCGGTCAAGGGAACAACGCGGACGTTGGAGTGGCGAATGCACTTCAACAATTGGCTACTCAAATGACTATTTTGGCCCAAACTGCTCGGATGAATAACCCGAACCCAAACACGGATGCCTTGCTCCGAATGTAATCCGTATGCACCCTCCACAGTTTGGCGGTGCCACAGACCGTTGGGTGGGAAGACGCTAGCGGAATTAGAAAAGATTTTGAAGCGGTTGATTGCCCCGAGGTGAGGAAAGTACCAATTGCCCAGTATTTCCTCACTAAGGAGGCCGCTACTTGGTGGAAGGTCATCAAGCCACAGATCGTATTGCCTCGTGGGACGAGTTTAAGGAGCTCTTGGAGACCGAGTTTTGTCCTTGGCCGGTACGAGAGAGCCGAATCCGAGCCTTCTTCGAGGCTAAACCGCAAGGTATTCCCGTTTCGCAGGCGATCGTGGAGTATAACCAACAATTGATCCATGTGAAGGATCAAGTGCGTAACGAGCGTGATAAGATCCGTTATTTTGATATGCGGATGAATTTGGATTTACGGCGGTACATGGCCGGATTTGCTTGTACCACACTAAAAGAGTATCAAGACAGAGCTTTGGCCCATGATATGTTGAGCCCCGACAACGATACCGTTGAAGAACCGAAGAAGCAGAAAGTTGCGGAAATTTTTCTGGATCTAAAGGTGGCAACTTTCGAAGTCTCGGACGACTAACTGCTTCGCGGACGATCGTCGCGTTCTAATAAAGGGAAGAGGGTTACCGTTCCACTCCGTACCTCAAATCGCACGGTGACTTGCTATAATCTGGCCGCCTGTGCCACTTGAATTCGAATGCTACTTTCCACCATTAAAGTGTCACACGTGTGGACGGATGGGGCATAGAGCGGTTTATTGCTCAGCCGAACCAGACTTTGGACACTCGGGCCGCCCCAACACCACTTGATCAAGGTATTAATCGGCGGCAATCTTTTGGTCAACCTCGGCGAGAATTTCGGCGGAGTCCGGACGGGGTCGAGAATCTTTGGAGAAACTCTAGCGTCGGTTCGGTACAACCACAGGTTTATGAGATGCGCCGAGCAGACGAACCCGACGCGGCGGTGGCTTCAGGTACCATTCATATTCTATCTCATCCTGTCCGTGTACTTTTTGATTCGGGTGCCACACATTCTTTTATTTCTTTGGAGTGTGTACGCCGTTTGAATATAACTTGTGTGACTACTTGTGATCCCTTCATCGTGAGACTGCCTAGCGGGGATAGAATTGTGGGGAACCGGGAGATTAGAGATTTTCCGGTGACTATATCCGGTATGGAATGGTTATCGAACATGATTGTAGTTGATATGGAAGGCGAGGATGTAATCCTCGGTGAGGATTGGCTTGATAGTCATCAAGCGATTATGAATTACCGTACCAAGGTTGTCACCATGATGACTGAAGACGGGTCTGAGTACTCATTTTTGGGGCGTAAGTCGGGGCTACCCAAGTTACTTATCAGTGCCATGAAGGCCGTAAAACTTTTGAATAAAGGTTGTGCGGGCTATTGGTGTTATGCCTTGAAAATGGAAGGAAATGAAGTCGATCTCTCTTCGATTCCGGTTGTTAATGAGTATCCTGATGTTTTTCCGGATGACCTCTCGGGATTACCGCCAGATCGAGAAATAGAGTTTACCGTGGACCTAGAGCCAGATGCGGCTCCGATTTCTAAAGCACCTTACTGGATGGCACCTTCCGAAATGCAAGAATTGAAGAATCAGTTGGGAGAACTTCTGGAAAAAGGATATATCAGACCGAGCGCTTCGCCTTGGGGCGCGCCTGTTCTTTTTGTGAGGAAGAAGGATGGTTCACTACGTTTGTGCATTGACTACCGTGAGCTGAACAAAGTAACCATCAAGAACAAGTATCCTTTGCCACGTATAGACGATTTATTTGATCAATTGCAAGGGGCTGCAGTTTTCTCGAAAATTGATTTAAGATCCGGGTATTACCAACTCAGGGTGAAGGAGTCAGACGTTCCGAAGACGGCGTTTCGGACGAGATATGGGCATTATGAATTTGTAGTTATGCCTTTCGGGTTGACTAATGCACCGGCAGTTTTCATGCAATTAATGAATAAGATATTCATCGAGTACCTCGACAGATGTGTAGTCGTCTTTATTGACGACATCTTGATCTACTCTCGAGATAAGGAGGAACATGCCCGACACCTGCGTTTGATATTAGACATTTGAGAACCGAGCACCTCTATGCAAAATTCTCGAAATGTGAATTTTGGTTGGAAGAAGTTATGTTTCTCGAACATGTGATTTCGGCTGAAGGGGTTCGTGTAGACCCGCAGAAGATCGAGGCAGTGCTAGATTGGGCACCGCCTAAAAATGTTAAGGAGGTTCGTAGCTTTTTGGGCCTTGCTGGGTATTACCGTCGGTTTGTCGAGGGGTTCTCGAAACTCGCTCGACCGCTTATGAAATTACTCCAGAAGACCGAAAAGTTTGTTTGGACGGATCAGAGACAGCAGAGCTTCGATGAACTAAAGAGACGATTGACTTCAGCGCCGATTCTAACTTTACCACATGGTAGCGAAGGCTTTGCGGTTCTGATGGCGCTTGGTCAAGGCACAGGTTGTGTCCTTATGCAGCATGATAAGACAATAGCTTTTGCGTCACGACAATTAAAGCCTTACGAAATGAATTATCCTACTCACGATTTGGAATTAGCCGCAATTGTCTTCGCACTCAAGATTTGGCGACATTATTTGTATGGTTCTTCGTGCGGTTATACCGATCACAAGAGTCTCAAATATATTTTCACCAAAAGGAGCTGAATATGAGACAGGCGTTGGTTAGAGTTGATAAAGGATTATGATTTGGAAATTCTTTACCACCCCGTAAAAGCTAATGTCGTTGCGGATGCTTTGAGCCGCAAATCGGCATCTCTTCAAATGCTCGAGGTTCTTACACCTCGGACAAAATCCGTCGGGACTTAATTGAACAAGGGATAGAAGTTTGGCTTCAACGAGTGCAGGGGCAATCTGTGTACTCTCGAAATTACTTCGTCTTTAGTTGATGACATCAAAGGGAAGCGGTGGAGTGACCCGATGATTTCTCAACCGAAGGAAGATGTAATTAAAGGAAAAGCTCTGGCTTTATGGTACACGAGGATAGTATTACGAGATTTCAGGCGGGCTTTGTGTTAGAGCGATTTAGAGTTGAGACAGAGAATTCTCCGAGAAGCGCATGCTACGCCTAACTCAAACCACACCGTGACTAGTAACATGTACAAATATTTTAATCGAAAAATTTGGTGTAATAAAATGAAGAAGGATGTTACGGAGTTTGTACTACGGTGCTTGACGTGCCAACAAGTCAAGATCGAACATCAACGACAGTGGGGTTGTTGAAACCGCTTCCCATTCCCGAGTTGAAGTGGGAAGACATTTCTTTTGTTTTCATCACCGGCTTGGCGAGAACTCGGACCGGAATGATTATGATTTGGGTAGTTGTCGATCGGTTGACCAAGTCTGCACACTTTTTGGGTATTAAGGATACTTGGGGGCCGGATAGATGGCTCGAACCTTTATTGCCGAGATCGTGAGGTTACATGGTGCCCCCAAAACCATTGTTTCTGATCGAGACGGCCGTTTCGTATCGCACTTTTGGCAGGCCGTTCATCAGGCTTTGGGTACTGAGTTGAGATTGAGCACTTCTTTTCATCCTCAGTCGGATGGTCAGACAGAGAGGATGATTCAAACGTTGGAAGATATGTTACGGGCTTGTGCCTTAGGCGGAGTAATGATTGGGAGCTTCACTTGCCGTTGATCGAGTTTGCTTACAATAATAGTTGGCATGCGTCGATCCAAATGGCACCCTTCAAGGCACTTTATGGTAGGCGATGTAGGTCGCCATTATGTTGGGACGAGGCTTCCGAACTAGTTGGGACGGGCGGATATGTTGATGGAGACTAAGGAAAAGATTACTATTATCCAGGACCGATTATTGGATGCCCAGTCGTCGAAATCTTATGCGATACTCGTGCCGACCCTTGGAGTTCGAAGTGGGGATCATGTCTTACTCAAGGTGTCGCCGACCCGTGGAGTTTTCCGCTTCGGGAAAAGGGAAACTTAGTCAGGTATATCGGACCTTTCGAGATTTTGGACGAGTTGGAGATTTAGCTTATCGCTTGGCGTTGCCTCCGGCTTTGAGTCACGTCCATAGTGTTTTTCATGTGTCTCGATTGAGGAAGTACGTGCGGATCGAGCCACATCATCGACTACGGTGAGATTGGCGTGGCGAGGATATTACCTTTCCAGAGAGACCCGTGAAGATCCTTGAGCGTCGCGAGAAACAACTTCGGCATAAGACCATTCCACTGGTTAAAGTGCAATGGTCGAGACATGGAGTCGAGGAGGCAACTTGGGAGACGGAAGAGAAGATGCGGGTGGAATACCCCGAACTATTTATTTCTTAAGTTTCGGGACGAAACTTCTTTTTAGAGGGAGAGAATGTAATACCCGTACTTTTATTGTCTGTTTGACTCTGTCATCCTCCTTATTTTTTTTTGTCGCTCTGTAAATGCTTGGAGATGTGGTTGATATTGCTATTGAGTTTCGTATCTCGTTTGGTTCTTGATCATGTCGTTTAGACCTTGCGGGAATGTTCTGTGCTAGAAAATTAGCGTACGCTAGGCCTAGACTAACGCACGCTAATTCTGCTTGATTAGCGCACGCTAGCTCTGAGCCGTAGCGCACGCTAAGAGTATCAGTCAGGTCAGAACCAGTATTCGGACTGCTCTCTGGACTGGCGGATTAACGCACGCTAGGAGTTTGTTAGCGCGCGCTATCCATGTATAGTAGCGCACGCTAACATCCGTCCGTAGCGCACGCTACTGGCCGGCCGTGAGGCGATGTAGTTGCGAGGTTTTCGGACTATCGGATAGCGTCGCTGAGGCTTCGACTAGCGCACGCTAAAGCTATAGCATAACGCACGCTAAGCATTGGCGGTAGCGCACGTTAAGCATTGAGCGGGCGAGTCGATAAGTTACGGACTCCGATCGATGCCATATTTTGGCCTAGCGCACGCTAGGGGAAAATGATTAGCGCACGCTAACGAGACCGGCAGAGCCACCGACTATCCGGTGACTTCGCTAGCGCACGCTAATGAAGTAGGCTAAGCGACCGCTAGACTGGACATAAATAAATATGGCGATTGACTTTATTTTCGTCATTTCTCACCATCTTCACTCCTTTTCGACGGAATCACTCGGGAGGCGATCTTAGGCGTTTGGAAGCGATCTTCCTTCTAACAACAATATATTTGCTTGAAGAACAAGGATTTCTCAACATCTAATTCCTCCTAACGTCCGAATCAAGGTAAAAATCCTTAGAACCCTACCTTTTGGGAATTTTGGGGTTTTTCGTAGATTTGTCCGATTTACCCGTTTTGAAGCTTGAGAACCTTGAGATTATGATGTATCTATACCGTGTGTATACTTTTCCTACGATTTTATGGTTTAGATTGTGCCGTTTTCGGACTTGTGAGATTTAGGACGATTTTCCAACCTTTAGTTGATTATCCGTATATCTTTATGAATCGTAGACGGGTTTGGGGAGTTCCTTCGTGTAGTTTGAATATGGATGATTGATTATCATACTCCTTGCGAATCATTTAGGTGCCGGAAGCGCGTTCTTGGACCTACCGAACTCATACCCTTCCTCCGTTCAATTTTCTCGATGTCTCAAAGGCAAGTATACATTTATGATTGTGCGTTCTCGACTTTGAAAGTAAGAGGAATTGATGGTATGATATGAACGAACCGTTTTTACGGCATTCATAGATATATTGATGGCATATTATGAACGAACCGTTTTTACGGCATTCATATATGTATTATTGGCATGTAACGAACGAACCGTTTTGACGGCATTCCTACATGTAACGGCGTATGATCTGAACGAACCGTTTCTACGGCATTCACATACGTCATGAGATTTTAGTCATTCTGGAATACTAGTCTTAAATTGATGAATTGACGGATTACATTTACTTTATTGTCGAGGAGTATTGTGTTTCATACTTGATATACTTGCACTAGCTATTCGACGGCTAACCCCTTTATGGGGGAAATACGTTTCATGTATTTCAGGTTCCAGGAGATCGGACAGGCAGGTACCGGGTCGGCATGAAGATGGTGGGCAAGTGTGATACTGTGTTGGTCTTCCAGTTATGTTTTGAGTTTTCCATTCAGTGTTGTTGTACTGGATTGATTATTGAATACTCGAGTATTGTTTTCCTCTTTCCTTGAAGTTCCGGCCTGTGTTTGCCGAAGTATTGATTTGTGATGTAATGTCTGTGAATACATTGGTTATGTTTTTGGATACCCTTGTATCGTCTTTCTCCCCATTATATGTAGACCTTCTCGGTCAAGTTTTATAGTTCCGCGTATGTTTAGCCTTGTGTGTCCCACGGCGGGGCTCACGGCGCTGTAATATACCCTGAATAACTTGGGGGTGTTACAATTTTCCTCTCGGCACTCCACCATATCGAAAAATTTCTCGAAATGCTCTATTCAGTATACAATGTCAGCAGGCTCAGATGATCCTTCAAAAGTTGGAGGTCGCTGTCGTGATATGTCTCTAATAATCCAGCTCATGATCCCGCCATGCCCCGGAGGCGGAGGCTGTTGCCCCTGCTGTTGACCAGTAGTATTCCTCTGCATAGCTTCCATCAGCTGACCCATCTGGGTCATCTGGGCCATCATACCCTGCATCACAGTGTAAGGATCGACACATGCATTTTCTCCAGTGTGGTGTGATTGGTCCCTAGAAGGCGAATCACTGCCTGCGGAACTCTGTTCTACATTCGCGCGGCTGTTGTCTTGTGGTATCGGGATTCGGGCCCTTCCGCGGCCTCGTCCCCCTCTGACACGGCCTCTCAAATTTCTTCCCATACTGAAAGAATCAAATCATAAGTACAATTCAAGTTACCAATCTTAATTCATGCTAAGTCAATAGCAATAAATAATTGCATATCCACTAAAAATAGTTCATAATGAATCACAGACACCGCGGGTGATACACACTCAATATCATATCAACATTAAATCGAACCAGTTCCAATCACATATTCAATTTAGGTTGTCCTCAGAAAATCAAATAGATGAATCTTACCACACATTATCAAGATGCCAAGATCAATAAAGAGATTAATACGTCATCAATATTATGCGAGTAATTAAATCATGGCTCATGAGAAACATACCGTATTCGACGGGTCAGGCACTTGCACAGGTTACACGCGGCACGAAGGTTTCTTGATGCTAATTCGATTCTACAATAACTCAAAAGAAAACACATGCGCTCTGATACCATCTTCTGTAACAGCCCGAAAACGGCGGCTATTACAGTGTCGTGGACCCCTACCAGGACCCACCAGGCGATATCACGATATGCACCTACAACTCGACAATGTGGCACTGTACCACAATATTAATAAAAACCCCGATATGGAGTATAAATTATACATGTCTTTAATTTGGGCAATCGTACACAGGATCCAAGTTCGGTACAGACCATGTGACGATGGGCAATACCTTACAAATTATAATACATTCATCCGACACAAAATACAAATAAAAATTAAAAGAAGACATAACCGTACATCAAAAGACTCGGGCCCCCCGAATTAGCATCCTTCAAAACCCTCTGTCACCATCATGCTCTTCCTGTGACTTGCCCTTTCCTCGCCCTTAAATACAAGTATTTCGCCCAAACCACAGGGTCAGTTATACATGATAATAATTCTCATGACATTATGCAATTCATATACATACGGATCTCAAAGAAACAACCGACTAGTGAATATACCCCGCAGGTGTATAAACAGTCAGTCCCAACTGTCGAACATATTCAAATATACAAACGACCACATAATATGGCTCAAGACGGACGTCACAGTATGCCCGATCCGGAAATGTGTACGTGCACACGGACACCCCGTATACGGAATCTAGAATATACGTGGGACGATGTACCTAATTAGCCTCACGAACTACGTCTCGTGTGCAAGATCTAAATGCGGAAACATCCACGCATGATCATTAAGTGCCCAGCTAAAAATCCTACACATAACCAATCGGCACGCAGATATGACTCACCGGAGTGTCAACAAAGCTCAACAGAACCAACGGTAACAAGAATGGTAAACTCGGGCATATCATCCCACCACAAATGATAACACGATCAAGGACATCACCATATCATGAATCATAAATTCTCAGAACATTTCATATACACGAAATGCATAATAATCACAAAAATTCAACCATCATTATAACCAAGCAAGATAACTTCCCTCAATTCCGTAGATGAATAATCCTTCTTTGAATGATCGAACGAACGGTATCCTCATCTAACAATATTCACGTGAACAAGCAACCTTGAATGAAACGTAATTCATTCAACAACACATTCGTACGATAATGGTATTATTAAATAGAAACAATATTCGTAAGTTTACTTGAATAGTTCAATTATTCTATTGAACATTCTAATGTTCCAATTACGAATCATCATATAACATGTTTATTAGATTCATTCACATATTCTAGCATTAATGTCAAGCATTTGAAGTCCAGAATATTACCAATGTAACATTGTGAAAACATCTTTTCAAGTCATCGGCACTTCCGATTATGATATAGGTTTGTGTTTAATTACATTATTCATTATCTTACCAACGGTTACATTAAAACCGATTCCTATATGAGATCATAAGTTCAAGTTTTTAGTAAAGTAAGAACATCATCTTAATTTACGTCTCTTAATACACACGAATTAATGTAATTGAATTCGGCTGCTCACTCTACCGCATATGTATCACAATAATCACTACAATCATTCTAAGGACATTATCAACATATTAATGTAGTGATTAACACCTCTTTAAGTTATCAACGAAATCGATTAACTTGAACATATGAAGATTACGATTGTATTCTATCGAAATCCATTGTTTTACTTTTTAAAAACCTAGTTATATCATTGGATATTTGGAATTCTAAACATAACTTCATACAATATTGTAATAATTATCTTCAGAGGGTTAACATAATCCTTTAAACAATTCATCACATCGATTTATTGATTCATCACAAAGGTATCGATTTTAGAGGGCAAAAAATATGGTTCCATGTTACCTTTCAAGAATCATTTGAATGTTCAAGACAAGATTAGTATCTCCCACCTCTAATCATTAAGGATTTCATTCCTTATATGTTCTTAGTGTCAAGATTATAATCAATTTCCGATTATCATGTTATTAATCAGGTTTTATCTATCATTATCAACACAACCATATTATGAAGTTATCATACATCAAGAAGTGATACCAACATTCCTAATGTTGTTCTTCACTTAGTTTGAGCATGATTCAAATAATTTATCATGTTTATACTAGATTCAAATAACATTATGTGAAGTATTTATATACTAGCATCATCACAAGCATAGATTTAATATGAGTTAAAGAAACACCAACCTCAAAATGAAGAACAACACCAACACTTCCAAGAACACACTTCAATCTCCTAATCTCCAAGTCAAAATCCAAGTGCTGAAGCTCCAACACAAGATAGGAAGGATAGAAATCGATTTGGTAAGGTGGGGGATCGTTTTTTCAGAGGGAAGGTTGAATGGGTCGAGCAGAAAAATGAAAGGCAAGCCATATTTTTATAACCCGGATTCAACACTGCGTACATTAAAGAAAGGGGTTAACGTACATTAAATCCCTTACGTACGTAAACTCGTGAACATTACGTACGTAGTCGATTTATCAGATTTTTCTGACTTAAAATACACTAGTCGTTACGTACATAAATATATAGCCATTACGTACGTAATAACTGTTGACTTGGCTGTCACAATCGACTTCCGACTACCACCTACGCACCTGCCCCCACCCGCCGAAAGGTGATCTGCTGAATGATCCCCCACATTACGTACGTTAACAAGTAAAGGTTACGTACGTAATTCGGCTTATATAGCATACGTAAAGAAAGCTAGGCTAATGTACGTTAAGTTCTATAACAAGTAAAAGTGGGATTCTCCCAATAACACCCAACAATCAATATAATATGAATGACCAGGATTCCAACTTAACATAATTCATCAATATGCTTGCTATAATAAATACAGATATGGTGCGATAATACTCGATTTAAATCATAAAATACAATACTAAAGGCGAGGGTATTACACTCACTACACATTGGGGTTATTCACTGGCTCTGCAAAGAACGTGAATGTTCATGCATCCTACCATAAGAAAAGTTTCTGCTTACCATTCATTTACTTACACAATTTTTGTTGCCGTGTTGTTTAGAACAGTACTGGCGCTTTTGAGATGTGCACTAACCTTCGATTCAGAATGATGGTCGCCATGAGGTCTGGATAAAAGGTCAATTGGTGTTAAATTGTCCTAAAAAGGCTGCAGGAAGAGGCTTATAAGCGTGCTACACAGAAGAAGTCTTTTGGTCTTATTCTCAACTATATCCTGACCAAATGCGGTGTGTCGCAATCAAAAGAAGCCAAGAAGATTGGCCAGCGCAAATACATTGGAGGAAGCAAGCCCTCCATATTTAACAAACATGGACTGATTGGGTCAAGCTCATATGTTCAAAATATGCCCCTTTCTGCTGATCCCAGGGACACAACTTTGAAGTCCGGGAGATCTCCCTAGCTGCTGAGAAGCCGAAAAGGAAGCTAAGGAAGCTTTACAAAGCCAAGGATGCAGAAATTACAACGATCTCTGTAGATGCCCCTTCGTCGGTGCAACCCGATGTATCAAACCTCCAGGACGCAACCCCTGTGAAAGAAATAGCTGCAACTGTTCAAACGGTAGATCTCGAGCCTTTGGCGGCAATGACAAATAAACAACTATTTGCCAACATTGAAGGATCTGGCGAGACAGCTGCCCCTTCGGAGCCAAAAGCTGCATCTCCTGCACGGGAACCGCCACCCGTAAGGGATCCATCTCCCCTCAGAGTACCAACCCCTCTTGGGATCCCTCTCCAATACAGGATCCCATACCTGTACAAGTAACCCATGCCTACAGTAGACCCATGTACTGTACGCAGACCCTCTGCCGACACTATAATCAACAAAACTCTGCTGTCAGCTCAAATTGAACAAGCTTATGAATGCTTTGTTCAGTGGAAATCCTACAGGGTCGCTCCGTACGACACTCTGTATAACTGGAGCACGTGAAGAGAAGAAGAATTATTTGTTCTGGAGGTAACAGATTCCCCGAACATTGAAGTCCTAATCCAATGGGACAACATCTTTTGCAAGGAGCTGATATCGAGCTGTTTTATGGATAAAGAAGACGCTCAATTGAAAGGAAAATCAATATCCGAAGACACTACTCCTGTCAGTCCCAAAACAGACCACGACTCAGACGACGATGATACCTTTCAGGCCGGTCTGAGAATGAGTCGTGAGGAAACTCGAGAACAGGAGTTTTCGCCGATGCAACAACAACAGGGATAAGGGACCTCCAGCCAACATCAGTCTCCTACTAAACAACAAGAAACTATCCACGACATGGAGGAATCAGTCCCTTCTATCACTGAAGATACAACAGTTTCTGAACAGGCACCTGAGCCTGTCGCCGCACAACAGGACGATCAAGCCCGCGCCATCCTGCATGAGGAATTAGTCCCTCTGCCGGAGCAGGCGGACACTGAGAGACAGCAGGAGGAATCAGTCCCTCTTGTACCTTTGTCTACAGAATCTCATCCGAAATAGGAGGAATCAATACCCCTGTCACTGAGACCAATCAAGCCGAACAACCACCAGCTGCAACAGCACCTGATGCCTCTGAATCACCTATTGATGCGGAATCCAATGACAGTTTCTTAGTGGAGGATGAAACACAATGACCGCGCAACCATGTGGTCGTCTGACATCTCAATGGAGCCGATGATGAAAATCTAGCCAAGCCAGGCTCTCCAGGATCGGAGGCCAGGAAAGAGCAACTTCATGCTCTCGGCCGCCAGACCATTTTCATACACGATGCTGTGAATGCTTTGCAGAACGTTGAAAAAGAGATCAACTGGCTGCAGGAGACTTCCATTGACGAAATGACGGGTGTAAAGAGATAAGTCTCCAAAGTGGAAAAAGCCTTCCACATTTTGCCCAGCATCTTAAGGCAAGCTCTCTATCAACTCTAACAATGCCAGGAGAAAATTCTCAAGGACGAACAAGACAATCTCCACATATCTGAAGCCAAAACTGTATCTGCCCTATAGGAAACAGGCTCCCAGCTTAGAGGACACAATCGAAAGATAGATGATATGTCGCTGGTGCTTCAATCCCTAGTTGAAGAGATAAAGGACTGGAGGAAAAATGAAATAATGAGATACTTCGTAGTTCTTATAAGGTAATCCACCATATTCAACAAATGAAAAATGCTGAAAGAAGTTGCCGAAGAATTTACAAGGATGCTGGATGCAGGAATGCTTCCCCTACAGCTCCATATGAAATCCAAGCATAAGAAAGGCGAACCGGTTACCCACCCTGACGATTGGATCCTTGCTTTCAACAAATCATATGAAGTTCAAGCAATCTACTTGAATCGAAACAAGGATGCCCTGCAAAATTGGTGGAAGCGAACCGAGAATGATCCGAGAAGGCCCTGGAGGCATGATCATCTTAGGAGATAGCCTGTATGATTATTTGTTTTTGTGTAAGTTTTGGTATTTTTGACCAAACCTGTAACCTTCCAATTATTATCAATAAAATGTAATTTTATCTCTGAAAGATTATAGCTCGTGATCTACGCTTACTGTCTTATTTGCTTAATTTAAGTTATTTGCTATAAACTAACAAGTATAAACACTTGTAAAGTACAAAGCTGTAAGAACTTATCTAAGTACAGTTCATAAGTTAAGTTGTATTTAACACTAGACTACCTTGTAAGATTGTGCACTACTACAAATATGACCTTTAATGACAGAAATTTTATGACGTTTTGCCAAAAACGTCATTGTAACGTCTTTCCATGACGTTTCTAGCAGCAAACGTCATGGATGTAAAATATGGAACAACCATATGACATTTTGTGAACATCATGGTTTCTTCGAGATTGATGATGTTTTTTTCCTGTCATATTTGTTTATCAATAACACTTTTAAAATGTCATGATTTACATGTAGCATGACATTTTAAAAAAATCATGTAATAGTTTTCGATGACACTTTTAAAGTGTCATGAAATAGTTTTTCGCTAATGACAAATTATTACTATCATCAAAAGTTTGATCCCAAATTAGTCCCTTGAAAATTTCCCGTATGCCTTACTCTCCTCCCTCCCTCTCATTTTGTTTTCCTTCTCACTCCCCTTCTGAAACCCTAGCCGCTCTCTCCCAATTTGTCACTTCTCCCTCTCTCTCACTTCTCCTCGTCGCCGTCTCCCAATTGCACGGTCTCACCAGTCCTTTCTTTTCCTCTCTCCCAATTTCTCACTTCTCCCTCTCTCTCTCACTTCTCCTCGTCGCTGTCTCCCAATTTCGCGGTCTCACCAGCATCCATAGACGTTTGCTTCAGATCCGCGACCACCGACATCGGGTTCAAATCAGCGTCCATCGACTTTTCACGTCAGATTCATATTGTCGCCGCAACATCCACCGTGAGTTATCCAACTTTCTTTATTTTTCATTTCAAGTGCAGCTGTGCAATTAGATTATGGTTTATAATCTGATTACCCATACCTAAGTCTGCCTCGTGTATGTTTGATTGGAATGTTTATAAATTATTTATTTTTCATGTGAAACATTTCTATCTTATATTTCTAATCAATTTTTCACATGAACCCTAATTATCAAATTTCCACATGAACCCTAATTTACTGAAAATCCACTCACAGTGCATAATTTCTCGTGGCGAGTTCTTGTAGAAAGAAAATCTAAGTTTCTCATATTCAAGAAAACACGAACATGTCGAGTTTGGTTTGAGTTTCTTGCCGATCTTTTACTTAATTCGATTACCAGTGTAATATTTAGTATCTGCAACATCTAAATATGACTCATATTGTTAGAAAGCACGGAAGGCTTCGGCGCCAACGTCCCGTCTGTTTCATCGATTTGGATTCCCCAGCCAGTTCCATTCTCATATACCCCAAATCGCATTTGCAAGGTAAGAAAGCTTTTTGCGATAGATAACTGTTGTTGGGTGTCGTACCAAGAATACAGAAAGCCACGCTGCTTTTTGGGATTTTTCCCACATTTTTGGAACGCCCAGGTTTAAGAAGATGGTCGAACCGATCTGGTTTTGACTAATTCGGTCGGACCAGTCCTAGTTTGGTTTCGCATATTTTCGAACCAGTCCCAAAGATTCAGTAATTGCTATGTGTGAGGTTATCTGTTTTAGTTGCTCCGTGTTGCTCTCGTGATTTCTAACTTTCAAATTGTTGCTAAAACGAACCCAGCTAACTTTCCGAGTTAGTTCAGGTCAGTCAGAAATCCGGTTAATTCATTAATCGTTAATCGTTAGACCCTATAATTGATTCCTAATTTGATTAAGTGGAAAATAATTGATTATATATTGCTGTTATATAGTTTTAACAGCAATACATAATTATTTCTATTAGTAATTAATTGGTGGAATTAATTGCTTCGCTTGTTGTAGCTCTGTTTTTTCTTTCCTGCTTTTCTGGTCTAGCTCTGGTTCTAACAGGACTGCACTTGCCAGCTGTATTCCTGACAATACCAGATTTACTACTGTTATTTTTCATGCTTATTTGGGTTAACACTATCATTTTAGTTGATTTAACACTGTCATTTTCGACTGGTATTTACATATATAACAACTAGTTTTCTGGCTACTCTTCTTCCTGGGCGTGTATATGCGTACACTAGTAGTTAGGGCGTGTTTTATGTTTTTCTTCTTCGCACACGTACACACATGCACAGCTTCCTTCACTTCGTTCACTCATCTTGTTCGTTATAATACTAACAGACTCGCTTCACTCGAGTGTACTGAGCTATATAATTACTAACGCTCAGGGGATAAGTGTTCCCTCGAGCCCGCAGCCGAACACTCACCGACATCCTGTAAGGAGGAGGGGAAAGTATCGAAGGTGGGAGTCCATAGGACGAACCCCTTTTGAGAGGTACATAAATACTTTAGCCCTACCTAGTTTATGTGTTGTTTCCTCATATTTTAGTTTTTGTAACTTTGTCTTTATTTAATTTATGTTTAGATACATGCATAGTAGTCAATAGCGATTAGTGGCCCGTAGCGGTCACGTGCCCGTTTAGCTATATAGCGATAGCGGTACAATAGCGGCCGCTAAATTCAAATATAGCGACAAGTTTGTAAAAAAGTGGTATATATATATATAAAACAAGTCAGGCAAATATGTTTCTCATCACTAATTGACCATGGCTCCACCCCGGATCCACCTCTTTTTCTGCATTTTTACTTGTCATAATTGACTGCAAATTAAACAAAAATTAAAGTGAGTTGAAGAATTAAATTAAAAACAGAATGACAAATAAAAAACTCCCTTCAAAAGGTAATTATCTTGCAAATTTTTTTACAAAAAAAAAAAAACTGCCTGCAGAAATAAAAATAAAACCTTATTTATAACATTAAAAATTAAATTAAAAAACTGCTATACAATACAAAAGCTTCACAGCAACAAACGATGCATATCTGTTCTATTAAACAAAAGAAAGCAATAAACAAAAGACAGCAGTGCATTCAAGGCTACAACAAGGTCAAGGCTGAAACAAGAATAAGTAAAAATAAATACTTACTTTGATGGAGAGGGCAGCGGCGGACGGAGAGGGCAGCGGCAGTCAGCTTGGAGTTGGGCAATCAGCTTGGAATTTTGCAGCGGGTAGGAGGATATTTTCTTTTTTTAATGCGCCTACAAAATAACTACAGTTGTTAATGCGCCTATATAATAAACAAAATTTATTTTAGTAAGCTAATCAGCCAATAATCAGAAAAAAAATTATTGGTCAGTATTTCAAACTTCCCACACATGCTAACTTTTAGTTAAAATATCAACCTGAATATTGTGAGGTGTTTTAACACATGGATTTTGAATCTAGTGCATCTTTCTTTTCATATGTGTTATGCTAGTTGCTAAAAATTTGGACATTTTCCTTCAATTTGCTTTTTATCTTGTGATATATACTTCAAATACAATTATGCATATGTTGGAATTATTTATGAACAATATTATTCAATACTGATTATGTTAATTACTCTTTGGTACACCATATTATAATTTGTGTGGATTTATCAATGTTTAGGTGTATTAGATAATTCTAGCTTTAGCATGGATAAGAGCTGGTTAAATTTGGATCCAAGAAGTGAGGAGTATCAAGGAAAAGTTAAGGAGTTTATCTTAAACTCTAAGAGGTTTGCAAGGAATCCTGATACGGTCATATGTCCTTGCGTTGTTTGTAGAAACTGTAGCCCACAAAATGATGAAACAATACTATTTCATTTGACTAAGTATGGTTTTGATCCTTCTTATAAAGTCTGGGTCGCTCATGGTGAGCCTATCATACCAACAAGAGTTGCACAATTCAATGATTGTGCAACGTTACCACATGCTGATGAGGATCATGAGAAGCTAGAAATAGATCAGATGTATGAAGATGTTTGTTTTCAGTTAGATGTTGGAGGTGAAACTCCATGTTTAATAAATGCAGAAGACAAGTACAAAAAAAAAATCACTGAGGCTGAAGTTCCTCTTTACCCTGGTTGTACGAAGTATACAAAACTATCAGCCACCTTAGAAATGTACAAGATGAAAGCTGAATTTGGTCTATCCAATATTGGTTTTGATAACTTTATGAGGGTTTTCCGTAATATGCTACCCGATGAAAATAGTTTTCCCGAGTCACTATCCTCAGTAAAAAAGACACTTAAAGATTTTGATTTAGGGTATGATAAGATTGATGCATGCATAAATGATTGTTGCTTATATAGGGGAAGCGAGTATGAGAACTTACAAAAATGTCCTAAATGTTTTGCTTCGAGGTATAAAGTAAATCCACGTACTGGAAAAATAAAAGAAGGGGTCGCTGCAAAAGTTTTGCGGTACTTTCCTATACTTCCGAGACTTCAACGGATGTTCCTTTCAGCAACTGTTGCAGAGAAGTTAACATGGCACTCTACTCATCACAGTCAAGACGGTAAAATGCGTCATCCCGTAGACTCAATTTGTTGGAGTACAGTGGATACAAAATGGCCTTCTTTCGCATCTGATCCGAGAAATTTGAGATTTGGACTGGCAATCGATGGGTTCAATCTGTTCGGTAATCTTAGCTCAAAACATAGTCTTTGGCCAGTGATTCTAGTCGTCTATAATCTTCCACCAAACATATGTATGTCTTCTGAATACTTAATGTTAAGTTTACTCATTCCAGGCCCTAAACAACCTGGAAATGACATCGACATATATTTGCAGCCATTAATTGATGATCTGGTTAAGTTGTGGGAAGGTGTTCTTATGTATGATGCCTTCACTAAAGCCACATTTAACCTTAGAGGTATGCTATTGTGGACTATTAATGATTTTCCAGCCTATGGAAATTTATCTGGTTTAACTACAAAAGGTGAGTTCGCTTGTCCTATATGTGGTCCTGATACTTGCTCTCGTTGGCTGCCACTTGCAAAGAAGACTATTTATATGGATACTAGACGTTTTCTTTCATCTAACCATATGTTTCGGTTTAAACATAAGTGGTTCGATGGGAGAAAGGAGAGAAGAGTGAGACCTAAAATATTTACAGGGAGAGCTATTGTTCATGCTTTGGTTGGGTTCATAAATAAGTGGGGAAAAAAAGGGACACTGAAGAAACTAAAAAGAGGTGATCCAGCCAAGTTATTAAAGAAGAAGTCAATATTTTTTGACTTGCCGTATTGGGAGGTCAGCATTTTAAAAACTTGGTATTAGTCATTGCAAAATAAAATGTTTAATGATTTTGATTATGAATTATATGTTGTATTTGCTTTATGTAGGAACTACGTGCGTCATAATTTGGATGTCATGCACATTGAAAAAAATGTATGTGAGAGTGTTTTAGAAACTATCTTAGATGTGAAGGGAAAATCTAAAATTGGGGCTGCTTGTCGTAGAGATCTAGAGTTGCAAGAACTTCTAGAAGATGTTTCAGTAGAAGAAAAAAAAAATATGTTGGATGTTTCTCAACCTTACACTTTAACAAAACCTGAGAAGAGAAAATTTCTTTGGAGGCTATGGATGCAGACCTTTCCTGATGGATATTGCTCCAATATTGGGAACTGTATCAATATTAATGAATCTAAAATTCTTGGACTGAAATCCCATGACCATCATGTCTTGATGCAGCAACTTCTGTCTATTGCTGTGAAAGGGCTTTTACCAGTAGGTATTAGAAAAGCAATATTTCGCTTGTCTTCATTTTTTCATGAGTTATGTCAAAGAGTACTTGACAAAAAAAGATTGGAAGAGATGGAAGACGAGATTATTGAGACATTGTGTTTGTTCGAGAGATACTTTCCTCCATCATTTTTCGATATAATGATTCACCTCACGATCCACATAGGAAGAGAAGCAAAATTATGTGGTCACCATTATAGGTGGATGTACCCTTTTGAAAGGTACTTGATCTTGCTAATTTTTATCTTTTTCTAATCTTTTGTCTTTTCCCGATGTGTTGTGTTCTTGTTAACCTAGTGTCTATATTTCTTAAACTCTTAGATACATGACGGTCCTTAAAGGTTATGTTAAGAATCGTGCGGCTCGGAAGGAAGTATTGCGTAAAACTACTTAGCGGATGAGTGTGTTCGATTACGTGGTTGATACATGAAACACTCATCGTGTTTAGTAGTAAACGAAACGGAATGATGTTGTTGATGATGACACAATAATTGAAGGATCGACACTCTTGAAAGGTCGATCGGTTAAATTGTCGATGAATTGCATAAAATTTGTTCATCTCTGTGTGCTTAATAATAGTCAAGAAATTGTACCTTACATTGAGTAAGTAAAAATATCTGTTCAATTTTGAAAGCCTTTCTTAAAGTTAAGAGTCATGATAATGTTATGCTTCTTTAGGGTTCATAAGGAAGAGCTAAAGTGCTCTGATCATCGTTTGGTGACCAATTCTAAATTTCTAGAGAAAGTGCATTCGGAGAAATTTGTTGAATGGCTACAAGCCAAGGTTTGATTTATTAATAAGAGGCTTACATGTTTAAGTGTATTGATTAAACTTTAATGAACCTAACTATAAAATTTGCTTAATAATTATTTTCAGATTAAAGTTCAAGCTGGTAGTACTTGTATCGAGTCTGACGAAACACTCTCTTGTCTTGTAAAAGGGCCAAGGCATTCTGCAATGTCTCACACGGGTTTTGTTATAAATGGAAAAAGATTTCACACTATGGATGCTAATGTTTCTACACAAGACTACGGAGTGCAAATAGAAGCAGATACTTTATCTAATTATTATGGGATTATTAGACACATTTTTGTCTTGGATTTCTACAAATTTCGGTTGGTTGTTTTCCTTTGCGATTGGGCCAACATGGCTTCTGGAGTAAAGAAAGTGGATGGATTCACCTTAGTTAACCTTCACGAGGGTTTGAGTAATAAAGACCCATTTATTTTAGCATCACATGCCCAACAAGTATTTTATTCTAGAGATAATGAAAAATCTAGCTGGTATGTGGTGTTGAAGGCACCACCAAGAGGTTTTAATGATCTCGAACAATTTGATGAAAGTTTTTATACATCTTTTGTTATTCAAGAGACATCTGCACTTGATATAGACAATGGAGATGGTGTTGAAACCTGATTGTAATGTAGCATAGTTATCATTTTCTGTAACCATGTCACTTTATTATATTTTTGTACTGATATTTTGAACAAATAATGTACTGGTGTTATGTAATCACATTTTGTTTAAATACTGATATAATGATCTGACTTTATATGATTAAATGTACTGTCCCAAACTGACTTTATATGATTATATGAAGTAGGAAAGAACAGGCCATGGCAATAGGAAAGAAAAGAGGTAGAGCAGAAGGGGCTGATATTGACACACCAAATCAACCCTCGGATGAAATTACACAACCACGTGTTGATTTTGAGCTTACTCCCACCGACAAGGGAAAAAAAAAGGTGAGAGGTATAACTACCTTACAAGTCATCCCAACAGGAGAATCAGCGCGTCAAATGGTTGAATGGAATGAAAAAGGACAACCTATTGGACTAGTATCAATACGGTTTAGCTCAACTGTTGGGGTTTTAGTGAGAGAGCAGGTGCCGATCAACATAGGGAATTGGCATAAGGTGGAAGATCAGACCAAAAATGATGTCTGGAGTCTGTTGTTGGTAATATATTTTGTCACTAATAACTTCCTTTTAATTTTAGTATATTAATTCAGCAGTTTGTTTCCTATTGTAGTAATTAATTCTCCTTAAGTATGAAAATGATTATAGTTTGATATGTTGTGTTGCAGCAAAAATATCATGTGGATCTTATTTATAAGACATGCGTCTTGCAACAAATGGGAAGGCTATGGAGAGCATATAAATCTGAACTCTCGGGTAGTATTGTAAATGTTGTAGAGGCTCGACGCGCTAAGACAGAAACTACACGGCTACTCGGTCTCCTTAGACCCGCTTATGTGCCACAGAAAGAGTGGGATGCGTTTGTGGTTGAACGTTCTTCAGAGAGATGGAAAGTAAGTCTCTTAACACAATTAATAAAATATTTGGGGTGAAAATTATAATTTCAGAAATTTATAAAGTTTCCGGGACAATATGAAATTTTGAAAGGTGATTTTTTTTTTTGGAAAATATACAAAATCTGAAAAGTTTAATTAATTGAAAAAAGGAAAATACTTCATACTATGTCATGTATATTACAAATAATAGTTGATTGCATATATGATTGGCAGGAAAAGAGTGACAAAATGAAGGCAATAAGGGCCAGACAACTTCTTCCTCACACTCTAAGTCGGAAAGGTTATGCCAGAACGGAATATGAACATGTAAGTTCAAATTGTTTGATGTATCTATATTCTAGATAAAATACTAATCTGTGAACTAACATAATCGCTTGTGTTCATTAAAGAAAATGGAAACTGGAGAATCATTGTGTAGAACAAGGTTGTTTATTAAAGGCCACGAGAAGTCCAAAAATGAGCATGTGAAGGCCAAATGTGTAAGTGTTCTCATTCAGCTGTTGGTTTGTCAATATAAATATTATTTATATTGTGATATTGCTAATTGTTGCTTCCTGACATGCATATGTACTAGGCTGAGATGCAAACTAAACTTGACGAGCAACCTCCTAGTGAAGGGCCTGTACCTGTAAAGTGGGATGTATTAACTCAAGTTCTTGGTAAGGAAAAAAATGGTCGTGTTAGGGGTCTAGGAGCAGGTGTTACTCCTTCAAGGATAGATGCTCAACTACAAAGTAGCTCTTGGAAAAGAGTATTAGAAGAGAAACTTGAGGAGAACTGTGCGCGGACTAAGATTCTAGAGGAGTTCATTTTTATCGAGATCTGACAGCTGGGTAAAAATAGTTTGGCTCATCCCATGAAGTGATGGCCGAAAGATAAGCCTTATAGCGTTAGAAAAATTATTATATGACTATAATTAGATTATGGATGTAGTACCGATGTTCCCAAATCGGTAGGGCTGATAATGATTTAATGATGCTGGCACATCTATGTCGAAGTCCTCAAGGCGCTTGAGATGTTTGTTGGACCGTTTCCAAGAACGGCATAGGATTCTAATATTTCACGGGACTGAAATTCATTTTCATTATCCTTTCCAATGCGTGTAGGCCTTTTTTCAGATATATTCTCTACCATGTTACAAAAATTAGTCAACTGGTGACTTCAAATTTAATTATCATAAAAAATACTCATACACAACAACTAAAATCATCAAATATGGAGAGATTCATGAACCAATCTCTTATGCCAAGTTTCTAGACTTATAACTCCGCTGATCCTCGATTTTTATTTTTTGGTTCATCTATGATGAAATCGTTTGTTATTGTTTTGAAAGAGTCAAAGTGCTACTATTCCTGGGGGCAGTGGGCATGGTTGTAGAGGTGATGGTGGAAGTAAGCGCACAAGCAGTCCTGATAAAGCACAAGTAAGTTACTAAATTACTGGTGCATTATTATTCCAGATCATTGAAAACTTAATTATTTGTTAATCTATAAATACTTACTTGCTTGTGTATTTACAATTTAGGATGTACCTGATAATGGTGAAGAAAGAATTAACCATAGCCCTATGACTGGAAATTCTAAGGTAAGTTTATAATTATATCTGAGATCTGTTTTGCTATGTATGGAAAGATAGTTTGTTGCTATGACTAAGGTTTATTTTGCTTTGGTAGTATTTCCTTGAAATTTCTTATGAATAAAGTAAGTTTTGTTGTGTATAACTTGGGGTTAGTTTATAAACATATTCAGGCCTGTGAGTTGTGACTGTGATTTTGGTTGTTTTAGTCGATACAAGGGAGCACCCTTGGTGTATCTCAGCCTTGCATGTTCAGAAAGCACTTTGACGTTCGAGAAATCTTTCCTTATATTGAACTTTATGTCAACTGTCCGTTGTGAGTAGTTAGAAGAAGGCATGTTGATGTTCACCTGGTAGTATCAGATATAAATATAACAGTTAAAAAATCTCTAGTGTCATGTTCCAGCTCTTGTTCTCTGGTAGAAATTCAAACTGCTTGGTGATAACAAGTTTTTGTTTGGATAATATATGTTGTCGCATTTTTGTACGAATCCTACATTTCCTTCACCCAATGTAAATCTAAGAAAACAATCTGAGTTAATACTTGATAGTCAAATGTTGAAACATAGCCAACTTCGGCCAATAATTTCCCCCGATATTAAATCTACATATCAAATTTAGCCTTCTGAACATTTTTATGAAGCTCTGATCTCTAGTTTATAATGGTTACAATCCTATACTAAAATCGAATCCTTTGCTGTGTATCTAAGAAAAAATTATTATCAGCACTATTAGCCCTGTCCTTAACAAACCTTCTCATAGAATTCTTTCCCTCATTGCTTTTACCCTTCCTTTCTCTATTTATTCCCCCCCCCCCCACCATATTGCTAACAATAATTCATTTTGTTCTTACATATTATAACATTGTTGATCAACATAAATACAGCAATAGCAGTCATTAACTCCTATCCATATTGTAGCACTTCTCCACATTCTCATTGTCCCTTTTATTCTCTTCCTAACAGCTAAATTTAACAAATTCAATGATAAAGACTAGACAACCCTGAGTCCATTCATCACTCACTTTATCTCAACTGTCCGTTGTGAGTAGTTAGAAGAAGGCATGTTGATGATCACCTGGTAGTATCAGATATAAATATAAGAGTTAAAAAATCTCTAGTGTCATGTTCCAGCTCTTGTTCTCTAGTACTCTGATCTTCCTTAGATGATCTCTTCTCAAATCATACCAACTGGTTTCAGCCTTTCATGACAAAGTGCAAATTTGGTTTTATTTTCAAATGTAAATTTACTTGAGATAAGTTTTCCTTATATCCCCCTTTAATTATTTTCTAGATGTTATATCTCATTTTGTTTGAAAGGGGGCACCATTTCAGTTGTGACTGTGTGTTTGGTTGTTGTAGTCGGTACAAGGGAGCACCCTCAGCGTATCTCAGCGCTGCATGTTACTCGATTGGGAGGGCACAGATGAAATTGTGTCTAGAGGCAAAATATCAGCAGTGGATCCAACAAGCAAAGTGCATGGATACAAGCTTGGACCTGACTGTTACAGAGTCGACATTGAGGAAGCAGTCAATCCTAGAGCTGAATTCTATCGTTCCCAGCCCGAATTTTCTTCTATGGAAGATGCAGTTGGAAGCACCATTATGTGGCCAATCAAATACATTATCCCTCACACTTGAGTATTTATAAACTTATGTTCTCTTCTCCTTATAAACTTATGTGATAGTGCGTGTATGATATGGATGTTGTTGCATTTCTTTTGTTAACATTGCAAGTGTAGAACTTTGTATTTGGTTGTTATTGGCTTGTTCCAATAACTTAAGGTCTATTTAAATTGGTTGGATGTACTTAGTTTGGTAGTTGTTATTGTTTGTTCTTAGGTTTGGTAGTTCGGATGCTGACTTCATATGTGATGATGAATTTATTCTATATTAGTTTGAAATATAATTAAAATCCATGAAATGGTAATTTTTTTTTCAATTTTTTTTTTTTGTTTTATGACAATAATCAAATGACATTGAATATGTTAGCACGATGTTAGAAAGCCATCATCAAAACATATATGACTATAGAAAAGTGTCATTAAAAGCATTATAATCAATGTTCGACAACGTCATAAAAACATTTTATGACGCCTTTTAAACATGGTAATAGCAACTTGGAATGACAAAATACAAGCATCATTGAAAACATTTTATGACAGTTTCGAAACGTCATGCTTAATATATTTATGACGATTATATACTGTCATTTAAAGGTTTATAACGACAGTTTCCCAACGTCGTTGATTCCACAATTGATGATGATATATAACTGTCATGAAATAATAAATAGATGATAATTGAAAACTGTCATACTAAACATTCAATGACGTTTCATTAACATTATAATAGCGACTTGTAATGACAAAATACAAGCGTCATTGAAAATCTTTCATGACAATTTACGGACGTCATGCGTCATATATTTATGACGCCAAATGACTGTCATTAAAAGGTATATACGACGTTTTTTAGACGTCATTGATTCAAACACTATCCATGACACCAGTATAGACGACAGTGTAGATGACGGGGATAAAACATCATGAAAACCATTTTATGACGTTTTTTCAACGTCAGTGAAAGGTATTCCGTAGTAGTGGTGCCTGCGCGCCAATCATAAGTTTATGTTGTAATACAATTCCCTGTTAGATGCTATCATATTAGAACTTGCCTGTGAGCAGTTCACATTTTTATTAAAATGCTGAAGGCGAGAACATTCGACAGAAGATCAAGAAGAAAGCCTCTCAAAGCAAAAATGTTTTAGAGATTTTGGCATCAAGGTTTTGGCATCATTAAGAAGCTTTGGCATTATCAACAAGGGGGAAATTGTTGGGATAAACAATCCTGTACCGTGTTTTGATAAAGTGCCAACATACAGCAAGTAGATGTCCCAAAGACAATCATACAGCAAGATGTCGAGTGCCTCAACATACAGCAAAAGAATAAAGTGCCATCATACATCAAGAAGCTCATCAGTCGATGACACCATGTATGGAAGCTGTCATGAAACATTCATACATCATCTTTCCAAATAGCAGCCCTAAGATAGCCTACAACGTGGAACCTACAGCTACAGCAATATAAACGCAACATGTTGGATACAACAATAAGGCTGTAAGTGTTGAGATCTTCAACCCTTATCCAACAGGACTGAAGACCATTGGAACGGAATCTACTTTATACGCTAATGTCAAGCCACCACTTGAAAAGTAATATTTAAATACTGGCTGGATAAAGTATTTAAATACCAGCTGCCAAAGATCTTCAAATAGGAGCAAAATCCGGATCTTGTACTGTGCAAGTCAGACAACATAGAACACACATTTTGCTCAATGGATCTATTCCTAATGGATCTATTCCAAAGTCTATATATACCCCGAAGTTTGAAGATCAGAACAACAACGATATACACGAATATTCATAAGATAAAGATCTGAAAACTGAGTATACTGAGATACACTCATGAACATCACAAGAACAGTAAATCAAGAGCAGTCATATTTCTTCAACCATATTGCCTTACTTGAGAGAAGAAATATACAAGTGCTCAACCTTGAACAACATATCATCAGCTCAAGCTCAAGAAAGTCAAGCTGTTGTTCAACCCTTGTTCTTACATTTGAAGAAAACCACCAATCCTGTGTGGACTGAAGAAAGCCTTGCTTTTCCTTAACTGTGTGAGATGGATCTGAATTGAATATGAAGCTTCGGAACTGTGTGTGAAGAAGCAAGTCAAGTGAACGCTTTGACCAATCTGTGTGAACAGTTGAAAGCGACAGTCTTTGTATCAATCTGTGTGAATGATACAAGGATAGGTTTGATTATAGACATGTAGTTGTGTACGTAGTGTTTATAATAAACCTTTTTACTCCTGTGTGGAGGACCAGTGGATGTAGAGGGGTTTACCTCGGACCAATTTAAATATCGTGTCATTTAACTTATGCACTTATTGCTTTCATTACTGTGATTATTCTATAAGTATACATTGCATACCCTGTACGCACCAAGCTAACAGGGGAAAATCTAGTTGCTGTATTTATAGCAACTTACTTTAACAGGACTTCCGCTACGCACTCTAATTTGTAAATCGTACAGCTTGTTGCTTAAACACTTTCCAAGCTATATTCTGTATACTTAGTGGCCAACACAGTAAGAAGTATATCATCTACATATAGTACAAGAAACACCAACACATTTCCATCGCATTTCTTATACATACAACTCTCACTCGGGTATTGGAAGAATTCATATGACTGGACAACCTCGCTCAATCGAGTGTTCCAAGATCTACATGCTTGCTTAAGTCCATAATAGATCTCTTAAACTTGCACACTAAGGCCCTGTTCTTTTGGACTTATTTTTCAGTTTTTCATTTCAGTCCATTCAGCCTGGGTCCATTGGCCTCAGTTCTACTCGATTCGCCTGGGCCTGGGCCTCAAATTTCGCTTCTTCTTCTTCTTATTATTATTAATCTTAATTATTATTATTGTTATTATTACTAATAATATTACTATTATTGTTGTTGTTGTTGTTAATTACTATTATTATTATTTATTATTATTATTATTATTATTATTTACCCTTAATATATATTTCATTGATTCGATTCACTTCGAGTCCATTCAATCTGGCCTTCGTATACATTCATTGGGCCTTCGATTGGGATTCGCCAGATTCATTCAGTCCAAAAGAACAGAGCCTAAGTGATCTTCTCCTTTAGCAATGAATCCTTCTGGTTGGCGCATGTAGATTTCCTTGTCTAGACTGCCATTCAAGAATGCATTCTTGACATCCATTTGCCAAATATCGAGATCTAAATGCACATCTATAGCTAAAAGAATCCGTATTAACTTAAGCATGGCTACCAGTGAAAAGGTTTCATCGTAATCGATGCCCTCCTTCTGAGTGTAACCTTTCACTACAAGCCTCGTTTTGAAGGTTTCAATCTTCCCGTCACCTTTCTTTCTTTCGCTTGTAGACACATTTACTCCCAATGTCTTGTACCCCACCAGGTAGTTATACTAGCTCCCACACTTGATTGGAATCGATAGATCCCATTTATGATTCGATTCCTTCTTTCGAGGAGTCCGCATTTTTATCTTGGATTGTCTCCTTATAAGTCCAAAGATCTGATTCATCTTCTCCTGGGATTGAGTCTGAAGACTGTCCCATGCCTATGAAACATTTTGGTTGATGAACAGTCCTCTTGTAACACCCCCAATCTATTCAAGTGTATATTACAGCACTGTGAGCCCCTCCGAGGGACCCACAAGGCTATGTGGAACCATAAACCTCGACCGATAAGGTCTAAACTGATTAGGTCGTCAATTCTTGCATTTCCTAAGGTGCCATATGATAAGGAACCTTAGAAATTGGAGCCGCGTCAGGATCTAAATCAACCGAAAATTCTATCTCTCGATCCGGCGGTAATCCCGGAAGATCGTCTGGAAAGACGTCTGGATACTCAATAGCAACGACTCCATTCCCTTCTGACTTCAAAGCATAACACCAATAGCCCGTGCAACCTTTATTAAAGAGTTTTACGGTCTCCATAGCGCTGATAAGCAACTTAGGTTGACCCAATTTACGTCCCATGAATGAGTACTCGGAACCGTCTTTAGTCATCATAGTGATAACCGTAGTGCGGTAATTCATGATCGCTTGGTAACTCTAAAGCCAGTCATCACCGTTGGTCAAATCCTCGCCCTCGATATCAACCACAATCAAATTCGATAACCAATCAATACCTGCTATGCTCACCGGAAAATCTCTAATCTCCCACTTCCCCACGATTTATCCCCTCTAAGCAGTTTCATAATGAAAGGATCGCAAGCAGTAATACAATTTATATCAAATGGCGTACACAATATAAGGAGATGAAAGAATGTATAGCACCAGAATCAAAAAGTACTCGAACTGGATGAGATAGGATATGAATGGTACTTGAGGCCGCCGCCGCATCAGGTTCATCTGCTCGATGCATCTCATAAACTCGTGGGTGTGCCGAACTGACGCTAGAATCTCTCTCTCTAGCGGTCTGACTTTGTCCCCGACCTCTACCGTAACCCTGTTGTGACTGACTAATTGATTGTCGCTGATTCATACTCTGATCTCTAAGTGATGGGGCGGAAACCCGAGTATCCAGAGTCTAATCTTGTTCGGGGCAATAGACTGCCCTATGTCTCATCTGACCACAAGTGTGACACTTCAGAGGTGGGAAGTTGCACTCCCGATTGATGTGGCCTGGATTACTACAATTAAAATAGGTCACCGTGCGAGTTGAGGTGCCCGAAGCAGAACGAAAACTCTTCTTCCCTTTAAAAGAACGCGACGACTGCGCAACAGAACGGTTAGCCGACTGAGGTCTCTGAAAGTAGCCGCCCTTAGAACCAGAAAAATTACCGGTGGTCTTTTGATTCTTTGGCTCGTCTGTGGTGTTGTTGTGGGAACACTACATGTCATATGCCAAAGCCTTATATTGGTATTCTTTCAGAGTGGTGCAAGCAAGCCCGGCTATATAACACCGTAAATCCATATTCTTCCGTATGTCGAAGTGCTGGATCTTGTCACGCTCATCAAGCACCTGATTCTTCACATGAATCAGCTATTAGTTGTATTCCACTATCGCTTGTGAGACTGGGATGTTTTGCGGCTTAGCTTCGAAAAAGGCACGGATCCTGCTTTCTTCACTGGCTAAGGAGAATACTCGGCCTAAAGCAGATCCTTAAATTCATCCCATGTAGCATCATGATCTTGCGTCTTAATGTCTTTCCACCAAGTCGTGGCTTCCTTAGTAAGGAAGTACTGAGCAATTGGTACCTTCCTTATTTCTGGATAGTCAACCGCTTCAAACACTTTCTCCAATTCAAATAGACAACTTTCCCATCCCACTGGGTCAGTAGAACCGCTGAATTGCGGAGGATGCATACGGACCACATTCTGGAGTAAAACATCCGCTGTCGGATTAGGATTATTTAATTGAACAGCTTGGGCAGGACAGTCATCTGATTTGCCAATTGTTGAAGAAAAATCGCAACCCCCAACATCCGCATTATTCCCTTGATCGGTCTACTATTCATGTTGACTTTCGGTATCAGGATGCATTGAGTTAGATAAAATGGGGGTAGCCGACCCAGCAATGGAACTGAGGGAAGCGGCCGTGCCACATCCTCGTCCGCGCCCACGACCACGGACTCATCCTCGACCCCTGTTAGCAGACATAATGAAGGATACACAAAATACATGAGTACAATTCAAATCATCTGTCATCGAGGTGACCAATTCCCAAGAATACTAAATTAAAAGAGAAGGGGTTAGGAAAAATACTAGAAGAGTAAAAGGACTTACTAGTACCGGCCACACCGAGATGATGGCAATATAGTGATACTGTATCTGGTGTAACACCCCCAAGATATTCGAGGTGTATTACAGCGCCGTGGACCCCTACATGGGACCCACCAGGCTAACACAAGAAAACACCACTCGACTAACCATCTCGGTTAGCAAGGAAACAATTATTAACAACAAGAACATAAAACAACACGTCCGGTACAACCGGCATAATAAACATCAACCGACAAATACAGTAACTCCAACGAAGTCCAAACACAATCTGAAAGGAAAAGCCTAAGTACTCGCGAGTACAATCTATAAGTTTACAATTTGGAAAACACCCACATCAAAAGAGATAGTAGGAAATAACAAGACTCAATTGCACATGTCAACAACCTTGGCCGACATCCTCGTACCATCCCGCTCGTCTGATCCGAACATAACTCAAATCCATAACAAAAATTTCCCGACAACGGGTCCCCAAAGGGGTTAGCAATTACGCTAGTACAAGTAACCAGATGAACAACTTACATCTTACACATATAGTAATGCATGCAATAAAGAAAACATAGTTCCAAAATACTCATTTCCGGAAATGCCAATGATCAAACCACATTTGTAAAAATTCACCACAATTAACCGCGGACCCACATCTTCGAAGATCCCTACCGCGACCCCGTCGGATCTAACCCGCAGGGTTAAAAGCAAGCTCGCGGTCCCACACTTCGTGGAACCCTACCGAGACCCCGTCGGATCTAACCCGCAGTGAGCATACACACACACACGATTTCTCATACAAAACTACTATGTCAAGATTGTAAGTTCATAAGGATACTTGCCTCGATTAAATAGACGACGACACGAACGGAACGGAAGAGTTGAACACGACCGCAAGGAACCGGCGGAATGAACCTAACGATTCGGATAACACAATCACAACCAACTCTAGACGATTACGGAAATGGAATACACCCGGAACCCCGCCTACGATTCATGTATATTCATACCAAAATAACAACGAGGGCGGACCACAACCAAACCCTCTCGATTCCGTAAAATTCCACAAAATATCCATGAATCCGTAGGAAAACTAAATATACTAACAATATTAATCGTATACATCATGAATCCACCAACAAAACGGAACTAATCGGAAGAAAATCCCAAAACCCCCAAATTAATCGAAAATAGGGTTTTAGAATATTACCTTAGGAGATTCAAGTACCAAGATCCGTAGAACACGCGTTAGATTGATTGCCCGGCTCTGCTATCAAGAAAGATGGTGAAAATCAACCCCCAATGGATATAGATGAAGAACCCTTCCCTCTCTCTCACTCTCTCGCGATGCAGTGGAAATGGGGAGAAATCGGCCGATTTCGCCTAATAAAGGCGAGCCGCATTGACCGCTCGTGTGCCGCGCACACAAGTGTGCCGCGGCACAGCCGAAAATTTACTCCTGTGTTTGGCATTGTGCCGCGGCACCGCTCGCTTGTGCGGCACACGGCTGATTGGTTTTTGGTCGCGAAGACACACGAGTGTGCCGCGCACGACAGTGTGCGCATCGCGGCTGCACCGTGCTGCACGGATGGGTGTGCCGCGCACACAGATGCTTTGTTCGACATATTACACTGGCTCGCTGCCAGGCTCAAGACTTCCGATAAGGCCGCACCGTCCGGCCACTTTCACCGCCACGACCCGATGCCTCGATTTCCAAAACGCACTAACGAACACGACGAAAAGTTCGCGGACGACATCAACGACTAGAGATGAAAACGTAATGCAATAATTAATCATACGCGACCAAGAAAAGGGTCAAGATGACAAATACAGATATGGATACCCGTAACTTTCAAGAAATTACAAAATGGCCCACAACGCCCGGAAATCACGATACATGATCGAATAACCAAACCGGTTCACAACACGCCTAACAAAGTTAAACGGACTTGCGGGAAATTAAACAATAGCTTCGGACGAGATTCGCAAGAATCGAACTCAAGTGCGAAAAAGTCGCTAAAAAGCACAACTCAACAAAACAACACCCAAACGAACTCGGATGAAAAAAGTGTAGAATTAATCATTCTCGGAATGACGAAACGGTCATGAGCGAGCCACAAAACGGACTCGCCAAAAAAAAGAAATTTACCAAAATCGAAAATTGCGGTTATTACATTCTACCCTCCTTAAAAGAAGTTTCGTTCCAAACTTAAAATAAGTAGGGAGAAGCAATATCCCTTGCCAAGAAAACTCGACGAGATACAAAAAACCGAAGACTCGCGCCCGACGGTGAAACGCTGCAAGGAACGCAAAGAGACATACGGCGAGAAAATACGCTCTAGGGCGACTAACACGACGTCACCGGTAGAGACATAATAAAATCAACGAGTGACAAGCGTCATTAAACGGATAATACAATCAAGTCAATTATCCGAGCAATCACAAAACACAACGAACGAAAATCAATATGATTGACCAACCCAACGGTTCATCAAACAAAATGCGAGCCAAACGCTGAACAAATACGGAATTCCACCGCCTAAAGATTGGAAGATCGAAAACGAGACTAATTTCCCGAGCTTAAGGGAATTACGAAGGAGCCTAAACGCTCAACAATCACGAACGGGAACAAAAACTGAACACACAAACGATTGAGACAACAAAAATCGAACGATCATGTCCGAAACACGTAGGGTAATAAAATTCAAACAACAACTCCCAGGATAACCTGGTGAGAACAGCAAGACGTGCATTTCCATAAGATCCACAGGAAACGGAATAGCGATTGAAAAGTCACAACGACAAACGAGTCATTCCGAAACAATACCACCCTCGTTAGATCAACAAAAGCAAGGGATAGGGAAAGTTCAGAAATGTTAACGAGCATAAACGAGTTGATAGAGCCGAAAATACAGAAGTTCAAAATCCGATCCACTTGAATAAAAGAACTATTAGAACCAAAAGATGTTACCTCCGAACAAGATTCACAATAGTCGAACCGGATTCGGAAAAGTCACAGCGATAACCAGATCGACTCAAAACCAGACATTACTGCTCGAATGGTGAAACCAAGGTATAGATCGAGTTCAAGGTATCAATGAACACGAGCGAATCGATAGACGGAGAAAGAGAAGATATAGAAGTCAAAATAGTACGGTATTACCTTTGACCTCGCTCTCCCGAAACTCACAACAACGGAACCAAGGTAACAATATAACAAGCAATCGACACGACGCGGAACAATCACCGATGCACACAATCATACCAACCCGAGCTCTAACAGCTCGCATATGTGCGATAACGCATAAACCGCTACGAGGCGACAACATCCAATACCAATATCACACCCTCACAGAGGCTACCACGACGACTGTGTGTCGAACTACTCAACACTCACACCGCCAATTCAACAACAACTCGGGGTTAACACCCTAACGATAGCACGAACATTACGCATATATTCCCGGACCACAAATAGGAATGATAGGTTTTAAAAACGAAAACCATCTTTTGAAAATAACTTGCAAGCGTCAGTTGATCTTGAGTATCATATATCAAAAAGTAGTACAAACATCGTCATCGAGACTTTTAAAAGAAGTTATCTTGCGTTTAATAAAAAAAAATGAAGACACCTTTCGTTAAATTAAAACTTTTCAGCTATTTCGACCTTCGGGTCTAAACGAATGCGTTTCTAAATCATTAGAAATATCTCAAAATATTTTGATCCTCAAAGTAGAATAATTTTGAAACATAGCGTAGCACTAGTAGGCATCTTGAGAGCACTGTGAGAAAATAATTCATTTTAAAAGTACGTCTCGAGTTTTATTTTCTAAGATACTCAAGGTTTTTCAGAAGTACAATAGGCCAAAATGCCCAAAATTCGCACGTATCAACATTCACTTAAACACATCATATCACACGCATCAAATTGCTCAAAATCACGACAGTAATATACAATCCTCAGGATACGTTTAACAACATCGTTAAAACAACAATCGGTTTATCAAAACTGGATGGAAAACGATATCAAGAACAAAACTCCAAAAAGTCAACTCTAGGGATTCAAGAAAATACCTAGATTCGGCGAAGAACAATGGATTAGATGATGTTAAAAATCATCTAGGATACTCCAAAACACCTTTGGATGGAAGAAAAATCAGCCCAGATGCGAAACCGAGTCGCTACGTCTCAAACTCATGGAGGAGGGAGAAGAAATGAAGAAAAATGCAACTTCTAGACTGGTGTCCAGTATTTATACTGGACACAATTAGCGTGCGCTAATCACGGTACCAAACAAAACTCCTGGCCAAAAATACACTGTTAGCGTGCGCTAACGAGAACTTCAGGCCCAGTCCAGTAGCTCCTGGACTGCCCTGAACTACCAGGTAGCGTGTGCTATCCTCCCCTTAGCGTGCCACCAACGCACTCTTGCGCGCGCTAGTTGCAAAGCGTAGCGTGCGCTAACGACCCACAGAGACAACAACAGAACTCATCAGAAAAATTACAGGCCGTAAACCTTTCTCACAAGGATTTACCAGGCTAAGCACAATTTCCCATGTCATTTCGAAAATGCTAAAAAGACCAATGACGGTAATATTTTCCCAAAGCTCACAAAATCATTTGTCAAACCATCATGAAATATTCAAGGCCAAAATGCCAAATCTTGATTCAAGGAATCGGTTTTACGAAATAAAACTCAGTTTGCAAAATACCGAAAGCCGTTTGAAAGAACTCACGCAATGGATAAAATACGGTACGAAAATACATCAAGAAGGATTTACACTCCTCGTATAAACCAAATACGAGAGTCTAATAAACACATATCGTGAAATCAAAATCCACGTAGGATTCCATCACTCACCGACTAATCATACAATTAACTCGTGTCACGCGAGGCACAACACAAGTATGGTAGTTCAACACCAATTGGTCGCACTTAAGTGACGACCACCACTCGATACTAATCACGCCCAATGATCTCAAACGACGCGTCGCGATGTGACTAAGTCGACAAAATCCGACAAGACAAAACTCAACAAACACAACTTGACTCGACAACCTAGGTTTCCTGTGCTAACTGATTTTAAAATCGTATACTCTTGTTATTCAAAATAAAACCAATAAGTTAAAAATCGCTTTCAAGACCCTTTCAAACACGACAAGGGCTTAACAATGTAGCATTTTATAAAATGTCCTAAAACACTTTTAAACACAACCTTTAAATACCGACACAAGGTTTTATTTGAAAATACAAGGTGGCTCGCCCAAATTCATGTCACTTTTCAAAAACCCACAATACGATCAAGTCTATGAAATTTTCAAGCACGCCGCATGTATTATTATTAATAGAAACACGTTGGTTGTAAATAAAAATAATTAGCCAAGTACCAACAATTCCGGACACACTCATATACGACATTCAAAATCACCACTAAAAGCGCAACTCGGAAATACCAATTCCAAGCATATGTCAAACTATCTCTTCAAGTTTAACAACGTAACCAAAGATCACCGATTTGGACGCTTGTCGAAACCACTATGTGAGTTTCTCAACAACTCTGCCATCAATACCTATACCGGAACATATCAATGTTCAAAACTTCTACCTTATACTGCACCCTTCGGTGTCCAACTCATCGGTACATTCGGCTCAACATACACTTAGTATATCGCAATTACCAAACACAGATCCCATCATACAACAAAAGACTAGAGAGTCAAGCCCTCTCACAATATACCACGGAGCAAAACTCGGATCTTTCGATCACCCACGATCCCACCAATGCTAGGAAGTTTAGCGATGGATGGCTCGCAAAACGACAAACGGACAAGCCCGTAACGGCGCACATATTCCAGAGAGATAACGTACGGCGCAATACAAAAATCAAAAGTACACAAACCGGATGGGTCGTGTAACAACTCGACGATAAGTACGAGAGAGGCAATCACAGTTCAAGAATTGGAATTTAAATACGAGAAAACAAGAGAATCGAGTAAGGAAAACTTACGAGCACTGGATGTACTGAGATGCCGGCAGCGGTGTGACAATGTGCAAAACAAAACACAACTAGACCCAAATAACCAACAAGCCTAGGTATCCATAAACCTAGGGCTCCGATACCATTTTCTGTAACACCCCAAGATATTCGAGGTGTATTACACGCGTGGACCCCTACATGGGACCCACCAAAGCTAACACAAGAAAACACCACTCGAATAACAATCTCCTTTAGCAAGCAAACAATTATTAACAAAAAGAACATAAAACAACACGACCGGTACAAACGACATAAAAAACATCAAACGACAAATACAAGAACTCCAACGAAGTCCAAACACAATCTGAAGGAAAAGCCAAGTACTCGCGAGTACAATCTATAAGTTTACAATTTGGAAAACACATCAAAAGAGACAAGAGGGAAATAACAAGACTCACCGCACATGTCAACAACCTTGGCCGACATCCTCGTACCATCCCAGCGCCCGCTCGTCTGACTGAACATAACCTGAAATCCATAACAAGAATTTCCCCGACAACGGGTCCCCAAAGGGGTTAGCAATTACGCTAGTACAAGTAACCAGATGAACAACTTACATCTTACACATATAGTAATGCATGCAATAAAGAAAACATAGTTCCAAAATACTCATTTCCGGAAATGCCAATGATCAAACCACATTTGTAAAAATTCACCACAATTAACCGCGGACCCACAGCTTCGTGGATCCCTACCGAGACCCCGTCGGATCTAACCCGCAGTGGTTAAAAGCAAGCTCGCGGTCCCACAGCTTCGTGGAACCCTACCGAGACCCCGTCGGATCTAACCCGCAGTGAGCATACACACACACACGATTTCTCATACAAAACTACTATGTCAAGATTGTAAGTTCATAAGGATACTTGCCTCGATTAAATAGACGATGACACGAACGGAACGGAAGAGTTGAACACGACCGCAAGGAACCGGCGGAATGAACCTAACGATTCGGATAACACAATCACAACCAACTCTAGACGAATACTGAAAAGGAATACACCCGAACCCCGCCTACGATTCATGTATATTCATACCAAAATAACAACGAGGGCGGACCACAACCAAACCCTCTCGATTCCGTAAAAATCCACAAAATATCCATGAATCCGTAGGAAAACTAAAGATACTAACAATATTAATCGTATACATCATGAATCCACCAACAAAACGGAACTAATCGGAAGAAAATCCCAAAACCCCCAAATTAATCGAAAATAGGGTTTTAGAATATTACCTTAGGAGATTCAAGTACCAAGATCCGTAGAACACGCGTTAGATTGATTGCCCGAGCTCTGCTACTGAAGAAAGATGGTGAAAATCAACCCCCCAATGGATGTAGATGAAGAACCCTTCCCCTCTCTCACTCTCTCTCGCGATGCAGGTGGAAATGGGGGAGAAATCGGCCGATTTCGTCTAATAAAGGCGAGCCGCATATTGACCGTCAGTGTGCCGCGGCACGGCAAGTGTGCCGCGGCACAGCCGAAAATTTACTCCTGTGTTTTGGCATTGTGCCGCGGCATACCGCTTGTGCCGCGCACACGGCAGCTTGGTTTTTGGTCGCGGAAGACACACGAGTGTGCCGCGGCACGACAGTGTGCCGCGGCACTGCTCGCACCGTGCCGCGGCACGGATGGGAGTGCCGCGGCACACAGTACAATTTGTTCGAAATATTACACTGGCTCGCCGCTGCCAAGGCTCAAGACTTCCGACAGGCCGCACCGGTCCGGCCACTGCCGCCACGACCCGATGCCTCGATTTCCGAAAACGCACGGAACGAACACGACGAAAAGTTCGCGGACGACATCAACGACTAGAGATGAAAACGTAATGCAATAATTAATCATACGCGACCAAGAAAAGGGTCAAGATGACAAATACAGATATGGATACCCGTAACTTTCAAGAAATTACAAAATGGCCCAAAACGCCCGGAAATCACGATACATGATCGAATAACCAAACCGAAGTTCACAACACGTCTAACAAAGTTAAACGGACTTGCGGGAAATTCAAATGTTAGCTTTGACGAGATTCGCAAGAATCGAACTCAAGTGCGAAAAAGTCGCTAAAAAGCACAGAACTCAACAAAACAACACCCAAACGAACTCGGATGACAAAAAGTGTAGAATTAATCATTCTCAGAATGACGAAACGGTCATGAGCGAGCCGTCAAAACGGACTCCGGCCAAAAAAAAAGAAATTTACCAAAAATTGAAAATTGCGGTTATTACATCCGGACGGTAACTCGATTTGACCCAAAAAGACCGACAACCTAGGTATCCATAAACCTAAGCTCTGATACCATATTCTATAATACCCCCAAACTATTCATGGTATATTACAGCACCGTAAGCCCCTCCGAGGGACCTACAAGGCTAAAATTACGCGAAACCATAAACCTCGATCGATAAGATCTAAACATAATCTTAATAGAAGGCAATAAGGATGACACCAATGTAATAATCAATTCGACAGAATACAAGACATCGGGAATTTGAAACCCAGGGCAACACAGGTAACAACATCATGAACATCTGAAGCATTACTCGAGTATTCAAAACCATTCCAATTACAACAATACAGAATGGAACAAAGTACAAAACGCAGACAGAAATAAGACACAACATCACTCTTTCACATCATCTTCATGCTGACCCGATACATGCCTTTTCCCCCTCTTGGATCCTGAAATACATGAAAGGTATTTCCCCTAAAAGCGGTTAGCCATCGAATAGCTAGTACAAGTATATCAAATATGAAACACAATACTTCTCGACAATAAAGTAAATGAAATCATTATTTCATTAAACTCAAGACTAGTATTCCAAAATAACTAAATCTCATATCATTTCATGTCAACACATATGCGATTCACCATGGAACCGCACCAGAAGCACCGGAACCCTCCGAGGCCCCGTCGAACCCTCATAGGGTGGTTGACCCAAAAATATTCATGAAACAGCACCAAAGGCAATGGAACCCTCCGAGGACCCATCGGTACGTTCCAGAGTGAATATATACAATCACACAATTCATATACCTCACTTTCAAAGTCAAGAACGTACAATCATAAAACATATACCTTTGAGACATCGAGAATCGGGAGGAAAAGTGTACAAGCTCGATAGGTCCAAGACTGCACTTCCGGCACCTAAACGATATCGTAAGGAATACGATGATTAATAATCCATACTCGATTCACACGGAGAAACTCCCTAAACCCTCCTATGATTTACAATTCTCAGATGATAATTATCTAGAGGTTGGAAATCATCCAAACCCTCTCTAATCTGAATAATATATAAAAACTTCCATATCATCGTAAGGAGGATGTAGGTACAAGGTAGATACTTCATAATCCCAAGGATTTCAAGCTTCAAAATGGATAAATCGGACAGATCTAAGAAAAATCCCCAAAAATTCCCCAAACTAGGGTTTTGAGGAATTTACCTTGATTCGGAGAGAAGGAATGCATTAGATGTTCTATAATCTTTGTTATTCAACCAAGATGATGATAGCTGATCAAATATTGCTCTAAAATCGCCTCCGAATCGCCCTCTCGTGATCTCTCGTTGGAAATAAAGAAAAGAGATGAAAACTGGCGAAGAACATGGTTCACCCTCCTTATATACTGTGTCTGATTAGCGCCCACTAAATATCAAGGTTAGCGTGCGCTAGCGGGGTCACCCGGTAGTCCAGTAGCTTCTGACCTGCGATGTTAGCGTGCGGTATCACATCCTTAGCGTGCGCTAACTGTTACCATGCAAAAATTCCAAACTCACTGCCCATCTCGCTAGCGTGTACTACATCCGTCACTAGCGCGTGCTACGCAATACCTATAGCATGCGCTAGCTCACGCCTAGTGTGCGTTAACTGTTAGTCCAGAGAACAGGAATCACCCCACTTCCCCTGCCAATCTCAGCCCATTAGCGTGTGCTGCAGGTGAAGCTAGTGTGCGCTACTCAATATAAATAGCATGCATTAGCTTATGCCTAGCGTACGCTATCTACCTCAATCAAAACATCATTGCAAGGTCCAATCAATACGAACATGTCCCGAAAGGTACGAAACTCTAAAATCAACAACAACAACAACATCTCAATAAGTGCTTACAAGAGAGACAAAAGTGAAAGAACGTCAAAGCCCAAAAATTCATGTAAAGTATGGTTATTACACCTCCCACTACAACGAGGTAAATCCCGAGTTGGTGTAAAAGTCTCAAAATCGATACATAGTAAAGTTTTAGTTGATGCTTGCACAGTTAGCATAGACGGAGTCTCGTCCCTCAACTCTTCCATAATTATTTTGCTCATGGGCTTATGAATAATCACATAATTCTCTTGCAGGAATCGGGCATAGGTGCTTACAATGACCTTCTGGTCCTAGGGACTATAGAAAAATCCACCATTCGTTCTCTTATTGTATCCGACAAACACTCATACCTTTGCACGAGATGCTAACTTATCAGAATCTTTATTCATCACATGTGTTGGAGTACCCCAAATCCGAACATGACCTAGACTGGGCTTTCGCCCACTCTACAGTTCTCTAGGTGTTTTTGGAACTGATTTCGAAGGCACCAGTTTTAGAATGTACGCTGCTGTTTCCAAGATATCCTCCCAGAACAAAATAGGTATATCTGAATAACTCATCATTGACCTAACCATCTCTAAAAGAGTTCTGTTCCTTCTCTCATCAACACCATTTTGTTGAGGAGTTCTCGGCACAGTGAGCTAGGACGTAATCCCCTAATTTGCCAAGAAATCCAAAAACACTCTGCTAAGGTATTCGCCACCACCATCAGATTGTAGTTACTTGATACTCTTCCCATGATGCTTCTCTATTTTATCCTTGAAATCTCTGAACTTGTCAAAGGCTTAAGACTTACATCGCGCCAAATAGATGTATCCATACCTCGAATAATCATATATAAATATGATGAAGTAATCGAAACCACCCCTGGCCTGGATGTTCACTGGACCACATACATCCTTATGAACCAATTCTAACACGTTCTGAGCACAGTTTCCCTTGGTTTTAAAACCCCTTTTTGTCATTTACCTTCCAGACTGGATTCACAATATGAAAATGATTCAACTTGGAGGTCATCCAACGGGCCATCATCTACCAATATTTGAATTCTTCTAGGTTTACATGACCTAACCGTAGATGCCACATATATGTTTGGTTTATGCTTGAAGGTTATTTTCTCTTTTTAGGATTAGAAAAAGAGTTTAAAGCGATTTATATTTATACAAGGGAGTTTGTGCAGTACTAATGACATACAGTACACCAGTATAGATACCTTTGAAAACATATTCACCATTTCTTTTAATAATAGCATCACCATAAAAATAAACTGAATAACCATCACAACTCAATTTAGAAACTGAAATTAAATTCATTCTAAAATCAGGTACCAATAATATATTATTAAGGACTAATATTTTATCACTAATATTTAACTACACGACTCCCACTTCTATAGCCATAAGCCGAGAATAATCACCCAGTTGATGGTGACCTCGCTCGCACTAAGTCGCTTGGTTACCTGAAAACCATGCGAATCAAAGCAAACATGATCCGTGGATCCTGAAACTACTATCCACGAAGTGGTAGAACAAGCTTCCAAACATGTGTTGACTACTAGTACACGAGAAATATCTTTCTTAAGAGCATGGAAGTCCGTTTTAAAATATCTTTTCTGGCCGCACTTGTAGCAATTTTCCTTTGGATTTTTGTTCGTCTTAGGATGAGGAGAAGATTTGCCACTTGCTTCTGTCCTACCTGTTTCGTCTTCTTTCCCCATTTGGGTTTAGAAGTTGAAACACCAGTTGCCGCACGAACTTGATACCCTTCTCGGAAGATATATTTGTTAACTGCAGAGATTAATTTAAGATTTGTTAGTGATTGTTTATTTATGATCTGGGTAAAGAATTTAAGGACTTAATTTATTCATTACTCGGCTCCCACTATTTATTGGCATTTGCACACTCCCATGTGAAATCCGGAAGTCATGGTTGACTTCATAGTGGTGATCGATTTCTTTACAAAATTCAATAGAGGGCAACTCATTCGGTTTCTATTCTATCATTATTTATAAGGTGGTGTCTAACACCAACCCATCTAATGGATGATTCGATCTTCTTTTACCCCTAGTTCAATTGCCTTCAACCCATACGGTTTCTATGGCTTGCTGAACTATCTAAGTTTAAACCATCAACTCCTATTACTCTGACAATTGAATCTCACCCGGCAACCCATATGGTTTCTAGGGGTTTGATTTGTCACAACTAAAGGCATCTAATACACTCTAGGAATATATCAACCTTCCCCAAAAATATTACCCCGACATACTCGGAAGAATACTATTTCAGTTTAGATTTCAATTTCCATGAGTTTGATGGAGGGTAGGAAACCTCATAACCTTTCTAACTTGGTGTTTGTAAGTGGGAGTTTAACGCGATTATATGTTACACTTTGCACATTAATCCGTTTATAAGCATGGTTTGTCAGTTTGTTTGTTTTTCATACAATATGAAAACATACACAACCTAAATCTAACAACATGCAGTTTATGGACCGTTCTTAAGTATCGAGTCATCATCGACTCGATAAAAATTCAAGTAATCTAATTAAAAGTCTTGAATCTTTGTCTTCATGGCCGCTTGTCCCCGGCTCTTCGTCATAGCTAATTTATCACATCTATAAAATTTGCATCTTATACAAATTTACTAAAATAAAATAAATTGGCTCAAAACGGCCATTACAACCCCATCAAATAAAGATTCAATAAACTAAGTCCATCAACTACATCACCATTCAAATAATAATGTCCAATCAATATAAAATTAATCCATCCATAAGACTTAATCCAATTAATTCACACAACCGTTAATTTTAATTTGTTCCGGACAAAAAATATTTCATTATATTAATTTCCTTAAGAATAAAATTACCATAATTATATCTTAGTCAAATTGAAATCCAATTTAATTTGCGGGAGATTAATTTAACGAACGAAGTATAAAAACAGCGTCGAAAAAAGCTTTTAGACCGCGTTCCGAAGGGCTTAGATCGTGGTCCCCTAGTCGGACGGCGGTCTCATAGTCCCGGACCGCAGGACAGGCGCCGGCAGCCTCCCGGCAGCCCTGAGCTGCTGAGTCCATCCATTTTTTCGGCTCTTCTTTTCGTAGCAAATCTAAAAATAATATTTTTCTAATTTTTATATTACACATTTAAATCAATTTTTCAAAAGAAAAATGATTCATATTGTAAAATCATGAAAAATAATTTTTAGATGAACAATTAAACATTAACAATTAAAATAAATATGATTCTAAATCATAAAAAAATAACCAAGAATTCTAAATGCAAATATCGAATATAGGATCGTTTAGACCTCACTCCGATAACACTGTTGGATTACAGTGATAAACTCAGAGATACGCAGCGGAAAATAAACCGGTCGAACCGAATAAAACCAAACCCCAAAATAGATCGATCAAGTATAGTATAAATGAATAAAAAAGGATGTAAATAAAATCAGGAAGTAATACCCTCGTAGACCTTTGATAATATCTTCTTGAACGAAAAATTTCCGAGCCAAGCTTTGATCATTTCCGGTCACCAACACGAAGACAAGTCTGATTCTTTCTAGCTTGATGAATGATCAAACACCGAATATACCGAGTGTCTCTATGTTGTCATGTGTCAGATATTGATCTGGAAAAATTATATATCAATTCTTTCTTGAAGAACACGACTAGGAATTGATAAAGTATTTTTCTTCTCTTCTCTTCTCCCCTTTCTTCTCTCTAAGATGAAAAAGATTTGAAGAAAATAATTTCTCTCCTCCGTCTCTCTATGGTTCCACCATGATGTGCATTGGTGAAGGTGGTGTGTTGTTTTATTTTATAACATGTGAAGATGAGATTTCAAGATCACACAAATCATGATCTCTTTGTCCACATGTATAAAAATAAATCTACTAAACCCTACACAATATCAAGACAACACCAAGAACGCACATGGAATGTGAGGAGGGAGAGAGGGGGTGTCCCACTTTGGGTTGGTGAGAAAGTGATCCGAGCCATTCGGTTCGTGTACTGGACATTCGCGTGTCTATTCCGTAAAGTACACTTCGTTTGATCTCAAATGTATTTATACATAGTTAATTAATCCAATAAAATTTATCAAATACAAAATTATAATAATATATTTCTAAGAAATAATTATTTATGAAATAAATTAACCACCCAGTAATTAATTTCAATTCACTAGACCACATGATTTATCAAATATATCAAACTAAATATCCAATATCCAATATTAATGAAGAGATAATAAATACACATTTTATCCATCAAATATTCTTGTGCGAGACTCCATCAAATATCCGTCTTAGTCGGCAGTGGGAGGAACCAAGGAGTATGGGTAACACTGTAATACCCCAATATATGATGTGTAATTTTATCTGTATTTGAACCTTGTGACATTACATATGTTGTATTTTGATATGGGTATAATCCTCCGTATTTCATAATCCGGTTTCGATGAGTGTATGATTTCGTAGTTGTTGTTTCATGCATGTACTTATATATATTTAGTGCACGCTAACGTTTAAGTGTAGTGCGCGCTAAACATGTTAGCTAGCGCACGCTACAGATGAGTATTAGCGCACACTATACGTGTTGGATTCGGTGCCTAAAACGAAGGCCCAGTAGAAGCTGTAAAACAAAAATTAATTCGATCTGAATCCCTACGAGGATCGACCGAGCTACGTAAATACGAATATTAAAACGAAATACAAGAGATGCAAGAACTTACCCTTATAGTCCGTTGATTAAATGGATTCCTTCTCTTGAGCTATTCCCCAAGCTTCAGATGAATTCCCTACGATCCAATTCGCTCCAAGCTCTTGGATGATCCAACGTCGAAAGGACCGCGTCTCTACTTGCCACGCACCAGAGAAACGACCGGAATGACAAAACCTCGTTATCCTCCAAGGATATGTCTAGAACAAGGTTGTAGAAGCTTTGCTAATCAAGATTACAACACTCCAAGTGTTTAATCTATAATCTCTCTATCTCACAAATATTTTCTCCAAGAGAACTTATGAATGAAGATGAAGATGATGAAGAATGTTATGAAGCCTTGGAAAAGTATTTTCCTCTCTCCTTTATCCTCTCAAAACCGTGAGTTCAAGTCACCAAAAAGGAGATTGAGGTCCACACATTTATTATCCTTCAAATCTTCACTTATTCACCTATCTTTGACAATATCACCAAATGTGATCTTTATCCCCTAGGTTGGTCACGTACATTATACCCCACAATGATAAGACCAACACCATGGAGGGATTAGGTGATTGGGGCGGCCATCTAGAAGTACCCGGACGATTTCGGGCCATTTCGGACTCCTGTGAGTCCAAACAGATAAACTCCACTTCCGTTCCGATGTATTTATATCGATTAATTAATCCAATTAATTAATCATATCAAATACATAATAACATAATTAATTTCTCCAAGAAATAATTATATCCATGAATTAAATTAATCACCCAGTAATTTATTTAATTTATTAGGCCGTAAATCAATTTATCTAATAAATCGATTTAGACATCCAATGTCCCAATAAAATAGATATCCAATATCTAATATTCATAATGAGAGAATAAGATCGATTCATTCTGTCGTCAATCCAATTGCGTGACTCGGTAGGTCCATCTCAGTCACTAATGGGAGGATCCAAAGAGTAGTAGGACCACCTAGCCACCCTGGCGGCCTACACTGAACCCAAATTGAGAACGAATGATGGGATCTTTCAATAACCATTCTGTCGTGAATACAAGTATACATATAAACCATTCTTTCAAATGTCCCGATCAAGTTATAGGGTCACGGTCAGTCAAACCCTACATGTACTTGACTCTATGCATGTGTTAATGCAAATCGAGATCATCGAGCTCTCGTGTATCCAATACAACAAAGCTCCAATACTTTGGCCAAAGACTTATGATCTCATCTGCCAATAACCGCATAAGACATATAACCCGCTCACTAACGGGAGAAAGAATTCTATCTTGGTATTCAATAGGACCTGCTACTTGCCCATCCAGATGCACATCGAGGTTGACCCCCACCTTCCGGTTTACAGTGTAATACCCGGTTGTAATTCATTCATTTTCATTCAGTAATTATCAGTCTGTAATTGTCACTCAGTATTTCTCACTCGTTAATAATCACTCATCATTCTTGATTCATTCATTTGTGTTCACTGTTGGCTTGTTGTAATCGTATATCGCCATCGATCGGCATGTCATCTCCGCTTAGAGACCGACGGGAGTATTGTTGTTTTCATCGTGATTGGTAGTCGATATCGGGGCTTCATCGGTGGCTTGTTTTAGACTTGTTCATTTTCACATTCGTATGTTATGTCGGATCATTCATCAGTCGTAGCGAGGAATCGGAGTTATCGGAATTATCAACTTGGCCAGCAACGAGTAACGTCCGTAAGGACTATGGGTTACGGCCGAAACAATGGATCGTGTTTACACGACATTAGGACGAAAGTGACTTACGGCCGTAAGGTCTTGTGGTACTGCCGTAAGTCGAGCAGGTACGGCCGTAAGGCTGGCCGGTTACGGCCGTACGCGTCCAGCAGGCTACCGAGACATTTTTGGCCGAAGGTGAGTTACGGCCGTAAGGAAGGTGAGATACGGCCGTAAGTGGTGTTCGTGAATTTTGGGTGTTGTCGACCAAGGGTGACTTACGGCCGTAAGGGTTGCGGCATACGGCCGTAAGTCGAGAAAGGTACGGCCCTAAGGCTTGGCCGGTTACGGCCGTACGCGGCAGGCAGGTACCTGGTCGTTTTCGACGAAGAGGGATTACGCCCGTAAGTTTGGCCGGATACGGCCGTATCATCCGAGTTACGGTCGTAAGGTGTGCGGTTACGGCCGTAAGGGTGTCGACGGATGTTTTTGACGAAGGCGGGTTACGCCCGTAACTCAGGATCGGTTACGGCCGTAAGTCTGTCGGCAGGCTTTCGGACGAAGCCGAGTTACGGCCGTACGAGTTGGCCGGTTACGGCCGTAGGGCCGTTGACTTGGAAAGTTACGGCCGTAAGAGGGCCGAGTTACGGCCGTAACTTCCGGCAGTATTTAATGACTTGGCCGGGTCATTTCTCCTCACTTCTTCTTTTTTCCTTCTTCATCCGAGAGAGAGGGTTGAGAGAGAGATTTTATCATCATCAATCACTTGAGTGTGTAATCTTCATCATCTTCATTCCTTTGAGAAGCTTAGATACTCGTTTTAACTCGTGTTCTTCGGATCGTAGTGGTTGGATCTTCAAGAGGTAATTTCTTCAACACCTTGGATTTCGATTTTGTGTTGAGTTATGATGTTTTGGACGTTATAATCATGTTATATGAAGGGATATGTATATGATTATGAGTTTGTATAAGGATTCATTGGATTATTGAGAGATTTATTCAAGAACACTTTGAATATCGAGTTGGATTTGGGGATTTCCAATTAATTGTTGTTATAATCACGTTTTTGGATATTCATAACGGATTAGTGATCGTATTGGAGATGTTTTGTTATTTTGAAAAACTTCTTGGGGATTTGAAGTTGGTATTATTGAGGTTTAGTGGTAATCAATCAAAGTTGGCCTCAAAGTGTTCGATATAATGCCCCAATGAACTTGGTTTAATCGTATCGACGTCTTGAGTTCGTTATATTCGTGTTTAATTCGTTATTGATCGGATTGTTGGCAATTGTATTGAATTAAGGTTGTTCGAGCGACCGGTATCTTGGTTAGGACGTTGTTCGTGGACGGACATTCTTCATCATTGTTGAGTAAGTTAATTCTTACTCTGTTAAAAGGATATTCATACCTTTTGTTGTTGATTATTCATAATCATAACTCATTCATCATTGTATTAATCATATTAAAACTTGTTATTGTCAATTAATCACTTGACCATAAGGAACAGCGGTTCCAATCTTTTCGTTGAGCTATCATTCATTTCATTATTACTCTCATCTCGGTGAGTCATTCTTGACTTTGTCAGATTATTACTTATTCATTGATATTCATTACGGTCATTCTCGTTCATATGACCTTCTGGGTTCATATTGCGTGGCCGGGTGTGGCTGTGTGGAATTTTTAGTCGGGCACACGATGGTTATTGTATTGGGTTCACCGATACATTAGACCGTGCACACGGGAAAGCGTTACACCGTGAGACTAATTAGGTACACGGACGGGTGTTGTACACTCACACGTAACATTACGGGCGTACTATGATACTCCTCTCCAGCGTAATTCATAGCTAAGAATATTTCATAACTTCATTAATCATAATTGTGTATTTTCAACCCTTGAGGATTGTTGTTCAGATAATCGACCCCGTTTGGGGATATTGTTTTTCGTGTCATGGCAAGGCAAAGGCGCAGGAGAACACGTTGACGGCGGGAGTCCCAGTGATACTAGAAGGGGCCCCAGTCCTTTCTGGTCATTTATTCATCATTCATGTTTTCTTTATTTATTCCATTGCAGACATTCCGTTCGAATACTCATTTCATTCAAAGGTCGTGTATTTTATCGTCACATAAGATACACATGTATTCTATTATCACAGGTGTGTTGTATGAAACTCCTACTCGGAGTAATTGATGTTATAATGTGGTTCGGTACTACATTTACCCCGTAATTCATCCTTTTCCATTCGCCCGTGGGTCCCGGTCGGGGTCCACGGACCGTAATATCCGCCTAGTTTGGGGTGTTACAGAGTTGGTATCGGAGCGTGGTTTTGAATACTACCCTCCAAGTCATGTCTCGTTTGAAATCATCGTCATCGGACTAGTATCATTGGACTTTCGTCACGTGTGACCTGTGCAAATGCCGAGCCAATCGGACCAAGAATCGTAAGATTTCTAATGCCATGGTATAATTTCGCATTAATCATTCATTCATAATTCATCGCTAACAATCCTCAATCATCATTGTCACTTTGATCGGGACGGTCAGTTAACTCATTAATCACTCAATTCATTTCATTATTCATTGTTGATTAGAAAGATCAAATCATTAATCTTGTTAACTCATTCAAGATAATCATTTCAAGAACTTCATCGTATAATCATGTCACGTCAATTAATCATTCATGTAATCGCTGTATTGGAGCGTGTATGCTCATTTTCATCATTTCATAATATAATCATAACGTGATATTCATGCGGGAAATATAATCATCATGTGACTTTCCTACTTCGGTATGGAAAGAGCGGGCAGAGGACGAGGAGGACGAGGCCGTGGAGCGGGCCGAATCCCGAGAACTCGTGCGAACACACGTGCAAATGCCAGAATAATGCTAACTCATCGAGCGGTGACGCCGCCACTCATTCACCTGGACGCGATCATTCACTATCGGGAGTCGTACCGGACACGGCTCGGTCAGAGGGTGTCCGGTTGACCCACTCGCATTTATGCAGGCATGATGGCCCAAATGACCCAGATGGCTCGGTTGATGGAGACGATGCATAACTCCACTACTCGGAATCAACAGCTCCTCCGCCGCCACCTCGAGGCAAGAGAGGAATGTGAGCAATATCATCGCGACATCTCTCGCTAGAGGCCACCGACTTTCGAGGGCCTGCCTCGAGCCGGCAGATATTATTCATTGGCTCGAACATTTCGAGAAGTTGTTTGCTATGGTGGAGTGTCCTAAGGACACAAAGTTTCGCTATGCGGCTTACTACCGGGTAAGAGCGCTCATTCTTGGTGGTTGTCGTTGAAGCCCACCGAAGGATCTTGTACATGGGATCGTTCAAAACTCTCATGATGGAGAGGTATTATCCGGCCCCACTCGGAGAGGCCAAGGCTGTCGAGTTACTCACTCCCGACCCCTCATCGACGAGGATGTTCTTGCCATTGCCGAGAAATTTCAGAACTTCTTCCGTTCGCCTCATCTATCATTCATTCCGAGGCGGATAAGATTAAGTATTTCAAAGAAGAGGTGAAACCCCGTATGAGACTTCGCTTGCTCAATCATAATTGCACCACGTTGGTGAATTCATTGAGAAAGCTCTCACCTATGAGCTTATCGCTAAAGAGATTGCTAAGCAAAGAATCTTCGTCTGCTAGCAAGAAATCGAAGAATCGTAACCATCAAGGCGGTCGACAACCTTCAAGAAACCCGTGCGGGCTCTGCTTTTACGAGCGACCTCGTGTCGTCTAGACCCGCGGAATCTCGCCTCGAGCGGCGCCGGCCATCACTGCTTTAATCGTGGGGAGCTTGGTCACCTCGGTACCAAGTGTCCTCGGCAGACTATCACGTGTCATAATTGTGGGATTGCTGGGCATAAGGCCCGTTTTTGCCGTAGGGACTCCAAACCTACTCAGACGTCATCTCGTGCACCTAAGCGGTCACTGCTCGAGTCAGGCCGCTCAATCAGCGTCGTTTAAAACGACAAGAGCGACTAAAGGTGGAGCCTATAGCCAGCAGACGGGAGCGTCCGGTGCCGGGACTAGCAAGCCCCGTATTTATGAGATGAAGAAGACTGATGATCCCGAGGCCCGAATGATCTCAGGTACACTAGATATTCTATCTCAACCTGTGTGTACCCTTTTTGATACTGGTGCATCGCATTCATTCATTTCCGAGTCATGTTTGAGTAGACTACGTCTGGGTAGTGCTACTAGTTGTGAGCCTTATGTCATCGGCCTACCTGATAGTAGACGAATTATCGGTAATCGTGAGATTCAGAATTGTCCGATCGGGCCATGGTCGTGTATGGCCAGCAGACCTAATCGTGGTAGATTTGCCGAGGGACGACGTCATCTTGGGTATTGATTGGATGGATCGTCATGATGCCATCATTAGTGTCCGTAAGCGTATGGTCACTATCATTTCAGACGATGGGGTTGAATGTGTGTTTCAGGAGGTAATCACGGTACTGCTCGTAAGGTCATTAATTTGATGAAAGCGAAGGTTACTCAATCGGGGATGTGTCGGTTATTGGTGCTATATGGCCAAAACCGAGAAGTCATTAGTAATGTTAACGGATATTGCGGTGGTGAGGGAATATGCCGATGTTTTTCCGCACGAGTTACTCCGGTTTGCCTCCACGAGGGATGTGGAATTCACGATTGAGTTGGAGCACAGTACGCCCCCGATATCGAAGGCACCGCATCGGATGGCCCCGACCGAAATGCAGGAATTAAAGAACCAACTTGAGGAATTGTTCGAGAAGGGTTATATCCGACCGAGTGCGTCCGTGGGGAGCACCCGTGTTGTTTGTCAAGAAGAAGGATGGTTCATTTCGTTTGTGTATCGATTATCGGGAGTTGAACAGAGTGACAATCAAGAATAAATATCCCTTACCCCGTATTGATGATCTTTTAGATCAACTTCGTGGAGCTTCGATTTTCCAAGATCGACTTAAGATCCGGATATCACCAATGCGGATTCGAGAGTCGGATATCGCGAGGACGGCGTTTCGAACATGCTATGGTCATTATGAGTTCGTAGTTATGCCGTTCGGGCTAACTAATGCACTGCGGTATTCATGGAATTGATGAATCGGGTTTTCATCGACTTTTGGATCAGTTTGTTGTTGTCTTCATCGACGATATTTTGATTTATTCTCGTAGCCGAGAGGATCACGAGGTTCATCTTCATCGGGTTCTCGACGTGTTGAGACGAGCAACTTTTGGAAAGTTTTCCAAGTGCGAGTTACGGATGTCCGGTGACTTTTCTCGGACATGTAATTTCATCGAGACGGAGTTCGTGTCGACCCTCGAAGACGGAGGCTATTCGAGATTGGTTACCTCAAGAATGTTAAGGAAATCCGGAGTTTCCTCGGATTAGCGGGTTATTATCGGCGATTTGTGGAAGGATTTTCCAAAATTGCTCAACCATTGACGAACCTTTGCGAAAGGATAAGAAATACACGTGGTCCGACGCGTGTCACAGAGTTTTGAGGAACTCAAGAGCCGGTTAATGACAAAGACTGTACTTTCCTTGCCGCAGGGACGGAGGGATTTGTGGTTTATAGTGATGCGTCCGGTGGTCTCGGATGTGTGCTCATGCGAACGGAAAGGTTATTGCTTATGCTTCACGGCAATTGAGACCTTACGAGGTTAATTATCCGACCCACGACACGGAGCTAGCGGTAGTGGTGTTCGCTTTGAAAATATGGCGTCATTATCTTTATGGCGTCACCGTCGATATTCACCGATCATAAGAGTTTAAAGTATATATTTACTCGAAGGAGTTAAATATGCGGCAGAGACAGTGGTTAGAATTAATCAAAGATTACGATATCGAGATCCTTTACCACCCGGGCAAGGCAAACGTTGTCGCCGACGCCTTGAGTCGCAAGTCCGTTCAGAGCAGATGCTTGCTCGTCTAACAGTTCGAAGGAACTTCAAGGAATTCCTTAGACCCGAGATCGAGGTCCGGCTTCAGCGAGTTCGGGGACAGCTTTGTATGTTAGAGATTTCATCGTCACTCGAGGAGGTAATCGAGAGAATCGAGTTCGACCCTTCATTGTTGCGCATCCGTGAGGATGTGGCTCGGGAAAGCCTCGGATTCGTGGTCCACGAGGATGGACTTTTGAGATTTAAGAATCGGTTGTGCGTGGCGAATGACGAGTTGAAAAACTCGATTTTGAGAGAAGCTCATGCTACCCCTTATTCTCGTTCATCCGGTCCAGAAGATGTACAAGGACTTGAAACAATTCTTGGTGGAGTAATATGAAGCGAGAAGTCGCAGAATTTGTTTCGAGATGCTTAACTGTCAACAAGTTAAGATTGAACATCGCCGACCGGGTATGTCAAACCTCTCCCTATTCCGGAGTGGAAGTGGGAAGACATTTCTATGGACTTCATCACGAGTTTGCCGACGAGTCGTCGTGGCATGAATACGATCTCGGTTATTGTGGACCGCTTAACTAAATCAGCTAATTTCCTTGAGATCAAGGATACGTGGGGTCCTGAGAGACTCGCTCAGTTGTTCAAACAAGAGATCGTCAGACTTCATGGTACTCCTAAGAGTATTTTTTCCGATCGTGACGGACGATTTGTGTCTCATTTTTGGAAATCAGTTCATCGTGCTATGGGAACTCACTCAATCTCGCATCGCTTTTCATCCTCATCCGACGGCAATCGAGAGGACTATTCGACATTAGAGGACATGTTGAGGGCATGCGTCCTCGATTGGAAGGACGATTGGGAAGCCCAACTACCATTGATCGAGTTCACGTATAATAATAGCCGGCATGCTTCCATTAAGATGGCACCTTACGAGGCCTTGTACGGTCGTCGTTGTCGGTCTCCTTTGTGTTGGGATGACTTGTCGAATCAATCGGCACTGAGCCCGATATGATTATAGCCGCCCGAGAGAAGGTAGCTTTAATCAGAGTCGTATGTTGACATTTCGAGTCGACGTAAATCCTATGCGTATAATCGTCGTCGACCACTAGAGTTCGAGACGGTGACCACGTTTTGGTCAAGGTATCCCAGTCGAGGTATTTTCCTTTTTGGGAAGAGGGAAAGTTGAGTCCGAGATTCATTGGACCGTTTGAAATTTTGGATCGAGTGGGCGAGTTAGCTTATCGATTGGCTTTACCTCCGGCGTTGAGCCGAATTCATAACGTGTTTCATGTCTCTCGCCACGGAAGTATGTTGTCGACCGAGTCACATACTCCGATTCGAAATCGAGATCGCCGACGATCATTCATATGAGGAACGCCCTATTCGAGTTTTAGAGCGGCGAATCAAACAGCTTGAGGAATAAGACTATTCCTTTGGATAAAATTCTGGTCTAGACACGGAGTCGAAGAAGCTACCGGGAAACCGAGGATAGTATGCGGGAGTTATCCCGAGTTGTTTGACCCTTAGTTTCGGGACGAAACCCTTTTAAGGGGGAGTATGTAATACCGGTTGTAATTCATTCATTTTCATTCGGTAATTATCGATCTGTAATTGTCACTCAAGATTTCTCACTCGTTAATAATCACTCATCATTCTTGATTCATTCATTTGTGTTCACCGTTGGCTTGTTGTAATCGTATATCGCTACCGATCGGCATGTCATCTCCGTTTAGAGACCGAAGGGAGTATTGTTGTTTTCATCGTGATTGGTAGTCGATATCCGGGGCTTCATCGGTGGCTTGTTTTAGACTTGTTCATTTTCACATTCGTATGTTATGTCGGATCATTCATCACCGTAGCGAGGAATCGGAGTTATCGGAATTTTCAACTTGGCCAAGATCGAGTTACGGCCGTAAGGACTTTGGGTTACGGCCGTAACAAGGGTTCGTGTTTTCGTGCCATTTGGACGAAAAGGGACTTACGGCCGTAAGGTCTTGTGGTACGGCCGTAGTAAGTCGGCAGTACGGCCGTAAGGCTGGCGATTCTGGCCGACGCGTCAAAGCAGCTACCGAGACATTTTTGGCCGAAGGTGAGTTACGGCCGTAAGGAGGGAGATAAACGGCCCTAAGGGGCGAACGTCAAATATCCGTGATGAAGACCAAGGGTGACTTACGGCCGTAAGGGTTGCGGCATACGGCCGTAAGTCGAGAAAGGTACGGCCGTAAGGCTTGGCGATTCTGGCCAGACGCGGCAGTGTGCACTGGTCGTTGACGAAGAGGGCTTACGCCCGTAAGTTTGGCCGGATACGGCCGTATCATCCGAGTTACGGCCGTAAGGTGTGCGGTTACGGCCGTAAGGGTGTCGACGGATGTTTTTGACGAAGGCGGGTTACGCCGTAACTCAGATCGATTCTGGCCGTAAGTCTGCTTCGAGCTTTGACGAGCCGAGTTACGGCCGTCTGAGTTGGCGATTACGGCCGTAGGTCCGTTGACTTGGAAAGTTACGGCCGTAAGAGGGCCGAGTTACGGCCGTAACTTCCGGCAGTATTTAATGACTTGGCCGGGTCATTTCTCCTCACTTCTTCTTTTTTCCTTCTTCATCCGAGAGAGAGGGTTGAGAGAGAGATTTTATCATCATCAATCACTTGAGTGTGTAATCTTCATCATCTTCATTCCTTTGAGAAGCTTGGATACTCGTTTTAACTCGTGTTCTTCGGATCGTAGTGGTTGGATCTTCAAGAGGTAATTTCTTCAACACCTTGGATTTTGATTTTGTGTTGAGTTATGATGTTTTGGACGTTATAATCATGTTATATGAAGGGATATGTATATGATTATGAGTTTGTATAAGGATTCATTGGATTATTGAGAGATTTATTCAAGAACACTTTGAATATCGAGTTGGATTTGGGGATTTCCGATTAATTGTTGTTATAATCACGTTTTTGGATATTCATAACGGATTATTGATCGTATTGGAGATGTTTTGTTATTTTGAAACACTTCTTGGGGATTTGAAGTTGGTATTATTGAGGTTTAGTGGTAATCAATCAAAGTTGGCCTCAAAGTGTTCGATATAATGCCCCAATGAACTTGGTTTAATCGTATCGACGTCTTGAGTTCGTTATATTCGTGTTTAATTCGTTATTGATCGGATTGTTGGCAATTGTATTGAATTAAGGTTGTTCGAGCGACGATATCTTGGTTAGGGCGTTGTTCGTGGACGGACATTCTTCATCGTTGTTGAGTAAGTTAATTCTTACTCGGTTAAAAGGATATTCATACCTTTTGTTGTTGATTATTCATAATCATAACTCATTCATCATTGTATTAATCATATTAAAACTTGTTATTGTCAATTAATCACTTGATCATAAGGAACAGCGGTTCCAATCTTTTCGTTGAGCTATCATTCATTTCATTATTACTCTCATCTCGGTGAGTCATTCTTGACTTTGTCGATTATTACTTATTCATTGATATTCATTACGGTCATTCTCGCTCATATGACCTTCCGGTTCATATTGCGTGGCCGGGTGTGGGTATGTGGAATTTTTAGTCGGGCACACGATGGTTATTGTATTGGGTTCACCGATACATTAGACCTGCACACGGGAAAGCGTTACACCGTGAGACTAATTAGGTACACGGACGGTTGTTGTACACTCACACATATCTTTAATGGCGTACTATGATACTCCTCTCCAGCGTAATTCATAGCTAAGAATATTTCATAACTTGATTAATCATAATTGTGTATTTTCAACCCTTAAGGATTGTTGTTACGTATAATCGACCCGTTTGGGGATATTGTTTTTCGTGTCATGGCAAGGCAAAGGCGCAGGAGAACACGTTGACGGCGGGAGTCAGTGATACTAGAAGGGCCCCAGTCCTTTCAATCATTTATTCATCATTCATGTTTTCTTTATTTATTCATTGCAGACATTCCGTTCGAATACTCATTTCATTCAGTGTCGTGTATTTTATCGTCACATAAGATACACATGTATTCTATTATCCTGGGTGTGTTGTATGAAACTCCTACTCGGAGTAATTGATGTTATAATGTGGTTCGGTACTACATTTACCCTGTGTAATTCATCCTTTTCCATTCGCCTGGTGGGTCCCAGTCGGGGGTCCACGGCACTGTAATATCCGCCTAGTTTGGGGTGTTACATACAGGGTCGAACTACTCTAATGAAAATATTGACGTCACAAGCACATCCCTACTAAATCCTCAAGTCGAAGGTTCATGAATACCTATCAGAACTTTTCGATTACATCATTGACTATCCCAGAGTGAAATCCATGTGACGAATCGAGGGTGAGTCGGTTCGAGTATACTAATCCAATTAGCATACCTATAACGTGTGCTCCCACTAACCATTAGTGTTCGATAGGCACTTTCCATGTCAAAGAACACGTCATACAAGTCTTCGCATAAACTTAACGCCCAGTCATGTTTCATCTACTTGCGAACGATTAAGTATTTGAGCTATAAATCTTTCTAGTGCCGACCCCCTTAACCAATAAGGAGTGGAACATTTTTCTCTCAAATACATGGACTAGTTTCTATATATATATTTACGATTTAGGAACGCCAGTAACTACCAGTAAATAAAGAAACATACATTGCCTTAAATTAATGATTTACATAATAATGAGTACAATGCCCTCACTCAACATCCTCTAAGTGGAATTCGAGGGCATACTCCTAACAATTTCCCACTTGCACTCAATGCCACACACTATGGTATCTAATACCGATGTTCTCCAGATGACGCTCCAAGCTAATTTGAGAAAGTGGCTTGGTCAGTGGATCAGCGACGTGGTCGGCTGACTCTACTCTATGCAGCACAATATATCTCTTTGCGAACAAATTCTTTTACGATATGATACTCTCTCTCAATATTACGAAACTTTGGCTCCCAGGCCTGTGCTACCGCTCTATTATTATCCTATAAAAATGAAAATAGACAGTGCAGCACATGGTGTCACGTGAAGTTTACCCAATAACTTCTTAACTCTTCCTTTGGAGGCCTCCGAGGCCGCTTTATACTCAGCCTAATAGGTGGAACCAGCAGTCATGCTATACTTGGCACTATGCCAAGATATTGCTCCTCCATTAAGAGTAAATGTAGCCAGAAGTAGACATGGAATCATCTTTCTATCCTTAGAAGTCCAATACAGTGAATCCCATTACATTCAGTTTTCCACCGCATATTTAAGAACCAGGTCTCTATTCCTTCTAAAGTACTTGAGAATGTTCTTTTACGGCAGTCTAATGTTCCCTAACTGGGATAGCCCGAAACCTACTTACCATGCTCCCAGCATGCGCAATGTTAGGTCTCGTACACAATAAAGTATATATAAGGCTACCCAAATTCTGAAGCATATGGTATATAACTCATTTCCTTTCATTGTTACTCACTATGAGGACACATCTTCAAGGTGAGTTTTATTCCATGTCTCATTGATAGGAACCCTCTTTTAGAATAATGTATCTTAAATTGCTTTTAGATTTTATCTATATAGAGGGCTTGGGAAAAACATATCATTCTCTTCGATCTATCCCAGTAGAGTCGAATCTCAAGAATATAGGTTTTTTCTCCCAAGTCTTTCATGGAGAAATTACTCGAAAGCCAAGCTTTCACAGAACTAAGCATTCCCACATCATTTCCTATTAGTAGAATGTCATCTACAAATAGTACTAAGAATGCGATCTTGCTCCCACTAACCCTCTTGTATACACAAGGTTACTCTACATTTTCCATGAAGTCAAACTCTTTGAGTATCTCGTCAAAATGAAAGTCCCTACTACATGAAGACTACTATAGTCCATTTCATGGAGTCTACATCCACTATTGCTAGGTCATAGGTCGTTGGGTCTCTCTCTTGGCTATCACTTGGAATCTCATGGGGACCCAGCTCCTCCAAGTATACAAGGCCATACCTATCAGGTATATGAGACACCCTACTAGACCTAAGAGGTGGTTTTACTTGTGTTTCAGAAGGTTCGGTTCTAATTTCTTGCACAAATGTCTCCTCAGGAGTTTCATTGTATTCTTCCAAAAAATATTTCTACCTGCTCCTCCTTCCTAAATGAACTCTTCTTCCAGGAAGTGTGCATGCAAAGCAACAATGATCTTTCGATCTTTGGGCATGTAGAATAGATAATCCATCGTCTCAGATGAGAATCCAATGAAACATCTCATCACGGACATTTCTTCCATTGTGTCCACCTTAGTCTTCTTGACATAGGCGGGACATCCGCAAATCCTAATGTGATTAAGACTTTGTTTCCTGCCCTCCCACATCTCATGTGGAGTTTTAGGAATGGATTTGGAAGGACATCCGTTCAAGATATATGCAGCAGTTAGGAGTGGATACCCCCACAGGTAAGTTGGTAAGTCAGTATAGCCTAGCATGGAATGGACCATGTTCAACAAGGTCTGGTTCCTTCTTTCTGACACACCATTTAACTGAGGAGTGACTGGAAGTGTTAGTTGTGATACTATTCCATGTTCCTTCAGGAACTTATTAAACTCCATACTCATATCTTCGCCACCTCGGTCCGACCGAAGTGCTTTGATATAATTTCCAGTTTGTTTCTCGACTTTGGCCTTAAATTCCTGGAATTTCTCAAAGGCCTCGGATTTTTGTTTCATTAAGTATACATAACCATACCTAGTATGATCATCTGTAAACGTAATGAAGTACTGATATCCGGCACGTGCTGCTTCCAAAGCGCCACATACATCGGTATGGATTAATCCCAATTTATCAGCGGCTCTTTCAGAAGTCCATGTGAAGGGGGACTTAGTCATTTTGCCTTTAAGGCAAGAATCATAAGTAGGAAAGGGGTCCGATCCCACTGGACCCATAAGTCCATCTTTTTCCATTTTGTAAACCTTGGTCGGACCAACATGACCAAGTCTAAGATGCTATTTCAAAACTTGATTGGTTTTATCCCTAACACGCTTCCTAGTCATAGTATTCACAACGACTTTGTTACTGAGGTTTAGATGATACAGTCTATTTAACAATGTAGCAGTGCCCACTAGTTTATTTCTGAAATAAATTTTGCAGGAACCATCACCAATGAAAAATGAAAAGCCTTTTCGGTCCATGACCGGAATGGATACAATGTTTTTATACCCCTTGGGCAAAAAAAGTACATCTTCTAAAGTCAGAAAAAAATCGTATTCTAAACCCAAAAGAAGTTATCCTATGTCGGTTGCCTCGACACTATGCCCGATTCTGATAGTGATCATTACTTATACAGCTCCAAGCATCCTACATTGTTCTAGATCCTGATTCACGGTACAAATATGAGAACTAGCACCAGAATCTAGTATCCAGGAAGTAGAAAATACAGTATCAGAGCAATTTCTTTCCAAAACTAAAAGTTTTGTACCTGAAGCGCCATGAAGAATCGGACAGTCTCTTGGCCAGTGGCCCAGTTCACCGCATTTGAGACAAGCGTCCTTCTTCTTGCTCTTCGGAACCATCGGGGCCTTGCCCTTACCCTTAAGGTCCTTGACTTGTGGTACCGTCTGCTTCTTGGCCTTTTCTTCTTATTCTTGAACCTCCGAGATCTAGAAGAAGTCACAAGGGAGGACTCCTTCATCTGCAGAGTCTTCATTTGAGACTGCGCGGTCATTAGTTTGTTCATTAGCCCATCTAAGTTACATGCAATCTCATTGCAGTTGAAGTTCATAACAAACTGTGAGAAGGAATCAGGGAGAGACTGTAGGATAAGATTGGTTTGAAGAGTAGTATCCATCTTAAAATCAAGAGCCTCCAATCTCTCGATCATGATTATCATTTTGAGGACGTGGTCCTCAACCTCCTCATATTCCTTCATCCTTGCACCGAACAGTTGCTTGGATATCTCATATCTAGCCGTTCGACTGTGCTCACCATAAAGCTCGGTTAAGTGAGATAGAATCTGCCTAGCAGAAGTCATTTTCTCATGAACTCTCTAAAGATCATTAGACATGGAATCCATTATATAAGCACGGACTTTCACGTCATCCTTAACCCACTCTTCGTGGTTTTCAATCTCTTCCTGATTGGCTCTAGTCCGCACTGGAGGCGCCGGAATGTCTCTAAGACATATCCCAGTGCCTCTATACTGAGGACAATCATCAGATTGCAAAGCTAATCCACAAAGTTAGGTCCGATCAAGGTGTTCTTTTCGAGTAGAATTGCGAGTGGGTTCATTGTCATATTGAGAGTTATGTTTGCATTAAGTATGATAGATTAATTAGTGACTCGTTCAATTATGATCTGAGTATAGAATTAAGGTCTTTTCTATTCTTGTTACCCAGCTCCCACTATTTTTATCGGAATAACACACTCCCATGTGAAATCCGGAAGTATCGTTCGCTCGACTTCATAGTGGCGATCGAGTTCTTTATAAATCTTAATAAAGGGCAACCGAACAGGTTTCACTACACCATAGATTGGCTATAGCAACCAGATTTTAAAAATTTCATCAGAAAACGTTGCTATTGATAGACCAGCTCGGATATATTGCAATGCATTTATAAAGTGTTACAATTGAAGCGAAAAAGTTGGAAATAGTGTAAAATTTACATTCTATTGCAACAATTTAAGAATTTGTTGCTGTACATAGCAATTTGGGGCCCAAAATTTAGGCGGGTACTAAGGAAATTGAGCGGGCCGGCTGAATAAAACCAACATTAAAAAAAGCTTAATAATCGCTGTTGCTGGGCGATTTACACACACACACTAGGTGCGATTTACACACACTAGGAATTTCTTCCTCTCGATCGACCCAGATTTTAGTATCATCCTCCGATTCTAGATTTTCTCCATCGCGATTTGGTAGCTCTTCCTCTTCACGGCGCCCGCCCGGTTACAATAGTTGTACTGTCCAGGTGCAAAGCGTAGATTGTTCGCATCAATGGCGAATCGACGCTGCTTTGAATCTCTATACCGTTATTGACCGTATTCAGGTTTGGGTTACAGTAAGACACTGTTACGGGCTTGCCAAGCTTTGGGTTACAGTAAGCCCACACCTATTCAGGTTGATATGTAATTATTCAATTACTTATATTTTGCAAGTTTTTTTCATGTTTGACAATTGAAGATTTGTTGATTGTTTTCCTTGTCCAAAGGCTTGCATACCATTGGTGTTGGTAGTCGTGATATATGCGGGAGCGCTATTACCGTTACGGAAAGGTGAGTTTTAATCCAAGGTAACCTTGTTTTATTTTTCTTGTAACTCAGTATCCTCTCTTATGGAAGTTGGAAGATGCACTTCTTTTGTTAGGATTAGTTAATTTTGTTCGCCAAGTGATATGCGAGGACAACCAATATCTTGTGAAAAGATATTTTTAGATTGTTTTTGTGACACGGATGAGTCTTGTGAGTTGTGGGATTGATTTTATTTTTGTTTACCCTACGATCTTGCCTTTGCCCTCCCGGCATTGGAGAGGTCATTATCTGGCCAAAGAATAGACCCATATCGTGGTCCTAATTCTTACTCCAACAAGGAGTTGGCTACTCAAGAAGCGTTTTTCTTGTGAAGTTACTTATGCTCGTTTTATGTTGATTTTCCGCGATTTCTTTAATTACGTATTCATTTGGTGTTTCGTAGGTTAGATTTTGTTGCTAAGTTTTGATTTCATTTTACAACGAACTATGATATGAAATTGCGTTGTGCAGCAAATGCCAACTTATTTTATTGAAAATGAGGAGTGCTTGTTCCCCTTGCCTCTTTTTTTAAGACTACATCGGGATATCATTAGGTCAAAAGGAGAAGGAAGAGGCATAAAGCATTCTAGTTCTTAAGTTTTTTGGATTTCCTCCCTTCACCTTTGATGCTTAAGAGAGAATTGTTATTCACTCATGACCTAACTGAAGACATCCAGAATCAGCCTTACTAAATTGTTTATTGCAACCTCCGCTTTTGTCTAATTCATATATTCTTAATATCCTAATTAGTGTCTTTGTTCACCCAACATTAGCTTTATCTTCCACTTGTGACTTGAGGGGACTTAATGCACTAATGCTACCATTGGTCACCTGATGGCTGCGATCTAACTATATTATTTTGCTATTGATTGTCTACTCCCTTGTGTTACTCTTTTTCCCAATTTTCCTGTATATACGGTCATTTACTAGATTGTACAACTCATTCTTGTCATTGGCTGGAGCTTCTGAATCAAGATATCAGAGGCCGTCTTGCTGGTATGATATTTCTTTCAAAAGACGAAAGGTTTCATTATTCGTTGAAGAAGTATTTTGTAAACACTTGGAAAAAAAAAGTGATCGTGAGCTTCTTGCTGATTTCCCCCCCTCAAGAGTGCTTTTGTGTCGGACGTCGGGCGACGACTTCGCCGTGAGTCTGCAGGTCAGCCTCCAAGTTCAACAGCGGCGGTTTCCACCCCTTTTCCGATTCAACTGGTGAAGTCAACTCGGTGAGTCCGTTCGATCTCGTTTTGCGGCGTCTATCCAGTTTCCTCAGCCCTCACCACAATCGATTTCTTAGCATCCGACCCGGTTGGTTGGTTCTCACCCGTCCCAGATCCCACAGCAGTTCGGGTCACTATATTGATTGTTTTCCTTTATTTTTCTCAACCTTACTGTTATGCTCCTGCATCCTTACTGTTATGCACCTGCATAATCTTATGCTATTCATTTACTTAATATTTCTTCTAATTTACATGATTTTGGATGCTCTTGTTGCTGTCTTATTGATAAATTATATACATGATGATGGTAGGTAACATAACATGATAGTCACGGTTCCTAATTTCACTCAATTCTTATTTCTATTAAATTAATATTGTGAGTATCTCAGTTACATGTTAAGACAATTTAACTTCCTGCTGCATGATATATTTGAACTCTGATAGGAATAGAGATTCAGTTAAGATCTCATCTAACTAAATATACCCCAGATCTTGAACAATCACAACTTAGCTTTTAAGATTTTGTGAGAAGTATAGGCATCACAAAGAACTCAGAAAACTGAGGTAAACTTCCAGAAAAGTTTTATCCGACTGTTCTTTTTTCCCCAATTCTCATTGGACTAATATGAAGTGTTATTGAGTTTGACGGTTTTCAATTGAATACAATCGAATTTGAAGTCATTAAACACTTCGGAAATCTGGGTACCAGTTAGTGATACTTTAGTTAGAGATGTATAGATTCTTCTTTTCCTTTTTTCTAGATGCTTAAACTTATATTGAAACACTGTATCTCATGGTAAATTTGATGAAAGATTAAAAACTAATATATTTTATTTATTCATTGTATTTTGAAGTCCCACTCTTTCATTTTTTGCAAGAGATATTAATCCGATTGCATAAGTTTACTCATATTATCTTGACAGGTAAAGATAATAGTCTACCAAATATAGTTAACGAACAGTTCAAAAGTCGCTGGTTTGGTGGTTGGACAAACGACATAAGTACTTGTAAGTTTAATTTTGTTTCTATTGTCCTTTCATGCTAATCTCTTCGTGAATGTCTTATTCGGTATTCACTTAGTACTTTGTGATGTGTTGTATTGTAAAACTGCATGGAACGAATGCATGCGTACAACCTTAAGAGAACCGTTTTACTAAAGTAGTTCAATATGAAAGTAATTTACGCATGTAAGCTTTGTGATGGTCTGCTTGGTATCCTCTAGTATGTTTTGCTTGGGCATCAAAGCAGGATTTGGGATTTTTTATGTTATTCCGAAGTGAGATTCACCTCTAGCTTTCGAAGTTTAAAACCTTTTGTCTAGCATAAGAAATGAAGAAATCTCGAGGTTTATACTAGTAATTCATATTGGACAAAGTTATTAACTCATGAGGCTCAGTTAAGAGCTTTGAGGTGTGAGCAGGAAGATGAGTGCGTAAGACTGCAGGAGGAGTTGGATATTCGAAGACAAAGGTAATTTTCCTCCAATTGTGTGGTAAATAGTTTTACCACTACGTTCTGGCTTTTTTTTTAATCTCGGGAAGAGAGGCAGAAGGCCTTTGTGAAATAATCGTATGCTTTCATGCTTTGATTGCTTAAAATTGAAAACTTAAAAATGGTACCCAAGTGGTTTCTTTTGGTTTTTGTTAACATATAACTTTACAATCGTGTGTTTGTCCTTGCCTTCCAGGAATTCAAAGGTAAATACTCCAAGGATGCAGGCAAGAAGATGTTTCAACAGTAACTACCATGAACAAAGAGGATGCATATGAGAGAGCATGAGACGGAGATGAGACGGATGAAGATGAAGATAGATGAAGATGAATATGAAGAGGAAGAGGAATAGGAAGAGGAAGAAGAGCCATGACTCATATTTATATAATGTTTAACTAAGATATTGGTCTATGTATTACTAAGTTAGATTGTGTGTCACTTGAACTTAGTTATTTTGCTTCAACTTGGTCATTTTCTTAAACTTAGTCTGAGTGAATTTATTAATGTTGGCACAACTGTAATATTGCTCGGTTGGATTGATGTTACGATATACCATTTGAAATAAATCTAATGGTCATGCCAGTTTTTTTATTTAGCATTGCAATAGAAGCTTAAATGTTGCCATATATGTCATATTCATTAATAAAATTAGATTGCATTTGATTCTAAATACGTTGCAATAGGGCATATATATGTTGCCTTAGGGTTGCCTGAATCCATGTATTGCAACAATTAACACAAAAAAATCGTTGCAAAAATATGTTGCCATATGTAGTCCAAGATATTGCAATGGTGTTAAACATGTTGCTGTAGCCGTTAAGTCGTTGCCATATACTATATTTGCAACGATAATATGGCGTTGCAATATGGTACCAAATTCGTTGCCATAAGGTCCCTATGGCAACCAGAGCAAAGGGCACGCTTGATTTTTGCATAATTGTTGCAATAGGCCCTATTGCAATGAATTTAGGGCATATTGCAACGTATTTTACACGTTGCTGTATGCAATCTATGGTGTAGTGTTTCTAGTCTATTAATTTTCATAAAGTGGTGTCCAACGCCAACCCATCTAATGGATGATTCGATCTTCTTTTTCCCCTTGTTCACTCCACTCAACCTATACGATTTCTATGGTTCGTGAAGAAGTTAAGTTTATACCATCGACGCAAATCAGTTTCACAATTGAATCTTATCCGGCAACCTATCAGGTTTCTAGGGATAAAATTTGCTCCAATCGAAGGACTCCAATGCACTCCCGGTAATTTATCCATCCTCCCCGAATGACTACCCCGATAACTCGGAAGCATAGCACACCGGTTTGGATTTCAATTTCCCAAAAGATCTATAGAGGGAAGGAAAACCTTGAAACCTTATAAACTTAATAATTTGTCGGGGGAGAATTTTCGCGATTAATGTTACACTTTGCACATTAATTCATTTAAGCACGTTTATTGCATTCATATAATATGAACAACCATTCACAACCTAGTTGCTACCAACATGTGGTTCATGGACCGTTCCTACAAACAAAAACTCCGTAATCTAATTACAAGTCTTCGTCTTGAATCTTCGTCTTCTCGAAACGGATCTTCCTCCAGTCTTCTATTGAGATTCCACAGAAAATAAACGCAGCGGAAGAATAAACGGAATCCCTAAGATGATCGATCAATTAATGTATATACGAAAAGAAAAATACGAAGATCAAGAAATCAAAGTCCCATACCTATGATGTCCTGAAAAACCTTCGTATGATGATGATGATGATGATGATGAAGAGCCCTTCGTTCCAAGCACCTAAAGCAAGATGCCTCTACTTCACACGCCGGAACTTGATGGAAAAATCGACAAGCTTCTTCTCTTCAAGAATGCGGCTAGGGAAGCTTGTAGGAATTTTCTCTCTCAATGTATTCTTCTTATATCTTGTCTCTAAGATCAAGATGAAGTTTTCAACCTTACACTCTCTCTCAAATTCGTGATTTTGAGTTCTTGCAAGAAGAAGTTGTCCTCTCTCCTTTTTAAGGACTTTTATTTATAAAAAAATGAAAGTATACCTTTAACACATGATTGAGGGTATCAAATACACCTCACATATGTCACCTAGTGACATAAAATAAGTATAAAAGAGACAAGAGAGGGAGGGGGCGGCCTTAAGGGAAATTTCCAAGAAGACGGGTCGAATTTACTCGGCTCGTGTACTGGATGTTCGTCAAAACGAATCCCTCGTGTACCGGATGTTTGTCAAACGAATCCGTTTTATTTCCAATGTGTTTGGACTAATTAATTAATCGAATTAATTAATTATATCAAACACAAATATATATTTCTCTAAGAAATATAATTTATGAATTAAAGTAATCACCCAGTAACTTACTTACAATTCATAAGACCGCTATTTGATTTATCCGATAAATCAAAATTAGATATCTAATATCTAATATTATAAGAGAGATTATTAATTCATATTTATACATTAATGATCTTATTGCGTGACTCTGTAGGTTCGTCTCAGCCGGCATTAGGAGGAACCAATGAGTGCGGGCAGCACTTAGCCAGCCTAGTGGGCCGCACTGTAAACCCCGACTGAGAACGAATGAACGAATCATTCCAGAACCATTATGTCGTGAATACTATATACGTATAGACCCTTCATCAGATGTCCCGGTCAAGTCTTTGGGTCACGGTAAAGTCAAACCCTACTGTTGACTAAACTCTATACATGTGTTAATCCAAATCAAGACCGACTGATTAATAGTGTATCTAATACGACTATATCAGAATGCTTTGGCCAAAGACTTATGATCTTATTTGCCATTAACCATATAGGACATTCGCCTGCTCACTAACAGGAGATAGAATCCTTATTTGGTGTACAGCAAAGACTGCTACCTGCCCATATAGTCCGCACTTCGAGGTCGACTCAGCAATTAAGCAAATGAGTCTAACTACTCTAATGAAAAACTAAACGTCACAGGGACATCTTCTATTGAACCCTCAAGTCAAAGGTCCATGTATACTATCACAACCTTTCGATTCGTCATCGACTCTCCGAGAGTGAATACCGTGTGACTGAATCGACTATGAGTCGTGTTCGAGTATACCGGTCCCACCAATATACTTATAACTATGCTATCAAGACATGTACACATCCTAGCATCAGTTATACAAGTCTTATTAAAACTTAATGTCCTGTTAAGTTTTATCGACTTGCGAACTAGTTAAGCATTCGAGCTCTAAACACTTCTAGTGCTTATCTCCTTATCTCCATAAGGAGTAGAATGTTCACTCTCAAATGCAAGGACTATTATTCTATATACCAAATCATAATGCCAGTGATATACAATAATATAGAAATAATAATTGCCTTATTAAATATAATATTCATAATTACAATACAATTGCTCTCACTCTCTCATCCTCTGAGTGGCATTCGAGGGCATATTCCTAACAATCTCCCACTTGCACTCAATGCCACAAACTATGGTTTCTAATACCCATACTATCCACATGTCTCTGTAAGACCTTCTGAGATAGTGGCTTGGTAAGCGGATCAGCAACGTTATTTGCTGTGTCTACTCTCTGCAGTGTAACATTCCCATCCCGAACCATTTCTCTAACAAAATGATATTTTCTCGCAATATGTTTGGTGTTGTGGTGAGCCCTAGGCTCCTTTGCCTGTGCAACAGCTCCGTCGTTGTCACAAAACAGTGTCACAGGCTTCTCTGCGTTAGGAACCACTTGAAGTTCCTCAGTGAAATTCTTTATCCAAAAAGCTTCTTTAGCAGCCTCTGTGGCTGCCTGATATTCGGCTTGACATGTAGAGATAGCAGTCAAACTTTGCTTGGCACTTCTCCAAGAAATTGCCCCACCATTCAGAGTAAAGATATACCTTGATGTGGACATCTGAGCATCCATGTCCCCCCAAAAATCTGAGTCTGTATAACCCATCACTCTTAGTTCTCCACCGCCGTATGTAAGAACCAAGTCTTTAGTCCTCCTTAGGTACTTAGGAATGTTCTTTACAGCAGTCAAATGTTCTTGCCCTGGATTTGACTGAAACCGACTTACTACGCTCACAGCATAGGCAATGTCCGGTCTAGTGCAAATCATTGCATACATAAGGCTACCTACTGCCGAAGCATAAGGTACCTTGCTCATTTCCTTTCTATCTTCCTCACTTTGAGGACACATCTCTAAGGAAAATTTTGCACCATGTTGCATAGGTAGAAACCCTCTTTTAGAATCTTCCATCCTAAATCGCTTCAGGATCTTTTCTATGTAGAGGGCTTGGGAAAGACCTAACATTCTTTTCGCTCTATCCCGGTAGAGATGAATACCCAGAATATAGGTAGCTTCTCCCAAGTCTTTCATTGAAAACTCTTTAGAAAGCCAAGCTTTCACAGAATTTCTTTAAAAAGCCAAGCTTTCACAGAATTGAGCATTCCTACGTCGTTTCCTATAAGTAGAATGTCATCTATATATAGTATTAAGAACGCAATTTTGCTCCCACTAACCTTCTTGTAAATACAGGGCTCTTCTTTGTTTTGGACAAAATCAAACTCTTTGACTGTCTCGTTAAAACGAAGATTCCAACTCCGTGAAGCTTGCTTCAATCCATAAATGGCACGCTGAAGTTTGCATACTTTATGAATATTGGTTTGAGAAATGAATCCCTTAGGCTGTTCCATATAAATCTCCTCCTCGAGGAATCCATTTAGGAATGCCGTTTTCACATCCATTTGCCATATTTCATAATCTAAGTGGGCTGCTATAGCAAGCATCATGCGAATAGACTTAATCATAGCTACAGGTGAGAAGTTCTCGAAGTAATCGATTCCTTCTCTTTGGGAATAACCCTTTGCCACAAGCCAGGCCTTATAGGTATCAACCTTGCCATCTCCATCAGTCTTGCTCTTATAGATCATTTGTTTCCAATAGGCACTATGCCTTTAGGACGATCTACTAAAGTCCAGACCTGATTATCATGCATTGAGTCTATCTCAGCTTCCATAGCTTCTTGCCACTTGGTGGAGTCAACGTCTACCATCGCTTGGTCGTATGTAGAAGGATCATTCTCTTGACTACTTTCTGTCATCTCATGGACACCTAGTTCCTCTTGATGCAGATAGCCATACCTCTCAGGTAATTGAGAAATTCTACTAGACTTGCGAGGTTGTATTTGTATTTCAGAAGGTTCGGTTCTTATATCTTGCATATGTGTCTCATTTGGTGTTTCTTTTATTTCTTCTAAAGAAATATTTCTACCTACCCCTCCTTCCTGAATAAACTGATCTTCCAGGAAGTGTGCTTGTATAGCAATGATGATCCTATGATCTTCGTGCATGTAGAATAGATATCCCATGGAATCCCCTGGATATCCTATGAAACGACCTTTCACAGACCTAGTTTCCAATTTCTCTACTTTAGTCTTCTTGACATAAGCAGGGCATCCCCAAATACTAATGTGATTAAGACTTGGTTTCCTACCTCTCCACATCTCATGGGGAGTCTTAGGAACGGATTTGGAAGGACATGTGTTCAATATATGCACAGCAGTAAGGAGCGCGTAACCCCACAGATAAATCGGTAGATTAGTATAGTTAAGCATGGAGCGAACCATGTCCAACAAGGTTCGGTTCCTTCTTTCTGATACATCATTTAATTGTGGAGTAGCTGGATGAGTGAATTGTGACACTATTCCTAGTTCTTTTAAGAACTCATCAAATTCGGTACTCATGTACTCACCACCCCGGTCTGACCAAAGAGTCTTAACACGGTTACCTGTTTGATTTTCAACTAGGGCTTTAAATTCCTTGAATTTATCAAAAGCTTCACACTTATATTTCATTAAGTACACGAATCCATACCTGGTATGGTCATCAATGAATGTAATGAAATACTGAAAGCCATCTCGTGCCACTTCAAAAGGGCTACAGACGTCGGTATGGATCAATCCAAGTTTTTCAGCAGCTATTTCAAAAGTCCCTGTGAAGGGTAACTTAGTCATTTTGCCTTGAAGGCAAGATTCACAAGTTGGATAGGGATCTGATCCCAATGGACCCATAATCCCATCTTTCTCCATTTTATGAACCTTGGTCTGACCGATATGACCAAGTCTAAGATGCCACTTAAGTGCTTGGTTCGTTTCATCCCTACCACGCTTCCTAGTTATAGTGATCACAGTTGTCTTATTCTTTAAATTTAAATGGTATAAACCATTTAATAATGTAGCAGTACCAACCAGTTTATTTCTGAAATAAATACGACAGGACCCATCTCCAATAAAGAAGTGAAATCCCTTTCGGTCCATGACCGGAATTGATATAATATTCTTGTGCCCCTTGGGCAAAACAAGTACATAATCTAAAGTGAGAATAAAACCAGATTCTAAATCCAACATAAGGGATCCGATATCAGAAGCCTCGACACTATGCCCACTTCCGACGGTGACCATCACCTCCCGTGTATCCAGCTTCCTACTTCGTTCCAGATCCTGATTCATTGTACAAATGTGAGAACTCGCAATGGAATCAAGTATCCAAGAAGTAGAATATACAGTTACAGAACAATTTGTTTCTAAAACCAGTAGTTCCGTACCTGAAGGCGCATTACGGTCAAGATTTGGACAATACCTCTTCCAGTGGCCTAGCTCACCGCAGTTGAGGCATACATCCGTTTTCTTGGCCCCTTTGCTCTTTTGAACCATTGGGGCCTTGCCCCTTCCCTTGTCAATCTTGGCTATCGGACCTAACTGCTTCTTGTTATTTTTCTTCTTATTCTTGGACTTCCAAGTCTTAGAAGAAATCACAAGTGCAGCTTCCTTTCCCTTTGTCTTCATCTGAGACTAGGCAGTTTTCAGTTTGTTCATTAGCCCAGCTAAGTTACATGCAATCTCATTGCAGTTGAAGTTCATGACAAATTGGGGAAAGGAGTCAGGAAGTGACTGCAGGATAAGGTCAGTTAAGAGAGATGCATGCATCTAAAAATCAAGAGCTTCCAATCTCTCAATCATCGAGATCATCTTGAGGACATGGTCCTCAACCCTCTCTCCTTCCTTCATCATGGTGCCGAATAATTGCTTTGATATCTCATATCTAGCAGTTCGGCTATGCTATCCATAGAGCTCAGCCAGGTGCGCTAAGATGGCTCGTGAAGACGTCATCTTTTCATGGGGATGTTGAAGCTCATTGGTCATTGAGCCTAACATGTACCCTCGCACTCTTATGTCGTCTTTTACCCATTTCTCATGGGCATCGACATCTTCCTGATTGGCTCGGGTTCTTACAGGAGCTACTGGGATGTCCGCCTCCAAGACGTATCCCATCATTTCCATAGTTAGGACAATCCTCAAGTTCCGAAGCCAGTCCACATAGTTCGGACCAGTTAGGACGTTCTTTTCAAGTAGTATAGCGAGTGGGTTCATTGTCATATTGAGAGTTTTGTTAACTGCAGAGAATAATTTGAGATTCGTTAGTGATTGTTTAATTATGATCCGAGTAAAGAATTTAAGGACTTTCTTTATTCATAACTCGGCTCCCACTATTTTATCGGCATTTACACACTTCCATGTTAAATCCGGAAGTCTTGGGTGACATCATAGTGGTGATCGATTTCTTTACAAAGTTTAATAGAGGGCAACCAATACGATTTATATTCTATTATTCTTTATAAAGTGGTGTCTAATACCAACCCATCTAATGGATGATTCGATCTTCTTTTACCCCTAGTTCACTTGCCCTCAACCCATTCGGTTTCTATGGCTCGCTGAACTATCTAAGCTTAAACCGTCAACTCCTATTAGTCTGACAATCGAATCTTACCCGGCAACCCATACGGTTTATAGGGGTTTGATTTGTCACAATAGAAGGCATCTAATGCACTCTAGGAATTTATCGACTTTCCCAAAAAATATTACCCCGACATACTCGGAAGAATAATATTCCGGTTTAGATTTAAATTTTCCGTGAGTTTGACAGAGGGTAGGAAACCTCGTAACCTTTATAACTTAGTGTTTGTAAGTAGGAGTATTAACGCGATTATATGTTACACTTTGCACATTAATCCGTTTATAAGCGCGGTTTGTGGTTTGTCAATCATTCAAAATGAAAAACAATAAATAGCAACCTAGTTACTACCAACATATAGCTCATGGACTTTTTCCTAAGTATTGGGCCAAGCCAAATAAAGAAAGGAAAAATACAGTATTGATTCTTCGTCTTCTAGTCGGTCGTCTTCGGTCTTCGTCATAGCCATATGAATAATTACATCATTGAACAATACATCCTATTATACATATTTTCTAGTAAAAATAAATAGGCTCAAAATGGCCTTTACAACCATATCGAATCGAAGAAATCAACAACTAAGTCCACGAGCTATATCACCATCACATAAGGCATTCCATACAACATGTAACAGTAAATGAAATTAAATAATCAATTAATATATTAATCCAATTAATATAAAAATTAATCTATTTAATTTCTACAATATTAATCAAATTAATATTTATAATCATCATTTTAATCCGTTCAAACTAATCCGGCCAAAACAATATTCTCGTCTAATAATTTCCCTTAATAAAAAGATATTCCAAATATTTTATTAAATCCAATTAAATCCAATTTAAATTTTGGAAATTATTACAACGAAATATAAACACAAAAATGGAGTCCCGGATAATCCGGTATCAGGCCCAGCCCACGGCCCGATTCAAAATCGGGCCAAAAACCCAACAACCGCCCGGACCGAGTCACTCTCGGCCACTTCCCGGAAGGCTGGCCGAGCAGCTACAGTAGCCTACCGAGTCACTCTCGGCCGGCCAGCAAGCCCAGCAAGAGCTGCCGGCAATGCGTCTTCGTGCGGTATTCGTGTTGAACCCCCGTTTTTATCATTTTTTCGACTCGTTTCCAAAACGAAAAAGTTTCTTAACTTCATGAAGAACTTATAAATCAAAAAAAAATCAAATTTTTCAGATTTATAATTCACATAAAATAGTCGAAACTTGACTTACTACGAACGATTAAATTTCTTCGATTATATCTATTATGATTCTAAATCATAAACATCATCAAATAAGATTCCAAATGCAAAGATGATCATATATATGATATATTTGACCTCGCTCCGATACCACTGTTGAGATTCCACAGAAAATAAACACAGCAGAAGAATAAACGGAATCCCTAAGAGGATCGATCAAGTAACGTATATACGAAAAGAAAAATACGAAGATCAAGGAATCAAAGTCCCATACCTATGATGTCTCTGAAAAACCTTCGTATGATGATGATGATGATGATGATGATGATGATGATGAAGAGCCCTACGTTCCAAGCACCTAAAGCAAGATGCCTCAACTTCACACGCCGGAACGTGATGGAAAAATCGACAAGCTTCCTTTCTTCAAGAATGCGGCTAGGGAAGCTTGTAGGGATTTTCTCTCTCAATGTATTCTTCTTATATCTGGTCTATAAGATCAAGATGAAGTTTTCAACCTTACACTCTCTCTCAAATTCGTGATTTTGATTTCTTGCAAGAAGAAGTTGTCCTCTCTCCTTTTTAAGGACTTTTATTTATAAAAAAATAAAAGTCTACCTTTAACACATGATTGAGGGTATCAAATACACCTCACATATGTCACAGTGACATAAAATAAGTATAAAAGAGACAAGAGACGGAGGGGGGCGGCCTTAAGGGAAATTTCCAAGAAGACGGGTCGAATTTACTCGGCTCGTGTACTGGATGTTCGTCAAAACGAATCCCTCGTGTACCGGATGTTTGTCAAACGAATCCATTTTATTTCCAATGTGTTTGGACTAATTAATTAATCCAATTAATTAATTATATCAAACACAAATATATATTTCTCTAAGAAATATAATTTATGAATTAAAGTAATCACCCACTAACTTACTTACAATTCATAAGACCGCTATTTGATTTATCCGATAAATCAAAATTAGATATCTAATATCTAATATTATAAGAGAGATTATTAATTCATATTTATCCATCAATGATCCTATTGCGCGACTTCGTAGGTTCGTCTCAGCCGGTATTGGGAGGAACCAATGAGTGCGGGCAGCACTTAGCCAGCATAGCGGGCCGCACTGTAAACCCTGACTGAGAACGAATGAACGAATCATTCCAGAACCATTATGTCGTGAATACTATATACGTATAGACCCTTCATCAGATGTCCCGGTCAAATCTTCGGGTCACGGTAAAGTCAAACCCTACTGTTGACTAAACTCTATACATGTGTTAATGCAAATCAAGACCGACTGATTAATAGTGTATCTAATACGACTATATCAGAATGCTTTGGCCAAAGGCTTATGATCTTATTTGCCATTAACCGTATAGGACATTCGCCTGCTCACTAACAGGAGATATGATTCTTTCTTGGTGTACAACAAAGACTGCTACCTGCCTGTATAGTCCGCACTTCGAGGTCGACTCAGCAATTAAGCAAATGAGTCTAACTACTCTAATGACAAACTAAATGTCACAGGCACATATTCTACTGAACCCTCAAGTCAAAGGTCCACGTATACTATCACAACCTTTCGATTCGTCATCGACTCTCCGAGAGTGAATATCGTGTGACTGAATCAAGTATGAGTCGTGTTCGAGTATACTGGTCCCACCAATATACTTATAACTATGCTATCAAGACGTGCACACATCCTAGCATCAGTTATACAAGTCTTATTAAAACTTAATGTCCTGTTAAGTTTTATCGACTTGCGAACTAGTTAAGCATTCGAGCTCTAAACACTTCTAGTGCCTACCTCCTTATCTCCATAAGGAGTAGAATGTTCACTCTCAAATGCAAGGACTATTATTCTATATACCAAATCACAATGCCAGTGATATACAATAATATAGAAATAATAATTGCCTTATTAAATATAATATTCATAATTACAATACAATTGCTCTCACTCTCTCATCCTCTGAGTGGCATTCGAGGGCATATTCCTAACATCTTCGTCATTACATATAACTTTTACATTGAAAAATTGCATCCTAGATACAAATATTTCTAGTAAAATAAAAAGGCTCAAAACGGCCTTTATGGAGATGCCTACATGGGACCACTGGCTGAAAGAACTGGAGAAAATATTTGCGAGGATAATTATCCAGATGACGGAAAACTTTCGATTGCTCAGTATTTTCTGACTGGGGCAGCTTTGGACTGGTGGGAAGCCATTCGACCTGAGGATCATAATGCTGACTCGACATGAATTTGGAGCAATGATGGAAGCACAGTATTGTCCTCGTCCAGTTAGAGAGGCTAGAGTCCGAGAGTTTTTCTCACCGCAAGATCTGGAAGCATCTGTGATAGATATGATTAAAACTTTTAATCACCAGCTTACTTTTGTCTGACATATGGTCAGAACCGAGGCAGAGAAGATTTTTCCCTTTGACATGCAGATGAATCCGGAGATCCAACAATATATGTCAGGATTCGAATGTACTACTCTCCGACAGTATCAGGATAAAACCCTAGCTTATAAGATGAAAGAGGCAGCAGTGGAGAAATTTGCGGGATCAAAGAAGCAGAAAGTGTCTGGCAACTTCACTAAGAACAAGGGTAGCGGTCCCCGCAAAGGCCAGTCCTCATTCCATTCGTCCAAGAAGCCCACATTGTAACACCCCGAGATATTCGGAATAATTACAGCGCCGTAAACCCTTTTAGGAGGATTTACAAGGCTAATTTAAAAGAAATATAAATATAATCCACTCGTACAACTGAAGTTCGAAATACAGATTTGGTTCAACTGATCCAATGAGTTAACTTATACAACCATATCGAAAACGACATTATTAAAACATACGTACTCGAGTACTAAATGAACCAAGAAGACAAATCACAAAAATAATAAACATCAACCACATCACTGAGCCGTTTCATCGTCCTGTCGGTACTGTGGTTGCTTCCCCGCTCCTCGGCTACCTGAACATCAAAACAATGTCCACCCACGAAGGGGTTAGCAAAACAATGCTAGTACAAGTATCATAATACATAAATCATCAGTACATCATAAAACATGCAAACGGACTTCCGTCATCGGAATCCAACGATGTGAATCCTCACGATTCCATCAACACAATACAGGGTAATCCAGCGATCCAGCGCCCTTGGTATAGATCCCCATGATGATCTCGTCGGACCAACGCATGGTGGAAAACCCGTCCAGCGATCCAGCCCCCTCAGCATAGATCCCCATGATGATCCCGTCGGACCAACGCATGGTGGATATTCGATCCAGCGCCCTCAGCATAGATCCTCATGATCCCCTCGGATCATTTATACCATAAACCAATCAATTATGCATACATATATGCATTTCAATATGTTCATCAATACGAACAATTAACAACGAAAACCACGAGAAATTTCAGAAATACATCTCATATTCAACAACATGAACAAAACCATAATCATGATCAAAGTTCCAATATAAATCAACCTCAACATATGATACTTGCCTCGAAAATGGCAATAATGAAATACTCCAACAAATGACACACGTCCGTATGCCACCGCCCCTCGATCGTCCCCTATGCAAGGCTCGGACCTAAGAAATAATAAAGAATTCCTCTCAAGTCGTACGAACGTCTAACAATCCGGTTTACGGCCGCAAGCTCTAAAAATGAATTCTGCCTGAACTACTTAGCGTGCGCTACGTATTCTACGTAACGTACACTAAGCCTGCCCGTTAACGTACGCAAATGACCAAGTTTAGCGCGGCGCTTAGCCGTGGTAATCGACAGCTTCTTCGAATACCGATCGCTTCGCACGATGATATAACGACGCATGCATCCACCGTAGCGTACGTTACTCATTCCAGATAGCGCACGTTAATATATACATCTTAGCGTGCGCTAATCGTGCATGGCAGTCACTATTGTGTAAAAACTTGATAAAAACTCATGAATCTTTAGTGATAATACATGTCATCTCCGTGCATATCATGCTCATACGGTTTATGAGAGATCTCTACGGGTTAAACGACTACAAGATACAAGGGTACGTATTATCATCAAAATTCATCTTGATCTCGAGAAAATATCCTAAGTTCCCTTCGTCCTACGTTACAAAACGCATGATTCCAATGTGTAAAACATAACAACTTGATAATCTCCACCTACTGGTCATAATCGGTTTGAAGATACATGAATATGCTTAGGAGTCCATATACTAAAAAGGTTCAATGGATTATACGATGAATAAGTGCCGAAACGTCAAAAATATCCTTCTAACACATGATGTTCGACTACTAACGAATTTAACTGACTAGATAATCATGATCAAAACGTCCTTCATACTAGTACTTAGTATTGGTGAAGAATCACCTACCTCAAAGTAGTGAAGAACAAGGAGGAATTCGAAGTAATCCAACGCCGAAGGCTTGGACACCAATCCCCAATGATCTACAATCTTCCACACGAGCTAGGATGCTGATATTAAGTGTTTAGGATGAAGAGGGTAATTCTCTAAGTATAAGGATTCGGATGAGGGAAGTGAAAAGACTGAAAATACGAAAAGGGATGCTGTCCTATATATAGAAAATGGTTATTAGCGCGCGCTAGTCCATATTCATAGCGTGCGCTAACGGCTATTTGAAACTTACTGATTTCACTGTACTCGGCCTTTAGCGTGCGCTACCCTCATGTGAGTACCGTGCGCTAACGCGTTGACTTGGCTTTTTCCCGAAAGCCATCCAGGTTCATCCCGACACAATCCGACCAAGATCCCCGGCCTGATCTCACCTACCAACACGTCTCAATCATATTGACCACGTATAGCGTGCGCTAAGGTTCCTTCGTAGCGTGCGCTATGGATCCAAGTTAGCGTATGCTACACTTAGACGATAGCGTGCGCTACAAGCGCAGAAACATAATTTTTAAATCACATTCATGAAATCATACGCTCAACAACACCGGATTATGAAATACGGAGAATAATACTCAGATCAAAGTTCAACAATTACAATATCACAAGTTCCAAATACATATCAAGAGTTTCGTCCCGAAACTTAAGATGAAAACAACTCTGGATATCTAGTCTTCATACTGTCCTCCATTTCCCAAGTGGCCTCTTCAACTCCGTGACGTGACCATTGCACTTTAACCAAGGGTATTGGTTTATTCCTCAATTGTTTGATCCGACTTTCAAGTATTTTAATTGGTCTCTCCTCGAAGGTGCCATCATTAGCTATCTCGATCTCATCGAACTCAATGATATGACTGGGATCCGGTACATATTTCCGCAATTGGGATACGTGAAACACATTGTGAACGTGACTCAGCGATGGCAGTAAGGCCAACCTGTATGCTAAATCCCCAACTCTCTATGGGACCTCAAATGGCCCGATATATCTCGGACTTAGTTTACCTCTCCTCCCAAAACGAAAAATCCCTCGTGTTGGAGACACCTTCAATAGTACATGGTCCCCAGCATCGAACTCTAGATGGCGACGACGTACGCCTGCATAAGACTTCTGTCGACTCTGGGCAGTCAACAGTCTCTCTCGAATCAAAGCTATCTTCTCTTGAGTCTGAACTATCAATTCCGGTTCCGTCCCGATCAAATCCGAAGAATCATCCCAGCACAGGGGTGATCGTCATCTTCTCCCGTACAAAGCTTCAAATGGTGCCATCTTAATAGAAGCATGCCAACTATTATTGTAGGTGAATTCAATCAACGGCAAATGAACTTCCCAATCAGTCGACAAATCTAAGGCACAAGCTTTAAGCATGTCTTCTACTGTTTGTATAGTCCTTTCGGACTGACCGTCCGTTTGGGGATGATAAGCCGTGCTAAAGTTGAGCTCAGTCCCCAAAGCCCTGTGAACTGCCTTCCAGAAGTGCGACACGAAGCGACCATCTCGATCTGAAATAATGGTCTTCGGCGTCCCATGCAATCTGACTACCTCTGCAATGAATACTCGCGCCAATCTCTCGGGTCCCCAAGTATCTTTAATTCCTAGTAAATGAGCCGACTTGGTTAGTCGATCAACTATAACCCAAATCATATTCATTCCCGTTTTGGTCCTTGGCATGCTGGTGAGGAAATCCATCGAGATATCCTCCCACTTCCACTCAGGGATCGGAAGCGGCTTTAACATTCCGGCAGGTCGCTGATGTTCAATCTTAACCTGCTGAAAAGTCAAACACTTCGAAAAGTACTCTGCTACGTCCTTCTTCATATTCCCCCACCAGAAGTTTTGTTTTAGATCCTTATACATCTTACTTCTGCCCGGGTGAATAGAATAAGGTGCGCTTTGAGCTTCCTTCAGAATTGTTCGTCTCAATTACTCATTATCGGGAACGCAAAGTCGACTCTGAAATCTCAGAACTCCATCATCTTGTATCATGAATCCTGGGGCTTTTCCTTTCTTTACTTCATCACATAACCGAAGGATCAGAGAATCGTTCAACTGCTTAGATTTGATCTTCTCGACTAGTGATGAAGTCAGTTCCATCACATATAGTTGCCCTTGAATTCCTGGTGCCCATACTTCAATCCCTTCGCGGATCAGTTCCCGTTGAATGCTGGTTTGGGATGTAAGTGCTTCCAACACTCGAAGAGAAACAGGTTTACGGCTCAAAGCATCGGCTACTACGTTTGCTTTACCCGGATGGTAGAGAATCTCCAAGTCGTAATCCTTGATCAAATCCAACCACCTTCTCTGCCTCATGTTTAATTCTTTCTGGCTGAAAATGTACTTGAGGCTTTTCTGATCTGTAAAGATCTAACAATGAGTGCCGTACAAATAATGTCTCCAAATTTTCAATGCAAAGACTACAGTTGCTAGCTCCAGATCATGAGTCGGGTAATTAACCCCGTACGGTTTCAACTGCCGAGAAGCATAAGCAATCACCTTATCCTTTTGCATGAACACACATCCCAGACCCTGATTTGAAGCGTCGCTGTATACCATGAATCCACTGCCTCCCTCGGTAATGCTAATATAGGTGCCGCCTCCTCTTAAGTTCGTCAAAACCAGCCTGGCATCTCTCATCCCACGTGAACATTTGAGTTTTCTGTAATAGCTGAGTGAGCGGACGAGCAATTTTGGAAAATCCCTCTACAAAACGGCGATAATATCCAGCAAGTCCTAAGAAACTCCGGACTTCCTTCACGTTATTAGGAGCTTCCCATTCCAAGATTGCTTCGACTTTCTTCGGGTCCACCTGAACTCCGTCAGCTGATATCACATGCCCAAAGAAAGTTACTTTCCTAAGCCAGAACTCGCATTTGGAAAGCTTTGCATACAGCTGTTCCTTCCTCAAGGTGCTCAAAACCACACGCAAATGTTCGGCATGCTCCTCTGTGTCCTTCGAATATATCAAGATGTCATCAATGAAGACGACCACAAATTTATCCAAGTATTCTAAGAATACCCGATTCATCAATTGCATGAATACCACAGGAGCATTTGTAAGTCCAAATGGCATCACTACAAACTCATAATGCCCATACCGGGACCTAAAGGCAGACTTTGGTATATCCGATTCCTTAATTCTCAACTGATGGTATCCTGATCGCAAGTCAATCTTCGAGAATACCCTTGCCCCCTGCAGTTGATCAAACAAGTCGTCGATCTGAGGTATAGGATACTTATTCTTGATTGTCACTTTGTTGAGCTCCCTGTAATCAATACACAGTCGGAGGGATCCGTCTTTCTTCCGGACAAAGAGAACGGGCGCTCCCCAAGGAGAAACGCTAGGTTGAATATAACCCTTCTGTAATAATTCCTCTAGTTGCTTCTTTAACTCATACATCTCGGTTGGCGCCATGCGGTATGGTGCTCTGGAAATAGGAGCGGCTCCAGGCTCTAATTCGATAGTGAATTCCACCTCTCTCTGCGGAGGTAACCCAGGTAGTTCGTCACGAAATACATCGGAGAATTCATTCACAACTGGAATAGATGAGAGCTCTACTCCTTCCTCTTTCCTCATGGCATAGCACCAAAATCCATGACATCCCTGCTTTAGTAATTTCACGGCTTTCATTGCTTTGATCAATTTTCCCGAACTCCCCGGTCTCCATCCTCGGAATAAGTGTTCAGATCCGTCATCAGCAATGATAGAAATGACTCTCTTTCGGTAATTCAGAATATCTCCATAACGGTTGAGCCAATCGTCTCCGAGAATTAAATCGTCACTGTAGATGTCAACTACAATAAGGTTTGATGGCCAATCTCTCCCTCCTATAGACACTGGAAAGTCTCTAGCTTCTAGGGTTCCCACAATTTTCTCTCCGCTCGGTAAACCCACAACATAAGGTTCACAATCAAAACAAGCACGATATTTTCAAACGATTAACACAGTTCAAAGATATAAAAGAATGCGTAGCCCCTGAATCGAATAAGACACTAACTGGTTGCAAAAGGATCTGAATCGTACCTGATGCAACAGCTGTGTTCTAATCGTCTGACTTCTTCATTTCGTAAATACGTGGAGGGACGGACCCAGCGCTAGATGCTTCTCTTTTCCCGACATTCTGCTGCTGGAAACCAATTTGCTGCGTCTGGTTTACACTAGTGTCCTTCGGAACCGGTACAGGAGTGCGAGTACCAAAAGATCGAGTCGCATTCCCACAAAATGTTGCGCGATGCCCTTCCTTTCCACACTCGAAACAGGTCACAGCAGGCGCGAAACAGTCACGTCGAACATGTCCCGCTTTGCCACAGTTATAACATTTCTTCCCTGCATCTGAAACGGTTGGTGCTGCCCGGAACTTCTTTCCTCCTCGAGAAGGATGCGGAGGCCTCCTGGATGAATGAAAAGAGGACTGGCCCCTGCGAGGCCCATTACTCTTATTCTCCGTGAAGTTACCAGCCACTTTCTGCTTCTTTGCTTCCGTTGATTTCTCTACTGCTGCCTCTTTCATATCATAGGCGAGTGCTTTGTCCTGATACTGTCGCAAGGTGATACATTCAAACCGGAACATATACTGCTGAATTTCCGGCTTCATTCGCATGTCGAAATGAAAAATCCTCTCTGCTTTAGTCCTGACCAAGTGGCGCACATAATTCAGCTGGTGATTAAAGGTCTTAATCACATCTGTCACTGATGCCTCTGAATTTTGTGGTGAGAAGAACTCCCGGACTCGGGCCTCTCTAACTGGGCGAGGACAATACTGCGCTTCCATCATTAATATGAACTCTGTCCAGTCGACATTATGCTCCTTAGGTCGAATGGCCTCCCACCAGTCGAAAGCCTCCCCCGTCAGAAGATACTGGGCGACCGGAACCTTTCTGTCGTTGGGACAGTTAATCCCCGCAAAAATCTTCTCTAACTCCTTCAGCCAGTGATCCCAAGAAAGCGTCTCAGCAGAACTGTCAAATTTCGGAGGATGCAATTTGATCACCTCAGTAAGCCATTTATCTCCCCGATTATCCATGTTATGCTGTTGTCCCATCGCCGTCTCCATGCGATCCACAACTTGAGCAAACTGGTTTATCTGAGCACCCACCTGCTGAAGCACTCCCAGCACGTTAGGATCGTCATTATTATTTGCTAATCCCTATTGTCCCCCGGAATGGGAATCCGTTCGGCAAGCGGTTATTTCTGGGGTAGACACCGAATCTTCTTGTCTCGCATTTCCATGTCCGCGTCCACGACCGCTTCCGCGTCCACGACCTCCTCTCAACATACTGTAAACACAAATACTCAATATCCAGGGCAAACTTTCTAAAAGTACGTCCATCAATGTTCATGAATTAAATAAGACGGTAGTATTTGAGATTAGGAAACTTACAACCACAGTCCACACGACGATGCTGGCTCAGCAGTGATGTTACAAACGACCAATAATCAAATAACGTAAACAGACCCAACTAACCCGACTGCCAAGATATCCATGAATCTTAGCTCCGATACCATATTCTGTAACACCACGAGATATTCGGAATAATTACAGCGCCGTAAACCCTTTTATGAGGATTTACAAGGCTAATTTAAAAGAAATGTAAATATAATCCACTCGTACAACTGAAGTTCGAAATACAGATTTGGTTCAACTCATCCAATGAGTTAACTTATACAACCATATCGAAAACGACATTATTAAAACATACGTACTCGAGTACTAAATGAACCAAGAAGACAAATCACAAAAATAATAAACATCAACCACATCACTGAGCTGTTTCATCGTCCTGTCGGTACTGTGGTTACTTCCCCGCTCCTCCGCTACCTGAACATCAAAACAATGTCCACCCCCGAAGGGGTTAGAAAAACAATGCTAGTATAAGTATCATAATACATAAATCATCAGTAAATCATAAAACATGCAAACGGACTTCCGTCATCGGAATCCAACGATGTGAATCCTCACGATTCCATCAACACAATACAGGGTAATCCAGCGATCCAGCGCCCTTGGTATAGATCCCCATGATGATCCCGTCGGATCAATGCATGGTGGAAAACCCGTCCAGCGATCCGGGCCTCAAAGATAGATCCCCATGATGATCCCGTTGGACCAACGCATGGTGGACATTCGATCCAGCGCCCTCAGCATAGATCCTTATGATCCCCTCGGATCATTTATACCATAAACCAATCAATTATGCATACATATATGAATTTCAATATGTTCATCAATACGAACAATTAACAATGAAAACCACGAGAAATTTCAGAAATACATCTCATATTCAACAACATGAACAAAACCATAAGCATGATTAAAGTTCCAATATAAATCAAACTCAACATATGATACTTGCCTCGAAAATGGCAAGAATGAAATACTCCAACAAATGACACGCGTCCGTATGCCACCGCCCCTCGATCGTCCCCTATGCAAGGCTCAGACCTAAGAAATAATAAAGAATTCCTCTCAAGTCGTACGAACGTCTAACAATCCAGTTTACAGCCGCAAGCTCTAAAAATGAATTCTGCCTTAACTACTTAGCGCGCGCTACGCACTCTACCTAACGTACGCTAAGCCTGCCCATTAACGTACACAAATGACCACGTTTAGCGTGCGCTAGCTGTGTACTGACAGTCTTCTCTGAATATCCGACTGCCCTGCCTGATGATATAACGTACGTTACGTACCCACCGTAGCGTACGTTACTCATTCCAGATAGCGCACGTTAATATATACATCTTAGCGTGCGCTAATCGTGCATGGCAGTCACTACTGGGTAAAAACTTGATAAAAACTCATGAATCTTTAGTGATAATATATGTCATCTCCGTGCATATCATGCTCATACGGTTTGTGAAAGATCTCTAGGGGTTAAACGACTACAAGATACAAGGGTACGTATTATCATCAAAATTCATCTTGATCTCGAGAAAGTATCCTAAGTTCCCTTCGTCCTACGTTACAGAACGCATGATTCCAATGTGTAAAACATAACAACTTGATAATCTCCACCTACTGGTCATAATCGGTTTGAAGATACATGAATATGCTTAGAAGTCCATATACTAAAAAGGTTCAATGGATTATACGATGAATAAGTGCCGAAACATCAAAAATATCCTTCTAACACATGATGTTCGACTACTAACGAATTTAACTGACTAGATAATCATAATCAAAACGTCCTTCATACTAGTACTTAGTATTGGTGAAGAATCACCTACCTCAAAGTAGTGAAGAACAAGGAGGAATTCGAAGTAATCCAACGTCGAAGGCTTGAACACCAATCCCCAATGATCTACAATCTTCCACACGAGCTAGGATGCTGATATTAAGTGTTTAGGATGAAGAGGGTAATTCTCTAAGTATAAGGATTCGGATGAGGGAAGTGAAAAGACTGAAAATACGAAAAGGGATGTTGTCCTATATATAGAAAATGGTTATTAGCGCGCGCTAGTCCATATTCATAGCGTGCGCTAACGGCTATTTGAAACTTACTGATTTCAATGTACTCGGCCTTTAGCGTGCGCTACCCTCATGTGAGTAGCGTGCGCTAACGCGTTGACTTGGCTTTTTCCCGAAAGCCATCCAGGTTCATCCCGACACAATCCGACCAAGATCCCCGGCCTGATCTCACCTACCAACACGTCTCAATCATATTGACCACGTATAGCGTGCGCTAAGGTTCCTTCGTAGCGTGCGCTATGGATCCAAGTTAGCGTACGCTACACTTAGACGATAGCGTGCGGTACAAGCGCAGAAACACAATTTTTAAATCACATTCATGAAATCATACGCTCAACAACACCGGATTATGAAATACGGAGAATAATACTCACATCAAAGCGCAACAATTACAATATCACAAGTTCCAAATACATATCAGAAATCTCGGGTATTACAACATATCCTTCCCGAGGCGGAAAGAAGTTCCGAACAACATCGACGGTTTCAGAAGCAGCGAAGAAGTGTTATAACTGTGGACGAGCAGGGCATATTCGGCGTGATTGCTCCACTCCTTCTGTGACCTATTTCGAATATGGGCAAGAAGGGCATCAGGCAACTTTTTGCGGAAATGTGACTAGATCGTTTGGATCTCGCACTTCAGCACAAGCTCTGAAAGAGACGAGTGTGAACCTGACACAGCAGAGTGGTCTTCAATAGTAGAATTTACAGAAGAGAGAAGCATCTAGTGCTGGGTCTGTTCCTCCGCGCCTTTATGAGATGAAGAGGTCAGACGATCAGAACACTTCTGTTGCATCAGGTATGGTTCAGATACTTTTGCAACCAATTAGTGTCTTATTCGATTCAGGAGCTACGTATTCTTTAATATCATTGAACTGTGTTAATCGCTTGAAAATCTTGTGTTTATATGATTGTGAACCTTATGTTGTGAGTCTGCCGAGTGGAGAGAGAATTATGGGACATCTAGAAACTTGGGATTTTCCTGTGTCCATAGGAGGGAGGAATTGGCCATCAAATCTTACTGTGATCTACATCGATGGTGAAGATTTAATTCTCGGGGACGATTGGCTCAATCGTTATGGAGCTATTTTGAATTATCGGAAAAGTGTTATTTCAATTATTGCTAATGACGGATCAGAATATTTATTCGAAGGATGGAAACCAGGGATCTCAGGGAAAGTGATCAAAGCTATGAAAGCCATTAAATTGTTGAAACACGGTTGTACCGGGTTTTGGTGTTATGCCATGAAGAAGGAAAAAGAAGTAGAGCTTTCATCTATTCCAGTTGTGAACGAATTCTCTGACGTATTCCTTGACGAACTACCTGGATTACCTCCGCGTAGAGCTGTAGAGTTTAATATCGAATTGGAACCAGGAGCCGAACCTATTTCCAGAGCACCATACCGTATGGTGCCAACCGAGATGTATGAGTTAAAGAAACAGCTTGAAGAATTATTGCAGAAGGGTTACATTCAACCTAGCATTTCTACTTGGGGTGCTCCCGTTCTGTTTGTTCGAAAGAAAGACGGATCCCCTGATTGTGTATTGATTACAGGGAAATGAACAAGATGACGATCAAAAATAAATACCCATTGCCCTAGATTGATGTAACACCCCCAAATCCTATTGGGTTATTACAGTGCCGTAGACCCCACGCCAGGAGATCCACCAGGCGAACATGACTAAAATACATTAAATTAAACAACAAGGGAAAATCATAGTCCCTACCATGATATCCGACACAATATTCCGAGAAGGAATTTCAACGACAACGATGGGCCTACATGGCCAAGAGTAAAAATACAACATCCACGAGCATCTGCTCGGGTAATACAAAATTACAAATACTGACAACTGAAGAACACTCCAACCGACTGACCAACATGAACGACTCGGACTAGTATCGCTCGAATGCCTCGTCGCCATCATCATGCCCCTGTGTCTAAACTCTCTCCTCGCAAGCACCTAAAACATGAAAACATGTTCCGCCACGTGGTCACTATCCGTATAATGAACATCAAATACATGTATAACATGATATGCATCCAAAGGCAGAATGAAAAGGTATAATGATGATAATAATACGAGATGCTCACAAACCAAGGTAAGAACCGAGCATTCGTGAAATACTATGCCCACGGCATACTATTAATACCTGTTCGACAGGTTAGAACATAAGTGCCCAACGGCGAATCATAATGACAGAATACCACAATGAATTACACGACATGAACCGAACCAGAACAGGATTAAATATGAATCACAATGCCCGGAGGCTCCAATGCAATTAACAAGACAATCACAAGGCCTAAAAAAAACACTCAGCCGAAACTGTCAAATATCACAATCACATGAAGCCGAAACAGCCCGAAGCTGTTATTGATTAGGGCCGAAGCCACGGCACGAAGCCGTATCACAATTAGGGCCGAAGCCACGGCATGAAAGCCGTATCACAATTAGGGCCGAAGCCACGGCATGAAAGCCGTATCACAATTAGGGCCGAAGCCACGGCATGAAAGCCGTATCACAATTAGGGATGGTATGCTGTCTTGAGTCGGCCAGCACCATCCTCGACAGTCCCAACTCAACACCTCGATTGCCTTAGAACGGCTAATCGATGACAATGATGCAGCGGATGATTTCATGAATGCTTGAGCGCTTCGATTTCCTTATAATGGCTAATCGATATGAATGATATGATGAATGATTGAATACCTCGATTGCCTTAGAACGGTCAATCGATACAATGATATAGGGAATGATTGAACATTTCGATTTTCCTGCGAACGGCAATTCGATAACAATGATATGAAGGATGCCTCGGTACCTTTAATCGGTTACCGACGACGAAGGTGAGAAATGAATAAGCCAATGCCTTTAATCGGCGTGTAAAGTTTTAATGACAATCCAAAAAGGAATAACAATAAATATTTGGCAAAATTGCCGAAAGGTATCGTATCGAACGATCTCTTAATATCAATGAATTCATGAAGAGACTAAGTCTCGGAATGATACAACACATTTATACACATATATGATGACATTAATCTCATTGACTAGTACAAGTATAAAACTTGCCTCAAACCGAAGGCGAGAAGGTACTTCCACGATCAACGTCCTTAATGAAATTATCGGCCGCTCGAACAACGTTGAACAACATAAATACCAACAATTCTCTTAATACACGAATCAAGCATGATTACAACCAACTCAAAAGTCGATACAACAATACCCGAAACTCATTGGGGCATTAAAACAAACGTGTTGTAAACAATCTCCAATTGTTTACAACCAAAACTCAATTACATCCGAAACCAACTTCCAATGAAAGATTCAAACCCACAAAACCTCATGAATACTATCAATAATCCAAAATGAATATCCGAAAACGTGATTATAACGACAATTAATCGAAAACCCCCAATTTCAACTCGATATTCAAAGAGTTCTTGAATAATCCCTCAATAATCCAATGAATCCTTATATAAACTCATAATCATATACATGTCCCTTCATATAACATGATTATAACGTCCAAAACATCATATCTAAACACAAAATCGAAGTCCAAAGTGTTGAAGGAATTACCTCTTGAAGATCCAAGTACTTTAATCCGAAGAACACGCGTTAGATTGATTATCCGGGCTTTACGATCGAAAGGAGATGAAGAAAATCAAACACCCAAATGATTTGTGAAGGAAAAACCCTCCCTCAAGCTTACTCACTCGGTTGAAGGTGAAGAAAAGGGAGAGAAATGGCTGAAATGCTGAAAAAAAACGAATTTAAAGGAGTCGATCGCTGCCGACACGCCCGCGCCAATCGGCACGGCCGTGTCGCATACCGTCGACAGGGACTCGACCGTGTCCTGCTGACACGGTCGCGCGCTGAGGGCCTTCCGACAAGGACCCGCCGACAATGACTTCGGCATGACTCGACCGTGTCCTCGAACACGGCCGCGTGTCACCCATTCTCGCTTATCCTAAGAGTTCGACTTCGCCATGCCGCATTTAAACGGTCGGGTCCTGAGGCGTAGACTTCGCATTTCCGACGAGTACGGCACGGCCGCGTGTCGGACGACACGGCCGAAGTTCGTTCGGCGATGATCGCCAATAATCAAAAATGAGCGGTTGAGCTAAAACGACCATAACTCTCTCGTCCGGACTCCGATTGACTCACCGTTTGAACCATTGGAAAGCTAACTCGATGATTTATAATATTGCAAAGATTTAGAATTTTTGGAGTTACCAAAAATTAATGGTGATCTAACAAAGTCGAACTCATATGAGGAAAGTTGAAACAATGAACAATAATGATACACAACTCGAAGTTTTTATGAACGGTGAACACGGGTGAATGAAAATAATTGATGAATGATTATAAATGAGTGAAAATCCACTGAGTGACAATCACCGAATCAAATTACTGAATGATAATGACTGAATTACAACCGGGTATTACATACACCCCCCCTTAAAAGGAGTTTCGTCCTCGAAACTCAGGGTAAACAACTCGGGATATGAACTATTCATCAAGATCTGAAAACAATAATGCACATCTAGTCCTCGGGACCAAATAAATCTCACGCCCAAGTCCCCAAGACTTGACGTCTCGAATCTCAGTGAATGATTTCCCAAATTATCAAGAAATCTTGAGCACAACGCCGAAGGGGTGAACTCCCAACAGTTGACCCAAATCTCAAGATTCTCAAATATGATCATAATAAAATAGATCAAGAATAAATGATCCACAGTCACGATACATTCCTACGGATTGAGTTACACTGTCATCCAAAAACAAGGTTACATCTCAAATGTAGTCAACATCGTTATCCTTCCATGTCATCGATCTCCTCTATCTCAACGATTTAAGGTATATCCGCAGATGAACTCGCCGCTAAATATGATCTCGGAAGGTCACGAGAATGAAAGTGACTAAAATGAATGATGAATGATAAATGACTACAAATCCGACAAGGATTTGGAATGACTCACCAAGGTGAATTAATAACGTCATGAGTGATAGCTCTCTGACGTGATTGGAACCGCCGTTCCTCGTGAATTGAATGATTAATCGATAATTATGAGTCCCAACATGATTGATATATATGATGAATGAATTAGATTAATGAGTGAACGACAATGAAATGAATGATTGTTCTACTACCGAGCAAGAATTAACTTGTTCAAAATCGGTGATGAATGTCCTTACCTCGGGTTCTCGAAGCCCGATAGACCCCTTGGATGAAGTACGGATCGAGTAACAAAATCCTCGAGGCTTGTGAGCCTCTCGAGATCTAGCACTGAACTCGTGCGCAATTTCAAGGTGTCCCGGTTCCCACACGTAAAACAAACAATAGCCGCACCGTACACCGAGTATTAACGTGTCCTGCTGAATCACGATTAAAGCAAACAATCGAACTCGCTGCCCGAGAGGAAGAAGCCTTCTCAAGACGAAGACGATCGAAAACGACCTCTTGGACGCCGGAGCCCAATGTCCTCTGGATGAATCAAGATCCTAGTCCTCTCACCCAAGGAATCAAGGATGTTTCCGAGTAAGCTCCTTGATCAAAAGCTCGCTCCAAGAGCCTTCCCGATGAACTCACTAAGTGAATTACAATTGTGGTTGAACAATCGCATCCTCAATCATGGATTTAGCCTCTTGCTAAAATACTTGATCTTATCCGCTTCAGTACGGATAACTAATGAAGCAAACTGAAGTAGTCCCTGAAACTTCTCAGCAATGACAATAACACCCTCGTCCTTGACGGATTCAGGGTTCAAAACCTCTGATAACTTGGCTTCCCGAAGTGGGGCCGGATAATACCTCTCTATCATGAGAGTCTTGAATTCGCCCCAAACACAATCTCGATCGGTGGGTTTCACAGAAAGCCACCAAGAATAAGCACCCTTACTCAAGTAGTAAGCCGCTACCGCCACTTTACTCTCCTCCGGACACTGAACCATGTCGAAGAGTTTATCAAAATTCTCAAGCCAATGAACAATATCAGCTGGTTCCGACGAACCCTCAAAAGTAGGCGGCCTCTGACGAGAGATATCGCCAACAATCTGATTCACTCTCCCAGTCTGTCCATTAAATGGCTCCTGGAATTCCTGTTGCGGTGGACCACGAATCATCGAGGTTTGCATGGTCTCCATCATCTGTGTCATCTGAGTCATCTGGGCCATCATGCCCTGCATAAATATGAGTGGGTCAACCCGAGCACCTTCCGAGTGAGATGCCTCTCGGGTACGACTCCCTGACGGCGACTGATTATCTGCTGATGAATGAGTAGCCTCGCTATTTGATGAATTAATGATACCACTCGCATTCGCACGGACATGCACACGAGATCCCGGTTTCTGCCCGCACCGCGGCCTCCTCCCCCGCGTCCTCGCGGCTCTATCCATACCGAAGCAGAAAGCCACATGATGATTACAGATCTCGCATGAAGATCACATTATGATTATATTATCAATGATAATGATGAACATACACGCTATACAACAATGAACGCATTAATTATGCAATAAAATGATCGCCGACATGACGCCGGGATATGATATGATCGCATGAAAGATCGAGTGAGGCAACATGATTATCTGATGAAATTCCTGAAATAATTACCTTGGACAAGTTTGCAAGGTTGAAAATTCGATCCACAAGGTCAACAACTGAACCGTGAGGTGGACTGGATGATTAATGAATTAACTGAACAATGAGATTAACTGAGTGATAATGAATTAACTGAGCGATGGGATTAACTAAGTGGTGAATGAATTGACTGAGCAATGAGATTGACTGAGTGATGAAGGAATTGACTGAGTGATGAATGAATTAACTGAGAAATGGTATTGACTGGGTGATGAATAAATTAACCGAGTGATGAATGAATTATCTGAGTAATGATATTGACTGAGTGATGAATGAATTAACTGAGTGATGAATGAATTATCTGAGTAATGATATTGACTGAATGATGAACGAATTAACTGAGTGATGAGATCAAAATGATGATTGAGGATTATTAACTGATGAATGAGTTGATCCTTAATGCTTACACAAGTCATGCGTGCTCCAAAACAATTAGTCATGAATCAATCATAACACTAATATCACATATATGTTTCAACAAACATGAAAAATTAATAACATGATGAATGTATGAACACAAAGAGAATCGAGTCCTTACACAGGTCATACGAAGCTTCGAGGTCTCGCGATACTAGTCTTCACTGACGACGACTCGATGAATGAATGACTCGTGCAGTCGCACTAATATTACGACTCACAAAACCTAACTGACTAGATTGTCATAACCTGACAATCCCACTACTACCACGTCGGTAGGACCACATAACTCACATCTCAGGGTATTTCACAACCCAAAGCTCTGATACCATTTTCTGTAACACCCCCAAATCCTATCAGGTTATTACAAGGTCAGAGACCCCACGCCAGAGATCCACCAAAGTAACATGACTAAAATACATTAAATTAAACAACAAGGGAAAATCATAGTCCCTACCATGATATCCGACACAATATTCCGAGAAGGAATTTCAACGACAACGATGGGCCTACATGGCCAAGAGTAAAATACAACATCCACGAGCATCCGCCGTAATACAAAATTACAAATACCGACAATCAAGAACACTCCAACCGATCGACCAACATGAACGACTCGGACTAGTATCGCCGAATGCCTCGCCGCCATCATCATGCCCCCGTGTCTCAACTCTCTCCTCGCAAGCACCTAAAACATGAAAACATGTTCCGCCACTGGTCGGCCATCCAGATAATGAACATCAAATACATGTATAACATGATATGCATCCAAAGCGTAATGAAACGGTATAATGATGATAATAATACGAGATGCTCACAAACCAAGGTAAGAACCGAGCATTCGTGAAATACTATGCCCACGGCATACTATTAATACCTGCTCGGCTGTTAGAACATAAGTGCCCAACGGCGAATCATAATCACGAATACCACAATGAATTACACGACATGAACCGAACCGTAATGATTAAATATGAATCACAATGCCCGGAGGCTCCAATGAAATTAACAAGACAATCACAAGGCCTAAAAAAACACTCATTAAATCACAAATATCACAATCACATGAAGCCGAAACTGAAGCTATTATTGATTAGGGCGAAGCCACGGCACGGCCGTATCACAATTAGGGCCAAGCCACGACATGAAAGCCGTATCACAATTAGGGCCGGAAGCCACGGCATGAAAGCCGTATCACAATTAGGGCCGGGCCACGGCATGAAAGCCGTATCACAATTAGGGCCAAGCCACGCATGAAAGTCAGATCACAATTAGGGATGGTATGCTGTCTTGAGTCGGCCAGCACCATCCTCGACAGTCCCAACTCAACACCTCGATTGCCTTAGAACGGCTAATCGATGACAATGATGCAGCGGATGATTTCATGAATGCTTGAGCGCTTCGATTTCCTTATAATGGCTAATCGATATGAACGATATGATGAATGATTGAATACCTCGATTGCCTTAGAACGGTCAATCGATACAATGATATAGTGAATGATTGAACATTTCAATTTGCCTGCGAACGGCAATTCGATAACAATGATATGAAGGATGCCTCGGTACCTTTAATCGGTTACCGACGACGAAGGTGAGAAATGAATAAGCCAATGCCTTTAATCGGCGTGTACAGTTTTAATGACAATCCAAAAAGGAATAACAATACATATTTGGCAAAATTGCCGAAAGGTATCGTATCGAACGATCTCTTAATATCAATGAATTCATGAAGAGACTAAGTCTCGGAATGATACAACACATTTATACACATATATGATGACATTAATCTCATTGACTAGTACAAGTATAAAACTTGCCTCAAACCGAAGGCGAGAAGGTACTTCCACGATCAACGTCCTTAATGAAATTATCGGCCGCTCGAACAACCTTGAACAACATAAATACCAACAATTCTCTTAATACACGAATCAAACATGATTACAACCAACTCAAAAGTCGATACAACAATACCCGAAACTCATTGGGGCATTAAAACAAACGTGTTGTAAACAATCTCTAATTGTTTACAACCAAAACTCAATTACATCCGAAACCAACTTCCAATGAAAGATTCAAACCCACAAAACCTCATGAATACTATCAATAATCCAAAATGAATATCCGAAAACGTGATTATAACGACAATTAATCGAAAACCCCCAATTTCAACTCGATATTCAAAGAGTTCTTGAATAATCCCTCAATAATCGAATGAATCCTTATATAAACTCATAATCATATACATGTCCCTTCATATAACATGATTATAACGTCCAAAACATCATATCTCAACACAAAATCGAAGTCCAAAGTGTTGAAGGAATTACCTCTTGAAGATCCAAGTACTTTAATCCGAAGAACACGCGTTAGATTGATTATCCGGGCTTTACGATCGAAAGGAGATGAAGAAAATCAAACACCCAAATGATTTGTGAAGGAAAAACCCTCCCTCAAGCTTACTCACTCGGTTGAAGGTGAAGAAAAGGGAGAGAAATGGCTGAAATGCTGAAAAAAAACGAATTTATAGGAGTTGACTGCCTGCCGGACACGGCCCGTGCCGATCGGCATGGTCGTGTCGCACAGCTGGCTGACAGGGACTCGACCGTGTCCTGCTTGACACGGTCGCGGCGCGGAGGGCCTTCCGACAGTGACCCGGCCGACAGCGACTCGGCGTGACTCGACCGTGTCCTGGAACACGGTCGGGCGTGTCGGCAGTCGATTCTGGCTTATCCGGAAGAGTTCGACTCGGCCATGCCAGACGACACGGTCGGGTCCTGAGGCAGAGACTTCGGCATTTCCGGACGAGTACGGCACGGGCCGTGTCGGACGACACGGCCGAGTTCGTTCGGCAGTGATCGGCCAATAACTGAAAAATGAGCGGTTGAGCTAAAACGACCATAACTCTCTCGTCCGGACTCCGATTGACTCACCGTTTGAACCATTGGAAAGCTAACTCGATGCTTTATAATATTGCAAAGATTTAGAATTTTTGGAGTTACCAAAAATTAATGGTGATCTAACAAAGTCGAACTCATATGAGGAAAGTTGAAACAATGAACAATAATGATACACAACTCGAAGTTTTTATGAACGGTGAACACGGGTGAATGAAAATAATTGATGAATGATTATAAATGAGTGAAAATCCACTGAGTGACAATCACCGAATCAAATTACTGAATGATAATGACTGAATTACAACCGGGTATTACATACACCCCCCCTTAAAAGGAGTTTCGTCCTCGAAACTCAGGGTAAACAACTCGGGATATGAACTATTCATCAAGATCTGAAAACAATAATGCACATCTAGTCCTCGGGACCAAATCAATCGCACGCCCAAGTCCCCAAGACTTGACGTCTCGAATCTCAGTGAATGATTTCCCAAATTATCAAGAAATCTTGAGCACAACGCCGAAGGGGTGAACTCCCAACAGTTGACCCAAATCTCAAGATTCTCAAATATGATCATAATAAAATAGATCAAGAATAAATGATCCACAGTCACGATACATTCCTACGGATTGAGTTACACAGTCATCCAAAAACAAGGTTACATCTCAAATGTAGTCAACATTGTTATCCTTCCATGTCATCGATCTCCTCTATCTCAACGATTTAAGGTATATCCGCAGATGAACTCGCCGCTAAATATGATCTCGGAAGGTCACGAGAATGAAAGTGACTAAAATGAATGATGAATGATAAATGACTACAAATCCGACAAGGATTTGGAATGACTCACCAAGGTGAATTAATAACGTCATGAGTGATAGCTCTCTGACGTGATTGGAACCGCCGTTCCTCGTGAATTGAATGATTAATCGATAATTATGAGTCCCAACATGATTGATATATATGATGAATGAATTAGATTAATGAGTGAACGACAATGAAATGAATGATTGTTCTACTACCGAGCAAGAATTAACTTGTTCAAAATCGGTGATGAATGTCCTTACCTCGGGTTCTCGAAGCCTGATAGGACCCCTTGGATGAAGTACGGACTGGAGTAACAAAATCCCTCGAGGCTTGTGAGCCCTCTCGAGATCTAGCGACTGTAACTCGTGCGGAATTTCAAGGTGTCCCGGTTCCCACGTAAAACAAATAATAGCCGGCACCGTACACCGAGTATTAACGTGTCCCGCCAATCACGCTAAAGCAAACAATAAATAACTCGCTGCCTGAGATGAAGAAGCCTTCTCGGACGAAGACGATCGAAAACGACTCTTGGACGTCGGAGCCCAATGTCCTCTCGATGAATCAAAGATCCTAGTCCTCTCACCCAAGGAATCAAGGATGTTTCCGAGTAAGCTCCTTGATCAAAAGCTCTGCTCCAAGAGCCTTCCCGATGAACTCACTAAGTGAATTACAATTGTGGTTGAACAATCGCATCCTCAATCATGGATTTAGCCTCTTGCTAAAATACTTGATCTTATCCGCTTCAAGACGGATAACTAATGAAGCAAATCAAGTAGTCCTGAAACTTCTCAGCAATGACAATAACACCCTCGTCCTTGACGGATTCAGGGTTCAAAACCTCTGATAACTTGGCTTCCCGAAGTGGGGCCGGATAATACCTCTCTATCATGAGAGTCTTGAATTCGCCCCAAACACAATCTCGATCGGTGGGTTTTACAGAAAGCCACCAAGAATAAGCACCCTTACTCAAGTAGTAAGCCGCTACCGCCACTTTACTCTCCTCCGGACACTGAACCATGTCGAAGAGTTTATCAAAATTCTCAAGCCAATGAACAATATCAGCTGGTTCCGACGAACCCTCAAAAGTAGGCGGCCTCTGACGAGAGATATCGCCAACAATCTGATTCACTCTCCCAGTCTGTCCATTAAATGGCTCCTGGAATTCCTGTTGCGTTGGACCACGAATCATCGAGGTTTGCATGGTCTCCATCATCTGTGTCATCTGAGTCATCTGGGCCATCATGCCCTGCATAAATATGAGTGGGTCAACCCGAGCACCTTCCGAGTGAGATGCCTCTCGGGTACGACTCCCTGACGGCGACTGATTATCTGCTGATGAATGAGTAGCCTCGCTATTTGATGAATTAATGATACCACTCGCATTCGCACGGACATGCACACGAGATCCCGGGTTTCGGCCCGCACCGCGGCCTCCTCCCCCGCGTCCTCTGGCAGCTCTATACATACTGAAGCAGGAAAGCCACATGATGATTACAGATCTCGCATGAAGATCACATTATGATTATATTACTGAATGATAATGATGAACATACACGCTATACAACAATGAACGCATTAATTATGCAATAAAATGATCGTCGACATGACGCCGGGATATGATATGATCGCCTGAAAGATCGAGTGAGGCAACATGATTATCTGATGAAATTCCTGAAATAATTACCTTGGACAAGTTTGCAAGGTTGAAAATTCGATCCACAAGGTCAACAACTGAACCGTGAGGTGGACTGGATGATTAATGAATTAACTGAACAATGAGATTAACTGAGTGATAATGAATTAACTGAGCGATGGGATTAACTAAGTGGTGAATGAATTGACTGAGCAATGAGATTGACTGAGTGATGAAGGAATTGACTGAGTGATGAATGAATTAACTAAGAAATGGTATTGACTGGGTGATGAATAAATTAACCGAGTGATGAATGAATTATCTGAGTAATGATATTGACTGAGTGATGAATGAATTAACTGAGTGATGAATGAATTATCTGAGTAATGATATTGACTGAATGATGAACGAATTAACTGAGTGATGAGATCAAAATGATGATTGAGGATTATTAACTGATGAATGAGTTGATCCTTAATGCTTACACAAGTCATGCGTGCTCCAGAACAATTAGTCATGAATCAATCATAACACTAATATCACATATATGTTTCAACAAACATGAAAAATTAATAACATGATGAATGTATGAACACAAAGAGAATCGAGTCCTTACACAGGTCATACGAAGCTTCGAGGTCTCGCGATACTAGTCTTCACTGACGACGACTCGATGAATGAATGACTCGTGCAGTCGCACTAATATTACGACTCACAAAACCTAACTGACTAGATTGTCATAACCTGACAATCCCACTACTACCGCGTCGGTAGGACCACATAACTCACATCTCAGGGTATTTCACAACCCAAAGCTCTGATACCATTTTCTGTAACACCCCCAAATCCTATTGGGTTATTACAGTGCCGTAGACCCCACGCCAGGAGATCCACCAGGCGAACATGACTAAAATACATTAAATTAAACAACAAGGGAAAATCATAGTCCCTACCATGATATCCGACACAATATTCCGAGAAGGAATTTCAACGACAACGATGGGCCTACATGGCCAAGAGTAAAAATACAACATCCACGAGCATCTGCTCGGGTAATACAAAATTACAAATACTGACAACTGAAGAACACTCCAACCGACTGACCAACATGAACGACTCGGACTAGTATCGCTCGAATGCCTCGTCGCCATCATCATGCCCCTGTGTCTCAACTCTCTCCTCGCAAGCACCTAAAACATGAAAACATGTTCCGCCCACGGTCACCATCCAGATAATGAACATCAAATACATGTATAACATGATATGCATCCAAAGGCAGAATGAAACGGTATAATGATGATAATAATACGAGATGCTCACAAACCAAGGTAAGAACCGAGCATTCGTGAAATACTATGCCCACGGCATACTATTAATACCTGTTCGACAGGTTAGAACATAAGTGCCCAACGGCGAATCATAATCACAGAATACCACAATGAATTACACGACATGAACCGAACCAGAACAGGATTAAATATGAATCACAATGCCCGGAGGCTCCAATGAAATTAACAAGACAATCACAAGGCCTAAAAAAAACACTCAGCCGAAACTGTCAAATATCACAATCACATGAAGCCGAAACAGCCCGAAGCTATTATTGATTAGGGCCGAAGCCACGGCACGAAGCCGTATCACAATTAGGGCCGAAGCCACGACATGAAAGCCGTATCACAATTAGGGCCGAAGCCACGGCATGAAAGCCGTATCACAATTAGGGCCGAAGCCACGGCATGAAAGCCGTATCACAATTAGGGCCGAAGCCACGGCATGAAAGCCGTATCACAATTAGGGATGGTATGCTGTCTTGAGTCGTCCAGCACCATCCTCGACAGTCCCAACTCAACACCTCGATTGCCTTAGAACGGCTAATCGATGACAATGATGCAGCGGATGATTTCATGAATGCTTGAGCGCTTCGATTTCCTTATAATGGCTAATCGATATGAACGATATGATGAATGATTGAATACCTCGATTGCCTTAGAACGGTCAATCGATACAATGATATAGTGAATGATTGAACATTTCAATTTGCCTGCGAACGGCAATTCGATAACAATGATATGAAGGATGCCTCGGTACCTTTAATCGGTTACCGGTTTACGAAGGTGAGAAATGAATAAGCCAATGCCTTTAATCGGCGGTACAGCTTAATGACAATCCAAAAAGGAATAATAATACATATTTGGCAAAATTGCCGAAAGGTATCGTATCGAGCGATCTCTTAATATCAATGAATTCATGAAGAGACTAAGTCTCGGAATGATACAACACATTTATACACATATATGATGACATTAATCTCATTGACTAGTACAAGTATAAAACTTGCCTCAAACCGAAGGCGAGAAGGTACTTCCACGATCAACGCCCCATGAAATTATCGGCCGCTCGAACAACCTTGAACAACATAAATACCAACAATTCTCTTAATACACGAATCAAACATGATTACAACCAACTCAAAAGTCGATACAACAATACCCGAAACTCATTGGGGCATTAAAACAAACGTGTTGTAAACAATCTCCAATTGTTTACAACCAAAACTCAATTACATTCGAAACCAACTTCCAATGAAAGATTCAAACCCACAAAACCTCATGAATACTATCAATAATCCAAAATGAATATCCGAAAACGTGATTATAACGACAATTAATCGAAAACCCCCAATTTCAACTCGATATTCAAAGAGTTCTTGAATAATCCCTCAATAATCCAATGAATCCTTATATAAACTCATAATCATATACATGTCCCTTCATATAACATGATTATAACGTCCAAAACATCATATCTCAACACAAAATCGAAGTCCAAAGTGTTGAAGGAATTACCTCTTGAAGATCCAAGTACTTTAATCCGAAGAACACGCATTAGATTGATTATACGGGCTTTACGATCGAAAGGAGATGAAGAAAATCAAACACCCAAATGATTTGTGAAGGAAAAACCCTCCCTCAAGCTTACTCTCTCGGTTGAAGGTGAAGAAAAGGGAGAGAAATGGCTGAAATGCTGAAAAAAAACGAATTTAAAGGAGTTGACTGCCTGCCGGACACGACCCACCCCGATCGGCACGGTCGTGTCGCACAGCTGGCCGACAGGGACTCGACCGTGTCCTGCTTGACACGGTCGCGGCGCGGAGGGCCTTCCGACAGTGACCCGGCCGACAGCGACTCGGCATGACTCGACCGTGTCCTGGAACACGTTCGGGCGTGTCGGCAGTCGATTCTGGCTTATCCAGAAGAGTTCGACTCGGCGATGCCAGACGACACGGTCGGGTCCTGAGGCAGAGACTTCGGCATTTCCGGACGAGTACGGCACGGGCCGTGTCGGACGACACGGCCGAGTTCGTTCGGCAGTGATCGGCCAATAACTGAAAAATGAGCGGTTGAGCTAAAACGACCATAACTCTATCGTCCGGACTCCGATTGACTCACCGTTTGAACCATTGGAAAGCTAACTCGATGCTTTATAATATTGCAAAGATTTAGAATTTTTGGAGTTACCAAAAATTAATGGTGATCTAACAAAGTCGAACTCATATGAGGGAAAGTTGAAACAATGAACAATAATGATACACAACTCGAAGTTTTTATGAACGGTGAACACGGGTGAATGAACATAATTGATGAATGATTATAAATGAGTGAAAATCCACTGAGTGACAATCACCGAATGAAATTACTGAATGATAATGACTGAATTACAACCGGGTATTACAATTGACAATTTATTTGATCAACTGTAGGGGGCGACAGTATTCTCGAAGATCGACTTGAGACCAGGATACCATCAGTTGAGGATTAAGGAATCTGATATACCGAAATCCGCTTTCAGATCCTGGTATGGGCACTATGAGTTTGTGGTGATGCCATTTGGACTTACTAATGCTCCTGCGGTGTTTATGCAATTGATGAATCGGGTATTCTTAGAATACTTGGATAAATTCATGGTTGTTTTCATCGACGACATCTTGATCTATTCGAAGGATCCAGAAGAGCATGCAGAACATTTGCCTATTGTTTTTAATACTTTGAGGAATGAACAGCTTTATGCAAAACTTTCTAAATGCGAGTTCTGGATGAAGGAAGTAATGTTCCTTGGGCATGTGATATCAACCGACAGAGTTCAGGTAGACCCAAAGAAAGTTGAGGAAATTTTGGAATGGCAATCTCCTAAGAACGTGAAGGAAGTCCGAAGCTTCTTAGGACTTGCTGGATATTATTATCGTTTTGTGGAAGGATTTTCCAAATTTGTGTGGGACGAGAAATGTCAGGCTAGTTTTGATGAACTTAAGAGAAGACTGACAACGACGCCAATATTAGCACTACCAGATGGAACTAATGGGTTCATGGTTTATAGCGATGCTTCAAATCAGGGTCTGGGTTGTGTGTTGATGCAGAAGGATAGGGTGATTGCCTATGCCTCTCGATAGTTGAAACCACATGAGTTTAACTACCCGACACATGATTTAGAGTTAGCAGTCATTGTCTTTGCCCTGAAGATTTGGTGACATTATTTGTACGACACTCATTGTCAGATCTTCACATATCACAAGAGTCTAAAGTATATTTTCAGTCAGTAGGAATTAAACATGAGACATAGGAGATGGCTGGAATTGATCAAAGATTACGACCTAGAAATTCTTTATCATTCAGGAAAAGTGAACGTGGTAGCTGATGTACTGGGCCACAAACCTATTTCTATTCGAATGTTGGAAACACTCACGTCCCAGTCCAGCATTCAACAAGAATTGATTCGCGAAGAAATTGAAGTATGGTCTCAAGGAGTCTAAGGGCAATTGTGTGTGATGGACTTAACTTCACCATTGACCGATGAAATCAAATCTAAGCAATTAGATGACCCCCTGACGATTCGATTACATGATGAAGTGGGCAAGGGAAAGGCTCCAGGATTTGTAATTTATGATGATGGAGTCTTGAGGTTCCAGAGTCGACCTTGCATTCCCGATGATGAGATTTTGAAACAGATGATCATGAAGGAATCTCATAGTGCACCCTATTATATTCATCCGGACACCAGTAAGTGTATAAGGATTTAAAACAGAATTTCTGGTGGGGAAATATGAAGAAGGACGTAGCAGAATACGTCTCGAAGTGTTTAACTTGTTAACAGGTTAAGATTGAACATCAGCGACCTGCTGGAATATTGAAGCCACTTCCGATTCCTGAGTGGAATTGGGAGGATATATCAATGGACTTTATCATCAACATGCCAAGAATAAGGACGGGGATGAGCATGATTTGGGTGATAGGTGATCGAATAACCAAGTCAGCTCATTTCCTGGGTAGTAAGGATACTTGGGGACCAGAGAAATTGGCACGAGTGTTTATTACAGAGATAGTCCGATTGCATGGTATTCCTAAGACCATTATTTCGGATCGGGATGGTCGCTTTGTGTCACACTTTTGGAAAGCAGTTCATAAAGCTTTGGGAACAGAGCTTAACTTTAGTACAACTTATCATCCTTAGACTTATGGACAGTCCGAAAGGACTATTCAGACAATAGAATATATGCTAAGAGCTTGTGCCTTAGATTGGTCGACTAATTGGGAGGTTCATTTGCCGTTAATTGAATTCACCTATAATAATAGTTGACATGCTTCCATTAGGATGGCACTGTTTGAAGCATTGTATGGGAAAAGGTGCAGATCACCCCTGTGTTGGGACGATTCATCTGACTTGATCGGGACGGAACCAAAATTGGTAGTACAGACTCGAGAGAAGGTAGCTCTGATTCATGAAAGGCTGTTGACCACCCAGAGTAGACAGAAGTCTTATGCGGATGTGCGTCGTCGCCCATTAGAGATTGAAATTTGGGACTACGTGCTCTCAAAGGATTCTCCTACTCGGGGGATTTATTGTTTTGGGAGGAAAGGAAAGCTGAGTCCGAGATATATCGGACCATTCGAGATTCTTGAAAGAGTTGGAGAATTGGCGTACAGGTTGGCCTTGCCGCCATCGCTGAGTGATGTTCACAGTGTGTTTCACGTATCCCAGTTACGGAAGTATGTACCAGATCCTAGTCATGTCATCGATTTCGTAAAGATTGAGATATCTAATGATGGCACATTCTATGAGAGACCAATCAAGATACTCGAGAGTCGGGTCAAACAATTGAGAAATAAACTAATATCCTTGGTTAAAGTGCAATAGTCACGACAAAGAGTTGAAGAGGCCACTTGGGAGATGGAGGATGGTATGAAGGCTAGATATCCGGAGTTATTTTCATCTTAAATTTCGGGACAAAACTTCTTTTAGGGAGAGTATGTAATACCGAATATCTGATGTGTAATTTTATATATATTTCAAACTTGTGACATTGCATATGTTGTATTTTGATCTGGGTATAATCCTCCATATTTCATAATCATGTATCGACGAGTGTATGATTTCATAGTTATTATTTAATGCATGCACTTATGTACATTTAGCGCACACTAACGTTTAAGTGTAGCACGCGCTAAACATGTAAGCTAGCGCATGCTACAGATGAGTCTTATATATGGCGATTCTAGCGTTTGGCATGGAGTTCATCAACTAATCTCATCTTTTCCTTCTATGTAAGGTATGTGGCGATTCACCAATCTGGATTATGTGTTCTTGTTGTCAAATATGAACATGCTACGGAAGTTGTTGAGTTTATCACTGATATTATTAAGTTCTTACGTACAACTTGAACAAGCAACGCGTATAGAAGAACCTAGTGGACTTGAACTTAGAGTTATTCCTTGAAGAAGAAGATGATAATCTTGTGAACCTAATAACCGAGTTTTATGGTGTTCTTCAAGATATTTCTGAAATCTTGCTGCGTTGGATTAATGGAAGTTATGGTTAGAATCCATGTTAGACGAGCTGCCTTGTGTTATAGATGTAGAATCCGACCGACTGATTTGTTTAAATCTTGATTTGGAAGATTATGAGATTGTTGTTCGAATTAGTATCGTAGTGTTGATTCAACCGTTATGGGTGGGGCAGATTCATACATTTTTATAATCGGGTAGATTTCGCCTCTTGGTGCTAGCATGATGTTTAAAACAATTATACGGAACCGTTAGTTATATTGGTGCTATTGTTCAATGAAGGTTCAGATTGTTGGTGAAGTGATCGAGTGAGAACTCTTCGATCGGGTTGAAGGTTATTCGTAGTATCTATCCTTGTCGCCATTTTCGAGGCAAGTATCGTAACATGACTTCGGTTTAATGTTGATGATTTTAGATCATGCATATTACCATTCATATTGATGAATATAATTGTTATAATGTCATTCATGTTTTGATCCATGTGTATGTTCATGTTGATGAACATATTGTGTTGCATATGTATGCATGGTTGTATCATGTGTGTTGTATTGATCCAAAAGGGATCGTGCGGTCTATGCTGAGGGCGCTAGATCAGTTGTCAACCTCATGTTGGTCCGACGGGATCATCTTGGGATCTATGCTGACGGCGCTGGATCATTGGACGGGTTTTTTCCACCTTGTGTTGGTCCGACGGGGTCATCTTGGGATCTATGCTGAGGGCGCTGGATCACTGGATTACCTCATGTTGTGTTGGTGGAATCATGTGGATTCGCATTCTTGGATTCCGGTAGCGGAAGTTCGTGTTATGTATTTTGTTATGCATCATTGTTGCATATCTGTTCTTGTATATTATGATACTTGTACTACCCAGCGCTGAAGCATAGGGCACCTTACTCATTTCCTTTATGTCTTCCTCACTTTGAGGACACATCTCTGAAGAAAGTTATATGCCATGTCGCATAGGCACAAACCCATTTTTAGAATCTTACATCCTAAATAGTTTCAGGATATTTTCTATATAGAGGGATTGGGAACATTCTTTTCCATCTATCCCCCTGGAGTCGAATACCCAGAATATAGGTAGCTTATCCCTAGTCTTTCATTGAGAACTCTTTTGAAAGCCAAGCTTTCACATGTAACACCCCCAAAAACAACTGGGAATATTACAGCACCATGGGTCCCATGCCCGAACCCACAAGGCTAAAAATTGTTGGGATAAAAAAATCCATGTATCTAAGTTTTGATAAAGTGAAGTTTTGATAAAGTTCCAACCCAGCATACAACAAGTTGATGTATCGATAGTCGATTGAAGTTGTCAATCCTGTATGAAGACTTCTCATAATGCCTTACAGTGAAAGTATAAAGTGTCTTCATACAAGCCGTCGCATTGCCATCATATGGAAACAGAGTCTAAAAGCGCCAAGTATGGAAGTTGTCTCTTCATACAACAATATTCTATACAACGACTACTCCAATATAGCCTACAACATAAATGGATACAACATTCAAGCTATAAAGTAATGAGAGCTTCAATACCTATCGAAACAGGATTGAGGACCATTTGAAAAGGAATCTTTGTTATTCGCTAAAGTCAAGTACCGTTTGATAAGAAGTATTTAAATACTGAAAGGATAAAGTATTTAAATACTAAAACCGATAGAGATCTTCAAACAACCCAAAATCTGGATCTTGGTTTATACAAGTCAATCATCCAGTTGTCATGGAGTTTTGCTCAATGGATCTTTCTCAACGGATCTATTCAAAGGCTATATATATCCCCAAGAGTTTGAAGATCAGTGACAACCAATAGCAACGAACGACAACAATATAACAAGCACTTACATGAATATATCTGAGTAAACATATTTCTTCAAGCATACTGCATATTCTGAGAGAATAAATATACAAGTGCTCAACCCTGAACAACACATCATCAGCTCAAGCTCATGAAAGTCAAGCTGTTGTTCAACAAACGTTCTTTCATTAAACAAAAGCTATCAGTCCTGTGTGGACTGAGAAAGCCTTGCCTTTCCTGAACTGTGTGTGACGGATCTACATTGAAGAGACAAAGCTTTGGAACTGTGTGTCAAGAAGTTAGTCAAGTGAAAGCTTAAACCAATCTGTGTGAACGGTTGAAAGCTGCGATTTTTGTATCAATCTGTGTGAACGATACATTGATAGGTTTGATTATAAATATGTAGTTGTGTACGCAGATTCATAATAAACATTTTCACTCCTATGTTGAGGACCAATGGACGTAGAGGGGTTTACCTTGAACCACTTTAATTACTGTGTTATTTACCTTCTGCATTTACTGTTTTAATAACTGTGATTATTATAAGTATACACTTCACACCTAGTTGCTGTATTTACAACAACTTACTTTTACAAGACTTCTGCTATGCACTCAAACTTGAAAATCATACAGCTTGTTGCTTAAAAAAATTTCCAAGCTGTATTCTGTATACTTAGTGGCCAACAACTTGTATCAGAGCGGTTGATTCTAAAAAGAATCAGTCGGATCTTTGATCGAATCAGATCCTTAAATCACTCATTTTTGTTAATGCAGTCTTTTTCTTTCCTATATTCTCATATGGATACATCAATGATCAATAGGATGGATTAGGATGGAGGCTCATCTTCAAGCAATGCATGAAGAGATGATTTTTGTTATACAGGATGGCCCCATAAATATCATGAAGGCAAATCCGGCCCCAAGGATTAAAGGCCAAGTTCATGTATAGATGCTCGAGAAAGAGCGCAAATAATGGACCACAAATGATTGAAAACCCTCCAACCTCGACAATGTTGCGAAGAATGTGCTATTTGTCACTCTTGAAAAAGGCACGTTCTCTAAGGTAAAGAGCTGTAAAACAGCCAAAGATATCTCTGATAGACTCAAATTAACTTGTGAGGGAACTGATCTCTCAAAAGAAAATAAAATTTCAAAATAAACTTAGCAATTTGAATCTTTTGAATGGAACCAACTGAAACACTTGAGGAACTTGACCTCAGATTCACTGGCATTGTTGGTTAACTTCAAGCATTAGGCAAGATTTATACCCAAAAGGAGAAGAACCTAAAAATTTTCAGATCTCTCCCTATCCGATTGGACATTAAGACCATAGCTATGCCTGTGTCGTGCAATCTTAATGAAATATCTACTTTTCATCTCTTTTTTGAGTATGATATAGACAGGAGAGAGAAAGCTGAAGAATCTCCCACAAGGACTACAACATTAGCCGTTGTATCTAACCGAAGACACAACATGTCTAGCTCATCAAAGCCTATTCACAAGAATGCTGACAGCGACGATGACATCCTGTCACAAGATCAAATGGCGCTCCTCATGCATAAGTTCAAGAAGTTCATCAAGCAGTTGGGAAAGACTCCATACAGGCCCAAGCCTATTCACAAGGTAAGTACCGAAACTTTCTCTGGTGATGCTAACCTGTGTTATAATTGCAGGATACCAAGACATTATGAAAATAAATGTCCTCATCCTAAAGTCCAAAGGTTGCTGGAAGCCGAGCAACAAGAAAAGGATGAAAGAAGACGTGCTTGGAAAAACAAGCTCAAGGCCCTGATTGGTGAATCAGAAGCCTCCCCAGCTCCATCAAAGTCCGAAGAATGTCTTCAGGTAGTCACTGACAGTGACTCATCTAATGATGATTTCGAAGATAAAGCCTATATGTGCTTTATGGCCAAAGACATTCCGGAAGAAGAATATGGCGATGATGAGGTAAGCTCAACCTCAGCTATTCCTACCAATTCATCTCATACTTTTGAAAACATGATGAATGAGTTTAAGAACATTCAAAAGGCCCATGAGACATTGAAAAATGAAAATATACAGCTCCAAATTTCTAACCTAGAGTTGAAAGAAGAAAACGACTTGCTAAAAGTAAATTACGAAAATATGTCTGTGGATTGTGAAAACAACAAAGTCGATTATGAGAAAATCATGGAGAGCAATCATCAACTTGATCATGAACTAAGTGAGACTAAATCTCACAGTGAAAGGAAGACAAATGATTTTGTTATGCTTGAAGCCAAAGTAAAAACTCTCGAAAAACGAGAAGGAGAACTTGAGACCATTCTGAAATCTTTCGAGAAATCATCTAAAAGAATGGAAGAAATTCTAAGAACCTGACAACATGCTCATGATAAAAGTGGCTTAGGATACATCTAATTTTCCAACTAAGGGAAAACTAGTACTGCGTTGGTCAGGGGTGTGGAACCCATTCCTGTATCGGGAGAAAATCCGAGTCCTGTGAAGGAACCCGTTGCACTGCGAACAACAAAATTTGCCATTCCGCCACCTCAGTCATATTCCAGACAGCGGAATCCCCAACCATTCAGACCTGTAAGGCGTACTCAACAGCATGCTCCCCGAGCATATCAACAGCGCGAACAGCCGTTCAGAAAGAAGGCTATATCCAAATATCAAAGGCCCGCACGGTAGTACTTTCAGTACACAACACCTTGGTATTGGATACAGGAGCCTCATTATCCCTCGCGAAAGCAATTATCCACACAGTATCAGCAACAGCTTTGGGAATCCAACTGGAGACCCAGAAGGCAAGCTGTAAGGCCGAAGGAAATGGCTCCACCTCCAAGACGGCATTCGTACTGGATTAATAATAACCCTGAATTTTACATGCATAATAATTATCATGGTTATAGCGACTACGTACATGCCCCACGTAGATACAACAAAAATGTACCTAATGTAACCTAGAGTAAACAAATTGCTATCAGGAAAATATGGGTACCTAAAGGCATTAACATTCATGGACCCAACAATCAAAGGGGACCTAAATCTACTTAATTTATTTGCATACAGGACATTTTAGAGAAGGACATTTGGTACTTCGATGGTGGATGTTCTCAGCACCTGACAGGAGATAAAAGCAAGCTGTCAGATTACATAGAAGGTTGCGGTCTAAAAATGCGATTCGGTGATAAATCTAAAGGAAGAACAAGAACCCTTCTTGTAGGAAAATTCAAAGTCACCGATGTAGCTTATGTTGAAGGCTTACATTATAATCTACTTAGTATTAGCCAGTATTGTGACAAACAGTTCTCGGTGAAGTTCTATATATATCACTGTAGAGTCAATAACATCCTGACCAAAGAAGTTGTGCTCAAAGGAAGCAGATCAGGTAATATGTATATTGCTCATTGGATGCCTACAAGCTCCACAATTCCTTGTTTTGTTACCAAAGGCACTGCAGATCTAAGCTGGCTATGGCACAAGAGGATGTCACACGTCAACTTCAAGACTATCAACAAGCTTTCTAGACAGGGAATAGTTATAGGATTGCCCAATGTGTCATTCAAAAAGGACAGCCTTTGTGGACCCTGTCAGAAAGGCAAGCAAATCAAGACCACCCTAAAGACAAAATCCTACCTTTCCACTCACAGAGTTTTGGAAATGCTACACGTGGATCTATATGGTCCTATAGATTCGGTAAGTTTGGGAGGTAAGAAATATTGTCTTGTTATCGTTGATGATTATCCCAGTATGCTTGGGCAATCTTCCTAAGCAAGAAGAAAGAAACAACATCAAAGCTGCCCGAGCACCGGAGAAAGCTTCAAAATGAAAAAGGGTTGAGTATCGTGTCCATTCATTCCGACAGAGGTACAGAATTCCCTAACCGCTTTATAGAGCAATACTGTTCGGAAAATGGGATACAACACAAATACTCAGCTGCCCGCACACCTCAACAAAATGGTGTTGCTGAGCGAAAGAACGGATGCTGAAAGAAGCAAAAAGGACCATGATTGCCGCAAGCAAATTGCCACAGCGTTTCTGGGGCGAAGCCACCAATACAACGTGCTATACACAAAACCGCTGTATCATCAACAAGCACCACAACAAAACAGCTTACGAGGTATGGAACAACAAAACTCCACTAGTTTTGTAATTTCACATATTTGGATGCAGGTGTTAAGTTTTGAAAAATAGTAAGGATCAACTTAGAACCTTTGATGAGAAGTCAGATGAAGGGATATTTGTAGGATATTCCTCTGTTAGCAAAGCTTACAGGATCTTTAATAAAATGAAGCTAACAATTGAGGAATCAGTACATGTAGTGATCGATAACCCTCACCAGGATCCTACAAGAGTAGAAGAAGTCACTCAGACATCCAACAACTTTCCATCATTGATCCGCCAACTACTATAGAACCTGTCGTTGACCTAGAAATCAACCCCGCAGCTGTAAGAACTGAAGTAGATGAAGCGATGATGTACAAGCTGAATCTGAAACTACAGCCACTCGAGATATAGTACGGGATGCAGAATTAGAACCCGACAGAAGATGGTTGAGAGATCACCCACAGGAGTTGATCATTGGAAACATTGATACTGGAGTATCTACTCGTTGCAGGATACAAACTACCAAGAAAATGTACTATATGCGCAAGAAGAACCCGAGTCTGAGACATATCCATTTCTTGTATGGAAATCTCAATCTGAACTTAGACGACTTAATATGTGCACTATTGATGTATTCTTAGCTCAATCCGAACCTGTTTACACCAAAGAATCTCTAGACAATTCTCATTGGATTTCATATATGGAAGAAGAGCTTAATGGTTTTAAAAGAAGCAACATATGGTATCTTGTACCCAGACCTACGCATCAATCTGTAATTAGAACCAAATGGGTATTTAGAAACAAGAAGGATAGAAATGGACTCATTATCAGGAATAAATCCCGACTAGTCGCCCAAGGATACAGACAGGAATAAGGCATAAACTATGATGAAACATTTGCCCCTACAGCCAGACTAGAAGCCATTAGGATATTTTTAGCCTTTGCCGCCCATAAGAGCTATATTGTTTACCAAATGGACGTCAAAAGTGCATTCCTGAATGGAGACCTTGCCGAAGAAGTCTATGTTGAACAACCACCAGGGTTTGTCAATCCAGAAGGCGGAGACCTCGTATACAGGCTAAAGAAAGCGCTGTATGGACTTTAGCAAGCACCTAGAGCATGGTATGAGACCCTGTCCCAGTATCTAACCGATAAAAGATTCGAGAAAGGTGTTGTGGACAAGACCCTATTTAAAATACAGGAAGGTGATGACCTCCTGATGGTTCAAATATATGTAGATGATATAATATTTGGTTCAACTAACCTTGCTTTGTGTCAAAGGTTCTCTCATCTCATGCAAAGTAATTAGAAATGAGTATGATGGGAGAACTTAGTTATTTCCTAGGATTTCAGGTAAAGCAGTTTCCTACAGGGATATTCATAAAACAGGAAAAATACAGCAATGAGCTTCTCAACAAGTTTGGAATGAATACTTCCAAATCATCGTCAACCCCTATGAGCACTTCCGTGCAAATAAGTGTTGATGAAGCTGGAAAGTCGGTTGATCAATCACTCTACAGGAAGCTTATTGGCTCACTCCTGTACCTAAAGGCTAGCAGGCCCGATATCCAGTTTGCTGTAGGAGTGTGTGCACGATATAAAGTAACACCTAAAGAATCACACTTCGTAACAGCCAAATGAATCCTGAAATACGTCAAAGGAACAGTCGATGTAGGACTGTGGTATCCTAAAGAAGGCGGATTCGATTTAGTTGGGTATAGCGACTCGGATCTCGGAGGTTGCAAGCTAGATAGGAAGAGTACAAGCGAAACTTTTCACTTTCTTGGACCTAGACTCGTGTCTTGGTTTAGCAGGAAAAAATTGGCAAACTCTCCTTGAACAACTGAATCAGAATACTATGCTGCTGGTAGTTACTGTATGCAGATCCTCTGGATGCAACAACATCTGTCAGACTATGGAATTGAAGGCAAAAAAACACCGATAATGTGCGATAGCACGAATGTAATTACAATAACGCACAACCTTGTGTTGCACTCGCGTACTAAGCATATCAACATGAAGCATCACTTCATCAGGAATCATGTTGAGAACAAGGATGTTCGGCTGGAAAAAGTTCATACAGATATCCAGTTAGCCGACATTTTTACCAAACCTCTCGACACATCAAGATTCTGCATGCTTCGACAAGAATTGGGATTGCTAGAGCGTGAATCCCTGTAAGTTTTTAATGTTTTTACTCAACAATTGAGGGGGAATGGTGTAAGACCCAAGAATACATTATCCACCGTTAGTTATCTGTACACTCAGACTATCAGAACAGCACTGTAGGAACAAAGAGACATGAATTATCCTATAGCTGACGTGTGCAATAATTAAAGGGAATACAATATGACCCATAAATACAGCATTAATCCGAATGTTGCTGTATAGAATTGTAACTCGTATGTACCTTTTAAGGGGGAATACTGTATTTTCGTGGATACAGCATATACTATGGGAAATCAATTAATATGTTATTTCTTTTAAAAATGATTTTTAGTCCACGTGCCGTGTTATAATTAAAAAGTCTTTTTCATTAAATGCTTTTACACGACATCTGGACATTGGTATCTCAGAAGCCGTGATTTTTCAAATTATTTTATTAGTTCACACTGCCAATTCGGGCAATAAGGGAAATTGATACGTCAGATGTGGGACCCGCTCTCATTTTAAAATTAGATGGATAAGCTGTACCCGTTACACTCAGTCCATTCTGATCGTCCATTTTAAACAACGGTTCCCATCCCTTAAATCTGACTGTTCATTATCTGAAAACCCTTCACTGCTGCCCACTATAAAAGGACTGTCAATGCCTCTTCAGACTCTTTACGCTTTCTGCAAATTGAACGAGTCTTTGAGCATACAGTTTACAAGTCTTATTGCTTTTACTGCAAATTTTCTTTGAATCTTCCTCACTTTTCTTCAAGAAACAACAATAGCATCTTCACAGACCTACTCTCTCTCACTCTATCTCTCAAGAAGACCTCAAACATCATTGACGGGCGGATCTTTGCCAGATCCGTAGTAGTTGAACGTGTTCATTCTGAAAGAGACAACGTCGAATTGATGGAGTTTGTCGTCTCGATGATTCGTCAACAAGGCCTCTATCGCCTTGGGAGTCACACCGCTGAGCGTTTCGATGCTCAACTAGTTGAGGAATTCTACCTCAACACTGCTGTCCATTTCTTCTCTCTTGCTCAGGGAGGAAATGTTGCTGGCATCACTGCTGTCATTCGCGGAGTGGAGATCCGTGTTGACCAAGAACTGCTTTCGAATCTTTACAGGCTACCTGCTGATGGCCTTACCATGGAAGAACTTGAGACCTTTGTGTCCCAAGAAATACGAACCAGATACTATGGCTTATTCACTGGTTCAGCATCGGTTGAAACGGTTCATACTTCTTGCCAAAAGAAACATTTTTTTCTACCTTTTGTTTACTTACGATTTTTTATGTCGTATCACTGAAAATAGAACATGTGTGTTCGATATCTGCACCAATTTGAGGTTCAGGATGATGGTCGCCATCATGACCTGTGACAAGGTCAACTGGTGTCAAATTATTCTCAATAGGCTACAGGAAGAAGTATCTAAGCCTGCCTCTCAAAAGAAGTCCTTTGGTTTATTTCTTAATTATATTCTGACTAAATACGGTGTTCCGCAAGCCAAATAAGCGAAGAAGATAAATTCTCGAGTATACATGGGAAGCATCAGGCCCTCTGTTTTTAACAAATATCCCCTGATTGCGAATAAACCTTTTGTCCGAACTTTGCCCCTTTCGGCCGATCCGAGGGACATGTCTTCGAAGTCCCAGAGCGAAGAGACTTCAAGGAAGAGAAACAGATCTCACAGCAAAACTCCCATTGGTGTTGAGAAGCTGAAAAGGAAGCTAAGGAAGCTTTCGAAATCAAAGACAGCGGCCCAACCCTATGTATCGAGCCCCCAGGGTGCAACCTCTGTGGACGAGATGCCTGTTATTATCGCGACAGTAGATCCCTAGCCTTTGGCGGCTATGACAGATACACATACATATGCCAACTTAAAAGACTCTGGAGAGTCGGATGCCTCTTTGGAGCCAATATCCACATCTCCTATTCTGGATGCCACACCCATTCAGGATCCTTCTCCCCTCAGGGTACCAACCCCTGTTTGGGATCCAGCTCCAACACAGGAACCCATGCCTGTCGAGGAACCGTTGCATACAGCGGACCCATGCGTTGTATGCAGCCCCTCCCCATACGCCATAATTAACAAAACCTTGCTGTCTATGCAAATTGGGCAGGCTTATGAACGCTTTGTCCAGTGGAAGGCTTACATCCTTGCTCTGTACAACACTTTGTACAACTGGAGCGAATGGAACGAAGAAGAAAGGTTTGTGCTGGAAGTGACGGACTCTAAAAATGTTGAAGTCCTGATCCAATGGGAGAGCCTTTGCTGTAAAGAGTTGATCACAAGCCACCTGATGGACAAAGCAGACGCTTGCAAGAAAGGAAAAGCCAGATCCACTGAATCAGCTCCCTACAGTCCTAAATCTGATCATGACTCGGACGCCGACGACGACGATGCCCTCCAGGCAAGTCTGAGAATGAGTCGTGAGGAAACCCAACTGGATCAAGGGACCTCAAGCCAACCTAATGTTCCCAACAGCGATGATTCAGTCCATCCTGTCGCGGAGGAACATCCAACCACTCAACAGGCACCTGAGCCTGTCTCCATCAGACCCATGCCATGCCGTACGAGGAATCAGTCCCTCTACAGGAGCAGGCAGACGCTGAGAGACAGCAGGAGGATTCAGTCCCTCCTGTATCTGTGTCCTCAGAACCCATTTCAGAACAGGAGAATATAGCCACCCCTATTGCCGAGCCCACATCGGATGCTACCATGCCCTCAACTATGTTGGAATCCGATGACGGTTCTGTACCTGAGGATGTCCAACTCGAGTCACGTCCTAATGTAGACTTGAGACAGTTGAATGGAGTTGAATATTTTGCCTAGTCAAACTCTCCCCGAACTATCGAGAAGAAAGAGCAATTGCATGCTCTTGGCCGACAAACCGTTTTCCTGCAGGACACCGTTAATTCCCTGCATGTTGTTGAATAGGAGATTGATTGGTTACATCAATCCGCCGTTGAAGTAATGACTGGTATGAGGCATGAAGTTTCTAAAGTGGAAGAAGCCTTTCGTATTCTGCCTACCGTCGTCAAGCAGGCCATTAACCAATTACAACAGCTTCAGGAGCAAATCCTGAAGGAAGAACAAGCTAAGATTCGAATTTCAGAGGCCAAGACAGCATCCGATCTTATCGAGACAGGTTCCCAGCTTCGAGCAAATGGTAAGAAAATTCAAGATATGTCGCAGGCTCTCAGCTCCATTGTTGAAAAAATGTCAAGTTTTGAGGCGAAACAAGATGATGCCTTGAAGGTCCTTGAACGTCTTGATGAGAAGGTGTCCTTCCTTGATGACGCCAAAAAAGGGGAAGAAGCTAGGGAAGCTGCAAGGAGATTAAGGCTTGGGCAAGAAAATGAGATGGAAGCTACATTTGGAGACAGCATTACTACTGAAATTTCTCGTTTAGAATCTCCGGCTCACAACGTTAGGATACAGGGAGATCGTCCAGAATTCCAGGACCCTAAATTTCCGTGGAAGAGCCTCGTTTAAAAACCCCAAGCAATAAATCTCCCGGCCAACCGACAGCCAACTGCAGACGAGATCAAGAAGTGAAGGAAGAATGAACTGCTAAGATACTTCGTAGTTCTTATCAGGGAATCTTCAATATTCAATAATTGCAGGACGGTGCAGGAAGCCGCAGAGGAATTTAAAAAGAGGTTGGACGAAGGAACGCTCCCCCTTCAACAAAGGATGAAGTCCAAGCATAAGCAAGGTGACTTGGTTACCCACCCAGAAGATTGGATCCCGGTGTTCGATAAATCCTATGAAGGTCAAGTTATTTATCTAAATCGAAACAGGGATGCGCTACAGAATTGGTGGAAGGGAACCAAAAATGACCCTAGAAGACCTTGGAGGCATTCTGATCATAGGAGCTAGATTCCTTCCTGTATTCTTATTCCTGTATTCTTATTTATTTTTGAGATAGCAAAAACTTGTAATCCTTGTTCAATATCAATAAAATATTTTTTCTCTTGAAAGATTACAACTCGTAATCTACTGTGTTCTTATATAATTACGATATTCAATCCATTTGCGGAATTAATACAAGTATGAAAACTTGTTAAGCTGTACGAACTTGTCTGCGAACAGTTCATAGATTCAGTTGTATGTATCTAGATTACATTGTAAGATTGTGCATGCACGCTAATCATAAGTTTAAAGATGTAATACTCTTTTGTTAAATTAAACTTGCCTGCGAGCAGTTCTTAGTGTTAGACTAATTGCTGAAGGCAGAACATTCGAAAGAAGACCAAGAAGTATGCCCTCCTGTTAGATGTTTCATTAAGTGTCAAGGTTTTGGCATCATCAAGGATTTTTGGAAAACATCAAAAAGGATTTAAGGAGACTTGGCAAATTATAAAAAACGGGGAAATTGTTGGGATAAAACAATCCCTGTATCGAAGTTTTGATAAAGTGAAGTTTTGATAAAGTGCCAACCCAGCATACAGCAACCTGCTGTATCGATAGTCGATCGAAGTTTTCAATCCTATATCTAAGACTTATCATAATGCCTGAATACAGCGAAAGTATAAAGTGTCTTCATACAAGCCTTCCATTGCCATCATACAGCAACAGAGTCTAAAAGCGCCAAGTATGGAAGCTGTCTTTTCATACAGCAACATTCCATACAACGACTACTCCAATATAGCCTACAGCAGAAATGGGTACAGCATTCAAGCTGTAAAGTATTGAGAGCTTCAATACCTATCGAAACAGGACTGAAGATCGTTTGAAAAGGAATCTTTGTTATTCGCTAAAGTCAAGTCCCGTTTGATAAGAAGTATTTAAATACTGAAAGGATAAAGTATTTAAATACTAAAACCAACAGAGATCTTCAAACAACGCAAAATCTGGATCTTAGTTTATGCATGTCAACCATCCAGTTGTCACGGACTTTTGCTCAACGGATCTATTCAAAGGCTATATATATCCCCAAGAGTTTGAAGATCAGTGACAACCAATAGCAACGAACGACAACAAGATAACAAGCACTTACAGGAATATATCTGAGCAAACATATTTCTTCAAGCATACTGCATATTCTGAGAGAAGAAATATACAAGTGCTCAACCTTGAACAACATATCATCAGCTCAAGCTCAAGAAAGTAAAGTTGCTGTTCAACAAACGTTCTTTTATTGAACAAAATCTATCAGCCCTGTGTGGACTGAGAAAGCCTTGCTTTTCCTGAACTGTGTGTGACGGATCTGCATTGAATAGACAAAGCTTCGAAACTGTGTGTGAAGAAGTTAGTCAAGTGAAAGCCTAAACCAATCTTTGTGAATGGTTGAAAGCTGCGATATTTGTATCAATCTTTGTGAATGATACATTGATAGGTTTGATTATAAATATGTAGTTGTGTACGCAGTATTTATAATAAACATTTTCACTCCTGTGTGGAGGACCAGTGGACGTAGATGGGTTTACCTCGAACCACTTTAATTACTATGTTATTTACCTTCTGCATTTACTGTTTTGATAAGTATGATTATTTTAAGTATAAACTTCATACCTAGTTGCTGTATTTACAGCAACTTACTTTTACAAGACTTCCGCTACGCTCTCAAACTTGAAAATCGTACAGCTTGTTGCTTAAAACACTTTCCAAGCTGTATTCTTTATACTTAGTGGCGAACAAAAATCATTTTCGCAATCGAATCAAATATTCCAAAGAGGCAAAGACGATATTATTTTATGAATAATTAAATGTTTTCCAAAATATAGTTCTCAAATACCGTCATAAAATTTCATTAGAAAGTACAAGGCAATAATACCAAGTTTCAACAGTTTCAACCGTACGATCAGTCATTACTTACACGCACCGATAACATAGTTTGAGAAAGTTTGCAAAATACCCCACATTTGCAAGATACCAAAAAGACCATTTGAAAATACACACGCAGCGGACATAGACATGATAAAAATACTTTTGCAGCGGAATCATAACAGTTAGGAAAATACTCAGTCTCAAATACATGTCATAGCCAGTATCACCCGAGAAGCTCATCCATCACGACCGCTACTAGTTTGAACTCCGAGTACCTAAAAGATAAAGCCCACGACGGGGTCAGCCTTAATACTCAACAATTATAACGATCACATCAATATAAACAATTACATATCAATGTGATTACAAAGTAAGAATATTTTCAATGTAATCTTACCGTAGTAACCTCACCAACTCGTGGCAACTCATATCAAATCAACCCTTACCTCAATCCACACTTCGCATTATCAAGTGACGATGAATTCAGAAATAACCATATGTACTGTATTCAAACGATGCCAGGATTCTCCAAAACATAATTATATTTCCAATATGGAATAATCCATCCATGTCCAATTATGTCCATTGTGTCGCATAATCGAATCCCAATTCTGATAAAACCGATAATATATGACACATTTGTATATCAACTGCCCGAAACAATGACAAGTCCCGGATAATGATACAAAGTATGAATGCTCACATAATCAATAATAATAACAACCAATGCATCAAACTAGAATATCGTCGTCATAATAAACTCCACACAAGATCAACAAAGAACCAACAATGGACGAGAATACCATTGATATGGTAACCCCAACAAGATCAATAAAGGATCAACAATGACCGAGAATACCAGGACAAGGTAGACTCCAAGCAATATCAGTAAAGGATCAACAATGACCGAGGATACCAATGCTATGGTAACTCCAAGCAAGATCAATAAAGGATCAATAACGAACGAGAACACCAAGGATATGGTGAACTCTAAACGAGATCAATAAAGGATCAATAACGAACGAGATTACCAACTATATGGTGAACTCCAACAAGATCAATAAGGATCAATAACGAACGAGAATACCAATGATATGGTGAACTCCAATAAGATCAATAAGGATCAATAACGAATGAGAATACCAACGATATGGTAAACTCCAACAAGATCAATAACAATAAATAACGAAAGAGAATACCAGCGATATGGTAAACTCCAACAAGATCAACAAAGATCAATAATGAACGAGATTACCAACGATATGGTGAACTCCAACGAGATCAATAAGGATCAATAATGAACAAGAATACGAATGTATGGTAAACTCCAACAAGATTAACAAAGATAAGTAAAGAACCGCAGGGCTAGATATACGAGAGAATGAAATCGTCAAACACATAAACTCACATATTGGATCTAGAAGACAAACCCGACTGTCGAACATGCCCGGTCATACATGGACAATGAAAGACCAATCAATAAGGCTCAAGATGGATGTCACGATATGCCCGATCCGGAAATGTGTCCGTGCACAAACTACCAACGGGTATCCATCAAATACACGTGTGGTCTTGTACCTAATCTGTCTCACGAAGTACGTATTGTGTGCACAACTCAATGTGAGGTTGAAACCAACACATAATGACACGTTCCCGCCCTGAAAATCCTACACATGACTGATCAGTACGTATCTGACTCCATATATGTCATGATACAACATGACAATTAAACTCGAAGAAACGCATATCTAGTAAGGTGCAGAAGACTCCCCAAGTGAACAACGATAGCTCGATAATGATGATCGACACGACCACAATGTCGTATTTCTGTCAGACAACAGTTCACATAATGCCCAACAATGCATATAATATTAACACGTAAACTCCCAAGGTCGCAACCATGGGTCATGGAAGCATCTACTCGATAATACTTCGGACATTAACACATAAACTCCCAAGGTCTCAACCAAGGGTAGCGAAAGCATCTACTCAAGAATACCCCGGACATTAACACATAAACTCCCAAGGTTGCAACCAAGGGTCATGGAAGTATCTACATGGGAATACTCCGGACAATGATGCACTCTCATTACCTGAAACATCAACATACAACATATACAACAATACAACTTATCATGATTCAGCAATACTAAATTACCTCAAAGCCGGAGACACTAACCCTTCCACGACCAACATCCCTGAACGAGTACACAATTATACGAATAGTCCGGAATGAAATACAGTTCATCACTATCAACAATCCACCACCTCAAGATCTATGTCGGCATGGTAAACTATCCTCGTTATCCAACATTTCATATAATAGACCAAAGATAATTCGCATCTCCATTTTCACTAGACATCTTTAAATCATATGCATTATGATTTATCCCTATCCAAAGCATAATATACATACCATCATCCCGACAATTCATATTCATAATATCATTGCTATATGAATCCTAAATGAAATGAAATCAAAACCATTTATTAAACATTATGAACTGAGCAAGCATAACTTGCCCAGATATGGATACGACATAGCCGTTACCAATCCCATCGCCTTCATCTACAAGCTCCTCAGCCCTGACCAAGGCGATCCACGATTTCTCCAATCTCTCTCGCAGTACAATGATTAAAATCAACGATCACTTATCACAATCTAATGCAATAATTAATTAACAATATGTTCGATAACAATCAACAACCGATATAATCAACCAATCAAGCTTAACAGTTCAACAATATCTCGATCATATACGAAACCAAACCATTTCAACTCAAACAATTACGAACTCAAGTACACAATACAATCACATAACTTGGTTCTACATATGAATATTCCATATTCATATCCAAAACACCAACACCTTACACACGTTCATCATTTATTGACATATAATCCAAGAGTTCCTCAAGAACATGAATAAACCATATCAATTAATATCATTTGTTCATAGTCATCAAGATAACATAGTCCAATGTGTTGTCTAACCTATAATCTATCAAACTCCCCTCATAATCCGATCAATACATACATATCATCATCTTCTTCAACATACACATCATATAACATCAAGAATCACAACAATACTATATAACATCAAGAATCACAACAATACTACCATATCCATCATCATACGAAGCAAACAATGATAACAATAGCAAAAATCAGAAAATAAGGTGCAGAGTTGATCAACATACCTCAAGAGCATAATCAAACACCTCAACAATCCACAATATCTTCATATCTCAAGCTTGAAATCCATGCCCTCTAGTCCATAATCCATTTGGAAGAACCAAAATCGGTCTTGGAGGGTTGAAGGGTGAAGAAATGACGTGAATATCTCCAAAAATGCCAAAGTGACAGGTCTCACATATTTATACAACTTCAGTCATTACGTACGTTACTTGATTCAACTAACGTACGTAACGAGCATTATGTACGTTATCCGACTTCGATAGCGAACGTAACGCAATTCCATAACCTACTGCCTCATTTTGTACCTTGTATTACGTAGGTAACACATGTGCCGTAGGGTACGTAACACACAATTGACTTACTATAGTAACATACCCATTTAACATACGTAATGGACTATCAATAACGTACGTAACCCCCTACGTTGACTCGCCTGTCCACATTTGCGCCGAAAGTTGCCGACACTTTGGACCCTGTCCGATTCTCTTCATAATGTACGTTATGTACTCTACCTAACGTATGTTAAGCTCACATTGTTACGGATGTAATCTCCCATGCTTAACGTACGTAATAGCTTGTATACTTGGCCATTTTCAATTGCTTCTACCTGTCATCTCAACATACCGAATACGTACCTGTTCAACGTATACCGAATACGTTAATTTATGCTAATGGTCAAGACCAACCAATATCAAGTATATATTACAACCTCTCACATAACGGTCTAATGTTATATAGGTTGTGAACTAATTATTACTATATAAGGAACCGATAATGTGATCTTCTGTGTGACACAACACACCACATTATCTACAATATAAAGTAAATTAGGCAACATTTGCATAACTATAGCGTGAATAAATATGCAAAACATGTGACAAATGAATTAAATATTCTCATAGATAAAGACCGGGAAATTAGGCAATACAAGCATAAAGTATGCTTTGATGTATACAACCCTAACAATCTCCCACTTATACTCAAAGCATGCTTTTGAAGTATATTATCTAGACTATGTCTATCTATCTCCCACTTATGCTCAAAGCATTGCTGCCATACATCCCAACCACATTCCTTCCACATACCCTTCAAATGACTTTGAGGGCAACCCTTTTGTGAAAGGATCAGCTAGGTTGTCTTCAGATGCTATCTTGGAGACAATAATCTTCCCTCTCTTCACAAAATCTCGAATGACAACCTTCTGGTAAATCAACCAAAACCCAAGTTTGGTTTTGTAAAATTGAGTCAATTTCACTCTGAACAACTTCTTTCCAGAGCAACCCGTCTGGTCTGGCATAAGTTACTTTGATCGACGCTGGTTCTTCATCCAACATGAATACTATGTAGTCAGGTCCAAATGTCTTTGGTGTCCTAACCCTACTACCACGTCTCGGTTCTACATCTTCCAGATTAGATCTCGATCGCTTACGTGACTTTGGATCTACATCTTAATATTTCGATGGTTTATGACTATTTTGCTCGCAATATTTTGGACTATATCTAAACCATGAGGTAGTGAGATTATAATCTACAACTAATTTATGTGAAAAAGTAAATGAATAGAATAAATCTTGATGAAAAACTTTTTGGAATGTAAGAAAGACTTAAGTAAAAGAAATGGAGTATAGGACATAATTTCCTTAAATTATTGTGCATGGCTTTAAATTAGATATTTAAACGCTATTTGATCGTTATACTTGTAAAAAAATCACAAATATATTTTAACCTTTCTTTTGGAACGAGTTAAAATACGAATTAAATTACCAAACTTAATCTTTTGACTCTAAGTATTGAAAATTAATCCTAGTAAGAAACTTCGATTATGTTTCCCTCAAACTTCCTCTACTTTTTTATAGTTTTTGTTTGTGTCTTGGATTTGGCTCATGTATGATCAACTATCTTCTTTTGAATCTCAAATTAATCAAAAGGTATGCATAAACGTTGGTATTTTATCGATATATAAGTTAAAAAGACAAATTCAAGAATAGGTAAAGAGAAGGCATATATATTAATTGTGCATTTCGATATGAGCCGTGTTGGTGGTAGTCGACCTGCGACACGACTCTGTCGCTATTAATTCGACTCTGGTCTGCTTCGGTGTTTTCTTATAACTTTTGCTCAGAACGTGGATTTACAAACAATTGGTATCTTTAGAAAGCTAACTCGATTATCTTTACAATTATATATCCTTATTTATAAGATTCCAAGTATTGGAAACTTTATGAGCATTTTAGTAAACAGCCTTCGTGTAGTTTTGGTTTGTTTATTTATTTTCCACTTGTTCTCCAATCCGACCCTTATTTAAACTTGTTTTTTCATCCCATTCATACCCCAAACCACTTGTAGGCCTAATATTAAATTCATTTCATGCTCGGAGACTTTTCTTCAAAATGAGCAAATACATACCATATCATAATATAATAAAATTTAAACACATCTATGAGATATAAGGAAAAACCATGTTAGAACTGTATATGACGAATACTTTTGAACACACATAATATTTTTACTTACAACTCATAAACAGAAGAAACCAACATTATCATTAGAGCCACAAGAAACCCACCATTACACAAATAAAATTGAAAAATTCCACGGTTTATGTGGCTTGCTATCTAGTTGATTTAGAAAATAGCATATAAAAGAATGAAATTTAAGTATATTGCGAATCTCTTATTCAAATTCCTCTCTTTCGAGGTTAATCTCGAAAGTGCTATTGTAGAGAGTTGACACTAAACTATAAATTACATCAAGTTTAGAGAAAAATCCTAGTTGATAACACTAGGTAGGGGACATAGACTTTTGGATAGCCGAACCTCTCGAACAGTTTCTTGTGTCGTTTTATATTCGCACTTTTACATTACTCTTATTTTTACTTCCGCATGAAATGAGTTCAAAACTCCACTCCGCACTATTAAACCCTCCTTCTAGTGGCGATACCAACCCAACAACTGGTATCGGAGTGGTCTCTTTTTCATCAGTCTAACACCTGCTAGATAAAAGATCCAAAAATGGCATATATTCATGCTTTTGAAGGCAATACTCTAAATCGTCCCCCCTTCTTCGATGGTTCAAACTTTATGACTTGGAAGAAGAAAATATCTATCTTCATTCGAGCTCATGATATTAATATCTATAAGGTCATTGTGCTTGGTCCAAAATTCCAAAAAAAAAAACTGATGGCTCCCTTAAGAGAAGAATGTGATGAGACCGACTGAAAAAATGATCACTTTAATAGTAAATCTACTCAAATGCTTTACGGTGCTCTTAATCCAGAAGATCATAACAGGATTTCATCATGTGAAATGGCCAAAGAAATTTGGAAAATGTTAAAACCACTCATGAAGGAACGAGCTAAGTAAAAGTAACAAAGATAAACATGATCCTTCATGATTATGGATGTTCACAATGAAGGAAGATGAAAGCATCACCACTATGCTTGACCGGTTCTATGCTACCACGAATAGACTAGCCTTGTTTGGCAATCTATCTCAAGTAGTGATAAAGCAAATACAATTCTAAGATCACTACCCAGAGAATGGGATGCAACTGTAACGACTATAGTTCTCAAATACCTGAGCCTGACCCCGATGGGCTTGCATTCTGGACATATCTCCTTCTTGAGCCTCTTCACTACTCATTCCCAGAGCAGCTTGCAGAGCGTCGTCGTCGTCTGAGTCAGGATCGCACTTGTGGCTGTCCGAAGGGGCTTTGTCATCGGATTTCGACTTCCCTTTCAATCGAGTCTTTTCTTTTGCCAGATAATAATTAGAAATAAGCTCATGGCAAAATTGATTTTCCCATTTGATCATACATCAATGTTCTGGGTGTCCATGACTTCCAGAATGAATAATTCTTTCTTCTTCCATTCCTCCTAGTTGTACAGGACATCATAAGGTGCGACCCTGTATGACTTCCATTGCACAACTCGCTCGAAAGCTTGTTCCATCTGTACAGAGATAAGAGTTTCATTAATAAGAGTAGTGGGGGAGGGGCTCCTGACAGTAGTTGGGTCTACTATATGGATTGTATCCGCAATAGGTGTGGAAGCCTGTATTAGAGAGGGAATCCTAAAAGGGGTTGATACCCTGATAGGAGAGGGATCCGAAACAGGGGATGGCGCCCTGATAGGAGAGGGATCCTGTATGGGTGTGGGTTCCCTTATAGGAGAGGTAGCTCTCGGCTCCGAATGGGGAGCCGAATCGCCAGTTCCTTCCAGCTTGGCAAATAATTGATCATCCGTCTTAGCCGCCACTGGCTCGGGATTTGCAACTCGTGCAACAATTATTTCTTACTAAGGGTTTGCGCCCTTGGGGTTGTGTACAACGGGTTGCACCGTTGTTGGGACATTTACAGTGACCGCTGTCGCCACTGTAGCCTTTGTTGTTGAATCTTTCTTGAGCTTCTTCTTCGGCTTCTCTGCAACCTCAGGTGATTTGCTGACAGAGATACTTCTTTTTATTTTCTTCTTTTCCTCACTAGCAGCCTTGATAGTGACATCCCTGGGATCATCAGAAATAGGTATAGACCGGGGATGAGGCTTGCTAGAGAACAGTTCGTCTCTGTTAAAGACAGTGGGCCTGCTCCCACCTTTGAACTTGCCAGAACCAATCTTCTTGGAACTTTTAGACTGTGGTACTCCACAACGAGTGAGAATATAGTTTAGGAAGAGGCCAAATGATTTCTTTTGAGTTGCTGGTTTGGCGGCCTCTTCCTGTAACCTTTTCAAAATAATTTGGCACCAATTCACTTTTTTGCCTAACATGATGGCGACCATAATTCGGAAGCGAAGATTTGTGCACATCTCAAAGGCACCAGTATAGTTTTCAACAACGCGGAAGCAAAAATCGTGCAGGTATACGTACGGCAGGAAAAAATGCTTCTTGTGGCAGGACAGGTTGACATTTTTGTCAGAACTATTTCCAGTAAACAGCCCCCAGTAGGCCGTCAATAGTTTTTCCGACCCGAGAGTCTCAAGATCCTCCATTTTTAGGCCATCGGACAGCAGCCTGTAAATGTTTTTCAAAAGCTCCCGGTCAATGCAGATCTCAACTCCGCGGACGATAGCAGAAATATCAGACATATCTTCTCCTCTTTTCAGAGAGAAGAACCTAACAGAGGCTTTGAGATAGAATTCCTCGGCAATACGCTCATCATAGAGCTCAGGATGAAGACGTCCAAGATGGTATAAGCCTTGTTGCTTGATTTTGGAAACGACTAGTTTCATTCCGTCAGTGTCCTAAGTTTCAATGTTTACTCTTTCCATGATGACGGATCTGGCGAAGACTAACCCGTCGATGATGTTGTTTCTTTTCTTTGTGGACTGTGAAGAAGTGTGTGAAGTTGCCATTGATTTTCATAAAGGAGTTTGAAGAAATGAAGATAGAATGCAGTAAGTATACAGAAAGTATATAGGTTGTATGCTTGATACTCGTTTTTTTGCAGAAAGCGTAAAGAGTCGAAGGGAGTACGATAGTGTGCAGGAAAAATTAAGGTTACATACAGTGAAGGGTCAGATTTAAGGGATGGGAACCGTCTTTTCAAAAGAACGAACAAGATGAACTGAGAGTAACTTGTACGTCTTATCCATCTATTTTTGAAATAATAAACAGTCCCACTTCTGACAGTTCGGCTTCCCTTTTTGCACGAAACGGTGGTTTTGAAATTATTAATATCGCGTTGTTTGAAGTAATAAAGTCCATATGTCGTTTAAATCATTAAAGATAAAACATTTGAATTTGAAAAACAGAGCACGTGGACTTAAAGAGTATTCAGTATGAAATAGAATAATAATATTATATTATTGGTCATCCCATAGACGTGTATATGCTGTATCTGCGAATAATACAATGTTCCCCCTTAAAAGTTACATACAAAATTTAATTCTTACATCATTGTTTGGATGGGTCGTACTGTATTCCCCCTTAATTATTGCACACGACAGTTGTAGGAAGGTTTTATGCCTTCTTTGTCCTACAGTGCTGTCTGACTGTCTGAGTGTACAATTAATTAATGGTGGATACTGTATTATAGGATCTTACAGCATTCCCTCTCAATTGATGTGTAAAAGCATAAAGACTTACAAGGAGTCAGGTTCTAGCATTCCTAATTCTCGTCGAAGAATACATAATCTAGTTGTGCTGGGATGTTTTGTAAATATGTCTGCTAACTGGATGTCTGTCTGAACTTTCTCGATCCGAACATCCTTATTCTTAACATGATTCCTGATGAAGTGATGCTTCATATCAATATGCTTAGTTCGCGAATGCATAGAGGATTATGCGTTATTGCAATTGCACTCGTGTGATTGCACATGATTGGTGTTTCCTTTGCAATGATTCCATAATCTGATAACTGCTGTTACATCCAGAGAATCTGCATACAGCAACTTCCAGCGGCATAGTATTCCGACTCAACTGTACAAAGCGAGTTGGCGAATTATTTTTTACTAAACCATGACACGAGTCTAGGTCCAAGAAAGTGACAAATACCGCTTGTACTCTTCCTATCTAGCTTGCAGCCTCCGAGATCCGAGTCATTGTAGCCAACCAAATCGAATCCACCTTCCTTAGGATACCATAATCCTACATCTACTATTTGGCTTTCGTGATGTGTGACTCCATAGGTGATATTTGGTACCGAGCACACTCCTACATCAAACTAGATATCGGGCCTGCTAGCCATTAGGTACAGGAGTGAGCCAATAAGCTTCCTGTAGAGTGATTGATCAACCGGCTTTCTAGCTTCGCCAGCTCTAATTTGCACAGAAGTGCTCATGGGGGTTGACGAGGATTTGGAGTTCTTCATCCCAAACTTGTCGAGTAGCTCTTTGATATACTTATCTTGGTTGATAAAGATTCCTGTAGGCAGTTGCTTCAAGTGCAATCATAGGAAATAAATAAGTTCCCCCATCATACTCATTTCAAATTTACTTTGCATAAGATGAGAGAACCTTTGACATAAATCAAGGTTAGTGGAACCAAATATAATATAATCTACATATATTTCAACCATTAACTGGTCGTCTCATTCCTGTATCTTAAATAGAGTCTTGTCCTCAACACCTTTCTCAAATCCATTATTTGTTAGGGACATGGACAGGGTTTCGTATTTTGCTCTAGGTGCTTGCTTAAGTCCATACAGAGCTTTCCGTAGTCTGTATACAAGGTATCCGCCTTCTTTGTTGACAAACCCTGGTGGTTGTTCAACCTAGACTTCTTTGGCGAGGTCTCCATTCAGGAATACACTCTTAACATCCATTTGATATACTTTAAAGATCTTATAGGCAGAAAAAGTTAGAAATATCTTAATGGCTTCTAATCTGGCTACAAGGGCAAATGTTTCATCGTAGTCTATGCCTTCTCATGTCTGTAGCCTTATGCGACTAGACGAGATTTGTTCCTGATTAGTAGTCCACTCTCATCCTTCTTTTTTCTAAATACCCATTTGGTTCTAATTACAGCTTGATGCACAGGTTTGGTTACTAGATACCATACATTATTTCAATCGAAACGATTAAGCTCTTCTTCCATAGAAGTGATCCAGTGAGAGTTTTTCAGAGATTTATTGGTAGAAACAGGTTTGGATTGATCTAAGAATACAGCTAGAGTGCACATGGCTAGTCTCCTAAGTTCAGCTTGAGATTTCCATACATGAAATGGAGATTTCTCAGATTCGGGTTCTTCTTGCGCACATAGTACGGTTCCTTATGTACTCTGTATTCTTCTGTGGGTAGATACTCCAGCATCAATGTCTCCTATGATTAACTCCTGTATATGATCTTTCAACCATCTCTTGTCAGGTTCTAGTTCTGCATCCCGTATTATATCTTGTTGTGCTGTAGTTTCAGCTTCAACTTGTACAGCATCAGCTTTAACTACTTCTATTCTTACAGTTGCGGGGTTCATCTCTAAATTTACAACAGGTTCTGTTGGAGTTTGAGGGGCATTAATGTAGAGTGTTGTTAGGAATATGCCCTTGAATGAAACTCAGGGGATGAGAGAGAATGGGCATTGTACTTGTAATTATGGAATTATCAATAAAAGGCAATATGATTCATTCACTGTTTATTGTATTTCAAATGTATTCTTGATTTGGTAAACATTTAAGTGAAGTCCATGTAAATAAGAGCGAACATATTCTTGTTATCGGATAATAGAAAATGTACTGGGAGTGTTTAAAGTTTATTTATGTAAACTTTTCGCAAGTCGATAAACTTAATTGGGCATTAAGTTTTGAGTAAGACTTGTATAACTGATGCTAGGACATATGCATGTCTTGATAGCATAGTTATAAGTATATTGGTGGGACCAGTATTCTCGAACACGACTCATACTTGATTCAGTCACACGGTATTCACTCTTGGAGAGTCGATGATGAATCGAAAGGTTGTGATAGTATACGTGGACCTTTGACTTGAGGGTTCAGTAGGAGATGTGTCTGTGACGTTTAGTTTGTCATTAGAGTATTTAGACTCATTTGCTTAATTGCTGAGTCAATCTCGAACTGCGGACAATACGGGCAGGTAGCAGTCTTTACTGTATGCCAAGAAATGATTCTATCTTCTGTTAGTGAGCAGGCGAATGTCCAATACGGTTAATGGCAAATAAGATCATAAGTCCTTGGCCAAAGCATTCTGATCTAGTCGTACTGGTTACACTATTAATCAGTCGGTCTTGATTTGCATTAACACATATATAGTGTCAAGTCAACAGTAGGGTTTGACTTTACCGTGACCCGAAGACTTGACCGGGACATCTGATGAAGGGTCTATACGTATATGGTATTCACGACATAATAGTTCTGTAATGATCCCTTCATTCGTTCTCAGTCAGGGTTTATAGTGCGGCCCGCTAGGCTGGCTAAGCGCTGCCCGCACTCATTGGTTCCTCCCAATACCGGCTGAGACGGACCTACAGAGTCGCGCATGAGGAACATTGACGGATAAATGTGAATTTGTTATCTCTCTAATAATATTAGATAATGGATATCTAATTATGATTTATTGGATAAATCAAATAACGGTCTTATGAATTGAAATTAAGTTATTGGGTAATTAAGTTAATTCATAAATTATATTTCTTAGAGAAATATATTTATATTTATTATAATTAATTGGAATAAATTAATTAGTATAAATACATTAGGTGATAAAACATAGTGTATTTAATGAATTGTTTGACGAAAGCCCAGTACACGAGCCGAGTGACTCGGCACCGTTTCCTCCCACCTTTCTCATGGACGCTCCACATCTCTCTCTCTATCTCTATCTCTCTCTCTCTCTCTCTCTCTCTCTCTCTCTCTCTCTCTCTCTCTTGTCTTCATGTGGCATTATTAATATCATGTGGGATCACACCATGTTTTAGTCTTTTAATAATCCCATATGCATGTGATGTGAAGGGATCTTGATTCCTTTATATTGTATAACAATTCACATCACCAACACAGAATTATGTGTGGTTCGGCCGAGAGTTTCACAAATTGGAGATAGAAATTTTTTGTTCAAATCTTCATCTTAGAGGTGAGAGAAAAACAAGAAAAAAATTAGAGAGAAAAATTCCTTTGAAACTTCCAAGCCGTGTTCTTTCAAGAACGGAGTTTCGGTGATTTTTCCAGTCAAGTTCCATTGTAAGGTGACGTAGAGGCATCGTAATTTCAGTGTTTGGGATGAAGGTATTTCGTGCTCGTTCTCGGGTTCATGATCATCATCAACTTACGAAGATAATATCAAAGGCATCAAAGGTATGGGACTTTGATCCTTTTATCTTCGTTGATTTATTTTTTTCGTATATACATTACTTGATCGATCCTGTTTGGGATTCTTTATTTGTGTATTATTATTCCGCTACATATTCGTTATTGTTTCCGGAATCCCAACAAGTTTTTCGATATTAGGAGTTAAGTCTTCTACTCCTGTAGGATCATGGTGAGGTTCATCGAACACTACATGGACAGATTCCTCGATTGTCAGCTTATTTTTGTTAAAGATTCTAAAAGCTTTGCTGATAGAGAAATATCCTACAAATATCCCTTCATTCGACTTCTCGTCGAAAGTCTTGAGTTGGTCTTTACATCCAAATATATGAAAATATGAAATTAATGGAGTTTTGTTGTTCCATACCTCGTATGTTGTTTTGTTTTGATGCTTGTTGATGATACAATGGTTTTGTCTATAGCATGTTGTATTTGTTGCTTCACCCCAGAAACGCTGTGGCAATTTGCTTGCGGCAATCGTGGTTCTTGTTGCTTCTTTGAGTGTTCTGTTCTTTCGCTTGGAAACACCATTTTGTTGAGGAGTTCGGGCCGTTGAGTATTCATATTGTATTCCATTGTCCGAACAGCATTGCTCTATAAAGCGGTTAGTGAATTCAGTGACTCTATCGGACCGAATGGACACGATACTCAACCCTTTCCCATTCTGAAGTTTTCTCAGGTGCTCGGGCAGCTTTGTTGTGGTTTTGTTTGTTCTTGCCTAGAAAGATTATCCAAGCATACCTAGAATAATCATCAACAATAACGAGACAATACTTCTGACCTCCCAAACTTACAAGGTCTACAGGACCATAGAGATCCATATCTAGCATATCCAGAACTCTGTGAGTGGACAGGTATGATTTTCCTTTCAACGTGGTTTTGACTTGTTTGCCTTTTTGACAAGGTCCGCAGACACTGTCTTTTTGGAATGACACATTGGGTAAACCTCTAACCATTCTCTATCTGGCAAGTTTATTGATCGTCTTGAATTTGTTGTGTGACATCCTCTTGTGCCATTGCTAGCTTTGATCTGCAGTGCCTTTGGCAACAAAACAAGGAATAGTGGATCTCGTAGGCTTCCAATCAGCAATATACATATTACCTGACATGCGTCCTGTGAGCACAACTTCTTTGGTCAGAATGTTCTTGACTTTACAGTGATCTATATAGAATTTCACCAAGAGCTGTTTGTCACAGAACTGGATGATACTAAGTAGATTGTATTGTAAGCCTTCAACATAAGCTACATCAGTGACTTTGAATTTTCCCACAAGCAGGGTTCCCTTCCCTCTTGTTCTTCCTTTGGACTTCTCACCGAAGCGCACTTTTGGACCGCGATCTTATACATAGTCTGACAGCTTGCTGATATCTCCTGTCATGTGCCAGGAACATCCACTGTCGAAGTAGCAGATGTCCTTTTCTTTGATGTCCTGTAAGATAAAATTTAAGCAGATTTAGGTCCCTTTTGATTGTTGGGTCCATGAATGTTAGTGCCTTTTGGTACCCAAATTTTCTTGACAGCAATTGGCTTGTTGTAAGTTACTTTGGGTCCGTTTTTGTGATGTCTACGTGGGGCAGGCACGTAGTTGTTGTAACCTTGATTATGATGCATGTAGAAACGAGGGTTATTATAATTATTCCAGTACGAATGTCGTCTCGGAGGTGGAGCCATTTTCTTAGGTCTTACAACTTACCTCCTGGGTCTCTAATTAGATTCCCAAAGCTGTTGATGATATTGCACGGCGACCTGCTTTATGGATGGATAACGGGACTCCTGTATCTAATATCTAGGTGCATTGTACTGTTGGAAGTACTGTTGTGCAGGCCTTTGATATTTAGATACAACCTTCTTTCTGAACGGATGTTGACGCTTCTGATATGCTCGGGGAGCATGCTGTTGGTTATGCCTTACAGGTGTGTGAGGCTGAGGTTTCCGCTGTCGATGATATGAACATAGTGGCGGAATCGCAGCCTTTGCTGTACGCGGGGCAGCTGTTACCTTTACGGGACTTGGGGTCTTTTCAAGTACAGGAATGGGTTCCACACCCCTAACGAACACCGTACTAGATTTCCCTTTATTGTAAAACGAGTTATGTGATAAGCTACTTTTATCATAAGCATGTTGCCTGATGCTTAGAATTTCTTCCATCCGTTTAGAGGATTTCTCGAATTATTTCAAAATTATCTCTAATTCTCCTTCTCGTTTTTCGAGAGTTTATAGTAGTGCAACATCATTTGTCTTGCTCTTATTATGAGACTTGGTCTCATTTAGATCGTGGGCAAGTTGATGATTGCTCTCCATGAGTTTTTCAAGTGTGACTTTGCTGTTTTCACAATCGATGGACATATTTTCGTAGTTATTTTTCAGCAAATAATTTTCTTCTTTCAGCTCTAAGTAGAAATTTGGAGCTGTATATTTTCTCGTTTCAATGTCTCATTGGCCTTTTGAATGTTTTTAAATTCATTTATCATGTTTTCAAATGTATGAGATTTATTTGTAGGAGTAATTGATGTTGAGGTTACCTCATCATCGCTATCTTCATCGTCTTGTATTTCTTTGGCCATAAAGCATATATAGGCTTTATCTTCGATCTCATCATTGTACGAGTCACTGTCAGTGACTGCCTGAAGGCATTCCTCGGTCCTGGTTGACACGGGTGAGGCTTCTGATTCACCGATCAGGGCTTTGAGCTTGTTTTTCCAAGCACGCCTCCTTTCATCCTTTTCCTTTTGTTCGGCTTCCGACAACTTTTGCACTTTTGGGTGCGGACACTTATTCGCATAGTGCACGGGTTTCCTACAGTTATAGCACAAGGTAAAATCACCAAACGTAGAAGATTCAGAACTCACCTTGTGAGATGGCTTGGGATTGTAGAGGGTCTTTCCAGACTGTTTGATGAACTTTTTGAATTTGTGCATGAGAAGGCCATTTCATCATGTGATATGATATAATCGTCACTGTCAGCAGTCATGTGGGTAGACTTGGATGTGTTGGGTGCGCTATGTCTCCTGCTAGATACAGCGGCTAGTGCTGTAGTCTTCGCAGGTGACTCTTCGGCCTTCTATCTCCTGTCTATATCGTACTCAAATGCTTTGAGGTCACAGAAGAGGGCGAAAGTGTAAATATCATCAAGACTACATGATACACGCATAGCTGTAGTCTTAATGTCCCATCAGGCAGGGAGTGATCTAAAGATTTTCAAGTTTTTGTCCTTTTGGGTATACACTCGCAATGCTTCAAGTTTACCGACAGTGCCAGTGAATCTGAGGTCAAGCTCCTCAAGAGTTTTGGAAGATTTCATTTCAAATGATTCAAATTGCTCAGTGAGTTTGGAATTATTATTTTCTTTTGAGAGCTCAGTTCCCTCACAAATCATCTCGAGTTTCTCCCAGATTTCCTTAGCTGTCTTACAGCTCTTTAGCTTCGAGAATGTGCTTTTATCCAAAGTGACAAATAGCGCATTCTTAGCAACATTGTCTAGGTTAGCATGCTTTCGATCGTCTGTTGTCCATTGCTCACGCTCCTTCTCGAGCATTTCAACATGTTGTCCTTCTATCCTTGCAGCGGGATTACCCTTCATTATCTTTATGGGGCCTTCTTGGATGACAAATATCATCTCCTCATGCATGGAGGCAAGATGGGCTTCCATCCTCATTCTCCAATCATCAAATTCGTTAATCGAAAATATAGTATCCTTTTTATCACTGAGGTATCCATTAGAGAAAATAGGAAAGATAAGACTGTTTTCAAAAATAAATGATTTTTGGATCTCATTCGGTTAAAAATACGACTGGTTCTTTTTAGAATCAACCGCTCTGATACCACTTGTTGGCCACTAAGTATACAGAATATAGCTTGGAAAGGGATAGTACAACAAGTTGTATGATTTTCAAATGTGAGTGCATAGTGGAAGTTCGTTTAAGTGAGTTGATGTAAATACAGTAACTAGGCTTTCTCATGTTTGCTTAGTGCATACAGGATTTTGCAATATATACTTGTATATAAATCATAGTTAAAACAATAAAGTAGAAGGTAAATAACACGCAGTTTAAAGTGGTTCGAGGTAATCCCCTCTACGTCTGCTGGTCCTCCACACAGGAGTAAAATGTTAATTAAAATCACTACGTACACAACTACGTGACTTTAATCAAACCTACCTCTATATCATTCACACAGATTGATACAGAGTCCGAAGCTTTGGGACATTCACACAGATTGGCTTGAGGTCTTTCTTGACTTGCTTCTTCACACATAGTTTGAAGCTTCATCTACAATTTTATTCTTCCCACACAGGTCGAAATATGAAAGGATCTAGAGTCCACCCAGGGTTGATGCTTATCTCAATGGTGAAGATAAAATCTCAGGTTTTGAACAACACTTTGAATGCTTGATGATCTTAGGCTGATGATGTGTCGTTCACGTTGAGAATTACTATATTTCTTCTCTCAAGTATAGCAGTATTGTGACACCCCCTAACCTAGCCGCTGAACTGCAAAGGGGCCTGCGCTACTAAGTTGGGGAGTATCAGTCTTTTATACTTTGAAAACCAAAATTTTAAATTTGGTAAAAGCAAGAACTCAGGGAAATGGCATAAACTGGAATTATTTGTTCAAAATATTACACAACATTAAGTTTAATACATAAACAAAACCATAACAGAGCGGTCTTATTTAAAATAAAACATAGTCTTCCAGCATAGGAGCAAAATAGCTAGGGATTGGCATATGTACACGTCTCCGACTGGCAACACTAAAGAAGTAAAGTCAACCCCTAAACATGAGCATCATCACTGTATCATAAGAATCTAGTGAGCTAAAGGCTCAGTAAGATGAAACTTCTGTAATAGCAAAGTATCCCATATCACATTCACCAGCAAATAACTACTTTATATGATATAGTCATGTTATTGTAAAATCCTTTCCTCGGGTACCTTTGAAGTGTGATACTCGACTGATAGTGATAGGCCATGGTTTTTGGAACCTGTTCATATAATTGGACAATAAAACATGTATACGGAGGTTCCCATGCTGGTGTTTCAACCAATGGTATTAGCCGTATTCAACCTTTTTCATTCAGTGTGGGTTTCCTTGACCGACTTTCAGCCACAAGTATTTGCCACCATGTGTTGGGTCTGCCGGTACCCCTCATCCTGTACCTAACCGCCATCAATCAAGCACCATATTTCCTTTTCTTAAACATTCTTTCACATATACATGTTATACATGATCATTCAACAACAGTCACATATGAAAATACCAATCAATATATGATCCTTGTGATACAGCAAGGAAAAGCCTCATCTTACCTCAGGTCCAGCTGCGTATTGAAGTGAAAAGATCATCTCCTATCGCTAGATGTATGTGCTAAATTTCTGAATCAATTAACCATATTGCACTTAACATTACCTTCATGAATGCTACAAAATGTTGGAATACAATTTAGGATCATCTATGACTTATCCCTTCACAACTAGTTACTGTAATGCAATAATTATGCATATATACCCATTTATACTATGTTTAAACTTTATATCCTTCTCCTTTACTTTTACAAGAAGACTTATTCTGAAAATATGAACATATAGTAATTTATGTATCCTATTCTACAACAACATAATTGTTCAAGAGAGTTTATCAAAACCTTTGAATAACAGAATTTGTTTAGCTTATAACCGCTCGAATATTAGTTGGATTTACATCAAATTTTGATATAACATCTATAACATACTGAAGAACAAATATATGGGAACACTAGCCCCTGAACTGTATGAAATATGCACAATCCATATATGTTTATAAAAGGTGGCAGAATTGAGTTATATGTTGTCTAGTGATGATTTCGGCTCTATAAACCCATAATAAACACAAGGTTAAGCCATGGATGAATTCTTAACATTATAAAGACATGTATAAGAGCCTGAAAAAACCCTCCTTTCATCAAAATAATCAAGAAAGACATCAAGAACATGAACAAAACAAAGGAAACTCATCTTGATTCTCAAAGGACATGAGGTGTTGGTGTTTTGATGATTTTTTTTGAATTTTTGGTGATTTTTAGGAGATGGATGATTCTAGGTCGAGTTCAGAGTGTTAATTAGGGTTGAGGTTCGGCTTTACTCTCTTATCGAAGTGACAGGGGCGGTTTTGAGGGTGAAATACTAAAGATACCCTCAAATAGCTTCCAGAAATCATGTTTGAAAGACTGAATTGGTTCAAGTAGTTAGCCGGTTCTTGGTTGGTTTAAACCGGTTATTCATAGATATTGAACATATTTAGGGTATGAATGGCCGGTATAGTGGTTTTGTAGAAGTTTAAGGTGTGTTTATTGTTTAAAGCCGGTTACTATGCAGAAAGCATTAAAAATGCTAATAAGGGAGTTCATGGTCAAACTTTCTGAACCTTCGTGCCGATAACACTATAGATAAGAATGTAAGAGATCATTTAAAAATATGATATGATTATGATGATGATAAAATAAAAGATAAGTTCAATTGATTCCGACCGCAACTGGGACGAATAGAGAAGTGAAATGTCCAATTACTTTTTTTTTTGAGGCGGGACCCACCAACCCGTAGATAAGAAAAATAAAGAAATACAAAGTATCAGCCCCGAATTATGACCCAAAATGGCCATAATTCGGGTCCAAACATCAGAGAAATATATGGCCCGCTAAAGAAATACAAAGTGCACCACAAATCGTGGGCTAATGTGCGGACCCGTAGACCAAAATAACTCAACTCCGAATTATGACAAAAAATGGGCCATAATCCGGAACCTAAAAATCTAAAGTGCCTACGGCCCGCTAGATCAGTACAAGGTGCACCACTAAAATCGTGGGCTAATGTGCGGACCAATAGGCAACGAAACAATCGATAAAAAATAAAATCGATCTAAATCTAAATGACGGATAACCAACCTGATCCATCCGTATAAGGAAGAGGAGAAACGGGGGAGCAGTATCGTAAGTATAAGTCTGAATGCCGAGGGACGACATGCCGAGCTCAGAAAGATAGTCGGCCAGCCTGTTGCCCTCCTGGAAAATATGAGTGACTCTGAACTGAATATCTCTGAGAATGTGTCGGATACGCATAAGAGTGTGACGAACCTACCAAGAGCCCCGATGGCCAGATGATAGCAGAGTCACCACAGCAGCAGCATCAAGCTCAATCCAAACATGTCTCGATCTCTGGGAAGTTAGAATCAATCCAATCGCCAATGCCTGGACCTCTGCATCAAAACTCGAAGAGGCTGGAAAAGAGGAATGGGAAGCAAGAACGAGCTCTCCGTGATGATCTCTAATCATACCTCCCCCACCCGCAATCTGTGTGTCTCTATCGAACGAGCCATCGGTGTTCAGCTTGAGCTAATAGGTCTCGGGTCGAAGCCAAACCACTGGGACGGGGCGATGAGTCTGAGCAGGGGAAGTTGTAGCTCGCCGGAAGCGATCAGACGGAGAGCAACCCGCCCATAACTCAAAGCAAATAAGCCCTGCAGCAGCCAATAAAGCAACATGGCGCTCCACCTGCACAATAACATGAGAGGAAACAAAAGTAACCGCCCTATGCTTTGCACTATTCCTTTCTGTCCAGATGAACCAAAGGATCAGACAAGGAATAATGAAAGTGGCATGCCTCATGGAAAATTGAAATCCAAATTGAGATACTATTCTTCCGAGTATGTCGGGGTAATATTTTTAGGAAAGGTTGATAAATTCCTAGAGTGCATTAGATGCCTTTGGTTGTGACAAATAAAATCTCTAAAAACCGTATGGGTTTCCGGGTAAGATTCAATTATCAGACTAATAGGAGTTGACGGTTTAAACTAAGATAGTTCAGCGAGTCAAAGAAACCGAATGGGTTGAGGGCAAGTGAACTAGGGGTAAAAGAAGATAGAATCATCCATTAGATGGGTTGGTGTTAGACACCATTTTATAGAGAATGATAGAATAGAAACTGTATGGTTTGCCCTCTGTTAAACTTTGTAAAGAACTCGATCACCACTATGAAGTCAACCGTGACTTTCGGATTTCAATGGGAGTGTGCAAATGCCGATAAAATAGTGGAAGCTGAGTTATGAATAAAAAAGTCCTTAAATTCTTTACTCGAATCATAATTAAACAAATCACTAACAAATCTGAAATTATTCTCTGCAGTTAACAAAATCTATCATAATGACAATGAGCCCAATCCCTATACTGCTTGAAAAGAATGCCCTGACTGGTTCGAGCTATATGCACTGGCTTCGGAACTTGAGGATTGTCCTCACTATGGAAATGCTGGGATACGTCTTGTAGGCGGACATCCTAATGGCTCCACCAAGAACACGAGCCAATTAGGAAGAATTCGATGCCCATGTGAAATGAGTAAAAGACGACGTAAGAGTGCGCGGGTACATGTTAGGCTCAATGACCAATGAGCTTCAACGTGTCCATGAAAAGATGACGTCTTCGAGAGATATCTTAGTGCACCTGGCTTAGCTCTATTGAGAGCATAGTAGAACTGTTAGATATGAGATATCGAAGAAATTATTCGGTGCCGAGATTAAGGAAGGAGAGTTGGGGACCATGTCCTCAAGATGATCTCGATGATTGAGAGATTAGAAGTTCTTGATTTTCAAATGCATCTGTCACTCCAAACTAACCTTATCCTTCAGTCACTTCCTGGTTCCTTTTCCCAATGTCATGAACTTCAACTGCAATGAGATTGCATGTAACTTAGCTGGGCTAATGAACAAACTGATGACTGCCCAGTCTCAGATGAAGGCAAAGGAATAAGAAGTTGCACTTGTGATTTTTTTCTGGGACTTGGAAGTTCAAGAATAAGAAGAAAATGAACAAAAAGCAGTCAGGACCAATAGCCAAGATCGACAAGGGAAAGGGCGAAGCCCCAATGGTTTAAAATAGCAATGGGACAAGAAAATGGATGTATGCCTAAACTGCGGTGAGCTAGGCCACTAGAGATGGTACTGTCCAAAGCTTGACCGTAATGCACCTTCAGGTACGAAACTACTGATTTTGGAAACAAATTGTTCTGTACTGTATATTCTACTTCTTGGATACTTGATTCCCGTGCGAGTTCTCACATTTATACAAGGAATCAGGATCTAGAATGAAGTAGGAAGCTGGATCCAGGGAACGTGATGGTCACCGTCGGAAGTGGACATAGTGTCGAGGCTTCTGATATTGGATCCCTTATGTTGAACTTAGAATCTGGTTTTATTCCTACTTTATATGATGTACTTGTTTTGCCCAATTTGTATTTCAATTTGGATTTCAATTTGGAAACCTCATAACCTTTATAACGTAGTGTTTTTAAGTGGGAGTTTAACGCAATTATATGTTACACTTTGCACAATAATCCGTTTATAAGCGTGGTTTGTCAGTTTGTTTGTTTGTCATACAATATGAAAACATACACAACCTAAAAACTAACAACATGCAGTTCATGGACCGTTCCTAAGTACTGAGTCTTCATTGACTCGATAAAATTAAAAGTAATCTAATTACAAGTCTTGAATCTTCGTCTTCATGGCGGTTCGCCATCGGCTCTTCATCATGGCTAATTTATTACATTTATAAAATTTATATCCTATACAAATTTACTAAAAAAATAAATCGGCTCAAAACAGCCATTACAACCCCATCGAATAAAGATTCAAAATACTAAGTCCATGAACTATATCAGCATTCAAAAATCATACAATCATTACATTAAAATAAATGGCAATAATGATTAATCTAAATATTGATCTAATCAAGAAAAGTTAATCCAACTATTAGAATTAATCCAATTAATTCAAACAACCTTTAATTTTAATTTTATCTGGACAAAATAAATATTTTATTAAATTAATTCCCTTAAAAAATAAAATTACCATAATTATATTTTAGTCAAATTAAATCTAATTTAATTTGCGGGAAATTAATTTACCGAACGAAAAATAAAAAAAAATGGAGTCGAAAAACACAAGGCCCGGGCCAAGCCATGCCCGTTTATCGGCTGGCCAAGCTGACCAGTAAGGCGTACAGCATTTGCTGCTCATCCCTGTATTAATAATTTATTTAAATGTATGCACTAAGTACTTTTTATTGTAAAGAAGAACTAAATGAGTATCTTCTATAGGCCTTAGAAATTAGGTTAAGTATTGACCAGTTTGTAAATCGGCTAAGTATAGAACAACTAACATATCAGATGAGTTTTCAGACGAGTTCTATATCAGGCGAGTTTTGGTCAACATAAATATCAGACGAGGTTTGATCAAAACTCAGCTGCAGTCGAGTTATGAAGAAGGTAATATATTAGGCGAGTTCCGTTCAAACAAATATATCAGAGAAGTTTGAACACAGGCGAGTTATCAGCTGTGCTTTTAGACAACGAACACATCTGGCAAGTATTACTCCATCTAAGAGCAGACAAGTCTTCTTTCAAGCAAATATATCAGATGAGAGTTGACCACAAACGAGTTATCTATCGGCCGGGATTTCCGGTCAAACCACATCAGAGGATATTGACCTAACCATTACTGCATCCAAGTTTGTAGGAGCTCAGTCCACATCAGCAAAGCATTGAAAAGTCAACAATAGCATAAATACATGCGGACGTGATTTTAATGAGACAAACAGAATGATTCCCGAAAAGTTTAGAATTAAATATTCCTTGAGATCCACGCTCTGAAGACTTGTGGATATACAAATCAAGAAAAGCGGCATGGATAAAAGAATTCTTTCAAATGGTCGGAATTGAAAAGGGAATCAAGCCCTGCAAAGAGATGAACGAATAAACAAAGAAGTCTACTCTCCAACGGATGAATTTGTCACAGTGATGCAACGGCTATGAAGAAGCTCAAGATTCATAATATAAATATCTGAAGATATATTTGAGAAAAGTACGATGCGAACAACACTTACAAGCGATCAAAGTATTTAAAGCAATCAAAGCTATCAATGCCAGCAATAGAATCGTGAAGATCAAAGTTCAAAAGTTCATATACCGAGAAGCTCTTAAGTTGGAGAAGACAAAAACTCTTGTCTTAAAAGTTTGAGTATAGGGTTGCTTTCTTGAACGAGGTTCTTGAAAGTAAAGACTGTAAATCCATCCACAGGTTCTTAATTGGAAAGTGATAGACAGCTTGCGAGTTGTTGAGGCATCCACGGGTTTTCAATTAGGAGGTTCTAGGAAGTCAAGGGAGTTGCAACGGCCATGGGTTTCCACTGGTTGGAAGCTGTTTTAACTGGTTGAATCATTGTAACATTTATTATTGGTTGAAAGTTATAGTGAATTCATCTCCAACTAGTTTGGAGAAAAGTGGACTAGTAGAGGATTACCCCACCTCTGAAACCATTATAAGTGCTTGCGTGTTTTATTGCATTCATCATACTTATCTACTGCATTCATTTTTTACTGTTCCATTTAGCAGTCAACTATATTCCACATAGTATAGTTTTACAGTTGACATATGTCACCTGCAGACAACATAAGTTACCTACATTGTCAACAGCTTTGCTTCCGTATTATCATTTGTAGTTAATATTATTGTTAGATGCATAATTTATCAGCTGACTAAACTCACCTGAGATTCAGGAAAAGAGTTTACTAAGTCTAATCAAACCCCTAGACTTATTCCTAATGACTCGTGACCTACAATTGGTATCGGAAAGGTTGGTTCAATTTTACAGAACTCGATCCATATATCTGAGCATATATAAATCTCTGATTTAAAATGGAACACATGCAACACATGCACTCTAGACTGCTTGTATTTTCTATTGATGAATATGACGTCTTGAAAATAAGAATGCAGGCTCATCTGTTATCCATTCATGATGACATGTGGTGTATAATAGAACATGGACCCTTCATCCTCCTGAAGGACAACACACTAGAAGAAATTGCAGTTGGGAAGCCATAAAAGATTCCCAAAAAGAGAACTGAAATGTCACCTAAAGACAGGAAGTTGGCCAACCTAGAAAACCGAGCCAGAGATGTCCTATACCAGACCCTTGATAAAGTCACCATGGTAAAGATCAAGAACTGCAAGAATGCAAAAGAAATCTGGGACACACTGGAAATAAAGGAACCGGTCTAATCAAGCAGAACAAGTTGTCAATAGCCACCCAACAGTTTGACAACTTCAAGATGAAGAGTGGAGAAACCATTGATCAGGTGGATGGAAGATCCACAGAGATAATATGTGAAATAAATTCTCATGGAAAGACATGGAAATCGAGAAATGGCTATGAAGGTTTTATGATCTCTCACACCTGAATGGAGCATGAAGGTCGTTGATATGAGGGAATCTAAAGATCTTAACAAGATAAATATCCAAGAACAATTATCAGACCTCAAAGCATTCGAGTTTTTGAGCTGCCCTGCTCATCAACCAGTGAGCCAGCTGAGAAAGGAATATCATTTGCAGCAGAATCACCTGCAAAAAGTCAAATTGAAGTTAGTCCCCCCAGTCCTCTGAATTTTGAAGAAGAGATGGCTTTCATCATGCAGAGGTTCAGCAACTTCAGAATGAACTATTCAAAGTACAAGAAGAACTTCAAAGAGAACGCAAGGAAGAATCAAAGAGCTGGAAACTGGAAAGTGGAGTGCTACAACTCCCACAAAACAGGACATATCTAATTTGACTATCCTGATCGCAAAACTGATGAAAGAAAGAAGGACATGGGCAGAAAGGAGGACAAAAGGAAAGCTCTCATTGGTGAACAACAGTAGAGAGATGAATCAAGCGGTGGCTTTTTCTCAGATGATGATGATGACTACAACTGCTTGATGGCTAATCTGGATGATGAAGAGGTAACATCTAAACCTCAAACTACAGAAGGTTTTAGCTATGACATGTCAGAATAAATGGATCTCCACAACTCTGTAAATCAGTTGTTAAAAGATTTTGAAACCTTAAAATCAGCTCACCTTTCTATTACAACTGAGAATGCACAGCTGAAAATGAGAAAGTCCAGCTGAAAAATGATTTTGACAAACTCAGCCAAGAGTCAGCAGAATTTAAAAACATTATAGCTGAGTTTGAAAAACAAACTGAAAACACTTTAAAAAACTCAGCTGAAAATACCACAGCTAAGGTTCATAAGCTGACTGTTTTAAATAGTGAAAAGTCAACTACACTTGCTAATATCAAAACCGAGCTTTTTAACTTAAAACAACTAAACAGTGCACAAGCTAAAGAGAGAACATCTATGAAAGCATCTATAACTTTGGATGGTTTGTGTATGGACAAAAGGCCACTTTATTTAAGATCAGGCCTTGGATATGACCCCAACACTGCCTCTAGTTCAAAAACTACTTTTATCTAGGGAGAAACTAATGTACAGACTGCTGAGCCTATAAAATCCGTATTTCAAATAGGCAGCAGCCCAGTCAAAAGTTTAGGGAACAGTCGATGTTTAGAAGGCAGCCACATAAACAGGAGACTAGGCAATGGCCAAGGCAGAAGCAGTAGTGAAAACACTATGCTAATTATTATCAAAGACTCCCCAACAACAGATTTCAAAATGGGAGAGGTAAATGGAAACCTCAAGGTTATCCAAATTTTCAAAATGACCAGGTGTGGAGACCCCAAAACTTTAATAAATGGTCTTAGCCAAGATTTAGGAATGTCCCCCACCAGAAACATTATGAGGCATATCCAGTATACAATCCTAACCAGGGATATAGACCTAGAAAGCACACACTTTATAGGGGTAATCAACATAATTTTAATAATCCAAGGCGAAACCAATTCTCCAGGAAGCCTACTAACCCTAGAGGACCCACTCAGATTTGGGTACCTAAATCCCTTCTTTACTGATTGCAAGAAATATGGGAAGACTACTACCACATCTCCTCAAGTTCAACAATATGGGGTGAAGAATGGTTTGTAGACTCTGGATGCTCAAGGCACATGACAGGGAACAAGAAGATTTTGTGAGATTATGTTAAAGAAATAGGTCCAGGTGTATCATTTGGAGATAGCTCAGGGGGACAAACCAAAGGTTATGGGAAGCTGCACAGAGGAAACCTATTCATTACAAAAGTGCAGTATGTCAAAGGGCTCAAATACAATCTTCTTAGTATAAGCCAATTCTGTAATGAGAATAACCTGGTAGTCTTCACAAGATGGAAATGTATGGTGATTGATTCTCTCTGGAGAAGTAATGCTCCAAGGATACATAATAAGAGATCTTTATCTGATATATTGGAGAGCAGGAACGCCAAACTCCTGTTTTCTATCAAAAACAATTGTTCAGAAAGGATGGCTATGGCACAAAAGATTATGTCACCTGAATTTCAAAGCCATCAACAAAATCATCTCTCAAAAGTTGGTCAGAGGACTTCCAGCAGAAGCATTCAAGAAGAAGAGTATTTGTGATGCATTTCAGACGGGAAAGCAGACCAGAGCAACATTCAAACCAGTTCAGCCTACCACTCTCACCAATAGAGTTTTGGATCTATTTCATATGGATCTCTTTGGACCCATCAAGCCAAGGATATTGAATGGAAGGAAGCATGCCCTAGTAGTAGTAGATGACTACTCCAGATATACATGGGTTTTTTTTCTCGATAAAAAAAGTGAAACATTAATAAAACTACATGAACTACTGAGGAAAATTCAGAATGAGAAATCCCTCTCAATCATAAAGATCAGATCAGACAGAGGTGGAGAATTTCTCAACAAGAGAATCACTGAATATAGTGATTAGAATGGAACTAATCATGAAGTCTCAGCCATAAGAACACCACAGCAAAATGGTGTACCTAAAAGAAGAAACAAAACCCTGAAGGAAGCAGCCAGGTCAATGATTGCATAAGTTGACCTGCCCAAGAGGTTCTGGGCTGAAGCTGTCAACACAGCATGCCATAGTCATTATAGGAGTATGATAGTAGGGAGACATAGCAAAACTCCCTATGAGGTTTGGAATGCCATAACACCAACTATTGCTTACTTTCATATCTTTGCTAGTAAGTGTTTCATCCACAACAATGGCAAACCCCAACTTAATGCCTTTGATGCTAAAACTAATATGTGATACTCACAAATAAGCAAGGCATACAGAGTATTTAATAAAACAACATTAGTTATGGAAGAAACAGCTCATGTTGTGTTTAATGAATCTACTATTGAGTACATGAAACAAGTGGAATCATTTGATAAAAAGCTCAAATCCGCCTCCTTGGAAGAAATTATCATCAATGACACAGGAATGATGGACTGAGCTGAAGACCCAACTGCAGATCATGATGGGATTTTGGAAACAAAACAAAATACGCGGTGAAATAATAATAAAGAATCCCAAATAGGATCGATCAAGTAACGTAAATACGAAAAATAAAATACGAAGATAAAAGGATCAAAGTCCCATACCCTTGATGCCTTTGATAATATCTTCGTAAGTTGATGTTGTTCACGAACCCGAGCATGAGCACAAAATCCCCTCGTCCCAAACACCAAAATCACGATGTCTCTATGTCACCACGCGTCGGAAGTTGCCCGGAAAATTCTACAAGGCTCTGTTCTCTAAGAACACGGATAGGGAAACTTGTAGGAATTTCTCCCTCTTTATTTTCTTATCTTTTTCTCACCTCCAAGATGATGAAATTGAACAAGCGAAAAATATTTCTCCCTCCTTAAAACACTCTCGGCTGAACCTCACCAAAAAATTAAATGAATCATTTTATGTGAGTTGATTTGTAATGTTTTATAATGTTTAAGGGAGTCCCACCATATGTTGTCATTTTGACACCATTAGTTGAAATGAAACATGGTGGGATCTCACCACATTAAACAAAAAACAAGACAAGACAAGTGAGAGGGAGGTGGGGCGGACCCATGAGGAAAGTACTAGGAAACGGGTCGAGTCACTCGGCTCGTGTACAGGACGTTCGTCAAACGACTCCGTAAAATACACTCCGTTTTACCACCAATGTATTTATACAAATTAATTAATATAATTAATTAATTATATCAAATACAAAAATATTTCTCTAAGAAATATAATTTATGAATTAAATTAATTACCCGGTAACTTAATTTCAATTCATAAGACCGCTATTTGATTTATCCAATAAATCATAATTAGATATCCAATATCTAATATTATTAGAGTGATAATAAATTCACATTTATCCGACAAAGCTCCTGATGCGCGACACTATAGGTCTGTCTCAGCTGGCATTGGGAGGAACTAATGAGTGCGGGGAGCACTTAGCCAACCTAACGGGCCGCACTGTAACTCCCGACTGAGAACGAATGAAGGGATCGTTCCAGAACCATTATGTCGTGAATACCATATATGTATAGACCCTTCATCAGATGTCCCGATCAAGCCTTCAGGTCACGGTAAAGTCAAACCCTACTGTTGACTAGACTCTATACATGTGTTGATGCAAATCAAGACCGACTGATTAATAGTGTATTTAATACGACTAGATCAGAATGCTTTGGCCAAAGACTTATGGTCTTATTTGCCATTAACCGTATAGGACATTCGCCTGCTCACTAACAGGAGATAGAATCCTTTCTTGGTGTACAGTAAAGACTGCTACCTGCCCATATAGTCCGCACTTCGAGGTTGACTCAGTAATTAACCAAATGAGTCTAACTACTCTAATGACAAACTAAGCATCACAGTCACATATTCTATTGAACCCTCAATTCAAAGGTCCATGTATGCTACAACAACCTTTCGATTCGTTATAGACTCTCCGAGAGTGAATACCGTGTGACTGAATCATGTATTAGTTGTGTTCGAGCATACTGGTCCCACCAATATACTTATAACTATGCTATTAAGATATGCACACGTCCTAGCATCAGTTATACAAGTCTTACTCAAAACTTAATTCCCATTTAAGTTTATTGACTTGCTGACGGTTTACGTAAATAAACTTTAAACAAGTACAGTACATTTTCTCTCATCTGATAATGAGAATAGAATGTTCGATTTATTTACATGGACTTCACTTCAATGTTTACCAAATTAATAATGCATTTGAAATACAATAAACAGTGAATGAATCATATAACCTTTTATTAATTACTCCATAATTACAAGTACAATGCCCCTACTCTCTCATCCCCTGAGTGGCATTCGAGGGCATATTCCTAACAATATCCCACTTGCACTCAATGCCATACATCATGGTACCCAATACCCATGCTCTTTAGATGTCTTTCCAAGACAGCCTGAGATCACGGCTTAGTCAGCGGGTCAGAGACATTGTCTTCTGAGTCTACTCTTTGCAATGAAACTTATCCTTTTTCAACCATCTCTCAATACCCATGCTCTTTAGATGTCTTTCCAAGACAGCCTGAGATCACGGCTTAGTCAGCGGGTCAGAGACATTGTCTTCTGAGTCTACTCTTTGCAATGAAACATATCCTTTTTCAACCATCTCTCAAACGATGTGATACTTTCTCTCTATATGATTGATGTTGTGGTGAGACCTAGGCTCCTTGTCTTGGGTGAAAGCTCCATCATTATCACATAATAGTGATATAGGCAGCTCCGCATTAGGCACCACTTGAAGTTCTTGTACAAACTTCTGCATCCAAAATGCTTCTTTGCTAGCTCTGAGGAAGCTTGGTACTCTGGTTGGCTGGTGGAATCTGCAGTAGCAGTTTGCTTGGAGCTTCTCCTAGATACTGCTCCTCCATTGAGAGTAAAAAAATACCCAGATGTTGACTTAGAGTCATCATTGTCTCCTTGAAAATCATAATCGGTGAATCCAATCACCTTAAGTTGGCCATACATTTCGTGTTTTGTAGATGTAATAATTGGTAATCGACTATGTGTGCTATTTGAGTACTCATAATGAACTTTCAAAAGGATTGATATGATCTCATTAACGGCTTTTTTTCATAAAGCTTGAGTGCTTTGTGAATAAATGAGTTTTACGGATATGTTATATTGTGGTTGTAAATTGAAATACATTTACTTCATGTTGTGTGGTTATAAAAGCTCTCTTCCCTTGTTAAGGGTTGTATGTTAGAATAGAATGTATATTTATTTTGTGAGTACGTAATGTTGTATTGTATTGTTTGCTGACTCCTTTGTAAGGAGATGGTGTTATTCGATGTTGTTCGAAAAGTATATCTCCTCATGGTATGTGAATGTGGTGTTGTTGATATGTGTTGTGGATTGTTGTGTTGTTCTATGGAACTAGTTATGGTCCGATGGGGCCTCTCGAGTTCGTTACATGATGAGTATGAACCATATTTGTGTGATGCCATGTAGGGTCGAATGGGGACACTGGAGTTCATTACTTGATGAGTATGAACTGTATTTGTGCGATGCCAGGTGGGGTCGGATGGGGCCTCTAGAGTTTGTTACTTGATGAGTACGAACCGTATTTGTGTGATGCCAGGTAGGGTCAGATGGGGCCTTTGGAGTTTATTACTTGATGAGTACGAACCGTGTTTGTGTGATGCCAGGTAGGGTCGGATGGGGCCTCTGGAGTTTGTTACTTGATGCATACAGACCGTATTTGTGTGATGCCATGTAGGGTCGGATGGGGCCACTGGAGTTTGTCAATTGATGAGTACGAAATGTAGTTCTGTGATGCCAGGTAGGGTCGGATGGGGCCTCTAGAGTTCGTTACTTGGTGAGTACGAACCGTATTTGTGTGATGGCAGGTAGGGTCGGAAGGGGCTTTTGGAGTTCATTACTTGATGAGTGTGAATCGTATTTGTGTGATGCCAGGTAGGGTCCGATGCGGCCTCTGGAGTTCGTTACTTGATGAGTACGAACCATATTTGTGTGATGCCAGGTAGGGTCGGATAGGGCCTCTAGAATTCGTTACTTGATGAGTACGAATAATATTTTGTTGTCAGATTGCATGACTCGTGATTATATTCTAGTTGTCGAGAACTGAATAAATCTTTGGGCTGTGACCCTAAGTGATTTTGGAAAGGATAAGGACTCTTTAATACTAAATATTTTTCCTCCAAAAACTCCCAAGATCTATAAAATGCTTTACAAATCGTTTACTTGCTTTATTACTGCCTTTCATGGTTTCGGATTATTTTGATCAAATGAAATATCTCGGGAAGTCTTTCGTTGTGTTTGATTGGTTGATTATTCAAGATTACTATATTCTTGGAATATGATGTGTATGGCTCGTGATTTCACTTTATACTTGCACTAGCAAAATTCCAGTTTGCTAACCCCCGAATAATCGGGGGTGGATGCCTGTTATTGCATTCCCGTACGTGCAGGTTCTTGAGGACCAAACCACAGGATCGGTACGAAGTATGATGAAAGACAAATGATACTAATCATGGGAAGGACAGTACTTGGAACTATTGGTCGAATTGTATTCTTTCCTTTCTATTGTAGTATTTTCCCGTCGTATGGGAGTCTTGTTGTATTATGACCCTTGTGTGGATATGAAGTTTAAGTTGTATGTTATTGATGAAAGGCCAAATCAGTCTACTGTTGTATGTAGCAGATGATTTTTTTTTTGTAGGGGATATCCTCAGGTTGTTCCCACATATGATCTGCTTCCTTAGCTTCATCAGGATGTGCTGAACTAGGGGCCTGATCAGGTGACTTATGATCATGGTCCTTATCATCCTCTTCATCTTCTTTCTCATTCTTCTCTTCCACACCCTCCTTTTCCTCATCTTCATTCTTTTCTTCTACTTCCTCCTTCTCCTCTACCTTTTCTTTCTTTTCCTTTTCAACTCCTTCTTTTGCACTTCCTTCTTCTTTTTCAAATTCTTCAATGACAATTTTTTGTTCTTTCTCTCCTTCATTTTCCTCACTCAGGGTCTATCCCTGTGCTACACCAATCATGACATCAGAAATGAACTTATCCATGCTTTTTTTTAAATAACCAATTCTCCTATAGCAACAACATCACAGCTGTCTCCTGACAGAAGTGCATGCTGAGGTGATCTATGGCAATGGACTGGTCCCAGGTACACTTGTCAATAAATGCTCTTAGTTGAGAGAAGCTAAGGGTCTTCAAATCCTTCCACTCTTCATAGATGTTGACAAAAGAAAATTTCAGGGATTGTTGCTTTACCAGTTTCAGTTGCTCCGTGGTAAGATTAAGGGGATTATTTTCCCTGAGATTGAAAAAGTATCCTGCTTCTGGTATTTCAATTGTTTCTTCTACCTCCTCTTCTTCTGTAATGCTTGGAAGGGTCAGAAAAGGAACCATTTCTGTTATCAGCTCAGAGGAGTGAGCAGGTTGATCTTCAAGTAATGCTGGTGCATGTGAGGTGACTATCTGCATTTGATCTGAGGGATGATCTGGTTGTTCTCCAACAAGCGCAGGTGCAGGGGATATCACAGCCTGCATCTCTTCCTTTTCTTCAGATGAATAGTCCACCAGGCCTTTATTTCTTTTGGGGGACTGATCAGGTGAGGATTTGACATGGACAACTTCCTCTGGTTTAGTGACTTTCTTTTGAATATTTTGGACAGAGGTAGGTTATCACTGTGAGAGTCATCTTCAGGTTCCACTTCAGGTGTAGTTGACCTTTGTATATTCTCAGCTGCAAGGGGAGTTGACGTCATCTCCTATGTAATCATATCAGGTGGGTTTTGAGCAGCTGCATCAAATTGGACCTCATCTGAGTCTGAAGGTCCTCTGTAAGGGGAAGTGTCACTAGTCATTTCCCTAAGTAGCTCAGCTGCTTTCCGCTTCTTATCTCCAAGCTTCTGTTATGAATACCTATTAGATTTTGATGATGTCATCCCTGTATTAAATTGATTATTCAAATGTTTGGTTAAATACTTGGTAAAATGTAAAGAACAACCAAATGAGTATCTTCTGTCGGCCATATAAGTTAGGCTAAGTCTTCAAAATAGCTAACTATAGAACAGACTTCAAGCAAGTGTGTATCAGATAAGGTTGACCACAGACGACTTATCCTCAGGCAACTTACTTTTAGAGAAGTACTGGTCAACAGGAATATCAAAGAAGTTTGAACAATCTGCAGTCAAGTTATCAAACGAAGTCCAGTCAACTAAAGTTTGACCATCAGAACAGATAACATTCATCAGGTCAGAAGACTTCAGATAGGTCATCAGATCAGAATAGATTCATAAGGAAAGAGAACTTCATCTCATAGAAGATATATCAGAGAAGACCGACATCTGACAATTTGACCAAGAGAGATCAGATAAGTTATCAGTCAATGTTCTCACATCAGCAAGCGTTGAAAAGTCAACAATCAGGGAAAGTCACATGCGGACGTAGGGAGACAAACTGGGGAGATTCCCAGAAAGCAAGGAATTTAATATTTATCAAGATCCACGCTCTAAAGACTTTATACTTATTCTAATCAAAGAATTCGGCGCTAAAACAAGAAAGTCTTCACAACGGTTGGAATTGAAAACGGAATCAAGCCTTGCGACGGACTGACAAGATAAACAAAGAAGTTCACTCTCCAACGGATGGATTGTTACAGTAAGTGCAACGGCTATGAAGGAAGCTCAGGTATCGTACTATAAATATCCAAATATATGAAATGAGCAAAGTACGATGCAAATAATATTCTCAAGTGAACAAAGCAATCAAAGCAATCAAAGCTAGAGGCAATCAAATAGCATCGTAAAGAGCAATCTTAAGTAGTCATATTCAAATAAGCTCTTTAGTTGGAAAAGACAAAAACTCTTGTCTTTAAAGTTCGAGTTCGGGGTACTTCTGTGAATGAGGTTTTCAGAAGTTTCATGACTGATAAGGAATCCATGGGTTCCTGATTGGAAGGTGATAGACATCTCGAGAAGTTGTTGATGCATCCACGGGTTTTCAATCATGAGGTGCTAGGCAGTCAAAGGAGTGGCAACGGCCACGGGTTTCCACTGGTTGGAAGCTGTTATAACTAGGGAAAATTCATTGTAACATTTATCACTGGTTGACAGTTATATATGAATTTATCTCCAACTAGTTTGGAGAGAAGTGGATTAGTAGAGGATTACCCCACCTCTGAGACCACTATAAGTGCCTGCGTGTTTTACTGCATTAAACATCATATCTACCTGATGCATACATATTAAACTGTTCCATTGATTACTTATCTACAAAGAGCATTTAGTTATATGTTATCGTCATCAGCTGTCTTCTGCATACTTGTCTGCAGACGCCTTTAAGTCATCTGTACCTATCATCTGAGAAACTCACCTGACTTCAGGAAAAGAGTTTCAATAACTCTATTCACCACCCCCTCTTTGTAATACCCGTAATTTTGATTCCCGGTAATTTTCTATTTTTTGCGGAAGTCCATTTTGACGACTCGCTTGGGACCATTTCGTCATTCTGAGAATGATTAATTCTACACTTTTTGACATCCGAGTTCGTTTCGGTGTCGTTTTGTTGAGTTCCGTGCTTTTTAGCGACTTTTCCGTCCTTGAGTTCGATTCTTGCGAATCTCATTCTAAACTGTTGTTTCGAGTTTCTCGTAAGTCCGTTAACTTTGTTAGACGTGTTGTGAACTTCGGTTTGGTTATTCGATCACGTATCGTGATTTTCGGGCGTTTTGGGCCATTTTGTAATTTACCCAAAGTTATGGGTATCCGTATTTGTATTTGTTGTATCGACCCTTTTCTTGGTTGCGTATGATTAATTATTGCATTACGCTTTCATTTCGGGTGGTTGATGTTGTCCGCGAACTTTTCGTCGTGTTCGTTCCGTACGTTTTCGGAAATCGAGTCGTCGAGCCCTGGTGGTCGGGCACTGGCCGGACGGTTGCGGGACTGGCCGGACGGTTGCGGGTTCTGGCCGGACGATGGCGGGCACTGACCGAGCAGGCACGGCAGGAACCGGCGTAGCGCACGCTACGGCCGGGAGGCTGCGCGCGCTAGCTCGGCAGGTGTAGCGCACGCTGTTGAGCAGCCCAGCGTACGCTATCGAGTCTGGGCAGAGAGGTTCTGAGGTTCTGGACTCGGGTAGGATCGGCAAGTAGCGCACGCTACTGTCGGTCGTGGCGCACGCTAACCGGCAGGGGTAGCGCACGCTGTCGGCCGACTAGCGTACGTTACCTGGGCGAGCTGTTTAGTCCAGAGGTCACTGGACAGGTCGGCTAGCGCGCGCAGGCTTCCGGCCGTAGCGCACGCTAGCGAGTCGGGCGGAGCCGATCACGGTCGCGGGATTGGTCGGTGGTGTCGGGTCGTGCGGGCCACGGCCAAGGGTACTCGGCCGATCTTGGCGATAGCGCATGCTAGTCAGGAAGGCTAGCGCACGCTAGTTCGGCCCGATATAAATGTGATGAGCGATCGCATTTTCATTCATTTTCACTTCCTTCCTTTTACGTCCGAAATTTGGTGATTCGGAGGTGACGAAGCCATGTTGTTGAACAACAAATCCATGAAGTTCTTGAGTTTGTAACATCAATCAATCATCCTATAACATCCTTCGATCCAGCGAATCAAGGTTAGATCTTTAGAACCCTACTTTTGGGGGAGATTTGGGGGTTTTCGCGTTTTTGTCCGATTCATTCCATTTTTTTGATTAATTCATGATGAATATGATTAATCTTGTTGGTATTCTTATTTTCCCTATGGATTCATAGTATATTTCGTGGTTTTTACGGAATCGAGAGGGTTTGGTTGTGGTCCGCCCTCGTCGTCGTTTTTATACGAATATACATGAATCGTAGGCGGGTTTCCGGGTGTATTCCAATTCCGTATTCATTTAGAATTGGTTGTGATTGTATTCTTCGAATCGTTAGGTTCGGTTTTGTTGGTTCCTAGCATTCGTCGGTGACTTTCCTTTCAGTTCGTTGCGTCGTCAACTATTCAAGGCAAGTATATATTTATGAATGTGCATCCTCGACTTTGAAAGTAAGATATATTGATCGCATAATTATTTATATCCACTCTGGGACGGGCCGAAGGGTCCTCTGAGGGTTTCGTAGCCTCTGGTGCGATTCCATGGATAATATGATTTAACCACTCCGGGACGGGCCGACGGGTCCTCTGAGGGTTCCGTAGTGTTGGGATTCGGTCCAGCATCCTACCTGCATGGGCTTAAAAATGCGCGAGACGTGGCTTGCAATTCGACCTGTGAGATCTGCACTAGAAAGTGGTTAAATGAATTGATTTGGACTACTCATACCAACAAGATGCATCTTCTTTTCTGGTATCCATCTCATAGAAACTCCAAAGTTAAGCGTGTTTGGCCTGGAGTAGTTATGGGATGGGTGACCCCCTGGGAAGTTTCTCAGGTGCGCGTGAGTGAGGACAAAACGCGCTAGAAAAGACTCGTGTTGGTACAGTGAGGACAGTCTTCATCATTCTTGGGGACCAACACGTAGCCTCTGGTGCGGTTCCACTGTTGATCATGTATGTATTGATGAGATGCTATGAGATTTAGTTATTCCGAAATACTAGTCTTAAATTGATGAATTGACGGTTACATTTACTTTATTGTCGAGGAGTATTGTTTTTCATACTTGATATACTTGCACTAGCTATTCGACGGCTAACCCCTTTATGGGGGAAATACTTTTTATGTATTTCAGGTTCCAGGAGCACGGACAGGCGGGTATCGGGTCGGCATGAAGATGATGGGCAAGTGTGATACTGTGTCTTGTCTCCGGTTATGTTTCCTTTGAGTTCCTCCATTCAGTGTTGTTGTACTGGAATGGATTTTAAATACCTGATTTTGCTTAATGTTTCGGCCTGTGTTGCCAAGGTATTGATTTGTGTGGTGATGTATATGGTTTCATTGGTTATGGTTTTGAATACCATTTGTATTGTCCTTCTTTTCATTGTATCTAGACCTTATCGGCCAAGTTTTACAGTTCCGCGCATGAATAGCCTTGTGGGTCCCACGGCGGGGCTCACGGTGCTGTAATATACCCTGAATAACTTGGGGGTGTTACACTATTGACTTATTCCTGACGACTTGTGACCTACAAGTGGTATCAGATAGGTTGGTTTAATTTTTACAGAACCAGATCCATATGTTAGAGGATATATATATATATTAATCTCTCATTTAGAATAGAACACATGCAACACATGCACTCTAGGTTACCTGTATTTTCTGTTGATGAATATGATTTTTGGAAGATAAGAATGCAAACACACTTGTCATCCATTCATGACGACATGTGGTGCATTATAGAAGACGGTCCTTTCATCTTCGAGAAGGACAACTCTCCTGAAGAAATTGCAGCTGGGAATCCAGAAACGATTCCCAAGAAGAGGACGGAGATGACCCCTGAAAAAAATAAGCTGGCCAATCTTGACAACCGGGATACAGAAGTGCTGTACCAGACTCTTGACAAATCAACCATGGTCAAGATCAAGAATTGTAAAAATGTCAAAGAAAGTTGGGACACATTAGCTGTAATGTGTGAAGGAACCAAGTTGATAAAGGAAAATAAGTTGTCAATTGCTACTCAAAAGTTTGACAACTTCAAAATGAATAATGGTGAATCAATTGACCAAGTGGACACAAGATTCACTGGGATCATTAATGAAATTAACTCCCTTGGAAAGACATATGGCAACAGGGAGATGGCCTTCAAAGTTCTAGGATCTCTCAACCCCTAATGGAGCCTGAAGGCTGTGTTTGTGAGAGAGTCAAAGGATCTCAACAAGATAAAGATCCAAGAGCTGTTCTCTGCTCAAAAGGATTATGAGTTTGAGCTTCCATGTTCATCATCAACTGAGCCTATAGAGAATGGAAAAACATTTGCATTAGAGTCCACTGCCAAGATCCTATATAAAGTCAAACCTCTAAATCCTCTAGATTTTGAGGAAGGGATGGCATTCATAATGCAGAGATTCAGCAACTTTCGGAAAAACTACTCCAAGTGTAAGAAGAACTACAAAGACAACCCAAGGAGAAATCAAAAGGATGGAAACTGGAAGGTTGAATGCTACAATTGTCATAATAAAGGACATACAATTTAACTGTCCTGGTCTCCTTAAGAAGGATGAAATCAAGAAGGATGTGAGCAGAAAGGAAGACAAGAGGAAGGCCCTCATCACTGAAGATCAAAGCCAAGAGAGAGTATAATCAAGCGGTGTATTCTGCTCTAATGATGATAATGATGAATAAAGTTGTCTGATGGCCAACCTGGCTGATGAAGAGGTAACCTCTAAACCAAAAAATACTGAAGGTTTCAGCTCTGACGTATCTGAAGACATGGATCTTCATAAATCTGTTAATCAATTGATGAAAGATTTTGAAACCTTAAAATCAGTTAACCAGACTGTCACAATTGAGAATGAACAGCTAAAATATGAGAGTGTCCAGCTGAAAAATGATTTTGACAAGCTCAGTCAAGAGTCAGCAAAGTTTAAAAACACTATAGCTGAGCTTGAAAAACGATAAGAAAATTCTTCGAAACACTCAGCTGAAAATACTGCAGCTGAGATACATAAGCTGACTGTTTTAAATAGTGGAAAAGTCAGGTGTACTTGGTCATGTTAAAGCTGATCTAGCCAAGCTAAAATAGTTAAATAGTACACAGGCTAAAGAGATAACATCTCTAAAGACATATGTAACCCTGGATGAACTGTGTATGAACAAAAGGCCATTTTATTCTCGATCAGGCCTTGGATATGATCCCAACACTCCCTCTAGTTCAAAAACTACTTTCATCAAGGGAGAAACACTTATCCCAACTGCTGAGCCTACTTACAAACCCGTATTTCAAAATAGGCAGCAGCCAAGTCAAAGGTTTAGGCAGCAGCCAAGGTATACAAGGCAGCCACCTAGACAAGAGACTAGGCAATGGCCAAGGCATAAGCAGCAGCCAAGACACTATGCCAATTATTATCAGAGGCTCCCTAAAAACAGATTTCAAAATGGTAGAGGCAAATGGAAACCTCAAGGTATCTAAGTTTTCAAATTGAACAGGTGTGGAGGCCCCAACGATTTAATAAATGGTGTCAGCCAAGTTTTAGAAATAGCCCACACCAAAAATTTTATGAAGCATATCCAGTATACAATTCTAACCGGGGATATAGGCCTAGATCACACACACCTTTTAGGGCAACATAAATTTCATAATCCAAGGAGAAATCAATTCTCCAGGAAATCTACTAACCCCCGAGGACCCACAGAGATTTGGGTACCTAAATCTCTACTTGTTTGATTGTAGAAAAAGTGGAAGGACTACTACCATATTTCCTCAAACTCAAACATGGAAGGAGAAGAATGGTTTGTAGACTCTGGATGCTCAAGGCACATGACTAGGAATAAGAAGGTACTATCAAACTACATCAAAGAAAGAGGCCCAGATGTAGCTTTTGGAGATAGCTCTAGAGGACAGACAAGGATTTGGGGAGTTGCACAGAGGAAAGATAACAATATCCAATGTCCATTATGTCAAAGGGCTCAAATACAACCTTTTGAGCATAAGTTAATTTTGTGATGAGAAGAACGTGGTAGTCTTCACCATTTGGAAATGCATGGTGATAGATATCATATCAGGAGAAGTGAAGCAATAAGGATTCATAAGGGGAGACGTCTACATGAAAGATTGGAATACAGGCACTCCCAACAACTACTTTCTATCTAAGACAATTGCTAAAAATGGATAGATGTGGCATAAAAGGCTATGTCACCTGAACTTCAAATCCATCAACAAGATTAGCTCTCAAAAGCTGGTCAGAGGACTTCCTGAAGAAGTTTTCAAGAAGGAAGCTCTCTGTGATGCATGTCAGAAATGGATGCAAACCAGAGCATCATTCAAACCAGTTCAGCCTACCACTCTCACCACAAGAGTTCTAGATCTACTTCATATAGATCTCTTTGGCCCCATCAAGTCAATGACACTGAGTGGAAGGAAGCATGCTCTAGTAGTAGTTGATGACTACTCAAGATATACATGGATTGTTTTTCTCTATAAAAAGAGTGAAACACTAACAAAGTTATCCGAGCTGGTAAAGAAGATCCATAATGAGAAATCCCTCTCAATCATCAAGATCAGATCACATAGAGGCAGAGAATTTCTCAACAAGGCAATCAATGAGTACAGTGTTCAAAATGGGATCCAGCATGAAGTCTCTGCAGCCAGAACTCCTCAGCAGAATGGTGTTGCTGAAAGAAGGAACGGAACCTTGAATAAACTGCCAGGTCCATGATTGCTGAAGCTGACCGGACAAAGAGGTTCTGGGCTGAAGCTGTCAACACAGCATGCCATACTCAAAATAGGAGTATGATAGTAGGGAGACATGGCAAAACTCCCTATGAGGTTCGGAATGGCAGAACATCAACTGTTGCATATTTTCATATTTTTGGTTGTAAGTGTTTCATCCACAACAATGGTAAAACCCAACTGAATGCCTTTGATGCTAAAACTGATGATGGTCTCTTTATGGGATACTCACAAATAACCAAAACATACAGAGTATTTAACAAAAGAACCTTAGTTGTGGAAGAAACACCTCATGTTGTGTTTGATGAGTCTACTATTGAGTACAGGAAACAGGTGGAATCAATTGAGAAAAAGCTCAAATACGCCACCTTAGAAGAAGTCATCATTCATGACACATGAAGATGGACCCAATTGCAGATCAGCCTAAAGACCCAACTGCATATCAGATAGGACCCCAAAACCTACCTGATCGAGATGCAGCTGATGTAGACCCATCTGTAGCTGATAAAGACTCATCTCCAAATCAGACAGGATCCCCACCTGCAGATGACAAGACCAGAGCTGATCCAGTTGCAGACCAAGGAGGTCATAACCAAGCTGATGCAGAAAGAGAAGAAGTTCACCAAAGCAACTGTACAGGAGGAACAAACCCTGAAGAAGAAGATATCCCCGAATGGCTCAGAGATAATCCCATTCAACAAATCAATAGAAATCTAGCTGATGGAGTCAGAACCAGACAATCCATAATACCAGCAGGAATGGCAATGTTCTCATGTTTCATGTCTCAAATGGAACCAAAGACAACAGAGCAAGCTCTGGAGGACTACTCATGGATCAATGCAATGCAAGAGGAGCTTAACCATATGGAGAGAAACAATGTCGAGGAACTAACAAACAGACTAGAACACATGAAGGTAAGAGGAACTAAATGGGTGTTTAAAAACAAGTGTGATGAAGATGGAGCTGTTGTTAGGAATAAAGCCAGATTAGTTGCTAAAGGATATGCACAATGTGAAGGAATATATTTTGATGAAACTTATGCACCTTTTGCAAGATTGGAAGCCATCAGAATATTCCTTGCATATGCAGCATTCAAGGATTTTGACGTCTACCAAATGGACGTGAAAAGTGCCTTTCTCAATGGAATTCTAGAAGAAAAAGTCTATGTGGAGCAACCCCCTAGATTTGTCAAAGAAGACAAAGTCTACAAGCTTCTAAAAGCTCTATCTGGACTCAAGCAGGCACCAAGAGCATGGTATGAGACACTATCTATGTTTCTAAAGTAGAATGGATTCAGCAAAGGTAAGGTGGACAAGACCCTATTCATAGTAGAGCATGAAGACCACATATTATTAGTTCAAATATATGTGGATGACATCATATTTAGCTCAACCAATATGGAGTTATGTGAGAAATTCTCAAATATCATGCAAGGAGAATTTGAGATGAGTATAATGGGAAAGCTTAACTTCTTTTTTGGTTTACAAGTCAAACAGATCAATAATGGAATTTTCATCAATCAAGCCAAATACACAAGATACTTAATCAACATATTTGGAATGGATTTAGCCTAACCAGCAAGAATACCAATGAGCACTAGCTTACACATAGATGCAGGTGAAGGAGGCATATCAGTGGATTCAACCCACTACAGATGACTTATTGTATCATTGCTATACCTCACTGCAAGCAGACCAGATATATCTTATGCTGTGGGCGTATGTGCAAGATTTCAATCCAAGCTAATGAAATCTCACCAGGAAGCAGCTAAGAGGATTATCAGATACCTTAAGTCTACAATCAATGTTGGACTATGCTATCCTAAAGATGACAACTTTGAGCTATCAGGATACTCAGATGCAGATTTTGTAGGATGCAAGATTAATATAAAAAGCACTAGTGGAACGTGCCAATTTCTAGTAACCAGATTGATATCTTGGTTTAGCAAGAAGCAGGTATCTAACTCAATATCAACCACAGAGTCAGAACACCTATCTGCGGGTAGCTATTGTGCACAGATTCTATGGATCAGACAATAGCCAAGGGACTACAATATCATTGCAAATGAAGTCCTAATATGGTGTGATAACAACAGTGCAATTACAATAACCAATAATCCAGTATTGCACTCAAGGACAAAGCAAATTGATGTTAAGCATCATTTCTTCAGGGATCATGTGCTTAACAAGAGAGTTAGAGTGGAAGAAGTCAGCACTGAATACCAAATTGCTGACATATTCACTAAGCCTTTACCAGAAGAAAGGTTTTTGGAGCTATGCACGGAACTTGGTCTACTAGATTGGAGATCTAGTACAGACGAGAAACCCACCTAATGATCAGATCAGACGAGCAAGGTCTACCTGGTGCAGTCAAGGAGGATCTACCTGATCAGAGCATCCATCTGATCAGATCAAATGAGAAGCCAAAGAACAGACGAAGAAACATAGCTGATCGCAACCACATGCGACGCAACCCATATGATGCAAAGCAGACAAGAAGTCAAACTATCAAACAGCTAAGTTTTCCTATCCTTGACCGACTTAAGAATATTCTATTATTATTTGGTTACACATGGCCAAATACACGTTCACACGACCGTCACTATGTCCAATTAAAAATTCAACCGTCATTTTTCAAATTCTCAAAAACTGGACCGCGGCTTAATTTAATTTATTATTAAATTCAAAACATCTTTTTGACTGGCTATTTAAGACGGCGTAATCATTTCATAGAAACTTTATCGTCTTCAAACTTGAGCAAACCTAATTTTCTAAAGCAAGAAAAACTCTCGAACAATTAATACACTCAGACGAAAAACTTAATCCTTTTGCGGAAATGGTGGCCACTCAATACTTCGAAGGCGTCAACCTCAAGCTCGTGAAGGACCAGATCGTTTTCAATATCCTAGTCGACTTTTAAGGTCTATTGGAGGCAAATCTAGCGACAGATGTACACTACATCATCAGGATGATGAAGAAGAATGGGATTTATCCCTTTCTGGATATTAACCCCAAAATCTTATACAAGGAAGTGGTTATCTACTTCTTCAAATAAGCTTAGGTCACCAAAGAAGCAATCGCATGTTCGATTTTTGGGGAAGAGGTGAAGATTACTCCCCAGACTGCTGCAGATGCATTCAAGATGAAAGCACGGGGCATTGCGGTGGAAGCCCTCAAACAGAGCTCAGTGGAAACATGGTATGAAATCAAGCTACCTGAGCAGCCGACAAAAGTTAAACTTATGGCGAAAAGAGTAGATCTGAGGAAGAAATACAGATACGTCCTGGACATTGTGAACAAAATCATAATGGGAATGGTAGGCAGCTACAACCAGCTGTCATCTACTAAATTTATGGTGCTGGGAGTACTTATCCAGGATCAGGAGATTAACTGGCCTAATTACATTTACAGGCAGATAGTTCGAGAAGTCAACAAGGTCAGTTGGATTGAAGAAGAAAAGAAATTTAAGACAAAGCCGGCGTATGGAACCCAGATCAGTTAGATCTTAGAGTTCCTCGGAAATGCGAAGGGAAATGCAGACCCCTTCCATGAGAACAAAAGGCTTAGTCATTTGGACCAACAAACGCTGAAGAAGTTAGGTGTATAAAGAAAAGCAGCCTAGTTTTTGAAAGAGATGACTAGTGGACCTACTCCTTACAGAGTGCTTTCAGATTCGGACAAAGACCGCTCTGATGCTGCAGACCAGACAGCCCAAAACCTACCTACAGAGGAGATCACATCTACCCTGCCTGTAGAGCATGAATCACCTGTAGATCATTCAAACTCAGACAACACCCCTCTAGCCCTGAGATGCAAAAGAAAGTTACCTGTTGAAGAGGAGGTTGTTAATGCTATCTCATACCCAGATCACTCACACAAAAAGAAGAGAGGCCTTGACTTTGAAGAAGAAGCAGTCCAAGCAGATCAGACAGCCATGTCACCTGCACCTGAGCCCTTCGACAACACTGCAACTCAAATGCAGATAATCACCACTCTTGCTCCTGCTCTTGACGGGGACTAGCCTAATCAGAGCAATCTGATGGCTGAAGTGATCCCCCTTCTGACCCTTCATAGCATGACTGAGGAGGAAGAGGCAGAATTGACCATTGAAGTTCGTGAAGCAAGATATTCTCTCAACCTTTTGGAGAATAATCCTTTGAATCTGACAACCGAACAACTAAATCTGGTAAAGAAACAATCCTGAAATGTTTCGTTTGTCAATATTTATGAGGAATGGAAGAACTTGAAATCACTTCAATTCACTCAACTACAAATATCTATTGAGAAGAGTACCTGGGAATATCCCCAGGCTAGGGAGCAAATTCTCATGGGCTTCTGTCGTGAGACAGACATTATTCTAATGCTCCAGGAGAACTGGTTCATGTCCCATTTTAAAAATAATATGGACCCGTTCATCCTATTTATCATGGATAGTATTTTAGCTGGAGAAGTTGAAAATGTTGAAGAGGGGGAAGAAGAAAAACAAAAAAGAATAAGAATTGAAGAAGTTGAAGAGGAGTCTGACGAAAAAGTTGAAGAAAAAGAAAGAGAAGAAGTTGAAAACAGCAAGAAGAAGAAGTAGAAAAAGAGAAAACAGAAGAAGTCGGAGAAGATGAAGAAGAAGAAAAAGATGAAGTCGAAGAAAAAGAAGAGAACGAGGAAGAAAGGAAAGAGGGTGATGATGATGATGAAAACGGAGCACCTGATCAAGCTTTCATCTCACATCAGCTTGATGGTGATGACAGGTCGGGGATCCCCGACAAAACCCCATCTGATCAGCCACCTGCAAACAGGAGTCTGCAATCAGACAGGTAAACTGCCAAGAGACCTACCACTGTTGAAGACTCAGGTGAAAATTCACCTCAAGCAGTACCTGCCATCTCAATCTCCCTTGAGCTAACCGAACTGATCATATGGCTCGTCACGGAGATAGCTGCAAATTTATTAGCAACCAAAGTGAAGTCGGATCTCAAGTACCTCAATCAGAAGATGGACACTTTACTGGCGAAGAATGACCCTCCCCTACCACCAAATAATTCCAGAATGCCTCTTGTCACGTCTGAATTCATGGCCAAGGTGGAACTGCATCTAGCTACTCTGATTGATGCTGGCAAAAAGAGGGAACAGAAAGGAAAGGAAGAACGAGACAAAGATCACATCAGACAGGGGGAAGACTCTGAGGAGGACATCAGAGAAGAAGTCAGGACAAAGAAAAGAAATGACCTCTATGCCCTACAGGCCGGTACATCCCACCTGAAGAGAAAGGAACTGGCTGCCCTATCTCAACCTGAAGATCAACCAGCAGCCAAGAGGAGGAGGACCAGCAAAGGGTATGAGCAAAGATATGAATGGGAGGGAAAAGAGTTGTGGCACGTTGAGGAATTCCTAAAGGCTGAAATAAGTTCAATATAGGGAACTGTAAAGAAGTAATTTATTGAGAAATATTATCTCTAGGAGCTACTCTATGATAAGGAATGCTCCCCACAGCAGTCATTCATAAACTGGATGTCCTCAACCTTCCCAAAGCTCTGGGCCGCTCTGAAAAAGAATGCCAACAAGTTTGGTACCTATCCCGTGAAACCCATCTTTAGACCTGAAGAAGCCCCTCAGCTGATGAATGATGAGTTGGATGAATTGGCTCTTCAGGAGGAAATCAAGAATCTGTGTGTGGACAATAACTGGTCTGCCCCCAAAGATCAAGAATTTGCCTCTCTGATAATCAAGAGTATGTATGGATTAGCATCAGTCTACAAAAGGCCAATTGGAGCAAAACCTTTGAGGTATCTCCCTAAGCCAAGCAACAAGTAAGAAGAGGAAGAGGGAGAGGAAGATAGAATTTTGTACATTACTTGTAATTTTTATTTTGGAATTCTGTAATACTTATAAAATTTTCTTACCTGTATTTTGATCATTCAACTGCACTGTATTGTAATCATCAATAAAATTTATAACAGTCATTTGAATGACAACCACTAGTTATCTCAAAGAAAGACCGATTTTGATTTGTGTGTTGCACTGTATCATGTGCAAACTTGCTTACATTTGAATGCTTTAGTTTTTCCATCATCAAAATAGGGGGAATTTGTTAGGAATACCTATTAGATTTGGATGATGTCATCCCTGTATTAAATTGATTATTCAAATGTATGTTTAAATACTTGGCAAAATGTAAAGAAGAACCAAATGAGTGTCATCTATAGGCTGCATAAGTTAGGTTAAGTCTTGAAAATAGCTAAGTATAGAACAGACTTCAGGCAAGTATGTATCAGTCGAGTCTTGGTCAACTCAACTGATCAGATAAGGTTGACCACAAACGACTTATCATCGGGCAACTTACTTTCATAGAAGTACTGGTCAACAGGAATATCAGAGAAGTTTGACCAATCTGCAGTCAAGTTATCAGACGAAGTCTAGTCAACATAAGTTTGACCATCAGAACAAATAACATTCATCAGGTCAGAAGACTTTAGATAGGTCATCAGATCAGAGAAGATTCATAAGAACAGAGAACTTCATCTCAGAGAAGATATATCAAAGAAGACTGACATCAGACAATTTGACCAAGAGAGTTCAGATAAGTTATCAGTCAAAGTTCTCAGCCAAGTAACTCAGTCTACGTCAGCAAGTGTTGAAAAGTAAACAATCACAGAAAGTCATATGCGGATGTAGGGAGACAAACTGGATGGATTCCCGAAAAGAAAGGAATTTAATATTTATCACGATCTATGCTCTGAAGACTTTATACTTATTCTAATCAAAGAATTCGGCGCTACAATAAGAAAGTCTTCAAAATGGTCGGAATTGAAAAGGGAATCCAGCCTTGCAACAAATTGATAAGATAAACAAAGAAGTCCACTATCCAAAGGACGGATTTGTTACAGTAAGTTCAATGGCTATGAAAGAAGCTCAAGGATTGTACTATAAATATCCAAAGATATGAACTAAGCAAAGTATGATGCGAATAATATTCCCAAGCGAACAAAGAAATCAAGTAATCAAATCTAAAGGTAATCAAATAGCATCGTACAGAGAAATCTTAAGCAGTCATATTCGAAGAATCTCTTTAGTGGGAGAAGACAAAAACTCTTGTCTTTAAAGTTTGAGTTCGGGGTACTTATGTGAATGAGGTTCTCAGAAGTTTCGTGATTGATAAGGCATCCACGGGTTCCTGATTGGAAGGTGATAAACATCTCGAGAAGTTGTTAAGGCATCCATGGGTTTTCAATCAGGAGGTGTTAGGCAGTCAAAGGAGTTGCAACGGCCATGGGTTTCCACTGGTTAGAAGCTGTTGTAAGTAGGGAAAGTTCATTTTAACATTTATCACTGGTTGTTAGTTATAGTGAATTTATCTCCAACTGGTTTGGAGAGAACTGGATTAGTAGAGGATTACCCCACCTCTGATACCACTATAAGTGCCTGCGTGTTTTACTGCATTAAACATCATATCTACCTGCTGCATACATATTAAACTATTCCATTGATTACTTATCTGCATAAAGCATTTAGTTATCTGTTATCGTCATCAGCTGTCTTCCGCATACTTGTCTGCAGACGACTTTAAGTCATCTGTACTTATTAGCTGATGAACTCACCTGAATTCAGGAAAAGAGTTTCAATAAGTCTATTCACCCACCCCCCCCCCCCCCTCTAGACTTATTCCTGACGACTTCTGACCTACAGCTTCTTCAAAGTATCTTGGTCCAAGTGACGAAGTCTTTTGCTGTCATGAAAAGTATCTGCTTCTCATTTAGCCTTCCCAACGAACTCCAAGATATAACTAATATGAGTTCCATAAGCCAATTTTTGTCTGAACTTTTTCTCATCATCATCCCAGATGGATTTGTTGACTTCATAGACTAACTGCATGTAGATATAGTCAGGCCAGTTAATCCTATGGATCTGGATTAGTGCTCCAAAGACAATTTATTTGGATGAAGATAGTTGATCGAAACTACCTGCTATTCCCACTACTATCTTATTTGTAATATCCAGAATATACTTGTATTCTTTCCTGATATATCCTTTATTGGCTGTGAATTTGATCTTCGTTGGTTGGTCTGGTGTTTTGATCTCAAACCAGATGTCAATAGGTTTTTGTTTCAGAGCCTCGACTGCTATGCCTCTGTTTTAAAAGCATCAGCGATTGTCTGCTTGGTAATATTGATCTGCTCGCCAAAACTTGAACTTTCAATCCCGTGCTCGGTGACTTGTGCTTCTTTGAAGAAACAGATAACCGCTTCCTTGAAAAGAGAGAGGGGTTGATATCTAGGAAATGGTATATACCATTCTTCTTCATTTATAAGATCAGTGGCGCCATCTCTGTTGTGTTGTTGGACTCCAGTAAACCTTCAAAATCAATGATGATGCTGAAGATTATTTGCTCTTTCACCATCTTCAGGTAGACGCCCTCGAAATAAGTAGTTGAGTCCATTTCTGCAAAAGATAGTGTTTCGATTTAGTGTAGTGAAGATTCTAGGGTTCTTAGATTTTTCAGAGAAATTAGGGTTCTTAGAGCTTGAAGATGATAAGGTCTTGTGAAATGATTTCAGCCGTCTTAAGCACCTAGTTAAAAGACGTTTCTGAATTTATTAATTAAATAAGTAAGCAGCATTTCGTATTACTGATTGATGTAGATGTGGAGTGAGTGGGATCCTGTGTTTTGGTCTACGTGTTGATAAAGACTATAATTAAATAATCACATGTCGGTCAAGGATGAGAAACTTAGCTGGTTGACCGTTTGACTTCTGATGATCTGTGATTTTAATTCCTTATCTGCTCTGGTCAGGGGACATTCTTGTATCTGCTTCGGATCAGCTAGCTTTTCTTCGTCTGTCCTTATCAGCTTCTGCATCAGGTTAGGTATGTCGTCTGTAGTTGATATTATTTGGATTCTCCATGTCTTACTTTGGATCCTTGTCTGCTCCGATCAGGTGGCTTCCTCATCTGGTCTACGGATTAGGTGCCTTTTCTTCTATTATTTGATTAGGTGGCTTTTCTTTGTCTGCTCCAAGATAGATGACTTTTCTTGTCTGGTCTGATCAGATGACTTTTCTTCTTATATTTTTCATCTACGTACTAGATTCCCAATCTAGTAACCTAAGATCCCTGCTAAGTTCCAGAAACCTTTCTTCTGATAAAGGCTTCGTGAATATGTCAGCAATTTGATACTCTGTGCTGACCCTTTCCACTGTTACTCTTTTGTTGAGAACATAATCTCTGATGAAGTGATGTTTGACATCTATGTGCTTTGTTCTTGAATGTAAGACTAGATTGTTGGTTATCGCAATTGAACTATTGTTGTCACACCAGATAGGAACTTCATTTGCTGTGATATTCTAATCCCTTAGCTATTGTCTGATCCACAAAATTTGAGCACAAAGCTACCTGCAGCTAGGTATTCTGACTCAGTTGTGGATATTAAGTTAGATACTTTCTTCTTACTTAACCATGATATAAGTCTGGTTCCAAGGAATTGACACGTTCCACTGGTGCTTTTCCTGTCGATCTTGCATCCTGCAAAGTCTGAATCTGAAATTCCTGAAAGTTCGAAGTTGTCATCCTTTGGATACCATAAACCAACATTGATTGTGGACTTAAGGTATTTGATTATCTTTTTAGCTGCTTCCTGGTGAGATTGCTTTGGTTTGGACTGAAATCTTGCACACACTCCTACTGCATATGAAGAGTCAGGTCTGCTTACAGTGAGGTATAGAAGTGAACCAATTAGTCCTCTATAGTGTGTTGGAGCCACTAAAATGCCTCCTTCATCTGCATCAATGTGTAGGGATGTGCTCATAGGAACTCTTAGTGGTTTGGCTGAGTCCATGCCAAATCTTTTGATTAATTTTCTTGTATACTTTGCTTGGTTGATGAAGATTCCATTGTCAACTTGTTTGACTTGCAAACCAAGAAAGAAATTTAGCTTGCCCATCATACTCATCTCAAATTCTCCTTGCATGAGATTTGAGAACTTCTCACACAGCTCAGGGTTGGTTGAGCCAAATATGATGTCATCCACATATATTTGAACAAGTAATATGTGGTCTTCATGTTCAATTTTGAAGAGTGTCATGTCCACCTTTCCTTTGCTAAATCCATTTTTCTCCAAAAATACAAATAGAGTCTCATACCATGCTCTTAGTGGCTGCTAGAGTCCATTTAGACTTTCAACAGTTTGTATACTTTGTCTCCTTTGACAAATCTAGGGGTTGTTCCACATAGACTTCTTTTAATACTCTGTTGAGAAATGCACTTTTCACATCCATTTGGTAGTCTTCAAAATTCGTGAATGCTACATATGCAAGGAATAGTCTAATAGCCTTCAGTCTTGCTACAGGTGCATATGTTTCATCAGAATCTATTTCTTCACACTGAGCATATCCTTTTGCAACTAATCTGGATTTATTCCTAACAACATCTCCATCTTCATCACACTTGTTTTTATACACCCATTTGGTGCCTATGACTTTCTCGTGATCTGGTTTGTCTGTTAGTTCCCAGACATTGTTTTTTTCCATTTGGTTCAGTTCCTCTTGCATTGGAATTACCCAAGTGTAGTCTTACAGGGCCTGTTCAGTTGTTTTGGGTTCCAGCTGAGACATGAAACATGAGAATGTTGCCATTCCTGTTGGTTCTGTAGATTGCCTAGTTTTGACTCCATCAGTTAAGTTTCTAATGATTTGTTGACTGGGATGGCCTCTGATCCATTTGGGGATATCATCTTCAGGGTTTGTTCCCCCTATTGAGTTGTTTTGATGGACTTCGTCTCTCTCTGCATCAGCTTGATTTTGGCCTTCTTGATCTGCAACTAGATCAGCTACGATTTTGTGAGTTGCAGATGGGGATCTTGTCTGCTCTACAGTTGTGTCTTCATCAGCTACAGTTGGAACATGTACAGTTGGAGATCCTATCTGATCTACAGTTGGGTCTCCTGTCTGATCTACAGTTAGGTCTTCAGCCAAGTCCATCATTCCTGTGTCATTAATGATAATTTCTTCCAGGGAGGCGGATTTGAGCTTTTTCTCATTTAAATCCACTTGTTTCCTGTACTCAACAGTAGATTCATCAAATACAACATGGGGGTATTTCTTCCATAATTAATGTTCTTTTATTAAATACTCTATATGGATTGCTTATTTGTGAGTATCCCATAAAGAGACCATAGTCACTTTTAGCATCAAAGGAATTCAGTTGGGTCTTACCATTGTTGTGGATGAAACACTTACAACCAAAGATATGAAAGTACGCAACAATTGGTGTTCTGCAATTCCAAACCTCATAGGGAGTTTTACCATGTCTCCCTACTATCATACTCTTATTCTGAGTATGGCATGTTGTGTTGACAGCTTCAGCCCAGAACCTCTTTGGCGGGTCAGCTTTCGCAATCATTGACCTGGTTGCTTCCTTCATGGTTCTGTTCCTTCTTTCAGTGACAACATTTTGCCATGGTGTTCTTGCTGTAGAGACTTCATGCTAAATTCCATTCTGATCACTGTATTCAGTCATTGCTTTGTTGAGAAATTCTCCTCCTCTGTCTGATGTGATCTTTATGCTAGAGAGAGATTTCTCATTTTGAATTTTCCTCAGCAGTTCAGGTATCTTTGTTAGTGTTTCACTCTTTTATAGAGAAAAACAACCCATGTATTTCTGGAGTAGTCATCTACTACTACTACTAAATCATGCTTCCTTCCACTCAATGTCCTTGGCTTGATGGGGCCAAAGAGATCCATATGAAGTAGATCCAAGATTCTGGTGGTGAGAGTGGTAGGCTGAACTGATTTGAAGATTGATCTGGTCTGCTTTCCCTTCCGACATGCATCACAAATGGCTTCTTTCTTAAATACTTCTTCTGGAAGTCCCTAACCAACTTTTGAGAGCTGATTTTGTTGATGGATTTGAAATTCAGGTGACATGATCTTTTGTGCCATAGCCATCGATTCTAAGCTATTATTTTTTATAGAAAATAGGTGTTTGGAGTGCCTGTTTTCTAATCTATCATGTAAACATCTCTTCTTCTGAATCCTTGTAGTTTCACTTCTCCGGATAGGATATCAATCACCATGCATTTCCAAATAGTAAAAACTACTAGGATCTTTTCATCACAAAATTGACTTATGCTCAACAAGATATATTCGAGCCCTTTGACATACTGCACTTTTGATATGATTATGTTTCCTCTGTGTTGCTCCCCATAAATTTTTGTTTGGCCTCGAGAACTATCCCCAAAAGTTACATCATGACCTTTTTCTTTGATGTATTTTGTCAGCATATTTTGTTTTCCTGTCATGTGCCTTGAGTATCGTGAATCCATAAACGATTCTTCACTCTTTATTGTTGAACTTGTGGTGACATAATGGTAGTCCTTCCACTTTTTCTGCAATCAGACAAGCAGAGTTTTAGGTACTCAAATTTGAGTGGGTCCTTTGGAGTTAGTGGGCTTCCTGGAGAATTTATTTCTCCTGGTGTTTTTAAAATGTTGGTTATTCCTATGGGGTGCATATTGTCTTGGTCTATATCCCCAGTAAGGATTGTATATTGGATATGCCTCATAATGTTTGTGGTGCGGGCCATTCCTGAATTTTGGCTGAGACCATTTATTAAACTTTTGAGGTCTCCACACCTGGTCATTTTGAAAGTTTGGATAACTTTGAGGTTTCGATTTACCTCTCCCATTTTGAAATCTATTTTTGGGGAGTATTTGGTAATAAGCAGAATAATGTTTTGACTGCTGCTTCTACCTTGGCCATTGCCTAGTCTCCTGTCTAGGTGGCTGCCTTGTAAACCTTGGTTGCTGCCTAAACTTTTGACTGGGCTGCTGCCTATTTTTAAATACAAGTTTGTTTCTAGACTCAGCAGTCTGGACATAAGTTTCTCCCTTTATAAACGTGGTTTTTGAAGTAGAGGGAGTGTTGCGGTCATATCCAAGGCCTTATTTTAAATAAAGTGGCCTCTAGTTGATACACAAACCATCAAGAGTTATAGATGCTTTCAGAGATGTTATCTTTTTAGCTTGTGCACTGTTTAGCTGTTTCAACTTAGATAGCAGAGTTTTGATATGAGCAAGCGCATCTGACTTTTCACTTTTTAAAATAGTCAGCTTATGAACCTCAGGTGTGGTATTTTCATCTGAGTTTTTCAAAGTATTTTGAGATTGTTTTTCAAACTCAGCTATGATGTTTTTAAACTTTGCTGACTCTTGGCTGAGTTTGTCAAAATCATTTTTCAGCTGGACTTTCTCATTCTTCAGCTGTGCGTTCTCAGTTGCAATAGACAGGTGGGCTGGTTTTAAGGTTTCAAAATCTTTAATAAGCTCATTTACAGATTTATGAAGATCAATGTCTTCAGACATGTCAGAACTGAAACCTTCTGAAAGGTTTAGATGTTACCTCTTCATCAGCCAAATTAGCCATCAAGCAGTTGTATTCATCATCATCATCATCATCTGAAAAGAATCCACTGCTTGATTAAACTCTTTTTTGATCTTCACCAATAAGAGCTTTTCTTTTATCATCCTTTCTGCCCATGTCATTATTGCTTTCATCCTTCTTGAGTTCAAGGCAGTCAAACTGGATATGTCCTTTTTTGTGACAGTTGTAACATTCTATCTTCCAGTTTCCAGCTTTTTGATTTCTTATTGGGTTCTCTTTAAAGTGCTTCTTGTACTTAGAATAGTTCTTTCTGAAGTTGCTGAGCCTCTACATAATACTTGCCATTTCTTCTTCAAAATTTGGAGGGATGGGGGGACTGACTTCAACTTGACTCTTTGCAGGTGATTCTACTGCAAAAGCTATTCCTTTCTCAGCTGGCTCATTTGTTGATGAGCAGGGCAGCTCAAACTCGAATGCTTTGAGGTCTGAGAAGATTTCTTGGATCTTTACTTTATTAAGATCTTTAGATTCCCTCACAGCAATGGCCTTAATGCTCCAATCTGGGGTGAGAGTCTTAGAACCTTTAGAGCCATCTCTCGGTTGCCATAGGTTTTACCAAGAGAGTTTATTTCGTTTATGATCTCTGTAAATCTTGTACACACCTAGTCAATTGTTTCATCATTCTTCTTGAACTTATCAAACTTCTGAGTGGTAATTGACAGCTTGTTCTCTTTGATAAGCTCAGTTTCCTCACACATTACAGCTAATGTGTCCCATATTTCCTAGGCATTCCTGCAGTTATTGATTTTAACCATGGTTGCCTTGTCAAGGGTCTAGTATAATACATCTCTGTCCCAGTTGTCAAGATTAGACAGCTTCCTTTCTTCGGGGGACATTTCAGTTCTCTTCTTGGTAATCTTCTCTGGCTTCACGGCTGTAATTTCTTCTGTTGTGTTGTCCTTCAGAAAGATGAATGTCCCTTCCTCAATTATACACCACATGTCATCATGGATGGATGACAAATGAGCCTGCATTCTTATTTTACAAAGGTCGTATTCATCAACATAAAAGACTGGTAATCTAGAATGTATGTGTTCCATTATAATGAGAGATTAAGATAGATATACTCAAGTATATGGATCTGGTTCTGTAAAATTGAACCAACCTCTCTGATACCACTTGTAGGTCACAAGTCATCAGGAATAAGTCTAGAGGGGGTGAATAGACTTATTAAACTCTTTTCCTAAATCTCAGGTGAGTAACTCAACTGATATAATATGCAGCTAACAAACCTTAGCTGCAGATGAGTATGCGGACACAGCTGATGACGATGCAGGTGACTATGTCGAATGCAGGTGACTAATGTCAACTATAAAACTAAGTTATGTGGAAGACAGATGACTGCTAAATGGAACAGTAAATATGAATGCAGTAGATAAGTATGATGTAATGCAGTAAAACACACAAGCACTTATAGTGGTTTCAGAGGTGGGGTAATCCTCTACTAATCCACTTCTCTCTAAACTAGTGGGAGATAAATTCACTATAACTGTCAATCAGTGATAAATGTTACAGTAAATTTCCTAGTTACAATAGCTTCCAATCAATGGAAACCCGTGGCCGTTGCAACTCCCTATGACTGCCTAGCACCTCCTGATTGAAAACCCGTAGATGCCTCAACAACTCGCAAGCTATGTATCACCTTCCAATCAATAATCTATTAGGAGTACTTGTTAGATTTTGATGATGTCAGCCTTATATTGTGATTTATTCAAATGTATGTTCTAAGTACTTGGCATTGTAAAGAAGAACCAACTAAGTATCTTCTATAGGCCTTAAAATTTAGGCTAAGTCCTGATCAAGTGTTGATCAGTAAGAAAATCGACTAAGAATAGATCAGAGAAGTTCACAGGCAAGTTCATTATCAGACTAGTTTTTGGTCAACACAAACATCAGAGAGGTTTGACCAAAACCCAACTGCAGTTAAGTTCTTAGTAAGGTGGTACATCAGACAAGAATTGGTCAAATAGGAATATCAGAGAGGTTTGACCAAAACCCAACTGCACACGAGTTATCAGATGAGGTCTGGTCAAAACAAGTATTAGCTGAAGTTTGACCATCAGATCAGAGAATATCCAATAGGTCAGAGAACTTTAGTCTGGTCAGAGAACTTCAGTCAGATCATAGGATTTTATCTCAGAGAACTTATACATGGAGAGGTTTTACATCAGAGAAGGTTGACCGCACATCTAGCAGGTTTGACCAAGAGATATCAGATGAGTTTTCAAACAAAATATCAACCAAGTTTAAGAAACTCAGTCCACGTCAGCAAGCGTTCAAAAGTCAACAAAAACGGAAATCCACATGCATGGGTATGGAGACAAACCAGAAAGATTCCCGGAAAATTAGGAATAAAATAGTCCTTCAGATATGCATTTTGAGGACTTATGAATATACAAATCAAGAAAAGAGGCGCGACCAAAAGAATCCTTTACAACGGTCGGAATTGAAAAGGGAATCAAGTCGCACAATGGAATGATAAGATAAACAAAGAAGTACACTCTCCAACGGACCAATTTCTTACAGTGATGCAACGGCTATGAAGAGAAGCTTAAGATTCATACTATAAATATCTGAAGACCAGAATTGAGCAAAGTATGATGCGAACAATACTTACAAGCAATCAAAGCAATCAAAGCTATCAAGAGATCTATAGCATCGTAAAGAGCTAGTTCTAAAGTTCATATACTGAGAAGCTCTTAAGTTGGAGAGGACAAACGCCTATCTTTAAAGCTGAGTAAGGGGTACTTCTATGAACGAGGTCTCAGAAGTTTCACGACTGATAAGGCATCCACGCGTTCTTGATTGGAAGGTGATAGATAGCTCGAAAGTTGTTGAGACATCCATGGGTTTTCGATCAAGAGGTGCTAGCCAGTCAAGGGAGTTGCAACGGCCACGGGTTTCCACTGGTTGGAAGCTGTTGTAACTGGATTGAATCATTGTAACATTTATCAGTTGTTGAAAGTTATAATGAATTCTTCTCCAACTGGTTTGGAGAAAAGTAGATTAGTAGAGGATTACCCCACCTCTGAAACCACTATAAGTGCTTGTGTGTTTTACTGCATTCATCATACTTAACTGCGGCATTCATATTTACTGTTCCATTTATCAGTCAACTGTCATCCGCATTGCCTAGTATTTACAGTTGACATAAGCCACCTGTAGACAATACAAGTCATATGCAGTATTACAAGTTGTGCTTCCGCACTACTCATATCCGTCTAAGTTTGTTAGCTGCATATTATAGAGCTGAAGAAACTCACCTGATTAAGAAAAAGAGTTTAATAAGTATGATATGACCCAAAATATACCTGCCCGGTTTATTGCGGTTCATCCCGAAATAGCGGAACAAAGTCCGATTACTAAATACCCAGCCTATTGTGTGAAGTTCCAATAGGTCCCACCGACCTAGTATACAACTTGGAGAGTAGAGCTCAGAGCCTAGCTCTACTAGGTGCAGCTCGGTCCCTACAAATCTACCCCCAACATGTGTAGACCTGCCAGGTCTAGACCAGCAGGTCATCCCATAGGCCATTTCTCCTAGATGACGTCATATTCAGGTCTGTTAAAGAACTTGCTCCACTAACCCAGCTCTTAAGCAAACCCAACTGAACTACCGACCTGGAGTAGGTCGGAGGGCGAATGAGCTCGGCATTCCCAGAGAAGAACTTTCCCGAAAAGGAGATCCGATCGCCAAGTCTATTTTCTAAGCTTGTAACTAGATATACCTCAACATCGTCAATTAGGCAAACTAGAAAGAGTCCAGCTCAAATAGGACAAATTCCCTGGAAAGCTGGGATTTCATCACAAAAGTAGAATCTCTGATTTTCAGGGACATACCCCTGAAAATCAGGGATGTCCCCCAATCAAAGGATGGATTTGAGGGACAAGTTCCCCTCTTTGCTATAAATATCAGAAGGCCTGTCCTCCTTCAAGGCCAAGAGAAGAAAATACATACATACATTACATTTGGATTTCTCCAGAAACCTGTTACAGCTTAAGCATCGGAGAGTTTGTGTCGGGACCATTCCGCCGTCTTCTGCAGGAACTCCGGTGGTTTTCTGGCTCGGAACAGAAGGAGCAATCTGATTCTTGGTGACCGATCAGCTCGGATACATCAAGTGGCGCCGTCTGTGGGAACTAGTGACATCGAGTCATTCATTGAGTTGAGATGTGAGACTTATTATTTATACCTGGATTCAACCAAACACGGATTCTTTCATTAGTTGCAAAGATAAGTTTTTATCAGCCATGAATTTTCCTTGGAGATAAGTTTTAATTATTATCCATTGCTGCAAGGTGAAATTCTTCAAGAAAATTTCATATCTTCTTATAGTTATGGGGTAAGAAGAACATATGTGTTGGTTTGGATAGGAATCGGGACAAAGCTTTTTATTTTTAGGTCTAAATTAAAACATCTAAAATCACAGCTATACGTCAGCTTTATTTCGGGTGAAGTGCCCAAAAATTTGATCGGGTGAACTGCCCTCAAATTTGAAGACTGAGTGGCCTACCCATAAATTTGATCGGGTGAACTGCCCTCAAATTTGAAGACCGTGTGACCTGCCCATAAATTTGATCGGGTGAACTGCCCTCAAATTTGAAGACTGGGTGACCTGCCCATAAATTTGATCGGGTGAGCTGTCCTCAAATTTGAAGACTGGGTGACCTACCCATAAATTTGATCGGGTGAGCTTCCCTCAAATTTGAAGACTTGGTGACCTGCCCATAAATTTGATCGGGTGAGCTGCCCTCAAATTTGAAGACTGGGTGATCTCCCCATAAATTTGATCGGGTGAGCTGCCCTCAAATTTGAAGAGTAGGTGACCTGCCTATAAATTTGATCGGGTGAGCTGCCCTCAAATTTGAAGACTGGGTGACCTGCCCATAAATTCGATCGCTGCCCTCAAATTTGAAGACTGGTTTACCTGCCCATAAAATTGATCGGGTTAGCTGCCCACAAATTTGAAGACTGGGTGACATGCCCATAAATTTGATCGGGTGAGCTGCTTTCAAATTTGAAGACTGGGTGACCTGCCCATAAATTTGATCGGGTGAGCTGCCCTCAAATTTGAAGACTGGGTGACCTGCCCATAAATTTGATCGGGTGAGTTGCCCTCAAATTTGAAGATTGGGTGACCTGCCCATAAATTTGATCGGGTGAGCTACCCTCAAATTTGAAGATTGGGTGACCTGCCCATAAATTTGATCAGGTGAGCTGTCCTCAAATTTGAAGACTGGGTGACCTTCCCATAAATTTGATCGGGTGAGCTGCCCTCAAATTTGAAGACTGGGTGACCTGCCCATAAATTTGATCGGGTGACCTGCCCTCAAATTTGAAGACTGGGTGACCTGCCCATAAATTTGATCGGTGAACTGCCCTTGAATTTGAAGACTGGGTGGCCTGCCCAAAAATTTGATCGGGTGAACTGCCCTCAATATACAACTTACTCAGCTCGGCCTCTTATTATTTTGTCCTCTGCCAGGTCTCTCGGTATAGAAGGCTTCAGCTCGGAATCCTTTCCTCTTGGTCTTAGCTTAGCCTATCAGTACCTCGATCTTAAGATCGCCCCATCTATATCACGAGTCCAAGATAGTGTGTCTATGATGCCCATTATTGTACTCTTAGCTTTGTGCATCAGCTACAAAATGAACAACTGCATTGGGTCTTATCATGTTTTAGAGCTTAACTTTTGCACTTATGGATAAAAATAATAATAATAATAATAATAATAATAATAATAATAATAAATATTTAGTCTACTCTACTCGATCTCATTCTTCGCTCGACTAGAGTAGGGGAGACTGGATGATATTACCCAAAATATACCTACCCGGTTTATTGCGGTTCATCCCAAAATAGCGGAACAAAGTACGATTACTAAAGACCCAGCCTATTATGTGAAGTTCCAATAGGTCCCACCGACCTAGTATACAACTTGGAGAGTAGAGCTCAGAGCCTAGATCTACTAGGGGCAGCTCGGTCCCTACAAGTCTACCCCCAACAGGTGTAGACCTGCCAGGTCTAGACCAGCAGGTCATCCCACAGGTCAACTCTCCTAGATGACATCATATTCAAGTCTGTTAAAGAACTTCGTCCATTAAACCCAGCTCTTAAGCAAACCCAACTGAACTACCGACCTGGAGTAGGTCGGAGGTCGGATGAGCTCGGCATTCCCAGAGAAGAACTTTCCCGAAAAGGAGATCCGACCGCCAAGTCTATTTTCTGAGCTCATAACTAGATAGACCTCGGCATCATCAATTAGGCAAACTAGAAAGAGTCCAGCTCAAATAGGACAAATTTCCTGGAAAGATGGGATTTCATCACAAAAGTAGAATCCCTGATTTTCAGGGACATACCCCTGAAAATCAGGGATCTCCCCGAATCAAAGGCAGGATTTCAGGGACAAATTCCCCTCTCTGCTATAAATATCAGAAGTCCTGTCCTCCTTCAAGGCCAAGAGAAGAAAACACATACATACATTACATTTGGAGTTCTCCAGAAACCTGTTCCAGCTTAAGCATCGGAGAGTATCTGCCGGGACCATTCCGTCATCTTCTGCAGGAACTCCGGTGGTTTTCTAGCTCGGAACAGAGGGAGCAATCTGTTTCTTGGTGGCCGATCAGCTCGGATACATCAAGTGGCGCCGTCTATAGGAACGAGTGACATCGAGTCATTCATCGAGTTGATATGTGAGACTTATTATTCATACCTGGATTCAACCAAACACGGATTCTTTCATTAGCTGCAAAGATAAGTTTTTATCAGCCATGAAGTTTCCTTGGAGATAAGTTCTAATTATTATCCATTGCTGCAAGGTGAAATTCTTCAAGAAAATTTCATATCTTCTTATAGTTATGGGGTAAGAAGAACATATGTGTTCATTTGGATAGGAATCGGGACAAAGCTTTTTATTTTTAGGTCTAAATTAAAAGATCTAAAATCGCAGCTATATGTCAGCTGTATTTCGGATGAAGTGCCCACAAATTTGAAGACTGGGTGACCTGCCCAAAAATTTGATCGGGTGAACTGCCCTCAAATTTGAAGACTGTGTGACCTGCCCATAAATTTGATCGGGTGAACTGCGCTCAAATGTGAAGACTGGGTGACCTGCCCATAAATTTGATTGGGTGAACTGCCCTCAAATTTGAAGACTGGGTGACCTGCCCATAAATTTGATCGGGTGAGCTGCCCTCAAATTGGAAGACTGGGTGACCTGCCCATAAATTTGATCGGGTGAGCTGCCCTCAAATTTGAAGACTAGGTGACCTGCCCATAAATTTGATCGGGTGAGATGCCCTCAAATTTGAAGACTGGGTGACCTCCCCATAAATTTGATCGGGTGAGCTGCCCTCAAATTTGAAGACTGGATGACCTGCCCATAAATTTGATCGGGTGAGCTGCCCTCAAATTTGAAGAATGGGTGACCTGCCCATAATTTTGATCGGGTGAGCTGCCCACAAATTTGAAGACTGGGTGACCTGCCCATAAATTTGATCGGGTGAGCTGCTCTCAAATTTGAAGACTGGGTGACCTGCCTATAAATTTGATCGGGTGAGCTGCCCTAAAATTTGAAGACTGGGTGACCTGCCCATAAATTTGATCGGGTGAGCTGCCCTCAAATTTGAAGACTAGGTGACCTGCCCATAAAGTTGATCGGTGAGCTACCCTCAAATTTGAAGACTGGGTGGCCTGCCCAAAAATTTGATCGGGTGAACTGCCCTCAATATACAACTTACTCAGCTCGGCCTCTTATTATTTTGTCCTCTGCCAGGTTTCTCGGTATAGAAGGCTTCAGCTCGGAATCCTTTCCTCTTGGTCTTAGCTTAGCCTATCAGCACCTCGATCTTAAGATCGCCCCATCTATATCACGAGTCCAAGATAGTGTGTCTATGGCGCCCATTATTCTACTCTTAGCTTTGTTCATCACCTACAAAATGAACAACTGCATTGGGTCTTGTCATGTTTTAGAGATTAACTTTTGCACTTATGGATAAAAGTAATAATAATAATAATAATAATAATAATAATAATAATAAATATTTAGTCTACTCTACTCGATCTCATTCATCGCTCGACTAGAGTAGGGGAGACTGGATGATATTACCCAAAATATACCTACCCGGTTTATTGCGGTTCATCCCGAAATAGCGGAACAAAGTCCGATTACTAAAGACCCAGCCTATTATGTGAAGTTCCAATAGGTCCCACCGACATAGTATACAACTTGGAGAGTAGAGCTCAGAGCCTAGCTCTACTAGGTGCAGCTCGGTCCCTACAAGTCTACCCCCAACAGGTGTAGACCTGCCAGGTCTAGACCAGCAGGTCATCCCACAGGTCATCTCTCCTAGATGACATCATATTCAAGTCTGTTAAAGAACTTGGTCCACTAAACCCAGCTCTTAAACAAACCCAACTGAACTACCGACCTGGAGTAGGTCGGAGGGCGGATGAGCTCGGCATTCCCAGAGAAGAACTTTCCCAAAAAGGAGATCCGACTGCCAAGTCTATTTTCTGATCTCATAACTAGATAGACCTCGGCATCATCAATTAGAAAACTAGAAAGAGTCCAGCTCAAATAGGACAAATTCCCTGGAAAGCTGGGATTTCATCACAAAAGTAGAATCCGTGATTTTCAGGGACATACCCCTGAAAATCAGGGATCTCCCCTAATCAAAGGCAGGATTTCAGGGACAAGTTCCCCTCCCTGCTATAAATATCAGAAGTCCTGTCCTCCTTCAAGGCCAAGAGAAGAAAACACATACATACATTACATTTGGATTTCTCCAAAAACCTGTTCCAGCTTAAGAATCAGAGAGTTTGTGCCGGGACCATTCCGTCATCTTCTGTAGGAACTCCGGTGGTTTTCTAGCTCGGAACAGAGGGAGCAATCTGATTCTTGGTGGCCGATTAGCTCTGATACATCAAGTGGCGCCGTCTGTGGGAACGAGTGACATCGAGTCATTCATTGAGTTGAGATGTGAGACTTATTATTCATACCTGGATTCAACCAAACATGGATTCTTTCATTAGCTGCAAAGATAAGTTTTTATCAGCCTTGAATTTTCCTTGGAGATAAGTTTTAATTATTATCCATTGCTGCATGGTGAAATTCTTCAAGAAAATTTCATATCTTCTTATAGTTATGGGGTAAGAAGAACATATGTGTTGGTTTGGATAGGAATCGGGACAAAGCTTTTTATTTTTAGGTCTAAATTAAAAGATCTAAAATCGCATCTATATGTCAGCTGTATTTCGGGTGAAGTGCCCACAAATTTGAAGACTGGGTGACCTGCCCAAAAATTTGATCGGGTGAACTGCCCTCAAATTTGAAGACTGTGTGACCTGCCCATAAATTTGATCGGGTGAACTGCCCTCAAATGTGAAGACTGGGTGACCTGCCCATAAATTTGATTGGGTGAACTGCCCTCAAATTTCAAGACTGGGTGACCTGCCCATAAATTTGTGTTGGGATTCGGTGCCTAAAACGAAGGCCCAGCGGAAGCGGTAAAACAAAAATTAATTCGATCCGAATCCCTACGAGGATCGATCGAGCTACGTATATACGAATATATAAACGAAAAGCATGAGTCATAAGAAACTAACCCTCGAAGTCCGTTGATTAAATGGAAACCTTCTCTTGAGCTATTCCCCAAGCTTTAGTTTGATCTCTACGAGTTCAATCCGCTCCAAGCCCTTGAACGATCCAACGCCGAAAACACCGCGTCTCTACTTGCCACGCGCCGGAAAAACGACCGGAACAACAACACTCGATTAACCTCTAAGGTTACGGCTATAATCAAGTGGTGAAGCTTTTATTATTATTACACTCTAAGTGTATAATATATCTCTCTCAATGTATCTTGAATTTTCTCCAAGAAAACTCAAGAACAAAAGTGAAGAAGAAGATGAAGATGAAGACTAAGAAAAATAATTTTCTCTCTCACTATCAAAACTCATGGCTGGAAGAATGTGGTAGCAAGTGAAGTGAGTCTTCATTATATTCTTATTCAACTCCCCAAGATCTCCCACTTTAGACAATATCACCAAGGTGTGATATTTGTCCCCTTGATTGGTCACTAGTCCACCATCCTTGAAAGTGTAGACCAAGACAAAGTAAGGGAGTAGGTGATGGGGTGGCCATCTAGAAGGAATTGGATGAGTTCTATTTGTTTCGCACTTCCGTGAGTCCAAACAGATAAACTCATATTCCGTTCCGATGTATTTGTGTCGATTAATTAATCCAATCAATTAATCACATTAAATACATAATAACATAATTAATTTCTCCAAGAAATAATTATATTCACGAATTAAATTAATCACCCAGTAATTTATTTAATCCATTAGGCCGTAAATCAATATATCCAATAAATCGATTTAGACATCCAATGTCCCAAATTAGATATCCAATATCTAATATTTATAATGAGAGATTAAGCTCGATTCATTCCGTCGTCAATCCTAATGCGCGACTCGGTAGGTCTGTCTCAGTCAGCAATGGGAGGAACCAAAGAGTAGTAGCACCACCTAGCCAGCCTGGCGGCCTACATTGTACCCCAACTGAGAACGAATGATTGGGATCATTCAAGAACCATTCTGTCGTGAATACCAGTAAACGTATAAATCCTTCTTTCAAATGTCCCGATCAAGTTATAGGGTCACGGTCAGTCAAACCCTATCTGTACTTGACGCTATGCATGCGTTAATGCAAATCGAGATCATCGAGGTCTCGTGTATCTAAGACAGCTAGCTCCAATGCTTTGGCCAAAGACTTATGATCTCATCTGCCAATAACCGCATAGGACATATAACCCGTTGACTAACAGGAGAAAGAATTCTATCTTGGTATTCAGTAGGACCTGCTACTTGCCCATCAAGATGCACGTCGAGGTTGACCCCCACCTTCCGGTTTACAGGGTCGAACTACTCTAATGAAAATCTTGACATCACAAGCACATCCCTACTAAATCCTCAAGTCGAAGGTTCACGAACACCTATCACAACCTTTCGATTCCGTCATTGACTATCCCGGAGTGAGTGACGAATCGAGGGTGAGTCGGTTCGAGTATACTAATCCAATTAGCATACCTATAACGTGTGCTCCTACTAACCATTAGTGTTCGACAGGCACTCTCCTTGTCAAAGAACACGTCATACAAGTCTTCACATAAACTTAACGCCCAGTCAAGTTTCATCGACTTGCGAACGATTAAGTATTTGAGCTCTAAACCTTTCCAGTGCCGACCGCCTTATCCAATAAGGAGTGGAACGTTTTGCTCTCAAATACACGGACTAGTTTCTACATGTATATTTACGAGTTAGGAATGCCAGTAACTACCAGTAAATAAAGAAACATCCATTTCCTTATATTGATGATTTACATAATAACAAGTACAATGCCCTCACTCAACATCCTCTGAGTGGCATTCGAGGGCATACTCCTAACAATCTCCCACTTGCACTCAATGCCACACACTATGGTATCTAATACCCATGTTCTCCAGATGACGCTCCAAGCTAGTCTCGAGAAAGTGGCTTGTCGATGAGATCGGCGACGTTGTCGGCCGAGTCTACTCTGGCAAGACAATGTATCCCTTGCGAACAAATTCTCTTACGAGATGATATTTCCTCTCAATATGTTTGGTCTTGTTGTGAAACCTCGGCTCCTTGGCTGCGCTACACTCCGTCGTTGTCGCAAAGATAACGAACAGCTCAAGACATGGTATCACTTGAAGTTCTCCCAGAAACTTCTTAATCCAGAACCCTTCCTTGGAAGCCTCCGACGCTGCTTGATACTCAGCCTGACAGGTGGAATCAGCAGTCGCGCTTTTCTTGGCACTACGCCAAGATACTGCTCCTCTATTAAGAGTAAATATGTAGCCAAAAGTGGACATCGAGTCGTCCTTCAGTCCTTGGAAGTCCGAATCAGTGAATCCCACCACATCCAATTCTCCATCGCCATACATCAGAACCATATCTCTAGTCCTTCTTAAGTACTTGAGAATGTTCTTTACGGTAGTCCAATGTTTCCTACCTGGGTTTGCCTGAAACCTACTCACCACGCTTACAGCATGCGCGATGTCAGGTCTTGTACACAACATAGCATACATAAGGCTACCCACGGCTGAAGCATATGGTATATTACTCATTTCCTTTCGTTGTTCCTCACTTTGAGGACACATCTTCAAGGTGAGTTTTATTCCATGTCGCATCGGTAGGAACCCTCTTTTAGAATCATCCATCTTAAATCGCTTTAAGATTTTATCTATATAGAGGGCTTGGGAAAGACCTATTGTTCTCTTCGCTCTATCCCAGTAGAGTCGAATACCAAGAATATAGGTAGCTTCTCCCAAGTCTTTCATGGAGAAATTACTCGAAAACCAAGCTTTCACAGAACTGAGCATTCCCACATCATTTCCTATTAGTAGAATGTCATCTACATATAGTACTAAGAATGCGATCTTGCTCCCACTAACCCTCTTGTATACACAAGGTTCCTCTTCATTTTGCACGAAGTCAAACTCTTTGACCGCCTCGTCAAAACGAAGGTTCCAACTACGCGACGCTTGCTTCAGTCCATAAATGGAACGCTGAAGCTTACACACTTTCTGAATTTCGACTTCGGACACAAAGCCTTTAGGCTACTCCATATAGATTTCCTCCTCGAGGAATCCATTAAGGAAATCCGTCTTTACGTCCATTTGCCATATCTCATAATCGTGGTAGGCAGCTATAGCAAGCATCATGCGAATAGACTTGATCATGGCTACGGGCGAGAAGGTATCGTGTGTCGATCCCTTCCTTCTGGGTATAACCCTTTGCCACTAGCCTGGCCTTATAGGCGTCAACCTTGCCATCACCATCAGTCTTTCTCTTGTAGATCCACTTGTTCCCAATAGGCACTATGCCCTTGGGGCAGTCTACTAGAGTCCAGACCTGATTGACATGCATCGAGTCTATTTCAGCTTCCATAGCTTCACGCCATTTCGCGGAGTCTACATCCACCATCGCTTGGTCATAGGTCGTCGGGTCGGTCTCTTGGCTATCACTTGGAACCTCATGGAGACCCAGCTCCTCCAAGTGCACAAGCCCATACCTCTCAGGTAAATGAGACACCCTACTAGACCTACGAGGTGCTTATACTTGTGTTTCAGAAGGTTCGGTTCCAGTTTCTTGCACAGGTGTCTCTTGAGGAGTTTCATTATATTCTTCTAAAGAAATACTTCTACCTGCTCCGCCTTCCTGAATGAACTCATCTTCCAGGAAGTGTGCTTGTAAAGCAACAATGATCCTTCGATCTTCGGGCATGTAGAATAGATATCCCATCGTCCTAGACGGGAATCCAATGAAACGTCCCTTCGCGGACCTAGCTTCCAACTTTTCCACCTTAGTCTTCTTGACATAGGCGGGACATCCCCAAATCCTAATATGATTAAGACTTGGTTTCCTTCCCTCCCACATCTCATGTGGAGTTTTACGAACGGATTTGGAAGGACATCTGTTTAAGATATAGGCACCAGTCAGGAGTGCATACCCCCACAGGTAAATTGGTAAGTCAGTATAGCCCAGCATGGAACGGACCATGTTCAACAGGGTCCAGTTCCTTCTTTCTGACACACTATTTAACTGAGGAGTACCTGGAGGTGTTAGTTGTGAAACTATTCCATGTTCCTTAAGGAACTCGTCAAACTTCGTACTCATATACTCACCACCTCGGTCCGACCGAAGTGCTTTGATATGATTACCAGTTTGTTTCTCGACTAGGGCCTTGAATTCCTGGAATTTCTCAAAGGCCTCGGATTTATGTTTCATTAAGTATACATAACCATACCTAGTATGATCCTCTGTAAACGTAATGAAATATTGATATCCGTCACGTGCTGCTTCCAAAGCACCACAAACGTCAGTATGGATTAATCCCAGTTTATCAGCGGCTCTTTCAAAAGTCCCTGTAAAGGGGGACTTAGTCATTTTGCCTTTAAGACAAGATTCACAAGTTGGAAAAGGATCCGATCCCAATGGACCCATAAGTCCATCTTGTTCCATCTTCTAAACCTTGGTCTGACCAACATGACCAAGTCTAAGATGCCATTTTAAAAATTGATTGGTTTCATCCCTACCACGTTTTCTAGTCATAGTATTCACAACTACTTTGTTGCTGAGATTTAGATGATACAATCCATTCAACAATGTAGCAGCACCCACTAGTTTATTTCTAAAATAAATTTTGCAGGAACCATCACCAATGAAAAATGAAAATCCCTTTCGGTCCATGACCGGAATGGATACAATGTTTTTGTGCCCCTTGGGCAAAACAAGTACATCTTCTAAAGTCAAAACAAAACAGGATTCTAAACCCAAAAGAAGTGATCCTATGTCGGTCGCCTCGACACTATGCGCGCTTCCGACTGTGATCATAACTTCTCCAACTCCAAGCTTTCTACTTTGTTCCAGATCCTGATTCACGGTACAAATATGAGAACTAGCACCAGAATCAAGTATCCAGGAAGTAGAAAATACAGTAGCAGAACAATTTGTTTCCAAAACTAAAAGTTCTGTACCTGAAGTGCCATGAAGAATCGGACAGTCTCTAGCCCAGTGGCCCAACTCACCGCACTTGAGACAAGCATCCTTCTTCTTCTTGTTCTTCGGAACCATCGGGGCCTTGCCCTTTGCCTTAAGGTCCTTAGCTTGTGGTCTAGTCCGCTTCTTGGTCTTTTTCTTCTTATTCTTAGACCTCCGAGGTCCAGAAAAAATCACAAGAGCAGACTCCTTCATCCGCGGAGTCTTCATCTGAGACTTAGCGGTCACAAGTTTGTTCATTAGCCCAGCTAAATTACATGCAATCTCATTGCAGTTGAAGTTCATAACAAACTGTGAGAAGGAATCAGAGAGAGACTGTAGGATAAGGTCGGTTTGAAGAGAAGTATCCATTTTAAAATCAAGAGCCTCTAATCTCTCGATCATGGATATCATTTTGAGGACGTGTTCCCCAAACTTCTCACCTTCCTTCATCCTTGCACCGAACAGTTGCTTGGATATCTCATATCTAGCAGTTCTGCTGTGCTCACCATAAAGCTCGGTTAAGTGAGATAGAATCTGCCTAGCAGAAGTCATTTTCTCATGAGCTCTCTGAAGCTCATTAGACATGGAAGCCATCATATAAGCACGGACTTTCACGTCATCCTTAACCCACTTTTCGTGGTTTTCAATCTCTTCCTGATTGGCTCGGGTCCGCACAGGAGGCATCGGAATGTCCGTCTCCAAGACATATCCCAGTGCCTCTATACTGAGGACAATCATCAGATTGCGGAGCCAATCCACATAGTTAGGTCCCATTAAGGTGTTCTTTTCGAGTAGAATTGCGAGTGGATTCATTGTCATATTGAGATTTGTCTGCATTAAGTATAACAGATTAATTAGTGACTTGTTATATTATGATCTGAGTATAGAATTAAGGTCTTTTCTATTCTTGTTACCCAACTCCCACTATTTTTATCGGAATAACACACTCCCATGTGAAATCCGGAAGTATCGTCGCTCTACTTCATAGTGGTGATCGAGTTCTTTATAAATCTTAATAGAGGGCAACCGAACAGGTTTCTAGTCTATTAATTTTCATAAAGTGGTGTCCAACACCAACCCATCTAATGGATGATTCGATCTTCTTTTTCCCCTTGTTCACTCCCCTCAACCTATATGGTTTCTATGGTTCGTGAACAAGTTAAGTTTATACCATCGACGCAAATCAGTTTCACAATTGAATCTTATCCGGCAACCTATCAGGTTTCTAGGGATAAAATTTGCTCCAACCGAAGGCATCCAATGCGCTCCCGGTAATTTATCTGTCCTCCCCGAACGACTACCCCGATAACTCGAAAGCATAGCACATCCGGTTTGGATTTCAATTTCCCGAAAACTCTATGGAGGGAAGGAAAACCTTGAAACCTTATAAACTTAATAATTTATCGTGGGAGAATTTTCGCGATTAACGTTACACTTTGCACATTAATCATTTAAGCGCGTTTGTGGCATTCATACAATATGAAACAACCATTCACAACCTAGTTGCTACCAACATGTGGTTCATGGACCGTTCCTAGAAAACAAAAACTTCGTAATCTAATTACAAGTCTTCGTCTTGAATCTTCGTCTTCTCGAAATGGATCTTCCTCCGGTCTTCGTCATTACATATAAATTTTACATCGAAAATTGCATCCTAGATACAAACATTTCTAGTAAAATAAATAGGCTCAAAACGGCCTTTACAACCCAATCGAATAAAACGAACGATTCAAATCTAAGTCCACGAACCACATCCCCATTCAAAAAGCATTCATCCAATAAATACTATATAAATGGAAAGCGTAGAGATATATTGATCCAATCAACAATACGAACCGATCCAATCGATTCACACAATCAGTAATATGATAACGTTCAAAATAATTCGGTCGACCATAAATATTCCAATTAATCAAATTTCCCTTATAAAATGAAATACTATAAATCATTTTGATCATATTAAATCCAATTTAACATGCGGGAGATTAATTTTTAATAATACACGGAAAAATCGAGCCGGGGTGAAAACTGGCATGCTTGACCGAGTCACCCTCAGCAGCCTACCGGCAGACAGGCCTAGCACGGCCGAGTCACGCTCGGAAGATGCCGGCCAGGACACGACCGAGTCACCCAGGACATGGCCGGAGTGCACTGCGATGACTTTGGCAATCGCGGACACGACCGAGTCACCCAGGACACGGTCGAGTCTGCCTGGCAGTGACTTGGCCACACTGCCGGACACGACCGTGTCACCCAGGACACGACCGTGTCACTCTCGGCCAGATTACCCTTTTTGTCCAAAAAGTCGTCCGACGACGATTCGGGGCTAGATTTTCGACCGGATATCCAATATCATTATTTTCCGACTTTCATATCTTCAATATAAATCATATTTCCCAAAAATTTAAGATTTATATTTAGACATAAACTTACGAAAAATACAATTATTACGAATGAAAAACATATACCACGATTATGACTAAAATGATTCCAAATCATTCACCATCTAATCGAGCATTCCAAATGCCAATATCGTATATACGATCGCAAGACCTACGCTCCAATACCACTGTTGGGATTCGGTGCCTAAAACGAAGGCCCAGCGGAAGCGGTAAAATGAAAATTAATTCGATCCGAATCCCTACGAGGATCGATCGAGCTACGTATATACGAATATATAAACGAAAAGCAAGAGTCGTAAGAAACTAACCCTTGAAGTCCGTTGATTAAATGGAAACCTTCTCTTTAGCTATTCCCCAATTTTTAGTTTGATCTCTACGAGTTCAATCCGCTCCAAGCCCTTGAACGATCCAACGCCGAAAACACCGCGTCTCTACTTGCCACGCGCCGGAAAAACGACCGGAACAACAACACTCGATTAACCTCTAAGGTTACGGCTAGAATCAAGTGGTGAAGCTTTTATTATTATTACACTCTAAGTGTATAATATATCTCTCTCAATGTATCTTGAATTTTCTCTAAGAAAACTCAAGAACAAAAGTGAAGAAGAAGATGAAGATGAAGACTAAGAAAAATAATTTTCTCTCTCACTATCAAAACTCACGGCTGGAAGCATGTGGTAGCAAGTGAAGTGAGTCTTCATTATATTCTTATTCAACTCCCCAAGATCTCCCACTTTAGACAATATCACCAAGGTGTGATATTTGTCCCCTTGATTGGTCACTAGTCCACCATCCTTGAAAGTGTAGACCAAGACAAAGTAAGGGAGTAGGTGATGGGGTGGCCATCTAGAAGGAATTGGATGAGTTCGATTCGTTTCGGACTCCCGTGAGTCCAAACAGATAAACTCCTATTCCGTTCCGATGTATTTTTGTCGATTAATTAATCTAATCAATTAATCACATTAAATACATAATAACATAATTAATTTCTCCAAGAAATAATTATATTCACGAATTAAATTAATCACTCAGTAATTTATTTAATCCATTAGGCCGTAAATCAATTTATCCAATAAATCGATTTAGACATCCAATGTCCCAAATTAGATATCCAATATCTAATATTTATAATGAGAGATTAAGCTCGATTCATTCCATCGTCAATCCTAATGCGCGACTCGGTAGGTCCATCTCAGTCAGCAATGGGAGGAACCAAAGAGTAGTAGCACCACCTAGCCGGCTGGCGGCTACTGCTACCCGAGAACGAATGATTGGGATCATTCAAGAACCATTCTGTCGTGAATACCAGTAAACATATAAACCCTTCTTTCAAATGTCCCGATCAAGTTATAGGGTCACGGTCAGTCAAACCCTATCTGTACTTGACGCTATGCATGCGTTAATGCAAATCGAGATTGTTAGGAAAAACAAACACCCTGTATCGATTCAGCCTGGATACCCGATCCCTGTATCGATTGTTATTTGTTATTAAGAAGGTTTTGACATATATGCCAAATACAGTATGGAAAATCAGACGAGGATTCAAGGATTTATCATGTATCGAAGACCAGCCTCGAATCAGCATAAGTGAAGCTCGTCAGTACAGCAAGAAGACTTGTAAAAGATCAAGTATGGAAAACTGTCTCGATGCCCTAAATACAGTCACCTTCCATACAGTTCACAAAAGGACAAGAAAGAACACAAGTCAAGTCCCGTTGAACAAAGAAGTATTTAAATACTCAAGGATAAAGTATTTAAATACTGTCAGTCTTCATATCTTCAGAATCCCGCGAAATCCGGATCATGTCATATTCCCGTTGAAGGAAATCTTATTCAAACGGACATCTCAACGGATACTTTCTTCAGAGGCTATATATATCCTTGAAGACATTGAAGATCAGTTACCAATTACGAACCTCAAGTAACATAACTCTCAAAGCTATCAAAGTTATCATCTGAGCAAACATATCTCCAGATCAGATTGCAAGTTAGAACGAAAGAGATATACAGTGCTCAAACATCAAGAACAGCTATCATCAGATCTTGATATTCAAAGCTGCTGTTCTTACCTGGTTACCTAACCTTTTACCTCTGTGTAAAAACCGAGCTCTGTGTGAACTCAACAAGTTATTCTGACCTGTGTGGGACGAATAAGGACGAAGCTTTGGAACTGTGTGTGAAGAAGCTAGTCAAGAAGGAAGCTTTAACCAATCTGTGTGAACGGTTGAAAGTGATATTCTTTGTATCAATCTGTGTGAACGATACAAGGATAGGTTTGTTTATAATTACGTAGTTGTGTACGCAGTATTTATATAATAAACTTTTTACTCCTGTGTGGAGGACCAGTGGACGTAGAGGGGTTTACCTCGAACCACTTAAATTACGTGTCATTTACCTTCACTTTTACTGTTTGAAATTACCGTGATATATTAAGTATACACTAAATACTCTGTCAGTATCCACGGCAACTAACAGTATCCAAGACTTCCGCTACGCACTCGTATTTAGATTCCATACAGTTTGTTGTTTAAACTACTTTTCCAAACCGTATCCAAAGATACTTAAGTGGCCAACAAGTGGTATCGGAGCGGTTGATTCTAAAAAGAATCACGTATTTCTTTTAACCGAATCGATTCAAATCACTTATTTTCAAAACAGTTTCTTTCATTCCTATATTATCGTATGGATACCTCTATGATTAACAAAGTCCCTATGTTCTCTATTAACGAATTTGACGACTGGAGAATTAGAATGGAAGCTCATCTTGCGGAATGCACGAAGAGATGATCTTTGTTATACAGATGGTCCGATCAAGATTATGAAGGTCAATCCGGCCGCAAGGATTGAGGGCCAAGCCCATGCCGAAATGCTCGAGAAGGAACGCGAGCAATGGACAACCGATGAAAGGAAGCGAGCCAACCTAGACAACGTGGCTAAGAACGCGTTATTTGTCACTCTTGACAAAGGCACGTTCTCAAAGGTAAAGAGCCGCAAAATGCAAAGAAATCGGGATAAACTCAAGTTAATTTGTGAGGGAACCGAGCTCTCAAAAGAAAACAAAATTTCAAAACTCACTCAAGAATTCGAATCTTTCGAAATGAAACCAACGGAAACACTTGAGGAACTTGACCTCATTTCGGGTATTGTTGGTGAACTTGAAGCGTTGGGCAAGATTTACACCCAAAAGGAGAAGAACTTAAAAATTTTCGATCTCTCCCGGCCCGATGGGACATTAAGACCACAACTATGCGTGTATCATGTAATCTTAATGAAATATCCACTTTGATCTCTTCTCGACCTTAAAGCTTTTGAGTATGACATAGACAAGAGAGAAAGTCAAGAATCTCCCTCAAAGGTCACGGCTCTCGCTTGTATCGAACCGTCGACACGGATGCCTAGCTCGTCGAAGCCCGGCCACAAGAGTGCCGACATGACGACGACATCCTGTCACAAGATGAAATGGCGCTTCTAATGCATAAGTTCAAAAAGTTCATCAAACATGCTGAAAGACTCCCTACAGCCCAAACTCATCAACAAGGTAAGCACCAAACATCATCCGATGCTAACTCGTGCTATAATCTGAGGAAACCGTGCCATTATGCAAACAAATGTCCTCATCCCAAAGTCCAAAGGTTGCCGGAGGCCGAGCAACAAGAGCGAGATGAAAGAAGACGTGCTTGGAAAGACAAGCTCAAGGCCCCGATTGGAGAATCGAAGCCTCCCCCACACCATCCAAATCTGCATGTCTTCGGTGGTCACCGAGAGTGATTCATCCGACGATGAGTTCGATGATAAAGCATACATGTGCTTTATGGCTAAAGATGTTCCAGAAGGTGAAGACAATGACGATGAGGTAAGTTCAACCTCGGTCATTCCACCTAATGCATCTCATACGTTCGAAAATATGATGAATGAATTCAAAACATTCAAAAAGCCCATGAGACTCTCAAAGCCGAGAATATACACTTCAATTAACAAATCTAGAGCTGAAAGATGAAAATGACTTGTGAAAATAAATTATGAAAATATGTCTCTTGATTGTGAAACCAAAGAAGGTCGATTTTGAAAAACTCATGGAGAGCAATCATCAACTTGCTCATGAACTAAATGCGCTTAAAACCCATAATGAGAGCAAGACAAATGATTTGGTTCTACTACAAACCAAAATTACAACTCTCGAGAAGCGAGAAAATGAACTTGAGACCATTCTGAAGTCTTTTGAAAAATCGTCCAAAAGAATGGAAGAAATTCTGAGCACTGGGCAACATGCTCATGATAAAAGTGGCTTAGGATACACCTCATGTTCGAATAAAGTTAAAACTATTACAGTGTTCGTCAAGAGTGTCGAACACATTCCGAGAATCGAAGATGTTCCTAGTCCCATAAAGGAACTCTTTGTGAGAAAACCAAAAGTCGCCATTCCGCCTCCACAACTCTACAATTCGAGACAGTGGAACCAACAACCACTCGAAGGCGTAATCTACGGATGCTCCCCAAGCATATCATCAAAGCCGAAAGTCATTCGGAAGAAGACGGTATCCAACCACCAAAGGCCCGCACAAGCACCCTCGATACGGTGCACCTAGGTATTGGATACAGGAGCCCGTTATCCCTCAAGACACAGATGCCGATTCGGTATCAACAAGACTTTGGGAATCCAACTGGAGACCCAGAAGACAAGCTGTTAGGCCTAGGAAAATGGCTCCACCTCCTAGACGGCATTCGTACTGGAATAATAATAATAATCCTGATTTTTTCATGCATAATAATTATCATGATTATAACAACTACGGATATGCCCCCCGTTGATACCGCAATACTGTACCGAGTACATCCTACAGTAAACCAATTCTTTGTCAGAAAATCAGGTACCTAAAGGAACTAACATATATGGACCCAAAATCAAAGGGGACCTAAATCTACTTAATTTCTTTCTTACAGACATTCTAGAGGAGGATACGGTACTTCGATAGTGGATGCTCTCGTCACATGACCGGAGATAGGAGCAAGCTATCGATTTTGTAGAAGGTCGCGGTCCGAAAGTTCGCCGGTGATAAATCTAAAGGAAGAACAAGAGGGAAAGGAAACCTACTTGTCGGAAATTCAAAGTCACCGATGTTGCATATGTTGAAGGCTTACAGTATAATCTACTTAGTATTAGCGATTCTGTGATAAACGGTTCTCGGTGAAGATCTATATAGATCAGTAGAGTCAAGAACACCCAAACCAAGGAAGTTGTGCTTACGGGAAGCGGATCGTAATATGTACATTCTTGATGGAAGCCTATGAGCTCCTCAATTCCATGTTTTGTTGCCAAAGGCACTGCAGATCTTAGCTGGCTATGGCACAAGAGGATGTCTCACGTCAACTTCAAGACGATCAACAAGCTTTCAAGACAGGGTATGCTTGGACGATCTTTCTTAGCAAGAAGAAGGAAACAACATCAAGGCTGCCCGAGCTCCTGAGAAAGTTGCAGAATGAAAAAGCATCGAGTATCGTGTGCATTCGTTCCGACAGAGGTACTGAATTTACTAACCGCTTTATAGAGCAATACTGTTCGGAGAATGGAATACAGCACGAGTACTCAGCTGCCCGAACACCTCAACAAAATGGTGTTGCCGAGCGAAAGAATAGGACGTTGAAAGATGCAACAAGAACAATGATTGCCGAAAGCAAATTGCCACAGCGTTTCTGGGGTGAAGCAACCAATACAGCATGCTACACTCAAAACCGCTGTATCGTCAACAAGCATCACAACAAAACAGCTTACGAGGTATGGAACAACAAAACTCCATTAGTCTCGTATTTTCACATTTTTGGATGCAAAGCATGTATTGAACAATGGGAAGGACCAACTTAGAACATTTGATGAAAAATCGATGAAGGAATATTCGTAGGATACTCCTCGTCACAAAGCTTTAATCTTTAATAAAAGGAGGTGACGATCGAGGAATCGATTCATGTAGTGTTCGACGAACCACACCATGACCCTACAGGAGTAGATAATATCACTCAGGACATTCACCATCTATCTATCTTGGATCCACCTACACCAATAGAACCTGTAGTTGATTTAGAAATCAACCCCGCAGCTGTAAGAATCGGTGTGGACGAAGCTGACGCTGTACAAGCTGAAGCTGTACCCACAGAAACTTTCGATACAGTACGGGACCCTGAACTAGAACCCGACCGAAGATGGTTGAGAGATCACCCGCAAGAGCTGATCATTGGAAACATTAATGCAGGTGTTTCTACTCGTAGGAGAATACAGAGTACACAAGGAAATGTACTTTGTGCACAAGAAGAATCTAATGCTGAAGTCTCACAATTTCCTGAATGGAAATCTCAATCCGAACTTAGAAGACTCAATATGTGCACTATCGTTGTATTCTTAGCCCAATCCGAACCTGTTTCGACCATAGACGCTCTTAACAACTCTCATTGGATCACATCTATGGAAGAAGAGCTTAACGGTTTCGAAAGAAACAATGTATGGTATCTTGTACCCAGACCGACACACCAATCGGTTATAGGAACCAAATGGGTATTTCGAAACAAAAAGGATGGAAATGGACTTATCATAAGAAACAAATCCAGACTAGTAGCACAAGGCTATTGTCAGGAAGAAGGAATCGACTATGATGAAACCTTCGCCCCTGTAGCGAGACTAGAAGCCATCAGATATTTTTAGCCTTTGCCGCCCATAAGAATTTTATCGTATACCAAATGGACGTCAAGAGTGCTTTCTGAATGGAGAGCTTTCAAGAAGTTTATGTTGAACAACCACCGTGGTTTGCCAACACGGACGATTTCGATCTAGTTTACAGGCTAAGGAAAGCGGCACGGACTTAAACAAGCCCCTAGAGCACAGTACGAAACCCCGTCCCAAAGATCTAACCAATAACGGATTTGAGAAAGGTGTCATCGACAAAACATTGTTCAAAATACAGAAGGAGATGACCTTCTAATGGTACAAATTTATGTCGATGATATTATTTTTGGTTCAACTAACCTTGCTCTATGTCAAAGGTTCTCACATCTCATGCAAAGCAAGTTTGAAATGAGTATGATGGGGAACTTAGTTATTTCCTAGGTTTGCGAGATAAAGCAGATGCCTACGGGTATATTTATCAACCAGAGAAATACGACAAGGAGCTTCTCAACAAATTTGGAATGAACACTTCCAAATCCTCGCCAACCCCATGAGCACTTCCGTGCAAATTAGTGCTGATGAAGCCGGAAAGCCGTTTGACCAATCACTCTACAGGAAGCTCATTGGTTCGCTCCTGTACCTAACGGCTAGCAGGCCCGATATCCAGTATGCTGTTGGAGTGTGTGCGATATACCAAGTTGCACCTAAGGAATCACACTTCAATACAGCTAAACGAATCCTGAAATACGTTAAAGGAACAGTCGATGCAGGACTGTGGTACCCTAAGGAAGGCGGATTCGATTTAGTTGGATACTGACTCGGATCTCGGAGGTGCAATCTAGATAGGAAGAGTACAAGAGGAACTTGTCACTTTCTGACCTAGACTCGTATCTTGGTTCAAGAAGAAGCAATTGGCTAACTCCTTTCCACGGTGAATCGTAATACTATCTGTCATTGGTAGCTGCTGTATGCAGATCCTTTGGATGCAGCAACAACTGTCAGACTATGGAATCGATGCTAGAGAGACTCCAATCATGTGTGATAGCACGAGTGCAATTGCAATCACGCACAATCCTGTTTTGCACTCGCGCACTAAACATATCAACATGAAGCATCATTTCATCAGGAATCATGTCGAGAACAAGGATGTTAAATGCGGAAAAAGTCCATACGTACATCCGGTGGCGACATTTTCACCAAGCCTCTCGACACGGCAAGATTCAACATGCTAAGAACGATTGGGAATACTGCGGAGACTCCTGTAAGTAAATTTCCGCTTTTACTCAACAATTGAGGGGAATGTCAGTAAGACCCGTGAATACAGATTCAACATTAATTATCGTACACTCGGACTCATCAATACAAGATCAGTAGCGAACGAAGGCATATAAATCCTACGGTGATGTGTGCAATAATTAAGGGGGAATCTTGTAGGACCCATGAATACAAAGATAAATCCAAATATTCCGTATGGAATTTAAAACCTATTAGTACCTTTTTAAGGGGGAACGCTGTATCGACGCGGAGAACGGACATACTATAGGATTTCGATTCAAGATATAATATAATATTATTTCCTTTTTAAAATAATTTTTGTCCACGTGCCCTGTTTTATGTCAAACGTCATGTTCATTAAATGCCTTACACGACATCTGGACAACTGAATCTCAAAAGCCGCGATGTTTTTAAAATTGTTTATTATTTTTAAACCGCCGTTTTAGGCATTTAGGGTATTCAACCTATGTCAGAAGTGGGACCCGCTGTATTTTAAAACCTTTTAATGGATTAGCGTACCAGTTACACTAAATTCATCCTGACCGTCGATTTCAAAACCGGTTCCCATCCCTTAAAATCTGACCATTCGTACTCTGCAAACCCTATTTCGCCGCCCAAGTATAAAAGGACTGTATCTGCCATTGGAGACTCTTTACGCTTACTGCAATTACAAGAGATCTCAAGCAAACAGCCTACATACTCTCTGCATATTCACTGCAAATTTCTACTGTTTTCTTACACCTTCGCTTTAAGAAAACATCCATGGCTAGTCAATCTTCATCCCCCGTTCTGAAGAAAACTTCCAGCATCATTGATGGACGGATCTTCTCGAAAACCGTCATCATCGAGCGTATCATCTCTGAAACCAACGACACTGAACCGATGGAGTATATCATTACTCGTCTTGAACAACAAGGTCTTTATCGCTTTGGAAACAAAACCGCCGACAAATACGACGCTCATCTGGTTGAGGAATTCTACCTCAACGCTGCCGTTCGTTTTCTCTCACTAGCCCAGGGAGGACATGTTGCTGACATCACTGCAACAGTCCAAGGAGTGCAAGTCTGCATCAATAGCGACTTACTTCAGAAAATCTACAGCCGCCCGCCGACGGCCTGACCATGGACCACCTTGAGACGTTTGGGTCTCAAGAGCCGATTACCAAGTTTTATGGACTATTTACGGGTCCAAAGTGGTTGACATGGTGACAACCACCTACCACAAGAAAAATTTTCTTCTTCATTTCGTTTATCTCCACGATTTCTGTTCCTGCATTATTGAAAATCGAACCGGTGCGTTCAAATGTGCACGAATCTTAGGTTCGTAATGATGGTCGCCATCTTGACCTGTGAAAAGGTAAACGGTGCCAAATCATTTTGAAACGACTTCAGAAGAGGTGTGCAAACCGCCACCCAAAAGAAATCATTTGGTTTAATGCTAAACTACATTCGACGAGGTGCGAGTCCAAGAATCCGCCGATGCCAAGAAAAACAGCTCTCGAATATATTTAGGAGGCGTCAAACCCTCTGCCTATAACCAGAGCACAATGCAAGCCAACCACCCGAGAACACGTCACATGCCTATTTCGACAATCCCAGAGACGAAACCGTGAAGGTCCCCGAATTGGAATCTTCGAAAAGAAGCGCAAGCGTTCTCACAGCAAGAAGCACTCTGCGATGAAAAGTCGAAGAAGAGACTCCGAGGCTCTCAAAAATCAAAGCCGGACACTCCGAGGATGTCTCGCCCGTGGCGCAACCCATCGATATAGCACCCCGTGGCCCAACCCCTGCGGAAGAGGTGTCTCCTACCTTCGGCGGTAGATCCCGAGCCCTTGGCGGCTCGACGGATGTAGAGACATCGCAACATTCAAGACGTTAGCACGTGGTGCCCATTCGAGCCAAAAGCTACTTCTCCTCAACGGGATCCCACACCCGTGCAGATCCAATTTCCTTCGGCACCATCCCCTGCAAGGAGTCCATCTTCCGTGCAGATCCCATACCTGTCTGGAATCCCTCGAAACAGCGTCTACAGACGTGATTCGAAGTCCCTCCCCAGACTCAATTATTAATCAAACACTTCTTTCAGTACAAATTGAACAGGCGAACGAACGATTTCTGCAATGGAAAAGCTTTAGGCTAGCTCCGTACGACACACTGCATAACCGGAGCGAATGGAGCCACGAAGAGCGATTTGTCTCCAAGTAATCGACTCAATCAAATTGAGGCGCGTCGATGGGACAACGCTTCTTGCAAAGATCTCATTGAAAGCCACCTGTTGCACAAATCCGACGCCAGAAGAAAAGGAAAGAAGAAGTCGGAGGACTCTCCCGTTAATCCAAAAGACGACGACGACCACGACTCAGACGACGAAGACGATGCTCTTCAAGCAGGTCTGAGAATGAGCCGCGAAGAGGCTGAAGCCCAAGCCTCCTCTCCACCCAGAACCGACGAAGGGCCATCTAATCAGGACAATCCACCTTCGCCACAGCCGGAGATTATTCCCGACCAGGAGGAATCAGTCCCTCCCATCGAGGAAGATCAAGAAATTTTGGAACAGGCACCCGAGCCTGTTGCGACCAAAGAAGCCAGTCCGACAACCCAACAGGAGGATTCAGTCCCGCCTGCATCCACATCTGCCGAAGAACCTTCGCCACAGGACGCTTCTGAACCAACTGTCGCCATTCCACAAGAAGCTTCTCCCGCCCCTGCAACCTTGGAATCCGAGGACGGTAACGAACCTGAGGATATCCAACCTACTTCACGTCCATCCGTGAACGTAAGGAGGTTGAACGGTGCTGAAGACTTCGCCCAGCCTGACTCTCCTATCTCTGCTGCACGCAAAGAGCGCCTGCAAGCTCTTGGCCTTCAGACTGTATTTATCCAAGATGCAGTTAACGCTCTCTCTTCCGTAGAAAAAGCTCTGAACTGGATGCACACCTCTGCAGTTGAAGAAATGACAACTCTTCAACACGAAGTATCTCGAGTTGTTGATGCATTCATTCTTCTGCCAGAAGTGTTCAAGCAAGCCTTGAAGATTATGGAGGACAAACAAGCGCAACTGCTGAAGGAAGAAGCTTCGAAGACAAGAATTGCTGAAGCCAAGACAGCCTGTGCTATGATAGAGAACAGCTCTCAGCTGCGTGCGCATGACAAATCCATTCAAGAGATGTCGCAGACTCTTTCCTCCCTCGTTGAAAGAATAACCAGCATCGAGACCAAACAGGACGCCGCTCTTGAAATCCTGCAAAGTCTTGATGAGGCCAAAAAGGGGGAAGAAGCTCGAGAAGCTGCAAGGAGAATAAGACTACAACAGGAAAGGGAATTTGAGGCTGCTCAGAGCAGTATAGCTGCCGAATTAAACAAGCTAGCACCTCAACCCCAAAGCTTTAGAATTTCGTGCTCCGCACTGAATTCCATGACCCAAATGTCCCTTGGCAAAATCTTGTTCAAAGACCTTCTAAATACGTCGCCAACCAACCGCAACCCAACCGCCAAGAAGTGAAGCACTGGAGGAAGAATGAATCGATGAGATATTTTGTCGACTCATCAGTGAATCCGCCATCTTCAAAAATTATAAAACATTGGCGGAAGCGGCAGATAGGTTTTCAAAGATGCTAGAAGAAGGTAAGCTCCCTCTCCAAATCGAAATGAAATCAAAACATAGAAGAGGAGATCGGGTCACCCATCCAGAGGATTGGATACTTGCCTTTGATCGTTCTTATGAAGGAAGAGCAATTTACCAGAACGAGGCAATGATTCACTTCAAAGCGGTGGCGCGGCACCGAGTATGAGCAAGGAAAGAGACCTTGGAGGCATGCGGATCAAAGATAAAGAGCTGAAATTTTGTATATTATTTTTATTTTTGTAATTTCTATTCGACACAAACTTTGTACTCAATCTTTTTGAATATCAATAAAATAGTTTGTTTGTCTTGAAAGATTACAACTCGTAATCTACTGTGTTAATGTATGATTACTTAAAATTGTTTTGATAGAAATCTCAAGTTAGATAAACTTGATTGAAAAATTAAGGCATTTAACTAGTCTACGAACAGTTCATAGTTTTGATTGTAAAACTTAGAATACATTGTAAGATTGTGCTGCGCCTACCATAGGCTTAAGTTGTAATAAATCTCAAATCAGATCGAACGTGCTGCGAGCGGTTCATTATCGTAGACTCGGTCACTAAGTCGACCTATTGACAAGAGACCAAGAAATCGCGAAGTCATCAAGAAGAATGCTTCATGAAGGAGGTTTTGGCATCATCAAGAAGACTCAAGAGTTTAAGTTAAGTCTTGGCAAATTGTCAAAAAGGGGGAAATTGTTAGGAAAAACAAACACCTGTATCGATTCGGCTGGATACCCGATCCTGTATCGATTGTTATTTGTTATTAAGAAGGTTTTGACATATATGCCAAATACGGTATGGAAAATCAGACGAGGATTCAAGGATTTATCATGTATCAAGACCAGCCTCGAATCGGCATAAGTGAAGCTCACGATCTGACAAGAAGACTTGTAAAAGATCAAGTATGGAAAAGCTGTCTCGATGCCCTAAATACAGTCACCTTCCATACGGTTCACAAAAGGACAAGAAAGAACACAAGTCAAGTCCCGTTGAACAAAGAAGTATTTAAATACTCAAGGATAAAGTATTTAAATATCGGTCTTCGATCTTGAGAATCCCGAAATCCGGATCATGTCATATTCCGTTGAAGGAAATCTTATTCAAACGGACATCTCAACGGATACTTTCTTCGAGGCTATATATATCCTTGAAGACATTGAAGATCGATTACCAATTACGAACCTCAAGTAACATAACTCTCAAAGCTATCAAAGTTATCATCGAGCAAACATATCTCCGGTCAGTTGCAAGTTAGAACGAAAGAGATATACGGTGCTCAAACATCAAGAACATTTATCATCGTATCTTGATATTCAAAGTCACTGTTCTTACCAGTTACCTAACCTTTTACCTCTGTAAAAACCGAGCTCTGTGTGAACTCAACAAGTTATTCGACTGTGTGGGACGAATAAGGACGAAGCTTTGGGCGTGTGTGTGAAGAAGCTAGTCAAGAAGGAAGCTTTAACCAATCTGTGAACGGTTGAAAGTGATATTCTTTGTATCAATCTGTGTGAACGATACAAGGATAGGTTTGTTTATAATTACGTAGTTGTGTACGCAGAATTATATAATAAACTTTTACTCTGTGTGGAGGACCGGTGGACGTAGAGGGTTTACCTCGAACCACTTAAATTAATGTGTCATTTACCTTGACTTTTCTTGTTTGAAATTACTGTGATATATTAAGTATACACTAAATACTCTGTTGCTGTATCCACGGCAACTAACTGTATCCAAGACTTCCGCTACGCACTCAGATTTAGATTCCATACAGTTTGTTGTTTAAACTACTTTTCCAAACTGTATCCAGTATACTTAAGTGGCCAACAGAGATCATCGAGCTCTCGTGTATCTAAGACAGCTAGCTCCAATACTTTGGCCAAAGACTTATGATCTCATCTGCCAATAACCGCATAGGACATATAACCCGTTCACTAACAGGAGAAAGAATTCTATCTTGGTATTCAGTAGGACCTGCTACTTGCCCATCAAGATGCACGTCGAGGTCGACCCCCGCCTTCCGGTTTACAGGGTCGAACTACTCTAATGAAAATCTTGACGTCACAAGCACATACCTACTAAATCCTCAAGTCGAAGGTTCACGAATACCTATCACAACCTTTCGATTCCGTCATTGATCGTCCTGAGTGAAATCCGTGTGACCAATCGAGGGTGAGTCGGTTCGAGTATACTAATCCAATTAGCATACCTATAACGTGTGCTCCCACTAACCATTAGTGTTCGACAGGCACTCTCCTTGTCAAAGAACACGTCATACAAGTCTTCACATAAACTTAACGCCTACCAAGTTTCATCGACTTGCGAACGATTAAGTATTTGAGCTATAAACCTTTCCAGTGCCGACCCCCTTATCCAATAAGGAGTGGAACGTTTTGCTCTCAAATACACGGACTAGTTTCTACATGTATATTTACGAGTTAGGAATGCCAGTAACTACCAGTAAATAAAGAAACATCCATTGCCTTATATTGATGATTTACATAATAACAAGTACAATGCCCTCACTCAATATCCTCTGAGTGGCATTCGAGGGCATACTCCTAACAATTTGATCGGGTGAGCTGCCCTCAAATTTGAAAACTGGGTGACCTGCCCATAAATTTGATCGGGTGAGCTGCCCTCAAATTTGAAGACTGGGTGACCTGCCCATAAATTTGATCGGGTGAGATGCCCTCAAATTTGAAGACTGGGTGACCTCCCCATAAATTTGATCGGGTGAGCTGCCCTCAAATTTGAAGACTGGATGACCTGCCCATAAATTTGATCGGGTGAGCTGCCCTCAAATTTGAAGAATGGGTGACCTGTCCATAAATTTGATCGGGTGAGCTGCTCTTAAATTTGAAGACTGGGTGACCTACCCATAAATTTGATCGGGTGAGCTGCCCTCAAATTTGAAGACTGGGTGACTTGCCCATAAATTTGATCGGGTGAGCTGCCCTCAAATTTGAAGACTAGGTGACATGCCCATAAATTTGATCGGTGAGCTGCACTCGAATTTGAAGACTGGGTGGCCTGCCCAAAAATTTGATCGGGTTAACTGCCCTCAATATACAACTTACTCAGCTCGGCCTCTTATTATTTTGTCCTCTGCCAGGTCTCTCGGTATAGAAGGCTTCAGCTCGGAATCCTTTCCTCTTGGTCTTAGCTTAGCCTATCAGCACCTCGATCTTAAGATCGCCCCATCTATATCACGAGTCCAAGATAGTGTGTCTATAACGCCCATTATTGTACTCTTAGCTTTGTTCATCAGCTACAAAATGAACAACTGCCTTGGGTCTTGTCATGTTTTAGAGCTTAACTTTTGCACTTATGGATAAAAGTTATAATAATAATAATAATAAATATTTAGTCTACTCTACTCGATCTAATTCTTCGCTCGACTAGAGTAGGGGAGACTAGAAGATATTACCCAAAATATACCTACCCGGTTTATTGCGGTTCATCCCGAAATAGCGGAACAAAGTCCGATTACTAAAGACCCAGCCTATTATGTGAAGTTCCAATAGGTCCCACCGACCTAGTATACAACTTGGAGAGTAGAGCTCAGAGCCTAGCTCTACTAGGTGCAGCACGGTCCCTACAAGTCTACCCCCAACAGGTGTAGACCTGCCAGGTCTAGACCAGCAGGTCATCCCACAGGTCATCTCTCCTAGATGACATCATATTCAAGTCTGTTAAAGAACTTGGTCCACTAAACCCATCTCTTAAGCAAACCCAACTGAACTACCGACCTGGAGTAGGTCGGAGGGCGGATGAGCTCGGCATTCCCAGAGAAGAACTTTCCCGAAAAGGAGATCCGACTGCCAAGTCTATTTTCTGAACTCATAACTAGATAGACCTCGTCATCATCAATTAGGCAAACTAGAAAGAGTCCAGCTCAAATAGGACAAATTCCCTGGAAAGCTGTAATTTCATCACAAAAGTAGAATCCCTGATTTTCAGCGACATACCCCTGAAAATCAAGGATCTCCCCCAATCAAAGGTAGGATTTCAGGGACAAGTTCCCCTCCCTGCTATAAATATCAGAAGTCCTGTCCTCCTTCAAGGCCAAGAGAAGAAAACACATACATACATTACATTTGGATTTCTCCAGAAACCTGTTCCAGCTTAAGCATCGGAGAGTTTGTGCCGGGACCATTCCGTCGTCTTCTGTAGGAACTCCGGTGGTTTTCTAGCTCAGAACAGAGGGAGTAATCTGATTCTTGGTGGCCGATCAGCTCGGATACATCAAGTGGCGCCGTCTGTGGGAACGAGTGACATCGAGTCATTCATTGAGTTGAGATGTGAGACTTATTATTCATACCTGGATTCAACCAAACACGGATTCTTTCATTAGCTGCAAAGATAAGTTTTTATCATCCATGTATTTTCCTTGGAGATAAGTTTTAATTATTATCCATTGCTGCAAGGTGAAATTCTTCAAGAAAATTTCATATGTTCTTATAGTTATGGGGTAAGAAGAACATATGTGTTGGTTTGGATAGGAATCGGGACAAAGCTTTTTAGTTTTAGGTCTAAATTAAAAGATCTAAAATCGCAGCTATACGTCAGCTGTATTTCGGGTGAAGTGCCCACAAATTTGAAGACTGGGTGACCTGCCCAAAAATTTGATCGGGTGAACTGTCCTCAAATTTGAAGACTGGGTGACCTGCCCATAAATTTGATCGGGTGAACTGCCCTCAAATGTGAAGACTGGGTGACCTGCCCATAAATTTGATTGGGTGAACTGCCCTCGAATTTGAAGACTGGGTGACCTGCCCATAAATTTGATCGGGTGAGCAGCCCTCAAATTTGAAGACTGGGTGACCTGCCCATAAATTTGATCGGGTGAGCTGCCCTCAAATTTGAAGACTGGGTGATCTGCCCATAAATTTGATCTGGTGAGATGCCCTCAAATTTGAAGACTGGGTGACCTCCCCATAAATTTGATCGGGTGAGCTGCCCTCAAATTTGAAGACTGGATGACCTGCCCATAAATTTGATCGGGTGAGCTGCCCTCAAATTTGAAGAATGGGTGACGTGCCCATAAATTTGATCGGGTGAGCTGCCCACAAATTTGAAGACTGGGTGACGTTCCCATAAATTTGATCGGGTGAGCTGCTCTCAAATTTGAAGATTGGGTGACCTGCCCATAAATTTGATCGGGTGAACTGCCCTCAAATTTGAAGACTGGGTGACCTGCCCATAAATTTGATCGGGTGAACTGCCCTCAAATGTGAAGACTGGGTGACCTGCCCACAAATTTGATTGGGTGAACTGCCCTCAAATTTGAAGACTGGGTGACCTGCCCATCAATTTGAGCGGGTGAGCTGCCCTCAAATTTGAAGACTGGGTGACCTGCCCATAAATTTGATCGGGTGAGCTGCCCTCAAATTTGAAGACTGGGTGACCTGCCCATAAATTTGATCGGGTGAGCTGCCCTCAAATTTGAAGACTGGGTGACCTGCCCATAAATTTGATCGAGTGAGCTGCCCTCAAATTTGAAGACTAGGTGACCTGCCCATAAATTTGATCGGGTGAGCTGCCCTCAAATTTGAAGACTGGGTGACCTACCTATAAATTTGATCGGGTGAGCTGCCCTCAAATTTGAAGACTGTGTGACCTGCCCATAAATTTGATCGGTGAGATGCCCTCAAATTTGAAGACAGGGTGGCCTGCCCAAAAATTTGATCGGGTGAACTGCCCTCAATATACAGCTTACTCAGCTCGGCCTCTTATTATTTTGGCCTCTTCCAGGTCTCTCGGTATAGAAGGCTTCAGCTCGGAATCCTTTCCTCTTGGTCTTATCTTAGCCTATCAGAACCTCGATCTTAAGATCGCCCCATCTATATCACTAGTCCAAGATAGTGTGTCTATGACGCCCGTTATTGTACTCTTAGCTTTGTTCATCAGCTACAAAATGAACAACTGCATTGGGTCTTGTCATGTTTTAGAGCTTAACTTTTGCACTTATGGATAAAAAAATAATAATAATAATAATAATAATAATAATAATAATAATAATAAATATTTAGTCTACTCTACTCGATCTCATTCTTCCCTCGACTAGAGTAGGGGAGACTGGATGATATGACCCAAAATATACCTACCCGGTTTTTTACGGTTCATCCGGAAATAGCGGAACAAAGTCCGATTACTAAAGACCCAGCCTATTGTGTGAAGTTCCAATAGGTCCCACCGACCTAGTATACAACTTGGAGAGTAGAGCTCAGAGCCTAGCTCTACTAGGTTCAGCTCGGTCCCTACAAGTCTACCCCCAATAGGTGTAGACCTGCCAGGTCTAGACCAGCAGGTCATCCCACAGGTCAGCTCTCCTAGATGACATCATATTCAGCTCTGTTAAAGAACTTGGTCCACTAAACATAGCTCTTAAGCAAACCCAACTGAACTACCGACCTGGAGTAGGTCGGAGGGCGGATGAGCTCAACATTCCCAGAGAAGAACTTTCCCGAAAAGGAGATCCGACCACCAAGTCTATTTTCTGAGCTCATAACTAGATAGACCTCGGCATCGTCAATTAGGCAAACTAGAAAGAGTCCAGCTCAAATAGGACAAATTCCCTGGAAAGCTGGGATTTCATCACAAACGAGAATCAAAGGATCTCAACAAAATAAAGATCCAGGAGTTGTTCTCTGATCTGAAGGCCTATGAGTTTGAGCTGCCCTGTTCATCATCTAATGAACCAGCTGAAAAAGGGAAAGCATTTGCAGAAGAATCATCTGCAAAGATCCTAGTTGAAGTCAGTCCCCCCGGCCCTCTGAATTTTGAAGAAGAGATAGCTTTCATCATGCATAGGTTCAGTAATTTCAGGAAGAATTATTCCAAGTACAAGAAGAACTATAAGGACAATCCAAGGAGGAACCAGAAGGCTGGAAACTGGAAGGTGGAATGATACAACTACCACAAAACTGTACATATCCAGTTTGACTGTCCAGAACTCAAGAAGGATGAAGGCAAGAAAGAAGTGGGCAGAAAAGAGGACAAAAGAAAAGCTTTCATTAGAGAAGACCAAGAAAGAGTAGAATATAGCAGTGGATTCTTCTCTGATGATGATGAAGATTACAACTATCTCATGGCCAACTTAGCTGATGAAGAGGTAACATCCAAACCCTCAATTTCAAATAATGATAGCTCGGACATGTATCAAGATATTGACTTACATGAATATGTCAATCGGCTCCTCAAAGACTTTGAAAAATTAAAATCTGCACACTTGACTGTGACAGTCGAGAAAATGCAGCTGCAAGATGAGAATAGGCAGCTGAAAAATAATTTTGAAAAACTCATCCTAGAGTTAACAAAGATCAAATCTGAATTTAAAAAGCAGGCTGAAAACAAATTGAAAAACTCAGCTGACAATACCACAGCTGAGATTAAAAGGCTAACTATTTTAAATAGTGAGAAATCAGTTGCACTTGCTCATGTCAAATCTGAGTTTGCTAAACTGACACAGCTAAGTAAGACACAAGATAACGAAATAACATCCTTAAAGGCATCTATAACCCTGGATGAATTGTGTATAAACAAGAGGCCACTATATTTAAGATCAGGCCTTGGATATAACCCCAACAATCCCTCTAGTTCAAAAACCACTTTTGTCAAGGGAGAAACTTATGTCCCGACTGCTGAGCCTATAAAACCCGTATTTCAAAATAGGCAGCATCCCAGTCAAGAGTTTAGGCAGCAGCCAAAGTTTATAAGGCAACCACCTAGACATGAAACTAGGCAATGGCCAAGGCATAAGCAGCAGCCAAGACATTATTCCAACTATTACCAAATACTCCACAAAAACAGATTCCAAAATGGGAGAGGTAAATGGAAACCTCAAGGTTATCCAGTTTTTCAAAAGGAATACGTGTGGAGATCCCAAAGATTTGATAAATGGTCTCAGTCAAGATTTCGAAATGGCCCACACAAGAGATTTTATGAGGCAAATCCAGTATAAAATCCTAACCAATGATATAGACCTAGCTAGCACCCACCTTATAGGGGCAATCAACATAATTTTTATAACCCGAGGATAAACCAATTCTCCAGGAAGCCTACTAACCCCAAAGGATCCACACAAATTTGGGTACCTAAATATCTGCTTGTCTGATTGCAGAAAAGGTGGAAGGAATACTACCATGTCACCTCATGTTCAACAGGAGGAGATGAAGAATGGTTTGTAGATTCTGGATGCTCAAGGCACATGACAGGGAATAAGAAGGTGCTTTAAAACTACATCAAAGAAAGAGGTCCAGGTGTAACCTTTGTAGATAGCTCTATAGGACAGACAAAATGATTTGGGGAGCTGCAAAGAGGAAACATAACCATATCTAAAGTACATTATGTCAAAGGGCTCAAATATAATCTGTTGAGCATAAGTCAATTCTGTGATGAAAAGAATCGAGTAGTCTTCACTATTTGGAAATGCATGGTGATTGATATCCTATCTGGAGAAGTGACGCTACAAGGATTCAGAAGAAGATACGTTTACATGATAGATTGGAATACAGGCACTCCAAACACTTGATTCCTATCAAAGATAATTGTTGAGAATGGATGGATATGGCACAAGAGATTATGTCATCTGAACTTCAAAGCCATCAACAAAATCAGCTTTCAACAGCTGGTCAGAGGACTTCCAGAAGAAATATTCAAGAAAGAACCCCTTTGTGATGCATGTCAGAAAGGAAAGCAGACCAGAGCATCATTCAAACCAGTTCAGTCTACCACTCTCACCACTAGAGTATTAGACCTACTTCATATGGATCTCTTTGGACCCATCATGCTAAGGGCATTGAGTGGAAAGAAGCATGCCTTTGTAGTAGTGGATGACTACTCCAGATTTACATGGGTTGTTTTCTCTTTCAGAAGAGTGAAACATTAACAAAGCTACCTGAGCTGCTGAGGAAGATTCAGAATGAGAAATCCCTCTCCATCATCAAGATTAGATCAGACAAAGGTGGAGAATTTCTCAAAAAGTCAATCACTGAATATAGTGATCAAAGTGGAATCCAGCATGAAGTATCTGCCAGATGAGCACCATAACAAAATGGTGTTGCTGAAAGAAGGAACAAAACCTTGAAGGAAGCTGCCAGGTCAATAGTTGCTGAAGCTGACCTGCCAAAGAGGTTCATGGCTGAAGCTGTCAACATAGCATGCCATACAGAACAGGAGTATGATTGTAGGGAGACATGGTGAAACACCCTATGAGGTTTGGTATGGCAGAACACCAACTGTTGCATACTTTCATATATTTGGTTGTAAGTGTTTCATCCACAACAATGGTAAAACCCAACTGAATGCTTTTGATGCTAAAACTGATGATAGTCTCTTTATGGGATACTCACAAATAAGCAAGGCATTCATATTTTTTAACAAAAGAATATTAGTTGTGGAAGAAACACCCCATGTTGTGTTTGACGAGTCGACGGTTGAGTATAGGAAACAGGTGTAATCAATTGAGAAAAAGCTCAAATCTGCCACCCTAGAAGAATTTATCATCCATGACACAAGAATGGTAGACTCACCTCCTGATCCAACTGCATCTGATGAAGATACAACGGCAGCTAATAAAGGTACACCTGCAGAGTAGACAGGATCCCCATGCAGATGACAGGACTGCAACTGAACCAGATGCAGTTCAAGAAGGCCAGAACCAAGCTGATGCAGGGAGATATGGAGTTCACCAAAGCAACTCAACAGGTGGAACAAACCCTAAAGAATATATCCCCATATGGCTCAGAGATGACCCCATTCAACAAATAATTGCAAACCTAACTGATGAAGTCATAACCAGACAACTACAGAACCAACAGGAATGGCAATGTTCTCATGTTTCATGTCTCAAATGGAACCCAAAACAGATCAAGCACTGGAGGATTACTCATGCATAATTGCAATGCAAGAAGATCTCAACCAAATGGATAGGATCAAGGTTTGGGAACTAATAGACAGACCAGATCACAAGAAAGTCATAGGCACGAAGTAGGTGTATAAAAACAAATGTGATGAGGATGGAGTTGTTGTTAGAAATAAAGCCAGACTCGTTGAAAAAGGATATGCTCAATCTGAAGGAATAGATTTTGATGAAACATATGAACTTGTAACAAGACTGCAAGCTATCCGACTATTCCTTGCATATGCAGCTTTCAAGGATTCTGAAGTCTATCAAATGGACGTAAAAAGTGCATTTCTCAATGGAGTACTAGAAGAAGAAGTCTAAGTGGAGCAACCCCCTGGATTTGTCAAAGGAGACAAAGTATACAAGCTTTTGAAAGCTCTATATGGACTCAAGCAAGCACCAAGAGCATGCTATGAGACACTATCTGTGTTTCTGGAGAAGAATTGATACAGCAAAGGACAGTGGACGAGACCCTCTTCAGATTGGAACATGAAGAACACATATTACTTGTTCAAATATATGTGGATGATATTATATTTGGCTCAACCAATCCTGAGCTATGTGAAAAATTCTGAAGTCTCATGCAAGGAGAATTTGAGATGAGTATGATGGGAAAGCTAAATTTCTTTCTTGGTTTACAAGTCAAACAAGTTGACAATGGAATTTTCATCAACCAATCCAAGTATACAAGAGATTTAATCAAGAGATTTGGCATATCAACCAAATCACTAAGAGTTCCCATGAGCACATCCGTACACCTTGATGCAGATGAAGGAGGCATTTTAGTGGATCCAAACCACTACAGAGGACTAATTGGATCACTTTTATACCTCTGAAAGCAGACCAGATATTTCATATGCAGTAGAAGTGTGTGCCAGATTCCAATCTAAGCCGAAGCACTCTCACCAGGAAGCAGCTAAGAGGATAATCAGATATCTTAAATGCACAATCAATGTTGGATTATGGTATCCCAAGGATGACAACTTTGAAGTCTCAAGATATTCAGGTGCAGACTTTGCAGGATGCAAGATTGGTAGAAAAAGCACCAATGGAACATGCCAGTTCCTAGGAACCAAACTTATTGCATGGTTCAGCAAAAAACAAGTATCTAACTCAATATCTACAATTGAGTCAGAATACTTAGTTGTAGATAGTTGTTGTGCTCAAATTCGCTGGATCAGACAACAGCTAAGGGACTAAAACATCGTAGCAAATGAAGTTCCAATATGGTGTGACAACAACAGTGCAATTGCAATAACAAACAATCCAGTTCACTCAAGAACAAAGCACATAGATGTCAAACATCACTTTATCAGAGACCATGTGCTTAACAAGAAAGTAAAAGTGAAAAAAGTCAGCACAGAGTATCAAATTGCTGACATATTCACGAAGCCTCTACCAGAAAAAAGATTTCTAGAACTTAGCAGGAATCTTGGATTACTAGATTGGAAATCTAGTGCTTAGTTGAGAAAAGCAGACAAAGGAAAAGTCATCTGACCAGATGAAGAAAAATCTACCTAATGCGGAGACCATACAAAGAAAAAGCTGATGCAGAGACCAAAGAAGAAAAGCCACCTGATCAGAGCAGACAAGGAAGTCACCAGATCAGACCAGATGAGGATCCGAAGGACAAACGAGAAAGTTAGATGATACCAACCACAGGTGACATACCTCACCTGATGCAGAAGACGATGGAAAGCTAGCTGATCAGAGCACAGACAGAAAATTCCCCTGATCAGAGCAGAGAAGAGAAAAGTCAAACAGGACAGCTAAGTTTCTCACTCTTATACCGACTTATAATTATTATATTATTTATCTACACGTTGAAAAACACATGATGACACTACCTCCACGACGTCCAATCAACTTCAATCGCCATTCTTTATTTATCAAAAATCGGACCGCCGCTTGATTATTTAATTATTAAAATTCAAAAGGTCTTTTAAACTGGGTATATAAGACGGTGGAAATCATTTCACAAACCTTTACCGTCTTCAACCTCTAAGAACCCTAATTTTTTAAAAGTAGAAAAACTCTTGAATATTCACTGCACTCAAATCGAAAAGCTTATTCTTGCAGAAATGGACTCTACCAAGTACTTCGAAGGAGTTAATCTCAAGCTAGTGAAGGAACAAATGAATAAGTTAATCTCATCGATTTTTAGGGATTACTGGAATCGATCAACACGAATAAAATGGTGTTTGTAATCCGGATGCTGAAAAAGAATGGTATCTACCTTTTGCTGGACATCAATCCTAAGAAGCTATTCAAGGAAGCTATTATTTGCTTCTATAAGGAAGCACTGGTTACCGAGCACTGTATCATGAGCTTGATTTTTGGAGAAGAAATAAATATCACACCGCAGACCATCGATGATGCCTTCAAAATGGGGAACCGAGGCATCGCTGTCGAAGCACTAAAGCAAAGTTCAATCGAAATGTGGTATGAGATCAAGTTACCACATGAGTCAGCTAAGGTCAAACTTACGGCAAGGAGAGGCGACCTTAAAAAGGAATACAAGTATGTTCTTGACATCACGAACAAAATTGTCATGGGGATGGCAGGCAGCTATGATCAATTGTCATCCGCCAAGTACAAAATGATGGGAGCTCTAATTCAGCAACAGAAGATTAACTGGCCTGACTACATCTACAGGCAGTTAGTCCGGGAAGTTAACAAAGCTAGCTGGAATGAGGATGAGAAGAAATTCAAACAAAACTAGCTTATGGAACTCTAATCAGTTAGATCTTGGAGTTCCTCGAGAAGGCTAAAGGAGCTGCAGATGTAATACCCGGTTGTAATTCAGTCATTATCGTTCAGTAATTTCATTCGGTAATTGTCACTATGTAATATTTTTCACTTGTTAATAATCATTCATCCGTGTTCACCGTTCGGAATAACTTCGAATTATGTATCGATATCGTTCATTGTTTCAACCTTACTCGGGAATCGAGACAAGAGTATTATCTTGATTGTTGTAATTGATTCATTAGTCGGTGTTGACGTTGGAGTTCATGTCATTTCAAATCTCCTCATTGTTCAAATTGTGTTTTGTTGGGCGAACCCTTGTAATCATTGCTTGGAACCACTGTTTTGGGGTTTCCGCACTTCCATTTCGTGTTATTGTTTCCCAAATATTGATTCCTATTGCTTTTTTCTCTTCTCGGGTAATTTTTCATCATTTTAGGACCCAAGTGGGTGTGGGCTGCAGCACAAGGGAGTGTGCGCCGTGGCACACACATGTTGCATTTCGGCCGACCCGACTGTACTGGGGGCTGCGGCTCATGTCGCCAGGGCCACGGCACACTGCCGAGTTACTGCCGCAGCACACTCGTCCTGGACGCGGCACACTACCGAGTCACTGCCGCGGCACACTCATGTTGCAATTTTTGGCTGACCCGTCTGTACCGGGGGCCGCGGCTCATGCCGAAAGGGCCGCGGCACACTGTCGAGCCACTGCCGCACCACACTCGTCCGGGCCGCGGCACGCTGCCGAGCACTGGGGGCAGATTTTGGCCCTGTGCCATGGCACACTTCGGCCGGGCCGCGGCACACAGTGCAGTCTGCACTATAATTGCGGTTTTTTGTGAGAAACAACCCATTTTTCCCATTTCTTCAACCTATATCCGGGAGAGTGGGCTTGAGGGGGAGACTTTCCATCATCTATCACTTAAGTGTTTGATTTTATTCATCTCCTTTCAATCGTGAAGCCCGGATAGTCGATCTAACGCGTGTTCTTCGGATCAAAGTGCTTGGATCTTCAAGAGGTATTTTCTTCAACATCTTGGATTTCGATTTTGTATTGAGATATGGTCTTTTGGATGTTAAAATCATGTTGTATGAAGTGATATACGCATGATTATGGATATGTTTGATTATTCATTGGATTATTGAAGGATTATTCAAGAACACTTTGAATATTGAATTGGATTTGGGGGTTTTCGATTAATTATTGTTGAAATCACGAATATGGTTATTCATAGTGGATTATTGATCGTATTGAAGATGTTTTGTTGGTTTGAAACACTTCTTGGGGATTTAATGCTGGTATTATTGAAGTTTGGTTGTAAACAATCGAAGTTTGGCCACAAAGTGTTCGATATAATGCCCCAATGAACTTGGTTTAGTCGTATCGATGTTTTGAGTTCGTTATATTCGTGTTTGATTTGTCTGTTGAACGGATTGTTGGTGATTGTGTTATTCAAGGTTGTTCGAGCGACCAACATCTCATTTAGGACATTTTTTCGTGGAAGGATAATTGTCACCGGTGTTGAGTAAGTTAATTCTTACTCGGTTAAAAGGATATTCATTCCTTTTGTTGTTGTTCACTCATAATCACAACTCATTCATCATTGCATTAACCGTATTGAGATTTGTAATTGTCGAATAATCACTTCATTCACGAGGAATGACAGTTCCAATCATTTCATTGAGTTATCAATCACTTCACTGTTATTTCCATCTCGGTGAGTCATTCTTGACCTGTCGAATTATTATTCATTGATATTCATTGTGGTCATTCTCGTTCATATGACCTTCTGGGTTCATATTGCGTGGCCGGGTGCGGATGTGTGGAATTTTTAGTCGAGCACACGATGGTCATGTATTGGGTTCACCGATACATTGGACCGTGCACACGGTAACGCTTACCTCCGTGAGACTAATTAGGTACAAGGACGGGTGTGTCCGGTCATTCATCTTGTACACTTGCACAGAACATTACGATCGTACTATGATACTCCTCTTCAGCGTAATTCATAACTAAGGATATTTCATAACCTCAGATATATCATGATTGTGTATTTTCAACACTTGAGGATTGTTGTTCTGTGTAACTGACCTCGTTGTAGGATTTTGTTTTCAGGTCACGGCAAGGCAAAGGCACGGGAAGAGCGTGTTGACGGCGAGGAGTCCCAGTGATACTAGTAGGGGGGCCCAGTCATTCCAGTCATTTCAGTCATTCTTATTTCTCTTCGTTGTATTTTCCGCTGCAAAATTCCGTTTGAGATGTTTATTTATTCAGGGTGGTGTATTTTATCTTCATATAAAATATACTAGTATTCTGTATTGTCCTGGTGTATTGTACTTAAGCTCCTCATCGGAGTATTTGGTAATATAATGTGGTTCGGTACTACAATTATATTATTTAATTCATCAATTTTCATTCGCCTGGTGGGTCCCAGTCGGGGGTCCACGGCACTGTAATATCCGCCTAGTTTGGGGTGTTACAGGGTTGGTATCGGAGAGTGGTTTTGAATACTACCCTCCGAGTCATGTCTCGTTTGAAATCATCGTCATCGGACTAGTATCATTGGACTTTCACGTCACGTGTGATCTGTGCAAATGCCGAGCCAATCAGACTGAAAGAACTGTAAGACTTCTAACGCCATGGTATAATTTCTGGCAATAATCATTCATTCATAATTCATCAGTTAACAATCCTCAAACATCATCTTCATTTTGATCAGAACGATCATGTTAACTCATTAATCACTCAATTCATTTCATTACTCAGTTGTTGATCTGGAAGATCATATCATTATTCTTGTTAACTTGTTCAAGATAATCATTTCAAGAATTCCACCAGATAATCATGTCGTCCCAGTTAATCATTCATGTAATCACTGTGCTAGAGCGCGTATGCTCATTTTCATCATTTCATGACGTAATCATAATGTGATATCCATGCGCGAGATATAATCATCATGTGATTTTCCTACTTCAGTATGGAGAGAGCAGGCAGAGGACGCGGAGGACGAGGCCGCGGTGCGGGCCGAATCCCGAGAGCTCGTGTGAATACACGTGCGAACGCGAGAAATAATGCTAATTCATCGAGAAGCGACGCTGCCACTCATTCACCTGGACGTGATCATTCACTATCGGGGAGTCGTACCCGGGGCACAGCTCAGTCAGAAGGTGTTTGGGTTGACCCACTCGCTTTTATGCAGGGCATGATGGCCCAAATGACTCAGATGGCACAACTGATGGAGACGATGCATAACTCAGCTAATCAAAATCAACAGGTTCCTCCGCCGCCACCTCATAGGCAAGAGAGGAATGTGAGCAGTATCATCGGCGACATCTCTCGCCAAAGGCCACCTACTTTTGAAGGCTCATCTGAGACGGCGGATATTGTTCATTGGCTCGAACATTTCGAGAAGTTATTTGCGATGGTAGAGTGTCCCGAAGGACACAAAGTTTCAGTTGCGGCTTACTACCTGGGTAAGAGCGCTCATTCTTGGTGGTTATCGTTGAAGCCCACCGACGGATCATGTACTTGGGATCAATTCAAGACTCTCATGATGGAGAGGTATTATCCGGCCCCACTCAGAGAGGCCAAGCTGTCAGAATTACTCACTCCCGACCCCTCAGCAGACGAGGATGTTCTCGCCATTGCCGAGAAATTTCAGGAACTTCTTCCGTTCACCTCATCTATCATTCACTCCGAGGCGGATAAGATCAAGTATTTCAGCAAGAGACTGAAACCCCGTATGCGGATGCACTTACTTAATCATAATTGCAACATGTTGGCCGAATTCATTGAGAAAGCTCTTACCTATGAGCTTACTTCTAAGGAGATTGCTAAGAAGCAACCTTCATCTGCTAGCAAGAAGTCCAAGAATCGTAATCAGTCCGAAGGTGGTCAGACAACCTTCAAGAAACCTCATGCGGGCTCTACTTTTTCTGAGCGGCCTCTTATGACACCGAAACCCACGGAATCTCAGTCACGAGCAGACCGTTCGGCCATCACCTATTTTAACTGTGGGGATCTTGGTCATGTCAGCACCAAGTGTCCGAGAGAGACCGTCACGTGTCATAACTGTGGGATTGCTGGGCATAAGGCCTGTTTTTGCCGTAGGGACTCCAAACCTACTTTGACGTCATCTCAGGCCCCAAAACAGTCAGCTGTTCAAAATCAGGCCACTCAGTCTGCGTCGTTCAAGACGACAGGAGCGAATATAGGTGGAGCCTTTAACCATCAGATGGGAGCATCCGGTGCCGGGACTAGCAAGCCCCGGATTTATGAGATGAATAAGACTGATGATCCAGAGGCCCGGATGATCTCAGGTACACTCGATATTATATCTCAACCTGTGTGTACCCTTTTTGATACGGGTGCATCGCATTCATTCATTTCCGAGTCATGTTTGAGTAGACTACGTTTGGGTAGTGCTACTAGTTGTGAGCCTTATGTCATTGGTCTACCTGATGGTAGACGAATTATCGGAAATCGTGAGATTCAGAATTGTCCGATTCAGCTTCTAGGCCGTGTATGGCCAGCGGACCTAATCGTGGTAGATTTGCCGAGAGACAACGTCATCTTGGGTATTGATTGGATGGATCGCCATGATGCCATCATTAGTGTCCGTAAGCGTATGGTCACTATCATTTCAGACGATGGGGTCGAATGTGTGTTTGGATTGGTTACCTCCGAAGAATGTTAAGGAAATCCAAAGCTTTCTCGGATTAGCCAGTTATTATTGGAGGTTTGTGGAAGGATTTTCTAAAATCGCTCAACCAATGACGAACCTTTTGCGAAAGAATAAGAAATACACATGGTCCGACGCGTGTCAACGGAGTTTTGAGGAACTCAAGAGCCGGTTAATTTCAGCACCTGTACTTTTCTTGCCGCAAGGGACGGAAGGATTTGTGGTTTATAGTGATGCGTCCGGGCAGGGTCTCGGATGTGTACTCATGCAGAATGGGAAGGTTATTGCCTATGCTTCGTGGAAATTGAGACCTTACGAGGTTAATTATCCGACCCACGACCTGGAGCTAGCAGCTGTGGTTTTTGCGTTGAAGATTTGGCGTCATTACCTTTATGGCATCACCTGTCAGATTTTCACCGATCACAAGAGTTTGAAGTATATATTTACTCACAAGGAGTTAAATATGCGAGAGAGACGGTGGTTGGAACTAATCAAAGATTATAATATCGAGATACTTTACCACCCGGGCAAGGCGAACGTTGTCGCAGACGCATTGAGTCGTAAGTCCATTCAGGAGTAGATGCTTGCTCATTTAATAGTTCAGAAGGAGCTTCAGAAGGAATTCCTTAGACCCGAGATCGAGGTCTAGCTTCAACGAGTATAAGGACAACTTTGCATGTTAGAGATTTCATCGCCACTTGAGGAGGCAATCAGAGAGAATCAGGGTTCAGACCCATCATTGTTGCGCATCCGTGAGGATGTGGCTCAGGGGAAAGCCCGTGGATTCGTGGTCCACGAGGATGGACTTTTGAGATTTAAGAATCGGTTGTGCATACCGGCGAATGATGAGTTGAAAAACTCGATTTTGAGAGAAGCTCATGCTACCCCTTATTCTGTTCATCCGGGGTCTAGCAAGATATACAAGGACTTGAAACAAAATTACTGGTGGAGTAATATGAAGTGAGAAGTCGCGGAATTTGTTTCGAGAAGCTTAACCTGTCAGCAAGTCAAGATAGAACATCAGCGACCGGCGGGTATGCTGAAACCTCTCCCTATTCCAGAATGGAAGTGGGAAGACATTTCCATGGATTTCATCACGAGTTTGCCAACGAGTCATCGTGGCATGAATACGATCTAGGTGATTGTGGACCGCTTAACTAAATCAGCTCATTTCCTTGAGATTAAGGATACGTAGGGTCCCGAGAGACTTGCCCAGCTGTTCATCAAAGAGATAGTGAGACTGCACGGTACTCCTAAAAGTATCGTTTCCGATCGTGACGGACGGTTTGTGTGTCATTTTTGGAAATCAGTTCATCGTGCTATGGGAACTCAGCTTAATTTCAGCACATCTTTTCATCCTCAGTCCAACGGACAATCAGAGAGGACTATTCAGACATTGGAGGACATGTTGAGGGCATGCGTCCTCGATTGGAAAGACGATTGGGAAACCCAACTACCATTGATCGAGTTCACGTATAATAATAGTTGGCATACTTTGATTAAGATGGCACCTTACGAAGCCTTGTACGGTCGTCGTTGTCGATCTCCTTTGTGTTGGGATGACTTATCATAATCAATCGGCACCGAGCCCGATATGCTTATAGCCGCCCGTGAGAATGTAGCTTTGATCAGGAGTCGTTTGTTGACCGCTCAGAGTCGACAGAAATCTTATGCAGACAATCATCGCCGACCATTAGAGTTCGAGACAGGTGACCACGTGTTGGTCAAGGTATCCCCGAGTCAAGGTATCTTCCGTTTCGGGAAGCGGGGAAAGTTGAGTCCAAGATTTATTGGACCGTTTGAGATTTTAGAACGAGTAGGCGAGCTAGCTGATCGATTGGCCTTACCTTCGCCATTGAGCCGAATTCATAATGTGTTTCACGTCTCTCAGCTATGGAAGTATGTTGCCGACCTGAGTCACATACTTCAGTTCGATGAAATCGAGATCACAGATGATCATTCGTATGAGGAGCATCCCATACGAGTCTTAGAGCGGCGAATCAAATAGTTGAGGAACAAGGCGATTCCTTTGGTTAAAATTCAGTGGTCTAGACACGGAGTCGAAGAGGCTACTTGGGAAACCGAGGATAGTATGCGGGAGAGTTATCCCGAGTTGTTTGACCCTTAGTTTCGGGGACGAAACTCTTTTAAGGGGGGTTTATGTAATACCCGGTTGTAATTCAGTCATTATAGTTCAGTAGTTTCATTCGGTAATTGTCACTATGTAATTTTTTTCACTTGTTAATAATCATTCATCCGTGTTCACCGTTCGGAATAACTTCGAATTGTGTATTGATATCGTTCATTGTTTCAACCTTACTCGGGAATCGAGACAAGAGTATTATCTTGATTGTTATAATTGATTCATTAGTCGGTGTTGAATTTGGAGTTCATGTCATTTCAAATCTCCTCATTGTTCAAATTGTGTTTTGTTGGGCGAACCCTTGTAATCATTGCTTGGAACCACTGTTTTGGGGTTTCCGCACTTCCATTTCGTTTTATTGTTTCCCAAATATTGATTCCTATTGCTTTTATTCTCTTCCCGTGTCATTTTTCATCATTTTAGGACCCAAGGGGGTGTGGGCCGCGGCACAAGGGAGTGTGCGCCGCGGCACACACATGTTGCATTTTCGGCCGACCCGACTGTACCGGGGGCTGCGGCTCATGTCGGCAGGGCCGCGGCACACTGCCGAGTAACTGCCGCGGCACACTCGTCCGGGCCGTGGCACACTGCCGAGTCACTGCCGCGGCACACTCTTCCGGGCCGCGGCACACTCATGTTGCAATTTTTGGCCGACCCGTCTGTACTGGGGGCCGCGGCTCATGCCGAAAGGGCCGCGACACACTGCCGAGTCACTTCCGCGGCATACTCGTCTGGGCCGCGGCACGCTGCCTAGCACTGGTGGCAGATTTTGACCTTGTGCCGCGGCACACTTCGGCCGGGCCGCGGCATACAGTGCAGTCTGCACTATAATTGCGGTTTTTTGTGAGAAACAACCCATTTTTCCCATTTTTTCAACCTATATCCGGGAGAGAGGGCTTTAGGGGGAGACTTTCCATCATCTATCACTTGAGTGTTTGATTTTCTTCATCACCTTTCGATCGTGAAGCCCGGATAGTCGATCTAACGCGTGTTCTTCGGATCAAAGTGTTTGGATCTTCAAGAGGTATTTTCTTCAACATCTTGGATTTCGTTTTGTATTGAGATATGGTGTTTTGGATGTTAAAATCATGTTGTATGAAGTGATATACGCATGATTATGGATATGTTTGATTATTCATTGGATTATTAAAGGATTATTCAAGAACACTTTGAATATTGAATTGGATTTGGGGGTTTTCGATTAATTATTGTTGAAATCACGAATATGGTTATTCATAGTGGATTATTGATTGTATTGAAGATGTTTTGTTGGTTTGAAACACTTCTTGGGGATTTGATGTTGGTATTATTGAAGTTTGGTTGTAAACAATCGAAGTTTGGCCACAAAGTGTTCGATATAATGCCCCAATGAAATTGGTTTAGTCGTATCGACGTTTTGAGTTCGTTATATTCGTGTTTGATTTGTATGTTGAACGGATTGTTGGTGATTGTGTTATTCAAGGTTGTTCGAGCGACCAACATCTCATTTAGGACATTTCTTCGTGGAAGGATAATTGTCACCGGTGTTGAGTAAGTTAATTCTTACTCGGTTAAAAGGATATTCATTCCTTTTGTTGTTGTTCATTCATAATCATAACTCATTCATCATTGCATTAACCGTATTGAGATTTGTAATTGTCGAATAATCACTTTATTCACAAGGAACGACGGTTCCAATCATTTCATTGAGTTATCAATCACTTCACTGTTATTTCCATCTCGGTGAGTCATTCTTGACCTGTCGAATTATTATTCATTGATATTCATTATGGTCATTCTCGTTCATATGACCTTCTGGGTTCATATTGCGTGGCCGGGTGCGGATATGTGGAATTTTTAGTCGAGCACACGATGGTCATGTATTGGGTTCACCGATACATTGGACCGTGCACACGGTAACGCTTACCTCCGTGAGACTAATTAGGTACAAGGACGGGTGTGTCCGGTCATTCGTCTTGTACACTTGCACAGAACATTACGGGCGTACTATGATACTCCTCTTCAGCATAATTCATAACTAAGGATATTTCATAACTTCAGATATATCATGATTGTGTATTTTCAACCCTTGAGGATTGTTGTTCTGTGTAACTGACCCCGTTGGGGGATTTTTTTTTAGGTCACGGCAAGGCAAAGGCACGGGAAGAGCATGTTGACGGCAAGGAGTCCCAGTGATACTAGCGAGTCATTTCAGTTATTTCAGTCATTCTTATTTCTCTTCATTGTATTTTCCGCTGCAAAATTCCGTTTGAGATGTTTATTTATTCAGGGTGGTGTATTTTATCTTCATATAAAATATACTAGTATTCTGTATTGTCCTGGTGTATTGTACTTAAGCTCCGCATCGGAGTATTTGGTAATATAATGTGGTTCGGTAGTACAATTATATTATTTAATTCATCAGTTTTCATTCGCCTAGTGGGTCCCAGTCGGGGGTCCATGGCACTGTAATATCCGCCTAGTTTGGGGTGTTACAGCAGATACCTTTCATGGAAGCAAAAGACTTGGTCACCTGGACCAAGAAACATTGAAGAAGTTGGGAGACTAGAGGAAAGCAGCTGAGATTTTGAAGGAGATGATAAGTGGAACTTCTCCTTACAGAGGACCTTCGGACTCGGACGAAGTTCTCTCTAATGCAGCTGCCCAAAACCCTCCTGAGATACTTACAGAGGAGATAACCTCAGCCCTCTATATAGCTGAGACTCAAAAGTCACCTGCACCTGAGAAGCTACATGCAGATGACTCTGACTCGGACAACATTCCTCTGTCCAAGACATTAAAAATAAGTTACCTAAAACAGAGAAAGTTGTCCACATAATCTCTTCACCAGATCAGTCCCGAAAGAGACAAAGAGGCCTGGTGGACTATCCATCAGATGAAGAAGAACAGGTGCAGACGCCCTCATCACCTGCACCTGCACAGTCTGAAGATCAAACTGAGCATGCATCTGAGCTGGTGCCTGATGTGATTCACCTCCTAAACCTTCTAAGTGTTAGGAGTATGCCCTCGAATGCCACTCACAGGATGTTGAGTGAGGGCATTGTACTTGTAATTATGTAAATCATTAATATAAGGCAATGGATGTTTATTTATTTACTGGCAGTTACTGGCATTCCTAACTCGTAAATATATATATATAGAAACTAGTTCGTGTATTTGAGAGCAAAACGTTCCACTCCTTATTGGATAAGGGGGTCGGAACTGGAAAGGTTTATAGCTCAAATACTTAATCGTTCGCAAGTCGATGGAACTTGACAGGTCGTTAAGTTTATGTGAAGACTTGTATGACGTGTTCTTTGACATGTAGAGTGCCTGTCGAACACTAATGGTTAGTGGGAGCACACGTTATAGGTATGCTAATTGGATTAGTATACTCGAACCGATTCACCCTCGATTCGTCACACGGATTTCACTCTGGGACAGTCAATGACGGAATCAAAAGGTTGTGATAGGTATTCGTGAACCTTCGACTTGAGGATTTAGTAGGGATGTGCTTGTGACGTTAAGATTTTCATTAGAGTAGTTCGACCCTATAAACCGGGAGGTGGGGGTCAACCTCGACGTGCATCTTAACGGGCAAGTAGCAGGTCCTACTGAATACCAAGATAGAATTCTTTCTCCCGTTAGTGAGCGGGTTATATGTCCTATGCGGTTATTGGCATATGAGATCATAAGTCTTTGGCCAAAGCATTGGAGCTAGTTGTATTGGATACACGAGAGCTCAATGATCTCGATTTGCATTAACGCATGCATAGCGTCAAGTACAGATAGGGTTTGACTGATCGTGACCCTATAACTTGATCGGGACATTTGAAAGAAGGGTTTATATGTATACTGGTATTCAGGACAGAATGGTTCATGAATAATCCCAATCATTCGTTCTCAGTTGGGGTACGGTGTAGGCCGCCAGGCTGGCTAGGTGGTGCTACTACTCTTTGGTTCCTCCCATTACTGACTGAGACGGACCTACCGAGTCGCGCATTAGGATTGACGACGGAATGAATCAAGCTTAATTCTCTCATTATGAATATTAGATATTGGATATCTAAATTTGGGACATTAGATGTCTAAATCGATTTATCGGATAAATTGATTTACGGCCTAATGGAATTAAATATATCACTAGGTGATTAATTTAATTCATGAATATAATTATTTCTTGGACAAATTAATTATGGTATTTTGTATTTGATATGTTTAATTAATTGAATTAATTAAACGATATAAATACATCAGAACGGAATTGGGGTTTATCTGTTTGGACTCTCGGGAGTCCGAAACGAACCGAACTCGTCCGTTTTTGCATGGTGGCTGCCCCCTTTAGTTCCACCCACCTTCCTTTTGTCTTGTTTTAATTTTATATGAAGGAACATGACTTTGTGGGGTTGGTATTCATGTAACATGAGTTGTTCACATGAGGGTTGAATTAGAATAAGTAGGGAAGACTTACATCTCTCACCTCACCTCATTCATCTTGAACGTGAGAAAAGATAGAGAGAGAGAGAATAACATTTTCTTCAAGTCTTCTTCTTGTTCATTTTGTTCTTGAGAGTTTTCTTGGAGAAAATTCAAGATATATTGAGAGCTATATATATACTAAGAGTGCAATAATAAGAAGCTTCTTCACTTGATTCTAGCCGTAACCTTAGAGGTTAATCAGGTATTGTCATTCCGCTCGATTCTCCAGCGCGTGGCAAGTAGAGACGCGGTGCTTTGGGCGTTGGATCGTTCAAGTGCTTGGAGTGCTTAGGATCGTATAGTATTAAAGTAAAGCTTGGGGAATAGCTCGATAGAAGGATACCATTTAATCAACGAACTTCAAGGGTAAGTTTCTTACAACTCTTGTTTTTCTTTTATATATTCGTATATACGTAGCTCGATCGATCCTCGTAGGGATTCGGAACGAATTAATTTTTGTTTTACCGATTCCGCTGGGCCTTTGTTTTAGGCACTGAATCCCAACAGTGGTATCAGAGCGTAGGTCTTGCGATCGTGTATACGATATTAGCATTCGGAATGCTCGATTAGATAGTGAATGATTTGGAATCATTTTAGTCATAATCGTGGTACATGTTTTACGTTCGTTGTAGTTATATTTTTCGTAAGTTTATGTCTAAATATAAATCTTAAATTTCTGGGAAATATGATTTATATTGAAGATATGAATGTTGAAAAATATTGATATTGGATATCCAGTCGAAAATCGAGCTCCGAATCGTCGTCGGACGACTTTTCAGACAAAGGGCACGAAGCTGCCAAGGTGACTCGGCCGTGTCTGGTGACACGGGCCGTGTCCGGTAGTCCCCGGGCCACTGCCAAGCAGACCCGACCGTGTCAGGCGACACGGGCCGTGTCTGGCCGGCAGCTTCCGAAAGTGACTCGACCATGTCAGGCGACACGTCCGAGTCTGGCAGGAAGGTCTAGGACACTGCCGGAACGACCCGACCGTGCCATTCGGCACGGGCCGTGTCCGGCCGGCAGGCTGCCGGCATTGACTCGGCCATGGCAGGCCATTTTCGCCCCGGCTCGATTTTTTCGTGTATTCTTGAAAATTAATCTCCCTCATGTTAAATTGGATTTAATATGATTAAAATAATTTATGGTATTTCATTTTATAAGGGAAATTCGATTAATTGGAACTATTGTGGTCGACCGAATTATTTTGAACGTTATCATTACCGATTGTGTGAATCGATTGGATCGGTTCATATTGTTGATTGGATTAATGTATCTCTACGCTTTCCATTTATATAGTATTTATTGGATGAATGCTTTTGAATGGGGATGTGGTTCGTGGACTTAATTTTGAATCGTTCGTTTTATTCGATTGGGTTGTAAAGGCCATTTTGAGCCTATTTATTTTACTAGAAATATTTGTATCTAGGATGCAATTTTCAATGTAAAATTTATATGTAATGACGAAGACCGGAGGAAGATCCGTTTCGAGAAGATGAAGATTCAAGACGAAGACTTGTAATTAGATTACGGAGTTTTTGTTTTCTAGGAACGGTCCATGAACCACATGTTGGTAGCAACTAGGTTGTGAATGGTTTGTTCATATTGTATGAATACCACAAACGCGCTAAAATGAATAATGTGCAAAGTGTAACGTTAATCGCGAAAATTCTCCCACAATAAATTATTAAGATTATAAGGATTCAAGGTTTTCCTTCTCTCCATCGCGTTTTCGGGAAATTGAAATCCAAACCAGATGTGCTATGCTTCCGAGTTATTGGGGTAGTCGTTAGGGGAGGACGGATAAATTACCGGGAGCGCATTAGATGCCTTCGGTTGGAACAAATTTTATCCCTAGCAACCTGATAGGTTGCCTCATAAGATTCAATTGTGAAACTGATTTGCGTCGATGGTATAAACTTAACTTGTTCATGAACCATAGAAACCGTATAGGTTGAGGGGAGTGAACAAGGGGAAAAAGAAGATCGAATCATCCATTAGATGGGTTGGTGTTGGACACCACTTTATGAAAATTAATAGACTAGAAACTTGTTCGGTTGCCCTCTATTAAGATTTATAAAAAACTCGATCACCACTATGAAGTAGAGCGACGATACTTCTGGATTTCACATAGGAGTGTGTTATTCCGATAAAAATAGTGGGAGCTGGGTAACAAGAATAGAAAATACCTTAAATTTATACTCAGAACATAATTAAACGAGTCAATAATTAATTTGTTATACTTAATGCAGACATAACTCTCAATATGACAATGAATCCACTCGAAATTCTACTCGAGAAGAACACCTTGATTGGACCTAACTTTGTGGACTGGCTTCGCAATCTGATGATTGTCCTCATTATAGAGGCACTGGGATACGTCTTGGAGACGGACATTCCGGCGCCTCCTGTGCGGACCATAGCAAATCAGGAAGAGATTGAAAACCACGAAAAGTGGGTTAACGGTGACATAAAAGTCCATGTTTACATGATGGCTTCTATGTCTAATGAGCTTCAGAGAGCTCATGAGAAAATGACTTCTGCTAGGCAGATTCAATCTCACATAACCGAACTTTATGGTGAGCACAGCAGAACTACTAGATATGAGATATCCAAGCAACTGTTCGGTGCAAGGATGAAGGAAGGTGAGAAGGTTGGGGAACACGTCCTCAAAATGATATTCATGATCGAGAGATTGGAGGCTCTTGATTTTAAAATGGATACTTCTCTCCAAACCGACCTTATCCTTCAGTCTCTCCCTGATTCCTTCTCACAGTTTTTTATGAACTTCAACTGCAATGAGATTGCATGTAACTTAGCTGGGCTAATGAACAAACTGGTGACCGCTCAGTCTCAGATGAAGACTCTACGGATGAAGGAGTCTGCCCTTGTGATTTCTTCTGGACTTCAGAAGTCTAAGAATAAGAAGAAAAAGACCAAGAAGCAGACTAGACCACAAGTTAAGGACCTTAAAGGAAATGGCAAGGCCCCGATGGTTCCAAAAGGTAAGAAGAAGAAATATACTTGTCTCAAGTGCGGTGAGCTGGGCCACTGGGCTAGAGACTGTCCAATTCTTCATGGCACTTCTGGTACAGAACTTTTAGTTTTGGAAACAAATTATTCTGCTACTGTATTTTCTACTTCCTGGATACTGGATTCTGGTGCTAGTTCTCATATTTTTACCATGAATCAGGATCTGGAACAAAGTAGGAAGCTTGGAGTTGGAGAAGTTATGATCACAGTCGGAAGCGGTCATAGTGTCGAGGTGACCGACATAGGATCACTTCTTTTGGGTTTAGAATCCGGATTTGTTTTGACTTTAGAAGATGTACTTGTTTTGCCCAAGGGGCACAAAAACATTCTATCCATTCTGGTCATAGACCGAAAAGGCTTTTCATTTTTCATTGGTGATGGTTCCTGCAAAATTTATTTCAGAAATAAACTAATGGGTACTACTACATTGTTAAATGGATTGTATCATCTAAATCTCAGCAACAAAGTAGTTGTGAATACTATTACTAGAAAACGTGGTAGGGATGTAACCAATCAAGTTTTGAAATGGCATCTTAAACTTGGTCATGTTGTTCAGACCAAGGTTTACAAGATGGAAAAGGATGGACTTATGGGTCCATTGGGATCGGATCCCTTTCCTACTTTTGAATCTTGCCTTAAAGGCAAAATGACTAAGTCCCCCTTCACAGGGACTTTTGAAAGAGCCGCTGATAAACTGGGATTAATCCATACCGACGTATGTGGTGATTTGGAAGCAGCACGTGACGGATATCAATATTTCAATACGTTTATGGATGATCATACTAGGTATGGTTATGTATACTTAATGAAACATAAATCCGAGGCCTTTGAGAAATTCCAGGAATTCAAGGCCCTAGTCGAGAAACAAATTGGGAATCATATCAAAGCACTTTGGTCGGACCGAGGTGGCGAGTATATGAGTATGGAGTTTGACGAGTTCCTTAAGGAACATGGAATAGTTTCACAACTAACACCTCCAGGTACTCCTCAGTTAAATGGTGTGTCAGAAAAAAGGAACCGGGCCTTGTTGAACATGGTCCGTTCCATGCTGGGCTATACTGACTTACCGATTTACTTGTGGGGGTATGCACTCCTGACTGCCACCTACATCTTGAACAGATGTCCTTCCAAATCCGTTCCTAAAACTCCACATGAGATGTGGGAGGGCAGGAAACCAAGTCTTAATCATATTAGGATTTGGGGATGTCCCGCCTATGTCAAGAAGACTAAGGTGGAGAAGTTGGAAGCTAGGTCCGCGAAGGGACAATTCATTGGATTCCCATCTGCGACGATGGGATATCTAGTCTACATGCCCGAAGATCGAAAGATCATTGTTGCTTTACAAGCACACTTCCTGGAAGATGAGTTCATTCAGGAAGGCGGAGCAGGTAGAAGTATTTCTTTTGAAGAATACAATGAAACTCCTCGGGATACACCTGTGCAAGAAACTGGAACCGAACCTTCTGAAACACAAGTACAACAACCTCGTAGGTCTAGTAGGGTGTCTCATTTACCTGATAGGTATGGGCTTGTGCACTTGGAGGAGCTGGGTCTCCATGAGGTTCCAAGTGATAGCCAAGAGCCCGACCCAACGACCTATGACCAAGCGATGGTGGATGTAGACTCCACGAAATGGTGTGAAGCTATGGAAGATGAGATAGACTCGATGCATGCCAATCAAGCCTGGACTCTAGTAGACCGCCCCAAGGGCATAGTGCCTATTGGGAACAAGTGGATCTACAAGAGAAAGACTGATGGTGATGGCAAGGTTGACGCCTATAAGACCAGTCTTGTGGCAAAGGGTTATACCCAGAAAGAAGGGATTGATTACCACGATACCTTCTCGCCCGTAGCCATGATCAAGTCTATTCGCATGATGCTTGCTATAGCTGCCTACCATGATTATGAGATATGGCAAATGGACGTAAAGACGGCTTTCCTTAATGGATTCCTCAAGGAGGAAATCTATATTGAGCATCCTAAAGGCTTTGTGTCTGAAGTCGATATTCAGAAAGTGTGCAAGCTTTAGCGTTCCATTTATGGACTGAAGCAAGTATCGCGTAGTTGGAACCTTCGTTTTGACGAGGCGGTCAAAGAGTTTGACTTCATGCTAAATGAAGAAGAACCTTGTGTATACAAGAGGGTTAGTGGGAGCAAAATCGAATTCTTAGTACTATATGTAGATGACATTCTACTAATAGGAAATGATGTGGGAATGCTCAGTTCTGTGGAAGCTTAGCTTTTGAGTAATTTCTCCATGAAAGACTTGGGAGAAGCAACCTATATTCTTAGTATTCGTCTATACCGGGATAGAGCGAAGAGAACAATAGGTCTTTCCCAAACATTCTATATAGATAAGATCTTAAAGCGATTTAAGATGGATGATTCTAAAAGAGGGTTCCTACCGATGCGACATGGAATAAAACTCTCCTTGAAGATGTGTCCTCAAAGTGAGGAATAACGGAAGGAAATGAGTAATATACCATATGATTCGGCCGTGGGTAGCCTTATGTATGCTATGTTGTGTACAAGACCTGACATCGCGCATGCTATAAGCATGGTGAGTAGGTTTCAGGCAAACCCAGTTAGGGAACATTGGACTGCCGTAAAGACCGTTCTCAAGTACTTAAGGGGGACTAGAGATATGGTTCTGATGTATGGCGGTGGAGAATTGGATGTGGTGGGATTCACTGATTCGGACTTCCAAGGACTGAAAGACGACTCGATGTCTACTTCTGGCTACATATTTACTCTTAATGGAGGAGCATTATCTTGGCATAGCGCCAAGCAAAGCGCGACTGCTGATTCCACCTATCAGGATGAGTATCAAGCAGCCTCGGAGGCTTCCAAGGAAGGGTTCTAGATTAAGAAGTTTCTGGGAGAACTTCAAGTGATACCATGTGCTGAGTTGCCTGTTCCGCTGTTGCGAAAACTACGGAGCTGTAGCGCAGGCCAAGGAGATGAGGTTTCACAACAGCACCAAACATATTGAGAGGAAGTATCATCTCGTAAGAGAATTTGTTCGCAAGGGATACATTTTGCTGCACAGAGTAGACTCGGCCGACAACGTTGCTGATCCACTGACTAAGCCACTTTCTCAGACTAGCTTGGAGCATCATCTGGAGAACATGGGTATTAGATACCATAGTGTGTGGCATTGAGTGCAAGTGGGAGATTTTTATGAGTATGCCCTCGAATGCCACTCAGAGGATGTTGAGTGAGGGCATTGTAGTTGTAATTATGTAAATCATTAATATAAGGCAATGGATGTTTCTTTATTTACTGGCAGTTACTGGCATTCCTAACTCTTAAATATACATATAGAAACTAGCCCTTGTATTTGAGAGCAAAACGTTCCACTCCTTATTGGATAAGGGGGTCGGCACTGGAAAGGTTTATAGCTCAAATACTTAATCGTTCACAAGTCGATGAAACTTGACTGGGCGTTAAGTTTATGTGAAGACTTGTATGACGTGTTCTTTGACATGGAGAGTGCCTGTCGAACACTAATGGTAAGTGGGATCACATGTTATAGGTATGATAATTGGATTAGTATACTCGAACCAACTCACCCTCGATTCGTCACACGGATTTCACTCTGGGACAGTCAATGACAGAATCGAAAGGTTGTGATAGGTATTCGCAAACCTTCGACTTGAGGATTTAGTAGGGATGTGCTTGTGACGTTAAGATTTTCATTAGAGTAGTTCGACCCTATAAACCGGGAGGTGGGGGTCAACCTCGACATGCATCTTAACGGGCAAGTAGCAGGTCCTACTGAATACCAAGATAGAATTCTTTCTCCCGTTAGTGAGCGGGTTATATGTCCTATGAGGTTATTGGCAGATGAGATCATAAGTCTTTGGCCAAAGCATTGGAGCTAGTTGTATTGGATACATGAGAGCTCAATGATCTCGATTTGCATTAACGCATGCATAGCGTCAAGTACAGATAGGGTTTGACTGATCGTGACCCTATAACTTGATCGGGACATTTGAAATAAGGGTTTATACGTATACTGGTATTCACGACAGAATGGTTCTTGAATAATCCCAATCATTCGTTCTCAGTTGGGGTACGGTGTAGGCCGCCAGGCTAGCTAGGTGGTGCTACTACTCTTTGGTTCCTCCCATTGCTGACTGAGACGGACCTACCGAGTCGCGCATTAGGATTGATGATAGAATGAATCAAGCTTAATTCTCTCATTATGAATATTCGATATTGGATATCTAAATTTGGGACATTAGATGTCTAAATCAATTTATCGGATAAATTGATTTACGGCCTAATGAATTAAATATATCATTGGGTGATTAATTAAATTCATGAATATAATTATTTCTTGGAGAAATTAATTATGTTATTTTGTATTTGATATGTTTAATTAATTGGATTAATTAAACGATATAAATACATCTGAACGGAATTGGTGTTTATCTGTTTGGACTTTCGGGAGTCCGAAATAAACCGAACTCATCCTTTTTTGCATGGTGGTCGCCCCCTTTAGTTCCACCCACCTTCCTTTTGTCTTGTTTTAATTTTATATGAAGGAACATGACTTTAGGGGGTTGGTATTCATGTTGTTGTTGCCCAAAATATTTATCCGAAGATTAAATACTGCTGGAATGGACGGACAACAAAAAAAATTTGTGGGAGCACTTCCGAGAGAATATGAATAAACACAAGATTTGCCGGGTTTGTTAGGCCCGGGCTTGAAAGCTCTCGCGAGATGTTATTAATACAAATATTCGTGGATACAAGTATTAATGTGAGAATCTAAGTACAATGAGTGTAAAAAGACTCTGTTAATCCAGCTCTTGAGCGAAGCTTGGTGTTCTTCGTCCCTGCCGATCGTCTTCTGTATGAGAGAGGCCGAGAGAATAAAGAGCCGAGAGATAGCTGTTACCAAGAGTAGGAGAAAGCCAAGTTGTGTATTGCTTGTTGGGAAGCCGTGAGAATCAGTAGAAGTGTTGAAGTTCTCAAGCCTTTCAGGGAGAAAAAATTCGGTCCTTTGGACAAGTGCATGCTGCCTTCTATTTATAGGGGCTGAGGAGCCTTGTTTCCTAGCGGGCGATCGTCTTCCGGTCAATATAATAATGGGGCGATCGTCCTCAAGGTCACATGGGCAGTCTGCCTAAAGTCCAAGGCTGCTGCTGGCAGCCAGCTGTGCGGTCCAATGAGGAGCCAGCACGCGTCCGGAGTCACTGTCACACACGGTCCTACTGACAACTTTCGGTGGGCCTGTCGGCTAGTGAACGGATGCTGACAGGCTGTGGTCAATGATCCGTGAAATGCAGATCTTGTCTCGGCGCTGCACGTGGGGTCTGTCCTGGGCTTCGGCCTTTGCCGACTAGATGACCATCAGCTTTGATTGGCATGAGGCGCTCGTCAATGGTCGGTCACCAGAGGTCGGCATCGGTTGGTCACCAAGGGTCGGTCGTCAAGTGCCGAGAGATGATCGTCTGCTTGTCGGCCGCCAGGAGTCGATCGCCAAGTACCGAGAGACGATCGTCTTAGGTGTCCTGGGACCTTCGGCTGGACGATCTGCCTTGTCTGCGGGGCCAAGGCTAGGTCTCCTGGTCGCCTGCTCGGCTGCCTGCCTCGTCTGCTCAGCTGTGGCTAGGTTGCCCGATCTCCGAGGCGATCGCCGGTCGGAGAGTATAATTCTCGACACAATAATTGCTCCCCAGCTTGCTCCAATGTTGAAGACATGGGGCGAGGTGGTTCTTGCTGGCGATCGTATAGGATGAGGACGGGCGATCCGTTGAGCTGATTTTGGATTCGGACTTGGGAGATCATGGTCGATTGGCTAGCTATCTTTCGGTCTTGTACCTGCAAAAAACAACATTGGCTGATCCCCCTCAGAAACTTGATGGTTTCGTTGTTTTGAGGAATCGTGCACAGTCGCGGAGTTCGATGAACTGACTCCATGACCGTGTCTTGTGCGCGAAGACATTGAGTGTCTCGTGACTCATTTTATTGTGATGGTCCTCTGTTAGGCTGCGCCTCGCCTCGTATTTAAACGAAGGGCGCGCGGTCTCGGTCTAGAGGAGTCCCTGCGCAGGGCAGCATCGGATGATTCAACTCCACGCCCGCGGCTTGTTAGCTCTGCTTCCACCTCGGCCCGCCATGGAGATGGCGAACCTCGATGGTGTACGTTGAGACGGGGGTAGTGACGCGTCGCATTGTCCGGGTTCACCATGTTAAATGATGATCCTTTGAGGGCAGGCGATCGTGTCCACTGATCAGTTTTGGAGGGCCCTCAGACTACGTCGGCCTCGTATTTAAACGAAGGGCGGGCGATCTTGGCCCAAAGGGACCTTGCATGGCCAAAGCAGCCGGTTCCATCGACTACTAGGACCATGGCTTTATAATGTGCGGTGGAGGCGATCTCGTGCCTTAGTCCATCATGTTAGATGGTGAACTGTAGATGGCGAACGAGTCCTCCGGGTTTTTGGTGATGTAGCGTGATGATGGCGATCGGGCTGGAAGATTGGCGATCGTCGCTCGGCTGCGGATCGCGTTATTCATAGGTTGGTATCGGCGATCGGGCGGGAGATCGGTGATCATCGTTCGGGCGCCGATCGCGCTGCTCATAGGCTAAGGAGAAACCTTTACCTGGCTAGAAAGTTTGCGGCTTTAGCTCGGAAGTTCGCGTAGGTCGAGGGTTGTTCCTTCGTGAGATGCCTGAACATAGGTGAAAGGCCATGGAATCCTCCTAGGACAGTGTAGAGGGCAATCTCATCGCTCACGGGTTCACCGTTGAGGATGATCTCATCTACTCGGTAGATGTAGTCTGAGTTGGACTCTTCTTCTCCCTGCCTGATTTGCATCATGCGAAGGGGACCTTCCGGTCGAGCGACCTTGGCGGCGAAGTACTCTGTGAAGACGTTCGCCAGTTGGTTAAAGGAGCCGATGGACCGAGGCGGCAATGAGGCGTACCACCTGTAGGCGAGGTCGTCCAGCGTCAGAGGGAACATTCGGCACCTGGTCGCGTCTGATGCCCCACACCCGGTCATGTAGATGTTGAACTTGCTCAGGTGTGTTTCGGGGTATGATCTCCCCTCGTACAAAGGTGTTTGTGGGGGAGCGATGTTGTGCTACACGGGGGTGAGCTCGATGTGGACCACGAGCGGCTCGCTCGGCTCGGCGATCGTCTTCTTGGCGCCTGCCACTGATTCCAGGAGCGCCTTCATGTCTTCGAGATGGCGTTGCATCGCGGACATCGCCGTTGCTCGGTCGCTCGCGGATCGAATTTGGGAGCGGGAGCCGAGGCGGTCGTGTACCGATCTCCTGACTCCGCTGCTGCCGACCTCAGCTATTTGGCGAGGGGGAGCCAGACGGCTGGTCGGCCTTCTGGGAGTCGGATAGGCCGAGCTCCTGGTGACGGACTCAAACTCCGTCGTCTCCTGGCTAGGGCCGGACTGCCCCGGTCGCCAAGATGGGTTGCTACCCAGGCGATCGAAAACAGAGGTACCCCGGCTGGCGAGCACCTCTTCTTGCGGATGAGAGCCTCCTGGCGATCGCTCGGCCAGTAACGCCTTGAACTTCCGCTTGGTTTTTCGGCGGATGGCCGAGGGGGTGATAGCGGGAGGCGCGTCGAGAGCACTCCGTCGCTCCTGTAGGACGGCCATGGCCTCGTAGATCTGTTCCGTGGTTCGGAGCTGATCGAGCGAGAGGCTTGGGCCATCGCCCAGGGGCGGGATCGAGCGTCTCTGACCGCGGCGGCTACCTTCCGCCATCGGATGTGGCTCGAACTAAGACGGGACGAGGCGTCTGGCGGGCTGGCCAGCGGCTTTATTCGACGCGGAGGCACAAGACATGATTTATGAAAGATTTCTTTGAAGTGCAGTGAGTGTCACTTCAAGTATATGCCCTGAGAACAGTGAGTGTTCTTCGAGACGGTAGGAATAAAATTCGAGGGTTAGATCCCCTCCTTCAAGCGCCAATTTTTGTTGCCCAAAATATTTATCCGAAGATTAAATACTGCTGGAATGGACGGACAACGAACAAAATTTGCGGGAGCACTTCCGAGAGAATATGAATAAACACAAGATTTGCCGGGTTTGTTAGGCCCGGGCTTGAATGCTCTCGCGAGATGTTATTAATACAAATATTCGTGGATACAAGTATTAATGTGAGAATCAAAGTACAATGAGTGTAAAAAGACTCTGTTAATCCAGCTCTTGAGCGAAGCTTGGTGTTCTTCATCCCTGCCGATCGTCTTCTTTATGAGAGAGGCCGAGAGAAGAAAGAACCGAGAGATAGCTGTTGCCAAGAGTAGGAGAAATCCATGTTGTGTATTGCTTGTTGGGAAGCCGTGAGAATCAGTAGAAGTGTTGAAGTTCTCAAGCCTTTCAGGGAGCAAAAATTCGGTCCTTTGGACAAGTGCAGGCTGCCTTCTATTTATAGGGGCTGAGGAGCCTTGTTTCCTAGCGGGCGATCGTCTTCCGGTCAATATAATAATAGGGCGATCGTCCTCAAGGTTACATGAGCAGTCTGCCTAAAGTCCAAGGCTGCTGCTGGCAGCCAGCTGTGCGGTCCAATGAGGAGCCAGCACGCGTCCGGAGTCACTGTCACACGCGGTCCTACTAACAAATTTTGGCGGGCCTGTCGGCTGGTGAATGGATGCTGACAGGCTGTGGTCAACGATTCGTGAAATGCGGATCTTGTCTCGGCGCTGCACGTGGGGTCTGTCCTAGGCTTCGGCCTTTTCCGACTGGATGACCATCGGCTTTGATTGGCATGAGGCGCTCGTCAATGGTCGGTCACCAGAGGTCGGCATCGGTTGGTCACCAAGGGTCGGTCGTCAAGTGCCGAGAGATGATCGTCTGCTTGTCGGCCGCCAGGAGTCGATCGCCAAGTACCGAGAGACGATCGTCTTATGTGTCGATCGCTCGGCACCGGGACTTGTCCTGGGACCTTCGGCTGGACGATCTGCCTTGTCTGCGGGGCCAAGGCTAGGTCGCCTGGTCGCCTGTTCGGCTGCCTGCCTCGTCTGCTCGGCTGTGGCTAGGTCGCCCGATCTCCGAGGCGATCCCCGGTCGGAGAGTATAATTCTCGACACAACACATGTGACATGAGTTGTTCACATGAGGGTTGAATTAGAATAAGTAGGGAAGACTTACATCTCCCACCTCACCTCATTCATCTTGAACGTGAGAAAGGATAGAGAGAGAGAATAACATTTTCTTCAAGTCTTCTTCTTGTTCATTTTGTTCTTGAGAGTTTTCTTGGAGAAAATTCAAGATACATTGAGAGATATATATTATACACTAAGAGTGCAATAATAACAAGCTTCTTCACTTGGTTCTAGCCGTAACCTTAGAGGTTAATCGGGTATTGTCATTCCGCTCGTTTCTCCGGCGCGTGGCAAGTAGAGACGCGGTGCTTTCGGCGTTGGCTCGTTCAAGTGCTTGGAGTGCTCCGGATCGTAGAGTATTCAAGTAAAGCTTGGGGAATAGCTCAAGAGAAGGATACCATTTAATCAACCGACTTCAAGGGTAAGTTTCTTACAACTCTTGTTTTTCGTTTATATATTCGTATATACGTAGCTCGATCGATCCTCATATGGATTCAGATCGAATTAATTTTCGTTTTACCGCCTCCGATGGGTCTTTGTTTTAGGCACCGAATCCCAACACCAAGCATAATAGAGGAAGAAGAAGCAGAAGAGACAATTGAAATACGAGTTGCAGACTACTCATTCAACCAAAGAAGTTTTAAATTACTCCTTTAGTAACATATATGAGGAATGGAGAGAACTTAAAATGCTTACCTTCTCTCAACTAAAAAGTTTTGTGGATAGAAGTACTTGGGAGTGTTAGGAATACTTGTTAGATTTTGATGATGTCATTATTGTAATTCAAATGTTTATTACTTGGCAAAAATATAAGGAAGAATCAGATGAGTATCATTCATAGGCCAAATTATGTTAAGTTAAATACTTGGCAAAATGGAAAGAAGAACCAAATGAGTATCTTCTATAGGCCATTTAAGTTAGGCTTAAAATAGGCTAAGTACAAAAGTACATATAAGTACTTCAGAGAAGTATAAACCAAACATTGCAGTAAAGCCGAAGTCACAGTCAAGTCTAAATCACAGAAACAAATTCATCAGTGATGGTTGACCAGACTGCAGTCGAGTGCTCAGCAGACCAAGATATTTGAAGTCTGATTAACAGATAAGTCAAAATCCATCAAGACAGAAGACTTCAGACAAATCATCTGATCAGGCAAGTCTCAACAGGACATCAGAGAAGTCATCAGCAGAGAAGTCCAAACTGCAGAGAAGTTGACTGGACATTAGACAGCTTGACTTATAAGAGATCACCCAAGTACTCCAAGTCCACGTCAGCATGCATTGAATAGTTAATACTTACGGAAAGTCACATGCAAGCGTGAAGGGACAAATTGGAGAGATTCCCGCAAAAGATATGAATTAAATAATTCATCCAGACTTACCACTGAAGACTTTAATCCTATTATATTTAAAAGATTCGGCGCCTCACATGCAAAGTCTTCACAACAGTCAAAAGATGGATTAAAATATAGGAATCCAGCCTTGCAACGTTCAGAAAAATAAACAAAGAAGTCTATTTCTCCCACAGACGGATTTGTTACAAGATTTGCAACGGCTATGAAGTATACTCAAGGATCGACACTTGTATATATCCTAAGATTTTAAGACGAGCAGAACGATGCTGACAAAACTCTCAGGCGATCAAAATTATCAAAGCAATCAAAGCAATCATATAGCATCGTGAAAAGAGCAGTACTCGAAGTTCTTATTTGAAGAAAGCTCTTAGTTGGAGAAGACAAACACTCTTATCTTAAAACCTGAGTTCGGGGTACTTCACTGGTTGAAGTTCAGAGACTGATAGGCATCCGAGGATTTGAAGAATCAAGTGGTGCTAGGCAGTCAAAGAGGAGTTGCAACGATGGGATTTCCACTGGTTGTAAGTTGTTGTAGCTAAGTAAAAGAATCATTGTAACATTTATCACTAGTTGAGAATTATAGTGGATTCATCTCCAACTGGTTTGGAGAAAGTGGATTAGTAGAGGATTAACCCACCTCTGAGACCACTATAAATTGCCTGCGTGTTTTACTGTTTTCAGCATCACACTTAACTGTTGCATTCATACCTTACTGTTCCATTACTTAGCTTTGTTTTCGTCATCAGCTTATTTCCGCATATCTATCAGTTGAGAAACTCACTCTTCGAAGAAAAGAGTTTAAGAGTTTCAATAAGTCTATTCACCCCCCCCCCCCCCTCTAGACTTATTCCTGGACGACTTGTGACCTACAAGTGGTATCAGAGAGGTTGGTTCAATATTTCAAGAGACAGATCCATATATCAAGGATATATTTTAAGCTCATTTTAGAAATGGAACACATGCATTCTTGATTACCTGTTTTTTCAGTTGACGAGTATGATCTTTGGAAGATAAGGATGCAGGCACACTTATATTCAATCCATGACGACATGTGGTTAATCATAGAAGATGGTCCCTTCATCTTCGAGAAGGACAACACTCCTGAGGAGATTGCAGCCGAAAAGCCAGAGAAGATCCGAAAGAAGAGATCAGATATGACCCCCGAAGAAACAAGGCTGGCAAATCTTGACAATCGAGCCAGAAATATCTTATATCAGACCTTTGATTAAGCCACCATGTTAAAAATCAAACATTGCAAAGATGCCAAAGATACATGGGACACATTAGCAACAATGTGTCAGGAAACAGAGCTGATCAAAGAGAATATGGAATCAACAAGTGGATTCCTATCTGATGATGATAATGATGTAATCAACTGCCTAATGGCCAACCTTGCTGATGAAGAAGTAACATCTAAACCTCAAACTCCAGGAAGCCTTAGTTCAGATTTTTCTTAAGAGCTTGATCTACACAAATCTGTAAATCAATTATTAAAAGATTTTGAAATTCTTAAAACAGCACACCTGGCTGCTACATCTGAAAATACCCAAATGAAAAATGATAAAATTCAACTGCAAAATGATTTTGACAAACTCATCCAGGATTCAGAAAATTTTAAAAATAGTCAGGCTGAAACTGAAAAATTAGACTTATCAAGGGAGAAACTTATGTCCAGACTGCTGAGCCTATAAAACCCGTACTTCAACAAAGGCAGAAGCAGCTGTCAAAACAGTATGCAAACTATTACCAAAGACTCCCCAAAAACAGATTTCAAAATGGGAGAGGAAAATGGAAACCTCAAGGTTATCTAAATTTTCAAAATAATAAGGTATGGAGATCCCAAAACTTTCATAATAGGTCTCAGCCAAGGTTTTATAATGGCTCATACCACTCAAATTATCAGTCATATCCAGTACACAATCCAGACCGAGAATATAGACCCAGACAATACTATGCACCTTTCAGAGGTAACGATCATAATTTTCAAAATATGTGGAAACAACATTACAGACCACATCCATCTAGTTACCAACCACATTATATGCATGATCTAAATCCAAGATACAGAGAACATAAGGATGCATATAGAAATAAGGTTCATAGGAGAAACCATTCCTCCAAGAGAACCACTAACCCTAGAGGACCCAAGCAAATCTGGGTACCCAAATCGCTTCTAATCTGGTTGCAGGTAAAATAAGAAGACTACTGTGTAGGAACCACAGAGTCATTAGCAAGGGCTGAAGGATGACATACAGAACAAGAATGTCATTCAAAGGAATTCAAAAGAGTGTCAGTTTCATCTAATCAAAAAAGACCCAAATGAATCAATAGAGGAGAGCTCATATGAACAAATCAGTACAAAGAAACATATGGCATCCCAATAAGGGGGAACTTGTTAGGAATACAAACCATGCTGGTAGCAAAGTCAACCTGTGTATGAATAATGATATTTTGATGAAGCATACGCACCAGCAGCAATAAATCAAGTGCCTAATCGAAGATCTCAAAAGTTAGCTGAAGAATGCTCTAATAAGCATAAAAGTCATCTGATCAGACCCAGACAGGAGAAGTCACCTGATTAGATGCGGTTGAGAAAGCCACCGGAATAAGCAAAGAAAAGTTACCTAAAGCAGGCAAGAAGAGTCACCTGATCCACGAACCAGACGAGAGAAAAGCTATCCGATCAGATCAGAAAAGAAATATCATTTGATCAGAACCATAGCTGCGACAAGAGTCACAGGTAAGATATGTCAATTAAGACGAATCAAGGAAGAGTTACCAGATGAGATGCAGTCAAAGACTAAGCCAAGCTATCTGATCAAAACCAAGAAAAGTCATCTGATCAGAACAGTCAAAAAGTTATCTGATCATAAAAAGCAGAAGGGACATGTTACCTAATATGCACGAACCTCAGAAAAATCAACTATTCAAATGAGGCAAGTAAAGATGTCATCTGAAGATCAGTCGAAGAAAAGTACGCTGTATCAAGTCATCTGCCCAGACGAGAAAGCTACCTAAAGACCAGATTAGTCGAGCAAAGGAAGTTACCTGATCAGACCAGACGAAAAGACGAAGGGTGGAGTAAGCTGACCACAGGCATCAGAACCTACCTGATGTAGACAATAAAACGAAGGACAGACGAAGGAACTTAGATGATCAAACCACATGTGAGAAGTTAAAGGAGTCAACTCACCTGATGCAGAGCAGTCAACAGTCAACGGTCAACCAGCTAAGTTTTCTAATTTTGACCGACTATTGAATAATTTATAATTATTTATTTACACATGGTAATCCCACGTTCACGATAAAATGATGACAAGCTAGCATGCTTACACGTTCACACGACCCCACTAATTCAAAATTTGAACCGACTTAAAATTAAGATAATATTATAATCCAAATGTCGCTTCAATTTCTTTTTTAAATATGAAAAGGCGTTTCAGTTTATCTTCTTCATGCCTACGAACCCTAATTTTCATAGAGCAAAAACCCTTTTGAATTTTCATACACTCAGAAGAAATCTCTCTTGCATAGAAATGGAAGCATACTTCAATGGAGTCAACATTAAGGCGGTGAAAGACCAGATCATCTTTTCTCTGGTCGTCGATTTTGAAGGACTCCTAGAAGCAAAGATGGAGAACAACGACGTGCGCAACCTCATCAGAGCAATGAAAATGAATGGGATCTACCCATTTTTGGACATCAGCCCCAAGCATCTATTCAAGGAGGCTGTTATTGCTTTTTACCGAGAGGCCTGAGTGATCGAATCTGGGATTCGGAGCACAATATGTGGAATCCAAGTGGATATCACGCCGGAAACAATCGGAAAAACATTTGGGCTGAAAATCCGCGGCGTGGTGGTCGAAGCCCTAAAGCAGAGAACAGCCGACACATGGCTGAAAATCAAAGCTGTCGACCAACCTGAGAAATTGAAGCTGACCGCCAAAAGGAGCGAAATAAAGAAGGAGTACCGCTATGCATTGGATATAACCAACAAGATAGTTATGGGGATGGCAGGTAGCTACGACCAATTGTCGTCAGGCAAGTTTATGGTGCTGGGAGCACTGATTCAAGATGAACCAATTGATTGGGCTGATTACATCTACAGGCAATTGGTGCGTGAGGTTAACAAGGCGGAGTGGCTTGTTGAAGAAAAGAGATTCAAATCCAAGCTGGCGTTCGGAACGCAGCTCAGTTGGATATTGGAGAAACTTGGTGTGGTGAAGGGAAACACTGATCCCTTCCACTTCAATACGAGACTTGGTCATCTAGACAAAGAAACACTGAGGAGGCTAGGAGGCGAAAGGAGAGCATCTCAGATTCTAAAGGAGATGTCTAAAGAGCGACCCCCCTACAGATACCCTGAAAGCTCAGACGAGTCTAACCAAGCTATATCCCGCAACTCACCTGCAGCCCAGTCTGAGACAGAGTCAGACAACACCCCAATCGCTGTCCGTTTTAAGACAAGGGGACCAGCCCCTGGTGAGCCTTCAATAATCCACTCCTCACCAGAACCCTCTCCCAAACGACCTAGGCGCTTATTTGATGAGGAGGGGCAGCCAGATTAGTTTGCTACACCTGAACCCATTCACATGGAAGATCAGCCTGCTCCCTCCAGCCTAGAGACCCAAATGGTACCTATTCTAACCCCTCTTTTTGCAACGGAGGAAGAAGAAGCAGGTTTAATTATCTTGATTCCAGAAGCCAATTACACTTTTAATCTGCTTGAACATAATCTTTTTAACCTGTCTATGGAGCAACTTTTAATTGTAAAAACTCATGCTCTAAAACACTCTTTTGATGAAATATTGGAGGAATGGAAAAACTCTCAAAACTGTTCAATTCTCTCAACTTCAAACCTTTATTGAATGGAGTAGCTGGGAGTATCCCCAGGCTACAGAGGATGTGCTCACCCACTTTTGCAATGAGACAGATCTGTGTTTACTACTTCAGGAAGGCTGGTTCATGTCCAATTTTAAAACAAATGTGGACCAGCTCCTCCATCTTATTATGGCTAGTGTTTTTGATGGAACTTTGAATGGAGATGGAGAGGTAGTTGAAAAAGAAGTGAGAATAGAAGAAGTGGTGGAAGAAGAAGAAAAAGAAGAAATTATTATAATAGAAGATGAAGAGGAAAGACAGGAGGAAGTAGAAAAGGAAAAGGAAGAAGAAACTATTTTCGTTGAAAAACAGCCTGAAGAAGCAGAGATGGAGAAAACTGAGGAGTTGGTGGACGAAGGAGATGAAGAAGGAGAAGAAGTTGATAAAGAAGAGGATAAAGAAAAAGGTGATGATAATGAGGAAAAAGATGATGATAAGAATAATGATGATGATGAGAATGATGATAATGGTGATGATCAAAAAGGTGATGAGAGAGAAAAGAGAGAGGATGAAGAGAAGTGTGAAGAGAGAGAAAATGAGAAGTATAGATAGAAGGAAGAAGAAAAAGAAAAGGAAAAGGAGGCTGAGAGAGAAAAAAAGAAAAGGAGCATGAAGAAAAAGAAGAAAAGGAAGAAGGAGAAAAGGAGACAGAAAAAGTAGCTGCATCAGACAAGGCTAGGGCACCTGCCCGCTATAACAGCCTAAATGTAGACCTAGCTGAGGATTACAGATCGTGGACCCCAGAGCAGACCCCATCTGGTAATCCAGCTGCAGACACGAGTCTGCAGACAGGTGGGTCATCCGCACACCTACCTGCACGCATCGAAGGCTCAGGCGAGCACTCTCCGCAGACATCACACATTACACTTGTGATGACTGAGCTGATCCGACAGATTGTAAAAGACACTGTTGGTGAGCTGCTTGCCTCACAAGTCACTCCTGACCTGCAGTCCATTAATCCCAAAATTGATAACATGCTGCAGCAGAATATCCCTCAACCACCTCCTCCTACAAACAACAGAATGACCCTTGGCATGTCTGACTGGATGTATAGAATGGAGCAGCAATTGACCATCCTGGTTAATGCTGGCAAAAAGGGGGAAGAGAGGTTACAAGGGGAAGGTAGCAGGCAGGGGGAAGTAAGAGGAGTTCAAGAGCTGAGGACGAAGAAGAAGCAAGATGTCCAATTAATTACAACTGGGACATCATCTGCAAAGAGGAAGGAAGAAGCTGACCATGAGCAGACTGATGATCATCCCGCAGCCAAAAGAAGGAGGATCAGAATTAGGGACGAGGCTACTCTAGAATGGGAAGGCAAAGAGTTGTGGTATGTTGAAGACTTTCTTCCTATCCAAGCTGCACCAATGCGGGGATCTGCAAAGAAAAAGTTCATCAAATATTTTTACATCTGGGAGTTACTCCAGGATAAAAATTGCTCCCCATAGTAGACCCTCATTAACTTTATGGATTCAACACATCCAAAACTCTGGGCCATACTACTAAAATACGCTGAGGGATGTAATGCATACCCCATGATTCCTCCCTTCAGACCTAAAGATCCGCCCACTCTACCAATTAATGAACTGGATGAATTAGCGCTGCAAAGGAAGATAAAGAAGTTGTGCGAAGAGCATAAGTTCTCTGCCCAAGAAGAACAAGATTTTGCTGCACTTGTAGTCAGGAGGAAGTACGGCCTTGCCCCCGTCAAGAAAAGTCCTATTGGTGCGAAGATTCTCAGACCCTCCAAGCAGCCTATTCGCAGAGGCAGAGGCAAAGGCAGATGAATTGTATTCATAAATTTTTATGTAAATTTTATACGTATAATTTTCCTGTATTTTGATCATTGAAAGCCATGTACTTGTAAAACAATACAGAAAAATTAATATAACAGTCTTTTGAACGACAATTCCCAGTTGTCTCCAAACAAGACTGATTTTAGTTTGTGTCTTGCACTCTAGTGCAGACTTGTTCAATTGAATAATTTGCTTAAGTTTTGCCATCATCAAAATAGGGGGAATTTGTTACGAATATTTGTTAGATTTTGATGATGTCATTATTGTAATTCAAATGTTTATTACTTGGCAAAAATGTAAGGAAGAAACAAATGAGTATCTTCCATAGGCCAAATTATGTTAAGTTAAATACTTGGCAAAATGTAAAGAAGAACCAAATGAGTATCTTCTATAGGCCATTTAAGTTAGGCTCAAAATCGGCTAAGTACAAAAGTACATATAAGTACTTCAGAGAAGTATAAACCAAACACTGGAGTAAAGCCGAAGTCACAGTCAAGTCTAAATCACAGAAACAAATTCATCAGTGATGGTTGACCAGACTACAGCCGAGTGATCAGCAGACTAAGATATTTGAAGTCTGATTAACAGATAAGTCAAAATCCATCAAGACAGAAGACTTCAGACAAGTCATCTAATCAGGCAAGTCTCAACAGGACATCAGAGAAGTCATCAGCAGAGAAGTCCAAACTGCAGAGAAGTTGACTGGACATCAGACAGATTGACTTATAAGGGATCACCCAAGTACTCCAAGTCCACGTCAGCATGCATTGAATAGTCAATACTTACGGAAAGTCACATGCAAGCGTGGAGGGACAAATTGGAGAGATTCCCGCAAAAGATATGAATTAAATAATTCATCCAGACTGACCACTGAAGACTTTAATCCTATTATATTTAAAAGATTCGGCGCCTCACATGCAAAGTCTTCACAACGGTCGAAAGATGGATTAAAATATGGGAATCCAGCCTTGCAACGTTCAGAAAAATAAACAAGGAAGTCTATTTCTCCAACAGACGGATTTGTTACAAGATTTGCAACGGCTATGAAGTATGCTCAAGGATCAACACTTATATATATCCTAAGATTTTAAGATGAGTAGAACGATGCGAACAAAGCTCTCAAGTGATCAAGATTATCAAAGCAATCAAAGCAATCATATAGCATCGTGAAAAGAGCAGTACTTGAAGTTCTTATTTGAAGAAAGCTCTTAGGTGGAGAAGACAAACACTCTTGTCTTAAAACCTGAGTTCGGGGTACTTCACTGGTTGAAGTTGCGAGACTGATAGGCATACGAGGATTTGAATAATCAAGTGGTGCTAGGCAGTCAAAGAGGAGTTGCAACGATGGGATTTCCACTGGTTGGAAGTTGTTGTAGCTAAGTAAAAGAATCACTGTAATATTTATCACTGGTTGAGAATTATAGTGGATTCATCTCCAACTGGTTTGGAGAAAGTGGATTAGTAGAGGATTACCCCACCTCTGAGACCACTATAAATTGCCTGCGTGTTTGACTGTTTTCAGCATCACACTTAACTGGTGCATTCATACTTTACTGTTCCATTACATAGCTTTGTTTTCGTCATTAGCTGATTTCCGCATATCTATCAGCTGAGAAATTCACTCTTCGAAGAAAAGAGTTTAAGAGTTTTAATAAGTCTATTCACCCCCCCCCCTAGACTTATTCCTGGACGACTTGTGACCTACAGGGAGTACCCTATGGCTATAGAATATCTTGTTTTGTATTTCTATCAAGAGACAGAGGTGGAATATTTACTAGAGGCAGAACCAATGTGGAGAAGTGCGAGGAAGCAATTTATTGAGAAGTACTACCTCTGGGAAATACTTCAAGATAAAGATAGCTCCCCACAGCAAACCTTCATAAACTTTATGGACGTGAATTTTCCCAAGCTTTGGAAAATTTTGAAGAAATATGCTGCAAAGGACTTCAATGCATACCCTATGGTCCCTAGTTTCAGACCTGAAGAAGCACCAAAACTCATGAATGGATAACTTGATGAATTGGCTCTTCAGGAAGAGATTAGAGAAGTATGCATGGAAAATAACTTCACATCTCCAGAGCAGTACCAATTTGTTTCATTAGTGGTCAGGAGGAAATATGGTCTAGTCCCAATTATAAAGAAACTTATTGGAGCGAAGCCATTGAAATCACTTCCTCCAGCAAAGCAGCAGATCAGGGGAAGAGGCTGAGGGGGGGGGGGGAAGATGAAAGATGAATTTACTTGTAATTTTAATCTTGTAATTTTTTGTAATACTTGTAATTTTTAGCTCACTTGTATTTTGTTTCATTCAACAACTGCACTATAATGTAACATCTATGAAAAAGTTTAACAATCACTTGAATGACAACAACAAGTTGTCTCAAAAAGATTGAGTTTTACTTGTGTCTTGCACTTTATTTTTGTGCAGCCTTGCTTACATTTGAAATGCATTAGTTTTGTCATCATCATGATAGGGGAAATTGTTAGGAATACTTGTTAGATTTTGATGATGTCATCCCTGTATTGTGATTTATTCAAATGTATGTTCTAAATACTTAGCATTGTAAAGAATATCCAAATGAGTATCTTCTATAGGCCTTAAAATTTAGGCGAAGTCCTGATCAAGTGTTGATCAGTAAGAAAATCGACTAAGAATAGATCAGAGAAGTTCACAGGCAAGTTTATTATCAGCCGAGTTTTTGGTCAATGCAAACATCAGAGAGGTTTGACCAAAACCCAACTGTAGTTAAGTTCTGAAGAAGGCGATACATCAGACAAGTATTGGTCAAACGGGAATATCAGAGAGGTTTGACTAAAACCCAACTACAGATGAGTTATCAAATGAGGTCTGGTCAAAACAAGTATCAGCTGAAGTTTGACCATCAGATCAGAGAATATCCAACAGGTTAGAGAACTCCAGTCAGATCATAGAACTTTAATCAGATCCGAGAACTTTAGTCAGATCAGAGGACTTTATCTCAGAGAACTTATACACAAAGAGGTCTAAATCAAAGAGGGTTGACCGGACATCTGGCGGGTTTGACCAAGAGACATCATATGAGTTCTCAAACAAAATATCAGCCTAGTTTAAGAAACTCAGTCCACATCAGCAAGCGTTCAAAAGTCAACAAGAAATAAAATCCACACGCAGACGTAAGGAGACCAACCGTAAAGATTCCCGAAAAATTAGGAATAAAATATTCCTTGAGATCCGCATTTTGAAGGCTTATGAATATACAAATCAAGAAAAGCAGCGCGACCTAAAGAATCCTTTCCAATGGTTGGAATTGAAAAGGGAATCAAGTTGTGCAACGGAATGATAAGATAAACAAAGAAGTCCTCTCTCCAACGGACCAATTTGTTACAGTGATGCAACGACTATGAATTAAAGCTCAAGATTCTTACTATAAATATCTGAAGACCAGAATTGAGCAATGTACGATGCGAACAATACTTACAAGCAATCAAAGCTATCAAGAGATCTATAGCATTGTGAAGAGCTAGTTCTAAAGTTCATATACTGAGAAGCTCTTAAGTTGGAGAAGACAAACACTCTTCTCTTTAAAGTTGAGTAAGGGGTACTTCTGTGAACGAAGTTTCAGAAGTGACTGCTAAGGCATCCACAAGTTCTTGATGTAAGGTGATAGACAGCTTGAAAGATGTTCAGTCATCTACGGGTTTTCGATCGAGAGGTGCTAGGCAGTCAAGGTAGTTACAACGGCCATGGGTTTCCACTGATTAGAAGCTGTTGTAACTGGTTTGAATCATTATAACGTTTACCACTGGTTGAAAGTTATAGTGAATTTATCTCTAACGTTTACCACACCTCTAAAACCATTATAAGTGCTTGTGTGTTTTACTGCATTCATCATACTAACTGTTGCATTCATATTTACTGTTCTATTTATCTGTCAATTGTCTTCCGTATTGTCTAGTCTTTACAGTTGACATAAGTCACCTGCAGACAATATAAGTCATCTGCAGTATTACCAGCTATGCTTCCGCACTACTCATCTGCAGCTACATTTTGTTAGCTGCATATTATACTGTTGAAGAAACTCACCTGATTACGGAAAAGAGTTTAATAAGTCTATTCAACCCTCCCTCTAGACTTATTCCTGACGACTTGTGACCTAAAGAACCCGTGAATGCCTTATCAGCCTCGAAACTTCTGAGAACCTCATTCAAAGAAGTACCATGTACTCAAAAAATAAAGATAAGAGTATTGTCTTCTCCAACTAAAGAGCTTCTCAGTATATGAACTTTGGAAAGTGGCTCTTCACGATGCTATAGTTCGCTTTGATTGCTTAGATTGCTTTGAATTCTTTGTTCGTTTGTAAATGTTGTTCACATCGTACTTTGCTCAAATCTTTCTTCAGATATTTATAGTACGAATATTGAGCTTCTTCACATCCGTTGTATCTCTTGTAACAAATCCATCCGTTGGAGGGTAGACTTCTTTATTCATTCATCTTTTTGCAAGGCTTGTCTCTTTCTTCAAATCTGTCCGTTTGAAGAATCTTTCAATTGCACTGCTTTTCTGGATAACTATGTTTGGAAAGTCTTCCGGGCGCCAAGCTCTAGGAATAAACTATTCTGTAACTTCCTAGAATTGCTCACTTTGTCTCCTTGAATTTACGTCTGCGTGTATTGCTGTTATTGTTGACTTTCAACGCTTTGCTGTCGTTGACTGAGCTTCTTCTCTGATACTCAAACTTGGCTCAGCTGATATTTCTTTTGACCTGAAAGCTTGTCTGATGATATCTCATCTGTGGTAAAACCTCAGCTGATGTTTTGTGTTGACCATACCTTCTCTGATAATAAGCTGTCTGTGGTCAAACTTCTCGGATATACTCTGTTGACTAGAACTCGCCTGTTATGTCATCTGATTATGTCTCGTCTGATGATTAACCTTCTCTGATCTGTTGAGTTGACCAAAACTCAGTTGAAGTTATCTCGCCTGATGATTACTTATCTGAACCTCGGCTGCTACAGTGTTTTGGTCAAACCTCTCTATTGTTACATTTGACCAAAACTCATCTAATAAACTCGCCTGGAAACTTATTTGATATTTGACAGTTCTATACTTAGCTGATTTTCTACTGATTAACTTCTGATCAAACTTAGCCTATTCAATGGCTTATAGAAGATACTCATTTAGTTCTTCTTTACAATGCCAAGTACTTGGTGCATACATTTGAATCAATCAAGAATACAGGGATGACATCATCAAAATCTAACAAGTATTCCTAACAGTTGGTTACGACTGTAAGTTCCATTTATTACAGTGTAGCTCTTGTATTCATATAATTATCTAAAATGGATATTTTTGTTGTGTTGATACTTGTTGCCTTATGTTGATATGTTGTTCTAAGTTTTTGGTATAGTGTTTGCAATGTGTTGTGCTGAGTTGGCACCTTAGTATATTGTTTTGCTATGTTATGTTTCATGGTACTGAGCGGTTGTCTGTTTAGAATGCCGAGAGATGGAGGCTGAGGTAGTGGTCGTGATCGTAGTCAGGAGTGTGTTCAGGTGACTCATTTGTTGTCGAGCACTAATTGGTCCAGTATAGATGGTCTGGATAACCAGTCGCGTGATCTGAGGCAAATGACTGGAGGTAATATTAATGTGGAAGACACCACCATTATTCAGTAGTTGATGACCCAGATGGTGCACATGAATCAGAATGTGCAACGGAATGAACCTCCAGATGGGGACAACAAAGCTAGTGAGTGGATACGAGATGTGGTGAAGATGCATCGACCTCATTTTGCGGGTTCCTCTGATTTGATAGGTCAGGAGTGGCTACTCCAGTTGGGAAGAACGTTCGATATTGTAGCCTGTCCTGATGAGAGGATGTTGGGTTATGGTACCGCCACTTGAATAGTGCGGAGTAGAGTTTTCAAACTCTTTTGCATTTGCGGAAGCATATTTAAATTGAGGAAGATAAATGACACAAGATTTATAGAGGTTCGGCCAATTATGCCTATGTCCTCTCTTCGTATCATTTTCCTTAGGCTTAAGATAAACCTCTACACCTCGTCTTCTATCGGTCTGAGTGAAATCATTAAAATATTATCTTCTATAGGTCCAAGATAAACAAGTACAATCTTGTCTTTATATCGGTCCAAGATAAACCATTTTCCTTTTCTACCGGACAAGGAATCAACCTATCTAGCTTTCAATTGGTACTAGACAAACTCACTTGGATTTGGATATGATTCTAATAATGCCGGATCAACGATCCTAATAACACAAAATCAATCTACAATCCTTTCTTTCCTCTCGTGTATGTGGTTTAGTGTATGAACACTCAAACACTTGACAATATAGCTCGATTACAACAACAAAGATGAGTATAACAATATGTGAAGTATATATGATTTGCTTTGAGTTGTTGTTGTTGAATGATACCAAAAGTCTTGGTATTTATAGGCATAAAGCCTCAACTAGTCGTTGGGTCCTGCTGCATTATTAGCGTGCGCTATTAAGTGTCTTAGCATGCGCTATTCCCATTTAGCGTACGTAATTCAGCATATAGCATACGTTAACTGTTGTTCAGATCAGTCCAGTGGCTTCTGACTCTATCTTTTGCATGCGTTAATAATCTTTATAGCGTGCACTAATGTTTTGTCATTGCGTGCGTCATAGTTGACCATTTGTGATATTTGACTTTTCTTGAATCAATTCAACGGACATAATTCAAACTTAGCGTGCGCTATGTAATCCTCATAGCGTGAACTATCTTCACTTTTCAGATTCCTTGACCACATGCATGATCTCCGTGTTGAAAGTCTTCACAACGGATATATTCCTTCGTTAGCGTGTGTTAGCTTCAATCTTAGCGTGTGCTAACTCAGTCATCTAGCGTGCGCTAGTTTATTTACTAGCGTGCATTATTATTCATGCTGCATCTTCACTGTCTTGATGATTAGCATGCGCTAGTTTATACTTTAGTGTGCGCTGTTAGCGTTCTGCTTTGTCTTTGACTTCTTCTTGATTCTTTTGTTGTTTCCTTTTGTTGTTTTGGTTTGATTCCTTCAGCTTATCATCAAAATCATTAATATGAAAAATAATATTCCAAAAATCTCCTCCATTTTTATGATGACAAAACAACAATCAATTAGATGGGATACCTATAAAATATATACAGGTCAAAGTTTTCGGCTTTGTCCATTTTTGTTAGTCTCCCCATCTTCTATTCTCTTCTCTTTTTCTTTTTTTCTCCCCATTATATTTTTTTTCATCTTATTTTTCTCGTCAATCTTCTCCTTCATTCTTCTCTCCCTTTTTGTCATTAGCAAAAGTGCATATAAAATCATAAAATCGATAATAAAGTTGAAAAAATGGGTAAAACTCCCCCTGAAAATTAGATCCCCCCTTTTTAATATGATAAATCCCCCCGAGTTAAATACCAATTAATAAAATACCAATTGATAAAATATTAATTTTGAATTTTGGGGATCCAACTGACTCTTGGTCGTTTTTCATTAGGTAAATAGACGATATTCGGTATTATTGTTCCTTTTGGAATCTATATATTCTTAATTTTGTCGTTCGTCTTGGGCTTTTACAATTCGAAATATGATGCCCGATTTTTAAACATTTACCACAATTTGGTATTTTTAAATTTAAGGAATCATTGGATTCGTTTTTAAAACTCGATTTGAATCCTAATCCTTGTCTATTTAACGAAAATTTTTGAACCGAAAGCAATTTTTCAAAATTGTCATTTCCATAGGAAAGTTTGTTCGTTAAGACTTTAAGTACGTTTTGAACTTTTAATAAATTATTTTTCAAAATATTCTCTTTTTCAAGACATAGAGAATGATCATTTTTAGTAATTTCCCTTTTTTCACGTATTTTGATTTTCTAATCATTTATTTTTAGCTTTGAGTGATTTATTATGTTTTAAGGAATGTTGAAAGTTCGTATGCAATTGTTCGAAAGCAGTAAACAGTTCGTCTTGAGAATAGGTACTTACACGGCTTTCGAGATCACTATCTCCTTGCCATGAGTACAAGATTATTTTGAATATATTCATCTTCTTCATCTTCGTTACTCCACGTGGCTATAAGCACTTCCTTCTTGGAAGTCGATCCTCGATAATTTTTAGCAAAGTGGCCTGGTTTTCCACAGTTTTGACTATTATTGTCGAATTTCTTTGACTCGTACCAGTCCTGTGAGATGCCTTTTCTTCTCCAGTTTAATAAGTTTTGATACTTATTGATGTTTTGGCATAAAATGTCGATTCTTCATCATTATCATATACCGGGATGATTTCTTCATTTCTTGACATCTTAGCTTTTAAAGCAATTGTTTTCTCCTTGGGTTTCGGCTTGGCGTTCCTTGATTTAAGGACTATCTCGTAGTTTATTAGCGAACTGGCAAGAACGCTAAAATCGAGAGTGTTTAGATCTTTAGATTCCATTATAGCCACAACCGTTCCGTCCCAGCCAATAGGTAGTGATCGTAATGTTGGAATATTTTATTCTAAATACTCATTATAGAGTTTTGATGATTAAGTTGTTAGACAAAGTAAAACAACAAAGAAGCGAAACAAAACAACGAAGAAGTCGAAGACGCAAAAAGTTCGCAATCCGGGAAACTATTCAGATCAATCAAGATGATCAGACGAGATTAACCTACCTGATCAGTCGAGAGCAACCTACCTGTTCAGACGAGGAGAAACCTACCTGATCAGATAAAAAGTTAAGTTCCCTGATCATGCTTAACGTACAGAACAACATTGAGCAAAGCATTCATACATGAGATATCATTGTAATCATTCTAGTTGTTGTATTTGAGCTTATATTGTTTAGTGATTGAGTGTTATACACGAAATCATACAAGAGTGGAAAAAGAAAAGATACGATTGGATTCGGTGTTATTAGGATTATGTATCCAGTATTATTATAATCGCAATCGATATCTATATGAGGTTTATCTAGTACCCATAGAATGCTAGATTGGTCGATTCCTTGTCCAATAGAAAAGGAAAACGGTTTAACTTGGACCGACATAAAGACAAGTGATTGAACGGTTTACTCAAAGCGATAGAAGGCGAGCTTGTAACGGTTATCCCTCGACCGATAGAAGAGAGGTGTAGAGGTTTATCTTTAGCCTATAGAAGAAGATACCGAGAAAGAACATAGGCACGTTTGGCCGAACCTCTATAAATACTATGCCGATTTATTTTTTGCATTCTTATTTAAATCGCTTCCACAACGCGAAAGAGTTTTACAACTCTGTCTCCAAACGGCAACACCGACCAATATTGCACCAACAATTGGTATCAGAGTGGTACCTCCTATAAATGGCTTAATATTCTAGGATTCGATCCAAATAGCGTTTCAACTTGCCCCGGTCGAAGGTCTTTCGAGTAGTGAAAAAGTTAAAAAGCTCCCACGATCACTACCTTGAGAATGGGATGGAACGGTGACGGCGATTATGGAATTGAAAGATCTCAATAATATTGATTTTAGTGCCCTCGTTGGTTCACTAATAAATTACGAGATAGTCCTTAAATATAGAAATGCAAAGCCGAAACCGAAGGAAAGAACGATAGCCATGAAGGCTAAGATGTCAAGAAATAAAGAAGAAATCCCGGTGGACGAAAGTGACGAAGAATCGGCATATTATGCCAAGAATATTATTAAGTTCCAAAACATATTAAACCGGAGAAAGAAAGACATCTCAGGCAGAATGAATAAATTTGACAACAACTGTCGCGTCTGTGGTAAACTGGGCCACTTCGCAAAAAATTGCCGAGCAAATCCAAAGAAGGAACTTCTGGTTGCAACATGGAGCGATGAAGACGAAGATGATGATTTTATCAATCAAAATAATCTCGCTCTTATATCCCGGAGTACATTCGACGAAAGCGATGCCGAAAGCCAAGTAAGTACATCCTCTCACGATGAATTATTTAAAGTATTTGAACTATTGCATACCGATTTTCAAAATGCTTTATCTGAATCCCTCCAAGCTAAAAATAAATTATTGGAAAATGAAATTTCCAAAACTCTTGAAAAAGGGAAATTTATCGAAACCGATCATTCTCAATGCATTGAAAATGAAAATATTTTAAAGGACGATCTCTTGAAAGTTCAAACCGAGCTTAAAAATTTAACGAAGAAATTTACGTGTGGAAACGAAAAATTTGAACAAATGCTCTCGGTTCAAAAATTTATGTTAAACAAATAGGGGTTAGGATTAAAACCGCATTCGAAAAACAAATCCTTACATTTCAATATACCCCGATATGAAAAATATTTAAAAATTGGGCATCATATTTCAAACTGTAAAAGACCAAAACGGACGATAAAATCAAAAAGATTTGGATTCCAAAGGGAACCGTTATTCCAAATATCATCTACGTTTGGAAACAAAAACCGACTAGCGGTTGGATCCCAAAAATAAAAATTAATTTTCATCATTGGTATTTTACTCAGGGGGGTATTAATTTTTAAATGGAGATTTTAGTCAGGGGAGTTTTACCCGTTTTTATGCATATTTTATCATATTTTATCATAAATTGGTATTTTATCATTTTATTGGTATCCTTTATTTACACTTTTTGCTGATAACAAAAAGGGGGAGAAAAAGAGTTGAATGGATAAAAAGCGTCATGGAAGAATGACGAGAAAAATATAAGTAAAAAGGTGGAGAGAAAAATAAATATTTGTACAAATCAAAAAGGGGGAGAAAAGAATAAACGAAGAAGTTGAAAAATAAATAGAAGAAGTCGAAAGGAAAGAAAGAAAAGCTGGGAGACGAAACTAACGAAACGGACAAAGTCGAAAACTTTGATCTACGTAAATATACATATATTTTATTTTGCAGGTTTTATCCAATTCAAGATGTTGTTTAGTAATCATCAAAAAGAAGTAGATTATTAGAATATTTTATTCCTAATATTCATTATAGAGTTTTGCTGATTAAGTTGTTAGACAAAGTAAAACAACAAAGAAGCGAAACAAAACAACGAAGAAGTCGAAGACGTAAAAAGTCACGCAATCCGGGAAACTATTCAGATCATTCAAGATGACAACCTACCTGATCAGACGAGATCAACCTACCTGATCAGTCGAGAGCAACCTACCTGTTCAGACGAGAAGAAACCTACCTGATCAGACAAGAAGATAAGTTCCCTTATCATGCTTAACGTACACAACAACATTGAGCAAAGCATTCATACTTGAGATATTATTGTAATCATTCTAGTTGTTGTATTTGAGCTTATATTGTTTAGTGATTGAGTGTTATACATGAAATCATACAAGAGAGGAAAAAGAAATGATATGATTGGATTCGGTGTTATTACGATCAAGGATCCGGCATTGTTAGAATCGCAATTGATATCTACGTGAGGTTTATCTAGTGCCCATAGAAAGCTATATTGGTTGATTCATTATCCAATAGAAAAGGAAAATGCTTTAACTCTTGTACCGACATAAAGACAAGTGATTGAACGGTTTACTCGGACCGATAGAAGGCGAGGTTGTAACGGTTATCCCTCGACCGGTAGAATAGAGGTGCAGATGTTTATCTTTAGCCTATAGAAAAAGATACCGAGAGAGGACGCATGCACGTTTGGCCGGACCTCTATAAATCCTGTGTCGATTTATTTTCTGCATTCTTATTTAAATCGCTTCCGCAACGCGGAAGAGTTTTATAACTCTGATCCAAACGGTGATACCGACCAAGATTGCACCAACATATAAGATTTTCTTCACTTTTTCACTAATTGTTAATGGTTTCCCAAAACAAGCTAGTCCATTTGTAATGACCGAAAATCGATCGAGCATGTTCATTATGGACTCTTCGTTCTTCATCATAAAGAGCTCATAGTCATGGAGAAGCATATTGATCTTCGTCTCCTTGACTTGTGATGTTCCTTCATGAGTTACCTCAAGCATTTTCCAAATCTCTTTGGCACTATCATATGATGATATCCGATTATGTTCTTCCAGAGTTAAATCACAACAAAGTAATTGTGTTGCTTTACAATTATAGTGGTCGTTCTTCCTATCTGTATCATCATACTCTTCAAAGCTTTCGAGAGTTTTGTTGGAATTCGTGGGAATTTTTGGACCAAGACATATAACTTTACAGAGCTCAATATCATAGGCTCGGATGAAAATAAACATCTTCTTTTTCCACGTCTTAAATTTGATCCATAAAATAATGGAGGTCAGTTTAAGGTGAGACCTTCGACTGGTGTAAAATGGAGTGCCATTGGATCTTTTTCTCCTTGGATGTTAAGCCGACTTTTATAGATACCTCTCCGATACCAATTGTTGGGTTATGGTACCACCACTTGAATAGTACGGAGTAGAGTTTTCAAACTCTTTTGCATTTGCGGAAGCGTATTTAAATTGCGGAAGATAAATGACACAAGATTTATAGAGGTTTGGCCAATTATGCCTACGTCTTCTCTTCGTATCTTTTTCCTTAGGCTTAAGATAAAGCTCTACACCTCGTATTTTATCATTCCGAGTGATACCGTTACAATCTTGTCTTCTATCGGTCAAGACAAACCATACAATCTTATCTTTATGTTGGTCCAAGATAAATCATTTTCCTTTTATATTGGACAAGGAATCAACCCATCTAGCTTTCGATTGGTACTAAACAAACCTCACTTGAATTTATATATGATTCTACTAATTCCATATCAACGATCCTAATGACACCGAATCAATCTATAATCTTTTCTTTCATCTCGTGTGCATGGTTTAGTGTATGAACACTCAAACATTTGACAATATAGCTCGATTACAACAACAAAGATGAGTATAACAATATCTGAAGTATATATGATTTTCTTGGAGTTGTTTTTGAATGATACCGAAAGCCTTGGTATTTATAGGCATAAAGCCTCAACTAGCCATTGGGTCCTGGTGCATTATTCGCGTGCGCTATTGTCTTAGCGTGCGCTATTCACATTTAGCGTACGTAATCTCAGCATATAGCGTACTTTAACTGTTGTTAAGATCAGTCCAGTGGCTTCTGACTCTATCTTTAGCGTGCGTTAATAATCTTTATAGCGTGCGCTAATATTTCGTCATTGTGTGTGTCATAAATAGCCGTTTGTGAGATTTAACTTTTCTTGGATCAATCCAATTGATATAATTCAAACTTAGCATGCGCTAAGTAATCCTCAGAGCGTGCGCTATCTTCACTTTTCAGATTCTCTGACCATACGCGTCATGTCCGTGTTGAAAGTCTTCACAACGGATATATTCATTCATTAGCGTGCGTTAGCTTCAATTTTATCATGCGCTAACTCAGTCATTTAGCATGCGCAAGTTTATTTACTAGCGTGTGTTATGCTTCATGCTGCATCTTCACTGTTTTGATGATTAGCGTGCGCTATTAGCATTCTACTTTATCTTTGACTTCTTGATTCTTTTGTTGTTTCCTTTTGTTGTTTTGGTTTGATTCTATTAACTTATCATCAAATTCATTATTATGGAATAAAATATTCCAACATAGGAAGGTACCCATTATCCAGTACCTCCATGACAAAGAAGTTGCAGATTGGTGGGAGGACGTAGTACCTAGTGATTGTACATCTACTTGGGCTGCATTCAAGACTGCCATGGAGGATGAATATTGTCCGCCGCCTGTTCGAGAGCACAGGATTGTTGAGTTTTTCTCGGCTATGCCCTAGGAGGGGTCGATATCTCAGTCTATAGTCGATTATAATCGGCAACTATGTTATGTTCGGGATCAAGTGAAAAGCGAAGCGGATAAAGTTCGTTATTTAGGTATGCATATGAAACCTCGTGTTCGGCAGTGTATGGATCCTTTTATGTGTACCACTGTGAGGGCTTATCAATATTGAGCCTTGGCTTTTGAGATGACTTAAATGTCGACAGAGCCTACAACTGTGACAAAGAAATAGAAGATTTATAGTGATTCATCGGGAAGCAAGAGAACTGAGGTTTTTAAACATCAACCCTCGCATCAATCGGTTTTGGAGCATTCTAGGTCAGTTGGAAGATCTATGATATCAAGGTCAGTATCGTTAACAATTGGTAACTTGCCTAGATTCTTTAATTGTAATGTTTGGGGCCACGAGCATGCGAATTATAAGAAGCCGCCGGTGACTTTTTATAATTATAGACACGAGGGTCATCGATTTCAGTACTGTGGGATAGTATCTAATGGAATTGCTACTCAGGCTTCGACGCTAGTGTCGATATCAGCTCGTGGAGATCATTGATGATTAATTTTCTTGCTTTTCGTTTGTTTTCATGATTGTGGTTCATTTTAAGTTTCAGGAGGAAACTTATTTTTAGTGGGGTAGAATGTAATACCCGATATTTTCCTTTCTAGTTATCTTGAATTGTTCGTCACTTTATGCAGTATATTGTTTGTTGTCGATCGGTTGGTATAATTTACTTGTTGATTGATGTGAGTTGGATCGTGCTACTATGTTTATGATGTAAAGCCGATATATAATCTTATGTCGTGCTTTGTTATTTTTTTTTCTATTTGGATCGTTGCTGTTGTCTGTTAGTGTTTCGTTGCATGTTGAATGACCGTTGTTTTGTCAAGGAGTATCGTTGTTGTGCATTTGGATCGACTTTGTAAGATCACCACCCGCACTTATAAAGTCTAAAAAATTTGTAACTTTACAGCGTGATATAGAATCAACTTAGCTTTTCAATGGTTCAAACTGTGAGTCAATCGGAGTCCGGACGAAGGAGTTATGGTCGAAATAGCAAAGATTATATTGTCAGCATATAGTGTATAATTAGCGCACGCAAATAATGCAGCAGGACCCAATCGCTATTAGTGCGCGCTAACTGTTAGGAACAGAGCATTCTGTCCTTCACTGGACTTCCTCATTTGTACATGATAATACACTGATTAGCGGGCGCTAAAATGTTGAGGCAGAATGCCCTGATCTTTTTCAGGCTCGTTAGCACACGTTAAGTAGGAGAGCTAGCACGCGCTAACTGTACTGATATATATATAGGACAACAACCTTTTTCTACTCATTTCTCATTTCTTACTCTATGAATAGACGGGAGAGCACGGGGGCAGCGACTTGGAGGTGACAAGGTGCGATCCTACACTATTTTTCATCGCTCTTAAGTTCTTAGTGTGAATTAAACAACATTTAATCCTTTTTCTTCGTCGGATCGAGGTATTTTTCTTGATTTCCTAGAGTTGACCTTTTCGAGGGTTTTATTCTTGATTCCAAATCCAATCCGGTTTTGATGAATCGATTGGTGTTATATGATGTTGTTGAACATATCCTATGGATTGTATATCCATAATCGGCTTCGTTTAACCCTGATAAGTGGTAATTTTACCACTTATTTCTAGGATTTTATACTAGGTTTTTATCTCGTTTCGTGATTAATGTGCTCGTATTTGGCCTATTTATGATTAGTCGAGTCGTATTACGCGTTTGGGTTGGTTTTAGTGTGTTTGCAGGTTTTTAGAGCCAAAAGGACCCAAAACGAGACAAAGGACCGAGAGTCGAGTCAAACGGACGAAGAAACGGATTTTTGCGCCAAACAGAAGACCCTATCGGCCAGCCTATCGGCCGATAGGGCCGTCCGAAAGGAGCTACTGCCTATCGAGTGAAGAAATCAACGAACCACCTATCGGCCAGACTATCGGCCGATAGGCTTCCCAGTGAGCTCTCGCTGGACGGATTTTGACTCTTTTGGATATTATTTATTTCCTAGATTAGGGCTAATCGGGATTTTAACCCCTTAGGCTATATAAACCTGTTTTTAGACCTAGCTTTGATCATCTTGGATCATCTTCCATCAGCCTTTATCACTCTTTTATCATATTAAGCAGATTTTTACACTTTTTAGCAAGATTTATTCCTTTGATTCAAGAACTTTTTGGAGGAGAATTATTATTGAAGACTCGGAGTTCATACGTACGGGTTGTAATCTCTCTTTTTATATTAATAATATGCATTCTTCAGCTAGTTCTTGTTTAATTTCAAGTATGTCTGGCTAATTCATAGATTGATTCTAGGGTTAGTAATTTTAATTGATGTTCACCTGATGTTCTTTTGATTACCTTTTGACCTTTCATCCTAGGCTCGTGTTCAAGTTGTGTTAAATCTCATGTTAGATTAAAGGGCCCTTAATCGATGCATGTTAGCTAATTGATTTTGTCCGGAAGGAGTAATTGATTAGTGGAAATACTTGACACACAATATGATTTTATCTTGAGACCTAGCGGAGAAAGATAAATCATAGATAAATAAGTTGGTGCTTTTTAAGTGATTTTAATTCTTTGAGCCCTGACGGGGAAAAGGGTTTTAATTAACTATCTTTCTAGGTTGCCTTGACAGGAATTCTAGATCGACCGAGTGATTATTTCTAGGATTGAATTAAATTTTGGGGAGAAGGAATCAAGTGAACGAATTGTGTGAACTCAATTAGATGATACTACCCTAGGATCAATTACCTTCGACTTGTGATTTTATCTTGCTAATTTGCTTTATTTGCTTAATTTAGATATTTCATCTTTTATTTATATTTTTATTTTTTTCGATTTTTAAATTTAGATAATTAGAAGCAAACAAATTTTCTGATTCCTAAATAGCAATTAATTTTGAGTAGAGTTAATTCCTTTATTTTCGACACATCAATTCCTTGGGTTCGACACCTTGGAAATACTCCGAGGTTTTACAAATTTTAAAATTGATCGGATTTGAAAACCATACTACGCGAATCCTAGCGATCAATTTTTGGCGCCGCTGGGAATTGATAGAAAATTTAAGGGAATAATTCGAAAAAGAAGAGATTGTTACTTTAGGTAGTTTACTTTTATTATTAATATTCGATCTCGTTTCCTCACATCTTGTTTTCTTTTCCTTGTAGGTGGTGCATGATCACGAGATCCCAAGGAAAGAACTTATTTCCTTTGGACCCGGAAATCGAGAAGTCTTTGAGGAAGAAGAAGCAAGAAGCGAGAACCGAGACTCTTTCTATACCTTTCGTTGATACCATGGCCGGCATTGTTGACCAACCACGAGAACTCGCTCGTCCCGAGAAGATCCCTTTGAATGCCCGCTTTCGACCTAAGCTGGACGATTATCAAGAAGGAGGTTGGGGAAAGATTGATGCCAACAACTTCGAGCTTAAGCCGTCCCTCATTGCTACAGTGAAGTCTCAAACATACGGAGGGGGAGTTAATGAAGATCCAAACGCTCACCTTGAGTCGTTTTTGGACATATGTGCCACTATCAAGCAAAACGGAGTGCCTCCGGATGTCATTAAGCTCCGCCTATTCCGATTTTCTTTAGAAGACGATGCGCTAGATTGGTACAAGAGCCTAGATCGGAAGGAAATTGGTACTTGGAGAGAGATGACCCGATTGTTCTTAGCACAGTTCTATCCTCCCTCGAAGGTGCAAAAACAAATCAACGATATCTTGCAATTCGAGCAATATGAGGATGAATATTTATACGAGGCATGGATCCGATTCAAGAAGCTACTTCGCAAATGCCCACAGCATGGAATTGACAAAGAGGAGATCTATATTCGGTTTTATCGGGGTTTGACGAGGAAGGCCAGAAGAGAGTTGGACTATTCATCGAAAGGGGGATTTCTAGCTAACGATTATGAAGAGGCCAAGAATCTCATTGAGCTAGCGGTCAACAATGATTATGAGGAGGTGACCGATAGGAAGATGGCGAGAAGAAGGGTTCCATCCGGTGACGAGGACGCCTATGGTGATTTAAAGGCAAAATTTGAAAAACAACAAAAAGAGCTCGAGATGCTAAGAAAGAATACTTTGGGAGTCAATTCAGTTTTTGAAGAGTTAAACGAGCCGATTGCAGTTAAGGAGGATGTGAACTACATGCAAGGAGGAAACTTCCGGCAAGGGGGAAATTGGGGGAACTCTTATCCGAACAATCGAAACCACCCTAATTTCTCCTATGCCAATCCGAACAATGCTCCACCACCACCGGATTTAACGTGAAAATTGGGGTTATTAAATTGCCGATTGATAAGACAACTATGGAAGAGATGTTGGAACGGTTGGAGGCGAGTCAAAAAGAGTTTATTTATAAAGTAGAAAAGAGGTTCTGGGCTCGAGCATAGTGTGACATCTATTGGAAACTCGGTGATAGCCTTGACAAAGCAGATGTCGATGGTGGAGACCCAAATGAGTCAAATGGCGAACGCCTGCCGGATTTCATAAGCCGGGCATTTTCCGAGCAAAGACCGAGACCAACCGAAGACGCAACAATGCAACGCAATCGAGCTTGAGTGGAACGAGGTACAGAATCATGGGGTTGAAGTTGAGAAACCCGAAACAAAGATGTATTAGAAACGGGAGCGTAAAACGAGAAAGAAGATGGAATACAAGAGATCCTATCGGTAGCCTATCGGCCGACAGTCAACCGATACCCATACAAAGATGCCGAAGTGAAGCCTATCGACCCACATATCGGCCGAAAGGTCCTCGGAGATGCGAATGTGAAGAATTTTGAGGAAAAAGCTCCATTTCCACAAATTTGGCCAAATCGAGATATGATGAAAAGCTTCAACAATTTATCGACATGTTTCAAAAGGTGAATATCAACATTCCACTTCTAGACGCTTTGAGAGACATGCCGGGTACGTGAAATTCTTGAAAGACGCTGTGGCAAGCAAGAGGAAGTTGAGGAAGTTTGAAACAATAAATATGACAGAGGAGTGTAGCGCTATCATTCAAAACAAACTCCCACTCAAGGAAGGATCCGGACGTTTTACCTTGACATGCATGATTGGCGACCAAACGCTCCAGAATGGGTTGTGTGATCTCGGGGCAAGCATCAATCTTATGCCTCTATCCATCTTTAAGAGGTTGAAAATTGGGAGATGAAGCCGACTACCATTTCTCTACTCATGGCGGACCGGTCGATCACTTATCCGAGGGGAATTGTGGAGGATGTGCTCGTTAGAGTCCAACACTTGGTCTTCCTACTGATTTCGTAGTTCTTGATATGCCCGAGGATGAGAATCAACCATTGATCTTTGGGAGACCGTTTCTAGCGACGGGGAGAGCACTTATAGACGTCCAGGAGGGTGATCTTACCTTCCGGGTTAATGATCAAAATCTGAAAATTTCCATCTATGACGCGATGAAGAAGCCCGACGATGCGCCCGAGGAATGTTTTGAAATTGAGTCTATTATGCCACCCCCGTCCGACTTGTTGGAGCATTGCATTTCACACTCCATTTACTCACATTCTGAGGTTGATGAAATTTCCGAGGATTTGCCGGAGTATGTTCGAATGTTGGAGGCGAACGAGTCTCGACCTAATGAGAGGAGCGTGTGCTATCTTGATATCAACAAACCCGTTCAAGGGGGAGTTGTCACTGAAGATCCGGGATGAATGAGGTATCGTCTAGCTAAAGACGTTAAACGTAGCACTTGTTGGGAGGTAACCCAACGTATGTATGTATATTAGTTCGTTTTATTCATTTATTTTCGATTTTTCGTTTGCGTGATTTTTGTAGTTTCTAATTTCGTAGTAGCTTTGTTAGTTTTTGTTAAGTGCTAATCCATGCATGCCGAGTTTTGAATACTTGCAGGTCTTTAATCGCCAACATCCTAGCAAAAACGGGACCGATTATGCGAAAGAGAACGAGCTGAAAAAATTTTTTGGGACAGAAAATCCTATCGGGCGAGCCTATCGGCCGATAGGCCCGGCCGATAGGCTGAGAAAAATAAACGAATTTTTATTGATTACAAGCAGTGGTCGATAGGGTATGCCTATCGACCGATATCCCACACGATATAAAGGTATGTAAGAGACAGAAGCTCCTATCGACCCAGCCTATCGGCCGATAGGCCTGGCCGATAGGAACTTACCCGGCCCAGTATCCACTTCGACCCGGTTGATTTAATACCCTTTTAAACACTTCACACCCGATTTTCTCACACACTTGCACTCTCTCGGCCGATAGAACATAAGAGAAAGGGGCGAATTTTGTCTACTTTTCTTCCTTCAAACTCGATCAAGGTACGTAGTTTCGACTCTTAATCTTCTTGTTTTTCAATTCTATACATGTTTTGAAGTACTTTGACGGATTCTTTTTGGAGTTTTGATGTAAATCGAATTGGGGATCCACTTTTTGGGGCTTTTGCTAAACTTTGATGTTCTTTGAATTCTATGCCCGATTGTTGATAGAATCTTGAGGGAATCATGTTATCTATGCTTAATTGTTCATGGGTACTTCAATTGGGGATTAATTGATGAAATTGAACGAATTTTGAAAAAACCCCCAAATTGGAAGAACCCTAATTTTGAAATTGTTGAAATTGGGGTAATTTTGTTGAATTATATTGTTATTTGGGAGTGTGGTGTGGTGAATTGTTGATGAATTAGATGGATTGGAGAGAATTTGCCCTAATATGTTCATAGTGTGTTGTTTTGTTATTGTGGGTTGTGATTTTGATACTTTGAATATGAAATGGGGAGACTAAGTTTGGGGAGGTTGAGTGATTTATTGATCGTAGTATATGGGATTATTGGATTATGTCGATGCTCATTGAATGTTTGTATTATGAGTGTTTATTGGATTTAATTGGATGGTTGTTTTGTAGGAACGTTGAAATGGGAAAGCAAAGCAAGAAGTCGAATCCGAGTACAATGGAAAGTCTAAGGCGACAACAGAGAAAGAAAAGGCTCGACGAAGGTAGTGCCGCTATTCCGATCCACAAGGCCGACCCAAAGAAATTCAAGCTAAGATTGACCGCGAGTCTAAAAGAAGGTGGTCGCACCTTATCGGCATGTCACACAAGCATTGCCGATTTCGCATGAGGAGACGGCTCGGGGTATGGGTGTTTACGATGATATTGTGCTACTAGCAAGGCGGTGCGGGTTTGAGCAAATTTTTCGGCTAACTACCTCGCTTACCATGTGCTCACCGTGGAGTTTCGTCCACACTTGAGGTTTTTAGAGAGAACGGGACTCCGGCTTCTATTCGCTTCAATCTCGACAACCTAGAAAGGGAGCTCTCGGCCGATGAAGTTAATGCCATTATCAACGGGCCGAGGACGGATCATTCCAAGCAGGCGATCATGCCAAAGAAAACTTAGAGCCGTGGTCCAAGATGATTTCCGAGGAGGAGACGCTTCTTATTTATAATCCGACATATGCCAAAGCCTCTCGATCAGAACCCGGGCCTCGTTATGTCCACCGCCTGCTCACATCGACGATTTTGAGCCGTGACCGACTGGGACGTGCTTGTCCACGGATCTTCATCTTTTATGGTCGGCCTTGAACGGTACACGGAAGCACGGATGTTTTCTCGATTGAGCATATGGAGAAACAAGCCGACCGGGAAGCAGAGGATTGGGATTGGGGCGTCAGAATCCCTATCGCGGAGCATCTCGGGTGCGCATTAGCGGAGAGCCGGTGTCCCGAGACATCTATTTGGATAAACCGACACTACAGAGGCAAGAGATGCTTGCCTTCACCGAGGGGTTCGACTGAAATTGCACGGTCGGAACAAAACCGTGTCCCTCTTCCGACTCCCTCTCCGACCTTGACCACCGTGATGGGAGACGCGCCCGATGTATATGCGAGGTGGAGTATGAGCTCGCGGCTCATGTGGCACTTATCCGACTGTTAGATGCGCCGTAAGAGGCAACGCCGGGAGGTGACCATTGATGAGCCGTTCTTAGAGGGAGCCGAGGAGGAGATGGATGATATACCCAAGGGGGGTAGCCGTGACGAGATTCCCACCGGTGGAGGTACTAGTTTTCAGATGAGGGCTCCGGAGTTTGATGCTTTTGAGACGAGATTTTTTGAGAGAGAGAGAGAGATGCACGACGAGAGTATGCAAGCGCAAGATAATTATCACTTGGCGAGTATGCGTTCTTTGACAGCCGAGTTTGGTTCTTTGGGAACTCGGTTGGGCGAGGTTGAGACTCGGGTGGGTGCTGTTGCCACTCGGGTCAATGAGTTGTACGAGCTCGTGGAGAGACGCGCCGAAGAGGACAGAGTGTGGCGACAAGAGGAGATTGCTTGGAGGGAGCAAGAGAGGAAGAGACAGGAAGATAGGTGGGCACAGGAGGACCACTACCACCGAATGCTACATGAGATGTACCACTTTGCTCCTTTCCCCGATTCACATGCCCGCTATGATCCGAGCTCGCCGACAAACCCGCCATTTCCGCCACAGTGATCAGGTACTCCATTAACAAAGCCACTCCTTTCTCTTTTCAAACTTATTCCTCCTTTGGGATGCGAAATAAGTTTGGGGGGGGGGAAGAAGTGCGGCTTTGTTAATTTCTTTACGTGTGAGTACCGTGTTTGCCTTGTATCTTTATTTGCTTGTGTTGGTGCCCGTTGTGTTTATTTGTGCTTATCATTTTGGTGTTGCATGGTTTTGGCTTTTGGTTGCTTAGTTTTTATTTTTTTTTATGTTCATTTTCGTTTGGTGTGTTTGCTAGTTTCTATTTTCTATTTTTTTTTTAGGTCGTAGTAGTTTTTTTTTTTGATTTCGTGTTTGCTTTTATTTGCTTTTCGTTGTTTGTTTTTAGATAGCCTTGCTTGTCTTTAGTTTTTCCTTATTAGTGAATTTTTCGTGCTTCTAATTGTGTGATACCGATGTTACGACACTCGCTTTTTCTCTCAAGAAACGGTCGAGTTTTAGTCGAGTTGTAGTCGATTATTTCGCTTTTGCATAGTATTTATTTAGGTCCAAAATTTTTCGTGATTGTAGAGGTCTTGGCGGATAAGAGACGATACATACTTGTTTTAAAATCACCACAATACGTTTGGTTACATCTTCCGGATAGTGAGTCGTCAAGTTTCCACAATCGTGTTGGCACTTAGATAGAGTTTAGAGTCGGCCGCTTTTCCCAAAAATTGAGATAATGTTGTTCTATGAAGGGAAGTCTAGTAACCGGGGCATTCGCACTAGTTGTTTACCCGCGCGTAAAACGACGACTGATTAGACTAGTGATTTAGATATTTCACATGTGCCAATGATAGGAACTTAGTAACCGGGTATTCGCGTGACCCGCTGTTTACTCTCGCGTAAAACGGCGACCTTGATTCGGACATGCGGAAATTATATATTCGAGTTGTTTCTCCGCTGTAGACGGGAACTTAGTAACTAGAAGCATCCATGTGCCCCATGAGTGTCTTTTACGTCAAACGGTTTCCTAATACATGAGAATGGAAGTTCCACCCTAGGATTACCCCGATGGAATATCCCGAGATCCTAACCTAGTGGTCAACTCGAATTAAATTCGTGAACATATATATAAGGGAATACTGACCGAGGTTTATTTGTTATGAAACTCGTGAAAAATGTGCCACTCGACTGTGTAACGGGACGAACTAGCTTGTTTATTTTAGCCTTTCATATTGACGGTCGATTTGACTCACGTTTTGTTAATCTTTGAGCTGGATTTTCTTCATGAACGAATGATTAGGACTGAACTTGACTACTTTGTGGAATCATTATTCGAAAATTTCCGCTTTACGACACTCGGATTATTTAGAGAGAATTACAGGTAGTATTGATTAGGTTGAACACTATGAGTTGCACGATGATTCACGATTTTCTTTTTCTTTTCTTTTGTTGTTCGGGACGAACAAGGCTTAAGTTTGGGTTTGATAAGTGGTAATTTTACCACTTATTTCTGTGGATTTTATACTAGGTTTTTATCTCGTTTCGTGATTAATGTGCTCGTATTTGGCCTATTTATGATTAGTCGAGTCGTACACGCGTTTCGGTTGGTTTTAGTGTGTTTGCAGTTTTAGAGCCAAAAGGACCCAAAACGAGACAAAGGACCGAGAGTCGAGTCAAACGGACGAAGAAACGGATTTTTGCGCCAAATGTAAGACCCTATCGGCCACTTATCGCCGATAGGCCGTCCGAAAGGAGCTACCGCTATCGAGTGAAGAAATCAACGAACCACCTATCGCCGACTATCGGCCGATAGCCAGCCGAAAGGCTTCCAAATGGCTCTCGCTGGACGGATTTTGACTCTTTTGGATATTATTTATTTCCTAGATTAGGCTAATCGGGATTTTAACCCTTAGGCTATATAAACCTGTTTTTAGACCTAGCTTTGATCATCTTGGATCATCTTCCATCAGCCTTTATCACTCTTTTATCATATTAAGCAGATTTTTACACTTTTTAGCAAGATTTATTCCTTTGATTCAAGAACTTTTTGGAGGAGAATTATTATTGAAGACTCGGAGTTCATACGTACGGTTGTAATCTCTTTTATATTAATAATATGCATTCTTCACTAGTTCTTGTTTAATTTCAAGTATGTCCGCTAATTCATAGATTGATTCTAGGGTTAGTAATTTTAATTGATGTTCACCTGATGTTCTTTTGATTACCTTTTGACCTTTCATCCTAGGCTCGTGTTCAAGTTGTGTTAAATCTCATGTTAGATTAAAGGGCCCTTAATCGATGCATGTTAGCTAATTGATTTTGTCCTAAGGAGTAATTGATTAGTGGAAATACTTGACACACAATATGATTTTATCTTGAGACCTAGCGGAGAAAGATAAATCATAGATAAATAAGTTGGTGCTTTTTAAGTGATTTTAATTCTTTGAGTTCTGACGGGAAAAGGGTTTTAATTAACTATCTTTCTAGGTTGCCTTGACAGAATTCTAGATCGACGAGTGATTATTTCTGTGGATTGAATTAAATTTTGGGGAGAAGGAATCAAGTGAACGAATTGTGTGAACTCAATTAGATGATACTACCCTAGGATCAATTACCTTTCGACTTGTGATTTTATCTTGCTAATTTGCTTTATTTGCTTAATTTAGATATTTCATCTTTTATTTATATTTTTATTTTTTTTCGATTTTTAAATTTAGATAATTAGAAGCAAACAAATTTTCGGATTCCTAAATAGCAGTCGAATTTTGAGTAGAGTTAATTCCTTTATTTTCGACACATCAATTCCCTTGGGTTCGACACCTTGGAAATACTCCGAGGTTTTACAAATTTTAAAATTGATCGGATTTGAAAACCATACTACGCGAATCCTAGCGATCAAACCCGGATCATGATTCTTGTGTTCTTGAGAAACCTTGAACATTTATTGTTTGATTAAATGCTTCAATGGACTTCTCGTCAGATCCCGGGTGTGTTTTCCATCGTTATCAGTTAATATGCTTGTAGTAATCGTATTTTTGGTGTTTCCTCATGAAGGTTGTAGGTTTTGAAGCTTTCCGATCGACCATGTTCTTCAGAATATTCATGGACGATTATCGAGGCAAGTATCTTGCCCATACATTTCGTGTTTCGTAGATGTAATAATTGGTAATCGACTATGTGTGCTATTTGAGTACTCATAATAAAATTTCAAAAGGATTGATATAATTACATTAACGGCTTTCTTTCAAAATGCTTGAGTGCTTTATGAATAAATGAGTTTTACGGATACATTATATTGTGGTTGTAAATTGAAGTACATTGAATTCATGTTGTGTGGCTATAAAATCTCTATTCCTTTGTTAAAGGTTGTATGTTAGAATGTGTATTTATTTGGTGAGTACGTAATGTTGTGTTGTATTATTTACTAACTCTTTTGTAAGGAGGTGGTGCTATTCGGTGTTGTTCGAGAAGTATATCTCATCATGGTATGTGAATGTGGTGTTGTTGATATGCATTGTGGATTGTTGTGTTGTTCTGTGTAACCAGGTATGGTCCGACGGGGCCCCTGGAGTTTGTTACTTGATTAGTACGAACCGTATTTGTGTGATGCCAGCTAGGGTCGGATGGGGCCTCTGGAGTTTGTTACTTGATGAGTACGAATCGTATTTGTGTGATACCATGTGGGGTCAGATGGGGCCTCTAGAGTTCGTTATTTGATGAGTACGAACCGTATTTGTGTGATGACAGGTAGGGTCGGATGGGCCTCTGGAGTTCGTTACTTGATGAGTACGAATCGTACTTGTGTGATGCCAGGTATGGTTGGATGGGGC